>JAUPFV010000003.1:169535007-174335007 GCA_036936605.1 Limnanthes douglasii subsp. nivea
CAATAGATGTAATTGTAGTTTCACACAAAAATAAATTAAAAAAACATAACTATACATAAATAATTATAAATTTTAATAAATGACTATTTTTTTATTAAATATTATTAGCATTTTAGATAAACATATTTTTTTATTGAAAATCACATATAAATTAACTACTAAACATAACTACAATATTATTAAATAAAAAGAATCGAACTTTATTCAATATGTTTTCTTCAATATAGATAAGATAATTTATGCACAACCTATTCATTTTCTCTCTTTTAACGTAATGTTTTTGAGTTGAGACAAGTTTGAAGATAGATTAATGTTTTGAAAAATCAATAGGTTTTGAATTAAACATGCGAGTTCTTTGGAAAATCAACCATGCAAGATCTTTGAAAAATCAACCATGCTATTTCTTTAGAAAGTTGAAATTGAGAGTTATTTGAAAAATCAACCATGCTATTTCTTTAGAAAGTTGAAATTGAGAGTTATTTGAAAAATCAACCATGCGAGTTCTATGAACAACAACTAAAGAAGATGCGAGTTTCAGAGGATGAAGATACGTGTTTATTGTTACTTATACATGCACGTTGACATAAAATCAAAAATTAATTATCGCATGGTTGGTTATGCACGGTCTTGCATGTAATGGATGAAAAAAAAATTCTAACAAAATTCTAAAAAATATCATTAATGAATCTGGTTTTGCTCGTCTTAAAAAAACAAAACCAATTATACTTTTGGATTTTTTTTGAACTACGGTTTGAAAAATACGAACTTTAAAAAAGAGAGAATAAGAAATAGAATTTTGATTCAAAGAATAATAAAAAATTATTTGTGATTTTTCAACGTGTTGGAAGTATCTGTTACTATGCTATTTTTGGATATTAAGTGGTAACGAGATAACTGAGTATGTATTTATGAATATTTTTTATCTAAATACTGACTAGCAATTTTAATGTTTTTTTATTCTTTATTACATCGTTTTTGTCTTCCATCAATAATGTTTGGTTATATTTGGTGTTTAGATTTGAAAATTTATCAAAAGATATTTAAAATCAATTTTAAAATATTATGTGGAGGATTAAAAAAAAGTATTGCAGTATAAATATTATATTTAATATTTTTAAATGTGCAAATTATGAATTATACCTTATTTTATAATTTTATAATTAAAAAGATAACTAATAATTTTTTATGTCGGAAATATTCCACCCGATAAATTTGTAATTTTTCTAATAAAGTTTCAGAAATCGCGATTATAACATTTGTACTTGTTTGGTATTCAAGTAATTTTATATAATTTATTAATTTATTTAAATTAATTAGTACCGTAAGTTATTCCGGCACTGTTCAAATCGAATATCAAAACTGTAAAAAAAAACCTATATATGGTACGTAATTTAATATTCTCATATGGTACCAAATATGACTAACAAATAGTAGTTTGGAAGAATATGGATACAATAAAATAATATATATTATATTTTACGAACCTATGATTAAACTTTGACCAAATCTAAAAGTAATTCAAATACCAGCGAGTGCGTTGATAATATATATATATATATATATATATATATATATATATATATTATTTTACATCTCAACCTTTTACTCATATTGATAATTTCTTTTATAGTATGCATAAGAAAACAGGATCGTATTTACCTTTTCAGCAAGTAAATTATCATCAAGGATCCAACCTATGTGAGAGAACCAAAACCCTTGAATGGGACTATGAGGATCTTCTTCTTTATCGGTGTACTTGTGATGGAGTCTATGACTTTTCACCCATCCAATTGGGTCTCCCTGCAACAACAATGATACGTATCAATGGACTAAGAAATTTATTTAAAACAGAACTAAAAAGATTCTTAACATATAGAGGTAACTAGCCTGATTAGCTAGAGCTCCACAATAGGCAAGCATGTACTCCACCAATTTTGGTAGCTTGAAACTTGTATGTGACAAGTTCCTATGAAAAGACATAGTAATACCCAGGAACGTGATCATATAGAGTCCAAGTGCGACCCCCAGCGCATCCCATTGGAATCTAAAGGGTGCAGCAAGCGCAAGCAAATGGACAATAATAAAAAATATAGCATTTCGTACATCCCCAACACTCCACTTTCTTCTCCAAAAGTTTCTCTCCGGGTTGGTGCTTATGGTTTTGGCCATCTGATCGTTGCTTGAAAGAGCCCGTGAGCGAGTCACCGGATGGTATTGAGACTTGTGTTTATTGTTGTTGATGAAGCAAATACTAAGCAACTTAAGATATGATTTTGAGTTATCTTGAAAGATATGATTTTGAGTTATCTTATACTACAATTCTCGGAGACAAGTCCAATCATATTTCTAAATGACAACAAGGCAAATTGATTTATTGATGTAACTTGTGAGTATTAAAAATAAAACCGAACGTGGAGTTATATATATAACTAGTTTTATAGTGGAAATAATAGCGTTTATCAACCCAATTCATATTTTTAAGACTCCGGTGGATAAATCGGGTAAGAGATACAAATTTCGACTCGACTAAACTAAATCATTTTGAATTTTGATTTAAAGAATCAAAATTGATTTTTAGGTTGAAATTATTCTAAACGAATTTCGATTTTAGTGGATTGAGTTGTGTTCATTTTAAAAAATAGATAATGTTTTTAAAAAATACAATTATTTTTTCAGCTGTCGTTTGCATGATTTTCAAGAATGCGATATCTTTTTTAACATTTTTTTTTTACCGATTTGCATCTTGGAAAGCATGTGGTAGAAATTCTTTTAGGTAATTGACGATGTCGGATCGTCGTATTTGTTTCACCCTTAATTTTTTTTGAACGATCCGCGGTATTGGTTGCTACTTTCGTTTGAAAATTACGTGACTAAGAGGTCAATGTTGAAGTTTTCCAACTGGTTTTTTTTTTCGGATATCATAATCCCACACTCATGTATAATTTACTAGATTTGGCCAGACAATTCCTAATCTTCTTTTTTGTGTTTTTTGAAACAAGAATATGTCATCAATGTATGTCAATACGTGATGGAGAATATGATAAAATTGTTAAAGGTATAAGGACTCAAGCCCATTAGCTCTTTATTTATCTATAAATATAAGCATATGTTTTATTAAATTCTCACACTTTCTAAATAATACAAAACCTTAACCTGCTTTCCTGTTTCTTTGTTTATCTTTTTCTACATGGTATTAGAGCATGTTCGATCTTTTGAGTAATATAATTGATTTATTCATTAAGTATTGTGCTTCAATTTAATTTGTTTGATGTTATTTCAGATTTACTTTAGCTTAGTAATTTGGACTTTGCTTTGGGGTTAAGAGTTGTTTGAAGTTGTTTCTTTCAAAACTATTACTATTGTGCTTCAATTCAATTTGTTTGATGTTATTTCAGATCACTATTGCTTAGAAATTTGGATTAGATTTTGGGGTTAAGAGATGTTTGGAGTTTTTTTTTGTTTCAGATCTATTACTATTGTGTTTCAATTTGATTTGTTTGATGTTATTACTGTGCTATAATTTGATAATTGTTTGTACAATAATCGGGTCACGAAATCATTAGAAGAGATACAATTTTTGGTTTTCGGATCTGTTGTGTGCAGCTCCAATCAAACGGTTCGATCGAAAGACAAACGATATATGATTTTGCTGAATTTTGAAGAGAATGTTCGGGATATCTAATCCTTTAATATGAATGGTTATCGTGATTTGGTGCTACGATTCAGGAGAGATCACTACCGGAATAGCGCAGTATTTTGTAAGTAAAACCATTGATTCGATTTTGGTTTTGATTGGAACTTAGATTTTGATTTGGATTTGACATAAATTTTGTTTGGATTTATTTGATGGTTATTATATTTAGTTTTGGATTGGATTTGGTATAAATTTTGTTTGGATTTTGATTTGGTACATATTTTGTTTGACGTTTGGATTATGTCTAACTTTTGCTTAGTTCGACGTTTGTCGTTTTATTCGTTTGAGTTTGTTTGGTGTTTAGATTTTGTTTGGAGTTTGGTGATTGGCGATTGGATATTGACGATTGAAGATTGACGTTTGACTTCGGGTTTTGATGTTTTGATTTTGATTTTGGCATTTTGTTTTGATTTTGGCTTTCGATTATGGTTTGGCGTCCGATGTTTCGATTTAGATTCGATTTTAGTTTTAGATTCAATTTTGGTATTTAGTATTTAAATTTTGTTTTCCGTTTTTTGGATTAGTATTAATATTTTTTGGTCGGTAAAATAGAGATTTCGGATCTTATTGCGAATATGATACAAAAATATAATTTTCTACAGTGTACTAGTACCAATTTGAATGAGAAAAAACTTTTTATGTCTATATATACATACCACTCAGGTATGTCCCCATCTCCCACTTCATGTATTGATTTATCATTGTGGATTTTGGATTGAGGTGCGTATAATCACATGTCACCTCACATGTCCAACTTTGTCTCGTTGTCTCATGATCCACCCATATCTGTTTTTTCTGCTAGTGCTACAATAAGGTCTAGTTGAGGGTATTGGATATAGGTGTACCCCTCATATATCGATATTCGATGTTACTACGTTTCCATTCTTGCTTTGAATCTTGTTTTTGTTAGCCAATTGTATAAATCTGGTTATTGTGTCTTATTTTCTGATTCTTTTTCTGCTATACAAAATCAACAGACTCATAGAGTGATTGGGACGAGTCGTAAAATAAGATAAATCTATGTTTTAGAGAAACTCAAAGAAGCAGATGTGGATGTCTATCGTGTTGGTAGTGAAATAACATACTTGATTGGTATTGTTGCTTCTGGTGTTGATTTGTCTTCTTTTAGTTTAAATTCTTGATAGTCTGAGTTTTATCTTTAGAATTCTTGTCTGGGGCATGTTTGTATCGCGTTTAAAATTTTTAGTCTCTACAAGTGCTTTAGGTTAGTTAAACACTTGTAAAATCTCGGATTGTAGTGGTTGTAAATTGGAAACAAAATTCAGCGCTACCGTTTAATGAAAGTGTCACTTCTTCTACTGTTCTGTTTGATATTATTCATTTTGATATCTGCGGTCCATGTACTGTCTCTACAAACTGTGGTTCGTCATATTATGTTTCTTTCCTCGATGATTATACTCGATATACTTGGGTTTACCTTGTGAAATGAAGGTCAGATTTCCATGGAATGTATAGAGTATTTTGGGCACTTGTTAAGACTCAACATTATGATGTGATAAAATGCTTCACGTATGACTTAGGGGGTGAATATACATCAAATGGTTTTACTCAGTTACTTGCATCCGATGGTATCATCCATCAATCTTCTTACACTGACACCCTTCAACAGAATGGTGTTGTAGAAAGAAAACATTATTACCTTGTTGAGATTGCTCGTACTTTGCTTTTATCTGTTGAGGTTCATACTATTTTTGATGAGAAACAATTCACACTGTTGTACATGTGATTAGACAAATTCCCACTGCTCATAATACAGGGATGTCTCCCTTTCAGAAGTTATACAGACAACTTCCAAATTATTATTCCCTACGAGTGTTTGGATGTACATGTTTTGTCCTTCGTCTTCATGTAGAACGCAACAAATTGGCCCTTAAATCCGTAATATATGTTTTTTATGGTTTTAGACAGAAAGGTTATAAATGGTTGATCCCACTAGTCATAATATTTATGTCTCCCGACATGTTACATTTCTTGAGCGTATCCCATTTTGTTCGGTTCCATAAAAATCACATGATATAAAAACTATCGAATTTCAGACTATTGATCCTTTTGAAAATAATAATAACATACCCGTTGATATTAATGTGCCAACTCATGAGACATCTACTACAACTGATACTACTTCTACACTATCAAAGCATGAGTCAACTTCTTCTTTCAGTGAACCACCAGCTCAACCCCTCAGAAGATCTACTCGTATAAGTAAGTCTACCAAACTACCAGATTTTACATATTATTCTTACTCAACTCATTTCGCCTCTTTAATAGAAAATATACCTGATTTATAAACCTTGGTTGTTTAAAGAAGTTGTTTCTGATCCTCGTTGGGAAAACACAACAGTCAAAAAGCTTACCGCTCTTTATCAGACTCAAACATGGGATATAGTTAAACCTATACTCGGTAAGCATATAATCAAATCTTGACGAGTTTTTAAGATTAAAACAAAGTCTGATGGGTCTGTTGAAAGATATAAGGCTCGTCTTTTAGCAAAATGGTATTCACAAAAGTATGGTATAAATTATGATGAGACATTTTCTCCAATGGTAAAGATGACGACATTTTGTACTCTTATTGCGGTTGCATTCGTTCGTCAGTGGAAGAACTTCCAACTAGATATTAAAAATATATTTTTGAATAGTGATCTTCATGATGAGGTACATGACTCTTCCTTCAAGTGTTGCTCACCAAGCAGGTGAAGTTTATCGACTTAGAAAATCTTTATATGGTCTAAAAAAGCTCATCGTGCTTGGTTTGAAAAACTTCTCTACGGTTATTACTCACTTGGTTTTCTTGCTAGTAGTCATGCTTCAGCCTTGTTTATAAGATGTACGAGTGCAAGACGAATTATTTTTATCCCTATATGTAGATGATAGGATCATTACAGGTTATAATATTGATGGTATTGAGGCATTAAAACGTGATTTGGCTCAACGATTTAACGATGAATGACTTAGGACTATTGCATTATTTTTTATTATTGAGGTGGCTCACCCTCCAAAAGGTTAGATTCTCTCTCAAACAATATATATATATATATATATATATATATCTGATTTATTCGAGCGAACATGACTTTACGATAACAAGACAGTAGATACCACTCTTGAAACCAATGCTCGGTATACACCGACTAATGGTGTTTCTTTGTCAGACCCAACTCTATATCGAACTCTTATATGCATCTTGGTCTATCTTACAGTTACTTGACCATATATGGATTATGTTGTTCATGTGATTAGTTAGTAACTGATCCCACACCCGTCCATTGGGGAGATATTCTTCGAATATTGAGATATCTTCGTTGCACTCAGTTCCAGAGCATTTTGTTTCCTTCGACCTCTTCACTTGAATTGCATGCCTATATCGCTGCTGATTGGGATAGTAATCCTCATGACCAAAAATCTACTACTGTTTTATGTATTTTCCTTCGAGATTCATTAATATCATGGAAACGCAAGAAATAAGATGTTATCTCTAGATTGTTTACTGAAGTTGAGTACCGTGTTATGGTTGTGACCACATATGAGATTGTTTGGTTACAATGGCTTCTTGCAGATATGAGGGTTAATGTTATTAAACCTACTTCCTAACTCGTGATAAAAAAGCGCCATGATGATAGATTTTTTTTTGTTTTTCATGAGAGAATGAAGCATATTGAAATAGATTATCACATCACTTGGCATCATCTTCAGATTGGCACTATCTCACTTCTATATGTTCACAAAGGCTTAGTCAACAGCGCGGTTTCATTTTTTGTGACAAACTCTCAATGCTTATTACTGTTGTATTGTGAGTTTGAGGGAAAATGTTAAAGATATAAGGGACCACTCCCACTAGATATTTATTTACTTATAAATATAGCACATGTTCTATGTAATACTTACACTTGTTAAATAATACAAAACCCTAGTCGTTTTCCTCTTTCTTTGTTTATCTTTTTCTATAAGAATATCTTAATCTTGGTCCTATGAATATGGAAGTGGAAACCTTAAGTCCAAATAAAATAACTGTCTACTGGTAATTCTTACACTTGCTAAATAATACAAAAAATTCTTTTTGTTGTTGTTGTGGGATATATCTTGGACATATTATCTTCACCATTGGTTTTAAGTTCAAAATTCCCCTTTTAATTAGATAATATATTTACACTTATTAAAAAAAGTCTATCAAATATATGGTTTAGATATGAATTTGATGTATTCAACAATGCTTAAGGTTATGTGTGAAATGCGAAACAAGGCTAATATCGTGAGTGAAATGCAAAACAATGCTTTATGTCATTAGCGAATTGCAAAATAAAAATAATGTTCTTTTTAAAATTCAAAACTGAACTTAGCTGGAAAATTCAAAATACTATAAAATATACCAATACTCGTGCTGTCTTTTTTGTTTTATCTGTTGTATAGTTTGAACTAGACTCTGGTGGATAAAGGTTAAATTGTGACATTATTGAGGTCCATCATCATTAACGTCTGATGATTGACTCAGTTTTTTGCTGTAGATTTTGTCAACCATTTCTGAAATATTATCCTCTATTAATAGATGCATACATTTATATAACTTAATTTATTTTGTGTTTATTATTTATAGATATTGAATCAATTAAAGATGCTTAGCACATCCTTAAACAATGGCTATTTATTTCACATATCTTGTTAGGGTTCCATCATGGTTATCAGGTATACAAAATCTTTTTTGGAAGCACCCAATACTATAAGCATCGATAATAAGCGAGTTACAAAATATGAAACATGTACTATATCATTTAAGAAATACTAAAAATTTTACCAACAATTATAAAATGCAAAACATGTTGTAATTTAATTACGAAATGAGAATCATGTTGCAATTCAAATGTGGGGAACTATATTTGGAAATAATATTACTTTATAGTCAAGTTGGTCTTCGTTGTCTACATTTACTATATTTTGGAACTAAACAAACAAATGGATCCACTCATTATTCACTAACCAATCAATCTTCACATATTTTATTTTTGAAATGTTACCTCGTTATATTATTCCCATCATTTTTATTGACCAATTTCATTTATTGTATTTCATATGATGAATATGTTATTTTACTTTTTGGAATTGGTATAACTTGTCCTCCCTACCTCTTACTTTAAAAACACAAACATACAATTCTGGAATAAGACAAGTAGCCTATTTTATAAATGTGAAATAGGTGTTAAATACAAATACAAATACAAAATGTGAAATAGGTGTTAGTCAAAAGTCAATATAAAATAATAAAGGTTAAACATAAATACGAAATGCAAAATAAGTGTTAAAAACAAATGTGAAATATGTAATATTAACGCATGCTAAATAAATTTTCCAATTAAGAGATGTGAAACACGATGTAAACACAATTTAGAATTTTGAAACAAGTATTACATATAAAATTTGAAATTTATATGTTAAAATAAATTTATAAAAAATAAAAGGTTTTACAAATTTCAAAATACAACCTTTTATAAATTGTAAAATACGTTTTTTCAAAATTATGAAATTTATAAAGTGAATAATATTTATCAACCTATTTTATGCCACTTACATCTTTTTATAAGTTTTGAACTTACTACTGTTCATTTTCTACATCTTCAACATATTTAACCACCTCATCTTCTACATCTTTCACATCATACTTCTTATCTTTCACCTCATCATCTATATCTTTCACCTTTTTTTATCCTTCACATCAATTTCTACACCCTTCAGTTATACCTCTTTATTCTTCATTTTCTCTTCTAGATTTCACACCTTCTCCCATTCATTAATCACATTTTCCTCTAAAAATTTCACAAACGTTTATATATTTTGTACATCATCTAGTGAACCCTTCAATTCTAATAAAGTTCTAATCATGTATTCAAAACAACATTCATCACCTCAGCTTGTATTGTTTTTCAAGTACTTCACGTGCTTTATGTTCTTTCATATTACATGATTTTGTTTACTTGAGGCATAAAGCAATGTATTATCTACATATTTGCATATATTAGATATATGAGTCCAAGCTAGATTGTTCTACTATTTTCGTTAACTGTAATATAAGAAATTTAAAAGTTTTGTTGAGCCTATATTGCATCAATTATACTTCTATTGTGCTTATGATGTTATCTTTGTCAATTACTAACTGTTCTAGGGAAGGATTTGTGGCTGCAAGTCAAGTGAACTCATCCTTTAGACCATTGCTTTCATTATTTAACTTCTCAATATCTTTTGCAAACTAAGCATTTTCAAGCTTTATACGTTTTAAGTAGTCCATAATGGTTGCATATATTGTTTGTGACTCATGTTTCGACTAAAAAGTAATCAAAATAATAATAAAATTTTATAAAATGCAAGCATGCTTCAAATAAAATAAAATAAAAAGTTAAGACTTAGAATCAAATACGGAATACAAAATAAGTTTTATAATCAACTATAAAAATGCAAAACAACTTAGAGGTAGAATGCGAAACCAACTTAGATACAAAATATGAAACATGATTTAAATGAATAACAAAATATGAAGCATGTCGTAAATGAATAACGAAATATGAAACATATGAAGCGAAATGCAAAATCTAAAATACAAAATGTGGATCATGCTTTAAAAATAATTATTATATTCTCTAAAAATGATTACCTTTTCTTTCACTTCTAATATTTTTATGAGATGTATGTACTATGTTTTGACAAAACAGAGTTTCTCACCTCGAGTTTGCTTCTTTAAATTTTGAAGAGACTCTTCTGGTAGGTTTGCATACACCTGAGTATATGTGAAGTAGTAATGTTTTTTTTGCGTGGTCTAACTAGGAACCTATTTAGTTCATCTTCTCCCGCTATTAGTGTAGTTGTTAGCTCTGACACATGATCAGTACGTTCATCTTTGTTATATGATATTCTACTTTTAACTTGTATGCATTATCCCTGTAATCTTCCGATTCTCTCATCTTATTTTTTATCTTGAATTATTTTGTCCACAAGATTGAGTGATTCTTTCTTCCCTAGAATCCACCCTTCTAAATACATATTTTTCAGCATCTCTTCGAGCCAGTGCTCATTTGTAAACCTAAAATCATCATAAAAAATTTAAAGATTTATATGAATTATGAAATGTAAAACATATTAGTAAACCATTTGCAAAATGCAAAACATGGTTTAATTGAATTACAACATACAAAAGACATACATGATCATCCTTGATATATTATAAAATGAAATTAAATCCAACTCTCAATTTATTCAAATGTCGAGCCATTTTAAACATAACGACATCAAATTAAGTCATTTTTATTGCTTTTGTTCTAATTGTTATGTGTTCCATAATAAATAGTTGTATGTTATTTAATATTTTGTATAAATATGAATATATATATGCATATATATTTAATAAAATATTAGTGTACTAATTACCAACATAGTAACGCATTCTACGATTTATTCAAGATTAATGCTACAAAGATTTGTTATTGAATTGATAAACTTTTCCCTGATTTCTTCTGTTCCATCATAGTTGTTAGTTTTTTGTCCATGTCTTGGGTGTAGTAAACCATCATTGAAGCCATGTAATAACTGGATGTTAAAAAGGATAAAATCAAGTAGGCTAATAAAATTCAGTAGTATAACCACATTAGATGTAACTTGTTCTTCTCTAGTTTTAGCAACTTTTAGTATTAAATCACAATACAAAGAAATAGGAAGGAAATGAGATACAAAATGTGAAATATTAATTACATGAGATAAAAAAATATGAAACATGAAGTAAATGTCCTTCAAAATGCAAAACATGTAGTAAGTAGGTTACGAAATGAGAAATCTCATACTTTCAATTTCTTATTAGCTATTTGTAGAGCTTGCTTCTTAGCCATCGTAATAATAAAGAGAGAGTCGGGATCTTGGTTCATGTCTATTCATTTTTTTAAATAGAAAATAGAGGAGAATGAGTTACCTTATGTTTTATAGCTCTATTTATATAAAGAAGCTATTTAACACATATAGGTTCAAATACATTTTAGTAACTTGAATTTTATGAAGACAATATAGTAATTTGATGGGAATATGGTTTGGATCGCATGTTACACCTTCATATATAATTATAAATAATCTAATTTCTGCACTAGTATGATATTGTTTGTTTTGGGCCTGAAGGCATGCATGACTTAGTTTTTGGTCCACTTCCAAAGATCGCATACTAGTTGAGATATTTATATACCATTGATCTTTCCTATGTCTAAGTGATGTGAAACTTTGGTCAGACTTAAAAAATCATCCTCTCGAAAAAAGTGCCACTTTAACCTCCTCTCAATTGACTTCCATTTACACAATTGAGACACTATTAAGTTATACTCTAATCAACTAACAAATTCTCCTCTCAAACAAAATAACCTCATCTCAGTTGACTTTCATCCAGCCACTCTAATCAGGATGTGCACCACCTAGGCCATAAATAAAGGCATATGTGGGATTTCATATTACACTTCTCTATATATAAGTACGAACAACCCGATCTCCACACTAGTACATAGTTTTATGTTTGGTTCAATTTTAAAAGGTTTCATACTAGTTGAGATATGTTATTATTTATATACCATTGATTATTTCATGTATAACCGATGTGAGATTCTTTTAGCACCTAACAAATCCTTCTCTTCAACAAACTACCATTTTAATCTCCTTTTAGTTGATTATCATCCTCTCACTCTAATCTGGTTGTGCAATACCAGAACCATAACGTTTTACAACAGATCTATCTACTCTCTTTGGTCAGACGATTATGTCTGAATCATTAGACTTTACATCAGATGCATCACATTCAACATAGTTGGTTTCCTTTTCATGTCTTATCGATACGAGATTTTGGTCGTACGTAACAAACTTATTTTTCTTAAAAAAATCTATTTAAAAAAAAAAATAAATTCAAAATACTTAGAAAAAATTCTAATATTAAAAAAATAAAATTAAACATGACCTGAAATACAAGTCTTTTTCATATATAAGTAATGTACTGTACGCGAATATCCATATCCGTCTTGGGCACAATAAAATAAGCAGGCGACCGGCTCAAATAGAGTCCAGACGAAGTCTCTAACCTCTGCGCCACAGGGTCCTGACTGAGTCTCTAACTTTTGCGTGAGAAATCCTAATATATGATTTTATATAGCATAAATATATATGAACAAATCTTGACTGAAGGTATTATTTTGAGACTTACTTTTGTGAATTTTAAATTTCAACATACTGTTCTTTTTTGGTTTTGAATTTGATAATTTTTGTTGTATTACATTGAAATAAAATAATTTAATTTTGTTATATGGAATCAAAATATTGTATCCAAATAAAAAAACTAACAAAAATCTTAGATGGTAAATTTATTGGTAAAAATAAATCAAATTTATACTCATAATTATTTTAATCTATTGATAGACATAATCAAATTTATATTATATTTAAAATGTTTTTGAACTATTTATAAAATATAAAATTAATTTATATATAATTTGCTTGAGATTAAAAATAATATTAAATTTAGATTAGTTAGTAGAGATTATAAATAAGAATATTTTTTTTTAAACATTCAAATAATTATAAATTTAATTCCGTCAAATCTTTCGATTTGATTTGATGTGTAATATAATCAATCAGTCCATAAATAACAGAAATATATATATATATATATTTACGAAATAATACAAACATTTTTTTTCAATTGTTTCATGTAATTATATTTTTATTTTCTTTTGTCTTGTCGTTGTTACACTTGTTTTCCGCATCTTGATAAAATCACAAGAAAATTTATCAACAGATCCACCGATTTACTTTAACTTAACGATTAAAAATATGATTTATTAAGATCATCTTTATATATGAGTGAATACCCCTAAGTTTTTTTCGTGGTACTTTACCATAACTTGATTAAATATTTTTTCTTAAAATAGTCCATAAATTTTATGTTTAGTCTTATTTGTCAACATTAGTTCATAAATAACATGTTCTTAAAAACCGAAGATAATAATTTTTTAGTAAATTGATCTGCTACCATGGAGTTTGTATTGATGTGCTCTATACTGATTTGATGGCTATGTACAGTCTTTAAGAGACAAGAACTTGATATAAATATATATATATATATATATATATATATATATATATATATATATATATATATATATATATATATATATATATATATATATAATGGGATTTAGATGAACCCCTACTATTAACATGTAGAATTATTTCCATATTATGGCCTTAAAGGATTTTCTAAATATCTACAATAAAAAAAATTATACAACCTCAATGCCTAGATGGACGCCTTGAAGCATGCAATAAATTTTATTTCGTAGTGGAGGATAAACTAGTGTTACTTTAAATTTTTCCATAATGTTTACCTCAAGATAATTAAAATATATTTTCCAAAGTGTTATAAAACATGTCCACACAACCTACCAATGTTTGAGTCAAATACCCAGTGATCTCCAGATTATCCGACTTTCTATATGTTAACATGTGTCATTTTGTTTGTTTCCAACCGCTTCCTAATGGTCCATATTCGAATTACTTAGATACATTCCTAACAACTCAATGATAATATAAAATATATAGTATTGTATAAAATTGAGCATGCATTAAACTCCCGACTACCAAAATATATGGTGTCTTTTGCATTTTCTCAATCTTAAAGTTTATCTTTAGACATTGAGTTATAATTAATTTGTCTTATTTTAAAATATATGTATTGAAAATCACATTAAATATATGAACGTACTCCGACTAAACTTTTGATTCACAAAACTCTCTACCGAGTACATCTCAAAACCACAAGAGACTATTACCTCGAGGAACTTATGGTACCACTGTCGAAACTTATTTGAGCCCATAAATGGATTTCGTAAGTGTGTACACCATTGAATTTGAATAACCCATAACAAAGTTTTCATATTGCTCCATATAGATCATATTGTTATTGTTACCATTACAAAAATGCAGTGTTTGTATCCATTTGATGAAGCTCCATGTCAAAGTGTGCAACTAGTATCATGACTGTTAAAAAAGAGTCTTTCATGAAACTAGAGAAAAAGTCTTTTTAATGTCAATACTTTCACGCTAAGTATAATATTTTTCCATAAGCCGCACTTGATGTCTCTTCACATTCCAAAACTCGTTTGGTTTTTAAAATTCAATTATGACCAACTGATTTTTTTTCTTTAGGTAATGGGATAAGTTCCCAAATCATGTTATCTTGCATCGACTTGTATTATTCTTTCATAGTGTTAATCCACAACTAAGAAATTAAACTCTTGATAGATTCGCGAAAACCCGATGAGTCTTTTACCGTTACGTTACACGAACTTCATGTTATTGAAGATACATTATATGGTCTAAATATATAATATTCTCCTATCTCTAGTTGGTATTTTCAAGGGTATTATTTCTTCAGTTTTCACCCATTAAGGAGGTACAATTTGATATTCTTGAAAGTTTTCATTTTGATCCATGTGTGAAAATTAAGTATAATTTTTAGTATCTTTATGTTCTAATGAGATTGATATGGCGGACATTAACACTAAATCATCTTATACACGAGTATCAATTCACCAAGTAGGATAATTGTAGTGTGATATGATGGCTTCACGATCTACTTATCTTTGTTAGAAAATTATCTCAAAATTAACATTTGTTCCCAACCCCCCCCCCCCCCCCCCCCCCAAACTCAACATCCTTAACAAAATGTTAATCTTCCCGTCTCAAACATAGTTATAGTGGAAGAATAATAAAATTTAAAGTCTCGTGAATATTATGAATATCCAATAAAATAATATCTAGCCGCCTTAGTACCCAATTTATTTTTATTCATATTCAGTTTAGATGGACATCCCCAAATATGATGATGTTTTATGTTAGGCATGCAGCCAGTCCAAAGTTTATGTGGGGGTTTAATGATTTCTTGTGTGTGAACTATATTAAGATTTTATGCAGTAAATTCGATGGTCTCTACCCATACTGATAATGGTACAATTTAATGATGAATCATACTTCTCATCAAATCATTAAACATAAATTTTCGTATCTCGGATACGCTTTTTATGATGAGATAACACTATATTGTATTCTAAAGAACTACACTACAATTTTTCCAAGCTACTTTATAAATGATCCATGCTATTTTTTACCCAAACCGTTAGATCTTCCATAAATTTACAACTATTGTAAGATTTAACGCATTTAATATATTAACCAAGTTGTTTAACTTTGACCTTAAAAGTTATGATCTTGTTCTTGAGGTTCCGATATATCATGCATAAGTTATAAAAACTCATACCAAAAGAATTCATCTACAAATGAGATAAAATATTGTTTCTTGTTCCATGAGGACTTTGAAAAGGGTCCAAAGTCATCGTTTTGTATCAACTCCAGGATTTCTTTCGCTGTATATGCAATTAGCCTTTTCACTATGATATGTTTTTTCTTGATACATTCAATGGAAGTACCAAAGTATGAATAATCAAGAAAACCTCATAAAAGTTATAAAAACAAGCTTATCTATTCTTGATTTAAAGATATCACCTAAGTGCTTATGCTAAAACATGTATAGATTTTCAATCTTACAGTTCAAATTATTGGATACATGGTCTTTAGTTATTATTCAGTTTTAAATTTTAAATGTCTACCATATTATCATATAAATAAAAATTTATTTGATTATTATAAAAAATACATGAATATCCAAAGGTTAATTCATAAAAAAAATCCAAAATCATTATAATATCTTTGAAATATAAGAAATGTACACTACTAAAGATGATTATGAAAATAAAAATAAAAAATGATATAAACTACGCATGAATTTTCCTCTACTTGATAAATGGATCTTTCACCATCACTAAAGTTTCAGCTCCTTATCGTACCCTTCATAGAAATGCAAACATGGATGGTTGCAACCGTATCAACTATCCCGTGTTTCTTGCAACTGAAACTCAATTCATTTCTAAACATACCAGAGTGTTGAGATTACTATTAGCTTTCACATACACATGATACTTTTCACACTTCATTTTGAGATACCTTGTCCATTTGTAAAAGAAACATCAACTCGTAGAAGGTGATTCCTTAGAATTCTTCACTCAAGAACTAGAAGCCTTATCAAATAATTTATCATACTTTCTCTAATCTCATTTCACTTATTGATAACTCACCATATGCAACTCAGGATGTTTTTATTGTAATCTATTCTCGTCCTAAGTATCATAAGAAGCCAGTTTACTAGCTAGACACTTCTCACACTGAAGAAAAAATTAAATATGAACCATACCAAAACTTTATAAAGGTCAATCTTGGTTTGGTTTATTTTGAGCTGAGGGTAGTTTGGTCACGTGTTTTACTAATTTTGGGGTGTTTTATATTTAGTGTGAGGAGTAGTGAGATAATTAAGAAATCTGCTAGTATTAAATTATGATCACCCTCATTAATGAGAGTGGTTGGGGTATTTATACCTTAATTATTGACCAATGAGCTTGCCGGATCGGCTTGTGAAACCGGGTCAAATTCAAAGACCCATTAGTTTTAAGTACATTAGCAACTAGCTTAGTAAAAAGTTATTTACATTTGTCCTGTTTGGATTTTTAGTGGTGTGATATGGTCCAAATTACCCCTGTTCGGATTAATGGGTTAGCTGTGACTGTAAGATTCGAACTCATCAAATCTAAGTGCCTTTAATTTTGAGGCAATCATTGACATCCCAACAAAATTGTGTCTCATTGTTTTTTTCCACTAAAATATTCATGATTAGAGATATAAAAACATTAATCATCATCTTATTAAGTGTGGAATTATATTCTCAACTTATTTGGGAAACTTAATTGCATGGATGATGTCATTGCGGATAACCTCATGGAATTCCAAAGGCATTCAACGTTGCATGATTTCGAAGAATAACCTATTTTACTTTTCCAATGACTTCAATTCTCTCTTCGCCTTAGAAGAACTATCTTTAGTGAGGGGCGTATGCTTTTTAGTCCTTTGTTCTAAGTTAAGGTCATGAAATTTCAAATACAATTCCATGTTCTTTATTATTTAGGAAAAACTAACCCATCTAAAATGGGAGGTTTATTACCTGATGGGTTAAAGACGTTTACTATAACTTTACACATAATAAACAAAATATAAACATCACATTCATTGAAATAAAAATTTATATAATTATCTGAGCATGGATAAAATAAAATAAAATATAAGTGTACATCACTGATAAGATACTATGCGTTGAACAAAAATATAAACATTCACTAGTATGAGTTTTAGAAAAATACTGGTTGATCCAATTTTAGTCGACTTAATTGAGAAGTCCTCTTACAAAAATCATTGTGGTATAACATGATGCATGGATCATTTTGGTGCGATATGTTGGTTTCATAATATCCCTATTTTGATCAAATACTTAATGACCAATTCACAAATGATAGTATCTTGTTCATTATCAAATATGATAAAACATATATTAATGTGGTGCGATATGTTTGCTTAATGGTAAAAAATACTTGCAAGATACCCAATCATAAACTCATCAAAATCCTAAATAAATCAGTTCAATAACAAATATCATTTTACTGTGAAATGATGCATACATGATTTACTTACCAAAGTTGAGATGACATAAGTCATGTAATTCATTAACACATAAACAGTGAACAACCACAATTGTTTTTGCAGTAGTGCAATTTTATCGTATAAAAAATAGACGTTCTTGTGGTGATAATGATTTTTTTTGTGACAAAATTGTAGTGTCTTATTTTTCTACTCAATTTGGGTGTCTTTGTTGTGATTTTAGCCTTTTTCCAACAAAAAACTATGTCCTTAATCGAGTAAAACACAAATTTTAGCCCATACAATAATTTGATATGATAAAACACAAACCATAACATACTTCCTATATGGAAAACCAATCAAACATGCTTATAAAATTTAATTTTAAGAATAAAAACTATTAGTCGATATGTAGGGTAAGGATATGATACCAATTGGTAAAGAAAATCTCTAATATTAATTAATCCTTAATAGATTCGACTAATCCGTAGAGAGCGGAAATATATACTTACTAGATAATGTAGACATCTTCTCAATTGTATAATGTAGTATTTTTTTCTTGTTTTCTTTTGTTTTTATCATTGTAACAGTGGATCTCTTAATCTTGAAAGAATCAAAAAATATATGGTATTGAATATTCTAATCATAACGAATTTACTTTATCTTAACGATTAAATGAATGATTAATTGAAGGTTATCTTTATAAATGAGTGCAAATATGGTTATAACCTAAGATTATTTGTAGTCATACCTTTAAGTTCCATATCTAATTGTGATTTTGTTTCTCAAATAAGTCGTTTAAATTTATGTTTATCAGTAATTGTCAATATTTGGGATTGATCATTCACAAAACCTGAATTTGATATGGTATATATCTAAATAACTATTTAGCATATCTTGGCACAATTCATAATTATTACATTTATCTCAATACTTATTAACAACCTCCTTTATGAACAATAGTCAAATACATCTTTAGACATATAACGATACATAATTTCCAACATAAATAAAATTTTATTAAATATTTGTGTTTTTAATATCGATGCGGTGTTATACTGATTTTAAAAAGTAAGGTCGATTTCCAAAATGTTCATTTCACTTGAAAAAAAGATATATACCAATAAACAAAATTTAACATTTGAAGTTCACTTATAAAATTAATAATAAGTTTAGACGAAAGTTTTGAAGTTTTCAACTCACTTAATGATATTTTAATAAACATTTTTTTTATTTTTTGGAAAATTACTTATTTTCTTTATAAAATATTATTTTGATACCAACAATATCACATTATTCAACCTTTTTATTTGTTTAATTCGATGGTGCGGGCTGGACGATAAAACCAAATCAGTACAAGCTAGGGATATGAACTAAGTAAAAACCTCTCAAATAATAGTAATACCTAATCCCATACATTATGAGCAATCCGACAAAACACCAAAACGACATACATGATTGGACATAGTAATTCACTAGAATAACCTTTACGACATTACTAAATAAAAATAATACGGGGAGAGCAACACACTTTACCATTAATGTCTTCTAAGTTTATTATAAAAATATATATTTAAAGGTGACTCAATAGTAAAATAAAACAAATAAAGATGCAACAAATCTGCACATGTAATTTAGATTTTTCTCTAAATCTAACTTTCTTATGTCTATTACATTTGGTGATGCAACAAATCTGCACATGTAATTTAGATTTTTCTCTAAATCTAACTTTCTTATGTCTATTACATTTGGTGCTGAATATATTCGAATCCCATCCGATGGCATTGTTTGAAGATGGTTACTGTCCAAAAGTTACGTTTTTTTGTCAAGTTGTACTTCATGACACGTTTCATCATTTGATTTGAGCCACACACTTGTTTAACCCTAGGTGAGGTGAGCCAGTCAATAAAAAATGTTTCCATTCCTCTAGGGATTATAGCTATTGGTAGCGTTTGCACTTCCTTAGAAGGGTACTCAAGATTTTTCTACAGTTCTTTTTATAATCTCTTTTCTCATATTTGAACGAGCCCTAACCAAGCTATGCTGTCATCCGACCCGATACATCCGATTTCTGTAGCATACTTTTTAGTGGAAAAGAAGTTTGAAAAGTAATGGAATGTGATTGAAAATAGGGTCTCATATTTCTTGCTGTTATTACCAAGGCTAAGGCTACTTTTCTAGCTTCATATTACTTTTGTCAGCATCCAACAAACTCTTACTAACTTAATAAATGTGGCGAAGGTAATTTTCAACTTCCCGGACTAACACTACACTGACCACGCCAAGTATACATAGAGTATCTATCCAATTATTGGCTTAAACAAAGTTTTGGGGGTAACTAAACGCTTCTTAATTTTGAGGAATGCTTTATCGTACTTCCGAGACTTATTAAATTCATTTATATTTCTCAAAACTTGGAATACTTGTGCACAATTATCTGATGACCTTGATAAGAACGTGTTTAAAGTCGTCAGTCTTCAGTCAAGAATTGGACATCTTTTGTGGATCTGGGAGGGTCCATGGTTAGTAATGCATCTAATTGTGTTAGGTCAGCTTGAATCCCTTTCTCATTAATGACATGATCTAAAAAAAATCGGATCGCACACCAAAGGTGCACTTCTCTAGATTTCGATTTAAATTGATGGCTTCCACATTAGATAAAGATAATTGATATCAAACAAGTGATCCTCCTCATTTAGAATTTTTACCATCTAATGAGTTCGGAATATCAAGTCACAGCTCACTGGGTTATCCGAACAAGGGCAATTCAGACATAAACTTGCCACTGAACTATCTGGACATGAAAAATGTAAAGAATCACCTAAACATCTTTTGACTAAGCTATGTGTTAATCAGCTTAGTAAGCAAATGGGTCCTTAAACTTGACCCGGTTTCATAACTTAACCCGAAAGCCCATGGGTCCTTAATTAAGGGTATAAATACCCCAACCACTTTCATTAATGAGGGTAATGAAAATTTAATACAACCAGGCTGCTCAAATCTCTCATTACTTAACACCAAAACATTTAATACTCAAAACACTTTACAAAATTACCCTCAACCCAAAATAAATCACACCAAATTGGCGACCACATTGGGAGGAGAAGGTGCCTGAATCTTGCATTCAAAACCAACAAAAAGACCTGTTCGGATAGATCCGAACAAGCAAGCAATTCCACCACCTATGGTGGAGGTGGTTGGGGAAAACAATGAATACACCATCGATGAACGAGATAACTTGAGGGCTGAAATAGAAGCGTTGAGGGCCATTAAAAAGGCAGAAATGGGTTTAAATGAGAAGTCAAAGGTGTCAACCATCCATCATAATGAACCCACAATGCACTGAACCTTCTCCAACATGCAATTCCGATAAAACTTCCTGTCATTCTTGTCTGCTTAAATATAACAATAATTGCCTACTCAACACTTTCTTATTAAAAATCCCATCTAATACTATATAGCCAAATGTTTTGCCTCGCAATTTCTTGGCCAATTTCACATATTCAGGCAGCTCTCCTCTAACAAAAAATTCAAAAATTTTGTTCTCCAATCTCCCCGACCTGTGTCTAGGGTGAAAAACACTTCCTCGATGTACTCATACTGCTCTAAATGGGTTAAAATCGATGGACTCTCCTACAATAAAATCCAAGGATATAATCCTTTGTATGTAATTGTTGCTAAAGAATTAACAACTGTGTTATTCCCTCGGTTTATATGCTCCACAAAAACATGATCAAACAAAAGAATACGATTTTAAAGCTCTCAACGATACAAAATTAAGTGGTCATTTTTTGCTTCAGAAACTCGAGACACTTGATTTGCTACTAACTAAGAATTTGTCTCTAATCATACTGGAAGTTGGACCACGTATCTTTGCAAGCCTCAATCCAGCTAATGCAGCTTCATACTCACCTTCATTATTTGATGCGTGAAAACTAAAGTTAATAGATTTAAGCATTATTTCTCCCAAATGGAGCAACCAGTTGAACTCCAGCGCTGCATCCCAAAACATTAGAGCCTCCGTCGGTTCAAACAATCCACATCAAATTAGATGACAAAACATCCTTGTTAACCTCTTCATCCGATCTTCTTGAATGAAACTCAACAAGGAAATCTGCCAAAGCTTGTGCTTTAGTTGCCGTTCGAGGAAAAAAAAGTGATGTTAAAATCTCCCAATTCTACTGACCACTTAGTTATCCTTCCTGAAATATCAAGGCGTTGTAAAACATTATTCAATGGAAATGAAGTTCGAACCTTAATGGTATGAGCTTGAAAATAAGGATGCAGTTTCCTAGCACCCACCACCAATGCCAATGCCAATTTTTCAAGCTTCAAATACCTCTTTTCTGCTGCCACCAAACTCTTGCTGACATTATTCACCGACTTCAGAATTCCTGAATCTTCACTTATCAATATTGTACTTACTGTAAAATCATATACCGGAATGTACAAAAAGAGTTGCACTCCATTTGAAGGTTTGTATAATATTTTTGGTGATGATAACGAATCCTTGATACTTGAAAACACTGCTTCGCAATCCGAAGTCCATTCAAACTTCTTTTGTCTTCGTAACACTTGAAAGAAATGGAAACATTTATCAGAAAATCTAGAGATTAATTTGTTAAGTGTTGCTAACCTTCATGTCAAGATTTTCACTTCTTTGATAGTTCAAAGCGAGTTAATGGATACCACATCTTTTAATTTCTATGGATCAGTTTCTATCCCGTTTTCACTAATAACATAACCCATAAATTTCCATGATTGAACTCCAAAGGTGCACTTTTCTGGATTCAACTTTAGCCTTATTGCCCTTAAATTCAAGAATGTTTCTTCGAAATCTTCCAAATGTGCATTATCTGTAAAGCTTTTAACCACCATATCATCAATATACACATCCATGTTTTTTCCGATCAGTAAAACAAATGCCTTAGTCATTAATCTTTGATATATAGCCCCTGCATTTTTCAACCTGAAAGGCATAACCCTGTAACAATGCAGGCCTCAGTCTGTGATGAAGGTGGTACTCTCTTAATCCTTTGGATCCATCTGAATTTGATTATATCAGGAAAAAACATCCATAAAGGTTAATATTTGTTTCCCAAAGTGGAATCAATCAACTGGTCTATTCGAGGAAAAAGAAACGGGTCTTTAGGACATGCTCAATTCAAGTCTGGAAAATCAACACACATTCTCCACTTCCCATTCTTCTTCTTTACCATTATTGGGTTTGCCGTCCATAAATGATATTGTGACTCCCTTATATGTCTGATCTTCGACAAGCGGTCAATTTCAGAAATAATAGCCTATGCTTTCTCAAAAGAAAATGTCAGCCTTTTTTGTATAACAGGTTTCACCTTTGGATTAAAGGTTAGGCTATGAAAAATTACTTTAGTTGGTACTCCTATCACGTCCTATGTTTTCCAAAAAAAATATCCAAATTGTGCGATAAAAATTGTAATAGCTGTTAAGGTAAAATTGGGGTTAGTAAGGTTCCTATTCGAAGTACTCTTCCCTCAGGAAAAATATATTCCTTTATTTCTTCACTTATTGTCAATGACTCTGAGGTTTCTCTCAGATTGCCAACCTCTTCCTCAAGATCCGAGGTCAACCCCCTCTGACTACTATTCATTCATTATATCACCACTACTAGATCTTTGGATCCAAAGAGCAGTGGCGTAACATTCTTTGGTAAACTTTGTTCACTTTAGACGACACCTACACGGTCTCCGATGACACACTTAAAACATTGATAGACTGTTGATACAACACCATACATCCTTGATAATCAAGATCTTCCAAAAACAACATTATAGCTTGTTAGACAGTCCGCCACCATAAAAAGCACCTGAACCTTCTTCTTAAAAGGTCCATTTCCCAGACTTACCTCCCCCATAAATTCCCTGACTCGTTCAGTCACTCCATTAAAATCGATGATAGTGCGATCTAATTGGAAAATCTAAGAAGGGTTGCGCATACTATCATAAGTCGCTTTAAAAAGAACGTTTGTAGAACTCCCAGTATGTATCAACACCTGTCGAATCTCAACGCCAGTAATCTCTGCCCCAATGAACACAGTATCCTCAGTGCTACCAATCATAGAATTTCCCCCAAAAATTTGTAAGGACTCAAAATACTCGCAAAGGATTTGAAGTGGCCTTGCTTTATTGGTTCCTCTACTGCCATCAAGATTAACCGATCTGAATCCACATCTAAGCACTTCGATGCAACATCAAAATCCTCAACCTTCGAATCCAAAATAATCAAATTTTCAGCCTGTGCATTTGGATTTGTTGGTTGTGAAGTTGATGCAATGGGATTCTTTGATGTACTTTCAAGTAAGTCAATAATTTCCCATTTTCAATTAAAGTCTAAACTTCTTTTTTCAGGGTGATGCAATCTGCGGTATGGTGTCCGATGTCGTTTTGATACCTACAAAACATGTTGTTTTCCTCCTCCTTAGGCCTATTTATTAGAGCGGGTTTCCTGAAATTCATATACCTCTTGACTTTGTCGAAGATTGTAGCCACACTCTCAGATAAATATGTATAATACTCAGGCCTTACCCATTGATTGGGTATCGAACTATAAAATTGGTACGGTGGTGCTTGGTTCGAATACCCTCCAGTTCGAGGGGTTTGGTTGTTGTTACTCGGACGTGCTTGTTGAGCAGAATTTGAGGATTACCCTTGGTTATTTGGCGCCTGCCC
The DNA here is from genome assembly GCA_036936605.1 of Limnanthes douglasii subsp. nivea. Lineage (NCBI taxonomy): Eukaryota > Viridiplantae > Streptophyta > Magnoliopsida > Brassicales > Limnanthaceae > Limnanthes > Limnanthes douglasii. The sequence goes on from JAUPFV010000003.1 coordinate 169,560,007, forward strand.
AAAATTCTTTTGACCAATTCCAACTACTCCTCAAACCCTGGTCGATTCTTCAAGCTTGGTTTGATCTTCCACTTGAGTCATCAATACTCCAAAAGTTAAAGTTCTTTTTTTTGTTATTTCATTAACGAGATCTTCTGGTAGCAACCTTAGGCAAAAAGCTGCCATTACAACCAATTTTTCATAATTATTTAGACTTCTTTTAGTTAAGACAAAACACTTCGTATAATATTTTAGCTTCTCTCCAATTGCATACTTGCATTGTATTATTGTATCTCCATTTTCCCTCATTTCCTTACTCCCAACAAATTGTCTTCGAAAAGCAGTGTAAAAGTATCTGAAATTAGAAATGGACCTCCTCAGAATTCGGTTATACCACTTCAAAGTTGTTCCCTTAAAATTTTGAGGAAACTCCCAACACACAAGCGTGTCGTCATCCTGTAAATTCAGCATATGATTCTTGAATTGTTCGATATGGTCGTCTAGGTCCTGCATCCCATCGAACTTCTCAAATTTCAAAATATCAAAATGCTTCGGAAGCGTGATATATCTTATCTCATGTATCAATGGATAATTCCTCCAATCAACATCTTGAACATATTGATCATCTATTCCCATCACTGCATACAAATTTTGATCATTTAAAACATTGTACTGGTTTGACGTATTTCCTTCACACCAATTTGCCTCTCTCAAGCATCAAGGTACACTCTCCTTTGTAGCTTTATATTCTTTTTTAAATTTACGAGGTTGATAATTCTCTTCTTTTGAAGAACCTCGATATCTTTTAAAATCAGATCCAGAACTTTCAATCTCTTCATCACTAAATGTGACATACCTATGTCTATCTTTTTTGTCTTTTCGAGAAGTATGGCGCTCTATAGCGGTTTGAATCGAGCCTTTTTTATTTTACTTATGATCTACCGATCAATGCAAGATCGACTAGATTGATTACCAACGTCATTTTGGTCATTTACTTGTCTTACCTCGGATTTCAGTCTTGCCAACTGAATCTCCTCCTCTCTCTACTCGTATTTTTCGTTCAAGCTGTTATTTTGTCCAGAAGTTGGTTCATTCACAACTCTATATCTGATTGAGTTTGACAAACCGAGACAGATTCTTTTTGTCTATCCTCAAATCTTTGCAAATATTATTTCAGTGTTTCAACAGCTGATCGTACTAGCAGATCATTTTCTGGATTCATTGTTAAGATTAAAATCGTTTTTCAAGATTTGAAAGTAAGAAAAAAGAAAAATCAAACTAGTAACTAAGTACCAATCAATGATCAGGTCTCTTTGCCCACGTGCCTTTTAAGCGTACCATGCCTATCCCTCTTTCTTGCATATTTTTGATTATTTTCATCTTTTTTCTGGATCTCCCTTCATCATTACTTGATGACAAAGATTCTTCAAGCTCAGCCTCATACGAAGAGTTACTGGTGGACTCCGAATCTGAACTTTCAACAGGTTTGAACCGATGTGTCTTCTTAGAGCTTGATGAGCTCAGAGAATCTTTAGTGAGATTCAGGAGCAAAGATGTTTGCGTGAAGGGGCCGGACTAGAGAATGTTCGTATGACGTGACTATGAACAGTGAATTACTAGAAATGGAAAATACAAAAGGAATGTGTGTTGTAATTATTGATCAATTATTGGCCCTTTTTTTCAAAAGGGAATGTCCTTTATATAGGAAAAGAGGTAGAGGGTGAAATTACATGTTTACCATTATAAGAGTGGACTTCTTACCCCTCTATTTTACTATTTACAAACAAGTTCTAGGAACTATCATTTAAGTCCCTCACTTCTTATGTGTGCTTTACCTTAATCCTTAACCACTAAATACATGGACTTTGACCTTATTTGTGGGCTAAATTACATGCTAAACACCTGTATTTTCCTCCCCTTATCAATAGCCCCCCAAGTCCATGTGTAGTTCTCTAGACGTGGACTTGAATTGTTGTTTGACCTCGTTCGGATCGGATCTGATGCTGCGCTGCTCGGGCACTTTTCTATTTGAGCGAACTTTGTTGGGCTCAGATTTCATCGTGGTCGGATCTCATATTCCCTGGTGGGCTACTGACTTAGATTGGATCCTAACTTGCTGACCTTACCCCTTGGTCAGGCTGATGTCACCTAAATAATCATTTAATGTCAGGCACGCGTGCTTGGTTTTGCTGTAATCGAATCGAAAGTTTTTTTAGGCGGCGCAGCTGTCATGGACACGTGTCATGGTACCATTACTTTTCAACTGTTCACCTTTTGCTCCATTTGCCTATATAAACTCCACTTTCTCCCTGAGCAAAAGTTTCTGATTTCCTCTAAACAGACTTCGCTTTAGCGAGAGAAGTTGTGCCAAACAAAAAAATTTAAGTTTGCATTTTCATGCTTGAAGAGTTTCTTAATCTTGGAAAGTACAAACTTTGGAGGTGGTTTAACATCTCTAATCAGATCGGTGTTGGTAGACCTTCCAATGCGAGAGAATACCCCTCCCCTGCAGAGATATGAGAGTCTAACTTTCGAGACAACTGGGCTCCGATCCGCGAACGTTCTATCCGGTTTGCTGCATCCTCCCCTAGTCAAACACACCCTTGAAGTGGTGGGGTTGATCTTTCTGCTTGTCTAACTCCCTCGACTCTTCCTTCCCGGTCTTCCCCCTTCGTCATAATGGGTGATGAAAGAGAAAGACCACCGATTGAAGAACATCGAGATCAGTCTAAACGAAAGAGATCATCGGATCCAGCCATTAAATCGGTTCGAATGAGGATTCCTTCCTCGGTATCGACTCCCTCTACGACCCACCCAAGGATCTCCTCAAACAATGCCGGATGTCAGTCCTCGAAATTTTTTGCCTAGAGAGACTCGGGTGGAACCGTCGCTTACTTCCATTCCAGAAGTTCAGGAAAAAGCTTTATCCGATGACCTTAAAAATGATAGAGTAGATCCAGACGTTGCAGTGATTGAGGCGGAGCCTCTTCGAGTCGTTCTGACCAACACCCCTCCCCCGGAACCTATAACTGATCCTTCCCTTCATCCAGGTGAAAATTCCCTGGTAAAGAGTAAGAAGAAAAAGAAAAAGAAACGTCCGACGGGCCTGCCCTCGAATGTGGAAGATATCTTGAGCGATCATCTTCGCAACCTCAAATCCAAACAGCTCTTAGCTCTGTACAGGGTGAAGTACATGTATTTCCACCCGACCAAGGAGATTAAGCTAAGTGACCGATGGGGTATCCCCCTAAATATCACCATCTGATTCCCTACTGTTGGAGAGACGTCTTTATCGGTCCGTTCCAACGAGTTGGTGCTTTATACAAAATTAATGAACTAGGGTCTCCGATTTCCCCTCGACCCTCTTCTCACCGATTACTTCCACTTAGTCAAACTTTATCTTTCTCAGGCTGGGGCCAACATGTGGTACACCCTAATGGCTTGCATTATGGCATCGCGACTCTCCGGGAAGGCTTTCACCATGGAACAACTTATCGCTCTTTCTGGAGTGGCTAAGAACTCTCACTATCCCTTCTACTCACTTGGTTTTGCTAGGAACCTTAAAGTGATAAAGGATTTTTTAGAGGCTGATAAAAAATGGAAACAATAATTCATGTTTATTTCTGGGTTATGGGAGACCGGGTTCGAAGATTCTGAGGACCTTCCTCATCGGCTTACCTTGAAGTGGACTGGACAAGGTAAGTACTTTCACCTAATTTTTTTCCGACCCCCCACCTTTGATAAATTCTGACTGTTTGTCTTTTCAGCTATGAAAGGAATCGCCAAGTCTTTTAAGCGTCATGCTAAATCCGGTAAAGCTATCTTTGAGAAGCTGAGCCTTTGGGAAGGTGATCACTGGGAACATAAATTCCACCAAAGCTTTATGCCAATGAATTTCGCTAAGAGTAATCTGTGGCGATACGATCTTAGTGAAAAGAAGACTCCCTCGGATCTTAAGGAGGCTCTTCTGAGCGATGATGTTCTAGCACGTTTAGAACGTTTGGATAATGCAGTCTACGTCCCTACTCGGGCCCGAACTCCGAGTCATCAGGTTGCCGACAAACTCGAGGAATGTGAAGAATAAAACACTGAGGACGATGTTGGGTCCGATGACGAAGCTTAAGGTGATTATCAAGAGAGGGTGCAGGTCAGCCCTCCCTCAGGGGCTCTGGGTGATCATGATGATACCCACATAAGCTTGCCTCCGGGTATAATGCCATCGGATCATCAACAGCCAGCCCCCCTCGATCCTCAGATATGTTCTCCATCCTCTCAGCCTGAAAACCTACCGAGTGATGCTGACTACCGGGTTGAGGTTAGGCCTCAAGGTCGGGCCGGTGCTACAAGGCCACAGAAGTTTACTGCTGAGGAGAAAAAGAAAAAGATTGTTGAGAGCGGAGGGGAGAGTGACAACACATATCGTCCGTGTCTGCCACTATCCCGAAAATTTGTTATTGTTGATTCAGATTCTGGTAGGGAATTTGTTTCCACTCGAGGGGAAGGTCAAGAAGGATGTTCTGATGCAGATGGATATCTCTCTCCGGAATCTCCTTATTTCGACGTTTATGGCAAAAATTACGTGGCGAACGAGTTAAATAAACTACTGCATGCTGTTTCTCTACTCGAACGCAAAGCGAATCGGAAGGATCGCTATAAAGAAGAAGTTACTGAGAGGAGGGCAGAAGTAAAGGCTTTAACATCAGAGGTCTCTAAGTTGAAGGATAAGGTGAAGGATTTGACCGATCAGATAGCTGAATAGACTGTGATATCTTCTAAAGTAGAAGGCTTAGTTGTTGAGTCCGACGATCTGAAAAGAAGTTGAAGGAACTAAAGGATGAGTTAGCCAAGACATCGAAAGTTACCGCCAAGGTACAGTCTCTTTCTTCCGAGTCCGAAGAGCTAAAGTTGAGGGCCAAAAAGCTGACCGATGAATTGGCTAAGGAGAAAAAGACCTCCGATGAGCGTTTAACTACCATCACTTCCCTTGAGGCTGAAATTTTTGAGGAGAAGACCAAATTTTACGATGAACGAGAGAAGTTTATCCTTAAGGATGCCGAACGCGATACTACAGTTGATGGTCTTTTTGAAGGCTATTGCAAAATCATGGTATACTTAGAAAATGTTGTTCAAGACCTTGAGAAACTATCAGCAGCACATGAGAGCTTGAAGACAAGCTTCGAAGCTAAGAAGAAGGAAAGTCTTGATGAGTATGCTGCTAAGATTGTTGTTCGTCTTGAGGAGAGAGATGCTAAATTGAGATCAGCAATGGTAATGGAGATGCATGAGAAATTCCCAGACTTGCACCTTGGTAGTCTCTGGACTCGAGTCATCGAGCAACATCGTCCCCCTGGAGTATCCGTGGAAGATCCTGAATCCAGTGAGGACTCAGAGAGCTCTTCGTTGGACTCGGATTCTCTTGCTGGTAGTAAAGGAAATTCGGCCTCTGAATAATTCGTATTGGGTAGTTCTTGCTTTGTTAACCTTTTGTTTTGTGATTCATGTAGCAAAAAATGTTTAATGTAATATTTTCCTTGTTATTTGGACTTTCAGTGGTATGTTTTTAGTGTGATGTTTCGCTCAATTTTCCCACTTCATATTTTTCTTACTTTGATTCAATATTGAGTTAAACATTTTTAAGATGTGTTTTGAGTTCAGGAAGATGAACTTTCTTGTCCAGACTTCTTTGGAATATATTTTGAGTCCAAAAAGATGAACTTTCTAGTCCAAAATTCTTTGGAGTGTGTTTTGAGTTAAAAAAAAAGATGAACTTAATCATGTTTTAAAAGAAGGCAATAAGATTTGATATATAAGCCGACTATTTAGGCACCTTATTAAAACCTTCCTGCGCCACCAGGATAGGAAATAGTATGCCACCGGAACTTACATAGACTGTTAAAGAAAATGTTTACATATCACTTAATCAAACTAGAAAAGCTTTTAGATGCTCAATATTCCACAGATGGGGAAGATCTCTTCATTCTTTATCTTTCAATCTGTATGTTCCAGGTTTCAACTTCCTTGTGATTGTGTATGGACCTTCCCAGTTTGGGGCGAGTTTTCCGAGTCTCTTGTCTTTTGTGTGCAGGAAGACTTTTCTTAGGACCCCGTCCCACACCTCAAATTCTCTTTTTCAGACCTTCGACGAATAACGGCTTCTCATCAATGTTTGATATTGTAAGAAATTCAGTTGTGCCTTTCTTCTATCAGATCGAGCTTTGTGCGTTTTCCTTTGTCATTCCCCTCCTCGGAATATTCACTCAATCGGAAAGATGGGAACATTGTTTCCGATGGCACCACTGCGTCTATTCCGTATACAAGTGCGAAAGGTGACTCATGTGTTGCTGTCCGAGGAGTAGTCTCGTAAGCCATAGCATTTCTTGTAGGTAGACCGTCCAAGACTATTCGATTGGTTACTTCGACCTGACCGTTCGCTTGGGGGTGGAACGGTGTCGAAAAACATTGTTGTATCCTCTTGGAAGCGCATAAAGCTCTCATTTTACTGTTATCAAACTAGGGGCCGTTATCCATCGTAATCTTCCGAGGTATGCCAAAACGGCAACAGATGTTAGAGATGATAAATTTGATTACATCGTTTTCCCTCGTTCCTGCTAATGGCTCTGCTTCCACCTATTTGGAAAAATAGTCCACAGCAACGATGATTGTTTGACTCCCCCTTGAAGCCATAGCAAGTGGTCCGACCAGATCTATTACCCATCGGTCGAAAGGGAGAGATTCTGATATTGACTCTAGAGGTACCCCAGGTAGGTGGATCGAATTAGCAAATCGCTGACAGGTGTCACATTTTTGACCTAGCTCTTTGGCGTCCGCCGAGAGGGTAGGCCAATAATATCCTTCTAGAAAAACTCTTCGTATCAATGTCTTGTATCCTCAATGAGGATAGCCTTCCCCATCGTGTAGTTCAGAGAGTGCTAGCTGTGATTCATCCTTCCCTAAACAGCGAAGTAAGGGACGGCTAAAGATCGTTTATACAACACATCTCCGAGGACTATGTATCCGTAGGCCTTGAAGCGTATTCTCTTGGCTCTGACTTTGTCAACGGCCAGCATGTCATGGACTAAAAAGTCTTGTATTTCGCTTATCCAGTCTTTTCTTAAAGATGTGGATATCTGGAATGCTTCGATGCTACCTTCCCTTGCTTAAAATCCCTTGGTTATAGACGGATTTTCTTGAGTCACTATCCACAGATACTCCTCTAAGTAAGATGCATTGGTCAATGAATCAACCACTGAGTTTCCTGTCTTGTGAATGTGTTCAACTCGGACGTCTTCGAACTCCAAAGCCAGGGATTTCAAAATTCCCAGATACTTCACCAGATGATCTTTTCTTACCTCTAAACATCCGAGGGCATGGTTCACTAGGAGTTGAGAATAACTGATCAACTTAACTCGTTTAGCCCCACAAATCTTTGCAAGTCGTAATCCGGCCAGGGCTGCTTCATATTCTGCCTCATTGTTTGATGCTTGGAAACCGAGTCGAATTGCTTGATACATTGCGATGCCATCCGGGGAAGTTAATTTCACATCTGCTCCACATCCGAATGAGCTAGAACCCCCATCGGTTCGGACTTGCCACTCAGAGCCAGATTTTTCTTCTTCCATGTCCACACTATCTGTGTCCGAATAAAATTCCACTAAAAAATCAGCTAGCACTTGCACTTTGATCGCCGTTCGTTGTTCGAACTCAATATCGAAATCCCCAAGTTCTACAGACCACTTAGTCATCCTTCCAGATACATCGGGTCTTAGTCATCCCCAAGTTACTAGGGCGAGTGCTAGCTTTTCTAACTTAAGGTTTTTTTTTCTGCATCTAAGAGGCTTTTGCTTACATAATAAATTGGTCTTGGAAGGCTTGATTCTTCTCAGACTATAACCGAGCTGACTGCAAAGTCGGACACTGCTAAGTATAGGAACAACTTCTCCCCCGGATTTGGTTTTATCAGTATCTCCAGGGATGAAAGATGTTGTTTGATTTTATTGAAAGCATGAGAACATTCTTGAGTCCCGTCGAATCGATTCGCTTTCCTTAACACTTGGAAGAAAGGAGCACACTTGTCTAACGACCTAGATATGAATCTGTTTAAAGCAGCCAAACTTCCTGGTAAAATTTGCACCTCCTTGATGGTTCTAGGCGGATCCATAGTACATAAGGCGTTTAACTGCAGAGGATCTGCTTCGATGCCCTGCTCACTGACTATGTAACCTAAGAACTTTCCAGATCTTACTCCAAATGTGCACTTTTCCGGGTTCAACTTGAGATTTATTTTAGCCAGATTAGCAAAAGTTTCTTCTAGGTCAGCCAAATGATCTTTATCTCTTAAGCTTTTGACTAACATGTCGTCAATATAAACTTCCACGTTTGCCAATCTGACTTTCGAATGCCTTGTTCACTAGCCGCTGGTATGTTGCCCCCGCGTTTTTTAGTCGGAATGGCATGACTCGGTAGCAATGTAGACCTCTTCCAGTTATGAAAGTCGTGCTCTCCTGATCCCTTGGGTCCATCTAGATTGGATTGTATCCAGCATACGCATCCATAAAGGATAGTAAACGATTTCCGGATGTCGAATCTAAAAGTTGATCTATTCTTGGGATCGGGAAAGGATCTTTAGGGCAGGCCATATTCAAATCAGTGAAGTCTACACATATCCGCCATTTGTCGTTCTTCTTTTTTACTAAGACCGGGTTGGCGGTCCATAACGGATATTGTGATTCGCGGATGTGGCCTACTTTCGTTAGACACTCTACTTCTGCCATTATCGCTTCAGTTTTTTCTTGGGAAAAAGATATTCGCTTATGAATGATCGGTTGTACGCTGTTCTGAATAGCTAATCTGTGACAGATTACTTCTTCTGGTACTCTTGTAACGTCCTCTGTACATCACACAAACAGATGTAATTTGGTCAAAATAAATCTGATTAAGCTTTCTTTTACCTCAGGCGATAATCTCGTTCTTATCTTGAGACTCTTTCCAAGGACAAATACATGATCCTCAAAACCTTCATTCAGGGACCATGAATCTATGGGACTCCTTTGGATCATCAACAGGATCGGAATCCGAAGGAGGCCCCTCTGACTGGTATTTTTTTCTGGATCTGACCCCCTTCAACTACTTAGGGGCCAACGCCGCCTTGTAGCATTATCTAGACATTTTCTGACTTGATCTTACAGTTCCAATGTTACTTCCCACTACGTACTTCAAGCATTGGTAGACCGTGGATGGTACAACATGCAACTTAGACAACCATGACCTTCCGAAGATGGCGTTATACGATGTGGGTGCATCTACTACAATGAACAGTATTTTCACTATTTTCTTGAATGGTCCTCTGTCTAGCTCCACAATTCCTTCGAACTCTCCGATGACGTCCGCTGTCGGACCGGTAAATCCTACTATCATCCTGTCGGATCATTGGATAGTTGGAGGATTGGTTATCTTATTGTAGGTTGTCATGAACATGATATTGGCGTAACTGCCCGTGTCAACCAAAATCTTTGTTATCTCGTTTACGGCTATCTCCGCTCCGATTACCACATCGTCTTCATGCGGACCATAAAATTTTCTCATATCGTCGTTTTCGAAGCAAATAATTGGTGATGGGTTCCGATAAAGGAGAGATGAGGCACCCGCCTCCAATTGCATTGCTAGACTAATGATATGTCTCTTCCTTGAGTAGTTTGATATTTCTGCCACTGTATCTCCCCCAAAAATGGTTAGTGACTCAAAAAATGAACATAAGTCATTGACCTTTCCTCGGGGGATTATTTCCTCGACCATGTTTACGCTATTCCTGCCCGACTTCGGATCAAGATACTCTGTTTCCACATCAAAAGCATCTCTAAATTCTTCTTTGATCACGTTATAAATCATCATGGTACCATCTTGTCTTGGAGCGACTTCTTGTAGGGCACCACTGCGGTATTATTTTTGACAAAATCAACCAATTTTTCATTTTCTATCAACTATTGAACCTCTTTCTTCAAAGCCACACAATCCTTAGTGTGATGCCCAATGTCGTCATGGAACTGGAAATATTTGTTCTTTCTGTGTTCCCTCAGAGTCTGAAGAGGATACGGTTTGTGGAAGTGCACGTTTGCTCGTGCCTTTTCAAAGATCGTGGAGACACACTCAGTTAATTCAGTGTAGTGAGCTGGTCGGACCCATCTATTTGAGGTTGGTCGTACATACTGTTGAACTGTCGGACCCGCCGGATGGTACTGTTGGTTCTGAGCTACCCGTTGAGGGGTCTGATTCGTTGCTTGAACTGTCTGAGCCCGCGGTTGGACAGTTGTAGTTGGTTGAGTAACTTGAGGCCGGACATTCACTGTTGTTGTACTTGTCAGTCTCCGAAGAAGAAGAATTATCGGAGCTTAACGAGGTATATTCGCTAGACTCAGACGACTCATGCTTTCGCTCGAATCTAGCACGTCTTTCAGAATGCGATGGCTTTTCCGGCGTCGATTGTCTTTGGGTAAAATAACATTTTGGATGTGGTCAGCCTTGACCTTTTATTTTCGGACCTCGGATCTGACCCTTTTCGTGCTCGCCACAATAGCATCCCTTTCAGGATTTAGTCTTTCGATGTCTTCCAACAACTCTTTCTGTCTGACGACCAAAACTATCTCCTTTGAAAGTTCCTCTGCACGCTGATCCGGAGCATTACCCTCGTTCGTGACCTGCTCCTCCATCAAATGGTCTCCAGACTCGATACCAACTAAGTCTTTGATTAGATTAGCCTCGATCTCTCCACACATTTCTGTATCTATAATTTTTTTGCTTTTAGGTTTCAAGGTTTTAGAAAACTAATTATGGGTACCAAATGTTTCCCACAGACGGCGCCACTGATGAGCTCAGAGAATCTTTAGTGAGACTCAAGAGCAAAGATGTTCGCGTGAAGGTGGTCGGACTAGAGAATGTTCGTATGACGTGACTGTGAACAATGAATTACTAGAAATAGAATAGGCAAAAAGAATATGTGTTGTAATTATTGATCAATCATTGGCCCCTTTCTCCAAAAGGGAATGTCTTTTATATAGAAAAAGAGGTAGAGGATGAAATTACATGTTTACCATTATAAGAGTGGACTTCTTACCCCCACTATTTTACTATTTACAAACAAGTTCTAGGGGACTATCATTTAAGTCCCTCACTTATAATATGTGTTTTACCTTAATCCTTAACCACTAAATACATGGACTTTGACCTTATTTGTGGGCTAAATTACATGTTAAACACCTGTATTTTCCTCCCTTATCAGAGCTGATGTGAGTCTTTTTCGAACTCAGATGAGTCTTTATTGATGGATCATTCTCCCTAGGGTTGTCAGTATGATGAATATCTGACGCCATGATTTCTCCTTTATACCATTTTCTGCTTGATTTATGGCCCTTAGCGCCTCTATTTATGCTCTCAACTTATCTTGCTCTTCAATGATGTATTCCTTGTTTTCCCCAACTGTCTCCACCACAGGAGATGGAGTTCCTTGCTCGTTCAGATCCATCATAACTGGTTCTTTTTAATGGTTTTGAATGTAAAATTGAGGCACCTTCGTGCTCCCACTGTGGTCACCAATTTGATTTGGTTTATTTTGGGCTAGGGGTAGTTTGGTAAAGTGTTTTGGTAAGTTTGAAGTATTTTGTGTTTTGTGTGAGGATTCGTGAGATAATTAAGCATCCTGCTTGTATTAAATCTTGATCACCCTCATTAATGAGTATTTATACTCTCCATGGGCTTACCGGGTCAAGTTTCAGGACCCATTAATTTTTTAAGTTGATTAGCAAATAGCTTAGTCAAAAGGTGTTTTACATTTGTCTTTTTTCGGATTTTTCTGTGGAGTGTTATGGTCCAAATTACCCCTGTCCAGATTGAACAGTGGGTTATGTCTGAAGTGTCCGAACTCATCAACCGTGAAAAACATCTTGAATAGATGTTATTTCTTAGAAGTTCAAAAAAGTTGGCTGTTGCAACGACATAACATTCTGTAATGGAAACGAGATTCGTTAACACCGCAAAGATCATTATAATTTTAAAATGGTTAATTAACTATTTATCACCAGAACAAGCCCCATGTTTGTCTAACATGTCAAAATAATTGAAAACAATAATGAACCATTGTAATTGAAAGATGTTTTTATGACTTTTCAACGACTGAGGTTATGTAACTTCTTTTTATGTAGTACCCATTCTCTAACATTTCAAAATAATTTAAAACTATAATGACGGTAATGACCACCATCAAATTCATGAACGCTTGATTTGCTCAATCAATTTAAAACTAATTTAATCGGTAATAAAACCATACCTAATTCATGTGAAGTTGGAGAAACTTTGAAAGCCTACCAATAAAGATATCGCAAAAATCATGAAACATCGGTACATGAGTTACAAATGATAGTAAACAAGCTCATGACTAGAACATCTGGACAACATTCTCCTCTCTCAAAACCTCCTGCATGGGTATCATTCTAACCGCAAAGGCCCCAGATGTGCCCTCAAAATAGACCTTAAAAAAGCTTTTGATAATCTCAGATGGGAACTCGTTCTTGACATCTTGCTTGCCATGAACTTCCCCATTGACATGATAAATTGTATTATCTAATGCATCACCACCCCCTCCTACGCCGTTAGCATAAATGGTAAGTCTTCGGACTTCTTCCCGGGTGCAAAAGGTCTCAGGCAAGGAGACCTGCTTTCCCCGTATATCTTTGTTATTGTAATGTAGGTACTCTCCAACCTCCCCTCCATTAAACTCATCCTTGAAGGACTTCAAGAATTTGCAACCCTATCTGGTCTTCATCTCAACCCCTCCAAAAGCCACATTTTCTTCTCTGGAACCTCTCCCGGAACCAAACAAGAAATCCTCTCCCACCACAACTTTAACGAAGGATCCCTCCCTGTCCGTTATCTTGGAGTCCCCCTCATCACCTCTCGCCTAACCTACAACGACTGCAGACCCCCTCTTCCTCAAAATCACTAACTGAATCAACTCTTGGACCACAAAGAAGCTTTCATATGTCGGACCCCTTCAGCTCATCAACTCTGTTCTCTTCGCTAGACAAGCCTATTGGTCCTTAATATTCATTCTCCCAGTCAGAGTCCTCAAAGAGCTATCCCAGCTCTTACCCAGATTTCTCTGGTCTGGCTCAGAAATGAAGATCGCGGGATCAAAGATCGCTTGGGAAAGGGTAGTCGTGTCCAAAGAGGATGGCGGTCTTGGGATCCCAGACCTAAAAACCTGGAATCAGGCGGCCGCCCTAAAACTCCTCTGGTCCATCCTCACAAAAAGCGAGAACTCCCTCTGGACCCAATGGATACTGCTGGAAAAAATAAAGAACAACTGCTTCTGGACCATCCTCATTCCACCTAATGATAGCTGGAGCTGGAGGAAAATCCTCAACCTTCGGAAAGTAGCAGCGAATCTCCACAAAGTCATAATTGGCAATGGAGCAGATACATCCATCTGGCATGACCCCTGGCTATTCTCCACCTCTCTGACCAACCGCTACGGACCCTCCATCCAAAACCTTTCCCGTCTACGGAACTTACAAATGGTAAAAGACCTCTTTCAAAACGGCCGCTGGACGTGGCCTCCCCAAGCTAGAGCCCCCAACCGAAATCTCAACCCTTTCCTCACAGAAATAACATATGCCATCCAAAACCTCCCCCTCCCCATCTTCAAAGGACTCATTCATTTGGCTTCCCAACAAACCTCATCATACATTCTCCATCAGCAGCACTTACAAAACCCTTAAGCCCACCAGAAATAAGGTCGCTTGGTCTGCACTAGTCTGGCACAAATACTCGATCCCCAGACAGTCTTTCATCGCATGGGTTGCAATCCATAACAAACTCACCACCAGAGACAAACTCATCTCTTGGGGTCTTGACTCCCCCCAGACCTGTGTATTATGTGAAACATCGTCTGAAAACCTAGAACACCTCCTAACCCAGTGTCATTACTCTACCGCAATTTGGGAATCCCTTGCCCAAAAGTTACTGTTCCCCTCCCCCCCTTCCCCATGGCCGCAATGGTTAGAGCAGGCGAGCACATGGAATGCCTGGAAGGATAACCGAAAGACCCACTGGAAAACATCCTTCTGTGCCACCATCTATTACATCTGGAAGGAAAGGAATGATAGAATCTACAACAACAAGCAATCCCCCTTCTCCTGTATAGCACACCATGTGCTATCGGACCTCAGATACCGATTCAAAGGAACCAAAGCCAACTTCACAAGATAGCCTAGCTACTCCTGCTGTCTTTTCTATTAATACAAGTGTAATTTAAAATTCTGTAACAACCTCCCCTAGTCCAATTCGTTTTTCTCCTTGTAACGAGGCACCCGCCTCCTGAAACCCATGTACATTTTTATTCATTAATTTAAGCGCTTTTTATACAAAAAAAAAAGATGAAATCATCAGCGTAAGGAGGAAGAAATTATCAGAGGAAGAAATTATCACTATGGTGATAAAGTTATATGTGATAGATGACAAAAAGTTAAGTTATGGGTAAGATATTTGCGCATCTATAAATAGATATCAGGATATATATTAATTCAGAACGACAGAAGAAGTGGAGAACACATTATATTATAAATGACAAAAACTAAAAAATCCAAAGTGAAAGGACCTAAAAACTTCGAATTGATGTTCACGAATAAAAATAATATAACTTTAATACATTTAATATATGATATGAATGAACAATAATATAATTTTTATTATATATTGGGAAAAACTAGAATTAATTTTATGTACGAATCCGACAACATATTTATGATTAAATTATGTAGTTATGTTTTATTTATTATTATTTGTGAAATAATTTATATATATATATATATATATATATATTTTTGTCTCGCTTAAATATAATGTTTGTGGCATATTCACATATCAGTAATAACATAAATAAAAGAGTTATTAAATCTAGCCTTATAAATTGTGATTGTAGGTTCATAAAAAATGTAAATGTTTAATAAAAAACGATTAAAAACCCTTATAGTATTTTAAAATGATGTATGAAAATATTAGATTTGATATCTACGGATATGTATGAGTGAAATGATGTATTGACACGTGGATAAAAAATATTTTATAATTTTTTATATTAAACCACTATAAGTACATAGTGGTCTATTTGCTTCTACACAATGATAAAGTCTTTTAAATGTTTAAGATATCCAAATCTGAGTTTGATAATAATTTGACATTAAGAATTAAATACTTCGTAGAGATAGAAAAGGGAAATATTTCATAAGAGGTTTTGTGAAGAGTATGAGATAATCCATCATGGCTCGAACCTTATACAACGTTATAAGTGGATTGACTGGGTGTAAAACAGTAGTACCTCAATTCAAATGATCAATATTATGAAAATAAGTTATATATTGCAGGATAACAATGATATAATAGTTTGATACTGATACGAAAGTAAGCATTTATGTAATCAAATATATGAATATTTAACGCTTGCGGGCACTCCGGTTACATCACTATTGCACCAAGAAAAGACCTGCTGATTGTTTAGTAAAAATGATGACAATTTCTTTTTCAACTCTGGCGCCATTTTAGAACCAATCCTGATATTTATGCCCTCTACAAGGGAGTGAGTTTCAATTTCTTTAACTGGTATTATAACACTAGGACCCTCTCTAGGGTCATCAATCTCATTCTCACCCTTAGAAGGCTCTGGTAACTGCTAATCTTTATTAATTCGAACTGCTCCCAAAGTCTTAGGAGCAAGAGCAGTTGCATAGCACTCCCAGCCTATCTTCTGACTACTTCGGACAACACATACTTGCCCTTGAACTGCATACTTTAAACACTGGTGGACTGCGGAGGCCACAACATGTATTCTGGAAAGCCAAGACCTCCCAATGTTTGCGGGCATTGATTTTTCTTTTTTATAACTTTTCAAATCTTGAAAAACGATTTTAATCTTAACAATGAATCCAGAAAATGATCCGCTAGTACAATCAGTTGTTGAAAGACTGAAATAATATTTGCAAAGATTTGAGGATAGACAAAAAGAATCTATCCCGGTTCGTCAAACTCAATCAGATATAGAGTTGCGAATGAACAACTTCTGGAC
This sequence comes from Limnanthes douglasii subsp. nivea, assembly GCA_036936605.1. Lineage (NCBI taxonomy): Eukaryota > Viridiplantae > Streptophyta > Magnoliopsida > Brassicales > Limnanthaceae > Limnanthes > Limnanthes douglasii. Next base: position 169,576,094 of record JAUPFV010000003.1, read on the forward strand.
AAAATAACAGCTCTGAACAAAAAATACGACCAGAGAGAGGAGGAGATTCAGTCGGCCAGACTGAAATCCGAGGTAAGACAAGTAAATGACCAAAATAAAGTTGGTAATCAATCTGATCGATCTTGCATTGATCGGCATATCATAAGTGAAATAAAAAGGCTCGATTCGAACCGCCTAAAGAGCGCCATACTTCTCGAAAAGACAAAAAAAATAGACATAGGTATGTCACATCTAGTGATAAAGAGATTGAAAGTTCTGGATCTGATTTTAAAATATATCGAGGTTCTTCAAAAGAAGAGAATGATCAACCTCGTAAATCTAAAAAAGAATATAAAGCTATAAGGGAGAGTGTACCTTGATGCTTGAGAGAGGAAAAATGGTGTGAATGAAACACGTCAAACCAGTACAATGTTGTGGATGATCAAAACTTGTATGCAGTGATGAGAATAGAGGATGAATATGTTCAAGATGTTGATTAGAGGAATTATCCATTGATAAATGAGTTCAATACTTGGATTATCTAAGTAAATTGAGAGAAGTCGGAATGTAGATAGAGAAATAGGTTTTAGAGAGAGAAAGTCGAATTGCAAAAATGATCAATCTAAAAAATTCAACCCCTTTATTAGATCATCCGTATCCTTTATATAGAGGTGCACAGACGTAGCTATTAATTAAAATAGTTACATAAAATGGATAATTAGGCGTTGGTCCATGACCAACTTACAAAGTTCTAATTCTCTCATCTAATCTTACAGTCTGTAATAAGAAGTTTTATTCTTTACATTTCAGTCCTCAAACTTCTATTTCCTTATCAGATATAAATATGACATTAGCTGAGCTACAAGTGTCAATCAGAATCCTTTGAAGTTTTGTTCCCTCGATAGTTGTTCCGATCACCACAACATCATCGTGTGGCCCAACAATATTTCTTGAATAATCTTCACAAAAACTATCAAGGGAGTTGGATTTTGATACAAAAGAGAACACATTTTGTTAGAAATGATCTTTCTTTCATATCGGTAAGTCTGAGCATATGGTCATTATTATGATAAATGATGTTTTTGCCCTTGAGAACTTGATGTATGTATAGATTTAAATGTTTCTCGCAATTAATCTGTATTAGGGATTGATTTTAAAGGAATCATTCATCGATATTGGAGCAAAGGTTTCTTTAAAAGCAACCTCTTAATACTAAGTATAACATTTCACTACAAGACGTGATTTATGGATTCTTTTAGAACAATCATGGCATTCATTGTAAACTTTGACCTTGAGCTCCATCAGATGGATGTTAAGATGGTTTTTCTCAATGGTGATATTAAAGGAACGATCTATATGAGGAAACCAGAACACTTTGTAGAAAGAACCTCAAAGAATATGGTTTCCAAACTTAAAAAAATCCATCTATGGTCTCAAACAGGTCTCTCGTTAATGGTAACACAAATTCTTTGAGGTAATAGGCAGTTATGAATTTGAGATCACCTCAATTGAAGATTGTGTGTATCACAAGTTTAATGGGAGTAATGTTATATTTCTTATATTATATGTGGATGACATATTGCTCGCCTCGAACAATAAGGAATTGTTACAGACTATAAACAGATTTGTATCAGACAAGTTTGATATAAATGATATTGGTGATGCTAGTTTTGTGTCATGAATCCAGATATATCGGGATCCCTCTCGTGGTATTCTTGGATTATCACAAAAGGCATACATTGAAAGTGTGTTACAACATTACGGGTTGAAAGATTACAAACCTCTAAGTACCCCTATAGAAAAGAGTAATAAATTTAGTATGGGTCAATGGCCTAAGACAGAACTTGAGATTGAGGAACTGAAAATGGTCTATTATGCTTCAACGGTTTGGAAATTATTGTATACTTAAGTTTGTACTATGTCGGATATTGCCTTTATTGTAAATATGTTGGGGATATATGTTAGTAAACCAGACTTGGATCACTGGAAAACCATTAAAAGGGTGCTCTGATACGTGCAAGGAACAAAGGGCACATGTTAACATATGAGAAGTCTGGTAAAATAAAGTGCTTATTGCATGGTCTACCATGGTGGAAGAAATTGTTACGTGCTTTGAGGCATCGAACCGATAATTATGGCTGCGGAATTCCATAATGCAATACGCTAACAGTAATAGGAACTTGTTTAGGTCTAAACACATAAACATAAAGTTATTTTCTGTTAGAGTGATAGTTCAAATGGGTCATATATATAACACATAAGCACAAACTGAATGATAGCAGATGGTCTAACAAATGCGGGTTTGCCTAAGGATTCCACGAACACACCATTAATATGGGTGTAGTTTATTTAGAGGATTTTTATTTTCAATGGTAGAGTTTATAAGAGGAGCTGATGTTATATTCTGCAATATTGTGCACATTAAGGTTTATTGCAATATATATATATATATGCTTGAAAATATTTAATATTTGTACTTTATTCGATCTCGAAAAGTAGGAACCGTTTAAGAGTAGATATGTACGATTATAAGCCATATTACTCTTAGGCCACACTCCATAATTGACTCAAGTAATTTATTAATAATGGTATTATGATTACTGTTGTATCTTATTGTTCACATTACGAGAAAGAGGTCTTTAGTCCTTTATTGTTATCGGTCATGTACAAGGTTGTACCGTTTATCCATTGACAATGAACACATGGATCCTATTAGAGTTAAATATGTATTCTTGAGTAGCATGTGACGGTCCAAGTGGGAGATTCTTGAAATATATTTATTTAATATATTTATGGACCGACATGCTTGATGTGGTTTATTTCTGTTTAAGGGTAATTTTGTAAAGTGGTTTAGACTTTAATGTTTAGAGTAGAGAGTAGTGAGATAATTAAGTTGTGTGCTAGCAGTGAATTCTGATCATCCTCATTAATAAAAGTGATTGAGGTATTTATACTTAATTATTGACCCATTGACCAATCGGGTCGGATAGTGAAGTCGGGTCTAGTTTAAGGACTCATTAGTAATTTGGTGTGAAATGACCAACATCTAGCTTAGTCACTATTTATTACGTTTGTCCTGTTCGGTTTTTTACAATAGTGGTTATGGTCCGAACTGCCCATCGGATTAAGTCAAGAATTTCTAGTGAGAAAAAGCTCAGTATACCTTCAAATTTGTGTTTAACTCATATATGTTCACAGCTAGAAACACTCTAGTAAAATGAGGTTGGTTAAACTTGTCTGAGTTAGAGAGAGCGAGAAAAGTAGCAAGAGACGGACGAATCACTGTTGGCCTCCCTGTTTCTCCTGGTGAAGGAACCAATCAATAACACGCCAATACTGACCAGGGTTCATCGTCTTCAAAAGCACCCAAATTTAGAATGCTACCCTTTTTTTCAATCCTCTTCTCATTAGGGTCCTATGTTCAAGAGTCCTAAAACCCTTTCCCTAAGGAGAAATTTGTTTCTAGTATTAGAAAACCCTCGCTTTTTATCGCAATAGGTTCAAATACAGAGAAGTCTCCAGAGAAATTAACCCCACGCCGAGTCACCCGTCAATCCAAATCAAAATCCACTCTTACCTCTTCAAAACCCTCCACTTTGGGGACAGTAAAACCTGTGCCAAAAACCAAACCATCCGGACAATATCCCCTGTCATAAGCCGGACCATTCGAACAACCATCCGAACAGCTATCTATTGTAATAGAAGAAAACATGAAGGACAGTTTAGATGAAGCCCCTTCTGAGGCTTCCGGACAAACGGAAGACACGACTGTAGATCAGAAGGGCAAGACTAAAGTAGGTTTGACTCATCCAGATGCGCTTCCAGAGAGTCTGGAGGGTAGAGTGGGGCCAAACTTCAAGAAGGTCAGTGTGAAGTACTTGTTGTCTCTTCAAAATATAGCTTACGTATACACCCATATTTCTGAACTAGGTCGTATTCGCATGAAGTGGGGAATTCTAGAGTCCGTGAATGTGGGAATCCCAATCACCCCATAAACTCCGATGGACTGCAAACCCAATGAGCTGATGGTCCATACAGAAGTGCTGAACTGGGGACTCTGGTTGTCTTTGAACCCGAAGATAGTCAGGTACTTCCATTTTACGAAGTTGTGTCCCTTTCAGCTGAGCCCAAACGCTTGGTATACCTTGCTAGCTGGCATCATGGCATCCAAGCTATCCAAGATTCCATTTCCAATGGAACAATTTGATGTTGTTGCAAACTTGTGTAAGCAGCATCACATCCCCTTCTACCACTACATCATGAGGAATGACTATAAGGTAGTAAATGATCTTATGTAGTCAGAAAAATTGTGGAGGATGCAGCTCTTTCATTAGTGGGGCCTGGGAGAATGGAAAAAAGATCAAGGTTGACTCAAACCCAAGCCACCTGACGAGTCGTTGGAAGAGTGTTTATGTTCCCTTTATTCTCTCAAATATTAAGTAACTGTTATGAACTGATTTATATCTCTTCTTAGTGTTTCTGAAAGAGGTTTTGCACTATATAGAGGCAGGTTAAGATACTTGCGCCAAATTGAATGCTTAGGCCTTTGAGAAATGGGACAACACTTTCAACAACTGTTTGACATCGTGAAACTTTGTGAGATCTCATATGTGGAACACCACAGGGACAAGAGATCTCACATGGGAAGATCTGACCACCCTTTCTCCTGCAGATGTCATCCCGATGAGGACAAAGGCTAAAGATGCTAAACTTTACCTGCCTTCCTGGGCCAAAGCCCCTAGCCATCTGAAGAAGATAAAGAACAAGAGAAAGAAGAAAACCACAACAGACCCACCTCAAACAACCACTGAAGGGACCGGTTTGGAGAACCAATGAGGCATTAATGCTGCTTTACTGAAAGTAGTAGAAGTTACTATCAAGGAGGCTGGTGGGTCAGACAACCCACCAAAATTTTTGAAGAAGGACAAGAAACATAAGGCTAACAGTGATGAAAAAGCTGTCAAGAAAAAGAAAGTTACTCTAGGATCAGAGATAATTCTTTGTCCTTCTGAAATCCCTCCTCCAGCTCCTGTCGATCCTACCTTACAAGAGAAAATTCCACCAATCTTTATTCCGAATGGTAACAAAGAGGTAAATCTTGACCATTTTCAGAATATCAATATATATTTTAATGATTTGGAAAAAGATGATTTCACAGGGCCTTATCGTCCTCCTAACTCGTTCAATATTGTGACCCACAATGGTGAGACTTACGCGATATCTAGCGAGAAAGATACCTTGAGCCATGCCCTCTTGGGTTACATTCGCCCAATTCTTGATCTGGAGAGACAAGTGAGGGATCAAACCGTTACCATCAACTCCATAACTACAGAGAAGCAGAGCTTGACAAATGATATTTCTAGCGCTCAGCAAAGTATAGAATTATTGAGGAATTAAAAAGAGGATTTAGCTACCAAACTAATTGAGTTAGAAAATACCAGCAAAGACCTTCAAACCAAGTAATCTGATCTGTAGACTTCTTCTTCAAGTGATATCACAGCTTTGAGGGAGCAACTGCAAATTAAGGACAATACTATTCAGACTTTATCCGATGACAAAGTCAAGTTGGAGAATGATGTCCAAGAGAAGACCAAAGAGAAAGCTTCCTTTGAACACCAACAAGCTCAAGTTACGGTTGCAGGGATAGAGAAGTATGCTAGTGGAATAGTGGATTCTCTGTAGAAGAGGGATGATGGAATTAAGTCTGATATGGTCTTACTGTTCCATAAGAATTTTCCTAAGAGGACTCCTGGTCCTTTGTGGAAATATGTGGACTATGATGATCTTTCTTTCCATATGATGGCTGATGGTGATAAGCACAACTACTTGAGTGGGATTGACTCCCAAGATGACGGAGAAGTGGGTGAGAGTTTAAGTGTTGAACTCAAAAATCCCAAAAAATATGGTGGTGAAGAAACAACCGAAGGGAACAAGCCCTAAGGTTACATTGTGTACTTTGTTTCGAAAGACTAAAGTCCTTGGATGGCCAAGGCATTTTGTTGCATTGTTTGTTTAATCTTTACGTTGTAAAAATTTGAAGTCCTTGAATAGTCAAGGTATTTTGTGTATCAGAGATCAGTTTTAGTTTGATCAGATTCTAATATCATATTCCTCTTTGTTTAAATTTTGTTTAACTCTTTATGGCCAATGTTTAGATAGCCTTCAATATTTCAAATGTGTTGAACAAAAGTATCAAATATCCTCAACCACATGTGTTTAATAAATTTGATCAAATGTTCAATATATCTGATCAACTCAAATATATTTGAGATCCGTGGTGTTTAATAAGTGTTTAATATATCCGACCTGAAACAAAATTGTACCAGACTTTTGAAGAAGGCAAAATATATTATTGAAAAACCCGGACACCTCATTAAAACCTCCTCGCGCCACCAGGGTAGGAAAGAGTATGCCCCCTAATTTTTACATTGATAGTTGAAAAGTAAAATTTACAAAAGAGTTCTATTCTAAGTATAACCTGAGATGTTCAACATTCCATGGGTGTCTTAGTGCTCTCCCTCCTTGTCTTGGAGCCTGTATGTTCCTGGTTTAACCTTCCCACAAACTACATAAGGGCATTCCCAGTTCAGAGCCAGTTTACCGGACTTTTTTTCCTTGGTGTGTAAAAAGACTTTTCTTAAGACTTTGTCTCGTATTTGAAAATCTCTTCTTTTAACTTCGGAGGCAAATCTGCTCCTCATCAAGCCTTGGTGATGCGTTGTTCTCAGATGTGCTTTAACTCTTTTTTCTTCAATCAAATCCAACTGATTCCTGACTGCTTTATCATTAGCCTGTTCAGAATAGTTTTGGACTCCGTGATATGGTAAAGTAGCTTCTATGGGATTAATTGCATTCATCCCGTATACCAGAGCAAAAAAAGACTCTTGTGTGGCATCCCGAGGTGAAGTTCGGTAGGCCCACAATACTTCTTGTAAATAACTTGGCCACTTTCTTGCAGCTTCCTCCAAGTTTTTCTTTAATCCGGACAAGATTGCCCTATTGGCAACTTCAACTTTCCCATTTGCTTGAGGGTGAAAAGAAGATGAAAAACAATGTTGGATTCCTCTAGAGGTGCAGCACGCTTCCATGTCTTTATTATCAAACTGTGGCCCATTGTCAGTATAAATGTTTTACGGAACCCCAAATCTGCAACATATGTTAGATAAAATAAATTTAATAACTGCCTTTAAAGTGATTCCAGCCAAAAGAGTTGCCTCTATCCACTTAGAAAATAGTCAATATCGACTATGATTGTTCTACATCCACCGGATGCCATAGGAAGAGACCCAACTAGATCCATACCCCATCTGGAAAACGGTATGGGTTCAGATATGGGTTCCATATGAACTTCTGGCACATGAATTTCATTTCCATACTTTTGACAAAGATCACACTTTTTCACCATCTCTTTAGCATGTGCCATTATAGTTGGCTAGTAGTATCCTACTAATAGAAGTCTTCTGGTTAGGGCTATATACCACAGTGTGTAGAACCTTCGCCATCACGTAGTTCAGATAATACGACTTGGGATTCTTCAAAAACCTCGAGCCTTGTACTTGATCTTTTTAGCCACAACTTTATCTGGAGGGAATATCCCATCGGAGATGAATTGGAGTAGAACATATCTCCAATCTTTAGATTCAATAACAAGTATATTCATATTTTCTTCACTTTCTTTTTCCTAGACCTGTTTGTACGGATGAACATTCATGCACAAGAATCCATGGGTAAGTTTCAAAATAAGCTATAGTTGCCAAAGAGTCTGCCAGAGTATTTTTCGATCTAGGAATGTGCTCATAGCAGATATTTTTGAAGTTTGTGGTAACTTCTTACAACATAAGCATGTATTTAATTAATTGTTCTTTCTTTGCTTCAGATTTTCCTTGAACATGGTGAATTAGCAATTGGGAATCACTCATTAACCAGACTCTCTCTACCCCACATAGGAGAGCCAACTTAAGACTAGCTATCGTTGCTTCATATTCCGACTCATTGTTAGAAGCTCTGAAACCAAAACATATGGTATGATACATATTGTTACCACAGGGAGAAGTTAAACAGATCCCAGCTCAACTGCCCATAGTACTTGATCCACCATCAGTTCGAACGATTCATTCTTTCTTAGACTGATTTTCTGATTACTGTCCGGAGGATCTATCAACATGAAATTTTACCAAGAAGTCAACCAGTGACTGGGCTTTAATTGTTGTTCGAGATGCAAAGTCAATATCATAATCACCCAGCTTCGTTGACCACTTGCTCATTCTTCTTGACACATCAGCTTTCTGAAGAACACTTTTCAAAGGGAAAGATGTTCGAACAACAATAAAATAAACTTGGAAGTATGGTCACATCTTTCTTGCTGCAATTACTAGGGCCAATGCCAATTTTTACAATTTCAAATATCTTCTTTCAACATCCAACAGACTCTTACTGATGTAATACACCAGACGAGAATAAATATCCACCTCTCTTACTAGCACAAAACTTATTGCATATTTTGATACAACTAGATATAAATAGAGCTTTTCTCCCGAAAAGGTTTGAAAAGAGTTTTAGGTGAAGACAAATGCTTATTTATTTCAATAAAAGTTTGGTCACGCTGTGGAGAACAATTAAATTCTTTATCATTTCTCAACACTTGGAAGAATGGAGCGCACTTGTCTGATGATCTAGAAATAAACCTATTCAACGCAGCCAATCGTCCTCTTAGTCTTTGAACTTCTTTAATATTCCGAGGATGGTCTATTGTTAGCAAGGCATTAAGTTGATCCAGATTAGGCTAAATTCCCTTGTCACTTATTATGTAGCCCAAAAACGTTCAAGATCGGACCCCAAATACACATTTCATGGTTCAATTTTAAATTTACAGCCTCTAAATTGGAGAATGTTTCTTGAAGGTCAGATATATGTGAATCTTCCTCTAAACTTTTAACCATTTTATCATCTATATAAACCTCCAAGTTTCTTCCAATCTGATTAGCAAAAGATTTATCCACTAACCTTTGATAAGTGGCCCCAAATATTTTCAATCTGAACTGCATCACCTTATAACAATGACCTGTGATGAAAGTAGTGTGATCTTGATCCTTCAGATCTACTTGTCTCTGGTTTTACCCTGAAAAAACATCCATCAAAGACAATAGTTTGTTTCGAAAGGTAGAATCCACCAACTCATCTATCTGAGGAACATGATAAATATCCTTAGGGCATGCCCTATTAAGGTCAGTGAAATCAATGCATATACGTAACTTGTCATTTTTTTTCTTGACCAGAACAGGGTTGGCAGTCCACAAAGGGTCTTGAGATTCTTTAATGTGACCCATTTTGGTTAAACGATCAACTTCTTGAACAATCACATCTGCTTTTTCCTTAGAAAAAGACCTTCTCTTCTGTAAAACTGGAGAAATATCACTCCTGATTGATAATTTATGGGAAATAATATCAGCTGGCACTCTAGTGACATGACTATTACACCATGCGAAAACATGTTGATTATTCATAAAAAGGATAATAACCAGTGTTTTAAAGCCGATGCCAACTTGGAACCAATTTTAACACTATTTCCTTCCGCGAGAGAGTGGGTTTCAACCTCCTCAATAGGTATTATAACATTGGGAGCCTCCATGGGATCATCAACTTCATTTTCCTCAGCAGAAGGCTCTAAGAGCTGCTAATCTTTGTTAATTCTGACTACCCATAAAGTCTTAGGGGCAAGGGTTGTTGCATAATATTCTCCGGCTATCTTCTGGCGGCTCCGGACAATACTTACTTGTCCTTGGACAACATACTTCAAAAATTGGTGGACTGTAGAGGCCACAACATGTATTCTGGAGATCCATGACCTCCCAAATATCTCATTGTAAGATATTGGGTTATCCACCATAAAAAACAGTACTCTTACCATCTCTTAAACGGTCCATTGCCCAACAAAACTTCTTCTTCAAACTCCTCAATCACATCTGCAGAAATTCCTATGTTCGAACGTTGTATAACCAAAGGGTTTCTCATTCTCTTGTAGGATCTTAAAAATAGGATGTTTGCCGAACTTCCTGTATCAATCAAAATCCAGCGTATATCATTTCCTCCTATCGATGCCCCTATTACTACCACATCTTCGTGAGGCCCTGCAATGTCTCTCAGGTCATCCTCGTTAAAAATTATAAATTGAGATGGGGATTGATACTGGTGGGTGGACATTTCACCATCCAACTGGGTGGTCATATTTTGGACATGAATCTTCCTTGATAAAGTAGAAGGCGCAGTCACAGTATCCCTTCCGAAAATAGTTAATGACTCAAAAAAGTTAATTAGACCGGAAAACATTTTCGTCTTGTCTGTTATCACCCCCACCCGATTTCGACTCTGATCTGGATAAAGATACTCAGAGTCTACATCAAACTTTTCAACAATTACCATTGCAACCTCTTGCGTGGATGTCTCAGGATTGTTCAAAGGACCAGTTCGGGGAGTATTCGCTTGTGCATTATCCGGTCTGCTTCCTCCTCGATTTTTGACGTAGACCCCCAAATTTCCCATTTCAATAAGGTTCCGGACCTCCTGCTTCAAGGCTATACAATCATGAGTTTCATGGCCTATATCATTGTGGTATTGGCAGAAACGGGTGCTCCGGTTTTTTCTGGGGGACTGCAATGCCGATGTTTTTTCTAAAATGCACCTCATTCTTAGTCTTGTCATAGATTTTAGCCACACTCTCCCCCAATTTAGCAAACCACTCAGGCTGAACCTAGGGCCCCTCTTATTTCTGACTCGTTGGCTCTGAGTTTGGTTAGACTGATTCTACCTTGACCGGTTGGATCCCTGTCCAGTCTCTTTTGCCTTATAACGAGACTGATTAGTAGCTGGAGTTGTTGTTGTAGTAGTAGACCTCCCTCGACGGTGTAATCTGGTTTTCTTGGTCTCTTCAAAGTTGATTTGTTTACCCATATTATTCAACAAACCAACCTAGGTCATTACTTTCTTCCGAGTCACTGAATTGGTTAAATTACCTGGGTTTAAAACTTGTCTCAGGGAAGCAATCACAACTTGTTCAAAGAAATATGCTAACTCATTCTTTGTGTTCACAAAATGATTGATGTACTCCTTTAGGGACTCGTCCGGTTCCTAAGCATAGTGGATAATGATATTCCCATTACCCTTGAGTTCCTTACTTCCAACAAACTGCCTCTGGAAGGTAACCTAGAACGTTTCAAAATTTCTTATACACCCCTGAGGGAGACTGTTGTACCATTTGAGGGCACTTACTGTGAAAATTTAGGAGAAGATCCTACACAATAGCTTGCCATCATCATCAAAATTCATCATAAAGTTCTTGAACTGCTCCAGATGGTTGTCTGGATCTCGAATCCTATTGTATTTCTCCTTCTTGGAGCTATCAAACCTCTTAGGAAGATGTCCGGAGAGTATTTTTGCGGACAAAGGAGATTACCTCCAATTTTTGTTACGGCTAAAAACATTGTCTTCATTAGGGGTTACAAAAATACCCGGTTCGGACTGAAAAGCAAAGGGATCAATCAGCAACTGATCAATATGTTGATTGGCTGATCCCTTACCCTTTCCATGGTGATTCTTAATCATGTCTTGCATATCCCTCTTTCGTGAATGTTTTTTAGTCAACCTCATTTTCTTTTTTGACATTCCCTCATCACTACTTGAAGATAATGATTCTTCAAGCTCTGCCTCATTTGATGAGCTGTTGGAGGACTCAGATGCAGAACTCTCAACAGGTTTAGATCGGTGTGTCTTCTTAGAACTAGGATGGGTCTTCAAAGACTGGTCGTTTTCTCCACAATTGTCAGTGTGGTGAAGTACTGACGCACCATATTTTTCCTTTATTGCTTTCTCTGCTTGTTTTATTGCTCTCAACGCCTCTATTTCAGCTCTCAGCTGGTTGCACTCCTCGATAGTATATTCATTGTTTTCCCTTGCAACTTACACCTTATGAGGTGGAACATTATGCTCATTCAGATCCATCCGAACTACTTTGCTTGCTGGTTTTGAATTGTGAAATTCGGGCACCGTCGTGCTCCCACTGTGGTCACCAATTTGATGTGGTTTATTTTTGTTTAAAGGTAATTTTGTAAAGTGATTTAGGAATTTAATGTTTAGAGTAGAGAGTAGTGAGATAATTAAGTTGTGTACTAGCAGTAAATTCTAATGACCCTCATTAATGAAAGTAGTTGAGGTATTTATACTTAATTATTGACTCATAGGCCTATCGGGTCGGATATTGAAGTTGGGTCAAGTTTAAGGACTCATTAGTAATTTGGTGTGAAGTGACCAACATCTAGCTTAGTCACTATTTATTACATTTATCCTTTTCGATTTTTTATAATAGTGGTTATGGTCCAAACTACCCATCAGATTAAGTCAAGACTCAGTGGCTAAAATATCTGATTCCATCAATGCTAAATAAATATATTCGGTTATTGTCTTAAAAAAGTCCAAATTAAAATTAATCGAGTTAATTATTTATTAAATAAATTGGACGTATGTGTGAAAAAACGTTGTGAGCTTGAGTGTGGTAACCGAGATGAATTTGGGCACTGTGATGAAGAGGACCCAGATCTCAACACATAAACCTGAGTTAATAAATCAGAGAATAAACTGAATTATCAATTTATGGTGCTATGGTCTCCGGACACAAGGAAGTATTAAAGGATGTGCTTTGAAATGTTGGGCTTCAGATTTTAAAGACTATAAATAAGGGGTTATTTTAAGCATTTCATCATCCTAAACCCTAAAAACAAATCTGTCGCTTCCTACCGCGTTTGGAAAACAAACTTTTTGCTTTTCTAACTTGGTTCTGCAAGTTTTTCAAGTTCATCTACGGAATCGCTAAGGAATGAAAATGAACAAAACACAAGATGGATAGTTGCAGACAATCCCGTAAGTAATCTCGTTTTTGTTTATTTATTAGATGAATCTCATTTAAAAGTTTAATTATTTTCCGCGTTTTGCTATATTATTTTATGCGATTTGAAATAAAATAAAACATAACTTTCCATGTTATTCTCAACAAAACGATGTGGCAAAAAAAAATCAAATTATTTTCGAAATAATATAATCAATACTCAAAAATAAAAAAATCCCAAAAATATTTTTACTAAAAATTGTACAATGTACTATGTATGTTCATATATGAAATTACAAGAGGAAATGCCGTAAAAAGAAACTGATTTATATATAATATGTAATAACTATATATATATAAATCATTATTTTTATCCTCGGTATATAAACAAACTAAAATAAAAAAGTTTCATAAAACGAATTTTAAAAAACTCAAATTACTATATAAAAAATCATTATTTTTATACTTCTAATTTGTTTCCGATCTACAGAATAAAAAATCAAAACAAAATTTATAATTACAGTGCACTTTCGATAATCAAATTTAAAATAAATAAAAATACATACGGACTTTTTGAATTTTAGTCAATCCTTTCTTTTTTTTTCTTGAAGGGAATCCACCGCCGCTATTCAGAGTGCAATGAGTGCGGGTTTACCTGCAAACAAACGGTAGAAGGTAAACCACACAAGATGACAAGCTCAGCCGAGAAAGCGTACGTAAAAAAATTCAAACTCATAACCTTTGATCACAAACATACCATACTCAATCAACTCAGTTACCCTTTTTTGAGCTTAATCAATCCTTTAGTTAAGTGGACAACTTGTTATTATCTACTAAATTACAACTGATTATATTATAATAAGCAGATGAACGTGTTTGGGCATGCCATATAATATTAAATTAAAAAGTCATGTAGCTACTATATCTAGGATTAGAGTTAATGCACTAATTAACTAAATATACGACTCAGTAAAACTAAAAGAACTAATTATGTTGCGTCAAGTAACTAATATCTGTAAAATGATTAAGAAACAACTGGACATCTGTGTATAGAAAAGTAAACAAAGAAAAAAGGAAATAATATACAGAAATTGGAAATATAATAATGATCTATGTATACGAATGAATATTGAGTTTTTTTATTTTAACCGTAATTAATAATTTAAATTTTATACCATGAGAAGTTTATAAAAATATTTATAACTTTGAGTTTGTTTTTTTTATATATAAATAAAAACATATAAACGTTTTTAATCTTCTCATGATCAGAGTGATTTTTTTTATTAATAGCATCTATTTGTGTGTTCCCAAAAGACGATAATACTGAAACTCTCCGACAGTAAATGTTTGGATTTGATATTATTGGACTTAAAGTCGGATTCATAGAAAAAACTAGGAGCATAGTGGGGTAAAAAATGTGGCTGGTTTTTTATGTTTGGTTCGCATCAATTTTTTTTATTGTTGCGATAAATAGGTCATTTATGATTTAAAAACGTAACAAATATAATTTTTTTTATAATAAATAGGTTCTTCAAGTTTATAATAAACAGATCTTTCATGTTCTCGAAGGATCTGTTAATTACATAGATATAAAAACGGAACTGATATAAGATAATTGACAAATATGGAGACCTGTCATGTTTTTTAACTATTAAAAATAATATATCCAAATGCCGGCTAGGACTGGTTCCTAAAAACCAAGATCGGACTTAGTCTTAACCGTTCGGTTTGCGTATCTATTCTAAAAATTGAGACCGATAAAACTGATGAAACGATAGAACCGAACCGATAAAAATCGATAAACCGATACGGAACCGAACTTATAAACCGATACGAAACTGAATCGATAAAACTGATACGGAGTCGAACCAATAAAACCGGTAGAACCAATTAATTTTTTTTCTCTAAAAAATTTATACATTATATACCCAAAGTTATTGGGCAAGGACCAATTAAAAAAATCAAAAATTAACTTTTAACTTTAATTTTTTATTTCATTTGTTTAAGTAAAAAAATTAAAAATTATAATTTTAATTAGATTTATTATTTTTAATAATCAAATCAAAATCAGAACACACTTAAACTAGGTCAAATAGAACGGAAGAAAGCCCGACCAAATTTAGATTGAACCAAAATCAAAATTCGACCGAACGAAACTGAACCGAATTAAAATTTTAATAATTCGATCTAAATCGAAAAATTAAAACTAAAAGTTCAACAATCCGATCCATTTCGATAAACAAACGGTCCAATCAAGTTATGTCCTGAACCACTTGCCCTAATTTTGGCTAAGTAGTTCTTTCACCATAAAATAGTTTACGCTTTGGCTAAATTATGGCCCTTTCCGATATACAACCTCAATTTAAACCATTCTCACACATGTTTTAAGTAGCCCTATGTTTATACCCAAAACACCCCTTCATATTTACTAACTCCTAACCTAAAGAATAACCATCCCCAAAACAAAAACAAACCAAAATCAACCACAATTTTCCATCTTATTTCGCTCATTATTCAAACCTCCAAAATCAGCCCCAAAATCGAACTTCAACAACTCCAGTAGATTCATACTCACTCAACAAAAACAATGGGAAAATGAAAAGAGTGAGTTTCTACTTTTAAATCTTGTTTTTCTTATGTTTAGTTTTTATTTATTTTTCTAGATTGTGTACTACATTGGTTCTTATAATACGGAAAACATGTGTATTTTGGTGTTTGTGGTTGTATATTGAAGTTATGAGTGTTCAGTTATGACTGATTGGGTTTCTTAGGGGTAGATTTGAAGTTTCGTTTTGAGGTCCTTCAATGGTGTTTCTGGTCTGTTCATGTTCCCCCCGCCATGTGAGAACTATTCATACCAGCGGGGTTGGTTTTTTTCCAGATTTTTCTTCATCCCCATCGGGTGTAAATGGGTAGACCCGGCGGGGTAGCCAACCTGGAATTGTTATTGTTATTCATCCCCGCCGGGTTTGGATGGATTGATCCGGTGCGGTCGAAATTAGTTTTTGAAAATAATATTAAATCCCCGCAAGAAGAAAATTGTTCACCCGACGGGGTCGAAATTAGTTTTTGAAATTAATATTAACTACCCGCCGGATGAAAATTGTTCACCCGCACGCACGAAGCACCTAGACCGGAGAAAGAGAAGACGAAAAAAATCGCAACGCGTGAACGGGAGGAAGTCCGTCCACCCAAAAAAGGTGAAGGTAGTGGTCGGTCAAAGGGTGATCAGACCGAACGTCGGGTGCGCACGGTCCAGACAGAACGCTCCTTGCAGCATAGGAAATATAATACCACAACGGAGCGCGAATGACAACCCTCTTCTCCATGAGAGGTCCCTAGTCAACGACGTACGCTTATCGACAAGGAGGAGACAGAGGAGGAAACAGAGGTCCTCTTGCCATCACCTTGAAGAGAGGTCCATGCAGAAGAACGTCCAATTGATCCGAAAGGATGGAAAAACCTATTTTTAACCCAAAACAATACCCTTCTATCATGAGGCGTACTTCACATTTATGGACGATGCAAGTTTTTGAATTTCGGACTTAATTATCTATTTTATTACTTAATCTGTTTTTTAACATTATATCTATGTTTGATTTTTTTTCCAATCACGATCTGGTATCACAGTCTAGTCTAAGTACGGTCTGTTCGGTCAGTGGGACCTTAACAAACAATTGGGGGTGAAGGCTTTATTGGAAGAGACACCGTTGTTGCCAGTAATGTACCATCTACCGAAGTTCAACACGCACGTACAGTTGGCTGAGGTGTTCATTGAGAGGTGGAACCAAGAGACGGACACCTTCCAGTTTTGGTTCGGGGAGATGACCATGACGATGGATGACGTGTATTTGATTACTGGCCTACTGGTCGAGGGGAGAATTATCGACGTCTTTAGGCCGGAGTCGATAGATGCGACACATGCACGCTATGCATATTTTTTGGGAGTTTCGGCGGATGTTGTGCGGGAGGATATGAATGCGCATGACGAGAGTGGATTCGGCCTCCGATGGCTAAGGACAACGTTTTCAGCGAAGTAGTATTTGGATTCCAATGTCGCCCTCACTATGAAGATGAAGAAGGTAGCTGCTATGACATACATCATGTTCTTCCTCGGGTGTACCATCTTCACCAACACGAGCCAGAAGAACATATAGTGTGATTTTCTCCATCACCTTAAGGATTTGTCGAAGCTTGGTGAGTACGCATGGAGTACTTGTGCACTCGTGTGGCTGTACAAGAGCTTGGGAGACATTTTAAAGAACTCATTGAAGAATTTGGTTGGGTTTTCGGCCTTGATAGATTGTTAGGTTTATGACCACTTTTCTATCTTCCGGGCGACAGTGAATAGCGGTAACAGTCCGACCGATCCGGAAAAGCTGGCGTGGTTTCCCAAAAGGGTCTCGAGATCACTAGCTTGCGGGAATCCGTACTACCATGACATCCTCGCAGCACAAGGAGAGACGGATGTAAGTTAGCTTGTTTGCGTCTATTAATATGTGTCTTTAATTCTATGTTTGTATGAGTAATTACTTGTTTGTAGGTGATTTTCCGACCTCACGAGGATGTTCGTGAAGTGTGAAGGAGTAGGAAATAGGGTTGTATCGAAACCATATTTGCCTTATGATGCTAAGCGAGGCATATCACCCGGACCGAGTAATGCGGCAGTTTGGTTGGATCCAGGAGAAGCCGATGTTGCCCCTTGTGGCTAGAAACGGTCTTTCAAGAGGAGACCATCTTCGTTATTCGCTTCATGGTAGGCATTGGACGAACTGAAGGGAGCGCATGTATGTGATTAATAGGTACTTGAGGCCTTTGGGAGGGAGTAGTCAGACATCATCCCCCAGTACAAGAAATACGTGAAGAGGTACGGTTGGTTAAACATCACGCCTCGTATTCTTACCGAGAGCTCCGCGGTTGATGTGGTGAACACGATAAATCATGTTCGACCATTAGACAATTTTCCTGACGAGCTCGTGCCCTTTGCAATGAAAGTGCTCGAGATCACTGGTTCTTGGCTTATGATTATGCTAGTCGCCTTCTTCCGATGTATGTTGTTTTAGTTTGCGAACTATGTATTTTGGCTTATGGATTGGTCACCATATTTATGTTTTGGATTTTGATTTGGACGCTACTGAATCGTTTAATATAAGTTTGTTTTATTTCCCGGTGTTTGTTGTTTGTTCTACCTTTTATGTTTCATTGATTATAAGTTTTATTCTTCAATCTGATATAGTGGAGTACTCAAAATCTAAACTTGACATTGGAAGTGGGGGACCAAAAATAAAAATTCCCCCTACATTGGAAGTGGTCTCTATGCTCGACGGTTTGAAAATTCTAGACGGTCGGGGACGTTTTTCCTCCGTCGGGGTACTATCTCAACCGGTGGTTGAAAATATGTACCCTGACGGTTGGGGAATAAAAATATAAACTCCATGGATATTTGTAAGTGGGTCTACGCCCCGACGGTTTGAAAATTCAGAACCGTCGGTGACATTGCACCCCCGCCGGTAGACAATTGTTCAACCGATGGTTGATAATAATTTTAGCCTTACCGCCAAAATAAATTATACTCGGGAAACCAAACTTCAATTCCCGCTTATTATTAGGCCCGTATTCCACCAACTTCCAATCTATAAATACTAGAATCTGACTATGAAATAAAACATTGAAGTTATAACAATGGGTGATTCTTGCTGGAACGTACACGAAGATGCAAACCTCCTTAATGCATTTGACTTCGTCAAAGGCACGCTGCAAAAGGAGACTCCTGGTTTCGTCGATGTACTTTTGTGCAGAATGTTCTTCAACCATGGTAGGGAAGCATCGTCTCCCGAATGTCTAATGCCCCGACCATGAGGACGCGAATAAGTGGCCGATAGGTTAGCTTATCTGAAAACAGTGACTTTACCAATTGAGTCGCTTCCTTACGAAGTCGGAACCGAAACCCGCAATGTATTCAGCATGGGATTTCAAAGTACCATTACGCAAGATATGTTGTTACATGCAATGCAGCAAATGCAAGAGAGAGCGGACGCAATAGCCATCTCCGTTGATACCAACCCAACTTCTGAACAAAGTAGCGAGGAAGAGGAATATCCTTTCGAGAAATGCTATCAGCATGGATGGAACTATCTGTCCCCATGAACCTGAGTATGTTATGCTAACTCAGAGCTATTATCTATCTTTCAATTTAAGTTATTTTCTTATGTATTTCTAATTATGTAATTTTTTTATTAAAGTGTAACGTTTTAATGCGATCCACAAATTAAGAAGTTAAAGTGTTAATATTTTTAAGATAAACATCCATAAAAAAATCATCCAAATTTTACATTTGTTACAATCACCTAGTCATCAAGCAAAAGCGGATAAACCGGTTACATCGGGGCAACCATTTTTAAGTTCTTCGTATCTCTTGCAACAAGAGACAATTGGCAATGCCCAACCTTCTGCTTTCGGTGAACACAACTTTAAGCAACAAGGATGTATCCTCCCGCATGGGGCCTCCGCACTAATCCCAAGCTACAAAATGAAAAGACAATAAAATGAATGTATTAATATTTAAACTAACCGTGAAGGTAAAAAAATACTTACATTCACGAAATCGTTGGAGTTGACCAAACCCAATCCGATTTCCAACCGATTTGGCATCTGAGGCGGTGCACCTCTTAGCGGAAAAAAATTGAAGCCAACATCCATATTTCGGTACTGTAAAACAAAATAGAGTATGCAGTTAAACGCATATGAAATTGCCACTCCCATCTCGGGCATGGACATCCAATGGTCTTTAGTACCCACATCACTAGAGTATTTCACACGCTTCGCAACATCAATCAAATATCCTCCATGCTTGTAAATATCTTAACATACACGATGCATAATCCATCAGCTCGTTGTAAAGGGCATCCCTTATTAACCTCCCCCCATCTTGTTTCCCGTTCAAGGAAAACGCTATCAAGCGGTACCCGCAATGGCCATCAGATTTAACATTGCTAATGGACTCTACGAAAGGTCTAAAGTAGATGGGAAATTGTATTAAGAATCTTTTCGGGTCTACAAAACTTGTCTTTGCTGGCATCATAGAACTTGACCTATAACCCATCATTCCACTTCAAAGCATCGTCCCACTTGCTTGCGTTGGAATCACGCTACCTTTCTTACTAGCGGTGGCGCTTTCGAAACCAAGTTTCGGCCCGACATTTTTTCCCTTTACTTGACGTTGCGGGCAGAGCTTTGAACTCTGCAAAAAGTAATGGAGAACTAGCATATTTTTATTTGAGCACATACTTGTGTGCAATTTTGTCGCGTTTAGTGGATGTATCATCAACGGCAATAGACAACTTACGTTTGTTAGGTGGAGAACCGAGCGCTTTTTGCTTCACCAATGGCTCCAAAATGGTAGTTGTTTCGGGATGGACGACGACAAACCATTTTTAATAAACGTGTTCTATTCGTGCTTCGTTATTGGATTCTATGACATCGCATACTAGTTTGTCAAGTTTGGCTTTTAGTTGCTCGATCGTCATGAGGTTGGTACGAACTAGAATGTCCAACCTCTTCCAATGTTCGTTAAATAACTCTAGAGGCACCTTTAAGCCTTTGGCAACAAACTCGTAGATTTCGTGCGTGCAAGGGATACTGTGCGTAGTTCATATTGCACAACCGCAGGGCATGCAGGCTGAGATTGTCATGTTGTGAGCACAATCTACTTCTCCGGACAAAAGTTCTAAAGCATAGTGATAGATGTTGCTTTTTAGTTTACCATACACATTGTTCGCGAATTTGTGTAGGGCTAACAAGCGGCTCCTTTCAAATGAACCCTTGATGTCCCCGTGTTGCAATTCTATCAAATTATGCAACTTCAACAAAAAATATTCAAAGTTACCTTTGCTCGTACTGATAAAACATTTGAGGCTCCAATAAGCGCTCTCCATGCGGTATGTGGTTTGGTTGCCAAAATGCATGCACTTCTGGTTCTCCACGTGACAAACGTGTCACCGTACGACTCTAACCAACTTTTGGTATACTCAATTTCTTGCGGATACTCTTTGAAGTCATGGTACAATTTGGCTCGATAGTCGTTGAAGGCTATTTCCGTTTTCGCCAACATCATTTAATTTCACACTTTCAAGAAGACGTTGGACACTTTCTTCTCCTTTATGATTTTTTTCATTCTCCCTAGGACATTCATGTTGATGTGCCATCGACACAACCTGTGTGTTGCATTGGGGAACACTTCCTCCACCGCCTTCACAAGCTTTAAGTCTCTATCCGTCAAAACGAAGAATGGTAATTCGATGGAGTGATTTACCATCAACGAATGTAAGCACTCTAACACCCATTTGTAGCTCTCAAAATTTTCTCCCGACATAAACGTGAATCCAATTTAGAAAGTCTTCTCCGTACAAGTGGATCCGAATACCTCGTACAATGGCATCCGATATTTGATCACCTTGTACGTGTTATCCATTTCAATGATGTTCGAAAATATGCGTAACAAATCTAAACTAACCGGGTGCGCGAAGAAAAGCTCGATTATGACATCGCTTCCGTCTTTGGAATTTCTATGGAATTCGTAGTAGTTTAGCTATTTTAGTTCACCCAACAAGTATTGGAATTACGACCGACCGCCTTTCTCGAGCTTGCGGTGTTTTAGTTGAGTGTTGTATATGGTGTGGATTAATTTCAACTGAGGGTAATTTTGTCTGAAGTTTGAGGTATTTCAAGGGTATTTAATGTTTCGTAGTTTGTAGTGAGAGATTTGAGCTGCCTGGTTGCATTTAATTTAACTACCCTCATTAAATGAAAGTGGTTGGGTATTTATTCCCTTAACCTTGGGCCACATGGGCTTTCGGGTCGTGTTTATGGATTCGGGTCGAGTCAAAGACCCATTAGTTTTAAGTAGGTAGGTAATTAGCTTAGTCATGAAGTGATTAAGTTTTTAATACATTAGTTCAGTTCGGATGGTTCAGTGGGTGGATGTTGTCCGAATTGCCCCTGTCTGGTTCTCATAAAGAGTGGTGATAAAATCCGGACACATCAGTCGCCCCTTTTTTAGGTTGTGTTCGAAGCCCTTTGGCAAGACCTAAAAAATAGTCCGTATGTGCTCATAACTATGTCCGGACAGATTTCAAATTGTGTAACGACTTCATCCGGTACTGAAAAAGTTCTTAGAAACTGAACGGTTTTTGCCAGAGATTGTGGGACACGTGTCTTTCTCTGATTCGCCACATCAGCCGTTTTTTTCTTAGCAGGGCGCTCCCACTTGCTCCAAAAAGCAACCTCTTCAATTAATGTGGGTGACATCAGCGCAGTCTTTAATCATTACAATATCTTTTTGTATTCTCCTAGGTATCGAAGCATTTTTTGTTCCTTTACTATAAATTAGTCCCCTTTTCGCTGTTTTACCATCTTCATTATCTTTGCTCTGTTAAATTTCAAAGCTTTCATCTCTCAAAAAAACCCTTCTTTTGGTGTAAGTTTATGTTCACAGCAAGAAACGCCTTAGTAAAAGGTGGGTGGCTCAATTTGTCAGAGTTTGAAAAAGCTCAAAAGGTCGAACGAGAAAGGCAAATTGCTGCAGGCCTCCCTGTTTCCCCTATTGATAAATCGGAAACACCAAGTTCAGAGCGTGACCGGGGTTCTTCTTCAGCTAAGATTGCTAAACCCAAGAGGTTGTTCCAATCCAACCTTTCGCCAATCGTTTCGGGCTCATCGGTCCAGGAATCAGAGCCTGATGTTGATCCAGAGCAGGCTGTTACAAGCTCTAAAAGGCCTTCCTCATTCATTTCCATGGGATCCGACGCTGACACCTTCCCAGAGGAGCTAGTAGGTCGTCGAAGAGGTCGTTTGGTTAAAGGGAAGGCTCCAAAAACTACGCCTTCCAAGTTTGGGGTTAAAAATAAAAAATACAGGGTTAGAAGCACCCATTAAAATCCCCAAGGACATACTGTCTCGTCCGGAGGCAACCAGTTCAAGTCTCCGGAAAGAAAACTCTGGATCTGCGCCCCAGCCGGAGTCCAGACCACAAGAAGTTAGTAATGCCCAACCATCCGGAGGGCCTGCTGAGCCAACCACTAGTTCCTCTAACCCAAAAATAACTGATAATCCTTCCATAATAATGAAAGAAGTGCTGGAGGATTCTATTGAAGCTCTTTTTGAGTCCGAAGTCTCCGGGCATACAAGTGAGACAGCTGCTTCCAAGAAGGACAAGGGCAAGGAGAAGCTATGCTTAAAACATCCGGATTTTCCGGAGAGCTTTGTAGGAAAAGTGGACCTTGCTTCCACAAGGTAAGTGTCAAATACCTGCTAGCCTTGCAGAAAATTAATTATGCTTTCATCCATACAGCCGAACTGGGTTGGATGCGAACAAAATAGGGGATCCTAGAGAATGTCAAAGTGAGGATACCGAAGGATCCAAAGACACCGATGGACTGCAAGCTTAATGAGATAGTTTTCTTTACTAAGTTATTCAACTGGGGGTTAAGGTTTCCCCTAGACCCAGAGATCGTCAAATACTTTCACCTCATCAAACTCTGCCCAAGCCAACTGAGCCCTAATGCTTGGTATACCCTCATGGCATGTATTATGGCCTCCAGGCTCTCCGGAATCCCTCTTCCAATGGAGCAGTTCGCAGTCGTGGCTATCCTTTGTAGAAACCACATTATCCCCTTCTATCATTTCAACATGGGTGATAATTACAAGGTAGTGGACGACTTGCTTGAGTCATAAAGGAAATGGAAGACTCAATTCTTGTTTGTTAGTGGCGCTTGGGGGAATGGAAGGAAGATTAAAACCGGTGGCAACCCAAGCCTGCTTACCAGCAGGTGGCGAAGTGATGGTAAGAATCTCATCTCATATTTCCATCTGTACTTATCACAAATTTGTTTGTCTAACTTGTCTTCTTTTGTTTTTTGGTAATGCTGCCTAAGGACTTTAGTGATTACTTAAAGGCTGGGCAGACCACTTGCTCCAAGCTAAATGCTTGGACTGCTGAGAAGTGGGGAAACCGCTTCCACAACGCTTTTACCGGAGGCCATCTAATAAGATCCTACCTTTGGAATACAACTGACCGGAGGGACTTATCTTGGGAGGAATTAACCATTCCACCCCCTCCGAAAGTAATCCTCAAGAGGACAGATGCACAGGATGGATTGTTGTATCTTCCCGGTAGAGCTAAATCCCCAAGCAAGATGAATGGCAAGAAAGGCAAAAGAAAGCATGGTATGCTTGAAGCCAATCCTACCGAAGTAGAGGAAGCTGCCCCAACGAACCCAGAGGGGCCAGACCAAGGACAGATTGATGTTGCTCTTCTACAAGTAGTAAAGCATGAAAGTACTAGAGAAGTGGTTGGATCTCCAAAATCCTCAAAGGTTCCTAAAAAATATAGGAAACGGGGAGCAGAAGGCAATGATAGGGAGGCCAAGAAGAAGAAAACCTTCAAGGGTGATGAAATTTCTCTCCGGCCTCCGGAGCCTCTTCTTCCTGTTGACCCTACTGACCCTACTCAAGCAGAAGGCATCCCTGGTGACTTTCAAACCAGAGGGGGCGTAGGAGAGGATATCAGCATTGATGGCGTCGATATCAGTGGTCTTGAAGAGATTGGTCTTTACTTCAAAAACCTCCCTAAAGACGATTTTGCTGGGCCCTACCTCCCCCCAAGTTCTTCGAACATCGTCACATTCATGGTAAGTCTTTCTCTGTCTCAAGTGAAAGAGATATCGTAACTCACTCCATATTAAGTTATATCCAACCAGTGCTTAATTTGGAGAAGCAATTACGAGGTCACTCAGCCATAATTAATGCCCTCAATTCTGACAAAGAGATATTGTCTAGCGACCTCCTCACTGCCAATCAAAATGCCGATGCATTGAAGAGGGAAAATGAGGAGTTGAAGAAAACCAGGAGGATTGGGCCACAAAGCTAGCTACTTTGGAAGATACTATCAAAGAACTCCAATCAAAGCAATCCGACTTGGAGAGAGTTCTCTCTTCTTTAAGAGAAGATGTGAGGGCTAAGGACAAGGTCATTCACACTTTAACCAATGACAAGATCTCGCTCGAGGACTCGGTATCCAAGGCTGCACAAGAGAAAGCTGATTTGCTAAAGGAGCAAGAGAGAAAAATCCAAGCTACGATTGATACTTATACCAAGAGAGTGATAGATACTCAGGAGGAAAAGTATGCCAAAGTAAAGTCGGACATGGTCTTGCTCTTTCATGAGAAATTCCTGAAGATGACGCTAGGAGATTTATGGACTTTTGTAGAGTATAAAGACCTCTCCTTCCACACGATGGCTGATGGCGACAAGCATGACTACTTTTTTTATTTTTTGTGATTAACCAAAGTCCTTGGATGGCCAAGGCATTTTTTTTAATCGTGTCCGGCTCCTGTCCGGATAAACATTTTTGTTTGAAAACTCAAAGTTCTTGGGTGGACAAGGCACTTCGTATATTTTAATGGGTGGACAAGGCACAGACTTGTATTTTTTCATAGTTTTTCAGCTTTTGTGGCTAATGTTTAAACAGCCCTTAATTAGTTTGCTTGCATTTTAAAGTGAGAGTGTTTAAATTCTCTGATGAAAAATGTTTAAGTAGTCATCACTCAATCAATTCAATTTGATCTATATGACATTGATTGAAAATTTCAAAGAAAAAACCAACTGAAACACTCCGAATCTTTCAAGAAGGCATCGAATTTTATTGAAAATCCCGGACACCTCATTAAAACCTCCCTGCACCACCAGGGTAGGAACGAGTACAATATTTACATGAACTTTTAAACAAGTAAATATTTACATAGCTTTCATTCTAAGTACAATCGGAGGTGTTCAATGTTCCAAGGGTGATTAAAAATCCTTTCATCTTTGTCTTGAAGGCGGTATGTCCCAGGCTTAAGATTTTTAATGACCACATAGGGTCCTTCCCAAGTTGGAGCTAGCTTGCCGAACTGCTTCTCCTTAGTGTGTAGGAAGACTTTCCTCAATACTTTATCTCCTGGCTGAAAATCCCTTCTTTTCATTTTGGAAGCAGACCTGCTTCTCATCAGGCCTTGATAGTGTGTGGCTCTAAGGTGAGCCTTAACTCTTCTTTCCTCCATCAAGTCAAGTTGGCCTCTTACTGACACTTCGTTAGCGTGTTCGGAGAAATTATGAACTCGAAAAGAAGGAAGAGTAGCTTCTATGGGAGCTATAACATCCATCCCATATACTAAAGCAAAGGGATATTCTTGTGTTGCAACCCCATGAGTGGTTCGGTAGGTCCATAATACCTCTTGTAGATAGCTTGGCCATTTACCAGCAGCTCCCTCTAAATTCTTTTTAAGACCGGACAAGATGGTCCTGTTAGCCACTTCAACCTGACCATTTTCTTGTGGGTGGAAAGGAGAAGAGAAGCAATGTTGTATGCCTCTAGAGGCGCAAAAATTCTTCATTTCCTTGTTGTCGAACTGTGGCCCATTGTCTGTGGTTATCTTTTGTGGAATTCCAAATCTGCAACAGATATTGGATAAGATGAATTTTATAACAGCTTTCGATGTTGTACCTGCCAATGGAGCTGCTTCTATCCACTTGGAGAAGTAATCTATGGCGACGATTATAGTTCTACACCCTCCGGATGCCATGGGTAGAGGCCCTACCAAATCCAGCCCCCAACGAGCAAAAGGTATTGGTTCAGAAATTGACTCTAAAGGGATAGCTAGGATATGAATTTCATTGTAGTATCCTTGGCACGGGTCACACGTTTTTACCAATTCCTTAGCATCTTGCATTATGGAGTGCCAGTAATA
Source organism: Limnanthes douglasii subsp. nivea (assembly GCA_036936605.1). NCBI lineage: Eukaryota > Viridiplantae > Streptophyta > Magnoliopsida > Brassicales > Limnanthaceae > Limnanthes > Limnanthes douglasii. Next base: position 169,602,731 of record JAUPFV010000003.1, read on the forward strand.
CCCAGCTAACAAAACTCTTCTTGTTAGAGCCCGGAACCCGCAGTGAGCTGATCCCTCACCATCATCCAGTTCGGAGAGCACTATTTGGGATTCCTCAACTCCCAGACATCGTAGGAGGGGTATACTATAGGATGTTTTATAAAGAACATCCCTTAGGATGACAAAATCACGGGCCTTGTATTTTATTTTTCTTGCCACTGCTTTCTCCGGAGGCAAGATGCCATCCGAGATATATTGAAGAATTGGAAATCTCCAATCTTGGGATTTTTGACTTATATATTCAAACTTTCTTCTTCATTATCTGGATCGATTTGAATAGATGGGCACTCTTGCACATGTATCCAAGGGTAGGACTCAGAGTAGGCTACGGTTGCCAAAGAGTCTGCTAGCGTATTTTCCGTTCAGGGTATGTGCTCATAGGTGATGCTTTTGAAGTTGAGTGCCACTTCTTTAAGGATGAACAAGTATTTAACCAATTTCTCTTTCTTGGCTTCAGATTGACCTTGTGCATGATGGATAAGAAGTTGAGAATCACTCATCAACCTGATCCTCTTAGCTCCACAGATGAGAGCTAATTTTAAACCACCTATAGCAGCTTCATATTCAGACTCATTATTGGAAGCCCTGAAGGAAAAATATATAGCTTGGTACATTCTGTCACCGTACAGAGAGGTTAAACATATCCCAACACCACATCCCATGGTACTTGATCCACCATCAGTCCGGACGACCCAGAATTTTTTATCTTTTACACTGGTTGCTTGCTCAGCATCCCTATCCGAATGGAATTCAACTAAGAAATCAGCCACAGTTTGGGCTTTAACTACTGTTCGAGGAGTAAAATCAATATCATATTCTCCCAGCTCTACTGACCACTTGGTCATTCTACTTGAGATGTCAGCTTTTTGGAAAATATTTTTCAAAGGAAAAGAAGTCTGGACGATGACATAATGAGCCTGAAAATAGGGCCTCATTTTTCTTGCTGCAATTACTAGGGCCAATGCCAATTTTTCCAGCTTTAACTATCGTTTTTCTGCATCTATCAAGCTTTTGCTGATATAGTACACCGGACGAGGATAATTGTCCACCTATCTTACCAATACTGCACTTATTGCATAATCAGAAACGGCTAAATACACATAAAGGATTTCTCCATCAACAGGTTTAAACAGAGTCTTGGGAGAAGACAAATTCTTCTTAATTTCATCAAAGGCCTTATCACACTGTGGGGACCAATTGAAGTCCTTTGCACTTTTTAAAGTTTGAAAAAATGGGGCACACCTGTCCGAAGACCTTGAAATGAATCGGTTTAGTGCAGCCAGCCTCCCAGTCAATCGTTGTACCTCTTTAATATTCCGAGGAGGCTCCATTTGTAGTAAAACATTAAGCTGGTCTGGATCAGGTTGTATCCCTTCCTCACTTATCACATACCCCAAAAAATTTCCGGACAGCACTCCAAAAACGCACTTTTCTGGGTTCAACTTTAAATTTACTTTCACCAAGTTGGCAAAAGTTTCTTGGAGATATTCCAAGTGTAGCTCTTCTTCCACACTTTTCACCATCATGACATCGATATAAACTTCCATGTTTCTTCCAATTTGATCAACAAAAGCCTTGTTCATCAACCTCTGATAAGTAGCCCCAGCATTTTTTAATCCAAATGGCACCACCTTGTAACAATGGAGGCCCCTATCAGTAACAAATGTAGTATGTTCTTGATCCTTCAGATCCACTTGAATCTGATTATACCCGGAGAAGGCGTCCATAAAGGACAACAACTTGTTTCCAGAAGTGGAGTCCACCAACTGATCAATTCGGGGGACCGGATATAAATTCTTTGGGCAAGCCCTGTTGAGATCTGTGAAATCGATGCACATACGCCACTTTCTATTTTTTTTTACCAATACCGGGTTGGCTGTCCATAAAGGGTATTGAGATTCCTTTATGTGCCCCACTTTAGTAAGCCGGTCAACCTCTTGAACTATGACATCAGCCTTTTCCTTAGAAAAGGGTCTCCTCTTTTGTACAACAGGTGCTATGTCCCTTCGGATGGACAATTAGTGTGATATAATATCTGCTGGTACTTCGGTAACATCAGCATTGCACCAAGCAAAGACATGTTGATGGTCTCTCAAGAAATCTATCATTTTACCTTTTAATTCCGAAGTCATCTTGGATCCTATCTTGACACTTTTTCCTCCAGCCAGAGAGTGAGTTCACCGATATTAAAACACCAGAGGTCTCTTTGGGGTCATCAATTTTACCCTCTCCCCCAGAGGGCCCCTCAAACTGCTATTCCTCATTAATCTGGACTGCCCCCAATGTTCGAGGGGCCACTGTTGTCGCATAACACTCCCTTGCTACCTTTTGGCTGCTTTGAACAACTCCCACTTGTTCCTGCACATCATACTTCAAACACTGGTGGACACTTGAAGCCATAGCATGCATCCTGGAAAACCAAGATCTTCCCAAAATAGCATTATAACAAGTGGGACAATCCACCACAATAAAAAGTATTCTAACCATTTTTAAAAGGGCCTTTGCCCAATAAAACCTACTCCTCGAACTCTCCGATCACATCTGTTGAGCTTCCAGTGAAACCCACAATTGATCTGTTCAAACGCTGCATTACTGCTGGATTCTTCATTTTTTTGTAGGAAGTTAAAAAGGGAATATTAGCTGAACTTCCGGTATCCACAAAAATTCGTCTTATATCATTACCTCTAATGGATGCTCCTATGACAATAGCATCTTCATGTGGACCAACAATATCCCTCAAATCATCCTCGTCAAAAACAATAAAAGGAAAAAAAATTTGTGATTGATAGGAAGTCATGCCTCCTTCAAGATGGGTAGCTAAAGTATGAACATGCCTCTTTCTTGAAGAAGCAATTGGTGCAGTCATGGTGTCCCCTCCGAATATTGTAAGTGACTCAAAAAAGTTAATCAGTCCGAACACCGTTTTGCAATGCTCCATGATAACACCCACTTTATTCCGGGTTGGATCAGGGTCCAAGTATTCTGACTCTACATCGAACCTATCGATTATCACCATAGCCCCATCCGGAGCCGATGTGCCTGCATTGTTTGGACCAGCCCGATGAGCACTATCAGGTCTATTTCCACCTCTTCTTTTAACATACGCCCTCAACTTTCCTCTTTCAATCAAATTCTGCACTTCTTGTTTCAACGCAATACAATCTTTAGTGGTATGACCAGTATCATGGTGATACTGGCAAAAACAATTATTACGGCTCTCCCTAGGAGACTGTAATACAGCCGGCCTTCTGTAGTGTACTTCGTCTTTTGTTTTGTCATAAATGATGGCTACATTTTCTTTCAACTCAGAAAACTACTCCGGTTGAACCCAAGGCCCTTGTTTATTTCTAGATTGTTGACTCTGGGCTGCTGCAGCTGGCTGAGAATGAGCTTCGGCTCTGTTACGACCCTGCCCGGCTTCCCTAGCCTTGTTCCTGGACTGGTTTTGGTTTGGATTTGGTACAGCAGGAGCAGACCTCACCTGCATGTGCACCCTAGTTTTCTTTGTTTCATCTACATTAATCTCCTTTCTGACCTGATTCAGCAGACCTCCCCATGTCATGGTTTTTTTCCTGGTTACTGAATCAGCCAAGTTTCCAGGGTTTAAGCCCTGCCTCAGAGAAGCTATTGCTACTTGTTCAAAGCAATCGGCCAATCCATTTTTGGTATTCACAAAACGACTTATGTATTCTTTTAAAGATTCGTTAGGTTCTTGGGAACAATGGATAATTGTGTCTCATTGCCCTTTACTTCCTTACTTCCAACAAACTGCCTCCGAAAGGCCACCCAAAAAGTGTCGAAATTTCTGATGTAACCCTGTGGCAAACTATTGTACCACTTCAGAGCACTCCCCGTAAAAGATTGGGAGAATTCCCTACAAAGTAACTTGTCGTCATCATCAAAATTCATCATGAAATTTTTGAATTGTTCCAAGTGGTTATCAGGGTCTTTACTACCATCATATTTTTCCATTTTTGTACTGTCAAACCTCTTATGAAGGTTCCCGGATAGTATTTTGGAGGACAATGGAAATTGTCTCCAATTTCGGCAACGACTGAAAACCGTATCTTCGTTTGGAGTTGCAAAGTTACCTGGTTCATCATGGAAGGCAAAAGGATCCATTAACAATCGATCTACATGTCTTCGGCCATGACTATGAGACGATCCTTTGCCCAGATGCCTCTTCAACCTTCCATGCCTATCCCTTTTTCTTGAGTACTTTTTGACCAACTTTTGTTTCTTTTTAGAACGGCCTTCATCACTGCTGGATGACAAGGATTCTTCGACTCCATCTTCACTTGAGGAGCTACTGGAAGACTCTGAGTCTGAATCAGAGCTCTCCACCGGTTTAGACCGGTGAGACTTTTTTGAGCTAGCATGAGTATTTTTTGTACTCACATGGGTTTTTGATGGCTCATGCTCTCTTGGATTGTCAGTATGATGAGCTACTAACGCCTTAGACTTCTCTTTTGTGCCCATCTCTGCCCTTTTGGCAGCCCTCAGAGCTTCTATTTCAACTTTTAACCTATCTCGCTCCTCAATAGTATATTCATCATTCTCACCACCACTTCGGCCAAAGCTGGTGGTACTTCTTGCACGTCCGGATTCATCTGAACTGGTTTTTCCTGATGGTTTTGAATGCTAGATTCGGGCACCTTCTCCTCCCACTGTGGTCGCCAATTTGGTGTGGATTAATTTCAACTGAGGGTAATTTTGTCTGAAGTTTGAGGTATTTCAAGGGTATTTAATGTTTAGTAGTTTGTAGTGAGAGATTTGAGCTGCCTGGTTGTATTTAATTTTCATTACCCTTATTAAATGAAAGTCGTTGGGTATTTATACCCTTAACCTTGGGCCACATGGGCTTTCGGTTCGTGTTTATGGATTCGGGTCGAGTTCAAATACCCATTAGTTTTAAGTAGGTAGGTAATTAGCTTAGTCATGAAGTGAATAAGTTTTTAATACATTAGTTGAGTTCAGATGGTTCAGTGGGTGGATGTTGTCCGAATTGCCCCTGTCCGTTTCTCATAAAGAGTGGTGATAAAATCCGGACTCATCAATAGATGGTGCGCATTGAAGAAAATTCTTAGGGTTCAATTTCTTCATCCCACGGAGAACGTCCCGAGGACGGGATTCCATTTTTATAAAACTAACTACGAAATCTATCTATTCTTTGTTCAATCGTCCAAAGTACGAATGACCTTCTTTGTAAGATGTAGTATCGTGATTATAAACGCCGCATTCGACCTCCAACCCCCACAAATCATCACCCAAACTTCTTTGCTTTAAGGGTGAAAGGGCATCCGTATTTTTTCGTGCTGATAGACTTCCTCTTTAGATGCTTCAAATCTACCAATTTTTTGTAAACTCCAGATCTTTCACACACAAACTCAATTCTTAAAGTTTTTCGATCAAGTCTATCGCATCGTCATAATATTACAACAAACTCGTTATCTGTTGCGGTTTGCTTATCCTATTCAATCAACTCTACTTGAGAATATTGAGATTTGGTATCGAACAAGTGACTATAATTAACCAAGCAAGGCACTTGCATTTCCTCCTCCTTCACCATGCACGGACTATACAAATCATCATTTAACACTTCATCATTTAACTCTTTAGCCTTTAACGCTTCATCCTTTAATTCTTTAGCCTTTTAAATCTTCATCCTACATAAAAAAACCGTAAATTATGTTAGCTTGACAAAAAAAAATTGTCGACTCACATCGGCGGTTGAAAATACTAACACCGTCGGGGACGTTATCATCCGCCGGATGATAATAGTCCAACCGGCGGTTATGCCCTACCAACCCGGCGGTTGAAGATGCTTACACCGACGGTTGAAAATACTAAAACTGTCGGGGACATTGTCAACCGCTGGTTGATAATAGTCCAGCCGGCGGGGGTGGATCACGACATCCTTCTACATGTGTGAATAAAACCAAGGGGTATCAACTCCCGGTATAGCAATTCCACCTCGGTGGTTATCTTCTATTTGCACCGACGGGTGGGAGTCGCTTACACCTCCGGTTGAGCATAACCACCCCCAGAGGTGGACCTTCATCAAAATTCTTCATCCCCGCCGGTTGATGGGGCTTCTACCGGCGGGGTAGTTTGGGTCCAACTTTCTAAAATTAGAACAATTACCAAAAATGAATTTTTTTTTCAAAAGATTGGTTAGAACAACTACCATGTTTGGAGTTTCATGCTTCTCAGCAAGCTTCTAAAGCTCTAAATCCATCCTTCAATGATTTGGATTTTTTTTTAAAAATTTGTTGGTTTTTGTAGGTTTGGGAGTTTATTTGTGGTTTTCGAAGTTTTTGAAAATTTGTAAGTCTTTAAATTTTTTATTAAATGTTGAGCATAAGAGGGTTGTTGGGAGGAATAATTTTGTGTTCTTCTATATTTAGTTAACTATAACCACAATTCACTACAAGACAAAATAAAATATTCTTCATCAAAAGACAAAACCGCCTTTAACTATTTATTAAAAAAAATCTCTACCATTTGAGAATAGTTAACAAAATTTGAATTCTAATTTAACAAAGCAAATAGTTTATTGTTCGGATGCCCGACCTCGTGTTTGGAAGGTTAAAGACCTATAGTTGTTTATGTGTAAATAAATTTAGTTCTAAAGATGTTTGATAGGATGATACATACGTCCCGTGATATATAATATAAGATTTGTCCAGTCAGGGGGACAAAATGTTAAACATGATGATATGTAACCGGAAATAATAATCCAAATCAAAAATTTAAAATCCCGTTTTCGAGACTAACAACAGGATTAGTCTTAGACTACCCGCAGCAGTGCATTTTTCACTTGAAAAATGCGCTGCATCACCCACAGCAGTACATTATTTGTACACACTAGCATCAATAAATGAAGCGGGGTTCAAAAGATAAACCCTGATTCATCTTTCAACGCTCCAATTGCAGCATGCAAATGGCATGCTTCAGGTTCCTTTTTTTTTCTTTTTTTTAAATTGTTTTTTAATATAAATTGTTTGTCAAAAAAATAAAAAAAGTATATTATTATTTTTTAATTCTAGATATCTACAAATAGAGACTTGATTTGTTTGATTCTGACACCAAAATATTTTGAGTATTTTATTTATTTTGTATTTTTAAAATGATTTCGGAATATTTTAGTAAGTAAAAAAAATATACCATGATTTATAATATCTTGAGATCTATAAATAGAGACTTGGCTTGTTTAATTCGGACACCGAAAGTTTTTAAGTTTTTTATTAAGTTTTTTCAAAACAATTTTTGGAATATTTTAGTAAGTACAAAAAAAATATATCATAATTTATAATTTTTTGAGATCTATAAATAGAGACTTGGTTTGTTTAATTCGGACACCGAAAGTTTTTTAGTATTTTTTATCAAATATTTTCAAAACAATTTTCGAAACATTTTAGTAAGTAACAAAAATAAAAAGAATTATACCTGAATTATATTTTTGTGAGATCTATCTATAGAGAGTTTATATACTTGATTCAGACATCAAAATTCATTGAGTTTTATTTTATTAAGGTTTTTGGAAACAATATTTGGATCATTTTAGTAGGTAAAAGACAATAATTATACCATTATTAAAAGAAAATAAGTGAAAACAACAAACAGAATAATTAAAATGAGCACACAACAACAATTGAAAACAACACACACGACAACAATTGAAAACAAGTAACATAACTAACATGTTACTCCGAATTTATATTTTTCGTCAAGTCTTTTGAAACATCTTCTCTTCAATAGGATTACAAACTCTAGTATGCAACTTCATATACAACTTCAGGCTTTGAACAGTAATTCGTCCCTGGACTATCGCACTTGGTGACAAATAGTCCCTGGACTTTCAAAAGTCCGTTCGTAGTCCCTCGACTATCCAGTTTGGATAAAGTTAATCCCCTTGCATGTGTTGACTATCAATTTTTGTGACGTATAGTCTTCAACTATTCATTTTCAATAAATTTAGTCCTTCGACTTTCTATTTTTTAAAAAGTTAGTCCTCTTAATAAACATGCGCATGGGACTAACTTTATCCAAACTGGATATTCCAGGGACTACTAACGGACTTTTGAAAGTTCAGGGACTATATGTCACCAAACTGGATAGTCCAGGGACTACGAACGGACTTTTGAAAGTCCAGGAACTATCTGTCACCAAAGTTGATAGTCCAGGGACGAGTTACGATTCAAAGCCTACAACTTCATTATCTCAAGTTTATTTTGTTGTTGCAACATTTGTTTGTATCCATAAATCGTATCAGTTTGATATTGTATTACTTTAATCTTCTCTTTTTGTAAAGTAATTGATGCATCTTGTGTTTGTGCTTGCAGTAATTTATGTTTTTTGTGTGTGTGTTTGCAGCAATTTATGTTTTTATGTGTGTGTGTTTGTATGTTGTTCCAATATTTAATTTTAGTGTGTGTTATTTTCAATATTATTTTACTGTTTATACTTTCATTTAAGTGAATGTACTAATATAGATATGGATAATAGGAGTGAAAATATTTCACTTGATAACTAAATGATTCATCGTCAATAATATCACATTAAACATGAACATAAAACAAATACACTAAAGTAATATTCTAAATTGAACATAAACCAACAAACTAACGGTTAGGAACTCAAAAGAACATAAACAACTCTTATCTCTAACATTACTCAAAGGAACATAAAACAACGGATAACATATATAAGAGTGAACCCCTTACATATTGATGTAGCCCAGAAAATCCAAACAAAAGCCTTTTTTATTTTATTTTATTTTATTCAAATATCTTATGTATTTAAATCAAATCTAATTATATTAAGATTTGATTTTATTTTATTTTAAAATATTTATTTTATTTCCTTGTATTATAATTTAGGGTTTTGAGAAGCTCTTATATAAAGCCTCATATGCCTTAGATTATTTTAAGTTTTTGGAATAATATATTTTTATATCTGAAAATTTCAGCCTTTGTTACCCTTAGATTAGGGTTTCATCATTTTACCCTTGAATTAGGGTTTCATCTATCGTTGCTTCTTCTTCTGTTTCCGCCGCGTCATCACATATCAACTTCAAGGAAATACGGATGTTCCACCTTACTGCCAGCGAGGTCCAACTCAATATCATGAAGTATATGTTCTTTAATTGAATCATTAATCCTTATACCAAGCATATCATGCACCTCTTGCCTCAGATCACGCGGGAGGTCACAAACCAGAATATTCGGAATCAAAAAAGATATTGTAATCTCATAGATGTATAATTAAACATTTAAAAAGAACACCAAACAAATATAATAACGTGAACATAAAACAACATAATACAATAACAAAACTCTATAGTAATTTGAAAGGTTTAAAAATAAATAATAACATAATAACCTATAAATTTGGATTTAAAAGTTTTAAATTCATTACAAAACTTAAAAAATTAAAATTCATAATGTTATTGATATAGTTACATTTAAGAAATTTTAATCATCGACAGTTTAAGTAATAATTTGGTAAATAAAAATTAAACAAATAAATTTAGGTGATCAATAATATATTTTATTAAATTGTAAATTATTTATTCTATTAAAAATTTAAGCTTTTTCGGAAATCAAACCAATTTTATTTTTAAATTTAAATTTAAATTTATATATATATATATATATATATATATATATATTATGTATTATATTTTTAATTATTTCAATTTTATAGTTTATATTTGTAAAGAAAATATATTATGTTAATTTATGAAAATATTTATTTTAATATATATATAATTTTAATGCAAATATATAGTAAATAATAAGAAAGATAAATAAAAATAAATGGTAGGATATTATAGGGTAGAATGATCTGGTAGAATGTTCTGGAAGAGAGAGAATACGATAAGATATGCTGAAAGATGAAATATGAACTATTGCGTAGAATGATAATTTTTACAGAATTATTTGAAAATTATACTGATGTGGGGCGTTTTTTAGAGATAAAATATCTTCCCTTTTAAACACAAAATAGATGTCTATCCGCCCCTACCGGGATAGCTGAGTTGGTTGAGTATGACATTCTTATAACCAAAAGGTCATGAGTTGGAGTCCCTCTACATACACTTTCTCGGCTGAGCCTGTCACTTTGTGTGGTTTACCTTCTGGCGTTGGTTTGTAGACTATCGCGTCAGACTGAGGGTTTATTCTGTACGCACTCATTGCACTCTGAATAGCGGCTGCAGGTTCCTTCAAAAAAATATCTATAGGTATCAGTCTAATAAAAAAGTATTCACTTTAATATTAAAGACTCTCGAGGATCAGTAACGACGCGTAGAGGTGTCAAACGGTTTGAACCAGCACCAACCCGCACCGTTTAAGTCTGAACCACGGGTTGCAGTCTCGGCGGGTTGCGGTCTCGGCGGGTTGCGGTCTCGGCGGGTTGCGGTCTCGGCGGGTTGCGGTCTCGGCGGGTTGCGGTCTCGGCGGGTTGCGGTCTCGGCGGGTTGCTCTTATGCGGTCCTGACGGTCTGGCGGTCCTGCCAGGTTGCAGTCGTAATGGGCCAGTTTCACAGTTAAACCGCCAGTTCAAACCACCAGACGAACCATTTAAGAGCCGTTTACCAGTTCAAACCATCAGCCAAACCATTTAACCATTTAAGAACCGTTTATCAGAATATATTATAATGTTATTTAAAATTAATTTGTAAGTGTTAATTGAATCTAATTTCAATAATTGAGTTAATTATTCTATTTCATGTATTTTAATTTAAATATGTTATCATTTTAATCGAAATTTTATAATCATCAATTATATTTTAAAAAAATAATTGTAATTTGATTTTGATACGTTTGAATAATATATTACTATTAAATAATATATACCTATTAGACATATAATTGTATTAAAATTTTAAATTATTAGGTGATTCTTTAGATTCTTTCAAGCTTGAAGTGTTTATGGTTAGATGAATTATATAGTTTATTGTATTTTCGAACTATTCAATATTAGAAGTTTATATGCATAAACATAAATTACTTGTAAGTTGTAAAGAACAAAATAAAAATTGAAAGCTAGGTAAGTGATTTAAATAACATTTAATAAAAAATAGAAGCAAAACAAACAATTCATTAAAAATAAAAACCAAACAAGTAACATAGTTGTTCAATCAAATAAAAAAGATAAACATTACAACGATAATGAAAATCAATTGCGAAAAACTAAGGAGCTTCATCGTTGTTGTTGTTAGGTGGTTGACCTTGCAAATGCATGTTCTCCATCATCTGTCGCATATACTCCGACTGTTGGGCTTGAGAGTTTGCAAATCGCTCATTCCATTGATCTTGTCCATGATGCCACTGCTCGTATTGACCATGCCACTGCTCGTATTGACCATGCCACTGCTGGAGGTGACCAAGTTGATCATTCACCCCTACTTGCCACTGCTGTATCTGGCTAAGCTGGTCATTTACCCCCCCCTGCCAATTTTGAAATTCACCTTGCCATTTTGTAAAATCATCATGCCAAACCATTTGTTGAGTATGCGCAAACTCAGCAAATTCGCAATCGGTTCGTCTTTGTTGTGGCGGTACTCGCGAAGAACCACTAGCATTTGGATCGAAAGACACTTCAGCCTCAACTCGATACTGAGTAGGTGGATTTGGCGGTTTTGTAAGACCGTTCGCAATATATATCTGATTCAAGTCTTCTCTATGGTGGTTCCATGCCTCTAATTTCGAAATCAACTCTCCATCCCAAGAGTATATTTCCTGCAAACGCAAAGAGTTTCTACCTATAGCACTAGTCGGCCTCACCTTCACCGGAGTGTACATACTCACATCAGCTCCTTTCGAAACAAGCAATTTACTCAATATCATCCCATAAGGTAGTTTATCCGTACCACACCTCGCAGCCATATTTCGAATCATCAAGCTGGGTAAATTAATTATTCCCTGATTTCGAATCATAAAAGCAGTAACAAATGTTTGAATATATGAAAGCTGCGAATCATTGTTACTAGGTGGAAGAAATATACTATTTACCAATTTCAAAGCTAATTTCCCAATACCATCCAAATTACCCCGCATGGCTCGAAATTTACCGCTAATTTCCGGAGCTTCCGCACCAGGACAAGTAAGAATCTCTACCGCTTCTTCGTAAGACAAAGGCCAATCAGCACTCCATATCGTAGGGCGATAACTAATGGGAGGTAATTTATTACCGGTATAGATATCATGGGTTGGAACGGAAAAAAGATCGTAGAAATCAGTTTCAAAAAAACTAATGTCTTTACCATCAATCAAACAATTCATTCCTAAACCTCTTGGATCATTTTCGATTAATCTAGCCGTGGAATAAAACTTTCGCACTAGTTCTATATACCAATCACATTTGAATCTAGCTAGATTCATCCAACCTTGGCCATTAGTAGGCTCAATAAGATTGAAAATTTTTTGCATACCCTCTATTTGGATCAGTTCCTCGTAGTTCAGAAACATACCAGACCAAATTTTTGTTACACCTCGACCTCCTTGATGATTACTACGGATGCGAATCTCCCCCTCGGGGCGATGTTCGATAGTCTCGCTCTCCGTTACCTCCTGCTCCATGGTATGCAACAACATTTCTTCCACCTCTCTCAATTCGGAAGTGGTTGGTTCACTACGTCCACCTTTACGAGCATTCTTTTTTGTTTTCGAAGACATTTGCGAAACCTGAAATTTAAATAGAGTTTGAAAAATATAAAAAAAATTTAGAGAAGTGTAGTAGAGAGAGGGGATAGATTTGTAGTGGAGAGGGAGAGATTTGTAGTGAAAAATATAGGAGGATGTAGGGTGTATTTATAGGGTAATTTTGTGTTTTTTTTTTTTTATTTTCTACTAGCCGTTGGATGACGTCAGCATGACGTCATCAAGCGGACCATCCGGCCACGCGTGCGGATGGTCCGCTTTTGGCCGTTGCCAACGGCTAGTTCGTTTGAACTAGCCGTTGGTTGAACCGGGGCATCCGGACGATCGTCCGGATGCCCCGGTTCCAATCGGACCATCCGGATCGATATCCGGATGGTCCGAATTGTCTGTCCGGGCGTCCGGGCGAAACTGTCCGGATGCCCCGGGTCATGTGTCCGGACCATCCGGACGCCCATCCGGATGGTCCGGGCGATTTTTTTTTTTTTTTTTTCGGTTTTTTTTTTTTGGGTCTCCCCTATAAGTAGAGGAGACCCCAACACCAATACTCACACCTCTCAAACAACTCTCTACTTCTCTCTAAATCTATCTATTTGTTCGATAAGTTCTAGAAAACTACAATTAGTTATTTTACTTATTCTACTCCTACTTTCGAAATTGTTTGATTTTTGTTTTTCCGCAAATTGTTTCTTAGTTGTTATTAGTCTAAATTTAGTTGTTCTATCTTGTTATTAGTCTAAATTTAGTTGTTATATCTTGTTATTAGTCTAAATTGTGATTTTATTATTAGTATTTTATTGCATATTTGAAAAAAAACTGTTATTAGTTTTAAAATGAATTCAAAACGTAGAAATACTGGGATAAACCCACCATCTAATGTGGATCTCAATACCATGGATGATTTTTCTACAGAATTCCCTCACGTTGACACACTCTCCTCCCGCGAAAGTGGTGGTGGAAGTACTAGTGGGGGGAGATCTCGTAAGAAAACATCTTGGATTTGGAATCACTATACTCTATCAGAAGATGGTTTGTTTTGTATTTGTAAAGAGTGCAATAAACGTTATCTTCACGTAAGTGGATCTAGAAATATGGGCACTAGCACTATGGTAAAACATTTAACGAAACATGAAATATATGATCCTACAAAACCTAACCCAACTAATGTTTGCACGAACCCTCAAACAGGTCTTCCTTTTGAGTTTAACCACGATACGTATAGGGAAGAAACAATGATTTATGCAGTCGGTAGTTTACAACCATTTAGTTTTGGGGATTCTTGGAGATACGAAAATTGGATGCAAGTTGGGGTAAACCCACAGGCAACACGCATTCCACGTACCTCTTTGCGATCGCTAGCCTTTAAATATTATTTACAAAGAAAAAAAGAGATTATTCAAACTATGCAGACTTTGCCATGGAATGTTTCGATTACTAGTGACATAGCTACTTTTACTGATTTAGATATGATATGTGTTACCCTCCATTGGATGGACGCCCAATGGGTCCTCCAAAGGAGAATTATATGGTTTGAATCAATTGGGAAGCATACCGCACAAATAATTAGGGAGAGTATGACTGAATGCATGAATGTTTATGGCATTAAAAACAAGATTATGTCTATTTCGTTGGATAATGCATCTTCTAATATTAGTGCTATAACATTTCTTATAGCAGATTGCAATCCCCCTTTTCCAAAATTGTTTCACACCAAATGTTTATGCCACGTACTTCAATTAATTGCGAAAGAAGGAATACGTAAGGTTCAGGGTGATTATATTACCCCTATAAAAAATGGGATCCTATTTTGCTCGACATCCGCTGCTAAAAAAAGAGCTTTTAAAACACTTGTTCTTTCAAATGGGAAAAAATATAAGAAACTTTTATTAGATGTCGAAACTAGATGGAATTCTACTTACACAATGCTTGCACGTGCGCATGTTTTTAAAGAAGAGATATCGACGCTTTATAATACATATCGTGAAACACCAATTGAACCAGATCATTGGAAATTTTGTGCACACATGTTAAGATTTTTAAGACTTTTTAAAGAAAACACCCTAACCTTTTCTTCACAAAATCAACCTAATGCTCATTTGGCCCTTTTCACGATTGCTAATCTTGCCATGCATATGGATGAATTTAGATCACATTATGCATGCGTAGACATGGTGCCTGGAATGGAATATAAGTTCACAAAGTATTTTCATCCAATCCCTGATAGTTATTCATTTGCTTGCCTTTTAGATCCTTTTTCACGAAAAGAAAAATTTGAATTGCTAGTTGATTGCTTTTATAAATCTGTACGGTTTCCTACAGATATACCACCGACCGAACCAATTGACCCTCAAGGGTATATTAGCGGTATATATGATAGTTTGTATAATATCTATGATAAGTATGCTGCAAGATATAGATCAAATACATCTACAAATGTAAGCAGTAGTAACAATAGGGGTAGAGGGAGAAATACTAACTATATTCGATTGGCAATGTTACGAAACAACAATGTTACAGAAACCCCTCAATCTGATAATGAGTTGTATAGATATTGGACCACTAGGTTTGACTTTACGAATTATCAAGACCAAGGTATTGAAGATATCATACGATGGTGGGGTACCAAAACTGAAGAGTTTCCTATTCTTTGCAGGATTGTTAAAGAGATTTATGCTATACCTATGTCTACAGTTGCAAGTGAGTGTGCTTTCAGCCAAGCGAGGTTGCAATACACGACTAAGAGAACAAGATTGACGGGCAAAGCACTTGGAGTGCTTGTGGCAGTTAAGGATTGGACAGCGGCGGATAAAAGGATGCAAGACATAGAGTTCAGAGACGAAGTGAACGTAGACGACATCTTCGAAGATTATCCGGATGATTACGAAGATATACTTGAACAAGAAATTGCGGAAGAAAACGAAAATGACGACGAAGATTTTACTTACGAAGAAGACGAAGCTGGAGATGAATGATGTTTGTAATAGTTTTTTGCTATTTTGTATTGTAATTTGAAAATATTTGTACAACTCCTGGCTCGCACGAGTATAAACTGTGAACGGCTAAATTATCCAAAAATGACTTTACCTTTTATTATAACAACAACAAATGTATTATGAAATACTTATAACTTCATAAGATCTAATTTTGGTTTAAAAAATAATAACAAACACTTGTAAAATTTAAAACCAAATCACAATAGTAATCAAAATGTAATATTAAAATTATAACCGTAGAATTTGTAATATTTTAACATGATAAGATATAGTTTTTGTTTGTATTAGATCTAAAAACATAATAATAATATTCAAAATGTGATAATAACATAAGTAATATTTAAAATTTTGGACTATATAATAATTACAACACTAAAAAACTTAATAACCAAAACAAAT
The DNA here is from genome assembly GCA_036936605.1 of Limnanthes douglasii subsp. nivea. Lineage (NCBI taxonomy): Eukaryota > Viridiplantae > Streptophyta > Magnoliopsida > Brassicales > Limnanthaceae > Limnanthes > Limnanthes douglasii. Next base: position 169,618,827 of record JAUPFV010000003.1, read on the forward strand.
TAATATTAACAAAAATGTAATAATAATTCTATAATAATATGCAATATCTCAATATTTTTTAAATATAACATTTTGGATATAAAATAAATAAAATCAGCATAATATTTACCAATAAACCACCGGTTTTTTACAAATAAACCGTGGTTTCGCAGTCCTGCCGGGTTGCGGTCTCGGCGGGTTGCGGTCCTGGCGGGTTGCTCCTTATGCGGTCCTGGCGGGTTGCGGTCTCGGCGGGTTGCGGTCTCGGCGGGTTGCAGTCCTAATGGGCCAGTTTCGCAGGTAGACCGCCAGTTCTTAAGCAGGTTGTCAGCTTTGAACCATGGTTCCTGAACCATTAGACACCTCTAATGGACACCTGTTTTAGTTTTAGAAGGCAACTATTTTCCGTGACCCATACAAATAGCCGTTTTTAACTTTTTATGGGTACTCGTCTCAGTCGTCTGGATTCGAGCAAACATCATCTCTCCAAAATAATAAAAAAAATATTTTTATACTACTATTAAATTATATCCATACTCACCACATACTATAATAACATTTATATATTAATAATATTATATTTATATTATATATAACAGCGTTGGTCTCTAATATAATTTTACTATTTATAACTATATTAAATATATCATAACTTTATAATATAACCAAACTATTGCGACAACAATAATTATATTATTTATACTATAATCAAATTATAATTAGTAATTATCGCATATAACATAAATATATTTATATAATTAAATTATAACAACACGCGATGCATGTAATTTAGAGAATATAAATTATTGAGTTTTGGATTAGTAGAAAAAATATCATGTTTTAAATGTATAACATATACCATATGTGATACTGCGACGGGTTATGAATATATCGTGATTTGGTGTTCTAGGAACAAATCCGTGAGCCCGCACGGGTTATGCTGATACACCAACCCATCATGCCTAAACATGTTGTGATTTTTTCATTTTCGGGATGAAACTCTATCTATAAGACTTATTAAAGACAGTTGAAGAAGTTTGAATTTGAAAAGACCAGTGAAGTAATTCAGTGAGTCATAAATTGCTCATTGAGAAAAGTTGAGGCGTATAATTGAAATAAAGAGACATCAACTTATATTAAGATAAGTAAGGAACCATTGTAATCGTTTATTATTCTTCTTTGTGTGAAACTCTCTATAAAACCAATAGTTAGGTTTTGTGAGTGTATAAAAAATGACAGATTCACAGAGTCTACTCTAATAAAATCGATCGTCGCAGGTCCGGAGACATAGGTATAGTTTGCTGAACTTCGTTACCAATTTATATATTTTATTTTACAGTTGTTTTTTTCCCATTGATCTGACTGCAGGAAAACTGTGTATTTTCCAAACAACTAGTAGTAAGGCTACAAGTTTGGTAGCGATCCAAAAAAAATAGATTTGTGTGGGAGCAATGGCCACAAACGAAGGAAAAGTGAGAGTCGAAAAGTTCAATGGTATAGATTTTGGGTTTTGAAAGATGCAGATTAAAAAAATATGTACCAAAAAACGATTTATCAACCCCTCTCAGAAAAGAATTCAAAGAGTATCAAAGAAGAAGAATGGACCATTCTTCACAGACAAGCCCTTGGAGTTATCTGATTGAAGATATCCCACAATTGTACTTTCAAAATCGTAAAGGAAATAACCATGGTAGGTCTTATGAAGGCTCTCTCTAGTATGTATTAGAATTCATCGACGTCCAACAAAGTTCACTTGATGAAGAATTTATTCAATTTGCAAATGACGGAAGGCGCATTTGTAGCTCAACACCTTAATAAACTCAATACAATCACGACAAGTTGACTTCAGTTGAAATTGATTTTGATGAATAAATACAAGCATTAATATTATTGTTTTCCTTATCAGATAGTTGGAATGCTACTGTCATATTTGTGACTAACTCGTGAGGAAACAATAAGTTGAAATTGATGATGTTCGTGACCTAGTTTTCGGTGAAGAGATTCAAATGAAAGATCAAATGAGTCATCAATCTCATCTGTATTAGATAGAGAGTCGAAAGGAAAAAATTCAACCAGAGGGTATGAACGCGATAAATGGAACTACCGATGTATATCAGGAGACGGGAGGTCCAAGTCTACAAAACTTTAGAAATTCCAGGAAACCCTAAAAATTCTCAAAGGTCGAGAAATATCGAGTGTTGGAACTGTAGGAATACCGATCACTATAAATATCAGTGCAAGAGAGAACCAAATGAAAATGAGAAGAAGACAGAGGCAAATGTCACTTCAGAATGAGACGATGCGTTAATATACTTCTTAGAAAGCGGGGAAGAGTCTTGGGTGTTAGACTCTGGATCATCGTTACATGCTAATTTGAAGAAAGAATTCTTCAAAAGGTATGTCTCATGTAACCTTAGAAATGTATATCTTGATGATGATCAACCTTGTGATATTATTGGTAAATATACTGTAAAGATTAAGTTGAGTGTGTCTGCCTAGGAACTAAAAGATGCCACGTATATCCCCGATCTGAGAAAGAACTTAATCTCAGTAGGAAACTTGGCTAGAAAAGTCACACTATGACCTTTCATGGTGACAATTGGAATATTTCAAATGAAACAATGACGATTTCTCGCAAAATAAGAGTGACACTATTTATAAGACAACAGAGATGAGCGGTTCAGTTGCAATAACATCAGGAAACGGAAATCCAAATGGGTGGCACCAGAGGCTTGGCCACATGAGTGAGAAGGGTATAAAATTATATACTCGAAGTGGAAGCTTTCAGTCTTTAGTCAATCGATATAAACATGTGTAAAGATTGTATATTTGGAAAACAGAAAAGGGTCAGTTTTCAGACAAGTAGCAGAACCCCAAAGACAAAAAGGTAGAGCATGTTCACTCTAACGTTTGGGAGGCAACAACTGTTTCATCTATATGAGAGAAACATTATTTCATGACTTTTATCGATGATCATTCTCGAAAGGTGTGAGTTTATTTTCTAAAGTATAAATTTTAAATGTTTAATGCTTTTTGGAGATGGAAATTCATGGTTAAGAATGAGACAGATCTGAAGATTCAAAATCTTAAAACCAATAATGGTGGTGAATATGAAGGCACCAGATTCAAGAAATTTTCTTATGAGAATGGGATTAAGATTGAGAGAAGTATGTCGGGGGTATTGCAAAACATATGAACAAAACATTGACATAAATAACCAGAAGCATTCGTATACAGTCAGGTCTACCAAAGAAGTTCTGGATAAAAGCAGTCAACATATCGGCTTAGCTGTTTAACTGAGGCTCATCGGTTCCTTTAGAGCATAGAATACTCGATGAGGTATGAATTGGTAAGGAGATAACATTTGTACATCTAAGAGTTTTCTGTTTTATGAAATATGTGTATATAAGTGATAAAGGCAGGAATAAACTTGATCCCAAATCAAAGAAATTTTTCCTGATCGGATATGGCAAAGATAAGTTTGGTTATCATGTTTAGGATGATGAAAACAAGAAGATGGTTTAAAATAGAGACGTGCTCTTAAATGAAAAAGTGATGTAAATGACATACATAAAACCAAAGCAAATAACTCAAATCCTTACAGATCAGTATTTGTATATGTCGATGGGGTCTCAGATAGTCAAGATACAGGTTCGATCAGAATAACTCCTCAGCAAAGAGAGTGAGTTGGATAGACTGATCGATAATAGTCAGAAACCCTACAGGCGACCGAGGCAGTACATGTTTTGAGAAGATCTTCTTGACCTTATGTGCCCAACAGAAGATACTTGAACTATTTTTGTTGACTGATGAAGGGGAGACTGGATGCTATGATAAAGTTTTTAGACCAGTGATGCTAGCAAGTAGGATTTTGCCATGAAAAATGTAATAGAGTCTTTAATCTCAAATGAGGCATGGGAACTAGTTGAGTTACCCATGGGTAAGAAGGCACTTCTAAACAAATTGGTGTACCAAGTGAAAGATGAGCACGATGGTTTTAAGAGATATAAAGTTCGACTAGTTATCAATGAATTCTAGTAAAAGGAAGAAGTTGATTACATTGACATTTTTACTATAGTTGTGAAGCTCAATATTATTAGATTAGTGGTAAGTATTTTTGTCATTGAAGACCTTTATCTTGAATAGTTTGACCAGAAGACTATATTTCTTTACATGGACTAGAATGAGGAGATATGCATGTATCAACTAGAAGGTTTCTTAGAAAAAGGGAAATATAACATGGTATGCAGAATCAAGAAAAGTTTGTATGGCCTAAAACAAGCCTCAAGATAGTGGTACAATAAATTTGACGGTTTTATGCACAAAGAGAGTTTCCAGAAGTATAATATTGACCATTGTTGCTATTTAAAAAGATGTAAGTCCACTTATATCATTCTGCTACTCTATGTTGATGATATGTTATTAACAGGTTAAGATTGATAAGGGGAGAAAAATAGGATGAAGAATAAGATTTAATGTAATGAATATATGTTTAAATTGATATGATTAAATATCAATGATTAAACTAAAGCAAACATAAGGATTGAGGGGGTCATATATAATAATTAGCAAACTTGTTTACAAATAGTAAAAGAGTAAGGTGAGAAGATCCATTTATGAGAGGGTAAACATGTAATTTTAGAATCTATATCATGTACAATATAAAGGACATTCTTTTTTTGGGAAAAAGGTCCAATGATTATTCAATGATTGCTACATTTTATTCTTTTGTTCTCTTTCTCTCTGCATTGATTTAGTTTCTCTCTCTCTTAAGCTACCTCATACAAATATTTTTTTGACAAATACTCTCATATGAACATAGTTTTAACAGGGTTAATAATTAAGAAATATTTGAATTCACTAGTGGTGCTATCTGTGGGAAAGCGATTGGTACCCGTATTTGTCATTCCAAAACCATAATATTAATCTTAAAACACCGTAAGAGCAATAGAGACTGAAGTCTTATGAAGATCTAGAGGATGATCCAAAAAACCATGCAATCGGAGATTCATCTGGAGATCTCACGATCGAGGAATAAGTAACAAATGAAGGAAACAATAATGATCGATATGCTAAAGAGTTACTCGAAGAACTTATATTGGTAGGTTGACGGAAAGAATTACTGGAAGATATTGAGAGTCTGGATGCTGAAAAGGAAGCGATAATCAGTTCGTGGAGAATTAATTATGAGGTCCTACGAGAACGGACAATAGTAGCAGACTAGTGCAAAATGTTTCTTAGTCCGAGGAGAAGCATCAGAGAAAAATTCATTGTTCTTCTAAAAGAGGAGCAAGATCTGGACAATGCAATGAATCAATAGAATCCGGTGAATATTCATCTTTTAGATCTGATGAATATTTTTCCTCGAAAACGGAAATACAAAATAAATCAAGTTATAAGCAAATAAATTTGAGGGAACACAAAGTTTTTCATTGAGTTGCTCGAAGAAAAAAGGGTTCAATAAAGAGAAAACATGATCATAGAAAGAAAAAGTTGTATTATGAAGAGCCCGATAAAGTGGTGAATGTAACTCAACAAGAACATATAACTTCTTGTAGGCAAATTCAGTATTGTAGCCATAACCATGAGTATCGTGTGAGTAATTAATTTATGATTCCATTCGATGAACGTTTGTATGCGGCGGTCAATGAAGGTCCCGAGGGGAAAGTGCGTATAATATGAGTCATAATTGGAGATCATCCCCACTCTCCTCGGAAATTCTGTTTGGCCATCTTCCAAAGTGGTTTGATATATCTAAAAATGGAAAGGTTCGATGGAACACAAGATCCAGATAGCCACATCGAATAATTCAAGAAGTTCATGATTAATTATGACGATGATGATAAACTGTTGTGTAGGGTTTTCTCTCAAACTTTCAAGAATGTTGCATTCAAATTGTATAATCGTTTACCTCAAAGGTGTATTAAGAACGTTGACATGTTTTGGAGCATGTTTCTCTAACATTTTATGGGAAGCTAAACGTTTCGCGCAAATGGGGATACTATAATCTATTGCAAGAAAAAGGTGGAGGAAAGTCTCAAAGAATATACGAAAATCTTCATCCAAGTAAAAATAGACATGGAATTTTGCAAGGATAAAGTGGCTCTGGCTGCTTTCCGAATGCGTCTACTCCCTGGGCTAATTAAGGATAATGGTGCGGAAATGAAAGCTATAATGTTCGGAGCATTACTGGATCAGATAGAAAAGCGAATTTGGGTAGAAGAGACCAGGGCATCGGAAGTAGAGTACATGTCGCAGTTCAATCCGAATCAATTTTACTAAGATGCAACAAGGATAAAAAGAAATATACCACCAGTAAATGTTCGATAGCAGGTGTTGCAAGAAAAAAATGTAGTCCAACCACGAGGACTTATTCAAGTTATAAGCCAGGCACCTCAAAGAGTGAAATAATATACACCAGTGGTCAATGCTCATCTATGTCCGACCTAAGTCAAACAAATGGATCTGACCTGCTCATTTTGTAAAATTAACTAAGTGTGTAATGATTATCTTCGAGAAAGCGCAATCGTATGTTCATTTTCGATGCATACTCCAAGGGAAAACAAAAAAAATATTGCCAGTATCACAAGGATATCAGGCACGATACAAAGGACTGCGTGTCGTTAAAAAAAGAGTTACTGTATTTGATTGAAAATGGGAAGTTAACTGCATTTTTAAATAAGAATTCTTCAGTTTCTCCAAAACAAGAAGTTGTTCCAAAAAAAGAAGATACTTTAATGATATCGGAAACAATTGATGAAGAATCTATCGATGTGTTCGATACCTCCACTAGGTACTTAGATCCAAATTCGGGCAGAAACATCATAAATATAGTAGAGGAGTCGGTAGTGAGAGGAAAGGTTAGTAAATTGTATGCTTTCTTTGAATCACTACCAATTTTTGGAGGAGATACTGTTGCTGGAACGTCAAATTATTCTTGGAAGAGACATATTGTTAGTCTAGCAACACAATTGGAAGCAAGTGTTTTACCACATTTGTATAGAAGTCTATCTCCAATACGCAGTTTTGAATATGATGATATGGGAGATGTAACTGGTCCACATAAGGGTGCGATCGTTATTGTAGTAGAGATAGTTGGAAATAAAATAGGAAAACTTCTGATCGATACTGTCAGCTTGGCCAATATTATATTTATGACTACTTATAGACAGATCAAAAATCCACCAACAATTTTATGATCAGATCGGACGATAATAGGATTTACCGGGGCTAAAGTTGAGGTCGTTGGAGAATTTGAAAGAAGATTTTTAGTTGGGGCGGGGACCATTCAAGAAGGTAGTCACAGTCTTGTTTGCTGTGGTAGATGTCCCAACATCTTATAATGCTATTTTCGAAAGATCTTGGTTGTCTAAAATGCACGATTTGCCATCAACCATTCATCAATGTTTAAAATATGTTATGGGAAATAATGTGAGGACCATTAGAAGCAGCCTAAAGATGGCAAGAGAATGTTATCAAACAATTTTGGCCCCTAAACTGATTAAGGAGGTCGAATCAAAGAACGAATAACATTAAGTAGGGGTTCCATCAGGGTTTTTTCCCGTAGATGATCCGAGGGAATCCCCCGGGTTAATGGTCCCAGACGACAGTTTTGAGGACCATATCTTTTGTCCGGGTAAAAGCCTTAAAATCGGTACAAAGTTATCTTTGGTGGTAAAATAAAGTTTAATCAAATTTTTATCACCAAAATTACATTTCTTTGCATGGTGTACAGAGGATGTCACAGGGGTCCCTGCAGATATTATTTGTCATAGGTTGGCGGTACAAAGTAGTGTTCCTCTGATAATCCATTATAAAAGATCTTTTTCTCAAGAAAAATTTGAAGCTATTATGGCAGAGGTGGATCATTTGACTAAATTGGGTCACATACGCAAGTCACAATATTCTTTATGGACTGCTAATCCGGTCCTAGTAAAGAAGAATAATGGAAAATGGAGAATGTGTGTGGACTTTACTGATCTAAACAGATCTTGCCCGAAATATCCTTTCAATGTACCCAAAATAGATCAGTTAGTTGATTCAACCTCAGGAAATAGACTACTCTCTTTTATGGATTCTTACGTCGGGTATAATCAGATCCGAATGGACCCAAAAAATCAAGAGAGTACTACTTTTATCACTAAAGAGGTTTACGTTGCTATAAGGTAATGTCGTTTGGGTTAAAGAATGTTGGAGCAACCTACCAACGCTTAGTAAACAAAGCTTTTGTGACTCAATTTGGAAGAAATATTGAGGTGTATATTGATGACATGTTAGTTAAGAGTGCAAATAATGAGAACCATTTGGCAGACCTAGAAGAAATTTTGGCTAACTTGACAAAGATAAATTTGAAGTTGAATCCATAAAATTGTATATTCAGGGTAAGATTCGGAAAGTTTTTAGCGTACATAGCCAGTCAGCATGGTATAGAAGTTGATATGGTACTACTAAAGGCTCTGAGATCTATGACACCACCCAAAACGATCAAAGACTAACAGGAGGTTTGGTAGCATTAAATGGACTCATATCTCGATCATCGGATAATTGTTTTGATTATACCCAATAATGCTCTGAATGTTTTTCATCAAATCAAAGAGTATATTTCTTCGCCAGAAATTTTGACAAAGCTAAATATGGGGGAGAAGCTGTATATCTACTTGGCGGTGCCAAATTATGTTGTAAGTGGTGTTTTGATTCGAGAAGATGATAACTCTCAGAGACCAATGTATTATATAAGTAAAAGCATTCTAGATGCTAAGAAGCGGTATCCAAAGTTAGAAAAATTAGCCATTACATTATTCACCGCTGCATGGAAAATGAGACCCTATTTTCAGGCCCACTCTATTATCATACGAATATATTTTCCATTGAAAAATATGCTACAAAGGCCCGTTATGTCAGAAACAATGACTAAGTGGTCGGTTGAGTTGGAAGATTTCAATATCGATTTTGAGTCAAGAACTTCTATCAAGCACAAGTGTTAGTGTATCTTTTAGTCAAATTTCATTTTGAACGAACAGATATGGAAGTTGATGAGGAAACCATTAGAGCAAAGTGGATCGTTCGAGCATATGGGGGTTCCAGCTTGTCAGGATGTGGAGTAGGGTGCAATTGGTTTCTCTAGAGGGAATTGCAATGTATCAAGCCATCCGTTTCGGATTTAAAGCATCAAATAATGAAGTTGAGTACGAAGCTGCTTTGGCAGGTTTGAAACTTGCTAAAATCTATTAGGCTAAGAAATTAAGGTTAGTGAGTGATTCACAACTCCTTATAAACCATACATCTGGCCAATATGAGGCAAAAAATATCATTTAGTGAGGTATTTGACTTTGGATTTTGAAGGCATCAGGTACAAACATGTTCATAGGACTAGAAATTCAGTGGTTGATTCTTTGGTTAAGGCTTCTTATTCAGAGGAGTGCCCTTGGATTATTACATTAAAAAAATACTTCTATAATAAGGGTGTCTGAAGCAGTTGAAGGACTTGTTGAAGATTTTCAAATTTCTACAAGTATGGCAAACGATTGGAGGAGTGAGATTAAAGATTTTTTGGTGAACGATGTGTTACCAATTGACAAGGTGATGGCTAAAAGAATACGGTTTAAGGCATACAATTATGTTTTCTTCAGAGATATACTGTATATAAAATCTTTTAGTCGGTCTCTAATTTGATGCTTAGGAAGGGATGAATCACAGATGATACTGTAAGAGTTACACCATGGGCAAGGGTCAGCACACTGCGGGTACAAAATGCTGATACGAAGAATTCTTCTTGCAAGATACTATTGGCCTACACTCTCCTCGGATTCCAATGAATTAGTTCAGAAATGTGACACTTGCCATAGATTTTCCAATATAATCCATGCACCAAGTGAGCCTCTTGAGTCGATATCTGAATCCCTACTGTTTGACTGATGGGTATTGACTTGGTCGGACTATTACTAATGGCATATGGAGGACGACTAAAAGATAATTGTCGCGGTTTATTATTTTTCTAAATGGGTGGAAATTGAACCTTTTTCATGGACAAAATTTAAGGATGTGATCACATTTATTGTTTCTAACACTTGTTATCGTTTTGGGGTTCCGAGGAAAATAACAATGGAAAACGGACCACAGTTTGATAACAAATAAATTAAAGCTTTATATACTTCTAAGGGGATACATCAGTGCTTCTCGGCACCTTTCCATCTCCAAGCCAATGGCCAAGTCGAGGTCACCAATCGGACAGTTTTGGATGGCATAAAAAAAACTTGGAAGATAAGGCTTGAAAGTTGCCGGATTATTTACAAGAAGTTTTATGGGCTTATAAATCACCCCCGGAGTGAACACAAGAATCATCATTCGCTGGTTTATGGAATGGATGCAGTGGTTCCATCCAAAATGATCTTCCCCTTGTAATGGCTCAGTGAATACTCAGAGGAGACAAATGATAAAGGATTGGTGGAAGAAAAAAGAAGAAGGGCACAACTGAATTCTCTACACTATCAGACTTTGATGAGAAGTCGATACGTTTCAAAGGTTAGGAGACGAGAATTTAAAACATAGGAAAATGTTTTGAGGAAGATGTTCCTTCACACGAAATAAAAACGGCTTGGTATGTTAGCCTCTAATTGGGAAGGCCCATACACGGTAACGACGAAAGTCAAGTCAGGGACATATCGGCTCAAAGATAAGGAATGAAGAGATCTTCTTCACCCCTGGAATATTGAACATCTCAAGATTTATTTGGAATGGATGTGTAAAGTTTTAAATAATTACACTGTGGACTTATGTAAGTATCGGTGGCATACTATTTCCTACCCTGGTAGTGCATGACGGTTTTAACGAGGTGCGTAAATAAACGACTTATATATAAACCTTCTTTGCCATTTTAAAATAACCTCTACAATGTTTATCTTTTTTAACTAAACATACCTTCGAACGAATGTTGGATGACAATGTTCATCCTTTTGAACTAAACATACCTTCCAACTGATGTTGGATGACAATTTTCATCTTTTTTAACTATATAGGCCTTCAAATAGATGTTGGATGACAAGTTTTATCTTTTTAAATTAAAGACACCATCCAACGAATGTTGGACTAAAATGTTCATCTTTTTAAACTAGACAGATAACCCAATGAATGTTGATCAACAATCTACTTTCTCATGTGAAAAAAATTGGAAACGGAATATGAACATTTTTGAAAAAGATAAGGTAAAACATTTTCATATAAAAAACTTTGGATAAAAAATATGAGTATTTGTTATGAACTTCTAGTTAAAACTTCCACTTTAAATTTTTTAGAGCAGGATCAAGTTTCAGAGGATAGTATATAACCAAAAAGCTTACCCATTAAAAACTTTCACCATACAAAGCATATTATCTGAACATGAAAGTACAATAAAAGTTTGACAAGGGGCACCAAAAGATAAGTAGGAAGCAACGGTTACACAAAAATATGAAATTTAACACAAAACGTAATAAAACACTAATGTCTTTCAGAAACGGCATCTTCTTTACTGTCTTCTGAGGAACCAAAGCCGGATGAAGAACTTTCTGAGTCGCTGGAAGTCACTTCATCCTCCAAAGAAACTCCTACTGGGTGATGTATTTCTATAACGCGTCCCCAAAGACTTCCCAACTTTAAATCAGGAAAGCGCTCATGCATCTCTAAAACTAAAGCTGACTTTATGTTTGCATTCTTCTTTTTGAGGTGAAAGATGTAGTCAACAGCATATTCCTGAATATATTTTGTCTTATCAGCCTCGAAATTCTTCCATGATATGGAGAGATTTTCAATCTCTTTAACAAAAGTCTCAAAATATTTATGGGTCTTCTCACAAGAATCGAAGAGACCATCTATGAGAGTATTTTGTTCGACGTCACTGTTGATATATTGTTCCCTCTCATTGTCGAATTTCTCTTTCTCTTTAGAAAGTTTAGTTTCTAATTCAATAATATTTTTCAAGTGCTCAACAGATGTATCATTCTCAGCGGCGAGTTGATCTTCTAACCTCTTCACCTCGACTTTTTTTTGTAAGCAGATATTTCTTTCTCACTGGCGAGCTCTTCTTCTAAAATTTTCACCTTGTCTCTTCTTTGAATGACTTAGCTCTTATAACGATCTTTGCGGTTGGCCTTCCTTTCGAGGAGAGCAGCAGTGTCAAGTAACCTATTAAGCTCATTTTCAAAAAAGTCATTCTCGTAAATGTTGAAATAAGCCGAGACAGAGGAAACATTTTCTCCTTCCTTTGGAATTTCTTCTGGATTCCATTCGTTAGCAGCTTGCCTTCTTTGAGGAACGAACTCCACGGTAGAATATGAGTCGATAACAACAACCCTTTTGATATGAGGAAAACTTATACCAGTGGTGTTGTCATCCTCCTCTTCTCTGTCAATTATCTTTTTCTTCTTTTCTTGAGAAGAATATCTCCTCACTGGCCTTACATCACCTTCTCTCCCAGCTGGTCTCACTTCGACTACAACTTCGGGATTGACAACAATTTGTTGTTCTTCTCGAACATCAGTTTGGTTTTCTTCTCAAACATTAATTTAGTTTTCTTCTTGGACATTAGTTTGTTGTTTATCTGGGACCTCAACTTATTGTTCTTTTCAAAATTTAGTTTGTTGACCCTCTCAGACGTCAGCCTCAGAATCAGCTTCACCTTCAGTATCGTTTACCTCACCATTAGATTTTTCAGCATCTTGATGACTGGGAGCCCTAGCTCTAGTGGGAAGATAAGCCAAGTTGTCTAAGCCTTCCAAATGCTTAAGTACTACATCTTTCGATGGGTACCATGAATTCCTTTAATGACTTCACTTGACCCGAATCACATCTCCAAAGATGGATCCTAACTAAGTTAGAGGGAGTGAAGCATTTGTGGAATTTGTAGCTCCAATTGGTACTTGCCCATAGGCTCAGTTTGGTAAAATTGTACATGTGGATTTGGCATACTCTGCGGACGGTTTGGCAATCCCCTTCATAGTTGTCCACAAGAAAATGTTTAGTCTGAGTAATTGAATAAGCAAGATAAAGCGAGTAAGAAAATAACAACCCTTCAGCATTACATATTGTCACCAACCCTGTTTTACATGAACGTACCCAACACATCGAGGTTGATTGTCATTTTATGTGAGATGAGTATATCAGTGGTCTAATTATACATTTCTCATATTTCCACTCATGCTCAGTTGGTAGATATCTTTACTTAAGCATTCGATAACAATCGGTTCGATGTATGGCTTCCCAAGTTTGGTATTTCTCTTTTACATAAGCCAACTTGAAGGGGGTGGTAATAGAAAATACCGAATATAATACATTATGAGATAGAATATAATTTCATATTGTTATAGGATCCTGAAAATATTATAAAATTATATGTAATTATTACAAAACTCTTATATATTAGCCATTGTAATCATGTTTCTTTCTCTATCAATTGAGATTTCGATTTTCATTTTAGTTTTGGATTTTGGATTTCGATAATTTAGAATTGGAATTGGAATTGGGAATATGGAACTTGAATTTGGAATTCACAAACTAGAAACTGGAAATTAGAAATTGAAATTGAATATTAAATTTTTTACATTTGATATTAATATTTGGGATTTGGGATTAGAGATTTGAGAACCGAGATTGGAGTGAAGAAAAAAAATGATGAAGAATAAGACGTCAAAAAGATAATGAAGAAGAAGACGACGTGAAGAAGATGTAGCCGAGTTGGTTGAGTATGGCATTCTTATAAACAAAAGGTCATGAGTTCGAGTCCCTCTACATACGCTTTCTCGGCTGAGCCTGTCACCTTGTGTGGTTTACCTTCTGGCGTTGGTTTGCAGGCTATCGCGTCAGACTGAGGGTTTACCCTGTGCGCACTCATTGCACTCTGAGTAGCGGCTGCGGGTTCCCTCCGAAAAAGAAAAAAAAAAGAGAGATATTAGGATTGAATGCAATTTGCGAAATTTTTCACGAAGATTCAGTTGACATCTCGTTTTTTTTGTGACACTCTCTCATTGCGCTTATTAGTGGTGCATTGTGAGTTTGAGAGATGTTATTATTGATATTAAAAATATATATTATGTCCACTTATAAAACTCAGTGACCCATATTATTACTCTATACATAGAGGTTTAAACTCTTCGTAAATACACAATTCAAATTAATCAAAAACTTTAATCATTTTTCTCTTTATATTTTTTTACAATGTCGTAATTTTGAAAAGATTAAAATAGAATCGAAATTGAAATACAATATGGATAACATTTACCAAACTAATTTCAGCTCCCTATAGAAATTCAAAAAAAACGCACCTTTGCCCCCAAGGGGGTAGCCGAGTTGGTTGAGTAAGGCATTCTTATAACCAAAAGGTCATGAGTTCGAGTCCCTCTACATACGCTTTCTCGGCTGAGCCTGTCACCTTGTGTGGTTTACCTTCTGGCGTTGGTTTGCAGGCTATCGCGTCAGACTGAGGGTTTACCCTGTGCGCACTCATTGCACTTTGAGTAGCGGCTGCGGGTTCCCTCCGAAAGAAAAAAAAAACAAAAAAAAAAAAAAAACGCACCAAAAATAAAATTTATATAAATTATCAACTCAGATTCTCTTTAAACATTTTGAAATTTAGAAATTAAAAAAACCATCATAATTTAAAAAAAAAAAAAAACAAATCAGACATTTAAGGTTTTATCCTAACATGTGTATTTGCCTATTTGGGCTCTCTGCAGATCTTGTAAAACATGTTCGGCTAAAAATTAACGACTAGGATTAATTTAAATTTTTATGACTTTTCGAATATGATGCATGTCCTATCGAACGCATCAAACATGCTTAGACCGTCAAGGCCGAGTCGATTTAATCGGTACGTCGCTATTAATCGGAAAAGACAGACCTCCTCTCTTCCTAACGGGCTATTACGGACGAAGAAGAAAATAAGTACTCGTGTGTAGAGGTGTCAAACGGTTTGAACCAGCACCAACCCGCACCGTTTAAGTCTGAACCACGGGTTGCAGTCCTGGCGGGTTGCGGTCCTGGCGGGTTGCGGTCCTGGCGGGTTGCGGTCTCGGCGGGTTGCGGTCCTGGCGGGTTGCGGTCCTGCCAGGTTGCGGTCCTGGCGGGTTGCTCTTATGCGGTCCTGACGGTCTGGCGGTCCTACCAGGTTGCAGTCCTAATGGGCCAGTTTCACAGTTAAACCGCCAGTTCAAACCACCAGACGAACCATTTAAGAGCCGTTTACCAGTTCAAACCATCAGCGAAACCATTTAACCATTTAAGAACCGTTTATCAGAATATATTATAATGTTATTTAAAATTAATTTGTAAGTGTTAATTGAATCTAATTTCAATAATTGAGATATGTACCATATAAAAGAGTTAATTATTCTATTTCATGTATTTTAATTTAAATATGTTATCATTTTATAATTTAAATATATTTATATTTATGTATTTAAGATATTTTATTTAATATTATGTAGAGATTAAATAAAATAAGTACATCTAGTTGTATTTCGATTACAACTTTCAATAATTATAAAAATATAAAAATAAAAATTTGATCGTCTTAAACAAGATATCGTAAACAATATAATTTGATTTGTATATTGTTTTAACATACTAGATATTTAAGATGTTATATTTAATATTATGTACATATTAAATAATATATACCTATTAGACATAATTTTAAATTATTAGGTGATTTGTATATTGTTTAGAACCGATTCGGAATCGAAATAAAAAATTATTAAAATTATTAAAAACTTGCTAAAACTAATGTATTTTAAATATTATGCCGTAATAAATATGCGATTATAATTAACAAACAAAATTGTTTTAAATTATAAGAGATTATAAGAGATTAATTTAAGAAATATATATTTTTAAATTTTTTTCGACAAATATTAATAACTAAGTTAGTAGTATGTCTTTAATAATTAAACTAAGTTAGTAGTATGTCTTTAATAATTAAACGTTTAATATCAAAACCAATCATAAAAAATAAAAAAATAAAAAAGCCGAATAATCAATAATTAAATAATATATGATCATTGACAATGTGGATAATCTTAGATTACTTGAGATTGTTTTATATAGATTGAAACTTTCATCTTCGATGGTAACTATCGATGTGGGATTCTTTTAAACAAAACTCCTAAGTGTCAATCTATATAAAAGGAGGCACAAACACACCCTCTCACTTACCAAGTCTTGGGCAACTACTTGAATGCCTAACATGGTGGTTAATAGTTAAAAATTTCGAATTAATTTTTTTAAAGTAGTTTTGGGCAACTACTTGAATGCCTAACATTTTCTTAAAATGCCTAACATGTTTTTTAACAGTTTAAAAAAAAAAATTCAAAAAAAAAATTCAAAAAAAAAAAAACCGGACCATCCGGAGATCTGTCCGGATGGTCCGAATTTCCGGTCCGGGTGTCCGGAGATTACATCCGGATGCCCCGGACCGGACGCCCGGACCATCCGGACCGAACGTCCGGACCATCCGGATGGTTCCAAAAAAAAAAAAAATCGTTTTTTTTTTAATTTTTTTTTTGGTCTCCTCTATTTATAGAGGAGACCCCAAATCCACACTCATAAATTCATATACTCCTCTCTACATCTCTCTAAATCTCTCTACTTGTTCTAAATATTCTAGAAAACTCAAATTTCTTATTTTACATATTGTAGTCCTACTTTCGGAATTGTTTGATTTTTTTTTCGCAAATTGTTTCTATTTGATAAAAACACTTAAATAACGTTGTAATAACATTATAATAGCTCAATTAAGAGCTTCGTATAATTTATCAAGTTATTTAATTGTTATAGTAATTTAAATTAGTTCTTTTAATTCTAATTTTATTAGTTGTTGTTAGTTGTTATTGCTTGTTGTTAGTTGTTTTTGCTTGTTATTAGTTGTATTAGTTGGTATTAGTCTAAATTTAGTTTTTATTATTTGCGATATTAATTAGTTTCGATTAGTATTTTATTGCATATTTAAAAAAAACGTTGTTTTAAGTTTTAAAATGCCTATAAATCGTAGACTTACTAATGCTCACCAATCCGTTAATTTTCACTTGTAATGAATGATGTTTGTGATAACCAAAACAAATTAATACTGACCAAAATGTAATAATAATTTTATAATCATTATTAAAATTACAATAATCAAATTCAAAATTTAATATTAAAATTATAACAATATAACTTGTAATCTTTTACCATGATAAAATATGATTTTGGTTTAAAAAATAATAAATAACATTTGTAATATTTAAAACCAAATCACAATAATAATATTCAAAATGTAATATTAAAATTATAACAATATAACTTAAAAATAATAAATAACACTTGTAATATTTAAAACCAAATCACAATAATAAAATTCAAAATGTAATATTAAAATTATAACAATATAACTTAAAAATAATAAATAACACTTGTAATATTTAAAACCAAATCACAATAATAAAATTCAAAATGTAATATTAAAATTATAACAATATAACTTAAAAATAATAAATAACACTTGTAATATTTAAAACCTAATCACAATAATAAAATTCAAAATGTCATATTAAAATTATAACAATATAACTTAAAAATAGTAAATAACACTTGTAATATTTAAAACCAAATCACAATAATTAAATTTAAAATGTAATATTAAAATTATAACAATATAACTTGTAATATTTTTGCATGATAAAATATGATTTTGGTTTAAAAAATAATAACAAACACTTGTAAAATTTAAAACCAAATCACAATAGTAATCAAAATGTAATATTAAAATTATAACCATAGAATTTGTAATATTTTAACATGATAAGATATAGTTTTGGTTTGTATTAGATATAAAAACATAATAATAATATTCAAAATATGATAATAACATAAGTAATATTTAAAATTTTGGACTATATAATAATTACAACACTTAAAATATTAATAACCAAAACAAATTAATATTAACAAAAATGTAATAATAATTCTATAATAATACGCAATATCTCAATATTTTTTAAATATAACATTTTGGTTATAAAATAAATAAAATCAGCATAATATTTACCAATAAACCACCGGTTTTTTACAAATAAACCGTGGTTTCGCAGTCCTGCCAGGTTGCAGTCCTGCCGGGTTGCAGTCCTGCCGGGTTGCAGTCCTGGCGGGTTGCTCCTTATGCGGTCCTGGCGGGTTGCGGTCCTGGCGGGTTGCAGTCCTGGCGGGTTGCGGTCCTAATGGGCCAGTTTTGCAGGTAGACCGCCAGTTCTTAAGCAGGTTGTCAGCTTTGAACCATAGTTTCTGAACCATTAGACACCTCTACTCGTGTGTAGGTACGTTGCTATTAATCGGTAGAATTGCAGTCGAATTAATGTCAAATTTTTGGTAAAATTGTAATAATGAGTTGAATTAATGGCTGAAATTTCATCAATTTACAAGAAATTAATTGGTAAAATTAATTATAGAGAACTAATTTGGATTTTGAAATAGAAAAGACATTTGCCGTAAAAGCTGCGTTGGTTTTTTATTTGGATTTTGAATTTTTTTTGATCGGTTTTTGTGTGGTTTCCAATTTGTTTTCTTGTGTTTTAATTGGATTTGTGTTCGAAATTTTGATCTTTTTTCATCAGAATAGATACAGTTTTTGGTTTTCGGATCTGTTGTGTGCAGCCCCAGTCAAACGGTCCGATCGAAAGATAAAAGGTGCCCATTTTTTCTGAATTTTGGAGAGCGTGTTCGACACATCTAATCCTTCAATCTAGCCGGTTAGATTTTGATTCGGTGTTACGGTTTGGGAGAAATCACTACTGGAATAGTGCAGTAGGTTTGTTGTTTGGTATTTTGGACTTGGTATTTGGATTTAGTTTGGTATTTGGACCGGGTTTTAGATTTGGATTTGATTGAGTATTCAATTTGATTTCAGTATTCGATTTGATTTCGTTGGACCATTGAGATTTTGAATTTGGATCGGGTGTGATTTTGGATTTGGGGTTTGATTAAGATTTTGATTTGATTTTGATTTGATTTTGATTTGATTTTGATTTGATTAGAGAATGTGGATCGTATTGCGAATATGATAGGAAAATATTATTATCTAGAGTCTGCTAGTAACAAACTGAATAATAACTTTGTTATTACTACATGTGCATACCATTCAGGTATGTCGTCATCTTCCACTTCAGGTATTGATTCATCATTATAGAATTTGGATTCGGGTGCGTCTTATTATATGTCACCTCACATGTCGAACTTTGTTTTGTTGTCTCATGTTTCATCCATATCAGTTTTGTCTACTAGTGCTACACCAATGTCATTTGAGGGTATTGGCGCTATTTGTACCCTTATATATTGCTATCTGATTTTTACTACATTCCCACCCTTGCTTTGAATATGGTGTTAAAACATACTTGACTGATATTGCCGCATCTGGTGTTAATTTGTCTTCATTTCGTTTGAATCCTTCATCGTCTGAGTTTTATCTTTGTCATTATCGTCTTGGACATGTATTTGCATCGCGTTTAAAAAATTTAGTCTCTACATGTGTAAACTTGCAAATTTTTTGGTGATACCAATTAATGAAAGTGTTACTTCTTCTATTGCTCCGTTTGATATTATTCATTCTGATGTCTTGGGTACATCTCATGTCTCCACAAAGAGTGGTTTGTCCTAATACTCGATATACTTGGGTTTACCTTATGAAACAGAAATCATATTTTCGTGGAATTTATAGAGAATTTTGGGCACTTGTTAAGACTCAACATTTTGCTGTAATAAAATCCTTCAGGTGTGACTTAGGGGGTGAATATACATCCAATGATTTTACTCAGTTACTTGCATCTGATGGTACCATACATTATTTTTCTTGCACTGACACCCCTCAGTGAAATGGTGTTGCAGAAAGAAAACATCGTCACCTTATTGAGATTGCTCGGTCTTTGCTTTTATCTGCTGAGGTTCCTATTTTTTTGGGAGAAGAAATCCATATTGTGGTATATGTGATTAATCGAATTCCCACTGCTCATAATGCAGGAATTTATCCCTTTCATAGATGATATGATCATTAGAGGTGATGATATTAATGGTATTGAGGCACTAAAATGTGATTTTTTAGGTATTGAGGTGGTTGAGTCTCCAAAAGCTTATATTCTCTCTGAGATAAAATATATATCTGATTTATTCAAGTAAGTGCGACTTTCGGATAACAGGATGGTAGCTACATCTTTTGAAACCAATGGTTGGCATTCTCCGACTGATGATGTTCCTTTGTGAGACCCAACTCTATATCGAACTCTTGTAGGGAGCTTGGTGTATTTTACATTTACTTGACCATGTGGTTAGTCAGTTTATTACTTCTTCTACATCTGTCCATTGAGTAGTTGTTCTTTAAATATTGAGATATCTTCGTGATACTCAGTTTCAGAGCATTTTGTTTCCTTCGACCTCTTCACTTGAACTGCGTGCCTACAGCGATGCTGATTAGGATAGTGATCCTCATGACCGAAAATCTACTATTGGTTTCTGTATTTTTCTTGAAGATTCATTCATCTCATGGAAAAGTAAGAAACAACATGTTGTCTCTAGATCATCTACTAAAGCTGAGTACCATGCTAGGGCTGCGACCAAATGTGAGATTGTTTGGTTAAGATGGCTTCTTGTAGATATGAGGGTTAATGTTACTAAACCTACTTTCTTACATTGTGATAACAAAAGCTCCATGCAGATAGCAAAGAATTTTGTTTTTCCTGAGAGGACGAAGTACATTGAAATAGATTGTCACTTCAGTCGGTATCATCTTCAGATTGGAATTATCTCGCTTCCATATGTTCCATCAGCTTTGCAAGTTGTTGATATTTTCACAAAGGCTCAGTCAACAGCGCGGTTTCGTTTTCTTTGTGACAAAATCTTAATGTTTATTACTGTTTCATTATTATTTTGAGAGAGGATGATAGAGATATAAGGGCCTAAGCCCATTAGAAATTGTTTTTATCTATAAATATAAGCATATGTTATATGTAATATGTACACTTTTTAAATAATAAACCCTAGCTGTTTCTTGGAGGTTGCTTCTTTCTGTTCTCTATTTGTTTCTTAACACGGAGAGAACCCTAACTCTTTATCAGATGCTGCATATTAAATCCCATTAATCAATGTAAGGTTCTAATCCCTTAAAATAGAAAACTTTATAAATAAACTAATAACCCGAAGTGGACTTCCTTGTGTCGAGGTAGCCTACATAATCGGAGTCCATATATCATTTCATCAATATATCACATGTATCTTTCTGACTGTAATAAAACCATACAACACCCAAACCCTTCAAGTATCTCTTGAGCCACTTGAGTGCATGCCAATACGACACTCGTAAATTTGACATGAATCTGCTCAAAAAACTTACAACATATGCAAGATCACATCTCGTGCAAATCATAGCATACATAATGCGACTAATAATATTGACATAAGGTATCCCTAACATATACTTTTATCTCATTCTTCGGTTGGTGCTTGAGTGACATTGAGGTTGAATTATGAACCAATGAGAATTCCAACCGATTTTGCTTAAGACATCGAGAACTTCCTTAGGAATTTCTGTATATATACTTGTTGAGATAAGAATAAATACTCGTTCAATCTGTTTATCTTGATCTCAATACGAAGTATCATCTTAGTATCTCTCATATTTTTATCTCAAACTCTTCTTTCAGCTGAGTCTTTACTGCTTCAATATTACTTCAATATTTTCCAGCTATTAGTATGTCACTAACATACAACAAAAATAAGACTTGTCTTTCCATGGGTGTCTTCTTATTCCAATAGACACATTTGTCATATCAGTCACAAGTATATTTAATGGACACACAAGTTCACTTAAATAAACGCACATAACCTTTACTTCCTTCTTCAAACCCCTTTGATCGACACGTGTGAATTGAATATTCCAATTCACCATGCAATAAGGCACTAGTAATATAAATTTGATGAACCTGAATATCAAATCTAGCCACAAATAACAGTAGAACCCGGATGGAGGTTTGTTTCACAACCAACAAAAATATCTCATTGAAATCGACACCCTTTTTTGTGTAAATCCCTTGGCCACGAACGTAAGCACCGCAGATCGACTCTTGTTAATGATATATGCAATAGTTTTCACGGATGTTCCCTAGAACGTTTTACCATTTCACCTATATGAAGCATATATCTAAACCATTCTAGCAAGATTGGATTCATTCACTCAGGAAGCACATTCCATTGGGGAGTCCCACTTATGTTTTGGTGTCTAAAAATTCCAAGCTTTGTACAATAGTTATTGAACTCCTTGCCACATATTCCAAGCCATTTTTAGTCTGCAACTTCTTCAGCACTTTTGTGGTTTGATTTTCTATCAAAGTCTTCCAGTTCATAAAGCCAACAAATGTCTCATATGTGGTCTTCAAAAGTATAATCATACTTTTATGGAATAGTCATCAATCAGCGACATAAGTGACCTTGCATTACCTATGATAGGTTCCTTTGCTAGACCTCAAAGGTCTAAATGAACATAATCAAGTACTTCATTGGATATTTGATTAATTCGTAGAAATTTCACCCTATTGATGTTACCCAAAACGTAGCTTTCAGAATAGCTCAGCTTCCGAACTGTAGTACCATCTAAAAGCCCTTGTTTACTTAGTTTGATGAGTCATTTCTCATTTATATGTCACAGTCGACGATACCACAACCTGGTAGAATTATTCCCCATAATACCCTCAAGAACTAAGACATCATTAGTCGTATAGACTTTATAACAACAAGGAAGCCTTGCAAGATCCTATGTTTATTATTTCTGCCATTATAGGTAAACCATTCCTCATTTGACATCCCAATAAATATTTAGCTTACGTTTAACTTTAGGTACATGACTTACATTGTTAATCACTCTCTCAAATATTGTAGACAATTTGAATTGTACTGTTCTAATCCCTTTGACATTGCAAGATTCATTATTTCCAAGAATGACCCTTTAACCATCAAGCATTCACATATCTTCAAACTAATGCTTATTGGAAGTCATGTTAAATTATGCACCCAAATACAACACTCATTTATCATTATACATGCATGTATAAGAAGTCATTAACCCCTCAGCGTACTTACAGTTATGATATACAATTGCAGTATCTGTGTCTTTGGTCTTCTGATACTTTTTTTATTTTCTATTCTCTGGAAAATTCTAACTAATATACTATTTCTTCTTGCATACCGAGCAAATCATTTTTGAACCCGTCGCACCCTTTTTGGACGTTGACCGAGAGTTCATCTCCTATTACTTGACTTTATCTTACTTGAACCACCCCTCACACTCAGTCTGTGCCTTACAAAGTCACCCTTTAGATCATCCTTCATTTGAAAATATTTTAAGTTCAAGGCGCTCTTGACTTTGACTATCGTAAGGGAGCCTTTCATGTATAATTTAGTGTCCATAAAGTGTTCATGCTCTTTCGATCCAGAACTCAAAAAGATTATTGATTGATTGATCATCTTTATATACCTTCGCGCCAACTACATTCAAGTTAACTATAATTTGGTTCTAATCAACTACTTTTCCAGGTTGGTCCACTAGTGTAGCGTCTTTCTCCTCTTTAGATCGTACAACTGTTGATTTTTGTCTCCAGTTCAGATGGTACCACATTTGTACCATCTTGAGATAAAACATATATAAAAACTTCAGTTGCTACCTTTCCAGCTGGTACTAAACCCTATTCTTCAACTACCTCTTCAGATGTTTATGTTGTTGTTTTAAGGGTCTCCGGCGAACAAAAAAACTAGAAATTGTTTTATGAAGTTCTTATTTTTCAGCAGTAATTATTTTTTCTTGTTGTTCAAATTTAGTATGTAAATCAGCTAACTCTTATTGTAACTGTCGAATCTGTCACAACAATACTAGACGTAATATTAATATTTTTTGTGAGGATAAAACAAATAAAACATATATAATAAGGTAAAACGTATACAACAATACCAGACATCAGAGACATGTACTTTCTTATTATCCTTCTTGACAAGCGAATGCTTTAAATGTTTATTATCAACAAAGCTTTTGTATGCATTCATCTTCTTCTTTTCTACTTTTTGACGTAAAATAGAAAGGGTAGTCTGGTACCAACTAATACACAAAATCATATTCTATTCAACCATACCAGTTGTTTAAAAACTCAATAATGTTCCACTCTTTGATACAATAAACACAGCCGCGTAATTTCTTTGGACTAATACACAAACACACAATTTCTTTGAAAAATAAAATTGCGTGTTTATAGAAAGACATAACACACAATATGCGAAATTAGTGAATCTATATATGAACTGAATGTGAGTTTATTATTATTCACATATGCACGTTGACAGAAAAATGACAATTGAGTCTCAACATCTAAACCCATAAACTAAATAATACATACAACCTATAATTAACACAACACATTAAAATGGAACACAATTTGTGCACCTAAAAACCCTAGAAACTATCTCGAAAAATAATGTCCACTAAAACCATGAAGTCCCGGAGATCGATGATATACCTACCACGATATAAGTTTAATTAAGAACGATATTATTATAAACTATACATATAGTAGAAACTTACAATCACATATGCTAGTTGATTTTTAAGAAATGAAATGTGGTGAAATTCTTAAAATTTTGAATTGAATACTTATATGTAGTTGTCGAGGTCTGAACGAAGAGTTAATCATCGGGAAAATAATATGTTTAATGGTGTTGATTGCTTTACCGGAGTGAGAAACGATCGTCGGAGGTTTCACTGGAAAAGAACGGTAGGTTGGTTCGTCTTCGGGTTCTTGGGTTTAGCTTAAGGATTTTGTGGGTTTACCGCTTCTACTTCGTTTAGTAAAATTGAGAGAGCATATATAGTGAAAGATCTTGATTTAAAAAATTAACATTTTAAGAATCCATTTATATTTGTGGAGATATTTTTATCCATCTTTTAAGAGAAAAAATACATATTGATAGTATGATATTTTAAGATATTACGTGATGACGAGATAGTTGAAAATGTATTTATAAATATATTTTTTAATTATTATTATTGAACTCATTTTTCACTTCCTAGTGCATTACCCTTTTTCAACGGTAGGTTATCAATACTTTTTTAATTTTAAAAATTTGAAAGAAAATCACATTTTGACGGGGTTAGCGAATTTATTCCCGGAGACTGGCTGACCTTTATATTTTTTTATTCTCATCTTTTAACAAAATTTTAAGCGTTTATTCCGGAGAAGCTAACCTTTATGTTTTTTTTTATTCTTACGTGTAACAAAATTTTAAGGGTTATTTAAAATAAGAGTCGTCTAATTTTATGTTAATTAGGGTTAGAAATTAAGAGGTAACATTTGTATATAAAAAATAAAAGAATTATATAATATAATGTGGCTTATTAATGATGTTTATATTTGTAGACGGCGTTATAATAAAATGTTTCACTACGATAGGAAAAATATAAATGATTTTTATATTTTTTTTTTAATAATTCTAAATAATTTCTCTATATAGAGAAAAAAAAAATATAAATATATTTTTAATAAAATATCTAATGTACTCAATCACTATTAACAAATAAAAACTATAGAAATCACCATCTTGACACAATAAGGTACACTGTATACACAATGTTCAATCATTCAAAACTATTCAACTCATTCTCAACAAATCATTCTTTTTAGGCGAATATCATATCTTCACTATCAACAAAAAACTTATATTCATATAGCTAATCAAATCTCCCTAAATTATTCACTTGATCTTACGAATACCAATCCAGTTTAGGCAATCTCTAAACTTTCGAACTCATACTGCTTTGGTCATTGTATCTGTTGGATGATCGTGAGGAAACACTTTCTTCACATCAAAAATTCTTTTTTACATTATATCACGAATAAAATGATACTTTATATTTATGTTCTTTATACACTCGTGGTACATTAGGTTCCATGTAAGGTGTATGGCTCTTTAACTGTCGCAAAATACTTATTGTAGTAGTTCGATCTAAACTCAAATCTGCCATGAAACCTTGTAACCATATTGTCTTCTTAGCCTCCTTTGTTATCGTCATGTATTCAGCCTATGTTGTACACAAAGCTCTAGTGGCTTGCAACTGTTCTTCCTAACGTATCGCAATCCCAGCCCCAATAAACACATATCATGTTAAATATTTTATTTTATACATATCCCTTGTAAACTCAAAATGAACAAAACCAACTATTGGTCTTATATTATTGTTTAGCGACCTAACATCATCGGTTTATTGAAGGTCAAACCAATATTCATAGTCTTTTTAAGATACTTAAGTATCCATTTCACAATTGTCAATATTCTTTCCCAGGACATCTTATGTACATGCCAACTACACTAACTACATGTGAGATATTAGAATATGTGCAAACCATAGCATAGATGATGCACTTGAGTATGGAATCTTTGATATTTGTTCCAACTAAGCATCATCTTTGGTTCATTATGCTGCCGACAACTTAAAATTAGTGGCAAACGCGATACTAACTGTCTTGGCATCAAACATGTTAAATTATTGTAACACTTTCTAAACATAGCTTTGTTAAGATAATTTTAACGACCCTACGCTTATGTACATGGTAATCTTCATCACTAAAATATGTATTTTCCATACCCAAATCATTCATCTCAAAGATGGCATTAAACTACTTTTTTATCTTCATAATGTCTTACATGTTATAAGCATCAATAAGTATATCATCCACATACAACAATAAGTAAACATAATAATTGTCTCACAATCATGATTAAATGGTTAAAGAAAATGACCCAACAATAGATCATTAAAACGTGGAAGAAGAGACGAGGTCAAAGAAAAAATCTTAATAAGAAAATTCGAAAAAATAAGGACTAAATGTTTATTCTAGTTGTTATAGTGTCTTTACTTTCCAATGCCTGAAGTAATCTCAAGTTTTTTATTTTCCTTTTTAAAGTTAATTTTATGAGAATGTTATTTGTTACGTGTGGTGTGCTTTAGTTGTCTGGTATGTATATTTTATTCACTTCAGTACTATGAGTTATTGAGGAAATTATAATGGTCTCTTCTATAAAAACAACTGTCTTACATCTAGAGATGTACACATAATTGTCATACAGGCTCATTGTGAACAATGTTAACATCATGATTGTATCAAATCATTTGTACCATTACCTAGGTGATTGTTTCAATCCATACAATGATTACTTCAGCATATAAATCATGTCATCCATTTTAGGTTCGATATATCCCTTTGGTTGTCTCATGTAGGTTAGTTCATCTAATTCACCATGTAGAAACACAGTCTTCACATACAACTGATCCAGCTCTAAGTTTTGAAACTTATTATGGCTAATATAACTCAAATTGAACTATATTTCACCCCTTAGTTACCAGTCGTGCCTTGAATCGAGGTGCTGCAAAATTTAGATTACTTTTTTTTCTTGAAAACCTGATTTGCAGCCTACTATCTTTGAAAATTAACAAGCTTCTATGTATTATTCTTATAAAAAAATTCAATCATTTCCCTCATAGCACTGATCCATCAATCTGCTTTTGAAATGATTATATATTCTTTATAGCTACTAGGTTCATGCATCTTAATTTCTTCCGTAAATAACAGAGCATATACACTAGATTTGCATACCTTTTTGGTGGTCAAATTTCTCTTCTTTTGTTTCCCAGTGTTATTATATAAGATTGTTGTTCTGGTTTGGACATATCACCATCACTATCATACAATGTTGGAGCTTCATCTCATGATCCTGGATCCACCTTAGAACCATTAAATTTATTGGACATACTATGAACCGATTTTTCTTCAAGTTCTACTTACTTAGGCACAACTTATCCTGATTTGGCCATTTCTTCTCAATTTTTTTAACTTCACAGCCAAGCAGACTCATTAAAATTCATGTTCATACTCATGAGAAAATTTGGCGATTTAGGCGTGATACAACATAAATTATATCCCTTCAATACACTAGCATGTCCTAATAATATGCACTCTTATACCGCCGGCTAGAGTGTACCATGTCTCACGTAAGTGTACGCATGACACTTGAACACTCTCAAATGTTCATAATCATCAAATGATCTAGATATTTTTATAAAAGAAGTCTTGTAACCAATAGTCATTGATGGAGACCGAATCACCGAGTAACATGAATACTTTGTCCAAAAATCATTTCCCGCGCTAAAATGCGAGAGCATGCTTTGTGTTGTGTTATAAATCATTTGATTCATTTTTTATGCGATCATATTCTGTTGTAGTATTCTAGAATAGATTTGGTTACACATTATTCCCCCATCACCGCTCTCGTTAAACTCAAGACTGTAAAATTCTAACTCATTATTTATCTTTAAATGGTTGATATCTGTCTCATCCGTTTCTAGATCAACGTCTTTCATTTAAAAATATTGAATACAACGCATCCTTGATTTTCATAAAATAAACCCACACTATCTTTGAATAATCATCCATCATACTCATGTAGTATTTAGCTTCAATTTTTTACGGGGATTTGTTTGAGCCTAAAAAATATGAGCGAATGTAATCTAAAATCATTTTAGTATCTCTTATAATGTACTTGTTAAATTTCACTCTAGTTGGTTTACTAATACACAATATTCACAAAATCCTAATGATTTTAGTTTATACTCTTTCAACAAATCTTATTTGGATTCTAACACTACTGATCCCACCAATAGATAACAAATGATTGTTTCCGAAACAAACAGTTATTTTCATTAGTTTATAAGTATCAAGCAACTGCTTAAACTGAATATATTTTATATATCCCCAACATCGAGTAAATAATATTTTTTCTGACAGTCTGAACTAACATACAACACATCTCATGTACCATTATTGTCATTATCCTTAAAATCGTTGATATTGTTTGCCAAGTTCACAGTATTTTATTTTTATTTCACTTCTTACCTTTTAGCTTCTTAAAGTCTATTATGCAATTATTATGTTCACTGTGTTCATAATTTTTTAAAGTGTTGGCGCTCAAGTTGGATTGCTTCTAATTCTTCTTCTTTGAAGAACTCATTTTGTTGCTAGATCTTTCTCTGGTTATAAGACTTTCCCCTTCCGCCTAATTTTATGGCTACAACTGTCTCAATTCCTTTGATTTCAGTTCCCCTTTGAAATCCACCATAAATATCTTGTCATTAGCATACATGATGGTATCCAATAAATACGCATAGGAAATTGGTAACGATCTCTCATCATTATTTATTATGATATTGATGTTCTTCATATTCATGATAATCAATTTAAAATTATCAAGATGTTCAGTTATAGACATACCTTGTTTCAACAAGATATCATACAACTATTTCTTCAAGTATAAGCGGTTCAAAACTATTTTTTCTAAGTAAAGTTCTCATAACTTCTTCCATGCGTAGGCAACATTCTTCTCAGTCGTAAGATCGGGAAGAACATTGTCCTTTACACTCATTAAAATACAACATATAGCTTTTTTTTTAATATCATGTTCCTCATCTATTTTCATCTATGTCACCAACTTATTATCCACAAACTTCAACATCCCTTATGGTACCAAAGAGGATTTTAACTCAATCATCCACTACGCAAAACTAGATCTCCATCAAATATTTTGATTTTGTATTTTGTTTATGTAGGCGTCATTGTTAATCTTCGTAACAACCTACGTTATGATACTAATTTGTTAGAAATCAAGATGCAATATCTATCACAAATGGCTCATGCACAAAAAAATAGAGAAAATCAAAAGAAAAAAACAAAAATTTAACGTGATTCAATAATATATTTGCGTCCATGGGTGTCACTATATAAAGTGTTTCACTATTATAGAATAATATCATAAATGTTAGTGTTTTCTTTTCTATAACCATAGGATTTTATTTATATGGGAACAAATAGAGAACATATATTAGCTTTCTAGAAAATGAGCATAATGGTTCAAACAGTTATTAACAACTAACAACTATAGACATCAACATCTTGACATGGGAATATACACTGTGAGCACAATGTATATTGTGACTTTCTATAGGATAGACCGTTAAAAACTCAGGATTATTAGGCCCAGTTTTTATACTTTTATTTTCCAATAATAGTGACTTTAGTTGCCAAACGAATATAAGAATTTGTTTTTGGAAATATTGGTACCGCAAATTATCTTTCGTATATAAGTATGAAAACCTGATCTATGCACTAATATTAAATTGTTTGTACTGGGTCTGAAGGCTGTATTAGTATAAAAGCATTATGGATTTATCTACTACCTTTATTAGACCACATCGGGCGAGCCTCGACAATAGAGTTTTATAACAGATCTTTCACATTTACGTTGGTTGGTGTATCATCAATTTTTTGGTATATACGTACCGCATATTCTGTTAAGGGAAAATATAAAATATGTTCTGTCAAGTAGTAATATTGTTAATCATAGAAGAAAATATGGCTTTTTACATAATCGTCAACCTATTTATAATGTTTACAAGACAGTTTTATTTCCCAACAAATTACATAATTCTTTTAATCTTGTTCGTGGACCATAATTTATAGGTAATGACCCTATAATTTAGGACATTACTCTGGTCATGATCTGTTAAGCCGTTTCGACTCAGCAACCAATTAAATAAAGTTGAAGTCCTTTATGACTTCTATATTAATTTCAATAAATGATCGGACTCACTATACATTGGTAACGATGTGATGTTCATTTACGGGACTTGCTGCGATAATTTTTTCTTTGTACGCGGCCTTTGCTCGGTGAGGTATCCGCTTGGTTGTTCTTTGCAAGTTGGAGGCGATACTCATTGATTGCACCTTGGCACGGTTGCTACCGTTGATTTTTCCCGATGGAATGCCAGTTACCTTCTTAGGAAATCGACACCTCTTGATTTCAATTTTTCCATTTGATATCAAGTGTTGTATTGATGCATTGCTTATAGGTCATTTCGCTTTCGCATAAAGAAATCCTCGGTTTGATTTTATTCGCGTGTCTATATTACTTCCATTTTTTTGGACTTTTCTTGATCAAATAGTTGATAGAGGTATCCTCATCAGAGCTCGCCCTAGTCTATGGATTATATGTTAAAAATATAGATTCGATGAAATAAGTTATTACAAGGCAGAGTAGATGGTAGAATACTTGAGTCATTCATATGTGGGCTTTGTGTCGTAGCACTTGTGCAAATGGAGTAGTGTGACACGTGGTATTTACAAAACAGCATATACAATATGACAGGTCTAACATATAAAGCCGCTTTGATGTAGTATGACGCTTCAATTCTGAGAAAACGTGCTAGCAATTAATGTGACTAACAACTTCTGTCTTATCATGCGTGTAGTGAAGAGACACCTTGATTCAAAACGGTTTGCTGAATTTTTGAATTCATTATTATTTTGAAATAACTTTGCATTTATAACTAGAAAAGAAACTACTCTCAGAAGTCAAACCTCTTAGCCATTTTGAACTTTTCGTAGTCGTCGGTAAAGAAGATATGTTTGTATTAGTAACTTTATATTAATCTTTTATTGTCTCCAATAATAGTATCGTATTAGGGCCACCGTAGCTTGGTGTAAATGTGTTAGACCTAATTCACTTATGTGGTGGGAAAACCCCTTAACTGGCAGTCCTGCTCGTCGTGAGTTATTCCTGCAATTTTCTTGCATTTATAAATCATATTGGCTCATTGCAGTCATTCTAGTGACTGTGATGGCGCAAAAAAAAGTGGTAAGAAGAAAGAGAAGTTGAGTGTTGTCACTAGTGATGGAACGGAATCGGAATATGAGAGCCCCTCGTTCTTAGAGGAGTATTTCTCTTGATTAACACCAAAGTATGGATATCTTATAGAGGATGGCCTTTTGGAATTTAGGGCTGGATATCAGATAGTGAGCGATCTGATAGTGAGTGTGTTTGTACCCTCCGAACAGCCTTATCAAGAAAAATAAAATGAGATTTGTCCGTACAACACCACTATCGTCTGAGGTTTACGATTTCTGTTGCCCTCTCTGATTCAGGATTTTTTTTAGCTTCATAGGAATATGTCCTACACAATTAACTGAAAATATATTGAGGGTGTTACTTACTATTATCATGATCTCCCGTCCATTAGGCATTCATGTATGCATGGAAAACTTACTTGTCGTGATAGATGTAGCCAAATTAGTAAAGTCTCTGTTTTCTTATACTCAATTGACTGGAGTGAGGAGAATAGTTGAGCTGCCGAATTCTGATATAATTAGAAGCATATGATTGTATTCGTATTAGGTAATTTGGAGCATGAAAGTATCGTTATGAATCTCCAATTATAAATATGGTGAAAACCCAATTATAATGAGGAAATATTATACAGTTTAGCCTAGCTGATTTAGTATGGATGTTGATTAAACGTTTTTGCTTTTATAGGTGAAGGGAAGCATCAAAAGTGGTGCAAAGAAAGAATGTCGGAGGAGACCGTGATTCTCTTGATTATATTTGATCAGTTCGAATATTGTTGGAAGCAATATTCTTACTAATCCCAATAATATCCGAAGGGCTTTTTAGACAAACCAAATAAAAGATAATAGAGAAAAATAGTGGGTGTGGAACCATGACTCAGCCGCATGTCTAATAGTTCATCTACTTGGCCTGGGGGCTCATAAGAGTGACCCGATTATAAGGTTTACGTATAAGTTCCATAGGTCAATAAAGAAACAACTATAAACACTTCAACCAACTTCATTAAGAGGGTTGGACTTTTTCTAAAAATATTAAATGCAAGTACACACCTCTTTTATCTCTCTATCTTATACTTAGAAATTTAATACTCACTTGATAAACTACCAAAAACACCCTTCGGTTATAAAGTATCCACATCTGATTGGCGACCACAGTGGGAGTGTGAGGTGCCTGAATATCTTTATTCAAAACCAGTAAGTAGAAATTGTAGTTCGAATACTATCACACATGGATCTTAACATACACGATGTTCCACTTCCGGAAATTGAAGGTGTAAGGGAGAATAATGAGCACACAATTGTGTCTCATGTAAATCACAATACAGATGAAAGATAATTCTTGCACGATGAACCTGATCAGCTAAGGGGCGAAGTTGAAGCTTTAAGGGCCCAAAAGCAAGATGAAAAGACAATAAAAGAAACGTTTGATATGTGTGATGTGTATGTATATGAACATGGTGAAAGTGGTCAATTTCTTAAAGTTCATGGTAAATCTAAAAAGCCACATCAGACTAAACAAGTTATAAGTGCATCAGACTCGTCGAATGATTCCTCCACTGATTTTTGTTTTGATGAATATCAGTCGTCCAATAGTGAAGAGAGCCGTAAAAAAATAAGGGTGACTAAGAAACATTCAAGAAAGAGGGGCAGGAGAGGCAAAACGAAAAAGAATAAAAATTAATAAAAAAAATAAAAGGTTCAATAGATTATGACATTGATCATTTGTTAAGTGATTAGTTTGCTGTTCAATCTGAACCATGTATTTTTGCTACTCTTGATGAGATACAGTGTTCAGCCGAAGCCACAATTGGAGGCACTCACCATTATCCTCAAAAATACTCTTCGGACATCTGCCCAAACAATTTGATAGTTCCACGATAGAGAGGTATAATGGAAGTAGAGATCCGGACAACCACATTGAGTAGTTTAGAAACTTTATGATGAACTTTGATGACGATGAAAAGTTTCTATGTAGAGTTTTTTCACAAAACTTTAAAAGAAGTTCCCTGAAGTGGTATAGCGGTCTCCCATAAGGATCTATTAAAAACTTTGATATGTTCTGGGTGGCATTTAGGAGGCAATTTGTAAGAAATAAAGAGCTCAATGTAAATGGTGATATTATTATCCATTGTTCCCATGAACCAAATGAGTCATTAAAGGAATACATCAGTCGATTTTTGAATATGAAGAATGAGTTACCTAATTGTTTTGAACATGTGGTTATTGCCTCTTTGAGACAAGGATTGAATCTAGGGATGGCAACGAGACGGATCGGGGACGGGTATTTAATATATCTGATACCCGCCCCGTAGTATAAAATCAATACTCGAACCAACCCCGAACCCTCACGGGTATTTCTTTTTCCATACCAAAATCCGAACCCGCGGGTTCGGGTTATCCACGCGGGTACCAGTGAACTATCCGCGAATGAAAACCGTAGTCAAATATCTAAACTGAACCCGAACCTGACCTAAAATATTGTGAGAATAACATATATTTAATTAAATATTGAACCTTCATTATATTAAAAATATGGTTAGAATAATATATATGTAATTCAATTATAATTTTGCTAGAATAGTAAATTTTATTATTTAATAATTAATAAAAGATTAATTTGTTATAACATAAGAATAAATTTTAATTCCAATTTTGAATGTGATGATATATATTAACCTAAAAAATAAAAAAATAAAATAAAATATGAAAGATACGTATTATATATATATATAGAATAATAGACGATTAAAAAATCATCAAAAATAAATATTGTCCAATAAAAAAAATATTATCTCAAAAAAGAAAAAATAATAAATAAATCTAAAAATATATATATGATAAATAAGAATATGAAAATTAAAGAAATCACTCATATTCAATCAAAGATATATATTATTCTAAACAAGAAAAAAACCGGAAAGATATAAAAGATAAACAAGAATCTAACATTCGATTAAAGAAAACAATTAACACAAATATTATCTAATAAAAAATGTATATTATTATAAATAAGTAAAAAAGAAAATAAATTTCATATATATTACATATATTATGATAAACAAGAAAAAAAACTATTAGATTCAACATAAATAGTTCCAATAAAATATTAAAAATATATATTGCTCTAAAGAATGAAAAACAACTATTAGATTCAACATAAATAGTATCCAATAAAATATTAAAAATATATATTGTTCTAAAGAATAGAAAAATATAAGAGATATACATGATGCTGATTAGAGAAATCACTATATTCCAAACGAAATATATATTATCTAATCCTGCAATTTTTTATCGAATATATATTATCTAATCCTGCAATATTTTATCGAAAGTGAGACAGATAATGCTAGAGTAAGTCGTTTAGTACTTTAGGGTTTTTTAGGAAGTTGAACAGAGAAAAAAAGAGTACCTATAAAGTAAGACAGACAGTAAGACATAAGTAGAGTTTATAGATTCATAGTGGGCTCATGGGCTATTAGTTTCTATTGGGCTAGAATTATATTTTAAAATATAACAGTATTTTACTATTATATAATATTTTAAAAAATAAAAGTATTTTACTATTTTTTTTACGGGGCGGGTTCGAGGTGGGTACCCACGGTAAAATATCCAAAACCCGAAACCAGAACCGAACCCGAACGGGTAATAAAAATAAAAACCATAACCTGCCCTGTTTCTTTTTTCTTTTTCGGGTAACCCGCCCCGCCGGATCAGTTCGGTTCGGATACCCACAGTTTCGGGTTAAATTTCCATCTTTAATTGAATTCAAGTATGCTAGCTGATGCAATAACTCGGAAAAAGGCAATGACTTGGGATGGGTTATTAAATCAAGTTGGAAAGAATATTACGGTTGAGGAAACTAAGAAATCTAGATTACCATGTTAGAACAGGTCTCCTGCTAAAACATTGGCTCCCCAAACTACAACTTAATCCCAGACCACTGTTAATTATAGGTCTAAGGAGTCCGAACAAGGACCGCATCGGCCCAGACAAAGTCAATCTAATCAAAACCAACAAGCTATAACCATAAGAGGCCCGTGGGTTCATCCAGAATGGTTTGCCAAACTCGGTAAAAGCATAGCTACCATATATGATAAGACAAGGAATGTTGTACACTTTAGAAGGCTAACTCCAATTCAGTCTCCCATAGAGAGTCAGAACACTCATTTTATTAAGTACCACAATGACGTGGGTCATGATGCACATGATTTTATAGCATTGAAACAAGAAATACATGATTTTATCGAAAGAGGAAAGTTGGTTGCCTTTGTTAAAAGACAAGGAGGCAACGGACAAGATAATACCATTCCTCACCGTAGTAACAATGAATTCCAAACAACTCTACCAACTACTCCAGGATAAAGTATGAAGGAATCTATGCAAGAAGATACCATGGTGATTGTAGAAATATTTGATGTAGATTTAGAATATCTTGACCCTAATCCAGATCAGAATCAAGTTAGGGTAGTTGTAGATAAGGCTGCAACGGTTTCCGATATGCGTAAGTTTTTTGAATCATTGACTATTTTTTAGGGAGATAGAGTGATGTCACCCTCAAGTTTTTAAAAGAAAGGGTATGTTAATAGTTTTACCACTAAGCTATAAGGAAGGATGTCCACACATCTTTACCAAATCCCTGCTCCGTTCATTTTTTTCGATGAAGATGATTTGAGACATATAGCAGGGGCACATGAAGATGTTGTTGTGATAGGATCATCTATTGGGAGTAATGATATACGTTGGATCCTGTTGATACGGGTAGTTCGTCGAATATATTATTCTTGACTACTTATAAGCAGATGAAGAATCCATCAGTCATTTAACGTTCAAACGAAACCATTGTAGGCTTTACTGGGAGTTTTGTTGATGTTATCGGGGAGTTTGAAGATGAAGTATTGTTAGATAAAGGACCATTTAAAAAATGGTAAGGGTATTATTTGTTGTGGTTGATTATCCAACGTCATACAACACCATATTCGGTAGATCTTGGCTCTCTAGGATGCATGTTGTAGCTTTCACTGTCCACCCGTGTCTAAAGTATGTTGTTGGAGGACAAGTCGGTGTTGCCTGAAGCAGTCAGAAAATAGCTCGTGAATGCTATGTTACTGCCTTTTCCTCAAAGAAGTTGGAGGCAAAGAAAATTAATAAAGCATAACATTTATTGGAGCATTATTCTAATTCAAGTGAAGTAGGTTATCCAAAGGAGGCTCCCAGCGCTGTAATTATGGTCTAAAAAGTTGAAACTCATTGCCTAGTAGAAGGAAAAAGTGTTAAGTTTGAGCCAATTTACACTTAAGGTTAAAACAAAATTATTATCTTTTTTTATCTAACACTGTACAGTTATTTACATGGTGCAATGAAGATGTCACAGGGGTTCCAGCCGATGTGATTAATCACAAACTATCAGTTTCATCCGATGCTAGGCCAGTGGTACAAAAAAAGAATTTTTCTAAAGAAAAATCAGAAGTGATTGGACAATGAGTAGATCGCTTAACCAAAATAGGACATATAAGATAATCTCAATACCATCTTCGGACAGCTAATCCAGTGTTAGTCAAGAAAAATAGTGGAAAATAACGTATGTGTATTGACTTCACAAATCTAAATAGAGCTTGCCCTAAGGATCATTTCTCAGTACCCCGGATAGACCAGGTAGTAGATTCTACCTCAGGAAATAAGTTATTATCCTTTATAGACGCTTTTTCTGGGTATTATCATATACGAGTGAGTCCATATGATCAATATCTACTATTTTTATTACTGATAGGGGGCTCCATTGCTATAAAGTGATTTCATTTTGATTAAAGAATGTCGAAGCTACTTATCAACGGTTGGTGAATAAGGCATTTCCCAATTAAATTGGTAGAAATATAGATGTTTACATAGATGACATGATGGTGAAAATCCGTAAAGAAGAAGATCACATACCTGATCTCTAAGAAACGTTTTCTAACCTAGAGGCTATCAACTTGAAGTTCAACCCTGAGAAGTGTATGTTCGGAGTCCGATGTGGTAAGTTTTTTAGATATATTATAAGTGAAAAAAAGGATTCAGGCTGATCTGGATCAGTTAAATTCTTTATTAGCCATAGATCCACCTCGAAATACTAAAGAAGTCAAGATATCGACTGGAAGATTAGCTGCTTTGAATTGGTTTATTTCAAGATCATCAGACAAGTGTGCTCAGTTTTCTAAGTATAAGGGAATGCTAAAGATTTTAATTGTTCAAAAATCATTTGTCTTCTCCCAAGACATTGTTCAAGCCTATTCAGGAAGAGAGACTTTATGTGTATCTGGTTGTATCGGAGTATACAGTAAGTGTTGTGATGGTAAGAGAAATGGATAATTACCCCTTGTCTGGTATATTACATAAGAAAGATTTTATTAGAATCTGAGAAAAAAATACTTGAAGTTAGAAAAATTAGCTTTGGCACTAGTGATAGCAGCTAGAAAAATGATACTCTACTTTCAAGCACACTTTATCATGGTTCAAACGTCTTTTCCTTTAAATAATGTGCTACAAAAGGTTGACATATTAAGGAGGATGATTAAATGGTCAGTTGAGCTTCGAGACAATTATATCGATTTTACACCTCAAAGTGCAATCAAGGCTCAAGCTGTAGATGATTTTTTTGTAGAATTTCATACTGAAAGACCTTACAAAAAAAGCTCAGAGTAACAAGTTTCATAAAGAATGGGTAATTCGAACAAATGGCGGGTCAAGTACAATAGGATGTGGAGTTGGGGTATGTTTAAAGTCACCTTATGGTGATATTATGTACCAAGCTATATTCTTTGGTTTCAGGGCATCCAATAATGAGTCGGAATACGAAGCGACCATAGCTGGTTTAAGGTTAGCTCAATTATGTGGAGCAAAACATATCAGGTTAGTAAGTGATTCTCAATTACTTATTAATCAGGCCCAATGGCAGTCTGAAACCAAAATAAGATAATTTATTAAAGTATCTACAATTGCTAAAGAAAATTGTCTCAAGATTTAAAGATATTTGATATGAACATGTCCCTACATCGGAAAACACTATGACGGATTATTTAGCCACCATATCCTACTCTGAAGTATACCCTTGGATCTAATGCAATAATGTCCTTCCATTGATTTAGTTCAAGGAATAAATCATGAGGTTGAAGAGAATATGATCATATCCAACACACAATCTAAAGATTGGAGATATGAAACCCAACAATTTATAACTAATTGCGTTTTACCTTCAGATAAGATTTTGTCTAAGAAAGTAAAGTACAAGGCTCGGGGTCTTGCTGATACTGAGAAGTGTTCTTTATCAAAAATCTTTTTGCACGCCTTTTTTGCGTTGCCTTGGTTTTGAAGAGTCTCATAATGTGCTATCTGAATTACACGATGGACATAGGTCAATTCACTGTGGTTATAAATCTTTAATTGAAAGAGTTTTGTTAGCAGGATACTACTGGCCTACTATAATGGCAGATGCCAAAGATTCGGTCAAAAAATATAACCCTTGTCAAAAATATAGAAATGAAATCCATGTCTCAGTAGTTTTCATGTAATCAATATCTAAACTGATACCTTTCGATAGATGGGGACTGGATTTAGTTGGACCCTTTTATATGGCTTCTGGTGGTTGTCGAACTATAATTGTGGCGATAAACTACTTTTTTAAGTGGATAGAAGCTGCCCCTTTGTCAGGAACAAAGTTTAAAGCAGTTATTAAATTTATTCTCTCTAATATATGCTGCTGATTTGGAATTCATAAGCGCATTACTACAGATAATGGTCCTCAGCTCGACAACAAATACATGGAGGCATTTTACACCTCAAGAAGAATTCAACACTACTTTTCTTCTCTTTTTCATCCTCAGACTAATGGGAAGGTTAAAGTTGCTAATCGAAATTTTTTGAACGGTTTAAAAAGAATTTGGAAGGAGCAACAGGAAAATGGCCAAGTTATTTACAAGAAGTGTTGTGGGCCTACCAAACCACTCCTCATATGGCTACTGAGGAGACTTCTTTTGTTCTTGTTTATGGAATGGATGCAATTACCCCCATAGAACCTAATTTTCCTTCATTCAGAGTATAAAATTATTCCGAACAGGATAATGGCATGGCTATGAGAAGTCAGGTGGATTTAATTGAAAAAAGAAGGGTAAAGGAACGTTTAAGAACAACACACTACCAAGGGTTGATGAGAAGTAGATTTGCATCTAGTGTTAAAAGAAGAAATTTTGAAAAAGGGGCAAAGTATTAAGAAAAGTGTTCTTACATACGAAGGAGAAACAGTTCAGAAAGCTAGCTCTAAATTGGGAATCTCCGTACATAGTATATGAAAAACTCAAGCAATGAACATACAAACTTCAAGACAAAGAAGGAAATCTCTTAAAGCATCCTTGGAATATTGAGCACCTTAGGTTATACTTAGAATAATGTATTTTTTGTAAATATTTACTTTGTTGTGTTTTAATATAAATATTTGGGGGTATAATCTTTCCTACCCTGGTAGCACAGGGAGGTTTTAATGAAGTGTCCGGATCCTAATTAATATACTATCTGTTACCTTTTTAAAATAATTTTTGAGTTTGTGAATACATCGGACAAATTAAACAACCATGTAACACTTTGAAATATTTATGAATGCATCGGATAAATTAAACACCCATGTTACACATTAAAATATCGGTGAATGCATGAGACGTGTTGAATATCTATTAGACACCTTGAAATACTAGTGAAGGGTACAGATAAATTAAATACTGATTGAACATGTTTACCTATTATGTGGAATACATTTGGTTGGTTCAAACATATTAAAGAATGATTAACTAGTTGAAATATTTGATTAAGTTCATATATGATTAATTTATACAATATTTTAAGTATGTTCGGATTCTAATGAAAACATATAAAAGACAAGACTAAATACAAAATCGATGAAAGTAAAGATGATGTGACATATTGGTCTAATCATCAAAGTTGTTTGACCTATTTTACAAAAAATGCCTTGGGCAATGAAGGACTTCAATTCAAAATAAACTCAAAGTTTAAAAATTAACCTTAGGACTCATTCTCTTCGGTTGTCTTCTCAACCTCAATTTTTTATTTTTCCTCTTTATCATCGCTTGAGCCCTCTTCACCTTTGTCATCAGGGTCGGAATCATCCAAAGTCATATTGTATTTATCACTTTGTGCTAAAGTATGATAGAGAACCTCATCATTTGGCACATAGGCCCACAGCTTCTAAAGAGATCGTTTAGGGAAAGTTTTGTGGAACAAAATGACCATATCGGATTTGATAGATTATTTCTTTCATTCCATGGATGTCAGCGCCCCTTCGACATATTTGTTCTTGGCATCAGTTATGTCTTGAGCCCTTGATTTTTTCAAAGCGGTGATTTTATCGTCTCTTTTC
The DNA here is from genome assembly GCA_036936605.1 of Limnanthes douglasii subsp. nivea. Lineage (NCBI taxonomy): Eukaryota > Viridiplantae > Streptophyta > Magnoliopsida > Brassicales > Limnanthaceae > Limnanthes > Limnanthes douglasii. The sequence goes on from JAUPFV010000003.1 coordinate 169,659,963, forward strand.
TTGAGAAGATCTTGTAGTTCTTTTTTCTCTTTAAACAGTTGTCCGTTGGTAGTCTTTTCCTTAGTTAATGCTTCATACAAAATTTTAATTTCCTGTCAGGTGGAGGTTTGAAGTTCGGTATAACTGGATTGTGTTTTCATTCGATCTTTTTTTCTTGTTTCAGCTCAGCGTTCAGTTATTTTTTGTCCTTGATTAAGGTTTATACCTTGCATTGTTCAGATGCAAGAGAAACTTTTAAGCTTTAATTATCAGTTTAGAGATAAATGATATCTTTTGTTTGGCTTTCTAAGTCAACTATGGGCCTGATATAACCTAAGACTGCATAGCCCAAGGTGTTGTGCTCATTAGACACTTCAAAAGATTCATCATCATGAATCACTGTGTTGGCTATATTGGATAATTGAGGAAAGGTTAGGTCAAAATCCTCTTTGTCGAACTCGCTGAAATATAAGTTCCATATATCATCTAAGTTAACCTCGACTTTAGCAGGAGGTTGGTCAACACTAGGGAACACTGGAGAGGAAGGATTAATATGGGTCTCTTCTTCAGTAGGATTTGCAGGAGGAATAATCTCGGTTCGGAGTATGATCTCTAAACCAATAGCTACTTTCTTTTTCTTTCATTTCCTATCATAACTACATGCCTCATGTCTCTTGACCCTTTTTTTTATGGTTGGGGAAGATGGTGGCGGATTTTCTGCCTCACCAACTGTTAGTGTCACAGCCTCCAATAGTGCAGCATTAATCTCTCCTGGCAACCCCAAACTATCTATATCGGGAAGTCCCTGAGAGGATCCTTCACTTTTATTCTTCTTCTTCATTTTGTCTAAGTGAATAATAGCCTTATTCTGAGCTGATAAGAAGAGCTTACCATTTTTTTCTTCAGTATGTTTGATGATCTCAGCGGCTTTGGGAGGGTTGGTGAGTTCTTCCCAAGAAAGCTCTATAGTTTAGCTTGTTCTCCATAAATGAGTCCTCACCATGTTGGCTGCAGTAAAGAAGTTATGGAAACCAGCTTCCCAATTTTCCATGGCCCATTGATTCAGTTTATTGATGGTGGTTTGACCCTCTTCCAAATGTTCTAAGAACATTTTGGATAACATTGAAAAGAAAATCCGAAGTACGAGTTAATGTTGAAATTATCTGAAATAAGAATTTGATATTAATGCACATTGAAAATAATCATTTAAATCTTTACCTGAGCTTTTCCAAAATTTGGTTAGCATGCTTGGATTTTCCTTCTTTCTCATTTTTCTACCATTCTTCCAAGCGCCACTGATATAAAAAATTGACTCCCCCAAGTATTAAAAGCTTCTAATAGGTCATTGACCACCTTGTAGTCATTCCTCATCTTGAAATAATAGAGAGTGATGTTGTGATTTCTACATAATCCGACCATAGGTGCAAATTGTTTCATATGCATTGAGATTTTGGAAAGCGTTAAAATAATAATGATAGCTAACAGGGTATACCAAGAATTTGGGGATTAACTGACTCAGACATAGCATAGTGGTCTGGTGTTAGTTTTCTCCATAACTTTTTTCTTTTCCCGAACTGTACTGGTGTCCCCAGTATGTTTGGAGGTCTCTATAGGGGAGTCTAGCCCACTTTCTTCCATCACCTCTTCCATTATTTTTAGCGCTTGATCTCCTGATGTATGCTCAATGTTCCTTCTCAATATGAGAATATCCTATGGGAGAATTGGATGGGTTTGGATCTAAAATTGGCAGTTTTGGAGATTTTACCGTTGAAGTACCTTCCTTGGGCTTCTTTGCCTCTTTAATAGGTGAAGTTTCAGTTTTGGCCTTGGATATCCTAGTACCCCTTCGAGGTGGGATATCTATAATATCTAAACCCATAGAAATGAAATGGGTTGAATTTGTTTGGCTGGTAACAGGTTTAGCTCTAAAAAGAGGTGTTTCTGGTTTCTTTGATTGAAGAGCCGGTGTTTCTGGTTACTTTGATTGAAGAACTGGTGTTTCTGGTTGTTTTAATTGATAGGTTAATGTCTCTGTTATTCTAATCAAGGAACGGGTAACTCTAGTTGCTCTGATGGTTTGATATTTATCAAAGATGAAGTAAATAACTTTTTCTTATAAAAATTTATTGGTTTGTAAGAAGATGAACTTCTATCTGGTTCTAACACTTCTTCAATGACCAATCCACCAGGAGAGGCTGGCAGTCTGGCTGCGATTCGTGTCTCTCGTTTTTCTCTGTCTAACTCAAACAAGTTAAGCCAACCACCTTTAATTAAGGTAATTATTGTTGTGAACATAAAACCTTAAAAAATATTGAAGAATATAAAGTGTCTATCTCTCTCGATTTAAGATTTGAAATATTTTTTAATCTAGAAATAAGAAACAGTAAAAAAGTTTACTTATATACTAAAGGATCTACTTGAGTGTTTCACCTAAGATAAATGAATCGACTAAGGTAATGATTAAATTTTACCAGTTATAGCCCCCTATATTTTTAAAATTCTAGATGTAAATCCCTAGAAAAACGTTTGGTAGGTCCAACTGCAAGTTAACACGTGTAACAAAAGTTTGATCATAAAGTAGAATCCTTTGAATTGATTAGTAGGCCTTTCAAATTCACTTCGAATGCAGATTATCAGTTTGGATATTATTTGATACAGTTAGCTCTTCCAAAAGTTTTAAAAATAGCTAAGGGGGTTGTATGATCAGTTTGGATATTGTTGGAAGAAATATTCTTATGAATCTCAATAATATCCGAAGGACTTTTTAAACAAACCAAGTAAAGATAATAGGGGAACAATAGTGGGGTAGAACCATGACTCAGCTGCATGCCTAGTAGTTCATCTACTAGGCCCGGGGGCTCATAGGAGTGACTCGATTATAAGGTTTGACCCATAAGGCCCATGGTTCAATAAAGAAACAACTATAAATACTCCAACCAACTTCATTAAGAGGGTTGAACTTTTTCCAAAAAAGATTAAATGCAAGTACACAACTCTTTTATCTCGCTGTCTTCTACTTAGTAATTTAATACTTACTCGATAAAGTACCAAAAAGACCCTCTGCTTATATATTATTCACACCAAGATTATCAGCATTGGCCAATACAACGTGAGATCAGGAAGTGTCTTGCTTATTTACGAAAATAAATTACTAAAAATATGGTTTGCAGCGTGGTCCCAAATTAGATATTGCAAAGAACGGGAAGGTGATGATGACCGATAGCAGAGAAATGGCTACAACAGAATGACTGCGGGTAATGATGGAGCAAAGATACCATGATCCCAACAATTCGGGTGTATGGTTGGTAGTGCTTCAGAGTAAAAAATCTAGATATTTGGAAGATGCCTCATCCTTTCGAGGGCAGAATGACAAGGAGGAAGATATGTTAACTATTTAAGATGTTGGTGACGGTATCTAGTAGGAAGATTGCGCTACCCAATTAGGGGATGAATTGGTGAAGGAGTGTACTCGTCGATCTCAAGAAGAAGATAAAGAAGCGGAGGAGAAAGAGTGCTCACCTCTGAAAAGAAACTGTGTTATTGTGAATGTGGTTCTTTTTTCGTAACACAAATAGATTTTGGTGGATGATGAGGAGCAGAATGAAGGCCAAGTGCTAGAAAACAAAGAAGAAGAAGAGTTGTTCCCTGATGTGGAGCACAACAAAGGGAAGGCGCCTGAGGTGATAGTGTTGAACGACACCCATGGGGAGGGTCAATCTAATCGTACTGTGTGAAAGTAGTGGGATACCATATCAGATGAAGGACATTCCCGAGGAGATAACATGTAGAATGGAAACTTTTGTCGAAGTTGTAGGTGTGCGGTTATCCTATATTAAATTTGTGCGTGGAGCAGGCATGGGGTCTTTTGTAAACATCATGAGGCCAGATCTTTCTCCCTCAAATGATAAAGTACCTGAGGTGGCCCAAGGTAGCAAAATAATTGAGGAGTTGCCTCCTTCGAATATTGTGATGTCGCACCCATCTATGCTTATGTTCGAGTAACTCAAACATTGCCTAGATTTTTCATTTTATGGCAATATGCCAATGACCAATATATTACAGAGGAAATTGGAGCTTCCTATCGAGGTAAATGGTTCCAACTTGTATATAAAACTTAAAATTATTGAAATACTGGAACAAAAATAGGACTCTAACCTTCTTATGAATGCAGATGCATCATAACTCCGTTGTACAGTCTTAACAACGCATGTCGAATGCTACCAGGTTATGGAAAAGTGGAAACCCGATGCCATCTTTTTGGGGTCGGTAAATGTCTTAACCACTGAGCTTGTTTGGTTCAAGAATGCTTATCGATCAGCCAAGGCGCAAAATGACAAGGTGTCTAAAGAAAACAATGGGATTCGTCGTGAGTTAACCTTTGTCAAGGGTGCTCGAGATTCATGCAAATAAAAATGCAAAGAACTTACCACTGGTAATCAAAATGAATGATGATCTGATGGCACAAAGCGTTGTTCTACTTGCACAAAATATGGCTCAGGCTCAAAGGGTGGAGAACATGCCGACCGCGTTGCTGGGGTGCAGTGGATAATGGAAAGTTAAAGACCACTATTGGCGATATGAAGATGAAGATAATGAATCAACGCAAGGATTTTATGAAGAAGATAGAGGTAGATTTAGAGGTGCGTGAGAGACAAGTAATGGAGGTAGCCACGGGGATGATGGCAAAAAATCAACGTGAGACACTAGCTGAGCTACTAAAGCTTAACTCGAGCATGAAGTTGGGATCCTTTGAAAACTTTGTTTCTGTTGAAAAGCGACTATAGGTGGGGAGTACAACCACTAATTTGTTGCTTCTTTCATAAAAAGAATTATGCGATGGGTCCACCAAGATAGTTGTGGAGAGCTCGATGCAAAGATTGGTGGATAACCGATCAGTTGGTCTTAGAGAGATGGGAAACGAGACCTTGCCTATTATTCCTAATATTTATTATTTTTATTTCGTATGTAATAAAGACTTAAACAATTTTTGTAGCTAACCACTAGAGGTGTGGTGTGCATAAAAATAATGATGCATGCTTGTGTGTTTCTCGTAAATGACAATGTTTACTAATTTATTCCTCAGTTTCTTTGTTTTTTAAATTAGACGTATGGAAAGATATTGGAGATTTACTTTGATGGTGATACATGTGTTTATGAATTATGTCATGTTATAAGAGATCCTTACAAGGTCAAGCTTAGTATGGCTCATTAGGCTAGTGAGACTTGCTCCTCAACTAATTCGTGGTGCAGCCATTTCGAACAATTGCATGGCCCAAAAAGGGCTTGATACTTTATCAGTTCGCTTATTAAAACCAGTATAAGGTATCGGGCTCAGTATGGCCCTTAAGTAGCCCGTAGTCGTGGCCAATTAGCTCGTTCGTATTAAACGAGTCAACTGGTTTGGGCTCGGAATGGCCCCTTACGTAGCTCGTAGGCGTGGTCATTGAACCAATCGCAATTATAAGGATGGAGAAAGATAATAAACAAACATATGAGTTGGCGATAACGATAAAATTTCATTGAAGTAAATTTGAAGTATGATACCTCATTAAAAAAAACCATCTCGTGCCATCAGTGAAAAAAATCACATCTACAAATTACAAAGCATGGTGATACAATTTTAAGTGATTTATATTCCAAGAGTGTTTCAGAGCGTGGCCTTATACATCAGCGAGATGGTATACTCCAATGTGTCCCTTGGAGATGTTGGTGTAAGGCCCCCTCCTAGTTCGGTCCTAATTTCCCAATAGCTTTATCGCCTAACCCTTGGAAAATATTCTTCATAACCATATCCCTTACTTGTAGACTTTAAGGCTTAAGGCGGGCATTGAAGCGACCTCTTATCAGGCTCCAGTAGTCCTCTGCTCGCACACGTGCTTGATCATAATTCTCCTCTATAAGTTCCACATTAACTGCTTGGTCGGTGGTATTAGTAACTTCATTATAGTTGGGGACCCGATGAGTTGGGATAATAAATTATGCCGATATAATGACCTCAATACCATAGACGAGAGCGAATGAGTTTTCATATGTTGTAGTCTGTGGGTAGTTCGGTAAGCCTATAGGACCTCAATTAGTTTGTCTAGCCATTTTGTCTAAACTCCCTCGAGCTTAATTTTTTTATTCCATCCAGCAGGTTTAGTTTATAACTTTTCTCTGTCCATTTTCCTGAGGGTAGTTGGGGGTGGAGAAGTGTTGGTTGATCTCATAACGCTTGCAAAATGTTGTGACCATGATATTTTGGAACTAAGGTCCATTTTCCGTCATCAATATTCATGGTATTCCAAATCGAGACAAAATCTGATGAATAATAAAGTTGCAAATTCCACGGGCCCGCGTGCGGGAGAGAGATTTTACTTCCACCCACTTAGTATACTAGTCCACCGCTACAATAAAAAACTAACACTTACCAGTTTCCATAAGGAGAGGACCAACTATATTGATGCTTCATTTATCGAAAGGGAAAGGAATTATGACGACATGCATCGGCTCACTTGGTAGACAACCGGTGTTGGTGAAGTGCTGACATGGATGCCATTGTTGGACAATATTTTTGGCATTATTTGCTAATTATGGCCAGTAATATCCTGCTAAAATAAAACGACAAATAAGGTTGTGATATCCACAATGTGCCTCGACGTCTCCAGTACGTAGATCGTGTAGAACTGAGGTAGTTTTTGCTTGACCGAGGCAACTGAGTATCGGTCGTGTTGCGCTTTTCTAAAAAAGTACGTTATCTAAGATGAAGTACTTGGCTACCCATAGTTGTAGTTCCCGAGCGGCAACCTTATCGGTCGGAAATGGTGCCTGATCGAAGGTATAGCAAATAAGATTGTCTAGAATCGTTGGTTTCCCCAATCGTGGAGATGGTGTTAACCTGGCTAAGAGTTTTTAGTGGTCCGGAGTTGTAATGTAATGATAAGCGTATGTTCTCCTGAGGCTGTTGTTTTGGCCAATCCATCGGCAGCTGAGTTATCAAGGTAGGGCACTAAATCATAGACCACTTTTGAAAATTGAACTCATATTCTATGAGCTCTATAATTTAGGCCAATGTATTGGCATCATAGGTGTCATTGGTATGATTAATAACCAGCTGGAAATCAGAGCGGATTCAAAGAATTTGAGCCCCACATATCAATGTTAGCTTCATGCCACCAAATACTGCCTCATACTCCGCCACATTATTGTTTACTGAGAAGTTAAACCGGATGACTTGTCGAACTTCCTCTCATGTTGGTAACTTTATGATGACACCAAACCTCCACTTGAAGTACTCGATGCCCCAAAAATTTCAACTATCCATTCCATATGCTCATCCTCGGGTGATGGTTTGACTTAAGAAGATGCATCACGAGACGAGGATAATTCTGTAAGGAAATCGGCGACGGTTTGCCACTTGATTGTGGTGCGTGGTTCAAACTTGATTTCTTACTCTTCTAATTTTATGTTCCACTTAGTCAGTCGACCAGATGAATCGGGTTTCTGTATTACGGTTTTGAGGTGAAAGGACGTCCATATGTTGATTGTGTGTTCTTAGAAGTAAGGGCGCATTTTCCGAGCAGCGATTATCATACCTGGTGTGGATAATAATCAACTGAGGGTAGGCTGGTAATTTCAGTTGATGTTTTATGGTGGTTTGTGGGTGTTAAGTGTTTAGAGTAGAGAGTAAAGAGATAATTAAGCAGCTTGGTAGCAGTTAATTCTCATTCTTCATAGTTAATGCAAATGGTTGGGTATTTATACCCTGATGTTTGGGCCCTTATGGGCTTTCGGGTCATGTTTAATGGACCCGAGTCATGTTCAAAGACCCATGAGCTCTAAGTAGGAGAGCAAGTAGCTTAGTCAAGAAGTGTTTAGGTTTTTTAGTACTTTTGTCATAGTTCGAACAGTCCTATGGTCATAGTGTTCAAAGTGATCTGTCCGGTTCATGTGATCTGTCCGGTCTGTCCGGTTTGGAGGCCTTGGACTGTCTGTCCGTGTCCGGAGAGCATGCTGAATTCGGACTCATCAGGAGCCCCTTTTTTAGGTGTTTGAGCAAGTATTCTTGTCAGAGACCTGAAAAACAGTCTGACGTCAGAAGTAGTTTTCAATCCGTACAGGTCTATGTGTTTACCCGGACAGATTAAGCTTCACGAATTCAAAATGGTTTTTGCCAGAGTTCGTGGGACACGTGTCGCTCTCTGCTTGGTCGCTCCAGCCGTTTTTTCACCTTGATTTCGAACCCACCTTCTTCGAAAAACAACCTCTTTAATTACAAATGGTGACATCAGCGCCGTCTTTTAATCATTGCCAAACTTTTCGAATTCTCCTAGGAATCAACTTCCTTTTTCAGATTTACTATAAATTCAAACTCACTTTCTACTGTTTTACTATCTCTTTCATATTTACTCTGCATATTTACTTAGAGCTTTCTCTCTTTAAAGCAAAGATTTTCTTGGTCGTTTATGTTTACAGCAAGAACTGCTTTGATCAAAGGCGGGTGGCTCAACCTTTCTAAGTTGGAGAAGGCACAAAAAGTTGAGAAGGAAAGACGAATCGCAGCAGGGTTACCTACTTCGTCTGTTGACAGAACAATCTCCTCCGCTACAGAGTCAGATCGAGGCTCGTCCTCTTCTAAAGGTACTAAGCCCAAGAAACTATTTCAATCCACCCTCTCCCCTATAATCTCTGGTTCCTCAGTTCAGGAGTCAGTGCCTACTGTCGAGCCAAGAGCTACAGCCACTAGCTTTAGAAAACCTTCTCCTTTTCTTGCAATGGGATCAGACACAGAGCACTCTCCTGAGAAGCTGGTTGTTAAGAGGACAAGCCGGCTGGTCAAGGGGCAAGCCTCTAAGAACACTCCCTCAAAGCCGGGGGCAAAAAATAGCAGTTCTGGGTCCGGAGTGCCTATCAGAGCTCCCCGGGAAAGACTATCTGGTCTGGAGGCTAGCAGCCCAGCACTTCGAAGAGAGACCTCTGCCTCAGAGCCTCAGCCTGAGACTAGAAGTCAAGGAAACACTGAAAACTAGCAGTCCGGGAGCCAGGCTGAGCCAAGTTTGAACCCTCCCCGGACCACTGCCACTGATATTCCTCCAACGATCATGGAGGAAAGAATGGAGGACTCTGCTGAAGAAGTCCCTTTTGAGTCTGAGCCCTCCGGTCAGACTAGTAACACTGCTGCTGCCAAAAAAGATAAAGGCAAAGAAAAACTGTGCTTGAGGCATCCGGAGCTGCCGGAGTGTCTCGAATGGAAGGTAGGGCCTTGTTTTCACAGGGTCGAACTTAAATACCTCTTGGCCTTACAGAAGACCAAGTATGCTTTCATCCATACGGCTGACCTGGGTCGAATGCGCACGAAATGGGGGATTCCAGAAAACGTGAAGATAAGGATTCCCATAGACCCTGAGACTCCTATGGATTGCAAGCTGAATGAAATAGTCATCTTCACGGAGCTATTTAATTGGGGACTCAGATTCCCACTGGACCCAGAGATCGTCAGATATTTTCATCTGATTAAAATCTCTCTGAGTCAGCTGAGCCCCAACGCTTAGTATACTCTGATGTCATGCATCATGGCATCAAGGCTGTCCGGGATCCCTCTTCCTATGGAAGAGTTTGCTGCAGTGGCCAATCTTTGCAAACATCACCAATTCCCCTTCTACCACTTCAATATGGGGGACTGTTTCAAAGCTGTTAATGATCTATTGGAGTCTAAGAGTAAATGGAGGAGCCAGTTTTTGTTCGGCAATGGCGCTTGGGAAAACGGAAACAAGATCAAGTCTGGAGAGAACCCAAGCCTCCTCAGAAGCAGGTGGAGGAGTGACCGTAAGTCTCCTACTTTAAATCTTTGTCTACTTCTTCCTTCTTAAAGTTGGTTTTAAATTAATTGATCTTTCTTTTGTCTTAACAGAACTGCCTAAGGAGTTCGGTGATTATTTGAAGGCCAGACAGGTCACTTGTGGCAAAATCAATGCATGGGCTGCAGAGAACTGGGGGAACCGATTCCACAATGCTTTCACTAGTGGAAATCTGGCAAGGTCTCACCTGTGGAACACCACAGGTCGGAGAGACTTAACTTGGGAGGAGCTCACCACCCAACCTTCTCCGGACACAGTGCTTAAGAGGTCCCATGAAGCAGATGGGACACTCTTCCTGCCAGATCGGGCCAAAGCCCCAAGCAAAATGAAGGGCAAGAAGAAAGGCAAGAAGGTGGTGAGCGATGTTAATCCTGCTGATGCTGAGAGGATGCTCCAACAGACCCGGAGGGGCCGGCTCAGAGCCAAATCGATGCTGCTCTTTTGCAGGTAGTGGAGCAAGAGACCGAAAGGCAGGAAGCAGACCTCCCAAAACCTCCAAGGGCTTCCAAGAGGAATCGCAAGCAGGGGAGTGAAGGGGCAGACCGGGCAGCCAAGAAGAAAAAGACTACAAAGGGAGATGAGCTTGCTCTCCGGGATCCGGAGCCTTCTTTCCAGGCTGACCCTTCTGATCCAACACATGCTGAAGAGATCCCAAGGGACTTTCATACTGATGAAGTTGAGGGAGGAGAGCTCAACATTGATGAAGTAGACATCATCGGTCTTGGTGAACTTGGCGAATACTTCCTCAACCTCCCCAGAGACGACTTCGCAGGGCCTTACATTCCTCCGAGCAGCTCTAACACCGTCAACTTCAATGGTAAGACTTTCATTGTCTCTAGTGAAAAAGACACCATAGCCCACTCCTTGCTAAGTAATGTGCAGCCGGTTCTTACACTGGAGAGACAAGTTCGAGGTCAAGCAGACATCATCAAAGACCTTAAGTCTGAGAAGGAAAAGCTGTCCGAAGACCTCCGCACTGCTACTGCCAATGCTGACATGCTAAAGGAAGCAAATGAGGAGTTGAAGAGGAATTGGGAGGAAAGCACCACAAAAGTTGCCACTCTAGAGGAAACCATTAGAGACCTCCGGGAGAAGTTGTCCGGTGTGGAGAAAGACCTTACTGCCTCAAAAGAAGAGACTAAGGCAAAGGACAAGATTATCACCAACCTATCTACTGACAAGATTGCTCTTGAGAATGCAGTATCCAAGGCTGCCGAGGAGAAAACCGCTTTGTTAAGGGATCAAGAGGCTACGATCAATGCCAAGATCAATGCCTATGCCAACCAGATGATTAAAAGCGAAGAGCTATTGCTTGAGAAGGTGAGGTCTGACATGGTTCTACTCTTTCATGAAAAATTTCCGAAGAGGAACCTAGGGGACTTGTGGCTTTATGTAGACGATGATGACCTTCCACATCATACAATGGGCGAAGAGGATCAGTATAGAGTCTCCAGTACGTCCTCATCCGATGATGAAGAGAGGACCGGAGAGAGCCCAGACGAGGAGGAAGATGATCCCAAAGGCAAGAAGGTAGATGAAGGGAAAAGCGACTTTAAGGGCACGAAGGTAGATGAAGGTGAGCCATCTTCAAAGGCTCAACCTTAACCTACAATCTACTTTGTTTATTTTTTATTCAAACTAAAGTCCTTGGAAGGCCAAGGCACTCTTTTTGTAATGGTGTCCGGTGCTCGACCGGACAGGTTTTTTGTGTTGTATCTTGACTATTTAAAAGTCCTTGGAAGGCCAAGGCAATTTTAAGTTGTTTATTTCAATGAATATCTCTGTTCTGTACAACCATCATCTTCTTTCATTGTTCGTTTTAATTTTGATAGCCAGAGTTTAAGTAGCCTTTAGTTGTTGCATTGTGAGAGTGTTTAAATTCTCCGACTAGAGTTTAAAGAGCCCTTAGATATTTCAGTCCGGATAGTATGACAAGGGATAAAACCTTAAAAACACTTAGAAAATTTTTAAGAAGGCATCGAATTTTATTCAACCGCCCGGACACCTCATTAAAACCTCCCCGTGCCACCAGGGAGGAAAGAGTATGCCCCCAAATATTTACATGGATGTTTAAACAAGTAAATATTTACACAAGTGCTATTCCAAGTACATCCGGAGATGCTCAATATTCCAAGGATGAGTTAGAACTCTGCCATCTTTATCTTCCAACCAATAAGTTCCACGCTTGATTCTTTCAACAACTATATACAGACCTTCCCAAGTTGGGGCCAGCTTTCCGAAGAGCTTTTCTTTAGTGTGTAAGAAGACATTCCTTAATACTTTGTCCCCTGATTGGAAATCTCTTCTTTTAACTTTGGAAGCAAACCTGCTTCTCATCAAGCCCTGATAGTGTGCAACTCTAAGGTGAGCTTTAACCCGTCTTTCTTCTATCAAATCAAGTTGACCTCTGATTGCCACCTCGTTAGCGTGTTCGGAGAAGTTGTGAACACGAAAGGAGGGGAGGGTCTTTTCTATAGGGGCTACTGCATCCATCCCATAGACCAAGGCAAAGGGTGACTCTTGTGTTGCAGCCCCAGGCGTTGTCCGGTCGGCCCACAAGACTTCTTGTAGATAACTAGGCCACTTCCCAGCAGCCCCTTCCAAATTCTTCTTTAAACCGGAGAGTATAGTTCTATTGGCCACTTCAACTTGCCCATTTGCTTGTGGGTGGAAAGGTGAAGAAAAAAAATGTTGTATACCCCTTGAGGCACAAAAGCTCTCCATTTCTCTATTGTCGAACTGTGGCCCATTGTCTGTTGTTATCTTCTGTGGGACACCAAATCTGCAACATATGTTGGATAGAATGAATTTTATGACAGCTTTTGATGTTGTCCCTGCCAGAGGGGCTGCTTCTATCCACTTCGAGAAGTAGTCAATGGCCACAATTATAGTTTTGCGCCCTCCGGACGCCACAGGGAGAGGCCCTACTAAATCCAATCCCCATCGAGCAAAAGGAATGGGCTCAGAAATTGACTCTAAAGGAATGGCTGGTACATGAATTTCATTGCTATACCTCTGGCATGGGTCACACCTTCTTACCAATTCCTTAGCATCTTTCATGATTGATGGCCAATAGTAACCGGAGAGTAAAACTCTTCTTGTCAAAGCTCTAAACCCACAATGGGCTGATCCCTCACCATCATGCAATTCGGAGAGGACCACTTGTGACTCTTCATCCCCCAAACAACGCAGGAGAGGTTTACTGTAGGACTTTTTGTACAACATCTCTCTCAATATGATGAAACCACGAGCCTTGTGTTTCAATGTTCTGGCTAGTGACTTATCTGGAGGCACGACACCATCGGAGAGATATTGCAGGAGAGGAAACCTCCAATCTTGGGGTTGTTTCACTTGTACTTCAAAAATTTCCTCTCCTTTACCCTTACTAAGTTGAATAAAGGGGCTTTTGAGCACATGGATCCATGGATATGACTCTGTATACGCTATGGTTGCCAATGAGTCTGCTAGCTCATTTTCTATCCGGGGAATATGCTCATAGATAACATCTTTAAACTTAAGTGCGTCATTTTTTAGGAGGAGTAAATACTTCACAAGTTGCTCCTTCTTAGCCTCAGATTGGCCTTGGGCATGGTGGATAAGTAGTTGTGAGTCACTTAACAGCTTGACCCTCTTATCCCCACAAATGTAGGCTAACTTTAACCCAGCTATAGCTGCTTCGTATTCGGACTCGTTATTAGATGCCCTAAAAGCAAAACAAATAGCCTGGTACATCTTGTCTCCATATGGGGAAGTTAAACATACTCCTGCACCGCATCCCATAGTGCTAGATCCACCATCTGTTCGGATGACCCATACTTTCTTATCCTTTATATCAGTAGCTTGCTCTGAATCCCTGTCGGAGTGGAATTCGACCAGAAAATCAGCCGCAGCTTGGGCTTTGACTGCTGTTCGGGGAGCAAAGTCTATGTCGAAGTCCCCCAACTCTACTGACCACTTAGTCATTCTGCTCGAAATGTCTGCTTTTTGAAGGACATTCTTTAAGGGAAAAGAGGTCTGGACGATGATAGGATGAGCCTGGAAATAAGGCCTCATCTTTCTTGCAACTATTACCAGGGCTAATGCCAATTTTTCAAGTTTCAAGTAACGCCTCTCAGCATCTATCAAGCTTTTGCTGATGTAGTACACTGGATGGGGATTACCATCGACCTCTCTTACTAGCACAGCACTGATGGCATAACTTGAAACTGCCAAATATACAAAGAGAGTCTCTCCATCAACTGGTTTGAACAAAGTTTTGGGGGAGGACAGGTGTTTCTTGATCTCATTGAAAGCCTCATCACACTGCGGGGTCCAATCAAAGCCCTTGGCACCCTTCAAAGTTTGAAAGAAAAGAGCACACATGTCCGAAGACCTTGAGATAAATCTGTTTAAGGCAGCTAACCTCCCTGTTAACCGTTGTACTTCTTTAATGTTTCGAGGAGGTTCCATCTGGAAAAGAGCATTTAGCTGGTCCGGATCGGGCTGTATTCCATGCTCACTTATGATATAGCCTAGAAACTTCCCGGACTGTACTCCGAACACACACTTTTCAGGGTTTAACTTCAAATTCAATTTTACCAAGTTGGCAAAAGTTTCTTGGAGATCGGACAAGCGCAATTGCTCATCCACACTCTTCACCATCATATCGTCAATGTACACTTCCATATTTCTTCCAATTTGATCAGCAAATGCCTTGTTGACTAACCTCTGATAAGTAGCCCCAGCATTTTTCAAACCAAATGGCATAACTTTGTAGCAATGAAGACCTCTGTCTGTGACAAATGTGGTATGCTCTTGATCCCTTGGATCTACTTGAATCTGATTGTATCCGGAGAAAGCATCCATAAAGGAAAGCAGCTTGTTCCCAGAGGTAGAGTCTACTAACTGATCAATCCGGGGGACCGGATACAAGTCTTTTGGGCAAGCTCTATTGAGGTCTGTGAAGTCAATGCACATGCGCCACTTTCCATTCTTCTTTCTCACCAAGACAGGATTGGCTGTCCACAAAGGGTATTGAGACTCCTTGATATGCCCCATCTTTGTGAGCCTGTCAACCTCTTGTACAATAACATCAGCCTTTTCTTTGGAAAAAGCTCTTCTTTTTTGAACTACTGGAGCTACGTCTCTCCGGATGGATAGGTGATGTGATATCACTTCTGATGGGACCCCGGTAACATCAGCATTGCACCATGCAAAAACGTGCTGATGGTTCTTTAAAAACTTCAACATTTCATTCTTCAACATAGGTGGCATTTTAGACCCTATCTTGACACTTTTCCCATCTTCCAAACAGTGTGTTTCCACCTCTTCAATTGGTATTAACACTTTGGGGGTCTCCCTGGGGTCATCAATTTCACCCTCACCCCTAGAAAGGCCCTCAAACTGTTATTGTTCATTGATACGGATTGCCCCCAGTGTTCGAGGAGTCAGGGCAGTGGCATAACATTCTCTTGCAATCTTTTGGCTGCTCCGGAACATCATATTTCAAGAACTGGTGGACTGTTGAAGCCACTGCATGCATCCTAGAGAGCCAAGACCTCCCTAGAATAGCATTATAGCAAGTGGGACAATCCACCACAATAAAGAGTATTCTAACCATTTTCTTGAAAGGGCCCTTGCCCAATAACACCTCTTCTTCGAACTCCCCGATCACACCTGCTGAGCTGCCTGTGAAGCCCACGATTGACCTGTCCGAATTCTGAATTACAGCTGGATTTTTCATATTCTTGTAAGTGGTTAGGAAAAGGATATTGGCTGAGCTTCCAGTATCCACCAGGATTCGTCTTATGTCATTGCCCCCTATAGATGCTCCTATGACAACAGCATCCTCATGAGGGCCAGCAATGTTTCTTAAATCATCCTCATCAAACACAATGAAGGGGAATGAGTTCGGTGACTGATAGGACGTCATGCCTCCTTCTAGCTGGGAGGCTAAAGTATGAACATGCCTCTTTCTTGAAGAAGCAGTAGGAGCTGTCATAGTGTCCCCTCCGAAAATTGTAAGCGACTCAAAATACTTAATGAGCCCGGAGACCGATCTAGAATATTCCTCTATAGCACCCACTCTGTTTCGAGTTGGATCAGGATCCAAGAATTCAGATTCCACGTCAAACCTTTCAATTATAACCATGGCCCCCTCCGGAGCAGCATTACTTGGACCAACCCGGTGAGTGTTGTCAGGCCTGTTGCCTCCTCTTTTTTTAACGTAAGCTCCCAGCTTCCCCCTTTCAATCAAGTTTTGAACTTCTTGCTTCAATACTATGCAGTCATCGGTGGTATGACCAATATCATTGTGATATTGGCAAAAAGAGTTGTTGCGATGCTCTCTAGGAGACTGTAGTGTTGCCGGTCTCCGGTAATGCACCTCAATCTTTGTTTTATCAAAAATGGTGGCCACACTTTCTTTTAACTCCGCGAACCACTCTGGTTGCACCCATGGCCCTCTTTTGTTTCTGGATTGCTGACTCTGAGCAGGAGCAGCTGGCTGAGACTGAGCTTTTGCTCTACCATGCCCCTGTTCGGTTTCTCTTGCTTTGTTCCCGGACTGATTTTGATTGGGACTTGGTGTTACTGGGGTAGACCTCACCTGCCTGTGCACCCTGGTTTTCTTTGTTTCATTGACGTTTATCTGTTTGCCAACCTGATTCAGCAACCCTCCCCATGTCATGGCCTTCTTCCTGGTCACCGAATCAGCTAGATTGTCTGGGTTCAAACCCTGTCTCAGGGATGCTATTGCTACCTGTTCGAAGCAATCAGCCAACCCATTCTTTGTGTTCACAAAACGGCTTATGTATTCTTTCAAGGACTCATTTGGCTCCTGGGCACAATGGATTATTGTGTCTCCATTGCCCTTCAGCTCTTTACTCCCTACGAACTTCCTTCGAAAGGCCACCCAAAACGTATCGAAATCTTTAATACAAATCTGAGGTAGGCTGTTGTACCATTTAAGAGCACTCCCCGTAAAGGATTGGGAGAATGCCCTATAAAGTAGTTTATCATCGTCGTCAAAGTTCATCATGAAATTTTTAAATTGCTCCAGATGGTTGTCCGGATCAGTACTGCCATCATACTTCTCTATTTTGGTGCTGTCAAACCCCTTGGGGAGGTTTCCGGACAGAATTTTAGAAGACAATAGAGATTGCCTCCAATTCCTTCCACGACTGAACACAGTATCCTCATTAGGAGTTGCAAAGATACCTGGTTCATCGTGGAAAGCAAAGGGATCCATCAGCATCTTGTCCACATGCCTCCGGTTATGAGATGACCCCTTGCCAATATGCCTTTTCATTCTTCCATGTCTATCTCTTTTTCTTGAATACTTTTTAACCTGCTTTTACTTTTTTCTGGTTCGACCCTCATCGCTGCTAGAGGACAAGGATTTTTCAACTCCCTCGCTGTCCAAAGAGCTATCAGAAGATTCTGAGCTCGAGTCAGAACTCTCCACAGGCTTGGACCGTTGAGACTTTTTAGAACTTGCATGAGTCTTCTTGGTGCTCACATGAGTTTTCGAAGACTCATGCTCTCTGGGGTTATCGGTGTGATGAGCAACCGATGCATTGGATTTTTCTTTCACGCCCATCTTGGCCTTCTCTGCCCTCAGAGCTTCTATTTCACATTTTAGCCTATCACGCTCTTCGACAGTGTATTCATCGTTTTCTTCCACCACTTCGAGCAAAGCTGGTGGTAGCTCAGGATTGTCCGGATTCATTCGGACAGATTTTCTTAGCTGGTTTTGAATGCTTGATTCAGGCACCTTCTCCTCCCACTGTGGTCGCCAATTTGGTGTGGATAATAATCGCCTGAGCGTAGGCTGGTAATTTCAGTTGATATTTTATGGTGGTATGTGGGTGTTAAGTGTTTAGAGTAGAGAGTAGAGAGATAATTAAGCAGCTTGGTAGCAGTTAATTCTCATTCTTCATAGTTAATGCAGGTGGTTGGGTATTTATACCCTGATTTTTGGGCCCTTATGGGCTTTCGGGTCATGTTTAATGGACCCTGGTCATGTTCAAAAACCCATGAGCTCTAAGTAGGAGAGCAAGTAGCTTAGTCAAGAAGAGTTTAGGTTTTTTAGTACTTTTGTCATAGTTCGAACAGTCCTATGGTCATAGTGTTCAAAGTGATCTGTCCGGTTCATGTGATCTGTCCGGTCTGTCCGGTTTGGAGGCCTTGGACTGATTTATCCGTGTCCGGGGAGCATGCTGAATTCGGACTCATCAAGACCCAGTGCTAGATTTTCCAGGTTAAAATAACAAGTTTGTGCATCGACTTAAGGTTTTACTGATGTAGTTTATCGGTCGCTAGATACTCTCCGGTTCTCCCACTAATACCGCACTAATGGAGAAAGGTGAAACAAACAAGTATAAAAAGAATGGATCGCATACTACAAGGGCGGATAGTATTTCTAGTGATGTGAGATAGTTCTTCAATGCTTCAAAATTTGTATTGCCCATCTTGGTCCATACAAACTTTTTAGAACCTCGGAGGACTTCGAATAATGGGTGAATTTTGTCCAAAGCCCTTGATATGAAACGAGACAATGCTGTTAGGCGACCCATCATACACTAAACCTCTTTGATGTTCTTTAATGGTGTCATCTGGATGACTGCTTGTACTTGGGTAGGGTCGGCTTCGATGCCCTTCTTATTCACTATGTATCCCAGAAATTAACCATTATGGACGTCAAAAGAGCATTTGACAGAGTTGAGCTTTAAATAAAATTATCGTAGGAGGTCGAACACGGTTTGGAGAACCTCGAGTTGTTTATCCGTCGTGTGTATTTTGAAGATCATATCATCAATATACACCTCCATGTGATGTCCATGATTTACAAGACACTGGTGCATGGAGCCTACAATCTTTAAGTCGAACGACATCACAGTGTAGCAGTAGAGGCCTCCCTCACTTTGGAACGCCATGTGTTCCTCGTCAGACGAGTTTAGGTGAATCTGATCGTAGCCTGAGTACGCATCTATAAATGAAAGGAACTCATACTCCGATGCTGAATCTACCGACTAAGCGATACGAGGCAAAGGGAAATCATCTTTTAGGAATGCCTTATTCAAATTTGTGAAGTCGAATCACATGCGCCATTGTCCCGTTTAATTTTTTACCAACACTGGGTTTGTGACCTGAAGAGGGTACCGAACTCGTCGTATATTCCTGAGTCGAGATAGTTTGTCTACCTCAGCACTTATGGCATCTTGTTTCTCAGCTGGGAATTGAATGTCTCTTCTGTCATACATGCTTGGCATATGTATCAATTGCTAATTCTTGGTAAATTATAGATGGTTCTACCTCTAACACATCACTAGCATTCCAAGCGAAAATATCCAAGTTTCTTCCTAAAATATCGATTAACACATGTTTAAAAGCAGTTTCAATTTGTTACCTAGGCACAAAGTGCAGCCTTCGGTCACCAGTTCCTCAACTGAATCTGTAAGAGGTACGTCGAGTTGCTCAGTTTCTCTTGAGTCATCTATATGATCGAGCGAGGGGAGTGTCGTACTTTCTTCTCCGCGCATCCCATCGCCAGTTAATTGCTATGGGAGAGGCTTGGTTGGATGAAGTGTAATTGTATAACACGTTCTAGTTGTTCGTTGGATGCCCCTTATAATTTTGACTATGTTCCGAACTGGGTACTTGATATATTGTCTGAAAGTGCACAGAGTGACCTCCGTCTGATGCAACCACGATCGTCCGATGAAAGCATGGTAAGAGCTGGGAGAATCGGATATCATGAATAACGTCTTGAGTTCTTTCTTAGTAACCTCATAGCCTACTTTGACCATAAGCTCGACATCCCCCATGCATTGATACAACTTCCCTTCATACCCTACCAGATTACGTTGGGTAGGTTTATAGGGTGGAACTTCTTGCATGCGATCATAACTAGCTTTGAAGATGATATTAGTCGAACTGCCACCATCAACTAAGGCCCTAGTAACCATTACTTCTCCAATGTTCAAATTTATCGTTAATGCATCCTCGTGTGGTGTGGTGACCTCGCGTAAATCATCATCATTAAATATAAGATCAATGACCGAATCTCGGTAATTGTGGTAAGCTGAAGCCTCAACAACCTACAATTCATGGTCGGTTCTTGCCCTTTTTTTAGACTTTGAGTTGTTGTCTAGCATCATTTCCTCCCCAGTGATGGTAAACAACCATTGTTACTTTCATGTATCTATCCACTTATCTTCATAAGGCATCTCTTCATTGACTGACTGAGGTTCATCCCTCTACTCGGGATGGCGATGACGATCTTGTTGTTTAACGAACTGGACGTGCTCACCATTGTCTATTAACCTTTGGATCTCCTCTTTGAGCTGCTAGCATTTATCAGTTGAGTGGTCATGGTCATTATGGTAAGAACAGAAGTGTCAGCTTGATCTCATGTGACCAAGTATGCTTATAATTCGAGGTGGCTCGTATCTTGTTATTTTCTTTGTTTGATCGTAAATAACCGAGATTGTCTCAGTTAATGGGGTAAAGCACCTGGACGGGTTCTCATAATGCATTGAGCGGCGGGCGCCCTCACGACGAGGCCCATCATCCATATTTTTTCTATTGTACGATCCTCCTTTGAAGTCTGAGGTATATTTTTTTGACGAATCTTCTTTTCTAGCATCATATACTTGGATGAACTCATCTGTTCAGACCAACAAATCTCTCATCTTTTCCACCAAAAATTTGACTAGATCATCATACAACTCCCCCCTCGATCAAGCCCTCTCTGGAGGGAGGCAACTGTCATATTCTCTTCCAAATCTGGCAAGGTATTCATAGTATAGAAAAAAATTTAACATAGCTTTTTAGCGACTCACCTTTTCTTTGGTAGAGGTCCGCGATAAAGTCTTTTTTGCGTCAGAGCTCTCTATTGCCAACGAATCTTTCTAAAAATCGATAAATATACGAATTCATAAATAAATCCCTTACGAAGACTGCTAAACTAGTCCATGGAACTAGCTTTAAGAGTTATAGATAGGGCTTGGCAGAGCATGGCGTCGTCTGTGTTTAACGTCATCACAATGCTGTGAAACTGATCTAACTACCTCTCATGATACCTTGTACCATCACACGCTTCCATTCTGAATAAGTCTAATTTTCTGGAAAGCTGGGCTTCGAGGATCTTGTCTACGAATGGAGACTTCTTAAGGACGTAAGTGGACATTCTTGGGCGGACTCGATTGTACTACACGTCCTCATTTTCTCGAACCCTCTTTGGAGTATCCGGTTGCATATATTATCGCGTTTTTTGTCAGTTGGATCGTCTTTTGCCATTGATTTCTCCTTCTCCTTCTCATTTATCCTCGCATTTGGAAGACTGATTCCCTTGGTTAGCACGGCTGATATAAACCCCCGAACGATGCCCGCCATGGCTAGTTCCTCACATTATGGCTGTTAATGGATGCAGGGCATCATTTAGTTCAACCATGGTCTTTTTCATGGCCTGCTCCCTGGCGTCTTGGTCGTATGCTACCCTCTGTTGTTCATGCTGCAGGTGTTGAAGTTGTTGCTCCAGTTGTTGGACTGTCGGCATGATTTTTGGGTTACCAGCTATTGTTTCCTAACAAAGTAGGGCCCATAACATTTACCAATACGGGCGGTGCCATCTTCGGCTCAATGGTAATTGGTGGTTGACCACCTTGGGGTTCTCCTTCAAGGTGGTTTGCCTCCATAATCTCTGGATTAATGATATTGACATGAGACAACTGAATCTGCCCATCCACTTGCTTCGTTGCAATTCTCTGGTGATTCGTCCCCTCGCACGCTTCAGAACTTCATTTCGATCCCTGATCGCGTTACTACCATGGTTAAAGAACTTCACTCTTGTATATTTTTGTTAGATTTTCCCACAGACGGTGCCAACTTTGTTAAAGAAAAATATAACAAGAATTCTGGCAAGTATTAATTTATTAATCAGAGAAGAAAATATGGATTTTTACGTAATCGTTAACCTATTTATAATGTTTAGAGTGCAGTTTTATTTTTTTCCCTAATTACATAATTTTCTTAATCTCATTCGTGAACCAGAATTTATGGTAATGGCTCTATAATTTAAGCCATTACTCTTGTCATAATCCGTTAAGTCGTATCGAGTCAAAAACCATTTAAATGAAGTTAACATTCTTTATGAATTCTTCAATAATTGCAATAAACGGTCGGACTCATCATACATTGGTAACTATGCGTTTTTTCTTAACGGGCCTTGGTATGCTAATTGTTTCTTCGTGTGCGGCCTCTGTTCGGTGAGGCATATGCTTAGTTGTTCTTTAAAAGTTGGTGTTGATGCCTATTGATTGCTTCTAGGCACGGTTATTGGCATTGATATTGTCTGATGAGCTGTCAGTTACCTTGTTAGGACATGGATTCCTTTCGGTTTGACATCGACCACTTGATATCAAGTGTTTGTACTAATGTATTGCTTATAGATCGTCTTGGTTACGTATAAAGAAACCATTAGTTTAATTTTATTCTCGTTTTTACATTATTTCTATATGCTTGGATTTTGTTTGATCTATTAGTTGATGGGCGCGTCCTTATTATATTTCACTCCCGTATATAAGTATGAACAAGTCGTTTCCCGCACTATATGAAATTGTTTGTTTTAGACCTAAAAATCCCCCACGGTTTTACTTTTTTTCCACCTTCAAAAGTTATTTTCCAAGCTAATATATGTTTTTATTTATATATATAATTGATCATTTTTGTATCTATCTACCACTGAAGCTTTGGTCGCAACTTACCGGATACATTAAGTTTGCAGCGGTTGTTGGTTGGTTAGATAGAAAGCCATTACTTTCAGAAGGGTTTGCAGTGTTTTGAAAAAGGAAACGTAAGAAGCTTGGGATTTTTGTTGTGTTTTAGTGCGAGTGTGTGTAAAAAATTGGTCGTGTTCTTTACCTTTGCCAGAATTTTTGCCGGAACTGTATATACTGTCGGAGGTTACATCAAACAGCCGTTTGAACTTTCTGTTCATCTCATGGCAGAGTTGTATTGATGACATTGTATCTATTTCTTTTCGTTAGTTCCTGTTTAGCATAAAATAACTATGATATATGCATATTGATATGTGTATTTTGATTGTGTATACGTGTATGTGTTAGTTTGTATGGTTTGTAACCACCTTCAGTAGCATTCTTTCCAACATGTTGTGTTCGAAAATAAAACGAACATCCAGAATATCATGAACCATTTTTGGTGAACGAAAATATTTATTCTTTATTACTCTTTAAAGAAAGCGGAATCCAACTCGAAACAAACAAGCAACACATAACGATGCCATTTCTTAGAGCTTAGATGGTCCCTTGACATGATGTACCACAATCCAATTATAAGCACCAAGTGTCAGAAAATCATCAAGCCGCGCAGTTGTACATTGACGAGTGAAAATCTTGCAAGCTTCTTTGTACATTCCCTTTCTAAACTTCTCCCTACCAACCTCTCTTTCAATCCTAGCCATCTCATCTTCTACAACTCTTCCAAAGAGGTCCAAGTTTACCTTAATCCCCATCCCATCTCCGTCCAATTCCACTCCGTACTTAAGCCACTGCCAGTTTTGAACGCGGCTAATCTCAGCTGTTGCAGCATCTTCCATCAGGTTATAAAGAGGCACCGACCCGCTTCCAGTAAGCCAAGCAGCTAAGTACTGAATGCCCACGCGGGTGTTTAGACGCAGGCCTTCCATAGTGCGGACGCCTCTTGGCCTTTGTAGAAGGTCCTCTTCGGTTAGGGTTGACACGTCTTCTCTTTTGATCGAGTTGATTTGGTTTGCAGCATTGCCCATGTTGTTTGTGAATATCTCCATGCAGATTGGGATTAGCCCTGGGTGAGCTGCCCATGTACCGTCGTGTCCTGCCTTAACTTCCCTTAGCTTGTCCTTCTTCACTAAATCTAGTGCTGCCTTGTTTGCCTCTGGATCGTCTTTGATAGGAATCTGAGCTGCCTGTAAAAAAAAAATCGATTACCAAAGATTTATTATGTGAATATTCACAGTTATATGCGAAACTGCAAGAAATATGAAGGAAAACATACCATGCCACCCATGGCGTGCACTCCGCGCTTATGGCACGTCTTGATAAGCAGATCAGAGTAACTTCTCATGAAGTGCTGATTCATGCCAACTAGGCCTCTATCAGGCAAGATACGATCCGGGTGAGACTGAAATGTCTTGACATAGCTGAAAATATAATCCCATCTTCCACAGTTAAGACCAACAGAATGGTCCCTTAGCTCGTACAAGATTTCGTCCATCTGAAAGGCAGCCGGAAGTGTTTCAATCAACACCGTTCCTCTAATGCTTCCTCTTTCTATTCCTACAGTCCTCTCTGCCTTCTCAAACACACTGTTCCATATTTTTGCTTCTCTGCAAAGATAATAAGGTTTCTTTTGGTTTCACTGTATTGATTAAGGGGCTGCTTTAAGGGTTACGAAATACATATTGAAAATAGAACTGAAAAATCTTCTCTCTTTTTTTTCGTTTAATCAGATTTATTATTTTTTAAAGCCAAAAGCCAACTTAGTTCAAGATTAAAAAGTTGAGCAACCAAGCACTCTTTTTTTATTCTTGAAAGCCAACAAGTCCAATAGGACTAAACAAAGCATATGTAAACATATTTGTTACCTTGAATGCTCCATCTTAGGAAGATAGAAGAACGGCCCATATCCTCCACCTTGCGTCTGACGAAACTTTGCGTAGTTGTGGTAAAAATAAAGACCAAAGTCTACTAGACAACCTGTGGCGGGTTCACCATCAATGAAAATATGAGCCTCGGGTAAATGCCAACCTCGTGGGCGAACGAATAGCTTCGCCGTCTGATCATTGAGCTTGTAAACTCTGTTTCTCGCCTTATCGTGGAAGGTTATAGTCCTATCAATAGCATCTTTAAGGTTAAGCTGTCCTCTCATAAGGTTTTCCCAGCTAGGAGATAGTGCATCTTCGAAATCAGCCTGTCAATTGAAAAATTCTGATAGTTTAATTGACTTTAGCTATCAAATTGTCTACTTCTACTGCTATCAGTTTAGCCACAAAATACTAGATTTTTGTAATAACAACAAACTTTGCGTTATTTGGTATAGAAGCTGCCAAAATGAAAATCAGTACATACTCTTCAAAATAAATTACTAAACACCATCATCAAGAACAGGGGAAAAAACAGAGCTATCACCTAATAATACACTAGTGTCTCAGATTAGTATTCTTCAAATATGTTTTGTTGAATTGTACTTTGTCTAAATATTATCATATGATTGTTATATATAAATTATTACTTATGTTAACAATAAATATTAGATTATGTCGGACTATATGAAGTATCTCACCATGAACACTTTAGCTCCCGAATTGAGTGCATTAATAACCATTTTCCTGTCGGTCGGACCCGTGATCTCAACTCTCCGATCAGCAACAGCAGAAGGCACCGGCGCACAGACCCACTCCCCTTCCCTGACACATTTTGTGGCCGGGTCAAACCCAGGCAAACCTCCACCATCGTAAAAGCTCTTGGCTTCTTTTCGACAGGACATGGCATACTTCACATGGCTCCTGAACTCCCTTTGCAATCCAGCAACAAACTCGAGGGCCTCCTTGGTGAGGATCTTGGCAAAGTCGTGGTCATACCTACCGCGGATATCCACGCCGTGAGGGACATCGTAGAACTGGATATTATTCGCCTGTTTGGTGATTCCTGTCGGGTAATGAAGTCCTGTACCGCTCTCCATTTTCTTGTGAATATAAAATAGAGAAAGGTGATTATTATATAGAAGGGAAGAGATAGGTACGAAAGGTGTTATCGTTATGGGTTTTGCATGACTGTATATGATAAAGCGTGACGAAAGAGATAATATAAAAAGAGGCTGCTGTTGGAGTTTGTGCCTGCCTAGAAAAGTGAGTTTAAGTGGTAGGATAGGCCTATTGCTATCGCAATTTGGATGCACCCTCGAGATTATTTTGGCCTTGACGGGCTAGATAACCATGAGAAACGATTATGGACTGGGCTTGTTATAGCCCACTTATCATATACAGTTAGAGGATAGAGTTTGGTAAAAGTTATATACGGTTTTTGTATATTAGATACTGCAAAAAGGTGTTTTAATATATACAAAATGGTCGATAAATAAATGAAACATTCATATAGTGAAAAACATTATTAAGAGGGGTTAAGGTAATTATCTCAGCGTATTTGTGATTTTGTTCATCCATATTGATATAATTCTTTAAAAATATTTGGAAATTTTAAACTCTTTAACTGATTTAAAGTATTGCTTATATATTATTCAACTCTAAATTTTTTGAAAATCTAAACAATATTAAATTTTAAATTATAAACAAATTTTACACTTGAATTCAGTTATATAGAATTAAACAAACACGAATAGTTTTGTATGATAGCTATGAAACATGTGATTTAATATTTTTTTAGTTATGAATAACATGCCTTTCACATAAATCGTGCGAAAATGTTTGACGAATTTGTACAAACTCATAGGAACCATGCTACGTTGCCCAACATTTTTGTACAGTTTGTGCGAGGCTGCCAAACATCGTCGAGCGTCTCGTTTGGCTTTGCTGATTATTTTCGTATGGTTTGTATAACTTTGGCTTTGCTAATCATTTTTGTATGGATTGTATAACTTTTTCAAGCATCTTCACGCGATTTGTACAGATATGTGTGAGTTTTCACATGTATCATGTGATCTTTAAAAATTTGTGTTTAGTAATTTTTTTTGTTCCAATTTGGAATGTCAATTGAATTTTATAGGAACCCGATGAAACAAATTGTTTGTGTGTCTAAGAAAAAAGATGATTTAACCAAATGGAGTAAGAGCATAGGTCGAGAGTTAGGATACATCAT
The DNA here is from genome assembly GCA_036936605.1 of Limnanthes douglasii subsp. nivea. Classification (NCBI taxonomy): domain Eukaryota; kingdom Viridiplantae; phylum Streptophyta; class Magnoliopsida; order Brassicales; family Limnanthaceae; genus Limnanthes; species Limnanthes douglasii. The sequence goes on from JAUPFV010000003.1 coordinate 169,686,631, forward strand.
CAATGTTAATATTTACGATGATAGATATAGTGGAAAGTATTTTAGGTTATATTACAAATGTGAGAGGTTGGTATTTTTAAAAACAATTGTGCGGATGATGCGAAAAAAAAAATCTTTAAAAAATGGGATTGTCTGAAGTTTTTCATATAAAGGCACGCCTTGATTATTGGTGATTTACCATTATATACGGACAACGCAACCATCCACCAGTCACGTGCTTCGAGGGTTATTCATAAGCCACAAAACTAAAATCGGACGAGAAGAAGTTGTCTGTAAGTTATTGTTGTTGGATGTTTATCATATTTTTTGAAAACATTGACCAGTTCCAAACGCAATACTTGTTATAAAAAAAAAATGAAGGATCGCGCTAATTTATAGTGGCGTCGGACAACCTAAGGAACATGTGTGACCGTCAATGTTTTCTTGTGCGTTTTATAAGTACTTTATTGTGCAGTATTTTGAAAACGATAATGATAATTCTATTATTTAAAATTATGTGTGTAACTTCAACCAGACTGAAATTTTACATAAGTTTTATTTTTATGAGTTCGGAGAAGCAAACAAACCAAATAATTCAACGAACTAATTAAAACAATATGATTTTAAAAAAAAAACTTACCTCCTCATTAAAGATGTTGTATTCCTCGTTTTCTTGATATCCATTGTATAAACTATGAACGTGAGATAAGGTGTTTTAAACACCATATCAGGATTCGACCTTAAAGGAACTATAGGAACAGTACTGATCGACCTTTCTCCTATTTCAAAATGACTACTAGTTGAAGAAAATGTATGATTTCCAATGGATAACTCAGGATAACTTAATATGTTTATGAATATATATAAAATGATACTATAAACCAGCTTCGACTAAAGGTCAAGACTCTGACTCGATAACATATGAAACATTACCTCTATATAAATCTCTAAGAAATCTCATATGGGGAGTCATCCTTAAAAGATAAGAGAATTTTATGTTATATAAATTCTTAACAAATAAATTTTCACCCGAATTCGTAAAAGTGCTTATAAAATAAAAATTATATTTTATTTAGCAAAGTGGCATATCTAAACTAATATAAAATTATCATACAACAAGATAAAATCATGAAAAATATTAAATTAAATTACATATAATTTGTGTGCAATAATGTCCGAATTTCATTACACATTTAGCACGTTAGGTGCGAAAATGAAAAATAATATTTGCATATATATGTGAAAAGATAATGGACATCTTCACACATAAAGTTCGAATAGATGGCTCATCTTCACGTAGCTCATGCGAAAATGGGCAAAAACCAACACCGTCATTTAAAAAAATATATAATCTTGTCTATGTGATATATATATATATATATATATAAGATTATATACATTTTTTAAATGACGGTGTTGGTTTTTGCCCATAATTCGGTTTTCATCCAAAGGGGTAATTCGAACAGGATAAACAAAAAATGATGACTAAACAGTAACCTAAGCGAAACTATGATTCAGCTATGTGCCTAGTCCCTTGAATCATGGGCTTTAAGGATCATAAAATGGGTCCAAATAGAAGATCTAACTCGAATGACCCATGAACTATAAAAAGAGTATAAATACCTTAATAAAATAATATTAAATAGGTTGGACTTTTTCTAAAACAATAAATAGAAGCATACACCTTCTTTCTCTCACTAGTCTCTACTAAATACTTAATATCAACCAGCTGAAAGATCTTCCGATATTACCTTTAAATCAGATTTTTCCATTACGAGATTGGCGTCCACGATGGGAGTACGAGGTGCCTGAATAGCTTTATTCAAAACCTTAGTTTGAATTTGAAATTCGAAAATTATTGAGACATGGATGTCAATATGTAAGAAGTTCTACCTCGTGAAAATGAAAGAATAATAGATGAAATGAGCATGTTACTATGTCTGATGTCAATCACAGCACAGAGGAAAGACCATTCATACAAGAGGAACGTGATCAGTTGAGGGCTGAGATTGAAGCTCTGAGAGTCCAAAGGCAAGCTAAAATAACATTGAAATAAAAATCTGATACGGGAGGTATATCTACATATGAGCCTGGTGGTAATAACAAACGAGGTGAAAATGATCAGTCTCCAAAGGCTCGTATTAATTCTAAAAAGCAACATCGGGTTAAACAAGTGATGAGAACGTCAGGATCTGTTAAAATTTCAACCACAACATCTGACTTTGAAGGTTCTTCTTCATCAAGTAGTGACTATGGACATCAAAAGAAAAAAATAAAAGTAATCTAAAAACATTATAAGAAAATAGATAGAAAGGGTAAAGGAAATAAGAAGAAGTATCAAGGCAAAAGTTAAAGGATCGGTTGATCAAGATATTGATCATTTGATAAGTGATCATTTTGCTACCCAATCTGAACCATATATATTTGCCACTCCGGACGAAGATCACATGTTTAGCCAAAGTCACAATTGGAGGCAATATCCCTTGACCTCAAAGATTTTAGTTGGGCATCTTCCGATGTGTTTTGAAAGTTCTAAAGTATAAGTATACGATGGAAACAAATATCCTGATAATCACCTTGAATAGTTCAAGAATTACATTATGAATATTGATGATGATGACAACATTTTATGTCAGGCTTTCTCGCAGACTTTCAACGGAAGTACATTAAATTGGTATAACAGTTTGCCACATATATCTAATAAAAACTTCGATGTATTTTGGATGGCCTTCCAGAGGAATTTGTGGAAAGTAAAGAACTCAAGGTAAATGGTGATACCAACATCCATTGTGCGTAAGAACCGAATGAATATTTAAAATAGTACATCAGACATTTTGTAAATACAAAAAATGGGTTAGTTGATTGTTTTGAGCAGGTGGTTATTGCTTCTTTAAGAGAGGGTTTGAATCTGGGTGAATTAGATGATTCGGTAACTCGGAAGAAAGCAATGACTTGGGGAGGGTTACTCAACCAGGTTGGAAAAGAAATCACAGTGGAGGAAACTAAAAAATCTAGAGTACCACGCGAGAACAGATCTTCTCCAATTATTCCAATTCCACAAGATAGTACTCAATCCCAAGTCACGGTTAATTATAAGCCTAAATTTTCCGGATAGGTTTCGCATCGGCCTAAGAAAAATCAATCAAATCAAAACCCACAAGGTAGACCCAGAAGGGATTAGTGGGTTCAACCTGAATGGTTTGCCGAACTGGGTGAAAGTGTAGCTACCATATATGAAATAACTAAGAATATTGTGCATTTTCGAAGTCTAGCACCGATTCAATCTCCTAAAGAAAATTGAAATACTTATTTTTATAAATACCACAATGATGTGGGTCATGGTACCCAAGGTTGTATTGCCTTAAAGCAGGAGGTACAGATCTTAATTGAAAAGGGAAAACTATCAGCGTTTGTTAAAAAAAATTGGGCAATAGGCCAGTTAATACTTACTCTCAACCTAGTGCAAGTACACCAAAAGCAACTTCGCAAAGTGCTCCAAGATAAAATATTTTCATATCTAGACAGGAATATACCATGGTAATTGTAGAAAGGTTTGATGTGGATTTGGAGTACTTGGATCTTGATCCTGATCCAGATCGGAATTAAGTCGGGATCATTGTAGAAAGAACAGTCACGAGATCTGAACTATTGAGCTTTTTTGAATCTTTAATCATTTTTTAAAGGGGGGATACTGTGACAGCGCCTTCAAGTTGTTCAAGAAAAAGACATGTCAATAGACTCACAACTCAGTTAGAGAGAAAAATGTCTACCCATCTCTATCAGATTCCTACTTCATTCATTATCTTCTATGGGATGATTTGAAAAATAGCGCGGGTCCACGCGAAGATGTTGTGGTAATAAAGGTGTTCATTGAGGGTAATGACGTACGTAGAATCCTGATGATACAGGCAGTCCGGCCAATATTTTGTTCTTATCAACTTATAAGCAAATAAAAAATCCTTCAATTATCCAGCACTCGAATTGGACCATAGTCGGATTCAATGGTAGCTCAGCCGATGTGACCAGAGAGTTTGAAGGAGAGGTCATGTTAGGAAAAGGGTGATTCAAGAAGATGGTGAGGGTTTTGTTTGTGATAGTTGATTTTCCAACATCTTACAATGTTATATTTAGAAGCTCTTGCTTGTCTATGATGCATGCAGTGGCTTCCACAGTTCACCAATGTTTGAGATACATTGTAGGAGTTCAGGTTGGTGTTGTCCGAAGTAGTTAGAAGCTAGCCTGTGAATGTTATGTCACTGCTCTTGCTCCAACATCGTTGAAAACAATCTGAGTTGACAAAAAATAGCAATCATTGAAGGTTTCTTCTGAACCAAATGAAATAGATGATCCAAGGGAGGCTCATAGCGCATTGAACCCTATTGAAGAATTTGATATTCATCGTTTGGCAGAAGGTAAACGTGTCAAGGTTGGATCTAAATTATTGGTGTAATGAGGATGTAACTGGAGTGCCAGCCAGCGTGATTAGTCACAAACTGTCTGTTCGATCCGATAATGGGTCAGTGGTACAAAAAATAAGAGCTTGTTCTAGATAAATATCTGAGGCAATAGTCCAAGAAGTAGATCGGATAACCAAGATAAGATATATTAAATAATCTCAATACCCTCTTTGGACAGCTAACCCAGGTTTAGTCAAGAATAAAAATGGAAAATAGCGTATGTGTATTGACTTTACAAATATCAATAGAGCTTGTCCCAAGGATCGGTTTCCAGTTCCCGAATAGATCAACTAGTAGATTCTACCTCAGGGAACAAGATGTTGTCATTTATGGATTATTTTTTCTCGATATAATTAGATACAGATGGATCCAAATGATCAAGATCACACTACATTCATCACTGATAGGGGGCTTCATTGTTATAAGGTAATGCCCTTTGGTCTGAAGAATGTTAGTGCCACTTACCAACGACTGGTGCATAAAGCGTTTGCCAATCAGATCGGAAGAAATGTAAAAGTGTATATCGATTATATGATGGTTAAAATTCCTAAGGAAGAAGACCACATATCCGATCTTCAAGAAATATTTTCTAACTTGGAAGCTATTAATTTGAAGTTAAATCCTGAAAAATGTACATTTGGGGTTTGATCTAGTAAGGTTTTAGGTTATATTATCAGCGAGAGAGGAATTCAGACTGACCGAGACTAGTTAAATACTTCGTTGGCCATGGATTCACCTTGGAATACTAAATAATTTCATATACTGACTGGAAGATTGGCAGCGTTAAACCGATTTATTTCAAGATCATCAGATAAATGTGCTCAGGTTTTCGAAGTCTTAAGAGATGCTGAAGACTTTAATTGGTCTCCGAATTGTGACCAAGTTTTTTTTAGATCAAGAGACATTTATCTTCACCAAAAACTTTATTTAAACTTTTTGATGGGGAAAGGATTTACATGTATTTAGGAGTATCAGAATACACTGTAAGGGTTGTATTGGTGCAAGAAGTTGATAATTACCCCCGCCCTGTCTATTATATCAGTAAGAGTTTGTTGGAAGCTGAGAACATATACTTAAAATTGGAGAAATTGGCCTTAGCATAGGTAATAGCAACTCGAAAGATGAGACCTTACTTCCAAGCACATTGTATCATAGTTCGAACCTCTTTTCCATTGAAGAATGTGCTACAAAAGGCTGACAAATCGGGAAGAATGATTAAGTGGTCAGTTGAGCTTGAAGATTATAATATTGACTTGGCTTCCCAGACTGAAATCAAAGCTCAAGCTATAGCTGATTTTTTTAGTAAAATTTCACTATAAGAGGCCTCGTGAAGAAACTCAAATAAGTAAGAACAAAAAAGAATGGGTGATCTGAACTGATAGTGAATCTAGTACAATGGGAAGTTAAGCTGGAGTTTTTCTAATCTCTCCCTATGGTAATTTCATCTATCAAGCTATATGTTTTGGCTTATATGCATCCAACAATGATTCGGAATATGAGGCAGCAATAACTTGAGTAAGGCTAGCTCAAATATGTGGTGCCAAGAGAGTCTGATTGATAAGTAATTCTCAGTTACTCGCCCATCAAGCTCTGGGGCAATATGAAACTAGGAAATATCATTCGATAAAGTATCTACAAGTATTAAGAGAGGTTTCAATTAGGTTTAAATGTGTCGAACATAAACATGTTTCAAGATCGTAAAATTTTATGGTTGATTTTTTAGCCACTATAGCTTGCTCTGAAGCTTATCATTGGATAATAGTGCAAGACTGTCCTTCTATAGCTATAAAATAGAATAAAGGGTGGAAAAGAAGAAAGTCTACATGTATTAAGCACACTCTCTAAAGACTCGAGAAATGAGATTCAAGAATTTGTCACTAATGGATTTTTACCTTCAGATAAGGTTTTGGCCAAAAAGATCAAGTATAAAGCTCGTGGTTTCCTAGTTTTGAGGGGAGTTCTTTATAAAAAAATATTTCAGCAGGCCTCTACTGCGTTGCCTCGGACCCAATTAATTTCAAAGTTTTTTTATCAGAATTGCATGATGGTGAAGGGTCAGCACATTGTGGCTACAAAGTTTTGAATAAAAGAATATTGTTAGTGGCATACTATTGGCTTACCATTATGGCATATGCTAAAGATTTGGTAAAGAGATGTGACCCTTATTAAAGGTATAAAAATGCGATCCATGTGTCGGCAGTCCCCATGAAATCTGTATCTGAACCAATACTTTTTGATAGACGGGGATGGACCTGGTCGGACCCTTTCCAATGGCTTCTGAGGGTTGCCAAACTATAATAGTGGCCATAGATTACTTCTCTAAGTGGGTAGAAATTGTACCTTTGTTTGGAACAACATCTAAAGCGGTGATAAATTTTATTATCTCCAATATATGTTGCCGATTTGGCATCCCCAATCGCATCAATACTTATAATGGTCCTCGATTTGACAAAAAATACGTGGAGAGATTTTATATATCAAGAGAAATTCAACATTGTTTTTCTTATCCTTTTCACCCTCAAGATAATAGACAAGTTAAAGTAGAAAATCGGAAAATTTTAATGGGTTTGAAGAAGAATCTAGAGGGAGCAGTTGGGAAATGGTCAAGCTACTTACAAGAGGTACTATAGGCATATCGAATCACTCCTCATACACCTACTCAAGAGTCTCAATTCGCTTTAGTTTATGGGATGGATGATATTACGCCTATAGAAGCTACCCTTCATTCTTTTAGATTTTAAAATTATTCTGAAGAGTAGAATAAGGTGGTTGTTAGGGCTCACTTGGATTTAATTGAAGAAAAAAAAGTGAAAGCTCATCTAAGAATTGCACATTACCAAGGCTTGATTTGGAGTAGGTTTGCGTCTAATGTAAAAATAAGAGATTTTCAAATTGGACATAAAGTGTTGAGAAAAGTGTTCTTACACGCTAAGGAGAAACAATACGGAAAATTAGCTCCTAATTGGAAAGGACCATACATCGTATATGGAAGAGTTAAGCAGGAAATATAGAAGCTTCAACGACAAAGAAGGAAACCCTTTGAACCACACTTGGAATGTTGAGCATCTCAGTTTATATATAGAATGAACTCATCTTGTAAATATTTACTTTGCTTTACTTCAATATAAATATTTGGGGGCATAATCTTTCCTATTTGGGTGGTGCAGAGAGGTTTTAATGAGGTGTTTTTTGCCTTTTTTTTTAACAAAAAGTGTGTTAACTAAAATCGGGTGGGTTAAAGGCTTATTAAAGACTTGTTACTTTTGCCTTCAAATGGATTACCTTTTAATGGATCTGATGGATTAAAGAATTATTAACCATTTATTTCCTACAAATGGATTACCTTTGAATGACATATATGGATTAAAGACTTATTAAACATTTATTGCCTTCAAATGTATTACCTTTGAATGACTGAGATGGATTAAAGACTTATTAAACACTTATTGTCTTTAAATGAATTACCTTTGAATGGCTTAGATGGATTAAAGACTTATTAAACATCTATTTTCTTCAAATGGATTACCTTTGAATGGCTCTGATGGATTAAAGACTTATTAAACATTTATTTCCTTCAAATGGATTACCTTTGAATGACTCGGATGGGTTAAAAACTTATTAAACAATTACGACCTTCAAATGGATTGCTTTTGAATGGCTTGGATAAATGTAAGACTGATTAAGGGTTTACTGCCTTTAAAGAAAATACCTTCTAATGGCTTGATTGGATTTAATATATTGCTGAAGTTTTATTATCTTCAAGTATCATCAGATATTAATGGAATTATAAAAGAAAATACAAAGTGAATAAACAAAAAGATGGCATAAAATACTGATATGGTCATAAAAGATATCCAATCCACATTAAAAAGAGATGCCTTGTATACAACAAGGACTTGTGCAAACAGGGTTACTAGAAAATCTGAACCAAAAATAAAAAAATGTCTTGCATACTCCTAGGACTTTGATTCAAAACACAAACACAGTAAAACTAGTTAAGGGCTCGTTCCCCTCGGTTTCCTTCTCAACCTTGCCATCTCCTTTTTCTTCTTGATCCTCATATGAATCTTCCTCAGCCTCATCATCAGATTCAGATTCATCCGAGGAAATATTAAGTTTATTACTTTTCGTCATAGTATGAAAAGGGATTTCTTCATATAACACGAACCTCCATAACTTCCCAAGAGACCGTTTGGGAAAAATCTCATGGAACAATAGGACCATATCCGATTTAACGAATTCCTCTCTCCGATCCATATATTTTAGCACCCCCTCAGCATATACATCCACTGCAACAGCTATGTTTTGAGTTTTTTTCTCTTTTAGAGAAGTAATCTCATCTTCATTTTCCATAAGAAGATCTTGTAACCCTATTTTCTCCCTGGATAATTGGTTGACGACACTCTTATCCTTGGTCAGTTGTTCCCTTTTAGAGATAATTTATTTGGAAGTGGTAGACTATAATTCGGTATAACCAACCTGTAACTTTTCATGATTGGACTTAGCTAGCACCAAATCACTATTGAGTTTTTTCTTTTTTTGGGCCAAAGTTTCAACCTTGTTTTGTTTAGCCTTGATAGAATCTTTCAGGCTTTGATTTTCATTGATTTGACTTGAGATCTAACCTGCCTCTTTAAGTCGACTATTGGCCTTACATAGCCTAAAACTACATAAACCAGTGTATCATGCTCACTGGACACTTCAAAGGATTCACCATTATGTATCACAACATTGGCAATGATGGTAGATTGGGGGAAATCCTTGTCAAAGTATTCCTTATCAAATTCACTAAAATAAAGGTTACACATGTCATTGAAATTAACATCAACATGAAACGCTTGGGAAGGAGGATCAATATGTACCTTTTCTTGGCAAGAAACCTTGGGAAGAGTACTAGAGGGAGGGACCTCAGAAGGAGTATGATCTCCAAACCAATGGTACTTTTGTTCTTTTTTCCTACTCTCTTATCACTACCATATTTTCTCATCTTCTGCCTTCTCTTTCTCTTAACCATTGGAGAGTTTAATGGCTATTTAGCCTCACCCATAGTAACAGGTAAAATCCTCCAGCAAAGCAGTATCAATCTCATCTAGAGGCCCCGAACCACCCACATCGGGAAACTTTTGAGATGGATCATCATTCTTTTTCTTCTTCTTTTTAATCTTGTCAATATGGCTAGAAGCCTTGTTCTTGGCCTGTACATAAAGCTTACCATCAGTTTCCTTAGTCCTTTTGAAAATAATAGCAGCTCTGAGAGGACTGGTAAATTGTTCCCATGAGAGCTCCATGTTTGGGTTTTTTCTCCACAAATGGGCCCTTGCCATGTTTCCCGGAGTGAAACAATTGTGGAAAGCAGTTCCCCATTTTCCTATGGCCCACTGGTGCAGCTTAGTAAAAGTGGTTCTTTCATTTTCCAGATGTTCTGAGACATTAAAGATAAATCGGATGTGAAATTTAGTGTGACAGTCCAATATGAAAACTAGTATCAAAACATAATAAAAGAAAATCATACAATGTTTACCTGAATTTCTCCAATATATGGTCAGTAAACTTGGATTTCCCTTAGCTCGGATTTTCTTGTTGTTTTCCCAAGCACCACTAATATAGAGTAATTGGGTACTTCAAGGCTTATCAACCTCTAGCAAATCATCAACGAATTTATAATCATTCCCCATGTTAAAATTGTAAAAGGATTTATGTTGATTTCGGCATAAACTGGCCACAACAACAAACTGTTCCATATACAACGGAATCTTAGACAACCTTGAAGCTATGATACTGACTAATAGTGTATACCAAGCATTGGGACTTAATTGACTTGTGCAAAACTTCACCAAGTGGAAGTATCTTACTATCTCTGGGTCTAAATGGAACCGAAGGCCCCAATTAAGCACTTCGGTATATACCACCAACTCCCCAATTTTGATATCCATCGAAGTCTCCTCCGGGATAGGAATCCACACTTTGAAAGACTCTAGAAAACCCCACTTTTTTCTAATTATGTCCAGTTCAGCTGTATGGGTATATACATAGGAGATTTTTGAAAGAGCCATCTGATATTTAACACTAACCTTGGAGAATTTAGGCCTCATTCGCCCAACAAGGCACTTCGGAAGTGGTTCGGAGTCTGGCAGTCTAACTGTGTCTTTCCTTTCCCGAACTGCACTAGTATCACCTGTTTGAGCAGATGTCTCCAATGGAGTGTCCTCCCCAATTTCATCCATCTTGTCCTCCATTACCTGTGGCTGATGGTCAATACGTTTAGATCCAGAATCCTCTTTTTTAATACGAAGGGGATCAATGGGTCGATGAGAATTCAGTAGGATCTTCTATAGGATCTTATTTAGGTAGGTTGTTGCTTTCGATGAGAATTCAGTAGGTTTCTTTGTATCTTTGGCAGATGAAGTTTTGAATTTGGCTTTAGAGAGCCTGGTAATTCTTTGAGGTGTATTATCTCCTACATCTGACCTCATACCTACGAAAAGAGAATAAGTTTTATGACTACTAACAAATTTAGTTTTGATAGAAGGTTTCTCGATTAACTGAATGGGTGGTTCAAAAGTTTCTAAAGGTTGAACAAGAGGGATTTTTCTGGAAACAAATGATTTTCTATAAGATGATCAAATCTTGTCCGGTTCGGAAATATCTTGTACAATCAGTCCACCGGGTGAAGCTGGTAGTATGGCCGCGATTTTGGCCTCATTTTTTCTTTCTTTAACTCACATAGAGTGAGCCAACCTCCTTTAACTAAGGCAGTACTTACCTCGAATATATAAATTTTGAAAAATAATAAATAGAATTAATGATGAACTGAGAGGTAATGGTTTCTTTCTCTATCTAGAATCAAAGTTTGAATGTTTTTCTCACTCTATACATCGAAAGAGTGAAAAATCAAACTTATATAGTTGAAGATGTACTTGAGTATTTTACCTAGGGGAGATGAATCGGCTAAGTAATGATTAAGATCTATTAAATGTAGCTCTTCTAATTTTTTAAAGTTTAGGTACAGGTACCTAGGAAAAAAGGAATAGTAGGTGCAATCATCGTTTGACACATGTAAAAAACAATTATTTATAAATTCGTGACCTTTGAGTTGTTCCTAGAACATTTAGGATTCACTTCGAAACCTGGTCGGACATTGTTTATCATGATTAGTTCTCCTAAATAATTTTGGAAAGAGCTAAGGGGGGTAGATGATAGGATCAGATATTTTTGGATATACATTGCAGTAATTTGGTGTTCATCCGAATGGGTAATTCGAATAGGATAAATAAAAGTTGATGACAAAGCTGTAACCTAGGAAAACTTATGACTCAGTTATGTGTCTGGTACCTGGAATCATGGGCTTGGGGCTCATAAAATGGACCCAAATCGAAGATCTGACCTGGATGACCCATGGACTTTAAAAAGAGTATAAATACCTCAACAAACAACATTAAATATGTTGGACTTTTTCTAAAACATTAAATACAAGCATACACCTCCTTTCTCTCACTACTCTCTACTGGATACTTACTATCAACCAGCTGAAAGATCTTCCAATTTTACCCATTAATCATATTTTTCCATCACCATATACCACTAGCTCTCCGGCTTGGCTATTCATCGGAGTCTCCTCGGGGATGTGAATCCTCACTTTGATGGACTCTGGAAAACCCCATTTTTTCCTAATTATGTCCAATTCAGTTGTATAGGTATATACACATGAATGTTTTTGAAGAGCCTGGAAATATTTAACACTGATCTTGGAGAAATTAGGCATTACTCACCCAACAAGGTGCTCCAAAAGTGGTTCGAATTCTATCAGTTTAACCTTCTCTTTCTTCTCCCGAACTACACTGGTATCGCCTATTTGGCCAGATGTCTCCAATGGGGCATCTTCTCACTTTTATCTATTTTTTCTTCCATTACTTGTGGTCGTTGATCAATAAGTTTAGATCCATGATCCTATTTTTCAACATGAGAGGGCCCAATGGATGGAACCGATGGACCTGTATTTGAAGTGTGCAATCAAGGGAGCTTCATCATTGTAGGAAGTTCTATAGATAGGTTGCCAACGTTGATGAGAACTTCAGTAGATTTCTTCGTATCTTTGGCAGATAAAGTTTTAGATTTAGCTTTATAGAGCCCGATAATTCTTCGAGGTGTATTTTATCCTACATTCGACCCCATAGCTATGAAAGGAGAAGGATTTTTACGATTGTTAACGGCTTTAGTTTTGATAGAAGGTTTCTCAATTAACTGAATAGGTGGTTCAAAAGTTTTTGAAGGTTGAACAAGAGGGATTATTCTGAAAAAAACTGATGGTATATAAAATGATGAACTCTTATTCGGTTCTGGAATATCTTTTATAATCAGTCCACCAGGCGAAGCAAGTAGTCCGGAAGCGATTATGGCCTCCATTTTTTCTTCTTTAACTCAGATAGATTGAGCCAACCTCCTTTAACTAACACAGTCCTCATCGTGAACATATAGATTTTAGAATATAATAGAAGAACTAATGATAAACTGAGAGGTTAGGGTTTCTTTCTTTGTCTGGAATTAGAGTTTGAAAGTTGTTATCGCTCTGAAAATAGAAACAGTGAAAAATCACACTTATGTAGTTGAAAATGTACTTGAGTATTTTACCCAAGGGAGATGAGTCAGCTAAGTAATGATTAAGAGCTATTAAATGTAGCTCCTTTAATTTTTAGAGTTTAGATACAAGTACCTAGGAAAAACGGCTAGTATGTCCAATTATCGCTTGACACGTGTAAAAGTTATTTACAAATTCGCAACCTTTGAGTTGTTTGTTAACCCTTACGATTCACTTCGGAACCTAGTCAAACATTGTATATCATGATTAGCTCTCCTAAAGGATTTTTTAAAACAGCTAAGAGGGCCAGATGATATGATCATATACTTTTTGACATTCGTTGCATTAATTCAGTTTTCATCTGAATGAGTAATTTGGACAGGATAAACAAAAATTGATGACTAAACAGTAACCTAAGCGAACTTATGACTCAGTTATGTGCCTAATCTTTTGAGTAATAGGCTTGGGGGCTCATAAAATGGGCCCATATAAAAGATCTGACCGGAATGATCCATAGACTTTAAAAGAAGTATAAATACTTCAACAAACGGCTGGACTTTTTCTAAAATATTAAATAGAATTATACACCTCCTTTCTACTACTATTTATTAAATACTTAATATCAACCAATTGAAAGATCTTTCGATTTTACCCCTAAATCAAATTTTTCCATCACCAAAACGTACATGATATTAATATCTACACATAACAACTAATAAAACATACAACCAACAAATTAAAAAATACAATTTTTTATTTATTTTCATAACCTAAAACCTTAAAAATATACAAAAATGATATTTTTTATTTTTGTAATCTAAAACCTTAAATAGCTTAACAATTAAATCAAATCTCAAACAAATTATACCTATAGTAAGCGTAATTCATATCTTTACTTAGTTCAAAAGTGTGATTTTAAAAAACTAATTAATTTTTTAAAAATAAAATTTAAAGGTTTTAGTCAATATTGTCTAATTTTTTAGGAAAAATTGATAAAGAAAAATTAAATTCGGATGAAAAAGTAACTAATTGAGATTTAAAATTAACTATTTAATAATACGTAAAAAAGAAATATCTTAATTTTTTATGGATTTAAATATATGGTAAATTCAGTAATTTACGTATATATAAAATATTTATACATTTATTTAAAATTTTAGATAGATGAATTTACGGATTTATAATTTTATATTTATAATTATTAAATAAATATTTATAAATATTTTAATATAATTAATAAATATAATAAGGTTATTGTTAGGAAAATCAATAATATTTAAACAAATTTTTACCCTCACTAAAACAAGACTTGACATGGTCAAAACTTAGTCGTTGTCAACTAAATCAATTATTGTAGTTGGTGAATACATGCTAAGAGGTTAGAGCAAGTAATTAAAGCTTATGATATTTATTTTTTAAGCAAAACATTAACTAAAAAACCATAAAGTAAACCAAATATACAAAAAAAAATTAATGTGTTTCGTGTCATGGAGAAATCCTACATCCATATGCAAATATTACAAAAAATCTCTCTCAAAACACAACCAACGCAACCACTCATCGGTTATTATAAAGTACCTCAACTTACAACATGAACTATGAATCTCAGAGTTTCTCTCAATATTTTATCTTATATATTACTTGTCTCTCTAAAATCAAGACAATCTGAAGAACTTCCCTCACTAGAAATTCTTCAAGTCTCACAACTTTCTTAAATATTCTTATTCACTTTATATAGACTCAAGTGTGGCGAGCATAATATATTAGGCTCGCATTAGCTTTCCGAAAGTGCAGATCATGCCCAGAAAAATAAGAAAATATTTTATGTCATAACTGTCAAAGATACGATTGTCAGGCAATGGTAAAATTTCATAACGCAAATTCGGGCGTCAGTTAGCGGCACGCTTGTACTATATGTCTCATCTTAAAACGTATGCATTATATTAGTCATTTTAATCAAATACATAGATATTCAATTCAATTCATAAGTTTCTCATATAAGTGATTATGTTCATTCTATAAATATACACATTCGATACCAGTAGGAGTTTAACATGCATTTTTGGTTTCAGTAGTAACAAAATATACTTGTCTTTTTATATGCTCAACCATTAGATTCCAGTAAAAGTTTCTAAACATAAGTCTGGTTGAGCATCGAGCCACATAGAGAGACAATAATTCAAGCCCCTTAAGTTTATGCTTACTCACATCTTTGATCATTACGATTTTGCTGAATTTCACCAATCACATTTCTCCAACTTTAACATTAAGTTCCAATCTTTGGCACATAATTCTAGCTTTAATATTTAGTTCCAACGTCATCACATAGTTCCAGCCTTTGGCACTTAGTCTCAGCTTCAATATCGACTTCAGCTCTAAGTTTCAACCTTCGACACTTAGTTACACCTTCGACACTTAGTTACAACTTCAAAACCAAGTTACAGCCTTCGGTCCTAAGTCACATTCTTCGACACTATTCCTTCCTCATTCATTTTTAGCCTATACTTACCAATTATTTACATAGGTTTACAATTACTCCAGCATTTGTTGCCTCAATGCTCGAATTATTTACTAGATATAAACTTGCCACATGATCTTCGGAGGGATCAAGTTCTATGCAATAAGTGAGCTTGTTGAAAAAATCTTCTTTAATAGACCTACACCAAAAAATGTAGTAGTAACATCCACCCGACCTAACTCAAGATCAAATTGAGTAACACTAGACAAAAAACTATCAAAGTTTCATTGTTGCTCCACAGTTTGAACATATGAAACCTCTGACCCATCAAAATTCTGGTCTATACCCAATCTCTATAATGGTTAAACTTCTTTTGTAGAATTGAAACCTGAACGCAACCTAAAAACAGTTTTGGCAGAAGCATCCTCTGTTAAGAGTGAGTAAACTTGGTTTACTCACTCTTAACATCCTCGACTTTAACTTTATGTTCAAACTCCACCTCAACTTCAGCTCTACCTTTGGCAGTAATATATATGTTTTGTTAACCTCTAGGATCGGTGGCCTTTCAGTTTTATTTAATACCTACTGGTTGCCATGGTGCTAATATTATTGGTGATGGTCGTGATGGTCGTGGTGGTGGTTATGTTGGTGATGACGGTGATGGTGATGATGGTTGTATTTGTGGTGGTGGTGGTGATGGTGGTTGTGGTGGTGGTGGTGATGGTGGTTGTGGTGTGGTAGTGGTGGTGGTGGTGGTGATGATTGTCATGGTTGTCGTGGTTGTGATGGTGGTGGTGGTGGGGAATGGATGGCAGTGGTGGTCATGGTGGTGGTGGTGGTGAGGGTGAGGGTGGTCGTGGTAGTGGTGGTAGTGATGATGGTTAAGGTGGTGGTGATGGTGGTGATGGTGGTGCTGGTGGTGAAGTTGGTTATAATGGCAGTCGTGGTGGTGGTGGTGGTTGAGATGGTGATGGTGATGGTGGTGGTGGTGGTGGAGTAGTGGTAGGGTTGTGGTGGTGGTCGTGGTTGTGGTGGTGGTGAGGGTTAGGGTTGTGATGGTGATGATGATGATGGTGAAGGTGGTTGTGTTAGTGGTGGTGATTGTGATGGTCGTGGTGGTGATCGTGGTGATGGTAGTGAGGGTGGGGTTGTGGTGGTGATGGTGGTGGGGATAGGGTGGTCGTGGAGGTGGTGGTGAATATGGTGTGATGGTGGTGGCGGTAGTGGTGGTGTTGGTCATGGTGGTGGTCGTGGTGGTCGTGGTAGTCGATGTTATCGTAATGGTGGTGGTGGGGGTTGTGATGGTAGTGATGGTGGTGAAGGTTCTGATGGTGGTGATGGTAGTGAGGGGGATGGGGGTGATGGTGATGATGATGATAGTTGTGGTGGTGGTGATGATGGTGGTGATGGTGGTTATTGTGGTAGTGGTCATGGTGATAGTGAGGGTGGGGGTTGTGGTGGTGATGGTGATGGTGATGGTGATGGTGGTGGTGGTGGTGGAGGTGGTAGTGGTAGTGGTGATTGTTGTTGTTGTGGTGGTGGTGGTGATGGTGGCGGCGGTCGTGATGGTTGTGTTGGTTGTGGTCATGGTGGTCATGGTTTTTATATGTTGGTGGTGGTGATGGTGTGGGTAGCGGTTATGGTGATCGTCGTGGTGGTTGTGATAGTGGTGGTTGTGGTCATGGTGGTGTTGGTCGTTATCGTGGTAGTTGTGGTGGTGGATGTGATGGTGGTGGTGGTGGTGATGAATGTGGTCGGGATGGGTTTTCGTCGTCATATTGATGGTGCTAGTGGTTGTGGTGGTGATAGTATGACGGTGGTGGTCGTTGTGATCGTGATGGTAGTTGTGATGGCGGTGATAGTGGTTATGATGATGATGGTGGGGGGGGGGGGGGTGGGGGTCGTGGTTGTTATGGTGGTGGTCGTGGTGGTCGTGGGGGTGGTTGTGGTGGTCGTGGTTGTGGTGGTCGGTCATGGTAGCGGTGGTGGTGGTGGTTGTAGTGGTGGTGGCGGCGATGGTGGTGGTGGTGGTGTTGGTAGTAGTGGTAGTGGTGGTGAGTTAAACATGATTGTGTTTTTTTTAAATAATGAGGTGATTAAACGTGTTTTTTAGTTATAGGGATATTTTTGTACTTCCAAAATTTGTTTTTTATGCGCTTATCCAAGATAAAATATCACTTATTGTGGACTATGCTCACCATTTCTTAATTTACGACGAGTATAACTTCGACTTGATGACCAAGTGGGTCAAAAATCTTGACAAGACACTTTGCTTCTCACATAAAATAAGATCTAGAGAAAATGACAAAAAAAAACATCTAAAGTAGATTACGTATGCGAGAGATCGTGTATCTATAGGTCTAGGGTCAAAGAGTGTGACTAAATTGTTCATAATAAATTTTAGATATATCAAAATTTATAATATTTAGAGAGTTGTTATCATTCATTATCCAAAATTAACTATAATTACTAATGAGAATCCAAAAATTATAAATTATCAGATAATGGTTTGATCATTTTTTAAATTAGTTTACAAACATAAAAATAAAAATTGTTAAACAAGCTCATCAGTTTTTTTAACTGTGTATATTTCAAAATATCGTTCAAAAAATATATTAGAAAATATCATTAGTTTTACTTTTTTGAATACGTACAAAACTAGATTATGAATGGTAGTTTTTTTTTAAAATTACTTTACCAATAACCTTTCATTCAGATTTTGTTTAACTTTTCATTCGTAGTTCGTTTAACCCTTGGTTCATATTCTAAGTTTGCAATTTGTTTAACCATTCGTTTATTTTTTGTAGTTCGTTTAATCCTCTAACTTTTGCTTCTTAGTTCATAATTCGTTTAACCCTTTTAACCAAATGTATTTACCAATAACCACACCAATTTGATAAACTATGGTAACCACCTGTTAATACATTAGTATTTACATATAAGCCTCTATTAGTGTGACATACCTCTAATCGTTTTACTTTGTCCTATTTTTTGTTTTTCATGTCATATCTTTCAAACTATAGCTCTAAAAAAATAAAAAATATATAATTGGTTTTGTTTTTTAAGACAAACAAAACTAGATCCATGAAAGATGTTTTTTGAATTTCTTTTTTAGTTGCAAAACTACGTGTAATTTGGCTGCGAAATAAGGCTGGATAAAGCAATTGTTTTCTAGTTGTAGAGTTATCTGTCATTTTGTTGCTAAAAACAATTGTATTTCAGTTGCAAAATTACGTGTAATTAGGTTGCTAAATACCAATTGTGTTCAAATTGCGGAATTACGTATGTTGCAAAAATAATAAGATAATAGTTGTGAGAATATGACTTTGGTTGTTAAATAAATTGGATTTTATGAAAAAAAAAATACACATTTATTTTGTGAAAATAGTTGTTAATTGGTGTGAAACAACTAAGTTTTTGTAGTTGCAAAAATATGTGTATTTTTGTGTTGAAATATTTTTAAAAAATATATTGTATTGCAGTTTCAAAAATATGTGTAAGTTGTTTGTAAAATAAGTTTGCAAAAAACAAATATGTTCAAGTTGCAAAATTATGTGTAAATTGGTTGTTTAAAAGAAACTCTATTCGAGCTGCGAAAATTATGTATAATTTGGTTGCGAAAGTAAGAAAAATAATTCTCCAAAATTATCACTTATAATTTTCGTTTTGTTCATCTTTAAAAATAAGAATATGTGTGTTTTTGGAAAAAAACAATGAGTTAGGCTTAAAAATATATGACATTTTAAAATTTAAAGATAACTAATTGTTAAAGACTATACGTGTGTTGATGAGTCCGAATTCAGCATGCTCCCCGGACATGGCAAATCGGTCTAGTCTCTCCGAATATCGAACAGGTTATTTGGACCGGACAGATTTCTGTGAACACTGTGAACTTAAGGCTGTTCCAACTATGACAAAAGTACTAAAAAATCTAAACACTTCTTGACTAAGCTACTTGCTCTCCTACTTAGAGCTCATGGGTCTTTAAACATGACCCGGGTCCATTAAACATGACCCGAAAGCCCATAAGGGCCCAAACATTATACTATAAATACCTAACCACCCGCATTAACTAGGGGTAATGAGAATTAACTGCTACCAAGCTGCTTAATCATCTCTCTACTCTCTACTCTAACCGTTAAACACCAACATACCACCGTTAAACACCCACATACCACCGTTAAACACCCACATACCACTGTTAAACACCCATATACCACCTTAAAACTCTACTCGAAATTACCAGCCTACCCTCGGGCAATTATTACCCTCACCATGTGTAAATTGTATCTTCACGTGTATTGTTGGAAGTATCTATGTTGCAAGTGGTTTTTGGTAAACTTCAAACCTAAATTGTTATTTATAATTTAAATTCTACGTGGATGATTATAGTAAGTCTGTTTAAATATAAAGGTTTTAAAAAACTTGATAAAAATTATTATTATTAAATATAATTAAAAAAAATGATAATAAATTAAAATTAGTAATTATTTTTTAATATAAATAATAATAATTTTATTCCTAAATAATAATAACAAATAATTTAACTTTTATGTATTTATTGATATTGAATCATAATAATTAAGTAAGACTAAAATTGAGGTTTCGGACACCTGTTGAAATCTAAAATCAAATTTTGTTTATATAATTATGGATAACCAAATTTATTATATAACATTAATCATAATTTAGTTAAAACTCTATCGTCAAACAAATAAGATAGTATTTTTTTCTTCGTCCTTAACTTTTTAAAAGTAGTATAAAATGAGTGAATCATAGACAAACTGTTGCCCTCGTTTAATTTATAAATATGATAAATAAATTTTTATAGAACAAAATTATATGCATTAAATAATTTTTATATTAAAAAACCATTTTATCACGTACGGGAAGTACTGGTGCATTTTCGAAGCGATAACGTTCTTTTTTAACAATGGTCAGCTAAAAATTGTATTACAAGAAGTGATATGATTCACAACCATGAAAAAAAATCCATACTACTTTTTTTAATTCATCTCGACTTAACACGAGTTCGACTTCTTTTAAAATATCATTCGCACATATGAATCTAAAAAAATCATATATGAATAACAAATATCTGGACGGGTTCTTCATCTTATCATACATTATCTTAATGATGATATCCTCTAAACTACCAATATAAATATTATTATCTGAATCTCCACCTACTCATCAAGAATGCTTATTAAAACAACATATTCGTGGGGCAACAACTCTTTTAGATCATTATCATAAATAAAAATTATAGGTGGATATGGAGCTCAGTAAAAATAGATAGACGTTATCTCCTAAAACTGTGTCTCTATGCTTCCAACATTCATCTTCTTTGAAAAGTTTGTTACCAAAGAGTCACCCCCATTGATTGTTAGGTTTTTCAAAACCTAAACTCAGTTCTCCATTAGAAATAGTTTATATGACATGATAGTTTGAATTAGGGTTTAAATATTCATTAAGAATATCAGGAACTTCATATGGTTGTCATCATTATATTCTCCTACTTAGTGAGTGTTATATGATCTCCGATCCTCCCCCCCCCCCCCCCACCACCTTTGGGCAGTGTTACTACATTTTTCAACAAACTGGATTAATTTCTTGTTTTCCATTATAATTTGGATCTATTCCCTTAGAATGATACAATTTATAGTCCAATGTTCAATATAATTGTGGCACTTGCAAAACCTATAGATTACTTCCTTCTCAGACCTTATGAAAGGAAGTAGTTTTCTATACTGGATAAAATTTCTGATTTTTCCATAGATTTTAGCCACACTTTTGGTTAATTATACGTAGTTATCATATCATATCATATCATATCATATCATATCATATCATATCTATTTATTCCTACGATTGTCTTGACCCATACCCGAAGGACTCACTCGTATAGGACCCATTTACACTTGTTGTTGCCCGCTTGGAGACTTTTTTTTTGCAAACTAGATTGTGCAAGGGTCATGAAAGGGAGAGATAATAGGAATAGTTTTTTTGTTTGACTAACAATTGTTGGAATTTTGCAATCGTGACAGGAATTGAGGCAGGTGGTTAGCAATCTTGGTACTACTTTCCATTCGGGATAAGTCTTAATCATATCGCCTCATTGAAGTTAATATGTGATTATATTTGTTCCAAAAGGTCTATGAATGATAATTCTTTTTTCTTCACGAAACGCAAGAAACAACTTCATCATAATCTTCTAAAGTGTTTTTGGTATGAAAAATTTGGATATAATATCGCAGAATCTCATTAGGCTATTCTTTACAGTATATTATGAATTTTTCATCGCCTTGTATTTCTTTACTTCCAATAAACTGTAACTTTAAACAAAGAACACATTGTTTCAAAACCTATTACTATATTAGGGCTCGGTGATTGAACCAAAATTCATCGAGAAGGCTCGATACAAAAGTATGTCGTCATATTGAAAGTTTAGTATGATATTTTTGAACTGTTCAATGTGGTGTTCTGGATCACCAATCCTTTCATATTTATTTATCTTAAAAAGATAAAAATTTGGGGGAACTTCCTTAGCTAATATCTTGGGAACCAAATGTGATATTTTTTTTATTATAACCATGAATTTATTTAAGTCACTTTGATCCTTCATCTATCATTGAGTATAGACCAATATTATACTGCGGTCTGTTCTGGTCATAGGGCACTTGAGACCCATAACTCGGAGCCATAGGCATAAAGTAGTTCGACTTAAAAGTTTAAGGTTGAACCTAAGTAGGTGGTGTTGTGGGTAAATGTTGTGACTATTTTTGAAATGTTATCAAATCCTTGGTCCAGATCGGCTATGTAACCGTGATATGAGTGATCTCCCGCTTCTCATCTCAAATAGGGTTTTGAACTTTCTCTTAATCGTTTTAAAATCTTCATAATGCGTTGAACACCTATGTCTAAAATGATATTAATGATTTATGCGTATTATTTTTCTATGATGATATCTTTTCTTAGACATATAATACAAATCTTCATTTGTAGAGAATTGGTCATCATTAATAGTAGGAGAGTGATAGTGATGGTCCACTCTATACTCCATCCTAAGAGATATGTAACTCTTGTCCGGGGGAAAAAGGTTTCAAATAATTTGAAGTCCCATCATCACCCTTGGTAGTTTCCGTTTTCACCACAACCTTATTTATTTTAGACTGAATAACAGGGGCTCAAAGGCCAGAGTTTCCCTTTCGAACCAAAGTGCAACCACTTTGGTCTTAAGTATCTTTCGTTTCTTTTCCAACTCAGCTTAAGATTGAGCAAGGTCAGGAAGGCTTCCAGATTCTCACGGGCGATACCACCCTATAAGATGATAGAATTTTCTCGTATGCACCACGTATTCATTCTATCGGAGCACAAAAAAGAGAGCTTAATGTTCTTGAATGGTTTTTGAAGAAAGCTCTCGGGTACCAAATAAAGTCCTCCCATTATGGTCGTTATTTATGAGCTTAGATGTGTTTGAGTTGATTTACTAAAAAATATAAAGAGAGAGAGAGAGAGAGATAGAGTAAAGAGAAAGAATTATAAATGCTATAAGAATATGATGATAATAATTATTCACCCATTTATACCGTATAACAAAATCTATTTTTTTACGATCATTATTAGATTTAGAGCTCATATAGTCATCAATACAAAGAGCATCTATTGAGCTTGTTTATATGGTTAATGAATGATCAAGACTCGGTTAAAAGTCCGATAATAATCTGACTAATAATTTTTTTACTATATAACAAAACATTAAGACAAAAAAAAGTAAAAAGGAGAAGTATATATGTTTTCTAAAAACAATTACAATTTTTATCTTATTAAAAATCATTGATATTACTAATATTTTTGTATTTTTATTATTAAGTTTATAGCTCAACTTATGAAAGTAACAATACATTTTATTTGAGAATGAAAAGTTCATTTTTATGTAATGGAAATAATGGTTTATATGAGCCTTATTCACAAAAGTTTTATACTAAAACTCTATAGAATCTTGAACTACTAATATAATTATATTTTCTAACTAATAAGAACTATTTTAAGTACAATCTCTTAAGATATAGGCTTAATTTTCTCTTACAAACCCTCCCCAAAATAAGCTTGATGAAATGAATTTAGCTTATTTACGGAAAACAAACACCAAGTCCATTTCTCAAATTCTCAAATATTTCACACTTCAATGGTTTTGTAAGAATGTTATTGTTCATGTGAGCCATAATTCTTAAATTTTATTATTCAATCGTTAACCAGATCACAAATAAGTGAAAAAAAACTCAAATATGCTTACATCTTCCAAAAAACTGGGTTTTTAAAAAAAGTTAGTTGCAGATATTTTGTCGCATTGAATAACAATGTTTATATTTACTTTATATCTCAATTCCTCTAAGACCCTTGTAAACCATAAAACTTGACAGACAAAAGTTTATGCAACCATATATTTTGCTTCAGTTGTGGAAAGCATTATATTTGGTTATTTCTTTAATGACCAAGCTATTGCAATACAATACGTGGGGAATACATAACATTAAGTCATTTTTGTATTGTCAACATCTCTAACAAAATCACTATAAATATAAACCAGTAATTCTCATATTTATTTTCTATTGTACCAGATACCACAATCCATAGTACCCCTTTAGATGCCTTAAAACTTTTTAGCTACTTGGAAGTGTAACTTTTTTAGATTTAATATATATATATATATATATACTCATTACATTTATAATGAATTGCATATCCGGCTTTGTGGTAGTAATGTACATGAGACTTCTTAATATCTTTTTATAGAAAATATCATCTACAATATCTCATCTTTTATCCATATCAAGCTTACTTTCAGCTACCATTGGATTGCATACATCATTAAAATATGTAATCTCAAAACACACCAAAATTTTTAATGCATACTTGGATTGAGGAATATGAATACCATTTGATGTTTGTATCACTTTAGTTCCCAAAAAATCTCATTATTCTGAGATTAACCATGTGAAACTCTTTTTCATTAACCACTTGAATTCTCTCATCATTGAGATATAATTTCATGTATAAATAAGATCATCCATATTAACACTCACATATATACTCTTACCTTGCTGATTTGTCTTCAGAGGTAACGTTTCTTCACTTTGTAATTCAAGGATCCTTCTTTGATAAATTATTCCTCAATTTGGTTGAACCATGTTCAGGTGCTTGTTTAACTGTATATAATTCTCCGTGAAGTTTGTAGACTTGATATTATTTTCCTTGGACAACATAACCATTTGGATGTTTTATGTAAACCTCTTATAAGATAATCCTATATGAGAAAACATGTTTTACGTCTAATTGGTAGATGACACATCCCTTTTGTGTTGACATAGCTATGATTTTTCTGATTGTATCCATCCCAGCAACGAGTGCATATACCTCTCTGTAATAATATGCTCTTATGTGTAACCTTTAGTTATCAAACACTCTCTATACTTATTAACACGTTCATGCTCATTAAACTTGATATTATATATCCACTTTACTCCAATGCACTTCATCCCATCAGGAAAATATAAGAGTTTCCATGTTTGATTCTTCACAATTGAATTCGTTTATTCATCCATGGTTTGTTTTTACTTTATACAAAATTATACTTCTTCAAAATTTGAAGAATTATTGTTGGAATTAATCTAAACTATATTCCATTCATAGTCATTAAGGTAACATGAAGGCTTTCTTCCTCGTCCTTTCATGGCTTCCATAACTTGCTTCTCTTTAGCTTTATTGCTTGATTCGTCACTTAGATGTCCTCCGTCAATATCCTCATCCATTCCAGCATCACATATGATATCTCACAATTATTTCATGTTAATTCAGAACTGAATATTCATTGTTATCTTCTTCTCAACTCTAACCTTTTGTTTATTCAAACACCATGTTTCTGCTAGTCACAATTTTTTTGTGTATTGGGATTGTACAACATGTACCCTTTTGTTCATGGACCACTAGGGCGCTATGTAATTCATCTATCAAAATATTTTCAAATTTTGTTGACTCTTTTAGGGATGTCACCATATACATGAACTTCTCAGTAAGAGTTCGAAGAATATTTTCCACCACTTTCGACTCCGTCATCATTTTTATGTTACTTCCCATTTGATTGGTGGTAATCATTACCCGAATAAAATACTTGTTTACAGTATCATATTCTTGCATCTTTAACATCTCAAAGTTTTTTCTTAACTTCTGCAACAATAATTTATCTACTCATGCATTTTCTTAAAACTTTATTTTTATCAATTTCCATATAAGTTGGATGTTTTTATGTCCAATATCTGTTCAATGTTGGAATATATTTATTTAATATATTTATGGACCGAAAATAATTTGGACCGACATGCTAAATAAACATATTCGGTTATTGTTTTAAATAAATTCAAATTAAAAGTAATCGAGTAAATTATTTAATTAACTAAATTGGACCTATGGGTGAAAAAGGTGTTATGGGCTCAAGTGTGGTAACCGGGTTTAATTTGGGCAATGTGATGATGATGGCCCAAATCTTAACACTTAATCCTGAATTAATAAATCAGGAATATAAATTAGATTATCAATTTATCGGGTTATGGTTCCCGGACACAAGGAAGTAATAAAATGATGGGGTTTACAATGTTAGGCTTCACATTGTAAAGACTATAAGTAAAGGACTAGATTTAGGAATTTTATCATCCTAAAACCTAATCACAAACAGACGGCCACTTCCTTCAGTGTCATTTTGCAGGTTTCTCAAGGCAATATACAGAATCGCTAAAGAACGAAAATGAACAAAATAGAATACTAGATGCAAAGCAACATACAAACCCGTAAGTGTTCTCGATTTTATGTTTATTCATTAGGTGAATCCACAAAGGGTTTACTTATTTTTTCGTGCTTTGTTATATATTATTTGATGCGATTACGACTAATATATAACATTTTAACGTTACTATATCGATGGGTTAATAGAGACAATGCTAACTTTTTTATCATTTGTTTTAACATTGTCGAGTCGGTATTTTTGATATGTTATAAGAATCTTCGTAGTTGTTGGTTCCTCAATCAACCTCTAAAGTCCTTTAACTTAGAAACAATCTTCATGATTTAATTCGAGTGATCCTAATGGCCATCAGATTGTACCTTCATCTTTTCTTGTCTCATCTTCTTTCTCACGTTTGTAGTTGAACTTGTGACTTCTCTGTTTTCAAAACTTCAGTAATGAATCGATTATATATTGTTTACAATAACAATACATTTTACTTGATAATTGAAATTTAGTCTTATTCAATTAAAACAATGACTTATATCACCTTTAAAAATGATAAATTTTCTATTTGAACTGCAAAAAGAAAACTACAATAAATTTTTCAATTATAAAATTTTAAATTATAGGTTTAATTTGCTTCTACCCTACTAGACTCTTATTTCCAATGATGTTTATTGAAGCTTTTTCATAATTCTAAAATAAATACTATGACTTGTTGGTTTATAAATTTTATAAATTTAATTTTTTATAATTTATTTATAAACTTCAATGAACTATAACGACTTTTTGTTTAAAAATAACCATATCTTCGTTTTTATCATTTGTAATATATTTTGGTTGATTATTTTAGAGTTTGAAAAAAAATTTCAAAATTTTGCATTCTTTACCCTAACCATTTTTTAGTTATAGTGAAACCTCTAAACTATTGTCATCAATTATTTAAGTAGTTAATGAATATCCAATGCACGTTGCTCCAAACAGCCGTATAACTAACACAAAGTAGTTAATGAATGTCCAATGCATGTTGTTTCTAACACCATTATAACTAACACAAATTAGTTAAATGAATTTCCAATGCACGTTGCTCCAAACACCCATATAACTAACACAAAATAGTTAATAACTATCTAATGCACATTGGACCAAACATCCGCATAACTAACACAAAATAGTTACTCCTTACATTCTGTAATGTAGGTCGTTTAAGATAAGGTTTTATATCAAATGTGAACATTTACTAAATTATTCTTTTCATCTCTGATAGTTATCAGAAGTAGAGTATTATTTTGGTCAGATGTAGAGTATTGTTTTGGATATAATATTTTAGACGTTCTTTCTACCTCATTGAATTTTTTTGCGAGCCAAATTTTTGAAATGAAAATTTCAATTACAAATCAAATTCAATCAAAATTTCAATTACAAATCAAATTCAATCAAAATTTGGCTATGAAATTTCAAATTTCATTTCCCACAAAAATTGAATCATGAAGTATATAAAACCATATCTAACCATATTTTTAGTTATATTAAACACAAACCATGGGTGAATTTTTATTTTTGCCCGATCTTAATGATCCTTCATCTTTTATTCATGATCTTAATATTAACTCATCTAACCTAAATAGTTCATCTAGTGTTCCTGATCTTAATCTTACTCCACTCATTGATCTTAATCTTACTCCACTCATTCTAGTTGATCTAAACATGGAGCCTGATTTGGAGATGGAATCAGAAGATCAAGATTTTGATATGGGTAATTATTCCTCTAATTTTTTTATTCTATTTTTTTTATATTTATGCATTACTTACTCGATAGTATATTTGTTAGATTTTTTAGAGAAAGTAAAAGATTAGTATGGTGGTTAGGTTTTTAGAGAGAAACTAGGAGATAAGTATGGTGGTTAGTTTTTTTAGAGAGAAACTAGGTGATAAGTATGGTAATTAGATTTTTCACGAAGAAATAAAAAAAAATCTTGAAATTTAAAAGAAAAATAATAATGAAGTTTACGATATTTAAAGTGTATTTTTAGTTTTTTTGTGTGGTTATGGTAGTTAGATTTTTTAAGAGTAGTTTTTTTAAAAAAATAAATAGTTTACGTGAAAACATTTGTATTTATATTTATTTGTATTTATATTAAAATTAGATATATTGTAAAATTTATGTTTAAATATACTTATAAAGTGTTGTTTTGTTATGTTTTTATATTTGCGGATGAAATTCTCACTGATATTGTGGTTATGGTAGTTAGATTTTTTAGGAGTATTTTTTAAGAAATAAATAGTTTACGTGAAAATATTTGTATTTATATTTATTTGATTTATATTAAAATTAGATATATTGTTATATTTATGTTTAAATATACTTGTAAAGTGTTGTTTTGTTATGTTTTTATATTTGCAGATGAAATTCCCACTAATGTTGTGGTTATGGTAGTTAGATTTTTAGGAGCATTTAAAAAAATAGTTTACGTGGAGATATTTGTATTTATATTTATTTGTATTTATATTAAAATTAGATATATTGTTATATTTATGTTTAAATATACTTATAAAGTGTTGTATGTTTTTATATTTGTAGATGAAATTCCCACTAATGAGGATACTTTTGAAGAACTTTTAAATCATCCACCATCTCAAGTATAAAGAAATTTTTCAACGAATGATCAACGTAAAAGTATATACAATATGCTTTTACAAAAAAGTATTGATGGGAAATTAAAGAAATGAACCAAAAATTTAGTTACATACGAACCATTCAACGTATCTGGAAACAATCAAAAAATTATGAAACACGTTCTAATGTATCTCATAGGAGGACAAAGAATTGTTGGCGTAAAAGAATTGAAATCAATCACGATCAAGTCCATGATATTCCTTTATCTCAAAGAACAACTCTTGCTTCTCTTTCGTATGCTTTGAACATGAAAAAAACCCACATTGTTTAGACTTTTAAAATCAGGATGTCTAAGAAGACATTCAAATGCTATTAAACCGTTTTTGAAAGAAGAAAATAAGATAGCTCGTTTAAGGTTTTGTATCTCCATGTTGGATGTTACTATAATACCACATGACCTATTTTTTGTAAATATGTATAATGTTGTTTATATTGATGAAAAATAGTTTTATATAACAAAAAATCTGAAAATTATTATTTGTTACTGGATGAAGAAGATCCAATTCAAACTTGCAAAAGCAAAAAAATTACTGGAAAAATTATGTTCTTAGTTGCAATAGCACGCCCACGTTTTGATATACAAGGAAATGAATTTTTTCGGGTAAAATTGGTGTATTCCCTTTTGTTACAAAATAACCCGCTAAACAAAATAGCATCAATAGAGTTGCAGGCACACTAGAAACAAAAGCCATAACTTCAGTCAAAAGAGAAATTGTGCGATCGTGCTTTATTGAAAAGATTCTTCCGGCTATCAAAGAAAAATGGCTAAAAGATTATTCAAGCTATACAATATATGTTCAACAAGATAATGCAAGAATACATATTGATCCAAATGACTCTGAATTTTGTGACGCTGCTAGACAAGATGGATTTGATATTCGCATAAGGTGTCAAGCTCCAAATTCTCCGGATTTAAATGTTTTGGACCTTGGATTTTTAGTGCTATTCAATCTTTACAGTACAAAGAGTCTCCTAAATCAACCGATGAATTTATCAATGTCGCTGTTAATTCATTTGAAGCTTTTTCTACGATCAAGTCCAATAGAATATTTTTAACAATGCAATTGTGCATGATTGAAATTATGGGAGCAAAAGGTTCGAATAAATATAAAATCTTTCATGTAAAAAAAGCAATGCTTGAAAGAGCAAATCAACTTCCTATACAGTGGAAATGTGATCCCATGCTTGTTCAAGAAATTATGAACATGATAAATTAGAGTTTGGAGTTTTTTTGCATTCTCAATTGATTGGGATGTAGTCAAACAACTATGCTGGTTTGTTTCTATTGATATATTTTTTGTTAATAGATCTAAATTAAAATTTATTTATGTTTGTGTTTTTATCTAAATATTAATTTAAAAAAAATTAGTTTAAAAAAATTCCTCAAAATATATGTTGGGAACATGGGGTCCGGTCCACATATTCCACCTCCGTATATAAGTAAGAACACCCGATCTCAACACTAGTATGATATTGTCCGTTTTGGCACCCGAAGGCCCTCACGGCTTTGCATTTGGTCCACTTCCAAAAGGCCTCATACTAGTTGAGATATGTTCTTACGTATATACCACTGATCTTTCCCATGTTTAACCGATGTGGGATGTGATACACTTTGGTCGCCACCATAAAAAATCCTCCTCTCGAACAAAGTACCACCTTAGCCTCCTCTCAATTGACTTTCATCCGCCCACTCTAATCAGGTTGGAAGACTACCTGACCATAGAGGCACTACGGATGTTACTGCTCACCTCCTCTTTAGACCATACTGTCTTGTTCCTTAGCGTCACTTCAATCAAGCCACACTGCTTGATGAGCCACGGGAACTCCGAACTAGGATCTCTAGAGCAGATCACCTTGAGCATGGCTACTGGTTCATCATGTTCAACCTTCGAGAATTTCACCACTATCGCGTTCCGTCTGGGCCTGACGCTCTGATACCACGAGAATATTACCACCATCGCGTTCCGTCTGGGCCTGAAGCTCTGATACCACGTGTTGGGAATATGCGTGTTCGGTCCACATATTCCACCTCCGTATTAAGTAAGAACATAATCAATCTCAACACTTGTATGATATTGTCCGCTTTGGCACCCGAAGGCCCTCACGGCTTTGCATTTGGTCAACTTCCAAAAGGCCTCATACTAGTTGAGATATGTTCTTACTTATATACCACTGATCCTTCCCATGTTTAACCGATGTGGGATGTGACACACTTTGGTCGCCACCATAACAATATCTCATCATATCGAAAATAATTTTCCTCAAAATATCTCATCATATATAAAAGTTTCCTAACATATCTCATATATATCTCTTAACACCTCCTAACTAATTTTAAAATTTTAGTTAATAAAATTTTATAATTTTATATCTTCAAATACGCCTATATATAAAGATAAAATATCAACATAAACAAGAGTCAAACTAATAAAATCTATTGCTAAATCAAATATTTTTGTAAAACAACTCCCAAATTGTAAAAATAATTATGTAAGAAAATTTATATTTATAGTCACTTATCACGATGTAATGTATTCATAGTTATAAATAATAAAAATAAAATTCATGATTCAAATTTCATTCATTTTTTATAAATGATTAAAGATTACATCTTTTATAAATAATAAAAATCTACGTAATTCTAGTAAAACTATAGATAAACTAGTTGAATAAAAATTGGCAGTCAACTAATTTTTTGTATTTTTTTAAATAAAAGTACTAATTTATGAAAGATCATAATGAACTCATGTATGGGTATTGGTGACTTACCAATTATAGTTGCGAAATGAGCAACTTAATTTTTAGGAAACAAAGATTACCGTTTGTTAAAATATCTTAAAAAGTTTACCATACGAGATACTTCAATAAAAATAAATCATCTTCATATTTTCGAGCCATTAAATCAAGAGCCAATTGAAGTTGGTGAGCAAAATAATCCACATAATAGATTTTATTTTTTAATTAAAGTTTTCAATCCACCAAATTAACCTTTCATATTAGTTGCTCAATCGTATAATTGTCCTCAAATTTTGGAATGCACACAATCCAAAGCTAACAGTAAAAATTTAAGAGCATATATAACCATTATTACACTAGTATCCTCAACATAAAAAATGTCAATAAATCATTCAACAGTAAATCTTCTATCATCAACAGACCGCACAATTACAATAATTTTTTGTTTACTAGAATAATCACCGTATTCATAAAAAAAACATCTCTAATTTTTCCAACTATCATTTTTAACACTTTCAACCGCTTATGCATTTGCGAATTGTTTTTGAATACCAGGATAAATCATTTTACAATTTCATTCATCATTTATGAATGCTTCTATTATTTCGTCATTTGCTTCTATCTAGGGCTTCAATAAATTCTAAAAAATGACCTTCATAAGTAGAATTTCCTACCTCATTGTGTGCTTTAAAATTCATTCCACCTTTAACAATAAACTTGACTACTTTAAGTGATACTTTTATACGAAGAATATAATCAACTTATGCTTTTATACTATGCTTTACAAATGAAGATTAAGAACTTTGGTTTTTATTCATAAGATTCTGAAATGCTTTAACTCAATTTCTTTGATGACTATTGGGTTTACCAACATATATTTTCAATTTTTTATTTAGATTTCAACCCCAAAAGTAGTCAATCACAAATGTACAATTATTGGTACCATTCTAACACAAATAACAGGGAAAACGAAACACAATGCTTTTTTTGTTATACTATATTCCAACTAGTCATTGTCTTTATACCATTTTCTATTAATAAAAATGATGTCTATCACCGAGGATATTCTGTGATATTGAGTATAGTCGGTTCATTTACAAGATAAGATTTTTTATCTCATTTTGATAATTTAGATTATGCTATAGAATTTGATTTTTTTTCTTAGGATCCAACTCCAAATATTTCCCTTCTTAAAATATTATATTTGAAGATGATAGACCACTTGATGAATAAATACAATAAGGTTCTTTGGATGGTCCTCTAGTTGATTCATTTAATAATAGAAGTATTAAAATCTTGAAATCTAAGAGTAGGCGCAAAAACATTGAGCAACATTATGTAAACAAATCAAACTAAGTCATTTATGAAAGATTGGATAAACAAATCAAAATTCACTAATAAAGTGAAGAGACCCTAAAATTAGTAATCAAATCATTTGAACCATCTTAAAAATTAAATATAATAAGTAATTAAATCACTATAAAACACATTTTATTATTTATTTTGGTCTTATTATAGTATTTTATTATTTAAAAATACGATTAGTAAACTTTGGATAACAAACTTATTACTTAAAAACAAGGTACATACATACAGATCTTTATGGTACTTTATTATAGAATTCAAAACATCATTAAAAATGGGATAACAAACTTATATATTTTTTTGAAAAAGTCAAAAACAATTACCTCTCAATTTGTATAAGCTAAAAGTTTTCCAAATTTTCTAAAATGGTGAGAATTATGGCCTCAGAAACGATTCCAGTCACATATATTTTTACTTGATTAAAACGATCTGAAAATAATTTTATATTAAATTAAAATTTAACAAAAAAACAAGTAAACAATTAAATAAATTTGAGTACCAAAATCAAGAAAATATGCGTTTATTGAACATGTAGTTATATTTATTATATTTGTTTTATAACTAAATTAATTACATTTATATGTTATTCTTAAAAATAAAATTTCCTTCAAATGTATTGTAGTCATCTCTCGATCTCAAATAACTAATATTTTGGTATGACTAGTTATATCTCTAGTCCTCTACTTCCTTCAATTGGGTCATATAATCTATGAATCTAGTTCAAATTTTATTAGATCATGTTTATAGTATACTGATGTGGTTTATTTTTGTTTGAGGGTAATTTTGTCTAGAGTTTTGTGGAATTTTGAAGGTATTTAATGTTTGGATAGAATGTAAAGGGAGAATTGAGCTGCTTGGTTGTATTTAATTTTCATTACCCTCATTTAATGAAGGTGGTTGGGTATTTATACTTTTATCTTTGGGCCACATGGGCTTTCGGGTCGTGTTTAATGGTTTCGGATCGAATTTAAAGACCCATTAGTTTCAAGTAAGCAAGTAATTAGCTTAGTCATGAAGTGATTAAGTTTTTAATACTTTAGTTCAATCCGGACAGTTCAGTAAGTGGAAGTTGTCTGAATTGTCCATATCAGGTTAGGTGGATGTTGTCCGAATTGCCCCTGTCCGGTTCTTATAAAGAATGGTGACAAAATCCGGACTCATCAGTAGCCCCTTTTTTAGGTGGTGTTCAAAGGCCTTTGGCAAGACCTAAAAAGTAGCCTGCAGCTGGTCACAACCATGTCCGGACAGATTTTCAAACTGTGTAATGGCTTTATCCGAACTGAAAAAAGTTCTCAGAAACTAAACGGTTTTTTGCTAGAGATCGTGGGACACGTGTCTCTCTCTGATTCGCCACATCAGCCGCTTTTTCCCTAGAACGACGCTCCCACTTACTTCAAAAAGCAACCTCTTCATTTAATGAGGATGACATTAGCGCTGTGCTTAATCATTGCAACCCTTTCGAATTCTCCTAGGTATCAAAACATCTTTTGTATATTTACTATAAATTAATCCATTTTCTACTGTTTTACCATCTTCATCATCCTTGCTCTGCTAAACTTCAAAGCTTTCTCTCTAAAAAATAAACACTTTATTTCGTTGTGAGTTTATGTTCACAGCAAGAAACGCTTTAATAAAAGGTGGGTGGCTCAATTTATCAGAGTTAGAAAAAGCTCAAAAGGTTGAACGAGAAAGGCGCATTGCTGCAGGCCTCCCTGTTTTCCCTGTTGATAAGTCAGAAACATCAAGCTCAGAGCCTGACCGGGGTTCTTCTTCAACTAAGAGTGTTAAACCTAGGAGGTTGTTTCAACCCAACCTTTCACCAATTGTTTCGGGCTCATCGGTTCAGGAATCAAAGCCTACTATTGAACCAGGACATGCAGTTACCAGTTTTAAGAAACCTTCCCCATTCATTGCCATGGGATCGGACGCTGACGCCTCTTCATAGAAGTTAGTAGATAGGAGAAGAGGTTGATTGGTGAAAGGGCAAGCTCCAAAAGCTACACCTTCCCAATCGGGGGCTAAAAATAGCAATACAGGGTCAGAAGCACCCATTAAAACTCCTAAGGACAAGTTGTCCGACCCGGAGTCATCTAGTTCAAGTCTCCGGAAAGAAACCACTGCATCTGAGCCCCAACTGGAGCCCAGACTACAAGAAGCCAGTACTGCCCAACCATCCGGAGAGCCTGCTGAGCCAACCACTAGCTCCTCTCACCCAAAAACAATTCATAAACCTTCCATGATAATGGAAGAAGTGCTGGAGGATTCTGTTGAGGAAGATCCTTTTGAGTCCGAAGTCTCCGGGTAAACAAGTGAGGCTGCTGCTGCCAAGAAGGAAAAAGGCAAGGAGAAGCTATGCTTAAAGCATCCGGATTTGCCGGAGAGTCTTGTGGGAAAAGTGGGACCTTGCTTCCATAAGGTAAGTGTCAAATACCTGCTATCTTTGCAAAAACTTAATTATGCTTTCATCCACACATCCGAACTGGGTCGGATGCGAACAAAATGGGGGATCCCAGAAAATGTCAAAATAAGGATTCCGGTGGATCCGGAGACACCGATAGACTGCAAGCTCAGTGAAATAGTTTTCTTTACTGAGCTCTTCAACTGGGGGCTAAGGTTTCCCCTAGACCCAGAGATAGTCAAATACTTTCACCTCATCAAACTCTGCCCAAGCCAACTGAGCCCCAATGCATGGTACACTCTCATGACCAGTATTATGGCCTTCAGGCTCTCTGGAATTCCTCTTCCAATGGAGCAGTTTGCAGCTGTAGCCAGCCTCTGCAGAAACCACATTATCCCCTTCTATCACTTTAATGTGGGTGATAATTACAAAGTAGTGGACGACTTGCTTGAGTCGGAAAGGAATTGGAAGACTCAATTTTTGTTTGTGAGTGGCGCCTGGGAGAATGAGAGGAAGATTAAAACCGGTGTCAACCCAAGTCTGCTTACCAGCAGATGGCGAAGCGATAGTAAGAATATCAACTCACATTTCCATCTTTATTTATCACAAATTTGTTTATCTGACTTGTCTTTTTTTTTGTTTCTTGGTAGTGCTGCCTAAGGACTTCAGTGATTACTTGAAGGCTAGGCAGACCACTTGCACCAAGCTAAATGCTTGGGCTGCTGAGAAGTGGGGGAATCGCTTCCACAATGCCTTTACCGGAGGCAATCTAACAAGGTCATACCTTTGGAATACAACTTACCGGAGGGACTTGTCCTGGGAGGAGCTAACCACCCCCACCCCTCCGAAAGTAACCCTCAGGAGAACAGATGCACCGGATGGATCATTATTTTTTCCTGGTAGAGCCAAAGCCCCAAGCAAGATGAAGGGAAAGAAAGGTAAAGGCAAGTAGAGTACAGTTGAAGCCAATCCCACCGAAAAGGAGGAAGCTGCCCCAACAAACCAAGAGGGGCCATATCAAGGACAAATTGATGTCGCTCTTCTACAAGTAGTGGAGCATGAAAGTACTAGGGAAGTGGTAGGATCTCCAAAATCCTCAAAGGCTCCCAAGAAAGATAGGAAACGAGGAGCAGAAGGCAAAGACAAGGAGGCCAAGAAGAAGAAAACCTTCAAGGGTGACGAAATTTCCATCCGGCCTCCGAAGCCTCTTCCTCTTGTTGACCCTACGGACCCTACTCAAGCAGAAGGCATCCCTAGTGACTTTCAAACCGGATGGGGTGCATGAGGAGATATAAGCATCGATGGTGTTGATATTAGTGGTCTTGAAGATATTGGTCTTTACTTCGAAAACCTCCCTAAGGATGATTTTGTTGGGCCTTATCTCCCCCCGAGTTCTTCAAACATTGTTACCTTTAATGGTAAGTCTTTCTCTGTCTCAAGTGAAAGAGATGTCATAACTCACTCTATATTAAGTAATATTCAGTCAGTGCTTAATTTGGAGAAGCAAGTACGAGGTCAGTCAGCCATCATTACTGCCCTTAATTCTGACAAAAAGAAATTGACTGGTGACCTCCTTACTGCCAATCAAAATGTTAACGTTCTGAATAGGGAAAATGAGGAGTTCAAGAAACACCAGGAGGATTGGGCCACAAAGGTAGCCACCTTGGAAGATACTATCAAAGAACTCCGAACAAAGCAATCCAAGCTGGAAAAAGATCTCTCTTCTTCGAGAGAGGAGGTGAAGGCTAGGGACATGGTCATTCATACTTTGACCAATGACAAGATCTCGCTCGAGGACTCGGTGTCCAAGGCTGCACAAGAAAAAGCTGGTTTTCTAAGGGAGCAAGAGGAAAAAATCCAAGCTAGGATTGATGTTTATACCAACCAAGTGATAGACACTCAGGAAAAAAAGTTTGCCAAAATGAAGTCGGACATGGTCTTGCTCTTTCATGAGAAATTTCCGAAGAGGAATCTGGGAGACTTATGGATTTTTGTAGAGTATGAATACCTCCCCATCCACACGATGGTTGATGGTGACAAGCATGACTACTCCAGTGATGACACAACCGATGCAGAAGAGAACACCGGGGAGATTCCGGATGAGGAAAATGACGACCTCAAGAAGAAAACTAGTGAGGTTGGGCCATCTAAGAAAGCTCGGCCTTGAAGTATTAACTATCTTCTTCTTTTTTTAAATTCTGTGCAATTGAACCAAAGTCCTTGGATGGCCAAGCCATTTTTTGTAATTATGTTCGGCTCCTGTTCGGATAAACCTTTTCGTTTGAAAACTCAAAGTCCTTGGGTGGACAGGGCACTTCGTATGTTTTAATGGGTAGCTTTATTTTGCACAACTCTTGCATTCTTTCATAGATTTTCAATTTTTGTGGCAAATGTTTAAACAACCCTTAGTTATTTCATAAATATTCTAAAGTGAGAGTGTTTAAATTCTCCGATAACAAATGTTTAAGTAGTCATCACTCCTCCAATTTAATCCGGTCTGTTCGAATAAAAATTTCACAAGAAACTATTAAGTGAAAACACTCCGGATTTTTAAGAAGGCATCAAATTATATAAAAAAAAGCCCGGACACCTCATTAAAACCTCCCCGCGCCACCAGGGTAGGAAATAGTATGCCCCCAAATATTTACATGAACTTTTAAACAGGTAAATATTTACATAGTTCCTATTCCAAGTACAACCGGAGGTGTTCAATGTTCCAGGGGTGATTCAAAATCCTCCCATCTTTGTCACGGAGCCGGTAAGTCCCAGGCTTAAGCTTTTTAATAACCACATAGGGTCCTTCCCAAGTTGGAGCCAACTTACCGAACTTCTTCTCTTTAGTGTGTAGGAAAACTTTTCTCAACACCTTATCCCCCGGTTGAAAATTCGTTCTCTTAATTTTAGAAGCGAACATGCTTCTCATCAAACCTTGATAGTGTACAGCTCTAAGGTGAGCCTTAACTCTTTTTTCCTCTATTAAGTCAAGCTGGCCTCTGATTGCCACTTCGTTGGTGTGTTCAGAAAAGTTATGAACTCGAAATGAAGGGAGAGTGGCTTCTATGGGAGCAATGACATCCATCCCATATACTAAAGCAAAAGGAGATTCTTGTGTTGCAGCCCCGGGAGTGGTCCGATAAGCCCACAAAACTTCTTGCAAATAACTAGGCCATTTTCCAGCAGCCCCTTCCAAATTCTTCTTCAGACCGGACAATATTGTCCTGTTGGCCACTTCGACCTGACTATTTGCTTGTGGGTGGAAAGGGGAAGAGAAGCAATTTTGTATGCCTCTAGAGGCACAAAAACTTTCCATTTCTTTGTTGTCGAACTGTGGCCCATTGTCTGTTGTTATCTTTTGTGGAATTCCAAATCTGCAACAAATATTGGATAAAATGGATTTTATAACAGCTTTTGATGTTGTACCTGCCAATGGAGCTGCTTCGATCCACTTCAAAAAGTAATCAATAGCAACGATTATTGTTCTGCACCCCCCGGATGCCATGGGTAGAGGTCCCACTAAATCCAACCCCCGTCGAGCAAAAGGTATTGGCTCAAAAATTGACTCTAAAGGGATGGTTGGGATATGAATTTCATTGCTATATCTCTGGCATGGGTCACACCTCCTCACAAACTCCTTACCATCTTGCATTATAGATGGCCAATAATACCCAGCTAACAAAACTCTTCTTGTTAGAGCCATGAATCCAAAGTGAGCTGATCCCTCACCATCATGTAATTCGGAGAGCACTATTTGAGATTCGTCGACCCCCAAACATTGTAAGAGGGGTTTACTATAAGACTTTTTATAAAGAATATCTCTCGAGATGACAAAACCACGAGCCTTGTACTTTACTTTTCTTGCTACTGATTTCTCCGGAGGCAAGATGTCATCTGAGAGATATTGAAGGAGAGGAAATCTCCAATCTTGAGGCTGATTTATCTGTATATTGAAACTTTATTCTTCTTTATCTGGATTGATCTGAATGGATGGGCACTCCAGCACATGAATCCAAGGGTATGATTCAGTATATGCTATGGTTGCCAAGGAGTCTGCCAATATATTTTCTCTTCGGGGAATGTGCTCATAAATGATGCTCTTGAAATTAAGTGCCACTTCTTTAAGAAGAAGTAAGTAT
Organism: Limnanthes douglasii subsp. nivea; assembly: GCA_036936605.1. Lineage (NCBI taxonomy): Eukaryota > Viridiplantae > Streptophyta > Magnoliopsida > Brassicales > Limnanthaceae > Limnanthes > Limnanthes douglasii. Next base: position 169,726,189 of record JAUPFV010000003.1, read on the forward strand.
TTAACCAGCTGCTTCTTTTTGTCTTCGGATTGACCTTGTGCATGATGGATAAGAAGCTGAGAATCGCTAATCAACTTGGCTTTTTTGGCTCCACAAATAAGAGCTAACTTCAACCCAGCTATAACAGCTTCATATTCGGATTCATTATTAGAAGCCCTGAAAGCAAAACATATAGCTTGGTACATTCTGTCACCGTACGGAGAGGTCAAGCATACCCCAGCACCACATCCCATGGTACTTGATCCACCATCAGTCCGGACAACCCAAACTTTTTTGTCTTTCACATCGGTTGCTTGCTTGGTATCCCTATCTGAATTGAATTCAACTAAGAAATCAGCCATAGCTTGGGCTTTGACTGATGTTCGAGGGGCAAAACCAATGTCGAAATCTCCCAATTCCACTGACCACTTAGTCATTCTACTTGAAATGTCGGCCTTTTGGAGAACGTTTTTTAAGGGATAAGACGTCCGGACAATAATGGGGTGAGCCTGAAAATAAGGTCTCATCTTCCTTGCAGCAATCACCATGGCTAGTGCTAATTTCTCAAGCTTCAAATAGCACTTTTCTGCATCAATCAAACTCTTGCTAATGTAATACACCGGACGGGGATAATTATCTACCTCCCTTACCAATACTGAACTTATGGCACAATCAGAGACTGCCAAATATACGAAGAAAGTTTCTCCATCAACGGGTTTAGACAAAGTCTTGGGGGAAGACAAGTGCTTTTTAATCTCATTGAAGGCCTTATCACACTGTGGGGACCAATTGAAATCTTTTGCACCTTTCAAAGTTTGAAAAAATGGGGCGCACTTGTCCGAAGACCTTGAAATAAAACGGTTTAGTGCAGCCAGCCTCCCAGTCAATCGTTGTACTTCTTTAATATTCTGAGGAGGCTCCATCTGCAGTAAAACATTAAGCTGGTCCGGATCAAGCTGTATTCCTTGCTCACTTATCACATACCCCAAGAATTTGCCAGACTGCACTCCAAAGACACACTTTTCTGGGTTTAATTTCAAATTCACTTTCACTAAGTTAGCAAAAGTTTCTTGGAGATCTGCCAAGTGTAGCTCTTCATCCATACTTTTCACCATCATATCATCGATGTATACTTCCATGTTTCTTCCAATTTGATCAGAAAAATCCTTGTTTACCAACCTCTGATAAGTAGCCCTAGCATTTTTTAAACCAAATGGCATCACCTTGTAACAATGAAGGGCCTTATCAGTAACAAACGTAGTATGCTCCTGATCCTTTGGATCCACTTGAATCTGATTATACCCGGAGAAGGCATCCATAAAAGATAGTAGCTTGTTTCCAGATGTAGAATCCACCAACTGATCAATCCGGGGGACTGGGTATAAATCCTTTGGACAGGCTCTGTTGAGATCTGTAAAATCGATACACATACGCCACTTGTCATTTTTCTTTTTCACCAATACCGGGTTAGCTGTCCATAAAGGGTATTGAGACTCCTTTATGTGCCTTATTTTAGTAAGCCTGTCGACTTCTTGAACTATGACATCAGCTTTTTCCTTAGAAAAAGCTCTTCTCTTTTTTATCACAGGCGCTACGTCCCTTCGGATGGATAGTTGGTGTGATATAATATCTGCTGGTACTCCGGTAACATCAGTATTGCACCAAGCAAAAACATGCTGATGGTTTTTCAGGAACTTTAACATCTTACCTTTTAATTCTGATGTCATCTTGGACCCTACCTTGACATTTTTTCCTTCAGCCAATGAATGTGTTTCAACTTCTTCAATCGGTATTAAAACTCCAGGGGTCTCTCTAGGGTCATCAATTTCACCCTCTCCCCCAGAAAGCCCATCAAATTGCTATTCCTCGTTGATTCGAACTGCCCCCAACGTCCGAGGAGCCAATGCTGTTGCATAACACTCTCTTGCTATCTTTTGGCTGCTCCGAACAACTCCCACTTGTCCTTGCACAGCATATTTTAAACATTGGTGGACTGTGGAGGCCACGACATGCATCTTAGAGAGCCAAGACCTCCCCAGAATAGCATTATAACAAGTGGGACAATCCACTACAATGAACACTATTCTGACCATCTTTTTAAAAGGGCCTTTGCCCAATAAGACCTCCTCCTCGAACTCTCCGATCACGTCTACTGAGCTTCCTGTGAAACCCACAATCGACCTGTTCGAACGTTGAATCACTGCTAGATTTTTCATCTTTTTGTAAGAAGTTAAAAAAGAGAATATTGGCAGAACTTCCGGTGTCCACCAAAATTCGCCTTACATCATTGCCCCTGATATATGCTCCTATGACAACAACATCTTCATGAGGACCTGCTATATCCCTCAAGTCATCCTCATCGAAAACAATGAAAGGAAATGGGATCTGCGATTGATAGACAGTCATGCCTCCCTCCAACTGGGTAGCTAGAGTATGAACATGCCTCTTTCTCGAAGAAGCAGTCGGTGCTGTCATGGTGTCTCCCCCGAAAATTGTGAGTGATTCAAAAAAGTTAATAAGGCCGGACACTGTCTTGCAACGTTCCTCAATGACACCCACTCTATTTCGAGTCGGATCAGGTTCCAAGTACTCCGACTCTACATCGAATCTCTCGATTATCACCATAGCCCCTTCCGGAGTCGATGTGCCTGCATTGTTTGGACCAGCCTGATGAGCGTTATCAGGCCTATTTCCACCTCTTCTTTTAACATATGCTCCCAACTTTCCCCTTTTAATCAAATTTTGGACTTCTTGCTTTAAAGCAATACAATCCTCAGTGGTATGACCAGTATCATTATGATACTGACAGAAACAATTGTTACGGCTCTCCCTAGGAGATTGTAACGCAACCGGCCTTCTATAGTGTACTTCGTCTTTTGTTTTGTCATAAATTGTGGCTACATTTTCTTTCAACTCAACAAACCACTCCGGTTGAACCCAAGGCCCTCGTTTATTTCTAGATTGTTGACTCTGGGCTGGCGCAGCTGGCTGAGACTGAGCTTTGGCTCTGTTATGACTCTGCCCGGTCTCCCTAGCCTTGTTCCCGGACTGATTTTGGTTTGGATTTGGTGCAGCCGGAGCAGACCTCACCTGCATATGCACCCTAGTTTTCTTTGTTTCATCTACATTGATCTGCTTTCCGACCTGATTCAGCAAACCTCCCCATGTCATGGCCTTTTTTCTAGGTTGCTGAATCAGCCAGGTTTCCAGGGTTTCAGCCTTGCCTCAAAGAAGCTATCGATACTTGTTCAAAGCAATCAGCTAATCCATTTTTGGTGTTTACAAAGCGACTTATGTATTCTTTTAGAGATTCGTTCGGTTTTTTGGGCGCAATGGATAATCGTGTCTCCATTGCCCTTTACTTCCTTACTTCCAACAAACTGTCTTCGAAAAGCCACCCAAAAAGTATCGAAATTTCTGATGCAGCCTTGTGGCAAACTGTTGTACCACTTCAGATCACTCCCCGTAAATGATTGGGAGAATGCTCTACAAAGCAACTTGTCGTCATCATCAAAATTCATCATGCAATTTTTGAACTGTTCCAAGTGGTTGTCCGGGTCTTTACTGCCATCGTATTTTTCCATTTTTGTACTATCAAACCTCTTAGGGAGGTTTACGGACATGATCTTGGATGAAAATAGAGATTGTCTTCAATTCCGGCCACGACTGAAAACGGTATCCTCATTAGGAGTTGTAACGATACATGTTCATCATGAAAGGCAAAAGGATCCATCACCATCCGATCTACGTGTCTCCGACTATGAGACGATCCTTTGCCTATATGCCTCTTTAATTTTCCATGCCTATCCTTTTTTCTTGAATATTTTTTGACTAACTTTTGCTTCTTTTTCGAACGACCTTCATCACTGCTGGATGACATGGATTCTTCGACTCCATCTTTGCCTGAGGAGCTGCTGGAAGATTCCGAGTCTGAATCAGAGCTCTCCACCGGTTTAGACCGGTGAGACTTTTTTGAGCTAGCATGAGTCTTTTTCGCGCTCATATGTGTTTTCGAGGGCTCATGCTCTCTAGGGTTATCAGTTTGATGAGCAACTGATGCCTTTGATTTCTCTTTTATGCCCATCTTTTCCCCTTCTTCCCTCAGAGCTTCTATTTCAACTCTTAACCTATCACACTCCTCGATCGTGTATTCATCATTTTCACCCACCACTTCTGACAAAGCTGGTGGTATTTCTTGCACGTCCGGATTCATCCGAACTGGTTTTTCCTGATGGTTTTGAATGCTAGATTCAGGCACCGTCGTACTCCCACTATGGTCGCCAATTTGATGTGGTTTATTTTCATTTGAGGGTAATTTTGTCTAGAGTTTTGTAGAATTTTGAAGGTATTTAATGTTTGGATAGAATGTAGAGGGAGAATTGAGCTGCCTGGTTGTATTTAATTTTTATTACCCTCATTTAATGAAGGTGGTTGGGTATTTATACTTTTATCTTTGGGCCACATGGGCTTTCGGGTCGTGTTTAATGGTTTCAGGTTGAATTTAAAGACCCATTAGTTTTAAGTAAGCAAATAATTAGCTTAGTCATGAAGTGATTAAGTTTTTAATACTTTAGTTCAGTCCGGACAGTTCAGTAAGTGGAAGTTGTCTGAATTGTCCCTGTCCGGTTAGGTGGATGTTGTCCGAATTGCCCCTGTTCGGTTCTCATAAAGAGTGGTGACAAAATTCGGACTCATCATATACTACTTATCCAACCTATTGATATTGATATAGATATAATATAGACATCGCATCTCAATCTCAACCTAACTAATAGTCAATTGAATACATGGATAATTGAAAGCACTAAACATTATATCAATACTAAAAAACAATATGAAACTAAATTGATAAGAATATTAAAAGTTGACTAAATGGTCTGTTTAGTTAATGTACTATAATATAAAGTTTGGGCACAAATTACAATTAAGACTCAAGCCTTTGCAAACTTCATTCCGAGAAACCTACCATTCAGAGGATCAAAATGAATATACTTGCCAATAATAACTAATGGAGGAAACATAAACTTATGCTATGACGGTATGAGTTCAATTAATATCTCAAACTAGAAAAATCTTGTGGCAATCAGTAAAAATTGGCTTCTTCGCTTCTAATAACGAGGCAAACATGAGTTTGCAATAGCATGACTTTGGATATCAAACATATGTGAAGTTAAAAGAGATTTAAGCTCTTAATAAACGCCTAACTCGTATATTTTAGGCAAACTGGAAGCAAAATAAGAGAACCTCGTACAATATTTAAAGGAGCTTCAGTGACAAACAACTCTATTTGAGAATATTATTTTTGAATAAGTACCAAAAACAGAAATTCAGTTCCAGACGCTTTAGCTTCTTCTGCTTCTATAAACACAACGCTATGAGTAATCTTCCAAGAAATTTATTCATTACTGTACCCAAAGTGTTCATATCAACAATCTAAGACTTCATATTTATGATAATTAGGGGGGGGGGAATACGAAGATTGGAAGAATCTAATTAAATATATCTTATAAAATTAAGACTCCTAAACGACAAAACTGAAATCAAACGTATATAAATAAATCAACAAGATACGTATAAATAAATACTACTTTATACAAGCATGAAATCAATTTTTTTTGTTAATATGTGTTGGTCTGGATGAAGAAACCTTTTGTATCATAAGAGCTACATGAAGGAGAAGAATGTGTTAATTATGGTTACAAGGCTTTACACAAAATAATATTACTCAAAATATACTATTGGTCCACAATTATAGAAGATACAAAGAAATTTATAAAAAACAGTAACACCCTTTCAAAGCGCTTTTCAAACTGAATACATGCACTGATCGTGCTACTTTAGACAAATTGATAGGTATTTTATTTTGACAGATGTGGTATTGGTAATGTAGGTTATTTACCAAAAGTCTTAGGATGAAGGAATTTTTTATTGATAGTTGTAGACTACTTCTCCAAGTGAGTAGAAACATGGAAAGTTTCACAAATCACAAAAATATTTAAACTAAACATATATTATAGATATGAGATACCGAGAATTAACACAATAGGCAATGGAAAATAATTTTAGAATGAATGACTAACATAATTTTACGCAACAAGAGGTATAAAATATATTTTTTCTTTCCCTTCCGTCTACATGTAAATGAGAAAGTAGAGGTCACCAATAGAAAGATAACATATGGAATACATAATATGCTATAAGGAGCAACAAGAGGTTGGCCTAATATTTTGCATGAAGTTTTGTGGTCATATAGATGTACAACAACGAAAACACCTTTTGCTTTCATATATGAAGTGAGGCAGTAATTTTAACAAAAAAATTAATAAATTCATAATGAATATCAACATATAATGAAATAAGAAACTTTAAGGCAAGAAGGAAACCAATTTCGATACCCTTAGAATATATAACATATAAAGCTTTATAAATCTTTTTAAGCTTCAATTTATTGTTTTATTAGTTATGTAATGGTTTGAACTTTTATTTGGGATGCACTCTTTCTAACTCCGTGGTTTGATAATGTATGAACGATGCATTATAGACCTAATTTAAAAAAAGAGCCCATATGTTTCTTCATAGAAAGTTCATGCCTCTACAACTAATCATTATAATAGGAATAACAAAGTCTATGCAGAAAAAAATGCTTTATTCACTAATAACAATGCTTAAGGAAAAAAGTATGTCACACTTACAAATGAAGAAAATCAGAGGTCATAAAAAACAAACACACAAAAATACACGAAGTGAGTATAAAACCGAAGTAAATGAACAAAACTCAATAAAGGTTAAAATTTCCCCAATAAGTAGGGATTTTGGTTCAAAATAAAGCATCAATGTATAATAATAGCGGACATAATGGGTTTGCTCTTAGGAATCACAACTTTCTTCCCTAAAACATGAGTTGCATTTGCGGTCTCTAGGAGTGGAAGAGTAACAACGTTATATGAAAGAGAAATTATAATTTCATTACTTAATATAAGAAATATCATATATTTATTGAGAACGATGAATATTATTTTTCTTCAATAATAGAAGAAATAGATGGAACAAAAGCATAAAAATCCTATTCAATATTCACACCTTAGGTGGAAATACCAGCAACTCTATAACTCTCAACCTCATAAAAAAAATATTAACAATCGAAAAACCACTATTCATATCAGTGCAAAGCGGTATGTTTTCTCTAAAATAACTGTCCAATATCATCCATCCTTTCTCATTTAGAAACCAAATTATAGAAAAAATATAAGTTACCCTAGAATAAGATTCATGAATATATATAATCAATACCTCTATTGTTTTGTTATAAGTCTTATTCGTATTAGTCTCCATCTTTTGCTGAAATACATTATGTTCAAGGCGCTCAACTTCTTGGGTCTCATATACAATATGTTGTACTGCAACCACTTCATATATATTGTTCTCCAATCTCCCATTCTATGGTTTGATACTTTTAACAAAAATATTAGTTTTTATTGATCAAAATATCGAAGTTGTTGTACTAACTGCAGTTTAGATGTTTGACTCTGTCTGTAACTTCTTCTCCATATTTTACTTAGCCTTTGTTTCAGTTTCCAAACATGATTTGACTTTGGTTTTAGAGTGTAGCTGAGTCCTTGCCTTCTTGTCAACAATAGTGTCAGATTAACCTTCAGTTCATGACCATTTAAAATGGCTATACTAAAACCTATAACAAGTGTCGAGATCAAGAATATCAGGAGTTAGATTATCACAAGCTTAATGCAACTTTGTGAAATAATTGAATATATACTACAAAAACAAAACAAACAAAATATAAGATAATTTAAACAAACAAGAATGTTTAAACATAAAACTTAAGGACTTACCACAACACCATGCTCCATTTCACTTTGGGCCAAATCCATAGGGCAAAGGTAAGTTGGAAGCATTCTTATTCGCATTGAAACGATAAAGTAACTAAAAACCTCATAAACATGGTCTAAAAGTAATGACCTACGGGTAGAAGTTGTGGGAATTTTAATAAAATAATAGTAAAAAATAGCTCACATGGACCGGAGTTCCTTCAAGGGCATTAAGAAGGCTGTTGCGTGTATTTTTTTATCCCAATATCCTTACAATTATTTGATGATTTATGCACAGTGGCAAGCATGCTAATATATTATGGTGTTGAAGAAGGACTAGCTTTTATTATACTTGCTCTGTAAATTCAGTTGAATAGGAATATATATTTATCAAAATAAATTAAAATTAAATACAAATTAGTCCTAATAAATCTGGTTTATATGAAAATCTCAAATATTGATTAAAAAACTAAAATAAAAACATAGGTTCTGAACAATTAAGGTCTTTCAAATTCAACCAGCGGAAAAAACACAATCACGATAAAATTCCAATTTAACAATGAAAAAAAATATGATTTATGCAGATGTGTTCGCTCAGAATTGAGTTATACAACTCTTTATCTTAAAAAACATAGATAAACCAATGTTAAACTTTAAAACTAATGAACAATAACATAAAACATTGAGCACTTTATAGAATTTATACATAGACATAATAAATACCTTAGTGTTTGAAAACCTGTAATCACAAGAAAGCACGAGAACAATTATTGAGAAATTTAGAGAATTGATACATAGACATAATAAATACCTTAGTGTTTCAAAACCTGGAATCACAAGAAAGTACGAGAACAATTAGCGGGTTTTCGTGTAGTTATGATTTTGATGATATAATTAGGATCTTCTTAATGATTAAATGAGTTTTGAGATTGCAAAGTGGGAAAAATATTTTTAAATAATAAATTTATTTATATTATCGTATAAAAATTTTAAATATTTTTTTCTATTATTTTTGTATTGAAAAAAAAGATGGAAGGATTTTTTTTGAAATTGAGAAGCCAAAAGAGAAAATAAAAAATATAGAATAAAAAAGGAAAAAAATACAAAAATTATAAAAAATTATGATTTCTTAAAAAATATTAAAATAGTAAAACTTAGAAAAAAAAATACATTAAAATATAATATACGTTTAATTTTTTTAATGTATCGTTTAAATAACAATTTTTTTCTATAGATGTTTCAAAATATTTTTTAATTATTAGTTTATTAAGATTTGTTTCTATAAAATAATTGACTTTATTTTTGAATTTGTTTAAAAATATGTTTATGATTATATTGAAATATATATTTTTAATTTAATTTATATATTATTATTATTATTATTATTATTATTATTATTATTAATTATTATTTTTTGTTTGTTTGTTAACGTTATTTTGTTCCGATATCCTCCAAACAAATATTTTAACAAATTTATTTGACTCTTATGTATTTTCTTATCATATCTACGCTATAATCCACTTCCTATAACATTATACCAAATATATTATACAAAATATAAATAAAGAATGGGTTCTTAATCCCACCATAAAACACACCGAAGGACGGTGGATCCACAGTATTTCAGAAATCCACTATTTTCGATTTTGGACCCAGTTAGGTATTCCCACGTCTAAGCTGATCTTCTAAAATTAACAAAATTATGTTATGTAAATACTTTTTATCTTATTATTAAAATTATATATTTAACTTTTTCTAAAATTTTATATTCGAACCCAATTCTCCAATTCTGCTCCAAATATTTAGAATAATTTGGAACCACTATGAAATCAATACAATTTTTTCATTCCAAAATTAAATGGAACCAAATCGAATATGCAAAAAATTCTCTCTTATGCAAGTATGTTTCAGTTTATTAAATCATTGTTTTTTGCGGAACAAGTTTATTGGTTTTCGATCTTTATTATTCTTGCTAGAGTTCTTAAAGAACTCTCTCAATGTCTTCATCATTTTCTCTGGTCTAACCATGAGATGAAGGTTACAAGTGCTAAAGTGGCATGGTTTACTGTAATCTTGCCCGTGTCCAAAGGCGGTCTTGATATTCTAGATCTAAAAAATCTGGAATTAGACGGTCGTCAAACACTTGCAATCCATTGTTAGTAAACTTAACAACTCAATCCGGTGTGACTGGATTTACTCTAAGAAGATTAAAGACAATAACTTCTGGTCTTTAAAGATTGACTCTTCTCCCTCATGGACTTGGAGGAATTTTTAAATCTTAGGCATATCGCTTGCAACTTGTATAAGGTCGCGATTGGTAACAGGGAGAGTACATCTTTCTGGTTTGACCCTTGGTTACTCTCAACCTCGTAGGTCAATCACTATGGGCACAGTATCACCCGTGATTCTCGTCGTGGGAGAAACCTCAAAGTTTCCAATTTTATTCGGGATGGTCACTGGAATTGGCCGACTCATTTAAGGTCTGCCACTGCTAGTAATCGTCAAAACTTACAGGAGATTAACCATCTCATCCTCTCCCCCCTAATATCCTCTTTAATGACGCCCACTATTGGATTTCTTAAAGAGGCACTACCAAGTTCACTATTAAAGATACCTACAATGCCCTTCGTACGCCCGTCCCCCGCGTCGGTTGGGCGAGGTTAGTTCGACATAAATTTAATATCCCTCGCCATTCTTTCATTCTTTAGCTTGCCATCCATGGTAAATTATCCACTCGAGATAAGCTTCTGAATTAGGGTCTTAACACCTTCTGAACTGTGTTTTATGTCATTCTGCTTTAGAAACCATTAATAATATTCTCTTTGACTATACTACACCCTATGCATTTGAGGTTATGCAAGCTCTAAGGTTAGTTTTCCTTTGAGTCATAATACCAATTAGATCTCTTGGATCCATGAGGCGTCAAATTGGCCTCCTTCAAAATCTCGATACATATGGCACGCCTGACTTGGCGTTGTTGTCTACCATGTCTGGTGTGAGAGGAACGCTAGAATTTTTAGTTCCTCCCCTACCCTCGCCTCTACGGTATTATATCCCATGCTTTCCGACCTCCGGTTCAGATTCCTTAGTACCAAGGTTGTCTCATCCATTTATTCCCTTTAAAATTCTAACTTAAGTTTATTTTGTGTTTGTTTGTAGCTGTTATCTTTCCCTTATGGATTGAAGTTCATTTGCTCGCCTTATGTTGCAGCTGCATTGTCTTTAGGTTCGTTTAGGTCTTTGAATCTTCGTTGTGCTTTGTTGTACTTGCTTCAAAAAGTTTAGATTGATCATATCGATCTTGGTATTTGCTCTGCTTGGTTGTACATATTAGACCAAGTAATGATTGATCTTTCAATTCATTTCTTTCATGGCTCTTAGTGCAACTCCTTGGGGTATACCATGTAAGAACCATTTTTATTTTTAATTTTATATATTTTCAACCAAAAGAATATGTAAAAAATCGAGCGAGGTTTGAGTAAAAAAGGTTTAAACTAAAAAACTAAACCCAAAATTTTGGGTTTGATTTGGCTCAAACTCGAATCTCATCATTTTATTATATAAAGTTTGTTTGATACAAACTCGATAATATAGTTGGATTCCGTATCACTCTTTTTTATATTTATTAAAAAAATTATTTATAAAAAAATATAATATATTTTATTTGATATTTTATTTTTCCAAGCTATTTATAATAATCGACAAACACAATCAAGCCGAGGTCCAAACATCATTATTAACTAGCCCAATCCGGAAAGCCCTACTTGCAAAATATAGGAATTTTTATAATCAATATACAAATTTGTCTCCTTGTCTCTTCATTATTGTTGAGGAAACATTTATAAGAGGCCTAAATCTGGTTTACTATAGCAACAAATCTATTCAATATAAAACTATAAGTAATATACGCATTCCTTCTTTAGCATTCGCTGATGACCTCTAAATATTTTCTAATGACTCTACCTATGTTATTCATACTCTTAGTAAGTTTGTACAGGACTACCAAGATCATCTGGACATATTATCAATAAAGAAAATACCTCTATATTTCCTGCTATTAACTTCCCTATCAATAAAGTTACTGTTGACACTGGCTTTAGAAGAGATAACCTGCTTGTTATGTAACTCGGGTTTAGTTTAAATAATAATAACTCGACCATGAACTATGAGTCATTGATCAGTAGTATTAGAACTAAAATCACTGACTCGGATGATAAGAAATCTCTTATGCTGGAAGACTTAATCTAATCAACATTGTTCTAAATGGCTCTGCCTAGCTACTGGGTGCAAAGTAACATTCTTCCCAACGACATCATAGTCATAATGGAGAAGATATTTAACGACTTTATTTGGGGTTCAAGTAATAAGACATCTAAGATTCATTTGTGAAACTGGAAAAAGCTTCGCAAAACATCTCAGGAAGGTGGTTTAAACGTGAGAAGTTTGATGGACATCCAAGATTCGATTTCCTGTAATCTCTGGCTTAAGTTCAGACAAAAGAATTCTCTTTGGGAAATATACACCCATAGTATATATTGTAACAACAACCACCCTCTACTGGTTGATTTCAAAGCTAAAAACAGCTCAAAATTTTGGAAAAGACTAGCATCTATTAAGGACAAAGCTGAGCCTAAAATAAAATGGGTTATCGGGTCTGGTGATATTAAATTTTGGTTTGATACGTGGATAAGAGACTCTCCTCTCATCAACCTTGAAAAATATCCTATGAATCCTGAGATAATGTCTGACAGAGTTATCAACTACTTGAGAAAAACGATTAGAATGAAACTAAATTGTGATTAGTCTCTCTCCTAGTGACATGGCTAATATTTACAAGCACACAATCAACAACAATCAAGCTGACTCTCTCTAAGGACGGTAATTTCAGTACGAAAGATGGAAATTCCTAAGGACTAAGCATAATCAATCTAAGCTTTTTAGTAAAATTTGGGATAACATAACTCCAAGAAAATGTTCTTACCTCACATGGAGGCTTCTCATCTGCTGGATTTCCACTGATGATATACTGTAAAAAAGACACATTAGCTTAACATCAAAATTTCAGTTCTACAGTAATCAAGAAAATATAAAGCACTTTTTTGTAGACTGTAAGTTGGCTTGGAGCATTTGGTGTCACTACTCTTCCATTTTCAAAATTAAAATCGGCAGATTCATGAAACTTCCCCAGTTGCTTAGAACTTGTTTATGGCCCAATAACAAGGAAGTCCACATATGCTCAATCATCCCTCCCATTGTCTGTAGGGTCATTTGGAGTCTGAAAAACAAAATCAAGATGAAAGACCTTACTACTGATGCCACTTCAGCCATTAAGTACATAAATCCAATTATTACTTGCTTAGACAAAGCTAACCTCTTAACCATCAAAATTTGGTATCTATTCACCAATGCTCATAGTGATCATGGTTTCTTATCTCATGTTAACATTAACAAGACTCATAAATTCTTTTGTTGGCATCCTCGTATTAACAATATAATCAAAGTCAATACTGATGGATCTTCTATGTTCAGTGGAGAAGCCAGTAGCAATATTATAATTAGGAAATTCGATGTTACCTTAGTCTCTGGCCATGGTAGGCTGTATGGAAAGCTTTCTCCTCTTCATGTTGAAACCATTGTTTTTTTACAACGTCATAATTTGTCATCAAAATGATTTCTAAAATGTGGGCATCGAAACCAATTCTGAGATTCTGGTCAACATGTCAGCCTCAGGTAACTTCTCCAATTCTATAAGCAAGGTACTCAATTGTTGTCGTAGTTTGATTAAGCCTTCTATGGTGATAAAACACATCAATGGAATCCAAAACAACACCGCTGACTAGTTGGCGAAATGGACACAGAAGTGCAAAATGAAACTCTTCTTCAATTCTTAGATGCTCCAACATACTTAAGAGCAATCGTCCTTTTTGAAAGTCAGGAAATATGTTATATCAGGGACAACTCTTAAGCTTATCTTGTCTATTCATAATAATCCAATTGGTGAATATTAAAATTCATTTGTAATAACTCTATTATTTTCTACCCTCATGTTTTTGCTCTACTTTGTTTTCAAGGTACTTCTGGTGTGAAGCTCAAAAGTTGAAGCCTTCATATAAAAGATAGAGGAAGCAATCTACCTGATGGAGTGATTGTTTGCCTTGCTCTTCGTTAATGGATCGAAGCCTCTTCGAATCTGTCTCTCGATCAGTTTACCTGATGTTTGTGATTAATTTCATAAAAGTATTGTCTTCTCAAGTGTTGTCTTGGAGTTAGTTTGATTTCTGAAGAAGATATTAAGTCGTAAAGATGAAATGGAGATAGCCAACGACATTCTTTAGTTGTATTTCGTCATTTTTTTGGTCTTTGTTCCAGAATGTCCGTTTTGTAACTTGAAGGGACATTTGAAATTTTCTATTTTCACTTGACGTCTCTTCTTATTTTTAAGCCTAGTGTATTTTAACATGTGGATAGACCGTTTGCCTTTGGGAATATAATTTTTTTTAGATTAAAAATAAAATAAAAATCAGTATACAAATTTAAGATATTGAAGTATGAGGACTAAAACGAAACATGGAAAATATTTGGATACCTGTTTGTGAATCTAACATAACAAGATACAACAAGGGTTTAGGGGTTCTCCCTCCTCTGACCTCTCCCTCTTCTGCTTGAAACTTCAACACAACGAAGAACATCAGTTTAGCTCTGTTCGAAAAATATGCCTCGTACGACCACACTTGAGTGCCCAGGCTGTCCTAGAATTCGAGCCTTAGCTTTCGATTCGCTTGGTCTCATTAAAGGTATCGACTTTTGTTAACTTTACGGATACCGATAATTTGAAACTTCATTTCCATTGACTTTATCTTTAATGCTTTCTCTACCCATTTGCCTGGAGTAGTTATTGAAGCTCGTGATAAACAAAAAGGAGTTCCTAAGGTTGTTGATAGATGGGGTGATCCGGATTCCTCTAAGGGCGTAGTGTCTGCTTCTATCAATGACAGCAAATCGGACCCGGTACTAAAAATTTCCTCTTTCTTAGTTTCTTCTATTTGATTATTTGTGTGTATCAATCTTGTTGCGTTTGTTAGCATATATAGTCTTTTCAGTAAAAGAACCCAAGAACTTTGCCTCCAGTGTGGTATCAGACGCCATAGCAGCAGCTCGGGGTTTCTGCTCAGCTATATTCAGAAAATGGTGAAGATCAGGGTGCGGAATGATACTCTTACGACCATGTACCATGACGAAAAGAAAGGCAAGAGACAGGTTTTGATCAGGCCTTCTTCAAAGGTTATCATCAAGTTTCCCATGGTGATGCAGAAACATGGCTACATTGGTGAGTTTGAGTATGTCGATGACCACACATCTGACAAGATTCTTGTTGAATTGAATGGACGTCTTAATAAGTTTGGTGTCATCAGTCCACATTTTGATGTTGGAGTCAAGGAAATTGAAGGCTGGACTGCTAGGTTATTTCCTTCTAGACAGTTTGGCTGTATTGTGCTCACGACTTCTGCCGGGATCATGGACCATGAAGAGGCCAGGTGTAAGTACACTGGAGGCAAAGTTCTTGGGTTCTTTTACCGAAAAGACTATATATGCTAACAGTGCTTAAGTTATCTTTAAGTTCTTGTGTCCTTTAATGAACAATTACTAGCAAAGGATAGTCTGTTTTTCTCATCAACTTAGTTGTTCAATTATATAAAACATTAGCTGCTTATTGCAATTCTAACTTTGGCTTACATTTTATTCTTCCTGCAGTTATTGGCCGTTGCAAGAAAGAACGGTGCAGTAAGTTATCTTAGTTTGTTGTTATTGTTTGAGCCTCCATATGTGTTGATAACCTTTTAGTATCTTATAGCAACTTCAGACTTTATATCATTTATATGTATTATCTTTCCAGATTGATGTTTTGAATCCCCTTAATGGCGATCTTTCTTTCTCTATACCAAATGTTGGTGATGCAGTTGGTCAACAACAGCAAGACGATGCTGTTGTGGGTTTACATTTATTTAAAAAACAGAAACTGGATCAGGCAACCAGGTATACACTTGTTGGTTTTATCTACAATTTAGGAGATTTGTTTTCATTTAGGTCTGTCTTGAGTAAGTATAGCTCTTAAGACGAAACTAAGGCTATTGTGTGAACTGAAATAATAGTTTGGTTTGACCCTACTGTTTTAACTCGATGTATACTTTCTTTTGGTTTAAACTTTACTAGCGTTCACTGCTCACTGCTTTTCTAGTTTTCTTACACTCCTTGTCTTTGTTAGATATGTGAACACAAAATTGTTCATTTAAATACACAAGCATAAGAAAAAAGTTGGAAATCTGTACATTTGAACAATCATAAGATCCTGAAAAATCCCTCATCGTATTTTAAGACTGACATTGTTACTTACTCATTTATGGTCATACTGATGAGTATTTTGCACGGATGACACATTTAGATATTTTTTATTTTCAAGGCTATGCTTGTCAATTACGAGGGCTTTCTACCTGTGTATTAATATTGATCCCAATTTGAATTGGCCACTAACAGGTCATGCACTTTACTTACATGCACTACCAAAGGGAACGCAAGCATGAGGTCTTTCAATCTCTTAGATTTACATGCGGATACATCATGTATTGGGTCTCCGAAAACCTGGAAAGTATGTTCTTCTGGTAACATATTATGTGCTAAAGTGGATGGAAGTGAAAACCATGCCGTATTTGGAGGGTGGGTGCTGTTTGTTGAATAGTTTCGCTCTTCATCATTGTGATTTTTTTACTATGATTGTAGGCTTGTAGCTGACAAGCCTGAATAATGATGATTTTTTTTGGAATACAGGAAAGGTGTTGAAGTTAACGTGTGGGATCTTGAGAACTGCACCAAAGTCTGGACAGCAAAATCTGTGAGCAATTAATTATCCTTTTGTCAAATGTTCATCCAGAGGAACGTGTACCCTGATTGGTTTCTTTATATGGTCATGCAGCCTCCTAAGAACAATCTCGGTATCTTCACTCCGACATGGTTTACATCTGCGACATTCATGAGTCATGATGATCACCGAAAGTTTGTGACAGGAACTAATGACCATCAGGTAAATTTATCATCTTTTATGTGGAAAATATATTTTTTAATTTATTAAATAGTACATTCAGTAACCAGCGTTGAGCTTAGACATTGGAATCGTATCTCATAAAAGAAGAGGAAACAACAGATTTCCACCCAACTTATATTTCCTATATCACAAAAGATAAGAGAAACATCCACCCAACTCATATATCCTAATAATTGTTGAGCTTTTATACAATAGACTAATGAACTACGGTGGTGCTAGTTTATAGTTTTGGGTGGAAAACGAAAAGCATTGGCTGACTTTAGTCTTCGCATAGAATTTAGTGTTCTGTTCCTTACAGGGGGTAAAAAACTAATGAATTTATATGTGGAATATATTCTTTAATCTTTCAGTTTTCTGGTATATTTTGCTAGAAAGGTTTTCTGGTGAAACATAGCCCTGTAGTTGTTTTTTTTGTCGCAAAGAAAGTATCAGGAGTAAGGAGTACCAACTATAATGCTAATGGCTATTTCTAATCTGAACGTACCTTCGAATTTATTTTCTCCCTCTATAACTGTTTAGTTCTGGTTTATGGGACAGGTTCGTCTATATGATATTTCTGCTCAGCGGAGGCCTGTTCTATCATTTGATTTCCGGGACACCACTATCAAATCTGTTGCTGAAGATCTTGATGGCCATACAATCTATGTAGGAAATGGGTCTGGCGATCTTGCTTCCTTTGACATTCGCACAGGTATGTGTGAGGGTTCAGATCATTTTTTTTATTTCTTGTAGAAACATTTTTTGTAAATTTCTTGAACATCTGGGCTCTGATTTAAAATTTTGTTGATCAAGGCTAATTGCAAGCAAGATTATTCTCCCGTTAATGCCTGAATTACAATAATCTTTACGAGTCACCTGGGGCTAAAGTGCTGTTTTCTGCTGTTCAGCACTACAAACAATACTTTCTCAATTTTTTATGCTCTTTGGTAACCTCTGATCTAGAGGGTATCTTAAAACAGTAAAACATGAAAGCAGCAAATTTGAAGAGTTTACTAAAAACCACTTCGTCATTGGTTATAGATAGTATTATTATCTCTTTTGTGAGATTAAGTCAGCTTATATTTTTCTTTTCATATGATTTTGTTCAAGAAAAATAGTGAAAGTTTATTGAGGGGTTGTGTTGACAGCTTTAGTTGTAATTGTGTTTTTATTCTTTAAATTTGTTGCAGGAAAATTGTTAGGCTGCTTTTTGGGGAAGTGTTCTGGGAGCATTAGATCAATAGCCAGACATCCAGAGCATCCAGTCATAGCATCATGTGGTGAGTTTGTTGCACTGTGTTACTTAAGGTCTCTCCATATGAGTCAAAGATTCTTAAATTCTGAACTATTCTAAAATCGTTAACATTCAGTAAAATGGAAGTTGATAGTATTAGAAGGTAGTTATTCTAGTTCTGGAGTTGATTTCGTACTTGTATCATAGAAGTGTATGCTTTTTAACTTATTATTTTTGAGTAATTGTAAAGGAACTTATCAAGTAAACTATCGTTTCTTGACCAATGTTTTAGAATTTATAACTTTTAGGCTTAAAGTTTTGTTTAACAATCAGATTGTACGCAACTTGCCTGAGTTTAATGATTTTTTTTCCCTTGCATTTTGGACCTTATCTACATTGTCCAGAAACTGATGGACTTGTTTATATATAGGCTTGGATAGCTATCTGCGTTTATGGGATATAAAATCCAGGCAACTTTTGTCAGCGGTATGTTCCAGGACTGGTTCATAGAAAATTATTGAATTCATACTTCTTAACTTCATGTATATTTTACTCTAGAATTATGAGAATATGTCACTGAGCACACTATTGGTTGCAGATTTTCTTGAAGCAGCATCTTACCAGTGTTGTCTTTGATTCCGGCTTTAATGAGGAAGGTCAGTATAAGCTTTCTTTCTCATCCTTATTCATGTTTGTTTTAAACAGAAAAAAAATTGAACGATTCTGATGTTTAATAATACTTTATCGAGCATGTATCGATTATATCTCTTACGATCCAAGTTTATGTTACATGTAGAGGTGCCTGATGTGCAAGCTGCGGAGGAGATCCAAAATGTGGAAGAAATAGAGGAGCTTGTAGCTTCCAAAAGAAAGAAGTCGAAAGAAAAAGGAAGCAAAAAGAAGTCGACTGAAGATAAGGAAGGAAGCAAGAAGCTAAAAGCGAAGAAACGAAGGAAAAAGGTCCAAGGTGATAGCAGTGATGATGATGATGACTTGTAATTATATCGTTGCTGCAACAACAGTAGGAGTTGTGCGATCTATTAGCCCGATTTCACGTTAACGAGCTTTATGCCTTTACAGCTATAATTTTTGATAGAGAATCGCGAGGCACGTCAGCATCTAAAAGCAGCTGTGTTATTAAAAACTATTTTTGATTTTCTTCTTTTTACATCTTTGTATCATGGGAGATTTGCAGTTTGGAAATTAAATTATATACATGTTTTCCGGTTCAGATGCTTTTGGTTTGTACAGCCGAAATATGACCTGACTTGATCCTTTTCCAATACATGAATCAAACCGGTTTGTTCAAATGTTCAAACTCATATTACATCTACAAACTGTTTTATTTAGTAGTAATGCAGTTCAATACCATCTTGAAGACCAAGAAAAAGTGCTGTGCTTTACATGTATTTCCTATTTTACACTTTCTATAATGTGAAGATAACCACAACACAGACAAAACATCACGGTTTATAAGTCCTAGTTTTAAGAACATTATCTTCATGGATTTTACTGTGTTTAATGCTTGTTACAGACATCTCCCATGGTTGAGGCACTTAGCTCCACCAATATCAACCTGGTATGAATAAAGACATGTTAGTCCTGCACTTTACAGTGTTCAGTTTGGTCAAGAAGATTATATCCCAAAAATTACGAACGTAGCTACGACAATGACAGTATGAAAGCCGTTTTTATAATTTTGCTATAACCTTTCTCAAGATTATCAGCAAATTCACGTTCCATACAATTTTTTGAACTTTCTATATTTATGGTACGCCAATAAGTAGCATTTCATGAAGCAAGAATATATTTTATATTTGTTAATGTTTGCTAATGCAGAATCTGGGTGCTACAAAACCTGGTTGAAGTGAGTAGGCTCCCAGTTGATCGTTTCATGTTATTTTACTCACTAGCCAATTCACCCAACTGAGTTTCTTCAAGCACAATGTTAATTCTATTACCAGATTTGTTGATATTGTTTATTCAAGCTGATAAAGTGTATTAAACACAGAAAGTGGCACAAACTAAACTCATAAAAAACACTGATCAAATTAGGAAAGCAAAAGATGGAGAGAAATTGTTGACATAAAAACTGAACTGATCAAACTAAATGTTGAATACAAATTGAAAACACTGTAAAAACATGAACTGATAAATGTTGAAGACAAACTAAGAAGGTTCAACTGCGCTTAGCGACCTCCTCCCTTGCTGTTTTAAGTTCAACTTTTTCTTCCCTTTTAACTTCGCAAAAAATCCGCTTCCACTGTCTTTTTTGTTTCTAGATTCCACCTCCAAAGCCTTATCTTCATTGTCTTTGATTCTTCTAGCTTCCTCCTCCGAAGCTTTATCTTCTTCGACCTTCTTTTTTTCTTTCTTCTTTTCGGCCTTCTCTTTTTGTGCCTTATCTTTTTCTGCGCTCTCTTTGAGCGCCATAATCAAATGCTGTAAACAAGTCTCAGCCTTTTGATCATTGGATTTGGGCATCAGATTTTCCGCAACATCAGCCGGTGTCATGTCGGTTTCGTTCAACAGTCTCTCTACTTCTCCATACAGCTCGTGAAATTCGATTTGCAAATAATTGTTTGAAAGAACCTTGAATGCTTCAAAATTACAATAGGACATCTCGATATGTTTGTCCATTCTCCCTCTTCTAATCAAAGCAGGGTCAAGCTTGTCCACATGGTTCGTAGTGAAGATTATTATTCTTTCGCTCCCACAAGACGACCATAGACCATCGATAAAGTTTAGTAGCCCAGAAAGTGTAACACCTTGGGCCGTTTCTTTCTTAGCCCCGTCCTTACGAGTCTCCTTTGGCTCTTTATCAACCTTATTTCTTTCGCCAGTGAGATCAAGAGAGCAGTCGACGTCTTCCATCACAATGATACACCTACTTGAAGTATCCACTAATAACATCCGAAGCTCCGTATTATCCTTAATTGTCGTCAGTTCAATATCGTAAACATCGTAATCCAAGAAATTGGCCATGGCTGCGATCATGGTTGATTTCCCGGTTCCAGGTGGACCATAAAGAAGATATCCTCGTTTCCAGGGCTTGCCAATTCTTGCGTAATAATCCTTTCCTGTTTTGAAGGTCATCAAATCCTCCTTGATCTCTTCTTTCTTGTTTGGTTCCATTGCCAAAGTATCGAAAGTCCCAGGATGCTCAAACGGAACTTTGAGCCACGAACGGGAATTTTTGCAATTGGTGAATAGAATCGGTTTCTTGTTGGCCAAGGCAATTGAATTCCCCGTGTGTATGACATGATGAATATACTCATTGTTGATTAGTTCCCAGTAACATCTCTGGAAAGTCAGCCCGTAGTAGTTCTTATGATTGCCTTTGTCAGCTACTTTGTGTAATTCCCACCAGACTTTGACACCAGCGAAAGTATCTGAAACCTCTTGATCGTGATCCATGCAAAGAGTTAAGGACTTGTTACCGTTAGTATCATTGGCCTTTAGTTTCTTAGGGCGAAGAGCTAGCGTAGTATTCAAGCTGCTCAGATAGTTCTGAATAGCAGTGAAAGCCTCGTTACGAATGTTATGGCTACTGAATTCATCGAACTTGATTTCTATGCTTACAAATGGGTCGAAACAGGAAACTATTCCGGCCATGTATTTTTCAGGCAGAAGCTGCGCCACAAACCGTCGGAGCGTTGCCCAGATAAAAGCAAAACCTCCAAGAAAAGTACCAAAAGTGGTCAGATACTTCCCATAACGATACATACTCAACATGCTCTGCTTCTTTTTCTTTTTCTTTTTCTCTCTTTAAGCTTGAGTTTGTGTGAGAAGGAAGAGAGGAAGAAGAGCTTATATAGGCTTTTGTGTCAATTTCAGATCCGAATACAATCTGGAAATTGTATCCAAGAGGAAACTTTTATAGACAATTATCTTTGTACGTTTTAGGAAACAATTCGAACTTTTTCCCAAAAAAAGAAGTCAAAAATAAATTGTTCACTAAACATATATTCTACCTTACCAACGGTAAATTTGGTTATTAAATATATTAAATGATTATTAACTAATTTAATTAATAATATCAACATTACTTTAATATTAATCGATTATTGATTTTTTATTTTTGAAATTTTAATAAAATATTAAAAGCTTTTCAATTATAAATAACATGTAAATACATGATAATACTGTAAATTTCATAATATTTAGATGTTTAAATATTATTTAGTTTTGATTTGTTTTAATAATGACAAAAATATATTATTTCAATATTATACAATATGATTATAATAAATAAATATATATTATTAGTGAATCTAATGATTTAGTCAAACCTTATATTTTCTACTTGTTATTCGTTTCGTAAATTAGTTAAATATTATTTAATTAAAATTTTATATTTTGTTTAACAGTTGATTATCATCATAGATTCATATAATTGATATAATTAATGTTGCGATATGGTATACTATTATTAATATTAATTATTATTATAATAATTACAATAAAATCACGGGTCATATTTCATCCGTCGCTTTTAAGTATTAATTGTTAAGGCCAAATTAAAATAGTTAAATGAGTATATTCAATTGAGTTGGAGTTAAACCATGTTACAATTATTTTTTATAGATTTTAGTTAAATCCGGTTTGAAAAATATAACCATTTTCAATTTTTTATCAAATTTTGAAAACGTATTAAAATTATTATTTTTCTTCTGTCGGTTGAGACCTTATCAATCGATGGAAAAACTTGGTCCGGCAGGTGAAAAAGTCTCACCTAGCGGTTGAGAAAGATTTATCCGGCTAGGATCTTTCCCGACGGTTGAAAGGGTCTCAAACGACTCGTGAAAACGAGATATAAAGACAAAATAGTTAAAATTCAAAATTCTATATTTTTAGAGCTGTTTAATATTTTTTGGGACCAGATTTAGCCATTGCTTTTCTTATAACCAGTTTAAAAAAACGAAAACCTTTTCAATTTTTAGTTTTTTACTATTTTTTTGTCTTTTGTTTAAATAGATACATATAGCCACCAACTCTAAAACACAAATTTTTTCACAAAAAATTTCTAATTATATACAAAACCTGAGCTTTAATTCATAAAAACTCAAAAATAAAATAAAATTAAGAACACAAAAACCTCACAAGCCTCTACAAGTCTCCAAATCCTAAAAAAATAATTATAAATGGAAAATGAGAAGAAGAACCTTCTTGATGAGCTTGAAACTCTAAATGATGCGATCTTTTTAATCAATTTGATCTAAAGCTTCCAATTTCGTAGAGTTCATCCCGAATTAGAAGGAATTTTAATAGTCAAGCCCTGCCGATGCGAAGGCTCTACCCTGGCGGATATTTACTTTTCCATAAGATAAGATTTTGTCCTCGACGGTTTACGCTAGTCTCAACCGCCGATGCATACATGATCACCATGACGGATGTTTACTTTTCACATATTTCTAAGTGAAAATTGTAGTGTTAAATTTGCGTTCATGCGCACCGTGTAGAATGCTCAACTAAGACAACGAAAGATCGAGAACAATGGGTCACAATTCTAATCCTTGTTAGGTGAAGTTAAATGCTTCAATTATTACGAATGACATAGATCATGCGAAGATAGAAGCGATATTATAGGTGAAATTTTCTTACTTATATTCGGAGAATCAGAAAACTAAATACCCTCTTACTATACAATATCCTTTTTCGAGTATACAATATCGTTTTTCGAGTTCTATAAGCTTTGGACACCCCATATATTCAGATGCTTTAAATTAGATTTACTCCCAATACATAGCTTATTATTGATTGTTAGGTAGATAAAAAATAACCTGATCCATATATTTATATTAAATTTAATTTAGATTTAAATTATATATATTTTTAATAAATAAAAATTAACAATATATTATATATTTATCTATTTCAGCACAAAAAAATATATATTCAAAACAAACCATCACAAAATCATTAACCATCACAAAATCATTAACTTAAAAGAAATTTTATTAAAATATCATTAACTCAAAAGGATTGTAATTAAAAACTCTAACACCATAGAGCCTTCGACAATAACAATTGCGGGCTATTAAAGCTTGCTACCTAATGGAGTTGGAAAAAACTCTCTACGAAAACCAAAACAAAAAACTAAAAGTACTAAAGGCTAAATATAAATACTAATAGGGTTTCATGCAGCAACGAGGCAAGAAACCTTAGGATTGGTTCGAAAAAATTGACCTTGAACATTTTTGCATTGAGAAGTAGTCTTTTTTAGATACTTGAGCAGCTGCGATGTTGATATTTTCCATACGAATATTAGAACAACCAAGGTCATTACAGTTCAAAATAATGCCTTCTTCTTCGGCGCAAGTACCCCTCAGATTTTTATAAAAAACATCACTGATTTTAAGTCCCCCACTCTTGGACTCCCCACTCTTGGACTCGTCGTCCCCATAGAACTGATCGATTATAATTGTTTTTTCCGTATTTTTGAAGGTGATATCTTCGAAAGAGATTTTTCGGACGTATCCCTTACCACCAGAAAATGTTTTAATTCTCACTCCGTTTTGTGAATCGTGAATTTGACAATTTTTTACGTGAATTTCCTCCGCGGTTGAAAATGTTTCACTCCGTATTTTTGAATTTGATATCTTCGAAAGAGATTTTTCCATTTTAATTCTGACGTATCCCTTGCCACCAGAAAATGTTTCCTAAGTTAATATTATTTTTGTGACTAATTTTTTTTAAAAATTGAGTTTTTATGTTTTTAGTGTTTAATTTTAGAAGTTAAATAATATATGTTGGCCGTAATTTATCTTAATGGTGTGTTTCTTGTAATAAGAGTTTAATAGTGGATAGTTACACTAAATTATAAATTAGAAAGTAAATAAAGAGCAAGATGGTAAAAACAATTGTTTAGTGTTTTATTAAAAATTTAAAATGGAGGAAATAATAGACTGTATGGAAGAAATAGCTTCGCCCAAAAAAATTATAATTCTCCAGTACCCAAACCTTAGTGTCTCTAATACCTCCACTTTTATTAATGAAAACCTAATACTCAGTTTCCTAAAATAACTCTAATCTAACACTTAATTTTCTAAATAATACCTCAAATACTTAAACCAGTCAGTTACCACTTCTAATTTTTGAACCAAAACTTATACCTTTTTAAACAGATTCTTATCTTTCAAACCAGAATTTAAAAATAAAATCCGAAAATAACTTCGATTTTTTTTAAAACTCGAATCATAATTATATTCTCCATCAAAAATATTAAACCTTTCATGATTTTGGTTGATTTTTGTTAGATTTTTTGTTTAATTAAATATTATTTAACCATTTAAATAAGATCTAGATATAAAAACAAAATTGATAGATTTTTAATTTTTAATTTGCTTTTTCAAATGCTCAAAACCTTCAAAACTTCGAAAACACCAAATATAAATCCGTTTTCGACAAAGTTCTTTTGAATAAAAATATAAAGTTTTGCTTTAATTAATTTATATATATGATATTGTTTTACTTTCGAAGAGAATGATTGGGTGAAGTATCGTAATTTTATATTTTTCAAAACATATTGTTATGATGTTCCAAATCCTAGTCTTTTTATTTATTTATAGAAAATTTGAGGTTTTCATAACCCTAGAACCATAACCCTAAAACCCATAATCCCTATGGTAGGATTGTATGTTTGGAAAGATTAAATATATTTTCATTCGTTTTAAAATAAACATTTCAAAAACATTTTACATAATATTAAAAAATCTATCGATTTATTTTAATTTTGTAAAAACAACTGTATATTTACCTAAATAAGCTAAAAGACAAATGCTATAGTAAAATTACACTAAAATTCTAAAACAAAATTTATTTTAAAATAATATTTTTAGAAATATATTTATTTTAAACAAAAAAAGAGTAGAAAAGAAATCTATTGGACTGTATTTTGGTGACCCAAAAGATCTTTTTTGCCGTATGTGTAATACTGCACTCCTATAACGTAATTATATATATATATATATATATATATATATATATATATATATGTATTAAATGTGTATTAGTTAGCTAATGAATCTAGCATCTGGAAATATACTAAGTTATCAGTGATAAAAATAAAGATGTGTAGTAGATTTTAATGTTACTCTTTTTGGGATGATAAACAAAGTAATTCTGTAAGGAGCTATATATACATGAATTATAACTACAACTAATTATGACTACTATTAGTCAAACCACTATCTTCACACCTAAATATATGTTTATAAGTAGTGTAATGTCTATAGTTACTTCACAACACATACAAAACTAATTTAACACTCTCCCTCAAGTTGGAGAGTTTAAACCAAAGACTTTTAACTTACTACACAAAAAATTAAATTGATCTTTCTAGAGTGCTTTAATAAATATGTTTGTCAATTGCATCTTTGTAGAAATATAGCATGCATGAATCATCTTGGCATAATTTTTTTCTCAAATTATATGATAATCAATCTCAGTATATTTAGTACGTTTACGAAAAACTGGATTAACCGTAATATGTAAAGCCAATTAATTATCACAAAAACATGATGCTAGTTTGTCCAAGTCGATCTTCAAATCTTTAAGTATATATCTCAACCAGGTCAATTCCAAACAAGTATTCACCATTGCTTTATACTTTGTTTCAGTAGATGATTGTGAAACATTAATATGTTACTTTGATTTGTATTCACCATTGCTTTATACTTTGTTTCAGTAGATGATTGTGAAACATTAATATGTTTCTTTGATTTCCACGATATGAGTGATGATTTAAGAAAAACAAAGTAACCGGAAACAGACCGTCTTGACATACGACATCCACCCCAATATGAATCTCAAAAGGCACTGCGTGTCAGATTGTGTTCTGATGGAAAGAAAAGACCCTAACGTGGTGATTTCTTGATGTAACAAAGAACTCTTATAGATTGGCTCAGTGTACGCACCAAATAACCATATCATGCATGATCACTTTCGAATATATTTACCTACCAATAAGTCTTAAATATCTAGTCGAATCATGAAGTAGCTCCCAGTCTTCATCAATTAATTTCAAGTTCTACTCCATTGTTTTTTGTTTTTCGGTTTTACTCCTGACAATCTCGTCTCTTGCAAAATATCTAGTGCATATTTTTTGAGACATAAAGATTCCTCTTTTAGAGCGAGAAAATTCAATACCTAAAAAATATTTTAAATCTTTAAGAACTTTAATGTGAAAATATTGGAGTAGATGATACTTCAGCAATTTTATTCCATGCAAGTCATGTCTCGTCAATGAACTTGTTACCTTGAGTTTTAGTAAAAAGTGAGTACTCTATTTTTTACCTGTTTGTAACATGCAATTTTGACAGTAGCTAAAAAAATGGAAATCCAATTTCGGGATACTTGTTTGAAACTATAGATAGACTTGTGAAGCCGACATACTAAATAGACCAGTAGACACAAACATCTATAACTCCTCTTTTGTATGTTCCATGAATAAAGATATTATGCACATCAAGTTGATGAGTATACCAAATTCTGGGGACTACAACAATAAAAAAAAGACAAAAAGTGGTGCATTTAATAGTTGGATAAAAAGTCTCGTGATAGTCAATACCTTGAACTTTGGTGTAACATTTAGCCACCAAACGCGATTTATATCGCTCAATAGTTCCATCAGAGTTGTATTTGATCTTATAAACCCAACAAAATCTAATAGGTTTGTGCATCACAGGAAAGGGAACCTTATACCAAGTTTTGTTATGTTTTAAAGCTTAAAGCTCAGTGGACATGGCTTGGTGCGAGAGTGGATCACGGTTAACATGTTCAAAAAATGAAGGATCTTTTTATGTTATTAAAAAAACTAGGAAAGCACGATGGTTAGGAGAAAAACGTAAAACCGAAATATAAGAGGAGATATGATACATTGTAGATTGACGAGAACTTGATTGTATAAAAGATTGATTAATCATGGTAGACATGTCGTAGTCTTGGTGCCATGTAGGATAGTAAATGTGGCGGGTAAAATAAAGAACCGAGATATAATTATAAACATGAGGAGAATGATATGTGGTTAAAGAAGGTGATGAAACATAAGATTTTGGTAGAACTGAAGATGATGACAGAGTGATAAGCGAGGTTGATAAATTCATAGCCGATTCCAAGATATGTAGGAGATGTGAAGGTTGAAAGTGTGAGATTTTTGGGATTGGATGGAGATGAAAGAGATAAAGGCTGAAGCTCTAAGTCATATGGTGTAAGATTAGGAACTAGAATTGATGATGAGTTGTGAGCTTGATTAAAAGACGATGAGGATGATTGGTTTGGAAAATGCACAAAGTGAGTGATTTGCTAGTTGGGATTGAATTTAAATTAAATGATGGTACACACAAGACATTTGTAAGGGTTAGTTTTGAATTTGACTAATTATGCCAAAGTGAGTGACTTTTGATGCCGCAACATGTGGTAAATTAACATTACTAATATCGGAAGGCTTTGGATGAGTTAAAAGTGATATGCGAGAGACAATATGATTTGTGGCGCCAATATCCAAAATCTAGAGACTTGTACTACTAAAATTAATAGACACAATAGTAATAGATTCAAATTTACATCATTGACATCAACATTATCAAAATTATTATGATCGAGTGCACTAATTTCTTAGGCTAATTATTGTATTTGTTCAACACGGAACCCTTGAACAATGCTAGCCATATCAGAACCCTTTGAACCAGTGGTTTGGATATCCGGTTGAGAAGTGTAAGAATCGTCAGCCATGGTGATTTGTTGTTTCTTTAAAAAAAATCGTGATAATTAAGAGAATTATATTTTATGTTATGATACCATGATAAAAATAAAAATGTGTATTTTCAATGAGAAAATAAATGAAAACAAACATACTAGACTTTATTCTTACTCTGTTTCGGATGGTGAACAAAATACTCATGTAAGAACTATATATACATGAATTATAGCTACAACTAATTATGAGTATAATCAATACAATCATACCACTATTTTCAGACCGAAATATATAACTATAACTAATGTAAAAATCAATCTACTCTAATATCTATAGTTTTTTTTAGAATAAATACAAAAGTAATTGAATAATCTGATTCTTATATATAAAAACACATTATATATAACTACGATATTTTAGTATAATACAAAATTTACGATTGAATATTAAATCATTTTATTTTATTATATAATTCAACAATTTACCATTTCAAATTTTTTTCCTTAATATTGACCGACTTATGAGATTATGTTTTTTTTGGTTCGTTGATTTTTCTATTATGAATTTCACAAATCTTGATTTAATAGTCAGAGTAACTTCTTTTTTTATTTTTTGAACACATTCCTTTCAACCCTCGTGAGTAAGAATTACTAGTAAAATCAATAATAACTATATATACATATATAACCATCAATTCCTTGAGATGGACTCATCCTCAATATTTTTAAATAAAAAAGTTTGGATTCCTATATATATATATACTAGAAAACAGGTGGAGTAACATGTTTATTGGTTTTGTAGATGAATTTTCCAATGGAAAGTGAGTATCTTATGTCGGTGTCAGGATATCATGATATTAAGGGTCATCCTCTAATATGTTCAAAAGAAGTTATAGGAAATGATGCTGCTGTTGGCCCTGTTGGCCCCCAAATTGGTTGTGTAAATCAATTCAAGAAGCCTATAATCCCTATAGCTCTCAGTTGGGAAAATCCTAAAGTGGGAATATTCAAACTCAATATTGATGGTGCCTGTAACAACTCAGGCGAATCAAGCGGTGACGGAATTTTAAGAGACAGTAATGGTCAGATTGTTTTTGGTATGTCGGTTATATGGTAAAGGGCTACCTATGGTTGCTGAGATTAGGGCTATTCTTGATGGTCTAAATTTTTGGTTTAACAACGACATTTCAGAATTAGACATAGAAACTGGCTCTCTCATTATTACAGAAATCTTTATGGGAGGGAAGTCTCCATGGTTTCTTGAGGGTATTGTTACTTGCTGTCGAAAACTACTATCTTCAGACATGAAGTTGAAACATTTCTTTAGAGAGCCGAATGAAGAAACCAATTGGGTTGCTAAAACTACTCTAAAAGTCAGAAAATATATGGAGTTTAATCATACTCAAGCCCCAACAAAACTGAAAGCCATTGTTTTCTTTGAAAGGATTGGGGTTGAGTATCTTAGGGTTGATATCAACCACTAATTTTACCTAATTTGAGTACTGATTAATTTTTTTACCTTCAATTGCTCTTTGAATCGCCAATTTGATCGATATCTCCTCATTGAGCTACTCGATTTCTGTATCTAGGGTTTGTAGTGCTTCTCTTGAGTCAAAGAGCTGTGTCACCTCGGATTTTTTTGTGGTTATCAATCGTTTTGTGGATTTTTTTTATGCATGGAAGGTTTCGATTTGATTTCTTTGTTTCGATTTGGATTGAGGAAGATTTTCGGAAGGTGAAGATGAAGATGAAGACGAAGACGCTCCCTGATTTTCGAAAAATTCAATGGTGAAGAATAGATTTTATGAGAAATAAATGTAATGTTCTTAAAACGTTGTGGTTTACTATTCTATAAAAAAAAGGCCATCCTCAAATAAATATGATGAGATTTCAAACCAACAAAAGAGTGTTTGGTCATTTAACCTAAACACGACACAAAGTTCTCCTTTCCGCTTCCAATGACAATATAGTAGGATTTTTCTGGAAGTATGGTGGACACTCAATTCCCGCCATTGGAGGTTATTGGGTGCCTATTCCTCCATCTCTCTCTACTTCGGAAGTATGGTGTACACACAGCACTGCGGAGGATACATGTGTGGTACGCACGAACAATCACCGATATCTGGTTCGAATACGATAACATTGGAAATCACGTCACATTTGAAATGCACGAGAACCAGGAGAAATTAGGGTGCGATCTCAGTGTGCCGACCGAACTATATTCGGTCAGTATCTATTTATTTTTTTATTTAGATTAAGTATTTGTCTTATTATTTATCCAATTAGACGGAATGGAGTTCACATGTCACGTGTTAGTATTAATATTTTTTATATTTTAATAATATTATATTTTTATAACGATTATTTTATGAATATTATCCACTTAAGATGCATATTTTTATATATCCACTTAAGATCTATATTTTTATATATCTCCAAGAAAGACCCGTTTTTGTGAAATATTTACTATTAAAGACCCACTAATACCCTAAATACCCATATTGTATAGTATAAAAGGCTTTTAGACCTATTTTCATCTTTTTCCCAATTTTTTTTCTCTCTTCGCGAATGATGTAAACTCTGTATTATGCGATTCTTTCATGTTTTTTATTCGCTTTTTTGTTTTTCTTTTGTTTTCATATGATTTTGATTTGTGTTTTTACTTGATTATGCGAAAATATTCAATGTTTTGTGTGTTTGAAACTCGAATTTGAGCTCGAAATTGCTGTTTTTAAGATATGTTTTCGTTCGTTTTCGTAATGTTTCGAGTCGATTTTTTTGGTACTTTTGAGTTCGAATTATGGTAATGTAGTTTATTTGTAGCATTGCATTAGTGTTTCGTTGATTTTAGTGTTTTATTTTGTGTTTTTGGGATTTTCAGTCGCGTAACAGGTTTTGAGTTTTCAGTGAAGGAGATGCGAAACCTGTACGTTTCTTCACCGGTAGATGCAAAACATATTTTGTGATAAATGCGAAACGTTTGGATCTGTACCTACTGATAGTTGCGAAACATGTAATCCTTCTGGAATGGTAGATGCAAAAAAACACGTTCTTGATAGATGCGAAACGTTATTTGTTCTATTTTTTTAATTCATAACATATCATGAGTGATTCTAGTTTGTTCGTCTTAAAAAAATAAAACCAACGGTATTTTCAGATTTTTTTTTTCGAGTTACGGTTTAAAAGATACAAACTTTTAAAGTTTTGAATTTTTTAGGGTTTCACGAAGAAGATGCGAAACCTTCTTCGTTATGATAGATGCGAAACCTGTTTTGTTGTGCTAGATGCGAATCCTTCTTTATTTTGCTAGATGCGAAACCTTCTTTATTTTGCTAGATGCGAAACCTTCTTTATTTTGATGGATGCGAAACCTTTTTTATTTTAATAGATGCGAAACCTTCTTTATTTTGCTAGATGATAAACCTCTTTGTTTTGATAGATACAAAACCTTCTTTATTTTGATAGATTCGAAACGAGTCACTAGATGCGAAACCATATAACTGAGAAACGTGTGTAAAATATAATTTTTTTTAAAGAAATTCAAAATATATTATGAATGAAAAATTCATAGAAATAGTTTTGTTCATCTTTAAAAAAATAAAACCAATGGTATTTTCAGATATTGTTTGGGGTTATGGTTACAAAAATTACATTTAAAAAATTGAAAACATGAGAAAGAAAAATAGTTAGGTGTACTATGGAATATCAAGTGGTTATCTGTAAATACTAATTTAACACCATGAGATTATCCATAATTTTTCAAACCTTAGATGGTTATTGAGAAATAAATTTGATGTGTGGTGGTCATTGGTAGATTACTATTTTCAAAATTCATAAATATATAAAAATAAAGTGTATACAAATCTACTGATATTATACATAGATATGGGAAATGTGACATAACACAACATGATAGAACATGATGCACGACAAGGTGTCACAATATCACAATAATTACACACGTCAGAGTATTGTGGGATTTTGTCACGGTTCTTCACATTACGATGAAAATAATGTCACGACCCGCCATGATAACAATAGAATATAGTAACATGGTAATGTCACAGTAACATAAAAGATTGATATATTTTTTACTCGTCCGAAACGCATAATAATTTTGATTTTATATTCCTTATAATATGGTGGATTTTTAAGAGTCAAATTTGTAATATTTAAGCAAAAATTCAATTTCTTTTCAATTTTATATTATTTTTGTAACACATATAGTAGAAGTATTGTTATTCTTTGATAAACAACTTGATAGCTTTGTAGTTTATATAGTTTGTATATTATAATTTATAAATAGTACAAGGTTATTATAGTTTTTTAATATAATACTTTGATTAATATTATGATTATATTATAAGTATTACAAGTATTGTTATATTTTGATCATTACTATTGGTAAAGTCATTGTTATATTTTGATTATAGTATAACTTGTTATAGTTTGTTTATTTAGGTCGTAAAAAATTATGATGTCAAGCTCAAGATTGTCAACCTCTGCTTCACAAACGACCTTATGGTTTTCTGTCGTTGTGACATTAATTCCATTAATCTCATTAAGGAGCGTCTTAATGATTTCTTTGGTCTCTCAGACCTCAAAGTTAGCCCTTAGAAAATACACATCCTCCTCTCTAGGGTTAGCCCCTCTCTTGGATCAGACTTGATCAATATTCTAGGCTTCAATGTTGGCTCCCTCCCGGTTAAATATCTCGGAGTCCCTCTTCTCCCGGGTCGACTTTCCCATAACGACTGTCGACTACTTCTCGATAAAATTATTACCTGTATTGCCTCATGGATCTCCAAACACCTCTCTAATGTGGGTAGGCTTCAACTGATTAAGTCTGTGCTTTTTGCAGGGCAAGTTTACTAGTCTTTTATTTTACTTGGTAGAATTCTTAAAGAACTCTGTCAGTCTCTTCTTCGTTTTCTCTAGTCGGGCCATAAGCTGAAGGTATTCGGTGCTAAAGTGGCTTGGTCTGCAGTGACCTAGCCCTTGTAAGAGGGAGACCTTGAGATTCTAGACCTAAAAATTTAGAATCAGGTGGCCGTCCTTAAACATTTGTGGTCCATCATTAGTAAACAAGACAACTCAATCTGGTGTGACTGGATTTACTCTAAGAAGATTAAAGACAATAACTTTTGGTCTTTAAAGGTTGACTCTTCTCCATGTTGGACTTGAAGGAAAATTTTGAATATTAGGCCTCTCGCTAGCAAATTGTATAGGGTGGCGATTGGTAACGGAGAGAATACTTCATTCTGGTTTGACCCGTGGTTGCTCTCAGCCTCTCTGGTCCACCACTATGGGCTTAGTATTATTCAAAATTCTCTTATGGTGTGTGACCTCTAGGTTTTCGATATCATCCGAGATGGTCTCTGGAATTGGCCACCTCACTTAAGGTCTTCTAGTGCTAGAAACCATCGTACTTTCCAGGAGATCAACCATCTTATCCTCTCCATCCCTTCTCCCTGCATCCTGAGCAAATACGTCCACTATTGGATCGCTAAGAGAGGAATCACCAAGTTCACTATTAAAGATACCTACAACGCCATCCGTTCTCCTACCCACTGTGTTGGGTGGGCAGGGTTAGTATGACATAAATTCAATTTTCCCGCCACTCATTCATCCTTTGGTTTGCTATTCAAGGGAAGTTTTCCACCCATGATAAGCTTCTGAGTTGGGGTTTAAACACTCTCTTGAATTATGTCTTATGCAATTCTGCCTCCGAACTTATTAATCATATCCTTCATGACTGTAGCTACACTTAGAGAATCTGGGATTATGCAAGCTTCAAACTTGATTTTTCTTTCAGTTACAATAATAATTGGGTCTCGTGGATCCATGAGGCATCCAACTGGCCTCCATCCAGTTCACGACACCTTTCGCGTGCTTGCTTTGGCGTCGTCTACCATGTCTGGTGTGATAGGAATGCTATAATTTTTAGCTCTTTGCCTACCCTAGCCTTTGAAATATCTTACCACGTGCTTTTTGACATGCGGTTGAGATTTCATGGTACTAAGGTTGTTTCGCGTTCTCAATCCATTTAGTCTCTAACTTAATGTTATTTTATTTTTATTATTGCAGACTTCTATCACTACTGGTCTGATAGCTTTAGTGACTTACGACGCTGCTTCTTAGGATCTTTAGTCATATCACTCCTTTCTCACTTATGAAACTTATGTTACTTGTCTCTTCGAACATATTGGTCATATCATATCCCCTTACTTTATTGTTTTTGTTCGGTCAAGTTTAAGTCAACTTTCTTCGGTTCCTCTTTCTCGGCTCTTAAGCCAATCCTCGGGGCATGCCCCATCTATTTGTAAGAACCTTTTTTTTATTATTTAATGCATTTTTTCAACCCAAAAAAATTGTGATGTGTTGTTATATTTTGAAATTAAAAAATAAAATTTATTGATTTGATTATTTCACAGTTTATACTCTTACACACCAGGGGTTGTATAAATATTTTCAAATTGAACTACCTTATTACAAACTCACTAATAAATTTATATTCCAATTGTGATTTGATCTAAAATAATTTGTTTTTACAAAAATATTCGTAAGAGAATATTTGGAGAGAGATGGGAAAAATAGAGATAGAAAATGATAAAAGGAATAATTGAGCAATAATTGAATAATGATTGATCCTCTTTCCCAAAAAGGTTGTTGTGGGTGCTCAACCTATTAGATATATCCCTACCCAACTACCCAGGCCAGAACTTCCAAGCAGACTCAAGCGCCGGTCCTCCAGACGACTAAGTCAAAAAATAAGAAGAAAAAAGATCACATTAAACTGCCATAGAACATTGAGGCAAAACTAGTAAATAATTTGCAGAAGGTCGGGAGTAAGCCTCTTTTGACGTTAAAAAAAGTTAAGTACAAATACTTTTAACCGTTTGAGGAGGTCAAGCTTAAATACCGATGAAGGACTCCGCACTCCATTCCTATTCGATTTCCTAAGGCCGAGGAAAATCATTTATCATTTTTGGAAAATTAGCTAATTATCTACTCAGAGATCCTCAACCGGGGTATTCGATTCCTATTAGACCTTGATCTAGTAAAGTATTTCAAAATGATAGAATTGTGTGCGACTCAACCTAGTCCGAACATGTGGTCTACGTTGATGGCCTGCATGATGGCTTCTTGATCTATGAAGTAGGTTTTTTAATGGAGCAGTTTGTTGGGTTGACCGGCGTTGCCAAGAATCCTTACTTTCTCTTCTACTCACTAACCTTTGGGAGGAAATTCAAGATAGTGGATGACCTCTTGGAAACTGGCAAGAAATGGAAACAAAGTTTCTTCTTCATATTTGGTCTGTGGGAGACAGGCTTCAAAGAATCTGTTGAGAGACCACATCGGCTTACATTAAGATGGACTGGTAGAGGTACTAATTTTTACTTACCTTCACTTTACTTTATTTATTTGATATGTTATATAAAACGTTTTTGGGGGACAACAATGAAGAGGATCTGCAAACCATTTGATGGGCATATTGAAGAAGCTGGTTGGATCTTTGCTCAGTTAAGAAATTGGGCTAACATTTCATGAATCTAACGAATTCCATAAATGCTTCACTCCGTCGAATCTGGCCAAAAACCATCTTTAGAGGGCCAAATTTTTGAGGATGATGTATTTGGAGGAGCTCATGGTGTATCCCATACAAAACAGTATACTTAAACAATTGGAGGTTGCAGATAATCTCGTCTATCTTCCTTCAAGGGCTAGGGCTCCAAGTCATAAGGACCCTAAAAAATACGTGGTTAAAGAGGAAGATGTCAATGTTGCGACTGAAATCGATGAGGAGAATAATGTTGAGGTTGAGGTTGAAGTCAAATAAGTTAATCCCACTGGGAAAGGTGGATCCAAAATGCCACCATAAATATATTCAGCAAAAGACAAACAAAAAGAAAGTTGTCGAAAAGGGTGATAGGACAACTGATCCAAACTTGTCTTCCCTTGAAAATACCATCGTCATAGACTCAGATTCTTCTCAGGCTTCGATACGGGAGACTGTTCCTCAAGAGAACAAGGCAAATGATGGTCAGGGAGTTAGGAAAATAAAGAACGATTTCATGAAAATTTTGAAGCTGATACTCCAATGTCGATAAACTTATATCTATGAAAATGACTTTATGGCCACGGAACTCAAACAAGTTGCTTTATGTCCCTTCTTGAAAGGAAGGCCAAGTGAAAAGACTGTTATAAAAATAAAGTTCTCTCGAGAAAATCCGACATGCAAAAGTTGGAAAATAATCTTGTCTTCTACAAAAAACTACTTATGATTCATTGACACAACTTGAGACAATGGAATCTCGATTAAAATTGGAGCATGATACTTTTGAGTATGAGTGGGAAAAATTTATCGCGAAGGATATGGATCAGAACACGCTCTTTGACTATCTCAACGAGGCTTTGCTAAAACTAGAGAATAATTTGAACGGGTTGTTAAAGATATATAGAAGCTTACTGTTGAGAAGGAACGTGTTAGAGACGATGTTGAAAAGTATAAGGACGCCTGCCTTGAGAAGTATGATAATGAGTGCATTTACGGTTTGGAAAAGAGGGATGCCAAAATCAAGTCTAGTATAATACTAGAATTTCATGAGCGTTTTCCAGACTTGAAGTTAGGAAGTTTTTGGGAGTGTGTACCAGAGAAGTATTTTCTGGAGGGTGTTCTTTGGTGGATGAAGAATCACCCAGTGATTATAAAGAATTAAACAGCTCTTTCTTGAACAATTCATCGCAGGATGACGATGAAGGTACCCATTCGGGGTAAAAAAGTACTTTGTTATTTTTTGTTTCTGTAGATTCTTTGTAAGCTTTTTGTGAACTGGTTGTTCCTTGGGTACTATTTTTTAAAGTCGTATTTTTTTAGGCATTTTGTACTGTAGAAGTTTTCATTCAATGAAATGTTCTTCTTCGATTAATTATTCTCTACCAAACCTTTTTTTTATCAAAATATTGTTATCTATTGAATTTTATTAAAGGACTTATCTCGTCAAGAAATAAAAATTGTTGACCAACATTCGTTGGAAGAACCTTTTGGTCCAAAAATAAAAACTATTGACCAACATTTGTTGGAAAACCCTTATGGTCCCAAAAACAAATTGTTGACCAACATTCGTTAGAAGATCCTTCCGGTCTAATAAATAAAAATTGTGCAAGTTGTATAATGACAAAGAAATATTATATATAAGTCGGCTATAAGGGCACATCATTAAAACCTTCCTGCGCCACCGGGGTAGAAAGGAGTATGCCTACAATCCTTATACAAATTCTCAAATATATATACAAAATTTTATATTCATTCCAAGTACAATTTAAGATGTTGAATATTCCATGGATGATGAAGATCTCTTCCTTCTTTATCTTTAAGTCGATATGTCTTCGGCTTTACCTTCTCAATTATCATGTATGGGCCGTCCCAATTGGGTCATAACTTTCCAAACCATTTTTATTTTGTATGCAAAAATACTTCCCTCAATACATTGTCACCTATTTTAAACTCTCATCGTCTAAATTTGGAAGCATACCTGCTTCTCATCAACGTTTGATAGTCTAAATAATTCTATTGCGCCATTATTCTTTTTTATTTAATTAAATCTAATTCTGCATGCCTCCCCTTGTCATTAGCTTCTTCAGAATATTCATTAATTTGATACAAGGGGAATACCATTTCGAATAGTACGATATCGTCCATCTCATAAACTAACGCACACAGATATTATTGAGTTATCGTGCGAGGGGGAGTTCGATATGTCCATAAGACTTCTTGTAAATAATCTGGCCACTTTCCTGCTTTACTTTCCAGGTTTTTTTGAGCCCATCAAGAATCTCCCAATTAGTTACCTCAACTTGGTCGTTTTCGTATGGATGGAAAGGTGACGAAAATCATTGTTTTATCTATCTAGAAAAAAAAGTTCATCATGTCTTTATTGTCAAACTATGATCCGTTCTCCATCGTTATACTCTTCAAAACACCGAAATGACAAATATTAGAGACAATGACTTGATCACATCTTTAGATTTTGTTCCTGCCAATAGCTCAGCTTCCACTCACTTAGAAAAATAGTCTACCGCAACTATTATCATATGTTGTCCTCTAGATGCCATGGGTAAAGGCCCGACTAGATCACTACCTATCAGTCAAACGGTAAGACTTCAGATATTGACTCAAGAGGTACTCTTGGTGCGTGAATTGTGTTAGTAAATCTTTGACAAGTATCGCAAATTTTAACCAATTCTTTGGCGTCCGAAGCAATTGTGGCCCAATAATATCTTGCCAAAATAACCCTTCATATAAACGTTTTGTATCCACAATGCGCAGATCATTCTCCACCTCATTTGTGATTCATTTTTCCCAAAGCATCGAAGCAAAGGTCAACTAAAATATTTTTTGTATACGATGCCCCCAAGTACCACATAATCATGTGCCTTGAACCATATTTTCTTTATTATTACTTTGTCAACGATTAAGATATCATTTACAAAAAAACTCATTGATGTCATACTTCCAATCTTTTTTTATGCTTGTAGAATTTTGAAAAGCTTCAACTGACTCTTTTACCCGCTTGGACCCATTAACTATGAATGGATTTTCTTGTGTGATGATCCAAGGATGTTCCTCGGAATATGAAGCAATATCAAGAGAATCAGAAACGCAGTTACTTGCCCTACAAACATTTTCATATCTGATACTTTTGGAGACAACTGCTAATGCTTTTAATGCTCTCAAATATTTCACTAAATGATCGTTTATTGCCTCATATTGTCCAGATGCATGATTTATAAGAAGTTGTGAGTCACTCAACAACATAACATTTTTAGCCCCACATATGTAAGCAAGTCTTAATCATGTTAAAATTGCTTCGTATTTCGCTACGTTATTTGATGCTTGAAACCCGAAACAAATAGCTTAGCATATTACAATACCACATGGAGAGACCAACTGCACCCCACCTCATATACTGATACACTTGAACCTCCATCTATTCAGATTGTCCATTATGCCTAAAAACGTTATTAATTTATTTCCATCTCTGACCGACCAGAATGAAACTTAACCAAGAAATCAGCTACGGCTTGCACTTTTATTGCGGTTCGACGTTCAAATTCGATGTCAAAATCTTCTAATTCTAAAACCACTTAATCATTATGCCTGAAACATCAAGCCTTTATAACACACTCATCAAACGGAAAAGATGTTTGTACAATAATAGAATGAGATTGGAAATAAGGTTTCATCTTTCGTGCAACATTAACCAAAGCGATGACAACTTTTCTAATTTCAAATACCACTTTTCTGAATCCAAAATAATTTTACTCACATTGTATATTGGTCGAGGGAAGTTATCTACTTCTCGAATTAAAACAACACTCACAACATAGTCCAACATCGATACATAAATGTATAATATTTCCCCCAGATTAGGATTTTGGGGAAGGAAAAATACTCTTTAATTCGTTCAAATTCTTCGGAGCATTCTTGTGTCCAGTTAAAGAAATTTGCTTGTCTTAATATTTGGAGAAATGGGGCGCATTTATCTGAAGACCTGGATATAAATCTATTCAAAGCTTCCAATCATCCTGATACAATTTACTCCTCATTTATAGTTTTAGGCGGTGTCATTGTGTTTAATGCTTTTTAACTATACAAGATTATTCTCTATCCCATGATTACTGATTATGTACCCAAGACATTTTCTTGACCATACCCCCAATGTACATTTCTCCGGATTTAACTTCAAATTTACGCTCTTTAGGCTGGTTAAAGTTTCCTTCAAATCTGCAAAGTGATTTTCATCTCTTGTGTTTTTTACTAGCATGTCATCAATATATACTTCAATATTCTGTCTAATATGAGCCTCAAAAGTTTTGTTTACTAAGAGCTTGTAAGTTCCCCTGACAATTTTCAACCCCAAATGCATAACCTTATAACAATGCAAGCCTCTTTCAGAGATGAATGAAGTTCTTTCTTGATCATTTGGATCCATCTTGATTTGATTATACCCAACGTAAGCATCCATGAACAAAATTAATCGGTTTGTGAAGATGGAATCCACTAACTATTCTATCCAAGGAACGGGGAAATGATCTTTTGGACATGCTGTATTTAGGTTAGTAAAATCTACACACATTCGTCATTTGCCATTTTTCTTTTTTACTAAAACAAGATTGGCAGTCCACAAAAGGTATTATGATTCTCGTATGTGTCCAACCTTGGATAACCTATCCAACTTAGCCATGATGACCTCATATTTTTCTTGAGAAAAATATCACATTTTTGGATGATCGGTTGTCCATTTCTTCGAACTGCTAACTTATGACAGATAATTATAGCGAGCGCTCTTGTTACATCTTCAGTACACCATGCAAACATGTGTAGCCTTGTTGAAAAAAATCAATTAACCTTTCTTTCACCTCCAAACATAATTTTGTAACAATATTTAACTCTTTTCGTTCGAAAAATTTGATCCTCAAAACTTTTTTTAGGGACCACCAATTTGGGGGTCTCCCCCGGATCATCAACAAGATCTGACCCCGAGGAAGACCCCACTAACTAATATGCTTTCTTTGACTCATCCATTTTGATCTTCTTTGGTGCCAAAACCGTTTGGTATCTCTCTTTTCCTATTTTATGACTGCTCTCAACCGTTACAACATTGTTTCCACTATATATTTTAAGTATTGGTGAATAGTTTATGCCACTGGATGAATTCTAGACAACCAAGACCATCCAAAAATTGAATTATATAAAGTTGGGGCATCTACCACAATGAACAACAGTGTCACCTCTTTCTTGAATTGTCCATGACCTAACTCTATGTTTCCTTCGAATTCCCCAACCACTTAGGCAGTCAATCCTATGAATCCTACGGTTATCTAATCTGACCGAATTTTTTTTGAGGGGTTCTTTGTCTTTTCGTAAGTTTTCATGAACATTATATTGCCATAGCTACTAGTAGTTACAAATATTCTTCGTATCTCATCCCCTGAAATTTCTACCGCGATTACTACAACATCCTTATGTGGGCTGGTCACATCCTTATGTGAGATGGACTCCTATACATATGTGGTGAGGCTTCTGATTCTAACTAGGTTACCAAGCTTACTATATGTCTCTTCCAAGAATAACTTGATATTTCTGAAATAATGTCACTTCCAAAAATTGTTAGTGATTCAAAGAAAGTGCACAATTTACTAAAATTTCCATTCATAACCGGTTTTTTCACCAACCTAATATGATTCATGTCTGTTGAACCTAGGTACTCCAAAGAAACGTACAAAATCAGTAGGTTATGAAATCATTAATGTGTTTTCTTGCTTTGGAGCCGTAAGATTATTTTTCTTAAAAAATGTTGTCAACTTTCATATTATGCAAACTCTTTTTATGGTATTTGAAATATCTATTACCTATGATATCCCGTGGAGTCTGTATTGGGGCTGGTTTGTGAAATTGTATATGATTTTGAGCCCTGTAAAAAATTATTGCTACACATTATGTTAGTTCAGTAAAATAAACTAGTTGAACCCACTTGTTCCATATTGACCTGACACTCTGCTACACATTTGCCATTTGTGAATTCACCCTAGGTTATTGAGGTAATTGCGTTTGAGCTTTTGGTCGGACAGTTACGGTCGGATGTTACGCCAAATAAAATTATTTTGACGGATTATATGTTAGCATCAGATATTTTTGGAACTAATATTGTTCAATTTGTGCAATTGAAGCCATCTTTGAGATTTGGGTTTTGTTCAACCAAAATTCACTTATCTACCTTATCTAATAAAACCCCAAACATCATAGCTTATCTTTCCTCCATGTTATCTTTCAAAACTTCGGGTAGGAGTCTCATTCGAAAAGCTGTGAAGGCCACCTAATCCTCACAACCTTACATATCATTCTTGGTTATATAAAATGATTTGTATATTACTCAACGATATTCAAGATTGTGACTTCCCGAAGAGATTTATGCATGAGCGCAACTTGATCTTTTCTAGCATTGTTAATAACATTATGACGCTCCTCGGACCCGAGCTCTCTTTTATCTTGATCTTTTCTTTTATTCTTCAAACTTTTGTTTTGTCGAGATGTTCGATGGCTATCCTACACCAATTCGATCCCTTTCTTCTATAATTTTTTTCTGTATTGGTTATTTTTTTCTAGAGAGGTAGAAGAATCACTAGACTCAGTTGGCTCGTATCGACGCCTAAGTTTCATTTTTACCTTTGAAGAGTAATGATTTTCTCTTCGAGCTGTTTATGTTTGTCATTGGTTCGACGAGTATCCTCTAGTTCATATTTTTCTGTCACTTGCTCTCTTTGAACCACCGACCTGAGTTTCTTTGAACTTAGGATTACCTCATCCTCTGCGTTTAGCCTTTCGATGCACTCTACAAGTTCATTTCTCTGAGCTACTAAAACATATTCTTCAAGTAGCTTGTCGACATATTGATCGTCGTTATATTGCTTCTTCATCAATTTTTATTTGAAAATAGGAACTTCATATGTATTTATGACCAAAATATCACCAGTGTCAGTATCTGTTTCCATTTCTCTCTAAACATTCGTCAATTCCATAGTGGTTTTAGAAGAACGATTTCAGGTACCAATCGTTCCCACAGACAACACCAATGATGGTTCCAAATATTTTTAGAAGAGTTCTTTGTCTAAGAAATGTTTGTAAGAGAATATTTAAAGATAGATTAAAAAAATAGAGAGAGAAAATGACAAAAAGAATAAAAATCAATTATTGAATAATGATTGATCTCATTTCCTAAAAAAAGTGTTACTTTATATATACAAAGGGTGGGTCCATAAATTATATGACTATCCCCTCTTATAGAAATTTCACCCCACTAATTAATTAATATTAACCATAATTGCTATTTATTACACAAAGCACCCTTAATATTACATATTTGTGGGTTTCTTACACAATATTTGATTGTGCCAAATTAACTCTTTTATTTATCCGCTTTAGCTTATTCTTCCTAATATTTCTTCCTCTTATCACAATCAATTCTTCATCCTCACGTCCTGTAACAAATTCATCCATGAGATCTTCTTTAATATCTAAAAATTCATCGAAAGTGTCCCTTTGATTCTATTTAATTTTATATTCTTGCTTTTGCCTTCCATGTTTTGTTGTAGTCTTGTCATTGATTGCAACAAGTACTTCAAGTGCCCAGATAGTCATTCTTGATCATTTAGTCATGTATTGCAGTATAAGATTACTAAACGCACATTCACTTGCCATTTTAGAAATATGTATTGAAAAGAATATTATTGGTTAACTTGCAAAGAATATGAAACTGGTCTTCTTTGAAATTCCACCACCTTAAGATATCAAGAAGATGTTTTTTTATTTTACTGGTCTAACTCAAATGGAGTGTTCAAATATTTAATCAATTCATTATCATCTCGAGGAGTTTCTCTTATCACCCTACTATTTTGCATTTCT
This sequence comes from Limnanthes douglasii subsp. nivea, assembly GCA_036936605.1. Taxonomy (NCBI): domain Eukaryota; kingdom Viridiplantae; phylum Streptophyta; class Magnoliopsida; order Brassicales; family Limnanthaceae; genus Limnanthes; species Limnanthes douglasii. The sequence continues at coordinate 169,770,465 of JAUPFV010000003.1, forward strand.
ATTTTCACATAGTTAATGTTATGATTTATGCATCTTCCCATATTACTACTATTACTACTACCCACTACATTTGAAGATCTAACATTTTTATTTCTCCTGTATTTTTCAATATAGGTATTATACATTGTATAAATAAAAATGTCAATTTCTTGAGAATATTATTTATAACTATTGATTATATTACCAAGTTGTATACTTTTATAAAATGCTCAACTAAAAAGGTAAATCCACTCGTTTGTTAAAATAATAATAAAAATACACTCAATAACATAAGCTCATTGGATGGGATGAAAATACGTTATACATTTTGCTTTATACCATGTATTATTTTGCAGCATACATGTTGTACATGTATCTATATGCCTGACAAGATTAGTAATTTCAAAAAAGGACAAGTGAATGTTAGAAGTATATTGCATAGAAAAATTTTTAGTTACATTTTTAAACAACTTCAAGAAACTTAAAATTGAAGCACAATAATTCCAATGTTGATCGTCAAGAGGATCATTAGTTATATATCTATTATAAAGCTTAAACGTCTCATGTCTATTCGTAGAAGCACAAGTAAGAAGATACTATGTAGAGTTTCATCCAATTTTGACGTCTAAAATTATTATTTTTATATATTTCTTTCTACTAGGCTTAACAATTTCTTTCCAACTTTTTTTATGACCCGAGGTCGAGCATAGTAGAACCTTTTTTTAAAAAGATCAATATAATCATCAATATCATAAGTATTCCATCTTTTGTAACTAATTGAATTATATGATATAATGTGAAAGATTTGAGGAAAATCGTGCAGTCATCTTCCAAAAAATTAATAGCTAAACCGTTTGTAGATGCATTACCGAACTAAATTGACGTAAATTTATTTTTAGTTTTATAATCATTCATACACTCTAACATACTATCTCTAATTAAACCAGTGAGTTTACCAATAGACTTAAAATATATAATTATTCTTTGGAGTATCCATTTAGAATTCATCCAATGTAAAGTAACACACATCATATCAAAATCACGAAATATTGTTATTTTGCTAATCAAGGAAAATTTCCATGACAAAACTGACATAATATCATGAATGATCTATTTTTGTTATTTATAGTATTTAAAACATTTTGATCTCATTAAGCTATGCGGGGTGCATGTGGATTTTTGGTTCACCCATTTACGTATCCAACATCATATCTCTAATTGTCGCCAAAACTTAATGGTTGTGAAGTTCCAACAACATATAACATAGTTTTTTTGTTATATGTATTTTAATTAGAAAAAATCATCAATGGTTTGAGGATCTATGGTCATATTACCTTCTTGAAAAATTGAGAAAGATAAAAAAAAAGGATTGTGCTTAGCTAAGTGTCTTGATATACCTCATGCCACTATTTATTTTTTTCATCCTTATAGTTATATGCTTGTTCACAAAATTAACACTTAGTTGTATTATATTCAGGATTCCCAATAAAGTGGTCTCATTCCTAAGATGTTATCTTCCTAGACTTCACACTACTACTCGTATTAGCGGTGATACCACTGCCATAAGAATAATATATTTCGAATAATGGGATTTTCAGACCTGTAACTACAAGATCAATCATATTAAGTTATAATAAAAATAATTTATGTCTAAATTAGGCCTACGACAATCACTTTGGATGAGTTGGACATTTGATCTCTTTGGTGTCATTTAAACAACTTTGTTTAAAATTATGAAAATACTAGTAAATAAAACAATGATAAACAAATAACGCAAATAGATAAACAAAGAAAATAGTATACTGAACACTTAAATCACCAATGATCCTCCACCGCCAAGCAAATTGGATTGATTATTATGAATTTTGATCGAAGATTGTATAATAACAATATAAAGAAATATATTGGTTTAAGAGATTATAGTAATGATTTTAGTAATTGGTTTTGAAAGTTTTTATAAGAACAATATTGTTTCACAGATGATTTAAGAGATGAACTGAGAGATAAATTAGAAATGGATTTTGTTCTCTATTTATTGATAATTTTTTTAAAATAGATTAAAATGGATATCTCTTTTAGAAGTATCACTTTTTATAAGAAGGCTAAAACGGATATATATTTCTCCAACGGCTAGAAGTCCAAAATGGATATAAATAGGATGATTCTTTTTTTCATATTTCTCACACAATCATTTTGCTACTATTAAACTTCAAATCTTATGTTATTAATTTATATTTTTAATTACTCTGAGAATAAGTAGAAGAAAAACTCAAAAAACATACCTGCAAAAGGACTCACAACGAAAAGAAGAATAGTCGAGAAGAAGTCACAACCACCGGAAGATGTACCCAAAAGTATATAAGAAGACATCAAAGGTGTCTTTCACGTTCAAAATAAGTTGGCACCAGACCAAATCCCTATAAACGTTGATTTTAGACAATGATGACCTTAATGGTGTCATGTGAATGAAAGTGTTTTTTTATCAGCTTAATGACGTGATGGGTTGGTTTTATTTTGCCAAATTTAGATGCAACTGCTATATAAAAATGGTACAATAGTTTTATTCAACTATAGGATAATGTTTTAGATGATATAACTAATTTGAGAATAAGGTGAATAATTAATAATTTGGAATATAGATTTTTTGAAACTAACCTAATAGAAAACTTGTCCTCATAAGGTACTTAAGTTATCCTCATAATAATGGGCATGCTGATTGGCCTATAACTTTGGATGCAATAGTTGAAGCACTCAGTAGTGGTAAAAATCAACCTATGGATCACGATAAAATTAAAGCTAGTATATCTAATATATATAATGAAATTAACTATGAATTTAGTTAATGCTTGTTTCGTTCTTAACAATAATGATTCAAACTTGTCAAATCTTGAAACATTTGTAACTACTGCTACAACATTGGTACACATAATAAATTTATCTACTTTGATCATTATGCATATATATTCGATATGTGGTAGTAAATATTTACCTTAGGGGATGATAATAAGTCATTTGTTTAAGAATAAGATGATAAATATTACTGGTGGATTGAGTGTCCTATTCGGCGGGTTCTGATATAGGAAATAAATATTTAAGAAAACAAGATATATATTTTTAGAATGAAAAACTATCGTCAAAATTGCAATTCTTTTTACGTTTTACAGATAGTTTGGAAGAAATCTGACAGTTAAATGGGGATGCCACAATACCTAATCCGCCTAAATATTGGGTGAGGTCAATCAAGCATGTTATGATGCAAAAGCCTCAGTCGACCACTTATAATGTATGTTATTCTTCTCATCAACCTGAACGAATATTGTTTGACTAGAAATATATGCAATGAATGTATTCTATAAACCTTAGGAATTGAAATGGAATCTTATAGTTCCATAAATATCAAAGGGGATATTAAGTCTAAGATATATTTGGGAATCTGATTCTAGAAAGAGAAACACGAGGGTTCTAGAGAGAGAACCTACCAAAAGTAATAATAAAGTAATCATTGTTCACCTTTCCTAAAAAAGAAATGATGCTTTCTATAGTAATGATAGTCGGCCTAAATGCCACATTTATGGTTGTTCCCCCATTATTCTACTAATTAATACATGTTTGTTCTTTATTATATCAAATACCCTCAATGTTACATATTAATTAGGCTTACACCACAAAGTAAATTTTAACCCTATAAATAACTGGTTAGACACGCGAGTTGGATATTTTCTACCTTTATAAGTAGCTTCCTTAGTCCTTACAAAAAATGTTTGGGGAAAGACTACCCTGGGCGCGACCTATGGACCATCCGAACTGTTTTGAGTTCTATAACCCAAAGTGAATAGGAATGGTCAATCAGATCAGTTTCGACATTTTTCCAAAAGTTAATTTATCTTGCAAGCACTATTTTGATCTGTAATAGGTCTCTTTGGAAAATATTATCTTTAGTAGACTTTAACATATGAATTATTAGTTTGGTGTTTGTGCGTCATATGTGGCCTTCTCTCATACACGTGTCACTTAATCACTCAACCGATGTCGTAGGCCTTTTAGTAATAAAATTTATAGGATTTATTAGGCAAAAACCCTTCCGCTTCCTTATACGTATGCCGAATCAGAAGTAGGAGATGAGCTACGAAACCTTTACACTTCCTTAGATCAAGTGACCGTAGGGCTATCAGCGGCATATCTATAAATATGCTTTCATCTTCTCATAATCTTCACTTGCTAGAATTTTTAGATAAAGAGAACAAAATGCAATTTTTTTAGAGTTAAAAAAGCAATATTTAGAGAGAAAGAGAGAGAAAAATCATCACAAAAACAAATTCTCGGTCACACATCCACCATAAAGTTTTGTTCTTGTGTTATTGCTAAAAAGTCTTTTTATCTTTTCTGGATAATGATTTTTCAATAAAAATACAAGTTCACTGATCTTGATTGGTTTTTAATAGCTGAACGGGCCGAACAAAAATAAGCAGATGTAATTGTAAATGAGAGGTATGTTCCCTTATCAATTTACCAAACCATCCACTACAGACCTTAGGAAATAGCTAAGAAACAAACTGACATTGTTAACCCTTCAAATCCTCGGACCAGTTCCTCAGTTCCCATACCTCGGCACCTAGTCCAACATGTCCTCAAAAAGACGATGGTGACCTTGGCACCTTAAACAAATCCGCCCATTAAACCAACTATCTTTCGATGGGCTATGTTGATGGTAACAATACGAAATTAGATAAAAAAATGGATCCCAAAAGAAAACTCTCTCCTAACCCAAAGGAGAAAGTGTATAAAAATCTAAGATTTCTCTAAGGCCGAAACTTCCGGTAGAAAATTTTGGAACAATATAATATTTCTCTAGGGCCCAAACATCCCACGGAAGGTTACTCGAACCGTACTGGATCTCTAACAGTGCTCATCAAATCATGAACGTCGGACCATTCAGAGAGAGATAACAAATTGGGTTGGTTGAGGAACCCATTGAAGAGACTGAGGGCCAAAATATCGTTTGTGCCGACCATGGTTAATTGAATACTTAACAAAACTTTGAAGTCACCCAACAAGAACCCGAGGGAGATAACCAAGCAAATAAAAATATGGTTTGCAAAACCATGAATTAATAATCTCATGTAGAGTTTCCCTCAGAGGTAACCAATGTCCTCAAGGGCAACCTTTGCGGGGTGGAGAATAAGCATCCCATCACTCTTTTCAAGTTTAATTATCGATAATTTCTAGAATCTAGAAAATAAAAACTTCGTGACCTATGGGGAATCCATGGCTCTATCATAATTTGGTTCCTCAAGGTGGGAGAGACTCTCATATCTGTTGAGAACTGTGAGTTGGTAATCTTCTCGGAGATACTGAACTGGGACTTCAGTTCCCCTTGGACCCTGCCATTATAAGGATCTTAGAAATGGTAGATGCATGTCCCATCCAAGACAGTCTGAACCTATGGTTCACCCTTATACTTGTATTATAGCCTTGAGGCTCTCTAGCATTGGATTTGCAATGGAGCAGTTCGTTGGCTTAACGACTGTTTTGAAGCCTCCTTACGTCTCTTTTAACAAATTCAAAGTTGTCGATGGCCTCCTAAAAGTTGATAAGAATATGAAACAAAGGTTCTTCTTTATCTTGGGTCAATGGGAGAATGGGTCAAAGTCGTTGCACAATAATCCTCATCTACTATCCTTAAAATGGAAAAGCACAATATTCAAACTCTTTTTCCTGACCAATCTTTTTTTAAGATTTTTATTTCTTATAACCTCATTTTCTTTGGAAGATAGGAATGATCGGATTCTTTGAGGAGCACAAAGAAACTGCCTATGGAATTTTTACCAGATTAAGTACTTGGGCCAAAACTGCATGGTCTAATGAGTTTCACTAGTGCTTTACTTATGCAAACTCGATTAAGATGCATCATTGGAAAGTGGATCTGAATAAAACTCTCTCCCTGGACCAACTAATGATGCCTCCTAACAAAAGCGAGTCGATATAGAGGTTTGAGGCTTCTGATTCATTGGTTTTCCTTCATCTCAGGTCTAGGGCTCCAGGTCATCAAGTCCCGAAAGAAAACAATAAAAAATCAGAGAGGAAAAAATATGGTAAGGGTACCTTAAAGAAGAGAAAAAATAGGGATTTAAATTTCCTCTGCTGATGATGATGCAGCTATTAAGGTTGGTGATTCGAAAGAGTCACCAAAGAATCATTCTTCAAAGAGGAAGCACAAATGGTTTCCCAGAAAAAATGATAGGAAGAGGAAGGATGAGAATCTGCATCAAGTGGATCTTGAAACCATGAAGGGTAATACACATTCTTTCAGATGGATTGTGATTAACGGATTGGATACCATGACCAACCCCTCTACTATACATAACCAAAACCTTGTTCTCCTGGAAGAAGAGGAAGAAGTAATCCAAGATAACCAAAGGCCATATGATCAGTTCTCTAGAGACAGTCAACTGGACCCTTCTATAGGAAGTCTCTAAGCTTTCTTAAACCCCTGGAACCAACCCTTTGATCTTTTTTAGGAAAACATACTCACCATACGCCTCAATGGACTCATTGTTCTTGTTGCAAAACTTGAAAGAGATGTGTGTCGGGTGGGTGATCAGAAAACTTTCTATAAGAGAGAAACTTGTAGGTTAGAGATTGAAGTCGACATGCTGAAATGAGAGATTACAAGACTTGAAAAGAAGGTTGTGGATTGGCTAAAGTGGGGTGAGTCTTTGGAAAACTAGATAGACACCAAGCATGCGTCATTTGAAAAGGATCAGACCAATTATTTAAAATTCTTGGTGGAGAAAGACACCTTTCCTTTGCACCTTCAAAGAGAGATTCGAAATAAGAAAATATTGTTCATGCGTAGACTATCTAATAGTTGGAAGATGTGAAAAAGTAGGTTGAAGTGGAAAATAAGGTTGTTGTCTTTGCCTTTGCTACTGAATATACTAGTAAGATGGATGACTGGTATGCCAGGGTGAAGTCCGCTCTGATTGTCAATAAACATGAACCTTTCTCGGACTTGAAATTATGAAGCTATTGGAATTTGTTTCCCTGAAAAATATTGTATATCAGATGTCTCTTTTGAAGACAGCAAAAATTCCGCCAGGATAAATTCATCTATGGAATCTGAAGATGCTGGAAGTGGAGATTCAAAGAAAAGAATTTCCTCATAGGATTCCTCCGGAAAAGGTTCTGATGAAACTCCTAAAAGAAGACATAGCTGATACTATCTGGTTGTAATGGTTATCTCTCCTTTTGTTTAAGTGTAATTTTCTCATATTTATAACTCTTTTGGATAAGTCACTGTATGACCAGGGCATTGTTATTTAGATATTTCTCAACTGTAACTCTTCGTTCACTTAATTGTTTATATTTATTCTTAAGTAAAAGATTGTGCCTTCGGATTTTCCCCAATTAGCGGTGATTAGCCTCCAACTAGATTCCAAAGTGATCCCTCAGATCTAAAATATAATAAAGATTCCACAATTAGCGGTGATTAACCTCCAACTAGATTCTAAAGTGATCCCTCAGATCTAAAATATAATAAATAAATGATCTAATGTTGACCAACTTTGGTTTGAAGATCCCTTAAATCCAAAATAATATAAAAATTGCATCATGTTTACCAACTTGCGTTGGAAGACCCCTCTGATCTAAAATGTAAAAACTGCATAACGTTGACCAACTTTCGTTGGAAAACCCCACCGATCCAAAATATAAAACTTACGTAATATTGACCAACTTTTGTTGGAAAACCCCTCCGATCCAATATATAAAATTGTATAATATTGACCAAATTTCGTTGGAGGATCCCTTAGATCCAAAATATAAAAATTTCATATGTTAGCCAACTTTCATTGGAAGGCCCCTCATATCTAAAATATATAAATTACATAATGTTGACCAACTTTCGTTGGATTGTCCCTCTTGGTCTTCCAACCGATATGTTACGGGCTTCACTTTTTCAGTTATTATATACTGGACTTCCTAATTTTGTCCCAACTTTTTGAGTCGTCCTTTAGTGTGCAAAAATATTATTCTTTTAACCTTTTCCCACACCTTAAACTCTATTTGTCTGCCCCTGGATGCGTATCGAATTATCATCAATGTTTGATAATATATCAATTTTAGATGTGTTTGCATTCTTTATTCATCAATTAAATACACCTGGACTTGCATCCTTCCAATATTGTTTTCTTTAGTTATTAAAATTACAGAAAGGTAAAGTTGCTTCAAATAGAATTACCGCATCCATCCCAATAACAAACACGAAAGGTGATTCTTAGGTTGCGGTTGAAGGAGTAGTTCGATAGGCCCATTACATTTCTTGGAGGTAGTTTGGCTACTTTCTCATTGTGCCCTCCAAACAGTTTTGTTCGTAACTTCTATTTACCTGTAAGCTTGTGGGTGAAAATATGTTGAAAAATATTTTTGTATGTCTCAGAAAGAGAAAAAAGATTTCATGTCCTTGTTATCAAACTGCAGACCATTATTCACTGTGAGTCTCATCGGAAAAGCAAAACAAAAACATATATTAGACAAGATAAATATGAGTACATCTTTCACTTTTATTACAAACAATGGCTCAAATTCTACCCATTTTGAGAAATAATTCACTCCATAATATTGGTTTGACATCCATCGGGTGCCATTGGTAATGAACTAACTAAATATATACCTCATTGGTCAAAATATAGCGCATCAGAGATTGATTTTAGTGGTACTGCAGACATATGTATGTATTGGCGAATTATGGTAAGTATCACATATTCCGAATAACTCTTAACGTCGGTCATAATTGAAGACCAATAATATACCGCTAGTAAAACTCTTCTTGTTAAAAATTTATACGCGTAATATGTTGATCCTTCCTCATCATGCAACTCGGATAATACCATTTGTGATTCATTTTCTCCAAAGAAATGCAACAGAAGCCTACTTAGCGATTTCTTGTCCAATATATTCTCGAAGACCGTGAACCCATACATTTTAAAAAAGTAACTTCTTTTCCAGCACTTTATCGACCAATAAAACCTCATTAACCAAAAATTCTTTAACGACATGCCTTCATTCCTTGTCTTTACTTTTTGAAATTTGGAAGGCTTCATCAGAATACAGATTTTGCACAGAATGTTTTGTTAACGACAAACTCTCTTGCGTGAGTATCAACGGGTAGCCTTTGGAATATGTTGTGGTATTTCCAAAGAGTCACTAATATAATTTTCAGTCCTCTGAACATGCCCGTATTTCACACTTTCAAACAACGGTGCAAATCCTCTGATAACATTTAAGTACTTCAGCATATGATTTTTCATAGTCTCATATCGACCCAAAGCATGATTCATTAAGAGTTGGGAGTCACTTACCAAGCATATATATAAAGAGATAGTTGAAAGGCCAACAATCACTTGATCTAGGAATTTGAAAAGTTTCCTAAATCTTCTCCAACATTTCAATTGGCATGCGCATAGGGTAGCGAAAGGGTTTTTTCCTAATAAATACTCTATATTTTATCATTAAATACCTACAACATAGGTTGAATATATAAATGACATGTGTATGAGAAAATGCCACGCGTGACGCACGTGCACCAAAATAATAATTTCTTTGTTAAAGTCTACCAAAGATAATATTGTCTGAACATACTGATTACAGATCACAGAAGAACTTGCAAGCTAAATCAACATTTGGATAAAGGATTAAGCTAAAATTATTTACTATTCCTATTCACTTCAGATTATAAAGCTCAAAACTAGTGTGGATAGTTGTGACGTCGTGCCCGGGGTAGTCCATTTTTTTATATTTTCACAAGGATTACGAGGGCTACTGATAAGGGTAAAAAATATCTGACCCACGTGTCTAACTGGTTATTTATAGGCGGAATTTACTTTGTGATGTAAGCCTAATAAATGTGTAACCTTTAGAGTTTTTAATATAATAATGAAAAAAAAATGTATTAATTAGTATAATACTGGGTGAAATAGACATAAATGGAACAACCGTGTGGCCTTTGGGCCTACTACCATTACTATATAAAGTAGTATTTTTGTTAAGGAAGGGTGTGTAGAGGGCCGCGCCATCAGTGCAACTAATATGCACCTATGATATGCAGCGAGTTGCACCAATGGTGCACCATGCGTTACAGATGCATATATAGAAAACTATTGGTGCAACACATGAGGCACCATCAATGCACGGACGTTGCACCAATGATCCAATATAACATAATCGATGCATTGGCCCATCAGTGTGAAGCAATTAGTACCATAGGTGTCTAGGATATGCACCACCAGTATTGAGTAGTGTGCACTATATGTGGACAAACTTGGCACATATGGTGCATTCTACTTGGTAACATTTTCCAAAATTATTTTTAAAAAATGTATATTAAACAATATTATTATTACTAACAATTTGTTGATTTTTTTGTTTATGAATTTGAACCCTAAATAATTTTATAACAATATAATGGGATGTGAGTTGAATTAAAATTATTTATGTCATTATGTTTTTTAATGTTGAACTAATTTTTAATGCTACGTAATGAATAATCGATTAAATTTAAGCATTCGAGTAAAAATAAATAAACATAAACGTAATACTGAGGTACATAACCAAATCATATGTGGTTCAATACAAAACATAAACATATCACTATAAAACGTCGGCAAGCATAACTAAAACAACCAAAATAAGTCATATAACAAAAACAACGAGCTAAATAGAAAACAAAATACAGCATTTGTTGTTTGAAAAGCCTCAAACAATCCAAATCATCTCTTTTATACATAGTGTTGCGTAATCGAACAACCTCAGTGAGTCTTTCATTGCACAGGTGGGGTGATAAAATACCAACCAAAGCGAGCAATGTAATCATGATACCCAATCGCTATCGATCTACCATATGTATCAACTGTAATTGACAAGTGATCATCTGAAAGTAAATAGTGATGCCAATATTCCCAAATAGACTCACGCCAAGGGTAATGAGACAAATCTCCCTTCTTATACGAAATGTTTTATAACATGGGAGGTGTTGGTGCATCCTGGATCCGTCTAAACTGTTACATGACTCTGTCAGCCATATATCATTCTATCGTGTTATTCATTCGGATTGGATAATCAAGTAGATATATATTATGTACATGAAACTGAGCTTTTATGTGCTCGTACGGATCGAAGATGACTTGTAAAACATGTTATTAAAAATATTATGTTAAGTTAAACATGCAAAACATTGTAAAGCATATAACAACTATAATATTTATTTGCTTATATTTTTCTCCTTCAGATCTAAAAAAGGATACGTACACTGGATTTTGGGCACACATTTAAGCATGGGATTCTCCTAGGTAACCAGCTAGAAATCCTTGGGATTCTTAAGATATAAGTTGGGTTTTGTGGAGATTTTAAATCTGGAAAACAATCGTGTATCCAATAGTCTTACATGGATACGAAATCATACAAACTCTACTTTGAATATTTCGGAGCATCCCCCGTAACACGATAAAAGCCAACACACTACCCCTCCAAGCAATTTTCTATAACTCATAATCCATGTTCTCCAAACCATAAAGATAGTCAATTTCACGCTTTTTCTGACTAGTATTTGTGAATATAGTTACCCAAATAAAAATATATGGTATGCGTGTTATACCTGGCAGTTATTTTGCAAATCCATTTAAGTTTAAACCTCACTCATGGTGTGGACTCTAACTCTCTACAGACCTCGTCAACATTGATCGTTGGAAAAATGGTTCGGATTCGGGTAAAATAGTTCGGATCCGGGTCTGATTAGTTTACGTATGAGAAGAGTAAATATATAAAACGGTAGAGAGAGTAAATAGTGAGACAAATTAATATTCAATTCCTTTTTTCCCAAAAAGTTGGGTTTCCCTTATATAGTAAGGCCCCTATTTTGTACTAGTGGTCCTTCAAATTAGATCTTTGTATTTATTACACCTTAGTCTTTTATATTTCCCTTACTTGATAATTGAGGTTATATCTTCCTCGGATTATTTATCTTAAATTACAATTTATTACCCTTGGTCGGGTCATACATTTACTTCTGGCCTAATAATACGGTCTAATATTTTACTGTTGTATTAGCAGCCCCACAGTCTTCACGACTACGGGAGTGACGACTATTTAAGTTCGGGACCGACCGTTCTGTAGCTCGGTTAGCGACTGCAATTGTGTCGTGAGCGAGTCTGCTTCGCTTGGTTTGTCGCGATTCCACTATAGTGATCAGTTTAGTATGGATTTGAACCGGTACCTCTTCCAAGTGCGTCCGCACCAGTGGTGGTCGGGGTTTCAAGATCATTTAATCGGATCTTAATCAACTGGACTTGCCTTTCCATGGGCTTGACCATAATGGGTATTGTCCCTCAACCCAATTGCTCATCTACTGCACCACGTGTTCAAATTTGTCTAGCGCCTATAACCTTCATGATGTTTCTAGCCCCCTAGCACTGCGACAGCCACTAAAAAATATCATGTGTCAAGCTCATACGAGTGGCGTGTTTACTAGTGAATCTAACAAATCGATCTTTCGACTTCTAGAGGCTCTTTTCGTTTGCACTTCTCCATACAGGAGGTCGTTGTAGTACGAGATCTCCTATAAATACCTTTCCTTAACCTCATTATCTACTATCAGAGAAAATCCTAGAGAGATAGAGAGACTCAACCTTACATTTTTCTAAAGAGACACTCAATCTTTGTTTATGAGAAGACCTGCCCCGAGGCGCAAACGAACGTCTAAAAAAGAAGAGAAACCTGTTTTCGGGCTAATAGATTACTTGAGCATTACCAAAATAGCAACTGAATATCGAGCCGTGGGCTTGATCTGGGGTTCTCAATCGACTCATCTTCAAACGACTACAAACGTTCCTCATAACCCTGTGCGATCACAACTTCTAATTAGAGAGAATTTTCCAGTCTCAGACCCTGTTTCAGACCCTGTTCTAGACCCTGCGCGCAACCCTATTCTTATCTCTTCTAATGAAACGACTCTTACCCCACTTTTGTTCATTCTCTCCCGCCAACCTCTGGTCAAGAGGTTCCCGCTGCTGATATCTTCGGGCCCTCCAACATCGATGTTTTCCCTTCACAAAAACCTAAGACTCAATTCTTCATTATGGGAGACGCGGTTGCATCTTCATCTCCTGAACTTGTGCAGCTAACTAAAAACATAGTTGGTGTTCGTACCAGCCACAACACCGCAACCACTCCCAGAGGGGTTTCTCAGCGCGATGCAGAACGTCAACATCGGGAAAAGACTATGTCGAAAACCTTAAAGGGAAATGAGTCGTTTCATACACGTGTTGGTAGTAGGGAGGGATTTTATGGATTTGACACCGATGCCTAAGGAAGTAACTGCTTCTGCAAAACACCATACTGACAACAAAAATCGAGGAGCGAGTATCCCTTATGCCCCGAAGTCAAAACTAAGTGCCACAACCGCTGCTCCTCCGAAGATAAGAGAATCACAGACCAATTGGAGAACCTTATTTCTAGTGATCAGATACTATTATCATTGATACAACTCAAAGGGCCTCTGCTGTAGAAACGAATATCCTTCCAAGGGAAATTTTAGTAACGAACTTAGTTGCTGTTGACAATGTCCAGGTTACCCATGATGGTCTTATGAATCAGGTTACTGGTGACAACGGTAATGTGCCGCATCGGTAAGGTAATGTAAAACATCGGGAAGGTAAATAAATCATGGTCGAAGGAGAGACTATTTCTAAATCTCCAGTGGTTAGAGAGCCCCTTCCACATGAAATCAACGCAGTTATAACCGGCTATCACAATGATCTGTCCATGGATAATATTATCACTTTATTTAGTGGTAAGTACTTATATTATAGCCCTAAAGAGATGTCTGAACTACCGATTACGTGGGTCATTCCAAAAAGTGTGAAACTCCGATTTCCAATACCCGAGGAGACTCCATTGTCTGTAGGTGAGAGAGATAATCGTTTCTACTGATCTTTTCAAACAGGGTCTTAGATTTCCACTAGATCCCGATATTGTGAGGTACTTTAAAATTCTTGGCATCTGCCCATCCTATTTTACCACTAGTTCTTGATATACGTTGATGTCATGCATAATGACCTCTAGATTATCTAAGGTACTGATGCATATGGAGGAGTATGTTGTTATGACCGCTCTTACAAAATCGCCTAAACTACCCTTCTTTTACTCCTCTATGGCTAACAATATGAAGATTGTGAATGACCTGCTAGAGGGTGACAAGGCGTGGAAGCACCGGTTTTTTTTCATCGGTGGGGCCTGGGAGAATGGTCCACCTCGCTCGTTTGACAACCCAAGGCGCTTAACTTACAAATGGGTCGATAAAGGTTCGCAACTCCAGTTTTATTTAGTATCGAAGGAGAAAATTCAAAAACTGAAGAAGGATCACTCCAAGTCTGCCAAAGTAAATTTCTAGAAATTTAAACAATATGCTCAGAAGAACTAGGATCAGGCGTTTTATCGATGTTTTAAGAACACGAACTTGATAAATAGAAATCTTTGGCGATACTCAACCTAGCCTTTGACCCCTGAACAACTGCGACAACCTCTTGATTTGGTTGACCTAGTGTTAAAGAGCGATGCTTCTAACCCCCATCTGTTTCTACCTAAGTGAAACATGGCTCCCAAAAAACGAGCTAAGTTCGACGAGCTTTCTGAAGTTGAAGCCAAGAAGGAAACTGAAATCAATTACCATGATCCCGCGCTAGGTGAGGAGGCTAAAAAGACTGTGGTTCTTAGCGAGCAGTCAATCGGTGATGATAGATCCCGTAGCAATGACAAAAAGAAAGAAGAAAAAAATGAGAAGAAAAGAAAAATCAACGTGACCAAAGAGGGTGTAGTCAAAAGTTCGCAAGTAGTGAGGAGAAAACGAGACAAAAAACTAGGGTCTTTGTTTGTGGAAAATGTCATTGTCCCGACGTTGTTTAGGAAAGGGCGCCAAACCGGCTGCCCCTATCATACTAATCGAGAAAAATCTTGAAGCAACTCCCAAGGGCCCTGTGGTAGATGCTGACGCTTCATTTCTTATTATGCCTTCTAAGAGTGTTGACAAGGAAGAGGTTGGCGAATTCATCCCAGAAAAACTGTGTCCTAGCTCTTCCAGGGGGGAAATGTTATGGTAGGCACATCATAAAGTGGTGCACATCTGTCAGTCCTTATTTTATCGGGGAGTGTGAAAGCTTTCTCTTTGATTTTCTCCGACGTTCTTGCCATTTAATTGTATAACATGGTAGCACCCTTGGCCCTGAAGGAAAAAATAGCAGGTAAACTGAGCCATGAATTATCATAAGCCCAAAAATGCTTAGCTGATTTAAAGAAAGAAGCTGCAGAACAGCTTGGGCGTCAAAGGAAATCGAAACAAGATGCCAACGATGTTGTTGACTGGGAAACCAAGTGTGAAACAAAACTGAAAGATCTTCAGGCGAAAGAGGAAGTATGGCTGAAAATCCAGTCCCAATAAAATCAACTTAACCAAACCTTGAGTAACTCGCTGTTACAAATCAAAACAGACCGCGATCATAAATTTTGTTCCTTACCTCCTCAAAAAATTCAAAATCATTTCCTCCGCCATTTGGTGGCGAAAGGGAAAGCAGATATCAACGAGCTTCGGGTGAAGAGTAAAAAAGAGAATAGTCGTTTCCCTGCTTTTTGTAAAAACGATTATGGAACGGGAAGTAGCCGATGCAAAATGTTTTAGATTTTCATAGCCAATATCCCCAACTGGCTTTGGGATCGATGTGGCTGGATGTTCTATGGGAGGAACATCCCACTGGGACTGTTTGTGAAAGTGATGATCCTGGCAATGACAGCTCATCCGATAATACGGAACCCAACGACGCAACCCCTTAATTTGCTTAAGTAGGACATGTTTTTGAATTTTTTTTTATTGCTAATGTCGGTATGTTTTCTTGTAATGTCTGGCTTGTTCTACACATCCGGTGTACTTTTTGTTAACAAATTCAGCACTAATTGCATTTCGTTTAGTGATGTTTATTATCTTAAACTGATAGACCCGTACTGTTTGGGATATATTCTGCGGATCAGTTATAAACTAAAAGACCCTTAATGTTCATGATTGATAATGTGGATCAGTTCAGAACTCAAAAGCCCTTAGGTTTGGGATAAAATATTGTAGATGAGTTATGAGCTGAAAAACCCTTAAGATTTGGGATAAAATATTGTAGATCACTTATAAACTGAAAAATCCTTATGGTTTGGGATAAATTATTGTAGATCAATTGTGAACTGAAAAACCCTTAAGGTTTGGGATAGAATATAATTTGTTGATCAACCGGATTTGAATTTTTTTTATCAATACCGGAGATAGTATATGTCCACTCGTCAGTTGGGAAACTTTCTAGGTTCGAATTTCGACGAATCTTTAATTAAAAAAGACTAAGGAACAATATAAGAAGATCGGTTTCCATGGACACCTCCTTAAAACCTTCTCGTGCCACCAAGATAGGAAAGAGTATGTCTCCGATCAAAAGTGTTTACAAAAAGTCAAGCGACAAGATAGTAAACTGGTAAATTAAATTTAAATATAACTTAAGATGTTCGATGTTCCAAGGGAGTCGCAAGAGTCTATCATGCTTGTCTTTGATTCTGTAAGTACCAATCTTTACTTTCTCAACCACCTGATACGGTCCCTTCCAATTTGGTGCCAACTTCCCGAGACCCTTATCTTTGGCGTGTAGTAAAACCCATCGCAAGACCATGTCACCTACCTTGAATTCTCTTGGCCTAACCTTCGAAACGTATCGACTTCTCATCAGCGTCTGGTAGTGCAGCGAATTTAGGTGTGCTCGACTTCGTCTTTCTTCAATTAAATCTAAGGCTAAAGACCGATCTTCAGAATTTCCATCTTTCGTGTAGTCCCCGACCCTATAAGAAGAGAAAATAGTCTCTACTGGTGTTACCGCATTCATGCCATAAACAAGGGCGTAAGGTGATTCATGTGTTGTCTTTCAAGGAGTTGCTCGGTATGCCAATAGAAACCCCTAAAGGTAGTCCAGCCATTTTCCAGCCGTGAGATGAACATAACTTCTTTATTTCATTTCTGTCAAATTGAGGGTCATTATCCATAGTTAGTCATTGCGGGATCCCATATCAGCAACAAATGTTAGACCATATAAACTTTATCATATCTTTAGCCTTTTTTCCTGATAGCAGTTCTGGCTTGAACCACTCGGAGAAGCAATCTACATCAACCAATATAATTTGTCTCCCTCCGGACGCCGTTGGAAGCGGTCCAACCAGATCAATCCCTCATCTGTCGAATGCGAGCCCTTCTGAAATAGATTCTAACGGAACGGCTGGCGTGTGAATTATGTTTGCGAATCTTTGGCAGGTATCGCAAGTTTTAACCATGATCTTTGCGTCGTATGCTATCATATCTCAATAAAACCCTGCAAGTATAACCCTCATAATTAATGCTTTCAATCTGCAATGTGTGTCTCCTTCTCTGTCGTGAAGGTCGAATAATATCATCTATGACTCACTAGTTCCCAAGCACCTTAATGAAGGTCTGCTAAAATATTTTTTTATACAGACACTCCCCCAAAAGTACATATCCTCGGGCCTTATTTTGCATTTTTTCACTAAGAATTTATCCTCGGGTAATACCTGCTTGGCTAAGAAATTCTGAATGTTTTTTCTCCAGTCTGAGTTGGTTATCGTAGATACCTGACAAATGATACCAAGCCAATTTTCTAACTCTGTTCTTTTGATGATTGATGGGCTCACCTGGGTTATGATCCACTTGTAGTTGTCAATATATAATATGGTGGCTAAAGAGTAAGTGATTACATTTTCGGTTCTGGGGACATGTTAATAAGTCACTCTCTGAATGATGATGCAAGAGCTCGTAAGACGGCTAAATACGGGACTAGGTGCTTTTTCTTGCCTCTGACTGTCCCGACACATGATTTACCAACAATTGAGAGTCACTCACCAAGCGAACTCGTTCTTCTTTACAAACCTGAGCCAATATTAAACCGGATAACGCCGCCTCGTATTCGGCTTTGTTCTTTGAGGCTGAGAAATCAAAACGAATCGCTTGGTGTATTGTTATCCCCTCAGGGGTAGTGATTTGAACGCCCGCCCCGCATCCGTTGATACATGATCCTCCATCTGTTCGGATAATCCACTCCTCGAGTTCAGCACTATCTTCTGTTTCTGTTTCCTCTGGTCGGTTAGAGTGGAACTCTACCATAACATAAGACCTCGCCTTTTAAAGCGGTTCGTGGTTCGAATTTGATGTTAAATTCCCCCAACTCCACCATCCATTTAGACATGCGTCCTGAGATATCCGGATGTTGCAAAACATTTTTTAAAGGAAAATATGTCTGAACCACTATTGTGTGGGCTTGGAAATAGGGGCGCATTTTCCGTGCTACGATTACTAGAGCCAAAGCAAGATTCTCAAGTTTCAAGTACCTAGTTTCAACATCCAATAGACTTTTTCTCACGTAGTATACCGTTTTCAGATTTGGCCCGGATTTACGGACTAATGTCGCACTCACCGCATAATCTGTCACTCCTACATATAAAAACAAATTTTCTTCTGTCAAAGGTTTAGTCAGCAAGGTCGGTGACGATATATAATTCTTAATCCCGACAAAATCCTTAGCACATGCAGGCATCCATGAAATTTTTTTGGCGTTCTTTAGGACCTGGGAAAAAGGCGCAAATTTGTCAGAGGATCTGGATATATAAATCGATTTAGGGCTGCCAAGTATTCCATTTTATGCTCCTTGGGGGCGTCATGCTACTCATGGATCTCAATTGTACCGGATCGACTTCAATTTCTTTTTCACTATATAGGAAACCCAAAAATATTTCAGACCAAACACTTCTCGGGATTTAGCTTGACTTTTATCATTTTTAAATTATCGAAGGTTTTTGCTAGATCGGTTAGGTGGTCCTCATCTGCCCCGCTTTTTAAGAGCATGTCATCAATGTAGACTTTAACATTTCTCCCGATTTGATTCTCGAAAGCTTTGTTTACAAACCTGTGATATGTCGCGCCATTGTTCTTTAGACCGAAAGGCATAACCTTATATCAGTACAAACCCCGCCCCGTTATAAATGTTTTGCTTTCTTGATCGCGGGGGTTCAACTTGATCTGGTTCTATCCGGTGTATGCATCCATAAAATATAATAGTTTATTTCCCAACGTCGAATCTACCAATTGGTCGATTCTCGACATCAGAAATGGGTCTTTGAGGTACGCCTTATTAGGTCAGTGAAGTCCACGCACATTCTCCATTTGCCATTTTTCTTTTTTACCAGAACTGGGTTTGACGTCCATTGCGGGTATTGAGACTCTCTGATATGCCCTGCGCCAATCATTCTTTCTAATTCTGAAAGTATTACCGCAATCTTTTCTGGAGAGAAAGCTCTGCGCTTCTGTGTAACTGGTGTGACATTCCCACTTACTGCCAAACTGTGAGTAATCAAACTGTCCGGAACACCTATCACGTCTTCCGAACACTATGGAAACAAGTGTAACCTTTCCTTAAAAATCAAAATTAACTTTTCATGAAAATCAAACGAAAAATTTGTTCCAATTTTCAAAAACTTTCCTTTGGTAAATTCATAGTTCTCCCAATCCTCGTCCATGGATAACAAGCTGGGGGCTTCTCGGGGATTGCCTATTGGTTGTGACCCGATTTTGAGCCCGCTAATTGCTAATCCCTTGCTTGTACCATCTCTTGATCATTTTTAACTGCTAGAACGACTTTGTAGCATTCCCTCGCCGCCTTCTGACGGCTTTGTACTACACCCACATTATTTCCAACCACGTATTTTAAGCACTAGTGGATCGTGGATGTTACTACATGCATTCTTGATAGCCAAGACCTGCCAAAAATTACATTATGAGAAGCGGGTGCATCGACGACCACAAACAAGACCGTCACTTCTTTCCTGAAAAGGCCTCGTCCCAATTGAACCAAACCTTTAAACTCGCCAACTACTATCGTGGTTGACCTTGTGAATCCGACAATAGTTCTGTCCAACCTGGAAAAGACTGGTTGTTTTTTGAACTAAGCGTAAGTAGTTAAGAAAATTATGTTGTTAGAAATCTCAGTGTCGACAAGAATTCTCCGCACTTCCTCTCCCGAAATTGTGGCTCCAATAACGATCGCTTCCTCATAGGCCCCCCGCAATGTCCCTCGTGTCATCGTCATCAAAACACAGTAGCTGAGAAGGACGACCATATAGATGAGGCGATGTTCTTCTAACTGAGTAGTTTAGTTCACAAAATGTCATTTCCGAGAAGAATTGGTAATTCCTGACATTGAATCACCCCCGAAGATCGTTAAAGATTCAAAAAACTGACATAAATCACTAACATTTTTCGTGCCTTCATGCACTTCTTCCTCTATTACTCCGATGATGTTCCGATTAATGTCGGGATCTAAATACTCCATAGATAAATAAAGCAGGTCGCATTTTGCTGCACCTTTTTTTAACGTAATTAGCCAACTGTTCATTCTCAGTCAACATCTGTATCTCATTTTTTCAAGGTGATATAATCCTTGGTTTTATGTCTCACATCTTTGTGATATCTGCAATACTGATTATTCTGATTTTCCCAAATAATCTAGATCGGGAAAGGCTTTAAAAAATGCACGCTCTTTTTTGCTTTCAAGAAAATGGTAGACACACACTCCGTGAGATCAGAAAAGTGAGCAAGTCAGATCCATTTATTAGAGATTTTTCAGGTGACTGTTTGATTGGTTTACTTGGCGCACTGTGGCTGAGGCTCCAAAACCTTAGCCGGACCAGATGCTGCCACGAGTGGCAGAGTACTTTTCGGTTATGGCCGCGAGATCGAGTTATATTTTAAGAAGTTTGGTTGATTTGATACAACAACAGCTTGTGCGCTTTGCTGTACTTATGTGGCCAACTCTGAGGCCTCTATCTTCTCAATCACGATCTACTTCTCCACCTGGGCCAGAAATCCAGAAAAAGTAAATGTTTGTTTCTTAGTTTCCGCTTGCTCCATAGGTCCTGGAAGTAATCCCAACCTGTAGCCTGTTAAAGCTACACTTTCTTCACAATGATCTAGGTCGGTGTTGGCGTCCACGTACCGTTTGGAGTAATCTCTCAAACTTTCACCCACTTTCTAGCGGCTGTTAATAATAGTGTCATCGTTCGCCCAGAAATTTTTACTTCGGGTGAACTATTGTCGAAACATGACCCAAAACATCCTGAAAGTTTTTATACAACCTTGCGGTAACCGATTATACCACTTCGAATCCAGATCTTTTAAAGTCATTGAAAATGTCGGGTAAATCATTTTATCTTCATTGTCGAAGCTCAACATACAATTCTTGAGCACTTCTAAGTGATTGTCGGGATCTTTCTTCTCGTTGTACTTGTCTAATTTTGATATATCAAATCTCTTAGGGAGATGCCCTAACAAATTTCCGCCTGACAGAGGGGACGATCTCCAATTATGTCCAAAACTAAAAATGCCATTCCTAGGCCTTCAGTGGGGGTTTCTATACAAAGATTCTTTGTTTGGATTGGCGAACTGACTCCCGATTATATACTTATAAGTTTGGCTTCCAGAGGGGAATTTTACATGTGGTAAAACCATTTGCTCTCCTTTACTAATTGTAACTATTTTTTCTTTCTCATGGGAGTTTGGAGTCCTTTTTCTGTACTATTCCCTTTTCGTATTGACAATCCAAAATTACGAGATCGAACACGTCGGGTCTCGATTTTCTTAGAAAGTCTTTTATCCTTATTTTTTTGTCGAGCCTCTTGCTTTGAGGATAAAGATTTGTCTGTCGCAAAATCAGTAGATTTGATGTCGATTTGCCTCGAATAGTTATTCCAGGGACGGGAGTTCTCTCCTTCTTTGGTTGGAGGTCAGTACCAGACCCTATGTGACTAACTTTTATAAAGATGATGTTTGATCTTTATTTCCGCTGCCTTCCTTTGTTTCAACGTCCACCGTTTGTCTCTGCAGATATGAATCTGGTTTCGTGCTTCATCTGATGAATCATCCCTACTGAATCAAGTGACCATTCCTTACACTTTCCTTCTCTACTTATTCGCTCAGCTCGGCATTGAGCTTGACAATGTCATCTAGAAGTTTTTTTTCTGGTCATGATTAGAGTCGGTCGTTTGCTTCGATTTCGACCATAATGATCGTGATCGGGTTGTCCTTCCCATGGCGTCTGTCTTCAGAACATGAATTAACCCTTGTTAGATGTTTCCCGACCTATATTTCCTCAATTGCTTCGGGATTCATTTCTCGTTGTATTGTGATTTTGGGGGGGGGGGGGGGGTGGAAATACCTCCGGGTATCACCTGTTTTCCGCAAACGGCACCAATGATCGTTGGAAAAATGGTTCGGATTTGGGTAAAATAGTTCGGATCCGGGTCTGATTAGTTTACGTGCAAGAAGAGTAAATACTTAAAACGATAGAGAGAGAAACTAGTGGAAACAAATAATATTCAATTCCTCATTTTCCCAAAAAAGGTCGGTTTCCCTTGTATAATAACAATGGTGGGCCCCTATTTTGCACTAGTGGTCCGTTAAATTAGATCTTTGTATTTATTACACCTTAGTCATTTATATTTCCATTACTTCATAATTGAGGTTATATCTTCTTCGAGTTATTTACCTTAAATTATAGTTTATTACGCTTGGTCGGGTCATACATTTACTTCTGGCCCAATAATGTGGCCCAATAGTTTACTGTCGTATCAAACATGATCCTAACAACCTCATATAAAACACATATGTCTCCTCTCTCGTGCCCTTAACCACAGCCAATGTTCTGCCAACTACATGGAGGTATGTAATAACATTGAATTCATCCAAAGTGAATGTCATCTCCCTGAAGCTGAACTAAAATATGTTAGTCTCGTGGTGCTAATTCTTAACAAATACATCATCCAACACTGGATCAGTGTAATACTTAGGGAGATGAGCTATGATATGTCAAAAAAAAAGTATGAGATTAGATAATTAGCTACGTCGGACTGTGTTGTCAAGTCCCACATGCCTAACATATTATAATGTGCTTGTATGCCGAGAGAACTGTGTGGATGTAAACAAAAATATTAAGTAATAAAACAACACTAGATAAACAAAACAAATATTAGATAAACTTATAATTTAATAATTAAAAAATTACATTCTCAACGAAAGTGTTGAATGCCTCATGCTCTTTATAGTCAAGAGAAAAAATGGTATTTAGATATATTATGAAAATGCAAACAACTTTATCTGCTCCTTTCTATGAACCGCGACGTTCGGCTCTTCATCTAGTATCTCATGATCTACGCCACCACCAACGTTGGAGCTAACAGTAGCCACATCTAAGTGTGATGAATGATGAACTAGTGGTGAACAATGAGATGATGACGGTAAACGATGCACAAGTGGTTGTGAACGATAACCTAAAGGTAGTGGTGGTGGTGATGCAGCCTAGCTAGATGATCTACCTCTCACATGATCAACTACTTTATCCACGTATTCTGTTTTTCTTGAACCTTTATGCATGCGGCAAAACGACTGTTTGATGCTTTCTTCCACTTCCTATTTCTTGTTCGTGCGTCCGCGCTTTTCGTGAACCTTTTCCACTACAACAGATTTGACAAGAGAAATATATTTCCCATGATGAACAACTTTAGATCATGGCAGGTTGTCCTAAATTGAACCCTGCTCTTCAAACCCTAACACTTATCCATCAAATTCACAAGACAATCAATCCAAAGCAACAACAACATACATAAAATCAACTACAAAATAATCTAATAAATTAAGAAACAAAAAAAATTAAAAAGAAAAACAGGAACACTCACATTGGTGGAGGAGGAGGAACGTTGAATTTTTTCACCATCGTGCAAGAGGAGGTTGCATGAGGAGGAAAACATTGTGGGAGGGTTGTCGAATTTGTAAAGAGAGAAAAAACGAGAGAAAATGAGAGAAATTAAAGAATGATACAGTGAGAGCTGTTCTTGAATGAGTGGTAGGATTTAGAAAAAAAACACCTTATATACTCATAAAATAGTATTTTGTCCAAAAAATGGATTATACCACTTTTAGGTGAATTTATAATTGTGTAGGATTAAACATCATTTGGATGAATTTGCATTGAATCTTAAACTATCTAGCGAGTATGGTTTTCGAGTTTAACTAATTAACAATACTATTTAGAGCTCGACTTATGGTGTTTGCCAATTATTATAATAGCTTAAAAATTAAAAATTGAACCATGTATATTATATTTTTGATGAATAAAAAATATATAAACCCTTTAAACTTTAATTTAATTTTTTACCTAATAAAAAATATTAAAAATAATTTGATACAAAATTCAATATTTTCGGACAAAAAGTGTTAAGTCCAAAACAAAAAAGCCATAAGATACTAAATACAGCAAACATAAAAAGGTACCCAAAAAAAGCTCATGGTTATAAACAAAATCAGAACGTTAGTCCGGCGCAAAACTAAAACGACATAAATTGTTTACCATACATTTTCGTGTTGCTTTTTACGTTAAATATTCTAAAACAATTCATCTTTTTATTATTTTATTTGTTAAAAACTATGATTCTTTTTTATTTTGTATAAACGTCTAATTGTTTTAAGTTTCAATCCAAATTATATTCATAAAATTTTAAAACTAAAAAAACACATAAAACAAAAATCAAAACTAATGGAAACAAAAATAACAAAAAATCAACATAGAAAACGTCAGCCAAACTACCAATAAGGTATTTCAATGTTATTTTTTAATTTTATATACATCAAACGTCAAAACTCTAGTTTCAAATTTTCGATTTTGCATATTCAAATTTGAAGGTTTTTTTTAGAATTATGTGTTATTTAAAAAAAATATGTAATTCTGATAGCTTGTGTCAGAATTAGAGGTTATTTTTTAATATAGAAAAACATTAATTCCGAAGATTTGTGTCGAAATTACGTGTTATTTTTTTCTAAAAAATATCTAATTATGCGCGCTTGTTTTAGAATTATGTTAATTTAAAAAAAACACATAATTTTGAACACTTGTTTTGGAATTATGTGTTATTTAGAGAAATGTTTAATTGGTTTATAATTTTATAAAATATACAAAATAAAAAGAAAACAAATAACTTATTTAGAAGTTTTATTCCATTTTTATCTAATTATGATTTAATTAGATTTATTTATAAATTGATGGTGAATGGTGTTGATTTAAATTTTGTTATTGAAACAAATAATTTAATTTAAAAGTTTTGAATTTAATCATTATTTAATTAAATTTTGTAATTAGTGATTATTTAATGGTTTTATTATTATTTAAATTATCCAAAAAATGAAAAAATAACTAAGGTTACAATCTTTGGTTATATTTGTATTTTTACTCGTTTTTAGATTGAATTTTAATTTTTTTTAGAAATAATACCACACAATAAGTTTTTTAAAGCAAAATAAAATTTCACTACTTTGCGTTTCCTACTCTTTATCGCGATATCTTACTATATTATAACTAATTAGTTATCTTTTTTTTGGGAAAAAACATTAAATAAAGTAAAAAATTGTACATATAAATATCCATACCTCAAAGAAATACAATCAACAAAATAATGGTCGATAAACAAGGCTACAAAAGTAAACATAGATGCAGTAGAAATCTACTAAGATAAGATACGAAAGTAGAGCTACAACACACGAAGAACATCAATGGGAATCCACAGCAGCTAGAGACCGCATGAGTCATCTGACAGGAACAAGGGGGATCCTACACATAAAAAAGATAGTAAGTAAGTATAAAGTAATTACATTGGTCAGCTAATCTTGGTGCCGTGGAATCGGAACCGAAGATCTGGGAAGATTCGGTAGGAAACCAGAGAGGCAATGGCTGGAGGGGAGCCAAAAATTCTTAAGTTTCTCTCCTTCCAAACGTGATATATAATCGCGCTAAAACAAGTGCGCCAAATATGTCGGTTTCGAGAGTGAGACCAATTTGACGCTTCACTCACCCAAGAAAGCCAGCAAGAGGCGAGAATAGGGAAGCCAAGTTTAGAACTTTCATTAGACCAAAGACTCTGAGTGAAACTACAATCATAGAGAATATGAGGAATAGTTTCAGGAGGAGAGTTGCATAAGACGCACTTAGGTGGGGTGTTGATACCCCAACTAAGAAGTTTATCTATAGTGGAGAGTTTGCCAAGGATAACAAGGCAAAAAATAAAAGAGTGACGATGAATATTGAATTTATTCCAAACTAACCCAGCCCACCCCACGGAGGGGGCAGGCGTACGAATGGCGTTGTACGTATCCTTGATAGAGAAGATGTTGCAGCCAGTTTTTGTGATCCAATAAGGAACATCTTTGGAGTGGATGTTCGGAGAGGGGAGAGAGAGAATGAGATTGTCGATCTCCTGGAGATTGGAGCAGTTTCGAGCCCTGGTCGATCTATTGTTAGAAGGAAAATTCCAATGACCATTGAGGATGATATCCGAGACCTTGAGATTTTCCCAAGCCTTGAATTCTTAATGATGTTAGGACCATAGTGAGAAGCAATTAATTATCTTAAACACCAAAGAATATTTTTAACCATTATTGTTATAAAATATGATAACATATTCATCCATCTATTTTCACCTAAGTCCAATATAATCCCTTCCCAAGGTCTCATTTAATTTCGTTTGATCTTTTCCTTCTCAATCTATCTCAAAATTATGTTTTTTACGAAATGTAATTCATAGAAAAAACACTAAATTTATCGTAACCCCACCTAATATCAACATAAGTTAAATGTCTAACTCTAATTATACATTTTAACATCTTCATTTTTGTGTAAATTTTGTTATTGAAAAAAAAAATCATAAAACTTTATATTTATACACAACCCCAAATGGAATGAGATATTCAATAACTTTATTTAGTTAAGATCAAACAACCATTTTTCTGAGAATCTAAACCTTTTAAACTTCTTCTTGAACCTTGTTGTTAAATAAACATATTTTTTACAAAACCTTAAATTTCAACATAAACACAACCAAATTGAAGGCAATATGCATATATCAGAAGATGTGAAGATAAAAAAAAATAAAAATAAAGTTTTTGTAGAGGAGCTAATTCGTCAAAAAATAAGGTGAAAAAACTTAAAAAAATAGACTTTGTGCAGCTACGCACCACCAGTTTTGGGAGTTCAACCAGTGGTGTGTACTTTGTGGAGATCGATTTTACCCTTTTGCATCGCTGATTCTAACTGGTTGAACCATCAATTCGAACCTCTGGTACCACCAGTTAGAATGTGCTTCATATTATTATTAAATTTTTTATATTTATGAGCTACGTTTTTTTTACTTAGTTTGATTTTTCACGAAATTCAGGACAATGGTGCTACAAATGGTTATGTAGATAATTTCACTACTAATTACATTCACATCTCTTTCATAATCGGATATTATACGCGAGATAGACTGGTTGAGTAAGTTAAGAATATCGAGACATAAAAAGGGTTAGTTATCAATATTAAACATTGTGATGCTCCGAATAGTAGAAAAAATCCTCAATTATTCTTTGAATGCGATCAAGAAGGTATAATCATACCCGGAAAAAAAAACTTAAACGAAATTTGACAAGAACAAAAACAATGTGGTTGTCTTTTTGAGCTTAAACGTACCATGATAACTCTAGACCAATGGTCATTAAAGGTTATATTTGACATTCACAATCATCAAAATTCTAAACACTTAGATAATCATTGATACGCGAGATATTTGAATAAAAAAGAGTTAGAATTTGTATAGCATTCTACCTTCATAGGAACTTTCCCTAGAGATACTTTGAACATAATAAAAAAGTTGAACCAAGATAATGTATCGTCCATGTACATTATATACAATGCTCGACAGAAAAACCAGATGTTAGAAAAAGTGATTTGATTATAGTAGTATTACCTGTTGTGCGAGCTCAATATATAATTATTTTGATGACATAGATCTAACGAAAATAAATGTTGTATTATTACTAATATTTTCTTTACGCATGTGGGTAGACTGGATTTGTTACATACATTTTTAATAATGCTAATAATGGATAGCACTTATAAGACCATAAGGTAGGGGATGTCGTTGTTTGAGATCATCGATGTAATATCAACTAGTTTGACTTACTATGTTGCATTTGTGGCTATATCATTGGAGAAATTGTTGATTTTATCTCACGAAATTCGAGAACCGTCTGCGGGTTTGACGGATAGAGACTTAGCATTGATGAATGATGTAGAAAAATTGTTCCAAAAAATGATGCACATGTTTTATCGTTGGCACATTAACCATAACGTTCAAAAAAATAAGTAGAAGTACTTCAATGAGAAAACAGATCATGCTATGTTTGTGTGTTCGTGAAAAAAAATAATGTACTCCGCTTTGGAAATTGAATTCGAACACGCTCAGATTGAGATACAGTGTGCCCACACAAATTATCATGAAGCAATCATGTACACTAAAATGTTTTGGTTACCTCTTTACAGTGATAAATATGTGTTTTGGAAAACTAACAAGTTCTATAATGGAATAATTACACCTTTAGAATATTTTCATGATCATTGAAAGATGTAATATATAATGATATGAACAACCCCAACCACGATAGAGCTTTTGAAAGAAAAAAAGAAGATAAACTTGTAACTGATGTCATGCTAACCAACGATGAAAGACGCATAATATGTATTTACAATAAATAGTTTGAAGGAGTCTCTTAAAAAATATCCACAATTTTAGAACCATTAGAGAAACATAAACGTCATAGTCGCCCACATGGAAAACAAAAAATTATATGTTGATGCATCATCCATTAAACGAGATAAATTGCATTAGAAATATGTGGATTATGTAGAAAAGGCCAGTAAAAATTCGATGCAAAACCATTTTAAAACTCCTACGGTTACCATTCATAAAGGAACATGAATTACAACCTGAATGAAACCTGTTAATTTTGAACTACCAACACAAGTTATTGGTCATGGCGAGCATATAATCTTTGGTAATTGGAACTCATTCGATGTCTTCGCTCTCAAGTCGTAACCTTTTGGAATATAAATATTCAGTAGTTAGAACTACTTCAATAGTGTTTCTATCTAGCTTTGGCATACCAAGCTCCAATATTAACTATAGTACTTAATTATCCAAAATTTTACTTGAAATGGTTTCATCTTCACTACATACCTTTTATAATCGCTATAAACGACATTAAACCCAATGAGCATTGCAGGCATCGATCAGTATCATATGGGTTTTATTGTCAAGAAGAATGGTGAGGGTTGTTAAAAAGGACATTTATGATGAGCTTATTAATAAATACGATGTTTACAACAAGATATACAACGGTAAAGAAGAGAACTTAAAGTTGAATGAAAGTATACAGTATTATGGAGTATCTGCTAGTATATAATATAGGTAGACAAAACTAGATATAACGATAGTCACCACATCAAGGTTTTAATGCATTTTGCAGTTTACATCACAATCAAGGTCGATGAATTGCAGTTATATTTGTCTACCACTGCGAGGTGCACCTCCTCTGATGTCTGAAATTGTGGAAAATTGATTTCGTCTTGAAAATGACGAGCATTTTGTTGATGTAAGTATTTCATTTTAGTTTGAAGTTTTTCAAAAAAAATTAGTCATCTTCATTTGTATCCTTGTTTTCTTTTACTTGTTTATATAGCCTTACATTGTTGCTGACTCAGCATGTGTATGGATACATCTTACATATAAAATATTGCATAGTAATGATACAATAGCTTGGGAATTATCATTACTAAGTCTATGCAAAAGATATGAAAATCTTGAAGGTCGAAAGCCTATCATTACCAACTGAAAAGTAGCTAATTCAACCTTGGGGGTTATTCAACCAACGCACTTATAACATATTAGGCATGTTTGGATCGTGATGTAGCATAAAGAATGATTTAAAATATTTTTACCGGGAAAAATGGCTCAATAGAGTGTGTAAGTTTGTGAAGAAGATATATAAAGCTCGTATGTCTTAGATATAGTTGTGTGTTTGCTAAATTGAGTTGGAATGTATGGGTTTTTAGCCTTCTGTTGGCTAAATTGAACTGGAATGTCTCGGTAGTAAAATTACAGTTACTCAATAATGATGAGATTTATCGGTCATAACATTATAATTGCTTAGTGGAGCTTGGATTTCTCGATTAGAGCCTTACCAACGAAGTTGGGATGTCTCAATTGAGGCTTTATTGAACTAAGATGTCTTGACCAAGATTTATAATTTCATAATAGAATGAGAATATCTCGCTTGAAGTCTTACAATGAGTAGGAAACAGACATCAGGAGTGACCGTATATCCCGCGCCAGTCATAAGGCGCGGGAAACATAACTGTCACCCATGTTTAGCGTAAACTATGTGTTCTTCACAGCTAAAAACCATGGTTAGTCGTCGGTGTTTGACACATGTTACATTCGTGCCACTAAGCTTCAGTCGTCACTAAAACGAGTCACTAGATTTTAAAATCGTTGCATTCTTACCACTAGCGCGTGCAAATTAACATGGAGCTAACACGTGGCAGCCCAATATACCCAAGTTTGTTCCATATACGATCACTCCTTTTTTCATTCCAAAAATACCCCTCTTTATTATTTACCTTATTTAATTTTACTTTTTACTTTTTACCATACCCTTTTTTACCTTATTTACCTTATTTACTTTATCTTTTTACTCTAACTTCTTCATTTACGCGGCCAAACACCAATAACCCGACCCGTTTAACCTTTTCACCCGACCCGTTTAACATTTTCACCTAAATGATCAACCCTTCGTCTTCTCCTCCCTCTTCTATTTCAACAACATATCACTCTTCTTACTTTCTATCTCCCCCTCTTCCTCCTCTCCCTTCTTCAACTTCTTCTTCTGATTTTCTTTCTTTTTCTCTTTTTTTAAATTTCCAAACCGGTTTGTACCCGGATGTCTTGATGACCTAAAACTTTTCAAACGGGTTTTCGATGAACGACCAGTCGGGTCAATATCAAACCGGGTTAAACAGCCTCACTCAATCTCAAATCCATCAGATCCAAACCTAAAACCCTCAAATCCAGCAAAACAAACCGAACTATCATCCCCAGCAACATATTCTCAGTTTCTTGGCTCCAGAGCCGGTTTTAATGAAACAAGTCGGTACCGGGTCAGTTTCGAATACGGGTTCGGGTTACCCGCCTAAGCCTACCAAACTCTATAGAGGTGTGAGGCACTTAGATCCGGCTCCCCACGAACCGGACGCGACTTTCGCTCGGTACTTTTGACACAGCTAAAGAAGCCGCGCTGGCTTACGACAAAGCAGCTTACCGGCTCCGGATTCGAAAGTAAACAACGTTCTTGGTATGGATTTGGGTCGGGTAGAGACGATAAAAATGGAGAAAGCTTCCTTCTCGTCACCGATGATTACCGATAGCGACGGATCTGCAGGATCTTCGCCTTTTATCGGATCTTACCCGCTTTTATCGGATCTGCAGGAACATTTCTCATAAGATCGGATCTTATGAGATTGATTGGGATTCAATTCTAACTTGAATTAAAAAATTATTTTATTTTGTTAAGTTATAGATAATCTTGTAATAATTTTAAGTCTTTTTTTTCTTTTTCTTTTTTGTATTATTTTTAGTGGTGGCTTGCTGCAATTGAGTTTTTGTGGGATTGCAAAGCCGCCGTGTTAGGGCAGTAGAATCTCGGTCACTGTCAGCCTGGTTTTTTTGTCACGTTCAACATTGGAGAGATATTTATATATTTATTTTATTATTGTTGAATTATAATTTTATTAGTAGTATTTTTATTGTGAAATTTTGTTTTATATATTTATTTTATTATTGTGATATTTATATATTGTTGATTTGGGTGAAAGGGTTAAAGATGATTGGTGCTTGGCCGGGTAAATAAAGAAGTTAGAGTAAAAAGTAAAAAGGTAAATTAAATAAGGTAAATAAGGTTAAAACTGTATGGTAAAAAGTAAAAACTAAAATTAAATAAAATAAATAGTAAGGGATATTTTTGGAACGAAAAAATAAGTGACTGTATATGGAACAAACCTGGTACATTGTGCTGTAACGTGTCAGTTCCATGTTAATTTGCACGCGCTAGTGCATTCGCTAGTAATAAAAATGCAATGATTTTAAAAAACAGTGACTCGTTTTGGTGACAACTGAAACGAAGTGGCACGAATGTAATAGGTATCAATCACGGTTGACTAACAAGGATTTTTACCGTACCGGTGATGCTGTTGTCTCCCTTCCGACGAGTCTGTTGTCCCTGGCTTTCCAGCGATAGTGTTGTCCTTGACTTTTCAAAATCACCGGTGGGGCTACTGTGAAAGGTAAGATTATTGTTGTGAAAGGTAAGATTATTGTTGTGGACGATAAGGTAATGTTAGGTTACGTTATTACAAGGGTAATTATGTTCGGAGACTGCAAAGTAATTATTATTATAGTTAATTGGGTGATACTAGCTAATTAATGGTAACTTAATCGTGTGATTTGAAATTTAATTTTAAGTAAAATCGGTGGAAATGGGACTGCTAATGATTCGTAAGAATCGGAAACCGGACCGGAACTGAACGGATAAGAATTGGATCGAGGATCCGATCGATTGTACGGTTTTATTTTAAAAATCGATAAAGAATTGAAACGGTAAAACGGATTCGGAACCACTGATAAAACTGTTAAAATCTAATTATTATTTATTTATTATACATTATAGTCCAAACTTATTAGATAAAACTCTAATTAAATTATATTAAAAAAAATAGTACAACATTTTAATAAAAAAGTATATATCAAATAAAACTATATTGCTAAAATCTATACCAAATTAAAAACTCTTTAATTATTATTAAAAATATGTATATTAGTAAAAATACAATACCTGTGATATCAGCCACAAGCAGAAGACTAGTAAACGATTAATATTAGATTTCTAGATCATATATATATAAAGGGTCAGGCTATATATACCCAATTCGAGTTTAAGTATACCCAATTTTGAGTATATCCAAAGGTGATCTAAGTATACCCAATTTTTTTCTAAAAATGCCCTTTTGTGGGTATATAAGCCATTTTTTTTACTAACTTCATTCACTCCACTTAAACCAACACTTTCTCTCACTTCACTCATACCTCTCACTTCTCTCTAGAATTTCACCTCACTTATCTCTTATTTTTTCCGGCGAACCACCACCACCACCACCACTCCTCCTCCTCCTCCTTCATTATGGTCAAGAACAAAAACCCTCCTCCTCCTCCTCCTTCATTATGGTCAAGAACAAAAACCCTCCTCCTCATACGTAAGTCCTCAAATTAATTTTGTTACTTAATTTTGTTAGTTTTAGGTATGAATTTTAGTTTTTTGTTAGATTTAGGGTTCAATTTTGAGTTTAGGGTAGAATTAGGTAGAGAATTAGGGTTTAGGGTAGGATTAGGATGATTTTTGGGGCCATTTTCCAGCCAACTCGCCGGCTGGAAAATGGCCGGCGCCGCACCGATGGTGCTGCCCAAGGCGCACCATCGGTGCGTGATGGTGTGCCGCTCGGTACACCAACTGTGTACCGAGCGGCACACCATCTGTGTGCCGAGCGACACAATCACCTGTGTCGCTCGGCACACAGTGCCGAAACCGAGCGGCACTAGCACCCATGCCGCTCGGTTCGCCCTCTTTGGTACCTATGGTACCCGAATTTTTTTAAAAAAAAACTCTAATTTTTGGGTTTCAAAAGTTCTGGTATGGTATTTTTTTTAATAAAAAAACTTCAAATTTCACCATACGTATAGGAGTGTTGTTGATTTAAATTTTATATGTTAGTGTTATTAATTTCTTTCTTTGTTTTGTATTTTTGTAGGTCAGACGCAGTGGAGGAGCGACGTCTTCCACGATCCAGGGCGTACCCCCCTGGGTCACGTCCACCACCGCCAGGCAAGAGTATTAAGACTGTTCGCGCGGTTGAGGATGAGCGGGTCCGCGATGCCAAGCGCGGACGAGATACTCCTAATGATCACAGACTATATGTCGTTCGAAATGGCACAATACGTTCATTCTCAAATTGCCATGAAGGAGGAAACAATGCGTATTCTCAGCGACAATGGAGGCTATGATTTCGACTAACTGTCTGTTATATATCAAGTTGTGTACTAATGTTTAGAATATGTTGTTCTTGCTTGTTTGTGATGTTTTATTTTAGTTATGAAATGATTATTGGCTTATCGTTATAAGTCAGTAATTTGAATGAATAAATGCAATAATAGAGAAAATACCAAAACAACCAAAACGATGTAGTAAAACAAAGTTCTAAACAACATAAATCCTTACAAATGACGTAAAGCGACCAAAAGACACAAGAGAGTTCGAAACAATAAACCCGACCGAAACACATAAACCTACTAAACAAACTCGTCAAGATTAGTTACTTTTGGGAATGAACTAACTGGCTTTCTACCTTCGAGTTCCGTATATTTTTTGCAGCGACCAACTAATGGTAGCTCCCAATGCGTAGCCTCTTCGCTCTTCAACTTCTGCCACGTAGGATGTATGCGTGCGCAAGGGCAAAGGGGCTTGATTGATAACTGTTTCATAGGTACTTAAATTAGAATCAACAATTGAGTAATATAGTGGTGATAAAAAACATAACCATATATCGAATGACTTACATTGACAAAGTGGTTAGTATCGACGATCTTCGTAACCCATTTCACCAACCATACCATAAAGTTTTCCGATCTTCGTAACCCATTTCACCAACGCGTCGTGTGTGTAGAACTCGGTAGTGAAGAACAAATGACTATAATCGGTAGCGGAAGGTGCCTCAGTCCCACTTGCTACATCCGTCCCCTGTTACACAACAAAAAAGCACAATAAACATTAAGTATAGTTAACAACAAAAAAAATCAAGCTTTTTTTCGAAAAAAATGCGCAAATCCAAGGTTCTGGGGCCTAAAACCGGTGGTTCTAGGCCTCAGAACCGGCCGGACACGGCCATCAGCACCACCGGTTCTTGGCCTCAGCACCGGTGGTGCTGGGGCTGTGGAACCGACCGGCTGCGTGGCCATGCACCATCGGTTCCATGTGCCGGAACCGATGGTGCATGGTTCGCCGAGTTCTTCAATACCTTCGCCGGCGACGGTGGTGGCGGTTCCGGCGACCATGGCTCCTTCTCCGGCGACTCAATCTCCTTTTCCGGCGAAAATTCATCATTCCTTCTCTCCAGCGACATCAACTCCTCCACGCTGATCCCTAGTTCTGCTTCCGACATGATCGATTTTGTGTTTTAGTTTGAATGTTCTTGATTTTCTTAAGAAGTTTGAATTAGGTTTCAAAATTTTTAAGAAACTATACTATTTGGATAGTAAATTCAGCAAAGAAGAGTGTTTGTTTGGGTATACATAGCGAGATAGGACTTTTGGTGAATTGGGTATACTCAGGATACACTTAGTAGTTTTTTTTTACTTAATGGCAGTTTAGATATTAATTTTCTGATGGAGGGTAAATATGTCAAAAAAAAGTCAATCCAAAGTCAACTGTTGTTTTTGGGTATACTTAAACTCGTTTTGGGTATATATAGCCATACCCATATATAAATAAATGATGGAAACATTATTGGGATCCCAATTTGGATCCTGTCCGATTTGATCTGGTCGGATTTTGTTTGCTCCGAACATAATACAGGTCGGGTTTGGGTTAAGAAATTTTAATTTACAACCGAACCGGATCGGGTCATATACAAAATAAATTAATATATTTAAAATAAATTAAAAATATTAAAATTAAATGTCTGCGGGTTGGGCCGGATTAACCGACAAACACGTACGGATAAGTTCGGGTTTGAAAATACAAACCCAGAAATGGATCGAACCGGATCCCGACTCAAATATAAAAAAATAGATTCGGACAAACTACGCCGAACCCGACCCGCGGACGGTCTATTGTCATCCCTACCCTTAAATCAACTTTGGTATAAAAAATAATGATGACGCTTAGTGGAAAAAAGTGAGAAATTAAGCGGGAAAGTAGAAAGTTATTAGTTTTAGCACTAAACTTTTTGTTTAGCGTGAACAGTTTTATTTAGAGTCTCTTATGTTTTAAGTGCTTCATGTACAACTATTTTATTTTAATAAAAAATTAATAGAAACAATGATGAGAGCAAATCCGTTTTGGAAGTGTTTTTAATCCCACATTGTCAATTAAAGAGTAATACAATAAACGTTTTCATTGTAAGAAGACCCATCCATAAACCTTCACAATTGTTTGCCAAAATTTGTCATAACTCATAGTGACTTTTGGTATATCTAGTTAATTTATATAAATATTTATAAAGGTTATTGTCGGCAGGGTTCGTACTCTCTTAAGCTACTCTTAAGCTATATGAAGTTGTTTTTTTGGTCCAAAGATTCAAAGTGGTTATTAAAAAAAAAGTAATAGGTCACGGTTAACCAGAAATAGTAATAGTTTTTTTTTGTGTTTGATAAGATCCACCGATATCGTTTTTAAAATATTTTTTAATGTGTTTTTTTTTCCGGTTATATTGTTAATTATTATATTTTTATATTCCTAATTATTAATATTATTTTGTAGTGACATGTCTCCGATAACCTATATAAAAAAAGGAGGAAGAATTTGTTAAATTACAAGTAAATTCTTTGCTTAAGTTCGTAACAAGATCTGCGATTGTCGAAGATAAAACCAATGAAAATAGAATTGAGATTGATGCTTGTGAGAATGGTGAAAAAGATGTAAATATCGGTGAAGATGAAAATATAGAAGAGGATGAGGATAAAAATCATGAAGAATACAACAAAAAAATGAAAACGTTGATTTTAGTGATTCAAGAATGTGGGAACAAATTGGGAAAAAGCTAAGAGATATTCTCGTGGAAAAAGGTCATCCACCTAAGACACCAATTGACTATCAGTTTCTAAAAAACATTATTGGTAGGTCTTTTTGTGATTCATCATATACAAGAAAAATGAGTGATTGAGAAAAATATGATAGGCGATGGCTAGTTAACTTAAAATCAAAAGATCTTATCTTTTGCTTTTGTTGTAAGTTATTTTTCCCTTGAAGAAGATCCTCATATGCTGACAAGTTTTGGGTATTGTGATTGGAGAAATGCTTCATGTCGTTTGAAAAGTCATGAAACTAGTCATAATCATATTCAATGCATAGTTAAATGGAGAGAGTTGGAAATGAGACTTCAAAAGAATGTAACTATTGATAAGCATATGCTATATTAAATTAAAAGTGAGAAAAAACATTTGAGAGATGTTTTGTTGAGAATAGTTGCAGTTGTTGAGACCTTTGCTAAAAGGAATATAGTATTTCATGAAGAAAAAAAAAATGAGAAAATTGGTTCTCTGAATAATGGAAACTTTCCGAGTATAATTGAAGATTGTAAAATTCTGTATGGCCCTATTTTTTCAAATGCTTTAGGCCTTATAAATCACCGGACCGACACTGATTGTCGATGTGGTAAATTGAACCGAATCGAACCGATTCTTATCGATTTTGGTTCAATTGTGATTTATAGAACCGGAAATTTATTGGTTCGGGTCATACCGACAATTTTAGCGGTTCGACCTGGTTTTGACAAAACTCGGACCAAATCTGAACCGACAAGCTTGGTTGTTCGGTCCGATTTTGACAAAACGCGGATCAAACCGGACAGATAACAGCCCTGGATGAAAATAAAGTGATTAAATGGAATTTTGGGGTAAATCGATCTTTTATATAGCTTTTTAATTAGAAAAACAAATAAAAAAGAGAAAAGTACCACTAAATACCCACTCAACTATCTAATTACCCACTAGTATCCTTTTTTTATAGTGTCATTTGGTACCTTGAATTCAAATTTGGACAAAAATACCCCCCAACTATATATACCTGCTGGTACATTCACCAGTACTAACGTGAGAGTTGTTTGAAAAACATACTTCAGAGTTGTTTGAAAAACTAACCTGCGAGTTGTTTTAAAACATACTTGAGAGTTGTTTGAAAAACTAACCGGAGAGTTGTTTGAAAAACTAACAGGAGAGTTGTGTGCAACTCTCGCGATTTCCTGAGAATTGTTTGCAACTCTCTCGATTTCCTGAGAGTTGTTCGCAACTCTCTCGATTTCCTGAGAGTTGTTACTGGTAAAATTTTATTTCTAAAAAAATTCAAAAAATATCATCGACGGATCTAGTTTTGTTCATCTTTAAAAACAAAAACAATGGTACTTTCGTATATTTTTTCCGAGCTCCATTTTGAAAGATATAGATATTTTAAAAAATAAAATAAAAAAAGAAAGAGCGAAATTTTTTATTTACGTGGTTATTGATGAAAGGTGAGAATAGTTAGAATATTAAAACAATGTTATGTACTAAATGGTAATTAGGTAGTTGAGATGGGTATTAAGAGATAATAGAACAAAACCTGGGTCTTAGATGACAATATAATAGTTGAGTGGATACTTTAGATGCAATTTTTCTATAAATTTTTTTTTTTTAAAATAATAAAATAATATCTTACTAATTTTTTCGGTATAACAAAATAATAACTTCACTGGATAATTTGACATTTTTAATACGACTCTAGTGAATAATTTAATTTTTCTTATAACAATTCTGAAATATGCCATCTGCTATTGGATCCCATCACCGACACGAATAATATTAAAAAAACACAAACTACCAATTACAAAATATTTAAATATAATAAATATTCAAAATATCATCCATAAATTAAAAGGAGCCATTTTTCATAATGATACCTAACTTTACATACATCCAATAAAACACTTTCTTGCAAACAGCGTTCAACATGAACTCCCGATTTGTTATAATATCTTAAATTATACTTGTGCATATATTTATACCATAGTACAAATAAACCACTTTTCCGTATAATTTAAATGGTATGGTTATATATATTTGAATGCGGTTTAAGTTTACCTAAAAAACACTGTTGATTTTTGTTTAATTTTTTTTAGGATGAAAAAATCTTTAAATTTTTATTTAATATCTGAATTGTCACTAAGTAAAAAGACACTAAGTATATCTTAAATACACACAATTCACAAAACAGTCTATTTTTTGGCCATGTATACCAAAAAAACACAGCTCCGTACTAGATCAAACGTCATATTACTACAATTTTGTGAAGTTCTTCAAATTGTTCTTGAACATTCAAAGTTGCATCAAGAATATTCAAACTCTTTTCAATTTATTTTAAACTTCTTCTAATAAAAACACAAAATCAAACATGAATCAACCGAAATTAAGGTAAAAACTTGTCTTTTTTGAAGTTTTTTTTATAAAAAAAATAAGGATTTAATTATTAAAAAAATCATAATTTTAAGGTGTTTGGAGGATATTTTCCGGCCGGATTCCGGCTGAAAATGGCCTCCAAACATCCTACAATTATGATTTTTTTTTACCTAATTCAACCATAACCTTAATTTTGATACTAACACTAAGTTTCCATATTTTAGTTTGCCGGATTTTAGTTCGTCGGATAAATTAGAGAGAACTTTGAGGTTTTAGAGAGAAGTTAGAGAGTGTAAGAGAAAAAAATGAGGTGAATGAAAGTTAGTAAAAAAAACCTTATATACCCGTAAAAATGTATTTTTGTCAAAATTTGGATAAACTTAGATCACTTTTGGGTAAACTCAAAATTGGATATACTTAAACCACATTTGGATATATATATATATATATCCAGCTCGATCCTAATTTAAATTATATATAAATTAAAGTTTAAAAATTAAATTTGACTTTTTTTAATTAGTCTTTATCTAATAATTTTTCCTAATATAATAGATAATTAAAAAAAAACTGGAACTAATAATTTTTCGGTTCGGTATTTAATTGTTTTACCAATTTAATATTTTATTCGATATATAAAATTTCAAACCAAAGCAATAAAATTCAAACCTAATTTAAACCTTACATACATCCCTCAAAATCAATTAGGCCTACTAGCATCTGTGAACTTTTTAATCTCTGAAAATGGGCCAGGTCCATTGGATTAGGCGAGACCATATCAGATATAATATTAACATAGAAACAGCCCATCATAAGTTAAAATTAGGGTTTTCAAATACCAAATATATTTTTTCGAAACTCGGTTGTATCTTTATGATAATTTTGTATTTCCAACCGCCAATGGCACACACTGAAAACCATACTTTATGAATATGATCTTTGGTCAATTCATCTTATCCTGAACAAGTAAGAGTATCCATTTCTAAATGGAAGTATTCCCTTTATGGATTCATTATTTTCATTTCAAACAATACATATTAAATATAATCTTAAATGTAAGATTTAATGTTAAATTAGATTAACTAAATACGAATATATTTAAACTGATTTCTTTCATTGTTGCTTTACATTAATGAATGTTTAATTTATAATATCTTATTAAATTTATGTTTAATTCATAATATTTTATTAAATTATAAATCAATATTAACCTTTTATTATTAACAAAATAATAAATAATTATTATTAAAAATATTTTTACATATAAATTAATATCATTCAAAGTAACCATTTCTTTACTTTTAGTATAAATTAGTATCATTACTTAAAAAATTATAAAATTAAGTATATTCTATTTACTTTTAAACCTTTAATCTAGATAAAAACCCGTTAAATTATCATTTAAAAAATGCTTGAAAAAATCCAATGCATTAAGAAAATTATCGATATATATTTTATTTATCAGTGTTGTATATGATTACTTTTTTTAGATAAAAGCATTAGTTTCTATACTCTCCTAACCATTTCATAAATGACTATAAACAACATAGAACTACTAAAATCCCAACCCTTCACGAAATATAAAAATTTGATTAAATAATATTTAAGAAAACAAATAATAAATAAAAGATATAAGGTTTAACTAAATTATTATATTGACTAATAATATATATTCATTTATTATAAGCGTATCATATAATATTGTAACCATATTTTTCTATCATTATTAAACAAATCAAAATTAAATAGTATTTAAATAATCTATAGTAAATTGAACGATTCTTATATCAAGCATAATTATAAATCTTGCGATCTAAGTTTATGTTACAGGTAGAAGGGAGTCCAAAATGATAATAGTGATATCAATATATTATTTAGTAAATTATTATGTTACAGGTAGAAGGGAGTCCAAAATGATAATAGTGATATCGATATATTATTTAGTAAATTATTGTTTAGTAAATTATTTAGACAATAATTCTAATTTTGTTCGAAAAATAGATTATTTAGTAAACATATATTCTACACCACTCACGGTAAATTTTATAAATAAATAAATAAATTTAATTAAAATAATTGATTATTAAATACTTTTAATAATTAATTAAATATATAAAAATACGTTGCTTCAAGAAAATTTTCAAATAGTGTGTTTGTGACATTCTCATAACCTAACATTATACAAATCGGTGTGTATAACAGAAAATTCTCCAACAATATACATGAAATTAAAAAGTTTAGATTTAGTAATTTTATGCGAAGTCGTGTTTATATGCAGCTGGTCGGAAACATATTGAATAAACATATTGGAGGATGCTGTTTCTATATTCATATGATTTATGTCATTCGTAATAATTGAAATTTTTAAATTTACCTAATAAATATTAAAATTATGATCGACCATTTTTTCGACTTTTTGTTGTTTAAGTTCAGTATTCTATATAAGGCGCATGGTCTACGAATTAACATGCCTCTGTCGGTTGGTCATGTCTGCATCAGCGATTGAGACTAGCATAAAACCGTTGGGGACAAAATCTCATCTTAGGGAAAAGTAAATCTCCATCAGGGTAGAGCCTATGCATCGGCGGGGTCAAGTTAAAATTCCTTCTAATTCGA
The DNA here is from genome assembly GCA_036936605.1 of Limnanthes douglasii subsp. nivea. NCBI lineage: Eukaryota > Viridiplantae > Streptophyta > Magnoliopsida > Brassicales > Limnanthaceae > Limnanthes > Limnanthes douglasii. The sequence continues at coordinate 169,812,354 of JAUPFV010000003.1, forward strand.
GATGAACTCTACGAAAATGGAAGATTTAGATCGAATTGATTAGAAAGACTATCTCACGAAAATGGAAGATTTAGATCGAATTAATTAGAAATACTATTTCATTTGGGGTTTCAAGCTCATCAACAAGGTTCTTCTTCTCGTTTTCCATTTATAATTTGTTTTTTAGGGTTTGGAGATTTGTAGAGGTTTTTGTGCTCTTAATTTTTTTTGAGTTTTTATGAATAACACTTTAGATTTTGTATGCAATTAGAAACTTTGTGAAAATTTTGTGTTTTAGAGTTTGGTGGCTAAATATACCATTTTCAAAAAATACAAAAAAGAATTTTTTATATACCACCGGGCTAATTGGCCACGCATACGGGCTACGTAAAGGCCAGACTGAGCCTCATACCTTGTACACGGTATATAAGCAAGCTGACTATCAAGTCAAGCCTTCTTAGGGACATACAATGGTTCACATAGACCTCTATGCGATTAATGCTAGAGGATCATTATCCTACCAATCTACGCAATGAGCCATACTTAGCTCGACCTTATAATGACTTCTCTTGAACTAACTAAAATAAACAAAATACATTTCTAGAAAGTCTCCCAACATCAATCACTTATCCACATGCAGAGGATGCAAAGAGCATAGTGGAGCCTATAGTTTAGCGGATGCAGAGGAATGTGCTTTAAATCATCCTTGGAATGTCAACCATCTTAAGTTATATAGATCTGAGCTGTAAAGATAGACGATGCGCTCTTTTTCCATCATGATAGCGCGGGGGGTTTTTAACGAGGGATCAGGTTGTAACTTCTTCCATTAATACAATTTTTATGTTTTCACCACAACTATGTTTATGTATATCTCCGCCCTTATAATAGTGAAGGGGTCAATGACCACGCCTATGGGCTACGCAAGGGGCCATACTGATCCCAGACCATAGAGTCTATATACGACCAGGCTAATTGGTCATGCATATGGGCTACAAAAAAACCAGTCTGAGACTCATACTTTGTACATGGTATATAAGCGAGCTCACTTTTAAATCAAGCCTTCTTAGGGCCACATAATGGTTCATATAGACCTCTCTGCAATCAAGGTTGGAGGATCATTATCCTACAAAGCTACACAATGATCCATACGGAGCTCGACCTTATAATCACTTCTCCTGAACTAACTAAAACAAACAAAATACATTTCCATAAAGTATCCCACCATCAATCACTTATCTGCATGCAGAGGATGCAAAGGGCATAATGGAACCTATCGATTAGCGGATGCAGAGGATTGTGCTCTAAGTCATCCTTGGAATGTCAACCATCTTAAGTTATATAGATCTGAGCTGTAAATATAGACGGTGCACTTTTTTTCCCTCCTGATGGCGTAGCGGGTTTTTTAACGAGGCATCAGGTTGTAACTTCTTCTATTAATATAATTTTTATGCTTTCGCCAAAACTATATTTCTTTATATATCCGTTCTTATAATAGTGAACGGGTCAATGACCACGCCTATGGGCTACGCAAGGGGCCATACTGAGCCCAGACCACAGAGTCTATATAAAACCGGGATAATTGGTCACACATACGGGCTACGTAAAGGCCATACTGAGCCTCATACCTTGTACACGGTATATAAGCGAGCTGACTATCAAGTCAAGCCTTCTTAGGGCAACGCAATGGGTCAAAAATACCTCTCTGCGATCAAGGTTGGAGCATCATTATCCTACTAAGCTACGCAATGAGCTATATTGAGCTCGACCTTATAAGGACTTCTCCTTAATTGACTAAAATAAACAAATATACACTTTCATAAAGTCTCCCACCTTCAATCACTTATCCATATGCAGAGGTTGCAAAGGGCATAGTAGAGCCTATCGCTCAGTGAATGCAAATGATTGTGCTCTAAAGCATCCTTGAAATGTCAATCACGTTAAGTTATATCGATCTGAGCTGTAAAGATAGACGATGCACTCTTTTTCCCTCGTGATGGCGCAAGGGGCTTTTAACGAGGCATCCGGTTGTAACTTCTCCCATTAATACAATTTATGCCTTCGTCATAACTATGTTTGTTTATATGTACGTCCTTATAATAGTGAACGGGTCAATGACCACGCCTATGGGCTACGCAAGGGGCCATACTGAGCCGGGACCATAGATTCTATATACGATCGGCTAATTGGCCACGCATACAGGCTATGTAAAGGCCAGACTGAGCCTCATACCTTGTACACGGTATATAAGCGAGCTGACTATCAAGTCAAACCTTCTTAGGGCCACACAATGGTTCACAGAGAACTCTATGCGATTAAGGCTAGAGGATTATTATCCTACCAAGCTACGCAATGAGCCATACTCAGCTAGACCTTATAATGACTTCTCTTGAACTAACTAAAATAAACAAAATACATTTTCAGAAAATCTCCCACCATCAATCACATATCCACATGCAGAGGATGCAAAGGGAATAATGGATCCCCCAAGGGGTAGCCGAGTTGGTTGAGTATGGCATTCTTATTACCAAAAGGTCATGAGTTCGAGTCCCTCTACATACGCTTTCTCGGCTGAGCCTGTCACCTTGTGTGGTTTACCTTCTGGCGTTGGTTTGCAGGCTATCGCGTCACATTGAGGGTTTATCCTATGCGCACTCATTGCACTCTGAGTAGCGGCTGCGGGTTCCCTCCGAAAAAAAGGGAATAATGGAACCTTTTTCTTAGCGGATGCAGAGGATTGTGCTCTAAAGCATCCTTGGAATGTCAACCATCTTAAGTTACATAGATCTAAATTGTAAAGATAGACGATGCGCTTTTTTTCCCTCCTAATGGCGCGGAGGGTTTTTTAACAAGGAATGAGGTTGTAACTTTTTGTATTAATACAATTTTTATGCTTTCGCCACAACTATATTTGTTTGTATCTCCGTCTTTATAATAGCGAACGGGTCAATGACCACACCTATGGGCTACGCAAGGGGTCATACTGAGCCCATACCACAGAGTTTATATACGACCGGGCTAATTGGTCACGCATACAGGCTACGTAAAGGCCAGACTGAGCCTCATACCTTGTACACGGTATATAAGCGAGCTGACTATCAAGTCAAACCTTCTTAGGGCCACGCAATGGGTCACAAAGATCTCTCTGCGATCAAGGCTGGAGGATCATTATCCTACAAAGCTACGCAATGAGCCATACTGAGCTCGACCTTATAAGGACTTCTCCTGAACTAACTAAAATAAAAAAAACATACATTTCCATAAAGTCTCCCAGCATCAATCACTTATCCACATGCAGAGGATGTAAAGGGCATAGTGGAGCCTATCGCTTAGCGGATGCAGAGGACTGTGCTTTAAAGAATTTGGAATGTCAACCATCTTAGGTTATATTGATCTAAGCTGTAAAGATAGACGGTGCACTTTTTTTGCCTCTTGATGGTGCAATGGGTTTTTTAACGAGGCATCAGGTTGTAACTTCTTCCATTAATACATTTTTTATGCTTTCCCCACAATTATGTTTGTTTATATCTTCGTCCTTATAATAATGAACGGGTCAATAACCACTCATATGGGCTACGCAAGGGGCCGTACTGAGCCCTGACCATAGAGTCTATATACGACCTGGCTAATTGGCCACGCATACGGGCTACGTAAAGGCCGGACTGATCCTCATACCTTGTACACGGTATATAAGCGAGCTGACTATAAGTCAAGCCTTCTTAGGGTCACACAATGGTTTATAGATCCTGCCAAGCTGCACAATAAGCCATATTGAGCTTGACTTTATAAGGACTTCTCCTGAACTGAATAAAATAAATAAACATACATTTCCATAAAGTCTCCCAGCATCAATCACTTATCCACATACTATGGATAAACAAATAAAATAAAGTCTTGCACTTGAAGTGCCACACCAAAACGACCAAGTAACGTAACACTTAGTTCATAATAGTTCTACAATAATGCATTAGGAGTAGTCGATGGTGAAGCCTTCTTTGTTCGCTTCAGCTGCTCCACTGCTAATGGGATAACTGATCCATCGGCCTTTGCAATAGGAGGATCAGCTATTGGGATTATCACACTTCCACCTTCAGTATTTCTAAACTTGGGAGCAACCTTATTGAAAGGCCCCAACTTCATTCTAGGATTCAATTTTGTTAGCTCGACCAACATCTCCCTTTGACTATTTGCTACCATGTCCATAGCAATGTCCATCACCTACTTTTCTTACTATTCTAAATTGGCATTGGCCTTCTTCATTAGTTCTTGACGTTTAGTTTCCATCTGCACTTTCAGATCATTCATCGAGGCTTTCGTATTATCACTCTCGATCACAAGTCATGTGATGTGATCCCGTTGCTCCTCTACTCTCCTTGCTTGTGCCATCTTTTGATTTAGCAGCTCAGCATTTTGGGACATCAGATCGTCATTCATTTTAACAAATACTTTATTTTGGGATGTAAACGTCGCGACCTCAGTAGTTAATTCCTTATTCTTCTGATCGTACACCTCTTAAGCATTACGCAGTATTGAGACTTCCTTATCTAATTTTTCTTTCTCCTGAACAGCGTTAGCCTTACGGGTCTGGGCCAAGCCATATACATACTTGTATCAGGCGAGCTCAGTATTCAACCTGTGACAGACCCAAAGAACATCGTTCCGGTTTCTATTTCTCTATCACTTGCATATTTGCGTCCGACATACGCCTATAGGACAAGATGATTGGGTTGTGATGCATCTGCCAACAACAATGTACTCAGCACGACATAATTGATTATAAATAAACACTACCCGACTTTATTAAAATTATTTCTATCGCTAACTACACCTGCCTCTAAATTACCTCACTCTTCGGCATATTTTCATAAAATGAGAGCTCGGGACATCTCTTCAATTGTTCAAACATCAGCATGGAAGGCCTCGGCATGGAAATCTTGGAGGGTGGCAAATCTTCTAACACTGTGTCAGACCTCACTATATTGACAAGAGCTGCTCCACTACCCACCTCATGTACAAAGGCATGACACACTCCAGTTTTAACAAACTATTCCATCCCACGAGCTATATGTTCAAAAATTTGGTTCTTGGGGTCGTATTAGTCATTAGCACCATCTGCTTGGCTCGTCTGCCCCTCTGCCTGAGACGCATCTAAATTGATCACCTCAGGAGCCTTCCCTTTAGATTTCTCCATTGTTAGCAAATGGGGCGTCCCATTTTGGTCATCCGGTATCATACCCCCATCATTTTCTTCTTCCTCAATCAACTATGGTTTCTTTGTTGCTAGTAGCACTGCGTCCACTATCACCTTAGAACGTTTCAAATGACTCTATTCCTCTACGTATTCTTCTTCACTATCCATAATGCGGGACCGATGTGCCCGATTCAGATTAGTATTATTTACTGGATGAGCATCCTTCTCTCCAACAGCCTCTCCCACACTTAACGCTTCTCCCTCATGTTCCGACTAAACTTGTAGATTCTTCTGCTTCCCTTAACTTTCTACCACGCGGAATCGACAAGAATACACCAGTGTTATTTTTATCCTTTAAGCGTTGTTCCCTCAATGCCCTTAGACGAGAAGTTGTTGCTTTCTCTCCAGTATCAGTCATGGTTACTGTCCTTTCTGTTGCAATGGTTAACTCAGCAATTGGCCACAACCCAGCTTGTAAATAGTTGACCTGTGTAAATAATCGTAAAGGTTCTTGTCACCACGTAGAACTTGCTAAGTTTGCAACTGTAATAAGCGGATTGACAACTCCCTCTGGTAAGCTCTCCTTACACCATTCATGGTGTTTTTCTTCACATGTGCATGTAAACATCTCAGTTAGTAGGGGCACAAAGTCAGTAGCAGCGCAGATTTCCGCCAGTGTGTTCTTTACATTTATTCTTCCACCTTCATTCAAACTGCAAGTTCAGTAATGAATTCTCGTGCTCCCAGTTACCAGAGAGGAACACGAAGGAATTTTTCCAGTTCTTTTCACAGCTGGGAAATTCTACTATTTTTTAGATACCAGTAATTTGGGCATAAAAAAAAAGAAATTTAGCTAATTTGGCCACGTCTATTGCAGCCAAAAAATTTGCTAAACATATTGATATGTCAAGAAATCGCAAACTAAGGAGTATACTCAATAAGGTTCTCTAGCTATTTTCCACAAATTGAGTCGGCATATGCCTAAAAAACTGAAGAAGTCTCGGATTGAGCTCGACAAGGGCAAACGTAGAACCTGGTCAAACACAGTAGTAAACAAACAAGTTTCATTATCCTTGGTTTGAAAGGAATATTCCCCAATATATGGAAACCTAACACTAACGTCATACCATATCGGGACCTAAAACTATGAAGGGTAGCGGCATCTATGTGTCCATACTTAGGAGCTATTTGGGAAAAGTAACTTTCTAAAAATACAGGGTCTTCAATCACTGATTCTATTAATCTCACCGCTTTCTCTTTCTTCTCTACAAATTTTTTTGGACCCATCTTGTATATAGATTGACTACAATGATAATATGGGAGGCGTAAAAGTATGTGATTTGTGGAACAACTAAACACCTGAATACCGCTACCGCTAATGAGGGTTGTTTGGGCTTCTATACCCGCGCCAAAAAGGTCTAATGTCAAGGTGCTTGTTATTATCATGAGAAAACAAAGAAAGTTAGTAGAATACTTATGCAAGTATAAGGATTCTCCTGAAGGTTGCGCTTAAGGTTGATAAAGAAACTCATGAAATGTTTGTAATCTCACTTCCAAGACTAGTATACACACTTATGATTTGCCAAAATCAACAATGTGGGTTTCTAAACTGATAATTAACTGAACGAGTGATTAGTGACGGCAAAATCTAGTTTAACACGCCTCCAAATGGAAACTGAAGTGTTTATTTTGAAAATGGGATCTAGGTTTGAGACCACTCGCCATCACGCGCATCTAATAGTCAACACGTGGCACTCTCCTGTGAGTTATTTAAAAATTTCATCATTGCTACACTAACGTCGTTAGGCTATTGTTACATATTCTAAGGATTACAAATATTATCTTCGACTGTAATTAATTATTTACTTCAGGAATTTTATATCTTCGCACTTCAATCCCTGAACTAGGTGCAATGATAAAGAGGTAATCACCGCACGAAAATAATAAATATACATAGCCAAGCAGAAAGGGTCATAGGCCGAGCTGGTAAAGAAGTCAAAAGAAAGCACAGACAAAGTTGGACCAGTCAGTTGGCAGAATTCGTCGACTAAGAAAAAAGGAAGACGAAGTCATGAGAAGATAATTGGCCCCTAATCGAGCAGAAGGGCAACGATTAGATAAGGAGCTCGTTATCTACCGTTCAATCTCCTCTCTGTTCGGAATCTACAAATAATATAGCTGAGAAGATGAGGGCTAGATGAGCGCACGTGATGTTAAATGTGCAGAACCAACCGAGCATCCCGTATAACGGATGATGGTCAGAACGACGGCTTAGGCTCACAATATAATAATCAGTTAAACCTTTATGTAACTGCCTTTAAATCAAGTCTCATGATGTAAATGTAGTTAAAACGTGTAATTAGTGTAGTCAAATAGTGAAGTGATAGGGAATAATCGTTAGAAATAGTATAAATAACATGATAAAACCCTAATTGATGTATGATCTCTCTTATTTGATAATATAATTTACTACTTGGCAGTTCACTTTGTTATTCCTATTTTGTGTTTGGTAAAATCCTTATGGAGGGTTGATTAGATTTTAATAAAGAATGAAGTTTTGAATTTAGTTGTAGCCCCGTCGGGATGGGACATCCGCTCCGGTGGATAGAAAATTTCACCGCGGTGGGAGAGTTTCCCGCCGGGGGTGAAAAATACTCCCTTGTCGGGGAGGCTGCCCAGTAACAATGCATAAAAGTTATAAAATTGGGTGCCAACCACGTTGGATTGAAAATTAATACTTGGCGAGAGAGTTTCTAACCTGGGGGTGAAAAATTCCACCCCAGCGGGTGGAATAATTTGGCCCATCGATAAGGACTACAGGAACTGGCGTTGACGCCCCACCGGGTGGAAAGATCCACATCAGCGTAAGGGTTTCCACCCGGTGGGAAAAACATTCAACCCTGCTGGGGAGAAAATCAGATACAAGTGCTATAAGGTTTCCTTATTTTTGGTTTATGCCCTACTGGGTTAAAAAAATCTACACTAGAAGAGGATTTTCCACCCACCTGGTAGGAATTTCTACCTTGTCGGGTGACAAATACTCCCCCGACCGATATTAACATATTTTTTATGATATAAAGGTCCCCGCCAAGTTGGCATAGCCCGCTAAATGATATTGGTTCCACGTCAAATTTTGGACATTCTATTGATACATTCCTGCCAAACCACCTTATAGAAATGAACGATCAAGTAAAATACATAAAACAATATCATGGGTGATACAAATCGGAATGTGTACGAATATGTGAACCTGCTCAAAGATTTTGAATTTGTGGAAGACACGATGTCGCAAGAGACACATTGTTTTACCGATGCTATTATATGCAGAATGTAGTTCATGCACGGTAGGGAAAAATGTGTTTGACATGTATGATACCCCGACAATGCGAACGTGAAAAAGTGGTTGTTAGGTTAGATTTTTTAACACTGTATCGAGTATACTGATCGAGTCACTCCCTTATGGAATCCAATATGAAACCCGCGATATTTCAGTATAAGGTTTCAAAATACTATTACAAAATATATTTTGGAACGTGGTGCAAGGACTACAAGATAAAGCAGATGCGGTAGCCAACTACTTTAGAACTTACCCAAGTTCTCATTGCACATGGGGCTTCAGTTGCAAGGGAAAGCTATAAAATGAAAACACACTAAAAAAAATCCCAATGACATATAGTCAATGGGATGTTTAAAAGTTTAAACGAACTAGCAATGTAATGAAATACTTAAGTTCACAAAATGGTTGGAGTTGACGCAACCCAATCCAATTCTCAACCGGTTTGACATCAAATGAGGTGCACCTCTTAATGGAAGAAAAGTGAAACTAACATCCATGGTAGAGCATATTGTAGAGGATATCCCTAATCAACATCTATCTATTTTGTTGTCCGTTCAAGGAAAACGCAATTGAGTGGTACATGCAGTGGCCATCGGTTTTAATATTGGTGATGCACATTATGAAAGGCCTAAAAACATGGAAATTAGTTTAAGTAACCATTGGGATCAACCAAACTTGCTTTAGCTAGCATCATAGCACTTGACCTACAACTCACCATTCCACTAGAATGTATTGTCCCACTTGCTTGTGTAAGAATATTGTTCTCTTGTTTTTAAACTCTGTTTTCCTACCAAATTTAGGACCCCGTGTTCATGTTCCTTTATGCATAATGACTGTTCGATTATTGAAACATTTTTTTAACAATGGTGCACTCACTTCCTCGGAAGCTGTCACATGCTTATGGTATAATTTTTTGCGTTTAATGGATGATTCAAATGCAATTATAGATGACTTACGTTTGGAAGATGTGCGATCTCACACTTTTAGTTTATCCAAAGGCTCCAAAAGGGAAGTTGTTTATGGATGGATGGTGACAAACTATTTCTTATAAACATGCTTTATACATGCTTTGTATTTGGATCCATGACATCGAGTACTAGTTTACCGAGTTTTGCTTTCAATTTCTCGATAGTCATAATATCGGTATGGACAACGATGTCTGACCTCTTCCAATGATCTTGAAATAAATGTAAAGGCACCTTTAAGCCTTTGCGAACAAAATTCATATATTTCATGCAAACAATGCATACCGTGATTAGTTTGTATACCACAACCACAAGGCATGCCGTACACGACTGTCATTTTTTGGGTACATTCTAATTCGTCGGAAAAAAGTTTGAAATCATAATGGGAGACGTTGTTTTTTGGCCTCACGTATACATTGTTATCGAATTTATGTAGGGCTAAAAATCACATTTTTCCAAATGAGGCTTCGGTGTCCCAGTGTTGCAATTCGATCAAAGTATGCACGTTTAACGAAACAGACTCGAAGTTACCTTTGCTCGTACCGAGGAAACACTTGAAGGCATAACGCTCGTGAACGTGAAATAGGGCTAATAGATCTCACGAATCCTACTGGTTGCTGTAGCATCAATATAACTATAAGTCATCATCATCACTGCTATCACCTTAGACCTTTTTCCTTCGTTTCTTCGTTTTTAGCTTCTTGCTTCCTTCCTTATCTTCGGTCGATTTCCTTTTTCTTCTTTTTTCTTTGAACTTCTTTATTTTGGCAGATACAAGCTCCTCTATTATTTCTACATTTTGGATCTCCTCCGCAGTTGCACATCATGCACCTCTACATGTAACATAAAATCGGATTGTAAGAGATATAATCGATGTATGCTTGATAAAGTAATATTGAACATCAAAATCGTTCAAAATTTCCCTTTAAAACAAATATAAATAAGGATGTATATGGGTGAGAAAGAAATATTATAATGACCTTCATCATTAAAGCCGGAATCAAAGACAACACTAGTAAGATGTTGTTTCAAGAAAATCTGCAACCAATAGTGTGCTTAGTGACATATTCTCATAATTCTAGAGTAAAATAGGACAATTTCACAACATCTAACATTATAAAAAAATGATCAAACAAATTGGAGGTGTATAACAGAAAATTCATATTGGCTATATTTCCTTTAACAATATACATTAAGTTAAGAAGTATGAATTCAATAATTTTCTATGAAGCCGTGTTTTTATGAAACCGTCTGGGAACATACTGGGTGTGTGAAGAAAATTTCACCTATAATATCGCTTCTATCTTCGCATGATCTATGTCATTCGTAATAATTGAAGATTTTAAGTTCACCTAACAAGTATTAGAATTGTGACCCACCATTGTTCTCGATCTTTCGTTGTCTTAGTTGAGCATTCTACACGGTGCGCATGAACGCAAATTTAACACTACAATTTTCACTTAGAAATATGTGAAAAGTAAACATCCGTCATGGTGATCATGTATGCATCGGCGGTTGAGACTAGCGTAAACCGTCGAGGAGAAAATCTTATCCTATGGAAAAGTAAATATCCGCCAGGGTAGAGCCTTCGCATCGGCAGGGCTTGACTATTAAAATTCCTTCTAATTCGGGATGAACTCTACGAAATTGGAAGCTTTAGATCAAATTGATTAAAAAGACCACCTCATTTGGAGTTTCAAGCTCATCAACAAGGTTCTTCTTCTCATTTTCCATTTATAATTATTTTTTTAGGATTTGGAGACTTGTAGAGGCTTGTGAGGTTTTTGTGTTCTTAATTTTATTTTATTTTTGAGTTTTTATGAATTAAAGCTCATGTTTTGTATATAATTAGAAATTTTGTGTGAAAAAATTTGTGTTTTAGAGTTGGTGGCTATATGTATCTATTTAAACAAAAGACAAAAAAATAGTAAAAAACTAAAAATTGAAAAGGTTTTCGTTTTTTTAAACTGGTTATAAGAAAGGCTATGGCTAAATCTGGTCCCAAAAAATATTAAGCAGCTCTAAAAATATAGAATTTTGAATTTTAACTATTTTGTCTTTATATCTCGTTTTCACCAGTCATTTGTGACCCTTTCAACCGTCGGGAAAGATCCTAGCCGGATGAACCTTTCTCAACCGCTAGGTGAGACTTTTTCACCTGCTGGACCAAGTTTCTCCGTCGATTGATAAGGTCTCAACCGACAGAAGAAAAATAATAATTTTAATACGTTTTCAAAATTTGATAAAAAATTGAAAATGGTTATACTTTTCAAACCGGATTTAACTAAAACCTATAAAAATAATTGTAACATGGTTTAACTCCAACTCTATTGAATATACTCATTTAACTATTTTAATTTGGATAATAACCTTAACAATTAATACTTAAAAGCGACAGGATGAAATATGACCCGTGATTTTAATGTAATTATTATAATGATAATTAATATTAATAATAGTATACCATATCGCAACATCAATTATATCAATTATATGAATCTATGATGATAATCAACCGTTAAACAAAATATAAAATTTTAATTAAATAATATTTAACTAATTTACGAAACGAATAACAAGTAGAAAATATAAGGTTTGACTAAATCATTAGATTCACTAATAATATATATTTATTTATTATAATCATAATATTGAAATAATATATTTTTGTCATTATTAAAACAAATCAAAACTAAATAATATTTAAACATCTAAATATTATGAAATTTACAGTATTATCATGTATTTACATGTTATTTATAATTGATAAGCTTTTAATATTTTATTAAAATTTCAGAAATAAAAAATCAATAATCGATTAATATTAAAGTAATGTTGATATTATTAATTAAATTAGTTAATAATCATTTAATATATTTAATAACCAAATTTACCGTTGGTAAGGTAGAATATATGTTTAGTGAACAATTTATTTTTGACTTCTTTTTTGGGAAAAAGTTTGAATTGTTTCCTAAAACGGACATAGATTGTATGGCCATCTAGATCTTCAGCAACAGATTTGATAGTGGTGTCTGGGAAATCAAATGATAGAACAGGCCTCCGCTGAGCAGAAATATCATATAGACGAACCTGTGGCATAAACCAGAACTAAACAGTTATAGAGGGAGAAAATAAATTCGAAGATACGTTCAGAATAGAAATAGCCATTAGCATTATAGTTGGTACGCCTTACTCGTGATACTTTCTTTGCGACAAAAAAAACAACTACAAGGCTAAGTTTCACCAGAAAACCTTTCTAGCAAAATATACCAGAAAACTGAAAGATTAAAGAATATATTCCACATATAAGTTCATTAGTTATTTACCCCCTGTAAGGAACAGAACACTAAACTCTATGCGAAGATTAAAGTAAGCCAATGCTTTTCATTTTCCACCCAAAACTATAAACTAGCACCACCGTAGTCCATTAGTCTATTGTATAAAAGCTCAACAATTATTAGGAAATATGAGTAGGGTGGATGTTTCTCTTATCTTTTGTGATATAGGAAATATAAGTTGGGTGGAGATCTGTTGTTTCCTCTTCTTTTGTGAGATACAGTTCCAATGTCTAAGCTCAACGATGGTTACTGAATGTACTGTTTAATAAATTAAAAAATATATATTCCACATAAAAGATGATAAATTTACCTGATGGTCATTAGTTCCTGCCACAAACTTTCGGTGATCGTCATGACTCATGAATGTCGCAGAAGTAAACCATGTCGGAGTGAAGATACCAAGATTGTTCTTAGGAGGCTGCATGACCATATAAAGAAACCAATCAGGGTACGCGTACAATAAGGTGTGTTCCTCTAGATGGACATTTGACAAAAGGATAATTAATTGCTAACAGATTTTGCTGTCCAGACTCTGGTGCAGTTCTCAAGATCCCACAAGTTAACTTCAACACCTTTCCTGTATTTCAAAAAAAATCATCATTATTCAGGCTTGTCAGCTACAAGCCTACAATCATAGTGAAAATAATCACAATGATGAAGAGGATGCAAAGGGCATAATGGAACCTATCGATTAGCGGATGCAGAGGACTGTGCTCTAAGCCATCCTTGGAATGTCAAGAATCTTAAGCCTTTTTTTCCCGTCCTTATAGAGACAATGCGATATAAGGAGGCATCAGGTTGTAACTTTTTCTATTAATATAATTTTTATACTTTCGCCACAACTATATTTGTTTATATCTCCGGCCTTATAATAGTGAACGGATCAATGACCACGCCTATGGGCTACGCGAGGGGCCATATTGAACCCAGACCACAGAGTCTATACAAAACCGGACTAATTGGTCACGCATACGGACTACGTAAAGACCAGACTGAGCCTCATACCTTGTACATGGTATATAAGCGAGCTGACTATCAAGTCAAGCCTTCTTAGGGCCACACAATGGGTCAAAAAGACCTCTCTGCGATCAAGGCTAGAGGATCATTATCCTACCAAGCTATACAATGAGCCATACTGAGCTCGACCTTATAAGGACGTTTCCTTGACTGACTAAAATAAACAAACATACACTTTCATAAAGTCTCCCAGCATCAATCACTTATCCACATGCAGAGGTTGCAAAGGGCATAGTGGAGCCTATCGCTTAGCGGATGCAGAGGATTGTGCTCTAAAGCATCCTTGGAATATCAACCATGTTAAGTTATACCGATGTGAGCTGTAAAGGTAGACGATGCGCTCTTTTTCCCTCGTGATGGCGCGAGGGCCTTTGAACGAGACATCAGGTTGTAACTTCTTCAATTAATACAATTTATGTTTTCGCCACAACTATCTTTGTTTATATATACATCCTTATAATAGTGAACGGGTCAATGACCACGCCTATGGCTACGCAAGGGGCCATACTGAGCCCAGACCACAGATTTTATATACGACCGGGCTAATTGACCATGCATACGGGCTACGTAAAGGCCAGACTGAGCCTCATACCTTGTACACATTATATAAGCGAGCTGACTATCAAGTAAAGCCTTCTTAGGGCCATACAATGGTTCACAGAGACCTCTATGCGATTAAGGCTGGAGGATCGTTATCCTACCAATCTACGCAATGAGCCATACTTAGCTCGACCATATAATGACTTCTCTTGCCTAACTAAAATAAACAAAATACATTTCTAGAAAGTCTCCCAACATCAATCACTTATCCACATGCAGAGGATGCAAAGAGCATAGTGGAGCCTATAGCTTAGCGGATGCAGAGGAATGTGCTCTAAAGCATCCTTGGAATGTCAACCATCTTAAGTTATATAGATCTGAGCTGTAAAGAAAGACGATGCGCTCTTTTTCCCTCCTGGTGGCGCGGGGGGTTTTTAACGAGGCATGAGGTTGTAACTTCTTCCATTAATACAATTTTTATGTTTTCACCACAACTATGTTTGTGTATATCTCCGCCCTTATAATAGTGAAGGGGTAAATGACCACGCCTATGGGCTACGCAAGGGGCCATACTGAGCCCAAACCATAGAGTCTATATACGACCATGCTAATTGATCATGCATATGGGCTACATAAAAGCCAGTCTAAGACTCATACTTTGTACATGGTATATAAGCGAGCTGACTATCAAATCAAGCCTTCTTAGGGCCACATAATGGTTCATATAGACCTCTCTGCAATCAAGGTTGGAGGATCATTATCCTACAAAGCTACGCAATGATCCATACGGAGCTCGACCTTATAAACACTTCTCCTGAACTAACTAAAACAAACAAAATACATTTCCATAAAGTATCCCACCATCAATCACTTATCCGCATGCAGAGGATGCAAAGGGCATAATGGAACCTATCGATTAGCGGATGCAGATGATTGTGCTCTAAGTCATCCTTGGAATGTCAACAATCTTAAGTTATATAGATCTGAGCTGTAAATATAGACGATGCATTTTTTTCCCTCCTGATGGCGTAGAGGGTTTTTTAACGAGGCATCAGGTTGTAACTTCTTCTATTAATATCTTTTTTATGCTTTCGCCAAAACTATATTTGTTTATATATCCGTTCTTATAATAGTGTACGGGTCAATGACCACGCCTATGGGCTACGCAAGGGGCCATATTGAGCCCAGACCACAGAGACTATATAAAACCGGGATAATTGGTCACGCATACGGGCTACGTAAAGGCCAGACTGAGCCTCATACCTTGTACACGGTATATAAGCGAGCTGACTATCAAGTCAAGCCCTCTTAGGGCAACGCAATGGGTCAAAAAGACCTCTCTGCGATCAAGGTTGGAGCATCATTATCCTACCAAGCTACGCAATGAGTTATATTGAGCTCGACCTTATAAGGACTTCTCCTTAACTGACTAAAATAAACAAACATACACTTTCATAAAGTCTCCCAGCTTCAATCAGTTATCCACATGCAGAGGTTGCAAAGGGCATAATAGAGACTATCGATTAGTGACTGCAAAGGATTGTGCTCCAAAGCATCCTTGAAATGTCAATCATGTTAAGTTATATCGATATGAGCTGTAAAAATAGACGATGCGCTCTTTTTCCCTCGTGATGGCGCGAGGGGCTTTTAACGAGGCATCCGGTTGTAACTTCTCCCATTAATATAATTTATGCTTTCGCCACAACTATGTTTGTTTATATATATACGTCCTTATAATAGTGAACGGGTCAATGACCACGCCTATGGGCTACGCAAGGTGTCATACTAAGCCGAGACCATAGATTCTATATACGACCGGGCTAATTGGCCACGCATGCAGGCTACGTAAAAGCCAGAATGAGCCTCATACCTTGTACACGGTATATAAGCGAGCTGACTATCAAGTCAAGCCTTCTTAGGGCCACACAATGGTTCACAGAGAACTCTATGCGATTAAGGCTAGAGGATTACTATCCTACCAAGCTACGCAATGAGCCATACTGAGCTAGACCTTATAATGACTTCTCCTGAACTAACTAAAATAAACAAAATACATTTTCAGAAAATCTCCCACCATCAATCACTTATCCACATGCAGAGGATGCAAAGGGAATAATGGAACCTATTGCTTAGCGGATTCAGAGGATTGTGCTCTAAAGCATCCTTGGAATGTCAACCATCTTAAGTTATATAGATCTAAATTGTAAAGATAGACGATGCGCTTTTTTTCCCTCCTGATGGCGCAGAGGGTTTTTTAACGAGGAATGAGGTTGTAACTTCTTGTATTAATACAATTTTTATGCTTTCGCCACAACTATATTTGTTTGTATCTCCGTCTTTATAATAGTGAACGGGTCAATGACCACGCCTATGGGCTACGCAAGCGGTCATACTGAGCCTATACCACAGAGTCTATATACGACCGGGCTAATTGGTCACGCATACGGGCTACGTAAAGGCCAGACTTAGCCTCATACCTTGTACACGGTATATAAGCGAGCTGACTATCAAGTCAAACCTTCTTAGGGCCACGCAATGGGTCACAAAGATCTCTCTGCGATCACGGATGGAGGATCATTATCCTACAAAGCTACGCAATGAGCCATACTGAGCTCGACCTTATAAGGACTTCTCCTGAACTAACTAAAATAAAAAAAACATACATTTCCATAAAGTCTCCCAGCATCAATCACTTATCCACATGCAGAGGATGTAAATGACATAGTGGAGCCTATCGCTTACCGGATGCAGAGGACTGTGTTTTAAAGCATTTGGAATGTCAACCATCTTAAGTTATATTGATCTGAGCTGTAAAGATAGACGGTGCACTTTTTTTGCCTCCTGATGGTGCAATGGGTTTTTTAACGAGGCATCAGGTTGTAACTTCTTCCATTACAACATTTTTTATGCTTTCGCCACAATTATGTTTGTTTATATCTTCGTCCTTACAATAGTGAACAGGTCAATAACCACTCATATGGGCTACGCAAGGGGCCGTACTGAGCCCTGATCATAGAGTCTATATACGACCTGGCTAATTGGCCATGCATACGGGCTACGTAAAGGCCGGACTGATCCTCATACCTTGTACACGGTATATAAGCGAGCTGACTATCAAGTCAAGCCTTCTTAGGGTCACACAATGGTTCATAGATCCTACCAAGCTACACAATAAGCCATATTGAGCTCGACCTTATAAGGACTTCTCCTGATCTGAATAAAATAAATAAACATACATTTCCATAAAGTCTCCCAGCATCAATCACTTATCCACATACTATGGATAAACAAATAAAATAAATTCTTGCACTTGAAGTGCCACACCAAAACGACAAGTAACGTAACACTTAGTTCATAATAGTTCTACAATATTGCATTAGGAGTAGTCGATGGTGAAGCCTTCCTTGTTCGCTTCAGGTGCTCCACTGCTAATGGGATAACTGATTCATCGGCCTTTGCAATAGGAGGATCCGCTATTGGGATTATCACACTTCCACCTTCAGGATTTCTAAACTTGGGAGCAAGCTTATTGAAACGCCCCAACTTCATTCTAGGATTCAATTTTGTTAGCTCGACCAACATCTCCCTTTGACTATTTGCTACCATGTCCATAGCAATGTCTATCACCCTCTTTTCTTGCTATTATAAATTGGCCTTGGCCTTCTTCATTAGTTCTTGACGTTGAGTTTCCATCTGCACTTTCAGATCATTCATCGAGGCTTTCGTATTATCACTCTTGATCACAAGTAATGTGATGTGATCCCCTTGCTCCTCTACTCTTCTTGTTTGTGCCATCTTTTGATTTAGCAGCTCAGCATTTTGGGACATCAGATCGCCATTCCTTTTAACAAATCCGTTATTTTGGGATATAAACGTCGCGACCTCAGTAGTTAATTCCTTATTCTTCTGATCGTACGCCTCTTAAGTATTACGCAGTATTGAGACTTCCTTATCTAATTTTTCTTTCTCCTGAACAGCGTTAGCCTTACGGGTCTGGGCCAAGCCATATACATACTTGTATCGGGCGAGCTCAGTATTCAACCTGTGACAGACCCAAAGAACATCGTTCCGGTTTCTATTTCTCTATCACTTGCATATTTGCGTCCGACATACGCCTATAGGACAAGATGATTGGGTTGTGATGCATCTGCCAACAACAATGTACTCAGCACGACATAATTGATTATAAATAAACACTACCCGACTTTATTAAAATTATTTCTATCGCTAACTACACCTGCCTCTGAATTACCTCACTCTTCGGTATATTTTCGTAAAATGAGAGCTCGGGACATCTCTTCAATTGTTCAAACATCAGCATGGAAGGCCTCGGTATGGAAATCTTGGAGGGTGGCAAATCTTCTAACACTGTGTCAGACCCGCTCGGCTTCGATCCTTCACTTTTTGTGAGAACATTATCAGGCCTCACTATATTGACAAGAGCTGCTCCATTACCCACTTCATGTACAAAGGCACGACGCACTCCAGTTTTAACAAACTATTCCATCCCACAAGCTATATGTTCAAAAATTTGGTTCTTAGGGGTCGTATTTGTCATTAGTACCATCTGTTTGGCTCGTCTACCCATCTGCCTGAGACGCATCTAAATTGATCACCTCGGGAGCCTTCCCTTTGGCTTTATCCATTGTTAGCAAATGGGGCGTCCTATTTTGGTCATCCGGTATCAGACCCCCATCATTTTCTTCTTCCTCAATCAACTGTGGTTTCCTTATTGCTAGTAGCACTGCGTCCACTATCACCTTAGAACGTTTCAAATGACTCTATTCCTCTACGTATTCTTCTTCACTATCCATAACGCGGGACCGATGTGCCCGATTCAGATTAGTATTGTTTACTGGATGAGCATCCTTCTCTCCAACAGCCTCTCCCACACTTAACGCTTCTCCCTCATGTTCCGACTAAACTTGTAGATCCTTCTGCTTCCCTTAACTTTCTACCACGCGGAATCGACAAGAATACACCAGTGTTATTTTTATCCTTGTAGCGTTGTTCCCTCAATGCCCTTAGACGAGAAGTTGTTGCTTTCTCTCCAGTATCAGTCATGGTTACTGTCCTTTCTGTTGCAATGGTTAACTCAGCAATCGGCCACAACCCAGCTTGCAAATAGTTGACCTGTGTAAATAATCGTAAAGGTTCTTGTCACCACGTAGAACTTGCTAAGTTTGCAACTGTAATAAGCGGGTTGACAACTCCCTCTGGTAAGCTCTCCTTACACCATTCATGGTGTTTTCCTTCACATGGGCATGTAAACATCTCAGTTAGTAGGGGCACAAAGTCAGTAGCAGCGCAGATTTCCGCCAGTGTGCTCTTTACATTTATTCTTCCACCTTCATTCAAACTGCAAGTTCAGTAATGAATTCTCGTGCTCCCAGTTACCAGAGAGGAACACGAAGGAATTTTTCCAGTTCTTGTCAGAGCTGGGAAATTCTACTATTTTTTGGATACCATTAACTTGGGCATAAAAAAGGAAATTTAGCTAATTTGCCCACGTCTATTTCAGCCAAAACAATTGCTAAACATATTGATATGTCGAGAAATCGCAAACTAAGGAGTATACTCAACAGGTTTCTCTAGCTATTTTCCACAAATTGAGTCGTCATATGCCTAAAAACTAAATAAGTCTCAGATTAAGCTCGACAAGGGCAGACGTAGACCCTAGTCAAACACAGTAGAAAACAAAAACGTTTTATTATCCTTGGTTTGAAAGGAATATTCCCCAATATCTGGAAACCTAACACTAACGTCACCATGGATACCATATCGGGCCCTAAAACTAGGAAGGGTAGCGGCATCTATGTGTCCATACTTAGGAGCTATTTGGGAAAAGTAACTTTCTAAAAATATAGGGTCTTCAATCACTGATTCTATGAATCTCACCGCTTTCTCTTTCTTCTCTACAAATTTTTTTGGACCCATCTTGTGTATAGATTGACTGCAATGATTATGTGGGAGGCGTAAAAGTATGCAATTTTTGGAACAACTAAACACCTGAATACCGCTACCGCTAATGAGGGTTGTTTGGGCTTCTATACCCGCGCCAAAAAGGTCTAATGTCAAGGTGCTTGTTATTATCATGAGAAAACAAAGAAAGTTAGTAGAATACTTATGCAAGTATAAGGATTCGCCTGAAGGTTGCGCTTAAGGTTGATAAAGAAACTCATGAAATGTTTGTAATCTCACTTCCAAGACTAGTATACACACTTATGATTTGCCAAAATCAACAATGTGGGTTTCTAAACTGATAATTAACTGAACGAGTGATTAGTGACGGCAAAATCTAGTTTAACACGCCTCCAAATGGAAACTGAAGTGTTTATTTTGAAAATGGGATCTAGGTTTGAGACCACTCGCCATCACGCGCATCTAATAGTCAACACGTGGCACTCTCCTGTGAGTTATTTAAAAATTTCATCATTGCTACACTAACGTCGTTAGGCTATTGTTACATATTCTAAGGATTACAAATATTATCTTCGACTGTAATTAATTATTTACTTCAGGAATTTTATATCTTCGCACTTCAATCCCTGAACTAGGTGCAATGATAAAGAGGTAATCACCGCACGAAAATAATAAATATACATAGCCAAGCAGAAAGGGTCATAGGCCGAGCTGGTAAAGAAGTCAAAAGAAAGCACAGACAAAGTTGGACCAGTCAGTTGGCAGAATTCGTCGACTAAGAAAAAAGGAAGACGAAGTCATGAGAAGATAATTGGCCCCTAATCGAGCAGAAGGGCAACGATTAGATAAGGAGCTCGTTATCTACCGTTCAATCTCCTCTCTGTTCGGAATCTACAAATAATATAGCTGAGAAGATGAGGGCTAGATGAGCGCACGTGATGTTAAATGTGCAGAACCAACCGAGCATCCCGTATAACGGATGATGGTCAGAACGACGGCTTAGGCTCACAATATAATAATCAGTTAAACCTTTATGTAACTGCCTTTAAATCAAGTCTCATGATGTAAATGTAGTTAAAACGTGTAATTAGTGTAGTCAAATAGTGAAGTGATAGGGAATAATCGTTAGAAATAGTATAAATAACATGATAAAACCCTAATTGATGTATGATCTCTCTTATTTGATAATATAATTTACTACTTGGCAGTTCACTTTGTTATTCCTATTTTGTGTTTGGTAAAATCCTTATGGAGGGTTGATTAGATTTTAATAAAGAATGAAGTTTTGAATTTAGTTGTAGCCCCGTCGGGATGGGACATCCGCTCCGGTGGATAGAAAATTTCACCGCGGTGGGAGAGTTTCCCGCCGGGGGTGAAAAATACTCCCTTGTAGGGGAGGCTGCCCAGCAACAATGCTATAAAAGTTATAAAATTGGGTGTCAACCACGTTGGATTGAAAATTAATACTTGGCGAGAGAGTTTCTAACCTGGGGTGAAAATTTCCACCCCAGCGGGTGGAATAATTTGGCCCACCGATAAGGACTACAGGAACTGGCGCTGACGCCTCACCGGGTGCAAAGATCCACATCAGCGTAAGGGTTTCCACCCGATGGGAAAAACATTCAACCCTGCTGGGGAGAAAATCAAATACAAGTGCCATAAGGTTTCCTTATTTTTGGGTTATGCCCCACTGGGTTAAAAAATCTAAACTAGAAGAGGCGTTTCCACCCACCTAGTAGGAATTTCTACCTTGTTGGGTGACAAATACTCCCCCGATCGATATTAACATATTTGTTATGATATAAAGGTTCCCACCAAGTTGGCATAGCCCGCTAAATGATATTGGTTCCATGTCAAATTTTGGACATGCTATTGATACATTCCTGCCAAACCACCCTATAGAAATAAACGATCAAGTAAAATACATAAAACAATATCATGGGTGATGCAAATCGGAATGTGTACGACTATGTGAACCTTCTCAAAGATTTTGAATTTGTGGAAGACGCGATTTCGCAAGAGACACATTGTTTTACCGGTGCTATTATATGCAGAATGTAGTTCATGCAGGGTAGGGCAAAAATGTGTTTGACATGTATGATACCCCGACAATATGAACGTGAAAAAGTGGTCGTTAGGTTAGATTTTTTAACACTGTATCGAGTATACTGATCGAGTCACTCCCTTATGAAATCCAATATGAAACCCGCGATATTTTCAGTATAAGGTTTCAAAATACTATTACAAAATATATGTTGGAACATGTGGTGCAAGGACTACAAGATAAAGCAGATGCGGTAGCCAACCACTTTAGAACTTACCCAAGTTCTCATGGAACTAGCGAGGATTATGAATATCCTTTCAAGAAACGATCCGAGCATGGATGGAATTATTCGTCACTGTGAACGCTCCTTAAACATCTACTATGTCAACTATCTACCTATTCTCGTTGTTTGCATTTGTATTTTGCTTTATGTAATGTCTAAAATTATGTGAATTAATGAAGAGGTTAATGTTATTGTTTTAAAATTAATTTTATCATAATCTTCAAAGAATAAAAGTTTTTACCGTGAAAAATTGTAGATATATTACAATGAATTGTTTTTAACAAAGGCGGCTAAAGCGGTTGCTTCGAGACTATAATTTTTAATTTCTTTGTATCTCTTGCAACGAGAAAGGATTGGTAATTCCCAACCTTCCGCTTCTACTCTACACAATTTTAGGAAACAAGGATGTATCATTGCACATGGGGCTTCAGTTGCAAGGGAAAACTACAAAATGAAAACACACTAAAAAAATCCCAATGACGTATAGTCAATGGGATGTTTAAAAGTTTAAACGAACTAGCAATGTAATGAAATACTTACGTTCACAAAGTGGTTGGATTTGACGCAACCTAATCCAATTCTCAACCGGTTTGACATCAAATGAGGTGCACCTCTTAATGGAAGAAAAGTGAAACTAACATCCATGGTTTTATACTATCCTACGAAGTGGAGTATGCAGTTAAATGTATATGCGATTGTGATGCCCATCATCATCAAATTCTCCATATTATCTGTATTAATAAAGCACTTCACGCATTCCGCAATATCTTTTAAATCCTTAAAGCTTGTAAAATATTCACTTACAAGAATGTTTAATCCATAAGCACATTGTAGAGGACATATCTAATCAACATCTATCCATTTTGTTGTCCGTTCAAGGAAAACACAATTGAGTGGTACCTGCAGTGGCCATCGGCTTTAATATTGGTGATGCACATTATGAAGGCCTAAAAACATGGGAATTAGTTTAAGTAACCATTGGGATCAACCAAACTTGCTTTAGCTAGCATCATAGCACTTGACCTACAACTGACCATTCCACTAGAATGTATTATCCCACTTGCTTGTGTAAGAATACTGTTCTTTTGTTTTTAAACTCTGTTTTCCCTACCAAATTTAGGACCCCGTGTTCATGTTCCTTTATGCGTAATGACTGTTAGATTATTGAAACATTTCCTAACAATGGTGCACTCGCTTCCTCGGAAGCTGTCACATGCTTGTGGTACAATTTTTCGCGTTAAATGGATGATTCAGATGCAAATATAGATGACTTACGTTTGGAAGATGTGCGATCTCACACTTTTAGTTTATCCAAAGGCTCCAAAAGGGAAATTGTTTATGGATGGATGGTGACAAACTATTTCTTATAAACATGCTTTATACATGCTTTGTATTTGGATCTATGACATCGAGTACTAGTTTACCGAGTTTTGCTTTCAATTTCTCGATAGTCATAATATCGGTATGGACAACGATGTCTGACCTCTTCCAATGATCTTGAAATAAATGTAAAGGCACCTTTAAGCCTTTGCGAAAAAATTCATAGATTTCGTGCAAACAATGTATACCGTGATTAGTTTGTATACCACAACCACAAGGCATGTCGTACGCGACTGTCATTTTTCGGGTACATTCTAATTCGTCGGAAAAAAGTTTGAAATCATAATGGGAGACGTTGTTTTTTAGCTTCACGTACACATTTTTATCGAATTTATGTAGGGCTAACAATCACCTTTTTCCAAATGAGGCTTCGATGTCCCAGTGTTGCAATTTGATCAAAGTATGCACGTTTAACGAAAAAGACTTGAAGTTACCTTTGCTCGTACCGAGGAAACACTTGAAGGCATAACACTCGTGAACGTGAAATAGGGCTAATAGATCTCACGACTCCTGGTTGCTATAGCATCAATATAACTACAAGTCATCATCACTACTATCACCTTAGATTTTTTTCCTTCGTTTCTTCGTTTTTAGCTTCTTGCTTCCTTCTTTATCTTCGGTCGATTTCCTTTTGCTTTTTTTTCTTTGAACTTCTTTATTTTGGCATATACAAGCTCCTCTATTATTTCTACATTTTGGATCTCCTCCACATTTGCACATTATGCACCTCTACATGTAACATAAAATCGGATTGTAAGAGCTATAAT
This sequence comes from Limnanthes douglasii subsp. nivea, assembly GCA_036936605.1. Taxonomy (NCBI): domain Eukaryota; kingdom Viridiplantae; phylum Streptophyta; class Magnoliopsida; order Brassicales; family Limnanthaceae; genus Limnanthes; species Limnanthes douglasii. Next base: position 169,837,114 of record JAUPFV010000003.1, read on the forward strand.
CGATGTATGCTTGATAAAGTAATATTGAACATCAAAATCGTTCAAATTTTCCCTTTAAAACAAATATGAATAAGGATGAGAAAGAAAGATTATAATGACCTTCATCATTAAAGCCGGAATCAAAGACAACACTAGTAAGATGTTGCTTCAAGAAAATCTGCAACCAATAGTGTGCTTAGTGACATATTCTCATAATTCTATAGTAAAATAGGGCAATTTCACAACATCTAACATTATAAAAAAAATGATCAAACAAATTGGAGGTGTATAACAGAAAATTCATATTGGCTATATTGCCTTTAACAATATACATTAAGTTAAGAAGTATGAATTCAATAATTTTCTATGAAGCCGTATTTTTATGAAACCGTCTGGGAACATATTGGGTGTGTGTGTTTTTAGACGATGGCATTAAGATTTTTTTAGAATGTTGAGTTTTGGGGAAGGATTTAAGAATAAATTTTATTTTAAGGAAAAATCTATATAGTTTTATAAAGGTTTCAACATGGATAAATAAGTCATCAAGCTAACACGTTGACCCAAATGAAGGTTGGTTTGACCACAATGGTCATAAATCCAATATATTGGCCCAAAGAAACAGAAATGAAGGTTGGTTTGACCACAATGGTCATAAATCCAATATATTGGCCCAAAGGAAGGGTGTTGGTGGATTGATGCTCAGGTATATTAGTTTTCATTTCAGTTATTGAAGTTTTGTTAACAAAAGTCACTCAAAATTAATATTATATTCCATAAGGAACAAAATAAAATTGTTCAAAAAAATTCAAACTTCATGTCCTAAAGAAAGTGTAAAGTTAGTAGTATATTACGTAGATCTACTAGAGATAGGAAAAATATATTTTTGGATAATATATTGTATCTTCAAGAATATAAAGATTCACGTGGCTAACGGTAAATAATTTATTGTGTTTCTATAAAGTTATGAAGAGTTATGATGTTTACTTATGAATCAGTGCTATAAACAAAGATTATAAATCAATACAAGACAACCCAACATGAGAGCTTGTGTCATTACTTAGAAGAGAAAATATGATTGGTTATAAGTGGGTTTACAAAACCAAACTAAATTCCCCGGTTAATTTGGAATGGTATAAAATGTACCTTGTAGAGAACAACTACACTTAGCGTGAAAGGATTGCACATTTTGATCTTGAGATTTATCAAAATTGTGTAAATACCATTTTTCTCAATGGTGAAACTTATTAAACGATCTATATAGTGAAACCATAATATTTTGAAATAGGTAACCCAAAATCTATGGTATGTAAACTTAATAAATCCATTTAGGTGCTCAAATAGGCTTCTTGTCAGTGGTAATATACGTTTCTCGAGATAATATTCTTCTTTGGTTTTGAGATAAACTAGGTTGAGGACTATGGAAATCAAAGGTTCAATATGAGTAAGTTCACGATTTTAATACGCTATTGGATACCTATATTGCAAAAATGAGACATTAAGTGTAAGTTAATATCCAAAGACAAACTTGGAGATTCAAGAAATTCAAAAGCTTCCATATGCTTTTGTAGTTGGTAATCGTATGTATGCTCAAGTTTATGCAAGTTAGGATATTGTATGTGTTTTCGGGTTATTTTGGGAAGCTATGTAAGTAGCCTGGAAATGGACCATTAGAAAACGGTAGAAAAAGGACTCTCCGGTATAAGCAACAAACAAAAAGACATGTGTTGACATATATAAAGTCAGAATACTTTTGAGATCAATGGGTATTCTGACTCAGAATTTTAGTAGGTTATGTGAACAAAATTGGTAGCATGATATGCATCATTTTCTTATTAGTTAGAGATACAATATAATGAATTGTTTTAAAATAAAAATAGTTGCATCATCTTTATGGCAATGAAATTTTCTAAATTTTTTAATATGCCCAACGAGTGACTATGGTTAAATAATTAAATTGTTTTAGAAGGAAAAGAAAGTACCCCATAGGTATTTTGTGGTAATAATTCTCCAGTTAGGTAGCGAGGGATTATCTAAGACCAAACACAAATATATCAAGTTATTGTCTCTAAAAAAAGATGATTCATAGAGGTCAAATAATTATAGAGCACATTTATACATACTATATAAAAGTAGATTATGTTAGTAATGTAGTATTACCTACAAATTTTAGAGAATACACCATTATGATTTATGATTTGTGTTATTTGTGTAGATGATCATTAATTCGAGTAAAAGTTTGTAATCGGAATCCATATGATTGCAATTTGATTGTATACAATTTAGTTTATTGCAATATGTGGCTCAGTTAAAGTTCATTGACTTATATAACTGATTGAGAAGATCTCCAGTAAGATATGACCAGTTAAGAATAGATATACCCAATTGGAGTTCATAATATTCTTATGCTACATATCATAACTGATCCATGTAATTAATTGATGGGGATACCGTGATTATTGTTGTGTCTAATTGTTTAGTCCGTCTATTGTCAATGGAATCATGATGTCTGTCAAAATAAATCTATCATTGACTAGCATACTACTACGACCCAAGGATATTGCTGAAAAATTATAGATTTGTATACTAATGATGTTTTTTGTTATTTTCATAAGTGAGTGCAATTAACAATTGAGGAGATGAATTATATTAATTCATTATAGAATTATAAGTGTAGAAATCGAGTTTATATGTAAAATTCCCTTATAGAAGTATAAATGTAAAAACAGAGGTTCAATTTAGATTTTGTTACGGATTAGGTCCAAATATCAGCACTTGTGATTGATAAAAAAATCAATTTCGTAAGTTGTGATCCCTGGTCCTGAAGCAAAATATAAAAATATATTGCAAGTAGATTGACTTATATCCCAATTTTATTGTTTACATATCAGCAATCTTAACATATATTTCACGAACTAAATCACACAAATTAATGTATGTAATTGAATAATGTATAAAAATAAAATATTAAAACTTTAGTGTCTATAAGTTTAGGATTTATTCGACGAGCATACCGGTCTAATATAGTAAAATTGTCTATATTTAATATGTAAAGCTGATTATAATATATGAAAAATATTGAAAGTATGTAATATAATAAAAAATAAATATATTTATACTCAATAGAATATTGAGGTGAAATAGTTAAAAGAAACCATTCATTTGAGCCCATTAAATAATCATATTTACTATAAATAAATGTACTATTTCTTGTCCCTAGAGGGATAGTTCAGTTGGTGAATTAAGACATGCTCGTGACCAAAAGTTATGAGTTCGAATCCTCTGTATTTAGCAATATCATCATTTTCTACAAAAATATTCTAGACCAATTATCAAATATAATAAATAGAATTATTAATTTATATATATATATATATATATAATATTGCGTTTTATAAAATTTAACTTTTAGATTCCTTACTTAGAAACTTTCTAAGTAAAGAAAATATATTTTTATAATAATTAATTTAATATAATTATGTCTTAAATTGATTTCGCTATGATTATTTAATATAATAATTAATTTAATATAATTATGTCTTAAATTATGTCTTAAATTAATTTAGATTTTGTATTTATTTATTTCAATTATATTTTAAATCGTTTTTCTAATTATTTAGATATCTGTATTTTAAATAAAATAATAAATTATTAATAAAATAAGCATTCACAAAATATATAAAACTTAAAACAATACAAGCTAAAATAAAAATACTAAAAAAAATTAGACCTTACTAAACACTCACAAAATATCTTATCATCTTCGTTATTTTTTTTTATTATTTTAGATGTGCATTTTTAATGGTGAATTGAAAGTATTTCTTATTCAAAAATAACTTTTTGAATAAACTAAGGAAATTATTACTAATTTCATATATTCAAACAAGAGAAATTACACACAAGTTACCTACTCAACTATTTTATTGTCATCTAATACCCAAGGTTTGATCAATTATCTCTTAATATTCATCTCAACTACCTAATTACCACCTAGTACCTAACATTATTTTAATACCCTAACTACCTTCACCGTTACCAAAAATTCTCTTTCTTACTTTTTTTTTATTTTATATTTAAAAGATCTGTATATTTCAAACCGGAGCTCGAAAAAAAATGAAACTACATCTCTTTTGTTTTTTTAAAATGAACAAAACTAGATCCATTGATGACATTTTTTTATTTTTTTAAAAAATAAAATTTTACCGGTAACAACTCTGAGTTGTTCAGGAAATCTTGAGTTGCAAACAATTCTCATGATATCCTGAGAATTGTTCAGGAAATCTTGAGTTGCAAACAATTCTCATGATATCCTCAGAGTTGTTTAGGAAATCCTGAGTTGCAAACAATTCTCATGATATCCTAAGAGTTGTTCAGGAAATCTTGAGTTGCAAACAACTCTCAGGGTATCCTGAGAATTGTTCAGGAAATCATGAGTTGCAAACAACTCTCAAGATATCCTGAGTTGCAAACAACTCCGAGGATATCCTCAGAATTGTTCAGGAAATCCTGAGAGTTGCAAACAATTCTCAGGATATCCTGAGAATTGTTTAGGAAATCCTGAGTTGCAAACAATTCTCAGGATATCCTGAGTTGCAAACAATTCTCAGGATATCCTGAGAATTGTTCAGGAAATCCTGAGTTGCAAACAATTCTCATGATATCCTGAGAGTTGTTCAGGAAATCCTGAGTTGCAAACAATTCTCATGATATCATGCAAATTGTTCTGGAAATCCTGAGAGTTGCAAACAACTCTCATGATATCCTGAGAATTGCAAACACCTAGAGGTACCAACGGGTATATATGGTCGGAGGTATTTTTGTCCAATTTTTAATTCGAGGTACCAAGTTACACTATCCAAAAAGCGGGTACCACTCGGTAATTAAATAGTTGAGAAGGTATTTACTGGTACATTTCTCTTTGAACAATTCAAATTTAGAAATAACTCATCCATTTTTTATTTATTGTAACAGTATGGTTAAATTTTCCATCGAATCCACAAATGAAGTCGTCCATGTTGTCCTCGAATCAACATAAAATTTAGCTTTTATATAAATATGGTTGAATTCTAAGTTTAAATCTATTTTAATGTAGTTTACCTATACACGTGATCTACTTTTTTTTTCTATTTTGGATTAGATTTACTAATAAAAAAGACAAAAACTAATCCAAGATAGTAAATATATATTTTACCATAGGATATTAGATTTACTATTTCGTTAAGTGTTAACATTTTAACAAAGAATCATAAGTTACCAACAAAATAATATTAATATACGCGAAGAAAAGCTTTGACAAAACTTGACACTGGGTTGAAAATATGTAGATTTGTTTTTATATAACCAAAGCAAAACATATTGAAAAAACTAAATTATGGTTTTTGTTTTTATTAAACTCGATGATGCGAGTCTAATTTTATTATATATAAAAAATACAAAAATCAAAGAGGCTGACAAGGTCAAGACCACTTAGTCAAATATGACCAAAGGCCATGAAAATAATTTGCTTTTCAAAAAAATATCGTTGTGTCATAACAACTAAGAAGATAACAATTACAACTTATATACAACTATGGTCGAGAAAAGTTATCAAAAATAAAATCGGACATAACCTTCCTAAATATTTAGCATAAACCTCATGCATAACAAAAAAAATTAAATTCAAACTATATCCGTACATAAATTTTAAATATAAAGTAGCATCATAATTATAGTCTGCATAACCCATATTTTTTGAAATCAACATAAAACTCACGAGTATAGTTTGTTGAAATTTTATGGATGATCATATGTTTAATGATGTATATTATTATCATTGATAGACGGTCAAATTAATCAATAATCAAATAAATAAATAAATATAAATTTGACCAATAAATGAAAACTATTTATAAATGTAATTATGTGAATACCATGTTAAATTTGGATTTTGTGAAGGATTGAACCTAAATATTGGCATTCATTCTAAATATAAAGTTTAGGGACTATAACTAATTAGTCATCTTATGGTCCATGATCCCATTAGTGGAACATACGGATATGATGTTGATGTGTCAGGGTTCGAATGTTTAGGCTTCGGTCAGGTTGGTTTGTTTGGTTAAAACCAGGACCGACTCACCGGACTAAGTCAAGTTTAACAAAAGAGAGAAAGTAGCTAAAGAGAATAGTGGATTACCTTTATAGTGTGAGATATTATATTTATAGTCACCAGTTTGTGACTTAAGGGAGTTAACGGTTCATAATTACAAAGATCTATGGATAATAAATCAACTTGAATCGGTTCAAAACTCGGCTCAAATATCAACTAATATTCTCTTATTTGTAGCCCTCTATTACTTTTTATCTGTACCGCATCTTCATTCTTTTTTTATTTACATTCCTATAATCAAAGACATTTTTTTTTTGAATTTCTTTTTGAATAATTATATATTGTGGATTCTCATTGAAATTTGAATGAGAATGATTCAAAAGCCGCGGTTGGCCCATTATCATTGCCATGACAACTAGTACCGATGAAGATGGGTGAGAAAATGCTTGCAAGTCTGTATCAATGGTGTTATAAGAAATCCTATAATCTTGCAACAGATAGCTAGCAACTGAGCTGCGAAGAATCCGACTTAACAAGCTACTTTAAATATTTTAAAGAATTTGTAACATAAATATCCGGATTATCAATTTGGAAACGAGACGTTTATGGATTTTATGCTTTGTATACGAATTTGGCCAAAAATGGTATAACGGTCATTTACCAATTTAAATATGCTTTTAGGATAAACTCTATCAAGTTGGGTAAATTCTGAGTAATTTGGGTTTAAATTGGATAAAGATTACAAAAAAGGTTTTGAATTTCGTGAAAATTGCTAGAACCAAGTATGCGGGGAAATAACATTTGAGGCCGAAGATAATGAGAAGTTGAAAGTTATCTCCAAATACAAAATAGTCGGAAAGTTTGTTTTGGGCAACACAAAATAGTAGGAAAGTTTGCTTTGGGCAAACCAAATTTCAAGATACTCCAAACACAAAATAGTCGGAAAGTTTGTTTTGGGCAACACAAAATAGTCGGAAAGTTTGCTTTGAGCAAACCAAATTTCAAGATAATCAACACTTTCTTGAAAAAATTTAACTTCAAAGGGGAATTTAGCGTTTCGAATCTTGATCTCATGCACATTCTTCTTGAGTTCACTCTAATTGAAGACCTTAAAAAGATATGGCGAAGGAATGTATGGCATATCGAAAACAAATCAATAAGGATTCTAAAATGAGGTCCCTATTTTAATCCAAATTACAAAAATCCTACAACCACAGTGTTCATAAACCTACCAAACCTTCCTGAGTTTATGTATAATGAAGAGATAGTCCTTGAGTTAGCTAAAAATTTAGGCACTCCTATGAATTTCTGGGTTCCTCCTAGGAATCGGGATAGATTTAATTTCTGCAGAATTTGGGTTCAGATGGATGTATCTAAAAGCATGCCTAAGAAGATATGGATTGGGTTTGGTAAAAAAGGATTCTGGCAGGATCTTGTTTATGACAAATATCCTAAGTATTGTAACTATTGTTATCACCTGGGGCATTCTGGATATATATGCAAGAAGCATTCTCCTCCTCAACCTTCTGTATCCAAGACAGATCAACTTGTGGCTTCTGATTCCAAGACAGGTGAAACTTTATTCAATTCTGAAAATGGGAAAGACCATGATCAAAGAATAAAATCTGTTATTATCAGCAAGGAAGAGAATCTAGTAAAAATTACTAATGAAAATCTTGATAAACAACAAATTTCTACTGATAATACCAAAAAAAATCAAATACCCAAGGGTGTTGAAGAATCTAAGATCATAGAGGTTCTTCACATGATTGAATTGGGATTTGTTGATTCCAATTTAGTGTCCATTGATACCAATCATGTATCTCCTACGAAACAAACCACTGGTAGTTTGCCTTCATCTCCAGGAAACAAAATAGATAGTGATTATAAAGATCATAAAAAAAAAGAATTCAGAAAGGTAAATAAGTTGAAAGTCTTAAACTCTAAAGGGTTGATTACTTCAAAGTTAGTGCAACACAAAATTGTTTCCAAAAATACTAAATCTTCTAAATGACTGTTACAATCCTAAATTGGAATTTACGTGGAATTGGAAACAAAGAAATAATGGAAAGGCTAAAGTCTATGAACATATCATTTAATCCTGATTTTTTGGCTCTTCAAGAACCTATGGTTAACTACTCTAAGTTAGAGATTATCTCTAAGAAGCTGGGTTTCAAAGGTTACTCATAACATATCTAACAAAATTTGGGTGTTATGGAAGGATGATTACATTGTTGATATTATTTCTAATGATTAGAAATAAATCCATTTTCATGTAAATCATAAAGGGTTGAACATAGTTTTTAAGGTTTCAGTGATCTACGCAAAATGTACTATAAATCACAGAAGTATTTTGTGGAACAATATGAGATCTCTGGATAACGGTGAGGTTGAATGGATTATTATGGGGGATCTAAACACTATAGATAGTTCTGATGAGAAGTTCCATTGCAATACAAACTGTATTACCAGTATGGATGATCTTAACAAGTTTATTCTGGACTGTAATTTGAATGATGCAGGTTTTTCTGGCAATAAGTTTACTTGGACTAATGGTAGGCAGTGGAGGAGGTTGAATAGGGTTCTATATAATAACAAGTGGCTAAACAACTTTGGTACAACTAAAGTCACTCATTTTTCAAAGACTTAATCTGATCATGCTCATATTATTGTTTTATTGCTACCAATACGACTAAATTCAAGTCAACTTTCAAGTTTCTAAATATGTGGGTTCTTCATGAAGACTTCTATAAGTTTGTGGAGTCAAGCTGGGTTGCTGGTGCTTATGGTTCTCCTATTTCTAAGTTCTGGTTTAAGTTAAGAAGGTTAAAGTCAGACCTTAAGGGTTGGAACAAAAACGTTTTTGGTAATATTTTTGACTCAATAAAACTTATTCAAGAAGAAATCAGCTGTAAGGAGATTAATTACCAAAACACTAAAACCACAGAAGACAAATTAATTCTTGAGAATACTAAGGAAACTCATCTAAAGTTGTTGGCTAGAGAGGAAGAGTTCTCGGAGCAAAAAACTCATTCCAATTGGGTTAAAAATGGTGAAGAAAATACTGTTTTTTTTTCACAATATTGTTAAGAAAATATATAAAAGGAATAAAATATCTAAAAAATTTAATGGCTCAGACTGGCTTGAAGATCCTATTGATATTAGAAACTTTGTTGTGGATTTTTTTAAGACCTTATTGGCTGATTTACCTAACCCTTGGAGCTCAAATACTCTCATTAACCTCATTCTTAGACTGGTTAAAGATGAGGATACTCCTAAGTTGATGACTCTCCCTACTGAAGCTAAAATCTATGTTATAGCTAAAAGCTTAAATCCTAATACTACTGCTAGTCCGGATGGTTTTAATGGGAAATTCTACAATGTTTATTGGCCTATCATAAAATTAGATCTTTATGAAGCTAAATATGATATTTTCAAGGACAACTGTATTCATAAAGGAGTCTTTTCTACAATTTGTGCATTATTCCTAAGAACTCTTCTCCTAAAACCTGGAAGGAATTTAGGCCTATCAGTATCACTACCCTCTTTAACAGAAATATCTCTAAGATTATAAACTCCAGATTGGCTACTATCTTCCTTATCCTAGTTTATGAGAAGCAGGGGCATTTTTCAAGGGGAGATGCATTCATGATAATATTATGACTGCTCAGGAGCTTTCTTTTTACCTAAACATCAAGAATAAGGGAGCAATATTATCCTAAAAGTTGATATGGATAAAGCCTTTGATAGGCTAGACCATACTTTTCTCTTATGTATTCTTAAATGATTTGGGTTTAGTTCTGATTTCATAAAGCTCATTGAGAAATTCAATGACAATTGTTATTTCTAAGTTTTGGTCAATGGTGAAGCTAAAGGTTTTTTTAGGCCTAACAACACCTAGTCTGTTTATTATGGCTGAAAAAATCTTACTGAAGGGTTTGAAGTATCTTTCTCAGATTGATGACTCTACTAAATATAAAAACAGAAGTAATATGAACATACCTTGTTTGGGGTTTGCAGATGATCTCCTTATCTTCTGCAATGATTCTTTTAAATTTGTTACTGAAGTCCTCAATATGCTGAAACATTACGAAGAAAAGTCAGGTCATAAAATGAACAAAAACAAATCTAAAATAATTATATCAAATAGCATGTTACCTCACAGGTTTCTCCATCTGGAGTCCATCTTTGGTTTCAATCATAGCAAGATACCTTTCAAATACTTGGGGACTACAATAAGTAACAAAAATTATGTGAGTAATTATGACAAAATCGTTGATAAAGTCAGATACAAAGGATGCGGAATGGGATTCATCAGTGTTTTTTTTGTGGGAGATTAACACTTATTCAGTCTGTTCTTTTAGCTTACCCTATCTTCTCTATTCAGAACTCAACTATCCCTAAAACTGTGATTTAGAGAATTGAATCAATCTACAACAAGTAGTCCGGGATTTGTAAGACATATGAGAAAAGGGGGCTCAATGTTAGAAGCATAAAATATATACAGGAGGTGTTTTCTTACAAGCTATGGTTTAAACTACGAATGCAAAATTCTATTTGGGCAAAACTAATCTATGCTACATACTGCAACAAATATCATCCGTTAATTACTCCTACTAAATACTCTAATTACTGGCTCAGAATGTGTAAAGTCAGAGAAAATGCTGAGAATTTTGTCCAATGGATTTTTAAAGTTGGGGATATGGACTTATTTCTTGATAAATGGTGTAGTCCTCTACCATTTATCAAAATAATTAATGTTGAAGATGGAATTAGATACAATGGGTGTAAAGTTAAAAACTTTTGGGAGAATGGTTCTTGGAATCTCAGAAAACTTGAGAATGCTGTGAATCCTGATATTATTCAAAGCATTCTCAAAGTTAAGCTTACTGGAATGGAGGATGACTCAATAGTTTGGATAGCTAGTACCGAGGGTTACTATGATACTAAAGAAACCTAGAATGTTTTTAGAAGTAAAAGTAATCAATTTAACCTTTATAAGAAATCTTGGAGTTGTGCAACCCCTAGAAAATGCTCATTTATCCTGTGGAGAATTTTTCATAATTGGGTCCATGTTGATACCATCTTGCAAAAGAAAAACATATCTTTAGCATCTCGATGTCAAAGCTGTGAAAATAAAAAATCTGTTAATCATGTATTTGTGACCTGTCAGAAAGCCTGTGAGGTTTGGTCTTTCTTCTAAGTATTATTTAACATTTACATAACCAATAATATGACTTTCTCTCATCTTATAAGGTCATAGTATTGGTCTGTAAATAAAAAAATTCATATGAGATCAATTATACCTCATATTATAACATGGGTAATTTGGTATAATAGAAACAAGAAAAATCATGAAAATGTTATCCAAAGTTCTCAGGATATGATTCACCAGGTTATTCAGATTCTGACTAATCTGGATAGAGCAAAGTTATTAAAAAGAAATTATTGGGAAATTGATGGGAAGATTGGCCCTGAGATTGGGTGTATTGGTCATATTAATAAACCTCTAATTCTTATATCCCTAAAATGGGTGAGTCCAAAGCTTGGCAGGTGTAAAGTAAATTCAGATGGTGCTTGTAATCTGACCGGTGAATCTAGTGGAGGAGGTGTCGTCAGAGATATTGAAGGGATTTTGGTTTTTGGTTATGGTCGACTTTATGGTAAGAGTATCCCAATTGTTGTTGAATGCAGGGCTCTTTTGGACAGGCTACAAATTTGTTTTTCTAAAGCAATTTATCATCTCGACATCTAGTCAGACTCTCAAATTCTAATTGAGATGTTTCTTTATCGGAAAATTCCCTGCTTTCTAAGGTCTACTATCCAATGTTGCAGAAATTTGATCTCCTTAAACATGAATCTGAATCATGTCTTCAGAGTGCAAAATGAAGCTGCAAACTGAATAGCGAAAATTATGCTTAAATTAAATCATTGTATGGATTTCGATCAGAATCAGGCTCCAAGTCACCTTAAAGCCATCATCTTTCTCGAAAGTCTGGAAGTTGGTTATTTAAGATCTGATACCAACTCTTAATTTCTATATTAAAATTTAATTGCATATTGTAGTATTTGTCGATTTCAAGCTACAGTTCCTTGGTTTTTCTGACAATTGCATGCGGTGGTTTTCTTGGTGCTTATGTCGATTGCATGCGGTGGTTTCCTTGTTGCTGATTCTTGAATAGAGTCAATTTTAGGTTGTGTTTTTATGTGTTGGAAGGATTGGTGGGTTGATGAAATGTGGCTGCTGGTTGTAGATTTGAGGTAGAATAAGATTTTGTCTCTAGGGTTAAGGATTGTGGCTATTAGTTGAAGAGTTATGAAAGAAGAAGATTGTGTCTCTAGGGTTAGGGAGTGTGGTTGTTGTTCTTTGTTTTATTTGTTATGTCGAAAGCCTGTTGGGTTTTGTTTTATTTGGATTGTGTAAGACCTTTGTGGGATAATTTTTGTATTTTCTCAATTAGATTATGAAATAAAGCAAGTCGATTTTATGGAAAAAAATTATGCATGGTTTAAAAAATTTCCCCATTAGTATGTTTTTTTAACAACGTTACTATCATTTGTTCTTCAATATATTTTTTATTTAATAGGAGAGTTTAACCATAATTATTAATTATAAACCAAACAATAATATTGATTATAAATCGTTCAGTTCACTATCTTGATTATAAACCAAACAATAATCTTGAATACAATACATTGGTTTGGTGAATTTATTCTCGTATAAACAAATCATGTGTTTATAAATTTGTGTCTATGAATAATCATAGGGTAAAATATATTTTTTTAAACAAATTCAAAACATATCATGAGTAACTAGTTTTGTTCTTCTTAAAAAACAGAACCAATAGTATTTTTGGATTTGTTTTTAGAGTTACAGTTTAAAAGATGCGAACTTTTAAAAATTTAATTTTATAGTGTAAATAAAGAAGATGCACAATCTTCTCTGTTAGAAACATTCTTTGTTTTGCTAGATGAGAAACCTTCTATTTTTTGCTAGATTAGAAACTTTCTTTGTTTTGCTAGATGAGAAACCTATGTAAAATACATTTTATTTTTTAAACAATTCAAAACCTATCATGAGTTTGTTTGTCTTAAAAAACAAAACCAATGGTATTTTTGGATTTTTTTTCGAGTTACGGTTTAAAATATATGAACCTTTTAAAATTTTAAATTAAGAAAAAATGAAATAAAAAAAATGGGTCCACTTGTTTGCTCGATTGTATATAAAAAGGTATTTTAGATATAAAATCTCTTTAAAAAAATTGGGTCTTTATCCGTAATAGGTTTGTTGGATGGGTCCTAAATGGTAAGTCTCTCTTTTTATTATTTACTTTAAAAATAATTAAGTTTTTATATCATATGATATTTTGATTTATCAAACTATAAATAATCGGTCATACATAAATAGGATTGTCTTGCACATTTAAACAAAAATTAATATATGGAATACCTAGATTTTAAAGGCCATTTTATCTTTAGAGCGTATCTTAAATGATATGTTTATTTATTTTTTAGACACTATCTTCCTTCCTTTCATGTTGCTTATTTCTATTACTTTTGGAGAATTCTACCAAATTTTCACTATGAATCAAACGTTATATCATAACTTTCAATTTGTAGTGGCCACTTGCCACATGAGTTTGATCGCAATGATGGGAGCATTAGAACCTTTTAAAACGCTCATTATCATTAATCGTCATCTCATTGGCATTTTGTAGATGAGCTTATTTACTTTTATCATACATAATGGCAATACATGTTAAGAAGCGTGAAAGTCTTGACGGGGTTGTCAAATTAAGCCACGTTCTACCATACTGTGTTTGTGTCGATTCCGAAGTTGTCTAGGGATCAATTCGTCTTTTGTTAGATGTACCCGAACGTAGTTTGGTTATATTTGTTGGAACAATACCCATTATTTTAGTTTTTTTCAACTTAGATAAGCATTTTGGATCAACGTAATAGTTCTTCTATTTATTCAACAAAGAATTTTATTATATTTTTAAAAAGTCAGCTTTTATGCGAGATTCCTCTTTTAAATGTCGTGAGTGCTATTATTTCTTTACATCCGTCAAGACTATTCATATTCTACATTAACTATTGCACGTATGTTTATAGAGTCTCGTCCTTGTTCTCGTATAAGTTGATATTTAATACTTATTTAGTATCTTAAACTTCTGATTGCTACAATACTTTTAGTAATTTTGTTTTACATCATTCGATGAACATATAACCATATGAAATTTTACGCATAATAATATTTAGCCAAGGTGTTAGAAATAAATAACTACTAGAGAATAATTATCATCACTAAACGGTAATCATTTTTTAATTAATATATTATAAAATATTATACATATAAAGTAATTAATGTTAGTTTGGTGTCGGTATCATACATAAATTGGAGAAAATGTTTTTTTCATCTTGAGATAATTTAATTTATGAAGTTGGACTAGTAACTATAAAAGTTAAATAAAAAATTATAAATTATAATAATTCTCAAACATGTTGAAGAATGCGGAATAAAATTACAAAAATAAAAAAAATATCTTAAAATATCTCAAGCAATAAGAGTGAAAGTGGATCAAGTAGTAGTACTAAAGTTACGTTAAGTTGTTGCAATGATTCAAGTAATAATATGTCAAATTACTCTAACGATATCTTGAATTTGAATGTCTCGTTACATGTGGATTCACAGTATCTAACCATGTTACTATATAAGTCCAATTATTGATGAACCTACAGTTTATTGAATTTGCGTATAATAAGATACGAAATTTTATATATATTTATAGTGTGGATACCAGTCAAATTCATGGGGATCTAGTGGGAGAGTATTTTAGGTTGGCACTTCATGTTTTTGTCTTGAGTGCGTAATAAGGATATGGTCTCCTATTGGTGTGAGGACATCAGACCATAGCAATTTGGAACTAAGTTACTTCATTATTATAAGAGAATATAATTAAAGGTTCTTAATAACACACTCAATAATATGCATGAATTTTTTTCCAGTTTAGAGTATTCCAAGGTTTAAATATAAAAACAAACCTAAACTTTAAAGTTTAGGAGATGAGATTATTATTTTCTTTGACAACTATTATCTTTCTATTTGCTCTCTAACCATAGATATAGTTCTTCATTACTTTGATCTTTTTATAGACTATTGTCTTTTCCTTCAAATGATAACAAAAAAAGTTACTTCTGTTATCTGGGATTATCTATAACTGCCTCAACATCCAAAATTTATACTACACAAGAAGAACAATATCATAAAAATGAATTCAGGGGTACATCTATTCTATTTTTTCTAGATCTCAAAGCTATAAAGGATATGATTCTAGTAATTTAGGTTTATTAACACTATTGCATCAACAATGACAAGTGAAGTAAAGGTAAATGTTTTAAAGTCGTATATTTGATAAATAATAATTATTTACTTATTAATTGTGTACATAAATATATATATATATATATAGTCTAAAGTGAAATTTATTTATATAAATGATGAGGATATAAGATTTGACAATTATGGAGACAATCAAACTAACAAATAAGATTAATAAATTAGTAATATAATTATTAACATTAAATATGAGATAAATAAATAAAATAAAGAAACATTCATTATTGAATAGTCGAGCGGAGATAAAGTTAAAGACTATGAGATATTGTTATGAATCAGTAATCGTGATGACAAACATCAAGAATATGATCAAAGAAATAATCAAATGGATGTAGTAGATGTTATCACTTATAAGATTAAATGATCTTCATATTAAAAGTGAGAGATTATAAAGTTACACGGTGGTCCAACGTCAATTTTGTTATATCAAAACTTATTTTTTACATCAATATTTGGGAATAATATACAAACAACTTTGGGTATGAAACTCAAATTTAAATATAGTTCACCCACAAATAGAATGTGAGCTAGAGCAAACGATACAAACATTAGAATATATGTTGATATCAAGTATGAATGAGTATAATTGTACTTGGGATGCACATGTACCGTTGATTGAAATTTGTATACAATAACAATTATCGTAATATTATCGGTATGACATTGCTTGAAGATCTTTGATGTCACTAGAACCAACCTAAATATCATTTCCCTCAACTACAAACCAAACCATATATTTTACCAATTAAACAATATTAATGAACTTTTGTCTTTGAGTGTGTTAAAGTTATCAACAAAGAAAATTTTCATCTACTGTAGGTCGTTCATATATGTAATGTCTTTTTCTTTTATTGGATTGGCAACCAAGTCTTTGTAAAAGAGAAACTACATAATGAATGATATATTTTGACTTAATAGAGCTCAATAAAGTCGGATTAAAATATTATTTTCTACTAACACATACCCAAAAATTAGTGGACTCAAACTCGGATAACGATCTACTTTCCTCCATGAACGTATACTCATGATACAATTAAGTCTAGATACACAAACATGGCCAAACAAACATTGCATTCAACGGTAAAATAGATTCAAAAGTACAATAAAGGCCGCATTATATATTAGTCTTTCGTTAGTAAAACGTTCCACCACCAGATCAAACACAATCTTGAAGTTTGAATTGACCACATATTTTTTAATTATCAACAAAGGCCACCCACATATCCGACCTTAATAAAACATTATGACCATCAAACAATACAACCTCAAGATCAACCCAAATAGATGTTTATTTAAGGTCACATGAATATTTATCGCATCCAATTTTGAGCTTCACATGAATTATTTTTCCCAAAAATATACACAAAGTAAAACGTATCGCCAATAAATTAGTTACATTTAATCGTTTTGTATCATGGCCCTTAGACAAATGCATGCCTTTCGTTAATATATCAAGGGGTGTAACTAAATTTAAATAGACTAACAAATGCAATTTTTTTATCAATTTATATTATATATATATATATATATATATATATATATATTATAGTTTATTGTTTATTTTGGTTAATAAATTGATAATTGCTAAATTTGAATGCTAATTGAGGCTAAAT
Organism: Limnanthes douglasii subsp. nivea; assembly: GCA_036936605.1. Classification (NCBI taxonomy): domain Eukaryota; kingdom Viridiplantae; phylum Streptophyta; class Magnoliopsida; order Brassicales; family Limnanthaceae; genus Limnanthes; species Limnanthes douglasii. Next base: position 169,854,188 of record JAUPFV010000003.1, read on the forward strand.
ATTTAATATAAAATACATTGGAAGATCGAGGGCATCCTATAATTTTTAGGGCTTATAACATAGATATAAAATGAGATAAACTATTTTAGCTATAAAATAAAAGTAGGGTCTCAAAAAATTAAATAGTTTGGATACTTACCCATAAATTTTTAACTTCATATATATTTTTACATTTGATTTGATTTACGGTTTTATTTTTTAAAGAATTAATATTGTTCTTATATAATTGCGAGTATTTGATCACTATTTATTTGTTTTACCGTCTAAATTGAGGTCAAAATATGGTATTTATGCTGGGTAAACTGAAACTACCTGAGATTACATCCGAAGCTTAATTACATTGTTACAACCCTAAAACCAAATTGAGGTAGAAGATTATATATAGTTGCTGCCATAAAAATACATTTTATTATTGTTCAAGAATAAAAAAAGTAAAAAAAAAATATAGTCTAAAATTTTCTAAATTGATAAAATTATAATTATATATATATATATATATATTAAAACTAGTGTCTCTTTATGATATTTGACCAACAATATTGAGCCATTAAAATCATTTTTTTGGAAGATCGTGCGCTCAACTTTCGCTGTCGGCCATTTTCCGGTCGAATTCTGGTTGGAAAATGGTCTTCAAACACTCTAAAATTATGCTTTTTTTAATAATTAAATCCTTTTTTTTAACTTCCAAAAAAAACAAGTTTTTACTTTAATTTCGGTTGATTCATGTTTGATTTTGTGTTTTTATTAGAAGAAGTTTAAAAAAATTGAAAAGAGTTTGAATGTTCTTGAGGAAACTTTGAATTTTCAAGAACAATTTAAAGAACTTCACAAAATTGTAGTAATATGGGGTTTGATCTAGTAGGGAGTCGTGTTTTTTTTGTATACATAGCCAAATAGATTGTTTTGTGAATTGGGTATATCTAAGATATATTTAGTGTTTTTTTTTACTTAGTGGCACAATTCAGATATTAAATAAAAGTTCAAAAAAAATTAAGTCCTAAAAAAATCAAACAAAAGTCAACTGCGTTTTTTAGATAAATTTAAACCACATTTAAGTATATATAGTTATACCCTTACCAAAAACTTTGAACTTTACTTTATACTCTCAAGAAAGAAAACACTAATTCGTAAAGTCTTTATACAACCAATAATTTTTCTTGCATTGATATCTACTAACAGAAGGATATGAAATGAATCTGAACAAACACTATAATGGTCTTTTTTTTTCTTAATTTGCTTTTTCATTCATTCACAAAACTCATGTGGAGTTTGGTTTAAAAAACATTAATTTATATTTTATTTTTAAAAAGTTACTATATTTTTCTTCGTACGATTATACGGATGTTGTGACATTTTTTATTTACCCATGCAATATGCATTAACCCTCTTTTATCTTTTTAACTGTTGACCTTTTTTAATTCATTTTAAGATAAAAACCCTTTAAACCTTTTTTATTTATAGTGTACCATTTATGATAAATAATGTTTACTAATTCTTAAACAAAAAATTATTTATTTCTTGAAACAACTAAAATCAAACACTGGTATTTTTTCTAAACCAAAACTTTGTTCTTGAAAATAATCTAGTTAATCCAAAAAAAATTATGGCTGAAGATAACATCTTGGAAGGTGTACTAATTTACCCTTAAACTCAAATGTTTGTAGAGATAAACATTATAATATAACTCTAATTTAATCAATACTAAAAAATATTTTTTGTTCAAAATAGATGATTTCATGTTTTCGAGCGGAAAGTATTCTTTATTTATGGATCATTGTAGTGCCGGTATCAGATGTCTGCACCATCAATATAGGTTCATAAGACTTCTAGTGTATTTTTACTAAATATGGGAGTATAAAGCATTGGCGGTATTAACCTTCTATGTCGCTAACACAAAAATACAATACAAACATAACTGAAGTATAAAATGTTAATAATCTTACTTTAAAAATTATTATTATGTGTAGGCTAGAAGTATCTCGTTAACAAAAATATCATCGAAGGACTACATGGATGTTGGATCTATCATTACATGTATAGACAATAACTATTGAAACTCTCTAGCGCTTGAGTCGTGACTTAGTTGTAGAGATGTCTACTATTTGTAAGGGCTTATAAAATTTGTAAGAAGATTATTGACCTAGATGATTACAACCTAACTGTACATGACTTAAATGCAGTTGGTGTAAATATGGAGGAAAAGAATCAAGAAATTTTTCCTCTTGATTTCTCTACCAAATTATTATGAACATTTCGTATGTATAATTTTATACATGAAAGACTCATTTACGATGGTTGAAGTCAAAAGCATCTTGAACTCTAAATATCTTCAAAATAATATTGTTCTGAAGATTGACTCAAAGGGGTACGGACTGAGTGTGAGCGGTTGTTCGAAAAAGAGAGATAAAGAGGAGATGAAACTCTCAGTTTAAGTCCAAAAGGATTGGGACGGGTTCAAAGGTAATTTATTAGATATGAAAGAATAAATGACATATCAGTCGGAATTTTCCAGAGAAAAGAAAGGGCAACAACTATTAGACGACCAAAGCTTGAGATGTTGCAATGATATGTGATGGTTGTGAGTACTTTAATGGGTTAATGACTTATTTTTCTTGCAGATATAATGATAAATAGGTGCTCTATTTGGGTGCATCATTTTACATGACTTTCAATAAGTATTAGTTTGAAGACCTACAAATATTTGATGGGGGGAGGGTTTACTATAAGGGTGGAGACGACATACTTAGGATTTTGCAAGGCTCATTTGTTGTTTGTGAGCCTATAGGACTAATGGTGTACTACTCATTAAGGATACTATTATAGTAGAGATGTGGTTGTGAAAGATTCTACCATGTTGTGGCATCATCGGCTATGGAATTTAAGTGAGATGAGAGTCAGTGAACTAAGTAAATAGGGGTTTGTTAGGGTAGTTCGGAAGCTAAGATTTTGTGAAATCTACGTTATGTTTAGAGAAATAGGTGAATTTTATGCGAAACAATCATGCATCCAATAAAGTACTTGATTATGTTCATTCAGACTTTTGGGGCCCAGCACGAGAACCTACCGTAGGTGTTGCAAATTATTTTATATCGATGATTGATGACTATTCCGGGAAAGTAAGGGTTCTACTTTTGAAGACTAAAGATGAAGCATCTTTTACATTTATGAACTATAAGACTTTGGTAGAGAATCAAACCAGAAAATTTCTAAAGAAGATTCGCACTCGTAATGACTTCCAATATGTGAACAAGGATTTCACTAGCTATTGTGAAAAGTTTGGAATTTTGTAGACACTGAACCGTACATGGGAATCCCCAACAGAATGGGCTTGCTGAGAAAATAAATCAAAATTTGTTGGAACAGGTTAGATGTATAATTTATACAAGTGGTATGGGTCAAAGGTTTTGGGGAGAAAGTGTGACAAAGGTTGTATACATCATAATAAGAGTTCATCTAAGGTTCTTAAGTTTCTTTGTCTTCAAGAGGCATGGACCGGATAGAAACCTAAGCTTGAACATTTGAGAGTGTTCGGATGTGCTGCTACGCAAATATGAAACATTATAAGATTAGGACAAGATCACTTACATTTTTGTTCTTAACTATCCGGAAAGATTAAAAGGGTTTAGGTTGTGGTGCCTTCAACCTATAGGTTAGAAGTAGGCATGGGCATTCGGTTCTTTGGTTCGGTTCGGTTCGGTTCTTTCGGTTCTCGGTTCTTTCGGTTCTTCAAAACTAGTACCCATTTAGGAACCGAAAAAATTTCGGTTCGGTTCGGTTCGGTTCTTCTTAATTCGGTTCGGTATGGGTACTTAACTCGGTTCCAATCGGGTAGTTTTGAATACTTTAAATGCTTTGTAATATCAACATATATAAAACTCTTTTTACACTTTAAAACAATAAAACTATGTTAGATGGTAAGGAAAAAATTCTAAATATAAGAAATATTCAAAATTAATATATTAAAGAATAATATTAGTAATATAAAGAAAATGGAGAGATGATATCAAGTTTATTAAATTATATAAAACTTGATATTTTGTTATTTTGTTTATACGCATAATAGTTTGTAAATATGTCGCCACTTTGAATAAAGTATGTTGTCATTTATTAAAGAGAACATAATTACACATCAATGATAAAAAGACAAATTTAAGGGAATCTAACTTTCAAAAAGAAAATATATTTTCAAAACAATTTAAAATTAAGGGTTAATACATAGATTCGGTTCCTAACGGGTACCCACGGTTCTTCGGTTCGGTACGGTTCGGTTCCGAGAACCGTGGGTAATTGAAAACTGGAACCATTCGGGTATTATGGAAAAACCAAATCTACTTCGGTTCGGTTCTTTCGGTTCGGTTCGGTTCGGTTCTTTCGGTTCCGGTTAAAATGCCCATGCCTAGTTAGAAGTCTTTGATAAACATGTATGTGGTATTCAATGAAGAGGACATTCCAGTGAAGAAGAAAGTAAAGACTCAACCTACTACTACCTACTACTAGGAGGAAATATGATGTTGATGATGGATTTGATTTCGAAAGTAAAGTTGATGATGGTTCTGCCTGAGAGGATTTTGGGCCTAGTTTCTCCTCAGGTCATATAAAATAAGTATAACCACTGCATATATCCAAAGCATACTAAGGATCTGTTGTTCCAGGATCTTCGAATGATCAGATGGGAGATAAATATCAATGTGAAAGTTATCAACTAGCAAGGAATATACCATGGAGACCATGTAAACAGTCGCAGAGGTATGGTTTTTAAGATATAATTGGTTATACTTCAATCGATTAAAATACAAGGATATATTCTTGAAGTCAAAATATATCATGATGTTATCAAGAAAAGTGATAAGGAAAATTTTATTACAACCATCAAAGAAGAACTAAGATTTCTCGAGAAGATTAACACATGGATTCTTGTAAAGCAATTGAAAGGTAAGAAGCTGGTTGGGAGACAATAGATATTCAAAAGTGATCTAGGTATTCATGGTGTTGAGTTACCCATATATAAGGCTAGATTTGTGCTTAATATTTGTACGTAAAAAGAAAGTGTCAATGTCAATAAAATATTATTGTCGATTATAAACAAACCTCTATCGGGGTTCTACTATCAATTATTTCTAGATTTTTTCTTGAGATAGATCAAATATATGTTATTACTTTCATCTTGTCTGGTGAATTAGAAGATACAATTTACATTTGTCAGCTGAAGGGTTTGAATAAGGGAAAGAAGGTTATTTGTGTTTGTTGAAGAGACTCATTTATAGGCTGAAACATTCACCAAGGTAGTGAAATATATTATTTTACTCTTTTATGAGATCTATTAAATATGTTTGTAGCTAGTACAAAAAACTATGTCTATTAGAATGGGGAAACACGCATGGAGAGACAAGTCATATTGTTGTTGTATGTGGACGAGATACTAATAGTTGGTAAAATTAAGACAAATATTGTAGAGGTAAATATTCACCTGAAAAAAGAGTTTGAGATGAAGGATATGAGAGAGGCTAAGAGAATACTTGGTATGGAGATCAAGAGGAACATGCCAAAGGGGTATCTATTCTTATCTCAACTAGAATATAAATAAATTCTTAAAGAAATTCTCGATATTCGAAGCAAAAGCGGTTGGAACTCTCATTAGTTCCCGATTCAAACTTAATTCCACTCAAGTACAAACCAACAAAATATATAAAAAGTACATGTTTGAGATACCTTATGCCAATATTATTGGTAGCATTATATATGTTATGATTTTCACGAGACCTGATCTTGTCTACGTCATAAATGTTTTGAGCATATTCAAGTCGAATATAAGGAAGCCGCATTGGCATGCACTCAAGTGGCTTATGAGATACTTGAAATATTCAGCTGTTGTAGGGTTGTGTTATAATCAGAAGGATATATGTGATATATTGTTGAAAAGGTATGGGAACTTTGATTATGTAAGTTGGCTTGACACAAGGAAGCCTATTTCGGGTTATCTGTTTATTGTGATTGGAGGAGTGGTTAGTTGGAACTCTTTTGTTACCATGTCATCTATAGAAGTCGGGTATATGGTTTCTACAGAATCCATAAATAAATTATTTGTCTTAAAATATTATTGAGTGAACTAAATGTTGTGGAGTAAGATGTGGGTCTGTTGTGTGACAATACTAGTGTAATTTATTTAATATGAAATCCAAAGTTCCACGAGTGAACTAAACATGTATACATTAAGTTTCACTTCATAAAAGATGTGATGGAGAAGAAGTAAGTGCAGGTGGTTAAGATTTCTAGCGAAGAAAACCCTTCGGGTGCTCTAACCAAAGTATTGTTGTTTTCAAGGCTCACGGACTGCATGAGATTGGTGCAAGTCTGAGATGCAGGTGAGATGGTCTCTAAAGAGTAGAACATTGGGTACAACAGATACTGGAGTTACTATCAGCTTAGGTGGAGAATTGTTATGTGTAAGCTAGAAGTAAACCGTCAACGTAAGTATTACCGAATGACTATATGAACGTTGGATATATCGATTCACGTATCGACAAGAACTGTGAAAACTCTCTGGTGTTTGAGGTGTGGCTTATTTGTAGAAAGGTTTATTGATCATAAGTGTTTATACAAGTTGTAAGAAGACTGATGACCATTGGTTCGTAGGAAATATGTTTTTAAGTCAAAGGACGATTGATCAAAACAAGCTGGCCAAAGTAGGTGGTTGTAGCAGGATGGTCGAAGTGAATTGATCAGAAGCACCACTTGGATCTTAAACAAACTGGATCGTAACACCATTAGGATGAAGTGGAGTATTGTACGTACTAGGTCTCCTATGTTAATTGGGTTTTCTTATATTAATGGGATATAAGTTATTACAGTCGTTGATTAATAGACTTTAATATGGAGCGTCTAATGAATAATTAGGGTTTTCGCTTAACCTATAAATAGAAGAAAATACTGGAATTAGTGACGTGATGTGATACGGCAGTAATTATAGAAAGACAATTATGTGTAAGTATTTTCTGATAGAGTGAAATAGCTCTAAGTCTTTTGAGAGATAAGTAATGTGGGAGATGAACACTAAAGAGTTTTTTTTTAATGATGTTATATTTTGCTACAAAAAGTGATTAAGTCTTTTGTTTGTATAATCTACTTATATATAAAATAGTGTATGTTGTCTGTGGATGTAGGTATTCTTCACAATCCGAACCACATTATATATCATCTTAGATGCTTTGTTTTATTACAATTCTTTTATTTATTGTCTGTCTTGCATGGATTTGTTTAATTGTATATCGGTTCTTACCAAAATTCGTTTCGCTCCAACAACTATAATAGTTTTTATATTGTATAATTATTTTGATAAAAAAATTTACATTAGTTAAAAATATCAGTTAACAAAATCAAATATTATCTATCTAAATTATATATTACATTATAAATATTTATTTTTTATTAAAAAAACTAAAATATACATCACTAAATTATATATTTAAATATAACTATATTTTTCATAAATTATTTTCAATTTTACAAATGCAAATATTTTCAATCACTATTTTCAATTTTACAAATGCAAATATTTTAAATCACTATTCGCTTGAATTATAGTTAGACTTATTTTATAAAAATCAACTATTATTCATTAATTGTAAATATGTTATTCATACTTAATTATTTTCAAATATATTTTTTTATCTTACCTTCATACATCTAATTACAAATATATTTTTTACAAATTCAACTTATATCTCAATAAATAAATAAATAAATAAATATAAATTATTTAAGATATTCAATATTTATATATATATTTAATTTAAAATTTTTGTAAAAAAAATTAAAACAAAACTATATATTCTTGACAATCTGCAAACCCAAAATTTTAATTTTACTAAATCCAGCCAGATGTTAGATCACAAATCAAATATCAAAATCAATTTAAATATAATTTAAATATAATTTAATCCACAAATCTATATATTTGCAATATGAATTTAAATTTAATTTATCAATTTAGTTTTACCCAAAAAAATAAATTTCATCAAAATGATTTTGGGAAAAACAAAATTGTCGAACTATTCTTGAACATTGAGCTTGCAAAAAAAATTATATAAAAATGGTATTTTTTTTTTATGTATAAAAATGGGTTAACTATTAATAACTGTACTTTTGTCAAAAATAAAAAGATTGGGAGAAATCATTTGTGTGGGGTTAAAAATAGAGGTTAACGTATGTCAAACCCAAATAACTACTGCCCATACAATATCATTTGGTCCTCGGCCGTTAAATGGCACGAGAGCCTGAAAATCGATTCCTATAGGCCAAACTTTTCAAAAAAACAAAAAGAAAAAACAATTATATCTATGGATTCAAACTTATGACCAAAAAGCCAAAAACAATAAATATTTGAAAAAAGAACTGCTAGAGTCCTTTTAAATATGATCACTCTACATTACTCTCTTTATATGGCTTTGAATGACTAAGGCTATTTCGCGATTGATCTTAAATTCTCAAACAAAACAAGTAGTAAGAGTTTAGTCTCTGACCAGTAAGCAAACCTCTAGTTTTAATCAACTCAATATACCCGTTAGCAAAGTTACTACTATCACACGACCTAGTCTTATAAACTAAGTTTACTATACTTGCTACAAAAACCTAATAATAATTAAAAAGGACTAATGATAATTTCTAACCTATCAAATATATAAGTGATTCAAAAAAAAGTTTGACAGAAGATATAAATTTCAATCTAACAGCAGTCAGCGTTGCAAGCAATTTACAAACCCACCCAAGTCTTGGGAATCAAAAGGTTTGACCTTGCAAAATCTCTAATATTTTGGTCAATCTGTTAGCAAAATTTGAAACAGCCATGCAATTTGAACCAGCAGCCACATGGCATATTCTATAATCGATCTGGACAATAGCTTCATTTACATAATCGTCAACTCGCGCAACATGTCATACTTATAAACTAGCCGAAATTCAAAACATTGTCTAAATATTCCAAAACTAGCTTAGTTTGGTTGCAGCCGCTCCTACTTTGTTTAAACGACTTGGATTATTTCAAGACAAAATAATTCTAGACTTAATTTATAACAAGGATATGATACCGATGAGGATCTTAAGAAAAGATCGGCAATTTATGCTCCCCGGACGCAAATGAAATAATGCCCTTCTTAAGTGGTGTTATATAATTAGCCCCGTGAAAAGCTGCTGCTCGTAAAACATTCAGAGGTCCAAAATCAACTGAGTATGCTTTCTGAAATCCATCAAGGACTGCCATCATTGTCATATTCTCCATTCTTCTTTCCCTTTCATATTTTTTCAGCAGGGACACCTGCACACAAGAAGTATAAAACTCGTAAAAGAATTCTGTATACTGCATTTCAACTTTCAACCTCGAGGGTCATGGGTACTGGACAAAATGAATCTAATAATACTATAGAGCACGGTATTTGCATATAATAGATGATAACCTCTCCAATGTCTGTGCCAACCGCAACACCCTCGCTGATAATATTTGAGAGGGAAGAAGCATCTGCAAAACCAAGATTAACTCCTTGACCAGCCAATGGGTGGACAGCATGAGCTGCATCACCGATTAGAACAACATGTTTCGACGAATACTCCTTAGCATGCATTAAAGACAGTGGGAACATCATTCTTTCCGATGATATCTTAACCACTTTAGGTGGAATTTCAAAGCTCTCAGGTGCTGAAATTCTAACATTTCCTGGAAGCCAAGAAAACAAGCCTCCAGCGTTTGACTCAGGCTGAGGACCGTATCCATTATCCAGAGCTTTATTCAGAGCATTCACAAAATCATCATCACTCATCGATTTATGATCTGATGCATCTTTTGGGTTCATAGTCCAAACAATATTACTATAGTTGTCACCCATTGGTAAAAGTGCAATTGGGCCACCAGGCAGAAACCGCTGCCATGCACAATGGTTCCTTCCAGTGTGTTCTACAGTACATATAATCGCATTTTGTGAGTAGCTCCATCCAGTTGCCTTAAATCCTGCCAACTCCCTAACTCGTGACTTGGACCCATCAGCTCCTACCTGTGCAGAGAAGCATTGAATTACTCTGATTCATTTATCATATCAATATATTCCGCACTTTCTCATCTTGGAACTCTAATCAGCATTATCTAAAAAGCGAAAAAACATTATTGTTTGATCTACACTCAATAGAACTTACCACTAATTTTGCACAAATGCTATTGCCATCACTCAATTCCAACTTTGCCAGATGGCGCCGATTCGTCGAAATTGTGCTTTCAACTCCTGTGGATGAAGAGCTAGGCAGTAAAGTCATCGACGCTAATCTGGAAGGATAGATTCTATTCTGTATATCCGAGTTCTGTCAAGGTTTGATCTTTTAGTTTAAAGTATCATGAGGAGTGTTAATACGAGAATAATGGGTACTGATGTATTCACAATATTAATGGAAGAAAGGTTATATCCCTCTATTTAACAATCAGAAGATAATGCACAGCGTAGATAAAATGAAGAGCCTGCTAACCTAGAAAATAAAGAGAAAGAGAACCATTGGCTGAAGGACGCTTGATTTTAGTGCCCAATCACTCATAAACACTCATATTTGCTGACATGAGTAGAGAAGCAAGGGTGCAAATATAAATTATATACCTATTGATGTAAACATGTATCTTTGCTATGTACAGTTCAAGAGAAAAAGAGGTGGTAGAGACTATAATAAGCCAAAAATGAAGGCAGGGAACTCTATCGTTATTATCAACCTATCTAGGAGAACAAAAACCCTATTGCACATAGCACACAAAACAATTCAAGAAGGATTTGATGTATTGTTCATCAAACAATGTTACTCGCTTACACCAGTTCATCAAGTACCTTCTTAGGTAATAAAGTAAGAAAGGGTCTCTCAATTGAATTAATGATTATAGCTCACATTACAACATCTTTGCAAACACTAACTACCAGACATGTTACATAGCCCGATTTCAATCTAATATACATCCTAATTGGAGACTTGTTTGCAAAATATATCTTTCAGATTGAATGGTAGTTCTCCAAAAGTTTTCAGACTTGTCAAGTGCCCAATGCCTTTTACCCAACAAAACGTTAAGCAAATTTATAGGTTTATAAGTTCAAACAAAAATAATTTCAAAAAAGTCCAAGCTGCACGAATGAACATCCTAATTATTTGTAAAAAACACAGAATACTTTACAGTTTCGAACTTTTTATTAAAATATGCTGCACTTGGAAAAGGGGATGATGAAAGCTGTGGAGATATCTTTTGAAAAATTAAGGAGGCAGACATCTACAGTACAAAATTTATATTTAGAGATCCTGAGAGCCATGCCAGAACCTATTACTCCTGGCTGGGTCCTTAGCACTGATAAGGCAAGAAGAAATAACTAAGCCTCGCAATAAGGTTAAACATCTCATAGAAGGCCAAGCAAACAAAACAAATGGCAACTAAAGTTACACCAAAGACAGAAACTGAAATTAATGACTAGATATTGATTCAAAAATAGTTACCTGTATGCAAGAAAGTAAAGAGCTCTGAAGAACCTTGTTCTCCACTACGCACCTATCATACATCCATATCAACATGTTGCTAAATCTAATTAGGAAACAAACATAGACCTAAGTAATAAAAGAATGATTTCTTTGTCTAACGGATGTGCATACCCAAGAAAATCTGTATTTACATCCTTTGCACTGTATCTTGTGTATCCTAAGCCAGTATAATCCCAAACCTACATGAGGAATATATAAAAAGTGATAGTTATGAACAAACGGTAGCAAGTTTTACTTCTGACATCATTAAATCATTCTGGTTGACTGTGGATATGTATGTAATTCCAGAGTCAACAAACCATATGAATAAATATAGCTGAAAGAGAACAACGTAAACATGCTGAATAGAGATGGTCAAACTTATGACTCATAGCTAGGCAGAGGGAATATTAGAATTTGTATGATGTATATAGAATAGATGTAAAAGCAAACACACAAAATGGATATGTATGTAATTCCAGAGTCAACAAACCATATGAATAAATATGGCTGAAAGAAAACAACATAAACATGCTGAAAAGAGATTGTCAAACTTATGACTCATAACTAGGCAGAGGGAAAAGTATAATTTATATGATGTATATAGAATAGATGTAAAAGCAAACACACAAAATGGTTTTTCTAGGCTCCTTAATCATATGATTATGAAGTTTATGAGGGGTTAGGTTACGATCGTGAACCTCGTTTGGTACTTTTTAACTTTATAATCTATACAAATAAAATAAGTGAATGCAGTTGCAGAACTATGGATCAAGTTGGATGACAATTTATCAAGCTAAACAGCGCATGATATATTTGCTGAAAGAGCCGAATATTTTTATGTGCTTATGTTGCAGAGAATAGCCATAACTTATCGCCGATTTAAAAGTCCAAGAAAGTTTATATAAGTCAGTAAATCTCACTTAAAAAGCAATATTATATAAAACCTTTATTTTATGATAATTGAAAAACAGTGCAAAATCCAAGACTATACATAGTTCAAGGCTCAAAGCCAAAGGATAGGAATACAAACATTATACCCATCAAAAGAATGAGATTGTTCTCCAAACAATACCGATTTCATTTACTTGTATTGTAAAACAACCACCCTTCAAGATTTTCTAAATATACTGAAAAGCTATACTAAAAGATATACAGAAACAAAGAAATAAAAAGAATGAGCACCTGCATCTTATCAAAATACGCATGTCGGTGTTGCTCAACCTGTTGCCAAGCCCCAATACCTGCATGATTCACAATCAAACATTATCATGAATCTCTTGATGTATGAGTTTTAGCTTATATAACTATCCAAAATTTCCATATCTGCATAGTATAATTAGTTTAACTGCCAATGATAAAAAAAGCACTTTTGGTTGACTTTTGAGAAATCAGTATCAGTATAGAAAAGAGAGATGAACAATCCTTCTTTACTCAACCCTTTAGCGACATGAAGATTACATGCAATTTATATTCTCGGGTATAAAGCTCGCTTTCTATGAGAATGAATTCAGACGTCAAAACAATATTTATGTTCAATTAGTAAATGAGTTGAGAATTTCTTACAAAAAAATGAAGAGCGCTTAAGGTACACTCGTTCTATACCTTTGAAAAAAGAAATACTTGCAGGTGTGACAGTACTGACCCTTGGGTCAGGGGGATCATCCTTCTTTATGCAGTTTTTTCTCGCCAAAACAGGATTGTTGTCGATGATAGCAACATTCAAATGCCTCGTCAAGGGCATGCTAGCTGCAACACCCCAACAAATAAGCACATTGTAAAAAATAAAAAATAACACCAAGATCAGAATTTACGATCAATACCTACCCAGGGAACATGCTAAGGCCATGCCAACCATGCCTCCACCAACAATAGCAATGTCATGTTGCTCCCCGACATCTGTGGAACTTTTTGTAGCAATAGACTCCTAACAGAGCAAAATGTTTATCAGTCATGACACTACTTAGCTACCCAGAAACGATCAAAATTCCACAAAGGCCACAAGTAAAAGCATGATAAACAAAATATGGAGAAAATGCCATGATGAACTACTAATCAGACAAAATACCTTACAATAGCTTATTTTCATAAACCAAAAAGTGTTATTTTAGCATCTGTTTGAAAACACTGAATAGATATATAGATGATTTGGATGTGAAAACCAACAAATATATAACTTTTTAAGGTGTCTGTATATAAGAAAATGCTGGGTCGATCAGTATAGATCGAAGAAACAAAAGAATTCAGATAGTAAATGTGGAATACACTATCTTAAGTCAAGCAACTAGCAAATGAACTTGATATCAGTCATGTTCTCAAAAGGAAATATAATAAACAAAATGAAGCTGAGTAGAGTAAGAGAAAAACAGCAAATGAAGATCATTACATGGATATGCACATTAGAAGAGGAACTAGGTTCTTTCAATACTGATGCATTACACAGTGTTCTCCTGAGACATCTCAGTCCATTCGCATTTTGGGCAACCTTCCTTGCAAGTAATCTGTCGACAAATGGAAAATCAAAACAAAACCCCAGCTTAAAATCGACTAATTAATGTGAGATTCGTCGAAGAAACTACAATCAAGCAGAAAATGATACGCAAATTCGAAGCAAAACAGTTAACCAATAAGTGAATGCGACGCAACCCATATGAATGATTACAGGTAGAGAAACACCAAATTAACAATAAATAGAAAAGAATGCGTAGAAAAACATGTTTAGGGTTCTTGGTTCTGCTTGCGAGACTAACTAACAGATAGAGATGGGTTAAACAGAGACAATATTGATAGAGAGACTCACTGGTTCATCAGAGAAGCAGTAGAAACAAGTAAATGAGTTTTGTTTAGTTTGAGGGTGGAGATCCGTTCTAAGTCGCCGTAGATATCACCGGTGACTAGAAAGAAACGAGTTTTCTGACCTGGTGAAAGAGGAAAGATGAAGATTTCGGGTTTGGTTTGATCTTACTAGACCCGTGTGTTTCAGTAAAAGTGCATCATGCAAATCAACGGCCAAGATAACAAAGCTAATTGGCTTTCTATATAGATCCCTGGTTTATGCCACTAGTGTTACTGTGTGAGTCACAAACAAAGTTTTACGAGGTATTTTCTACAGCTAAAAACTATGACCGGTTATGGGTCTTTTTGACATCTTATCAAAGTTTATTTGTTTCTAAAATTTGTCACTATTTTTTGAAATGTCGCATTTAGGGTTTATTTTTATGTTTTTGTTATTTTTATGTTTCGTTATTTTCCTTTTTACCTATTATTTATTTACTATTATTTATTTATGTTTACTTCTCAACTTCTTTCTCATTTCTTTATACACATGGTTTCTCGTTCTTATAAGCACTAAGAATCCTAATGATCAAAGGATAAGATCCCAACCATTAATCAATGGTTTAGGTAATTACGAAATCTTATGATTTTAGACTATTAAATAATACAATGGACTAATGATAATTAAATTAGTTTTTTAGTTTTGTAAGTGGTGAGAAAAACAAAAAGAAATTATACAGATTGTTTAACTGCATAGGTAAATATAGATTATCAGAATAGAATTTGTAAATTTAAAGTACATTTTAGATTAACTGTTGGAAGCATTTTTTAAAAAAAAACTAATAGATTTTTTTGGTATCTAAGTATGAAATAGCGTATCTGTTGGAGATCCTCTAAGTGAAAGATGTGCAAGCAAATTAGAATCGTTTTAAATCTCATTTCGTCTGTCAATTCAATCATCAAAGAATTTGCATATTTACATAGTAAAAATCATATACGAATACTCACAATTGAATATAATTACACTTCAGTTACCCTTCTATTTTTCTTCAATTTCTCTTTTTAAAACTCGAAATGAGTTTCCTATTTATGTGGTTTTCTCTTTCAAGCACCAATTCTGACACAAGGAGCTTAGAACATGGAAATGTGCAAGAACCAGATGAACAACTTGAAAAAGAAGATGAGCTTGAAGTTGAAGATATTCTTATTTTACCAGCTGGTCCAACAACTCGATCAAGAGCAAAACAATTTAACAAATCTGTTGGAGGATTGCTTAATCAACTAGAGAATCCACGTGATCAAAACAGCAAGTATGGTGGAAAAGCTTGTCAAACCACTTTGGTCTTGATTCAAGCTAATTGATTTCAACAAATGAGAAAGTGTCTCGATTGTACTCTTTTTCCCCTATTCAAGTTTTGTCCCAATGGGTTTTCTTGACAAGGTTTTTAATGAGGTAATTATTTCACTTCACCATTGCCCATTTGTTGAAATAAAAGCCCAAGGCCCATCTACACCAAAAGCCACGTCCTTGGAGGAGAGAAGGGTCTGATTTCCAGCTTATATCATTAATACTTTGTATTTTCAATATTAAAGCATTTTGTTTCCAAGAAAAGCCTTAATTGTTTTAGAGGCATGCATTATGTTTCCAAGAACAGCCTTAATTGTGTTAAAGGCTAGTTCTTTCTCCTATAAAAACTATGTACTCAGAATTCTAATGGTTAAACTATCTTTGATTCTCAAAAAAAAACTTCTTAAGTTTTAATCTTCTCTTGTTGGTGTGTAATATTCACAAGAAAACCTGTTCTTCATTTGGTACGTCATATCCAAAGGAAGATCAGTTGGAATATCAAAGGCCTTTCCACAACATTTGTGTGACCTATCGATCCACATCCTTTGATCTTTGAATCCTTTTGGGTTCCTGGTTGCAAAGTTATCCATATCCCACTTCAGAGTGCCGATTCTAGGAGGAGTTTATCAAGTGGTATTAGAGCAACATTCTGAAAGTTGGGTATTCTCTTTCTCATTATTTTTTCTTCATCTATTTTATATTATCAGTTTGTTTGTGAAGATTTGAGTGTTAGTGTGATGATTTCATTTTGAATCACAAAATTCTGATCTGTTTCACCCTAGTTATAGTTGTTTGAGATTTAAAATCGTAGAAAATCGTTTTTAGGTGCTGTTGTGAAACTTATCTCTTAATATTCTTAGGAAAACAGATTTGGATATGTTTTATGGTTTTAAATAAATTGAAGAACTTTCCAAGGACTTGTTGCTGGTGATTTGTTTTTGTTTTGTTTTGTAGAAAATGATGTCTAATTCAAATGATGCAGAAAACAGTAATTCCAATAACAAAAAGCTTCTAATTGAAGCTATAACAAAGTTGATAGACACCAAGATAGATGCATTTCGCGAAGAGCTTCAATCAAACACTAACAACGAGCGGAACCGTTCACGACAAACCAATCCAAGAAGAAACCATGAACTACCTGAACAATTCAGAAATAAAGCCACTGATGAATATTATGAACACATGAGCAATTCGTCTCGAAACAGCCATTGAAGGCACCATAGACGTACAAGAGAGGGCAACGAACGTATACGTGACAATCTTGGAGGTCTCAAGATTAAGATTCCACCATTCTATGGAAAAACGATCCAGATGCCTATTTGGAATGGGAAAAGAAGATTGAACTTGTTTTCAACGTTCAACACTACACGGAGACCAATCGAGTAAAAATTGTTGCTACTAAATTTTATGATTATGATCTTAGTTGGTGGGATCAACTAGTTACCTCAAGAAGGCGTAATGGGGAACATCCTATAGAATCATGGGCAGAAATGAAAGCCATTATGCAGAAGAGGTTTGTTCCTAGTCATTACCACCGTGAGTTGTATCTAAAGCTAAGGAGATTAACACAATGAAGCCGATCTGTTGAAGAGTATTATCAAGAAATGGAGACCTTAATGTTGCGAGCTGATATTTCAGAAGATAGAGAGACAACAATGTCAAGGTTTCTTGGGGGTTTAAATAGAGAAATTCAAGACAGATTGGAAACTCAGTATTATGTTGAACTAGAAGAGATGCTACACAAAGCTTTACTATTTGAACAACAAGTTGACAGAAAGAACTCCTCAAGATCAAGTTACGGTTCAGGGGCAGTAACAATTAAGCCAAGTTATTCAAAAAATGAGAAGACCTATTATCAGAAAGGAAGCTATGTAGAGGTGAACCAAAAATCTGGAACACCGTTGTCTATTGATAACAAGGGAAAACCTAAAGAGGTTGCAATCAGAACTCGTGATGTTAAGTGTTTCAAGTGCAAAGGGATGGGATATTATGCTAATGAGTGTTCTAATAAGAAGATTATGACAATTCTAGATAATGGAGAAATAATTTCAGAGGAAGAAGAAATTGTCTATGATTCTTCCGAAGAACACTTAGAGCGACCTGCTAAAGGAGATTTATTGGTAGCCAGAAGGTCTTTAAGCGTTCAAACAAAAGAAGAAGAACAAGAGCAAAGGGAGAATCTGTTTCACACTAGATGTCTTGTTCAAGGGAAAGTTTGTAGCCTTATTATCGATGGAGGCAGTTGTACCAATGTGGCAAGTAAATCTATGGTAAAGAAGCTTGGTTTAAAAACGAAAAAGCATCCAGCACCTTACAAGCTTCAATGGCTTAACGACAATGGAGAAAGGAAAGTTAGCCACCAAATAGAAGTTCCCTTAGCCATTGGTAAGTACGAAGATGAAGTTTTATGTGATATTCTACCAATGGATCCTAGTCACATACTGTTAGGAGGGCCATGGCAATCTGATCGAAAGGTTATCCATGATGGATTCACTAATCGCCATACATTTGAGTTTCAAGGAAGGAAAACCACTCTAGTTCCCATGACTCAACGAGAAGTTTACCAAGATCAAAAGCATATGCTAAACAAGGAAAGTCGGGTAACTAAACAGTCTAATTTCTATGCAAAATCTGGCGAGGTTAAGAAAGCATTATTCTCTAAGAAACCTATGTTACTTTTTGTGTTTAAGAAAACTCTTATGAGTTTAACTAACTTGACACCGGTGTTGCCGAGTGAGATGACTTCTCTCTTGCGGGAATTTGAAGATGTATTCCCTGAAGACAATCCAAAGGGGCTTCCACCAATTAGAGGCATCGAACACCAAATAGATTTTGTACCTGGAGCCTCCCTTCCTAACAGACCTGCTTATAGAACTAATCCAGTGGAGACAAAAGAATTACAAAGGCAAATCAGTGAACTGGTGGGAAAATGACATATCCGTGAAAGCATGAGTCATTGTGCGGTACCAGTTCTACGTGTGCCCAAGAAAGATGGAAGCTGGGGAATGTGTGTTGATTGCAGAGCCATCAACAACATAACAGTAAAGTATCGACATCTTATACCTAGATTAGATGATATGTTAGATGAATTGCATGGTTCTAGCATTTTTTCTAAGATTGATCTTAAAAGTGGTTATCACCAAATTAGGATGAAAGAAGGGGATAAGTGGAAAACTGCATTTAAAACTAAGCATGGACTGTATGAATGGTTAGTAATGCCATTTGGGCTGACTAATGCACCTAGTACATTCGTGCGGTTAATGAATCATGTTCAAAGGGCTTATATAAGAGTTTTTGTTGTAGTATATTTCGATGACATCTTAATTTATAGCAAGTGCTTGGAAGAACATGTTCACCATCTGAAATTGATTTTAAGTGTACTTAGGAAGGAAAATCTTTATGCTAATCTTAAGAAATGCACTTTTTGTACCGATAATCTTGTCTTTTTAGGTTTTGTTATAAGTGCATATGGTATTAAGGTGGATGAGGAAAAGGTTAAGGCAATCCGCGAATGGCCAAGTCCAAAAACAGTTGGAGAAGTGAGAAGCTTCCACACGGTCTTGCAGGATTTTATAAGCGTTTTGTCAAAGATTTCAGCACCTTAGCTGCACCACTCACTGAAATAATAAAGAAGGACGTTGGTTTCAAGTGGGAACAAGCTCAAGAAGAAGCATTTCAATCTTTAAAAGAGAAGCTTACTCATGCTCCTGTCTTGACATTACCTAATTTTCTTAAAACTTTTGAGATTGAATGTGATGCTTCTGGAATTGGGATTGGAGCTGTTTTGATGCAGGATAAAAAGCCCATAGCTTATTTCAGTGAAAAGCTTGGAGGAGCTACTCAAAACTATCCTACTTATGACAAGAAGTTGTATGCCTTAGTTCGAGCTTTGCAAACATGGCAGCATTACTTGTGGTCAAAGGAGTTTGTCATACACACTGACCATGAATCTCTTAAACATCTAAAAGGTTAGCAAAAACTTAACAAAAGACATGCAAGGTTGATAGAATTTATTGATACATTTCCATATGTCATCAAATACAAACAACGTAAAGAAAATATTGTTGCTGATGCATTGTCCCGAAGGTATGCCTTAATCACTACTCTTGAAGCTAAGATTTTAGGATTTGATCATCTTAAGAGTTTATATGAAAATAATTATGATTTTGGAAAGATGTATCAAGCATGTGAAAAGTTTGCTTCAGGGCGGTTCTATAGGCATGAAGGATTCTTATTCTTTGATAAACGTTTATGTGTGCCTAATTGTTCCATGAGAGATTTCCTTGTTAGAGAAGCCCGTGGAGGAGGCTTAATGGGATATTTTGGAATAGCTAAAACTCTCAAGGTAATGTTGGATCACTTCCATTGACCACATATGAGGAGGGATGTTGAAAGAATCTGTGACAGATGTGCTACTTGCAAACAATCCAAATCTAAGGTTCAATCTCACGATTTGTATACTCCTTTACGTATTCCTACGCATCCTTGGAATGATATATCTATGGACTTTGTAGTTGGATTGCCTAGGACTAGAACTGGTAAGGATTCCATTTTTGTGGTTGTTGATCGATTCTCTAAAAGGGCACACTTTGTTGCTTGTCACAAAACTGATGATGCATTACACATTGATATTCTGTTCTTTAAAGAGATAGTTCGTTTGCATGGCATGCCTATGACGATAGTTTCAGATAGGGACACTAAGTTTCTAAGTTACTTTTGGAAAACTTTGTGGTCTAAGTTAGGGACTAAGATTTTATTTTCTACTACCTGTCACCCACAAACTGATGGACAAACAGAAGTAGTAAATAGGACTTTGTCCACTCTTCTACGTGAATTAATTAAAAAGAACTTGAAAACTTGGGAAGAATGTTTCTCGCATGTTGAATTTGCATACAATCATTCTATGTATTCTGCTTCTAAGTACTCTCCTTTTCAAATTGTTTATGGATTTAACCCAATATCTTCTTTGGATCTAATTCGTATCAACTTGACCTACGAGGTCAGTATCAACTTGACCTACGAGGTCAGTATCAACTTGACCTACGAGGTCAGTAACAATAATGCGTATCAACTTGACCTACGAGGTCCGTATAAAGTGAGTCCTACCTTTAATGTTTCTGATTTGGTTCCTTTTATCGCAGATGAAATGGATTTCAGGTCAAATCCTTTTCAAGTGGGAGAGGATGATGTGATCCTAGATGGCACAATGAGCTTAGAACATGGAAATGTGCAAGAACTAGATGAACAACTTGAAAAAGAAGATGAGCTTGAAGTTGAAGATATTCTTATTTTACCGGCTAGTCCAACAACTCGATCAAGAGCAAAACAATTTAACAAAATTGTTGGAGGATTGCTTAATCAACTAGAGAATCCACGTGATCAAAACAGCAAGTATGGTGGAAAAGCTTGTCAAACCACTTTGGTCTTGATTCAAGCTAATTGATTTCAACAAATGAGAAAGTGTCTCGATTGTACTCTTTTTCCCCTATTCAAGTTTTGTCCCAATGGGTTTTCTTGACAAGGTTTTTAATGAGGTAATTATTTCACTTCACCATTGCCCATTTGTTGAAATAAAAGCTCAAGGCCCATCTACACCAAAAGCCACGTCCTTGGAGGAGGGAAGGGTCTGATTTCCAGCTTATATCATTAATACTTTGTATTTTCAATATTAAAGCATTTTGTTTCCAAAAAAAGCCTTAATTGTTTTAGAGACATGCATTATGTTTCCAAGAACAACCTTAATTGTGTTCAAGGCTAGTTCTTTCTCCTATAAAAACTATGTACTCAGAATTCCAATGGTTAGACTATCTTTGATTCTGAAAAAAAACTTCTTAAGTTTTAATCTTCTCTTGTTGGTGTGTAATATCCACAAGAAAACCTGTTCTTCATTTGGTGCGTCATATCCAAAGGAAGATCAGTTAGAATATCAAAGGCATGTCCACAACCTTTGTGTGACCTATCGATCCACATCATTTGATCCTTGAATCCTTTTAGGTTCCTGGTTGCAAAGTTATCCATATCCCACTTCAGAGTGTCGATTCTAGGAGGAGTTTATCAGTTACCCTTCTATTTTTCTTCAATTTCTCTTTTTAAAACTCGAAATGAGTTTCCTATTTCTGTGGTTTTCTCTTTCAAACACCAATTTCTGCTTCATTTTCATTTTCCTGTCTCATTTTTTTGTTTCGTGATAATGCAAGCTCACATATCAAAATCGATGAGGAAATACATTTTAAAGGAGCTCCGTCGAGATCCGTACGAAGTTTTCGGTGTCTCAAAGAACTCAACAGATCATTAAATCAAGAGTGCCTACAGCAAAATGGCGTTTAAATCAGTTTGATTGTGTTTTGATAATGATGGGGATAATTCTTGATTAGTTGATTTGGTTTTATATGTTGATTGAATAATTGGTCTGTGTCTTACCTCTACTTTTGTAGCGTTGATTATGTCATGTGTGTATGGAAAATAATTAAGTTTTTTCTCATTTCATTTTTATTAAATAGTATTTTTTTTAAAAGGTAAATTCATGTATCGTGCTGTTTTGTTAATTCTAGAAAAGTTTACAACAACGACCTCTATTTTCTTGTAGCTGCTTTGAAAACTACATCTGACTCATTCCAGAAAAGACAGCAAGAGGTGTCGTCAACCAAAAAAAGTTTTGAAATACAAGCAAACGAATCGCTAAAGACAAGTCAATTTTACTCTGTGAAATTGCTTGTTTTGGATTTTGAAAATCACTTCGTAAAGGTTTTTTTTTATGATTTTGTCATTCACGAAATCCCTTAAATATAAGAAATTACTTCGTGAAGTTACATAAATTTCGAAAAAAAAATACATTTTCTCTAACCAATTTTTTAAAAAATCAACATTTTTTTAAAAAATTCTAACCATTTTTTAGAAACCCTAATATATCACTTAAAAACTTAAAATAAATAAACAACGGAAATTAAAACTAAATAAAAAAACTAAAATAGTAATTAACACTAAATTTAAATTAAATTAAACCTAAATTATATAAACTAAAGTAATACTTTTATTTAATTAAACATAGACTATCTTTGACGTTACCTCTAAACCTCGACAGCCTTACCCCGGAAAACCAAACCGTCGACTACACACCTTTTGAAGCTACCACCAAAAAATGAAATTGTCGACTATCACGCCATCAACCTTGTCATACTACACAGACTGAAACCCAAACCCTCGACGACACTATCGAGCAGCAGCCGTCCCAAATCTCACATCTCCAAACGGAATCCACTTTAAGTATTTTAAATATTTATTTTTTAGTTCTTTAGTCTTTAATGGTGTTATTCTAATATTTTGAATGTTAATTTTTGAGTTCATTGGTCGTTGATATTGATTTTACTCTACTATGTTGAAGCTAGTGTTCTTCGTCAACGATTGGCAAAAAACGCCTTGTTTCCGTCAACCCGTGGCAAAAACCATGGGTGCCCACACCATATGTACGTTGTGGGTCGTTCTGGTCACCAGAATATCATGAGACTTGTTTAATCTTCTTCGTTGATGTGGATTATATGTGTTTGCGCTATTAAAAAAACAGTTTTCCAATCGACATCTAATATTTTCAAGTACGCCTTAATATTTAGTATATTTTTATTTTCAGATTATGGATCCAGGTGATGGCTCTCGGACGAAGAGAGTAAAAAATCTAGAAAAAAAAGATGGACCCAATAGCGAGTGCGAGGTAGTAGCCGATTCTACGGTTTCGATGGAGAGACTACCTATTATTTTGGCACCCATACTTCTGGATCCACATCCAGTTCTGCTTCCTCTGACTTAGAGGGAAACCTAAAGCTTCGCGCCCCCTCCCCTCCCCCTGCTAAATTACCTCCGTTATTCGGCGAGACATTCACCTCCCATACTGTCTTCTACGTTTGGCAGAGAGAGGTAATGTTTAGATTTGTAGTTAATATTTTTGTGTTGATTTAATATATAAAAATATTGAAAATAAACATTTCAGGAGCGTGAGATGCGGTTTTACACCTATTATCCCGGTCATATAGGTTGGAATTTGAGCTTTTAGAGTAGGGTACGAGACGTACTTGATGCACGTCTTTTGGCAAGCTGATCAAGCCCTTCTTGTGCATGCATATGCACTCTAATATCACGAAGGTTTTTTTAGAACTGGCATATAAAAACTAACAGTTTCCATTTATCCTTCGGTGAGATGGCGATCACCCTAGACGATGTGCACACGATACTTGGACTCGCAGTAGAGGGTTTGTTGTTTTACCTGTTTTAACTGACAAATCGTTGGCCATGCATGAGGGAGTTGAACTACTTGGGATTAACAAGGTAAACCTTGTAAGAGAGGTTGAGAAATGCAAGAGTATAGGTTTAGGTCTTGCATGGCTACAGAGTAGGTACAGTGGGGCACAGTTCTGTGACAACTACCCGGGTATCACTAACGTTATGGTATAGCAGGCTGCATGTGCCTATATTTTACATATGTGTGGTTGCGTTCTCTTCCCCGATAAGATTAACCTGTACGTTAATTTTAAGTACTTGTTTCTATTGCATGATTTGACCTAGCATGGGGGTAGACATTATGCATGGGGCACAATCGTGCTTATTTACTTGTATCACCATCTCGGAAAGTCCTCTCTTCACGAGACCAGGACTAAGGCCGGATGTATCGATCTGCTAAACACGTGGATACAGGCATTATGCTTCGTCCTATTACTCATTCCACTTACATGGAAAGCGAGACTACTATTGTTAGATGGGATATAAGTGTGATGATTTATGATTCTCGGATGAAGTTGAATTGCAGAATCACCATCAATAACCTCCAAGAGACCGATATAAGTTTTATAATGTTTTGGTATTTAATTGTTAACCTATTGTTATCATTGAATAAAATAAAACTGTTTGATGTTACCATATGTTGGTTGTATTATTTGGCACGTTTTATTAAGTATATTTTGATATATAACTAGTATTGTATTAACCTATTGTGAGAATTGAATAAGATAAAATTGTTTGATGTTGTCATGTGTTGGTTGTATTGTTTGGCAGAGATGCCAAGTTTTATATTTGTTCATGTTCGTACTGTTTTGTTTTGCAGGTTTTGTTTGTGGCTTATCGTGTCATACGCAACCATTTCTCGTTATAGGAAATAACATGGTTTCATGATGTTATTGTAGGTGGAAAACATTCACAAACATATTATCCAAAGTGGGCATTAAGTTTATACTTAAGCTACTTGAACTATTTCTATAATTTTGAAGGTTTGATTTACATCTTCAAACTACATGTATGGAGGGGTATATAAAAGAGGTGATATTGGCAGGATTTTATTTAGTGGTGAAAATATTGGCGGATATATTTTTATGGGTGAAAAAAAATTATTATGTGAAGTTAATTATTATGGACAATTTTTCCCTTCATGAAAAACAATTTTCCCACTAAACATTAATTCTCGCCGACTATTGAAACCGCCAAAATATAATTTCTGCCAAAACTAATTTACAGCCAAAGTTTGATCTTCCTATAAAAAAGACTTGGATCATGTCTTAATAATTCATCCACCAAACCTTCTTGCCAGAAAAAAAACATAAGAGTCTTAAGTATAGAGTTTAATGTAAACGAAGACTATGCGTTGCTTTAGGCCGTGAAGTTTCTTTGCTTAACAATGTTTGATGATACGACCGATGTTTTTTCGATCAAGTAATTTGTATGATGTTTTATGATTATAGCCGATTCAGAGCTCCAAATTTAATTCTGCGCAGTTTTAATGAAGTAAAGAACATGTACAATGGTGTGAAATTTTGAACCACTACAACATTTGTTTTATATGTCTTACAAAATCAAACAAAAAAACAGTTGAAGTGTGGAATATGAAAATTACAGATTTTCATTACTGCAGATATGGTTGTATATCTCGATGATAGGATTTCTAAGAAAGAGGATGACATTGTGAACGACAGACCTGTTGAGGATAACATGGGATACGATTTCAACTTCTAAGTTTTATTGCACTATGTATTGTTGTTGTTAATCTCACCTTGTTGTGAAGTTTTCTTATTTATATCATAACTCAACTGTATCATTTTGAAAAATATTGATCAGTCGGAGTTTGGTTTCTCTTAATTCTTACAATTAGCACAATTCTGACAAACTGTTAATATTATAGTAATACTATTACTAATAATAATAATAACAATAAAAATATTAATAATAACAACAACAATAATAATAACAATAATAACAACAATAATAATATAAATTAATTTTTTAAAACTAATACTGTTGCCAGTGCACGGTGGAATGAGCCTTCATTCCGTCGTGCACTGGCGGCAATAGACCAGAGACTTATGCTTGCCTTTGCCTTAGTTAGTCAGTTTGGAGGTCCACAACAGGCTATGGTGTGCTGACCCCCTCCCCGTTCCGCCACTTGGTGGCGTAGAATACTCGCCCGCGCCGACAATTAGCGTGAGTCTTTATTAGCACGCCAAAGGTTGGCATGAGGATGGATCCCTACGCCAAATGCATGGCGGATTGGGTCAAATAAAAAATTGAAAAAATAATTTTGTAAAAGACAGTTTAATAATGCATGGTTCAATGCTACTATAAGTCTAATGCTTTATTAATACATAATTTAAATAGTTTACAACCCAAAAGTAAAAAACAACAACTACTTTCGTTTTTATTCAAAAATTACAACATAAATACAATTAGAAGTATTTGGTTAAGTCAACTATGAGTTATTCACATCCTACGGATTGTGTCGGCGTGAGATTTTGTAGTCGTGAAAAAATACAGACTTTATCTAGCAAAATGATCGACCAAGAACTAGCGTCATCTCTAGCCGTGCGCATCTATGTTGGATCTATTGCCAGTAAAGGTAAACCTTGAACCAAATAAACATACGGTTTAATGTAGAAAGTAAGTGTATAGATCATATTTAGATAATAAATAAGTAAATGCATCTAAAATTAAAATTTGTTTACTTGCATTAACAAAATGGTTTGTATTGACAAATCCGATGCTGATCTCCTTTATAGAACCATCATTTGGTGGTGAGTTTTTTACCTGTAAGTAAGTTGTATATCCACCGGGTGCTAGGAAATTGAAAACATAATTGAATGTCATCGCGAATAGTTTGCTGCAACTAGGTAATGACATCCAATTTTCGATCAGTGCATTCTTTTTATTATAATTCAACCAGTGTAACTCCTTATCAATTTCACTATCATCGTTATAATAAGCGGCACATTTATAAAAATCTTGATGCGTATTTAATTAGTGAACTGTGGCTTCTCTTACAATTTACCATCCACTTTCGGCACCGATCATACCATGTGCGATGGCTCTAAAACCACAATTCTTGTCAGGCATCACGTTTGTAATTCAGGTTATAAAAGGATGCATAAATTGAGGTAGGTTTTTCGATTACCTTGAGTCCGGCACGTTGGGTAGCCTTGAAAAAAATTGGTTTAAACATAAATGATGGTTTTCATGTAATGTTATTCGACGTAGTCGGAGTTCCTGGACCTACACCCGTTTTTGTTTTGTTTTTGGTGGTTTTGCTCTGGAATTAGTACGAGTGTGTACGACAACCGTTCGTGTAGTGATACTAAAAATGTTGACCGGTGTTACCAAACTGGCATGTGTTACCATTTTTTGGAGTTTCGGCACTATTTTGAGACTCTAAGTATTCTTGTTTGACGTATTCGTGATACGAATGATCCATTTTTGTAGAATAATCCCGTTGGAGTTTGCTACATTTACCGCAACCACGGTCACGACCTCCGACACGTCTGAGAGTTCTGCCGTTGGTTTTAACCTTTTGGACGGGTTTGTAAATGAGTGACATCAAATGATCCAAAATGCGCATAAACATAAAACTATTTGAGTTTATCATTTAGATTTGCAATGTTTACTTTTACCTCCTTTTTGTCGGTTAGTTTAACTAGGGGAACGATGTTTAGTTTCTTCCAATGCTCATCTATACTTTGAGTAGGTATATACCCATCCGCTCTTTAGATTGATTCTAGCTCGTGGGTACACGGTAAAACTTGGGTCGTATGATCAATGCAAACACATGAAGATTTTTCACCTCCATTTTTATCAACATAGTTTTAGTGCACTATCGTCAATACGATAGGTGATACATGCCCTTGTAAAAGCTTGAAAGGTTTGACATATTGAAATTTGTAAATTAGACGCCACTTGATAAGCTTCATCGATTCTTTTATGGTCGAATGTTTCATCGCTAATAAACCATGTACTTTCTCCCAAAACCCATCAAAATTCAATCGGCTTGACCCGATATTTTTTTAATGTAGCACCCCAGTTTTCCACCCTATCAGAGGTGTTATTATTGAAATACATGATTTTTTAGTATAACTGTGAACGAACCTCTTTTTATATACTGTGATCCGCGAGTCTACAATATAATCAACCGTTTTATCATGCTCTTTGAACATCAACTGTCTCTGTCGTTCATCATGTCAACGGTAGTAGATGAAACGACGTCATAATAAGCTACCAAAAATTTCTTTAACACATTGTCGTCTTTAAACATTTTTTTTGTTTTCCCATTAACATTCTCGTTGATATGCCACTCACATAACATGTGACTCGCACTAGGGAATATTTTATTTATGCTATTCATCAAAGAAAATTCATTGTTCGTTATTATAACACAAGGAAATTTGCAATTATTTTCCTTTATTTTCATTTTCAAACATCCTAATGACCATTCGTAGTTGTCTTATTTTTCTTTCACCATGAATGTGAAATCGATGCAAAACGTTTTGTTGGTCGATGTTACCCCGACTACTTTTAACAAAGGTATCGCGTAACCAATAACTTTGTATATGTTATCTATGATTAGCAACTGTGGGAAGGTCCGTAGTAAATTGATACTAAGCGGGTGTGCAAAACACATTGGTTATCACATTCGAGCCATTATTGGTCGTTCGTTCCCAATAATCGTACTTTTTTTAATAAAAAAGAGCTCATTTTATTAATTAAGGACCAAAAAGAACCAATGTACAAACAAAAGGTCCTAAAAGTGATAAGACCAAAATTTAGGAAAGCTATAGAGACAAAATCGACCAAAATCAATTGAAGCCCTAACCCTAAATCGATTTCCACTCCCAAAAACCAAACCTCCTGAGCTTCAACCCATCCTCTCCAAGCACCCAAATCAGACTTTACACAATAAATCACCAAAAGACCCTAATCCAGCAAAGATCTTCCGATACCTTAATGGTTGACGCCGCCTTCATGACCATTTCTCTTCCGATTTGAGGAGAAAGGTTTGAACTGGGTGTTGTGCACCAAGGAATCAGTCGATCCAAGCTAAAATCGACATTAGCAAAGATCTTCTGAAACCCTAATGGTTGACGCCGCCTTCAGGATTCGAGGAGAAGTTTCATTCTTCTCCGTCTGTATTCCGACATTTTTTTTGTGTCCAAAAATTGACATGCTATGGCAAAAAGGTTTACTCATTTCGAATCCAATCCTCCTGTGTTAAATGCTGATTCAGTCGCAACTTTCGACATGGGAAACCCGAGAATATTAC
Organism: Limnanthes douglasii subsp. nivea; assembly: GCA_036936605.1. Taxonomy (NCBI): domain Eukaryota; kingdom Viridiplantae; phylum Streptophyta; class Magnoliopsida; order Brassicales; family Limnanthaceae; genus Limnanthes; species Limnanthes douglasii. The sequence goes on from JAUPFV010000003.1 coordinate 169,883,389, forward strand.
GTGCCATCGTAGACAATATAGGATACATCGGAGCATGAAACTTCCACCAGTTCAATACATTGAAATCAGAAGTCCGAGGAAAAACAGGTTCTGCTAAGTATTTGTCTAGATCCGTTTTAGAGGCGTGAGCCTGAGAAGTTTCATCGACGAAATTATCAAATCCCATTAGTATGTCCTTGCTGTCCTTTACTCCACTACTGCCTGCTTGCCGTGCCGATCGGGAGACAAGAGAATGCTGGTGATGAAGATCCCTTATGCACTTCATTTTGAACCGAGGATCTAACATAGCAGCAACTGCTATTGAATTCCGACGCTTGAAGCCAAAAAGAAAAAGGCTACTTTGGCTAATTAACATGATGAAAACAAGAAGAACAAGAAGGACCCGAGTAAGGCTGGCTCCAATTGACGGGTTATTTTGGCGGATCACATTGGCCAGGCCGGGATTCAAGTCGGTAATTCTTGCTGGGAGCTTTACTGCCTCGAGCATGGCATCCAGCCTGATGGCATGATGCCAAGGTATGCACTCTCCGACCGATCGTTATATATGCACTCTTTTGGGATTTTACTTCGATTTGAAGTTATTTTCAGTTCGAGTAGCCTCTTGATGCTGATTCAATGATTGGTGTACTGTAAATGTGTTTATGTCACTGATATTGCAGGTTTTCGGTCTTTGATAGTAAAAAGGTTTTTGTTTTTGATATATATCAGAAAGATTTGGTAGCATACTTCTCTCTTTTGCGCAAAGAGTTAATAGACAACCTTCTTACACTTCTATTTTTCATTGCAGACTTTACTTTCTTATTGATGAGAGCTTCAAAACCTTGATCAGAACAAGAGGTCTTTGGCGAATGATTAAGACTTCCTATATTTTCCTGAAGAGGGTCTTCATGTTGAGCATCATCCTGTTGAGCAGCCTGGTTTTGAGAGCTAGAAACCTGCTCCAAATCTTGAAGAGCACCAATAACTTCCAGATCCACACTAGGAGCTGTAGCAACTTGAACAGGACTACTAGAACCATTAGTCATTTCTTTAGCAGTTATAATCGATTTCAATCTTCTCTTGTAAACTTTAATAAAAGGTTGATCTATTGTAGTTGATGTTTGAATCTTATCCTCATGTAAAGAACCAGATTGAGTACCTTCCTTTATAATACTATCATTTTTTTGGCTAACATCATTAGCTTTGTCCTCTGTTTTCAACACATTCTTTCTACAATCAATTTCCTTATGTCCCAGATGTAAACAATTACCCCAGTAATCAGGGACATTACGATAACTCACCCCAACCCAGCACCCATCATTCCTACCAAACCCCACCCAGACCTTTCTTTTAAGCACACCTGAAACATCGACTTCAACTTGAGCATAAGAATCGTTGGCTTTAGCACGGTTAAACCCCAATAATCGTACTTGTGTATTTGTAATTTAGCTAACAATTATTGCATTTAGGAACGACCACCATTTCAACCATCTTCATTATTAGATGGTGATTGCATACGTGAGGGATATTTGATGCATTCTCTGGATCAACATTCTTCAAAGTACCAAATATTTGTCGTGAGGTTGTTCCACTCACCATAAAAGTATTTATGAACTCTTTTTCTTTCGGTTTTAAATTGGACCATTGCAAATGTCCTTGGGCATACACAATCTGTTCATGTTTGTGCTTGCCGGAAAGGATACGTAAAGCTCACTTATCATTATTTTTTACAGGATTGCCTTCCAAATAAAAAAAAGAAATCAATTTTTGTGATACTGGTAGCCTTACGCTAACAGTCGTACTCCTAAATGGCCAACTTAAACATACCAGATTGCTCGTATTGATAATTTATTCTCGGGTTTCTCTATCTTTTCTCCCATTCTATAAATGTTATATTAATTGAGAAACCTAACGACTTCCCCGTTCTTTTGACCCACTCGGTCATCGACTTTAAGCTATACTCGTCATGAGTAGTGTAATAGTGAGCGTAGCCAGAGACAAGCGAAATTTTGCATTGGGTAACCTCCTGCAACATGTAAGAAGTAAGCAAATCAATTCAACTGGGATTCCGGATTAGTTTAGGTTATTCCACTGATGGTATGACAAAGTGACCATTCCAAACGCCATCTTATGGCGTAATAGACTTGCTACACGCCACACGTGTGGCTTAGCTTAGGGACGTTGCACCATGAGACGACGTATGGAATGGTCAATTTGCCATTACTATTGGCAAAAACCACTATCTTGATGCCATCGAATGGCGAAAAACATAAAAATCGGGTTGTTTTAAAATACTGCATTTTTAAAAGAAAAAAAGGTAGAAAGTAATGTAACTCATCGGCGTCCATGCTAGTCTGAAGGGGAACTGCTTCCGACTAGTTGCGCTCATGTTTATAAGGTTTTGAAATTTTTGAGAAAAATGAGTTTATGGATTTAGTGTTTTGAGGTTTTTTAGTTTGAAAAAATGGATTATGGTTTGGTAGGGATTGTGTTTGCAACTTCATGGAGTAGTTTGGAGTACTTAATGACATTAGTGGTAATTTAATGTTTGAAGGTTTTTTTTGAGTTTTTTGCGTGTGAAAATTTTGTACATATTGAAAATTAGAAACAAGTAACTTCACAGAGAAAAAATGGATTTTTTTAGTAATCCCTAAAAGCACATCACAATATCCAAGTTTAGAAAATACATTTTGGTAAATGCAAGATATTGTCATTTGCTAGTATAAACATTTCTAATCATTGACTTATTCATTGGCACAATTATAACTTTAAGCTTGCATATGCTCTCAAATTTTAAAATTTGTGTTGCTGCAGTTCTAGTTATTTCACTCAGTTTTGGAAACTATATTATCATACACATGCATCTAAATCAAGAATTTACGATACATGAAAAAACTTGGGTTCTTGGAGAACGAACCATGAGAAAGAAGTTCTGATAACTAATTGACGTCAGAATTATAATTTACAAGAACCAAACAGTAAGGGTATAGAGAGAGATAAGAAGTTCAAAAGTACAAGTAAAAGTAAAAGTAAATATTAAAGGTAGAAATTTAAAAGTAAATAAGTTAAAATAAAAAGATAAAAGTGAAAGGTAAAAGATAATAAGAATAAAAGTAGGGGTATATTAGGTCTAAATTAATGAGTGATCATATTTGTAATTAGTAGTAGTATCTTCGGGTGACACGTGTCATCACCATGTTAATTTGTAAGCGCCAGTGACCCTAAATGTAATATTTTCAAAGAACAATGACCAATTTTAGGGACGAATGAACCTTAGTGGCACAAATGCAACAAGTGTCAAACACAAACAGAATTTTTAGCTCATTTTCTACAATTTTCTAAAAACAAGGTTAACACGGAGATTCTAACTAAATACTAAGAGTAAAAAATAAAGGGTTTGGCTAACCGGTGCCCAAGGGCACTAGTTAGTAAAGATTTTATTATGTACTTTATTAACATATTATATATTTTATATGGATCAAAATATTATTCTCTTAAATTGTTTTTATTAATAAATATTGTCATATTCAATTTAGGTTTAGTATCATTTAAGACCCAAAAGCAATATTATTATCCACTTAAGATCCATATTCTAATGTATTTATGAGAAAGACTCATTTCCCCCAAATATTTACCGTACAAACTCAATTATACCTTAAATACTCTTACTTAATTATATAAAAGCTTTTATGTTTCTCACTTTACCTTTTTTAACCTATTTGTTTTTCTCTCTCTATATTCTATTAGGTGAATAGAACAGTGCCACAATATTATAGGTGAAGATTCATTATTTTACTCGATTTCTTGTTTTTCTTTTGTTTTTGTATGATTTTGATTGTATTTTTACTTGATTTCGAAGTTTGATTTTTTGTTAGATAAGTCGATTTGTTTGTTTAGGTAACTTGATTTATGGTTTAGAAATAGGTAACTCGAGATATGTTTTCTTTGTGAATTTTGGTATTCTTCTAGTATTTCTTTGATTTTGTAGTTGAATTATTCTATTGCAGTAAGGTTTTGGTTGATTTTAGTGTGTTTGTGTGTTTCTTGAATTTTTTGTTTGAGTAAGGTTTCGGGTTTAAACGAAGAAGATGAAGTAAGAATATGCGAAACCGCTTTTACTTTGCATACTGATAGTTGCAAAACGTGTTTATTCTTTTATACTTGTAGATGCAAAATCTATTTATTGCTAGATGCAGAACGATAGTGTTCTTTTTATTAATAGATATTAGATACTAGAATATAGTTTTTTTAAATAATTTAAAATATATCATGTATGGTACTAGTTTTGTTTGCCTTAAAAAAATAACAACAATAGTATTTTTTGAATTGTTTTTTATGAGTTACGATTTAAAAGATACGATTTTAATTTAAGAGTGTAAACTAAAAAGACGACGGTTACGAATAAGATGCGAAACCTTCTTTTTGCTAGATGTCAAGCCTTTTATAAGTTTGTACTAGTAGATGCAAAACCAAACAATTATGATAGATGTAAAACCAGACCAACTATGATAGATGCAAAACCATGCATATGGTAGATGCGAAACCATGCATATGATAGATGTGAAACCATAAAATGAGAAACCAATGTAAAATATAATTTTTTTTAAAAACCCATATTATGAGTGGTACTAGTTTTCTTCGTCTTAAAAAAACAAAACCAATGGTATATTCGGAGTATTTTTCGAGTTATCATTCAAAAGATATTAACTTTTAAAATTTTAAATGTTGCACAGTAAATGAAGAAGACTACTCTTTTGTAGACGATGTCAAACCTTATATTTTTTTTATAGATGAGAAACGTGTTTAAATTTTGTATTGCTAGATGTGAAACCATACCCACTATGATAGGTATGTAATCAGACCCACTATGATAGATGTGAAACCATAAACTAGTATAAAACATAATTTTTTTAAAACAAATTCAAAACATATCATGAATGGATATAGTTTTGTTCGTCGTAAAAAAACAAAACCAATGGTATTTTTGAATTTATTTTCCGAGTTATAGTTTAAAATATATGAATCTTTAAAATTTTAAATTATAAAAATAAAAGAAAAATAATGTGTTAGGTTCTTTGCTAAATTTTATATAAGAGGATATTTTAAGTATAAATTTTTTTATTCGCAATAGGTTTATTTTAATTAATCATTAATATATATCTTGAATTTTAAATAGATTAATAATTTAAATCAAATTAAAAAATATAGTTTTTGAATGATTTTAATATGAGTTTATATATATATATATTAAAAGAAGCATTTGAAAAACAATTTTTTTTTTATATTGAACTAGTTTTTTTTTTCAAATTTTAAAATTAATTAAAAAATTAGTTTTAGAACAAATAAATTCAAAGAGATAACCACTTAAATTGATTTAAAAGTTTAAAATTACATTAAAAATAGTAGTATGAAGTATTAGAAATTAATCTAATAAAATCTAAATTTAATAGAAATATATTAATAATTTATTAACAATTTTTTTTTTAATTTTAAAAAATATTTTTAAGTCACTTATATTTTGAATTTCAAAACTGTAGAATCTAAAATAATTTTTATTTTTAAATTTAAAATATATAGTTTTTTAAAATTAATATATTGTGGCTTTAAAAAAATCTCAATCAAAACTTCTTTGAGTATTTTATTCTTAGTAGAAGGACAGTTATGTCACAAAATATAAATCATAACCGTTATCGTTTTTTAAAGCAAAGAATACATTTATTAGAAAAAATGGTCATCTTTTAATAGAGTTACAAGACATCAGGGATCACAAAGAAAAAATTCCAAAATGAAAAATAAAATAGCACTAAAATTCTCCTTTTTTTCTCAAAATTTTAAACAAAACACCATTCATTTGACTTTTCTTTCTTCTCCAATTCACCATAGCCAAGACTTCAAAGCTACTCGACCTTCCAAGATCCACTTCCTTGCTTCGAAACCGATTTCTTTTCCTCCATTTTACCTGCAAAAAGAGAAACAAAAGAGCAGTATCCATCCATTTTAACTTTCAAACAGAGAAAAATATCCCTACTCCAAGCTTTCTAAGAAGATAATCGATTGGAACCTAATTGGGATTTCAAAACTTGAGAAATTTGGTTTAATTTCACATCTCAGAGTCCATTTAGCAAGCCAATCTGCGGCTTGATTTTGGACTCTTGAGATGTATTTAAAAAGCATCGAGGGAGACAGATTTTTTCTGCAGATTTTCAGAATCGGCTCCAGAAACCAAAGCTCTCAACCGAAAGCCAGATGGTTTATCAGAGTCTGGCAGTCCGACTCAATGTCAACATTATTCCAGTGATTTTGCTTGCAAATCAGCAAACCATCCAGTAAGGCGTGGGCCTCAGCACGAAGGGGAGAGAGCTTCCCATATATGTTCTCGTAACACTGAAGCACCTGACCCTGAGAATTTTTGAAAATGCAGCTCCCACTGGACTCGACGTTGCTCAGCACAGAGGCATCAACATTAAGATTTATCCTACCATCAGTTGGGGCTTTCCAGGCAAGGTAAGAAGGCTTATTCTTAAATCTTGAACAACCCAAAGAAATATTAGCATTCTTGGTTTTGGACCAATGCTTTCTGGTCAGAGTATTTGAAACATCTAAAGAGACGATTACTCTTTTGATATAGTTAATGGAATCACAATTATTTCTGATAACACCACAAAACTTAGCTTTGTTTCTATTTTGCCAAATGGTCTAACAGATAACAGCCGACATCAAGTGAGTGATATGAATCTTACTTATAGTAAAGCCTTACCAAATTTTGATTACGTGATTGATTACCACATGTCTATTAATACCAATCTTGAATATGTTATAAAAATGAGTCCATATTTGCCAAGCCTGCTTGCAATTCACTGAAACATGATTGATATCTTCGTAGTTCATACAAAATTGACACTTTGATGTCAGTTGCAGGTGTTTTTCTGCAAAACAGAATCAATAGGAATGTATTTCATGATTAGCCTCCACATCAGAAAAGAAAACTTTCTTAGAATGAGACTACTCCAGATTTGTTTAAACATAGAAGAAAGATGAGCTTTATGTCTGATCTTGTCCCAAGTCATCTTTGTATTGAAGTTGACGTCATTTGAGCACTTCCAAATCAGAGTATCCTCATTGCTACTATCAATAGAGAAGGCTTGAATCTGGTACATTTTATCTGGAGATAAGAAAGAAGACAAAGAGTGAGTGTCCCATTCATTATTCCTCCAGATAGAATTAACTTTTGCTTGCTGGTAACTTAGATTTGTATGATCTTCAGCAATTGGATGGTGATTTAGCCAATCATCTCTCCAAAATTCTATCTCCCCCTTTCCTAGAATCCATCTAACATTTAGCTCCGCCTCTCTTCTGATACCTGCAATTATTTTCCATATAAGAGAACCTGGTCTGTTGTAGTTAGTGTAGAGAGGATGAACATTTTTTGAATAAATAATATGCATCATGTTAGCCCAGATGGATTCATTGATTCTAAAATTAAACCAGAGTTTGTGAGAATAGACTTGCTGAATGTCAGCAATACTTCTGATGTCAAGCCCACCCTCCCCAAAAGGCTTGCAAAGAGACTTCCAATCAGACAAGTGGATAGTCTTCTCTTTAAAGTTTAATCGCCATAGAAACTTGTTTAGAGTTTTCTCAATCCTGATGATAATGCTAATAGGCAATGTACTATTTTGTAACCAATAACAAGGGATATACATAAGGACACTCAAAATGAGGACCATCATCCCTCCAAAAGATAGGTTCTTGCAATCCTAATCACCAATCTTTTCATTAATCTTATCGATGATCTTAATGAAGTTTCTAGGACTATTTCTGTTATTTAGAGTAATCCCTAAGTAGTTAGTAGGGAGATTCTCAAACTTGAATCCAGTTTTAGCTTCAATATGATTAATTCTACTCTGATTAGTAGAGAGGCAAGAGAGGAGCTTCGTCTTGTTTTTTTAATGGCTTTCCTAGAAGTCTCTTGATAAATATCCAGGAACTCACAAATCTTAGAAATGGCATCCTGCAAGCTGTTAGAGAAAATCAAAATGTCGTCTGCAAAAGCTAGACAAATAATAGACAGATGAGTTCTCGAATTATATTTTTTTTTTCTGTTATTCATGTAAAGATTTTGAAGACCCCTCAGCAGAACCTCTTCCCCAATGATGAATAGACTTGGAGACAAGATATCACCATGTCTCAAGCCTTTTTTGGGGTTAAAATACCCATAATTTCCTCCATTGATCAACAACGATATATTGATATCTCTAATCAACCTGTTAGCAAGCCTAACAAAATCATCATTAAAACCAAATTTAATTAGAACATTAGTAAGAAATGGAAAAGACATTATGTCGAATGCTTTTTTCATATCTAACTGAATTATGATGTTGCCAGTATTTGGCTTCTTTTTCAGATCATAAAGTAATTCTTTAGCCACAAAAATATGCTCCTGAATGGATCTTCCCAAGACTGAAGCTCTCTGATATTAAGAGATAATGTTTGGAAGAATGATTGAGAGCCTAGAGTTAACCAGTTTAGACAAAATCCTATTGATCATTGTACAAAGCCCAATAAGTCTATAATCATTCCAAGAAATAGGATTATTAGTCTTGGGAATGAGACATAGGCTAGTGGCAAATATGCCTCCTGGAATGTCCTGGCCATCAATAAAAGCGTTGATGGAATTGCACAAATCAGATTTGATGATACCCCAGCAGGAAGTATAGAATTGGATGTTAAATCCAACAATCCCTGCTACGCTATCTTTGTTCATATTTGAAATTGTTTTCCAAATCTCATCTTCAGTGGAAAATTTCATTAAAGAAACATTTTTATCACTAGTTACCAGCATAGTAATGGTATTAAATATGTCATGGTTGATCATGTTTAACTCATCCTCTTTATTGCAGTAAGGGTCAGTGGCAAGGACATTTTTGAAGAAAGACTCAGCAGACTTTCCAATACTATCATCTTCAGTGAGCCAGGTATCTCCCTCTTTGATGCTATTGATTTTCCTTCTTCTTCTTCTCTTGTTAACATAGGAATGATACAGCTTTGTGTTGCGCTCCCCATCCTTAAGCCAATAATTATAACATTTTTGTTTCCAATAGTCATCTTTAATTCTCATTGCTTTAATATAGAGACTGTTAGCCTTCTCCAGATTAGCTTTAGAGATAGATTCCGCTGGATAGAGTGGAGCCCCTCAATTTTATTAACTTCCTCATAAGCTTCTTTAAGCTTGGTGAATATGTTACCAAAAGACTTGTCATTCCATTCTTATCCTAATCATTACCTTTATATACATTAACTCATGGACAAGAAGATTAGTTTGGCACTCGTTAGCCAAAACCCAAAAATAAGTAATACTCCATCTTTTTTTTACTAATAGTTTAATACCTGATCTATTAAAGTATATGTTTAGTACTTAAACAAACTCAGCGAGCTTTAATCTAGCTAGTAAAGAATTAGGTCAGGAACCCACAACTAACGGATTCGAGACACAGCAATAGGCAATAGCTAACTCTTTCGTAGGTTTTATAGTATTTCCTACAAAATTATCAAATACTATAGATGGTATTTCCTATAGAATGAAATTAGTATATTAATATTTATTCAATATTATTTCTTTAATAGATGCTATTTCCAATAGGATTAAATTAAATTATATCATATTTCTCCAATACTATTTTTTAATGTAAATATAATATCAATTTATATTATTTTAGTATAAATAAATATATTGATTTAAAAAATAATATAAATTTATATAGATTTTATAGTATTAGTAAGAAAAACATAACTACAAGATACTATCTTTTAGAACAATTGTTTTATCTAATACCAATTAGAAAACGCTAACCAACTTCAAACACTAAGATATTTATTATGTCTTTACGTTATTAATTCTCAAAATTGAAGCTTTGCTACACATCTTATGTTATTATTCAAGAATAATATTGGTTAATCTATGTTTTTTCTTAAGATAGAGAGTTGTAGAGTTCAATTTAAGAGCAAATAGACCTCCATAAATCATAATTTTTATTTTGCTTTACTAAGTTTAAATTTTATTGTTGATTGGGTTTTTATATTTGTCATTATATGATACGTAGATATTTAAAAAAAATCCTAAATATAAAATATGAAATACAAATGTCTCTAATTTATTTACTAAAGTTAACCGAAGGAGTGACACAAGATGAAAGGACTTGCAGAACTTTGTAGGATTATTTTGAAGACACAAAAACATAAAATCTTCAATTGGGTTTATGAGCTTTTGAAGTTGGCATTGTAGCAACGACGAGTGTTGAGTGAGTTTTCTCAAGTTTGAATTATGTGAATGGGTTGAGAAATAGAATGAGCAATCCATGGTTTAATGATTGTTCGGTGACATTTGTAGAAAAAATAGGTATTTACCACGATTAGTAACACAACTATCCTTCAACATTTTCAAACTATGCGTAAGAGGAAGTACAAGTAAAATTAAGTTAGATTTATGTTTTTAATTTAGATTTTTTAATCACATTTAAGTTATTTGTGCAACGTATATTATGTCATGACAATGACAATTCAATATTTGAGATTTTAATGTAAACCATATTTGTTATAACTATTTTTGTATTTTATTTTAATTTACAAAGATAAATATATATATGTTCATTTGATAATAATGAGAAGGTCTATGACACCATTATGTTTCCATCCTTGCTACGCCACTGCTCAGACACGTTTTAATAAGTATCATCGTCACTCCGCTTTCTTGTGATAAGAAACAAGTAAAAGCAATTGGTTGGTCAGTACACTAAATGTGTTCTAACTCAATAAATTTATCATAACTTAATTGGTCAAAAATAATAAATATTTATTTATAAGTCACTAATGCAAGAGAAGGACACTTACTATAAAATATTTAAAAAATTTAAACAACGTTCAAATCAGAACGAATGGAGTAACTATTTACATTGTCGTAATGTCCTGCATAAAAACTGATTTGGATGGTCCATATGATAGGATAAACATGTTATGAATAAATGGTTTGTAGTAATATTGTAAAACATTAAAGACTGGTTTATTGTAAAAATAATCCTATATACTAATAATGTGAAATAAATCCCAAATGAAGGGAACCAACCATAAATTTTAGCCATATTTTTTAAATGAGAATAAAACGTTCTTATTAAAATAAAGGGTTTAGTATAAAATTAAAAGTACTAACAAGTACTTAGAATATGACGGACACTAAAATTCAATGATGTCAACTTCACCGACCCTGAACTTGCGTTTTAGTTGTAGAGGAATAGGTACATCCGATCATAGCAACGTGACAACAGGTGGTTTCATTGCAACGTGGTCATGCAAAGGAAATCTTGGTCATCAGAAACATTATAGATATTTTGAAAAACATTTACCGACCAATTTGCATTATATTGGTAGAGTTAAAAAATATAGGTTGTATTATGAAAATCCATCGATCTTACTGACTATATGACTCTCACAAAGCTAGAGCATGTGATTCCTATAATAACTATGTTATATTATACCAACTCCCCCCCTCTAATCACTCGTTGTGATGAGGGTGCCGAGAGTATTTTTGTACGTGATTAAAGGTAACGCATGACATACAATGAATCAGAAGATCTGAAAAAATGATTGGTTTGCATATACAAACGTTAATATCATAAGAAAAACTAATCACATTTATAAAGTAAAAGATGGCATGTTTGAGTAATTGATCACTTGTTAAAAGTTATCATGATGACACATTAAGGTGGACCGAACCTAGAAATACGACAAAAAATGTCCCCCGATCCATCATAATGACCCATAAAACCCATTATATAAGGTTAACATTCATGTTGAATGTCTTATTATCTTTGAAAATGTCAGGAACAGGTTATCTTGGTAAATTTGCATATCCATAGCATGCCAAACTATGACCACCTTGGATGGGGAGAGTAAAACACCACATATAACATTATCACGTCCCCAATATCACCAATTATACGACACAAAAATTTATCTTTAAAATTTAACCATTATAAGATATTATTTTTCCAATGACTTCTCGAGGTATTGCACTAATATGGTTCAATCAGGTTCCCCCGAGCTTAATCCATACTTACATCATTTTAAGATCAGTTCATGGGAAGTGATTTTATCCAACTAATAGGGACTGCATAATCTACTACGAACAATAACCTAACGAGATTCTTAAAGACTATAATAAAAGGTTTGCTTGAACCAATAATTATTTAGAGGACTTGCATGGCCTCGTTGTTTTGTTGTTTATAGGTAGAAAATATTCTCCGATCACCTCACATAAGATATCATGTAACATAAAATATTAACCTTTTAACAGCTTTTAACTCTGATGGAGCAGCAAAACAATAGATGAAACCATTTGCATGAGGTTTTCAGGTAAACCTACAGCGTATATGTCTTATCATCCCACTTATAGTCATATATATAGTCTGGACGAGCCCTTCACCGTAGGTTAAGTTTGGACAAACAAACACCCTCGTGACCATGAAGAAGAATATCCTACCATAGTTTCCCAATGGTATCGTATCTATTATTTATATATTAGCTAATGCTTTCGCATGTTTATAGAATATTATAAATAAAGCAGTAAAAAAACTTGGAGAGCAGACAGTAAAAGATGTTGTAATATTGTTCGTAATGTTAGTCTGCTTAACATTGTGTTTCTCTACATCTGAAGATGTACTAGGCTCTACAATGGTCTATTACATAAAATACCTAGAAATATAAGTAACTATGATTGGGCTGAAGCAATCCGAGAAAAACGGACGAAGTTAATAAACCTTTGTCATGAAAATAAACTTGATAAAGTAGTTTGTCGTGTAACTCTATTTCTAGTTAGTATTTTTCTATATTTTACATATCAATAAAAATAGTTAAAAAAATGTATCTAAAATATTGTTAAAATATAGCCATTCATCATGCAACATAGAATTATATGTCAAAAGATGAAATTGAAGACAAGATACCAACATGCTTCAAATAGCTGTGTATTAAGGCCAAAACAAAATTAATTTGATTAACACCATAAGGGAGGTCACGAATGAACAGATATATTTACACATGGTTTTTTTCCGGTTTCACACTTTACATGGATATATGTCTTTACTTTAACATTTTAATTTTTTTTGTAGATTTTGGAAGAAGAATTGAACCCAACAAAAAATAAGAAGAGCAACTTGGAGGAGAGTTCCAAATACATGAAAAAATATTTAGAAGACGAAAACGTTAAGGCACAAAATGTTATTTTGGAGAGAAAACAAAGTAATGATGTTGTTCTGAAGGAAAAACATGAAGATGTTCCAAATGATGTTCATTATGAACAAGTTAATCTCAGCAACGGCGATAGAGGTGCAAATTGAAATTCAAGAAACGTCCAAAAGTTACAAGGACTAAAATGATTGTAACCTAAAAAAGAAAATAACTAAATAGCATTGCACAACATACTTTACCGACATAAATTTGTCCTCTAAAAAAACAGAAATTGGTACATACAGAACATTCTCCCATTTCTGGGAAAAGAAAATTCAATGTCGTAGAATTTTAAGAATCTAACAAGACTTGAAAATCAAACAAAAAAAGAAGTCTTCGAACAAAAATGCTGACAGAATATACCATCGGATAGTAGAAAACAAAAAACTAAAGAGATTACTGTACCTACAAAATGTAAAAAAATCTTCATTTTATCATAGTTGTGGATCTAACATGGTTTATAGTGTTGAGCGTCTATTATCTTTATGAAGGTTTCACAGCTTTTACATGGTTTCTCATATCTAATGGTTTCCCATTTACAATGTTCTGCATCTATCATCTTTATGAACGCTGTGCATATATCATATTTAAGAACATTTCGCCTCTATCCTCTTTATGAACATTTCACATCTGCCATATTTATTAAGGTTTCACATCTATCATCTTTATATAGGCTTCTCATCGTTGACATGTTTTATCGTCTATCATAGTTTAAATGTTTCGCATTTTTTAAAATATTTCATATTTATTTTACAGAGGATTAACAAAAAAATCCGCAACCCTAGCAGATTATGTCTCTAGCCAAAGCATTGACTTATCAATAGTGGATAAAATAAAGCAGAATACAATTGAAAATGACAAATTTCAACTTCAAATTGCATAACTATAAATGAACATGCAAATGCAACAAATGGAAAGATAGACACAAAGATAAAGCTACAACAAACACTTCAACTGCCTATGTTGAAGATATACATAGAGGACGAACTTCAAAAAACACATGGAAAAAAAATCAAAAACTTATGAAAGAAAAAAAGATTACATGATAAAGTTCAACAATTACCAAATAAAAAACCATGTATTGTGATTACAAGCCAGATTGATCCACAAATTGGTGTATAGGAACATGCTTCCAATATAACTAAGCCTCCCGCCCACAAGGACCCGAATATAGATGTTGATATTTATGTAGAAAACCATGTTGTTGGTGTTGAAAATCAAGATACATCTAATGTTATTGTGGAAGAACATGATCCAGTTCCACGACAAGAGAGCCTTGATGTTGGTGTGGAAGAACAAGATCCTAAAATTACTATTAACGTGGAAAATGCGCATGTTAATCCTACTGTTGTTGTGCAAAAACAATATCCACCTTCACCATAAGAGGACCTTGATGTTAGTGTCAACAACCAATAAACTACACCTAATATTATTGTGGAAAAAGAATATCATAAGGTTATTCTTGTTGTTAAAAAACAAGATGTTTGTACTCATGTTGATATTGAAGAAATGAATGTTCATACTCATGTTTATGTTGATGTTGAAAATAAAAATGTTATGCCTAATGCTGTTGTGGAAGGACAAGATCATAATGTTAGTGTTGTTGTCAAACAACAGGATCCTAATGTTGCTGTTAAATACCAGGACACTCCATCTAACATTGTTGTGGAAAATAAATAAGTTTTTTTATTGCAGATGTGGTCCATGATGTTCGTATTTTTTATGCTAATATTATGGGGGAAACAAATAGGCTTTTAATGCAATAAAAGTGACTAAGAATGTTGCTAAAGTATATGTTATTTAGGACAAATAGGTGATATAGATTACTCAAACACACTATTTTTAAAAACATATTTATTTGGATATGTATTTTTGTGTATTATCTTCTTTTTTGCTTAAACATTGTAATAAATTTATTTAATGTCTGATATCTCATAGTTGTCATGGTTTAACATAATATATCATTTTTCATCAATCATAGTTTCTCATAATTTAGCATAAAAGCATTTTGCTTCTGTCATAGTTACTATGGTTTCACATCTATCATAGTTACTCTGGTTTTACATATATTATAGTTACTCTGGTTTCGCAAAAACATTATTATTTACTCTTGTATTATTAATATACAATTTGTTTTGTAAAGGATTATGCCACTAAAGACCAACAAATTGAAAGCCAACAATCAATGACTTAGATCGAACTTTTGAAAATGAAATTACACGAATTGAAAAAATGATTTACACAAGGAACAAGTTAATTATCTTTGCTCTCTAACTCTAATCTTTCTTTTTAATCTTTAATATTTTATCTCATCTCAAATATTTTTTATAATCTATAATATTTTCTCATACATGTAAATGTTTGTCATTTATCTGGTTTTGCATAATATGGTTTAACATCCATCATAGTTTCCCTGATGTACTATGATATTGTTTCTCATCTATCAAAGTTGTCCTGGTTTAGCATCTATCATAGTTACCCAAGTTTTAGCATATAACATAGTTGCACTAGTTACACATCTATCATAGTTGCCTTAGTTTAGCATAATATACCGTATGACATCTATCATAGTTGTTCTGGTTTTGTATCTAGTTGTCATAGTTTAACATAACATATCATTCCGCATCTATTGTAGTTGCCCTGGTTTCGTATGATATTGTTTATCATTCATCACAGTTGGTTTGGTTTTACATTACAAATTTTTACCTGGTAATTCATCTAATATATTGGTTTTGTATTTTTGCAGAGAGAATTGTATGAAGGGTCATCATTTGAATTATATTTGGATCATACTCAATATCAACTCCCCGATCAAATTGCATTGAAATTACCAAAAACAATTGGTCATTTACAAAGAAACTAACATAACCATTATACAAATTAGAACTGATTCAAAACGGAAAAAAGAAGAGGATCTGACATTATGGTCAGTTCTAGAAATATCGGGATCTAATATTTATATTAGTAATATGATGGAGATATTAGGTAAAAATGAAATCAACTATAAGGTAAAAGTTAAATTTATATTTATTTTGTTTTTCCATGCTTCCCATTATACAAATAAACTAGCTTTTAACTTCTACTTTTGACAATACATAGGTAATCAACGATTATATAAATTGTTACCTTAAACAAAATAATTTTCAAATACCAGTTGCTGGTTCTGATGTTCCGAGAGAATTTATTCCTATAAGATTCGTATATGGAAGCATAATAGTAAGAATCATATACTTTCACAACACATGTATTAATTAATAAATAATAACTTTTTATAGATATTACTAATGTAGCACTTGTTAAACCAATATATGGATGTAACACCTTATGTTAATGATAAACTATGCGACATCACATAAGGTTACATCTTCGTTCAATTTCTAACACAAGGACTACGAAGGACAATTTCCAAATGGACATACTGGTAATAAATATAAAAAATAAATCCGTTGTAAATCTAAACCCATTGGCAAGACGTTCTGATCCAACAAAAAAACTACATAAAAATTTATAAATGTCTCTCATCTAATGTATTTTTGTCCTATATATATAAATATATATTGAGAAAATGGTATTCCCCTAATAGGAAAAAGGAAACACCGAGCAGATGGATATGGTAAGAGAACAAAGGACGAGGCCGAGCTGGAAAGGAATATAAACGCACAACAAGGAAGTATTCGAGCATAATAAAGAGTAGAGCTCGAATCGATAAAGAAAGGTAACAATGAACAAGTTGGACGAACACGTTGGCGATCCGAACAGGTTAAACAAGAGCTAAACAAGAATAACCTAGCAGGTATCGCTCGGACTAGCACGCTTCCAAAACTAAGCAATAAAACCAAGCAAAGAAGTTACTAAATTGTGCTCGGTCAAGCATGCGCTCGAAACAGAGCGGGCACATCTTAAAAGAGAAACGTTTTGAACTTTGACTTAAGGCCACTATAAGTCTTAGTCAAACGACTCAATAATTTAGCCATAAATATAGGTTTCATGATGTAAATGAAGTTACGAGTGTAGTAAGTGGGAATAATGGTCATTGTAACCGCCCATGAACGGGAAAAAAGATATAAATATGGGAGAAACCCTAAATAAATGTAACTTCTCTTTTCTAACAATATTAGTTTTTCTACTTGGAAAATTCTTTGTTATTTCCCTTAAAAAATTTGGCGTTATTCAATCCTAATTCAAAGGTTTCTGTTGGTTGGATACTATTGGCCAGAATTAGCGGCTGACGCAGAAAGTTTTGTGTAGCAATGTCATCAATGCCAACAATATGCTAACATCGAACATATGCCAAATGAACCTATGCAAACTGTTCATATCCCTTGCCTTTTTGACAAATGGGTATCGACCTCGTTAGCCCGCTGCAAATGAAAACTGTAAAGATTCTTAATTGTCGCAGTAGACTACTTCTCCAAATGGGTAGAGGCTAAAACCTTATTTCGGACCCGTGCGTATGAGGTATATGATTTCGTTTATAATCGAATTTTGGCTCGGTATGGCACATCACAAATTTTGATAACAGATAATGGTCCACAGTTCCAGAATTTAGTGGTCGCCACCTTTTGCAAAAGATATGGGATTGAGCAGCATTTATCCACGCCATACTACCTTCAGGACAATGGTCAGGTGGAAGTAACTAACATAACAATATTAGAAGGTATTAAGAAGAAACTAAAAAGAGCCAAAAGAAAATGGCCATAAAAGCTGGTGGAGGTCTTATGGGTATATAAGACTACCCTCGGGCAACAACCAGAGATACACTTTTCACCCTCGTCTATGGCAGTGAAGCAGAAATACCGATAAAGATCATCATACCAATCCACTGCATTGAGAACTACGAGGAAGAAACGAACTTGGTGACTAGAGCAGAAAGCATCGAACTCTTGGAAGAGCGTCGCGACCAAGCACGTGTCAAAGCAGAGCACTACCAAAGTTTGATGAGGGGACATTTTAGTGCTTGGTTGAAGCAAAGAAGTTTCAAAGTAGGATACCTAGTGATGAAGAATACGTTCCACGGGTCAGGAGGCGTAGAAACCGGTAAATTAGGCCATAATTGGGAGGGGCCCTACACAATCATTTCATCCGGGCATAGTGGCACCTATCGGCTAGTAGATGGTGAAGATTGCGCCCTGAAGCACCCATGGAATGTAAATCATATTAAATTATATCGCAAATCTGTGTAGAATTTAATGATGCATTTTTTCCCCCTAATGGCGCGGTTTTTTTTAATAAACATCTAAACAATTGCTTTTAATAATATAATTTATGCTTTCGCCACCACATGTTTATTACGAATTCTACATCCTTACAATTAGCAAACGGGTCACTGACCACGCCTAAAGGCTACGCAAGGGACCACACTGAGTACAGACCAAGTGTCTATAAACACGATCGGGCTAATTGGCCACGCCTACGGACTACGTAAAGGCCATACTGAGCCTCATACCTTGTATTGGCTATATTGGTGAACTATTTACAAACAAAGTCTATAGGAGACTAGGAAATAGGGTATGTACGACCTCATGGCGGTTCAGCTAGAAGGACACATTTTGTCATAAGCTACGTAATGAACTCTACTGAGCTCGACCTTTTAAGGATTCGCCGATATAATCATGACAAGTAATAAACACATCTCTAGTAATGTATAAAATTCATAGCATAATCATCGCCTAAATGGGCATCCCCAACTTAGAATATAGAAACAAATAACTTGTGAACAAAATTGTCACAGCACTACGATAATTAGGTTCAACAAAATCAGAGTCATGTCGTGCAACATAATTAAGCACAGTAAAGTCATAGGTTTAAAGTCTTACACCAGCATTATACATTAACTATCAAGAATTTACAGAATGGGGAAGTTTAATGGGGTCAGTCAACGATGTAAATATTTCCTTTGTTTGAGCTTCGATACCTTCTGCACTTATCGGGTCGGCCGAGACAGGGACTATGACAGTTGAATGACCTTCAACACCCTATTAATTGGTTGGCTCAAGGACCAGACGATTGGGCAAGTTTCACTGATCTTGCCTTTTCCTTTGCTATACTCACACCCTTTTACCTCTCTGCCGTGATAATTTGAGGGCATGCAGGCACCTCAATTAAGCGACCCAACGACCTGAGCTTCATTCCAGGATTTAACGCCAGCAACTCGGACACAGCTTGCTTCTTCTCACGAGCTATCATATCCATCATAATTCTTATTATTTGAGCATCTCGCTCATCTAGAGCCGCCTTCAAGTTTTCCTTCCATTGGTGCCTTTCAAGATCGAACTCCCTCTGCGCATTTTCCATTTTTGCTTTCAGGTTAGCCTTTTCTGATGACATCTCAGCTAACGTATCAACTTGTTCTTCCATCCTTTTGGCTTGTGTCAGGCTTTGATTCACCAAATTCGAGCTCTGTACAATGAGCTCTTCATTCTTTTGAATTAGGTTATTATTTTGATTCAGTAGAGCAGTGTTGCCGGTGGACAATGTCTTGCATTTTTCGTCGCTACAAATCAAGGCTTCCTTTAGGGTCGCCATTGTAGCTTGAAGCTTCTTGCTCGCCTCAATAGCCTTGTCTTTGGAAGCTTTGGCCGACCCATAGGTATACCTTAAGTGCACAACCTCTGAAACTGATGATTTGGCCGACCCAAACAACATTAGCTTTGGTTTCCACCTCTCTCTTACCTCCAGGTTGGCAGCAAATATTCGCCGATAGGAAAGTACGATTGAGTTATGATGCAACTGCCAAACATATATGATTAGTTTAATTGGAGACTTTCTTTGGTAAATTATTCAATATAATTTGTTCTTACCTCAATGGCGAGTTCGACCTGTCGTTGAAGGATATCACTCATAGGTATCCCATCATAGTATGACAACTCATGAATACATTTGAGTGTTCAAACATAAGCATTGATGGACGAGGCATAACGACTTTCTTTGCTAGCAGCTCATCCATGATAACATTTTTCTAACTGGTCCCAACACTTTTGTACCCTGTTGAAGCGAGCTCGGGCCTTACGACGTACACAAAAGGGGGAAGTGAACTCATCCCACGCCCTACCAAGCCTGATAGATGAATAGTATATGATCTTACAAAATTCTTCATCCGCTCTTCTACATCTTTTGGAAGCATCTTTTTGGGGTCATTTTCTTCATCCTCACTATCCACCACCAGATCGATTCGCTCGACAGCAATCTCGGGCCCTTTCCCTCGCTCTTGAATTATTGGTTGGGGAACAGGACGATCAGATGATTTTTCCTGCACGAATTCTCCATTATCACTTTGTTCATCTCTCAGTTGTAGTTTTATCGTTACAAGAGGAATAACATCCAACACCAGCTTGGGTTTCTTAGACCAAGGTTTTACTAATGAAGTAGAATATTTATCATCTTCATCATCGCGCTCACTTCGTGCTTGAGCACTTTCAACATTCACTTGTCTTTCAAGAGAATTCATCTCTCATTGGTTCACCTCTTCGACTTCCTGACCCCCCCCCCCATCATCCATCTTGTTGACAATAAAGTAAGGATGACCACTCGACTTATTTTCCTTTGCAAGTCTGAGCCACTAAAAGCCAAACACCTGTATTATTCTTTTCTCGATATCCTTTGCGATCTAAGATAATTTATCTGTGTGAAGAGTATTATCGGCTCTTTGGAAGCATCTTGTAACCAGGTGGAACTGGCTAGGTTTCCAACATCATTCAAAGGATCTTTGTACTCTTTTGATAATCCTTCTTTCTACCATTTCTGGTTGGCCCATTTACCTGCATAAACAATCAATTAAAGAGTAGTTCAGTATTTCACAATCAATTCAAGATTAGTTTAGTGTACGGACTATGCTATTGACACTTACACTTCACTCTCCACCTCATCTCTAATTGGAGATTCATTATCGGTTTCTCATGTTCCCAATTTTTTGGCACAAACACAAATGAGTGCTTATAGGTTTTCTCTAACAAGGGGAGTTCAAAAAATCTTTTTTATCTCAATTAGCTGGGTATAGACGAAAGAAGATTTTGCAAGTTTGGACACATCGATATCTAACAACAAGTCGGCTAGAAAAATCTTAATCCGTAGCAAGCGTGAGCTCAACATTACACTAAGCACCATCCTCCACCTATTAGCAGACACTGGCCACAAATAAACTAGCTCTTAACTTCCACTTTTGACAGTCCATAGGTAATCGATGATTATATCAATTGTTACCTTAAACAAAATAATTTTCAAATACCAACTATTGGTACATATTTGGAAGCGTAATGGTAATAATCATATACTTTCACAACATATGTATTGATTAATAAACAATAAGTTTTTATAGATATTACTGCTTCAACGTAGTACTTGTTAAACCAAAATATGGATGTAACACCTTATGTTGATGATAATCTATGCCGCCTCACATAAGGTTACATCTTCATTCAATTTCTAACACAAGGACCACGAAGGAAAATTTCCCAATGGACAATACTAGTAATAAATATAAAAAATGAATCAGTTGTAAATCTAAACCCATTGGCAAGACGTTTTGATCCAACAAAAAAAATACATAAAAATTTGTAAGTGTGTCTCATCTAATATATTTTGTCCTATATATATTGATGAGGGGGTATTCCTCAGATAGGAAAATGGAAACTCCGATCAGATGAATATGGTGAGAGAGAAAATGACGACCCCGAACTAGAAAGGAATATAAACGCACAACAAGGAAGCAGTCGAGCAAAATACAGAGTAGATCCAGAATCGAAAAATGAATGTAACAATGAACAAGTTGGACGAACATGTTGGCGATCCGAATAGGTTAAAAAAACTGAACAAGAATAACCGAGTAGGTATCGCTCGGACTAGCACGCTTCCAAAACCGAGCAATAAGACTGAGTGAAAAAAGTTACTAAACTGTGCTCGGTCAAGCATGCGCTCGAAGCAAACTAAGCACATTTTAAAAAAGAAATGGTTTGAACTGTGACTTAATGCGACTATAATTCTTAGTCAAACCACTCAGCAATTTAGCCATAAATATAGGTTTTATGATGTAAATTGAGTTATGAGTGTAATAAGTGGAATAATAGTCATTGTAACCGCCAATGAACGAGAAAAAAGATATAAATAGGGCGAAAACCCTAAATAAATGTAACTTATCTTTTCTGACAATATTAACATTTCTACTTGGCAAATTCTTTGTTATTTCCCTTTACATATATGTCTCTCATATAATCTATTTGTATGTATTTTAACTTACATATTTAGTACCTCCAAAGCAAAAATATTTTACTGACAGAATAAAAAATAAATATAATATATCCAATAAAAGTTATTCAACAAAAAAGAAGAATACTTGATTGTGGCGTAATAGTCTGCGAGTACTTTAAAAATTATGTTATACGTAGAAGACTTAACTTACTAAAGCTCGTGACATTGCATCAACAAGAATAACGTAAATATTTTACTTATGAAGACAACACTAACAAATTTTGGGACGGTTTGTTCTAATGTTTTTATAACACTTGATATATAGAGATACTCAAAGTCTATATCAAACCTCTCAGTAATTACTATTGCACCCTCTTGTGTGGATATTCCAGGATTGTTCGAAGGACCAGTTCGGGGAGTATTGGCTTGAGAATTATTCGATCTACTTCCCTCTCGTTTTTTGACATAGGCTCCCAACTTGCCACTTTCAATGATGTTTTGGACCTCATGCTTCAAGGCTATACAATCATGCGTATCATGTCCTATGCCATTGCGGTATTGGCAGAAACGGGTGCTCCGGTTTTCTCTGGGGGATTGTAGTGCTGTTGACTTTCTAAAGTGCACTTCATTTTTAATTTTGTCATATATTGTAGCCATACTCTCCCTGAATTCAGCAAACCACGTTGAAACCCAGAGCCC
This sequence comes from Limnanthes douglasii subsp. nivea, assembly GCA_036936605.1. Lineage (NCBI taxonomy): Eukaryota > Viridiplantae > Streptophyta > Magnoliopsida > Brassicales > Limnanthaceae > Limnanthes > Limnanthes douglasii. The sequence continues at coordinate 169,906,528 of JAUPFV010000003.1, forward strand.
CCTCTTGTTTCTGACATGTTGGCTTTGAGTCTGGTTAGACCGATTCTGCCTCGACCTGTTAGATCCATTTCCAATATCTTTTACCCTATAACCGGACTGATTAGTAGTTGGAGGTGTTGTTTTTGTAGTAGTGGACCTAACCTGGTGGTGTACTCTGGTTTTATTGGTCTCCTCCAACGTTGACTTACTTTCCCACTTGATTTAACAAACCACCCCAGGTCATAGCCTTCTTCCGAGTTACTGAATGGACTAAATTACCTGGATTCAAACCTTGTCTGAGGGAAGCATTCTCAACTTGTTCAAAGAAATTTGCCAGCCCATTCTTTGTGTTCACAAAACGATTGATGTACTCATTTAGGGACTCGTGCGGCTCCTGAGCACAATGGATAATGGTGTTCACATTACCCTTGAGTTTCTTACTTCCAACAAATTGCCTCTGGAAGGCAACCCAAAATGTATCAAAATTTCTTATGCACCCTTGAGGGAGACTGTTGTACCATTTGAGAGCACTTCATGTGAAAGTCTGGGAGAAGGACCTACAAAATAGCTTGTCGTTATCGTCAAAATTCATCACGAAGTTCTGAAACTTCTCCAGATGGTTTTCCGGATGTCAGGAGATTATTTTTACGGACAAAGGCGATTGCCTCCAATTCTTAATATGGCTAAAAACAATATCTTATTAGGAGTAGCAAAAATACCTAGTTCGGACTGAAAAAACAGCAACGGGTCAATATACTGGTTGGCTGACCCCTTACCCTTGCCATGGTGCTTATTAAGCCTGTCATGCCTATCTTTTTTTCTTGAATTTTTTTAGTCAGCCTCATTTTCTTTTTTGACCTTTCTTCATCACTGCTTGAAGGCGATGATTCTTCAAGCTCTGCCTCATTAAATGAGCTGTTGGAGGATTCAGATACATAACTCTCCACAGGTTTAGATCAGTGTGTCTTCTTGGAACTGAGATGGGTCTTTAAGAACGACTCATTTTTTGCAGGATTGTCAGTGTTGTGAAGTACTTACATACTAGATTTTTCTTTAACCTCTCTCTCTTCTTGTTTTATTGCTCTTAGCGCCTCTATTTCAGCTCTCAACTAATTGCGCTCCTCGATAGTATACTCATTGTTTTCCTTTGTAAATTCCACCTCAGGAGATGGAATATTCTGCTCATTCGGATCCATCTGAACTACTTTGTTTGTTGGTTTTGAATTGTGAAATTCAAGCACCATCATGGTCCCACTTTGGTCGCTAATTTGGTGTGGTTAATTTCTGTTTGAAGTTAATTTTGTAAAGTGATTTGGGAATTTAATGTTTAAGGTAGAGAGTAGTGAGATAATTAAGTTGTGTGCTAGCAATAAATTCCGATTACCCCCATTAATGAAAGTGGTTGGGGTATTTATACTTAATTAGTGACCCATGAGCATGTTAGGTCAGATTGTGGAGTCGAACCCATTAGTAATTTGGTGTGACGTGACCAACGTCTAGCTTAGTCATATTCCACTACGTTAGTCATGTCTGGTTTCACTTGATAGGGTTTTTTTGTCCGAACTGCCCATCGAATGAAAACAAGATTCAGTAGCTAAAATATCTGACATCATCAATATTGGCTTTAAAAAATATTTCTTACATATATTACCAAGAGATTCAAACAGATAATCTGAAAAGACAATGGGGAATGGGAAACAACATTATACTTCGTCTACCCAAAGAAGGGGAAACCCATCTAGATTGTAAAAAAGATGAACCAGTGGTCTACCCAGAGATCATCAATTGGGGTCTTCGATTTCCACTTGGACCCCATGATAGTTGAATACTTCGAGATTTTGGATTTGTGCCCAACTCATGTGACACCAAATCAGTTGCTCACTTTGCTCTCCGTGATCATGGCTTTGCAATTGGCCCAAATTCTCCTTTGCATCAAGGACTTCATTTCTTTGACTAAATTATCGAAGGGATCGATACTTCCATTTACTAATCTAACACTAGATGACAATTTAAAGATTATCGATAGACAAATTTTGGAAACAAAGATTTGTTTTCATCTTAGGAGCTTGGGAGAATGGTAAGGAGATTTTTAAAGCCAACCCATCAAAATTAAACCTCGTCTCGAGGAGTAACAGTAAGTCTTTTTATTAAATTATTTGAATTTTATCTCCATTTGATCTTCTACCTATTTTTTATCAAGTTTTTTGTTTAATCCATAATTTTTGAGACGTTACAAGCTTCATCGAAAAGATGTCAAAGAGATTTTGTCAAGCTTGCAACCTGGGTTGAAAAACAATGGGGCAATGAATTTCACACCATCTTTCAACCTATCAATTTTCTCAAGAGCCACCTGTGGAGAATCAACTTGGGAGCTCTTCTCCCTGAACATTTAATGGAACCATCGAACCCTTTGTTTGCCGTAAAAAAACTAGTAGCCCCTGACTTGAAAGTATTTCTGCCCGTTCGAAATAGATCGGATAACCACCTTGCCAAAAAAAGAAAGGGAAAAAAGAACAAAAATACAGGCAGCACATCTGGTGCTAGCCTTTTAGAGGCTCTGACGCTTCTAAAGTCGAAGAGAAAAACAACAGAACAGAACCTCCCCACCATCAAAGAAGGATAAAAACTGAACCTTCTCCAAAAAGGAAGAAAACAGCCGCCCAAAAAAAAGGGAACAACTAAAAGGACTCCTCAAAAGAAAGGAAAAAAGAAAGTTGTGAAAACCGTCAAAGAGGGGCCGCCCGATGCTGATGAAATTGTGGTTGTGCAAGGTCAGCAAAAAGAAAATTAAGCAGGTTCTGAAGAGGGTAGCCCTCAACAAGGAGAAACTGCTTCAGACAATGATCGAGATGATGACAACTTTGATCCTGATAGCTTCACTAAGTTTGATCAATCTCAAGAGATTGCTGGAGATGAAGATCCATTCATTCAAGAACTTCAAGACCAACTTCAAAATATTGGTAAAAGATCTGCTCCTGCTATTTCCGAGGTAATTTCACCAAAAGTCTCTTTGCCTCCAACCTCCCTTGCTATTATACCTCGTCCTAGCTCAATGGTCATCCCTCCTGAAGATCTATACGAAGAGGTTTCACTTTCAATGCAACCCTTTTCCAATCTTGGCACTACAGTACAAAAATTAACCCAAGAGCTTGAATTTACGCGAAATCATCTAAATCATTTGGCAAAAGATATGGTGCACCAAAAGAAGATTGTTGCTGCTGAAAAAGGAATGAGAGAAATCTTTGGATACTTGGTGGAAAAAAATTCATGGATTTCAAATGGCGAAATCATAATTCATCAAATGGCTCATCTATCTCAAGAATTATTTCACATTTGTGCACCAAAAAGATAAGAAAGATCTCAACACTTCTCACCAATATGAAATAAATCAACTCAAATCTAAGCATTTTAAGGAGTTAGCTATAGAGAAGTAAAAATCTGATGGTCTTCAAGTCTCACTTATGAAGATTGAGGAGAAGAAGAATAAATTGATAGAGGATATGATCTCTCTCAAAAGTCAATTCGAAGAAGAGAAAAAGCTTCTTGTTACCGCTATTGAGAATGAATATGCAAAAGACATGCTAACAACCATCAAAAATGCCGAAGAGCAAATATTGTTAATCTTCTTTGAGAAATTCATGCTACATTTTCATAAGGATATGCTCTCCATCTTTTGGGAGGAAATTCCCATCGAAAGTCATCGTAGCGAAGCTTTTGATCATATTCCTAGCTCTTCATCCGAAGAAGCTGAATCAGAGGAAAGTGCTTCTGAGGAAAAGGAAATTTCTGAAGAAAGATCTGAAGACGAATAACTTCGTTATATCCTTTTTTGTGCCTGCCATTCAATAATTGTAAAATCTTGTTTTTTGATAAATACTATTTTACTTGGCATTTAAAAACATATTTTGTTACCATCGATTTGAATTGAATGCAAAAAGGTTTTGTCTCCCCTATATTCTTCTTGCTTTTTTCTTACTTATAAGTTACGTTTACCTTGAAATATAACTTATATTATAACTAAACATATAATATTCGAAGTGAAAATACTTATTTGGATCTTTGAAGAATGTTATCAACTTAATATAAACAAGGTACTTATGCAACGTAATACTTCGGATAATGTTATTTGTATCACCTCGAATATTACAGTACATTTAGAGAATGTAGCACCTTGAATATTATAGTACGTTTTGAGAACGTAGCACTTCGAATATTATAGTACGTTTTGAGAACGTAGCACTTCGAATATGGTTGTTTCTTCGAAAAATATATTCAACACCTCGGAATAATTACTTTTTATCAACTTCAAAGATGACTAGTCTTTGACTAGTACCAAAATAATTTAAACAAACGTACGTAAATAACCATTGGCAAAAAAAAAACTTTTATTGATGTTTCGAATATTTACATATCACCTCATTAAAACTTCCATGGGCCAACAAGGTAGGAAAAAGTGTGCCAATTATTCAGAAAGGAAAAGTTTCAAAATACAATTACTCCCAATACAATTTTAGATGATGTATATTCCAAGGATGCTAAAGTGTCCTCCCCTGATTATCACAAAGATGATAAGAGTCTGGCTTTATTCTTTCCACAACCATATAAAGAACTTCTTAATTGGGGGTCATCTTATCGAGGCTCTTTTCCTTATTATAGAGGAATACATTCCCTAAATATTTATCACCCACCTTAAAATCCCTTCTTTTAACCTTAAAATTATATCTACTTCTCATAAGATTTTGATAATGAATCATATTCAGGTGAGCTCTAACTCTTTTTTCTTCAATCAATTCTAAACTTTCTCTTTTTGCCTCGTCATTCATGTCTTCAGAGTATTCAGCTACTCTAAAAGAAGGTAATGTAGATTATGTAGGACTAACAGCATCCATCCCATATGTTATGGAAAATGGAGTTTCTTTAGTAGCTTCATTGGGAGTTGTTCGATAAGCCCATAACACCTCCTCCAAATAATTCGGCCATTTTCCTCCAACTCATGTCAAATTATTTTATAAAACTTCTAAAATAGATATGGTTGTCACCTCTAACTGACCATATTTTAAGGATGAAAATGTGTGGAAAAACATTGTTGTATCCTCTTCGAAGCAAAAAAAGAAGTCATCTCTATTATTAAACTCAGGACCATTGTCCATGGTAATTTTTCGAGGTGCCCCAAAGTGGCAACAAATTCTGTTTACAATGAACTTAATCACATCCTTGGATTTTGTTCCAGATTGGTTCAACTTTTGCCCACTTCGTAAAATAATCCACTGCCAATAATCATTTGGCGTCCTCCAGAAGCCATTGTCAATGGTCCTATTAAGTCTATTCCCCATTTTTCAAAAAGAATGGCTTCGGTAATGGACATAAGTGGGAATGCAGGTTTTTGAATAGAGCTAGCAAATCGTTGACAAGTATCACAGCCTCGAACTAAACTCTTAGTTTCGTTCATAATCGAAGGCCAATAATACCCTGCCAATAAAACTCGACGTGTCAGTGCCTTAAACCCGCAATATGCTGAACCTTCTCCATCATGCAGCTCTGACAAGATGTCATGTGATTTTTTTCTCAAACATCGCAACAATGGTCTACTCAACACCGTTTTGTATAAAACCCACTTCTTTGCTAGTTTCATATCTTCAGGTAACGTTCCTCTTAACAAGTAATTCGAAATGCCAGTTCTCCAATCACCTCGGATTGTATCTAGAGCAATGAATACCTCCTTAATATACTCACATTGCTCTGATCGGGTTAGAATCAATAGACTCTCCTGTAATAAAATCCAATGATATTCTTTTTTGTATGCAACGGTTTCCAAGGACTCATCAACTGTATTATCTCCTCGGCTTATATGCTCTAAAATAAACGTGATCAAACAGAAGAGTCAGATTTCAAAGCTCTCGAAGATACAGAATCAAGTGTTTCTTTTTAGCTTTGGAAACACCAACCACTTGATTTGCTACTACTTGAGAATTTGTTTCTAAACGCACTAAATTTGCTCCATAGATTTTTGCAAGCCTCAAACCAGCCAACGCAGCTTCGTATTCAGCTTCATTATGCGATGCGTGAAAGCCAAATTTAATAGTTTGAAGCATCATTTCTTTAGATGGAGCAATCATTTGAACCCCAACGTAACATCCTAAAATTCTAGAACCTCCATCAGTTTGAATTATCCACATCGAACTGGTTGGCAAAACTCAATTGTTAATCTCTGCATTTGATCTGCTTGAATGGAATTCAAAAAGAAAATCTGACAAAGTTTGGGCCTTGATAGCCGTTTGAGGTGAAAAGATGATGTCAATATATCCCAACTCAATTGACCACTTAGTAATCCTCCCAGAAATATCTGGGAGTTGCAAAACATTTTTCAGTGAAAATGAAGTTCGAACCTCAAAGGTGTGAGCTTGAAAATAGGGGTACATTTTTTGGCACCCATTACTAAAGCCAAGACCAATTTTTTGAGCTTCAAGTACTTTTTGTTGCTGCTAATAAACTCTTGTTAATATAATACAATGGCTTCAAAATTCCTGAATCTTCACTTATCAATACTGCACTTATCGTAAAATCTGATACCGCAATATACAAAAAGAGTTGTTCTCCACTTCGAGGTTTAGACAGTATTTTTGGTGATGACAACAAATCTTTAACGCTTGAAAGTGTTGATTCACACTCCGAGGTCCATTAAAATTCTTTTGGTCTTCATAACACTTGAAAGAAATAAAAGCATTTATCAGAAAATCTAGAAATGAATCTATTAAGAGCAGCTAACCTTCCTGTCAAAATTTTCACTTCATTGATAGTTTGAGGAGAATTCATTGATACCACGGATTTTAATTGTTCTGGGTCAGCTTCTATTCCCTTTTCACTAATAACATAACCCAATTGGTCTATTCGAGGAACGAGAACGGGTCTTTAGGACAAGCTCGATTCAATCTGTGAATTCGACGCACATTCTCTATTTCCCATTTTTCTTCTTAACCACCTCTGGCTTTGATGTCCATAAATGGTATTGTGGCTCCTTTATATGTTCAACCTTTGATAGACGATCCACCTCGGAAACAATTGCTTCTGACTTTTTAAAAGAAAATGCACGCCTTTTTGTATAACAGGTTTGACCTTCGAATTAATTGCTAGGCTGTGGCATATCACCTCGATTGGAACTCCTATTACATCTTCTATTTTCTAAGCGAAAACATCCAAATTATGAGACAAAAACTGTAATAATTCCTGTCATAAAATTGGGGCCAGTAAGGTTCTGATTCAAAGTACTTTTCCATCAGGCAAAGTGTATTCCTCTATATTTTTGCTTACTGTCAAAGAACCCGGGATTTCCATCGGGTCGTCAACCCTTCTTCATAATCCGAGGTTAACCCCCCTAGTTGTTATTCATCCATTTTATCACCACTGCTAGACTCTCGGATCCGAAGAGCAATGACATAACACTCTCTAGCAACCTTTTGATCACTTCAGACGACCCCCACTCGATCTCTGATGACATACTTAATGTATTGGTGGACTGTTGACACAACTCCATACATCCTCGATAGCCAAGATCTTCCGAAAATGGCACTGTAGCTTGTTGGACAGTTCACCACCATGAATAATACATGAACCTTCTTTTGGAAAGGTCCATTTCCCAGACTCACATCTCCCTCAAATTCCTCAATTACTTGAACCATCACTCTAGTAAAACCAATGATAGTACGTTCTGATTAGGAAATCCGAGGAGGGTTACGCATTCTATCATAAGTTGCTTGCAAATAATATTCGCAGAGCTCTCCGTGTCTATTAGCACGCGTCAGATTTCGACGACAGCAACCTCTACTCCAATAACCACTTCATCTTCATGTGGTTCTACAATGCATCTTAAATAATATTCATAAAAAAGAATAAAGGGAATATCTCTATTACCATATAGATAAGTATACATCTTTTCCTCTATTTGAGTAGCTAGACTCACTACATGCCTTTTTCTAGAACTGTCAGTATTACCAGTCATAGTATCACCCCCAAGATTTGCCAAGGACTCAAAATTCTCACAAAGGCTTCGAACATGGCTTTGCTTCACTAGCTCCTCTACTACCATTAAAAGCAACCGATTTGGATCTGCATCTTAATATTCCGATGTTGTATTAAAATTATCAACCTTTGAGTCCAAAATCATCAATTTTTAGCATGTGTATTTGGATTTGTTGTTTGTGAAGTCGATGCGATAGAGATCTTTGACCCACTGCTCTGCCATTTTATATATGCCAACAACTTCCCATTCTCAATCAAAGTCTGTACTTCATTTTCTAACGCAATACAGTCTGCAGTATCATGTTCGATGTCGTTGTGGTACTTGCAGAACCTGTTATTTTGCTCATCCATTTGCCTATTTATTGAGGTAGGCTTCTTGAAATTCACAAACCCCTTACTTTTTTCATAAATTGTAGCAACACTCTCAGTTAGATCGGCATAATACTCAGGCCTTATCCATTGATTGGCATTGGTCTATGAAATTGGTACCCTGATGCTTGGTTAGAATATTCCTCAGTTCGAGGAGGTAAATCGTTGTTATTTGGACGTGCCGGTAGGGCCAAATTCGAAGATAGCCCCTGATTGTTTGGCATATGTCCATAATTCTTTTGACCAGTTCCAACTACTCCTCAAATTCTGGTCGTTTCTTATACTTTGATTTGGTCCTCCACTTGATCAATCAATGCTCCAAAAGTCAAGGCTCTTCACTTAGTCGTTTTGTTTTCCAAATCTCCTGATAACAATTCTTGTCGAAAAGGCTGTCATTGATACCAATTTCTCACAATTATCCGAACCAGCCTTGGTTACAACCGCTTAGTATAATTCTTTCAGTTTTTCTTCAACTCCTTGTTTGCATTGAATGATCGTATCTCCATTCGCTCGTATTTCTTTGCTCCTCACAAACTGTCTTTGGGAAGCAGTATAAAAATGTATAAAATATGATATAGACCCCCCTTGAACATTTGAGAAAACTCTCGACACAACAGCCTGTCATCGTCCTTGATACCTTTTGAAATCGGATCCTAAAATTTCTATCACTTTTTCACTGAACGTGATATATCTTTGTTTGTCTTTTTTATCCTTTTGTGAAGTGTGACGCTCCTTAGAAAATTCAAAACGCGTTTTTTATGTTTACCTCTAATCTTGCCTGTCGTGCAAGATCGATCAGATTGATCGTCAACATCATTTTTGTCATCCAACTATCTCACATTTGATTTCAGTCTACCTGACTGAATTTTTTGTTCTCTATGGTTATAATTCTTTTCAAGGCTGTAATTTTGTCTAGAAGTTGACTCATTTATACTTCAATGTCTGAATGAGGTTGTCGAACCAAAAGAAATTTATCATGCTTATCATCTGCTCTATTGCAAATCGTGTTTTAATGTTTCGACAGCTGGTCGAACTAGTGGATCGTTTTCGTTTCTTGGATTCATCGTCAATCGAAACAGTTATTTAAGATTCGTACAAAAACAAAAGAGATGGATCGAACAGAATTAATCTAGGCACCAATCAGTGATCAGTCCCCAGTGAAGTCGCCAATTTGATAAGTATTTATTTGGTTTCACAATGTAAGATATAAAGAAGTAAAATGATGTAGAGAGAACTAAATTCTAGATAGAGAAAGTCAAGTAACTAAAGTAGTTAATCCCAAAAGTCAGAGAGCTTTATCAGATCAGCTTTGGCCTTTATACAGAGGCGCAAAGACTTAGATTTAACTAAAACGGTTACAAAAAGGGGTCTAATTTCATATTAGTCTCTTATCAAAATGTAAAGCTTTAATTCTCTCCTATGATTATACAATATGTCATAACATGTTTTATACCTTTACATTTTAGTCCTCGAAGTTCTATTTCTTTATCAATAAGAAGGAGAATCAATGCTAGTAAAACCATACTTCACTAATGATAAGAAAAGAAAATTCAGCAATTACCAAAGTCAACCAATTAATAATTTGATGATAATAAAGGTATACATTTTATTATTTAGCTACATGCTTTATATGCTATTGATAAAAAATTTATTCGTAAAGAGAATACCAAAAAGATAAAACTAATTTGATTTATCAATGAATAAACATTTGTTACAATGGTTGGATCTCTTATTTTTAGTATTTTTTACTCCTAAATTATAGGGATATATGACAGGTATCGTGCATCTATTACAACTGATTATTAAATATTACTTTATTATCCCTTGTTTTCATGAACAATTTAGTAATATACAACATCTTTGACGAATATCCTAATATTTTTAAGTTAGTTATATCTTCAGCTTAGTGTCATTTGGCATCTATCATTCCTTAATATAGGCATTGACGATGCTATCATTTGTATTCATTGATTTATCCTTTTGTTGATACATCTAGCGAAGTCGTTTAACGATGCTTCTACTTATTAATCAGCCGCTTTACCTTTTCCATAAAATAGAATGATACCTAGAAAACATATAACCTTATAAAGACTCCTACATAGTCCTTAAAAATATACATATTTTTTAAAGAACAACAACAAAAGAAAAGATAAACTTCATATGATAATAATAATTAACACAAATTGTTTAATAATATAATTATATATTAGCGATAACATTTTATATTTTTTATATACGTCCTTATTTTAACTAAATAAAAACTATGTTATTAGACATAAATTTTAACAATACCAATATATCGCTAACTATACCTTCTAAATAATATATACATAAACTTCATAGATTCGGTACATGCTTCTAATTGCTGTCAATTAATATTTTCATTTTAACAAAAACAACTTTTAACGATGGTTATATTTTCGAAACATTATAAACATTTTTTAATATTATATTTTATATAAATACGTATGAACTTTTGACATTTCAGTTCTAATTTTCTTGTCACAACATCTGAACCACTCATCTTATTTTATATCAACGACTAATATTTATTTGATTTCTTTATATAAAATTACAAATTTTTTTCAGATATTTTCAAAACTTCTCTCTTTACCTTTTATCTCTAACCATTTTTTGTATCCGTCGGTCTTCAACGTCTTCACCCAACAGTTCACCCGTTTTTATTGATTGATTATCAACTATAAAGTATATCTTAACAACACTCATCAAATTTCTAAACTAATTATTAGGTTAATTACTTTATATATGATAATAAAATAAATATTATTTTTTTTCCAAAAGTAAAACATACGCCAATATTTAACAAACTATTATACTTTATTATATATTTTTATAAATCGATCAACTTTCCATCATTAAAATATTATTGTATTTTTAAATACTAGTAATCAAGAAAATTTATAATCATGTATTTTTATTACAATATTTCCATTTTTTTTTATAACATCGTTGTTATTTGGTCCAATTAATTAATTTTTTTGTTTTATTTATATTTATATTAGATTTATTATTTATTATCAATTAAATATCTTTCAAATTTTAGTTTATTATTTTAATAATAACAGAAAATATCAAGTATTTCCTCTATGATATACACATCGTAATTATTGAAATTCAAATAAATTAGTGCATACAAATTAATTTTTAACAAACATATAAAATATATATAAATATAAATACAAAAATATCTAATATATAACAGTTAGATATTATATATATATATGGAATATTTGTAATAAACTATTTATAATATCTAAATATAATTATAAAAAATATAAAATATATTTGCATGTCTAAGTTATTGAAATTAGAATAAATTAACGCATACAAATTAATTTTTAACAAATGTATAAAAATTATCGTAAACAACAAGTTAAATCTGACACGTCACAACTATCTTGCATGTGATGACACAACTATCATGCATCTGTCATGTCATGCACTCCACAACTATCATGTTTATCACGTTTAGGCTGTCATGCATGGCGGTCTATTATGTGAGACTATGTCATGCATGATAATCTATCATGTCACGTCATGTCATACAGAAATGTTGTCATGCATGATAATCTATCACGTCATGTCATGTCAGAAACTGTTAGGTAAGTCATTGGATGGGCTAGGCCGTCATGTTTACCATATTTAGCTACCTGACTCAACAGGTTTTCTATCATTGAATAATTTCTTGAATTTAGCACCCATTTGATATAGTTGATGAGATATTGAAGACATATACTTATTTTTTTCGGAACTTGATTAATGTAGTATGCAACTAAAAATTGGGTATAAAATTAAACAATTCTTTGGTAAAGGATGGAAAATACCCAATAAGTTTATATACATGCAAATAAACAGAGAATATATATTGAAGAATACATACATTACCTTATGATAAAAGAGTCTTTCCCTTCATAAAAACCTAAAACCTACATTCCAAAAAGGAAAAAAGTTTTCACAAATCCACAAAAAGAGAAAATAAAAACATTAAAAACTATGATTCTTGAGAGATTATTATAATTTTACGATTTTATGCTATTGCTTAGAAAATTGAAACCATAACGAGCACACTCGTTTTCCGATGAGAAAGAACATAATATTGTAATAAGATAAAAGAGAGTTTTATAAAGAATTGATCACACTCATTTTCATAATTTGGCCGTGAGACTCTTTGTCTTTCGTATTTCACCCTCATCTGCCACTAAAATCATAGTTAATAGGATATCTAGGTAACAACTACAAAAAACAATACTAAAAATGTACCTTTTTTTAAATTATAGTGGCTACAAAAAACAAAATACTGAAAATATACAAGTTTCTCTACAAGTTTTATTCATTTTATGTTGATTGTTTTTTAGTATATATATATAATATTTATATATAAAAATTCATTTTTATTTATATATATATATATATATATATTATCAATTGTGGTGAGGTATTTATATGAATTTGGATTAAAATGAAATTGTTCAAATAAAAATAATTAAAATTATAATACGTAAATTTAATTATTTACAATATTGAGAAAATCTAAACGTTAAATTTTGATCATTTAATTAAAGTAGATCTTTATAAAGTAGATTAAAATATGTTATTGAGCCAGTATTCAATTTTACTCATAGATTTATGAAACTTTATTTATATTTTATTCATATAAATAGTCAAATCTTAAAATTAAAGCGATGAACCAACTAACTCCTTATAACCAACTCAATAGGGTATACCACTAAAATATTATCAATATACCATCACAACCCTACCATTACAAACTTGAGAGATTAATATTACAAAACCATGAGCTGAAAAAAAAACAATGGCACCATAACTATATAATCACGGATAACTCTTTTTTTTGCTATTCCTCCACTTGTAAAGTTTTCACCTAGCTTCGAATAGTTAATATAATCAAAATTTATGTTAGAAAATTGATTCTTATTCTTGTTTTCATCTTCTCAAGATATTACATCATCATACTACTTAGAATCAGTTGCATTACTTCATCTACAACGCACATGTTATATGAATATTCAACTAGTGAAATTAAATATCGCTCAAGCAACACGAGCATTCTCTTGGATAAAGAACTAAAGCCTTTGTTGAATTTGATTACAAAACGAGCACATTTTAATTTTTTCATTTTCGGGTTCCAACCAGCGTACCTTACTCTTGCTTTGATAAATTCATGAGACATGATAATTTTTCTGAGTACAAGCCGCTTAAGCAAGCACGACAGAACCCGGGGTGCAATCCAAATCAAAGGATGTTAAGAAAATTAAAATGTAAATTGGCATTAAGAAAACTACTATGGGAATTGTATGAGATTAAATAAGATATGGTTATGGAGGATGGACCGAGTGAGGACGGGCTAAAGGCACTCGGTATAATGGAGGCAATCTATATCGTGAGTGTGTTAGCCAGGTCTGGTGGTACTATAACAAATGTTTTAGTTCATGAAGTTCAAAAACTAATGGGAATTGGTTTTCTTGGAACTTCTTGTGTGAAAAGAATTTATTTTTTTCAAAAGGATATATGTGGAATTTTCAGTTTAAAGATCAATTAAACACTACCAAATTTTGTTCTCGGAAAAATTGCACTATCGAATCATGCAAGCATAGGTAATAAATACATTTAAACTCGATATAAACTCGAATAATGGTCTGATCGATAATTCGCTTATATGTAGCTTCTCTATTCTTGACGAACATGTGGAAGTGATACATTTTGCAGGTTAGATTGGACGTACCCAATACTAGGATGTGTGTGCTAAAAAACTGTTATATCCCGATCGATAGAATCAGAATCAGAAAACTGAGGTAGCCAAACATGGAGAGGAATGAGATGGAAACAAATTTATGGTAAATTGTATTAGTTGAATCAACATCGAGAAGTCAACAGTCGAGACGAATAGGAAGAGGATGGTAAAAGGCGATAAACTCGAATTTGATGAATCAACTATGATTCTTTATACCTTTCCAAGTGGAGAAGAACAATGAAAACTCAAAGGTCTCAATACTGATACACTTCCATTCTATTTATATGCGTTGCACACTTGTCACATGTTTATTTCTAACCGCTATGGTCATTTGGTCTCATGATTAAGAGCTACTATGATCTTAGCGTGTGTTAGTTGTTTTATTTTTTATTATCTCAAATACTTGCACATTTAACAAGAAAAAAACTCAAAGGTTATGCTTCCAACCTAAATTTTGTGTCCTCACGAGAAACCACATTAAGCATGTTCGGGATTGAGATATTATTGAATCAACGATTAAGTCTTGGAAGACAACCTACCTTATATTTTACAAAATCAATGAATCTTCTCGAGAAAATTTTAAAAATAGTTTAAGGAATTAGCAAATGAGGTTGAGAAACTGGAAAAAAAATACAACTATGAGTTGAAGAAAAATAATGTCAAGGTGAACGCTAACACTGAAAATATATCATTGTTGGAATCCAAAGTATCTAGTATGTAGCTGAAACCTCTGAGGAACATACTCTAACTAAGGTTGGACTGTCCAAATTAACACATTTACAGCTCAAGAAAAAGTGTTATTGTTGTTTGCTAATAAACACGCTGAAACTTTGAAGTCAACAATAGTTATTGGTTTCTATAAAAATTCTCAACCTTCATTTAGGCTCTTTAAGATAGATGATGCCAGTCAATCAAAGGCTAGTAGGACTGGTTGTTGAAGATAATAGGTGTGATTTAGAGGATGATGTAATGTAAGATAACGAGTCAAAGACCGGAGAAAAAGACCAAACTCTAAACTGATATTGTTGTTGGATCGCTTCATTATGATGTCCATCTCGGAGCCAAAGAGAACAAGGATTTTCACATATGGTAATATGAGGTGTCATTCTGTATACCATGGTAAAATGATTTCATATGTGGAAAAATGATTTTCACATGTGGTAGTCCGAAGTGTCATTCTGTACACTATGGTAAAAGAATTTTCACATGTGGCAAAATGATTTTCACATATGGTAGTTTGAGGTATTATAATTAGAAAATAAATCGTATTGGTAAACCATTGAAATGCATAACACTTGTTTTTAAACTCTTTTGCATCGACTATGATTGTCGTCCATCAAAATCCTACTAGTGGCAGTCTTCACGCTAATATTTTAGAATCGCAGTGAGCTTAACTAGTCTCACTATGAAGTTATCTTAATATTTCGAGGGAATTTTTAGGGTCGAGACATCAAAAAATAGGTTGGCTCAAACCCTATTTGTGCAATGTCCCACCAACAACAAGAACCTGCATGCTTTAGGCTTAAACCTCTGGGACCCTACCACTTCGGCTCCAAGATTTCAATTGATGGTTTTTACTTTTTCGATATATAATCCAATTAGAAACCTATAAGGGCTTGAGGTTTGGTAGATGTCCTCAACTCATATTTTATGTCATAATCTCAGCTCTATCGACCATTGAGTTAACCTATTTGTGATATCTAGTTTTCGAAGAATATTAAACATCAGAAAAGAAGTATGAACCATGATAGAGTGTCTTTGGAAATAAAGCGTCATATTTCTTGCACAGACAATAAAATCTAAAGAACAATTATCAAGTTTCAAGTGCATGGTATCTTCTACTAGCAAACTTTTACTCACATTATACACATTCTTCAAAAAACTATCATCTTCTCTTATCAAAGTAACACTTAAAACATAATCAGAGAGGACTATATAAACATATAACTTCTCTCTTGAAACTAGAATAAATTAGGTCTCTTGAGAAGAAATATGTCTCGTCACACTATTTTATCTACAAGAAGATGCTAGCCTTTATTAGGACTTGGAAGAAAGGGGAAAATTTATTCAAGCATCGAGAGATAGACTTTTTGAGAGTTGTTAGTATTCCCGTCAAAATTTGTACCCCTTTAATGGACCAGGGCAGCTACATCAAATCAGAAGCCTCTGCCCATGTTGGATAAACTTTTATACATTTTTACTAGACCAAATAACCATGAACTTTCAAGATCTAAGTCCGAAGGTGCACTTATTTGGATTAAGCTTTAAGTTGACAACCATTAGGTTTTCAAAAGTCTACACCATATCAGTTGTATGCTTGGAGTCTATATCACTTTTGACTAACATATCATTAATGTATACCTTAAATTTTTAATTGATATGACATGTAAAACGCCTTGTTGACCAATCTCTAATAAGTCTCCCTGACATTTATCAAGTTAAAAAAATGAAATTTAAACAATGTAAGCATTGGTCAATACAAAAACTTTTCTTTCTTGATCTGATATGTGTATTTGAATTTTATTTACACAGATTATGCATCGATAATGTGAAATATCTATTCCCCGAGGTGGAGTCCATAATCGATACCAGAAACGAGTTTCTATGATATTTTCTATTAATTCCATGAAATCAGCACACATCCTCCAGCTTCCACTTTTTATTCACCACAACCGATTTGGTTGATAACCTATCAACTTTGGAAATTATCATATCATAATTTATTGATAAAAAATAAATCAACTCACCGTCAGATCTTTTGCCAACAACGTTTCAATTCTCAATATTTTTTCCTTCTTGAAAACAATACATTTCAGCGTCCTTCCTGAAGATAACAAATTTGGGGCCAGTTCTAGGATTGGCAAAAACTTCAATCCCTTTGTGATGCCCTAACGTTTTTAATGTTAATGATGCAAAAATTGAGGGTCTCTATGAGACTTATTTTTACCAGATGTTATACTGATGGTGCGTGATATACTATAACAGTTGTGATAACGACTAAGGTCGTGGATCAGTAATTTTTCAAGACTCGATGTTGGGGATAAATCAAAGTCACATTATTTCCTAAAGTTTTAATCTTCGATTCTACCGGAGCCAACAAGTCAAGGTTGTTCTTAATATGAATGAAATGTCATTTATAATCTCTCTAACTTTCCCTAACCTCCTGTCTACAATGCATGATAAATGCCTCATGACCATTGAACGTTTTTTCTTCCGATGAACTGATGCCTGAACAAAATCCACAAAGTCTCAAAAGGTTAAGGCTAACTAATGGAACTAAGTCCAATCAATTCCCTTGAAGGTCAATGAAAATTATCGGTCACATGATCCTATAATTATCCACAAAAATGAACATGACATTCCTTAACTGTTCAATGTGGTACTTTGGGTCACTAATCCCAGTCCCACCATATTTTTCCATCTTGAAAAGATAAAACCTCCACAATAACTCTTCAACCAACATTTACGGGGTAAATGGGCGACTCTTCTTTTGTAGCATTGACTACAAAAAACGTATATATAGATCATATTTTGATGATGGATACAAACCCATCTAATAATGAGGCTCTTCTTGGTGGTTATTCATTTGATACCTATACCCCCAGTCACTGCCCTATGAGGTAACTGTAGACAATAGTTCAGATTGAAGCCTTGTGGCTACAACCCGCCTGGCAAAACTACTAGATGAGGATTTTATTGTTGTTAGAAATCAAGGAAGAAGATAACTAGATGAGATTTTACATTTATTTCTGGTCTATGCATAAACATAGCTGAAGAAAGCTGCACATATTACTGAGGTACAGACGTAACCTCGGTTTGATTCGATTCAACAGTTGCAGCTAGTGCAATGTCTGTCATCCTATTTCAATCTGAATTTCAAACCCTCTCTAAATATTTATTGGACGCTAGTTACAGACTCAACTAACACTGATGCCCTCCATAGTGGTCATTTATTCGAGAATAAAACTAGATGATGTTATGGGAAAATAAAATTAGATGAATGTTGTACATGTTATTCGATTCCAGACACGAACGTAGCTGAAGAAGGCTCGATACTAAGGTAGAGGCATAACCTCGATTTGCTTCGGTTCAACAGATGCAGCTGTGGCAATGTTTGTCATCTTGTTTTGATCTGAACTTCGAAATCTCTCCAAGTATTTATTCGACTATGGGTACAGACCCATATAATATCGATACCCTCGTAGTGGTCATTCATTTGATACTCATACCCCCAACCTCTAACATTGGAGGTAACTGTAGGAAATAGTTGGGACTGAAGCCTTGTGGCTAGAACTTGGTTGCGACATCTATGAACACTTCTAATATCTAGATCTAGAATTATGTATGTATGAGTTTCTTCTTCCATGTCGTCTCTTCAAGAAAAAGAGACAGTTAAACAACAGATCTAAGTGATTCAAGCGAATAATATCTACAAGAACAATCTCAAAACTGCAATATATAACTGCTAGGATGAAGAATCTATGAAGTAGGTATTTTGAATCCTTTCCTAATAGAATCATTAACGAAAATACGATTTAATGTTGTTCAATAGATATACTGCATGATTCTAAATATTAAATAAATGGGTTTCGAAACTAAGGCGTCATATCAATCGATACAGAATTGTATGAAATCAATGATTTAATTTCCTGTAAATAATCCGTGTCATTGAGATTATATTTTTTTTGAACTGATTAGGTAATGGATTTATGATTCAAAAAGAAATATTTATTGAACTAATCACAAAACCATAATTATAATTACATGTTTTTATATTTATGTTCAATTAGAGAATGAGACTATGGGTTTGCTTATTAATTTAAGGTTAATTTGTTGTTGTAATTTATTTATTTTTACAGTTAGGACCTAGACCGAAGTGTAAAATAGAGACAACAAAGTGACGGCATGACTCATTCGCTGTGATACCTATTGATGTGATCACGACGAAGGGTTCACTTCATTGGGGTGAAGTTTATCAAGCGTGAAAAATGACATGTTCGGCAGGGAGAACCCTAGTTCACTACGAAAAATACAAAGTACTCTAACAATAAACCCATAAGGGTCATAAGGTTGGGTATTCCTTCTATCAGACCTTATAACCATATGCTATGTGCTTGAGCATGATGTATTTATATGTATATGTGGTTAATCAAGATATGCTCAAATGTTTATATAGAATTTGATGATTAAGGTTGTTTGGACTACGGTAGGTAAATCGTTAAATCAATTAAGCAACCAAAAGAAAAGTTAATTGATGAATTGAGGAATCGAATGTTTTAATAGTTCATAAAATTACTGTTACCGTAAGTTTTTTATATCGGACCAAAATAAGGTGAATACTTGACATGATTAATCATGAACGTAAGAAAATCATCAAAAAATTAATCATTAAGTTTTTAGTTAAAGTACAAAAATCAATCTAAAAAGGGTTCCATTGCACTTAACCAATTAAAATTAGATTAATACTATTTTTTCAAACTCATAAATACATTTTAGGGTCAAGCTATATAGACCCAAATGTGGTTTAAGTATACCCAATTTTGAGTTTACCTAAAGGTGGTATAAGTTTACCCAAATTTTGACAAAAATACCCTTTATATGGATATAAGGTTTTTTTTACTAACCTTCATCCACCTCATTTTTTCTCTTACACTCTCTAAATTCTCTATAAAACCTTCAAGTTCTCTCTAATTTATCCGGCTAACTAAAATCCAGCGAACTAAAATATGAAAACTTAGTCTTAATATCAAAATTAGGGTTATGGTTGAATTAGGTAAAAAAAATCATAATTTTAGGGTGTTTGGAGGCTGAACGAACCATAGGTATAGGGGGACGTACCAGCTGGTATGCCCCCCTTGTACCGGCCGTACACCCCCTCTGTACCGATGGTACAGGCGTAGCGTACCAACGAGTACGATACGCTCTGTACCTATGGTACGCTCAGCCTCCGCTGCTGGCCATTTTCCGGCCGAAGTTTGGCCGGAAAATGGCCTCCAAACACCCTAAAATTATGATTTTTTCAATAATTAAATCTTTAATTTTTTTAAAAAAAACTTTCCAAAAAAACAAGTTTTGATTTTGTGTTTTTATTAGAAGAAGTTTAAAAAAATTGAAAAGAGTTTGAATGTTCTTCAGGCAACTTTGAATGTTCAAGAAAAATTTGAAGAATTTCACAAAATTGTAGTAATATGGGGTTTGATCTAGTAGAGAGTTATGTTTTTTGGGTATACATAGCCAAATAGATTGTTTTGTGAATTGGGTGGACCTAGGATATACTTAGTGTTTTTTTTAACTTAGTGGCAATTCAGATATTAAATGAAATTTCAAGGGTTTTTTCGTCCTAAAAAAGTCAAATAAAAGTCAACTGCGTTTTTTGGGTATACTTAAACCACATTTGGGTATATATAGCCATACCCTACATTTGATTATGTTTGTATAAAGGTATCTTATTAACGATGTATGTTATGTTTTACATACAATACTTAATGTTTAATCTTAAGCTTTAAATGTAGTGTGAATATATGTATTGTATATTTAAATGTTATGTAGTTACTAGTGTTATTTACAGTTCAATAGATAATAAACCTCCCAAGTTAGATAGGTCATATTTTAACAAATAAAAATATGAAATTGAGTTGTTCTTTGAGCATCATGATTATGATCGAACAATAATGGTACCAAAACCTACACACTTTACAGAAGTAAGTACTCATGAGGAGACAAAATAATTAAGAAATTGGGATAACCCAGTAGGTTGTGCTTGATCTTAATGCGACAAGTTATTCCAGCATCATTCCATGGGGTTATCCCAATAGATATCATTCCAGCATCAAATGAATTTGTTTTCGTTAGAAATAATAATGGTGATGTTTTAATTGCATATGGTAGACTATATAATAGGCAAATTTCTTTGGTTGATGAGCATAGTTATCAGTGGCGTGCAGCGGTCCGTGGTGAAGAGGGCTAAAAAAGCCACAGCAGCGAGGCATTCGGCGAGTCGATGGCCATATGACATGCGGTGATCTATTACTTGAATAATATTTTTATAGCACATAACTATAATTTAAATAGTATTGTAGACTACTATTTAGCACATCCGAGTAAAAACATAGACTAAAATACATCATCGTCAAAGAAAACATCTTCACACCTATCATCTACATCATGTTCTCCATTTATATCCCATAAAGAGTATATTCTTCTTCAGAGTCTTCATCAACAAGCCTCCGATCTCTTATGCGAACCGCTAAAGACGATGGATTCTTAGACCAAATATTGTAGTATACTTCATCAACCTCAACAGCTCCAATATCAACTCCTTTCAAAATATCTTCATATTTTAAAAACTTAGTTTTAGGTTTTTATTTTTTTAGTTCAAAAAACAAAATTGGATTTAGCGCCTCACCACGGCCGCCGTATATGTATGATCAAAATTTCATGGACTAATTATTAATATATAATTAACGTTTTCCCACCGACGATTAACAATTTTCCAACCAGTAGTTGATAATATGTCAATCGTCGGGGACCTAGTCCTTAAAAGTTATAAGTTTTTCTAAAATTACGTCTTCCTAGAACCGACGAGGAGAGTCCAAAGGATCGGTGGGTGAAGCCTCTCTCCCCGAAGGGTGGATCTAGACTCAACCGACAATGTACTATAGACCCAAACGGCGGGGTTTATTCCTAGATTAAAAATTATTTCATGCTTCCCCCATCGGGCTTAAGGGTCTCAACTGGCAGGGGAACACGGGTTCAGTTCTTTCCAAATCGGGAAGAACTTCAAAAATAGAGTTTTTTAACAGATTTGTTTTAAAGAATACCTTATTTGGAGTTTCATGCTCCTCACCAAGGTTCTTCTTCTAAATATTTATTCGAAAATTGTTGGGTTTTTTGAAGATTTTTTTTAGGTTTGGGGTTTTTGAAGTTTTGAGAGGTTTTTTATTTATTTATTTTTGAAATTTTGTAACATTTTGTGTATAAGAAAGATATTGGGGGAGAACATTTTGTGTTTTATATGTTTAGGTTAAGTTTACCCAAAACCACTACAAGACAAAAAAATATTCTACTTAGTCAAAAGGCAAAATGGTAAAAGTCTAATAATTAAAAAAGATTCCATAAATTTTAGAGGTGGTTTTATATATTTGGGACCAAATTTAACCAAAGCCTATTTATATTTTAGATTTCACTTATATATATATATATATTTATATATATATATATATGGTTAGTTTGTACCTAAAATCATTCTAACTTTACCTAATTTTGAGTTCACCCATATTTGGTATAAATGCACCATTTTCTAGACCAAAGTATCATTTTCGGGGTATTTAAAGATTTGTTTTCTTCCAATAAACCACATTTACCCTATTTTCTCTAATACTTCTCTTTAACCCTCACTTTTCTCTCAAAACAATTGTATTTAAAAAAAACACTATCACCATAAGTGCTCAGTGCCGTGCACCATAGGTGCTCAGTGCACAAGCCTCGTACTGATGGTGTGCTAGGCCCGCACCATCATTTTGAAATATCCGTAACAAATCCAAACTAACCGGGTGGACGGAAAAAAGCTTATATATGATTTCCCTTCCGTCTTTGGACGGTCTATGGAATTCGTAATAGTTTAACCTCATAAGTTCACTGAACAAGTATTGGAATTGCGACCGACCGTCTTTCTCGATCTTCTGTTGTACACGGTGAAAGAGCATTCATATTTTTTTGGTCACGGTAGACTTCCTCTTAAGATTATTCGGATCTACCAATTTTATGTAATTTATGTATCTCTCGCACACGAAAATTATTCTCGGAGTTTTTCGAGAAAGTCTATCGTGACGACGTAATATAACCACAAACTCGTTGTTTATCGCAGTTTTCTTAACCCAATCGATCAATTCTTCTTGCGTGTAGTGAGATTTCATGTCGAACAAATGACTATAATCAATGGATCAAAGGTCTGATATTATCTCCTCTTTTACCATACATGAATAAATAGCTCGTCCTCCTCCTATATTCACAAAAAAAAAGTATGTTAAAACTTTGTTTTTCACCGCACCCGTCGGGTGACACACCGCGTACCGACGGGTGAACTATTCTCAACTACCGGGTCAAAATATTTCCCCTGCTAGGGAGATGTTCCAAAAAAATCCAAAACATTTCCTAAACATATGAGGAACATAAACCGCCGGATGAAGTGTTTTCATCCACCGAGAACATTTGCGGCAGTTGACAATTGTCCAACCGGTGGTTGACAATATGTCAACCGTCGGGGACCTAGTACTTAAAAATTATATTTATTTCTAAAATTACGTCTTCCTACGACCGATGGAGAGGGTCCAAAGGGTCGGTGGGTGAAACCTTCTTCTATGGTGGGTGAACTGAGACTCAACCGACGATGTACTATAGACCCAATCCACCGGGTTGATTCATAGATCTAAAAGGATTTCATGTTTCTCCTGTTGGGGTTGAGGGTCTTAACCGGCGGGGGAACACAGGTTCAGTTCTTTCCGAATCGAGAAGAACTTCAAAAATGAAAACTCTTCAATGAATTGGTTAGAAATACTACATTATTTGGAGTTTCATGCTCCTCACCAAGGTTCTTCTCCTAAATACCCATTCAAAAATCGTTTCTGTTTTTTTAAAAGATTTTTTGGAGGTTTGGATGGGTTTTGAAGTTTTGAGATATTTTTGACTTTTTTGAAATTTTGTGTATAAATTGAATATTAGAGGAGAAAAATTTGTGTTTATATGTCTAGGTTAAGTGTACCCAAAAACTACTACAAGACAAAAAAAATATTATACTTGGCCAAAAGGTAAAATAGTAAAAGCGTAATAATTAAAAAAGATTCCATAAATTTTGGGAGTGGCTATATATATTTGAGATCAAATTTAGCCAAAGCCTATTTATATTTTAGATTTCATATATATATATATATATATATATATATATGGTTAGGCTATACATACCTAAAACCAATCTAACTTTACCTAATTTTGAGTTCACCCATATTTGGTATAAGTGCACCATTTTTTGGACCAAAACATCATTTTCGGGGTATTTAAGGAGTTTTTTCTTCTACTAAACCACATCCACCATATTTTATCCGACACTTATCTCTAACCTTCACTTCTCTCACTAAAAAAATTGTTTAAAAAACACTAGTACCATAGGTGCTTAGTGTTGTGCACCATAGGTGCTAAGTGCACAACACTTATGGTACGTAAACCTCATACTAATGGTGCGCAAGGCCCGCACCATTGGTCCTGTGGTGCACAACATCGAGCACCTATGGTGCAGGCCATTACGCACCATTGGTGTTGTAGCACCTATGGTGCGTAATGGCCAGCATCATAGTTGCTATTACTTTATAAAAGAAGACTACAATTTCTTTTATAACAATTTGTTCCGAGTAATTATCGATATTTTTTTTATTTGACAAAATATTAACCTAGTTTATTAATTTAGTATTATTTTTTATGTGTTAGTTATTTGTGTGTTGAAATTTTTAAAAAATTGTTGATGTTTTTAGAAACCTATTTTTTATATGTTAATTTTTTGTGTGTTAATTTTTTTAGGTATTTTATTAAAAGCGTATTCTCGAATATGTTTGAATGTGCAATAATATTTTCAAGAGCTTAAGAAATTTGTAGAAATATAAGGTTTAATCTACTAGATGAAGGTATTTTTATGGGTAAAGTTAGTAAATTATGTTGTTTTAGTTTTTGGATTAACTTAAGATACACTTAGTATTAGGGTTATTAATGTTATTTATTTTAGTGTAATTGGATCGACTAGTCGACCAATTTAATCATGATACATTATCAAACAAGTCGTAGAGTGCGGAGTGCACGCTTGTTAGATTAGATCATGATTAACAGGGTCAGAGGTCGAGCTGATATGTCAGTTTGGAAATTTTTTATTTTGGTTAAATCGGCTATTGTTGCAAGTCAACAGAATTTGGAAATTGAAAATTTGAACGTTTTATTCAAATTTTATATTTCAGCCGTTTTATTACAAAACCAGTTTAGAGACCTTAACTGCCCTAACTTCCAAACTGTTTTTTGGTTGGTCGAATAAATTAAATATGGGTTATGTTGAAAAAGAACATCATATCATTTTTCATCATCTCTGTTCAATAGAATATCTCTGATTTTATCCAATTGAAATTTTTGGAGAACCCCAAAAGTATTTCAGTAAGAAATTGTTTACAAGACTTCAGAGATTATCCAGAATCGAAACACTGTTTTTCTACATTTTATTGAAATATTCTAGTCTTGTTGATGAAGATAGAGATGACAAACGGAGGAAAATCTGCGAAGGAGATGATAAGTAAATTCGCTAAGTTAGACAAATTCGAAGGACATGATTTCAGACGATGGCAGAAAAAGATGCATTTTATATTGACTACCCTCAAGTTTGTGTATGTCTTGAGTACCCCCTGGCCACAGATCACGGAGAATGAAACGTTGGAACAAACAAGGAGGCACACCAAGTTGGAGAATGATGACTACATTTGCCGAGGCCACATATTAAACGGTATGTCTGATACTTTGTTTGATGTATACCAAAATTTCGAATATGCAAAAGAGTTATGAGATTTTATAGAATCAAAATAGTAAGCAGAAGATGCTTCTAGTAGGAAGTTCCTGGTTAGTAATTTCATAAATTACAAAATGGTTGAGTCTAGACCTATAATGGAACAATATAATGAACTACTAAGAATTCTGGGTCAATTCGTTCAACACAATATGAAAATGGACGAATGTATTTCGGTTTCTTCTGTTATGGACAAATTTCCTCCTTCATAGAAGGATTTTAAACACACACTGAAATACAACAAGGAAGAAATGAATCTAGTCGAACTTGGTAGTCATTTTAAGATTGAAGAGTCTCTAAGGGATCAAGATGAAATAAGTAATCCCAAGGGTAAAAACCAAGTGGGAAACTCATCTGTAAATATGGCTGAAAGCAACAGATTCTTTAAGAATGGAAATACA
Source organism: Limnanthes douglasii subsp. nivea (assembly GCA_036936605.1). NCBI lineage: Eukaryota > Viridiplantae > Streptophyta > Magnoliopsida > Brassicales > Limnanthaceae > Limnanthes > Limnanthes douglasii. The sequence goes on from JAUPFV010000003.1 coordinate 169,932,656, forward strand.
GATAAGGGGAATAAACGAAAGTTTAAAAGAAACAACAAAAACAATAATTTTACCAGCAAAAAGCCTAAAATGACATGCTGGAAATGTGGCAAACCTGGTCACTTTAGGAGGGATTGTCGAGTTGGAAAAGGCATAAATAATGTTGGTCCAAGTGGGAACAATGTTGGTTCGAGTGGAAACAATGCTGGTTCAAGTGGATCTAAGGATCTTGAAAAACAACAAGGTCAGATTTTATTTCAGAATTCTAATTCTGGTCAGAATTATATATCTCTAATATCTGATGCATTTTATGTGCAGGATGATGATGTTGCTTGGTGGGTTGATTCGGGAGCAACAAGTCATGTATGTAAAGATCTTCGGTGGTTTAGTAATTTTCAACCGATTGAAGATGGATCTTCACTTAAGATGGGAAATGTTGCTACCGAACCAATTAAAGGACTAGGAAATGTTAAATTACTATTTACTTCTAGAAAGTACATATTATTGAACAATGTATTGTATGTTCCTGGGATTCGAAAGAATCTTTTGTCTAGTGTTGTTTTAAACAATTGTGGTTTCAAACAAGTGTATGAAAGTGGCAAATATGTTATTGTCAAAACATGGTGTATTTATAGGATTCAGATATTTATGTAATGGTATGTTTATGTTAAATATTAATGTTTCATTCGAAAATGATTATGTTGGTATGACTTCTACTAGTGTGTGTAGAAATATGAATAAAACAGAATTATGGCATGCTAGATTAGGACATGTTCATTATGGAAGAATAAAAGACATGTAAAAAATGAGCCTTGTTCCTCCTGTTGATGCAAATAATGAAAAATGTAAAACTTGCATGTTAACTAAGATAACTAGAAAACCTTTCAATAATGTTAACCGAGTTTCCAAAATATTGGAACTAGTACATAGTGATTTATGTGATTTCCATGCTACACCTTCGTTAGGAAATAAAAAGTATATTATTACTTTTATTGATGGTGCATCTAGATATTGCTATATTTATTTGTTGCATGCTAAAAATGAAGCTCTTGATAAGTTTAAAATCTATAAGGAAGAAGTTGAGCTACATAAAAATGATTTAATTAAAAATATACGTACGGATAGGGGAGGTGAATATTATGATCCTATATATTTTCAGTCTACGGGTATAATTCATCAAACCACGGCTCTTTATACACCACAACAAAATGGTATAGCTGAAAGGAAGAATAGGACTTTGAAAAAAATGGTCAATTCCATGTTGTCCTATTCGGGTTTGAGTGAAGGATTCTGGGGTGAGGCTATGTTAACAACCTGTTATTTATTGAATCGTGTTCCTACTAAAAGGAATAGGATGACCCCGTATGAGCTTTGGTTTAAGAAGCCTCCAAAACTGAATTATCTGAGAGTTTGGGGTTATAGAGCAGTTGTAAGACTCACTGAACCTAAAAGGAAAAATTTGGGTGAAAGAGGTATAGATTGTATCTTCATCGGGTATGCTGAGCATTCTATTGCATATAATTCTATGTGTCGGTGAACATAGTTATCGAGTCAAGAGATGCAATATTTGATGAAGAGAGATTTACTTCTATACCTAGACTTAGAGATTTGATTCAAAACTCTTTGAATATGAACTCAAGTGAAATTGAAAAAATATAAAATGGTACCAATTGTGTACCTGAACCTTCTAAACCAAGGAGAAGTACTAGAGCCAGAAAAGCTAAGTCGTACGGATCTGATTTTCAACTATATTTAGTTGAAGGGTCAAGAGATAAGATTGACTATCAATATCAATACTGTTTTGTTATTGAAGATGATCCAAGGACTTTTAGTGATGTTATGGCATCAAGGGATGCTGCATCATTGAAAGAAGCTATCCAGGATGAAATAGAGTCTATCATGCATAATAATACATGAGAGTTGGTTGATTTACCTCCTGGGTGCAAATCATTGGGAAATATATGGATATTTAAATGAAAAATGAAAGTAGATAGTACTATTGAAAGGTATAAAGCTAGATTTGTTATCCAGGGATTTAGACAAAAAAAAGGAATTGACTTCTTTGATACTTATGCTCCGGTTGCTAGGATTTCCACTATTAGATTGTTTATTGCACTTGCATCTGTATACAATCTTGTAATTCATCAAATGGATGATAAAACTGCATTCTTGAATGATGATTTGGATGAAGAGATTTATATGAAACAACCTGAAGGGTTTGTCATGCCTAGTTGTGAAAACAAAGTATACAAGTTGAAAAAGTCTTTGTATGGTTTGAAACGAGCACTAAAAGATTGGCATAAAAATTTTGATAATGTGATATTGTCTAATGGATTTATTCTTAACCAAGCAGACAAGTGTGTATATAGCAAATTTGATAATTCTGGTAAAGGAGTTATGATTTGTCTATATGTGGATGATGTGTTGATTTTTGGTACTGACCAAAATTAGGTTAATGAAACGAAGAATTTTTTATCATCTAATTTTGAGATGAATGATTTGGGGGAAGCTGAAATGATTCTTGGTATAAGAATCAATCGAAAGAACAATAATATATCGATTTCTCAATCTCACTATATTGAGAAGATATTGAATAAATTTAATTTTAAAGATTGTTCTCCGGTAAGCTCTCCTATAGATCCTAGTCTAAAGCTTCTACCTAATAAACTTGCTGTTGTATTTCAACTTGAATACTCGAGGGCCATCAGATGTCTTATGTATGCCATTACTAGCACTAGGCCGGATATTGCTTTTGCTGTTGGAAAACTTAGTAGGTATGCTAGCAATCCTAGTTCACATCATTGGCAAGCTTTAAATCGAGTATTTAAGTATTTGAAAGGAACCATGAATTATGGTTTAACTTATACTGGATTTCTTTATGTACTTGAAGGATATTCAGACGCGAGTTACATTTCCAATTTGGAAGATCATTATTCCACAAGTGGATGGGTATTTCTACTTGGGGGAGGTGCTATCTCTTGGGCATCTAAGAAACAAACTTGTATTACTGATTCAACAATGGAATCAGAGTTTGTGGCATTAGCAGCAGCGAGTAAAGAAGCTGAGTGGCTAAGAAATTTAATGTACAAAATTCCGTTGTGGCCCAAACCGATATCACCTATATCTATCGGATGTGATAGTGAGGCTGCCTTGGCCAATGTTTATAGACAAGTTTACAAAGGCAGGTCTAGACACTTAGGTGTTAGACACAGTATGATTTGTGAGCGTATCATGCATGATGTTATTTCAGTAGAGTTTGTGAGAACTCAATATAACTTAGCCGATCATTTAACCAAAGGGTTAAATAGAGATCTTGTGCACATATCGACTATTGGGATGGGATTAAAGTCCATCTGAAATCTCTCATGTTGAGATACCCAATTCCAATCTAATATGACATTAGATGTTGAATTCAATGTGGAAAGCTTAACATCAAGAGATTAGAACACGTTTGTATATCATCCCGAGGTATGTGTTCAGACCTGCAAGTTGTGAAGGTTGAAGATTATCTTCTTAATAGCTCTTTTGAAAAATTGCATATGCAGGTGCAAGATGAAAAGAACTACCTATTTGAGCATGAAGTTTAGCCGCTTCAAGAAGCTAGGACTTGGCTTTGATATGCTTAAGAAGGATAAGGACACGAGGCTAGTAAAATATAGTGTCAAGTAAGAACAAGTGAGAATGTAAATCTATGTGTATATTATCTTCATGTATTCATTGTGAATAGTAAAGGTTCAATCCTTAGTGATATCTTGATATTCGAATATTTGGAATGTGTAATATACTAATGTAAAATTCAAGCGTTACGATATTTCATTTATGCATAAATTTGATATGATTGTGTTTAGTAGATCATGAATTACACTAAAATGGGGGAAGATTGTTATTTATTTTAGTGTAATTGGATCGACTAGTCGACCAATTTAATCATGATACATTATCAAACAAGTCGTAGAGTGCGGAGTGCACGCTTGTTAGATTATATCATGATTAACGGGGTCAGGGGTCGAGCTGACAGGTCAGCTTGGAAAAAAATTATTTTGGTTAAATCGGCTATTATTGCAAGTCAACAGAATTTGGAAATTGAAAATTTGAGCGTTTTATTCAAATTTTAAATTTCAGCCGTTTTATTACAAAACTAGTTTAGAGACCTTAACTGCCCTAACTTACAAACTGTTTTTTGGTTGGTCGAATAAATTAAATATGAGTTCTGTTGAAAAAGAACAATATATCATTTTTCATCCTCTCTGTTCAATAGAATATCTCTGATTTTATCCAATTGAAATTTTTGGACAACCCCAAAAGTATTTCAATAAGAAATTGTTTACAAGACTTCAGAGATTATCCGGAATCGAAACACTGTTTTTCTACAATTAATGGTTCATGAGATCCGGACCGGAACCAAACCGAACTTTAACGGTCTGGTTCGCGGTTCCATTTTAAAAACCGAAACCTATAAGAAACCGAAGTGTTACAATCGGTTCAAAACCGAACCAATAAAACCGATAAACTAGTATAATCGATTTGGAACCGAACCGATAAAACGGTAGAAGTTAGTATATATACATGTTGGAAAGCTTTCGCGTATATGGTTTAATTTTAATCAGTAATTATAGATATAGAATCGTGCTTAACCTCAACTATACTTTTGTTTTGCTAGTATAAAACACCGGGAGATATCGAGAATTGTGTACAAGTATTAAATTTAAGAAACTTTGTGAAGAAATACTAAAAAAACAGGTAAACAAATGTAAAAGAAAAAAAAATATATAAAGAAGTAAATTATAAAATGCAAGTTGTGCGACATCGAAAGGATAAATTAAAAGAATGAGAAACACCAATATACAATAAAAGGTGTGTTCGTCATTTACAAACACAATTACAAAAAGCGTTATTGTCTCTATTCTATTTAGTTTAAATTTTTTATATATATATATATACATATAAAACCTCTCGTGAGATATTCGTACCAAGTTGGGTAAAAATGGAACGGTATAAGTAAAATCAATCAAAATTATACTACGTTTATTATAAATTTATATTTGATCATTTATGAAGTAGATATTTTACCATCTATAAAAGAATATTAGAGATAAATCTGAATCATTAAATTCTAATTAAATGATTGAGATTTCATTTATAAATCTAAGTACAAGACTGAGACATTTCTTTTATACAATATACTTATTTTGATATTTTATATAAATAAATATCATTTCTTTCGATCAACATTATTTATTTATAAAAGGAGCTCTGCCTACTTTCTGGTGGAATCATTTTCAGAAAATGTCAAACGAATTGACGCCCTACAAAACCCATCAACAACTGTTATTGAGCTATTCTTCAATTGTAATCATAGATTTATAGAAGTTTATTTATGAAAATAATCAAATCTTGAAACTGAAGTAATAAACTAGTTCCTTGTAACTCACTCAATAGAGCATGTAACAACTATGAGTACTTCTTCTCCTCATGATGTCTGTAAGTTAAGGCGTTCTTTGTATGGGCTCAAACAAGCACCGCGAGCTTGGTTTGAAAAGTTTCGTCGTACACTTCTTTCTTTCAGTTTTGCCCAAAGTCAGTATGATTCTTCTTTATTTTTCCACACATCTACATCGAGTATAGTCCTTCTCTTGGTTTATGTGGATGATATTATCATCACCGGTAATGATTGTAGTTTGATTACTAAGCTTCAAAAACAGTTACATGCAACTTTCCATATGAAAGATCTTGGCCAACTTACATACTTCTTAGGATTAGAAGTTCATCGTCGGGCTAATGGTATTTTTTTGAACCAACAAAAGTATATTCAAGATCTTATCACTTTGGCTGGTCTGGAGGATGCTTCTTCAGTTGATACTCTCATGGAGGTAAATGTCAAATTTAGGAAAAATGAAGGGAACCTTTTGGATGATCCTACTCTTTATCGGCGCTTGGTTGGGAGTCTTATCTACTTGACAACTATGCACCCTGATATATCATATGTTGTTCATCAAGTCAGCCAGTTTATGTTCTCTCCTAGACATCTACACCTTGCTGCAGTTCGACGCATCATTCGTTATCTTCAAGGCTCGTCTACACGTGGTTTGTTCTTTCCAGCTGGCTCATCTCTTCAACTTGTTTCCTATAGTGATGCTGATTGGGCTGGATGTCCAGATACACGTCGATCTACTACAGGTTGGTGTATGTTTTTAGGCGACGCTCTAATTTCTTGGAGGTGTAAGAAACAAGATCGTGTTTCTAAATCCTCTACCGAAGCTGAATATCGTGCCATGTCTAATGCTTGTTCCGAAATTGTATGGCTACGCGGTCTTCTTGAGGAGGTTGGATTTCCTCAAACAACTTCTACCCATCTTCATGCTGATAACACTAGTGCCATTCAGATTGCCACCAATCCTGTTTTTCATGAGCGCACCAAACACATTGAAGTTGATTGTCATTCCATTCGAGATACTTTGGAAAAACGGGTGATATCTCTTCCTCATATCTCTTCTGATCTCCAAGTGGCTGATATTTTCACCAAAGCTATGACTCGTCAGCGGCATCAATTTCTTATTGGCAAATTGTTACTGGTTGACTTACCAGCATCAATTTGAGGGAGGGTGTTACAGGAAATAAATTAGATTAATATCTAATTTATTTAGTATAATATATATTTAGTATAATATATTGTAGTATATTTATTTAGTCAAAGTATATTTATTTAGTCAAAGATTTTATAGTCAATAGTCTATGTAAACTTTAGGAAAATAAATATTCTAGCATTAAGTGTTGTAACTGCTACAAAGTAGTATAAAAGGTGAACCAGGCAGATAATAAGATATACTTTTTTTGAGAAACACAATACTTTTGACAAAAAGTACTAAAAAACCTAAACACTTCTTGACTAAGCTACTTGATCTCCTACTTAGAGCTCATGGGTCTTTGAACATGACCCAGGTCCATTAAACATGACCCAAAAGCCCATAAGGGCCCAAACATCAGGGTATAAATACCCAACCACCTGCATTAAGTGTGGGTAATGAGAATTAACTGCTACCAGGCTGCTTAATTATCTCTCTACTCTCTACTCTAAATACATAACACCCACACACTGCCATAAAACACCAACTAAAATTACTAGCCTACCCTCATGCGATTATTATCCACACCAAATTGGCGACCACAGTGGGAGGAGAAGGTGCCTGAATCAAGCATTCAAAACCAGCTAAGAAAATCTGTCCGAATGAATCCGGACAATCCAGAACTACCACCAGCTTTGCTCGAAGTGGTGGGAGAGAACGATGAATACACTGTCGAAGAGCGTGATAGGCTAAAGGGTGAAATAGAAGCTCTGAGGGCAGAAAATGCCAAGATGGGGGTGAATGAAAAGTCCAAAGCATCGGTTGCTCATCACACCGATAACCCCAGAGTGCATGAGTCTTCAAAAACTCATGTGAGCACCAAAAAGACTCATGTCAGTTCTAAAAAGTCTCACCGGTCCAAGCCTGTGGAGAGTTCTGACTCAAGCTCAGAGTCTTCTGATAGCTCTTCGGACGATGAAGGAGTTGAAAAATCTTTATCCTCAAGCAGCGATGAGGGTCGAACTAGAAAGAAACAAAAGCATATCAAAAAGTATTCAAGAAAAAGGGATAGACATGGAAGGATGAAGAAGAATATTGGTAAAGGGTCATCACACAGCCGGAGGCATGTGGACAAGATGCTGATGGATCCCTTCGCTTTCCAGGATGAACCAGGTATCTTTGCAACTCCCAATGAGGATACTGTGTTCAGTCGTGGAAGGAATTGGAGGTAATCTCAATTGTCTTCTAAAATTCTGTCCGGAAACCTCCCCAAGAGGTTTGACAGCACCAAAATAGAGAAGTACGATGGCAGTACTGATCCGGACAACCATCTGGAGCAATTTAAAAACTTCATGATGAACTTTGACGACGATGATAAACTACTTTGTAGGGCATTCTCCCAATCATTCACGGGGAGTGCTCTGAAATGGTACAACAGCCTGCCTCAGGGGTTGTATTAAAGATTTCGATACTTTTTGGGTAGCCTTTCGAAGGCAGTTCGTAGGGAGTAAAGAGCTAAAGGGCAATGGAGACACAATAATCCATTGTGCCCAGGAACCAAATGAGTCCTTGAAAGAATATATAAGCTGTTTCGTGAACACCAAGAATGGGTTAGCTGATTGCTTCGAACATGTAGCAATAGCATCCCTGAGACAGGGTTTGAACCCAGGCAATCTAGCTGATTTAGTGACCAGAAAGAAGGCCATAACATGGGGAGGGTTGCTGAATCAGGTTGGCAAACAGATAAATGTTGATGAAACAAAGAAAACCAGGGTGCACAGGCAGGTGAGGTCTACTCCAGTGGCACCAAATCCCAATCAGAATCAGTCCGGGAACAAAGCAAGAGAGACCGGACAGGGGCATGGTAGGGCAAAAACTCAGTCTCAGCCAGCTGCTCCTGCTCAGAGTCAACAATCCAGAAACAAGAGAGGGCCATGGGTCCAACCGGAGTGGTTCGCAGAGTTAAAAGAAAGTGTGACCACTATTTTTGATAAAACAAAAGATGAGGTGCATTACCGGAGACCGACAACATTGGAGTCTCCCAGAGAGCATCGCAATAACTCTTGTATATATATATATATATATTAACTTCTACTGTTTTATCGATTCAGTTCCAAACCGATAAACTGGTAGAATCGATTTGGAACCGAACCGATAAAACGGTAGAAGTTAATATATATATATATTGGAAAGTTTTCGCGTATATGGTTTAATTTTAATCAGTAATTGTAGATATATGAATCGTGCTTGAACCTCATCTATACTTTTGTTTTGCTAGTATAAAACACCCAGGAGATATCGAGAATTGTGTACAAGTATTAAATTTAAGAAACTTTGTGAAAAAATACTAAAAAAAACAGGTAAACAAATGTAAAAAAAATATAAAGAAGCGTTATTGTCTCTATTCTATTTAGTTTAAAATTTATATATATATATATATATAACCTCTCGTGAGATATTCGTACCAAGTTGGGTAAAAATGGAACAGTATAAGTAAAATCAATCAAAATTATACTAGGTTTATTATAAATTTATATTTGATCATTTATGAAGTAGATATTTTACCATCTATAAAAGAAAGTAGATATTTTACCATCTATAAAAGAATATTAGAGATAAATCTATCATTAAATTCTACTTAAATGGTTGAGATTTCATTTATAATAATATATAAATGAGATTTATACCAATTTGGTACAAAAACGTATCCAATTTACTAATAAGTCCGGCCTCAAATAGATTTTACCCATATATACCAAAATATGATTTTATTTACCTATTAGTCCAAATTTAAAATTTAAATACAATTTTACCCTTAATGAATTTATAATATAACAAAGAAAGTTTGAAAAGAAAGAATTGATTTTGAATTTACCTATTGCAAGAGTCTTTTTTTAAATGACTTGGATCTATTTGTAAAATGGATCTGTTAGGGTATGCTTGGATAAATAGAGACAAATTTTAGAATAAGTATCCCATAATGAATCTAAGTACAAAGACTGAGACATTTCTTTTATACAATATACTTATTTTTATATTTTATATAAATAAAAGATCATTTCTTTCAATCAACATTATTTATTTATAAAAGGACCTCTGCTTTGCCTACTTTCTGGTGGAATCATTTTCAGAAAATGTCAAACGAATTGACGCCCTACAAAACCCATCAACAACCTGTTATTGAGCCATTCTTCAATTGTACTCATAGATTTATAAAACTTTATTTATGAAAATAATCAAATCTTGAAATTGAAGTAATAAACTAGTTCCTTGTAACTCACTCAATAGAGCATGTAACAACCAATATATACACCATCACAAACCCTACCATTCCACACTTTGAGAGATTAATATTTACAAAACCATGAGCTGAAGAAAAAAGAAACACAAAAGGAAAAACAATGGCACCAGAATTATATAGTCATGGACAACCTCCTTCTTCTGGTACTCCTCAGCTCGTAAAATTTTCGCCTCCAGCCTCATCGTTAAGCCAACCGTACGGGCTTCGAATCGGCAAAATAATCAAAATTCCCGTTAGAAATCTGATTCCTATTCTTGTTTTCATCCTCTCAAGCTATTCCGTCATCAGACTACTCAGAATCAGTTTCATTACTTCCTCTCCAACTCCAACGCACACGTTACGTGAATATTCAACTAGTGAAATTAAACACCGCTGGAGCAGCACGAGCATTCTCTCGGATAAAGAACTGAAGCTCCTGTTGAATTTGATTACTAAACGAGCACCATGTAACCTCCTCATTTTCGGGTTCCAGCCAGCGTACCTTACTCTTGCTTCGATCAATACAGGAGGCATCACAGTTTTTCTAGATGATACTCATCCTGATAAAATCAACACCATCAATCTAAATTCAAGCACACAACGAGTTTACAAGCTGGACCAACGTCAGATTCCGGCTAAGATGGCGTACAAGCTGCTTAAGCAAGCACGGCAGGACCCGGAGTGCGGTCCGAATCCAGGGATGCTAAGAAAATCAAAATGTAAATTGGGGTTGAGAAAATTACCGCAGGAAGTGTATGAGATTAAATGGGATGTGGTTTTGGTGGACGGACCGAGTGGGGACGGGCTAGATGCACCGGGCAGAATGGCGGCAATCTATACCGCGAGTGTGTTAGCCAGGTCTGGTGGCACTATAACAAATATTTTAGTTCATGATGTTCACAGAACAATTGAGAAGTGGTTTTCTTGGGAGTTCTTGTGTGAGGAGAATTTAGTTTCTTCCAAAGGACGTCTGTGGAATTTTCAGCTTAATGATCAATCAAACGCTACCAGATTTTGTTCACGGTAAAATTACACATCAAATCATGTCAACGTACAAAGATTTTAATAACAAGCTCTTGCATTGCGTTTTGTATGAATTGCGTTGTTGGAAATTTATGGTATGTTTAGAATTGCATTGTTGGAAATTCCGGGTATGTTTAGAATTGCATTGTTGGAAATTTATGGTATGTTTAAATTTGTATTTATGACCGGTAGATGCCTCAAATATTTATCAGGAAAACTAAAGCATTCCATTATCTTCCAAATTTGCCAATTCTTCTATATATACTTCAGAAGAAAATTATAAGTATGACCTGCAATTTTCAACTCTATATTGCACACCTGTTACATTTTTCTATGAATTACAGAAAACAACTGCTACTAATTTCAATGGCTTCGACGGGTATTGATAAAGGCAAGTAACCCAAGCTCTATCTCGGAAGGTAAAGCAGACTGTCACCTAGTTGCTTTGCATATTCTGAGATAACGGCTAGAACACAAACTTCCCATGTCCTTGCTATTTCTTTGAGAGACTGAGGTTCCGACAGGGTTGGTAAAGTTAGCTTAAACCTTCTGAGTGCTTTGCACCGAAGATCTTCATCTTGGTTACTGTTGCAAAAAAATACACAAAAGTGTTTAAAACATGGAAGATAATCCTACAATCTGTATATACTTCAATACTGCATTCATTTGAGAGCCATGTCCATTTTAGATTACATCTGCAATACTGCTTTTATTAGAGAACCATACTTCTTAAACAAAATCTTTGTCAAAGTAAAAGTAACAATTGAAACAAAATCCTTCCAACTTCCAGATTTCTACCTGATATCTGCTGAAACATCATCTAAAAGTTTTGGGGAGCAGTTGGGATAACTCGAGGGAACCAGCAAACGTAGCGTCTGTATTTGTAGCTGCAAATGAACAAAAATTGGTATAAAACAACATATATGCATAGAAAGGTTAAAAAAGACTTACCCTGTGAGCTGAAAGATGTGATTTTAAGCGCGGGCTGAGCGTCACCGGAATTGTAGAGAACGTAACAAAAGTTCCTTTGGAAGAAACTGCTATTGCACTTGGATCAGTTATTTCGTCCACGATGTCTACGATGGTGTAAAAAAGTTGCGCATTGATTTCCTTTATCTCTTTCAAAAGGGGAAGAGTAGCCTACAAAAAGACCAAATTTCTTTACATTAAATATACACAGAGGAACAGTTGCAGAAGCTATCTTGCTCCTCAAACAAAAGAAACAGATTTTCATGTTCTGACTTTCCTTTTTTAAGTCTATCAACCCAAATACTGCAAAAAATATTTACTAGAAATAACTTATAATCAAAATCACTATATGAGTGCAATACCATTAACAAAGCCAAGGATTTCTTTTTTAATGTTTTTGTTCCAAGACATTTTAATGTTACAACCAGTTCTAAGACATTTTAGTGATCACTCTGTATGTCAACTAACAAAATCAGCACCTAACAATTTTACAGAAAAGGCGCAAACTTAATAACTACCTCGATTTTTTGCCTCTTGAAGCTACGCGTTGCAGTGGTTACCGGCCTAAGGTGGCAACACACTGATTTCTGTTCCAGCTCTTTTTTCTGATGCTGATGTGGAACCATGCTAGAGTGCGCAATGCGGGATTTAACACTTGGATGCAACATGTCTACCGCAATTGGTTTTTTCGGCCCATATGCATTTACACAATCTATAATATATTTTTCATAGAGCGGCCACTTCTCCTTTAAACCAGGTGAAATATCAGATTTGGAAAATTGCAAAAGTTTTATGTAGAATTGCATTTTGGTATCTAATCTTCTGATTTTTCCAGTTTGATCTGCATATGCCTGTGTGGTAAGAGTGGCGGTCTGCAGTTACAAGCAAGCAAAGTTACTGTCAAATGTCAGAAGACTACTCAGAAGCTCACATATGTATGAACTCAGAAGTTACCTTCTCAAGCCGAGCAACTGCATTTCGGTGAGTTTGATGCAGAGCAGGTAAGTACCTTGCCTTTATGCTTTGTATCTGAAAAATGGGTTTCAATTCGTAAACTCTTAAACACTTTGGTTTGGTAGACATAAAATTTTAGCAAGTTGAAGAGTTAATGTTAAATGCATAGAAACAAATATTTCAAAGCTGTTAGAAGCTTAGAGAAAAATTGCTTTCCGTAATTCATTACACTGTTTCCTCTTTAGTTAATAATACAAGCTTATTACTTGATTCTATTTGACATTTTAAGTTATTATTGTGGAAACCTGAATGTAGTATATCTATACGATACGTTCGCGGGAAACTTGAATGTCAAATTACCTTCTGATAGACCTCCTCTTGCCAGTCTCCCCCATTTGCACGTAAGGTTCGGTCTGTGAAACCTGCATACTTTATATCAGTTGAATTGATAGTACCTAAACTTCTCTTAATAGATTTTAATGCAGTTATAACGACGACTCGAATATTACTAGGAGGTCAGACTATGTATATACAAGAACAAAAAGAAAATGCTTAGCAGCAATAATACATGTTCATAATCTAAAAGGAAATTCAAGATCAATTATTGCAGATATATGAACACTTGTGATTTGTTCTGATGATCGAAGCATGAGTTCAGAAGCTGAAGCAAAATAGAGTTACAACTGAACTGATAAACCAATCCTAAATCATTACTTTGAGATCCCAACTGCTGTTGCTGTGCTATTGGTAGGTTGTTTTGTTGAGTCATCAACAACCGCTGCAAGTTGGGCGGTTGGTTTTGTTGGTCCATGTTGGGCTGTTGGTCATTGCTTGCCTGCTGATCTGCTGCAATTGGTGTATGAGGACTGGCGAACCTTTGAGAAAACGACTGTTGTGAGGCAGCAGAACCTTGTTCTCTAGATGTCATATTTGGTACATTTTGGGATACAATATGTTGGGGTGTATGAGATGGATTAGCTGCTATCGAGTTAGCGAGTGATTGTTGTTGCCGAGGAACCTGGGGTTGCATACCGCTAGGTCCTGTTGTAAGCAAAAATGAGGACACAAAATAAAAAGAAAGATTCTGAAGGCACGGAAACAAACAGAAAGTATTGCTGCTGAAAATATTAACAAACAAATGCGGGAACAAAGGTAGTGCATGGAACAAGATGAAGAATAGCTAGGAATTTTGAAAAATAAACAAAAACTCATTTGGATACATGTTTAGAACCTAAACATACTTAGAGATACTCTATAGGCATTGAAAAAGTGTATCGAATATTTCCCTGTTTGATTGTAACTACAGTTGCATACCTGACTCAAAACGTCTTTTTATATCACTGAATATTTGCTCCAATTCGGACTCAGACCATTCAACCTCTTCCTCGTAACTCGAAGAATCACTTGCATGGCTGTTTAGCGGAGTCATCAACAACGGCTCAGGATCGAACCATTCAACCTCTTCGTCATAACTTGAAGAATCACTTGCATGGTTGTATAGCGGAGTCATCAAGAACTGCTCCAAGTTGAGCGGTTGGTTTTGTTGGTCCATGTTGGACTGTTGGTCATTGCTTGCCTGCTGATCTGCCGAAATTTGTGTATGAGGACCAGCAAACTTTTGAGAAAGCGACTGTTGTCCCAATGAAACATTGGGCATGTTGGAATTCTGGTCTACAACATTCGGAGATGGTTGTAAGGCAGCGGAACCTTGCTCTGTAGATGTTATATTTGGTACAGTTTGGGATACAATATGTTGGGGTAGTTGAGATGGATTAGCAGCATTGGCATGTTTGACACGCCGTGTCACCGGATCCCTCGCGGGTGGAGGAGGTCTCATAAAGGATAAAGATTCAGAGTAGCGAGATTTCTTGGTTGCTTGACCTACCATGTCCATGGGGATGATCTAACGAAATGGGATCACATTTTAGGTTAGTCCATGAAAAATAAAATGCATAGGTTTCGAAAAGAATCTGTACAAAGATTGAAAAAAAAAGATTATGGGAATGAGACTACTCACTTGAAAATAGACTCTAACAAAGTAATAAATCAGCACACTTTTCCGGTTTAGGAGAGTCTTACGAAAGCTGAAAGGATGGTAGAAGAGTTATTAGTAAGTAAAGGTGGAAGGATAGAGAGAGCTTTTTATAAACAGATAGCAAGTTTTTTATTAGGATTCAAACAGATATATTTGGAATTCAAATTTTAAACTTCAAATATTACCCTACAATATATTTAAAATCTAGCTTATAAATCTATAAGAAATTAGTTGTAGTTGGGATAGGATCTAAATTTCAAATTTCAAATATTACCTTTCAAATCTATGTCATATATCTATAAGATTTTAGTTATAGTTTGGATAAGAGTGAATTAGAACAATATCCCTAGAAATCAGCTAAAGTTCAACTTCCTCATTCCAATTCTTACTAAGAAATCACTAAACATGTCATGATTCACGCACCAAGTGAACTATCATAAAAAGAAGAAGTTGGATAAATTACATGAGAATGTGAACTGATCACTAAGAAGACAGTTCGACAATAATTGTCAATGCAATCTTATGTAACTTTGATAGAACTGTAAATTGTAAATTGTAAATTGTAAATCGAAGAATAAGAGAAAGAATTAGAAGATTTAGGTTTGGGAGAGATTATAGTGGACAGGAGTGTATATATAGATGGATAGAGACGAAATTATATTTTATTTTTCTTCTTATTTAAGATAACAAGAAATAGCGATTAGAAAGGAAGATAACCCTTTCTACTTCTACTTCTACTTCTACTTCTACTTCTACTTCTACTTCTACTTCTACGGGATTTTTTTCTTCTCTTTCGCTATATTCCCTCTCCTGCTATATTTTCGCTATATTTTTTTTTACAGTAATTAAATTATATGTATATATTACTAATATTAGATTAGATATAGATTTATGTTGATGATTCATTCTCTTAAGTCTCTTAATCTACTGGCATTGATCTCCGGAGTTGATGATAGAGGAAGAAAGCAAATTGCTGTAAAACTGGAAAAAAGAGGTACGGGTGCACAAAAGCTAAACCTGATTGATAGACTTAGAAAGCACTACCAATTACGTTTTGTGTATCAAATGAGCATCAAGCCCACAGTCCAACTAATTTAGTTTTTATTAAAAAATTGTTCCTTTTTTTTGGTAACAATTTATTTGTCGGTTAGATTGTAAAGTTTTGGAGTTTAGATTGACTGAATAAATGTATATATTTTCACAAAATTCTGTTTGAAATTATAAAATTAGGAAGCACTAAACAATTTTTTTATTTAATCAATTAAACAAGGTCTCTACTAAGAGAACCATATTTTTGCGACATTTTTTCAAACGCTATGTATATTAGATTTCACTTTTTTTATTTATATATATGCAAAAACATATATTATATAAATTTGGACCTGAATAAGACGGTTTAGATAAAATTAAATAAAATTATAATGTTTAAATTTAGTTATTTATTATAAAACTGATCATTTATAAAATATATATATTTTATACATCTCACTTTTATTTATATGTATATATAGATATCAACATTACTTGTTGTTTATATGAATTTGATTAGAATTGGACGGTTTTTAGATAAAATTAATTAAAATACATAAATCTAAATATTTATTATAATCACTGTTTGTAAAAAAAAAAATATTATAATCACTGTTTGTTTGTAAAGAAAAATATTTGAGTAAAATTTGGACGGTTATATTTAAATATTATTTAAGCCGATCTTGATAATTTATTCATATTATTTTTATTTTTTATTATATTATTTTTTGTTAGTATTATTTCTAATCATATATTTTTTTTCCTTATTATTCCCGTTATTTGTATTCATGATAAATTTACTCATGCTATTTTTATGGGTTAAATATTATTTAAGATCCAAAATTCTAACTATTATCTACTTAAGATCCATCTTTTCATGTATTTTTTTTTTAAAATCCATTTCATTTCAATATTTACTATTTACATGATTTCTTGTTTTTCTTTTGTTTTCGTATGATTTTGATTGTGTTTTTACTTGATTTTGAAGTTTGATTTCAGATATCTATTTAGATATAAGTCGATTTGTGCGTTTAGGTAACTCGATTTTTTATTTCGAAATATTAGGGTACTCGAGATCTGTTTTGTTTTTGGTTTTTGGTATTCTTTTGGTTTTACGTTGCTAATGTAGTGTAACTGTTGTATTTCAGTTAGGTTTTTGTCGATCTTAGTGTGTTTGTGTGTTTCTCGAAATTTGTGTTTGAGTAAGAGTTCAGGGTTTAAGTCGTAGAAGATGCAGTAGAGGAGATGTGAAACCTCTTTTATTTTACACATTGATAGTTGTGAAACGTGTTAATTCCTTTGTACAAGTAGATGCGAAACATTGGTGTAAAATATAATTTTTTTAAAAAAATCAAGACATTCCATGAATGGTATTAGTTTTGTTCGTCTTAAAAAAACAAAATCAATGGTATTTTTGTATATTTTTTTCCAGAGTTACGATTTAAAATATACAAACTTTTAAAATTTAAAATTTATAGTGTAAACAGAAAGAAGAGGTTTTTAGTAGGATTGAAACAAATATATTTCGAATTCAAATTTCATATTAGTTATAGTTTGGATATATGTAATTAGTGAATTAGAACAATATCCATATAAATCAGCTAAAGTTCCACTTCCACATTCCAATTCTTAAAGAACTATCATACAAAAAAGAAGTTGGATAAATTACATGAGAATGTGAAGTCATAACTAAGAAGGACAGTCCGACAATAATTGTCAATGCAATCCTATGTAACTTTGATAGATTTACAGAAGAGGAGAAAGAATTAGAAGATTTAGGTTTCGGAGAGGTTATAGTGGAGTGTATATATAGATGGATAGAGACGAAATTATATTTTATTTTATTTTGTTTATTTATTTTTATTTAAGATAATAGAAATAGCGATTTGAAAGGAAGATGACCCTTTCTACTTCTACTTCTAGGGTATTTTTCCTTCTCTTTCGCTATATTGCCTCTCCGGCTATATTTTTTGTCGAAATAGAATGATCTTTTTTTTTCTGCCAGTAATTAAATTAAATAAGAAAAAGGAGAATGAACATTCTTCCATTATCTTCCCTTTCTACTTCTACTTCTAGGGTATTTTTCCTTCTCTTTCGCTATATTGCCTCTCCGACTATATTTTTTGTCGAAATAGAATGATCTTTTTTTTCTGCCAGTAATTAAATTAAATAAGAAAAAGGAGAATGAACATTCTTCCATTATCTTCCCTTTCTACTTCTACTTCTAGGGTATTTTTCCTTCTCTTTCGCTATATTGCCTCCCCAGCTATATTTTTTGTCGAAATATAATGATCTTTTTTTTCTGCCAGTAATTAAATTAAATAAGAAAAAGGAGAATGAACATTCTTCCATTATCTGTTTCTATCTCATTATTTATTTATTTAATGAAAAAAACAAATATTACTTGGAACTTTTAAAATCCAACCTACTTGAATATTAGATTTGATGTTTTGTGCCGTTTTTAAAAATTAATTTTTAATTATAAATTTATTTATTAATTATTAGCAATGTTTTATAAGATTTGGATTCCATTTGTTCATGAAAACATCCTACTATATATTTGGTGTTTGATTTATTATTATTATTATTATTATTATTATTATTATTAATTTTAATTTTGAAAAACATAATTTTTTTATTTCATAATATTATCCACCAATTTTGAAAGATTATTTTTTTATTCCAAAAATACAGTTCTAATTAAATAACAACTTTAACTTTATTAATTTAGAAAACAAAATCATATTTACTTCGTCGTTACCGCCACAACGGCTGCCGCCGCCACCACCGCCATTACAACCATCACTGATGTGGCCGTCGCTGCCGCCACCACCACTGCCACCACAACTGTCGCTGTCACCGCCACTGCCACAACCACAACCAAAACCGCCACAGCTGCCGCCGCAACCACACCCGCCACCGTCACCGCTGCCACCACCACCCCGTCACCGCCGCCACCACCACCCCCGTCACCGCCGCTACCACCACAACCGTAAACCATCACCACCCCAACCACCGCCGTCGATACCATCACCACCACAACCATTACCAAAACTTATACACGATAAAAACGAGAACTATAACATGTTTTTTATATTTTAGAAAACAAAAAATATGGTGACTTTCGTGAGACTTTCGTGATTTTTTTGAATTGTTTAGATTAACAAAAATGAATCATGTTATTCATTTTTTTAATAAAAAAATTGAGTTGTTTAGATTAACGAAAATAAATTTTGTTATTCATTTTAAAAAAAATTAATCATGTTACTCTTATGATAAATAAGAGCAATAAAATTATTACTCCTATAAAAATATGTCAGTAGTAATGTTTTTCCTAAAAAGAATGAAAACAATATACAACAAAATTTTGAAAAGTTGAACATGATAAAACTAGAACTATAACATGTTTTATTCATTTAAAAAAAATATGTGATGACTATTGACTAGTTTATGCTATTATCGATTAATTTCTTTGAGGTGTTTAGATTAACGAAAATGAATTATATTACTCTTTTTTTTTATAAATGTTTTTTGGATTGTTTAGATTAACAGAAATAAATCTTGTTATGCATTTAAAAATAAAAATAATAATCATGTTACTCGTACGATGAATAACAGTAATAAAATTGTTACTCTTATGAGAAATAATAGTAATAAAACTGTTATTACTATAGAAAATGTCAGTAATGATGTTATTTTTAATAAGAATACGAATAAAATATAACAAACATTTCCAAAATTTGGACATGATAAAAAGTAGAACTATAACATGTTTTTTTCCATTTAGAAAACAAAAGATACGGTGACTAGCTTGTGTTGTTGGTCGACACCGATTATTTTAGAGTTAATTAAGACTTTCATTAATTTTTTGAGTTGTTTAGACTAACAAAAATGAATTATATTATTCATTTTTTATAATTTGTTTTGAGTTGTTTAGATTAACAAAAACAGATTTTGAAAAAAAATGAGTTTCTTAATTTAGCAAAAATATATATTGTTATTCATTTGTTAATAAAAAATCAATCATGTAACTCGTACAATAAACAACAGTAATAAAATTGTTGCTCTAATCACAAATATTAGTAATAAATTATTACTCTTATAAAAACTGTCAATAGTAATGTTATTTCTAAAACAATAAGAAGAAAATAAAACAAACACTATAGATTGAAATAAGAAATAGATTGATTTTTTTGTTACAGTATAATACTAGTCGAAACTAATTGCCTACATCTATTCAATACACCAATAAGAACAACGAACCAAGAACAAAATGGGTACCATGATTTCTAAGATACAACCGCGACAACCATAATTTTCCAGGGTCTGAGATGTCGGCAAGACAAGCAATGATATCAAAACACAAAACTCTTTTGTCTTCAGACCGATCTCTTGTCTAATTTGTAATGTCGTTGGGTACACTGGTTGTAACACCAGCGTTAATCTCATTCCAGGCTTCAATCCAAGTAACCATACCTTCAGCAAGCTTGATGAAGTATGGATCAACCTTTCCAAGTGTTTCCTTGATCTACTGGGCAAGTTCAAAGTAACACTTATGCATGGTAGTATATTCCTTTGATAGACCAGCAACTTGGAAGAAGGGAATGATCTCTTTTTGGCAGTAGATGCCTTTATACTCCTTTTTCAGGTTGACAAAATGGTTGATGGCTTTGATGTGCCATATGTAAGGCAGACCGGTCTTCACTCTCCATCAAAAATTGTCACATATCACAATATCAACATCAACATACCTGCCAAATCAGTCATAACAAGACACACACACATAAACAAAATGCATTCAACACTTGAATTCATAATTATATCTGAAAATTTATGTGGAAGAGGATGATGATTAGAGGTTGCGTTTTAGCCCTATAATATAATATGGACGAAATATTCAATTTCAATATCAAATTCAAACTTAACTTCAATAAAAACGTCCCATCTGAAATCTAAGTTATATTTTGACGTTGCTTTTAGCCCTAGAAACACAACAGAAATCTCTACTATATGACAAATCTAAAACACAATGTCAAAATAATATGCTTCTAACTTCGCCAATCATTTGGCGGAAAAAATGTTCGAATTTTACCAATTATTTGACCGAAAAAATCTTAGCCACCACATGGGGAATTTGTTTGACTGTCCCAAATCACCAAGGTTTATGTTATTAACTCATGAAACATGTTTAGATTTCAGCACTAGAAATGCTATATGGAGACTAATAACCATAATTTTTTTTGTCCTGAATCAAGACTTTTGATACAAAGATGACAGACCAACTTCAATGACTATCCATGATTTTTAGCAGCTATATGGAACACCAAAGATATCACAAAACACTTAACCTTATAGGGAAGGTAAAACCCTGGACAATAAAATCAGATCTACGATAGAACTAAACAATATTTTCAAGAGCTAAAAAAGGGTTTCACATTTTGGTCACCAAACAGACCTTGCAAATAATAGTTCAAATAATTGACCCAAACCTTAGGTGGAGGTTTCGTGCTAGTGGAGACATTAGAGGTAGCCCTGGAAGCACGAATTTGCATAAAATCATCATCCTCTTCCACAGAAATTGACCGAATCTCAACAAAATTCAACTCGATTCCTTTCTATAAGAACAAATCTAAACGTTCCAAATAGCAAATAAACCAAAAGTGTGTTAAAAAAACAGATCGCAAATCCGAAGAAGTAAAAAAAATACTCACAAAGTAATATGATCAATGGTGTAGATGTGCTTCTTTCTAGAGATCATGTACCCAAAGCAACGACAATGGAGTGATTTCAGGTTCTTGAGTTTATCTGCATCGTCTTCTATGGATGGTTGACGATTGAGTGGTTGTAGGATTTTATGGTTGACGATTGAACATAAGAATAATGTATGAAAGAGTGAAAAGAATGTCTTCGAAAAAAAAGGTTATTCGTTTCCGTGATTTGAAAAATGAGGCGAATAAGACGAATTTTATTCATGCGTCAATGTAAACGAAGGGTAACTTTATCAATAAAAAAATAAAATGTATGTTATAGAATTATCATACGATTAAATACATATTTTAAGAATTAGGCAAAATTAGACCCACTAAACGAAAACTTTTATTGGACTCTTATACTTGAAGGGAAATAACCCTTACTAATATTAGATTAGATATAGATTTATTTTGATGATTCATTCTCTTAATACTCTCAAAGGTTTTCTGAAAGAAAAAAACTAAAACATTTCAATTTCAATAATTTTGCTAATTCAAGTAGATAATTCAAACAAAAATAGTATCCTTTGCATTCAGAGGTCCTCTTCTATCCACCACCACTACCAGTCTACCACAGCTACAAAAGTATACATCAACCGAAGCCAAAAGGTGTCATCATCTCTCTTCTCATTTCAACCTCATTCGCTGCTCATACTGATCAATCAAAACATAATACATTTACAACCAAATTGGGCATTTGGTTGCCTATGCCCGAACCATGCGTTTGCAGAATGACTAGTTCTCCACATGTCGGGATTGTTCTCACTCTCTTCCGTCCGGATTTGGGTACGAACCTTCATACTCCTACTTGACGGACTCACAAGCGAGTAGAAGATGGAGGAAGAAAATAAATAGAAACTGTAAAAGGAATTACGGATCCACAAAAGCTGAACCTAAAAAATTGACTTAGAAAGCTTTGGGTCTTTCTTTTACTAATTACGCTTTTGTGTATCCAATGGGTAGCAAAAGAACCATATCTTTATATATTTCCCGCACTTTTTCAAACACTGCACTTTTTATTTATTTATATATATTAACATTACTCGTTGCGGTGAGATGTTTATATGTATTTCGATCGGAATAAGAGGTTTAGATAAAATTAATTAAAATTATGATACATAAATTTAGTTATTCACTCAAAATTTGATTTATAAAGTATATATTTTATCATTTACAACCCACTATATATAGATTCAACTTTTATTTATATATATATATATATATGAATCCGGATTAGAATAGTCCGGCTTAGATAAAATTAATTAAAATTATAATACATAAATCTAGTTATCTATTATAATTTTGATTATGTATATAGTATATATTTTATCATTTGTAAAGAAAAATCTTCGAATCAAATTTAGACAGTTAAATTCAAATACTATTTAGGCCAATTTTGATAATACTATTCATATTACTTTTATTTTTTATAGTATTGTTTTTGTTAGTATTATTTTTTATAAAAAAATACTGATATTTATATTTACCATGTTTTTATTCCAACTATTTTTACTCATGTTATATTATTTTACTTTCATGGTTTAAGTATCATTTAACACCCAAAACCCTAACTATTATTCACTTAAAACCCATCATTTCACGTATTTGAGAAAAATCTGTTTCATTCAAATATTTACTATTTAGGACTTGCTAATACCCTAAATACCTTATGCAATTATATAAAATCTTTTACTTTTTTAGTTCATCTTTTTTATCCAATTTCTTTTCTCTCTAAGTGAATAGAACAATACCCTAACATTATAGGTGATGATTATTTTTTTACTCGATTTCTTGTTTTTCTTTTGTTTTCGTATGATTTTGATTGTGTTTTTACTTGATTTCGAAGTTTGATTTTTTGGATATCTAATTTAGATAAGTCCATTTGTGTGTTTAGGTAACTCGAATTTTAATTTCGAAATATTAGGTTACTCGAGATCTGTTTTGTTTATAATTTTTGGTATTCTTTTGGTTTACGTTGCTAATGCAGTGTGATTGTTGTATTTCAGTTAGGTTTTTGTCGATTTTAGTGTGTTTGTGTGTTTTTGAAAATTTATGTTCGAGTAATGGTTGAGGGTTTAAGTCATAGAAGATGCAGTAGAGGAGATTTGAAACCTCTTTTTATTTACATATTAATAGTTGCAAAAAGTGTTAATACTTTTGTACAGATAGATGCGACACGTTATTCAAAACATATCATGAATGGTACTAGTTTTGTTCGTCTTAAAAAAACAAAACCAATGGTACTTTTGGATATTTTTTTCGAGAGTTAAGGTTTAAAATATACAAACTTTTAAAATTTTAAATTTATAGTGTAAACGAAAAAGATACGAAACCTTTTTTATTTTTCTTGATGCGAAACCTATTTAAATTTTTACAACTAGATGCGAAATCAGACCCACTATAATAAATGCTAGATGCAAAACCAGACCCACTATGATAGATGTGAAACCATATAATGAGAAACTTGTGTAAAGTATTTAATAAAAATCAAAATATATCATGAGTGGTACTAGTTTTATTCGTCTTACAAAACAAAACCAATAGTATTTTCGGATTATTTTTTTCGAGTTACAGTTTAAAAGATATAAACCTTCAACATTTTAAATTTAAAAAAATAAAAGAAAGAGAAATTGTTTGCTTAATTATATATAGAATGGTATTTTAGGTATAAAGTTTCTTTAATCTTTTGGGTTTTATGCGTAATAGGTTTGTTGGATGAGTCTTAATTGGTAAGTTTCCATATTTTTTATTTATCTTATTCTTATTGTATTCAATAAATGATAACATTATTCATGTTATTTTTATTCAATATAACATTGTTTGTGGTACTTTTATTTCTGATAATATTATTTTTGGCAATATTTTTCTTGTTACTATTATTCACGTTATTATTCTAATTATTTTTATTCCTCATAATTTCATTTCTGCTAATATTATTTCTTATAATAAAATTATAGAAACATTAGTGTAATTATATTATGAGTGTAATTAGATTAACAAGTAATACAAGACAGTAGATTAATCTTTGTTCAAGAGTAACTAGTAAAATAGAAAACTTTAAATGCTAAGGTCTAGTTGTGATAAAAGTAAGAATAATGAATATGAGGCTTAAAATGAGTATCACATTGTTAGTATTGAACCAGCTTCTCCATTGAATTACTATTTTCTAAAATGGACAGCTTTGTCTCAACCGAGTTCGTTAGAGGTATTTTATGTTAACAAACCAGTAGGACAAAACAATGAATAACAAAACAAACACAAAAAAGTGAATGTTTTAAGCCCTAAACTACACTTGTAAACTTAAACAAGTGGTGTAGATCTAAAAGAACATATTTAAGAAGAATTTGCCAAATATTTCAAAAAATCATCGCATATCACCTAAAGATAACACAAAAAAACCCAATTAGCCTATTAATACACGAACGGCTAACACAATTTTCTTGGCAGCCAAACAAAATCAATGATTATAAAATTTTAATCTAAGAAAAGAATCAACACAACAACTCATTCTGATGCACAAACATACCTGATGCATGTTCCGTAAGAGGTCTATCTGACTGATTCTGTTGCTCCACAACTTTCTGCAAAGAGCCTGATCCTCTATGTAGTGAGGGCTTACTAAGCTGAAATTGCTGACTCTGAGAAGCTATCATGGGAGCACCAGCCTGTTGAGGTCTTTGCTGCAGTGAAACCTTTGATTGTGGCATCATATACCACAATCCTATATCATTACTTTGAGATCCTAATTGTTGTTGCGGTGCTATTGGTAGGTTATTTTGCTGAGTCATAAATAACTGCTGCAAGTTGGGCGGTTGGTTTTGTTGGTCCAAGTTAGGTTGTTGGTCAATGCTTGTGTGCTTATTTGCTGCAATTTATGTATGAGGACTGGTAACCCTTTGAGAAAGCGACTGTTGTCCCAATGAAACATTGTGCATGTTGGAATTCTGGTCTACAACATTTGGAGATGGTTGTAAGGTAACATAATCTTGTTCTCTAGATGTCATATTTGGTACACTTTGGGATACAATATGTTGGGGTATTTGATATGGATAATCTGTTATCGAGTTAGTGAGTGATTGTTGTTGACCAGGAACCTGGGGTCGCTCCACGTAATCATAGGGAGAACTGTAAATTGAAGAAGAAGATAAAGAATTAGAAGATTTAGGTTTTGGAGAGATTATAGTGGAGTGTATATATAGATGGATAGAGACGAAATGATATTTTATTTTATTTATTTATTTTTATTTAAGATAATAAAAAATAGTGACTAAAAAGGAAGATGACCATTTCTAGGGTATTTTTTCTTCTCTTTCGATATTTTTTTATTCCATCGACCTTCCATCAGGCACCAATCATGATAGACTTCATCCAGCTTCAAACCATTTTCAACTCTCCATCGCCAGTAAGATAGAAGGCACTAGAAGCTATAACTTTAGATGATACCGAATCCAGCCACAAGAATCCAATCCAGCTAACTTGGTGAGCTCCCAAGAATTTCAAATCCAGTGAAGTACTTCATAAATCCACATAATCATTATCGCTTATGTTGATGAAGAATTGGGTGATGCGCACCAAAGGACTGCACCTTAAATCCAACTCAACGAGCTTGCTGAGTTCCAAATATACGTAAGTACTACTGCACCTCCATTCTTATCAACCCTGAAATTTCACTGATTAGTGATATAGCTTAAGCCCAAAGCTTCAAGAATAATAATAACTTTTAGTTTATTAGGGATGGTATTGATGTTAATGCTTATATTACTCTTGCATTTCAGATACCAATGGGCAAGCCAATCAACTGCCTGATTTTGGTCTTTAAAGATATGCTTTATGGTCATAAAAAGGTCGATCAGGTTTCTAATACAATCCTTTACAGGTCTAAGATACCATGGCCCATTCTTACTATTCTGAACCAAAGAATTAACTAGAATAAGAGCATCAGATTCAAGATCAACCTTAGACCATTTGTTGGCTTTGCATAAGAACAAACCATCTAATAGAGCTCAAGCTTCAACAAGGAGAGGGCTCAGCTTGCCATAGAGAGAACTGGATCCTATTACAAGATTACCAGCATTGTCTCTAATGACAATAAAGCCACTAGATTCTCCATTGCCAAGGTAAGCAGCATCTGAATCAAGCTTCAGTGTGCCAGTAGGAGGAAGGATCCATTTGAGGTATAATGGCCTGTTCTTGGAGCATAGGGAGTGGTTATAGCAGCGCAACATATTAGCAGCTTGCATATTACCATTCCAGTGAAACTTTTTCAGGAGCATTTTTTTATCAAGAGCATGAAGTATATTATTAATCTAATAATAGCAAACTTGGTGGAGGTATTTACACCTTTGATTTTAGAAACATTTCTAGCTTTCCAAATGATATTAAGAATGATAGAAGGTAAGATATGTCTGATCTGAACTTTCTTTGCAGTAGACCAGTACCTTACTCTAGTGATGTGCATAACATTCATGTGTGTGAAATATAAATGTTAAAATATCTGCATAGTACGACCATATGGACCAAGAAAAATTACATGAAACAAAAACATGCTTGGAAGACTCAATGTTATGACAGAACTGGCATTTAGATGCCAATGAGATGCTTCTCTTCTGCATTAACGTATCAATAGGTATATAATTGTGCAGCAGCTTCCAGTGAAGGAAGGAGAACTTGCTAGGAGTTAAGTTGTTCCACATGTTTTTTATAAATATAAGAAGTGTTATACTTAGTTCCAATATCTTCCCAAGTTTCTTTCATATTGAATATACCATTTTTAGATAGATTCCAAATCATGAAATCATCTTTATCATTTTTTACAGAATGGTGCTTAATTCTGTCCACAACATCAAACTGGATAAGATTGTAAACACTAGTAAGATTCCAGCAATTAATAGACCAATAATTATTGACATTTTCACCAGTAAACCAAAGGTTATTATTAGTGTCGTTAAACTTCAGGATAGGCTAATAATTAGTCCAGTTATCCAACCAAAAAACAACCATTACTTTGCCCAGTATCCAACTAATATGAGTATGAGCAGTTGTCTTGATCTTCATTATTCTTTTCTATATCATAGAGCCAGGCTTTAAAGAGCTAATCTGTAAAGGGTGCAAAGCATTGCAATGTATATTGTGCATTAATTTAGACAAAAAAGAGTTATTTTATGTGAAATTAGCTCAGAGCTTACAAGATATAGATATTTGAATGTCATCAAGATTTTTGACATTTAAACCTCTCTCTTTTTGAAAGTTTTACAAATTCTTCTCCATCTGCACCAGTGGATTTTGTTGTTAGCATTATTAGATCCCCAAAGGAACCCCTTGAATATGGTTTCTATCTTTTGAATGATGCCTTTGGGGATAACATTGCTCTGCATCCAGTAAAGGATGATATTCATCAAGACAAAATCAATCAAAATGATTCTTCGAGTGAATGAGAGATGAGCAATATCCCATTCTTTGATTTTGTTGTTGATTTTACACATAAAATTATTATAATTGCTAGCACTAACACCTAAATAGTCAGTCGGAAGATAACTAATAGAAAATCCAGAACTGTTAGTAATAACATTAATCCTAGAAGGGCTAATCCCAACAACCATATCAATCTTAGTTTTATATTTATTTATAACCTCACCTGAGATGGTTTGAAATCTTTGAAGGAAGTTGCAAAGATTATCAATAGTAGACTCCTTACAATTGGTAAACAACAGAATATCATATGCAAAAGCAAGACTGTTGATGTGCATGGAGCTTCTGCTTTTGTAGTTCAAAGACTTATTAAGATAAAACAAAGAGTTTATTCCTCTTAAAAACACCTCTTCAGCAATGATAAAGATGCAAGGAGAGATGGGATCTCCTTGCCTTAAGCCTTTATTTATTTTGAAGAAACCAATGACTTCTCCATTAACTAACATAGATACATTAATAGCAGAGATAATATTTTAACAAGACAGAAAAATCTATTAGAAAATCCAAATTTATTTAGGACTTTAAGGATAAAAAATGAGCCATCTTGTCAAATACTTTAGACATATCAAGTTGGATCAAAATGTTGTTATCCTTAACATTCATATTAAGATCATAAAACAACTCTTTTGTAATGAGAATATTTTCATGAATGCACTTACCAGTTAGAAATCCACCTTGATTAGGAGAGATAATTTTAGGCAGAATTAAAGAGATTTTGTTAGCTATAATTTTAGACATGATTCGGTTAAGGAGAGAGCACAGACTTATAGGTATGTAATCCTTCTATCTCAAAGGATTAGTATGCTTAGGAATAAGGCAGATACCAGTAGAAAAGATGTCACTAGGTGTGTTTTTTCCAAGAATGAAATCCTTCATTGCATTTAAAAGGTCATCTTTAATGATAGCCCATAAACTTTTGGAAAACAGTGAGTGTAACCATCCATACTTGGTGCACTTGCAGGATTCATTGTCTTGATTATATGCCAGATTTCATCCTCATCAAAAAGCTTAAAAAGATTCTTGTTATCTTCTTCATTAATAATGGTGGGAATATTGTTGAACAAAGTATCATCCATATAGATCTTCTCATCCTCCTTGTTGTTATAAGTGATGAGCTCAGAGAATATTTAGTTTTAGTGAGACTCATGAGCGAAGATGTTCGCGTGAAGGGGTTGGACTAGATAATATTCGTGTGATGTGACAGTGAATAGTGAATTACTAGAAATGGAAGAGACAAAAGGAATTAATGTTGTAATTATTGATCAATCATTGGCCTCTTTTCCCGAAAGGGAATGTCCTTTATATAGGAAAATAAGTAGAAGGTGAAATTACATGTTTACCATTATAAGAGTGGATTTCTTTCCCCCACTATTTTACTATTTACAGACAAGTTTAAGGGACTATCATTCGAAGTCCCTCACTTTTAATGTTTGTTTTACCTTAGTCCTTAGCCACTAAATACATGGACTTTGACCTTATCTGTGGGCTAAATTACATGTTAAATACCTATATTTTCCTCTCCTTATCAGTAGTCCCCCAGTCCATATGCAGTTCTCTGGACGTGGACTTGAATTGCAACTTAACATCGTTCGGATCGGATCAAGCGCTACCCTGCTCGGGAACTTTGCTATTTGAGCGAACTTTATTGGGCTCGGATTTCATCGTGGTCGGATCTCGTATTCCCTGATAAGCTTCTGACTCGGATCGGATTCTAACTTGCTAACCTCACCCCTTGATGATGTCACCTAAATAATCATTTAATGTCAGATACGCGTGCTTAGTTTCGCTCTTATCGAGTCGAACGTTTTTTAGGTGGCGCAACTGTCATGGACACGTGTCATAATACCGTTACTTTTCGATTGTTCATCTTCTGCTCCATTTTCCTATAAAAACTCAACTTTCTCCCTGAGCGAAAGTTTCTGACTTTCTTTAAATAAAATTCACTCTAGAGAGAGAAACTATGCCAAACAAATTTTTTAGTTTGTATTTTCATGCCGGGCGAGTTTATTAATCTTGGAAAGTACAAGATTTGGAGGTATTTTAACATATCTAATCAGATTGGTGCTCTTAAATCTTCCGGTGCGAGAGAATATCCTTCCCCTGCAGAGATTTGGGAGTCTAACTTTCGAGACAGCTGGGCTCTGATCCGTGAACGCTCTATATGGCTTGATGCATCCTTCCCTAGTCAAACACACCTTTTAAGTGGTGGGGTTGATCTTTATGCTTCTCTAACTTCCTCGAATTTTCCTTTTTGGTCTTCCCCCTTCATCATAATGGATGATGAGAGAGAAAGACCACCGATTAAATTGCATCGAGATCGGTCTAAACAGAAAAGATCACCTGATCCAGCCGTCAAATCGGTTCGGATGAGGATCCCTTCCTCGGTACCAACTCCCCCAACAACCCATCAAGGCTCTCCTCAAATGACGTCAGATGTCAATCCCCGAAAAACATTTCCTAGAGGGACTCGGCCGGAGCCGTCCCTCAATTCCATTCCAGAAGTCCAAGAAAAAACTTTGAGGAAACGTCCTTACTAATGCCCCTCCGCCGGAACCTACAGCTGATCCTCCCCTTTACCCAGGTGAGACTTCCTTGGTAAAGAGTAAGAAAAAGAAGAAAAGGAAACGTCCGACGGGCATGCCCTCGAATGTGGAAGATATCCTGAGCGACCATCTTCGGGACCTCGAAGCCAAGCATCTCTTAGCTCTGTATAGGGTAAAGTACAAGCATATCCACACGACCGAAGAGATCGAGCTAAGGGACCGATGGGGTATTCCTAATAATATCACCATCCGATTCCCTACTGTTGGAGAGACACCTTTATCGGTTCGTACCAACGAGTTATTGATTTATACGGAGCTAATGAACTGGGTTCTTCGATTGCCCCTCGACCCTCTTCAGGCCGATTACTTCCACTTGGTCAAACTTTGTCCTTCTCAGGCCGGGGCTAACATGTGGTATACCCTAATGGCTTGCATTATGGCGTCGAGGCTCTCCAGGAATGCTTTCACCATGGAACAACTTATCGTTGTCTCTGGAGTGGCTAAGAATTCTCACTATCCCTTCTACTCACTTGGTTTTGCTAGGAACCTTAAAGTGATAAAGGATTTTCTAGAGGTCGACAAGAAATAGAAGCAACAATTCCTATTTATTTTCGGATTGTGGTAGACCAGGTTCAAAGATTCCGAGGACCTCCCTCATCGGCTGACCTTGAAGTGGACTGGGCAAGGTAAGTACTTTCACCTAAGTGTTTTCCGACCCTCCACCTTTGGTAAATTCTGACTGTGTGTCTTTTCAGCTATGAAGGGAATCGCTAAGTCCTTTAAGCGCCATGCTAAGTCCGGTAAATCTATCTTTGAGAAGATGAGCCTTTGGGTTGGTGAGCACTGAGACCATAAGTTGCACCAAATATTTATACAGATGAATTTTGGTAAGAGTAATCTGTGGCGATACGATCTTAGTTATAAGAAGACCGCCTCGAAGCTTATGGTGGCACCTCCAAGCGATGATGTCCTTGAACGTTTAGAACGTTTGGATAATGCAGTCTACCTTCCTACTCGGGCCCGAGCTCCGAGTCATCAAGATGCAGACAAACCCGAGGAAGGTGAAGAAGAAAACACTGAGGATAATGTTGGATCTGATGACGATGCTCCTGATGCTCAAGGTGATTCCCAAGACAGGGTGCAAGTCAGTCATCCTGCAGGGGCTCTGGGTGACCATGATGATACCCAAGTAAGGTTACCTCCGGATATGAGGCCATCGGATCATCAACAGCCAGCCCCCTCGATCCTCATGTATTCTTTCCAACCTCTCAGACTGAAAACATGCCAAGTGATGTTAATCACCAGGTTTAGGTTAGGCCTCAAGGTCGTGCCGGTGCCACAAGGCCATAGAAGTTCACTGTTGAGGACAAAAAGAAAAAAGTTGTTGAGAGTGGGGGGGAGAGTGACAACACTAATCGTCCAAGTCTGCCACTGTCACGAAAGTTTGTGATTGTTGATTCGGACTCTGGTGGAGAATTTGTCTCCACTCGAGGGGAAGGTCAAGAAGGTGGTTCTGATACAGAGGGGTATATTTCTCCGAGATCTCCTTATTTCGACGTTTATGGCAACGATTACGTGGCGAACGAGTTAAATAAATTACTCAATGTTGCTGCTCTACTCGAACGCAAAGCGAATCAGAAGGATCGCTATAAAGAAGAGGTTACTAAGATGAGGGCAGATGTAAATGCTCTAACATTGGAGGTCTCTGAGATGAAGGACAAGGTGAGGGATTCGATCGATCAGGTAACCGAACAAACTAAGATATGCTCTAAAGTGGAAGGCTTAGTCGCTGAATCCGACAATCTGGAAAAAGAGGTGAAAGAACTGAAGGATGAGTTAGCCAAGACATCAGGAGTGACCGCCAAGGTACAGTCTCTGTCTTCCGAGTCTGAAGAGCTAAAGCTGAGGGTCAAAGAGCTGACTGATGAATTGGCTAAGGAGAAAAAGACCTCCGATGAGTGTTTGACTACCATTACTTCCCTTGAGGCTGAACTGTCTGAGAAAATGACCAAATTTGACGATAAAATTGAGAAGTTTATCGTCAAGGATGTCGAACACGACACAAAAGTTGATGGTCTTCTTGAAAGCTATTGCAAAATAAAGGTATATTTCGAAAACTTTGAAGCTAAGAAGAAGGAAAGTCTTGATGAGTATGATGCTAAGATTGTTGTTCGTCTTGAAGAGAGGGATACTAAATTGAGATCAGCAATGGTAATGGAGATGCATGATAAAATTCCCAGACTTGCACCTTGGTAGTCTTTGGACTCGAGTCATCGAACAACATCGTCCCCCTGGAGTATCTGTGGAAGATCCTGAATTCAGTGAAGACTCGGAGAGCTCTTCGGACTCGGATTCTCCTGCTGAAAGTAAAGGAAATTCAGCCTCCGACTAGTCCGTATTGGGTAGTTCTTGCTTTGTTAACCTTTTATTTTATGATTCCTGTAACAAAAAACATTTAATATAATATTTTCCTTGTTATATGTACTTTTAGTTTTATGTTTTTAGTGTGATGTTTCACTCTCATTTCACTGTTGTCAAACTGGGGGCCGTGATCCATCATAATCTTTCTGGGTATGCCAAAGCAGCAACAAATGCTAGAGATGATAAATTTGATTACATTTTTTGCCCTTGTTCCTGCTAATGGTTCTGCTTCCACCCACTTGGAAAAATAGTCCACAATAACGATGATTGTTTGACGCCCCCCTGAAGCCATAGGAAGTGGTCCGACCAGGTCTATCCCCAATTTGATCGAAAGGGAGAGATTCTGATATTGACTCTAGAGGTACCCCGGGTAAGTGGATCGAATTAGCAAACCGCTGACAGGTGTCACATTTCTGCACTAGCTCTTTGGCGTCTGCCGAGAGGGTCGGCCAATAGTATCCTGCCAGAAAACTCTTTGTATTAGTGTTTTGTATCCGCACTGCACAGAGCCTTCCCCATCGTGCAGTTCGGAGAGTAATAGTTGTGATTCGTCCTTCCTTAAACAGCGAAGTAAGGGACGGCTAAAAGATCGTTTATACAACATATCTCTGAGGACAATGTATCTGTAGGCCTTGAAGCGTATTCTCTTGGCTCTGACTTTATCAACGGGCAGCGTGTCATGGACTAAGAAATTTTGTATTTCGCTTCTCCAGTTTTTTGTTAAAGCTGTGGATATCTGGAGTGCTTCGATGCTACCTTCCTTTGCTTCAGATCCCTTGGTTATAGACGGATTTTCTTGAGTCACTATCCATGGATACTCCTCTGAGTAAGATTCCTTGGCCAAGGAATCAGCCACTGAGTTTCCTGCCCTATGAACGTGTTCAAATCGGACGTTTTCGAACTCTAAGGTTAGAGCTTTCAAAATTCCCAGATACTTTACCAGATGATCTTTTCTTGCTTCCAAACGTCCGAGGGCAGGGTTCACCAGAAGTTGAGAATCGTTATTCAACTTAACCCGTTTAGCCCCACAAATCTTTGCAAGTCGTAATCCGGCCAGGGTTGCCTTATACTCTGCCTCATTGTTTGATGCTTGAAAACCGAGTTGAATTGCTTGATACATTGCGATGCCATCCAGGGCAGTCAATTGCACACCTACTCCGCATACGGATGAGCTGGAACCCCCATCAGTTCAGACTCGCCACTGAGAGTCAAATTTTTCTTTTTTCATGTCCACAACGTCCCTGTCAGAATGAAATTCCACTAAAAAATCAGCTAGCGTTTGCGCTTTGATCGTCGTTCGTGGTTCGAACTCGATATCGAAATCCTCAAATTCCACCGACCACTTAGTCATCCTTCCAGAAACATCGGGTCTTTGTAACATATTATTTAAGGGATACGATGTTCGTACCACCACCGTATGAGCTTGGAAGTAGTGCCTCGTCTTTCGAGCCGACGTTACTAGAGCAAGTGCTATCTTTTCTAACTTAAGGTATCTATTTTCTGCATCTAAGAGGCTTTTGCTTACGTAATAGACTAGTATTGGAAGGCTTGATTATTCTCGGACTAAAACCGAGCTGACCGCAAAGTCAGACACTGCTAAGTATAGGAACAACTTCTCACCCGGATTTGGCTTTGTCAGCTTTTCCGGGGATGAAAGATGTTGTTTGATTTGATTGAAAGCATCAGAACATTCTTGAGTCCAGTCGAATCGGTTCGCTTTCCTTAGTACTCGGAATAAAGAAGCACACTTGTCTGACGACCTGGATATGAATTTGTTTAGTGCAGTGAACCTTTCGGTTAAAATTTGCACCTCCCTGATAGTTATAGGCGGATCCATAGTACATAAGGCATTTAACTGCACCGGATCTGCTTCGATGTCCTGCTCACTGATTATGTAACCTAAGAACTTTCCAGATCTTACTCTAAACGTGCACTTTTCTGGGTTCAACTTGAGATTTATTTTAGCCAGATTAACGAAAGTTTCTTCTAGGTCATCCAAATGATCTTCATCTCTTAGGCTTTTGACTAACATGTCATCAATATAAACTTTCACATTTCTGCCAATCTGACTTTCGAACGTCTTGTTCACTAACCGCTGGTATGTTGCCCCCGTGATGAAAGTCGTGCTCTCCTGATCCCTCGGGTCCATCCGGATTTGATTGTATCCAGCATACGCATCCATAAAAGACAATAAACGATTTCCGGATGTCGAATCCACAAGCTAATCTATTCAAGCGGGAAAGGATCTTTAGGGCATGCCCTATTCAAATCAATGAAGTCCACACACATCCGCCATTTGTCGTTCTTTTTCTTTACTAACACAGGATTGGCGGTCTATAATGGATATTGTGATTCACAGATGTGGCCCACTTTCGTTAAACGGTCTAGTTCTGCCATTATCGCTTCAGTTTTTTCTTGGGAAAATGATCTTCGCTTCTGAATGATCGGTTGAACGCTGTTCCGAATAGCCAATCTATAACATATGACTTCTTCTGGTACTCTTGTAACGTCCTTTGTACACCACGCAAACAGATGTAATTTTGTTGAAAGAAATATAATTAAGCTTACTTTTACCTCATGCGATAATCTTGTTCATATCTTGAGATTTTTTCCAGGACCAAACGCATGATCCTCGAAGCCTTCATCAGGGACCATGAATCCAGGGGACTCCCTCGGATCATCAACAGGATCGGAATCCGAATGAGGCCCCTCTGACTGCTATTCTTTTTTGGATCCGACCCCCTTCAACTGCTTGGGGGCCAACGCTGCTTTGTAGCATTCTCTAGCCATTTTCTGACTTGATCTTACAGTTCCGATGTTACTTCCCACTACGTACTTCAAATTTGGTGGACCGTGGATGGCACAACATGCATATTAGACAACCATAATCTTCCAAAGATGGCGTTGTACGATGTGGGTGCGTCTACCACGATGAACAGTACTGTCACTATTTTCTTGAATGGTCCCCTGCAAGCTCCACCATTCCTTTGAACTCTTCGACGACGTCTTCGGTCGCGCCGGTAAATCCCACTATCATCTTGTTGGATCGTAGGATAGTTGGAGGATTGGTTATCTTATTGTAGGTTTTCATGAACATAATATTGGCGGATGTGCCCGTGTCAATCAGAATCTTTCTTATCTCGTTTCCGGAAATCTCTGCTCTAATTACCACGATATCTTCGTGCAGACCAGCAACTTCCCGCATGTCGTCATCATCAAAGAAAATGATTGGTGATGGGTTCCGGTAAAGGTGTGATGAGGCACCCGCCTCAAACTGTATTGCCAGACTAACGATATGCCTCTTCCTTGAGTAGTTTGATATTCCTGCTACTGTATCTCTCCCAAAAATGGCTAGCGACTCAAAAAACGAACATAACTCACTGACCTTTCCTCGGGGGATTATCTCCTCGACCATGTTCGTGCTATTCCTGTCCAGATTTGGATCAAGATACTCCGTTGCCACATCAAAGGCATCGAGAAATTCTTTTTCAAGCACATCGGAATCCATCATGGTATCATCTTGTCTCGGAGCGACTTCTTGTTTGGGCACCACTACGGTATTCTTTTTGACAAAGTCAACCAATTTTCCGTTTTCTAATCAACTATTGGACTTCTTTCTTCAAAGCCACACAATCCTTAGTGTGATGCCCAATGTCGTCATGAAACTGACAGTATTTGTTCTTTCTGTGTTCCCTCGAAGTCTGAAGAGGAAAAGGTTTGCGGAAGTGCACGTTTGCACATGCCTTTTCAAAGATCGTGGAGACGCACTCAGTTAATTCAGCATAGTAGGCTGGTCGGACCCCCTTATTTGAGGTTGGTCGGACATACTGTTGAACTGCCTGACCCGCCTGGTGATATTGTTGGTTTTGAGTCGCCCGTTGAGGGGTCTGGTTTGTTGCTTGAAATGTCTGAGCCCGCGGTCGGACAGTTGTAGTCGATTGAGTAGCTTGTGGTCGGACATTCACTGTTATTGTACTTGCTCTGGTCAATTCGGATCCTGATAGAATTGAGACATGGATTCTATCTCTGAGGCCCTGGTTTCCTCGACTAAGATTATTTTTTCTATCTTGTCTAACAAAGCTCCAAACGTCATCGCTTGTGTTTATGCAGCATTATCCTTCATTACCCCCGGAAGAAGACCCATCCGGAAGACAACCAACGCAACTTTGTCCTCGCAATACTCCAATTCCGTCTTGACTTAGATGAATCGCTTGGTATACTCATTCAAACTTTCTACGATCTTTTGTCGACAGTAAATTATGTTATCTCCGTTAGCACAAAATTTATTGCTTCCGACAAAGTGTTTTCGGAACATACTCCATAACATATCAAAATTCTTTATACACCCTTGAGGCAGTCGGTTGTACCACTTAGAAGCGGCGTTCTTGAACGTCTGAGAGAAAGCTCTACACAGCAACTTGCCGTCGTCATCATAGTTAATCATGAAGACCTTGAACTGTTCAATATGGTTGTCAGGGTCCTGAGTGTCATCGAACTTCTCTAGCTTAGAAATATCAAACCATTTAGAAAGGTGCCCATAAAGAATTTCCGTGGAGAGAGGTGACGACCTCCAATTATGTCTGAACTTGTATGCACTTCCCCTCGGACCGTCATTAGTGGCAGGGTACAATCTTTCCTCGGTTGGAGAAGTAAAATGGTTACTGAATCTGTAATTTTGGTGATAGCTATCGGATTGAGTTTTTTTCCGAGTAGTAACATGGTCTTTGGAGTGCATTTTTATTTTACCAGCATCATCTTTCTTCCTCAAATCACTCATTATCCTGCTAGTCCGATGAGTATGTTTATGCTTCCTTGGATCTTTGTGCCTTCGATCCACCTTATACCTCAAGTCAGTCTCCGAAGAAGAAGAATTATCGGAGCTCAACGAAGTGTATTCGCTAGACTCAGACGGCTCATACTTTTGCTCGGATCTAGCAAGTCTTTTAGAATGTCGATGGCTTTTCCGGCGTCGGCTCTCTTTGGGTATAACAGCGCCTTTGATGTGGTCAACCTCGACCTTTTCTTGTCGGACCTTGGATCTGACCATTTTCGTGTTTGCCACAATGACATCCCTTTCAACATTTAATCTTTCGTTGTCTTCCAACAACTCTTTTCGTCCGGCGACCAAAAGTGACTCCTTTAAAAGTTCTTCCGCACGCCGATTTGGGGCATTGCCCTTGTTCGTGACCTGTTCTTCCATCAGATGGTCTCCATACTCGATATCAACTAAATTTTTGGTCGGATTAGTCTCGATCTCTCCACGCATTTCTGTATCCATAATTTTTTGCTTTTAGTTTCCAAGGTTTTAGAAAATTAATTCTGGGTACCAAACGGTTCCCAAAGACGGCACCACTGATGAGCTCAAAGAATATTTAGTGAGACTCATGAGCGAAGATGTTCGTGTGAAGGGGTCGGACTAGAGAATATTCGTGTGATGTGACAGTGAATAGTGAATTACTAGAAATGAAAGAGATAAAAGGAATAAATGTTGTAATTATTAATCAATCATTGGCCCCTTTTCCCAAATGGGAATGTCCTTTTTATAGGAAAAGAGGTAGAGGGTGAAATTACATGTTTACCATATAAGAGTGGATTTCTTACCCCCACTATTTTACTATTTACAGACAAGTTTTAAGGGACTATCATTTAAGTCCCTCACTTCTTATGTGTGCTTTACCTTAGTCCTTAGCCACTAAATACATGGACTTTGACCTTATTTGTGGGCTAAATTACATGCTAAACACCTATATTTTCCTCCCCTTATCAATAAGGATAATCAGTAAGGGCTTTATTAAATAATATAACAGAAAAGAGACCAATAGACTGCTTATCAGTGATCCAGGTATCACCATTTTTAATCTCATTAATGTTAATTCTTTTCCTTTTCTTTTTAACAAAATTGTGGAAGAATTTAGTATTTTTATCACCCTCAATGGTCCAGTTAGAGTAGTAGTGCTGTCACCAGAAAGATTTTTCCATTCATCTCTTGATGCTAGTTGTTTTCCACAAAAGATAGAAAATTTATCATCCAAAGTCCATATTTCCTAAAACTTAAAACTAGATTTTGATGAGTCCGAATTCTGCACTCTCCCCGGACAAGGACAGAACGGTCCAAGGCCTCCGGACCAGACAGATCACACGGACCAGACAGATCATTTTGAACACTATGACCATAGGACTGTTCGAACTATGACAAAAGTGTTACAGGAAATAAATTAGATTAATATCTAATTTATTTAGTATAATATATATTTAGTATAATATATTGTAGTATATTTATTTAGTCAAAGATTTTATAGTCAATAGTCTATGTAAACTTTAGGAAAATAAATATTCTAGCATTAAGTGTTGTAACTGCTACAAAGTAGTATAAAAGGTGAACCAGACAGATAAGTAAGATATACTTTTTTTTGAGAAACACAATACTTTTGACATGGTATCAGAGCGCAGCTGATTTTTTTTCGTAGAGTTTTTTGGTGGTGAGTTTTTCGCGTATTTTGGGTGGTGAGTTTTTTTTTCTTTTCTGAATTTCGAGAGTATTTGGGGAGATTTTTTTTCTGATTTTCGAGAGTATTTGGGTAGTGAAATATTTTTTTTCTTTTGAGAATTTGGGGATTTTAGTTTTATTTCAGATTTTTTTTGTTCTCGTGGATCTGTTTTCTTGGTTACATCATGTCACTCGATAAATTCGAGCCGTTTCATATTAAATTTACGGGGAAAAATTATTCTGCTTGGGAATTTCAATTTCAATTGTATGTGAAAGGAAAAGAATTATGGGGTCATATTGATGGGAGTGATCCTGCCCCTCTAGATGTTAATGCTTTGTCTAAGTGGGAAATAACAGATGCTAGAATCATGACTTGGATTCTTAGTTCGCTTGAACCTCATCTTGTTCTCACCTTGAAGCCCTATAAAACCGCTGCTGGTATGTGGAATTATCTAAAGACAATTTATAATCAAGACAACTCTGCTAGAAGATTTCAATTGGAGTATGAATTGGCCAATTACACTCAAGAAAGTCTTTCCATTGAAGAATATTTTTCAGGTTTTCAAAACCTTTGGGCAGATTATTCAGATATAATTTATGCCGATATTCCTGCTTCAGCTCTTTCTGCTATCCAGACAATGCATGCAACCAGCAGACGAGATCAGTTCTTAATTAAGCTATGACCGGATTTTGACATCGCACGGTCTAATCTGATGAATAGTCATCCTGTACCATCTTTGGATGCATGTTTGGGTGAACTTCTTCGTGAGGAGCAGCGAATGATAACTCAGGCATCTATAGAACATCAAGCTAGTATCAATACACAGGTTCC
Organism: Limnanthes douglasii subsp. nivea; assembly: GCA_036936605.1. Lineage (NCBI taxonomy): Eukaryota > Viridiplantae > Streptophyta > Magnoliopsida > Brassicales > Limnanthaceae > Limnanthes > Limnanthes douglasii. The sequence continues at coordinate 169,972,989 of JAUPFV010000003.1, forward strand.
GGTAGCTTATGCAACACAAGCGAGAAATAAAAATAGAGACATGCGTGCCATCCAATGCTATAGTTGTAATTCTTTCGGCCACATTACTCGGGATTGTCCCAAAAAGGTCTGCAACTACTGCAAGAAACAAGGGCACATCATCTCTGCTTGTCCCACTCGACCTGAACGACGACAAGGTACTGCTTATCATGCCTCCACCAGTGCTTGTTCTACTGCATTGCCTACTGCCTCGCCGATTGTTCATGTTCCTTCTCCTACAACAAATCCAAACACACTTACTCCTGAAATGGTTCAACAAATGATAATTTCTGCTTTTTCTGCTTTTGGACTCTCAGGTAATCCAAAAAATTATTCCACACCATGGTATTTCGATTCTGGAGCCTCAAACCATATGACAAATACCGTTGTTCCTCTGTCTAATGTTAAAAAATATGATGGAGATCTGAAAATTAACACTGCTGATGGTCATTCTGTGCCTATTAGTCTTGTTGGTGATCTTTCTTCCATATTCACTAATGTTTTTGTGTCTCCTGACCTCTCCACAAATCTTATTTCTGTTGGTCAATTGGTTGATAATAATTGTCATGTCACTTTTTCTCCTTCTGGTTGTGTTGTGCAGGATCAAGTGTCGAGAAAGATGATTGCGAAGGGTCCTAAAGTAGGACGACTCTTTCCATTATATAAGTCTCCTTCCATTAATATTCCTAGTTTTTATTTTTCGTTTGCTTGTAATGTTGTTGGTTCGCGAAACCAAATGTGGCATAGACGTCTAGGTCATCCACATTCTGATGTCCTTCGTACTTTGGTTCATTCTGGATTATTGGGCAATAAAATAAGTTCTTCTCATGATCTTTCTTTTGATTGTACATCATGCAAACTTGGTAAAAGCAAGGTTTTACCTTTTCCTCATCATGCATCTCGTGCTTCACAATGTTTTGATGTTATTCATAGTGATGTTTGGGGGATTGCACCCATTATTTCTCATGCACACTACAAGTATTTTGTTACATTCATTGATGATTTTAGTCGTTTTACTTGGGTTTACTTCCTTCGGGCTAAAGCTGAAGTTTTTTCAGTTTTTAAACGCTTCCTTGCATATCTTGACACTCAATTTTCTGCCAATATAAAAGTTTTACGATCTGATTCTGGGGGTGAATACATGTCACATGAGTTTCAAAACTTTCTTCAAAATAAAGGGATTCTCTCTCAGCGTTCTTGTCCTTCGACACCACAACAAAACGGTGTGGCTGAGAGGAAAAATCGGCATCTTCTTGATGTGGTAAGAACTATTTTACTTGAATCATCTGTTCCTCCTCGTTTTTTGTGTGAAGCCCTTTCTACTGCTGTTTTTTTGATTAATCTCTTACCTTCTCCTACATTAAATCACGTTTCTCCTTTTTATAAGTTGCTTGGTCATTCTCCTTCATATTCTGATCTTCGTACCTTTGGATGTGTTTGTTTTTTACACCTCCCTACTCATGAACGTCATAAACTTACGGCTCAATTTGTAAAATGTGATTTTCTTGGTTATGCCATTCCTCATAAGGGTTATGTTTGTTATGATCCTCATGCTCGTCGTCTTCGGGTGTCTAGGAATGTGATTTTTTTAAAAAATCAATATTTTTTTCCATCTCATGTTGATCAACTTCCTGCATCTTTATCTCTCATGCCAAGTTTTTCTGCTATTCCAAAATCTATAGAAAGATTTAAACCTGGTTTTGTATATCGACGACGTAATCGAGATGAGTCTGGTCCCACTACTGTGATCCCTTCTAATATTGTCTCGACGCCTGATCCTGCTCTTGATTCCACAACTCTTCGTCGATCTGCTCGTCCTTCTCGACCTCCTGATAGGTATGGTTTTTCTTCCCCCGTCTCTCTTGTAACTACTTTATCTAGTATTTCAATTCCCACTAGCTACAAACAAGCCATGGAACATGAGTGTTGGCAAAACGCAATGTAAGTAGAACTTCAAGCACTTGAGGAGAATCATACATGGGATATTGTTCATTGTCCTTCTACAGTTAAACCAATTGGGAGTAAGTGGGTTTTCTCTGTGAAACTACGTTCTGATGGCTCTTTGGAGCGATATAAAGCCCGTCTTGTAGCTCTGGGTAATAAACAAGAATATGGGATTGATTATGAGGAGACATTTGCTCATGTTGCCAAAATGACCACCGTTCGAAGCATTTTGGCTATTGCTGCTTCACAATCGTGGCCGTTGCATCAAATGGATGTTAAGAATGCTTTTCTTCATGGAGATCTTCAAGAAGAGATTTACATGAAGCTTCCATCTGGTATGAGTACTTCTTCTCCTCATGATGTCTGTAAGTTAAGGCGTTCTTTGTATGGGCTCAAACAAGCACCGCGAGCTTGGTTTGAAAAGTTTCGTCGTACACTTCTTTCTTTCAGTTTTGCCCAAAGTCAGTATGATTCTTCTTTATTTTTCCACACATCTACATCGGGTGTAGTCCTTCTCTTGGTTTATGTGGATGATATTATCATCACCGGTAATGATTGTAGTTTGATTACTAAGCTTCAAAAACAGTTACATGCAACTTTCCATATGAAATATCTTGGCCAACTTACATACTTCTTAGGATTAGAAGTTCATCGTCGGGCTAATGGTATTTTTTTGAACCAACAAAAGTATATTCAAGATCTTATCACTTTGGCTGGTCTGGAGGATGCTTCTTCAGTTGATACTCCCATGGAGGTAAATGTCAAATTTAGGAAAAATGAAGGGAACCTTTTGGATGATCCTACTCTTTATCGGCGCTTGGTTGGGAGTCTTATCTACTTGACAACTACGCGCCCTGATATATCATATGTTGTTCATCAAGTCAGCCAGTTTATGTTCTCTCCTCGACATCTACACCTTGCTGCAGTTCGACGCATCATTCGCTATCTTCAAGGCTCGTCTACACGTGGTTTGTTCTTTCCAGCTGGCTCATCTCTTCAACTTGTTTCCTATAGTGATGCTGATTGGGCTGGATGTCCAGATACACGTCGATCTACTACAGGTTGGTGTATGTTTTTAGGCGACGCTCTAATTTCTTGGAGGTGTAAGAAACAAGATCGTGTTTCTAAATCCTCTACCGAAGCTGAATATCGTGCCATGTCTAATGCTTGTTCCGAAATTGTATGGCTACGCGGTCTTCTTGAGGAGGTTGGATTTCCTCAAACAACTTCTACCCCTCTTCATGCTGATAACACTAGTGCCATTCAGATTGCCACCAATCCTGTTTTTCATGAGCGCACCAAACACATTGAAGTTGATTGTCATTCCATTCGAGATACTTTGGAAAAACGGGTGATATCTCTTCCTCATATCTCTTCTGATCTCCAAGTGGCTGATATTTTCACCAAAGCTATGACTCGTCAGCGGCATCAATTTCTTATTGGCAAATTGTTACTGGTTGACTTACCAGCATCAATTTGAGGGAGGGTGTTACAGGAAATAAATTAGATTAATATCTAATTTATTTAGTATAATATATATTTAGTATAATATATTGTAGTATATTTATTTAGTCAAAGTATATTTATTTAGTCAAAGATTTTATAGTCAATAGTCTATGTAAACTTTAGGAAAATAAATATTCTAGCATTAAGTGTTGTAACTGCTACAAAGTAGTATAAAAGGTGAACCAGACAGATAAGTAAGATATACGTTTTTTGAGAAACACAATACTTTTGACAAAAAGTACTAAAAAACCTAAACACTTCTTGACTAAGCTACTTGCTCTCCTACTTATAGCTCATGGGTCTTTGAACATGACTCAGGTCCATTAAACATGACCCGAAAGCCCATAAGGGCCCAAACATCAGGGTATAAATACCCAACCACCTGCATTAAGTGTGGGTAATGAGAATTAACTGCTACCAGGCTGCTTAATTATCTCTCTACTCTCTACTCTAAATACATAACACCCGCACACTGCCATAAAACACCAACTAAAATTACTAGCCTACCCTCATGCGATTATTATCCACACCAAATTGGCGACCACAGTGGGAGGAGAAGGTGCCTGAATCAAGCATTCAAAACCAGCTAAGAAAATCTGTCCGAATGAATCCGGACAATCCAGAACTACCACCAGCTTTGCTCGAAGTGGTGGGAGAGAACGATGAATACACTGTCGAAGAGTGTGATAGGCTAAAGGGTGAAATAGAAGCTCTGAGGGCAGAAAATGCCAAGATGGGCGTGAAAGAAAAGTCCAAAGCATCGGTTGCTCATCACACCGATAACCCCAGAGAGCATGAGTCTTCAAAAACTCATGTGAGCACCAAAAAGACTCATGCCAGTTCTAAAAAGTCTCACCGGTCCAAGCCTGTGGAGAGTTCTGACTCAAGCTCAGAGTCTTCTGATAGCTCTTCGGACGATGAAGGAGTTGAAAAATCTTTATCCTCAAGCAACGATGAGGGTCGAACTAGAAAGAAACAAAAGCATATCAAAAAGTATTCAAGAAAAAGGGATAGACATGGGAGGATGAAGAAGAATATTGGTAAAGGGTCATCACACAGCCGGAGGTATGTGGACAAGATGCTGATGGATCCCTTCGCTTTCCACGATGAACCAGGTATCTCTGCAACTCCCAATGAGGATACTGTGTTCAGTCGTGGAAGGAATTGGAGGCAATCTCAATTGTCTTCTAAAATTCTGTCCGGAAACCTCCCCAAGAGGTTTGACAGCACCAAAATAGAGAAGTACGATGGCAGTACTGATCCGGACAACCATCTGGAGCAATTTAAAAACTTCATGATGAACTTTGACGACGATGATAAACTACTTTGTAGGGAATTCTCCCAATCATTCACGGGGAGTGCTCTGAAATGGTACAACAGTCTGCCTCAAGGGTTATATTAAAGATTTCGATACTTTTTGGATAGCCTTTCGAAGGCAGTTCGTAGGGAGTAAAGAGCTAAAGGGCAATGGAGACACAATAATCCATTGTGCCCAGGAACCAAATGAGTCCTTGAAAGAATATATAAGCTGTTTCGTGAACACCAAGAATGGGTTAGCTGATTGCTTCGAACATGTAGCAATAGCATCCCTGAGACAGGGTTTGAACCCAGGCAATGTAGCTGATTTAGTGACCAGAAAGAAGGCCATAACATGGGGAGGGTTGCTGAATCAGGTTGGCAAACAGATAAATGTTGATGAAACAAAGAAAACCAGGGTGCACAGGCAGGTGAGGTCTACTCCAGTGGCACCAAATCCCAATCAGAATCAGTCCGGGAACAAAGCAAGAGAGACCGGACAGGGGCATGGTAGGGCAAAAACTCAGTCTCAGCCAGATGCTCCTGCTCAGAGTCAACAATCCAGAAACAAGAGAGGACCATGGGTCAAACCGGAGTGGTTCGCAGAGTTAAAAGAAAATGTGACCACTATTTTTGATAAAACAAAAGATGAGGTGCATTACCGGAGACCGACAACATTGCAGTCTCCCAGAGAGCATCGCAATAACTCTTATATATATATATATATATATATATTAACTTCTACTGTTTTATCGATTCAGTTCCAAACCGATAAACTGGTAGAATCGATTTGGAACCGAACCGATAAAACGGTAGAAGTTAATATATATATATATATATATATATATTGGAAAGTTTTCGCGTATATGGTTTAATTTTAATCAGTAATGGTAGATATATGAATCGTGCTTGAACCTCATCTATACTTTTGTTTTGCTAGTATAAAACACCTAGGAGATATCGAGAATTGTGTACAAGTATTAAATTTAAGAAACTTTGTGAAAAAATACTAAAAAAAAACAGGTAAACAAATGTAAAAGAAAAAAAAATATAAAAAAACGTTATTGTCTCTATTCTATTTAGTTTAAAATTTACATATATATATATATAAAACCTCTCGTGAGATATTCGTACCAAATTGGGTAAAAATGGAACAGTATAAGTAAAATCAATCAAAATTATACTACGTTTATTATAAATTTATATTTGATCATTTATGAAGTAGATATTTTACCATCTATAAAAGAATATTAGAGATAAATCTATCATTAATTTCTACTTAAATGGTTGAGATTTCATTTATAATAATATATAAATGAATCTAAGTACAAAGACTGAGACATTTCTTTTATACAATATACTTATTTTTATATTTTATATAAATAAAAGATCATTTCTTTCAATCAACATTATTTATTTATAAAAGGACCTCTGCTTTGCCTACTTTCTGGTGGAATCATTTTCAGAAAATGTCAAACGAATTGACGCCCTACAAAACCCATCAACAACCTGTTATTGAGCCATTCTTCAATTGTACTCATAGATTTATAAAACTTTATTTATGAAAATAATCAAATCTTGAAATTGAAGTAATAAACTAGTTCCTTGTAACTCACTCAATAGAGCATGTAACAACCAATATATACACCATCACAAACCCTACCACTCCACACTTTGAGAGATTAATATTTACAAAACCATGAGCTGAAGAAAAAAGAAACACAAGGAAAAACAATGGCACCAGAACTATATAGTCATGGACAACCTCCTTCTTCTGGTACTTCTCAGCTCGTAAAATTTTCGCCTCCAGCCTCATCGTTAAGCCAACCGTACGGGCTTCGAATCGGCAAAATAATCAAAATTCCCGTTAGAAAATTGATTCCTGTTCTTGTTTTCATCCTCTCAAGCTATTCCGTCATCAGACTACTCAGAATCAGTTTCATTACTTCCTCTCCAACGCACACGTTACGTGAATATACAACTAGTGAAATTAAACACCGCTGGAGCAGCACGAGCATTCTCTCGGATAAAGAGCTGAAGCTCCTGTTGAATTTGATTACTAAACGAGCACCATGTAACCTCCTCATTTTCGGGTTCCAGCCAGCGTACCTTACTCTTGCTTCGATCAATACAGGAGGCATCACAGTTTTTCTAGATGATACTCATCCTGATAAAATCAACACCATCAATCTAAATTCAAGCACACAACGAGTTTACAAGCTGGACCAACGTCAGATTCCGGCTAAGATGGCGTACAAGCTGCTTAAGCAAGCACGGCAGGACCCGGAGTGCGGTCCGAATCCAGGGATGCTAAGAAAATCAAAATGTAAATTGGGGTTGAGAAAATTACCGCAGGAAGTGTATGAGATTAAATGGGATGTGGTTTTGGTGGACGGACCGAGTGGGGACGGGCTAGATGCACCGGGCAGAATGGCGGCAATCTATACCGCGAGTGTGTTAGCCAGGTCTGGTGGCACTATAACAAATATTTTAGTTCATGATGTTCACAGAACAATTGAGAAGTGGTTTTCTTGGGAGTTCTTGTGTGAGGAGAATTTAGTTTCTTCCAAAGGACGTCTGTGGAATTTTCAGCTTAATGATCAATCAAACGCTACCAGATTTTGAGAGCCATGTCCATTTTAGATTACATCTGCAATACTGCTTTTATTAGAGAACCATACTTCTTAAACAAAATCTTTGTCAAAGTAAAAGTAACAATTGAAACAAAATCCTTCCAACTTCCAGATTTCTACCTGATATCTGCTGAAACATCATCTAAAAGTTTTGGGGAGCAGTTGGGATAACTCGAGGGAACCAGCAAACGTAGCGTCTGTATTTGTAGCTGCAAATGAACAAAAATTGGTATAAAACAACATATATGCATAGAAAGGTTAAAAAAGACTTACCCTGTGAGCTGAAAGATGTGATTTTAAGCGCGGGCTGAGCGTCACCGGAATTGTAGAGAATGTAACAAAAGTTCCTTTGGAAGAAACTGCTATTGCACTTGGATCAGTTATTTCGTCCACGATGTCTACGATGGTGTAAAAAAGTTGCGCATCGATTTCCTTTATCTCTTTCAAAAGGGGAAGAGTAGCCTACAAAAAGACCAAATTTCTTTACATTAAATATACACAGAGGAACAGTTGCAGAAGCTATCTTGCTCCTCAAACAAAAGAAACAGATTTTCATGTTCTGACTTTCCTTTTTTAAGTCTATCAACCCAAATACTGCAAAAAATATTTACTAGAAATAACTTATAATCAAAATCACTATATGAGTGCAATACCATTAACAAAGCCAAGGATTTCTTTTTTAATGTTTTTGTTCCAAGACATTTTAATGTTACAACCAGTTCTAAGACATTTTAGTGATCACTCTGTATGTCAACTAACAAAATCAGCACCTAACAATTTTACAGAAAAGGCGCAAACTTAATAACTACCTCGATTTTTTGCCTCTTGAAGCTACGCGTTGCAGTGGTTACCGGCCTAAGGTGGCAACACACTGATTTCTGTTCCAGCTCTTTTTTCTGATGCTGATGTGGAACCATGCTAGAGTGCGCAATGCGGGATTTAACACTTGGATGCAACATGTCTACCGCAATTGGTTTTTTCGGCCCATATGCATTTACACAATCTATAATATATTTTTCATAGAGCGGCCACTTCTCCTTTAAACAAGGTGAAATATCAGATTTGGAAAATTGCAAAAGTTTTATGTAGCATTGCATTTTGTTATCTAATGTTCTGATTTTTTCAGTTTGATCTGCATATGCCTGTGTGGTAAGAGTGGCGGTCTGCAGTTACAAGCAAGCAAAGTTACTGTCAAATGTCAGAAGACTACTCAGAAGCTCACATATGTATGAACTCAGAAGTTACCTTTTCAAGCCGAGCAACTGCATTTCGGTGAGTTTGATGCAGAGCAGGTAAGTACCTTGCCTTTATGCTTTGTATCTGAAAAATGGGTTTCAATTCGTAAACTCTTAAACACTTTGGTTTGGTAGACATAAAATTTTAGCAAGTTGAAGAGTTAATGTTAAATGCATAGAAACAAATATTTCAAAGCTGTTAGAAGCTTAGAGAAAAATTGCTTTCCGTAATTCATTACACTGTTTCCTCTTTAGTTAATAATACAAGCTTATTACTTGATTCTATTTGACATTTTAAGTTATTATTGTGGAAACCTGAATGTAGTATATCTATACGATACGTTCGCGGGAAACTTGAATGTCAAATTACCTTCTGATAGACCTCCTCTTGCCAGTCTCCCCCATTTGCACGTAAGGTTCGGTCTGTGAAACCTGCATACTTTATATCAGTTGAATTGATAGTACCTAAACTTCTCTTAATAGATTTTAATGCAGTTATAACGACGACTCGAATATTACTAGGAGGTCAGACTATGTATATACAAGAACAAAAAGAAAATGCTTAGCAGCAATAATACATGTTCATAATCTAAAAGGAAATTCAAGATCAATTATTGCAGATATATGAACACTTGTGATTTGTTCTGATGATCGAAGCATGAGTTCAGAAGCTGAAGCAAAATAGAGTTACAACTGAACTAATAAACCAATCCTAAATCATTACTTTGAGATCCCAACTGCTGTTGCTGTGCTATTGGTAGGTTGTTTTGTTGAGTCATCAACAACTGCTGCAAGTTGGGCGGTTGGTTTTGTTGGTCCATGTTGGGCTGTTGGTCATTGCTTGCCTGCTGATCTGCTGCAATTGGTGTATGAGGACTGGCGAACCTTTGAGAAAACGGCTGTTGTGAGGCAGCAGAACCTTGTTCTCTAGATGTCATATTTGGTACATTTTGGGATACAATATGTTGGGGTATTTGAGATGGATTAGCTGCTATCGAGTTAGCGAGTGATTGTTGTTGCCGAGGAACCTGGGGTTGCATACCGCTAGGTCCTGTTGTAAGCAAAAATGAGGACACAAAATAAAAAGAAAGATTCTGAAGGCACGGAAACAAACAGAAAGTATTGCTGCTGAAAATATTAACAAACAAATGCGGGAAACAAAGGTAGTGCATGGAACAAGATGAAGAATAGCTAGGAATTTTGAAAAATAAACAAAAACTCATTTGGATACATGTTTAGAACCTAAACATACTTAGAGATACTCTATAGGCATTGAAAAAGTGTATCGAATATTTCCCTGTTTGATTGTAACTACAGTTGCATACCTGACTCAAAACGTCTTTTTATATCACTGAATATTTGCTCCAATTCGGACTCAGACCATTCAACCTCTTCCTCGTAACTCGAAGAATCACTTGCATGGCTGTTTAGCGGAGTCATCAACAACGGCTCAGGATCGAACCATTCAACCTCTTCGTCATAACTTGAAGAATCACTTGCATGGTTGTATAGCGGAGTCATCAAGAACTGCTCCAAGTTGAGCGGTTGGTTTTGTTGGTCCATGTTGGACTGTTGGTCATTGCTTGCCTGCTGATCTGCCGAAATTTGTGTATGAGGACCAGCAAACTTTTGAGAAAGCGACTGTTGTCCCAATGAAACATTGGGCATGTTGGAATTCTGGTCTACAACATTCGGAGATGGTTGTAAGGCAGCGGAACCTTGCTCTGTAGATGTTATATTTGGTACAGTTTGGGATACAATATGTTGGGGTAGTTGAGATGGATTAGCAGCATTGGCATGTTTGACACGCCGTGTCACCGGATCCCTCGCGGGTGGAGGAGCTCTCATAAAGGATAAAGATTCAGAGTAGCGAGATTTCTTGGTTGCTTGACCTACCATGTCCATGGGGATGATCTAACGAAATGGGATCACATTTTAGGTTAGTCCATGAAAAATAAAATGCATAGGTTTCGAAAAGAATCTGTACAAAGATTGAAAAAAAAAGATTATGGGAATGAGACTACTCACCTGAAAATAGACTCTAACAAAGTAATAAATCAGCACACTTTTCCGGTTTAGGAGAGTCTTACGAAAGCTGAAAGGATGGTAGAAGAGTTATTAGTAAGTAAAGGTGGAAGGATAGAGAGAGCTTTTTATAAACAGATAGCAAGTTTTTTATTAGGATTCAAACAGATATATTTGGAATTCAAATTTTAAACTTCAAATATTACCCTACAATATATTTAAAATCTAGCTTATAAATCTATAAGAAATTAGTTGTAGTTGGGATAGGATCTAAATTTCAAATTTCAAATATTACCTTTCAAATCTATGTCATATATCTATAAGATTTTAGTTATAGTTTGGATAAGAGTGAATTAGAACAATATCCCTAGAAATCAGCTAAAGTTCAACTTCCTCATTCCAATTCTTACTAAGAAATCACTAAACATGTCATGATTCACGCACCAAGTGAACTATCATAAAAAGAAGAAGTTGGATAAATTACATGAGAATGTGAACTGATCACTAAGAAGACAGTTCGACAATAATTGTCAATGCAATCTTATGTAACTTTGATAGAACTGTAAATTGTAAATTGTAAATTGTAAATCGAAGAATAAGAGAAAGAATTAGAAGATTTAGGTTTGGGAGAGATTATAGTGGACAGGAGTGTATATATAGATGGATAGAGACGAAATTATATTTTATTTTTCTTCTTATTTAAGATAACAAGAAATAGCGATTAGAAAGGAAGATAACCCTTTCTACTTCTACTTCTACGGGATTTTTTTCTTCTCTTTCGCTATATTCCCTCTCCTGCTATATTTTCTCTCCTTGAATCTCTCTCTGACGGAAACAGAATGATCTCCCTATTTTTTTTACAGTAATTAAATTATATGTATATATTACTAATATTAGATTAGATATAGATTTATGTTGATGATTCATTCTCTTAAGTCTCTTAATCTACTGGCATTGGTTCAAAGGATCTCTTAAAGGAAGAAACTAAAACATTTCAATGATTATGAAATTTATACCTGATTTTGCTACTGTTGGAATATATTTATTTAATATATTTATAGACTAACAATTATTTGGACCGACATGCTAAATAAACATATTCGATTATTGTCTTAAGGAAGTCCAAATTAAAAGTATTCGAGTTAATTATTTAATTAACTAAATTGGACCTATGGGTAAAAAGGCGTTATGGGCTCAAGTGTGGTAACCGGGTTGAATTTGGGCACTGTGATGAAGAGGGCCTAAATCTCAACACTTAAGCCTGAATTAATAAATCAGGGATATAAATTGAATTATCAATTTATTGGGTTATGGTCCCGGACACAAGGAAGTAACAAAGGATGGGCTTTACAATGTTGGGCTTCACATTGTAAAATCTATAAATAAGGGGCTAGGTTTAGGTATTTCATCACTCTAAACCCTAATCAGAAATACGGCCGCTTCCTTAGTGTCTGGAAACCTTTTCCTTCTTCTCTAATCTGATTCTACAGGTCTCTTAGTTTCATAAACGGAATCGCCGGAGAACGTGGAATCACTAAAGAACGCAAAAACTGTAGGGAATACTAGATGGATAGCAGCAGGCAAACCCGTAAGTATTCTTGATTTTCTGTTTCTTCTATAGATGAATCTAGCAAAAGGGTTTTATTATTTTTTCCGCAATTTGTTATATATTATTTGATGCGATTTCGGATAATATATAACAATTGGTATCAGAGCCAAATAAACCCTTTTCGATTCAGTAGAATAATCAAATTGAGTATTGCTAGATAAAAACGCATGTTTTTCTTCATCGTAAAGAATCCATGTCATTAGGATTATGTGTGGATTGAATTGGTAGGGCATGGATTTAGGGATTGTATGAAAAACATGTTATGTGATTTATTGTATTGAAACACATGTTTTATTATCAGTAAATTGCAATTTTTATAGTTTGGGGATTTTTTTTTTATTTTTTTTTGGGTAAAATTAGGGTTTATTGATGTCTGGAATTTTTCTCCCAAAATTAGCATCAAATCAACCCTAAAATAACGAATAAAATCAAAATTATTGGGACAGTGGCTCATCGAAGACTGTCTGCTGATTATCACGGTAACCGAAAAAAAAAAAAAACTGCTGCAACAATTTGCAGCTCGTTAGAAATTGCAGGGGCCCGCTGGAAATAACAGCAGGTGCCTGCTGCAATTTCAGCAGACAGCCTGCTGCACTGCAGCAAGCAGGTTAGCTGCTGTATGTGCAGGCAGGCTACTGCTGTGATTTTTTTAATTTTTAATTTTTTTATAAAAAAAAAGAAGAGAGAAAAATTAATTAATTTTTTTTTTCGAAAGTACATATTTTGTTCGGAAATATATATATTGTATGTAAATTATTTCACAAGTATGTTGTGTTTGGCATGCATTTTTTTGTATGTTTATTTGTGAATTAAATTGTGTGTGTGTGTGAATGATTAAATGATGATGCATGATTAAGGTTTCGTAGACCGGTAGGTGAAACTAAGAAATTAATTTAATCGGCCCTCCGGAAGGTTAAAATTAATTTTCTTAAGGATCCTAGGCTTCGAAAAGTTCGGGATGACTATTAGTACAATAGGTATAATGCATCAAATGAGACCATAGGGAATGTCCTTGTCTAAACAAAAACCACAATTTAAAAGAGAAAGTGGTTTGAATATCAGATAGTGACTTGATGTTCAAACCACCTTCATCATAGGGCTTACATAAAGAGCCCCATGAATGACTTTGTCATTAAAATTAGATCTCCACAGGAATTTATTGAAGCACAATTCAATTTTGTTCAAAATAGATTTGGGAATTAAGGTGTTCTGCATCCAATAGTATACTATTGGGTGAAGAACACTCTTAATGAGGGACAGTCTCCCCCCAAAAGACAAAGCTTTAAGATCCCAAATGTGAATTTTATTGTAAATGGCAGAAATTAAACTGTTAAAATTTCTTCCCTTATTGCTTGCAGAGATGTTGATTCCCAAGTAATGAAAAGGAGCATGGCCCAACTTGAAGCCAGTAGAAGCCATCAGTCTTGAGTTAGCAGCCAGAGTCATCTTTGTTGAGGTAACTATTTTCGTTTTCTCCTTATTAATCAACTGCCCTGATGCAGATTGATAATTGTCCAGAATGGTACACAGGCTAGCCAAAGTAGAAGCAGTGCTGTTAGAGAAGATGACAATGTCATCAGCAAAAGCAATACAAGGTAACATATAATTAGATTTAAGATAATATTTCATAGTAGGCTTAGAAATGTAGGCAGCAGAAAGACTCCTAAGGAGAGCCTCCTCAGCAAGAATGAAAAGGCTTGGGGATAAAGGATCCCCTTGCCTTAAGCCATTCTTCTGAGGAAAATAACCAATACTATTGCCATTAATCAAGATAGATATCATGACATTAGAGATCAGAGTCTGAATAAGACTCAAAAGCCTACTAGAAAAACCAAACTTGTCCATAACTTTAATGACAAAGGCATGAGACAATCTGTCAAAAGCCTTTGTCATGTCCAATTGCATAATGATGTTTCCTTTAGAAGGTCTCCTGTTGATGTTATGTAACATTTCTTTAATAGTTAGAATATTATCATGAATTAACCTATGTCTAACAAAAGCACCTTGACAAGTAGATACAATCTTAGGCAGAATAAGGGCAAGTCTAGTATTGATAAGAGAATAGAGCAATCTGTTAAAGATCGTACAAAGACTAATGGGCCTAAAATTACTCCACAAGATAGGGTTAGATGATTTAGGAATCAGGCAAATGCCTGTAGCAAAGAACCCTTTAGGAATATCCATCCCATTAAGATAAGAATTAATAGCCAGGCAGAGATCCTGACTTATAATACCCCAACAAGTCTTAATAAAATGACAATTGAAGCCATCAGTGCCAGGAGCACTATCCTGCTTCAAAGCCAGAACAATAGCCCACATTTCCTCTTTAGACACTTCCTTCAAAATACTATCATTGTCAGTAGAAGTAACAATATTAGGAATGCAATTAAGAACAGAATCATTAATGGCATCATCCTCACAGTAATAGCTATCACCAGAGAGAATAGTCTTAAAATAGTTCTCAGCAGATGCAGAAATATCAGAGCTATTAGTCAACCAAATGCCATTATCCTTGATCCCTAATATAGAATTCTTTTTATTTTTATGATTAACATAGGAGTGAAACAACCTAGTGTTACCATCCCCCTTACTTAACCAGGAGTTGTAACATTTCTGCCTCCAGTAGATCTCCTCATTGTTAAGGGCCTGCATAAGTACATTATTAGCATCATTAAGCATAGCATAAGACTCCCTATTGTTGACAGACTGGTGATTGATCTCCATCTTAGCCACCTTTTCCATAGCATGCTCCACATGACTGGAAATATTACCAAATTTGTTAACATTCCAACCTTTAAGATAGTTTTTCAATCTCCTAAGTTTATACCAGAACACCATATTGTTTTCACCAGGACAGTTAGCATTCCAATTAAGAGAAACATCATGAATGAAATCTGGATGATTAGTCCAGGAATTAATAAATTTAAAGAAACTTTTCTTCTTATTAATAGCAGTAGGACTAGATAAAGTGACAAGCAAAGGAGCATGGTCAGAACAAGTTCTGACCATGTGTAAAACCTAGATTTGAAGACTGTTAGCTATACCATTCACCAGTAATCTGTCTAATCTCTTCCAAACCCTTTTGTTGCTCCAGGTATAAGCAGAGCCAATGTAACCAGGATCAACCAGATTGCTAGATCTGATGAACTCATTAAAGTCATCAGCACTAGCAATATCAAAAGATGAGCAATTCAGCTGCTCATCAGCAGAGGAGACAGCATTAAAGTCACCAGCCAGTAACCATGCTTTGTCCACCTGAGGTAAGTTAAGTAATTCATTCCACAACTCTTTACGCTGCCTACAAGTGTTCTTAGCATATATAGAAGTTAAATAACCAGAAAAATATGAAGTATTGATCTCCAGGTGGAGAAACTGGTCATGATCACAAATAACCTGCACATTAATCTCACTAGACCAAAAAATCCAAATTTTATTAGAGCAATTAGCAATCCAATTAGAAAAACCAATTTTTTGCGCAATTTTAACAATTTTATCTATTCTGGCCATAGGCTCCTGAATAGCGATGACTTTCACTTTATGATGATCAATAATATACTTAAGTCTAGACAATGTAGATTTATTATTAAGACCACGAGCGTTCCAGTTTAAAAATTTAATCATTCAGATAGAGAGTAAGCATTATTTTTGTCTCTCTTGTGAAGAGATCTAATGTTTAATCTTTTCTTGTTACTTTTGTTAGCAGCATTTAACCTATTGCGAATAATGGAAGTGAATCCATCATCAGAAGACACAGGAGAAGCCACCTCAGGGGATGGGTTACAACTCCCCATATTGCTTTGCTTAGGAGGAGAAGACACCTCAGTAGTCTGGACCTGTTCAAGACCCTGAAGAGCACCAATCAAATCCAAGTCATGCTTCAAAGAGACGTTACCAGAGTCATTAGCAGAATCAACAGCAGGAGCCACTACAGGAACAGCAGAGCTACTAGGTACTTCAACAGACACATCTTTAGGGCCAATCATAGATTTTAATCTTCTAGTATATACTTTTAGAAAAGTATCAGTTGTAGAGTTTTTACATGTATCCTGAGTGATAGGCTTACTAACAGTATCCACCTTGTTATCACCCTTGTTATCACTTCTATTGTTAATAATATCCTTGCCTTTACTTAAACCTTTCTTGCACATCCCAGCATCATGACCTAAGTGATGACATGTTTGACAATAAAGAGGAGCATTCTTGTAGCTCAGACCAACCCAGTAACCATCTTGAGCACCAAATTGCACCCAAACTTTCCTTTTTAAAAACTTAGAGACATCAATTTCAACTAAAGCATAACATGCATTAGACTTAGCCCTAATTTTATCAGTAACAACAACCTGATGAACTGTGCCTAAAGATTCAGCAATTTCATGAATCAGATCCTTGTTATACATAAACTCTAAAAGATTCTCAAACCTGACCCAAAGCAACACCACAGGACTTTCAAAATAACGACTGTTTTGAGGACACCACTTGACAATCCTCATGACCTTACCATCAACACTCCAAAATGTTTTAGCCCATAGCCTGTCAACATCTTCTATTAATGAAAACTCCACCAGAATCTGTCTGGAATCTATAGTAGCATATGTAAAACAGCCCTTGAACTTGAATCCATCAAGAAAAGCCTGAAATACAGCCCTCTTGGGAATACCAAGATTGAACTTAACAACTAAAGTATGTCTAGATTGAGCTATCAACGAGGCCTTAACATGATGTGGGAACCGAATAACGTTATGATCGTCGAAAATCGCTACCTCCATCGGTTGTAACTTGGAGCAATCAAGATTGCTCTTCAAAACATCAGCAAATGAGCTTTTACCGACAGCCCAAGTATTGCCTTTACCATGACACAAAGCAGTTGCGTCTTTATCTTTAACGCCATTCAATGGAGGGAACACTTCATCATTAGACATGATGAAACACCCAACAAAGTCTTCAAGAGAAGACCAAAATGCGAAGCAACCAATCGAAACCAAGCCTCCAAGAGGGAGGCCCTCAAAGGGGAACCGCGCAAACAGCGACGCTCACAGCCAAGAGAGAAGAAGAGAGAAAGAGAAGAGGATTGGAGACTTCTTGAAGATCAAGAAAACCAATAACAAATCTTGGAGAAAAACTCCTCTTCCCTAATAACTCATCAATTCAAGCTTATCATTATTTTCTTCTAATCACTGTTTGTTTGTAAAGAAAAATATTTGAGTAAAATTTGGCCGGTTATATTTAAATATTATTTAAGCCGATCTTGATAATTTATTCATATTATTTTTATTTTTTATTATATTATTTTTTGTTAGTATTATTTCTAATAATATATTTTTTTCCTTATTATTCCGGTTATTTGTATTCATGATAAATTTACTCATGCTATTTTTATGGGTTAAATATTATTTAAGATCCAAAATTCTAACTATTATCTACTTAAGATCCATCTTTTCATGTATTTTTTTTTAAATCCATTTCATTTCAATATTTACTATTTACATGATTTCTTGTTTTTCTTTTGTTTTCGTATGATTTTGATTGTGTTTTTACTTGATTTTGAAGTTTGATTTCAGATATCTATTTAGATATAAGTCGATTTGTGAGTTTAGGTAACTCGATTTTTTATTTCGAAATATTAGGGTACTCGAGATCTGTTTTGTTTTTGGTTTTTGGTATTCTTTTGGTTTTACGTTGCTAATGTAGTGTAACTGTTGTATTTCAATTAGGTTTTTGTCGATCTTAGTGTGTTTGTGTGTTTCTCGGAATTTGTGTTTGAGTAAGAGTTCAGGGTTTAAGTCGTAGAAGATGCAGTAGAGGAGATGTGAAACCTCTTTTATTTTACACATTGATAGTTGCGAAACGTGTTAATTCCTTTGTACAAATAGATGCGAAACATTGGTGTAAAATATAATTTTTTAAAAAAATCAAGACATTTCATGAATGGTATTAGTTTTGTTCATCTTAAAAAAACAAAATCAATGGTATTTTTGTATATTTTTTTCCAAGAGTTACGATTTAAAATATACAAACTGTTAAAATTTAAAATTTATAGTGTAAACAAAAAGAAGAGGTTTTTAGTAGGATTGAAACAAATATATTTCGAATTCAAATTTCATATTAGTTATAGTTTGGATATATGTAATTAGCGAATTAGAACAATATCCATATAAATCAGCTAAAGTTCCACTTCCACATTCCAATTCTTAAAGTGAACTATCATAGAAAAAAGAAGTTGGATAAATTACATGAGAATGTGAAGTGATAACTAAGAAGGACAGTCCGACAATAATTGTCAATGCAATCTTATGTAACTTTGATAGGTTTACAGAAGAGGAGAAAGAATTAGAAGATTTAGGTTTCGGAGAGATTATAGTGGAGTGTATATATAGATGGATAGAGACGAAATTATATTTTATTTTATTTTGTTTATTTATTTTTATTTAAGATAATAGAAATAGCGATTTGAAAGGAAGATGACCCTTTCTACTTCTACTTCTAGGGTATTTTTCCTTCTCTTTTGCTATATTGCCTCTCTGGCTATATTTTTTGTCGAAATAGAATGATCTTTTTTTTCTGCCGCCAGTAATTAAATTAAATAAGAAAAAGGAGAATGAACATTCTTCCATTATCTTCCCTTTCTACTTCTACTTTTAGGGTATTTTTCCTTCTCTTTCGCTATATTGCCTCTCCGGCTATATTTTTTGTCGAAATAGAATGATCTTTTTTTTTCTGCCAGTAATTAAATTAAATAAGAAAAAGGAGAATGAACATTCTTCCATTATCTTCCCTTTCTACTTCTACTTCTAGGGTATTTTTCCTTCTCTTTCGCTATATTGCCTCCCCAACTATATTTTTTGTCGAAATATAATGATCTTTTTTTTTCTGCCAGTAATTAAATTAAATAAGAAAAAGGAGAATGAACATTCTTCCATTATCTGTTTCTATCTCATTATTTATTTTTTTAATGAAAAAAACAAATATTACTTGGAACTTTTAAAATCCAACCTACTTGAATATTAGATTTGATGTTTTGTGCCGTTTTTAAAAATTAATTTTTAATTATAAATTTATTTATTAATTATTAGCAATGTTTTATAAGATTTGGATTCCATTTGTTCATGAAAACATCCTACTATATATTTGGTGTTTGATTTATTATTATTATTATTATTAATAATTTTAATTTTGAAAAACATAATTTTTTATTTCATAATATTATCCACCAATTTTGAAAGATTGTTTTTTTAGTCCAAAAATACAGTTCTAATTAAATAACAACTTTACTCACTTTATTAATTTAGAAAACAAAATCATATTTACTTCGTCGTTGCCGCCACAACGGCTGCCGCCGCCACCGCCGCCATTACAACCATCACTGATGTGGCCGTCGCTGCCGCCACCACAACTGCCGCTGTCACCGCCACTGCCACAACCACAACCAAAACCGCCACAGCTGCCGCCGCAACCACACCCGCCACCGTCACCGCCACCACCACCACCCCGTCACCGCCGCCACCACCACCCCCGTCACCGCCGCCACCACCACCGCAAACCATCACCACCCCAACCACCGCCGTCGATACCATCACCACCACAACCATTACCAAAACTTAGACACGATAAAAACGAGAACTATAACATGTTTTTTATATTTTAGAAAACAAAAAATATGGTGACTTTCGTGAGACTTTCGTGAATTTTTTGAATCGTTTAGATTAACAAAAATGAATCATGTTATTCATTTTTTTAATAAAAAAATTGAGTTGTTTAGATTAACGAAAATAAATTTTGTTATCCATTTAAAAAAAAATTAATCATGTTACTCTTATGATGAATAAGAGCAATAAAATTGTTACTCCGATAAAAATATTTCAGTAGTAATGTTATTCCTAAAAAGAATGAAAACAATATACAACAAAATTTTGAAAAGTTGAACATGATAAAACTAGAACTATAACATGTTTTATTCATTTAAAAAAAATATGTGATGACTATTGACTAGTTTATGCTATTATCGGTTAATTTCTTTGAGGTGTTTAGATTAACGAAAATGAATTATATTACTCTCTTTTTTTATAAATGTTTTTTGGATTGTTTAGATTAACAGAAATAAATCTTGTTATGCATTTAAAAATAAAAATAATAATCATGTTACTCGTACGATGAATAACAGTAATAAAATTGTTACTCTTATGAGAAATAATAGTAATAAAACTGTTATTACTATAGAAAATGTCAGTAATGATGTTATTTTTAATAAGAATACGAATAAAATATAACAAACATTTCCAAAATTTGGACATGATAAAAAGTAGAACTATAACATGTTTTTTTCCATTTAGAAAACAAAAGATACGGTGACTAGCTTGTGCTGTTGGTCGACACCGATTATTTTAGAGTTAATTAAGACTTTCATTAATTTTTTGAGTTGTTTAGACTAACAAAAATGAATTATATTATTCATTTTTTATAATTTGTTTTGAGTTGTTTAGATTAACAAAAACAGATTTAAAAAAAAATGAGTTTCTTAATTTAGCAAAAATATATATTGTTATTCATTTGTTAATAAAAAATCAATCATGTAACTCGTACAATAAACAACAGTAATAAAATTGTTGCTCTAATCACAAATATTAGTAATAAATTATTACTCTTATAAAAACTGTCAATAGTAATGTTATTTCTAAAACAATAAGAAGAAAATAAAACAAACACTATAGATTGAAATCAGAAATAGATTGATTTTTTTGTAACAGTATAATACTAGTCGAAACTAATTGCCTACATCTATTCAATACACCAATAAGAACAACGAACCAAGAACAAAATGGGTACCATGATTTCTAAGATACAACCGCGACAACCATAATTTTCCAGGGTTTGAGATGTCGGCAAGACAAGCAATGATATCAAAACACAAAACTCTTTTGTCTTCAGACCGATCTCTTGTCTAATTTGCAATGTCGTTGGGTACACTGGTTGTAACACCAGCGTTAATCTCATTCCAGGCTTCAATCCAAGTAACCATACCTTCAGCAAGCTTGATGAAGTATGGATCAACCTTTCCAAGTGTTTCCTTGATCTACTGGGCAAGTTCAAAGTAACACTTATGCATGGTAGTATATTCCTTTGATAGACCAGCAACTTGGAAGAAGGGAATGATCTCTTTTTGGCAGTAGATGCCTTTATACTCCTTTTTCAGGTTGACAAAATGGTTGATGGCTTTGCTGTGCCATATGTAAGGCAGACCGGTCTTCACTCTCCATCAAAAATTGTCACATATCACAATATCAACATCAACATACCTGCCAAATCAGTCATAACAAGACACACACACACATAAACAAAATGCATTTA
Organism: Limnanthes douglasii subsp. nivea; assembly: GCA_036936605.1. Lineage (NCBI taxonomy): Eukaryota > Viridiplantae > Streptophyta > Magnoliopsida > Brassicales > Limnanthaceae > Limnanthes > Limnanthes douglasii. Next base: position 169,994,597 of record JAUPFV010000003.1, read on the forward strand.
ACACTTGAATTCATAATTATATCTGAAAATTTATGTTGAAGAGGATGATGATTAGAGGTTGCGTTTTAGCCCTATAATATGATATGGACGAAATATTCAATTTCAATATCAAATTCAAACTTAACTTCAATAAAAACGTCCCATCTGAAATCTAAGTTATATTTTGACGTTGCTTTTAGCCCTAGAAACACAACAGAAACCTCTACTATATGACAAATCTAAAACACAATGTCAAAATAATATGCTTCTAACTTCGCCAATCATTTGGCGGAAAAAATATTCGAATTTTACCAATTATTTGACCGAAAAAATCTTAGCCACCACATGGGGAATTTGTTTGACTATCCCAGATCACCAAGGTTTATGTTATTAACTCATGAAACATGTTTAGATTTCAGCACTAGAAATGCTATATGGAGACTAATAACCATAATACTTTTTGTCCTGAATCAAGACTTTTGATACAAAGATGACAGACCAACTTCAATGACTATCCATGATTTTTAGCAGCTATATGGAACACCAAAGATATCACAAAACACTTAACCTTATAGGGAAGGTAAAACCCTGGACAATAAAATCAGATCTACGATAGAACTAAACAATATTTTCAAGAGCTAAAAAAGGGTTTCACATTTTGGTCACCAAACAGACCTTGCAAATAATAGTTCAAATAATTGACCCAAACCTTAGGTGCTAGTGGAGACATTAGAGGTAGCCCTGGAAGCACGAATTTGCATAAAATCATCATCCTCTTCCACAGAAATTGACCGAATCTCAACAAAATTCAACTCGATTCCTTTCTATAAGAACAAATCTAAACGTTCCAAATAGCAAATAAACCAAAAGTGTGTTAAAAAAACAGATCGCAAATCCGAAGAAGTAAAAAAAATACTCACAAAGTAATATGATCAATGGTGTAGATGTGCTTCTTTCTAGAGATCATGTACCCAAAGCAACGACAATGAAGTGATTTCAGGTTCTTGAGTTTATCTGCGTCGTCTTCTATGGATGGTTGACGATTGAGTGGTTGTAGGATTTTATGGTTGACGATTGAACATAAGAATAATGTATGAAAGAGTGAAAAGAATGTCTTCGAAAAAAAAAGGTTATTCGTTTCCGTGATTTGAAAAGTGAGGCGAAGAAGACGAATTTTATTCATGCGTCAATGTAAACGAAGGGTAATTTTATCAATAAAAAAATAAAATGTATGTTATAGAATTATCATACGATTAAATACATATTTTAAGAATTAGGCAAAATTAGACCCACTAAACGAAAACTTTTATTGGACTCTTATACTTGAAGGGAAATAACCCTTACTAATATTAGATTAGATATAGATTTATTTTGATGATTCATTCTCTTAATACTCTCAAAGGTTTTCTGAAAGAAAAAAACTAAAACATTTCAATTTCAATAATTTTGCTAATTCAAGTAGATAATTCAAACAAAAATAGTATCCTTTGCATTCAGAGGTCCTCTTCTATCCACCACCACTACCAGTCTACCACATCTACAAAAGTATACATCAACCGAAGCCAAAAGGTGTCATCATCTCTCTTCTCATTTCAACCTCATTCGCTGCTCATACTGATCAATCAAAACATAATACATTTACAACCAAATTGGGCATTTGGTTGCCTATGCCCGAACCATGCGTTTGCAGAATGATTAGTTCTCCACATGTCGGGATTGTTCTCACTCTCTTCCGTCCGGATTTGGGTACGAACCTTCATACTCCTACTTGACGGACTCACAAGAAAGTAGAAGATGGAGGAAGAAAACAAATAGAAATTGTAAAAGGAATTACGGATTCACAAAAGCTGAACCTAAAAGATTGACTTAGAAAGCTTTGGGTCTTTCTTTTACTAATTACGCTTTTGTGTATCCAATGGGCAGAAAAAGAACCATATCTTTATATCTTTGCCGCACTTTTTCAAACACTGCACTTTTTATTTATTTATATATATTAACATTACTCGTTGCGGTGAGATGTTTATATGTATTTCGATCGGAATAAGACGTTTAGATAAAATTAATTAAAATTATGATACATAAATTTAGTTATTCACTCAAAATTTGATTTATAAAGTATATATTTTATCATTTACAACCCACTATATATAGATTTAACTTTTATATATATATATATATATATATATATATATATATATATATATGAATCCGGATTAGAATAGTCCGGCTTAGATAAAATTAATTAAAATTATAATACATAAATCTAGTTATCTATTATAATTTTGATTATGTATATAGTATATATTTTATCATTTGTAAAGAAAAATCTTCGAATCAAATTTAGACAGTTAAATTCAAATACTATTTAGGCCAATTTTGATAATACTATTCATATTACTTTTATTTTTTATAGTATTATTTTTGTTAGTATTATTTTTTATATAAAAAATACTGATATTTATATTTAACATGTTTTTATTCCAATTATTTTTACTCATGTTATATTATTTTACTTTCATGGTTTAAGTATCATTTAACACCCAAAACCCTAACTATTATTCACTTAAAACCCATCATTTCACGTATTTGAGAAAAATCTGTTTCATTAAAATATTTACTATTTAAGACTTGCTAATACCCTAAATACCTTATGCAATTATATAAAATCTTTTACTTTTTTAGTTCATCTTTTTTATCCAATTTCTTTTCTCTCTAAGTGAATAGAACAATACCCTAACATTATAGGTGATGATTTTTTTTTTACTCGATTTCTTGTTTTTCTTTTGTTTTCGTATGATTTTGATTGTGTTTTACTTGATTTCGAAGTTTGATTTTTTGGATATCTAATTTAGATAAGTCCATTTGTGTGTTTAGGTAACTCGAATTTTAATTTCGAAATATTAGGTTACTCGAGATCTGTTTTGTTTATAATTTTCGGTATTCTTTTGGTTTACGTTGCTAATGCAGTGTGATTGTTGTATTTCAGTTAAGTTTTTGTCGATTTTAGTGTGTTTGTGTGTTTTTGAAAATTTATGTTCAAGTAATGGTTGAGGGTTTAAGTCATAGAAGATGCAGTAGAGGAGATTTGAAACCTCTTTTTATTTACATACTAATAGTTGCAAAAAGTGTTAATACTTTTGTACAGATAGATGCGACACGTTATTCAAAACATATCATGAATGGTACTAGTTTTGTTCGTCTTAAAAAAACAAAACCAATGGTACTTTTGGATATTTTTTTCGAGAGTTAAGGTTTAAAATATACAAACTTTTAAAATTTTAAATTTATAGTGTAAACGAAAAAGATACGAAACCTTTTTTGTTTTTCTTGATGCGAAACCTATTTAATTTTTTACAACTAGATGCGAAATCAGACCCACTATAATAAATGCTAGATGCAAAACCAGACCCACCATGATAGATGTGAAACCATATAATGAGAAACTTGTGTAAAATATTTAATAAAAATCAAAATATATCATGAGTGGTACTAGTTTTATTCGTCTTACAAAACAAAACCAATAGTATTTTCGGATTATTTTTTCGAGTTACAGTTTAAAAGATATAAACCTTCAACATTTTAAATTTAAAAAAATAAAAGAAAGAGAAATTGTTTGCTTGATTATGTATAGAATGGTATTTTAGGTATAAAGTTTCTTTAATCTTTTGGGTTTTATGCGTAATAGGTTTGTTGGATGAGTCTTAATTGGTAAGTTTCCATATTTTTTATTTATCTTATTCTTATTCTATTCAATAAATGATAACATTGTTCATGTTATTTTTATTCAATATAACATTGTTTGTGGTACTTTTATTTCTGATAATATTATTTTTGGCAATATTTTTCTTGTTACTATTATTCACGTTATTATTCTAATTATTTTTATTCCTCATAATTTCATTTCTGCTAATATTATTTCTTATAATAAAATTATAGAAACATTAGTGTAATTATATTATGAGTGTAATTAGATTAACAAGTAATACAAGACAGTAGATTAATCTTTGTTCAAGAGTAACTAGTAAAATAGAAAACTTTAAATGTTAAAGTCTAGTTGTGACAAAAGTAAGAATAATGAATATGAGGCTTAAAATGAGTATCACATTGTTAGTATTGAACCAGCTTCTCCATTGAATTACTATTTTCTAAAATGGACAGCTTTGTCTCAACCGAGTTCGTTAGAGGCATTTTATGTTAACAAACAAGTAGGACAAAACAATGAATAACAAAACAAACATAAAAAAGTGAATGTTTTAAGCCCTAAACTACACTTGTAAACTTAAACAAACATAAGAATTTGCCAAATATTTCAAAAAATCATCGCATATCACCTAAAGATAACACAAAAAAACCCAATTAGCCTATTAATACACGAACGTCTAACACAATTTTCTTGGCAGCCAAACAAAATCAATGATTATAAAATTTTAATCTAAGAAAAGAATCAACACAACAACTCATTCTGATGCACAAACATACCTGATGCATGTTCCGTAAGAGGTCTATCTGACTGATTCTGTTGCTCCACAACTTTCTGCAAAGAGCCTGATCCTCTATGTAGTGGGGGCTTACTAAGCTGAAATTGCTGACTCTGAGAAGCTATCATGGGAGCACCAGCCTGTTGAGGTCTTTGCTGCAGTGAAACCTTTGATTGTGGCATCATATACCACAATCCTATATCATTACTTTGAGATCCTAATTGTTGTTGCGGTGCTATTGGTAGGTTATTTTGCTGAGTCATAAATAACTGCTGCAAGTTGGGCGGTTGGTTTTGTTGGTCCAAGTTAGGTTGTTGGTCAATGCTTGTGTGCTTATTTGCTGCAATTTATGTATGAGGACTGGTAACCCTTTGAGAAAGCGACTGTTGTCCCAATGAAACATTGTGCATGTTGGAATTCTGGTCTACAACATTTGGAGATGGTTGTAAGGTAACATAATCTTGTTCTCTAGATGTCATATTTGGTACACATTGGGATACAATATGTTGGGGTATTTGATATGGATAATCTGTTATCGAGTTAGTGAGTGATTGTTGTTGACCAGGAACCTAGGGTCGCTCCACGTAATCATAGGGAGAACTGTAAATTGAAGAAGAAGATAAAGAATTAGAAGATTTAGGTTTTGGAGAGATTATAGTGGAGTGTATATATAGATGGATAGAGACGAAATGATATTTTATTTTATTTATTTATTTATTTTTATTTAAGATAATAAAAAATAGTGACTAAAAAGGAAGATGACCATTTCTAGGGTATTTTTTCTTCTCTTTCGCTATTTTTTATTCCATCGACCTTCCATCAGGCACCAATCATGATAGACTTCATCCAGCTTCAAACCATTTTCAACTCTCCATCGCCAGTAAGATAGAAGGCACTAGAAGCTATAACTTTAGATGATACCGAATCCAGCCACAAGAATCCAATCCAGCTAACTTGGTGAGCTCCCAAGAATTTCAAATCCAGTGAAGTACTTCATAAATCCACATAATCATTATCGCTTAAGTTGATGAAGAATTGGGTGATGCGCACCAAAGGACTGCACCTTAAATCCAACTCAACGAGCTTGCTGAGTTCCAAATATACGTAAGTACTGCTGCACCTCCATTCTTATCAACCCTGAAATTTCACTGATTAGTGATATAGCTTAAGCCCAAAGCTTCAAGAATAATAATAACTTTTAGTTTATTAGGGATGGTATTGATGTTAATGCTTATATTACTCTTGCATTTCAGATACCAATGGGCAAGCCAATCAACTGCCTGATTTTGGTCTTTAAAGATATGCTTTATGGTCATAAAAAGGTCGATCAGGTTTCTAATACAATCCTGTACAGGTCTAAGATACCATGGCCCATTCTTACTATTCTGAACCAAAGAATTAACTAGAATAAGAGCATCAGATTCAAGATCAACCTTAGACCATTTGTTGGCTTTGCATAAGAACAAACCATCTAATAGAGCTCAAGCTTCATCAAGGAGAGGGCTCAGCTTGCCATAGAGAGAACTGGATCCTATTACAAGATTACCAGTGAAGAGTTAAAAGATGGTCCGAGGGTGATTTTGTTATGAGGAGATTTGTTGAGAGAGGATTAAGAAGTAGAAGAGTATTTGAGTGTTAGATCTAGAGAGAGAAAATGCTAAAAAGGTAGAGAGAGAAAGCCGTACTATTCATCTTGAGATTCGTGAAGCGTGTGTGGTCCTTTTATAGTACCATTGCGGACCCCACACGCTTAAATCTGGTTTAATTACATCTTTTGGTCCCCCTTTAAGGTTCCTTCCTATTTTAACCATATCTTTACAATTCATGCATTTTAGCCCTTACACCTTTATTTCTATGCATTTTGGCCCTTGTACAGTTATTTCCACGCATTTTGGCCCTTATACATTTATTTCTACGCATTTTGGCCCTTGTCTTTTATTCTTACTTATCAGTAGCCCCCCAGTCTTAGTAAAAATCATTTTGCTAAGACTGAAAAATTCTCCTGTCAGGCCAAAATTATTCCTCCTTCGAACTGCATGAGTCCTTCGAAAAGTAGCTCCACAAAACCCCTTTGAAAAACCATCTCTTCGAACCGTTTATAAACCTCCTCGAATACCTGAAAAAGGCCTCTTCGAACTTCTACTGTACCGAGTAGCCCCCTCAATCCTTGCAACATTTTAAGCAAAATGGTCATCGAACAATTATGTACTTAGGCGAAAAATGGTGCTAGGATTGATGATATCACTGCACAAATACCAACGTCATCATACTTTTGGAGAAACGGTACCCATTCTTTTGTCAGAAAACCCTTCCGCTTCCTATGACAATCTCTGACACAAGACTCTTCATCTTCTGCTATAGCTAGGTGACCGAACAATGTCCACCTATAATGACCGTCGTACCCCTAGGCAAACAACACAAAAATGTCCCCGGGCCTCATCTGTCAAGAAAGCCCACTAGTATTCTATAAATACCAACCTTTTCCTTTATTACTGCAACTTCTGTTCAATTAATTCTAGAGAGATAAAGCTGGCGAACAAGCCCCGTCGAATTCCTGAGTGGTTGTTGATCAGTAAACGATTCGAAGAGAGGGTTGCTGCTGGTGAAGACGTACGACCTCGTCCCCCACCATCGACTACAACTTTTTTTGGTGCTTGGCCTCCTTCGCATAACTCGACCGCCATTATTCCTCGAGAAGTAGCTCGTCAAAGCTTGCTCAGCGAAACAAATCCTCTAAGAGAAATGGGCAAAGAAAGGTCTCATAAGCATTCATCAGGTTCGAAGAGGAAAAAATCCCATAGAGATAGAAAAAGTTCCCACGAACGAAAGCGGGCCAAAGAGACTGCCCTAACAATTCAAGAACCCACTGCCCCAATTAATGTTGAAAATCTCCCCCAACGATCTCCAAGTCCCCGAAGGACTTCGAGGAGTCCTCCTCGAAATCTAGAAAGTCCGCTTCGCAGGCCAGCCTTGCATCATAACACTGATAGTCTTCCTCGAAGGCAAGACCTGGAACGCAATACTGAAAGTCCTCCTCGAAGGAAAAATATGGAGCAAAATACTGCAAGTCCTCCTCGAAGGCAAAACTTGGAACATAATACTGAAAGTCCTCCTCGAAGGCAAATCTTGGAACACAACACTAAAAGTCCTCCTCGAAGGCAAAACTTAGAGCACAATACTGAAAGTCCTCCTCGAAGACCAGGAACGGATGTGTCTAGTCTGCCTTCCACACCGTCCATGACCATCCATGGTACTCAATTCTCCCCCTCAAGAACACTTATCACCGAGGAAGATATGCGGATTAGGCATGAAGAAACATTAGACCCCATAGTTATGAAACCTTTTAACAAGCTCCTCGGACAGAGGAAGCCTATTACCTCCTCGTCAGGTCCTGCAAATGGTGGTACCTCCTCTTCGGCAATATCCGAGGAACAAGCTCGCCGGATTGCGCCAAAATCTAAGGGAGATGTGACTTTGCCCTTGGAGTTAGATAATATTGCCGGCAACAATATCAGGGGCATTGAGAATAAGCACATGTTGGCCCTCGCCAATATTAAGTATAAGTATTTCTCGAAGGCAGAGGAAACAATGCTTAGGGCTCGATGGGGCATTCCTCAGTATGTCAACATTCGATTTCCCTCCGAAGGAGAGACACCCTTATCTGTGAGGGACCATGAGGTGGTGGTCTACACAGAAATCATGAACTGGGGGCTAAGGTATCCCTTAGACCCTTTCTTTATTGAGTACCTCTCGAAAATAGATCTCTGCCCCTCACAGGTTGGGCCCAATATGTGGTTCACGTTAATGGCTTGCATAATGGCCTCAAGGCTCTCAGGCCAAGAATTTTTACTGGAACAGATCATTGGTCTTGCTGGTCTTGCTCGAAACCCTTACTTCCCCTTCTACTCATTGACATTCAACCGGGGGCAAAAAGTGTTGAAGGATCTTTTGGAGGCAGATAAAAAATGGAGGCAACAGTTCCTCTTTTTCTCTGGTTGCTGGGAGACTGGCTCTGAAGCCACTCCTTCGAATCCATATAAGCTCTCCTTGAAGTGGACCATGAAATGTAAGTGCTAGCTCTTCTTTTCACTCCTCGAATTTGATACTCCTCGAATCATTATGTGCGCTTGAATTTGGAACTTGTAAGTCTATATTTTTCTAAGTTTACTACTCCTTCGAATTTCATAGGTGTCTGCGAAAAATAGACACCCTCGAAGACACACGTGGCTTTGAACAATATATTCTGTGTAACCATTCTCATCCGTTGTTATTTGTTTCAGCTATGACCGGCATATCAAAACCTTACACAGAGTATGTCGAGGGAGCTACAACCATTTTCACCAACCTTCGCCTGTGGGAAAAAGACAAATGGGATAATCGATTTCGGCAGTGCTTTACTGATGACAATCTGGCGAGGAGTCGATTATGGAGGCTGAATCCCCTCGACCGCCTTAGCATGGGTAAGTTAATGACGCCGCCTTCGGAGAGGGAGGTATTAGAGCGGTGTAGCCAACAAGATGTGACAATTTACCTGCCCAAACGCGCTCGGTCGCAAAGTCACTTGGAAGATTCGCCAGAAGATGAAGCAGTACCACCTCAACCAACAAATCCCAAACCAGCCACTAACACTCAAAAGCCACACTCTTCGAAGAATGTAGGGGCCTCGAATTCTAGTAACCTTCGAACAACTGAAGCCCCTCGAACAACTGAAACCCCTCGATCCAGTGTTGTTGTTTCAACAAATGCCACTCCTCCCCCTCCTGCTGCCATCCTTCCACCAAAGAAAGATAACAAGAAAAAAGACTTGAAGGGAAAGGGCATTCTTCTTGAGCCCATCGAAGAACAATCTGAGGGAGGAGAAACTCCTGATAACAATAAAGGGACTAACTTCGAAAGAGAAGTCCAAGGTGATGCCATTGATGCTGAAAACAGGGGTAGCCTATCACCCAAGGAAACTTCCTACCAATCTTTGCACTCTCCTCTGACGGAGGCGTCTCACCCAGCCTCCCTCGAAGGCAGTCCAAGGCTGGCTCCTATCCCTGCTCCTCGAACAAACCCTCCATTACTTGTTCACCCTGATGTGGCTTGTGGTAATTTTTCTGAATTCGATTCTGCAGATTTAGGGTCTCCTTCGAGCTCCTTCGAGATCCCCTTAGACGATGAGTTTTCAATGAATCTGCGAAGGCTGCTACATACTTCAGTGAACCGAGGAAAGAAGATTCGCCATCTCGAAAAGCGTAAAAATTATTACAAGTTCAAAGCATCAGTGGCTGCCTCTCAACTCGAGGAGGCCAAGAAGGAGTATGCAGTGATCGAAGGCCAAGCTGACGCCCTGTACGAGCGCCTTTCTGCCTCTGAGAGCTATGTGATCATGCTAGAAAGATGTTGCCAACAAGAAAGGGATTTGTACAAGGAGAAAACCAGTACCCAAGAGCTGTTGATATCTGAATACAAGAAAGGGCATCGCAAGGCCTGTGATGGATTTGAGCAATGTACTGAGTCTCTTCGAAAAGTAGTCGAAGAGCGCGATAATTTGGAGAGGAAGATCAGATGTTTCCCAGCAGAAATCGAAGAGGCAAAGGAGAAAGGTGCAGATGCTTATGCTGCCACCTGTTCGAAGACTTTACAAGCTCGAGATGCTGTCACTCGAGCCGGCTTATTAACCCAGATATTCACCGATCATCCTGACTATGAACTGGGGCCTTTCTGGAAGCTTGTCCCCCCAGAACTTCGCCCACCCCAAGTAGTTGTAAGTGAGAGTGAAGACTCAGAAAGCGAGGGGAGTGATAGTTCGAAGAATGCCGACTAGGCGAAAGTGTTGTAGGTAGTTTTTGTATGGCCTAAAAGGCCTCTTTTTGTAATGGTTGGAAGCTGTTCTGCTGTTCCATTGAGTACTTGGATATTTAACTCATCAATGTATTGTTCTTCGAACTTATTATTTTATTAACCCTTCGAACAATGAGCACTTGGATAAATTTACTAATTCTTTTGGCCTTCGACAGAATTTAACTTAGATAAATTTAGCAGGTTGTATGTTTATCATTAGGCCTTCGAACTCCAACTTACGTGGCCTTCGAATCAATTTGCACTCAGATAGATTTAGCAAGTTTTATACTTGCAATGAGGCCTTCGAATGCCAATTTTATTTGTCCGTCGAACAATTATTACTTAGATATTTTTAGCAAGTTTTATCTTTACAATAAGGCCTTCGAATTTCAACTTATTGGGGCTTCGAATAACGCGCAGGATCTCTGCAATAAAGTTTTATGTTTGTAATAAGGCCATCGGACTTCAACTGAGTGGCCATCGAACTCCAATTTATTGACCGTCGACTAATTGTAAGGTCTCCGAAAACAATTTGAAAGAGAAAATATTCTAACTCATAACTGAGAAGTGCTTCGAGGTGCACCTTAATATAACCCGAAGAATAGTTCGAAGGTCCCAAAACATCGTGGCACACTTTAATGTGACCCGACGAATAGTTTGATAGTCCCAAAAAAATAATTCGAAGAACGGAAATTCAAGGCACATGTGACTGTGACTCAAAAAATAGTGTGAGGGACAACAATTCGAGGCACATGTGACTGTGACTCAAAAAATAGTGTGAGGGACAACAATTCGAGGCACATGTGACTGTGACTCAAAAAATAGTGTGAGGGACAACAATTCGAGGCACATGTTACTGTGACCCAAAAAATAGTTAAAGGCAAAGAAACTTTGTATTAATGGGATCACCGAAATACCTCATTAAAACCTTCCTGTGCCTAACAGGGTAGGAAAGAGTGTGTCCTCACCAAAATTTTTCTCGAGGGATACATAGAAAGTGAAAAGAAATACAATATTTTCTCCGAGCTCTTGCTAATCGAGGTACAGCTTTAAATGCTCAATATTCCAAGGTAAGCGGAGATATCGTCCATCTTTGTCTTTCAACCGATAAGTGCCTGGTTTTATCCTTTCAGTGACCGTATATGGACCTTCCCAGTTAGGGCCCAGCTTCCCCAAACTCTTATCCTTAGTGTGTAAGAATATTTTCCGTAGGACCTTGTCTCCCACCTGAAAATCCCTATCGTTGACTTTGGATGCATATCGGCTCCGCATAAGAGTTTGGTAGTGAAGGGAAGCCAAATGCGCCCGCTGCCTCTTTTCCTCCACCAAGTCTAAAGCCAATGCTCTATGCTCTTCATTGATGTTCGAGTCATAAGTTGCTATTCGATGTGAAGGGAAGAGGATCTCCGGAGGGACCACGGCATCCATTCCATAAACTAGGGCAAAAGGGGACACAGCGGTGGCTGTTCGTGGGGTCGTTCGATATGCCCACAGCACCTCCTGTAAATAATCGGGCCATTTCCCCGCCTTACCTTCTAAGTTCTTTCTCAACCCGTCGAGGATGGTGTGATTAGTTACCTCCACCTGGCCATTTGCCTGAGGGTGAAATGGTGCCGAGAAACATTGTCGTATGCCCCTTGACACACAAAAACTCTGAAATTCTTTGTTATCAAACTGTGGTCCATTATCCGTTGTAATCTGCAATGGTACACCAAAACGACAACAGATGTTAGACAAAACAAATTTGATCACGTCCTTGGCTTTCGTTCCCGCGAGTGGCTCAGCTTCCACCCACTTTGAAAAATAATCAACAGCCACAATTATCGTATGTCTGCCCCCAGAAGCCATTGGTAGAGGTCCGACCAAGTCAACGCCCCATCTGTCAAAAGGAACTGCCTCTGAGATGCTTTCCATCAATGCTCATGGTTTGTGGATTACATTAGCATACCGCTGGCACGTGTCACAACGTTTGACCAGATCTTTTGCATCAGCCGAAATAGTTGCCCAATAATAACCTGCCAAGAATACCCTGCGTATCAAAGCTTTATATCCACAATGAGCGGATCCTTCGCCGTCATGTAACTCGGAGAGGATAATTTGTGACTCGTGTCCGCTCAAGCACCTCAGTAATGGCCGACTCAGAGATTTCTTATACAGCGACCCGTCCAGCAAAATGTAACCGTGCGACTTAAATCTAACTTTTCTGGCTTCATATTTGTCGGCGGGCAAAATGTCACGAGCCAAGAAATCAATGAGGACTGTTCTCCAGTCAGGTGTGGTCGCACGATTTCCCTCCAAGACGTTCATCACATGGTCTTTACCGACCGAGATTGACGGGCATGTCTGGACCAAAACCCAGGGATAGCCTTCTGTCCGCGAAGCAGAAGCAAGAGAATCCGGGACGGCATTCAGTTCTCGTCGGACATGTTCGAACTTAACGTCCTCAAAACCCGACGCCAAATCTTTCATCAGTTTCAAGTATTGTACCAATGTTTCCTTTCGTGCCTCGGACTCCCCCGAAACTTGATTTATTACCAACTGAGAATCACTGACCAGCTTTATCCGTCGAGCCCCGCATATCTGAGCTAAGCGTAGGCCGGCTAAAGCTGCTTCATACTCAGCCTCATTATTAGTAGCTTTGAAACCGAAATGGATGGCTTGGAACATAGCAACCCCTTTCGGGGATATTAACTGAACACCTGCCCCGCAGCCTGAGACGTTCGACCCCCCATCCGTTCGTACTACCCACTGTTCCTCGGCAACTATGTCAGATACCTCCTGTTCGTCCCTGTCGGAGTGGAATTCAACCAGAAAATCTGCTAAAACCTGTGCCTTTATCGCTGTGCGAGGCTCAAATGTTATGTCAAAATCTCCCAACTCTACGGACCACTTAGTCATCCTGCCAGAGATGTCTGGTTTTTTTAATAGACTTTTCAAGGGAAACGTTGTTCGAACCACAATGGGATGGGCTTGAAAGTAAGGCCTCATTTTTCGCGCCGCGGTGACTAACGCCAAAGCCACCTTCTCCAAGGTAAGATATCGCTTTTCGGCGTCCAGCAAACGCTTGCTGACATAATAAATTAGCCTCAGAAGAGAGTCAGCTTCTCGGAGGAGAACGGAACTGACTGCACACGTGGATATCGCTACGTAAACAATCAGCGTCTCCCCCACTAAGGGTTTAGATAAAACTTCCGGAGAGGTTAGATACTCCTGAATTTGTCGAAATGTCGTCGAACATTCTTCGGTCCAACAAAATTGCTTGGCATTCCGCAATACTTTAAAGAACGGGGCACACTTGTCCGACGAGCGGGAAATGAATCGATTAAGGGCAGCCAATCGCCCTGTCAGGATTTGCACCTCTTTAATGCTTCGAGGAGGGCTCATGGTGATCAACGCTCTTAACTGTTCTGGGTCCGCCTCAATGCCTTTTTCACTGATCATGTAGCCAAGGAATTTACCCGACCGTACTCCAAAAATACACTTTTCTGGATTGAGCTTGAGGTTGACCCTCCGCAAGTTGTGGAATGTCTCTGAGAGGTCAGCGAAATGGTCGTCGTCTTTCTCACTCTTCACCAACATATCGTCGATATAAGCTTCCATATTCCTCCCAATCTGCTCCTCGAAAGTTTTATTAACCAGGCGCTGATAAGTTGCCCCCGCGTTTTTTAACCCGAACGGCATGACCTTATAACAGTATAGACCTCGCCCGGTAATAAAAGAAGTGCTCTCCTCATCGTTAGAAGCCAATCGGATTTGATTGTAGCCCGAGTAAGCATCCATAAAAGATAGCAATCGATTTCCGGAGGTCGAGTCTACTAATTGATCAATGCGCGGGACAGGAAAAGGATCCTTAGGACAAGCGCGGTTTAAATCCGTGAAGTCGATACACATCCTCCACTTGCCGTTCTTATTCCTCACCAACACCGGATTTGACGCCCATAGGGGATAGTGCGCCTCACGAATATGTCCAATACTTAAGAGTCGTTCGACCTCCAACAAAATTGCTGAGGCCTTTTCCGGGGAGACAGGCCTCCTTTTTTGGACTATTGGTCGGACATCCGATCGCAAGGCAAGCTGGTGACATATAATCTCCGGCGGCACCCCAGTGACATCCTGCGCACACCAAGCGAACATATCGAGCTTATCAGATAAAAAAGCAATTAACTTCCCTCTAAACTCGGGGGAGAGATGGACCCCTATTTTCAGAACTTTGCCAGCCGCGAACTCATGTGTTGCAGAATCCTCCTCCGGGACCTGAAATCCGGGGGCCTCCCTCGGATCATCACAAGGGATGACCTCGGAGGGTGGCCCCTTTAATTGCTATGCTGAGTCAGAGGGCCCCCCTCGAACTCCCTTGGAAGACAGGGCGATTTGGTAGCATTCGCGTGCCATCTTCTGGCTACTTCTGACCGTACCAATATTGTTCCCGATAACGTACTTTAAACATTGATGCACCGTGGAGATGACACCGTGCATCCGAGACAACCAAGAGCGTCCCAGGATAGCATTATATGAGGTGGGTGCGTCAACCACAATGAAGAGTACCTCCACTTCTTTTTTAAATGGTCCACGACCCAACTCCACCGTACATTGAAACTCTCCCACGACAACCACTGTGGCACCAGTGAAGCCCACTATCGTTCTATCAGATCTTCGGATGACCGGTGGGTCCGAAATGCGGCGATAGGTGCTCATAAACAGGATATTCGCAGAGCTTCCTGTGTCGATGAGTATTTTTTGAATCTGATCCCCGGCAATGCCCGCCGCGATCACTACATCGTCCTCATGAGGGCCTGCAACATTACGCATATCATCATCATCAAAACAAATAATAGGAGAAGGCGATCGATGCATTTGTGCGGAGACTCCAGCTTCGATCTGGGTGGTCAAATTCACCATGTGCCTTTTGCGAGAGCTGTTCGAATTCCCGGCAATAGTGTCTCCGCCAAAGATTGCTAAGGACTCAAAAAATGCACAAAGACTATCCACCTTCCCCCTTGGAATTTCCTCTTCGACCAAGTTTACATTGTTCCTCCCGACTTTCGGGTCCAAATACTCTTTCTCGATGTCAAAATCGTCAATCCCTTCGGAAATTACCATGGCTGTGTCAGTGTTCTTCGAGACAGCTTTCACCACGGCGTTTTTCTGGGAGTGTTTCTTGACATACTCCAACAGCATCCCATTTTCGATGAGAGCCTGTACCTCCTTCAAGGCTATGCAATCTTTGGTATCGTGGCCCACATCCTCGTGATACTTGCAATATTTGTTAACGCTTCTGCTCTCCCTCGGTGTCTGTATGGGAAAGGGCTTCCTGAACGTGACCGAAGATTTAGCTTTATCAAATATTGCAGCGACATTTTCTGTTAACTCCGCATAGTAGTCGGGCCGAGTCCATTTGTTTGACATGTATCTCCCCCCTTGATTATGGCTTGGTTGATTGCCATAGTACTGCGGGTTTGATTTTTGCCTTGGAGGATACTGACCCGTACTTTTAGCTTGAACGGTCGATCGGGGGCCCTGAGAGCTTGGCTCAGCCCTCTGAAATTGATTATGGTCCAACTGCTCTCCGGAACCTTTCTCTGAGGCTTGGGTTTCTTCCACCAAGATTCTCTTCTCTACTTAATCTAGCAATGCTCCGAAGGTCATTGCCTGACTTTCTGCCACCGTGTCTTTCAACAACCCGGGGAGCAAACCCATCCTGAACGCTGCAAGCGCTACTGAATCCTTACAGTACTCCATATCTGTTTTGGTCTTGACAAAGCGATTGGTGTAGTTTTTGAGGCTCTCTCCCACTTTTTGCCGACAGTAGATTATGGTGTCTCCGTTGGCTCGGAATTTCTTACTCCCCACGAAGTGTTGTCTAAAAATATTCCAGAACATGTCAAAATTCTTAATAGAGCCCTGAGGTAGCCTGTTGTACCATTTGGATGCCACTCCTTTGAAGGTTTGAGAGAATGCTCTGCACAAGAGCTTATCATCATCGTCGAAGTTTATCATAAAGTTCTTAAACTGCTCGATGTGGTTGTCCGGATCTTGAGTCCCGTCGAACTTTTCAAGCTTCGAAATGTCAAAATGCTTTGGGAGATTTCCTACTAAGATCTCCGATGATAGAGGAGAGGCTCTCCAGTTATGCCCTGTACGATAAATATTAGACCTCAAATTATCGTTGTTTGAAAAGTACAGGCCCTCCTCGGAGGGCAAAGTGTACTGCTGCTGCCATTCTGAATTTCGAGGGCCAGTATCCTCCTTCCCAAGGTACTTTGCCTGCTCATGAGAGCGATCACCGGCCCGGTCATGGCGGCTCTTTTCCCGCGAAGATTTCCTCTCCGAACTCCTTCCCCTTCGGGCGCCAGTTCGCCTCTGGTCACGCTTTCTCCTTCTGCGATATCTCCGAGGGGATGATTCAGAAGTGCTATATCGCGAGTAGTCACTTGAAGTAGCCGAGTCCGAACGGTATCTTTCTCTCCTCCTCGGAGACCGTCGCTCATGCCTCCGATGCTTGTCATCTCTCCTCTTGGGTCGAATTTCAACCTCGCGCTCCCCCTTTTGTTCGACGGGTTCTCTTCTTATCTCCGATCGAACATTTCCTTGCGCAGCTTCCTTCTCCGCCTTCAACCTTTCGATCTCCAGCAATAGTTCATTCCTCTGAGCCAAAAGAGCGGAGTCATCAAAAATATTTTCAACTCGCCGACCTCCTTCTCCTTCAGACTCCAAGTCATTTCGAAAGTCATCCGCCTCCATATTTTCCTCACAGCGATCAACTAAATCGTCCCCTCGGCCTTCCATGATTCTCCTCGGAACAGGAATTATTTCTAGGGAGCGATTATCGTCGGAGCGATTTTC
The DNA here is from genome assembly GCA_036936605.1 of Limnanthes douglasii subsp. nivea. Lineage (NCBI taxonomy): Eukaryota > Viridiplantae > Streptophyta > Magnoliopsida > Brassicales > Limnanthaceae > Limnanthes > Limnanthes douglasii. Next base: position 170,011,723 of record JAUPFV010000003.1, read on the forward strand.
GGTTCCCACAGACGGCGCCACTGAAGAGTTAAAAGATGGTCCGAGGGCGATTTTGTTATGAGGAGATTTGTTGAGAGAGGATTAAGAAGTAGAAGAGTATTTGAGTGTTAGATCTAGAGAGAGAAAATGCTAAAAAGGTAGAGAGAGAAAGTCGCACTATTCATCTTGAGATTCGTGAAGCGTGTGTGGTCCTTTTATAGTACCATTGCGGACCCCACACGCTTAAATCTGGTTTAATTACATCTTTTGGTCCCCCTTTAAGGTTCCTTCCTATTTTAACCATATCTTTACAATTCATGCATTTTAGCCCTTACACCTTTATTTCTATGCATTTTGGCCCTTGTACAGTTATTTCCACGCATTTTGGCCCCTATACATTTATTTCTACGCATTTTGGCCATTGTCTTTTATTCTTCCTTATCAACCAGCATTGTCTCTAATGACAACAGAGCCACTAGATTCTCCATTGCCAAGGTAAGCAGCATCTGAATCAAGCTTCAGTCTGCCAGTAGGAGGAAGGATCCATTTGAGGTATAATGGCCTGTTCTTGGAGCATAGGGAGTGGTTATAGCAGCGCAACATATTAGCAGCTTGCATATTACCATTCCAGTGAAACTTTTTCAGGAGCATTTTTTTTATCAAGAGCATGAAGTATATTATTAATCTAATAATAGCAAACTTGGTGGAGGTATTTACACCTTTGATTTTAGAAACATTTCTAGCTTTCCAAATGATATTAAGAATGATAGAAGGTAAGATATGTCTGATCTGAACTTTCTTTGCAGTAGACCAGTACCTTACTCTAGTGATGTGCATAACATTCATGTGTGTGAAATATAAATGTTAAAATATCTGCATAGTACGACCATATGGACCAAGAAAAATTACATGCAACAAAAACATGCTTGGAAGACTCAATGTTATGAGAGAACTGGCATTTAGATGCCAATGAGATGCTTCTCTTCTGCATTAACGTATCAATAGGTATATAATTGTGCAGCAGCTTCCAGTGAAGGAAGGAGAACTTGCTAGGAGTTAAGTTGTTCCACATGTTTTTTATAAATATAAGAAGTGTTATACTTAGTTCCAATATCTTCCCAAGTTTCTTTCATATTGAATATACCATTTTTAGATAGATTCCAAATCATGAAATCATCTTTATCATTTTTTACAGAATGGTGCTTAATTCTGTCCACAACATCAAACTGGATAAGATTGTAAACACTAGTAAGATTCCAGCAATTAATAGACCAATAATTATTGACATTTTCACCAGTAAACCAAAGGTTATTATTAGTGTCGTTAAGCTTCAGGATAGGCTAATAATTAGTCCAGTTATCCAACCAAAAATCAACCATTACTTTGCCCAGTATCCAACTAATATGAGTATGAGCAGTTGTCTTGATCTTCATTATTATTTTCTATATCATAGAGCCAGGCTTTAAAGAGCTAATCTGTAAAGGGTGCAAAGCATTGCAATATATATTGTGCATTAATTTAGACAAAAAAGAGTTATTTTCTGTGAAATTAGCTCAGAGCTTACAAGATATAGAGATTTGAATGTCATCAAGATTTTTGACATTTAAACCTCTCTCTTTTTGAAAGTTTTACAAATTCTTCTCCATCTGCACCAATGGATTTTGTTGTTAGCATTATTAGATCCCCAAAGGAACCCCTTGAATATGGTTTCTATCTTTTGAATGATGCCTTTGGGGATAACATTGCTCTGCATCCAGTAAAGGATGATATTCATCAAGACAAAATCAATCAAAATGATTCTTCGAGTGAATGAGAGATGAGCAATATCCCATTCTTTGATTTTGTTGTTGATTTTATACATAAAATTATTGTAATTGCTAGCACTAACACCTAAATAGTCAGTCGGAAGATAACTAATAGAAAATCCAGAACTGTTAGTAATAACATTAATCCTAGAAGGGCTAATCCCAACAACCATAACAATCTTAGTTTTATATTTATTTATCACCTCACCTGAGATGGTTTGAAATCTTTGAAGGAAGTTGCAAAGATTATCAATAGTAGACTCCTTACAATTGGTAAACAGCAGAATATCATATGCAAAAGCAAGACTGTTGATGTGCATGGAGCTTCTGCTTTTGTAGTTCAAAGACTTATTAAGATAAAACAAAGAGTTTATTCCTCTTAAAAGCACCTCTTCAGCAATGATAAAGATGCAAGGAGAGATGTGATCTCCTTGCCTTAAGCCTTTCTTTATTTTGAAGAAACCAATGACTTCTCCATTAACTAACATAGATACATTAATAGCAGAGATAATATTTTAACAAGACAGAAAAATCTATTAGAAAATCCAAATTTATTTAGGACTTTAAGGATAAAAAAATGAGCCATCTTGTCAAATACTTTAGACATATCAAGCTGGATCAAAATGTTGTTATCCTTAACATTCATATTAAGATCATAAAACAACTCTTTTGTAATGAGAATATTTTCATGAATGCACTTACCAGTTAGAAATCCACCTTGATTAGGAGAGATAATTTTAGGCAGAATTAAAGAGATTTTGTTAGCTATAATTTTAGACATGATTCGGTTAAGGAGAGAGCACAGACTTATAGGTATGTAATCCTTCTATCTCAAAGGATTAGTATGCTTAGGAATAAGGCAGATACCAGTAGAAAAGATGTCACTAGGTGTGTTTTTTCCAAGAATGAAATCCTTCATTGCATTTATAAGGTCATCTTTAATGATAGCCCATAAACTTTTATAAAACAGTGAGTGTAACCATCCATACTTGGTGCACTTGCAGGATTCATTGTCTTGATTATCTGCCAGATTTCATCCTCATCAGGAAGCTTAAAAAGATTCTTGTTATCTTCTTCATTAATAATGGTGGGAATATTGTTGAACAAAGTATCATCCATACAGATCTTCTCATCCTCCTTGTTGTTATAAGTGATGAGCTCAGAGAATATTTAGTTTTAGTGAGACTCATGAGCGAAGATGTTCGCGTGAAGGGGTTGGACTAGATAATATTCGTGTGATGTGACAGTGAATAGTGAATTACTAGAAATGGAAGAGACAAAAGGAATTAATGTTGTAATTATTGATCAATCATTGGCCTCTTTTCCCGAAAGGGAATGTCCTTTATATAGGAAAATAAGTAGAAGGTGAAATTACATGTTTACCATTATAAGAGTGGATTTCTTTCCCCCACTATTTTACTATTTACAGACAAGTTTAAGGGACTATCATTCGAAGTCCCTCACTTTTAATGTTTGTTTTACCTTAGTCCTTAGCCACTAAATACATGGACTTTGACCTTATCTGTGGGCTAAATTACATGTTAAATACCTATATTTTCCTCTCCTTATCAGTAGTCCCCCAGTCCATATGCAGTTCTCTGGACGTGGACTTGAATTGCAACTTAACATCGTTCGGATCGGATCAAGCGCTACCCTGCTCGGGAACTTTGCTATTTGAGAGAACTTTATTGGGCTCGAATTTCATCGTGGTCGGATCTCGTATTCCCTGCTAAGCTTCTGACTCGGATCGGATTCTAACTTGCTAACCTCACCCCTTGATGATGTCACCTAAATAATCATTTAATGTCAGATACGCGTGCTTGGTTTCGCTGTTATCGAGTCGAAAGTTTTTTAGGTGGCGCAACTGTCATGGACACGTGTCATAATACCGTTACTTTTCGATTGTTCATCTTCTGCTCCATTTTCCTATAAAAACTCAACTTTCTCCCTGAGCGAAAGTTTCTGACTTTCTTTAAATAAAATTCACTCTAGAGAGAGAAACTATGCCAAACAAATTTTTTAGTTTGTATTTTCATGCCGGACGAGTTTATTAATCTTGGAAAGTACAAGATTTGGAGGTATTTTAACATATCTAATCAGATTGGTACTCTTAAATCTTCCGGTGCGAGAGAATATCCTTCCCCTGCAGAGATTTGGGAGTCTAACTTTCGAGACAACTGGGCTCTGATCCGTGAACGCTCTATATGGCTTGATGCATCCTTCCCTAGTCAAACACACCTTTTAAGTGGTGGGGTTTATCTTTATGCTTCTCTAACTCCCTCTAATTTTCCTTCTTGGTCTTCCCCCTTCATCATAATGGATGATGAGAGAGAAAGACCACCGATTAAATTACATCGAGATCGGTCTAAACAGAAAAGATCACCTGATCCAGCCGTCAAATCGGTTCGGATGAGGATCCCTTCCTCGGTACCAACTCCCCCAACAACCCCTCAAGGCTCTCCTCAAATGACGTCAGATGTCAATCCCCGAAAAACATTTCCTAGAGGGACTCGGCCGGAGCCGTCCCTCAATTCCATTCCAGAAGTCCAAGAAAATTTTTTATTTGATGACCCTGAAAACAATAAAGGAGAACCTAACGTTGCAGTGATTGAGGCAGAACCTCTTCGAGTCGTTCTTACTAATGCCCCTCCGCCGGAACCTACAGCTGATCCTCCCCTTTACCCAGGTGAGACTTCCTTGGTAAAGAGTAAGAAAAAGAAGAAAAGGAAACGTCCGACGGGCATGCCCTCGAATGTGGAAGATATCCTGAGCGACCATCTTCGGGACCTCGAAGCCAAACATCTCTTAGCTCTATATAGGGTAAAGTACAAGCATATCCACACGACCGAAGAGATCGAGCTAAGGGACCGATGGGGTATTCCTAATAATATCACCATCCGATTCCCTACTGTTGGAGAGACACCTTTATCGGTTCGTACCAACGAGTTATTGATTTATACGGAGCTAATGAACTGGGTTCTTCGATTTCCCCTCGACCCTCTTCAGGCCGATTACTTCCACTTGGTCAAACTTTGTACTTCTCAGGCCGGGGCTAACATGTGGTATACCATAATGGCTTGCATTATGGCGTCGAGGCTCTCCAGGAATGCTTTCACCATGGAACAACTTATCGTTGTCTCTGGAGTGGCTAAGAATTCTCACTATCCCTTCTACTCACTTGGTTTTGCTAGGAACCTTAAAGTGATAAAGGATTTTCTAGAGGCCGACAAGAAATAGAAGCAATAATTCCTATTTATTTTCGGATTGTGGTAGACCAGGTTCAAAGATTCCGAGGACCTCCCTCATCGGCTGACCTTGAAGTGGACTGGACAAGGTAAGTACTTTCACCTAAGTGTTTTCCGACCCTCCACCTTTGGTAAATTTTGACTGTGTGTCTTTTCAGCTATGAAGGGAATCGCTAAGTCCTTTAAGCGCCATGCTAAGTCCGGTAAATCTATCTTTGAGAAGATGAGCCTTTGGGTTGGTGAGCACTGAGACCATAAGTTGCACCAAATATTTATATAGATGAATTTTGGTAAGAGTAATCTGTGGCGATACGATCTTAGTTATAAGAAGACCGTCTCGAAGCTTATGGTGGCACCTCCAAGCGATGATGTCCTTGAACGTTTAGAACGTTTGGATAATGCAGTCTACCTTCCTACTCGGGCCTGAGCTCCGAGTCATCAAGATGCAGACAAACCCGAGGAAGGTGAAGAAGAAAACACTGAGGATAATGTTGGATCTGATGACGATGCTCCTGATGCTCAAGGTGATTCCCAAGACAGGGTGCAAGTCAGTCATCCTGCAGGGGCTCTGGGTGACCATGATGATACCCAAGTAAGGTTACCTCCGGATATGAGGCCATCAGATCATCAACAACCAGCCCCCTCGATCCTCATGTATTCTTTCCAACCTCTCAGACTGAAAACATGCCAAGTGATGTTAATCACTAGGTTTAGGTTAGGCCTCAAGGTCGTGCCGGTGCCACAAGGCCATAGAAGTTCACTGTTGAGGACAAAAAGAAAAAAGTTGTTGAGAGTGGGGGGGGGGGGGGGGGGGGGAGTGACAACACTAATCGTCCAAGTCTGCCACTGTCACGAAAGTTTGTGATTGTTGATTCGGACTCTGGTGGAGAATTTGTCTCCACTCGAGGGGAAGGTCAAGAAGGTGGTTCTGATACAGTGGGGTATATTTCTCCGAGATCTCCTTATTTCGACGTTTATGGCAACGATTACGTGGCGAACGAGTTAAATAAATTACTCAATGTTGCTGCTCTACTCGAACGCAAAGCGAATCAGAAGGATCGCTATAAAGAAGAGGTTACTAAGATGAGGGCAGATGTAAATGCTCTAACATTGGAGGTCTCTGAGATGAAGGACAAGGTGAGGGATTCGATCGATCAGGTAACTGAACAAACTGAGATATGCTCTAAAGTGGAAGGCTTAGTCGCTGAATCCGACAATCTGGAAAAAGAGGTGAAAGAACTGAAGGATGAGTTAGCCAAGACATCAGGAGTGACCGCCAAGGTACAGTCTCTGTCTTCCGAGTCTGAAGAGCTAAAGCTGAGGGTCAAAGAGCTGACTGATGAATTGGCTAAGGAGAAAAAGACCTCCAATGAGTGTTTGTCTACCATTACTTCCCTTGAGGCTGAACTGTCTGAGGAAATGACCAAATTTGACGATAAAATTGAGAAGTTTATCGTCAAGGATGTCGAACACGACACAAAAGCTGATGGTCTTCTTGAAAGCTATTGCAAAATAAAGGTATATTTCGAAAACTTTGAAGCTAAGAAGAAGGAAAGTCTTGATGAGTATGCTGCTAAGATTGTTGTTCGTCTTGAAGAGAGGGATGCTAAATTGAGATCAGCAATGGTAATGGATATGCATGAGAAATTCCCAGACTTGCACCTTGGTAGTCTTTGGACTCGAGTCATCGAACAACATCGTCCCCCTGGAGTATCTGTGGAAGATTCTGAATTCATTGAAGACTCGGAGAGCTCTTCGGACTCGGATTCTCCTGCTGAAAGTAAAGGAAATTCAGCCTCCGACTAGTCCGTATTGGGTAGTTCTTGCTTTGTTAACCTTTTATTTTATGATTCCTGTAACAAAAAACATTTAATATAATATTTTCCTTGTTATATGTACTTTTAGTTTTATGTTTTTAGTGTGATGTTTCACTCTCATTTCACTGTTGTCAAACTGGGGGCCGTTATCCATCATAATCTTTCTGGGTATGCCAAAGCAGCAACAAATGCTAGAGATAATAAATTTGATTACATCTTTTGCCCTTGTTCCTGCTAATGGTTCTGCTTCCACCCACTTGGAAAAATAGTCCACAATAACGATGATTGTTTGACGCCCCCTGAAGCCATAGGAAGTGGTCTGACCAGGTCTATCCCCCATTTGATCGAAAGGGAGAGATTCTGATATTGACTCTAGAGGTACCCCGGGTAAGTGGATCGAATTAGCAAACCGCTGACAGGTGTCACATTTCTGCACTAGCTCTTTGGCGTCTGCCGAGAGGGTCGGCCAATAGTATCCTGCCAGAAAACTCTTTGTATTAGTGTTTTGTATCCGCACTGCACAGAGCCTTCCCCATCGTGTAGTTCGGAGAGTAATAGTTGTGATTCGTCCTTCCTTAAACAGCGAAGTAAGGGACGGCTAAAAGATCGTTTATACAACATATCTCTGAGGACAATGTATCTGTAGGCCTTGAAGCATATTCTCTTGGCTCTGACTTTATCAACGGGCAGCGTGTCATGGACTAAGAAATTTTGTATTTCGCTTCTCCAGTTTTTTGTTAAAGCTGTGGATATCTGGAGTGCTTCGATGCTACCTTCCTTTGCTTCAGATCCCTTGGTTATAGACGGATTTTCTTGAGTCACTATCCATGGATACTCCTCTGAGTAAGATTCTTTGGCCAAGGAATCAGCCACTGAGTTTCCTGCCCTGTGAACGTGTTCAAATCGGACGTTTTCGAACTCCAAGGTTAGAGCTTTCAAAATTCCCAGATACTTTACCAGATGATCTTTTCTTGCTTCCAAACGTCCGAGGGCAGGGTTCACCAGAAGTTGAGAATCGTTATTCAACTAAACCCGTTTAGCCATACAAATCTTTTCAAGTCGTAATCCGGCCAGGGTTGTCTTATACTCTGCCTCATTGTTTGATGCTTGAAAACCGAGTTGAATTGCTTGATACATTGCGATGCCATCCAGGGAAGTTAATTGCACACCTACTCCGCATACGGATGAGCTGGAACCCCCATCAGTTCAGACTCGCCACTGAGAGTCGGATTTTTCTTTTTTCATGTCCACAACGTCCCTGTCAGAATGAAATTCCACTAAAAAATCAGCTAGCGTTTGCGCTTTGATCGTCGTTCGTGGTTCGAACTCGATATCGAAATCCTCAAATTCCACCGACCACTTAGTCATCCTTCCAGAAACATCGTGTCTTTGTAACATATTATTTAAGGGATACGATGTTCGTACCACCACCGTATGAGCTTGGAAGTAGTGCCTCGTCTTTCGAGCCGATGTTACTAGAGCAAGTGCTAGCTTTTCTAACTTAAGGTATCTATTTTCTGCATCTAAGAGGCTTTTGCTTACGTAATAGACTGGTATTGGAAGGCTTGATTCTTCTCGGACTAAAACCGAGCTGACCGCAAAGTCAGACACTGCTAAGTATAGGAACAACTTCTCACCCGGATTTGGCTTTGTCAGCTTTTCCGGGGATGAAAGATGTTGTTTGATTTGATTGAAAGCATCAGAACATTCTTGAGTCCAGTCGAATCGGTTCGCTTTCCTTAGTACTCGGAATAAAGGAGCACACTTGTCTGACGACCTGGATATGAATCTGTTTAGTGCAGTGAACCTTTCGGTTAAAATTTGCACCTCCCTGATAGTTATAGGCGGATCCATAGTACATAACGCATTTAACTACACCGGATCTGCTTCGATGTCCTGCTCACTGATTATGTAACCTAAGAACTTTCCAGATCTTACTCAAAACGTGCACTTTTCTGGGTTCAACTTGAGATTTATTTTAGCCAGATTAACGAAAGTTTCTTCTAGGTCATCCAAATGATCTTCATCTCTTAGGCTTTTGACTAACATGTCATCAATATAAACTTTCACATTTCTGCCAATCTGACTTTCGAACGTCTTGTTCACTAACCGCTGGTATGTTGCCCCCGTGATGAAAGTCGTGCTCTCCTGATCCCTCGGGTCCATCCGGATTTGATTGTGTCCAGCATACGTATCCATAAAAGACAATAAACGATTTCCGGATGTCGAATCCACAAGCTAATCTATTCAAGCGGGAAAGGATCTTTAGGGCATGCCCTATTCAAATCAATGAAGTCCACACACATCCGCCATTTGTCGTTCTTTTTCTTTACTAACACAGGATTGGCGGTCTATAATGGATATTGTGATTCACAGATGTGGCCCACTTTCGTTAAACGGTCTAGTTCTGCCATTATCGCTTTAGTTTTTTCTTGGGAAAATGATCTTCGCTTCTGAATGATCGGTTGAACGTTGTTCCGAATAGCCAATCTATAACATATGACTTCTTCTGGTACTCTTGTAACGTCCTTTGTACACCACGCAAACAGATGTAATTTTGTTGAAAGAAATATAATTAAGCTTTCTTTTACCTCATGCGATAATCTTGTTCATATCTTGAGATTTTTTCCAGGACCAAACGCATGATCCTCGAAGCCTTCATCTGGGACCATGAATCCAGGGGACTCCCTCGGATCATCAACAGGATCGGAATCCGAATGAGGCCCCTCTGACTGCTATTCTTTTTTGGATCCGACCCCCTTCAAATGCTTGGGGGCCAACGCTGCTTTGTAGCATTCTCTAGCCATTTTCTGACTTGATCTTACAGTTCCGATGTTACTTCCCACTACGTACTTCAAATTTGGTGGACCGTGGATGGCACAACATGCATATTAGACAACCATAATCTTCCAAAGATGGCGTTGTACAATGTGGGTGCGTCTACCACGATGAACAGTACTGTCACTATTTTCTTGAATGGTCCCCTGCAAGCTCCACCATTCCCTTGAACTCTTCGACGACGTCTTCGGTCGCGCCGGTAAATCCCACTATCATCTTGTCGGATCGTAGGATAGTTGGAGGATTGGTTATCTTATTGTAGTTTGTCATGAACATAATATTGGCGGATGTGCCCGTGTCAATCAGAATCTTTCTTATCTCGTTTCCGGAAATCTCTGCTCTAATTACCACGATATCTTCGTGCAGACCAGCAACTTCCCGCATGTCGTCATCCTCAAAGAAAATGATTGGTGATGGGTTCCGGTAAAGGTGTGATGAGGCACCCGCCTCAAACTGTATTGCCAGACTAACGATATGCCTCTTCCTTGAGTAGTTTGATATTCCTGCTACTGTATCTCTCCCAAAAATGGCTAGCGACTCAAAAAACGAACATAACTCACTGACCTTTCCTCGGGGGATTATCTCCTCGACCATGTTCGTGCTATTCCTGTCCAGATTTGGATCAAGATACTCCGTTGCCACATCAAAGGCATCGAGAAATTCTTCTTCAAGCACATCGGAATCCATCATGGTATCATCTTGTCTCGGAGCGACTTCTTGTTTGGGCACCACTACGGTATTCTTTTTGACAAAGTCAACCAATTTTCCGTTTTCTAATCAACTATTGGACTTCTTTCTTCAAAGCCACACAATCCTTAGTGTGATGCCCAATGTCGTCATGAAACTGACAGTATTTGTTCTTTCTGTGTTCCCTCGAAGTCTGAAGAGGAAAAGGTTTGCGGAAGTGCACGTTTGCACATGCCTTTTCAAAGATCGTGGAGACGCACTCAGTTAATTCAGCATAGTGAGCTGGTCGGACCCCCTTATTTGAGGTTGGTCGGACATACTGTTGAACTGCCTGACCCGCCTGGTGATATTGTTGGTTTTGAGTCGCCCGTTGAGGGGTCTGGTTCGTTGCTTGAAATGTCTGAGCCCGCGGTCGGACAATTGTAGTCGATTGAGTAGCTTGTGGTCGGACATTCACCGTTATTGTACTTGCTCTGGTTAATTCGGATCCTGATAGAATTGAGACATGGATTCTATCTCTAAGGCCCTGGTTTCCTCGACTAAGATTATTTTTTCTATCTTGTCTAACAAAGCTCCAAACGTCATCGCTTGTGTTTATGCAGCATTATCCTTCATTACCCCCGGAAAAAGACCCATCCGGAAGACAACCAACGCAACTTTGTCCTCGCAATACTCCAATTCCGTCTTGACTTAGATGAATCGCTTGGTATACTCATTCAAACTTTCTCCGATCTTTTGTCGACAGTAAATTATGTTATCTCTGTTAGCACAAAATTTATTGCTTCCGACAAAGTATTTTCGGAACATACTCCATAACATATCAAAATTCTTTATACACTCTTGAGGCAGTCGGTTGTACCACTTAGAAACGGCGTTCTTGAACGTCTGAGAGAAAGCTCTACATAGAAACTTGCCGTCGTCATCATAGTTAATCATGAAGACCTTGAACTGTTCAATATGGTTGTCAGGGTCCTGAGTCTCATCGAACTTCTCTAGCTTAGAAATATCAAACCATTTAGAAAGGTGCCCATAAAGAATTTCCGTGGAGATAGGTGACGACCTCCAATTATGTCTGAACTTGTATGCACTTCCCCCCGGACCGTCATTAGTGGCAGGGTACAATCTTTCCTCGGTTGGAGAAGTAAAATGGTTACTGAATCTGTAATTTTGGTGATAGCTATCGGATTGAGTTTGTTTCCGAGTAGTAACATGGTCCTTCGAGTGCATTTTTCTTTTACCAGCATCATCTTTCTTCCTCAAATCACTCATTATCCTGCTAGTCCGATGAGTATGTTTATGCTTCCTTGGATCTTTGTGCCTTCGATCCACCTTATACCTCGAGTCAGTCTCCGAAGAAGAAGAATTATCGGAGCTCAACGAAGTGTATTCGCTAGACTCAGACGGCTCATACTTTTGCTCGGATCTAGCAAGTATTTTAGAATGTCGATGGCTTTTCCGGCGTCGGCTCTCTTTGGGTATAACAACGCCTTTGATGTGGTCAACCTCGACCTTTTCTTGTCGGACTGGATCTGACCATTTTCGTGTTTGCCACAATGACATCCCTTTCAACATTTAATCTTTCGTTGTCTTCCAACAACTCTTTTCGTCCGGCGACCAAAAGTGACTCCTTTAAAAGTTCTTCCGCACGCCGATTCGGGGCATTGCCCTTGTTCGTGACCTGTTCTTCCATCAGATGTTCTCCAGACTCGATATCAACTAAATTTTTGGTCGGATTAGTCTCGATCTCTCCACGCATTTCTGTATCCATAATTTTTTGCTTTTAGTTTCCAAGGTTTTAGAAAATTAATTCTGGGTACCAAACGGTTCCCAAAGACGGCACCACTGATGAGCTCAAAGAATATTTAGTGAGACTCATGAGCGAAGATGTTCGTGTGAAGGGGTCGGACTAGAGAATATTCGTGTGATGTGACAGTGAATAGTGAATTACTAGAAATGAAAGAGACAAAAGGAATAAATGTTGTAATTATTAATCAATCATTGGCCCCTTTTCCCAAAAGGGAATGTCCTTTTTATAGGAAAAGAGGTAGAGGGTGAAATTACATGTTTACCATTATAAGAGTGGATTTCTTACCCCCACTATTTTACTATTTACAGACAAGTTTTAAGGGACTATCATTTAAGTCCCTCACTTCTTATGTGTGCTTTACCTTAGTCCTTAGCCACTAAATACATGGACTTTGACCTTATTTGTGGGCTAAATTACATGTTAAACACCTATATTTTCCTCCCCTTATCAATAAGGATAATCAGTAAGGGCTTTATTAAATAATTCAACAGAAAAGAGACCAATAGACTGCTTATCAATGATCCAGGTATCACCATTTTTAATCTCATTAATGTTAATTCTTTTCCTTTTCTTTTTAACAAAATTGTGGAAGAATTTAGTATTTTTATCACCCTCAATGGTCCAGTTAGAGTAGTATTGTTGTCACCAGAAATATTTTTCCATTCATCTCTTGATGCTAGTTGTTCTCCACAAAAGATAGAAAATTTATCATCCAAAGTCCATATTTCCTAAAAATTAAAACTAGATTTTGATGAGTCCGAATTCTGCACTCTCCCCGGACAAGGACAGAACGGTCCAAGGCCTCCGGACCGAACAGATCACTCGGACCGGACAGATCATTTTGAACATTATGACAATAGGACTATTCGAACTATGACAAAAGTGTTACAGGAAATAAATTAGATTAATATCTAATTTATTTAGTATAATATATATTTAGTATAATATATTGTAGTATATTTATTTAGTCAAAGATTTTATAGTCAATAGTCTATGTAAACTTTAGGAAAATAAATATTCTAGCATTAAGTGTTGTAACTGCTACAAAGTAGTATAAAAGGTGAACCAGACAGATAAGTAAGATATACTTTTTTTGAGAAACACAATACTTTTGACATGGTATCAGAGCGCAGCTGATTTTTTTTCGTAGAGTTTTTTGGTGGTGAGTTTTTCGCGTATTTTGGGTGGTGAGTTTTTTTTTCTTTTCTGAATTTCGAGAGTATTTGGGGAGATTTTTTTTCTGATTTTCGAGAGTATTTGGGTAGTGAAATATTTTTTTTCTTTTGAGAATTTGGGGATTTTAGTTTTATTTCAGATTTTTTTTGTTCTCGTGGATCTGTTTTCTTGGTTACATCATGTCACTCGATAAATTCGAGCCGTTTCATATTAAATTTACGGGGAAAAATTATTCTGCTTGGGAATTTCAATTTCAATTGTATGTAAAATGAAAAGAATTATGGGGTCATATTGATGGGAGTGATCCTGCCCCTCTAGATGCTAATGCTTTGTCTAAGTGGGAAATAACAGATGCTAGAATCATGACTTGGATTCTTAGTTCGCTTGAACCTCATCTTGTTCTCACCTTGAAGCCCTATAAAACCGCTGCTGGTATGTGGAATTATCTAAAGACAATTTATAATCAAGACAACTCTGCTAGAAGATTTCAATTGGAGTATGAATTGGCCAATTACACTCAAGGAAGTCTTTCCATTGAAGAATATTTTTCAGGTTTTCAAAACCTTTGGGCAGATTATTCAGATATAATTTATGCCGATATTCCTGCTTCAGCTCTTTCTGCTATCCAGACAATGCATGCAACCAGCAGACGAGATCAGTTCTTAATGAAGCTACGACCGGATTTTGACATCGCACGGTCTAATCTGATGAATCGTCATCCTGTACCATCTTTGGATGCATGTTTGGGTGAACTTCTTCGTGAGGAGCAGTGAATGATAACTCAGGCATCTATAGAACATCAAGCTAGTATCAATACACAGGTTCCGGTAGCTTATGCAACACAAGCGAGAAATAAAAATAGAGACATGCGTGCCATCCAATGCTATAGTTGTAATTCTTTCGGCCACATTGCTCGGGATTGTCCCAAAAAGGTCTGCAACTACTGCAAGAAACAAAGGAAACATCATCTCTGCTTGTCCCACTCGACCTGAACGACGACAAGGTACTGCTTATCATGCCTCCACCAGTGCTTGTTCTACTGCATTGCCTACTGCCTCGCCGATTGTTCATGTTCCTTCTCCAACAACAAATCCAAACACACTTACTCCTGAAATGGTTCAACAAATGATAATTTCTGCTTTTTCTGCTTTTGGACTCTCAGGTAATCCAAAAAATTATTCCACACCATGGTATTTCGATTCTGGAGCCTCAAACCATATGACAAATACCGTTGTTCCTCTGTCTAATGTTAAAAAATATGATGGAGATATGAAAATTAACACTGCTGATGGTCATTCTGTGTCTATTAGTCCTGTTGGTGATCTTTCTTCCATATTCACTAATGTTTTTGTGTCTCCTGACCTCTCCACAAATCTTATTTCTGTTGGTCAATTGGTTGATAATAATTGTCATGTCACTTTTTCTCCTTCTGGTTGTGTTGTGCAGGATCAAGTGTCGGGAAAGATGATTGCGAAGGGTCCTAAAGTAGGACGACTCTTTCCATTATATAAGTCTCCTTCCATTGATATTCCTAGTTTTTCTTTTTCGTTTGCTTGTAATGTTGTTGGTTCGCGAAACCAAATGTGGCATAGACGTCTAGGTCATCCACATTCTGATGTCCTTCGTACTTTAGTTCATTCTGGATTATTGGGCAATAAAATAAGTTCTTCTCATGATCTTTCTTTTGATTGTACATCATGCAAACTTGGTAAAAGCAAGGTTTTACCTTTTCCTCATCATGCATCTCGTGCTTCACAATGTTTTGATGTTATTCATAGTGATGTTTGGGGGATTGCACCCATTATTTCTCATGCACACTACAAGTATTTTGTTACATTCATTGATGATTTTAGTCGTTTTACTTGGGTTTACTTCCTTCGGGCTAAAGCTGAAGTTTTTTCAGTTTTTAAACGCTTCCTTGCATATCTTGACACTCAATTTTCTGCCAATATAAAAGTTTTACGATCTGATTCTGGGGGTGAATACATGTCACATGAGTTTCAAAACTTTCTTCAAAATAAAGGGATTCTCTCTCAGCGTTCTTGTCCTTCGACACCACAACAAAACGGTGTGGCTGAGAGGAAAAATCGGCATCTTCTTGATGTGGTAAGAACTATTTTACTTGAATCATTTGTTCCTCCTCGTTTTTGGTGTGAAGCCCTTTCTACTGCTGTTTTTTTGATTAATCGCTTACCTTCTCCTACATTAAATCACGTTTCTCCTTTTTATAAGTTGTTTGGTCATTCTCCTTCATATTCTGATCTTCATACCTTTGGATGTGTTTGTTTTGTACACCTCCCTACTCATGAACGTCATAAACTTACGGCTCAATCTGTAAAATGTGCTTTTCTTGGTTATGCCATTCCTCATAAGGTTTATGTTTGTTATGATCCTCATGCTCGTCGTCTTCGAGTGTCTAGGAATGTGATTTTTTTTGAAAATCAATATTTTTTTCCATCTCATGTTGATCCACTTCCTGCATCTTTATCTCTCATGCCAAGTTTTTCAGATATTTCAAAATCTATAGAAAGATTTAAACCTGGTTTTGTATATCGACGACGTAATCGAGATGAGTCTGGTCCCACTACTGTGATCCCTTCTAATATTGTCTCGACGCCTGATCCTGCTTTTGATTCCACAACTCTTCGTCGATCTGCTCGTCCTTCTCGACCTCCTGATAGGTATGGTTTTTCTTCCCTCGTCTCTCTTGTAACTACTTTATCTAGTATTTCAATTCCCACTAGCTACAAACAAGCCATGGAACATGAGTGTTGGCAAAACGCAATGCAAGTAAACTTCAAGCACTTGAGGAGAATCATACATGGGATATTGTTCATTGTCCTCCTACAGTTAAACCAATTGGGAGTAAGTGGGTTTTCTCTGTGAAACTACGTTTTGATGGCTCTTTGGAGCGATATAAAGCCCGTCTTGTAGCTCTGGGTAATAAACAAGAATATGGGATTGATTATGAGGAGACATTTGCTCATGTTGCCAAAATGACCATCGTTCGAAGCATTTTGGCTATTGCTGCTTCACAATCGTGGCCGTTGCATCAAATGGATGTTAAGAATGCTTTTCTTCATGGAGATCTTCAAGAAGAGATTTACATGAAGCTTCCATCTGGTATGAGTACTTCTTCTCCTCATGATGTCTGTAAGTTAAGGCGTTCTTTGTATGGGCTCAAACAAGCACCGCGAGCTTGGTTTGAAAAGTTTCGTCGTACACTTCTTTCTTTCAGTTTTGCCCAAAGTCAGTATGATTCTTCTTTATTTTTCCACACATCTACATCGGGTATAGTCCTTCTCTTGGTTTATGTGGATGATATTATCATCACCGGTAATGATTGTAGTTTGATTACTAAGCTTCAAAAACAGTTACATGCAACTTTCCATATGAAAGATCTTGGCCAACTTACATACTTCTTAGGATTAGAAGTTCATCGTCGGGCTAATGGTATTTTTTTGAACCAACAAAAGTATATTCAAGATCTTATCACTTTGGCTGGTCTGGAGGATGCTTCTTCAGTTGATACTCCCATGGAGGTAAATGTCAAATTTAGGAAAAATGAAGGGAACCTTTTGGATGATCCTACTCTTTATCGGCGCTTGGTTGGGAGTCTTATCTACTTGACATCTACGCGCCCTGATATATCATATGCTGTTCATCAAGTCAGCCAGTTTATGTTCTCTCCTCGACATCTACACCTTGCTGCAGTTCGACGCATCATTCGCTATCTTCAAGGCTCGTCTACACGTGGTTTGTTCTTTCCAGCTGGCTCATCTCTTCAACTTGTTTCCTATAGTGATGCTGATTGGGCTGGATGTCCAGATACACGTCGATCTACTACAGCTTGGTGTATGTTTTTAGGCGACGCTCTAATTTCTTGGAGGTGTAAGAAACAAGATCGTGTTTCTAAATCCTCTACCGAAGCTGAATATCGTGCCATGTCTAATGCTTGTTCCGAAATTGTATGGCTACGCGGTCTTCTTGAGGAGGTTGGATTTCCTCAAACAACTTCTACCCCTCTTCATGCTGATAACACTAGTGCCATTCAGATTGCCACCAATCCTGTTTTTCATGAGCGCACCAAACACATTGAAGTTGATTGTCATTCCATTCGAGATACTTTGGAAAAACGGGTGATATCTCTTCCTCACATCTCTTCTGATCTCCAAGTGGCTGATATTTTCACCAAAGCTATGACTCGTCAGCGGCATCAATTTCTTATTGGCAAATTATTACTGGTTGACTTACCAGCATCAATTTGAGGGAGGGTGTTACAGGAAATAAATTAGATTAATATCTAATTTATTTAGTATAATATATATTTAGTATAATATATTGTAGTATATTTATTTAGTCAAAGTATATTTATTTAGTCAAAGATTTTATAGTCAATAGTCTATGTAAACTTTAGGAAAATAAATATTCTAGCATTAAGTGTTGTAACTGCTACAAAGTAGAATAAAAGGTGAACCAGACAGATAAGTAAGATATACTTTTTTTTAGAAACACAATACTTTTGACAAAAAGTACTAAAAAACCTAAACACTTCTTGACTAAGCTACTTGCTCTCCTACTTAGAGCTCATGGGTCTTTGAACATGACCCAGGTCCATTAAACATGACCCGAAAGCCCATAAGGGCCCAAACATCAGGGTATAAATACCCAACCACCTACATTAAGTGTGGGTAATGAGAATTAACTGCTACCAGGCTGCTTAATTATCTCTCTACTCTCTACTCTAAATACATAACACCCACACACTGCCATAAAACACCAACTAAAATTACTAACACCAAATTGGCGACCACAGTGGGAGGAGAAGGTGCCTGAATCAAGCATTCAAAACCAGCTAAGAAAATCTTTCCGAATGAATCCGAACAATCCAGAACTACCACCAGCTTTGCTCGAAGTGGTGGGAGAGAACGATGAATACACTGTCGAAGAGCGTGATAGGCTAAAGGGTGAAATAGAAGCTCTGAGGGCAGAAAATGCCAAGATGGGCGTGAAAGAAAAGTCCAAAGAATCGGTTGCTCATCACACCGATAACCCCAGAGAGCATGAGTCTTCAAAAACTCATGTGAGCACCAAAAAGACTCATGCCAGTTTTAAAAAGTCTCACCGGTCCAATCCTGTGGAGAGTTCTGACTCAAGCTCAGAGTCTTCTGATAGCTCTTCGGACGATGAAGGAGTTGAAAAATCTTTATCCTCAAGCAGAGATGAGGGTCGAACTAGAAAGAAACAAAAGCATATCAAAAAGTATTCAAGAAAAAGGGATAGACATGGAAGGATGAAGAAGAATATTGGTAAAGGGTCATCACACAGCCGGAGGCATGTGGACAAGATGATGATGGATCCCTTCGCTTTCCACGATGAACCAGGTATCTTTGCAACTCCCAATGAGGATACTGTGTTTAGTCGTGGAAGGAATTGGAGGCAATCTCAATTGTCTTCTAAAATTCTGTCCGGAAACCTCCCCAAGAGGTTTGACAGCACCAAAATAGAGAAGTACGATGGCAGTACTGATCCGGACAGCCATCTGGAGCAATTTAAAAACTTCATGATGAACTTTGACGACGATGATAAACTACTTTGTAGGGCATTCTCCCAATCATTCACGGGGAGTGCTCTGAAATGGTACAACAGCCTGCCTCAGGGGTTGTATTAAAGATTTCGATACTTTTTGGGTAGCCTTTCGAAGGCAGTTCGTAGGGAGTAAAGAGCTAAAGGGCAATGGAGACACAATAATCCATTGTGCCCAGGAACCAAATGAGTCCTTGAAAGAATATATATATATATATATATATATATAAGCTGTTTCGTGAACACCAAGAATGGGTTAGCTGATTGCTTCGAACATGTAGCAATAGCATCCCTTAGACAGGGTTTGAACCCAGGCAATCTAGCTGATTCAGTGACCAGAAAGAAGGCCATAACATGGGGAGGGTTGCTGAATCAGGTTGGCAAACAGATAAATGTTGATGAAACAAAGAAAACCAGGGTGCACAGGCAGGTGAGGTCTACTCCAGTGGCACCAAATCTCAATCAGAATCAGTCCGGGAACAAAGCAAGAGAGACCGGACAGGGGCATGGTAGGGCAAAAACTCAGTCTCAGCCAGCTGCTCCTGCTTAGAGTCAACAATCCAGAAACAAGAGAGGGCCATGGGTCCAACCGGAGTGGTTCGCAGAGTTAAAAGAAAGTGTGACCACTATTTTTGATAAAACAAAAAATGAGGTGCATTACCGGAGACCGACAACATTACAGTCTCCCAGAGAGCATCGCAATAACTCTTTTATATATATATATATATATATATATATTAACTTCTACTATTTTATCGATTCAGTTCCAAACCGATAAACTGGTAGAATCGATTTGGAACCGAACCGATAAGACGGTAGAAGTTAATATATATATATATATATATATATATATATATATATATATATATATATATATATATATATATATATATTTTGGAAAGTTTTCGCGTATATGGTTTAATTTTAATCAGTAATTGTAGATATATGAATCGTGCTTGAACCTCATCTATATTTTTGTTTTGCTAGTATAAAACACCCAGGAGATATCGAGAATTGTGTACAAGTATAAAATTTAAGAAACTTTGTGAAAAAATACTAAAAAAAATAGGTGAACAAATGTAAAAGAAAAAATATATATAAAGAAGCGTTATTGTCTCTATTCTATTTAGTTTTATATATATATATATATATATATATAAACCTCTCGTGAGATATTCGTACCAAGTTGGGTAAAAATGGAACGGTATAAGTAAAATCAATCAAAATTATAAATTTATATTTGATCATTTATGAAGTAGATATTTTACCATCTATAAAAGAATATTAGAGATAAATCTATCATTAATTTCTACTTAAATGGTTGAGATTTCATTTATAATAATATATAAATGAATCTAAGTACAAAGACTGAGACATTTCATTTATACAATATACTTATTTTTATATTTTATATAAATAAAAGATCATTTCTTTCAATCAACATTATTTATTTATAAAAGGACCTCTGCTTTGCCTACTTTCTGGTGGAATCATTTTCAGAAAATGTCAAACGAATTGACGCCCTACAAAACCCATCAACAACCTGTTATTGAGCTATTCTTCAATTGTAATCATAGATTTATAGAACTTTATTTATGAAAATAATCAAATCTTGAAACTGAAGTAATAAACTAGTTCCTTGTAACTCACTCAATAGAGCATGTAACAACCGATATATACACCATCACAAACCCTACCATTCCACACTTTGAGAGATTAATATTTACAAAACCATGAGCTGAAGAAAAAAGAAACACAAAAGGAAAAACAATGGCACCAGAATTATATAGTCATGGACAACCTCCTTCTTCTGGTACTCCTCAGCTCGTAAAATTTTCGCCTCCAGCCTCATCGTTAAGCCCACCGTACGGGCTTCGAATCGGCAAAATAATCAAAATTACACATCAAATCATGTCAACGTACAAAGATTTTAATAACAAGCTCTTGCATTGCGTTTTGTATGAATTGCGTTGTTGGAAATTTATGGTATGTTTAGAATTGCATTGTTGGAAATTCCGGGTATGTTTAGAATTGCATTGTTGGAAATTTATGGTATGTTTAAATTTGTATTTATGACCGGTAGATGCCTCAAATATTTATCAGGAAAACTAAAGCATTCCATTATCTTCCAAATTTGCCAATTCTTCTATATATACTTCAGAAGAAAATTATAAGTATGACCTGCAATTTTCAACTCTATATTGCACACCTGTTACATTTTTCTATGAATTACAGAAAACAACTGCTACTAATTTCAATGGCTTCGACGGGTATTGATAAAGGCAAGTAACCCAAGCTCTATCTCGGAAGGTAAAGCAGACTGTCACCTAGTTGCTTTGCATATTCTGAGATAACGGCTAGAACACAAACTTCCCATGTCCTTGCTATTTCTTTGAGAGACTGAGGTTCCGACAGGGTTGGTAAAGTTAGCTTAAACCTTCTGAGTGCTTTGCACCGAAGATCTTCATCTTGGTTACTGTTGCAAAAAAATACACAAAAGTGTTTAAAACATGGAAGATAATCCTACAATCTGTATATACTTCAATACTGCATTCATTTGAGAGCCATGTCCATTTTAGATTACATCTGCAATACTGCTTTTATTAGAGAACCATACTTCTTAAACAAAATCTTTGTCAAAGTAAAAGTAACAATTGAAACAAAATCCTTCCAACTTCCAGATTTCTACCTGATATCTGCTGAAACATCATCTAAAAGTTTTGGGGAGCAGTTGGGATAACTCGAGGGAACCAGCAAACGTAGCGTCTGTATTTGTAGCTGCAAATGAACAAAAATTGGTATAAAACAACATATATGCATAGAAAGGTTAAAAAAGACTTACCCTGTGAGCTGAAAGATGTGATTTTAAGCGCGGGCTGAGCGTCACCGGAATTGTAGAGAACGTAACAAAAGTTCCTTTGGAAGAAACTGCTATTGCACTTGGATCAGTTATTTCGTCCACGATGTCTACGATGGTGTAAAAAAGTTGCGCATTGATTTCCTTTATCTCTTTCAAAAGGGGAAGAGTAGCCTACAAAAAGACCAAATTTCTTTACATTAAATATACACAGAGGAACAGTTGCAGAAGCTATCTTGCTCCTCAAACAAAAGAAACAGATTTTCATGTTCTGACTTTCCTTTTTTAAGTCTATCAACCCAAATACTGCAAAAAATATTTACTAGAAATAACTTATAATCAAAATCACTATATGAGTGCAATACCATTAACAAAGCCAAGGATTTCTTTTTTAATGTTTTTGTTCCAAGACATTTTAATGTTACAACCAGTTCTAAGACATTTTAGTGATCACTCTGTATGTCAACTAACAAAATCAGCACCTAA
This sequence comes from Limnanthes douglasii subsp. nivea, assembly GCA_036936605.1. Classification (NCBI taxonomy): domain Eukaryota; kingdom Viridiplantae; phylum Streptophyta; class Magnoliopsida; order Brassicales; family Limnanthaceae; genus Limnanthes; species Limnanthes douglasii. Next base: position 170,034,006 of record JAUPFV010000003.1, read on the forward strand.
CAATTTTACAGAAAAGGCGCAAACTTAATAACTACCTCGATTTTTTGCCTCTTGAAGCTACGCGTTGCAGTGGTTACCGGCCTAAGGTGGCAACACACTGATTTCTGTTCCAGCTCTTTTTTCTGATGCTGATGTGGAACCATGCTAGAGTGCGCAATGCGGGATTTAACACTTGGATGCAACATGTCTACCGCAATTGGTTTTTTCGGCCCATATGCATTTACACAATCTATAATATATTTTTCATAGAGCGGCCACTTCTCCTTTAAACAAGGTGAAATATCAGATTTGGAAAATTGCAAAAGTTTTATGTAGCATTGCATTTTGTTATCTAATGTTCTGATTTTTTCAGTTTGATCTGCATATGCCTGTGTGGTAAGAGTGGCGGTCTGCAGTTACAAGCAAGCAAAGTTACTGTCAAATGTCAGAAGACTACTCAGAAGCTCACATATGTATGAACTCAGAAGTTACCTTTTCAAGCCGAGCAACTGCATTTCGGTGAGTTTGATGCAGAGCAGGTAAGTACCTTGCCTTTATGCTTTGTATCTGAAAAATGGGTTTCAATTCGTAAACTCTTAAACACTTTGGTTTGGTAGACATAAAATTTTAGCAAGTTGAAGAGTTAATGTTAAATGCATAGAAACAAATATTTCAAAGCTGTTAGAAGCTTAGAGAAAAATTGCTTTCCGTAATTCATTACACTGTTTCCTCTTTAGTTAATAATACAAGCTTATTACTTGATTCTATTTGACATTTTAAGTTATTATTGTGGAAACCTGAATGTAGTATATCTATACGATACGTTCGCGGGAAACTTGAATGTCAAATTACCTTCTGATAGACCTCCTCTTGCCAGTCTCCCCCATTTGCACGTAAGGTTCGGTCTGTGAAACCTGCATACTTTATATCAGTTGAATTGATAGTACCTAAACTTCTCTTAATAGATTTTAATGCAGTTATAACGACGACTCGAATATTACTAGGAGGTCAGACTATGTATATACAAGAACAAAAAGAAAATGCTTAGCAGCAATAATACATGTTCATAATCTAAAAGGAAATTCAAGATCAATTATTGCAGATATATGAACACTTGTGATTTGTTCTGATGATCGAAGCATGAGTTCAGAAGCTGAAGCAAAATAGAGTTACAACTGAACTAATAAACCAATCCTAAATCATTACTTTGAGATCCCAACTGCTGTTGCTGTGCTATTGGTAGGTTGTTTTGTTGAGTCATCAACAACTGCTGCAAGTTGGGCGGTTGGTTTTGTTGGTCCATGTTGGGCTGTTGGTCATTGCTTGCCTGCTGATCTGCTGCAATTGGTGTATGAGGACTGGCGAACCTTTGAGAAAACGGCTGTTGTGAGGCAGCAGAACCTTGTTCTCTAGATGTCATATTTGGTACATTTTGGGATACAATATGTTGGGGTATTTGAGATGGATTAGCTGCTATCGAGTTAGCGAGTGATTGTTGTTGCCGAGGAACCTGGGGTTGCATACCGCTAGGTCCTGTTGTAAGCAAAAATGAGGACACAAAATAAAAAGAAAGATTCTGAAGGCACGGAAACAAACAGAAAGTATTGCTGCTGAAAATATTAACAAACAAATGCGGGAAACAAAGGTAGTGCATGGAACAAGATGAAGAATAGCTAGGAATTTTGAAAAATAAACAAAAACTCATTTGGATACATGTTTAGAACCTAAACATACTTAGAGATACTCTATAGGCATTGAAAAAGTGTATCGAATATTTCCCTGTTTGATTGTAACTACAGTTGCATACCTGACTCAAAACGTCTTTTTATATCACTGAATATTTGCTCCAATTCGGACTCAGACCATTCAACCTCTTCCTCGTAACTCGAAGAATCACTTGCATGGCTGTTTAGCGGAGTCATCAACAACGGCTCAGGATCGAACCATTCAACCTCTTCGTCATAACTTGAAGAATCACTTGCATGGTTGTATAGCGGAGTCATCAAGAACTGCTCCAAGTTGAGCGGTTGGTTTTGTTGGTCCATGTTGGACTGTTGGTCATTGCTTGCCTGCTGATCTGCCGAAATTTGTGTATGAGGACCAGCAAACTTTTGAGAAAGCGACTGTTGTCCCAATGAAACATTGGGCATGTTGGAATTCTGGTCTACAACATTCGGAGATGGTTGTAAGGCAGCGGAACCTTGCTCTGTAGATGTTATATTTGGTACAGTTTGGGATATGTTGAAACTAGAAAAGATTTTTATTATGACATAGAATTTCTGTACAAGTTTAAGCCATATATATAGGCTCTGAAAATATCTTCTAATTATACTAGTCTACCGTAATAATTACATTTGAATATTGACTATAATAAAATCTAATCTAATAATAAGTATAATAGATTATGTTTGAATATTGACTATATTAAATTATGTAGTCAATGTATATTATTATTTCCTTTAACACTCCCCCTCAAGCTTGTGCGAAAGTGCTTGAAACTGTCGTAGCTTTGATAATAAAGTTCTCTTTGAAACTTGAACTGAAGTACTTGAAGTGCAAGCTTGATCGAACGACTGAAACGAAATCACACTCCCCCTCAACCTGGAGCATATATATTAATCATGTGCAACTTGTTACAAATATAAGTAATCCGTGATCCATTGAGCGCTTTTGTGAATATATCTCCTAGTTGTTCTCCTGTTTTGACATATCTCGTATGAATGAGATTTTGTTGAATCTTTTCGCGGATAAAATGACAATCAATTTCAATATGCTTCGTTCTTTCGTGAAAGACAGGATTAGACGCAATGTGCAGGGCCGCTTGATTATCACACCATAATTGCGCAGGCATGGTAGTCTTGATGCCAATATCATTTAACAATTGGAAAATCCAAATTATCTCACAAGTAGATTGAGCCATGGCTCTATATTCAGCTTCAGCACTTGATCGCGATACAACATTTTGTTTCTTACTCTTCCAAGATACCAAATTACCCCCTACAAAAACACAGTAACCAGTGGTCGATCTTCTATCCATTTTAGATCCAGCCCAATCTGCATCTGCAAAACACTCTATATTTGTATGACCAACACTGCCATACCACAATCCTAGTCCAGGAGCTGATTTGAGATAACACAAGATATGTTCTAGTGCTGCCCAGTGATTAACTGTTGGAGAAGACATAAACTGACTTACAACACTGACTGGATATGCAATATCTGGTCGAGTTACTGTAAGGTAATTGAGTTTTCCTACTAATCGACGATACTTTTCTGGATCACTAAACAATTCTCCGTCATCTTTCAGTAATTGCGAACTAGGAACCATTGGTGTATTACATGGTTTCGCTCCTAGCTTTCCTGTTTCCATCAACAAATCTAGAACATATTTTCTCTGTGATAAAATAATACCTTTGTTGTTTCTTGTTATTTCAACCCCCAAAAAATACTTCAATGGTCCTAAATCTTTTGTTTGAAATCGCGAATGTAAAAATGTTTTAAGCAATGAAATGCCTTTAGTATCATTCCCAGTAATAATGATGTCATCTACATATACAACAACGAGTATAATTTCATTTGCAGAACGTTTATAAAAGACAGAGTGATCACAACTGCTCTTCTTCAACCCAAATTCATTTAATGCATCACTAAACTTGCCGAACCAAGCACGGGGACTTTGTTTTAATCCGTACAATGATTTATACAAACGACATACCTTTCCTCTCTCCCCCTGAGCAACAAATCCAGGTGGTTGCTCCATATAGACTTCTTCTTGAAGGTCTCCGTGTAAAAATGCATTTGTAATATCTAACTGATGTAATGGCCAATCATTTGATGCTGCTAAGGAAATAAATAAACGAATAGAAGTAAACTTAGCTACTGGAGAAAAGGTTTCAGAGTAATCAACACCATAGGTTTGAGCATATCCTTTTGCAACAAGTCGTGCTTTGAGACGAGCTAGCGTCCCATCTGGATTCATTTTTACATTAAACACCCATCTACAACCGATAGCTTTCTTTCCAGTGGGTAAATCAACCAACTTCCACGTACCAGTGTCTTCTAATGCTCTAATCTCTTCAAACATTGCAGCTTGCCAGCCAGAATGACACAATGCTTCGTGAACAGTTTTTGGAATAGAAATAGAATCAAGAGATGCTATAAAAGCTCGGGTAGAAGAAGGTAATTGATCATATTTTGCGAAAGAAGAAATTGGATAAGTACATTGTCTTTTACCTTTTCGAAGAGCAATAGGAAGATCAGGAGTGGACTCATTATCGTTTGTAGCAGGATCTGGAGACGAAGGAATTGGTAGTGGACATGATGGAGGAGGTGCTTTACGTCGAGAATAAACATATCTAATGGGAGGTCGATATGGTGGAGGTGGTACATCAGATCTTTGAACGGTGGTGTACATGAGTAAATCATCATCGACAGTAGTTGTTTCTGGATCGACATTAGACAAACCAGGAAAAAATGGAACATGTTCTAAAAATGTAACATCCTTAGATACAATGTAACGATGAAGAGATGGGGAAAAACATTTATAGCCTTTTTGAAACCTAGAATATCCAAGAAAAACACATTTTAAGGATTTGGGATCTAATTTTGTACGAGTAGGACTTACATCCCTAACAAAGCAAGTACATCCAAAAATGCGTGGTTCAATAGGAAATAGAGGTTTAGACGGAAAAAGCACGGAATATGGAATATTATTTGAAAGGACAGTAGACGGCATACGATTAATTAAAAAACAGGCAGTGGAAACAGCATCTGCCCAAAATAATTTCGGTACTTTCATTTGAAAAAGAAGTGCACGAGTAACCTCTAAAAGATGTCTATTTTTTCTTTCAGCAACACCATTTTGAGATGGCGTGTCCACACACGAAGTTTGGTGAATCATTCCTTTTTGTTCCATAAATAATTGAAATGCATTTGAACAATATTCTTTACCATTATCACTTCTTAAAATACGAATAGGACAATTAAATTGGGTATTTATTTCTGCAGTAAACGTGCAAAATATTGAGAATAACTCAGAACGATTTTTCATTAAATATAGCCATGTAACACGGGAATAATCATCAACAAAAGTAACAAAATATTTAAAACCAGTTTTAGAAACAACGGGACAAGGACCCCAAACATCTGAATGAACTATTTCAAAAGGAAACGTAGCCCGTTTATTAATACGAGGATATGATGGAAGACGATGATGTTTAGCAAATCTACATGACTCACACTCTAATGATGTCAAATCCCGAAATTTAGGATAAAGTTGTTTTAAAGAGATTAAAGATGGATGACCCATACGACAATGTGCTTCAAATGGAGATGTAATACTCGAACACGCAGTAGATGTATGATAGTCTTTATCAAGATAGTAGAGACCTCCACTCTCATGCCCTCTACCAATTATTGTATTCGTCGTAAGATCCTGAAACAAACAATGATCGGAATAAAAGGTAACAAAACAATTTAGTGTTTTAGTGAGTTGGCTAATAGAAATAAGGTTGAATGAAAACTGAGGGAGATGTAAAACAGATGTCAAAGAGATATTTTTGGTGGGATTGACAGTCCCTGAACCTAAAACACGAGATGATGATCCATCTGCCAATGTGACATTAGAATGATGTGTATTTGAAAGAGAAGTAAAAACTTGTTTATTACCTGTCATATGTTCTGTGGCAGCAGAATCAATGACCCAATCAGAAGATGAAGAAATAAGACATGTAGTTGAGTTACCTGACACACAAGCTGCAGGGTTTGTAAGATCTTGTGACTTTAGAGACTCTTGGTACTTGGAAAATTGAGCATATTCCCCAGCGGAAAGCACATGAGGTTCTTCATTCGTTGCCATATTAGCATATTGTTGAGGTAGTTGAGGACAATTCCACTTTGTATGACCACGTTCATGACAGTAAAAACACTCAACATTGTTTAGATCACCTACATGGTTACCGGAACTGTTATGTCTATTGTATCCATCTTGACTATTGTATCCACCACGACTACCGCGATTACTGTATCCACCACGATTACCACGATAGTTTGATCTACCACGACTACCATAATCGTTATATCCACCACGACCACCACGCACACCAGATCTGCCACGATTGTTATAACTATAAGCGCCGCGACCACCACGACCATCACGACTATTATGACCATCCCGATCATCAGAAAAACCAGGTTTATTGGTGCTGATTAATGCACTAGTGACAGGTTGTACTGGCTGTGAGTTTTCGGTTCGAAGAAGTCTAGCAAAAATTTCATGTAGAGATGATATCTCAGATCCAGCGAGGATTTGAGATTTTGCACTATCAAACTCCGAAGGAAGACCAGCAAGAAAACTCATTACAGCCATTTGTTCTCGTTGCAATTGTTGACTTTTAATATCAGTACTGAAGGGTAACAAAACATTAAGTTCTTCGTAGATGCGTTTGAACTCCATAAAATATGCCGTAAGAGACTTATCTTGTTTTTCAGTACGATAAAAAGACTTGCAGACATCATAGATACGCGATATATTACCTTTCCCCGCATATAGAAATTCCAGATATTCCATCAACTCTTTAACGTATTCACAATGATTAACAAAAGTAAGTACCTCAGTAGTGATTGTATTTCGAATCTGAAGAAACAGGCGAGCATCATCACGCCTCCAATTTTTCGCTGTGTCATCCGTAGGAGGATCTTGTATCAAATGGTCATCTTTTTCTATACTTCGTAAATAGATACGAATTGTTTTGCTCCAATCCAAGTAATTGGATTCGTTCAATTTCTGTTCTGTGATTTTTGTCATCACAGGAACCAAATCAGACATACTTTTCTCCATCTAGATTTTTTTTTTTTTTATAGAAACCCTAATGGCTCTGATACCATGTTGAAACTAGAAAAGATTTTTATTATGACATAGAATTTCTGTACAAGTTTAAGCCATATATATAGGCTCTGAAAATATCTTCTAATTATACTAGTCTACCGTAATAATTACATTTGAATATTGACTATAATAAAATCTAATCTAATAATAAGTATAATAGATTATGTTTGAATATTGACTATATTAAATTATGTAGTCAATGTATATTATTATTTCCTTTAACAGGATACAATATGTTGGGGTAGTTGAGATGGATTAGCAGCATTGGCATGTTTGACACGCCGTGTCACCGGATCCCTCGCGGGTGGAGGAGCTCTCATAAAGGATAAAGATTCAGAGTAGCGAGATTTCTTGGTTGCTTGACCTACCATGTCCATGGGGATGATCTAACGAAATGGGATCACATTTTAGGTTAGTCCATGAAAAATAAAATGCATAGGTTTCGAAAAGAATCTGTACAAAGATTGAAAAAAAAAGATTATGGGAATGAGACTACTCACTTGAAAATAGACTCTAACAAAGTAATAAATCAGCACACTTTTCCGGTTTAGGAGAGTCTTACGAAAGCTGAAAGGATGGCAGCAGAGTTATTAGTAAAGGTGGAAGGATAGAGAGAGCTTTTTATAAACAGACAGCAGAGTTTTTTATTAGGATTCAAACAGATATATTTGGAATTCAAATTTTAAACTTCAAATATTACCTTACAATATATTTAAAATCTAGCTTATAAAATCTATAAGAAATTAGTTGTAGTTGGGATAGGATCTAAATTTCAAATTTCAAATATTACCTTTCAAATCTATGTCATATATCTATAAGATTTTAGTTATAGTTTGGATAAGAGTGAATTAGAACAATATCCCTAGAAATCAGCTAAAGTTCAACTTCCTCATTCCAATTCTTACTAAGAAATCACTAAACATGTCATGATTCACGCACCAAGTGAAGTATCATAAAAAGAAGAAGTTGGATAAATTACATGAGAATGTGAACTGATCACTAAGAAGACAGTTCGACAATAATTGTCAATGCAATCTTATGTAACTTTGATAGAACTGTAAATTGTAAATTGTAAATTGTAAATCGAAGAATAAGAGAAAGAATTAGAAGATTTAGGTTTGGGAGAGATTATAGTGGACAGGAGTGTATATATAGATGGATAGAGACGAAATTATATTTTATTTTTCTTCTTATTTAAGATAACAAGAAATAGCGATTAGAAAGGAAGATAACCCTTTCTACTTCTACTTCTACTTCTACTTCTACTTCTACTTCTACTTCTACTTCTACGGGATTTTTTTCTTCTCTTTCGCTATATTCCCTCTCCTGCTATATTTTCTCTCCTTGAATCTCTCTCTGACGGAAACAGAATGATCTCCCTATTTTTTTTACAGTAATTAAATTATATGTATATATTACTAATATTAGATTAGATATAGATTTATGTTGATGATTCATTCTCTTAAGTCTCTTAATCTACTGGCATTGATCTCCGGAGTTGATGATAGAGGAAGAAAGCAAATTGCTGTAAAACTGGAAAAAAGAGGTACGGGTGCACAAAAGCTAAACCTGATTGATAGACTTAGAAAGCACTACCAATTACGTTTTGTGTATCAAATGAGCATCAAGCCCACAGTCCAACTAATTTAGTTTTTATTAAAAAATTGTTCCTTTTTTTTGGTAACAATTTATTTGTCGGTTAGATTGTAAAGTTTTGGAGTTTAGATTGACTGAATAAATGTATATATTTTCACAAAATTCTGTTTGAAATTATAAAATTAGGAAGCACTAAACAATTTTTTTATTTAATCAATTAAACAAGGTCTCTACTAAGAGAACCATATTTTTGCGACATTTTTTCAAACGCTATGTATATTAGATTTCACTTTTTTTATTTATATATATGCAAAAACATATATTATATAAATTTGGACCTGAATAAGACGGTTTAGATAAAATTAAATAAAATTATAATGTTTAAATTTAGTTATTTATTATAAAACTGATCATTTATAAAATATATATATTTTATACATCTCACTTTTATTTATATATTACTTGTTGTTTATATGAATTTGATTAGAATTGGACGGTTTTTAGATAAAATTAATTAAAATACATAAATCTAAATATTTATTATTATCACTGTTTGTAAAAAAAAATTTATTATAATCACTGTTTGTTTGTAAAGAAAAATATTTGAGTAAAATTTGGACGGTTATATTTAAATATTATTTAAGCCGATCTTGATAATTTATTCATATTATTTTTATTTTTATTATATTATTTTTTGTTAGTATTATTTCTAATAATATATTTTTTTCCTTATTATTCCGGTTATTTGTATTCATGATAAATTTACTCACCCTATTTTTATGGGTTAAATATTATTTAAGATCCAAAATTCTAACTATTATCTACTTAAGATCCATCTTTTCATGTATTTTTTTAAAAAATCCATTTCATTTCAATATTTACTATTTACATGATTTCTTGTTTTTCTTTTGTTTTCGTATGATTTTGATTGTGTTTTTACTTGATTTTGAAGTTTGATTTCAGATATCTATTTAGATATAAGTCGATTTGTGCGTTTAGGTAACTCGATTTTTTATTTCGAAATATTAGGGTACTCGAGATCTGTTTTGTTTTTGGTTTTTGGTATTCTTTTGGTTTTACGTTGCTAATGTAGTGTAACTGTTGTATTTCAGTTAGGTTTTTGTCGATCTTAGTGTGTTTGTGTGTTTTTCGAAATTTGTGTTTGAGTAAGAGTTCAGGGTTTAAGTCGTAGAAGATGTTACACATTGATAGTTGTGAAACGTGTTAATTCCTTTGTACAAGTAGATGCGAAACATTGGTGTAAAATATAATTTTTTTAAAAAAAATCAAGACATTTCATGAATGGTATTAGTTTTGTTCGTCTTAAAAAAACAAAATCAATGGTATTTTTGTATATTTTTTTCCAGAGTTACGATTTAAAATATACAAACTTTTAAAATTTAAAATTTATAGTGTAAATAGAAAGAAGAGGTTTTTAGTAGGATTGAAACAAATATATTTCGAATTCAAATTTCATATTAGTTATAGTTTGGATATATGTAATTAGTGAATTAGAACAATATCCATATAAATCAGCTAAAGTTCCACTTCCACATTCCAATTCTTAAAGTGAACTATCATACAAAAAAGAAGTTGGATAAATTACATGAGAATGTGAAGTCATAACTAAGAAGGACAGTCCGACAATAATTGTCAATGCAATCCTATGTAACTTTGATAGATTTACAGAAGAGGAGAAAGAATTAGAAGATTTAGGTTTCGGAGAGGTTATAGTGGAGTGTATATATAGATGGATAGAGACGAAATTATATTTTATTTTATTTTGTTTATTTATTTTTATTTAAGATAATAGAAATAGCGATTTGAAAGGAAGATGACCCTTTCTACTTCTACTTCTAGGGTATTTTTCTTTCTCTTTCGCTATATTGCCTCTCCGGCTATATTTTTTGTCGAAATAGAATGATCTTTTTTTTCTGCCAGTAATTAAATTAAATAAGAAAAATGAGAATGAACATTCTTCCATTATCTTCCCTTTCTACTTCTAGGGTATTTTTCCTTCTCTTTCGCTATATTGCCTCTCCCACTATATTTTTTGTTCGAAATAGAATGATCTTTTTTTTCTGCCAGTAATTAAATTAAATAAGAAAAAGGAGAATGAACATTCTTCCATTATCTTCCCTTTCTACTTCTACTTCTAGGGTATTTTTCCTTCTCTTTCGCTATATTGCCTCCCCAGCTATATTTTTTGTCGAAATATAATGATCTTTTTTTTTCTGCCAGTAATTAAATTAAATAAGAAAAAGGAGAATGAACATTCTTCCATTATCTGTTTCTATCTCATTATTTATTTATTTAATGAAAAAAACAAATATTACTTGGAACTTTTAAAATCCAACCTACTTGAATATTAGATTTGATGTTTTGTGCCGTTTTTAAAAATTAATTTTTAATTATAAATTTATTTATTAATTATTAGCAATGTTTTATAAGATTTGGATTCCATTTGTTCATGAAAACATCCTACTATATATTTGGTGTTTGATTTTTTATTATTATTATTATTATTATTATTATTATTATTAATTTTAATTTTGAAAAACATAATTTTTTTATTTCATAATATTATCCACCAATTTTGAAAGATTATTTTTTTAGTCCAAAAATACAGTTCTAATTAAATAACAACTTTAACTTTATTAATTTAGAAAACAAAATCATATTTACTTCGTCGTTACCGCCACAACGGCTGCCGCCGCCACCGCCGCCATTACAACCATCACTGATGTGGCCGTCGCTGCCGCCACCACCACTGCCACCACAACTGTCGTTGTCACCGCCACCGCCACTGCCACAACCACAACCAAAACCGCCACAGCTGCCGCCGCAACCACACCCGCCACCGTCACCGCTGCCACCACCACCCCGTCACCGCCGCCACCACCACCCCCGTCACCGCCGCTACCACCACAACCGCAAACCATCACCACCCCAACCACCGCCGTCGATACCATCACCACCACAACCATTACCAAAACTTAGACACGATAAAAACGAGAACTATAACATGTTTTTTATATTTTAGAAAACAAAAAATATGGTGACTTTCGTGAGACTTTCGTGATTTTTTTGAATTGTTTAGATTAACAAAAATGAATCATGTTATTCATTTTTTTAATAAAAAAATTGAGTTGTTTAGATTAACGAAAATAAATTTTGTTATTCATTTTAAAAAAAATTAATCATGTTACTCTTATGATAAATAAGAGCAATAAAACTGTTACTCCTATAAAAATATGTCAGTAGTAATGTTTTTCCTAAAAAGAATGAAAACAATATACAACAAAATTTTGAAAAGTTGAACATGATAAAACTAGAACTATAACATGTTTTATTCATTTAAAAAAATATGTGATGACTATTGACTAGTTTATGCTATTATCGGTTAATTTCTTTGAGGTGTTTAGATTAACGAAAATGAATTATATTACTCTCTTTTTTTATAAATGTTTTTTGGATTGTTTAGATTAACAGAAATAAATCTTGTTATGCATTTAAAAATAAAAATAATAATCATGTTACTCGTACGATGAATAACAGTAATAAAATTGTTACTCTTATGAGAAATAATAGTAATAAAACTGTTATTACTATAGAAAATGTCAGTAATTATGTTATTTTTAATAAGAATACGAATAAAATATAACAAACATTTCCAAAATTTGGACATGATAAAAAGTAGAACTATAACATGTTTTTTTCCATTTAGAAAACAAAAGATACGGTGACTAGCTTGTGTTGTTGGTCGACACCGATTATTTTAGAGTTAATTAAGACTTTCATTAATTTTTTGAGTTGTTTAGACTAAAAAAATGAATTATATTATTCATTTTTTATAATTTGTTTTGAGTTGTTTAGATTAACAAAAATAGATTTTGAAAAAAAAATGAGTTTCTTAATTTAGCAAAAATATATATTGTTATTCATTTGTTAATAAAAAATCAATCATGTAACTCGTACAATAAACAACAGTAATAAAATTGTTGCTCTAATCACAAATATTAGTAATAAATTATTACTCTTATAAAAACTGTCAATAGTAATGTTATTTCTAAAACAATAAGAAGAAAATAAAACAAACACTATAGATTGAAATAAGAAATAGATTGATTTTTTTGTAACAGTATAATACTAGTCGAAACTAATTGCCTACATCTATTCAATACACCAATAAGAACAACGAACCAAGAACAAAATGGGTACCATGATTTCTAAGATACAACCGCGACAACCATAATTTTCCAGGGTCTGAGATGTCGGCAAGACAAGCAATGATATCAAAACACAAAACTCTTTTGTCTTCAGACCGATCTCTTGTCTAATTTGCAATGTCGTTGGGTACACTGGTTGTAACACCAGCGTTAATCTCATTCCAGGCTTCAATCCAAGTAACCATACCTTCAGCAAGCTTGATGAAGTATGGATCAACCTTTCCAAATGTTTCCTTGATCTACTGGGCAAGTTCAAAGTAACACTTATGCATGGTAGTATATTCCTTTGATAGACCAGCAACTTGGAAGAAGGGAATGATCTCTTTTTGGCAGTAGATGCCTTTATACTCCTTTTTCAGGTTGACAAAATGGTTGATGGCTTTGATGTGCCATATGTAAGGCAGACCGGTCTTCACTCTCCATCAAAAATTGTCACATATCACAATATCAACATCAACATACCTGCCAAATCAGTCATAACAAGACACACACACATAAACAAAATGCATTCAACACTTGAATTCATAATTATATCTGAAAATTTATGTGGAAGAGGATGATGATTAGAGGTTGCGTTTTAGCCCTATAATATGATATGGACGAAATATTCAATTTCAATATCAAATTCAAACTTAACTTCAATAAAAACGTCCCATCTGAAATCTAAGTTATATTTTGACGTTGCTTTTAGCCCTAGAAACACAACAGAAATCTCTACTATATGACAAATCTAAAACACAATGTCAAAATAATATGCTTCTAACTTCGCCAATCATTTGGCGGAAAAAATGTTCGAATTTTACCAATTATTTGACTGAAAAAATCTTAGCCACCACATGGGGAATTTGTTTGACTGTCCCAAATCACCAAGGTTTATGTTATTAACTCATGAAACATGTTTAGATTTCAGCACTAGAAATGCTATATGGAGACTAATAACCATAATTTTTTTTGTCCTGAATCAAGACTTTTGATACAAAGATGACAGACCAACTTCAATGACTATCCATGCTTTTTAGCAGCTATATGGAACACCAAAGATATCACAAAACACTTAACCTTATAGGGAAGGTAAAACCCTGGACAATAAAATCAGATCTACGATAGAACTAAACAATATTTTCAAGAGCTAAAAAAGGGTTTCACATTTTGGTCACCAAACAGACCTTGCAAATAATAGTTCAAATAATTGACCCAAACCTTAGGTGGAGGTTTCGTGCTAGTGGAGACATTAGAGGTAGCCCTGGAAGCACGAATTTGCATAAAATCATCATCCTCTTCCACAGAAATTGACCGAATCTCAACAAAATTCAACTCGATTCCTTTCTATAAGAACAAATCTAAACGTTCCAAATAGCAAATAAACCAAAAGTGTGTTAAAAAAACAGATCGCAAATCCGAAGAAGTAAAAAAAAATACTCACAAAGTAATATGATCAATGGTGTAGATGTGCTTCTTTCTAGAGATCATGTACCCAAAACAACGACAATGGAGTGATTTCAGGTTCTTGAGTTTATCTGCGTCGTCTTCTATGGATGGTTGACGATTGAGTGGTTGTAGGATTTTATGGTTGACGATTGAACATAAGAATAATGTATGAAAGAGTGAAAAGAATGTCTTCGAAAAAAAGGTTATTCGTTTCCGTGATTTGAAAAATGAGGCGAAGAAAACGAATTTTATTCATGCGTCAATGTAAACGAAGGGTAACTTTATCAATAAAAAAATAAAATGTATGTTATAGAATTATCATACGATTAAATACATATTTTAAGAATTAGGCAAAATTAGACCCACTAAACGAAAACTTTTATTGGACTCTTATACTTGAAGGGAAATAACCCTTACTAATATTAGATTAGATATAGATTTATTTTGATGATTCATTCTCTTAATACTCTCAAAGGTTTTCTCAAAGAAAAAAACTAAAACATTTCAATTTCAATAATTTTGCTAATTCAAGTAGATAATTCAAACAAAAATAGTATCCTTTGCATTCAGAGGTCCTCTTCTATCCACCACCACTACCAGTCTACCACAGCTACAAAAGTATACATCAACCGAAGCCAAAAGGTGTCATCATCTCTCTTCTCATTTCAACCTCATTCGCTGCTCATACTGATCAATCAAAACATAATACATTTACAACCAAATTGGGAATTTGGTTGCCTATGCCTGAACCATGCGTTTGCAGAATGACTAGTTCTCCACATGTCGGGATTGTTCTCACTCTCTTCCGTCCGGATTTGGGTACGAACCTTCATACTCCTACTTGACGGACTCACAAGCGAGTAGAAGATTGAGGAAGAAAACAAATAGAAACTGTAAAAGGAATTACGGATCCACAAAAGCTGAACCTAAAAATTGACTTAGAAAGCTTTGGGTCTTTCTTTTACTAATTACGCTTTTGTGTATCCAATGGGTAGCAAAAGAACCATATCTTTATATATTTCCCGCACTTTTTCAAACACTGCACTTTTTATTTATTTATATATATTAACATTACTCGTTGCGGTGAGATGTTTATATGTATTTCGATCGGAATAAGAGGTTTAGATAAAATTAATTAAAATTATGATACATAAATTTAGTTATTCACTCAAAATTTGATTTATAAAGTATATATTTTATCATTTACAACCCACTATATATAGATTCAACTTTTATTTATATATATATATATATATATATATATATATATATATATATATGAATCCGGATTAGAATAGTCCGACTTAGATAAAATTAATTAAAATTATAATACATAAATCTAGTTATCTATTATAATTTTGATTATGTATATAGTATATATTTTATCATTTGTAAAGAAAAATCTTCGAATCAAATTTAGACAGTTAAATTCAAATACTATTTAGGCCAATTTTGATAATACTATTCATATTACTTTTATTTTTTATAGTATTGTTTTTGTTAGTATTATTTTTTATAAAAAAATACTGATATTTATATTTACCATGTTTTTATTCCAACTATTTTTACTCATGTTATATTATTTTACTTTCATGGTTTAAGTATCATTTAACACCCAAAACCCTAACTATTATTCACTTAAAACCGATCATTTCACGTATTTGAGAAAAATCTGTTTCATTCAAATATTTACTATTTAGGACTTGCTAATACCCTAAATACCTTATGCAATTATATAAAATCTTTTACTTTTTTAGTTCATCTTTTTTATCCAATTTCTTTTCTCTCTAAGTGAATAGAACAATACCCTAACATTATAGGTGATGATTATTTTTTTACTCGATTTCTTGTTTTTCTTTTGTTTTCGTATGATTTTGATTGTGTTTTTACTTGATTTCGAAGTTTGATTTTTTGGATATCTAATTTAGATAAGTCCATTTGTGTGTTTAGGTAACTCGAATTTTAATTTCGAAATATTAGGTTACTCGAGATCTGTTTTGTTTATAATTTTTGGTATTCTTTTGGTTTACGTTGCTAATGCAGTGTGATTGTTGTATTTCAGTTAGGTTTTTGTCGATTTTAGTGTGTTTGTGTGTTTTGAAAATTTATGTTCGAGTAATGGTTGAGGGTTTAAGTCATAGAAGATGCAGTAGAGGAGATTTGAAACCTCTTTTTATTTACATATTAATAGTTGCAAAAAGTGTTAATACTTTTGTACAGATAGATGCGACACGTTATTCAAAACATATCATGAATGGTACTAGTTTTGTTCGTCTTAAAAAAACAAAACCAATGGTACTTTTGGATATTTTTTTCGAGAGTTAAGGTTTAAAATATACAAACTTTTAAAATTTTAAATTTATAGTGTAAACGAAAAAGATACGAAACCCTTTTTGTTTTTCTTGATGTGAAACCTATTTAAATTTTTACAAATAGATGCGAAATCAGACCCACTATAATAAATGCTAGATGCAAAACCAGACCCACTATGATAGATGTGAAACCATATAATGAGAAACTTGTGTAAAATATTTAATAAAAATCAAAATATATCATGAGTGGTACTAGTTTTATTCGTCTTACAAAACAAAACCAATAGTATTTTCGGATTATTTTTTTCGAGTTACAGTTTAAAAGATATAAACCTTCAACATTTTAAATTTAAAAAAATAAAAGAAAGAGAAATTGTTTGCTTAATTATATATAGAATGGTATTTTAGGTATAAAGTTTCTTTAATCTTTTGGGTTTTATGCGTAATAGGTTTGTTGGATGAGTCTTAATTGGTAAGTTTCCATATTTTTTATTTATCTTATTCTTATTCTATTCAATAAATGATAACATTATTCATGTTATTTTTATTCAATATAACATTGTTTGTGGTACTTTTATTTCTGATAATATTATTTTTGGCAATATTTTTCTTGTTACTATTATTCACGTTATTATTCTAATTATTTTTATTCCTCATAATTTCATTTATGCTAATATTATTTCTTATAATAAAATTATAGAAACATTAGTGTAATTATATTATGAGTGTAATTAGATTAACAAGTAATACAAGACAGTAGATTAATCTTTGTTCAAGAGTAACTAGTAAAATAGAAAACTTTAAATGCTAAGGTCTAGTTGTGATAAAAGTAAGAATAATGAATATGAGGCTTAAAATGAGTATCATTGTTAGTATTGAACCAGCTTCTCCATTGAATTACTATTTTCTAAAATGGACAGCTTTGTCTCAACCGAGTTCGTTAGAGGTATTTTATGTTAACAAACCAGTAGGACAAAACAATGAATAACAAAACAAACATAAAAAGGTGAATGTTTTAAGCCCTAAACTACACTTGTAAACTTAAACAAGTGGTGTAGATCTAAAAGAACATATTTAAGAAGAATTTGCCAAATATTTCAAAAAATCATCGCATATCACCTAAAGATAACACAAAAAAACCCAATTAGCCTATTAATACACGAACGGCTAACACAATTTTCTTGACAGCCAAACAAAATCAATGATTATAAAATTTTAATCTAAGAAAAGAATCAACACAACAACTCATTCTGATGCACAAACATACCTGATGCATGTTCCGTAAGAGGTCTATCTGACTGATTCTGTTGCTCCACAACTTTCTGCAAAGAGCCTGATCCTCTATGTAGTGAGGGCTTACTAAGCTGAAATTGCTTACTCTGAGAAGCTATCATGGGAGCACCAGCCTGTTGAGGTCTTTGCTGAAGTGAAACCTTTGATTGTGGCATCATATACCACAATCCTATATCATTACTTTGAGATCCTAATTGTTGTTGCGGTGCTATTGGTAGGTTATTTTGCTGAGTCATAAATAACTGCTGCAAGTTGGGCGGTTGGTTTTGTTGGTCCAAGTTAGGTTGTTGGTCAATGCTTGTGTGCTTATTTGCTGCAATTTATGTATGAGGACTGGTAACCCTTTGAGAAAGCGACTGTTGTCCCAATGAAACATTGTGCATGTTGGAATTCTGGTCTACAACATTTAGAGATGGTTGTAAGGTAACATAATCTTGTTCTCTAGATGTCATATTTGGTACACTTTGGGATACAATATGTTGGGGTATTTGATATGGATAATCTGTTATCGAGTTAGTGAGTGATTGTTGTTGACCAGGAACCTGGGGTCGCTCCACGTAATCATAGGGAGAACTGTAAATTGAAGAAGAAGATAAAGAATTAGAAGATTTAGGTTTTGGAGAGATTATAGTGGAGTGTATATATAGATGGATAGAGACGAAATGATATTTTATTTTATTTATTTATTTTTATTTAAGATAATAAAAAATAGTGACTAAAAAGGAAGATGACCATTTCTAGGGTATTTTTTCTTCTCTTTCGCTATTTTTTTATTCCATCGACCTTCCATCAGGCACCAATCATGATAGACTTCATCCAGCTTCAAACCATTTTCAACTCTCCATCGCCAGTAAGATAGAAGGCACTAGAAGCTATAACTTTAGATGATACCGAATCCAGCCACAAGAATCCAATCCAGCTAACTTGGTGAGCTCCCAAGAATTTCAAATCCAGTGAAGTACTTCATAAATCCACATAATCATTATCGCTTATGTTGATGAAGAATTGGGTGATGCGCACCAAAGAACTGCACCTTAAATCTAACTCAACGAGCTTGCTGAGTTCCAAATATACGTAAGTACTGCTGCACCTCCATTCTTATCAACCCTGAAATTTCAGTGATTAGTGATATAGCTTAAGCCCAAAGCTTCAAGAATAATAATAACTTTTAGTTTATTAGGGATGGTATTGATGTTAATGCTTATATTACTCTTGCATTTCAGATACCAATGGGCAAGCCAATCAACTGCCTGATTTTGGTCTTTAAAGATATGCTTTATGGTCATAAAAAGGTCGATCAGGTTTCTAATACAATCCTGTACAGGTCTAAGATACCATGGCCCATTCTTACTATTCTGAACCAAAGAATTAACTAGAATAAGAGCATCAGATTCAAGATCAACCTTAGACCATTTGTTGGCTTTGCATAAGAACAAACCATCTAATAGAGCTCAAGCTTCAACAAGGAGAGGGCTCAGCTTGCCATAGAGAGAACTGGATCCTATTACAAGATTACCAGCATTGTCTCTAATGACAATAGAGCCACTAGATTCTCCATTGCCAAGGTAAGCAGCATCTGAATCAAGCTTCAGTCTGCCAGTAGGAGGAATGATCCATTTGAGGTATAATGGCCTGTTCTTGGAGCATAGGGAGTGGTTATAGCAGCGCAACATATTAGCAGCTTGCATATTACCATTCCAGTGAAACTTTTTCAGGAGCATTTTTTTATCAAGAGCATGAAGTATATTATTAATCTAATAATAGCAAACTTGGTGGAGGTATTTACACCTTTGATTTTAGAAACATTTCTAGCTTTCCAAATGATATTACGAATGATAGAAGGTAAGATATGTCTGATCTGAACTTTCTTTGCAGTAGACCAGTACCTTACTCTAGTGATGTGCATAACATTCATGTGTGTGAAATATAAATGTTAAAATATCTGCATAGTACGACCATATGGACCAAGAAAAATTACATGCAACAAAAACATGCTTGGAAGACTCAATGTTATGACAGAACTGGCATTTAGATGCCAATGAGATGCTTCTCTTCTGCATTAACGTATCAATAGGTATATAATTGTGCAGCAGCTTCCAGTGAAGGAAGGAGAACTTGCTAGGAGTTAAGTTGTTCCACATGTTTTTTATAAATATAAGAAGTGTTATACTTAGTTCCAATATCTTCCCAAGTTTCTTTCATATTGAATATACCATTTTTAGATAGATTCCAAATCATGAAATCATCTTTATCATTTTTTACAGAATGGTGCTTAATTCTGTCCACAACATCAAACTGGATAAGATTGTAAACACTAGTAAGATTCCAGCAATTAATAGACCAATAATTATTGACATTTTCACCAGTAAACCAAAGGTTATTATTAGTGTCGTTAAACTTCAGGATAGGCTAATAATTAGTCCAGTTATCCAACCAAAAATCAACCATTACTTTGCCCAGTATCCAACTAATATGAGTCTGAGCAGTTGTTTTGATCTTCATTATTCTTTTCTATATCATAGAGCCAGGCTTTAAAGAGCTAATCTGTAAAGGGTGCAAAGCATTGCAATGTATATTGTGCATTAATTTAGACAAAAAAGAGTTATTTTATGTGAAATTAGCTCAGAGCTTACAAGATATAGAGATTTGAATGTCATCAAGATTTTTGACATTTAAACCTCTCTCTTAGTTTTATATTTATTTATAACCTCACCTGAGATGGTTTGAAATCTTTGAAGGAAGTTGCAAAGATTATCAATAGTAGACTCCTTACAATTGGTAAACAGCAGAATATCATATGCAAAATCAAGACTGTTGATGTGCATGGAGCTTCTGTTTTTGTAGTTCAAAGACTTATTAAGATAAAACAAAGAGTTTATTCCTCTTAAAAACACCTCTTCAGCAATGATAAAGATGCAAGGAGAGATGGGATCTCCTTGCCTTAAGCCTTTCTTTATTTTGAAGAAACCAATGACTTCTCCATTAACTAACATAGATACATTAATAGCAGAGATAATATTTTAACAAGACAGAAAAATCTATTAGAAAATCCAAATTTATTTAGGACTTTAAGGATAAAAAAATGAGCCATCTTGTCAAATACTTTAGACATATCAAGTTGGATCAAAATTTTGTTATCCTTAACATTCATATTAAGATCATAAAACAACTCTTTTGTAATGAGAATATTTTCATGAATGCACTTACCAGTTAGAAATCCACCTTGATTAGGAGAGATAATTTTAGGCAGAATTAAAGAGATTTTGTTAGCTATAATTTTAGACATGATTCGGTTAAGGAGAGAGCACAGACTTATAGGTATGTAATCCTTCTATCTCAAAGGATTAGTATGCTTAGGAATAAGGCAGATACCAGTAGAAAAGATGTCACTAGGTGTGTTTTTTCCAAGAATGAAATCCTTCATTGCATTTAAAAGGTCATCTTTAATGATAGCCCATAAACTTTTATAAAACAGTGAGTGTAACCATCCATACTTGGTGCACTTGCAGGATTCATTGTCTTGATTATCTGCCAGATTTCATCCTCATCAGGAAGCTTAAAAAGATTCTTGTTATCTTCTTCATTAATAATGGTGGGAATATTGTTGAACAAAGTATCATCCATACAGATCTTCTCATCCTCCTTGTTGTTATAAGTGATGAGCTTAGAGAATATTTAGTTTTAGTGAGACTCATGAGCGAAGATGTTCGCGTGAAGGGGTTGGACTAGATAATATTCGTGTGATGTGACAGTGAATAGTGAATTACTAGAAATGGAAGAGACAAAAGGAATTAATGTTGTAATTATTGATCAATCATTGGCCTCTTTTCCCGAAAGGGAATGTCCTTTATATAGGAAAATAAGTAGAAGGTGAAATTACATGTTTACCATTATAAGAGTGGATTTCTTTCCCCCACTATTTTACTATTTACAGACAAGTTTAAGGGACTATCATTTGAAGTCCCTCACTTTTAATGTTTGTTTTACCTTAGTCCTTAGCCACTAAATACATGGACTTTGACCTTATCTGTGGGCTAAATTACATGTTAAATACCTATATTTTCCTCTCCTTATCAGTAGTCCCCCAGTCCATATGCAGTTCTCTGGACGTGGACTTGAATTGCAACTTAACATCGTTCGGATCGGATCAAGCGCTACCCTGCTCGGGAACTTTGCTATTTGAGCGAACTTTATTGGGCTCGGATTTCATCGTGGTCGGATCTCGTATTCCCTGCTAAGCTTCTGACTCGGATCGGATTCTAACTTGCTAACCTCACCCCTTGATGATGTCACCTAAATAATCATTTAATGTCAGATACGCGTGCTTAGTTTCGCTGTTATCGAGTCGAAAGTTTTTTAGGTGGCGCAACTGTCATGGACACGTGTCATAATACCGTTACTTTTCGATTGTTCATCTTCTGCTCCATTTTCCTATAAAAACTCAACTTTCTCCCTGAGCGAAAGTTTCTGACTTTCTTTAAATAAAATTCACTCTAGAGAGAGAAACTATGCCAAACAAATTTTTTAGTTTGTATTTTCATGCCGGACGAGTTTATTAATCTTGGAAAGTACAAGATTTGGAGGTATTTTAACATATCTAATCAGATTGGTGCTCTTAAATCTTCCGGTGCGAGAGAATATCCTTCCCCTGCAGAGATTTGGGAGTCTAACTTTCGAGACAACTGGGCTCTGATCCGTGAACGCTCTATATGGCTTGATGCATCCTTCCCTAGTCAAACACACCTTTTAAGTGGTGGGGTTGATCTTTATGCTTCTCTAACTCCCTCGAATTTTCCTTTTTGGTCTTCCCCCTTCATCATAATGGATGATGAGAGAGAAAGACCACCGATTAAATTGCATCGAGATCGGTCTAAACAGAAAAGATCACCTGATCCAGCCGTCAAATCGGTTCGGATGAGGATCCCTTCCTCGGTACCAACTCCCCCAACAACCCATCAAGGCTCTCCTCAAATGACGTCAGATGTCAATCCCCGAAAAACATTTCCTAGAGGGACTCGGCCGGAGCCGTCCCTCAATTCCATTCCAGAAGTCCAAGAAAAAACTTTATTTGATGACCCTGAAAACGATAAAGGAGAACCTAACGTTGCAGTGATTGAGACAGAACCTCTTCGAGTCGTTCTTACTAATGCCCCTCCGCCGGAACCTACAGCTGATCCTCCTCTTTACCCAGGTGAGACTTCCTTGGTAAAGAGTAAGAAAAAGAAGAAAAGGAAACGTCCGACGGGCATGCCCTCGAATGTGGAAGATATCCTGAGCGACCATCTTCGGGACCTCGAAGCCAAGCATCTCTTAGCTCTGTATAGGGTAAAGTACAAGCATATCCACACGACCGAAGAGATCGAGCTAAGGGACCGATGGGGTATTCCTAATAATATCACCATCCGATTCCCTACTGTTGGAGAGACACCTTTATCGGTTCGTACCAACGAGTTATTGATTTATACAGAGCTAATGAACTGGGTTCTTCGATTGCCCCTCGACCCTCTTCAGGCCGATTACTTCCACTTGGTCAAACTTTGTCCTTCTCAGGCCGGGGCTAACATGTGGTATACCCTAATGGCTTGCATTATGGCGTCGAGGCTCTCCAGGAATGCTTTCACCATGGAACAACTTATCGCTGTCTCTGGAGTGGCTAAGAATTCTCACTATCCCTTCTACTCACTTGGTTTTGCTAGGAACCTTAAAGTGATAAAGGATTTTCTAGAGGCCGACAAGAAATAGAAGCAACAATTCCTATTTATTTTCGGATTGTGGTAGACCAGGTTCAAAGATTCCGAGGACCTCCCTCATTGGCTGACCTTGAAGTGGACTGGGCAAGGTAAGTACTTTCACCTAAGTGTTTTCCGACCCTCCACCTTTGGTAAATTCTGACTGTGTGTCTTTTGAGCTATGAAGGGAATCGCTAAGTCCTTTAAGCGCCATGCTAAGTCCGGTAAATCTATCTTTGAGAAGATGAGCCTTTGGGTTGGTGAGCACTGAGACCATAAGTTGCACCAAATATTTATACAGATGAATTTTGGTAAGAGTAATCTGTGGCGATACGATCTTAGTTATAAGAAGACCGCCTCGAAGCTTATGGTGGCACCTCCAAGCGATGATGTCCTTGAACGTTTAGAACGTTTGGATAATGCAGTCTACCTTCCTACTCGGGGCCGAGCTCCGAGTCATCAAGATGCAGACAAACCCGAGGAAGGTGAAGAAGAAAACACTGAGGATAATGTTGGATCTGATGACGATGCTCCTGATGCTCAAGGTGATTCCCAAGACAGGGTGCAAGTCAGTCATCCTGCAGAGGCTCTGGGTGACCATGATGATACCCAAGTAAGGTTACCTCCGGATATGAGGTCATCGGATCATCAACAGCCAGCCCCCTCGATCCTCATGTATTCTTTCCAACCTCTCAGACTGAAAACATGCCAAGTGATGTTAATCACCAGGTTTAGGTTAGGCCTCAAGGTCGTGCCGGTGCCACAAGGCCATAGAAGTTCACTGTTGAGGACAAAAAGAAAAAAGTTGTTGAGAGTGGGGGGGAGAGTGACAACACTAATCGTCCAAGTCTGCCACTGTCACGAAAGTTTGTGATTGTTGATTCGGACTCTGGTGGAGAATTTGTCTCCACTCGAGGGGAAGGTCAAGAAGGTGGTTCTGATACAGAGGGGTATATTTCTCCGAGATCTCCTTATTTCGACGTTTATGGCAACGATTACGTGGCGAACGAGTTAAATAAATTACTCAATGTTGCTGCTCTACTCGAACGCAAAGCGAATCAGAAGGATCGCTATAAAGAAGAGGTTACTAAGATGAGGGCAGATGTAAATGCTCTAACATTGGAGGTCTCTGAGATGAAGGACAAGGTGAGGGATTCGATCGATCAGGTAACTGAACAAACTAAGATATGCTCTAAAGTGGAAGGCTTAGTCGCTGAATCCGACAATCTGGAAAAAGAGGTGAAAGAACTGAAGGATGAGTTAGCCAAGACATCAGGAGTGACCGCCAAGGTACAGTCTCTGTCGTCCGAGTCTGAAGAGCTAAAGCTGAGGGTCAAAGAGCTGACTGATGAATTGGCTAAGGAGAAAAAGACCTTCGATGAGTGTTTGACTACCATTACTTCCCTTGAGGCTGAACTGTCTGAGGAAATGACAAAATTTGACGATAAAATTGAGAAGTTTATCGTCAAGGATGTCGAACACGACACAAAAGTTGATGGTCTTCTTGAAAGCTATTGCAAAATAAAGGTATATTTCGAAAACTTTGAAGCTAAGAAGAAGGAAAGTCTTGATGAGTATGCTGCTAAGATTTTTGTTCGTCTTGAAGAGAGGGATACTAAATTGAGATCAGCAATGGTAATGGAGATGCATGAGAAATTCCCAGACTTGCACCTTGGTGGTCTTTGGACTCGAGTCATCGAACAACATCTTCCCCCTGGAGTATCTGTGGAAGATCCTGAATTCAGTGAAGACTCGGAGAGCTCTTCGGACTCGGATTCTCCTGCTGAAAGTAAAGGAAATTCAGCCTCCGACTAGTCCGTATTGGGTAGTTCTTGCTTTGTTAACCTTTTATTTTATGATTCCTGTAACAAAAAACATTTAATATAATATTTTCCTTGTTATATGTACTTTTAGTTTTATGTTTTTAGTGTGATGTTTCACTCTCATTTCACTGTTGTCAAACTGGGGGCCGTTATCCATCATAATCTTTCTGGGTATGCCAAAGCAGCAACAAATGCTAGAGATGATAAATTTGATTACATCTTTTGCCCTTGTTCCTGCTAATGGTTCTGCTTCCACCCACTTGGAAAAATAGTCCACAATAACGATGATTGTTTGACGCCCCCTGAAGCCATAGGAAGTGGTCTGACCAGGTCTATCCCCCATTTGATCGAAAGGGAGAGATTCTGATATTGACTCTAGAGGTACCCCGGGTAAGTGGATCGAATTAGCAAACCGCTGACAGGTGTCACATTTCTGCACTAGCTCTTTGGCGTCTGCCGAGAGGGTCGGCCAATAGTATCCTGCCAGAAAACTCTTTGTATTAGTGTTTTGTATCCGCACTGCACAAAGCCTTCCCCATCGTGTAGTTCGGAGAGTAATAGTTGTGATTCGTCCTTCCTTAAACAGCGAAGTAAGGGACGGCTAAAAGATCGTTTATACAACATATCTCTGAGGACAATGTATCTGTAGGCCTTGAAGCGTATTCTCTTGGCTCTGACTTTATCAACGGGCAGCGTGTCATGGACTAAGAAATTTTGTATTTCGCTTCTCCAGTTTTTTGTTAAAGCTGTGGATATCTGGAGTGCTTCGATGCTACCTTCCTTTGCTTCAGATCCCTTGGTTATAGACGGATTTTCTTGAGTCACTATCCATGGATACTCCTCTGAGTAAGATTCTTTGGCCAAGGAATCAGCCACTGAGTTTCCTGCCCTGTGAACGTGTTCAAATCGGACGTTTTCGAACTCCAAGGTTAGAGCTTTCAAAATTCCCAGATACTTTACCAGATGATCTTTTCTTGCTTCCAAACGTCCGAGGGCAGGGTTCACCAGAAGTTGAGAATCGTTATTCAACTAAACCCGTTTAGCCATACAAATCTTTTCAAGTCGTAATCCGGCCAGGGTTGTCTTATACTCTGCCTCATTGTTTGATGCTTGAAAACCGAGTTGAATTGCTTGATACATTGCGATGCCATCCAGGGAAGTTAATTGTACACCTACTCCGCATACGGATGAGCTGGAACCCCCATCAGTTCAGACTCGCCACTGAGAGTCGGATTTTTCTTTTTTCATGTCCACAACGTCCCTGTCAGAATGAAATTCCACTAAAAAATCAGCTAGCGTTTGCGCTTTGATCGTCGTTCGTGGTTCGAACTCGATATCGAAATCCTCAAATTCCACCGACCACTTAGTCATCCTTCCAGAAACATCGTGTCTTTGTAACATATTATTTAAGGGATACGATGTTCGTACCACCACCGTATGAGCTTGGAAGTAGTGCCTCGTCTTTCGAGCCGATGTTACTAAAGCAAGTGCTAGCTTTTCTAACTTAAGGTATCTATTTTCTGCATCTAAGAGGCTTTTGCTTACGTAATAGACTGGTATTGGAAGGCTTGATTCTTCTCGGACTAAAACCGAGCTGACCGCAAAGTCAGACACTGCTAAGTATAGGAACAACTTCTCACCCGGATTTGGCTTTGTCAGCTTTTCAGGGGATGAAAGATGTTGTTTGATTTGATTGAAAGCATCAGAACATTCTTGAGTCCAGACGAATCGGTTCGCTTTCCTTAGTACTCGGAATAAAGGAGCACACTTGTCTGACGACCTGGATATGAATCTGTTTAGTGCAGTGAACCTTTCGGTTAAAATTTGCACCTCCCTGATAGTTATAGGCGGATCCATAGTACATAACGCATTTAACTACACCGGATCTGCTTCGATGTCCTGCTCACTGATTATGTAACCTAAGAACTTTCCAGATCTTACTCAAAACGTGCACTTTTCTGGGTTCAACTTGAGATTTATTTTAGCCAGATTAACGAAAGTTTCTTCTAGGTCATCCAAATGATCTTCATCTCTTAGGCTTTTGACTAACATGTCATCAATATAAACTTTCACATTTCTGCCAATCTGACTTTCGAACGTCTTGTTCACTAACCGCTGGTATGTTGCCCCCGTGATGAAAGTCGTGCTCTTCTGATCCCTCGGGTCCATCCGGATTTGATTGTATCCAACATACGCATCCATAAAAGACAATAAACGATTTCCGGATGTCGAATCCACAAGCTAATCTATTCAAGCGGGAAAGGATCTTTAGGGCATGCCCTATTCAAATCAATGAAGTCCACACACATCCGCCATTTGTCGTTCTTTTTCTTTACTAACACAGGATTGGCGGTCTATAATGGATATTGTGATTCACAGATGTGGCCCACTTTCGTTAAACGGTCTAGTTCTGCCATTATCGCTTCAGTTTTTTCTTGGGAAAATGATCTTCGCTTCTGAATGATCGGTTGAACGCTGTTCCGAATAGCCAATCTATAACATATGACTTCTTCTGGTACTCTTGTAACGTCCTTTGTACACCACGCAAACAGATGTAATTTTGTTGAAAGAAATATAATTAAGCTTTCTTTTACCTCATGCGATAATCTTGTTCATATCTTGAGATTTTTTCCAGGACCAAACGCATGATCCTCGAAGCCTTCATCAGGGACCATGAATCCAGGGGACTCCCTCGGATCATCAACAGGATCGGAATCCGAATGAGGCCCCTCTGACTGCTATTCTTTTTTGGATCCGACCCCCTTCAACTGCTTGGGGGCCAACGCTGCTTTGTAGCATTCTCTAGCCATTTTCTGACTTGATCTTACAGTTCCGATGTTACTTCCCACTACGTACTTCAAATTTGGTGGACCGTGGATGGCACAACATGCATATTAGACAACCATAATCTTCCAAAGATGGCGTTGTACGATGTGGGTGCGTCTACCACGATGAACAGTACTGTCACTATTTTCTTGAATGGTCCCCTGCAAGCTCCACCATTCCCTTGAACTCTTCGACGACGTCTTCGGTCGCGCCGGTAAATCCCACTATCATCTTGTCGGATCGTAGGATAGTTGGAGGATTGGTTATCTTATTGTAGGTTGTCATGAACATAATATTGGCGGATGTGCCCGTGTCAATCAGAATCTTTCTTATCTCGTTTCCTGAAATCTCTGCTCTAATTACCACGATATCTTCGTGCAGACCAGCAACTTCCCGCATGTCGTCATCCTCAAAGAAAATGATTGGTGATGGGTTCCGGTAAAGGTGTGATGAGGCACCCGCCTCAAACTGTATTTCCAGACTAACGATATGCCTCTTCCTTGAGTAGTTTGATATTCCTGCTACTGTATCTCTCCCAAAAATGGCTAGCGACTCAAAAACGAACATAACTCACTGACCTTTCCTCGGGGGATTATCTCCTCGACCATGTTCGTGCTATTCCTGTCTAGATTTGGATCAAGATACTCCGTTGCCACATCAAAGGCATCGAGAAATTCTTCTTCAAGCACATCGGAATCCATCATGGTATCATCTTGTCTCGGAGCGACTTCTTGTTTGGGCACCACTACGGTATTCTTTTTGACAAAGTCAACCAATTTTCCGTTTTCTAATCAATTATTGGACTTCTTTCTTCAAAGCCACACAATCCTTAGTGTGATGCCCAATCTCGTCATGAAACTGACAGTATTTGTTCTTTCTGTGTTCCCTCGAAGTCTGAAGAGGAAAAGGTTTGCGGAAGTGCACGTTTGCACATGCCTTTTCAAAGATCGTGGAGACGCACTCAGTTAATTCAGCATAGTAGGCTGGTCGGACCCCCTTATTTGAGGTTGGTCGGACATACTGTTGAACTGCCTGACCTGCCTGGTGATATTGTTGGTTTTGAGTCGCCCGTTGAGGGGTCTGGTTCGTTGCTTGAAATGTCTGAGCCCGCGGTCGGACAGTTGTAGTCGATTGAGTAGCTTGTGGTCGGACATTCACCGTTATTGTACTTGCTCTGGTCAATTCGGATCCTGATAGAATTGAGACATGGATTCTATCTCTGAGGCCCTGGTTTCCTCGACTAAGATTATTTTTTCTATCTTGTCTAACAAAGCTCCAAACGTCATCGCTTGTGTTTATGCAGTATTATCCTTCATTACCCCCGGAAGAAGACCCATCCGGAAGACAACCAACGCAACTTTGTCCTCGCAATACTCCAATTCCGTCTTGACTTAGATGAATCACTTGGTATACTCATTCAAACTTTCTCCGATCTTTTGTCGACAGTAAATTATGTTATCTCCGTTAGCACAAAATTTATTGCTTCCGACAAAGTGTTTTCGGAACATACTCCATAACATATCAAAATTCTTTATACACCCTTGAGGCAGTCGGTTGTACCACTTAGAAGCGGCGTTCTTGAACGTCTGAGAGAAAGCTCTACACAGCAACTTGCCGTCGTCATCATAGTTAATCATGAAGACCTTGAACTGTTCAATATGGTTGTCAGGGTCCTGAGTGTCATCGAACTTCTCTAGCTTAGAAATATCAAACCATTTAGAAAGGTGCCTATAAAGAATTTCCGTGGAGAGAGGTGACGACCTCCAATTATGTCTGAACTTGTATGCACTTCCCCCCGGACCGTCATTAGTGGCAGGGTACAATCTTTCCTCGGTTGGAGAAGTAAAATGGTTACTGAATCTGTAATTTTGGTGATAGCTATCGGATTGAGTTTTTTTCCGAGTAGTAACATGGTCCTTGGAGTGCATTTTTATTTTACCAGCATCATCTTTCTTCCTCAAATCACTCATTATCCTGCTAGTCCGATGAGTATGTTTATGCTTCCTTGGATCTTTGTGCCTTCGATCCACCTTATACCTCAAGTCAGTCTCCGAAGAAGAAGAATTATCGGAGCTCAACGAAGTGTATTCGCTAGACTCAGACGGCTCATACTTTTGCTCGGATCTAGCAAGTCTTTTAGAATGTCGATGGCTTTTCCGGCGTCGGCTCTCTTTGGGTATAACAGCGCCTTTGATGTGGTCAACCTCGACATTTTCTTGTCGGACCTTGGATCTGACCATTTTCGTGTTTGCCACAATGACATCCCTTTCAACATTTAATCTTTCGTTGTCTTCCAACAACTCTTTTCGTCCGGCGACCAAAAGTGACTCCTTTAAAAGTTCTTTCGCACGTCGATTTGGGGCATTGCCCTTGTTCGTGACCTGTTCTTCCATCAGATGGTCTCCATACTCGATATCAACTAAATTTTTGGTCGGATTAGTCTCGATCTCTCCACGCATTTCTGTATCCATAATTTTTTGCTTTTAGTTTCCAAGGTTTTAGAAAATTAATTCTGGGTACCAAACGGTTCCCAAAGACGGCACCACTGATGAGCTCAAAGAATATTTAGTGAGACTCATGAGCGAAGATGTTCGTGTGAAGGGGTCGGACTAGAGAATATTCGTGTGATGTGACAGTGAATAGTGAATTACTAGAAATGAAAGAGATAAAAGGAATAAATGTTGTAATTATTAATCAATCATTGGCCCTTTTTCCCAAATGGGAATGTCCTTTTTATAGGAAAAGAGGTAGAGGGTGAAATTACATGTTTACCATATAAGAGTGGATTTCTTACCCCCACTATTTTACTATTTACAGACAAGTTTTAAGGGACTATCATTTAAGTCCCTCACTTCTTATGTGTGCTTTACTTTAGTCCTTAACCACTAAATACATGGACTTTGACCTTATTTGTGGGCTAAATTACATGCTAAACACCTATATTTTCCTCCCCTTATCAATAAGGATAATCAGTAAGGGCTTTATTAAATAATATAACAGAAAAGAGACCAATAGACTGCTTATCAGTGATCCATGTATCACCATTTTTAATCTCATTAATGTTAATTCTTTTCCTTTTCTTTTTAACAAAATTGTGGAAGAATTTAGTATTTTTATCACCCTCAATGGTCCAGTTAGAGTAGTAGTGTTGTCACCAGAAAGATTTTTCCATTCATCTCTTGATGCTAGTTGTTCTCCACAAAAGATAGAAAATTTATCATCCAAAGTCCATATTTCCTAAAACTTAAAACTAGATTTTGATGAGTCCGAATTCTGCACTCTCCCCGGACAAGGACAGAACGGTCCAAGGCCTCCGGACCAGACAGATCACACGGACCAGACAGATCATTTTGAACACTATGACCATAGGACTGTTCGAACTATGACAAAAGTGTTACAGGAAATAAATTAGATTAATATCTAATTTATTTAGTATAATATATATTTAGTATAATATATTGTAGTATATTTATTTAGTCAAAGATTTTATAGTCAATAGTCTATGTAAACTTTAGGAAAATAAATATTCTAGCATTAAGTGTTGTAACTGCTACAAAGTAGTATAAAAGGTGAACCAGACAGATAAGTAAGATATACTTTTTTTGAGAAACACAATACTTTTGACATGGTATCAGAGCGCAGCTGATTTTTTTTCGTAGAGTTTTTTGGTGGTGAGTTTTTCGCGTATTTTGGGTGGTGAGTTTTTTTTTCTTTTCTGAATTTCGAGAGTATTTGGGGAGATTTTTTTCTGATTTTCGAGAGTATTTGGGTAGTGAAATATTTTTTTTCTTTTGAGAATTTGGGGATTTTAGTTTTATTTCAGATTTTTTTTGTTCTCGTGGATCTGTTTTCTTGGTTACATCATGTCACTCGATAAATTCGAGCCGTTTCATATTAAATTTACGGGGAAAAATTATTCTTCTTGGGAATTTCAATTTCAATTGTATGTGAAAGGAAAATAATTATGGGGTCATATTGATGGGAGTGATCCTGCCCCTCTAGATGTTAATGCTTTGTCTAAGTGGGAAATAACAGATGCTAGAATCATGACTTGGATTCTTAGTTCGCTTGAACCTCATCTTGTTCTCACCTTGAAGCCCTATAAAACCGCTGCTGGTATGTGGAATTATCTAAAGACAATTTATAATCAAGACAACTCTGCTAGAAGATTTCAATTGGAGTATGAATTGGCCAATTACACTCAAGAAAGTCTTTCCAATGAAGAATATTTTTCAGGTTTTCAAAACCTTTGGGCAGATTATTCAGATATAATTTATGCCGATATTCCTGCTTCAGCTCTTTCTGCTATCCAGACAATGCATGCAACCAGCAGACGAGATCAGTTCTTAATGAAGCTATGACTGGATTTTGACATCGCACGGTCTAATCTGATGAATAGTCATCCTGTACCATCTTTGGATGCATGTTTGGGTGAACTTCTTCGTGAGGAGCAGTGAATGATAACTCAGGCATCTATAGAACATCAAGCTAGTATCAATACACAGGTTTCGGTAGCTTATGCAACACAAGCGAGAAATAAAAATAGAGACATGCGTGCCATCCAATGCTATAGTTGTAATTCTTTCGGCCACATTACTCGGGATTGTCCCAAAAAGGTCTGCAACTACTGCAAGAAACAAGGGCACATCATCTCTGCTTGTCCCACTCGACCTGAACGACGACAAGGTACTGCTTATCATGCCTCCACCATTGCTTGTTCTACTGCATTGCCTACTGCCTCGCCGATTGTTCATGTTCCTTCTCCTACAACAAATCCAAACACACTTACTCCTGAAATGGTTCAACAAATGATAATTTCTACTTTTTCTGCTTTTGGACTCTCAGGTAATCCAAAAAATTATTCCACACCATGGTATTTCGATTCTGGAGCCTCAAACCATATGACAAATACCGTTGTTCCTCTATCTAATGTTAAAAAATATGATGGAGATCTGAAAATTAACACTGCTGATGGTCATTCTGTGCCTATTAGTCTTGTTGGTGATCTTTCTTCCATATTCACTAATGTTTTTGTGTCTCCTGACCTCTCCACAAATCTTATTTCTGTTGGTCAATTGGTTGATAATAATTGTCATGTCACTTTTTCTCCTTCTGGTTGTGTTGTGCAGGATCAAGTGTCGGGAAAGATGATTGCGAAGGGTCCTAAAGTAGGACGACTCTTTCCATTATATAAGTCTCCTTCCATTAATATTCCTAGTTTTTATTTTTCGTTTGCTTGTAATGTTGTTGGTTCGCGAAACCAAATGTGGCATAGACGTCTAGGTCATCCACATTCTGATGTCCTTCGTACTTTGGTTCATTCTGGATTATTGGGCAATAAAATAAGTTCTTCTCATGATCTTTCTTTTGATTGTACATCATGCAAACTTGGTAAAAGCAAGGTTTTACCTTTTCCTCATCATGCATCTCGTGCTTCACAATGTTTTGATGTTATTCATAGTGATGTTTGGGGGATTGCACCCATTATTTCTCATGCACACTACAAGTATTTTGTTACATTCATTGATGATTTTAGTCGTTTTACTTGGGTTTACTTCCTTCGGGCTAAAGCTGAAGTTTTTTCAGTTTTTAAACGCTTCCTTGCATATCTTGACACTCAATTTTCTGCCAATATAAAAGTTTTACGATCTGATTCTGGGGGTGAATACATGTCACATGAGTTTCAAAACTTTCTTCAAAATAAAGGGATTCTCTCTCAGCGTTCTTGTCCTTCGACACCACAACAAAACGGTGTGGCTGAGAGGAAAAAACGGCATCTTCTTGATGTGGTAAGAACTATTTTACTTGAATCATCTGTTCCTCCTCGTTTTTTGTGTGAAGCCCTTTCTACTGCTGTTTTTTTGATTAATCGCTTACCTTCTCCTACATTAAATCACGTTTCTCCTTTTTATAAGTTGCTTGGTCATTCTCCTTCATATTCTGATCTTCGTACCTTTGGATGTGTTTGTTTTGTACACCTCCCTACTCATGAACGTCATAAACTTACGGCTCAATTTGTAAATGTGCTTTTCTTGGTTATGCCATTCCTCATAAGGGTTATGTTTGTTATGATCCTCATGCTCGTCGTCTTCGGGTGTCTAGGAATGTGATTTTTTTTTTAAATCAATATTTTTTTCCATCTCATATTGATCAACTTCCTGCATCTTTATCTCTCATGCCAAGTTTTTCTGATATTCCAAAATCTATAGAAAGATTTAAACCTGGTTTTGTATATCGACGACGTAATCGAGATGAGTCTGGTCCCACTACTGTGATCCCTTCTAATATTGTCTCGACGCCTGATCCTGCTCTTGATTCCACAACTCTTCGTCGATCTGCTCGTCCTTCTCGACCTCCTGATAGGTATGGTTTTTCTTCCCCCGTCTCTCTTGTAACTACTTTATCTAGTATTTCAATTCCCACTAGCTACAAACAAGCCATGGAACATGAGTGTTGGCAAAACGCAATGCAAGTAGAACTTCAAGCACTTGAGGAGAATCATACATGGGATATTGTTCATTGTCCTCCTACAGTTAAACCAATTGGGAGTAAGTGGGTTTTCTCTGTGAAACTACGTTCTGATAGCTCTTTGGAGCGATATAAAGCCCGTCTTGTAGCTCTGGGTAATAAACAAGAATATGGGATTGATTATGAGGAGACATTTGCTCATGTTGCCAAAATGACCACCGTTCGAAGCATTTTGGCTATTGCTGCTTCACAATCGTGGCTATTGCATCAAATGGATGTTAAGAATGCTTTTCTTCATGGAGATCTTCAAGAAGAGATTTACATGAAGCTTCCATCTGGTATGAGTACTTCTTCTCCTCATGATGTCTGTAAGTTAAGGCGTTCTTTGTATGGGCTCAAACAAGCACCGCGAGCTTGGTTTGAAAAGTTTCGTCGTACACTTCTTTCTTTCAGTTTTGCCCAAAGTCAGTATGATTCTTCTTTATTTTTCCACACATCTACATCGGGTGTAGTCCTTCTCTTGGTTTATGTGGATGATATTATCATCACCGGTAATGATTGTAGTTTGATTACTAAGCTTCAAAAACAGTTACATGCAACTTTCCATATGAAATATCTTGGCCAACTTACATACTTCTTAGGATTAGAAGTTCATCGTCGGGCTAATGGTATTTTTTTGAACCAACAAAAGTATATTCAAGATCTTATCACTTTGGCTGGTCTGGAGGATGCTTCTTCAGTTGATACTCCCATGGAGGTAAATGTCAAATTTAGGAAAAATGAAGGGAACCTTTTGGATGATCCTACTCTTTATCGGCGCTTGGTTGGGAGTCTTATCTACTTGACAACTACGCGCCCTGATATATCATATGCTGTTCATCAAGTCAGCCAGTTTATGTTCTCTCCTCGACATCTACACCTTGCTGCAGTTTGACGCATCATTTGCTATCTTCAAGGCTCGTCTACACGTGGTTTGTTCTTTCCAACTGGCTCATCTCTTCAACTTGTTTCCTATAGTGATGCTGATTGGGCTGGATGTCCAGATACACGTCGATCTACTACAGGTTGGTGTATGTTTTTAGGCGACGCTCTAATTTCTTGGAGGTGTAAGAAACAAGATCGTGTTTCTAAATCCTCTACCGAAGCTGAATATCGTGCCATGTCTAATGCTTGTTCCGAAATTGTATGGCTACGCGGTCTTCTTGAGGAGGTTGGATTTCCTCAAACAACTTCTACCCCTCTTCATGCTGATAACACTAGTGCCATTCAGATTGCCACCAATCCTGTTTTTCATGAGCGCACCAAACACATTGAAGTTGATTGTCATTCCATTCGAGATACTTTGGAAAAACGGGCGATATCTCTTCCTCATATCTCTTCTGATCTCCAAGTGGCTGATATTTTCACCAAAGCTATGACTCGTCAGCGGCATCAATTTCTTATTGGCAAATTGTTACTGGTTGACTTACCAGCATCAATTTGAGGGAGGGTGTTACAGGAAATAAATTAGATTAATATCTAATTTATTTAGTATAATATATATTTAGTATAATATATTGTAGTATATATATTTAGTCAAAGTATATTTATTTAGTCAAAGATTTTATAGTCAATAGTCTATGTAAACTTTAGGAAAATAAATATTCTAGCATTAAGTGTTGTAACTGCTACAAAGTAGTATAAAAGGTGAACCAGACAGATAAGTAAGATATACTTTTTTTGAGAAACACAATACTTTTGACAAAAAGTACTAAAAAACCTAAACACTTCTTGACTAAGCTACTTGCTCTCCTACTTATAGCTCATGGGTCTTTGAACATGACCCAGGTCCATTAAACATGACCCGAAAGCCCATAAGGGCCCAAACATCAGGGTATAAATACCCAACCATCTGCATTAAGTGTGGGTAATGAGAATTAACTGCTACCAGGCTGCTTAATTATCTCTCTACTCTCTACTCTAAATACATAACACCCACACACTGCCATAAAATACCAACTAAAATTACTAGCCTACCCTCATGCGATTATTATCCACACCAAATTGGCGACCACAGTGGGAGGAGAAGGTGCCTGAATCAAGCATTCAAAACCAGCTAAGAAAATCTGTCCGAATGAATCCGGACAATCCAGAACTACCACCAGCTTTGCTCAAAGTGGTGGGAGAGAACGATGAATACACTGTCGAAGAGTGTGATAGGCTAAAGGGTGAAATAGAAGCTCTGAGGGCAGAAAATACCAAGATGGGCGTGAAAGAAAAGTCCAAAGCATCGGTTGCTCATCACACCGATAACCCCATAGAGCATGAGTCTTCAAAAACTCATGTGAGCACCAAAAAGACTCATGCCAGTTCTAAAAAGTCTCACCGGTCCAAGCCTGTGGAGAGTTCTGACTCAAGCTCAGAGTCTTCTGATAGCTCTTCGGACGATGAAGGAGTTGAAAAATCTTTATCCTCAAGCAGCGATGAGGGTCGAACTAGAAAGAAACAAAAGCATATCAAAAAGTATTCAAGAAAAAGGGATAGACATGGAAGGATGAAGAAGAATATTGGTAAAGGGTCATCACACAGCCGGAGGCATGTGGACAAGATGCTGATGGATCCCTTCGCTTTCCACGATGAACCAGGTATCTTTGCAACTCCCAATGAGGATACTGTGTTCAGTCGTGGAAGGAATTGGAGGCAATCTCAATTGTCTTCTAAAATTCTATCCGGAAACCTCCCCAAGAGGTTTGACAGCACCAAAATAGAGAAGTACGATGGCAGTACTGATCCGGACAACCATCTGGAGCAATTTAAAAACTTCATGATGAACTTTGACGACGATGATAAACTACTTTGTAGGGAATTCTCCCAATCATTCACGGGGAGTGCTCTGAAATGGTACAACAGCCTGCCTCAAGGGTTATATTAAAGATTTCGATACTTTTTGGATAGCCTTTCGAAGGCAGTTCGTAGGGAGTAAAGAGCTAAAGGGCAATGGAGACACAATAATCCATTGTGCCCAGGAACCAAATGAGTCCTTGAAAGAATATATAAGCTGTTTCGTGAACACCAAGAATGGGTTAGCTGATTGCTTCGAACATGTAGCAATAGCATCCCTGAGACAGGGTTTGAACCCAGGAAATCTAGCTGATTTAGTGACCAGAAAGAAGGCCATAACATGGGGAGGGTTGCTGAATCAGGTTGGCAAACAGATAAATGTTGATGAAACAAAGAAAACCAGGGTGCACAGGCAGGTGAGGTCTACTCCAATGGCACCAAATCCCAATCAGAATCAGTTCGGGAACAAAGCAAGAGAGACCGGACAGGGGCATGGTAGGGCAAAAACTCAGTCTCAGCCAGATGCTCCTGCTCAGAGTCAACAATCCAGAAACAAGAGAGGGCCATGGGTCCAACCGGAGTGGTTCGCAGAGTTAAAAGAAAGTGTGACCACTATTTTTGATAAAACAAAAGATGAGGTGCATTACCAGAGACCGACAACATTGCAGTCTCCGAGAGAGCATCGCAATAACTCTTTATATATATATATATATATATATATATATATATATATATATATATATATATATATATTAACTTCTACTGTTTTATCGATTCAGTTCCAAACCGATAAACTGGTAGAATCGATTTGGAACCGAACCGATAAAACGGTAGAAGTTAATATATATATATATATAGGAAAGTTTTCGCGTATATGGTTTAATTTTAATCAGTAATGGTAGATATATGAATCGTGCTTGAACCTCATCTATACTTTTGTTTTGCTAGTATAAAACACCTAGGAGATATCGAGAATTGTGTACAAGTATTAAATTTAAGAAACTTTGTGAAAAAATACTAAAAAAAAACAGGTAAACAAATGTAAAAGAAAAAAATATATAAAAAAGCGTTATTGTCTCTATTTAATTTAGTTTAAAATTTACATATATATATATATATATATAAAACCTCTCGTGAGATATTCGTACCAAGTT
This sequence comes from Limnanthes douglasii subsp. nivea, assembly GCA_036936605.1. Lineage (NCBI taxonomy): Eukaryota > Viridiplantae > Streptophyta > Magnoliopsida > Brassicales > Limnanthaceae > Limnanthes > Limnanthes douglasii. The sequence goes on from JAUPFV010000003.1 coordinate 170,072,549, forward strand.
GGGTAAAAATGGAACGGTATAAGTAAAATCAATCAAAATTATACTACGTTTATTATAAATTTATATTTGATCATTTATGAAGTAGATATTTTACCATCTATAAAAGAATATTAGAGATAAATCTGAATCATTAAATTCTACTTAAATGGTTGGGATTTCATTTATAAATCTAAGTACAAGACTGAGACATTTCTTTTATACAATATACTTATTTTGATATTTTATATAAATAAATATCATTTCTTTCGATCAACATTATTTATTTATAAAAGGAGCTCTGCCTACTTTCTGGTGGAATCATTTTCAGAAAATGTCAAACGAATTGACGCCCTACAAAACCCATCAACAACTGTTATTGAGCTATTCTTCAATTGTAATCATAGATTTATAGAACTTTATTTATGAAAATAATCAAATCTTGAAACTGAAGTAATAAACTAGTTCCTTGTAACTCACTCAATAGAGCATGTAACAACCAATATATACACCATCACAAACCCTACCATTCCACACTTTGAGAGATTAATATTTACAAAACCATGAGCTGAAGAAAAAAGAAACACAAAAGGAAAAACAATGGCACCAGAATTATATAGTCATGGACAACCTCCTTCTTCTGGTACTCCTCAGCTCGTAAAATTTTCGCCTCCAGCCTCATCGTTAAGCCAACCGTACGGGCTTCGAATCGGCAAAATAATCAAAATTCCCGTTAGAAATCTGATTCCTATTCTTGTTTTCATCCTCTCAAGCTATTCCGTCATCAGACTGCTCAGAATCAGTTTCATTAATTCCTCTCCAACGCACACGTTACGTGAATATTCAACTAGTGAAATTAAACACCGCTGGAGCAGCACGAGAATTCTCTCGGATAAAGAACTGAAGCTCCTGTTGAATTTGATTACTAAACGAGCACCATGTAACCTCCTCATTTTCGGGTTCCAGCCAGCGTACCTTACTCTTGCTTCGATCAATACAGGAGGCATCACAGTTTTTCTAGATGATACTCATCCTGATAAAATCAACACCATCAATCTAAATTCAAGCACACAACGAGTTTACAAGCTGGACCAACGTCAGATTCCGGCTAAGATGGCGTACAAGCTGCTTAAGCAAGCACGGCAGGACCCGGAGTGCGGTCCGAATCCAGGGATGCTAAGAAAATCAAAATGTAAATTGGGGTTGAGAAAATTACCGCAGGAAGTGTATGAGATTAAATGGGATGTGGTTTTGGTGGACGGACCGAGTGGGGACGGGCTAGATGCACCGGGCAGAATGGCGGCAATCTATACCGCGAGTGTGTTAGCCAGGTCTGGTGGCACTATAACAAATATTTTAGTTCATGATGTTCACAGAACAATTGAGAAGTGGTTTTCTTGGGAGTTCTTGTGTGAGGAGAATTTAGTTTCTTCCAAAGGACGTCTGTGGAATTTTCAGCTTAATGATCAATCAAACGCTACCAGATTTTGTTCACGGTAAAATTACACATCAAATCATGTCAACGTACAAAGATTTTAATAACAAGCTCTTGCATTGCGTTTTGTATGAATTGCGTTGTTGGAAATTTATGGTATGTTTAGAATTGCATTGTTGGAAATTCCGGGTATGTTTAGAATTGCATTGTTGGAAATTTATGGTATGTTTAAATTTGTATTTATGACCGGTAGATGCCTCAAATATTTATCAGGAAAACTAAAGCATTCCATTATCTTCCAAATTTGCCAATTCTTCTATATATACTTCAGAAGAAAATTATAAGTATGACCTGCAATTTTCAACTCTATATTGCACACCTGTTACATTTTTCTATGAATTACAGAAAACAACTGCTACTAATTTCAATGGCTTCGACGGGTATTGATAAAGGCAAGTAACCCAAGCTCTATCTCGGAAGGTAAAGCAGACTGTCACCTAGTTGCTTTGCATATTCTGAGATAACGGCTAGAACACAAACTTCCCATGTCCTTGCTATTTCTTTGAGAGACTGAGGTTCCGACAGGGTTGGTAAAGTTAGCTTAAACCTTCTGAGTGCTTTGCACCGAAGATCTTCATCTTGGTTACTGTTGCAAAAAAATACACAAAAGTGTTTAAAACATGGAAGATAATCCTACAATCTGTATATACTTCAATACTGCATTCATTTGAGAGCCATGTCCATTTTAGATTACATCTGCAATACTGCTTTTATTAGAGAACCATACTTCTTAAACAAAATCTTTGTCAAAGTAAAAGTAACAATTGAAACAAAATCCTTCCAGCTTCCAGATTTCTACCTGATATCTGCTGAAACATCATCTAAAAGTTTTGGGGAGCAGTTGGGATAACTCGAGGGAACCAGCAAACGTAGCGTCTGTATTTGTAGCAGCAAATGAACAAAAATTGGTATAAAACAACATATATGCATAGAAAGGTTAAAAAAGACTTACCCTGTGAGCTGAAAGATGTGATTTTAAGCGCGGGCTGAGCGTCACCGGAATTGTAGAGAACGTAACAAAAGTTCCTTTGGAAGAAACTGCTATTGCACTTGGATCAGTTATTTCGTCCACGATGTCTACGATGGTGTAAAAAAGTTGCGCATTGATTTCCTTTATCTCTTTCAAAAGGGGAAGAGTAGCCTACAAAAAGACCAAATTTCTTTACATTAAATATACACAGAGGAACAGTTGCAGAAGCTATCTTGCTCCTCAAACAAAAGAAACAGATTTTCATGTTCTGACTTTCCTTTTTTAAGTCTATCAACCCAAATACTGCAAAAAATATTTACTAGAAATAACTTATAATCAAAATCACTATATGAGTGCAATACCATTAACAAACCCAAGGATTTCTTTTTTAATGTTTTTGTTCCAAGACATTTTAATGTTACAACCAGTTCTAAGACATTTTAGTGATCACTCTGTATGTCAACTAACAAAATCAGCACCTAACAATTTTACAGAAAAGGCGCAAACTTAATAACTACCTCGATTTTTTGCCTCTTGAAGCTACGCGTTGCAGTGGTTACCGGCCTAAGGTGGCAACACACTGATTTCTGTTCCAGCTCTTTTTTCTGATGCTGATGTGGAACCATGCTAGAGTGCGCAATGCGGGATTTAACACTTGGATGCAACATGTCTACCGCAATTGGTTTTTTCGGCCCATATGCATTTACACAATCTATAATATATTTTTCATAGAGCGGCCACTTCTCCTTTAAACCAGGTGAAATATCAGATTTGGAAAATTGCAAAAGTTTTATGTAGAATTGCATTTTGGTATCTAATCTTCTGATTTTTCCAGTTTGATCTGCATATGCCTGTGTGGTAAGAGTGGCGGTCTGCAGTTACAAGCAAGCAAAGTTACTGTCAAATGTCAGAAGACTACTCAGAAGCTCACATATGTATGAACTCAGAAGTTACCTTCTCAAGCCGAGCAACTGCATTTCGGTGAGTTTGATGCAGAGCAGGTAAGTACCTTGCCTTTATGCTTTGTATCTGAAAAATGGGTTTCAATTCGTAAACTCTTAAACACTTTGGTTTGGTAGACATAAAATTTTAGCAAGTTGAAGAGTTAATGTTAAATGCATAGAAACAAATATTTCAAAGCTGTTAGAAGCTTAGAGAAAAATTGCTTTCCGTAATTCATTACACTGTTTCCTCTTTAGTTAATAATACAAGCTTATTACTTGATTCTATTTGACATTTTAAGTTATTATTGTGGAAACCTGAATGTAGTATATCTATACGATACGTTCGCGGGAAACTTGAATGTCAAATTACCTTCTGATAGACCTCCTCTTGCCAGTCTCCCCCATTTGCACGTAAGGTTCGGTCTGTGAAACCTGCATACTTTATATCAGTTGAATTGATAGTACCTAAACTTCTCTTAATAGATTTTAATGCAGTTATAACGACGACTCGAATATTACTAGGAGGTCAGACTATGTATATACAAGAACAAAAAGAAAATGCTTAGCAGCAATAATACATGTTCATAATCTAAAAGGAAATTCAAGATCAATTATTGCAGATATATGAACACTTGTGATTTGTTCTGATGATCGAAGCATGAGTTCAGAAGCTGAAGCAAAATAGAGTTACAACTGAACTGATAAACCAATCCTAAATCATTACTTTGAGATCCCAACTGCTGTTGCTGTGCTATTGGTAGGTTGTTTTGTTGAGTCATCAACAACCGCTGCAAGTTGGGCGGTTGGTTTTGTTGGTCCATGTTGGGCTGTTGGTCATTGCTTGCCTGCTGATCTGCTGCAATTGGTGTATGAGGACTGGCGAACCTTTGAGAAAACGACTGTTGTGAGGCAGCAGAACCTTGTTCTCTAGATGTCATATTTGGTACATTTTGGGATACAATATGTTGGGGTGTATGAGATGGATTAGCTGCTATCGAGTTAGCGAGTGATTGTTGTTGCCGAGGAACCTGGGGTTGCATACCGCTAGGTCCTGTTGTAAGCAAAAATGAGGACACAAAATAAAAAGAAAGATTCTGAAGGCACGGAAACAAACAGAAAGTATTGCTGCTGAAAATATTAACAAACAAATGCGGGAACAAAGGTAGTGCATGGAACAAGATGAAGAATAGCTAGGAATTTTGAAAAATAAACAAAAACTCATTTGGATACATGTTTAGAACCTAAACATACTTAGAGATACTCTATAGGCATTGAAAAAGTGTATCGAATATTTCCCTGTTTGATTGTAACTACAGTTGCATACCTGACTCAAAACGTCTTTTTATATCACTGAATATTTGCTCCAATTCGGACTCAGACCATTCAACCTCTTCCTCGTAACTCGAAGAATCACTTGCATGGCTGTTTAGCGGAGTCATCAACAACGGCTCAGGATCGAACCATTCAACCTCTTCGTCATAACTTGAAGAATCACTTGCATGGTTGTATAGCGGAGTCATCAAGAACTGCTCCAAGTTGAGCGGTTGGTTTTGTTGGTCCATGTTGGACTGTTGGTCATTGCTTGCCTGCTGATCTGCCGAAATTTGTGTATGAGGACCAGCAAACTTTTGAGAAAGCGACTGTTGTCCCAATGAAACATTGGGCATGTTGGAATTCTGGTCTACAACATTCGGAGATGGTTGTAAGGCAGCGGAACCTTGCTCTGTAGATGTTATATTTGGTACAGTTTGGGATACAATATGTTGGGGTAGTTGAGATGGATTAGCAGCATTGGCATGTTTGACACGCCGTGTCACCGGATCCCTCGCGGGTGGAGGAGGTCTCATAAAGGATAAAGATTCAGAGTAGCGAGATTTCTTGGTTGCTTGACCTACCATGTCCATGGGGATGATCTAACGAAATGGGATCACATTTTAGGTTAGTCCATGAAAAATAAAATGCATAGGTTTCGAAAAGAATCTGTACAAAGATTGAAAAAAAAAGATTATGGGAATGAGACTACTCACTTGAAAATAGACTCTAACAAAGTAATAAATCAGCACACTTTTCCGGTTTAGGAGAGTCTTACGAAAGCTGAAAGGATGGTAGAAGAGTTATTAGTAAGTAAAGGTGGAAGGATAGAGAGAGCTTTTTATAAACAGATAGCAAGTTTTTTATTAGGATTCAAACAGATATATTTGGAATTCAAATTTTAAACTTCAAATATTACCCTACAATATATTTAAAATCTAGCTTATAAATCTATAAGAAATTAGTTGTAGTTGGGATAGGATCTAAATTTCAAATTTCAAATATTACCTTTCAAATCTATGTCATATATCTATAAGATTTTAGTTATAGTTTGGATAAGAGTGAATTAGAACAATATCCCTAGAAATCAGCTAAAGTTCAACTTCCTCATTCCAATTCTTACTAAGAAATCACTAAACATGTCATGATTCACGCACCAAGTGAACTATCATAAAAAGAAGAAGTTGGATAAATTACATGAGAATGTGAACTGATCACTAAGAAGACAGTTCGACAATAATTGTCAATGCAATCTTATGTAACTTTGATAGAACTGTAAATTGTAAATTGTAAATTGTAAATCGAAGAATAAGAGAAAGAATTAGAAGATTTAGGTTTGGGAGAGATTATAGTGGACAGGAGTGTATATATAGATGGATAGAGACGAAATTATATTTTATTTTTCTTCTTATTTAAGATAACAAGAAATAGCGATTAGAAAGGAAGATAACCCTTTCTACTTCTACTTCTACGGGATTTTTTTCTTCTCTTTCGCTATATTCCCTCTCCTGCTATATTTTCTCTCCTTGAATCTCTCTCTGAAATGATCTCCCTATTTTTTTTACAGTAATTAAATTATATGTATATATTACTAATATTAGATTAGATATGATTTATGTTGATGATTCATTCTCTTAAGTCTCTTAATCTACTGGCATTGATCTCCGGAGTTGATGATAGAGGAAGAAAGCAAATTGCTGTAAAACTGGAAAAAAGAGGTACGGGTGCACAAAAGCTAAACCTGATTGATAGACTTAGAAAGCACTACCAATTACGTTTGTGTATCAAATGAGCATCAAGCCCACAGTCCAACTAATTTAGTTTTTATTAAAAAATTGTTCCTTTGTTTGGTAACAATTTATTTGTCGGTTAGATTGTAAAGTTTTGGAGTTTAGATTGACTGAGTAAATGTATATATTTTCACAAAATTCTGTTTGAAATTATAAAATTAGGAAGCACTAAACAATTTTTTTATTTAATCAATTAAACAAGGTCTCTACTAAGAGAACCATATTTTTGCGACATTTTTTCAAACGCTATGTATATTAGATTTCACTTTTTATATATATATGCAAAAACATATATTATATAAATTTGGACCTGAATAAGACGGTTTGGATAAAATTATAATGTTTAAATTTAGTTATTTATTATAAAACTGATCATTTATAAAATATATATATTTTATACATCTCACTTTTATTTTTATTTATATGTATATATAGATATCAACATTACTTGTTGTTTATATGAATTTGATTAGAATTGGACGGTTTTTAGATAAAATTAATTAAAATACATAAATCTAAATATTTATTATAATCACTGTTTGTAAAAAATAATAATATTATAATCACTGTTTGTTTGTAAAGAAAAATATTGGAATAAAATTTGGACGGTTATATTTAAATATTATTTAAGCCGATCTTGATAATTTATTCATATTATTTTTATTTTTTATTATATTATTTTTTGTTAGTATTATTTCTAATAATATATTTTTTTTCCTTATTATTCCGGTTATTTGTATTCATGATAAATTTACTCATGCTATTTTTATGGATTAAATATTATTTAAGATCCAAAATTCTAACTATTATCTACTTAAGATCCATCTTTTCATGTATTTTTTTACAAAATCCATTTCATTTCAATATTTACTATTTACATGATTTCTTGTTTTTCTTTTGTTTTCGTATGATTTTGATTGTGTTTTTACTTGATTTTGAAGTTTGATTTCAGATATCTATTTAGATATAAGTCGATTTGTGAGTTTAGGTAACTCGATTTTTTATTTCAAAATATTAGGGTACTCGAGATCTGTTTTGTTTTTGGTTTTTGGTATTCTTTTGGTTTTACGTTGCTAATGTAGTGTAACTGTTGTATTTCAGTTAGGTTTTTGTCGATCTTAGTGTGTTTGTGTGTTTCTCGAAATTTGTGTTTGAGTAAGAGTTCAGGGTTTAAGTCGTAGAAGATGCAGTAGAGGAGATGTGAAACCTCTTTTATTTTACACATTGATAGTTGTGAAACGTGTTAATTCCTTTGTACAAGTAGATGCGAAACATTGGTGTAAAATATAATTTTTTAAAAAAAAATCAAGACATTTCATGAATGGTATTAGTTTTGTTCGTCTTAAAAAAACAAAATCAATGGTATTTTTGTATATTTTTTTCCAGAGTTACGATTTAAAATATACAAACTTTTAAAATTTAAAATTTATAGTGTAAACAGAAAGAAGAGGTTTTTAGTAGGATTGAAACAAATATATTTCGAATTCAAATTTCATATTAGTTATAGTTTGGATATATGTAATTAGTGAATTAGAACAATATCCATATAAATCAGCTAAAGTTCCACTTCCACATTCCAATTCTTAAAGTGAACTATCATACAAAAAAGAAGTTTGATAAATTACATGAGAATGTGAAGTCATAACTAAGAAGGACAGTCCGACAATAATTGTCAATGCAATCCTATGTAACTTTGATAGATTTACAGAAGAGGAGAAAGAATTAGAAGATTTAGGTTTCGGAGAGGTTATAGTGGAGTGTATATAGATGGATAGAGACGAAATTATATTTTATTTTATTTTGTTTATTTATTTTTATTTAAGATAATAGAAATAGCGATTTGAAAGGAAGATGACCCTTTCTACTTCTACTTCTAGGGTATTTTTCCTTCTCTTTCGCTATATTGCCTCTCCGGCTATATTTTTTGTCGAAATAGAATGATCTTTTTTTTTCTGCCAGTAATTAAATTAAATAAGAAAAAGGAGAATGAACATTCTTCCATTATCTTCCCTTTCTACTTCTACTTCTAGGGTATTTTTCCTTCTCTTTCGCTATATTGCCTTTCCGACTATATTTTTTGTCGAAATAGAATGATCTTTTTTTTCTGCCAGTAATTAAATTAAATAAGAAAAAGGAGAATGAACATTCTTCCATTATCTTCCCTTTCTACTTCTACTTCTAGGGTATTTTTCCTTCTCTTTCGCTATATTGCCTCCCCAGCTATATTTTTTGTCGAAATATAATGATCTTTTTTTTCTGCCAGTAATTAAATTAAATAAGAAAAAGGAGAATGAACATTCTTCCATTATCTGTTTCTATCTCATTATTTATTTATTTAATGAAAAAAACAAATATTACTTGGAACTTTTAAAATCCAACCTACTTGAATATTTTTTTTTTATAGTAACTGCCATTTCTATATAATTTTAATCAACAGTACAAAGGGTCCACACAAATGTGACCAATCAAAGGAGAAGACAAAGGCCCAAACAAGGGCTATCAGGTCTTATCAAATAAGGATCCGATCCGACCCAATTACATGACCAAATTCGACCCCAATTGAAACCCTACTTTCATCAGTGTCTTCCCTTTCTTCTCTCTTTCAGCCTCTAAATCGATTTCCTCAAATCCAACCCTAACCAGGGTCTATATACCCTACACCCATGTTATCAAGCACCATAATAGCTAGTAGGGCGTTAGGAACTTCTAAGCTATCAAACCTCCAATCCTTCTTCACCACCCTAGACCATTTCGAAATCCAATCGGCAGCCATGTTTTCCGATCTGGATACATGGCTGATCTTCATAGATGGATGAATCAAACCCTTACACAACTCAGTAGCCTTACAAATCATTGAGTCCTCCTTCACATTTTTAACCAACGTCAAACAGTCCAGATCTATATCCACATTCGTCCATCGTCTTTTGTGGCAAAGCAGGAGAGCTTCGATGAATGCTCTCCTCTCTGCTTGCAAAGGACTGAGCTTTCCAAACACAAAGCCAGCCCCTTCGATACAATTCCCTTGATGGTCTCTAACCACGAATCCACCAGCTGCTTCTCCAGTGAAATCGCACGTCCCGTCCGAGTTGATTTTAATTCTTCCCTGGGCAGGAGCTCTCCAACTCCGGTAAGTAACTCTTCTCTTGCATATAGATTGCACTCCAATTTTGAACCCTGCATCTTCCACATATAACCAGTGCTTAGACTTTAATTTCGAGTCTAGTGCCAATATAAACCTGTTAATCCTATTAACTGCATTGTTAAAACTGTCAATAGGCTTGTCATTCTTACTATGGTTCCTGTTTAACCAAATTGTCCATATTATCAGTTGTGGCACAATTTGGTTAACATGGAACTTGTTATAAACAGTCTTAAACCAAACCCAAAACATATGTCTTAGATTCATGTATCGTCTAACAGGAACTTTGAACAATATACCATAATAGTTCCATAGATGCCAAGCATAGCTGCAATTCACAAAGAGGTGAGTTAAGTCCTCAGAATTGCAGCAAAATTGGCATTTTGAAACTATTATGAAGTGCTTTTTTGATAGAATACTATCAGTGGGAATGAATCCCTTTAGTATTTTCCAGCTAAGAAAAGAAAACTTTGAAGGTATAAAACTGTGCCAAATTTTCTTAAAAAACAAAGAACTGTCATTTTTTATTCTTATTGTTTCCCAAGTTTTCTTTGTGTAAATTTTTTTATCATTTGATAAAATCCACTCTATGCTGTCTTCTCTATCATGTATGATATTAATCCCATTTATATGTTGCTGCCTTTCATATGATAGTGAAGACAGTATACTAGAGTCCCATCCTTCATTATTCCAAAACGTTTTAACTTTTGCTGGAAGATACCATGAGTTTCTGTCAGAAATTATAGGACTCATGTTGTGCCATGAGTCCCTCCAAAAATCAACATTACCACAGCCTATCTTCCAATGAATATATTGTTCAGCCTTTTCCCTTATAGCACAGAGACCTTTCCATATAATAGAGTCTCCAATCCCACACTTAGCATTTATAGGATGCCTTTCTAAACAATAAGTTTTATATATCAACTCAGACCATAGTGATTTCCCTTTTCTGAAACTATACCAGAGTTTAAAAGCAAATGAGAGCTGCATATCAGAGAGTAGTTTAACATTCAAACCACCCTCCTCAAAGGGATGACATAGTTTCCTCCAACTAGTCCAGTGAATTGCACTCTCTTTTACCTTAGACCTCCATAAAAATTTATTGAAAACAAGTTCAATTTTATTTAATATACTATTTGGTATAAAATAGTTTTGCATCCAATAAAAGATAATGGGATGAAGAACATGCCTTATAAGTGACAATCTGCCACTATAAGACAGGTTCTTCAAATCCCATTCATTGATTTTGTTTAAAACTTTAGCTAAGAGAGCAGAATAGAACTTTCCTTTATTGCTATCAGCAATAGTAATCCCCAGATAGTTGAAAGGAGCATTGACTGTCTCATAGCCCATAGTAGTATTGATCCTAGCAATATTTGTCCTAGAGCATCTTGTAGATGTTATTACTTTTGTCTTGTTTACATTGATCATTTGCCCAGACTCATGTTGATATTTGTTCAACAGGTTACTCAGGCTACTTATTGAAGATGGAGAGCTATTGGTAAATATGACCACATCATCTGCAAAGGCAAGGCATGGTAAGACATAACCTGATTTAATATAAAACTGCATTTTGTTATTAACTGCATAGAGGTTCTCTAATCCCCTCAAAAGGGCTTCTTGAGCCAGGATAAAAAGGCAAGGAGATAAAGGATCTCCTTGTCTTAATCCAGACTTTTGAGGGAAATATCCAGAACTAGAACCATTAATTAGCACTGATAACATAACATTTGAAATTAGCTTGTATATCAAAGAGACAGTATCCTCTGAAAAACCAAAACACTTTAATGTTTTAATCACAAAAGTGTGAGACATCCTATCAAACGCTTTAGTCATGTCTAATTGCAATATAATGTTGCCTTTAGAAGGCTTTCTTTTTATGTTGTGTAACATTTCTTTTATGATTAAAATGTTTTCATGAATCATTCTGTCTTTCACAAAGGCACTCTGCCCTCTGGATATGATTCTAGGCAGAATACTAGATATTCTCCTATTAATGAGGGCAGAGATTAGTCTATTCATAATTGTGCACATGCTTAATGGTCTATAATTGTTCCAGGTGATTGGGTTTGCCATCTTAGGGACCAGCACAATCCCAGTGGCAAACACACCCTTTGGGATATCACTGCCAACAAGGTAAGCATTTATAGCATTGCATAGATCACACTTAATTATTTCCCAGCATTGCTTAAGAAAAAATTTATTAAACCCATCTGTTCCTCGTGCACTATCTTTCTTCATTTCGTTTATTGTAGTCCACACCTCCTCTCTAGATGCTGGTTTAGTGATCTCAATGTTATCCATGTCCAAAACCAACTTAGGAATATTGTTTAATATAGAATCCTGTTCACTAACAGTATCACTATCATCAGGTACATGTGATAAGCTCATTTTAAAGTATTCTACAGCAGAAGAGGCTATCTCCTTTTGATCTGTAAGCCAATTATCATTATATTTAATTCCAGCAATAAAGTTAGTCTTTCTTTTTTTAGTTACATAACTGTGATAGAGTTTAGTATTACCATCACAGTCACTTAACCAATTGTTGAAGCATTTTTGCTTCCAAAAACATTCTTCATCCTTTAATGCAAGGATAAGAATGCTATTAGCCTTAGATAGCTTAGATTTAGAGATATTATTCTTATTTGTCTGATGAAGTAATTCACATTTCTCAACTTCAGTGATAGCCTCTTTTACCTTACAAAAAATGTTTCCAAATGTATTGAAATTCCAACTTTTTAAATGTTTTTTCAATCTTTTGAGTTTGTACCAGAAGATAGTACTATCTTCTCCATAACAATGCTTGGACCAGTTCTGACTTACCATAGTCAAAAACTCAGGATGGTTAGTCCAAGCATTGATAAACTTGAAAGATCCCTTCTTTTTATTAGAAAAATTGTTTAAGTTCTTACTAATAGAGATTAACAGTGGAGCATGGTCAGAACACGTTCTGACCATGTGACAAACCTGGATGCTTAAGTCATTAAGCATTTTTTGGTTGATCAACACCCAATCTAACCTATTCCAGTTGTTTTTGTTACTCCAGGTATAACGGGAGCCACAATGAGCAGGCACTTCCAACTTGCAGTGTCTTATGAACTCGTTGAACTCCTCAGCACTGATCTCATCATAATTTATGCAATGTAACTGGTCATCAGGGCTTCTAGTCGTGTTAAAATCTCCAGCACAAACCCAAGGCACATTACAGGTGATGCTACTTAGTTGATTCCATAGTATCCTTCTTTGAATTCTTGTGTTTTTTGCATAAACTGAGGTGAAACAGCAGTTAAATGCAGCCTGATTTAACTTAACATGTAAATACTGATCCTGATCCTCTATAACAGAAATAGTTAGTTCACTAGACCAAAACATCCAAACTTTATTTGAAACATTTGACACAAAGTTCTCAAACCCAATTCTCCTTGCAACCATTTCAATCTTGTCTATCCTAGCCATTGGCTCCTGTATAGTAACCAGCATGACTTTTTCCTTTTTAACAATAAACTTTAACCTTGCAATCGTAGGATTGTTGTGTATCCCTCGTGCATTCCAACTAATGATTTTAATCATTATCAGACGCAGAATTTTTAGCTATCTTTTCTCTCTTATCAAGAGAGTTTATAACCAATCTATTTGAGTTAATATTCTTGTTTGCAGCTTTAATCCTCCTAGAAATGACTGTCTCAAAGTCTTGATCAACCCCATTGAAGCTCGATCGTGGAGATGGATTGTAACTCCCAACCTTTCCACCACTAGAAGAAACCTGCAACCTATCTTGACAGTTTTCTTCCTCTTCAAGATTTTGAAGGGCGCTGATAATATCATGATTATTTGAAGCTGATTTATCAATAACTGGGCTTCCCACATTTGTTGAAGGACAAGAAACATATGGTCTGTCTTTTTTTGTAACTATTGACTTTAGTTTCCTCTTGTAAACCTGTGTAAAAGTTTGGATTTTTGTAGCCTTAGCAACACTGTCTATCTTATCAACTTCTTGTAAAGACTCCTGTTGTAAACTCTTTCCAACATTAATATCAACCTTTTCCTTGGCATTATCATTCTTGGATTCCATATTTTGATTCTTCTTGCATTTATCAGACTCATGCCCTATATGGTGGCAGATTTTACAGTAACTTGGCGCGTTCTTGTAACTCACGTTGATAACAGTCTCTTGCCCATCCTCAAAATCCACACACAACCTTCTCTTTAATACACAAGAAACATCTATCTCTATTAATGCAAAACATGCATTCCAACTAGCCCTGTTAACTTCAGGAATAACAACATGATGTACCACTCCCAGAGATGAAGCCAAAGCATGAATCATAGAACTGTTGTACATAAATTCAGGTAACTTCTCAAAACGAACCCAAAGCAGAGCCTCAGGGCACTCAAAACTTCTCGAACTGTCAGGACACCACTTTATTACCATCATTAACTTGCCATCGACCTTCCAGAATCTGCTAACCCAAAGCCTGCCAGCATCTTCAAGAACGTCGAACTCCACAAGGATCTGTCTAGAATCGATTGTTACATACGTAAACCTACCCTTGAATTTAAAAGATTCAAGAAATCTCTGAAAAGCTTGTCTCTTGGGTATTCCTTCGTTAAACTTTGCAACAAGAGTACATCTTGACAGAGATCGAAGATCGTCTTTAACCTTTCTTGCAAAAGTTACCTTATTATGGTCCTCATAAGTAACCACACGTTCTGATTTAAACTCAGGATTGGCAACCTTTTTTTGCACAACATCGGCATACAACTTGTTTGTAGAAGCCACTTGAGTAGGTAAATTCACACTATTTAACGGCGGGAAGTCGTTCTTGTCCATAACATCCATCTTTGCCACAAAATTTCAGCAAACCAACCAGCGTTGGCTACGTCGCAATGATCCTTTAAGCAGTAAAAGAAGAAGCTTCTTAGCTAAGAAGTAGTATGAACAACAATATAGAGGAGGAGATTCTTAGAGGTTAAGAAAACTCTCCTCTTCTTGAAGCTTTCTTGAGAGAGAAGAAAGCGTCATTTTCCCCGGAGTAACCTACTTGAATATTAGATTTGATGTTTTGTGCCGTTTTTAAAAATTAATTTTTAATTATAAATTTATTTATTAATTATTAGCAATGTTTTATAAGATTTGGATTCCATTTGTTCATGAAAACATCCTACTATATATTTGGTGTTTGATTTATTATTATTATTATTATTATTATTATTAATTTTAATTTTGAAAAACATAATTTTTTTATTTCATAATATTATCCACCAATTTTGAAAGATTATTTTTTTAGTCCAAAAATTACAGTTCTAATTAAATAACAACTTTAACTTTATTAATTTAGAAAACAAAATCATATTTACTTCGTCGTTACCGCCACAACGGCTGCCGCCGCCACCGCCGCCATTACAACCATCACTGATGTGGCCGTCGCTGCCGCCACCACCACTGCCACCACAACTGTCGCTGTCACCGCCACTGCCACAACCACAACCAAAACCGCCACAGCTGCCGCCGCAACCACACCCGCCACCGTCACCGCTGCCACCACCACCCGGTCACCGCCGCCACCACCACCCCCGTCACCGCCGCTACCACCACCACCGCAAACCATCACCACCTCAACCACCGCCGTCGATACCATCACCACCACAACCATTACCAAAACTTAGACACGATAAAAACGAGAACTATAACATGTTTTTTATATTTTAGAAAACAAAAAATATGGTGACTTTCGTGAGACTTTCGTGATTTTTTTGAATTGTTTAGATTAACAAAAATGAATCATGTTATTCATTTTTTTAATAAAAAAATTGAGTTGTTTAGATTAACGAAAATAAATTTTGTTATTCATTTAAAAAAAATTAATCATGTTACTCTTATGATGAATAAGAGCAATAAAACTGTTACTCCTATAAAAATATGTCAGTAGTAATGTTATTCCTAAAAAGAATGAAAACAATATACAACAAAATTTTGAAAAGTTGAACATGATAAAACTAGAACTATAACATGTTTTATTCATTTAAAAAAATATGTGATGACTATTGACTAGTTTATGCTATTATCGGTTAATTTCTTTGAGGTGTTTAGATTAACGAAAATGAATTATATTACTCTCCTTTTTTATAAATGTTTTTTGGATTGTTTAGATTAACAGAAATAAATCTTGTTATGCATTTAAAAATAAAAATAATAATCATGTTACTCGTACGATGAATAACAGTAATAAAATTGTTACTCTTATGAGAAATAATAGTAATAAAACTGTTATTACTATAGAAAATGTCAGTAATGATGTTATTTTTAATAAGAATACGAATAAAATATAACAAACATTTCCAAAATTTGGACATGATAAAAAGTAGAACTATAACATGTTTTTTTCCATTTAGAAAACAAAAAATACGGTGACTAGCTTGTGTTGTTGGTCGACACCGATTATTTTAGAGTTAATTAAGACTTTCATTAATTTTTTGAGTTGTTTAGACTAACAAAAATGAATTATATTATTCATTTTTTATAATTTGTTTTGAGTTGTTTAGATTAACAAAAACAGATTTTGAAAAAAAATGAGTTTCTTAATTTAGCAAAAATATATATTGTTATTCATTTGTTAATAAAAAATCAATCATGTAACTCGTACAATAAACAACAGTAATAAAATTGTTGCTCTAATCACAAATATTAGTAATAAATTATTACTCTTATAAAAACTGTCAATAGTAATCTTATTTCTAAAACAATAAGAAGAAAATAAAACAAACACTATAGATTGAAATAAGAAATAGATTGATTTTTTATAACAGTATAATACTAGTCGAAACTAATTGCCTCCATCTATTCAATACACCAATAAGAACAACGAACCAAGAACAAAATGGGTACCATGATTTCTAAGATACAACCGCGACAACCATAATTTTCCAGGGTCTGAGATGTCGGCAAGACAAGCAATGATACCAAAACACAAAACTCTTTTGTCTTCAGACCGATCTCTTGTCTAATTTGCAATGTCGTTGGGTACACTGGTTGTAACACCAGCGTTAATCTCATTCCAGGCTTCAATCCAAGTAACCATACCTTCAGCAAGCTTGATGAAGTATGGATCAACCTTTCCAAGTGTTTCCTTGATCTACTGGGCAAGTTCAAAGTAACACTTATGCATGGTAGTATATTCCTTTGATAGACCAGCAACTTGGAAGAAGGGAATGATCTCTTTTTGGCAGTAGATGCCTTTATACTCCTTTTTCAGGTTGACAAAATGGTTGATGTCTTTGCTGTGCCATATGTAAGGCAGACCGGTCTTCACTCTCCATCAAAAATTGTCACATATCACAATATCAACATCAACATACCTGCCAAATCAGTCATAACAAGACACACACACATAAACAAAATGCATTCAACACTTGAATTCATAATTATATCTGAAAATTTATGTGGAAGAGGATGATGATTAGAGGTTGCGTTTTAGCCCTATAATATGATATGGACGAAATATTCAATTTCAATATCAAATTCAAACTTAACTTCAATAAAAACGTCCCATCTGAAATCTAAGTTATATTTTGACGTTGCTTTTAGCCCTAGAAACACAACAGAAATCTCTACTATATGACAAATCTAAAACACAATGTCAAAATAATATGCTTCTAACTTTGCCAATCATTTGGCGGAAAAAATGTTCGAATTTTACCAATTATTTGACCGAAAAAATCTTAGCCACCACATGGGGAATTTGTTTGACTGTCCCAAATCACCAAGGTTTATGTTATTAACTCATGAAACATGTTTAGATTTCAGCACTAGAAATGCTATATGGAGACTAATAACCATAATTTTTTTTGTCCTGAATCAAGATTTTTGATACAAAGATGACAGACCAACTTCAATGACTATCCATGATTTTTAGCAGCTATATGGAACACCAAAGATATCACAAAACACTTAACCTTATAGGGAAGGTAAAACCCTGGACAATAAAATCAGATCTACGATAGAACTAAACAATATTTTCAAGAGCTAAAAAAGGGTTTCACATTTTGGTCACCAAACAGACCTTGCAAATAATAGTTCAAATAATTGACCCAAACCTTAGGTGGAGGTTTCGTGCTAGTGGAGACATTAGAGGTAGCCCTGGAAGCACGAATTTGCATAAAATCATCATCCTCTTCCACAGAAATTGACTGAATCTCAACAAAATTCAACTCGATTCCTTTCTATAAGAACAAATCTAAACGTTCCAAATAGCAAATAAACCAAAAGTGTGTTAAAAAAACAGATCGCAAATCCGAAGAAGTAAAAAAAATACTCACAAAGTAATATGATCAATGGTGTAGATGTGCTTCTTTCTAGAGATCATGTACCCAAAGCAACGACAATGGAGTGATTTCAGGTTCTTGAGTTTATCTGCGTCGTCTTCTATGGATGGTTGACGATTGAGTGGTTGTAGGATTTTATGGTTGACGATTGAACATAAGAATAATGTATGAAAGAGTGAAAAGAATGTCTTCGAAAAAAAAGGTTATTCGTTTCCGTGATTTGAAAAATGAGGCAAAGAAGACGAATTTTATTCATGCGTCAATGTAAACGAAGGGTAACTTTATCAATAAAAAAATAAAATGTATGTTATAGAATTATCATACGATTAAATACATATTTTAAGAATTAGGCAAAATTAGACCCACTAAACGAAAAATTTTATTGGACTCTTATACTTGAAGGGAAATAACCCTTACTAATATTAGATTAGATATAGATTTATTTTGATGATTCATTCTCTTAATACTCTCAAAGGTTTTCTGAAAGAAACAAACTAAAACATTTCAATTTCAATAATTTTGCTAATTCAAGTAGATAATTCAAACAAAAATAGTATCTTTTGCATTCAGAGGTCCTCTTCTATCCACCACCACTACCAGTCTACCACAGCTACAAAAGTATACATCAACCGAAGCCAAAAGGTGTCATCATCTCTCTTCTCATTTCAACCTCATTCGCTGCTCATACTGATCAATCAAAACATAATACATTTACAACCAAATTGGGCATTTGGTTGCCTATGCCCGAACCATGCGTTTGCAGAATGACTAGTTCTCCACATGTCGGGATTGTTCTCACTCTCTTCCGTCCGGATTTGGGTACGAACCTTCATACTCCTACTTGACGGACTCACAAGCGAGTAGAAGATGGAGGAAGAAAACAAATAGAAACTGTAAAAGGAATTACGGATCCACAAAAGCTGAACCTAAAAAATTGACTTAGAAAGCTTTTGGTCTTTCTTTTACTAATTACGCTTTTGTGTATCCAATGGGTAGCAAAAGAACCATATCTTTATATATTTCCCGCACTTTTTCAAACACTGCACTTTTTATTTATTTATATATATTAACATTACTCGTTGCGGTGAGATGTTTATATGTATTTCGATCGGACGTTTAGATAAAATTAATTAAAATTATGATACATAAATTTAGTTATTCACTCAAAATTTGATTTATAAAGTATATATTTTATCATTTACAACCCACTATATATAGATTCAACTTTTATTTATATATATATATATATATATATATATATATATATATATATTTATATATGAATCCGGATTAGAATAGTCCGGCTTAGATAAAATTAATTAAAATTATAATACATAAATCTAGTTATCTATTATAATTTTGATTATGTATATAGTATATATTTTATCATTTGTAAAGAAAAATCTTCGAATCAAATTTAGACAGTTAAATTCAAATACTATTTAGGCCAATTTTGATAATACTATTCATATTACTTTTATTTTTTATAGTATTGTTTTTGTTAGTATTATTTTTTATAAAAAAAATACTGATATTTATATTTACCATGTTTTTATTCCAACTATTTTTACTCATGTTATATTATTTTACTTTCATGGTTTAAGTATCATTTAACACCCAAAACCCTAACTATTATTCACTTAAAACCCATCATTTCACGTATTTGAGAAAAATCTGTTTCATTCAAATATTTACTATTTAGGACTTGCTAATACCCTAAATACCTTATGCAATTATATAAAATCTTTTACTTTTTTAGTTCATCTTTTTTATCCAATTTCTTTTCTCTCTAAGTGAATAGAACAATACCCTAACATTATAGGTGATGATTATTTTTTTACTCGATTTCTTGTTTTTCTTTTGTTTTCGTATGATTTTGATTGTGTTTTTACTTGATTTCGAAGTTTGATTTTTTGGATATCTAATTTAGATAAGTCCATTTGTGTGTTTAGGTAACTCGAATTTTAATTTCGAAATATTAGGTTACTCGAGATCTGTTTTGTTTATAATTTTTGGTATTCTTTTGGTTTACGTTGCTAATGCAGTGTGATTGTTGTATTTCAGTTAGGTTTTTGTCGATTTTAGTGTGTTTGTGTGTTTTTGAAAATTTATGTTCGAGTAATGGTTGAGGGTTTAAGTCATAGAAGATGCAGTAGAGGAGATTTGAAACCTCTTTTTATTTACATATTAATAGTTGCAAAAAGTGTTAATACTTTTGTACAGATAGATGCGACACGTTATTCAAAACATATCATGAATGGTACTAGTTTTGTTCGTCTTAAAAAAACAAAACCAATGGTACTTTTGGATATTTTTTTCGAGAGTTAAGGTTTAAAATATACAAACTTTTAAAATTTTAAATTTATAGTGTAAACGAAAAAGATACGAAACCTTTTTTGTTTTTCTTGATGCGAAACCTATTTAAATTTTTACAACTAGATGCGAAATCAGACCCACTATAATAAATGCTAGATGCAAAACCAGACCCACTATGATAGATGTGAAACCATATAATGAGAAACTTGTGTAAAATATTTAATAAAAATCAAAATAAATCATGAGTGGTACTAGTTTTATTCGTCTTACAAAACAAAACCAATAGTATTTTCGGATTATTTTTTTCGAGTTACAGTATAAAAGATATAAACCTTCAACATTTTAAATTTAAAAAAATAAAAGAAAGAGAAATTGTTTGCTTGATTATATATAGAATGGTATTTTAGGTATAAAGTTTCTTTAATCTTTTGGGTTTTATGCGTAATAGGTTTGTTGGATGAGTCTTAATTGGTAAGTTTCCATATTTTTTATTTATCTTATTCTTATTCTATTCAATAAATGATAACATTATTCATGTTATTTTTATTCAATATAACATTGTTTGTGGTACTTTTATTTCTGATAATATTATTTTTGGCAATATTTTTCTTGTTACTATTATTCACGTTATTATTCTAATTATTTTTATTCCTCATAATTTCATTTCTGCTAATATTATTTCTTATAATAAAATTATAGAAACATTAGTGTAATTATATTATGAGTGTAATTAGATTAACAAGTAATACAAGACAGTAGATTAATCTTTGTTCAAGAGTAACTAGTAAAATAGAAAACTTTAAATGCTAAGGTCTAGTTGTGATAAAAGTAAGAATAATGAATATGAGGCTTAAAATGAGTATCACATTGTTAGTATTGAACCAGCTTCTCCATTGAATTACTATTTTCTAAAATGGACAGCTTTGTCTCAACCGAGTTCGTTAGAGGCATTTTATGTTAACAAACCAGTAGGACAAAACAATGAATAACAAAACAAACATAAAAAAGTGAATGTTTTAAGCCCTAAACTACACTTGTAAACTTAAACAAGTGGTGTAGATCTAAAAGAACATATTTAAGAAGAATTTGCCAAATATTTCAAAAAATCATCGCATATCACCTAAAGATAACACAAAAAAACCCAATTAGCCTATTAATACACGAACGGCTAACACAATTTTCTTGGCAGCCAAACAAAATCAATGATTATAAAATTTTAATCTAAGAAAAGAATCAACACAACAACTCATTCTGATGCACAAACATACCTGATGCATGTTCCGTAAGAGGTCTATCTGACTGATTCTGTTGCTCCACAACTTTCTGCAAAGAGCCTGATCCTCTATGTAGTGAGGGCTTACTAAGCTGAAATTGCTGACTCTGAGAAGCTATCATGGGAGCACCAGCCTGTTGAGGTCTTTGCTGCAGTGAAACCTTTGATTGTGGCATCATATACCACAATCCTATATCATTACTTTGAGATCCTAATTGTTGTTGCGGTGCTATTGGTAGGTTATTTTGTTGAGTCATAAATAACTGCTGCAAGTTGGGCGGTTGGTTTTGTTGGTCCAAGTTAGGTTGTTGGTCAATGCTTGTGTGCTTATTTGCTGCAATTTATGTATGAGGACTGGTAACCCTTTGAGAAAGCGACTGTTGTCCCAATGAAACATTGTGCATGTTGGAATTCTGGTCTACAACATTTGGAGATGGTTGTAAGGTAACATAATCTTGTTCTCTAGATGTCATATTTGGTACACTTTGGGATACAATATGTAGGGGTATTTGATATGGATAATCTGTTATCGAGTTAGTGAGTGATTGTTGTTGACCAGGAACCTGGGGTCGCTTTACGTAATCATAGGGAGAACTGTAAATTGAAGAAGAAGATAAAGAATTAGAAGATTTAGGTTTTGGAGAGATTATAGTGGAGTGTATATATAGATGGATAGAGACGAAATGATATTTTATTTTATTTATTTATTTTTATTTAAGATAATAAAAAATAGTGACTAAAAAGGAAGATGACCATTTCTAGGGTATTTTTTCTTCTCTTTCGCTATTTTTTTATTCCATCGACCTTCCATCAGGCACCAATCATGATAGACTTCATCCAGCTTCAAACCATTTTCAACTCTCCATCGCCAGTAAGATAGAAGGCACTAGAAGCTATAACTTTAGATGATACCGAATCGAGCCACAAGAATCCAATCCAGCTAACTTGGTGAGCTCCCAAGAATTTCAAATCCAGTGAAGTACTTCATAAATCCACATAATCATTATCGCTTATGTTGATGAAGAATTGGGTGATGCGCACCAAAGGACTGCACCTTAAATCCAACTCAACGAGCTTGCTGAGTTCCAAATATACGTAAGTACTGCTGCACCTCCAGTCTTATCAACCCTGAAATTTCACTGATTAGTGATATAGCTTAAGCCCAAAGCTTCAAGAATAATAATAACTTTTAGTTTATTAGGGATGGTATTGATGTTAATGCTTATATTACTCTTGCATTTCAGATACCAATGGGCAAGCCAATCAACTTCCTGATTTTGGTCTTTAAAGATATGCTTTATGGTCATAAAAAGGTCGATCAGGTTTCTAATACAATCATGTATAGGTCTAAGATACCATGGCCCATTCTTACTATTCTGAACCAAAGAATTAACTAGAATAAGAGCATCATATTCAAGATCAACCTTAGACCATTTGTTGGCTTTGCATAAGAACAAACCATCTAATAGAGCTCAAGCTTCAGCAAGGAGAGGGCTCAGCTTGCCATAGAGAGAACTGGATCCTATTACAAGATTACCAGCATTGTCTCTAATGACAATAGAGCCACTAGATTCTCCATTGCCAAGGTAAGCAGCATCTGAATCAAGCTTCAGTCTGCCAGTAGGAGGAAGGATCCATTTGAGGTATAATGGCCTGTTCTTGGAGCATAGGGAGTGGTTATAGCAGCGCAACATATTAGCAGCTTGCATATTACCATTCCAGTGAAACTTTTTCAGGAGCATTTATTTATCGAGAGCATGAAGTATATTATTAATCTAATAATAGCAAACTTGGCGGAGGTATTTACACCTTTGATTTTAGAAACATTTCTAGCTTTCCAAATGATATTAAGAATGATAGAAGGTAAGATATGTCTGATCTGAACTTTCTTTGCAGTAGACCAGTACCTTACTCTAGTGATGTGCATAACATTCATGTGTGTGAAATATAAATGTTAAAATATCTGCATAGTACGACCATATGGACCAAGAAAAATTACATGCAACAAAAACATGCTTGGAAGACTCAATGTTATGACAGAACTGGCATTTAGATGCCAATGAGATGCTTCTCTTCTGCATTAACGTATCAATAGGTATATAATTGTGCAGCAGCTTCCGGTGAAGGAAGGAGAACTTGCTAGGAGTTAAGTTGTTCCACATGTTTTTTATAAATATAAGAAGTGTTATACTTAGTTCCAATATCTTCCCAAGTTTCTTTCATATTGAATATACCATTTTTAGATAGATTCCAAATCATGAAATCATCTTTATCAATTTTTACAGAATGGTGCTTAATTCTGTCCACAACATCAAACTGGATAAGATTGTAAACACTAGTAAGATTCCAGCAATTAATAGACCAATAATTATTGACATTTTCACCAGTAAACCAAATGTTATTATTAGTGTCGTTAAACTTCAGGATAGGCTAATAATTAGTCCAGTTATCCAACCAAAAATCAACCATTACTTTGCCCAGTATCCAACTAATATGAGTCTGAGCAGTTGTCTTGATCTTCATTATTCTTTTCTATATCATAGAGCCAGGCTTTAAAGAGCTAATATGTAAAGGGTGCAAAGCATTGCAATGTATATTGTGCATTAATTTAGACAAAAAAGAGTTATTTTATGTGAAATTAGCTCAGAGCTTACAAGATATAGAGATTTGAATGTCATCAAGATTTTTGACATTTAAACCTCTCTCTTTTTGAAAGTTTTACAAATTCTTCTCCATCTGCACCAGTGGATTTTGTTGTTAGCATTATTAGATCCCCAAAGGAACCCCTTGAATATGGTTTCTATCTTTTGAATGATGCCTTTGGGGATAACATTGCTCTGCATCCAGTAAAGGATGATATTCATCAAGACAAAATCAATCAAAATGATTCTTCGAGTGAATGAGAGATGAGCAATATCCCATTCTTTAATTTTGTTGTTGATTTTACACATAAAATTATTGTAATTGCTAGCACTAACACCTAAATAGTCAGTCGGAAGATAACTAATAGAAAATCCAGAACTGTTAATAATAATATTAATCCTAGAAGGGCTAATCCCAACAACCATAACAATCTTAGTTTTATATTTATTTATCACCTCACCTGAGATGGTTTGAAATCTTTGAAGGAAGTTGCAAAGATTATCAATAGTAGACTCCTTACAATTGGTAAACAGCAGAATATCATATGCAAAAGCAAGACTGTTGATGTGCATGGAGCTTCTGCTTTTGTAGTTCAAAGACTTATTAAGATAAAACAAAGAGTTTATTCCTCTTAAAAACACCTCTTCAGCAATGATAAAGATGCAAGGAGAGATGGATCTCCTTGCCTTAAGCCTTTCTTTATTTTGAAGAAACCAATGACTTCTCCATTAACTAACATAGATACATTAATAGCAGAGATAATATTTTAACAAGACAGAAAAATCTATTAGAAAATCCAAATTTATTTAGGACTTTAAGGATAAAAAAATGAGCCATCTTGTCAAATACTTTAGACATATCAAGTTGGATCAAAATGTTGTTATCCTTAACATTCATATTAAGATCATAAAACAACTCTTTTGTAATGAGAATATTTTCATGAATGCACTTACCAGTTAGAAATCCACCTTGATTAGGAGAGATAATTTTAGGCAGAATTAAAGAGATTTTGTTAGCTATAATTTTAGACATGATTCGGTTAAGGAGAGAGCACGGACTTATAGGTATGTAATCCTTCTATCTCAAAGGATTAGTATGCTTAGGAATAAGGCAGATACCAGTAGAAAAGATGTCACTAGGTGTGTTTTTTCCAAGAATGAAATCCTTCATTGCATTTAAAAGGTCATCTTTAATGATAGCCCATAAACTTTTATAAAACAGTGAGTGTAACCATCCATACTTGGTGCACTTGCAGGATTCATTGTCTTGATTATCTGCCAGATTTCATCCTCATCAGGAAGCTTAAAAAGATTCTTGTTATCTTCTTCATTAATAATGGTGGGAATATTGTTGAACAAAGTATCATCCATACAGATCTTCTCATCCTCCTTGTTGTTATAAGTGATGAGCTCAGAGAATATTTAGTTTTAGTGAGACTCATGAGCGAAGATGTTCGCGTGAAGGGGTTGGACTAGATAATATTCGTGTGATGTGACAGTGAATAGTGAATTACTAGAAATGGAAGAGACAAAAGGAATTAATGTTGTAATTATTGATCAATCATTGGCCTCTTTTCCCGAAAGGGAATGTCCTTTATATAGGAAAATAAGTAGAAGGTGAAATTACATGTTTACCATTATAAGAGTGGATTTCTTTCCCCCACTATTTTACTATTTACAGACAAGTTTAAGGGACTATCATTCGAAGTCCCTCACTTTTAATGTTTGTTTTACCTTAGTCCTTAGCCACTAAATACATGGACTTTGACCTTATCTGTGGGCTAAATTACATGTTAAATACCTATATTTTCCTCTCTTATCAGTAGTCCCCCAGTCCATATGCAGTTCTCTGGACGTGGACTTGAATTGCAACTTAACATCGTTCGGATCGGATCAAGCGCTACCCTGCTCGGGAACTTTGCTATTTGAGCGAACTTTATTGGGCTCAGATTTCATCGTGGTTGGATCTCGTATTCCCTGCTAAGCTTCTGACTCGGATCGGATTCTAACTTGCTAACCTCACCCCTTGATGATGTCACCTAAATAATCATTTAATGTCAGATACGCGTGCTTAGTTTCGTTGTTATCGAGTCGAAAGTTTTTTAGGTGGCGCAACTGTCATGGACACGTGTCATAATACCGTTACTTTTCGATTGTTCATCTTCTGCTCCATTTTCCTATAAAAACTCAACTTTCTCCCTGAGCGAAAGTTTCTGACTTTCTTTAAATAAAATTCACTCTAGAGAGAGAAACTATGCCAAACAAATTTTTTAGTTTGTATTTTCATGCCGGACGAGTTTATTAATCTTGGAAAGTACAAGATTTGGAGGTATTTTAACATATCTAATCAGATTGGTGCTCTTAAATCTTCCGGTGCGAGAGAATATCCTTCCCCTGCAGAGATTTGGGAGTCTAACTTTCGAGACAACTGGGCTCTGATCCGTAAACGCTCTATATGGCTTGATGCATCCTTCCCTAGTCAAACACACCTTTTAAGTGGTGGGGTTGATCTTTATGCTTCTCTAACTCCCTCGAATTTTCCTTCTTGGTCTTCCCCCTTCATCATAATGGATGATGAGAGAGAAAGACCACATATTAAATTGCATCGAGATCGGTCTAAACAGAAAAGATCACCTGATCCAGCCGTCAAATCGGTTCGGATGAGGATCCCTTCCTCGGTACCAACTCCCCCAACAACCCCTCAAGGCTCTCCTCAAATGACGTCAGATGTCAATCCCCGAAAAACATTTCCTAGAGGGACTCGGCCGGAGCCGTCCCTCAATTCCATTCCAGAAGTCCAAGAAAAAACTTTATTTGATGACCCTGAAAACGATAAAGGAGAACCTAACGTTGCAGTGATTGAGACAGAACCTCTTTGAGTCGTTCTTACTAATGCCCCTCCGCCGGAACCTACAGCTGATCCTCCCCTTTACCCAGGTGAGACTTCCTTGGTAAAGAGTAAGAAAAAGAAGAAAAGGAAACGTCCGACGGGCATACCCTCGAATGTGGAAGATATCCTGAGCGACCATCTTCGGGACCTCGAAGCCAAGCATCTCTTAGCTCTGTATAGGGTAAAGTACAAGCATATCCACACGACCGAAGAGATCGAGCTAAGGGACCGATGGGGTATTCCTAATAATATCACCATCCGATTCCCTACTGTTGGAGAGACACCTTTATCGGTTCGTACCAACGAGTTATTGATTTATACGGAGCTAATGAACTGGGTTCTTCGATTGCCCCTCGACCCTCTTCAGGCCGATTACTTCCACTTGGTCAAACTTTGTCATTCTCAGGCCGGGGCTAACATGTGGTATACCCTAATGGCTTGCATTATGGCGTCGAGGCTCTCCAGGAATGCTTTCACCATGGAACAACTTATCGATGTCTCTGGAGTGGCTAAGAATTCTCACTATCCCTTCTACTCACTTGGTTTTGCTAGGAACCTTAAAGTGATAAAGGATTTTCTAGAGGCCGACAAGAAATAGAAGCAACAATTCCTATTTATTTTCGGATTGTGGTAGACCAGGTTCAAAGATTCTGAGGACCTCCCTCATCGGCTGACCTTGAAGTGGACTGGGCAAGGTAAGTACTTTCACCTAAGTGTTTTCCGACCCTCCACCTTTGGTAAATTCTGACTGTGTGTCTTTTCAGCTATGAAGGGAATCGCTAAGTCCTTTAAGCGCCATGCTAAGTCCGGTAAATCTATCTTTGAGAAGATGAGCCTTTGGGTTGGTGAGCACTGAGACCATAAGTTGCACCAAATATTTATACAGATGAATTTTGGTAAGAGTAATCTGTGGTGATACGATCTTAGTTATAAGAAGACCGCCTCGAAGCTTATGGTGGCACCTCCAAGCGATGATGTCCTTGAATGTTTAGAACGTTTGGATAATGCAGTCTACCTTCCTACTCGGGCCCGAGCTCCGAGTCATCAAGATGCAGACAAACCCGAGGAAGGTGAAGAAGAAAACACTGAGGATAATGTTGGATCTGATGACGATGCTCCTGATGCTCAAGGTGATTCCCAAGACAGGGTGCAAGTCAGTCATCCTGCAGGGGCTCTGGGTGACCATGATGATACCCAAGTAAGGTTACCTCCGGATATGAGGCCATCGGATCATCAACAACCAGCCCCCTCGATCCTCATATATTCTTTCCAACCTCTCAGACTGAAAACATGCCAAGTGATGTTAATCACCAGGTTTAGGTTAGGCCTCAAGGTCGTGCCGGTGCCACAAGGCCATAGAAGTTCACTGTTGAGGACAAAAAGAAAAAAGTTGTTGAGAGTGGGGGGGAGAGTGACAACACTAATCGTCCAAGTCTGCCACTGTCACGAAAGTTTGTGATTGTTGATTCGGACTCTGGTGGAGAATTTGTCTCCACTCGAGGGGAAGGTCAAGAAGGTGGTTCTGATACAGAGGGGTATATTTCTCCGAGATCTCCTTATTTTGACGTTTATGGCAACGATTACGTGGCGAACGAGTTAAATAAATTACTCAATGTTGCTGCTCTACTCGAACGCAAAGCGAATCAGAAGGATCGCTATAAAGAAGAGGTTACTAAGATGAGGGCAGATGTAAATGCTCTAACATTGGAGGTCTCTGAGATGAAGGACAAGGTGAGGGATTCGATCGATCAGGTAACTGAACAAACTAAGATATGCTCTAAAGTGGAAGGCTTAGTCGCTGAATCCGACAATCTGGAAAAAGAGGTGAAAGAACTGAAGGATGAGTTAGCCAAGACATCAGGAGTGACCGCCAAGGTACAGTCTCTGTCTTCCGAGTCTGAAGAGCTAAAGCTGAGGGTCAAAGAGCTGACTGATGAATTGGCTAAGGAGAAAAAGACCTCCGATGAGTGTTTGACTACCATTACTTCCCTTGAGGCTGAACTGTCTGAGGAAATGACCAAATTTGACGATAAAATTGAGAAGTTTATCGTCAAGGATGTCGAACACGACACAAAAGTTGATGGTCTTCTTGAAAGCTATTGCAAAATAAAGGTATATTTCGAAAACTTTGAAGCTAAGAAGAAGGAAAGTCTTGATGAGTATGCTGCTAAGATTGTTGTTCGTCTTGAAGAGAGGGATACTAAATTGAGATCAGCAATGGTAATGGAGATGCATGAGAAATTCCCAGACTTGCACCTTGGTGGTCTTTGGACTCGAGTCATCGAACAACATCGTCCCCCTGGAGTATCTGTGGAAGATTCTGAATTCAGTGAAGACTCGGAGAGCTCTTCGGACTCGGATTCTCCTGCTGAAAGTAAAGGAAATTCAGCCTCCGACTAGTCCGTATTGGGTAGTTCTTGCTTTGTTAACCTTTTATTTTATGATTCCTGTAACAAAAAACATTTAATATAATATTTTCCTTGTTATATGTACTTTTAGTTTTATGTTTTTAGTGTGATGTTTCACTCTCATTTCACTGTTGTCAAACTGGGGGCCGTTATCCATCATAATCTTTCTGGGTATGCCAAAGCAGCAAGAAATGCTAGAGATGATAAATTTGATTACATCTTTTGCCCTTGTTCCTGCTAATGGTTCTGCTTCCACCCACTTGGAAAAATAGTCCACAATAACGATGATTGTTTGACGCCCCCCTGAAGCCATAGGAAGTGGTCCGACCAGGTCTATCCCCAATTTGATCGAAAGGGAGAGATTTTGATATTGACTCTAGAGGTACCCCGGGTAAGTGGATCGAATTAGCAAACCGCTGACAGGTGTCACATTTCTGCACTAGCTCTTTGGCGTCTGCCGAGAGGGTCGGCCAATAGTATCCTGCCAGAAAACTCTTTGTATTAGTGTTTTGTATCCGCACTGCACAGAGCCTTCCCCATCGTGCAGCTCGGAGAGTAATAGTTGTGATTCGTCATTCCTTAAACAGCGAAGTAAGGGACGGCTAAAAGATCGTTTATACAACATATCTCTGAGGACAATGTATCTGTAGGCCTTGAAGCGTATTCTCTTGGCTCTGACTTTATCAACGGGCAGCGTGTCATGGACTAAGAAATTTTGTATTTCGCTTCTCCAGTTTTTTGTTAAAGCTGTGGATATCTGGAGTGCTTCGATGTTACCTTCCTTTGCTTCAGATCCCTTGGTTATAGACGGATTTTCTTGAGTCACTATCCATGGATACTCCTCTGAGTAAGATTCCTTGGCCAAGGAATCAGCCACTGAGTTTCCTGCCCTGTGAACGTGTTCAAATCGGACGTTTTCGAACTCCAAGGTTAGAGCTTTCAAAATTCCCAGATACTTTACCAGATGATCTTTTCTTGCTTCCAAACGTCCGAGGGCAGGGTTCACCAGAAGTTGAGAATCGTTATTCAACTTAACCCGTTTAGCCCCACAAATCTTTGCAAGTCGTAATCCGGCCAGGGTTGCCTTATACTCTGCCTCATTGTTTGATGCTTGAAAACCGAGTTAAATTGCTTGATACATTGCGATGCCATCCAGGGAAGTCAATTGCACACCTACTCCACATACGGATGAGTTGGAACCCCCATCAGTTCAGACTCGCCACTGAGAGTCAGATTTTTCTTTTTTCATGTCCACAACGTCCCTGTCAGAATGAAATTCCACTAAAAAATCAGCTAGCGTTTGCGCTTTGATCGTCGTTCGTGGTTCGAACTCGATATCGAAATCCTCAAATTCCACCGACCACTTAGTCATCCTTCCAGAAACATCGGGTCTTTGTAACATATTATTTAAGGGATACGATGTTCGTACCACCACCGTATGAGCTTGGAAGTAGTGCCTCGTCTTTCGAGCCGATGTTACTAGAGCAAGTGCTAGCTTTTCTAACTTAAGGTATCTATTTTCTGCATCTAAGATGCTTTTGCTTACGTAATAGACTAGTATTGGAAGGCTTGATTCTTCTCGGACTAAAACCGAGCTGACCGCAAAGTCAGACACTGCTAAGTATAGGAACAACTTCTCACCCGGATTTGGCTTTGTCAGCTTTTCCGGGGATGAAAGATGTTGTTTGATTTGATTGAAAGCATCAGAACATTCTTGAGTCTAGTCGAATCGGTTCGCTTTCCTTAGTACTCGGAATAAAGGAGCACACTTGTCTGACGACCTGGATATGAATTTGTTTAGTGCAGTGAACCTTTCGGTTAAAATTTGCACCTCCCTGATAGTTATAGGCGGATCCATAGTACATAAGGCATTTAACTGCACCGGATCTGCTTCGATGTCCTGCTCACTGATTATGTAACCTAAGAACTTTCCAGATCTTACTCCAAACGTGCACTTTTCTGGGTTCAACTTGAGATTTATTTTAGCCAGATTAACGAAAGTTTCTTCTAGGTCATCCAAATGATCTTCATCTCTTAGGCTTTTGACTAACATGTCATCAATATAAACTTTCACATTTCTGCCAAACTGACTTTCGAACGTCTTGTTCACTAACCGTTGGTATGTTGCCCCCGTGATGAAAATCGTGCTCTCCTGATCCCTCGGGTCCGTCCGGATTTGATTGTATCCAGCATACGCATCCATAAAAGACAATAAACGATTTCCGGATGTCGAATCCACAAGCTAATCTATTCAAGCGGGAAAGGATCTTTAGGGCATGCCCTATTCAAATCAATGAAGTCCACACACATCCGCCATTTGTCGTTCTTTTTCTTTACTAACACAGGATTGGCGGTCTATAATGGATATTGTGATTCACAGATGTGGCCCACTTTCGTTAAACGGTCTAGTTCTGCCATTATCGCTTCAGTTTTTTCTTGGGAAAATGATCTTCGCTTCTGAATGATCGGTTGAACGCTGTTCCGAATAGCCAATCTATAACATATGACTTCTTCTGGTACTCTTGTAACGTCCTTTGTACACCACGCAAACAGATGTAATTTTGTTGAAAGAAATATAATTAAGCTTTCTTTTACCTCATGCGATAATCTTGTTCATATCTTGAGATTTTTTCCAGGACCAAACGCATGATCCTCGAAGCCTTCATCAGGGACCATGAATCCAGGGGACTCCCTCGGATCATCAACAGGATCGGAATCCGAATGAGGCCCCTCTGACTGCTATTCTTTTTTGGATCCGACCCCCTTCAACTGCTTGGGGGCCAACGCTGCTTTGTAGCATTCTCTAGCCATTTTCTGACTTGATCTTACAGTTCCGATGTTACTTGCCACTACGTACTTCAAATTTGGTGGACCGTGGATGGCACAACATGCATATTAGACAACCATAATCTTCCAAAGATGGCGTTGTACGATGTGGGTGCGTCTACCACGATGAACAGTACTGTCACTATTTTCTTGAATGGTCCCCTGCAAGCTCCACCATTCCCTTGAACTCTTCGACGACGTCTTCGGTCGCGCCGGTAAATCCCACTATCATCTTGTCGGATCGTAGGATAGTTGGAGGATTGGTTATCTTATTGTAGGTTGTCATGAACATAATATTGGCGGATGTGCCCGTGTCAATCAGAATCTTTCTTATCTCGTTTCTGGAAATCTCTGCTCTAATTACCACGATATCTTCGTGCAGACCAGCAACTTCCCGCATGTCGTCATCCTCAAAGAAAATGATTGGTGATGGGTTCCGGTAAAGGTGTGATGAGGCACCCGCCTCAAACTGTATTGCCAGACTAACGATATGCCTCTTCCTTGAGTAGTTTGATATTCCTGCTACTGTATCTCTCCCAAAAATGGCTAGCGACTCAAAAAACGAACATAACTCACTGACCTTTCCTCGGGGGATTATCTCCTCGACCATGTTCGTGCTATTCCTGTCCAGATTTGGATCAAGATACTCCGTTGCCACATCAAAGGCATCGAGAAATTCTTCTTCAAGCACATCGGAATCCATCATGGTATCATCTTGTCTCGGAGTGATTTCTTGTTTGGGCACCACTGCGGTATTCTTTTTGACAAAGTCAACCAATTTTCCGTTTTCTAATCAACTATTGGACTTCTTTCTTCAAAGCCACACAATCCTTAGTGTGATGCCCAATGTCGTCATGAAACTGACAGTATTTGTTCTTTCTGTGTTCCCTCGAAGTCTGAAGAGGAAAAGGTTTGCGGAAGTGCACGTTTGCACATGCCTTTTCAAAGATCGTGGAGACGCACTCAGTTAATTCAGCATAGTAGGCTGGTCGGACCCCCTTATTTGAGGTTGGTCGGACATACTGTTGAACTGCCTGACCCGCCTGGTGATATTGTTGGTTTTGAGTCGCCCGTTGAGGGGTCTGGTTCGTTGCTTGAAATGTCTGAGCCCGCGGTCAGACAGTTGTAGTCGATTGAGTAGCTTGTGGTCGGACATTCACCGTTATTGTACTTGCTCTGGTCAATTCGGATCCTGATAGAATTGAGACATGGATTCTATCTCTGAGGCCCTGGTTTCCTCGACTAAGATTATTTTTTCTATCTTGTCTAACAAAGCTCCAAACGTCATCGCTTGTGTTTATGCAGCATTATCCTTCATTACCCCCGGAAGAAGACCCATCCGGAAGACAACCAACGCAACTTTGTCCTCGCAATACTCCAATTCCGTCTTGACTTAGATGAATCGCTTGGTATACTCATTCAAACTTTCTCCGATCTTTTGTCGACAGTAAATTATGTTATCTCTGTTAGCACAAAATTTATTGCTTCCGACAAAGTGTTTTCGGAACATACTCCATAACATATCAAAATTCTTTATACACCCTTGAGGCAGTCGGTTGTACCACTTAGAAGCGGCGTTCTTGAACGTCTGAGAGAAAGCTCTACACAGCAACTTGCCGTCGTCATCATAGTTAATCATGAAGACCTTGAACTGTTCAATATGGTTGTCAGGGTCCTGAGTGTCATCGAACTTCTCTAGCTTAGAAATATCAAACCATTTAGAAAGGTGCCCATAAAGAATTTCCGTGGAGAGAGGTGACGACCTCCAATTATGTCTGAACTTGTATGCACTTCCCCCCGGACCGTCATTAGTGGCAGGGTACAATCTTTCCTCGGTTGGAGAAGTAAAATGGTTACTGAATCTGTAATTTTGGTGATAGCTATCGGATTGAGTTTTTTTCCGAGTAGTAACATGGTCCTTGGAGTGCATTTTTATTTTACCAGCATCATCTTTCTTCCTCAAATCACTCATTATCCTGCTAGTCCGATGAGTATGTTTATCCTTCCTTGGATCTTTGTGCCTTCGATCCACCTTATACCTCAAGTCAGTCTCCGAAGAAGAAGAATTATCGGAGCTCAACGAAGTGTATTCGCTAGACTCAGACGGCTCATACTTTTGCTCGGATCTAGCAAGTCTTTTAGAATGTCGATGGCTTTTCCGGCGTCGGCTCTCTTTGGGTATAACAGCGCCTTTGATGTGGTCAACCTCGACCTTTTCTTGTCGGACCTTGGATCTGACCATTTTCGTGTTTGCCACAATGACATCCCTTTCAACATTTAATCTTTCGTTGTCTTCCAACAACTCTTTTCGTCCGGCGACCAAAAGTGACTCCTTTAAAAGTTCTTCCGCACGCCGATTTGGGGCATTGCCCTTGTTCGTGACCTGTTCTTCCATCAGATGGTCTCCATACTCGATATCAACTAAATTTGTGGTCGGATTAGTTTCGATCTCTCCACGCATTTCTGTATCCATAATTTTTTGCTTTTAGTTTCCAAGGTTTTAGAAAATTAATTCTGGGTACCAAACGGTTCCCAAAGACGGCACCACTGATGAGCTCAAAGAATATTTAGTGAGACTCATGAGCGAAGATGTTCGTGTGAAGGGGTCGGACTAGAGAATATCCGTGTGATGTGACAATGAATAGTGAATTACTAGAAATGAAAGAGATAAAAGGAATAAATGTTGTAATTATTAATCAATCATTGGCCCCTTTTCCCAAAAGGGAATGTCCTTTTTATAGGAAAAGAGGTAGAGGGTGAAATTACATGTTTACCATATAAGAGTGGATTTCTTACCCCCACTATTTTACTATTTACAGACAAGTTTTAAGGGACTATCATTTAAGTCCCTCATTTCTTATGTGTGCTTTACCTTAGTCCTTAGCCACTAAATACATGGACTTTGACCTTATTTGTGGGCTAAATTACATGCTAAACACCTATATTTTCCTCCCCTTATCAATAAGGATAATCAGTAAGGGCTTTATTAAATAATTCAACAGAAAAGAGACCAATAGATTGCTTATCAGTGATCCAGGTATCACCATTTTTAATCTCATTAATGTTAATTCTTTTCCTTTTCTTTTTAACAAAATTGTGGAAGAATTTAGTATTTTTATCACCCTCAATGGTCCAGTTAGAGTAGTAGTGTTGTCACCAGAAATATTTTTCCATTCATCTCTTGATGCTAGTTGTTCTCCACAAAAGATAGAAAATTTATCATCCAAAGTCCATATTTCCTAAAACTTAAAACTAGATTTTGATGAGTCCGAATTCTGCACTCTCCCCGGACAAGGACAGAACGGTCCAAGGCCTCCGGACCAGACAGATCACACGGACCAGACAGATCATTTTGAACACTATGACCATAGGACTGTTCGAACTATGACAAAAGTGTTACAGGAAATAAATTAGATTAATATCTAATTTATTTAGTATAATATATATTTAGTATAATATATTGTAGTATATTTATTTAGTCAAAGATTTTATAGTCAATAGTCTATGTAAACTTTAGGAAAATAAATATTCTAGCATTAAGTGTTGTAACTGCTACAAAGTAGTATAAAAGGTGAACCAGACAGATAAGTAAGATATACTTTTTTTGAGAAACACAATACTTTTGACATGGTATCAGAGCGCAGCTGATTTTTTTTCGTAGAGTTTTTTTGTGGTGAGTTTTTCGCGTATTTTGGGTGGTGAGTTTTTTTTTCTTTTCTGAATTTCGAGAGTATTTGGGGAGATTTTTTTTCTGATTTTCGAGAGTATTTGGGTAGTGAAATATTTTTTTTCTTTTGAGAATTTGGGGATTTTAGTTTTATTTCAGATTTTTTTTGTTCTCGTGGATCTGTTTTCTTGGTTACATCATGTCACTCGATAAATTCGAGCCGTTTCATATTAAATTTACGGGGAAAAATTATTCTGCTTGGGAATTTCAATTTCAATTCTATGTGAAAGGAAAAGAATTATGGGGTCATATTGATGGGAGTGATCCTGCCCCTCTAGATGTTAATGCTTTGTCTAAGTGGGAAATAACAGATGCTAGAATCATGACTTGGATTCTTAGTTCGCTTGAACCTCATCTTGTTCTCACCTTGAAGCCCTATAAAACCGCTGCTGGTATGTGGAATTATCTAAAGACAATTTATAATCAAGACAACTCTGCTAGAAGATTTCAATTGAAGTATGAATTGGCCAATTACACTCAAGAAAGTCTTTCCATTGAAGAATATTTTTCAGGTTTTCAAAACCTTTGGGCAGATTATTCAGATATAATTTATGCCGATATTCCTGCTTCAGCTCTTTCTGCTATCCAGACAATGCATGCAACCAGCAGACGAGATCAGTTCTTAATGAAGCTATGACCGGATTTTGACATCGCACGGTCTAATCTGATGAATAGTCATCCTGTACCATCTTTGGATGCATGTTTGGGTGAACTTCTTCGTGAGGAGCAGCGAATGATAACTCAGGCATCTATAGAACATCAAGCTAGTATCAATACACAGGTTCCGGTAGCTTATGCAACACAAGCGAGAAATAAAAATAGAGACATGCGTGCCATCCAATGCTATAGTTGTAATTCTTTCGGCCACATTACTCGGGATTGTCCCAAAAAGGTCTGCAACTACTGCAAGAAACAAGGGCACATCATCTCTGCTTGTCCCACTCGACCTGAACGACGACAAGGTACTGCTTATCATGCCTCCACCAGTGCTTGTTCTACTGCATTGCCTACTGCCTCGCCGATTGTTCATATTCCTTCTCCAACAACAAATCCAAACACACTTACTCCTGAAATGGTTCAACAAATGATAATTTCTGCTTTTTCTGCTTTTGGACTCTCAGGTAATCCAAAAAATTATTCCACACCACGGTATTTCGATTCTGGAGCCTCAAACCATATGACAAATACCGTTGTTCCTCTGTCTAATGTTAAAAAATATGATGGAGATCTGAAAATTAACACTGCTGATGGTCATTCTGTGCCTATTAGTCCTGTTGGTGATCTTTCTTCCATATTCACTAATGTTTTTGTGTCTCCTGACCTCTCCACAAATCTTATTTCTGTTGGTCAATTGGTTGATAATAATTGTCATGTCACTTTTTCTCCTTCTGGTTGTGTTGTGCAGGATCAAGTGTCGGGAAAGATGATTGCGAAGGGTCCTAAAGTAGGACGACTCTTTCCATTATATAAGTCTCCTTCCATTAATATTCCTAGTTTTTATTTTTCGTTTGCTTGTAATGTTGTTGGTTCGCGAAACCAAATGTGGCATAGACGTCTAGGTCATCCACATTCTGATGTCCTTCGTACTTTGGTTCATTCTGGATTATTGGGCAATAAAATAAGTTCTTCTCATGATCTTTCTTTTGATTGTACATCATGCAAACTTGGTAAAAGCAAGGTTTTACCTTTTCCTCATCATGCATCTCGTGCTTCACAATGTTTTGATGTTATTCATAGTGATGTTTGGGGGATTGCACCCATTATTTCTCATGCACACTACAAGTATTTTGTTACATTCATTGATGATTTTAGTCGTTTTACTTGGGTTTACTTCCTTCGGGCTAAAGCTGAAGTTTTTTCAGTTTTTAAACGCTTCCTTGCATATCTTGACACTCAATTTTCTGCCAATATAAAAGTTTTACGATCTGATTCTGGGGGTGAATACATGTCACATGAGTTTCAAAACTTTCTTCAAAATAAAGGGATTCTCTCTCAGCGTTCTCGTCCTTCGACACCACAACAAAACGGTGTGGCTGAGAGGAAAAATCGGCATCTTCTTGATGTGGTAAGAACTATTTTACTTGAATCATCTGTTCCTCCTCGTTTTTGGTGTGAAGCCCTTTCTACTGCTGTTTTTTTGATTAATCGCTTACTTTCTCCTACATTAAATCACGTTTCTCCTTTTTATAAGTTGTTTGGTCATTCTCCTTCATATTCTGATCTTCGTACCTTTGGATGTGTTTGTTTTGTACACCTCCCTACTCATGAACGTCATAAACTTACGGCTCAATTTGTAAAATGTGCTTTTCTTGGTTATGCCATTCCTCATAAGGGTTATGTTTGTTATGATCCTCATGCTCGTCGTCTTCGGGTGTCTAGGAATGTGATTTTTTTTTTAAAATCAATATTTTTTTCCATCTCATGTTGATCAACTTCCTGCATCTTTATCTCTCATGCCAAGTTTTTCTGATATTCCAAAATCTATAGAAAGATTTAAACCTGGTTTTGTATATCGACGACGTAATCGAGATGAGTCTGGTCCCACTACTGTGATCCCTTCTAATATTGTCTCGACGCCTGATCCTGCTCTTGATTCCACAACTCTTCGTCGATCTGCTCGTCCTTCTCGACCTCTTGATAGGTATGGTTTTTCTTCCCCCGTCTCTCTTGTAACTACTTTATCTAGTATTTCAATTCCCACTAGCTACAAACAAGCCATGGAACATGAGTGTTGGCAAAACGCAATGCAAGTAGAACTTCAAGCACTTGAGGAGAATCATACATGGGATATTGTTCATTGTCCTCCTACAGTTAAACCAATTGGGAGTAAGTGGGTTTTCTCTGTGAAACTACGTTCTGATGGCTCTTTGGAGCGATATAAAGCCCGTCTTGTAGCTCTGGGTAATAAACAAGAATATGGGATTGATTATGAGGAGACATTTGCTCATATTGCCAAAATGACCACTGTTCGAAGCATTTTGGCTATTGCTGCTTCACAATCGTGGCCGTTGCATCAAATGGATGTTAAGAATGCTTTTCTTCATGGAGATCTTCAAGAAGAGATTTACATGAAGCTTCCATCTGGTATGAGTACTTCTTCTCCTCATGATGTCTGTAAGTTAAGGTGTTCTTTGTATGGGCTCAAACAAGCACCGCGAGCTTGGTTTGAAAAGTTTCGTCGTACACTTCTTTCTTTCAGTTTTGCCCAAAGTCAGTATGATTCTTCTTTATTTTTCCACACATCTACATCGGGTGTAGTCCTTCTCTTGGTTTATGTGGATGATATTATCATCACCGGTAATGATTGTAGTTTGATTACTAAGCTTCAAAAACAGTTATATGCAACTTTCCATATGAAATATCTTGGCCAACTTACATACTTCTTAGGATTAGAAGTTCATCGTCGGGCTAATGGTATTTTTTTGAACCAACAAAAGTATATTCAAGATCTTATCACTTTGGCTGGTCTGGAGGATGCTTTTTCAGTTGATACTCCCATGGAGGT
Organism: Limnanthes douglasii subsp. nivea; assembly: GCA_036936605.1. Lineage (NCBI taxonomy): Eukaryota > Viridiplantae > Streptophyta > Magnoliopsida > Brassicales > Limnanthaceae > Limnanthes > Limnanthes douglasii. The sequence goes on from JAUPFV010000003.1 coordinate 170,112,083, forward strand.
AAATGTCAAATTTAGGAAAAATGAAGGGAACCTTTTGGATGATCCTACTCTTTATCGGCGCTTGGTTGGGAGTCTTATCTACTTGACAACTACGCGCCCTAATATATCATATGCTGTTCATCAAGTCAGCCAGTTTATGTTCTCTCCTCGACATCTACACCTTGCTGCAGTTCGACGCATCATTCGCTATCTTCAAGGCTCGTCTACACGTGGTTTGTTCTTTCCAGCTGGCTCATCTCTTCAACTTGTTTCCTATAGTGATGCTGATTGGGCTGGATGTCCAGATACACGTCGATCTACTACAGGTTGGTGTATGTTTTTAGGCAACGCTCTAATTTCTTGGAGGTGTAAGAAACAAGATCGTGTTTCTAAATCCTCTACCGAAGCTGAATATCGTGCCATGTCTAATGCTTGTTCCGAAATTGTATGGCTACGCGGTCTTCTTGAGGAGGTTGGATTTCCTCAAACAACTTCTACCCCTCTTCATGCTGATAACACTAGTGCCATTCAGATTGCCACCAATCCTGTTTTTCATGAGCGCACCAAACACATTGAAGTTGATTGTCATTCCATTCGAGATACTTTGGAAAAACGGGTGATATCTCTTCCTCATATCTCTTCTGATCTCCAAGTGGCTGATATTTTCACCAAAGCTATGACTCGTCAGCGGCATCAATTTCTTATTGGCAAATTGTTACTGGTTGACTTACCAGCATCAATTTGAGGGAGGGTGTTACAGGAAATAAATTAGATTAATATCTAATTTATTTAGTATAATATATATTTAGTATAATATATTGTAGTATATTTATTTAGTCAAAGTATATTTATTTAGTCAAAGATTTTATAGTCAATAGTCTATGTAAACTTTAGGAAAATAAATATTCTAGCATTAAGTGTTGTAACTGCTACAAAGTAGTATAAAAGGTGAACCAGACAGATAAGTAAGATATACTTTTTTTTAGAAACACAATACTTTTGACAAAAAGTACTAAAAAACCTAAACACTTCTTGACTAAGCTACTTGCTCTCCTACTTATAGCTCATGGGTCTTTGAACATTACCCAGGTCCATTAAACATGACCCGAAAGCCCATAAGGGCCCAAACATCAGGGTATAAATACCCAACCACCTGCATTAAGTGTGGGTAATGAGAATTAACTGCTACCAGGCTGCTTAATTATCTCTCTACTCTCTACTCTAAATACATAACACCCACACACTGCCATAAAACACCAACTAAAATTACTAGCCTACCCTCATGCGATTATTATCCACACCAAATTAGCGACCACAGTGGGAGGAGAAGGTGCCTGAATCAAGCATTCAAAACCAGCTAAGAAAATATGTCTGAATGAATCCGGACAATCCAGAACTACCACCAGCTTTGCTCGAAGTGGTGGGAGAGAACGATGAATACACTGTCGAAGAGTGTGATAGGCTAAAGGGTGAAATAGAAGCTCTGAGGGCAGAAAATGCCAAGATGGGCGTGAAAGAAAAGTCCAAAGCATCGGTTGCTCATCACACCGATAACCCCAGAGAGCATGAGTCTTCAAAAACTCATGTGAGCACCAAAAAGACTCATGCCAGTTCTAAAAAGTCTCACCGGTCCAAGCCTGTGGAGAGTTCTGACTCAAGCTCAGAGTCTTCTGATAGCTCTTCGAACGATGAAGGAGTTGAAAAATCTTTATCCTCAAGTAGCGATGAGGGTCGAACTAGAAAGAAACAAAAGCATATCAAAAAGTATTCAAGAAAAAGGGATAGACATGGGAGGATGAAGAAGAATATTGGTAAAGGGTCATCACACAGCCGGAGGCATGTGGACAAGATGCTGATGGATCCCTTCGCTTTCCACGATGAACCAGGTATCTTTGCAACTCCCAATGAGGATAATGTGTTCACTCGTGGAAGGAATTGGAGGCAATCTCAATTGTCTTCTAAAATTCTGTCCGGAAACCTCCCCAAGAGGTTTGACAGCACCAAAATAGAGAAGTACGATGGCAGTACTGATCCGGACAACCATCTGGAGCAATTTAAAAACTTCATGATGAACTTTGACGACGATGATAAACTACTTTGTAGGGAATTCTCCCAATCATTCACGGGGAGTGCTCTGAAATGGTACAACAGTCTGCCTCAAGGGTTATATTAAAGATTTCGATACTTTTTGGGTAGCCTTTCGAAGGCAGTTCGTAGGGAGTAAAGAGCTAAAGGGCAATGGAGACACAATAATCCATTGTGCCCAGGAACCAAATGAGTCCTTGAAAGAATATATAAGCTGTTTCGTGAACACCAAGAATGGGTTAGCTGATTGCTTCGAACATGTAGCAATAGCATCCCTGAGACATGGTTTGAACCCAGGCAATCTAGCTGATTTAGTGACCAGAAAGAAGGTCATAACATGGGGAGGGTTGCTGAATCAGGTTGGCAAACGGATAAATGTTGATGAAACAAAGAAAACCAGGGTGCACATGCAGGTGAGGTCTACTCCAGTGGCACCAAATCCAATCAGAATCAGTCCGGGAACAAAGCAAGAGAGACCGGACAGGGGCATGGTAGGGCAAAAACTCAGTCTCAGCCAGCTGCTCCTGCTCAGAGTCAACAATCCAAAAACAAGAGAGGGCCATGGGTCCAACCGGAGTGGTTCGCAGAGTTAAAAGAAAGTGTGACCACTATTTTTGATAAAACAAAAGATGAGGTGCATTACCGGAGACCGACAACATTGCAGTCTCCCAGAGAGCATCGCAATAACTCTTATATATATATATATATATATATATATATATATATATATATATATATATATATATATATATATTAACTTCTACTGTTTTATCGATTCAGTTCCAAACCGATAAACTGGTAGAATCGATTTGGAACCGAACCGATAAAACGGTAGAAGTTAATATATATATATATATATTGGAAAGTTTTCGCGTATATGGTTTAATTTTAATCAGTAATTGTAGATATATGAATCGTGCTTTGAAATCCTCGGAGTATGTGAAGTTGTTAGAAATGGTGGTGTTTGGAGGAGTGAAGCAATTGATGAAAACTTTGGCCAACTTTCATGAGCTTTCTGAGTACAAGGATGACGACGTGATTGCCGTCGTGGCAAAATTCAACAATCGATACATCATCGAATGCACGGTGATGCGTCGATTTTAGGGAGGAAAATAGTAGAGAGATTGACGTAGAAATGACGGATATTAATGAAGAGACACAAGAGATTTTTGTTAAAATTGATAAGGAAAAGAAAACAAAAATTAGAACTATTTTGGTTTGGAATTGTTAGAGAATAGAATTAGGACTTAGTAAAAATATGAGGATATTTTGAAAAAACAATTTGAATCGGTTAGAATTAAAATAAAACTTTTTGAATTGTGGCGGGTTATCCTATCGGGACCGGATTTAGCCAAAACCAAAAAATTATAACACGACCATCCGACGTTATGAACAAACTATGGTCTATAATGGCACAAACTTATCTTTCTTAATAAATCTAATTAAAATGCTGCCAAACGGCATTATACTTTGATTTTATAATTCCATATGTACTATATATATATATATATATATATATATATATATATATATATATATATATATATATATATACACGCGCAAACAAACAAACAAGGAATAAAACCTACATAATCTAAAAACGACAAATAAGTAAACTATATGATATTTGAAATTACAATATACAAAACAGACAAAGATAGAGCAAAACTTTATTACTACTACTAGTCAAGACTCCAGCTCATACTACACACGCGCTTCATGCCACAGTCCCACAACCACAAGAATCCAATTTAAACGACTTCGTACCGGGACTCGTCTTTTTAACCGCCGCATACCTCGTCGAGAAGCTCCGGTGGCTGCCGTAATCGGCATCTCCGTCGAAATCTCCATTCTGCCCAGGGCCTTCATCGAAATTCAAAGAATAGCTACACGGATCGTAATGGAATTTTCCGTGATATATTTTTGATAAAAATATGCATACAAAAAGAAAAATATAAATCTATATTTTTATATAATTAAAAAAAATATACGTCAGTGTGAATTATTGATTTATAAAGTTATATATATAAAGTTATATATATATAAAGTTATATATTTTTAAAATAAAATATACATAACTTTTTTGTTCAAGGTCATGATGGAGTTGTAGATGACAACTGGTTTTGAATTACTCTTCATTACATAAATAAAACTTTGACATACTATTCGTGGCTATATAAAATAAATGCTATTTGTTTTAATTTATATAATTTAACATTTGTTTCAAAGTAAAAGAATTAAAAAATGCTAATATAAAGTAAAATCTAATTGAATGCTCATATAAGTTCAAATCTAGTTTCATTTAATACATTTCTTTTTCATATTAAAGAATATCCATCATAAATAGTGTGGTTTAATATTAATAGATTACTATAATATGTATACATAATTTATATTATACATTTTAAAACGTTGGTTGTGTGTGATAGACTTCTAGTTGCCTTATTTCTTTTTAAACCAGAATTTGGTTCCATATTTGTAACTTTCATCTTATCTGAACCGAGCTTTATTTGGTTCCATATTTGTAACTTTCATCTTATCTGAACCGAGCTTTACTGCAATGTACGGATTTTGTTTAATTTCGAAACAATGATGGATGTTTTAGGGATTTTGGGTTCAAAGTTTCTGCCACGGATGTATTCGATGGATATTTGGTTTCGACATGTTTGGCTTCTTAATTTATCAATTTCGCAACCAACTTAGGATCAGAAAGAAGTCTAATGAGTAAATCCAGATCAACAGCTTTTTCCCACCTTACATTTCAAGGATATAGATAATGCAGAATAAACAACTGTTATTGCATCTGCTACTAAAATACTATATAGTGGTATCAAACCTTTGGACAATTCTTGTATCTTGTTTATCTGCCCGAAAAGTTAATAAATAATATTTTTATAATAAATTATAATTTTATAATATTGCATATTGTACGATCCAATAACACAAAACTGTAATATATTTGACATTTAAAAAAATTAAAGAAAAATAAAACTATATCATGTCTGTATTAACTAAAAAGTTTAATAAAAAACTAAATCGGTATCAAAGGATAATATTGATAGCAATAGTTTATTGATATATTTTTATCGGTTCAAGCACGTGATATATTTTTATAATATATGTATTTTTATTGATATATTTTTGATAGCAATAGTTTATTTAAAATTTATATATATATATAACCTCTCGTGAGATATTCGTACCAAGTTGGGTAAAAATGGAACAGTATAAGTAAAATCAATCAAAATTATACTACGTTTATTATAAATTTATATTTGATCATTTATGAAGTAGATATTTTACCATCTATAAAAAAATATTAGAGATAAATCTGAATCATTAAATTCTACTTAAATGGTTGGGATTTCATTTATAAATTGTTGGGATTTCATTTATAAATCTAAGTACAAGACTGAGACATTTCTTTTATACAATATACTTATTTTTATATTTTATATAAATAAAAGATCATTTCTTTCAATCAACATTATTTATTTATAAAAGGACCTCTGCTTTGCCTACTTTCTGGTGGAATCATTTTCAGAAAATGTCAAACGAATTGACGCCCTACAAAACCCATCAACAACCTGTTATTGAGCCATTCTTCAATTGTACTCATAGATTTATAAAACTTTATTTATGAAAATAATCAAATCTTGAAATTGAAGTAATAAACTAGTTCCTTGTAACTCACTCAATAGAGCATGTAACAACCAATATATACACCATCACAAACCCTACCACTCCACACTTTGAGAGATTAATATTTACAAAACCATGAGCTGAAGAAAAAAGAAACACAAGGAAAAACAATGGCACCAGAACTATATAGTCATGGACAACCTCCTTCTTCTGGTACTTCTCAGCTCGTAAAATTTTCGCCTCCAGCCTCATCGTTAAGCCAACCGTACGGGCTTCGAATCGGCAAAATAATCAAAATTCCCGTTAGAAAATTGATTCCTGTTCTTGTTTTCATCCTCTCAAGCTATTCCGTCATCAGACTACTCAGAATCAGTTTCATTACTTCCTCTCCAACGCACACGTTACGTGAATATACAACTAGTGAAATTAAACACCGCTGGAGCAGCACGAGCATTCTCTCGGATAAAGAGCTGAAGCTCCTGTTGAATTTGATTACTAAACGAGCACCATGTAACCTCCTCATTTTCGGGTTCCAGCCAGCGTACCTTACTCTTGCTTCGATCAATACAGGAGGCATCACAGTTTTTCTAGATGATACTCATCCTGATAAAATCAACACCATCAATCTAAATTCAAGCACACAACGAGTTTACAAGCTGGACCAACGTCAGATTCCGGCTAAGATGGCGTACAAGCTGCTTAAGCAAGCACGGCAGGACCCGGAGTGCGGTCCGAATCCAGGGATGCTAAGAAAATCAAAATGTAAATTGGGGTTGAGAAAATTACCGCAGGAAGTGTATGAGATTAAATGGGATGTGGTTTTGGTGGACGGACCGAGTGGGGACGGGCTAGATGCACCGGGCAGAATGGCGGCAATCTATACCGCGAGTGTGTTAGCCAGGTCTGGTGGCACTATAACAAATATTTTAGTTCATGATGTTCACAGAACAATTGAGAAGTGGTTTTCTTGGGAGTTCTTGTGTGAGGAGAATTTAGTTTCTTCCAAAGGACGTCTGTGGAATTTTCAGCTTAATGATCAATCAAACGCTACCAGATTTTGTTCACGGTAAAATTACACATCAAATCATGTCAACGTACAAAGATTTTAATAACAAGCTCTTGCATTGCGTTTTGTATGAATTGCGTTGTTGGAAATTTATGGTATGTTTAGAATTGCATTGTTGGAAATTCCGGGTATGTTTAGAATTGCATTGTTGGAAATTTATGGTATGTTTAAATTTGTATTTATGACCGGTAGATGCCTCAAATATTTATCAGGAAAACTAAAGCATTCCATTATCTTCCAAATTTGCCAATTCTTCTATATATACTTCAGAAGAAAATTATAAGTATGACCTGCAATTTTCAACTCTATATTGCACACCTGTTACATTTTTCTATGAATTACAGAAAACAACTGCTACTAATTTCAATGGCTTCGACGGGTATTGATAAAGGCAAGTAACCCAAGCTCTATCTCGGAAGGTAAAGCAGACTGTCACCTAGTTGCTTTGCATATTCTGAGATAACGGCTAGAACACAAACTTCCCATGTCCTTGCTATTTCTTTGAGAGACTGAGGTTCCGACAGGGTTGGTAAAGTTAGCTTAAACCTTCTGAGTGCTTTGCACCGAAGATCTTCATCTTGGTTACTGTTGCAAAAAAATACACAAAAGTGTTTAAAACATGGAAGATAATCCTACAATCTGTATATACTTCAATACTGCATTCATTTGAGAGCCATGTCCATTTTAGATTACATCTGCAATACTGCTTTTATTAGAGAACCATACTTCTTAAACAAAATCTTTGTCAAAGTAAAAGTAACAATTGAAACAAAATCCTTCCAGCTTCCAGATTTCTACCTGATATCTGCTGAAACATCATCTAAAAGTTTTGGGGAGCAGTTGGGATAACTCGAGGGAACCAGCAAACGTAGCGTCTGTATTTGTAGCAGCAAATGAACAAAAATTGGTATAAAACAACATATATGCATAGAAAGGTTAAAAAAGACTTACCCTGTGAGCTGAAAGATGTGATTTTAAGCGCGGGCTGAGCGTCACCGGAATTGTAGAGAACGTAACAAAAGTTCCTTTGGAAGAAACTGCTATTGCACTTGGATCAGTTATTTCGTCCACGATGTCTACGATGGTGTAAAAAAGTTGCGCATTGATTTCCTTTATCTCTTTCAAAAGGGGAAGAGTAGCCTACAAAAAGACCAAATTTCTTTACATTAAATATACACAGAGGAACAGTTGCAGAAGCTATCTTGCTCCTCAAACAAAAGAAACAGATTTTCATGTTCTGACTTTCCTTTTTTAAGTCTATCAACCCAAATACTGCAAAAAATATTTACTAGAAATAACTTATAATCAAAATCACTATATGAGTGCAATACCATTAACAAAGCCAAGGATTTCTTTTTTAATGTTTTTGTTCCAAGACATTTTAATGTTACAACCAGTTCTAAGACATTTTAGTGATCACTCTGTATGTCAACTAACAAAATCAGCACCTAACAATTTTACAGAAAAGGCGCAAACTTAATAACTACCTCGATTTTTTGCCTCTTGAAGCTACGCGTTGCAGTGGTTACCGGCCTAAGGTGGCAACACACTGATTTCTGTTCCAGCTCTTTTTTCTGATGCTGATGTGGAACCATGCTAGAGTGCGCAATGCGGGATTTAACACTTGGATGCAACATGTCTACCGCAATTGGTTTTTTCGGCCCATATGCATTTACACAATCTATAATATATTTTTCATAGAGCGGCCACTTCTCCTTTAAACCAGGTGAAATATCAGATTTGGAAAATTGCAAAAGTTTTATGTAGAATTGCATTTTGGTATCTAATCTTCTGATTTTTCCAGTTTGATCTGCATATGCCTGTGTGGTAAGAGTGGCGGTCTGCAGTTACAAGCAAGCAAAGTTACTGTCAAATGTCAGAAGACTACTCAGAAGCTCACATATGTATGAACTCAGAAGTTACCTTCTCAAGCCGAGCAACTGCATTTCGGTGAGTTTGATGCAGAGCAGGTAAGTACCTTGCCTTTATGCTTTGTATCTGAAAAATGGGTTTCAATTCGTAAACTCTTAAACACTTTGGTTTGGTAGACATAAAATTTTAGCAAGTTGAAGAGTTAATGTTAAATGCATAGAAACAAATATTTCAAAGCTGTTAGAAGCTTAGAGAAAAATTGCTTTCCGTAATTCATTACACTGTTTCCTCTTTAGTTAATAATACAAGCTTATTACTTGATTCTATTTGACATTTTAAGTTATTATTGTGGAAACCTGAATGTAGTATATCTATACGATACGTTCGCGGGAAACTTGAATGTCAAATTACCTTCTGATAGACCTCCTCTTGCCAGTCTCCCCCATTTGCACGTAAGGTTCGGTCTGTGAAACCTGCATACTTTATATCAGTTGAATTGATAGTACCTAAACTTCTCTTAATAGATTTTAATGCAGTTATAACGACGACTCGAATATTACTAGGAGGTCAGACTATGTATATACAAGAACAAAAAGAAAATGCTTAGCAGCAATAATACATGTTCATAATCTAAAAGGAAATTCAAGATCAATTATTGCAGATATATGAACACTTGTGATTTGTTCTGATGATCGAAGCATGAGTTCAGAAGCTGAAGCAAAATAGAGTTACAACTGAACTGATAAACCAATCCTAAATCATTACTTTGAGATCCCAACTGCTGTTGCTGTGCTATTGGTAGGTTGTTTTGTTGAGTCATCAACAACTGCTGCAAGTTGGGCGGTTGGTTTTGTTGGTCCATGTTGGGCTGTTGGTCATTGCTTGCCTGCTGATCTGCTGCAATTGGTGTATGAGGACTGGCGAACCTTTGAGAAAACGACTGTTGTGAGGCAGCAGAACCTTGTTCTCTAGATGTCATATTTGGTACATTTTGGGATACAATATGTTGGGGTATTTGAGATGGATTAGCTGCTATCGAGTTAGCGAGTGATTGTTGTTGCCGAGGAACCTGGGGTTGCATACCGCTAGGTCCTGTTGTAAGCAAAAATGAGGACACAAAATAAAAAGAAAGATTCTGAAGGCACGGAAACAAACAGAAAGTATTGCTGCTGAAAATATTAACAAACAAATGCGGGAACAAAGGTAGTGCATGGAACAAGATGAAGAATAGCTAGGAATTTTGAAAAATAAACAAAAACTCATTTGGATACATGTTTAGAACCTAAACATACTTAGAGATACTCTATAGGCATTGAAAAAGTGTATCGAATATTTCCCTGTTTGATTGTAACTACAGTTGCATACCTGACTCAAAACGTCTTTTTATATCACTGAATATTTGCTCCAATTCGGACTCAGACCATTCAACCTCTTCCTCGTAACTCGAAGAATCACTTGCATGGCTGTTTAGCGGAGTCATCAACAACGGCTCAGGATCGAACCATTCAACCTCTTCGTCATAACTTGAAGAATCACTTGCATGGTTGTATAGCGGAGTCATCAAGAACTGCTCCAAGTTGAGCGGTTGGTTTTGTTGGTCCATGTTGGACTGTTGGTCATTGCTTGCCTGCTGATCTGCCGAAATTTGTGTATGAGGACCAGCAAACTTTTGAGAAAGCGACTGTTGTCCCAATGAAACATTGGGCATGTTGGAATTCTGGTCTACAACATTCGGAGATGGTTGTAAGGCAGCGGAACCTTGCTCTGTAGATGTTATATTTGGTACAGTTTGGGATACAATATGTTGGGGTAGTTGAGATGGATTAGCAGCATTGGCATGTTTGACACGCCGTGTCACCGGATCCCTCGCGGGTGGAGGAGGTCTCATAAAGGATAAAGATTCAGAGTAGCGAGATTTCTTGGTTGCTTGACCTACCATGTCCATGGGGATGATCTAACGAAATGGGATCACATTTTAGGTTAGTCCATGAAAAATAAAATGCATAGGTTTCGAAAAGAATCTGTACAAAGATTGAAAAAAAGAAGATTATGGGAATGAGACTACTCACTTGAAAATAGACTCTAACAAAGTAATAAATCAGCACACTTTTCCGGTTTAGGAGAGTCTTACGAAAGCTGAAAGGATGGTAGAAGAGTTATTAGTAAGTAAAGGTGGAAGGATAGAGAGAGCTTTTTATAAACAGATAGCAGAGTTTTTTATTAGGATTCAAACAGATATATTTGGAATTCAAATTTTAAACTTCAAATATTATCTTACAATATATTTAAAATCTAGTTTATATATCTATAAGAAATTAGTTGTAGTTGGGATAGGATTTAAATTTCAAATTTCAAATTTCAAATATTACCTTTCAAATATATTTAAAATCTCTGTTATATATCTATAAGATTTTAGTTATATAGTTTGGATAAGACCTAATTAGTGAATTAGAACAATATCCATAGAAATCAGCTAAAGTTCCACTTCCGCAGTCCGATTCTTACTAAGAAATCGCTAAACATGTCATGACCTAGTAGTGAAGTATCATAAAAAGAAGAAGTTGGATAAATTACATGAGAATGCGAAGTGATAACTAAGAAGAACAGTCCGACAATAATTGTCAATGCAATCTTATGTAACTTTGATAGATTTACAGAAGAAGAGAAAAGAATTAGAAGATTTAGGTTTGGGAGAGATTATAGTGGAGTGTATATATAGATGGATAGAGACGAAATTATATTTTATTTTTCTTCTTATTTAAGATAACAAGAAATAGAAATAGCGATTAGAAAGGAAGATAACCCTTTCTACTTCTACTTCTACTTCTACGGGATTTTTTTCTTCTCTTTCGCTATATTCCCTCTCCTGCTATATTTTCTCTCCTTGAATCTCTCTCTGACGGAAACAGAATGATCTCCCTATTTTTTTTACAGTAATTAAATTATATGTATATATTACTAATATTAGATTAGATATGATTTATGTTGATGATTCATTCTCTTAAGTCTCTTAATCTACTGGCATTGGTTAAAGGAAGAAACTAAAACATTTCAATGATTATGAAATTTATACCTGATTTTGCTACTTCAAGCACACAATTCAAACAAAATAGTATCATTTGCTTTCAAAGGCCCCTTCCATCCACCGCCACAGTCTACCACTGCTGCAAAAGTGCACATCAACCAGGCCTCTTTTGTAAGGCATTCAATTTCTCTTCGGATTTCAACCTCATTCGCTGCTCATACCGATCACTCAAAACATAATCACTAAACCTCCAGCTTTTACCACCAAATCGGCCGTTTCGTTGCCTATGCCCGAACCGTGCGTCTGGAGAGCGATTCGTCTCGCGTTTGGGAGAAGCACCACTGGTTCTCCACATATCGGGGTTGTTCACGCTCTCTTCCGCCCGGATCTGGGTACGAACCTTCATACTCTACTCGACGACTCACCGGCGATGGATTTCGAGTCGATGATAGAGGAAGAAAGCAAATTGCTGTAAAACTGGAAAAAAGAGGTACGGGTGCACAAAAGCTAAACCTGATTGATAGACTTAGAAAGCACTACCAATTACGTTTTGTGTATCAAATGAGCATCAAGCCCACACTCCAACTAATTTAGTTTTTATTTAAAAATGGTTCCTTTGTTTGGTAACAATTTATTTGTCGGTTAGATTGTAAAGTTTTGGAGTTTAGATTGACTGAGTAAATGTATATATTTTCACAAAATTCTGTTTGAAATTATAAAATTAGGAAGCACTAAACAATTTTTTTATTTAATCAATTAAACAAGGTCTCTACTAAGAGAACCATATTTTTGCGACATTTTTTCAAACGCTATGTATATTGATTTCACTTTTTTTATTTATATATATATATATATATATATATATATATATATATGCAAAAACATATATTATATAAATTTGGACCTGAATAAGACGGTTTAGATAAAATTAAATAAAATTATAATGTTTAAATTTAGTTATTTATTATAAAACTGATCATTTATAAAATATATATATTTTATACATCTCACTTTTATTTATATATTACTTGTTGTTTATATGAATTTGATTAGAATTGGACGGTTTTTAGATAAAATTAATTAAAATACATAAATCTAAATATTTATTATTATCACTGTTTGTAAAAAAAAAATATTATAATCACTGTTTGTTTGTAAAGAAAAATATTTGAGTAAAATTTGGACGGTTATATTTAAATATTATTTAAGCCGATCTTGATAATTTATTCATATTATTTTTATTTTTTATTATATTATTTTTTGTTAGTATTATTTCTAATAATATATTTTTTTTCCTTATTATTCCGGTTATTTGTATTCATGATAAATTTACTCATGCTATTTTTATGGGTTAAATATTATTTAAGATTCAAAATTCTAACTATTATCTACTTAAGATCCATCTTTTCATGTATTTTTTTTAAAAATCCATTTCATTTCAATATTTACTATTTACATGATTTCTTGTTTTTCTTTTGTTTTCGTATGATTTTGATTGTGTTTTTACTTGATTTTGAAGTTTGATTTCAGATATCTATTTAGATATAAGTCGATTTGTGAGTTTAGGTAACTCGATTTTTTATTTCGAAATATTAGGGTACTCGAGATCTGTTTTGTTTTTGGTTTTTGGTATTCTTTTGGTTTTACGTTGCTAACGTAGTGTAACTGTTGTATTTCAGTTAGGTTTTTGTCGATCTTAGTGTGTTTGTGTGTTTCTCGAAATTTGTGTTTGAGTAAGGGTTCAGGGTTTAAGTCGTAGAAGATGCAGTAGAGGAGATGTGAAACCTCTTTTATTTTACACATTGATAGTTGCGAAACGTGTTAATTCCTTTGTACAAATAGATGCGAAACATTGGTGTAAAATATAATTTTTTTAAAAAAAATCAAGACATTTCATGAATGGTATTAGTTTTGTTCGACTTAAAAAAAACAAAATCAATGGTATTTTTGTATATTTTTTTCCAGAGTTACGATTTAAAATACACAAACTTTTAAAATTTAAAATTTATAGTGTAAACAGAAAGAAGAGGTTTTTAGTAGGATTGAAACAAATATATTTCGAATTCAAATTTCATATTAGTTATAGTTTGGATATATGTAATTAGTGAATTAGAACAATATCCATATAAATCAGCTAAAGTTCCACTTCCACATTCCAATTCTTAAAGTGAACTATCATACAAAAAAGAAGTTGGATAAATTACATGAGAATGTGAAGTGATAACTAAGAAGGACAGTCCGACAATAATTGTCAATGCAATCCTATGTAACTTTGATAGATTTACAGGAGAGGAGAAAGAATTAGAAGATTTAGGTTTCGGAGAGATTATAGTGGAGTGTATATATAGATGGATAGAGACGAAATTATATTTTATTTTATTTTGTTTATTTATTTTTATTTAAGATAATAGAAATAGCGATTTGAAAGGAAGATGACCCTTTCTACTTATACTTCTAGGGTATTTTTCCTTCTCTTTTGCTATATTGCCTCTCCGGCTATATTTTTTGTCGAAATAGAATGATCTTTTTTTTTCTGCCAGTAATTAAATTAAATAAGAAAAAGGAGAATGAACATTCTTCCATTATCTTCCCTTTCTACTTCTACTTCTAGGGTATTTTTCCTTCTCTTTCGCTATATTGCCTCTCCGACTATATTTTTTGTCGAAATAGAATGATCTTTTTTTTTCTGCCAGTAATTAAATTAAATAAGAAAAAGGAGAATGAACATTCTTCCATTATCTTCCCTTTCTACTTCTACTTCTAGGGTATTTTTCCTTCTCTTTCGCTATATTGCCTCCCCAGCTATATTTTTTTTCGAAATATAATGATCTTTTTTTTTGCCAGTAATTAAATTAAATAAGAAAAAGGAGAATGAACATTCTTCCATTATTTGTTTCTATCTCATTATTTATTTTTTTAATGAAAAAAACAAATATTACTTGGAACTTTTAAAATCCAACCTACTTAAATATTAGATTTGATGTTTTGTGCTGTTTTTAAAAATTAATTTTAATTATAAATTTATTTATTAATTATTAGCAATGTTTTATAAGATTTGGATTCCATTTGTTCATGAAAACATCCTACTATATATTTGGTGTTTGATTTATTATTATTATTATTATTATTATTAATTTTAATTTTGAAAAACATAATTTTTTTTATTTCATAATATTATCCACCAATTTTGAAAGATTGTTTTTTTAGTCCAAAAATACAGTTCTAATTAAATAACAACTTTACTCACTTTATTAATTTAGAAAACAAAATCATATTTACTTCGTCGTTGCCGCCACAACGGCTGCCGCCGCCGCCGCCGCCGCCGCCATTACAACCATCACTGATGTGGCCGTCGCTGCCGCCACCACCACTGCCACCACAACTGCCGCTGTCACCGCCACTGCCACAACCAAAACCGCCACAGCTGCCGCCGCAACCACACCCGTCACCGTCACCGCCACCACCACCACCCCGTCACCGCCGCCACCACCACCACCGCAAACCATCACCACCCCAACCACCACCGTCGATACCATCACCACCACAACCATTACCAAAACTTAGACACGATAAAAACGAGAACTATAACATGTTTTTTATATTTTAGAAAACAAAAAATATGGTGACTTTCGTGAGACTTTCGTGAATTTTTTGAATTGTTTAGATTAACAAAAATGAATCATGTTATTCATTTTTTTAATAAAAAAATTGAGTTGTTTAGATTAACGAAAATAAATTTTGTTATTCATTTAAAAAAAAATTAATCATGTTACTCTTATGATGAATAAGAGCAATAAAACTGTTACTCCTATAAAAATATGTCAGTAGTAATGTTATTCCTAAAAAGAATGAAAACAATATACAACAAAATTTTGAAAAGTTGAACATGATAAAACTAGAACTATAACATGTTTTATTCATTTAAAAAAATATGTGATGACTATTGACTAGTTTATGCTATTATCGGTTAATTTCTTTGAGGTGTTTAGATTAACGAAAATGAATTATATTACTCTCTTTTTTTTATAAATGTTTTTTGGATTGTTTAGATTAACAGAAATAAATCTTGTTATGCATTTAAAAATAAAAATAATAATCATGTTACTCGTACGATGAATAACAGTAATAAAATTGTTACTCTTATGAGAAATAATAGTAATAAAACTGTTATTACTATAGAAAATGTCAGTAATGATTTTATTTTTAATAAGAATACGAATAAAATATAAAAAACATTTCCAAAATTTGGACATGATAAAAAGTAGAACTATAACATGTTTTTTTCTATTTAGAAAACAAAAGATACGGTGACTAGCTTGTGCTGTTGGTCGACACCGATTATTTTAGAGTTAATTAAGACTTTCATTAATTTTTTGAGTTGTTTAGACTAACAAAAATGAATTATATTATTCATTTTTTATAATTTGTTTTGAGTTGTTTAGATTAACAAAAACAGATTTTTTAAAAAAAATGAGTTTCTTAATTTAGCAAAAATATATATTGTTATTCATTTGTTAATAAAAAATCAATCATGTAACTCGTACAATAAACAACAGTAATAAAATTGTTGCTCTAATCACAAATATTAGTAATAAATTATTACTCTTATAAAAACTGTCAATAGTAATGTTATTTCTAAAACAATAAGAAGAAAATAAAACAAACACTATAGATTGAAATAAGAAATAGATTGATTTTTTGTAACAGTATAATACTAGTCGAAACTATTTGCCTACATCTATTCAATACACCAATAAGAACAACGAACCAAGAACAAAATGGGTACCATGATTTCTAAGATACAACCGCGACAACCATAATTTTCCAGGGTCTGAGATGTCGGCAAGACAAGCAATGATATCAAAACACAAAACTCTTTTGTCTTCAGACCGATCTCTTGTCTAATTTGCAATGTCGTTGGGTACACTGGTTGTAACACCAGCGTTAATCTCATTCCAGGCTTCAATCCAAGTAACCATACCTTCAGCAAGCTTGATGAAGTATGGATCAACCTTTCCAAGTGTTTCCTTGATCTACTGGGCAAGTTCAAAGTAACATTTATGCATGGTAGTATATTTCTTTGATAGACCAGCAACTTGGAAGAAGGGAATGATCTCTTTTTGGCAGTAGATGCCTTTATACTCCTTTTTCAGGTTGACAAAATGGTTGATGGCTTTGCTGTGCCATATGTAAGGCAGACCGGTCTTCACTCTCCATCAAAAATTTTCACATATCACAATATCAACATCAACATACCTGCCAAATCAGTCATAACAAGACACACACATAAACAAAATGCATTCAACACTTGAATTCATAATTATATCTGAAAATTTATGTGGAAGAGGATGATGATTAGAGGTTGCGTTTTAGCCCTATAATATGATATGGACGAAATATTCAATTTAAATATCGAATTCAAACTTAACTTCAATAAAAACGTCCCATCTGAAATCTAAGTTATATTTTGACGTTGCTTTTAGCCCTAGAAACACAACAGAAATCTCTACTATATGACAAATCTAAAACACAATGTCAAAATAATATGCTTCTAACTTCGCCAATCATTTGGCGGAAAAAATGTTCGAATTTTACCAATTATTTGACCAAAAAAATCTTAGCCACCACATGGGGAATTTGTTTGACTATCCCAAATCACCAAGGTTTATGTTATTAACTCATGAAACATGTTTAGATTTCAGCACTAGAAATATATGGAGACTAATAACCATAATTTTTTTTGTCCTGAATCAAGACTTTTGATACAAAGATGACAGACCAACTTCAATGACTATCCATGATTTTTAGCAGCTATATGGAACACCAAAGATATCACAAAACACTTAACCTTATAGGGAAGGTAAAACCCTGGACAATAAAATCAGATCTACGATAGAACTAAACAATATTTTCAATAGCTAAAAAAGGGTTTCACATTTTGGTCACCAAACATACCTTGCAAATAATAGTTCAAATAATTGACCCAAACCTTAGGTGGAGTGTAGTGTAGACATTAGAGGTAGCCCTGGAAGCACGAATTTGCATAAAATCATCATCCTCTTCCACAGAAATTGACCGAATCTCAACAAAATTCAACTCGATTCCTTTCTATAAGAACAAATCTAAACGTTCCAAATAGCAAATAAACCAAAAATGTGTTAAAAAAACAGATCGCAAATCCGAAGAAGTAAAAAAATACTCACAAAGTAATATGATCAATGGTGTAGATGTGCTTCTTTCTAGAGATCATGTACCCAAAGCAACGACAAGGAGTGATTTCAGGTTCTTGAGTTTATCTGCATCGTCTTCTATGGATGGTTGACGATTGAGTGGTTATAGGATTTTATGGTTGACAATTGAACATAAGAATAATGTATGAAAGAGTGAAAAGAATGTCTTCGAAAAAAAAGGTTATTCGTTTCCGTGATTTGAAAAGTGAGGCGAAGAAGACGAATTTTATTCATGCGTCAATGTAAACGAAGGGTAACTTTATCAATAAAAAAATAAAATATATGTTATAGAATTATCATACGATTAAATACATATTTTAAGAATTAGGCAAAATTAGACCCACTAAACGAAAACTTTTATTGGACTCTTATACTTGAAGGGAAATAACCTTTACGAATATTAGATTAGATATAGATTTATTTTGATGATTCATTCTCTTAATACTCTCAAAGGTTTTCTGAAAGAAAAAAACTAAAACATTTCAATTTCAATAATTTTGCTAATTCAAGTAGATAATTCAAACAAAAATAGTATCCTTTGCATTCAGAGGTCCTCTTCTATCCACCACCACTACCAGTCTACCACAACTACAAAAGTATACATCAACCGAAGCCAAAAGGTGTCATCATCTCTCTTCTCATTTCAACCTCATTCGCTGCTCATACTGATCAATCAAAACATAATACATTTACCACCAAATTGGGCATTTGGTTGCCTATGTCCAAACCATGCGTTTGCAGAATGACTAGTTCTCCACATGTCGGGATTGTTCTCACTCTCTTCCGTCCGGATTTAGGTACGAACCTTCATACTCCTACTTGACGGACTCACAAGCGAGTAGAAGATGGAGGAAGAAAACAAATAGAAACTGTAAAAGGAATTACGGATCCACAAAAGCTGAACCTAAAAGATTGACTTAGAAAGCTTTGGGTCTTTCTTTTACTAATTACGCTTTTGTGTATCCAATGGGCAGCAAAAGAACCATATCTTTATATATTTGTCACACTTTTTCAAACACGGCACTTTTTATTTATTTATATATATTAACATTACTCGTTGCGGTGAGATGTTTATATGTATTTCGATCGGAATAAAACGTTTAGATAAAATTAATTAAAATTATGATACATAAATTTAGTTATTCACTCAAAATTTGATTTATAAAGTATATATTTTATCATCTACAACCCACTATATATAGATTTAACTTTTATATATATATATATATATATATATATATGAATCCGGATTAGAATAGTCCGGCTTAGATAAAATTAATTAAGATTATAATACATAAATCTAGTTATCTATTATAATTTTGATTATGTATATAGTATATATTTTATCATTTGTAAAGAAAAATCTTCGAATCAAATTTAGACAGTTAAATTCAAATACTATTTAGGCCAATTTTGATAATATTATTCATATTACTTTTATTTTTTATAGTATTGTTTTTGTTAGTATTATTTTTTATAAAAAAAATACTGATATTTATATTTACCATGTTTTTATTCCAACTATTTTTACTCATGTTATATTATTTTACTTTCATGGTTTAAGTATCATTTAACACCCAAAACTCTAACTATTATTCACTTAAAACCCATTATTTCACGTATTTGAGAAAAATCTGTTTCATTCAAATATTTACTATTTAGGACTTGCTAATACCCTAAATACCTTATGCAATTATATAAAATCTTTAACTTTTTTAGTTCATCTTTTTTATCCAATTTCTTTTCTCTCTACGTGAATAGAACAATACCCTAACATTATAGGTGATGATTATTTTTTTACTCGATTTCTTGTTTTTCTTTTGTTTTCGTATGATTTTGATTGTGTTTTTACTTGATTTCGAAGTTTGATTTTTTGGATATCTAATTTAGATAAGTCCATTTGTGTGTTTAGGTAACTCGAATTTTAATTTCGAAATATTAGGTTACTCGAGATCTGTTTTGTTTATAATTTTTGGTATTCTTTTGGTTTACGTTGCTAATGCAGTGTGATTGTTGTATTTCAGTTAGGTTTTTGTCGATTTTAGTGTGTTTTTGAAAATTTATGTTCGAGTAATGGTTGAGGGTTTAAGTCATAGAAGATGCAGTAGAGGAGATTTGAAACCTCTTTTTATTTTACATACTAATAGTTGCAAAAAGTGTTAATACTTTTGTACAGATAGATGCGACACGTTATTCAAAACATATCATGAATGGTACTAGTTTTGTTCGTCTTAAAAAAACAAAACCAATGGTACTTTTGGATATTTTTTTCGAGAGTTAAGGTTTAAAATATACAAACTTTTAAAATTTTAAATTTATAGTGTAAACGAAAAAGATACGAAACCTTTTTTGTTTTGCTTGATGCGAAACCTATTTAATTTTTTACAACTAGATGCGAAATCAGACCCACTATAATAAATGCTAGATGTAAAACCAGACCCACCATGATAGATGTGAAACCATATAATGAGAAACTTGTGTAAAATATTTAATAAAAATCAAAATATATCATGAGTGGTACTAGTTTTATTCGTCTTACAAAACAAAACCAATAGTATTTTCGGATTATTTTTTTCGAGTTACAGTTTAAAAGATATAAACCTTCAACATTTTAAATTTAAAAAAATAAAAGAAAGAGAAATTGTTTGCTTGATTATATATAGAATGGTATTTTAGGTATAAAGTTTCTTTAATCTTTTGGGTTTTACGCGTAATAGGTTTGTTGGATGAGTCTTAATTGGTAAGTCTCCATTTTTTTTGTTTATCTTATTCTTATTCTATTCAATAAATGATAACATTATTCATGTTATTTTTATTCAATATAACATTGTTTGTGGTACTTTTATTTCTGATAATATTATTTTTGGCAATATTTTTCTTGTTACTATTATTCACGTTATTATTCTAATTATTTTTATTCCTCATAATTTCATTTCTGCTAATATTATTTCTTATAATAAAATTATAGAAACATTAGTGTCATTATATTATGAGTGTAATTAGATTAACAAGTAATACAAGATAGTAGATTAATCTTTGTTCAAGAGTAACTAGTAAAATAGAAAACTTTAAATGCTAAAGTCTAGTTGTGACAAAAGTAAGAATAATGAATATGAGGCTTAAAATGAGTATCACATTGTTAGTATTAAACCAGCTTCTCCATTGAATTACTATTTTCTAAAATGGACAACTTTGTCTCAACCGAGTTCGTTAGAGGCATTTTATGTTAACAAACCAGTAGGACAAAACAATGAATAACAAAACAAACATAAAAAAGTGAATGTTTTAAGCCCTGAACTACACTTGTAAACTTAAACAAGTGGTGTAGATCTAAAAGAACATATTTAAGAAGAATTTGCCAAATATTTCAAAAAATCATCGCATATCACCTAAAGATAACACAAAAAAAACCCAATTAGCCTATTAATACACGAACGGCTAACACAATTTTCTTGGCAGCCAAACAAAATCAATGATTATAAAATTTTAATCTAAGAAAAGAATCAACACAACAACTCATTCTGATGCACAAACATACCTGATGCATGTTCCGTAAGAGGTCTATCTGACTGATTCTGTTGCTCCACAACATTTTGTAAAGAGCATGATCCTCTATGTAGTGGGGGCTTACTAAGCTGAAATTGCTGACTCTGAGAAGCTATCATGGGAGCACCAGCCTGTTGAGGTCTTTGCTGCAGTGAAACCTTTGATTGTGGCATCATATACCACAATCCTATATCATTACTTTGAGATCCTAATTGTTGTTGCGGTGCTATTGGTAGGTTATTTTGCTGAGTCATAAATAACTGCTGCAAGTTGGGCGGTTGGTTTTGTTGGTCCAAGTTGGGTTGTTGGTTAATGCTTGTGTGCTTATTTGCTGCAATTTATGTATGAGGACTGGTAACCCTTTGAGAAAGCGACTGTTGTCCCAATGAAACATTGTGCATGTTGGAATTCTGGTCTACAACATTTGGAGATGGTTGTAAGGTAACATAATCTTGTTCTCTAGATGTCATATTTGGTACACTTTGGGATACAATATGTTGGGGTATTTGATATAGATAATCTGTTATCGAGTTAGTGAGTGATTGTTGTTGACCAGGAACCTGGGGTCCCTCCACGTAATCATAGGGAGAACTGTAAATTGAAGAAGAAGATAAAGAATTAGAAGATTTAGGTTTTGGAGAGATTATAGTGGAGTGTATATATAGATGGATAGAGACGAAATGATATTTTATTTTATTTATTTATTTTTATTTAAGATAATAAAAAATAGTGACTAAAAAGGAAGATGACCATTTCTAGGGTATTTTTTCTTCTCTTTCGCTATTTTTTTATTCCATCGACCTTCCATCAGGCACCAATCATGATAGATTTCATCCAGCTTCAAACCATTTTCAACTCTCCATCGCCAGTAAGATAGAAGGCACTAGAAGCTATAACTTTAGATGATACCGAATCCAGCCACAAGAATCCAATCCAGCTAACTTGGTGAGCTCCCAAGAATTTCAAATCCAGTGAAGTACTTCATAAATCCACATAATCATTATCGCTTATGTTGATGAAGAATTGGGTGATGCGCACCAAAGGACTGCACCTTAAATCCAACTCAACGAGCTTGCTGAGTTCTAAATATACGTAAGTACTGCTGCACCTCCATTCTTATCAACCCTGAAATTTCACTGATTAGTGATATAGCTTAAGCCCAAAGCTTCAAGAATAATAATAACTTTTAGTTTATTAGGGATGGTATTGATGTTAATGCTTATATTACTCTTGCATTTCAGATACCAATGGGCAAGCCAATCAACTGCCTGATTTTGGTCTTTAAAGATATGCTTTATGGTCATAAAAAGGTCGATCAGGTTTCTAATACAATCATGTACACGTCTAAGATACCATGGCCCATTCTTACTATTCTGAACCAAAGAATTAACTAGAATAAGAGCATCAAATTCAAGATCAACCTTAGACCATTTGTTGGCTTTGCATAAGAACAAACCATCTAATAGAGCTCAAGCTTCAGCAAGGAGAGGGCTCAGCTTGCCATAGAGAGAACTGGATCCTATTACAAGATTACCAGCATTGTCTCTAATGACAACAAAGCCACTAGATTCTCCATTGCCAAGGTAAGCAGCATCTGAATCAAGCTTCAGTCTGCCAGTAGGAGGAAGGATCCATTTGAGGTATAATGGCCTGTTCTTGGAGCATAGGGAGTGGTTATAGCAGCGCAACATATTAGCAGCTTGCATATTACCATTCCAGTGAAACTTTTTCAGGAGCATTTTTTTATCAAGAGCATGAAGTATATTATTATTCTAATAATAGCAAACTTGGTGGAGGTATTTACACCTTTAATTTTAGAAACATTTCTAGCTCTCCAAATGATATTAAGAATGATAGAAGGTAAGATATGTCTGATCTGAACTTTCTTTGCAGTAGACCAGTACCTTACTCTAGTGATGTGCATAACATTCATGTGTGTGAAATATAAATGTTAAAATATCTGCATAGTACGACCATATGGACCAAGAAAAATTACATGCAACAAAAACATTCTTGGAAGACTCAATGTTATGACAGAACTGGCATTTAGATGCCAATGAGATGCTTCTCTTCTGCATTAACGTATCAATAGGTATATAATTGTGCAGCAGCTTCCAGTGAAGGAAGGAGAACTTGCTAGGAGTTAAGTTGTTCCACATGTTTTTTATAAATATAAGAAGTGTTATACTTAGTTCCAATATCTTCCCAAGTTTCTTTCATATTGAATATACCATTTTTAGATAGATTCCAAATCATGAAATCATCTTTATCATTTTTTACAGAATGGTGCTTAATTATGTCCACAACATCAAACTGGATAAGATTGTAAACACTAGTAAGATTCCAGCAATTAATAGACCAATAATTATTGACATTTTCACCAGTAAACCAAAGGTTATTATTAGTGTCGTTAAGCTTCAGGATAGGCTAATAATTAGTCCAGTTATCCAACCAAAAATCAACCATTACTTTGCCCAGTATCCAACTAATATGAGTCTGAGCAGTTGTCTTGATCTTCATTATTCTTTTCTATATCATAGAGCCAGGCTTTAAAGAGCTAATCTGTAAAGGGTGCAAAGCATTGCAATATATATTGTGCATTAATTTAGACAAAAAAGAGTTATTTTATGTGAAATTAGCTCAGAGCTTACAAGATATAGAGATTTGAATGTCATCAAGATTCTTGACATTTAAACCTCTCTCTTTTTGAAAGTTTTACAAATTCTTCTCCATCTGCACCAGTGGATTTTGTTGTTAGAATTATTAGATCCCCAAAGGAACCCCTTGAATATGGTTTCTATCTTTTGAATGATGCCTTTGGGGATAACATTGCTCTGCATCCAGTAAAGGATGATATTCATCAAGACAAAATCAATCAAAATGATTCTTCGAGTGAATGAGAGATGAGAAATATCCCATTCTTTGATTTTGTTGTTGATTTTACACATAAAATTATTGTAATTGCTAACACTACCACCTAAATAGTCAGTCAGAAGATAACTAATAGAAAATCCAGAACTGTTAGTAATAGCATTAATCCTAGAAGGGCTAATCCCAACAACCATAACAATCTTAGTTTTATATTTATTTATCACCTGACCTGAGATGGTTTGAAATCTTTGAAGGAAGTTGCAAAGATTATCAATAGTAGACTCCTTACAATTGGTAAAAAGCAGAATATCATATGCAAAAGCAAGACTGTTGATGTGCATGGAGCTTCTGCTTTTGTAGTTCAAAGACTTATTAAGATAAAACAAAGAGTTTATTCCTCTTAAAAGCACCTCTTCAGCAATGATAAAGATGCAAGGAGAGATGGGATCTCCTTGCCTTAAGCCTTTCTTTATTTTGAAGAAACCAGTGACTTCTCCATTAACTAACATGGATACATTAATAGCAGAGATAATATTTTAACAAGACAGAAAAATCTATTAGAAAATCCAAATTTATTTACGACTTTAAGGATAAAAAAATGAGCCATCTTGTCAAATACTTTAGACATATCAAGTTGGATCAAAATGTTGTTATCCTTAACATTCATATTAAGATCATAAAACAACTCTTTTGTAATGAGAATATTTTCATGAATGCACTTACCAGTTAGAAATCCACCTTGATTAGGAGAGATAATTTTAGGCAGAATTAAAGAGATTTTGTTAGCTATAATTTTAGACATGATTCGGTTAAGGAGAGAGCACGGACTTATAGGTATGTAATCCTTCTATCTCAAAGGATTAGTATGCTTAGGAATAAGGCAGATACCAGTAGAAAAGATGTCACTAGGTGTGTTTTTTCCAAGAATGAAATCCTTCATTGCATTTATAAGGTCATCTTTAATGATAGCCCATAAACTTTTATAAAACAGTGAGTGTAACCATCCATACTTGGTGCACTTGCAGGATTCATTGTCTTGATTATCTGCCAGATTTCATCCTCATCAGGAAGCTTAAAAAGATTCTTGTTATCTTCTTCATTAATAATGGTGGGAATATTGTTGAACAAAGTATCATCCATACAGATCTTCTCATCCTCCTTGTTGTTATAAGTGATGAGCTCAGAGAATATTTAGTTTTAGTGAGACTCATGAGCGAAGATGTTCGCGTGAACGGGTTGGACTAGATAATATTCAAGTGATGTGACAGTGAATAGTGAATTACTAGAAATGGAAGAGACAAAAGGAATTAATGTTGTAATTATTGATCAATCATTGGCCTCTTTTCCCGAAAGGGAATGTCCTTTATATAGGAAAATAAGTAGAAGGTGAAATTACATGTTTACCATTATAAGAGTGGATTTCTTTCCCCCACTATTTTACTATTTACAGACAAGTTTAAGGGACTATCATTCGAAGTCCCTCACTTTTAATGTTTGTTTTACCTTAGTCCTTAGCCACTAAATACATGGACTTTGACCTTATCTGTGGGCTAAATTACATGTTAAATACCTATATTTTCCTCTCCTTATCAGTAGTCCCCCAGTCCATGTGCAGTTCTCTGGACGTGGACTTGAATTGCAACTTAACATCGTTCGGATCGAATCAAGCGCTACCCTGCTCGGGAACTTTGCTATTTGAGCGAACTTTATTGGGCTCGGATTTCATCGTGGTCGGATCTCGTATTCCCTGCTAAGCTTCTGACTCGGATCGGATTCTAACTTGCTAACCTCACCCCTTGATGATGTCACCTAAATAATCATTTAATGTCAGATACGCGTGCTTGGTTTCGCTGTTATCGAGTCGAAAGTTTTTTAGGTGGCGCAACTGTCATGGACACGTGTCATAATACCGTTACTTTTCGATTGTTCATCTTCTGCTCCATTTTCCTATAAAAACTCAACTTTCTCCCTGAGCGAAAGTTTCTGACTTTCTTTAAATAAAATTCACTCTAGAGAGAGAAACTATGCCAAACAAATTTTTTAGTTTGTATTTTCATGCCGGACGAGTTTATTAACCTTGGAAAGTACAAGATTTGGAGGTATTTTAACATATCTAATCAGATTGGTGCTCTTAAATCTTCCGGTGCGAGAGAATATCCTTCCCCTGCAGAGATTTGGGAGTCTAACTTTCGAGACAACTGGGCTCTGATCCGTGAACGCTCTATATGGCTTGATGCATCCTTCCCTAGTCAAACACACCTTTTAAGTGGTGGGGTTGATCTTTCTGCTTCTCTAACTCCCTCGAATTTTCCTTCTTGGTCTTCCCCCTTCATCATAATGGATGATGAGAGAGAAAGACCACCGATTAAAGAACATCTAGATCGGTCTAAACAGAAAAGATCACCTGATCCAGCCGTCAAATCGGTTCGGATGAGGATCCCTTCCTCGGTACCAACTCCCCCAACAACCCCTCAAGGCTCTCCTCAAATGACGTCAGATGTCAATCCCCGAAAAACATTTCCTAGAGGGACTCGGCCGGAGTCGTCCCTCAATTCCATTCCAGAAGTCCAAGAAAAAACTTTATTTGATGACCCTAAAAACGATAAAGGAGAACCTAACGTTGCAGTGATTGAGGCAGAACCTCTTCGAGTCGTTCTTACTAATTCCCCTCCGCCGGAACCTACAGTTGATCCTCCCCTTTACCCAGGTGAGACTTCCTTGGTAAAGAGTAAGAAAAAGAAGAAAAGGAAACGTCCGACGGGCATGCCCTCGAATGTGGAAGATATCCTGAGCGACCATCTTCGGGACCTCGAAGCCAAGCATCTCTTAGCTCTGTATAGGGTAAAGTACAAGCATATACACACGACCGAAGAGATCGAGCTAAGGGACCGATGGGGTATTCCTAATAATATCACCATCTGATTCCCTACTGTTGGAGAGACACCTTTATCGGTTCGTACCAACGAGTTATTGATTTATACGGAGCTAATGAACTGGGTTCTTCGATTGCCCCTCGACCCTCTTCAGGCCGATTACTTCCACTTGGTCAAACTTTGTCCTTCTCAGGCCGGGGCTAACATGTGGTATACCCTAATGGCTTGCATTATGGCGTCGAGGCTCTCCAGGAACGCTTTCACCATGGAACAACTTATCGCTGTCTCTGGAGTGGCTAAGAATTCTCACTATCCCTTCTACTCACTTGGTTTTGCTAGGAACCTTAAAGTGATAAAGGATTTTCTAGAGGCCGACAAGAAATAGAAGCAACAATTCCTATTTATTTTCGGATTGTGGTAGACCGGGTTCAAAGATTCCGAGGACCTCCCTCATTGGCTGACCTTGAAGTGGACTGGACAAGGTAAGTACTTTCACCTAAGTGTTTTCCGACCCTCCACCTTTGGTAAATTCTGACTGTGTGTCTTTTCAGCTATGAAGGGAATCGCTAAGTCCTTTAAGCGCCATGCTAAGTCCGGTAAATCTATCTTTGAGAAGATGAGCCTTTGGGTTGGTGAGCACTGAGACCATAAGTTGCACCAAATATTTATACAGATGAATTTTGGTAAGAGTAATCTGTGGCGATACGATCTTAGTTATAAGAAGACCGCCTCGAAGCTTATGGTGGCACCTCCAAGCGATGATGTCCTTGAACGTTTAGAACGTTTGGATAATGCAGTCTACCTTCCTACTCGGGGCCGAGCTCCGAGTCATCAAGATGCAGACAAACCCGAGGAAGGTGAAGAAGAAAACACTGAGGATAATGTTGGATCTGATGACGATGCTCCTGATGCTCAAGGTGATTCCCAAGACAGGGTGCAAGTCAGTCATCCCGCAGGGGCTCTGGGTGACCATGATGATACCCAAGTAAGGTTACCTCCGGATATGAGGCCATCGGATCATCAACAGCCAGCCCCCTCGATCCTCATGTATTCTTTCCAACCTCTCAGACTGAAAACATGCCAAGTGATGTTAATCACCAGGTTTAGGTTAGGCCTCAAGGTCGTGCCGGTGCCACAAGGCCATAGAAGTTCACTGTTGAGGACAAAAAGAAAAAGTTGTTGAGAGTGGGGGGGGAGAGTGACAACACTAATCGTCCAAGTCTGCCACTGTCACGAAAATTTGTGATTGTTGATTCGGACTCTGGTGGAGAATTTGTCTCCACTCGAGGGGAAGGTCAAGAAGGTGGTTCTGATACAGAGGGGTATATTTCTCCGAGATCTCCTTATTTTGACGTTTATGGCAACGATTACGTGGCGAACGAGTTAAATAAATTACTCAATGTTGTTGCTCTACTCGAACGCAAAGCGAATCAGAAGGATCGCTATAAAGAAGAGGTTACTAAGATGAGGGCAGATGTAAATGCTCTAACATTGGAGGTCTCTGAGATGAAGGACAAGGTGAGGGATTCGATCGATCAGGTAACTGAACAAACTGAGATATGCTCTAAAGTGGAAGGCTTAGTCGCTGAATCCGACAATCTGGAAAAAGAGGTGAAAGAACTGAAGGATGAGTTAGCCAAGACATCAGGAGTGACCGCCAAGGTACAGTCTCTGTCTTCCGAGTCTGAAGAGCTAAAGCTGAGGGTCAAAGAGCTGACTGATGAATTGGCTAGGAGAAAAAGACCTCCGATGAGTGTTTGACTACCATTACTTCCCTTGAGGCTGAACTGTCTGAGGAAATGACCAAATTCGACGATAAAATTGAGAAGTTTATCGTCAAGGATGTCGAACACGACACAAAAGTTGATGGTCTTCTTGAAATCTATTGCAAAATAAAGGTATATTTCGAAAACTTTGAAGCTAAGAAGAAGGAAAGTCTTGATGAGTATGCTGCTAAGATTGTTGTTCGTCTTGAGGAGAGGGATGCTAAATTGAGATCAGCAATGGTAATGGAGATGCATGAGAAATTCCCAGACTTGCACCTTGGTAGTCTTTGGACTCGAGTCATCGAACAACATCGTCCCCCTGGAGTATCTGTGGAAGATCCTGAATTCAGTGAAGACTCGGAGAGCTCTTCGGACTCGGATTCTCCCACTGAAAGTAAAGGAAATTCAGCCTCCGACTAGTCCACAATAACGATGATTGTTTCACGCCCCCCTGAAGCCATAGGAAGTGGTCCGACCAGTTATATCCCTCATTTGATCGAAAGGGAGAGATTCTGATATTGACTCTAGAGGTACCCCGGGTAAGTGGATCGAATTAGCAAACCGCTGACAGGTGTCACATTTCTGCACTAGCTCTTTGGCGTCTGCCGAGAGGGTCGGCCAATAGTATCCTGCCAGAAAACTCTTTGTATTAGTGTTTTGTATCCGCACTGCACAGAGCCTTCCCCATCGTGCAATTCGGAGAGTAATAGTTGTGATTCATCCTTCCTTAAACAGCGAAGTAAGGGACGGCTAAAAGATCGTTTATACAACATATCTCTGAGGACAATGTATCTGTAGGCCTTGAAGCGTATTCTCTTGGCTCTGACTTTATCAACGGGCAGCGTGTCATGGACTAAGAAATTTTGTATTTCGCTTCTCCAGTTTTTTGTTAAAGCTGTGGATATCTGGAGTGCTTCGATGCTACCTTCCTTTGCTTCAGATCCCTTGGTTATAGACGGATTTTCTTGAGTCACTATCCATGGATACTCCTCTGAGTAAGATTCCTTGGCCAAGGAATCAACCACTGAGTTTCCTGCCCTGTGAACGTGTTCAAATCGGACGTTTTCGAACTCCAAGGTTAGAGCTTTCAAAATTCCCAGATACTTTACCAGATGATCTTTTCTTGCTTCCAAACGTCCGAGGGCAGGGTTCACCAGAAGTTGAGAATCGTTATTCAACTTAACCCGTTTAGCCCCACAAATCTTTGCAAGTCGTAATCCGGCCAGGGTTGCCTTATACTCTGCCTCATTGTTTGATGCTTGAAAACCGAGTTGAATTGCTTGATACATTGCGATGCCATCCAGGGAAGTTAATTGCACACCTACTCCGCATACGGATGAGCTGGAACCCCCATCAGTTCAGACTCGCCAGTGAGAGTCGGATTTTTCTTTTTTCATGTCCACAACGTCCTTGTCAGAATGAAATTCCACTAAAAAATCAGCTAGCGTTTGCGCTTTGATCGTCGTTCGTGGTTCGAACTCGATATTGAAATCCTCAAATTCCACCGACCACTTAGTCATCCTTCCAGAAACATCGGGTCTTTGTAACATATTATTTAAGGGATACGATGTTCGTACCACCACCGTATGAGCTTGGAAGTAGTGCCTCGTCTTTCGAGCCGATGTTACTAGAGCAAGTGCTAGCTTTTCTAACTTAAGGTATCTATTTTCTGCATCTAAGAGGCTTTTGCTTACGTAATAGACTGGTATTGGAAGGCTTGATTCTTCTCGGACTAAAACCGAGCTGACCGCAAAGTCAGACACTGCTAAGTATAGGAACAACTTCTCACCCGGATTTGGCTTTGTCAGCTTTTCCGGGGATAAAAGATGTTGTTTGATTTGATTGAAAGCATCAGAACATTCTTGAGTCCAGTCGAATCGGTTCGCTTTCCTTAGTACTCTGAATAAAGGAGCACACTTGTCTGACGACCTGGATATGAATCTGTTTAGTGCAGTGAACCTTTCGGTTAAAATTTGCACCTCCCTGATAGTTATAGGCGGATCCATAGTACATAAGGCATTTAACTGCACCGGATCTGCTTCGATGTCCTGCTCACTGATTATGTAACCTAAGAACTTTCCAGATCTTACTCCAAACGTGCACTTTTCTGGGTTCAACTTGAGATTTATTTTAGCCAGATTAACGAAAGTTTCTTCTAGGTCATCCAAATGATCTTCATCTCTTAGGCTTTTGACTAACATGTCATCAATATAAACTTTCACATTTCTGCCAATCTGACTTTCGAACGTCTTGTTCACTAACCGCTGGTATGTTGCCCCCGTGATGAAAGTCGTGCTCCCCTGATCCCTCGGGTCCATCCGGCTTTGATTGTATCCAGCATACGCATCCATAAAAGACAATAAACGATTTCCGGATGTCGAATCCACAAGTTAACCTATTCAAGCGGGAAAGGATCTTTAGGGCATGCCCTATTCAAATCAATGAAGTCCACACACATCCGCCATTTGTCGTTCTTTTTCTTTACTAACACAGGATTGGCGGTCTATAATGGATATTGTGATTCACAGATGTGGCCCACTTTCGTTAAACGGTCTAGTTCTGCCATTATCGCTTCAGTTTTTTCTTGGGAAAATGATCTTCGCTTCTGAATGATCGGTTGAACGCTGTTCCGAATAGCCAATCTATAACATATGACTTCTTCTGGTACTCTTGTAACGTCCTTTGTACACCACGCAAACAGATGTAATTTTGTTGAAAGAAATCTAATTAAGCTTTCTTTTACCTCATGCGATAATCTTGTTCATATCTTGAGATTTTTTCCAGGACCAAACGCATGATCCTCGAAGCCTTCATCAGGGACCATGAATCCAGGGGACTCCCTCGGATTATCAACAGGATCGGAATCCGAAGGAGGCCCCTCTGACTGCTATTATTTTTTGGATCCGACCCCCTTCAACTGCTTGGGGGCCAACGATGCTTTGTAGCATTCTCTAGCCATTTTCTGACTTGATCTTACAGTTCTGATGTTACTTCCCACTACGTACTTCAAATTTGGTGGACCGTGGATGGCACAACATGCATATTAGACAACTATAATCTTCCAAAGATGGCGTTGTATGATGTGGGTGCGTCTACCACGATGAACAGTACTGTCACTATTTTCTTGAATGGTCCCCTGCCAGCTCCACCATTCCCTTGAACTCTTCGACGACGTCTTCGGTCGCGCCGGTAAATCCCACTATCATCTTGTCGGATCGTAGGATAGTTGGAGGATTGGTTATCTTATTGTAGGTTGTCATGAACATAATATTGGCGGATGTGCCCGTGTCAATCAGAATCTTTCTTATCTCGTTTCCGGAAATCTCTGTTCTAATTACCACGATATCTTCGTGCAGACCAGCAACTTCCCGCATGTCGTCATCCTCAAAGAAAATGATTGGTGATGGGTTCCGGTAAAGGTGTGATGAGGCACCCGCCTCAAACTGTATTGCCAGACTAACGATATGCCTCTTCCTTGAGTAGTTTGATATTCCTGCTACTGTATCTCTCCCAAAAATGGCTAGCGACTCAAAAAACGAACATAACTCACTGACCTTTCGTCGGGGGATTATCTCCTCGACCATGTTCGTGCTATTCCTGTCCAGATTTGGATCAAGATACTCCGTTGCCACATCAAAGGCATCGAGAAATTCTTCTTCAAGCACATCGGAATCCATCATGGTATCATCTTGTCTCGGAGCGACTTCTTGTTTGGGCACCACTACGGTATTCTTTTTGACAAAGTCAACCAATTTTCCGTTTTCTGATCAACTATTGGACTTCTTTCTTCAAAGCCACACAATCCTTAGTGTGATGCCCAATGTCGTCATGAAACTGACAGTATTTGTTCTTTCTGTGTTCCCTCGAAGTCTGAAGAGGAAAAGGTTTGCGGAAGTGCACATTTGCACATGCCTTTTCAAAGATCATGGAGATGCACTCAGTTAATTCAGTATAGTGAGCTGGTCGGACCCCCTTATTTGAGGTTGGTCGGACATACTATTGAACAGCCTGACCCGCCTGGTGATATTGTTGGTTTTGAGTCGCCCGTTGAGGGGTCTGGTTCGTTGCTTGAAATGTCTGAGCCCGCGGTCGGACAGTTGTAGTCGATTTAGTAGCTTATGGTCGGACATTCACCGTTATTGTACTTGCTCTGGTTAATTCAGATCCTGATAGAATTGAGACATGGATTCTATCTCTGAGGCCCTGGTTTCCTCGACTAAGATTATTTTTTCTATCTTGTCTAACAAAGCTCCAAACGTTATCACTTGTGTTTATGCAGAATTATCCTTCATTACCCCCGGAAGAAGACCCATCCGGAAGACAGCCAACGCAACTTTGTCCTCGCAATACTCCAAGTTCGTCTTGACTTGGATGAATCGCTTGGTATACTCATTCAAACTTTCTCCGATCTTTTGTCGACAGTAAATGATGGTATCTCCGTTAGCACAAAATTTATTGCTTCCGACAAAGTGTTTTCGGAACATACTCCATAACATATCAAAATTCTTTATACACCCTTGAGGCAGTCGGTTGTACCACTTAGAAGCGGCGTTCTTGAACGTCTGAGAGAAAGCTCTACACAGCAACTTGCCGTCGTCATCATAGTTAATCATGAAGACCTTGAACTGTTCAATATGGTTGTCAGGGTCCTGAGTCTCATCGAACTTCTCTAGCTTAGAAATATCAAACTATTTAGAAATGTGCCCATAAAGAATTTCCGTGGAGAGAGGTGACGACCTCCAATTATGTCTGAACTTGTATGCACTTCCCCCCAGACCGTCATTAGTGGCAGGGTACAATCTTTCCTCGGTTGGAGAAGTAAAATGGTTACTGACTCTGTAATTTTGGTGATAGCTATCGGATTGAGTTTGTTTCCGAGTAGTAACATGGTCCTTGGAGTGCATTTTTCTTTTACCAGCATCATCTTTCTTCCTCAAATCACTCATTATCCTGCTAGTCCGATGAGTATGTTTATGCTTCCTTGGATCTTTGTGCCTTCGATCCACCTTATACCTCGAGTCAGTCTCCGAAGAAGAAGAATTATCGGAGCTCAACGAAGTGTATTCGCTAGACTCAGACGGCTCATACTTTTGCTCGGATCTAGCAAGTCTTTTAGAATGTCGATGGCTTTTCCGGCGTCGGCTCTCTTTGGGTATAACAGCGCCTTTGATGTGGTCAACCTCGACCTTTTCTTGTCGGACCTTGGATCTGACCATTTTCGTGTTTGCCACAATGACATCCCTTTCAACATTTAATCTTTCGTTGTCTTCCAACAACTCTTTTCGTCCGGCGACCAAAAGTAACTCCTTTAAAAGTTCTTCCGCACGCCGATTTGGGGCATTGCCCTTGTTCGTGACCTGTTCTTCCATCAGATGGTCTCTAGACTCGACATCAACTAAATTTTTGGTCGGATTAGTCTCGATCTCTCCACGCATTTCTGTATCCATAATTTTTTGCTTTTAGTTTCCAAGGTTTTAGAATATTAATTCTGGGTACCAAACGGTTCCCAAAGACGGCACCACTGATGAGCTCAAAGAATATTTAGTGAGACTCATGAGCGAAGATGTTCGTGTGAAGGGGTAGGACTAGAGAATATTCGTGTGATGTGACAGTGAATAGTGAATTACTAGAAATGAAAGAGATAAAAGGAATAAATGTTGTAATTATTAATCAATCATTGGCCCCTTTTCCCAAAAGGGAATGTCTTTTTTATAGGAAAAGAGGTAGATGGTGAAATTACATGTTTACCATATAAGAGTGGATTTCTTACCCCCACTATTTTACTATTTACAGACAAGTTTTAAGGGACTATCATTTAAGTCCCTCACTTCTTATGTGTGCTTTACCTTAGTCCTTAGCCACTAAATACATGGACTTTGACATTATTTGTGGGCTAAATTACATGCTAAACACCTATATTTTCCTCCCCTTATCAATAAGGATAATCAGCAAGGGCTTTATTAAATAATTCAACAGAAAAGAGACCAATAGACTGCTTATCAGTGATCCAGGTATCACCATTTTTAATCTCATTAATGTTAATTCTTTTCCTTTTCTTTTTAACAAAATTGTGGAAGAATTTAGTATTTTTATTACCCTCAATGGTCCAGTTAGAGTAGTAGTGTTGTCACCAGAAAGATTTTTCCATTCATCTCTTGATGCTAGTTGTTCTCCACAAAAGATAGAAAATTTATCATCCAAAGTCCATATTTCCTAAAACTTAAAACTAGATTTTGATGAGTCCGAATTCTGCACTCTCCTCGGACAAGGACAGAACGGTCCAAGGCCTCCGGACCGGACAGATCACACGGACCAGACAGATCATTTTGAACACTATGACCATAGGACTGTTCGAACTATGACAAAAGTGTTACAGG
The DNA here is from genome assembly GCA_036936605.1 of Limnanthes douglasii subsp. nivea. Classification (NCBI taxonomy): domain Eukaryota; kingdom Viridiplantae; phylum Streptophyta; class Magnoliopsida; order Brassicales; family Limnanthaceae; genus Limnanthes; species Limnanthes douglasii. Next base: position 170,147,415 of record JAUPFV010000003.1, read on the forward strand.
AAATAAATTAGATTAATATCTAATTTATTTAGTATAATATATATTTAGTATAATATATTGTAGTATATTTATTTAGTCAAAGATTTTATAGTCAATAGTCTATGTAAACTTTAGGAAAATAAATATTCTAGCATTAAGTGTTGTAACTGCTACAAAGTAGTATAAAAGGTGAACCAGACAGATAAGTAAGATATACTTTTTTTGAGGAACACAATACTTTTGACATGGTATCAGAGCGCAGCTGATTTTTTTTCGTAGAGTTTTTTGGTGGTGAGTTTTTCGCGTATTTTGGGTGGTGAGTTTTTTTTTCTTTTCTGAATTTCGAGAGTATTTGGGGAGATTTTTTTTCTGATTTTCGAGAGTATTTGGGTAGTGAAATATTTTTTTTCTTTTGAGAATTTGGGGATTTTAGTTTTATTTCAGATTTTTTTTGTTCTCGTGGATCTGTTTTCTTGGTTACATCATGTCACTCGATAAATTCGAGCCGTTTCATATTAAATTTACGGGGAAAAATTATTCTGCTTGGGAATTTCAATTTCAATTGTATGTGAAAGGAAAAGAATTATGGGGTCATATTGATGGGAGTGATCCTGCCCCTCTAGATGCTAATGCTTTGTCTAAGTGGGAAATAACAGATGCTAGAATCATGACTTGGATTCTTAGTTCGCTTGAACCTCATCTTGTTCTCACCTTGAAGCCCTATAAAACGCTGCTGGTATGTGGAATTATCTAAAGACAATTTATAATCAAGACAACTCTGCTAGAAGATTTAAATTGGAGTATGAATTGGCCAATTACACTCAAGGAAGTCTTTCCATTGAAGAATATTTTTCAGGTTTTCAAAACCTTTGGGCAGATTATTCAGATATAATTTATGCCGATATTCCTGCTTCAGCTCTTTCTGCTATCCAGACAATGCATGCAACCAGCAGACGAGATCAGTTCTTAATGAAGCTACGACCGGATTTTGACATCGCACGGTCTAATCTGATGAATCGTCATCCTGTACCATCTTTGGATGCATGTTGGGTGAACTTCTTCGTGAGGAGCAGCGAATGATAACTCAGGCATCTATAGAACATCAAGCTAGTATCAATACACAGGTTCCGGTATCTTATGCAACACAAGCGAGAAATAAAAATAGAGATATGTGTGCCATCCAATGCTATAGTTGTAATTCTTTCGGCCACATTGCTCGGGATTGTCCCAAAAAGGTCTGCAACTACTGCAAGAAACAAGGGCACATCATCTCTGCTTGTCCCACTCGACCTGAACGACGACAAGGTACTGCTTATCATGCCTCCACCAGTGCTTGTTCTACTGCATTGCCTACTGTCTCGCCGATTGTTCATGTTCCTTCTCCAACAACAAATCCAAACACACTTACTCCTGAAATGGTTCAACAAATGATAATTTCTGCTTTTTCTGCTTTTGGACTCTCAGGTAATCCAAAAAATTATTCCACACCATGGTATTTCGATTCTGGAGCCTCAAACTATATGACAAATACCGTTGTTCCTCTGTCTAATGTTAAAAAATATGATGGAGATCTGAAAATTAACACTGCTGATGGTCATTCTGTGCCTATTAGTCCTGTTGGTGATCTTTCTTCCATATTCACTAATGTTTTTGTGTCTCCTGACCTCTCCACAAATCTTATTTCTGTTGGTCAATTGGTTGATAATAATTGTCATGTCACTTTTTCTCCTTCTGGTTGTGTTGTGCAGGATCAAGTGTCGGGAAAGATGATTGCGAAGGGTCCTAAAGTAGGACGACTCTTTCCATTATATAAGTCTCCTTCCATTGATATTCCTAGTTTTTCTTTTTCGTTTGCTTGTAATGTTGTTGGTTCGCGAAACCAAATGTGGCATAGACGTCTAGGTCATCCACATTCTGATGTCCTTCGTACTTTGGTTCATTCTGGATTATTGGGCAATAAAATCTTCTCATGATCTTTCTTTTGATTGTACATCATGCAAACTTGGTAAAAGCAAGGTTTTACATTTTCCTCATCATGCATCTCGTGTTTCACAATGTTTTGATGTTATTCATAGTGATGTTTGGGGGATTGCACCCATTATTTCTCATGCACACTACAAGTATTTTGTTACATTCATTGATGATTTTAGTCGTTTTACTTGGGTTTACTTCCTTCGGGCTAAAGCTGAAGTTTTTTCAGTTTTTAAACGCTTCCTTGCATATCTTGACACTCAATTTTCTGCCAATATAAAAGTTTTACGATCTGATTATGGGGGTGAATACATGTCACATGAGTTTCAAAACTTTCTTCAAAATAAAGGAATTCTCTCTCAGCGTTCTTGTCCTTCGACACCACAATAAAACGGTGTGGCTGAGAGGAAAAATCAGCATCTTCTTGATGTGGTAAGAACTATTTTACTTGAATCATCTGTTCCTCCTCGTTTTTGGTGTGAAGCCCTTTCTACTGCTGTTTTTTTTATTAATCGCTTACCTTCTCCTACATTAAATCACGTTTCTCCTTTTTATAAGTTGCTTGGTCATTCTCCTTCATATTCTGATCTTCGTACCTTTGGATGTGTTTGTTTTGTACACCTCCCTACTCATGAACGTCATAAACTTACGGCTCAATTTGTAAAATGTGCTTTTCTTGGTTATGCCATTCCTCATAAGGGTTATGTTTGTTATGATCCTCATTCTCGTCGTCTTCGGGTGTCTAGGAATGTGATTTTTTTTTTAAATCAATATTTTTTTCCATCTCATGTTGATCAACTTCCTGCATCTTTATCTCTCATGCCAAGTTTTTCTGATATTCCAAAATCTATAGAAAGATTTAAACCTGGTTTTGTATATCGACGACGTAATCGAGATGAGTCTGGTCCCACTACTGTGATCCCTTCTAATATTGTCTCGAAGCCTGATCCTGCTCTTGATTCCACAACTCTTCGTCGATCTGCTCGTCCTTCTCGACCTCCTGATAGGTATGGTTTTTCTTCCCCCGTCTCTCTTGTAACTACTTTATCTAGTATTTCAATTCCCACTAGCTACAAACAAGCCATGGAACATGAGTGTTGGCAAAACGCAATGCAAGTAGAACTTCAAGCACTTGAGGAGAATCATACATGGGATATTGTTCATTGTCCTCCTACAGTTAAACCAATTGGGAGTAAGTGGGTTTTCTCTGTGAAACTACGTTCTGATGGCTCTTTGGAGCGATATAAAGCCCGTCTTGTAGCTCTGGGTAATAAACAAGAATATGGGATTGATTATGAGGAGACATTTGCTCATGTTGCCAAAATGACCACCGTTCGAAGCATTTTGGCTATTGCTGCTTCACAATCGTGGCCGTTGCATCAAATGGATGTTAAGAATGCTTTTCTTCATGGAGATCTTCAAGAAGAGATTTACATGAAGCTTCCATCTGGTATGAGTACTTCTTCTCCTCATGATGTCTGTAAGTTAAGGCGTTCTTTGTATGGGCTCAAACAAGCACCGCGAGCTTGGTTTGAAAAGTTTCGTCGTACACTTCTTTCTTTCAGTTTTGCCCAAAGTCAGTATGATTCTTCTTTATTTTTCCACACATCTACATCGGGTATAGTCCTTCTCTTGGTTTATGTGGATGATATTATCATCACCGGTAATGATTGTAGTTTGATTACTAAGCTTCAAAAACAGTTACATGCAACTTTCCATATGAAAGATCTTGGCCAACTTACATACTTCTTAGGATTAGAAGTTCATCGTCGGGCTAATGGTATTTTTTTGAACCAACAAAAGTATATTCAAGATCTTATCACTTTGGCTGGTCTGGAGGATGCTTCTTCAGTTGATACTCTCATGGAGGTAAATGTCAAATTTAGGAAAAATGAAGGGAACCTTTTGGATGATCCTACTCTTTATCGGCGCTTGGTTGGGAGTCTTATCTACTTGACAACTACGCGCCCTGATATATCATATGCTGTTCATCAAGTCAGCCAGTTTATGTTCTCTCCTCGACATCTACACCTTGCTGCAGTTCGACGCATCATTCGCTATCTTCAAGGCTCGTCTACACGTGGTTTGTTCTTTCCAGCTGGCTCATCTCTTCAACTTGTTTCCTATAGTGATGCTGATTGGGCTGGATGTCCAGATACACGTCGATCTACTACAGGTTGGTGTATTTTTTTAGGAGACGCTCTAATTTCTTGGAGGTGTAAGAAACAAGATCGTGTTTCTAAATCCTCTACCGAAGCTGAATATCGTGCCATGTCTAATGCTTGTTCCGAAATTGTATGGCTACGCGGTCTTCTTGAGGAGGTTGGATTTCCTCAAACAACTTCTACCCCTCTTCATGCTGATAACACTAGTGCCATTCAGATTGCCACCAATCCTGTTTTTCATGAGCGCACCAAACACATTGAAGTTGATTGTCATTCCATTCGAGATACTTTGGAAAAACGGGTGATATCTCTTCCTCATATCTCTTCTGATCTCCAAGTGGCTGATATTTTCACCAAAGCTATGACTCGTCAGCGGCATCAATTTCTTATTGGCAAATTGTTACTGGTTGACTTACCAGCATCAATTTGAGGGAGGGTGTTACAGGAAATAAATTAGATTAATATCTAATTTATTTAGTATAATATATATTTAGTATAATATATTGTAGTATATTTATTTAGTCAAAGTATATTTATTTAGTCAAAGATTTTATAGTCAATAGTCTATGTAAACTTTAGGAAAATAAATATTCTAGCATTAAGTGTTGTAACTGCTACAAAGTAGTATAAAAGGTGAACCAGACAGATAAGATATACTTTTTTTGAGAAACACAATACTTTTGACAAAAAGTACTAAAAAACCTAAACACTTCTTGACTAAGCTACTTCCTCTCCTACTTATAGCTCATGGGTCTTTGAACATGACCCAGGTCCATTAAACATGACCCGAAAGCCCATAAGGGCCCAAACATCAGGGTATAAATACCCAACCACCTGCATTAAGTGTGGGTAATGAGAATTAACTGCTACCATGCTGCTTAATTATCTCTCTACTCTCTACTCTAAATACATAACACCCACACAGTGCCATAAAACACCAACTAAAATTACTAGCCTACCCTCATGCGATTATTATCCACACCAAATTGGCGACCACAGTGGGAGGAGAAGGTGCCTGAATCAAGCATTCAAAACCAGCTAAGAAAATCTGTCCGAATGAATCCGGACAATCCAGAACTACCACCAGCTTTGCTCGAAGTGGTGGGAGAGAACGATGAATACACTGTCGAAGAGTGTGATAGGCTAAAGGGTAAAATAGAAGCTCTGAGGGCAGAAAATGCCAAGATGGGCGTGAAAGAAAAGTCCAAAGCATCGGTTGCTCATCACACCGATAACCCCAGAGAGCATGAGTCTTCAAAAACTCATGTAAGCACCAAAAAGACTCATGCCAGTTCTAAAAAGTCTCACCGGTCCAAGCCTGTGGAGAGTTCTGACTCAAGCTCAGAGTCTTCTGATAGCTCTTCGGACGATGAAGGAGTTGAAAAATCTTTATCCTCAAGCAGCGATGAGGGTCGAACTAGAAAGAAACAAAAGCATATCAAAAAGTATTCAAGAAAAAAGGGATAGACATGGGAGGATGAAGAAGAATATTGGTAAATGGTCATCACACAGCCGGAGGCATGTGGACAAGATGCGGATGGATCCCTTCGCTTTCCACGATGAACCAGGTATCTTTGCAACTCCCAATGAGGATACTGTGTTCAGTCGTGGAAGGAATTGGAGGCAATCTCAATTGTCTTCTAAAATTCTGTCCGGAAACCTCCCCAAGAGGTTTGACAGCACCAAAATAGAGAAGTACGATGGCAGTACTGATCCGGACAACCATCTGGAGCAATTTAAAAACTTCATGATGAACTTTGACGACGATGATAAACTACTTTGTAGGGAATTCTCCCAATCATTCACGGGGAGTGCTCTGAAATGGTACAACAGCCTGCCTCAAGGGTTATATTAAAGATTTCGATACTTTTTGGGTAGCCTTTCGAAGGCAGTTCGTAGGGAGTAAAGAGCTAAAGGGCAATGGAGACACAATAATCCATTGTGCCCAGGAACCAAATGAGTCCTTGAAAGAATATATAAGCTGTTTCGTGAACACCAAGAATGGGTTAGCTGATTGCTTCGAACATGTAGCAATAGCATCCCTGAGACAGGGTTTGAACCCAGGCAATCTAGCTGATTTAGTGACCAGAAAGAAGGCCATAACATGGGGAGGGTTGCTGAATCAGGTTGGCAAACAGATAAATGTTGATGAAACAAAGAAAACCAGGGTGCACAGGCAGGTGAGGTCTACTCCAGTGGCACCAAATCCCAATCAGAATCAGTCCGGGAACAAAGCAAGAGAGACCGGACATGGGCATGGTAGGGCAAAAACTCAGTCTCAGCCAGCTGCTCCTGCTCAGAGTCAACAATCCAGAAACAAGAGAGGGCCATGGGTCCAACCGGAGTGGTTCGCAGAGTTAAAAGAAAGTGTGACCACTATTTTTGATAAAACAAAAGATGAGGTGCATTACCGGAGACCGACAACATTGCAGTCTCCCAGAGAGCATCGCGATAACTCTTGTATATATATATATATATATATTAACTTCTACTGTTTTATCGATTCAGTTCCAAACCGATAAACTGGTAGAATCGATTTGGAACCGAACCGATAAAACGGTAGAAGTTAATATATATATATTGGAAAGTTTTCGCGTATATGGTTTAATTTTAATCAGTAATTGTAGATATATGAATCGTGCTTGAACCTCATCTATACTTTTGTTTTGCTAGTATAAAACACCCAGGAGATATCGAGAATTGTGTACAAGTATTAAATTTAAGAAACTTTGTGAAAAAATACTAAAAAAAACAGGTAAACAAATGTAAAAAAAAATATAAAGAAGCGTTATTGTCTCTATTCTATTTAGTTTAAAATTTATATATATATATAACCTCTCGTGAGATATTCGTACCAAGTTGGGTAAAAATGGAACAGTATAAGTAAAATCAATCAAAATTATACTACGTTTATTATAAATTTATATTCGATCATTTATGAAGTAGATATTTTACCATCTATAATAGAAAGTAGATATTTTACCATCTATAAAGGAATATTAGAGATAAATCTATCATTAAATTCTACTTAAATGGTTGAGATTTCATTTATAATAATATATAAATGAGATTTATACCAATTTGGTACAAAAACGTATCCAATTTACTAATAAGTCCGGCTTCAAATAGATTTTATCCATATATACCAAAATATGATTTTATTTATCTATTAGTCCAAATTTAAAATTTAAATACAATTTTACCCTTAATGAATTTATAATATAACAAAGAAAGTTTGAAAAGAAAGAATTGATTTTGAAATTGGGGTTAAATATTTTAATTTGGGGATGTAATTATTTTGTCCTTATAAATAATTGAGTCTTTTTTTAAATGACTTGGATCTATTTGTAAAATGGATCTGTTAGGGTATGCTTGGATAAATAGAGACAAATTTTAGAATAAGTATCCATAATGAATCTAAGTACAAAGACGGAGACATTTCTTTTATACAATATACTTATTTTTATATTTTATATAAATAAAAGATCATTTCTTTCAATCAACATTATTTATTTATAAAAGGACCTCTGCTTTGCCTACTTTCTGGTGGAATCATTTTCAGAAAATGTCAAACGAATTGACGCCCTACAAAACCCATCAACAACCTGTTATTGAGCCATTCTTCAATTGTACTCATAGATTTATAAAACTTTATTTATGAAAATAATCAAATCTTGAAATTGAAGTAATAAACTAGTTCCTTGTAACTCACTCAATAGAGCATGTAACAACCAATATATACACCATCACAAACCCTACCATTCCACACTTTGAGAGATTAATATTTACAAAACCATGAGCTGAAGAAAAAAGAAACACAAGGAAAAACAATGGCACCAGAATTATATAGTCATGGACAACCTCCTTCTTCTGGTACTCCTCAGCTCGTAAAATTTTCGCCTCCAGCCTCATCGTTAAGCCAACCGTACGGGCTTCGAATCGGCAAAATAATCAAAATTCCCGTTAGAAATCTGATTCCTGTTCTTGTTTTCATCCTCTCAAGCTATTCCGTCATCAGACTACTCAGAATCAGTTTCATTACTTCCTCTCCAACGCACACGTTACGTGAATATTCAACTAGTGAAATTAAACACCGCTGGAGCAGCACGAGCATTCTCTCGGATAAAGAACTGAAGCTCCTGTTGAATTTGATTACTAAACGAGCACCATGTAACCTCCTCATTTTCGGGTTCCAGCCAGCGTACCTTACTCTTGCTTCGATCAATACAGGAGGCATCACAGTTTTTCTAGATGATACTCATCCTGATAAAATCAACACCATCAATCTAAATTCAAGCACACAACGAGTTTACAAGCTGGACCAACGTCAGATTCCGGCTAAGATGGCGTACAAGCTGCTTAAGCAAGCACGGCAGGACCCGGAGTGCGGTCCGAATCCAGGGATGCTAAGAAAATCAAAATGTAAATTGGGGTTGAGAAAATTACCGCAGGAAGTGTATGAGATTAAATGGGATGTGGTTTTGGTGGACGGACCGAGTGGGGACGGGCTAGATGCACCGGGCAGAATGGCGGCAATCTATACCGCGAGTGTGTTAGCCAGGTCTGGTGGCACTATAACAAATATTTTAGTTCATGATGTTCACAGAACAATTGAGAAGTGGTTTTCTTGGGAGTTCTTGTGTGAGGAGAATTTAGTTTCTTCCAAAGGACGTCTGTGGAATTTTCAGCTTAATGATCAATCAAACGCTACCAGATTTTGTTCACGGTAAAATTACACATCAAATCATGTCAACGTACAAAGATTTTAATAACAAGCTCTTGCATTGCGTTTTGTATGAATTGCGTTGTTGGAAATTTATGGTATGTTTAGAATTGCATTGTTGGAAATTCCGGGTATGTTTAGAATTGCATTGTTGGAAATTTATGGTATGTTTAAATTTGTATTTATGACCGGTAGATGCCTCAAATATTTATCAGGAAAACTAAAGCATTCCATTATCTTCCAAATTTGCCAATTCTTCTATATATACTTCAGAAGAAAATTATAAGTATGACCTGCAATTTTCAACTCTATATTGCACACCTGTTACATTTTTCTATGAATTACAGAAAACAACTGCTACTAATTTCAATGGCTTCGACGGGTATTGATAAAGGCAAGTAACCCAAGCTCTATCTCGGAAGGTAAAGCAGACTGTCACCTAGTTGCTTTGCATATTCTGAGATAACGGCTAGAACACAAACTTCCCATGTCCTTGCTATTTCTTTGAGAGACTGAGGTTCCGACAGGGTTGGTAAAGTTAGCTTAAACCTTCTGAGTGCTTTGCACCGAAGATCTTCATCTTGGTTACTGTTGCAAAAAAATACACAAAAGTGTTTAAAACATGGAAGATAATCCTACAATCTGTATATACTTCAATACTGCATTCATTTGAGAGCCATGTCCATTTTAGATTACATCTGCAATACTGCTTTTATTAGAGAGCCATACTTCTTAAACAAAATCTTTGTCAAAGTAAAAGTAACAATTGAAACAAAATCCTTCCAACTTCCAGATTTCTACCTGATATCTGCTGAAACATCATCTAAAAGTTTTGGGGAGCAGTTGGGATAACTCGAGGGAACCAGCAAACGTAGCGTCTGTATTTGTAGCTGCAAATGAACAAAAATTGGTATAAAACAACATATATGCATAGAAAGGTTAAAAAAGACTTACCCTGTGAGCTGAAAGATGTGATTTTAAGCGCGGGCTGAGCGTCACCGCAATTGTAGAGAACGTAACAAAAGTTCCTTTGGAAGAAACTGCTATTGCACTTGGATCAGTTATTTCGTCCACGATGTCTACGATGGTGTAAAAAAGTTGCGCATCGATTTCCTTTATCTCTTTCAAAAGGGGAAGAGTAGCCTACAAAAAGACCAAATTTCTTTACATTAAATATACACAGAGGAACAGTTGCAGAAGCTATCTTGCTCCTCAAACAAAAGAAACAGATTTTCATGTTCTGACTTTCCTTTTTTAAGTCTATCAACCCAAATACTGCAAAAAATATTTACTAGAAATAACTTATAATCAAAATCACTATATGAGTGCAATACCATTAACAAAGCCAAGGATTTCTTTTTTAATGTTTTTGTTCCAAGACATTTTAATGTTACAACCAGTTCTAAGACATTTTAGTGATCACTCTGTATGTCAACTAACAAAATCAGCACCTAACAATTTTACAGAAAAGGCGCAAACTTAATAACTACCTCGATTTTTTGCCTCTTGAAGCTACGCGTTGCAGTGGTTACCGGCCTAGGGTGGCAACACACTGATTTCTGTTCCAGCTCTTTTTTCTGATGCTGATGTGGAACCATGCTAGAGTGCGCAATGCGGGATTTAACACTTGGATGCAACATGTCTACCGCAATTGGTTTTTTCGGCCCATATGCATTTACACAATCTATAATATATTTTTCATAGAGCGGCCACTTCTCCTTTAAACCAGGTGAAATATCAGATTTGGAAAATTGCAAAAGTTTTATGTAGAATTGCATTTTGGTATCTAATCTTCTGATTTTTCCAGTTTGATCTGCATATGCCTGTGTGGTAAGAGTGGCGGTCTGCAGTTACAAGCAAGCAAAGTTACTGTCAAATGTCAGAAGACTACTCAGAAGCTCACATATGTATGAACTCAGAAGTTACCTTCTCAAGCCGAGCAACTGCATTTCGGTGAGTTTGATGCAGAGCAGGTAAGTACCTTGCCTTTATGCTTTGTATCTGAAAAATGGGTTTCAATTCGTAAACTCTTAAACACTTTGGTTTGGTAGACATAAAATTTTAGCAAGTTGAAGAGTTAATGTTAAATGCATAGAAACAAATATTTCAAAGCTGTTAGAAGCTTAGAGAAAAATTGCTTTCCGTAATTCATTACACTGTTTCCTCTTTAGTTAATAATACAAGCTTATTACTTGATTCTATTTGACATTTTAAGTTATTATTGTGGAAACCTGAATGTAGTATATCTATACGATACGTTCGCGGGAAACTTGAATGTCAAATTACCTTCTGATAGACCTCCTCTTGCCAGTCTCCCCCATTTGCACGTAAGGTTCGGTCTGTGAAACCTGCATACTTTATATCAGTTGAATTGATAGTACCTAAACTTCTCTTAATAGATTTTAATGCAGTTATAACGACGACTCGAATATTACTAGGAGGTCAGACTATGTATATACAAGAACAAAAAGAAAATGCTTAGCAGCAATAATACATGTTCATAATCTAAAAGGAAATTCAAGATCAATTATTGCAGATATATGAACACTTGTGATTTGTTCTGATGATCGAAGCATGAGTTCAGAAGCTGAAGCAAAATAGAGTTACAACTGAACTGATAAACCAATCCTAAATCATTACTTTGAGATCCCAACTGCTGTTGCTGTGCTATTGGTAGGTTGTTTTGTTGAGTCATCAACAACTGCTGCAAGTTGGGCGGTTGGTTTTGTTGGTCCATGTTGGGCTGTTGGTCATTGCTTGCCTGCTGATCTGCTGCAATTGGTGTATGAGGACTGGCGAACCTTTGAGAAAACGACTGTTGTGAGGCAGCAGAACCTTGTTCTCTAGATGTCATATTTGGTACATTTTGGGATACAATATGTTGGGGTATTTGAGATGGATTAGCTGCTATCGAGTTAGCGAGTGATTGTTGTTGCCGAGGAACCTGGGGTTGCATACCGCTAGGTCCTGTTGTAAGCAAAAATGAGGACACAAAATAAAAAGAAAGATTCTGAAGGCACGGAAACAAACAGAAAGTATTGCTGCTGAAAATATTAACAAACAAATGCGGGAAACAAAGGTAGTGCATGGAACAAGATGAAGAATAGCTAGGAATTTTGAAAAATAAACAAAAACTCATTTGGATACATGTTTAGAACCTAAACATACTTAGAGATACTCTATAGGCATTGAAAAAGTGTATCGAATATTTCCCTGTTTGATTGTAACTACAGTTGCATACCTGACTCAAAACGTCTTTTTATATCACTGAATATTTGCTCCAATTCGGACTCAGACCATTCAACCTCTTCCTCGTAACTCGAAGAATCACTTGCATGGCTGTTTAGCGGAGTCATCAACAACGGCTCAGGATCGAACCATTCAACCTCTTCGTCATAACTTGAAGAATCACTTGCATGGTTGTATAGCGGAGTCATCAAGAACTGCTCCAAGTTGAGCGGTTGGTTTTGTTGGTCCATGTTGGACTGTTGGTCATTGCTTGCCTGCTGATCTGCCGAAATTTGTGTATGAGGACCAGCAAACTTTTGAGAAAGCGACTGTTGTCCCAATGAAACATTGGGCATGTTGGAATTCTGGTCTACAACATTCGGAGATGGTTGTAAGGCAGCGGAACCTTGCTCTGTAGATGTTATATTTGGTACAGTTTGGGATACAATATGTTGGGGTAGTTGAGATGGATTAGCAGCATTGGCATGTTTGACACGCCGTGTCACCGGATCCCTCGCGGGTGGAGGAGGTCTCATAAAGGATAAAGATTCAGAGTAGCGAGATTTCTTGGTTGCTTGACCTACCATGTCCATGGGGATGATCTAACGAAATGGGATCACATTTTAGGTTAGTCCATGAAAAATAAAATGCATAGGTTTCGAAAAGAATCTGTACAAAGATTGAAAAAAAGAAGATTATGGGAATGAGACTACTCACTTGAAAATAGACTCTAACAAAGTAATAAATCAGCACACTTTTCCGGTTTAGGAGAGTCTTACGAAAGCTGAAAGGATGGTAGAAGAGTTATTAGTAAGTAAAGGTGGAAGGATAGAGAGAGCTTTTTATAAACAGATAGCAGAGTTTTTTATTAGGATTCAAACAGATATATTTGGAATTCAAATTTTAAACTTCAAATATTATCTTACAATATATTTAAAATCTAGTTTATATATCTATAAGAAATTAGTTGTAGTTGGGATAGGATTTAAATTTCAAATTTCAAATTTCAAATATTACCTTTCAAATATATTTAAAATCTCTGTTATATATCTATAAGATTTTAGTTATATAGTTTGGATAAGACCTAATTAGTGAATTAGAACAATATCCATAGAAATCAGCTAAAGTTCCACTTCCGCAGTCCGATTCTTACTAAGAAATCGCTAAACATGTCATGACCTAGTAGTGAAGTATCATAAAAAGAAGAAGTTGGATAAATTACATGAGAATGCGAAGTGATAACTAAGAAGAACAGTCCGACAATAATTGTCAATGCAATCTTATGTAACTTTGATAGATTTACAGAAGAAGAGAAAAGAATTAGAAGATTTAGGTTTGGGAGAGATTATAGTGGAGTGTATATATAGATGGATAGAGACGAAATTATATTTTATTTTTCTTCTTATTTAAGATAACAAGAAATAGAAATAGCGATTAGAAAGGAAGATAACCCTTTCTACTTCTACTTCTACTTCTACGGGATTTTTTTCTTCTCTTTCGCTATATTCCCTCTCCTGCTATATTTTCTCTCCTTGAATCTCTCTCTGACGGAAACAGAATGATCTCCCTATTTTTTTTACAGTAATTAAATTATATGTATATATTACTAATATTAGATTAGATATGATTTATGTTGATGATTCATTCTCTTAAGTCTCTTAATCTACTGGCATTGGTTAAAGGAAGAAACTAAAACATTTCAATGATTATGAAATTTATACCTGATTTTGCTACTTCAAGCACACAATTCAAACAAAATAGTATCATTTGCTTTCAAAGGCCCCTTCCATCCACCGCCACAGTCTACCACTGCTGCAAAAGTGCACATCAACCAGGCCTCTTTTGTAAGGCATTCAATTTCTCTTCGGATTTCAACCTCATTCGCTGCTCATACCGATCACTCAAAACATAATCACTAAACCTCCAGCTTTTACCACCAAATCGGCCGTTTCGTTGCCTATGCCCGAACCGTGCGTCTGGAGAGCGATTCGTCTCGCGTTTGGGAGAAGCACCACTGGTTCTCCACATATCGGGGTTGTTCACGCTCTCTTCCGCCCGGATCTGGGTACGAACCTTCATACTCTACTCGACGACTCACCGGCGATGGATTTCGAGTCGATGATAGAGGAAGAAAGCAAATTGCTGTAAAACTGGAAAAAAGAGGTACGGGTGCACAAAAGCTAAACCTGATTGATAGACTTAGAAAGCACTACCAATTACGTTTTGTGTATCAAATGAGCATCAAGCCCACACTCCAACTAATTTAGTTTTTATTTAAAAATGGTTCCTTTGTTTGGTAACAATTTATTTGTCGGTTAGATTGTAAAGTTTTGGAGTTTAGATTGACTGAGTAAATGTATATATTTTCACAAAATTCTGTTTGAAATTATAAAATTAGGAAGCACTAAACAATTTTTTTATTTAATCAATTAAACAAGGTCTCTACTAAGAGAACCATATTTTTGCGACATTTTTTCAAACGCTATGTATATTGATTTCACTTTTTTTATTTATATATATATATATATATATATATATATATATATGCAAAAACATATATTATATAAATTTGGACCTGAATAAGACGGTTTAGATAAAATTAAATAAAATTATAATGTTTAAATTTAGTTATTTATTATAAAACTGATCATTTATAAAATATATATATTTTATACATCTCACTTTTATTTATATATTACTTGTTGTTTATATGAATTTGATTAGAATTGGACGGTTTTTAGATAAAATTAATTAAAATACATAAATCTAAATATTTATTATTATCACTGTTTGTAAAAAAAAAATATTATAATCACTGTTTGTTTGTAAAGAAAAATATTTGAGTAAAATTTGGACGGTTATATTTAAATATTATTTAAGCCGATCTTGATAATTTATTCATATTATTTTTATTTTTTATTATATTATTTTTTGTTAGTATTATTTCTAATAATATATTTTTTTTCCTTATTATTCCGGTTATTTGTATTCATGATAAATTTACTCATGCTATTTTTATGGGTTAAATATTATTTAAGATTCAAAATTCTAACTATTATCTACTTAAGATCCATCTTTTCATGTATTTTTTTTAAAAATCCATTTCATTTCAATATTTACTATTTACATGATTTCTTGTTTTTCTTTTGTTTTCGTATGATTTTGATTGTGTTTTTACTTGATTTTGAAGTTTGATTTCAGATATCTATTTAGATATAAGTCGATTTGTGAGTTTAGGTAACTCGATTTTTTATTTCGAAATATTAGGGTACTCGAGATCTGTTTTGTTTTTGGTTTTTGGTATTCTTTTGGTTTTACGTTGCTAACGTAGTGTAACTGTTGTATTTCAGTTAGGTTTTTGTCGATCTTAGTGTGTTTGTGTGTTTCTCGAAATTTGTGTTTGAGTAAGGGTTCAGGGTTTAAGTCGTAGAAGATGCAGTAGAGGAGATGTGAAACCTCTTTTATTTTACACATTGATAGTTGCGAAACGTGTTAATTCCTTTGTACAAATAGATGCGAAACATTGGTGTAAAATATAATTTTTTAAAAAAAAATCAAGACATTTCATGAATGGTATTAGTTTTGTTCGACTTAAAAAAAACAAAATCAATGGTATTTTTGTATATTTTTTTCCAGAGTTACGATTTAAAATACACAAACTTTTAAAATTTAAAATTTATAGTGTAAACAGAAAGAAAAGGTTTTTAGTAGGATTGAAACAAATATATTTCGAATTCAAATTTCATATTAGTTATAGTTTGGATATATGTAATTAGTGAATTAGAACAATATCCATATAAATCAGCTAAAGTTCCACTTCCACATTCCAATTCTTAAAGTGAACTATCATACAAAAAAGAAGTTGGATAAATTACATGAGAATGTGAAGTGATAACTAAGAAGGACAGTCCGACAATAATTGTCAATGCAATCCTATGTAACTTTGATAGATTTACAGGAGAGGAGAAAGAATTAGAAGATTTAGGTTTCGGAGAGATTATAGTGGAGTGTATATATAGATGGATAGAGACGAAATTATATTTTATTTTATTTTGTTTATTTATTTTTATTTAAGATAATAGAAATAGCGATGTGAAAGGAAGATGACCCTTTCTACTTATACTTCTAGGGTATTTTTCCTTCTCTTTCGCTATATTGCCTCTCCGGCTATATTTTTTGTCGAAATAGAATGATCTTTTTTTTTCTGCCAGTAATTAAATTAAATAAGAAAAAGGAGAATGAACATTCTTCCATTATCTTCCCTTTCTACTTCTACTTCTAGGGTATTTTTCCTTCTCTTTCGCTATATTGCCTCTCCGACTATATTTTTTGTCGAAATAGAATGATCTTTTTTTTTCTGCCAGTAATTAAATTAAATAAGAAAAAGGAGAATGAACATTCTTCCATTATCTTCCATTTCTACTTCTACTTCTAGGGTATTTTTCCTTCTCTTTCGCTATATTGCCTCCCCGGCTATATTTTTTGTCGAAATATAATGATCTTTCTTTTTTTCTGCCAGTAATTAAATTAAATAAGAAAAAGGAGAATGAACATTCTTCCATTATCTGTTTCTATCTCATTATTTATTTTTTTAATGAAAAAAACAAATATTACTTGGAACTTTTAAAATCCAACCTACTTGAATATTAGATTTGATGTTTTGTACCGTTTTCAAAAATTAATTTTTAATTATAAATTTATTTATTAATTATTAGCAATGTTTTATAAGATTTGGATTCCATTTGTTCATGAAAACATCCAACTATATATTTGGTGTTTGATTTATTATTATTATTATTATTATGGGGAATGACACACTAAGTACCTTTTGGCCAACCCTATTACTATCTAGTACTCAAAAATGGGTTAATGCTCACTTAATACCCATCTCAACAAAACAATTCCCTTTCACGACCTAATTTTTTTTAATACCATAACTACCCTTAACCTAGTATATAAGTCTGATTTTGAGAATTAATGGGTATTTTCACCCAATTATCAATTTCAAATTTTGAATTTCGAAACGGCCTCCACTCTTAATCTGTCTTCTCTTACTTTTCTTTTCTCTCTCATCTTCTTCTCTCTCGACCTTCGAACCCAATCAACAAATATGAATTTCGAATCAGCCTCCACTCTCTCTTAACCAGCCTCCACTCTTCTCGTCGCCGGCGTCTGTGGTCAAGCTCCTTCCGTCGCTCTAACAACCACTCATGTTCCTCCCACTCCGACGACACAAACCGCAAACCCTATTCCCCCAATTTCATTCTTAATCGGCCATCACAGAGAGCCACATAATTGATTCAATTCATCGATAGCAAGGTTTTGTAAGCAAGGCTTGAACACAGAAGCGTCATGAATTCAAGAAAGAAAGTAAAATTGAGGTATTTAGCAACAAGGATTGAACCCAAAAACCTTATCATCATCGCTTTCTTCGTCACTCCCGTCATAGGTACAGTTTCAACTTAATTTATAGGGTTTTATTCATTTTATTGCTTTGTTATCGTGGTTTCTGTTCCTGATTATAGCTACTGTTCCCATTTTCATGGGAGGAAATAGAACCAGAACTGGATTCGTGTTTTCACTTGTTTTACTGTTTGATGTTCAAAATTTTGGTTTACAGGTAAAATGGCTTCAACTCAATTTAACAGCACCACCATCAGCTACAGTAGCTAAGAACTTAGCTTCTTTTCAAGCTTCTGGTGTCAGATTCGCTTCATTCGGGAGATTGGCTCCAGGTTGCTGCTGAGCCTGTGATGGTGGATAGCTTTGATGGCCAGTGACCGTTTGCGCTGATGTGTGCTGTACATTAGGATTCAAGGGCTGGTTATGGTGTATAGAATTAGTTTGAGGTTGAGGCTGCGAGTAACCCTGCGTTTGGACTTGTGTATGTGGACGTTGCAATTGCAAAGGCTTCTGTAGGAGTCTGATAGATATGAACCACGACATTGCTAGTTAACTAGTAATAGGCCTGATATCTTCTTTATTAGGAGTCTGATAGATATGACTCACAAAAATTGCGATTGGTAAGTATATTGCTCTAATAGACACGACTTATAGAAATTAATATGAGCAGGGTTGGAGGATCTACAATTGATATGAACATTGATTTCGCATAAAAAAGGATCATCTTCCTATGACTTAGGCAGGCACTACATTGATAGTTTGGAATTTGTTACATTGATAGATAGCACATATACATATTAATAGATTCTTTAGTCGGAGTCTGATAAATTTGAATTATAAACATTGATACTTAACTAGCTATAAGTATGATAGATTCTCTAGTATGAGTCTGATAGATGTGCATAAAGACAATGCTAGTTAACTAATCACAAGTATGATAGCTTCCTTACTCTTTTGGTTCTTTACTCTTTTGGTTTTAAAATACTACACAATACAAGAAGAGTAGGTACATGATGCTCCCTTCTTTCTTGCATTATGCTTCCGATCAAGAATTTCGAGCTTTAATGTTGCACAACTGAACTGCAATGCTTGCTTGTTCAGCCCTTTTTGGTTTCCTTGGTTTCTATATTTCCTTTTAGCTTTATAAATGATTTGTTCTATTGTGGCATCTCTTCATATGCAACCTTTGTTGCTATATATTCAATTAGTGACAGAACATTATTGTTATTTTTGCAAGAAAACAAAAGATGGAAGCTTCTGTAGCTGTTATTTATGTGTCTTTTATCTATTTCTAAGGCATTCGAGTTGCATCGATGTGTTTCAGAAACATATATAAATATATATTATCTGCAATGTGTGTTTGAAGAAGTTGTAATAGACAATTCATCTTGTGTTTCATTCATCTTGTGTTTTGTTTTCTATTTCTACCTTTGTTTGGATTTGATATCTTCTTCAAGATTGTAGTTTCTATGTCAATATTGATTTTGGTGGTATTTTGTAAGAGTTAGTGTAGTTAGTTTTGTTTTGTAAACATACTCTGTCATCTAGTTCTATTTGCTTGTTTATTGAAGTCAATGCCGATTTTATAGCCAAAATGCCTAGTCCCACCTCATTTAGTCTTAAAGTATCATGATGGAAATGATAGATACGAAGGAACATATTGCTAGATACGAAGGGACACATTGCTAGACAGATGCAGCATCATATACATTGAATTATAAACATATTGCGATTGATAGATAGCACATATACATATTAGTACATTCTTTAGTCGGAGTCTGATAGATTTGAATTATAAACATTGATACTTGACTAACTATAAGTATGATAGATTCTCTAGTATGAGTCCCATAGATATGCATAAAGACAATGCTAGTTAACTAATCACAAGTATGATAGCTTCTTTGTTAGTAGCCAAGTGCCGGATTGCGGGCACCTTCCGCATGTGGAAAAGCCTGCTTCTGTTGCTAGTATGATCTTAGAATTTGTCCAGGCTACTTGCCCTGAAAAGCTCATTGCTGGTCATACAAATTAAGCTTCAGTTATTACTTTCTTGTGTAGTCTGCTAAGATTTTATAAAAAGGAAAAGAGGCTTCTTGACTTGCCCAAGCTGTTTGATGACTCTACTCATCTCCAAAAAATTGTTTCGATTATTCTTTCCGCTGCAAATGATTCTAACTGGAGAATTAGATTGGTAACACTGACCTTTGTGCAAATATTTATGTACATGTGTACTTTCATCGTCTTACCTTGAACATGATAACCGATACCTAAGCGGAGATAAGGGAGCAAGCTAGTACAATTCTAGCAGACTTTAGCAGTCTGAGTCCCATGCAACTGGTTTCGTTAAGTTCCTTGGCTCAGCTGGAAGCACCTCTGATGTTTCAAAAACAGTGGGCAATAATTTTGGTGATTCTTGTGTTAATAGTTGTAAAGGTCATGAAATTAAAAGATATTTAATGGGATTTTCAAATTTCGGTGGGTGTATTGCTTGTGATTCAGAAGATATAGAAGAGATTTACTTTGATTTCCAAAAGCAGTCGAAAATGAAGAATGAAGCTCATGGGTGTAATGGCACAGCTTGTTTAATGAAGCAACCTCCAGAACCAGAACTTGATGTCCTGCCTGCTAGTTTTAAGGTTCTTTTTGACTTGTATAATCAGAGAGAAAAATTGTTTCATGTTTTCAGTGTTTTATGCAATAGGAAGAATGGAACCTGTTGATTCAGGATTCTGGTGGATTAAAAAAAATCTGATAGATACGATAGTTGACATTGCTAGATACGTGAACACTAGTCTGATAGACACGATATATAACATTGATAGATCCTGGAGTATACATCTGATAGACACGATATTTGACATTGCTAGATACGTGAACACTATTCTGATAGACACGATATTTGACATTGCTAGATACGAAATATAGGCATGGCTAGATACTGGATTTTCAAACTAATTAACTAACACAATGAACTTTTAAAGGCCGGCGAGCTGTAGAATTAGAAATTCATCTCGACCGAAGTTAGAGAAGTCTTCAAAGATGTGTAAAAGAAAACATCCACCAAGGATTAATCTCTTGCACACAAGCGCTTCAAATATTCGTAGGTTAATATCATCGAAGTTCCCCATGCGGACGAGCTAAAAAATCTTGGACCCAAGCCTCTGTAGAATCCTTTCCAGCCCTCATCAGCAATTAGCTGCTTAACAACTTGCCTGGCAGATGGTCTGTTTTCATGTCTCATGACCTGTAAACGGGTTTTAATTGTGTCCAATGGCGTTGTAAGTAAGGCTGTTGTTGCACCAGCGATGATACCTCCAGAAGCTTGAACAGATATGACTGTCAACTGGCTCGGACCAGGATCCGCACTGCCAGCACCAAAATCTAAGAATCTCCAAAATTACACGTTGGCTTGCACCATAACTAGCCCACCACACAACACTAGATGGGGAATAAGTCATAACAGATAGACCAAATCCTCTGTATAATCCCCAAATTCCTCTGTATAACTAGCCCACCACACAGCACTAGGTGTTCAATTCTATCATCATCGGCATCAGCACCAACTGCAAATTCAATAACAAACGTAAATCTCAACTCATATAACGATTTCACTTCACAAATTGACAACAATAACACCTTAAAAAACAATACACAAAGAGTCAAGCTATATATACCCAATTCGGGTTTAAGTATACCCAATTTTTTCCAAAAATGCCCTTTTGTGGGTATATAAGCCAAAAAAAAAATTTACTAAGTTCATCCACTCCACTTAAACCTACACTTTCTCTCACTTCACTCATATCTCTCACTTCTCTCTAGAATCTCACCTCAATTCTCTCTTATTTTTCCGGCGAACCACCACCACCACCACCACTCCTCCTCCTCCTCCTCCTCCTTCATCATGGTCAAGAACAAAAACCCTCCTCCACCTCCTACGTAAGTCCCCAAATTAATTTTGTTACTTAATTTTGTTAGATTTAGGTATGAATTTTAGTTTTTGGTTAGATTTAGGGTTGAATTTTGCATTTAGGATAAAATTAGGTAGAGAATTAGGGTTTAGGGTAGGATTAGGATTAGATTTGGGGCCATTTTCCAGCCAACTCGCCGGCTGGAAAATGGTCGGCAACGCACCGGTGGTGCGCCTTGGGCAGCACCATCGGTGCGTGATGGTGTGCCGAGCGGCACAATGACCCGTGTCGCTCGGCACACAGTGCCGAAACCGAGCGGCACTAGCACCCGTGCCGCTCGGTTCGCCTTGTATGGTACCTATGGTACCCAATTTTTTTTTGAAAAAACTCCAATTTTTTGTTTTAAAAGTTCCGGTATTGTATTTTTTTAAAAAAAAAACTTCAAATTTCACCATACGTATAGGACTATTGATGATTTAAATTTTATATGTTAGTGTTATTAATTTCGTGCTTTGTTTCGTATTTTTGTAGGTCAGACGCAGTGGAGGAGCGACGTCTTCCACGATCCAGGGCGTATCCCCCTGGGTCACGTCCGCCGCCAGGCAAGAGTATTAAGACTGTTCGTGCAGTTGAAAATGAGCGGGTCCGCGATGCCAAACGCGGACGAGATTTACCAGATGACCCTGAGACTATTCGTGTTAGGGAGGAGGAGGAACGGATACGGACTGATCGGTCTTTGCGCCGAATCAAGCATGGCCAGAGGAAGGAAAATGCCATAACGACTGAGGCGATTGATATCAGAGGTGGAGGCTCCTCACGACGAGAGACGTCGTCATCACATACACATAGATCACTACCTCCCACTACTAGTGATCCACCACCTCCCTCTCCTTCTCGCAGAGCTGCGTCCCCTGCGCATACTATTACACATCCACCACCTGTTAGCGACATGGTGGATGCCACTAGGGACCCTGAGCAGGACACGATTGACGAGGAGCACATAGATGCCATCCACACCGAGGAGCAGCGAAAGACGTTTGCATTTCTGAAATGCAACAAGATCCCTCTATTTCCTGACTATAAGGAGCATGAGGCGTACCACGTCTTCATCGGACAGGTAAGTACCTAATTATTAAACGTCTACTCTAAGGTTTTACTATTATTATGTTCTGACTTAGTTTTTAATTTATAGGGTCGCACTACACTGGGCGTACAGGCACATTATAATGTGCTACGTATGTGGGACTTGACTGCTCAGCCAGATGTGCAGCGATTTTTGGCGCGGACTCCTTTTGGTCCTCTTATAGCCCACTTGCCTCAGTACTTCACACATTCCGTCTTAGACGAGGTTTTTGTTGAGCGTTGGCATCAGGAGACCAACACTTTCCATTTCTCATTTGGAGAGATGACGATTACGCTCGATGATGTCAGCTGCATTACAGGTCTCCCTGTAGTTGGTCGGACACTTGATGTAGTCACGGCTCCACGTGACGAGGCATACAGCTACTACGCTAGTATGTTAGGTCTGACAGTGGATGAGGTCCGCACAGAGATACAGTCCACCAGAGGCGTTGGCTTCAAGATAAAGTGGCTGAGGGAGACTTTCACTAGGGGGCGCTACATCGAGCAGACTGATGCTGAGACTATCCGCCAGGTATCACGAGCATACCTTATGTTCTTATTTGGTTGCACTATTTTTGCGGATACTAGTCAGAAAAGCGTGAAGGCTGACTACTTGTACGGGTTAGCCAATATGGACTCTGGGTTATGGGACATAGCGTGGGGTACGAGTGCATTGGCATTCCTGTTCCGTGGTTTGGGTGATGCTTCGAAAGCATCAAAGCATAACCTTTATGGTTTTGTAGCTATGCTTGATTGTTGGATCTATGACCACTTCCCAGCGTTTAGTGCCTCAGAGAATGCTGACCACGTAGCGAGGCACCCTAGGATTGTGAAGTGGCTGCCGAAGCGGATTGTTGGGCAAAACATCCGCCCCAAATCGGTCATTCGTACTCTCCTCGCTGATCAGAAGGAGTCAGATGTAAGTTTTTAAAAATTTGTTTTCCATTACAATTTTGATATTAAGTGTTAGGATTTTAAATCAATCTAATTGTTTTAATATTTTGTAACAGGTGCTATTTGAGCCATACGAGGACATTAGAGTCCAGTTTCCAGTCCAGGAGATCTGCACTATTGTTTATCCTTTGCGGATGATGAGCACGGTCGAGGGCTACATGCCTGATCGGGTTATGCGCCAGTTCGGACGGGTTCAGGATGAGCCCGAACTCCCACTTGTACTACGACCGGGTTACAGGAAAGGAGATCTGGCCAGGTACACGTGGCGAGAGAGCGCATGGCTCGATTGGTGTCAGCACTTGCTTGCTGAGGATCGTTTGACAGTTACCATTGCCACATATAGACAGTCAGCGACGAATACATACTGGAGGTACCTGGCTGAGTATGGTTGGCGTACTATCACTCCCCCACCGCGTACCACAGACGATAGACTTTTAGACGCCGTTCGCTCCATTGTTACTATGCCCGTCGAGCGTGGGGAGGCGGGTGCGCTGAGGTGGAGAGATCAGGTCCTGCAGCTATTCTCTCCATGGTTGTTTGTCCTCATCATCGGACTTGTTCTAGCGTTGTTATGATCTTTCATTCTTGTGGACTTCTTAGTTGTTTCAGTATCTTGTTTTGTATTATGACTTATGACATCTACTTTGTAATATGACTTATGACTTCTACTATCTACTGCTTCTATTGTTCTTTTTTATTTTTTGTACTTAACTTGATCTAACATAAGTCATACCATAACACCATAACACCAAAACACCATAACAATATACTAGTAATTCTCGATTTTCTGTACTTAACTTCATATTAAATTCGTCAAAAACTAAAATTATAATAGTAATTCATTCACTTAAAATCCATAACACCAAAACACTATAACATTCAGGTATAAACTTGTCAAAAAAAACACCATAAACCGAAAACAAATTTTTAAAAACACCTTAAACCCAAAACATATTTAAAAAAAAAATACAAGTTAAATTGCACCATGGGTACGCAGTCAGTGGTACCTATGGTGCACACTACTGCGTACCCATGGTACAGTAGCCTGTGCACCATGGGTACACAGGAGGCAGTACCGATGGTACCATGCACCGGCCGGCACGTTACGTACCGACCGGTACATGGTACCATCGGTACACAGAAGACAGTACCTATGGTGCGCAATTTTGTCTTGAATTTTTTTTCCCGCGTTTTCTTTTTTCGCGCTCTAGAATTCCCGCAAATGTAAACTCTCATTCTTCTATATAAGGAAGCATACCTTACAACACCAAACACACAAAACTCTCCTTTTAACATAGTTGAAGTCTATCATAATGGGTTGGAGTGTGTTTGATGATGCTCATCTGCTCAAGGCTGCGAAAGCTGTGAAGTTCAAACGGCCGGACGATAATACCGATGAGTTCTTTGATGAAGTTTTGTGTATGATGTATTTCATGTACGGCGAAATGTCTACATCTAGACAAATGCCTCGATCGCGTACTCGTCAAGAGGTAGCCACTAGGTACAAGTCTATAACTAGTGGACCGATGTTCTTGGTGTTTATCGAGCTCCCAGAAGTCAGGAATGAAGCGTTCGACTCCTTCGGTTTAATGATCACAGACTATATATCGTTGGAAATGGCACAATACGTTCATTCTCAAATTGCCATGAAGGAGGAAACAGTGCATATTCTCAGCGACAATGGAGGCTATGATTTTGACTAACTGTCTGTTCTATATCAAGTTATGTACTAATGTTTACAATATGTTGTTGTTGCTTGTTTGTGATGTTTTATTTTAATTATGAAATGATTATTGGCTTATCGTTATAAGTTGGTAATTTGAATGAATTAATGCAATAATAGAGAAAATACAAAAACAACCAAAACGATGTAGTAAAACAAAGTTCTAAACATCATAAATCCTTACAAATGACGTAAAACGACCAAAAGACACAGAAGAGTTCGAAACAATAAACCCGACCGAAACACATAAACCTACTAAACAAACTCGTCAAGATCAGTTACTTCTGGGAATGAACTAACTGGCTTTCTACCTTCGAGTTCCGTATATTTCTTGCAGCGACCAACAAATGGTAGGTCCCAATGCGCAGCCTCTTCGCTCTTCAACTTCTGCCACGTAGGGTGTATGCGTGCGCAAGGGCAAAGGGGCTTGATTGATATCTGTTTCATAAAAACTTAAATTAGAAACAACAATTGAGTAATACAGTGGTGAGAAAAAAAAAGGCCATATATCGAATGACTTACATTGACAAAGTGGTTAGTATCGACGAATCGAAACCCAATCTCACGTCTTTGGGCCATAATGGGAGGCTTACCGCGCAGAGGTAGAAAAGTATGACTACAGTTGTGCTTCCCTACGAGTGACAGAAAATGAACAATGCATTCGAACTTTGTTGCAATCGCAATACCCATTTCAGGCATTGTCATCCAATATTTGGGTGATGTTGGTGTCTCTTAGTAGTTTATACTTTCTGCAACCTTCAGGTAATCCTCTTTACCGTTATAAATCTTGCTGTATGTGTCGTAGTTTTCCATTAGCTCATCGTATATTGCCTTCCGAACACCACGCCAACCTTCTTCATGACCATACAACCCGAATGAAACTGCTATATATCCACAATGTCCATCTGGCTTAACATCATTAATACCCGAGATAAAAGGGTTGAAGTGAGGAGGAAGCCAACGCAAATAACCTTTCGGGTCATGTATTAGTTCTGTGACTCGATCAATGGATGGTTGTACGATGTTGCTACCTAGCGAGGCAATGGAAGAGGTACGAGTACGAGTACGAGGTACTCTAGGCACATCTGCCTGAAGCGTTGATTCACTACCAACTGCTTTACTCTTTTTAACTTTTGTTGGTTTCAAAGACTACATGACTGCGTCATGACTAGCTTCATCCTCTTTTAGCTTGTACTCCCATCCGCTCATGTCCCGTTTAGTGGATGATGTGTCCACCACTAACTTTCTTTTCACCTGTGGGCGGCCTCGGTGTTTCTGCTTCTCCAATGGCTCTAGCAATGACGATGTTTCAGGATAAACAACTTCAAACCATTTCTTGTAAATATGTTTGATACGACTTTCATCTTTCGTATCCATAACATCGCTTACTAGCTTTAGCAGATCATCTTTGAGAATTTCCATGGTCGTACGGAATGTACGAGGCATTATTTCTAACCTTGTCCAGTGGATGTGAAAAACATCGAGAGAGGCAGACATTCCACCTTCACGCAACTTGCGGACCTGGTGATAGCAAGGTATACCATGGGTAGATTTTATAGCGCATATACACTCGCCAGTGTCTTTAACATTTGGCCCATCTTCAATAGCGACCATCTTGGTATCTTCGGCCTTCTCTACTTCAGAGAAAAATAGTTCTAACGCCACGTGGGAAACCTTGCCTCGAATCTCATCAAACATTTTATCCGCAAACTTATGCAGTGCTATGTAACGACTTTTCTCGAACGACGACCTAATGGCAGCATGTTGGATTTCAACAAGCGAATGAACCCTACCCCAAAATAACTCGAAGTTTAATTTGCTCGTACGTATGTAACGCTTTAGGTTAGAATGAGCACTCTCGACGCGGTTTGTTGTGCAATGTCCCAAATGCATGTTTTTGTTCGTCTTCCAAACAACAAATTTGTCAATGTACTTATCGAGCCACGATTTTTCAGTGTATTCAATTGCTTTAGGGTAATATTTGTACTTCAATAGCATCTCCCGTCTGGCGTGATCGAATTCAATCTCTGATTTGCTATACGCAATCTTCTGCCAAGCACTAACAAATTCTTTATGATCATTTTTCTCGCAGAAGTGCTTTCTTGTTTGCCCTAGAACATTTTGGTTAATGTACCAGCGACATAACATATGCGTTGTCTTTGGGAATACCACTTCTATAGCATTCATCAATGCTAAATCTCTGTCGGTTAGGATGACCCGCGGTTCTTCAATTCCACGAACGGAAATCAACGATTTCAAACACTCTAATACCCATTTGAAGTTGCTTAACTTCTCACCCGACATGAAGGCAAATGCCGCACAGAAAGTCAATCCAGTACACGTCACACCCACTATCTCGAAAAATGGAATACCATATCGTATCACTTTATATGTACTATCCATAATCAAAACTATCGGAAATTTGCGCAAAAGGTCAACACTGACAGGATGGGCAAAAAACAAATCTGTAATGATTTGTCCATCGTCTTCACCAGATTTATGCCATTCATAATAATTATGTGACTTAAGCTCACCCCACAAGAACTGAAGTTGTGACCTACCCGCCTTCTTTAGAACCCGATTTTTCTGTCGTGCATTGTAAATCGTCCGCATGGTAGAAACGTTATCTTTGTTCAATTTCTTCACACCATTCAGTATATCTCTAGGGTTAGTACCAATGAAGGTCGCTCGTTCAACATACTCCATCTCTTCATCATTCAAACGGCCAGCAAAAGAATGACCATCTAGATGTATAGAAGTGTCATGGTTATGAGTACCACATTTTACTTCTAACTTCCATTGATCTGGGGCAACCATTGACCCGAGAAGCTGAAATGGGCAGTCAATCTTTTTCGTTCCTGTAGACTTTCGTTTGCGGTCTTTTTCTGCAACCCTTGGAATATATTTCCCCCCCTCTCACACTGGAAATAAACTCTCGGATTTTTTCTGCTGTTTACTTTGTCGCGCCGACTTATGTTGATAACCATACCATAAAGTTTTCCGATCTTCGTAACCCATTTCACCAAAGCGTCATGTGTGTAGAACTCGATAGTGAAGAACAAATGACTATAATCGGTAGCGGAAGGTGCCTCAGTCCCACTTGCGACATCCGTCCCCTGTTACACAACAAAAAAGCTCAATAAACATTCAAGTATAGTTAACAACTTAAAAAAATCAGGATTTTTTTCGAAAAACATGCGCAAATCCAAGTTTCTGAGGCCTAAAACCGGTGGTGCTGGGGCTGTGGAACCGACTGGCTGCGTGACCATGCACCATCGGTTCCGGCCTATGGTACCGATGGTGCGTAGGTGACGCACGGTCGGTTCTTGGACAAGAACCGGCTGTGCGTCACCTACGCCCCATCGGTTCCATGGGCCGGAACCGATGGTGCATAGTTCGCCGGGTTCTTTAATACCTTCGCCGGCGACGGTGGTGGCGGTTCCGGCGACCATGGCTCCTTCGCCGGCGACTCAATCTCTTTTTCCGGCAAAAATTCATCATTCCTTCTCTCCAGCGACATCAACTCCTCCACGCTGATCCCTAGTTCTGCTTCCGACATGATCGATTTTGTGTTTTAGTTTGAATGTTCTTGATTTTCTTAGGATGTTTGAATTAGGTTTCAATTTTTTTAAGAAACTATACTATTTGGATAGTAAATTCAGCAAAGAAGAGTGTTTGTTTGGGTATACATAGCAAAATAGGACTTTTGGTGAATTGGGTATACTCAGGATACACTTAGTAGTTTTTTTTTACTTAATGGCAGTTTAGATATTAATTTTCTGATGGAGGGTAAAAATGTCCAAAAAAAGTCAATTCAAAGTCAACTGTTGTTTTTGGGTATACTTAAACCCGTTTTGGGTATATATAGCCATACCCATACACAAATGCTTAAAGGAAGCCAACCAACATAGTAAAAGATCACTTGTCTAAACAAAAGCTATAACCTCAATCAAACTCATTCATATATTCATCCATGGCCAATATCATGTAAGATAACTATGTTAGATAGAAAAGAAATGTTAAAGCCCTAAAATTATATGAAGGGAGAAGCCTTTAATATTTACCTGCAAGTTTCACAGTCCGAACATCAAAAGAATCTATACCTAGTTGCTCAAACCTAAAGATAAGCAAATAGACTTGAACTATTTCCTATCATTAACAACATTATAAATTGATAAATTCCCTATCTAGCTCGAATCATATTCTAGTTCTTAACACAACACTCTGTAGCCAAAATGTCATCGTGATTCATGTAGATACAAATAAGAATATCACATAAACTGTAGCTACACCTTTTAACACTATCAATTACACTGCTGCTAACTAGTAAAACAAGTCGCAAAGTAACATTTTACATCAACCAGACCAAAAGAAGAATAAAAAAAGCCCTACAGTATCCTTTCGATTCCAATTCATTCGTATTTAAGAGCAACACGAGAGAGAGACGTTTCTCAAGCTTCCGTTGAAAACCTAGAAACATTATCATAATCAGATAACAAAAAGCAGAGATAATGAGGAAATAGAGACGTACGGGGTTGAGGTAGAAGTTGCCGTGAACATTGTCATGAACGTGCTTTGTACACCTAATTTCCGGCGATGAAGCGAAAGAGTAAGCCGACGAAATATGAACTGCTCTATAGAACGGATGAAAGACGGAACGGTTAGGGTAAGGATGGCTTTTGGGTTCGCTTTTGCTTTTCGTGTTTCTCTCTCTTCAAAATTAAGTGGGGCAAATGGAATCCAAAAATCAGGATTACAAGGTGAAAAAATAGGTTTCAACCAAAAATCCCTCTTTTATACCCTAGGGGGGTATTTTTGTCCAAAATATGGCTTTAGGTATTTTATGAAACTAGTCTAAAACCGGGTACCATTTTGGTATTTGATACTTGACTAGGTATTTATGGGTACTTTCCTCTATTATTATTAATAATAATTTTAATTTTGAAAAACATAATTTTTTTATTTCATAATATTATCCACCAATTTTGAAAGATTGTTTTTTTAGTCCAAAAATACAGTTCTAATTAAATAAAAACTTTACTCACTTTATTAATTTAGAAAACAAAATCATATTTACTTCGTCGTTGCCGCCGCAACGGCTGCCGCCGCCACCGCCGCCATTACAACCATCACTGATGTGGCCGTCGCTGCCGCCACCACCACTGCCACCACAACTGCCGCTGTCACCGCCACTGCCACAACCAAAACCGCCACAGCTGCCGCCGCAACCACACCCGCCACCGTCACCGCAGCCACCACCACCCCGTCACCGCCGCCACCACCACCGCCGCAAACCATCACCACCCCAACCACCGCCGTCGATACCATCACCACCACAACCACCGCCTTAACGAAAATAAATCTTGTTGTTTTTTTAAAAAATTCAAAATTAATCATGATACTCATATGGAGAATAATGATAATAAATATTTTATTTATTTTAAAATAACAGTTATAAAGACTTTTATTTTTAGATATTTTGATTAACAAAAATGAATCTCGTAGTCATTATTTTAATATAAAAAATTGAGTTGTTTAGATTAACGAAAATAAATTATTATTTATTTAAAAATAAAAAAATTCATCATGTTACTCGTACGCACAACAGTAGTAAAATTGTTACTCTTATCAGAAATAACAGTAATAAAACTATTACTCCTATAAAAAAATAATGTTAGTAGTAATATTATACCTAAAAACAATAAGAACAAAATTCAACAAGTATTACCAAAACTTAGACACGATAACGAGAACTATAACATGTTTTTTATATTTTAGAAAACAAAAAATATGGTGACTTTCGTGAGACTTTCGTGAATTTTTTGAATTGCTTAGATTAACAAAAATGAATCATGTTATTCATTTTTTTAATAAAAAATTGAGTTGTTTAGATTAACGAAAATAATTTTGTTATTCATTTAAAATAATAATAATCATGTTACTCTTATGATGAATAAGAGGAATAAAACTGTTACTCCTATAAAAATATGTTAGTAGTAATGTTATTCCTAAAAAGAATGAAAACAATATACAACAAAATTTTGAAAAGTTGAACATGATAAAACTAGAACTATAACATGTTTTATTCATTTAAAAAAATATGTGATGACTATTGACTAGTTTATGCTATTATCGGTTAATTTCTTTGAGATGTTTAGATTAACGAAAATGAATTATATTACTCTCTTTTTTTATAAATGTTTTTTGGATTGTTTAGATTAACAGAAATAAATCTTGTTATGCATTTAAAAATAAAAATAATAATCATGTTACTCGTACAATGAATAACAGTAATAAAATTGTTACTCTTATGAGAAATAATAGTAATAAAACTGTTATTCCTATAGAATATGTCAGTAATGATGTTATTTTTAATAAGAATACGAATAAAATATAACAAACATTTCCAAAATTTGGACATGATAAAAAGTAGAACTATAACATGTTTTTTTCTATTTAGAAAACAAAAGATACGGTGACTAGCTTGTGCTGTTGGTCGACACCGATTATTTTAAAGTTAATTAAGACTTTCATTAATTTTTTGGAGTTGTTTAGACTAACAAAAATGAATTATATTATTCATTTTTTTATAATTTGTTTTGAGTTGTTTAGATTAACAAAAACAGATTTTTAAAAAAAATTGAGTTTCTTAATTTAGCAAAAATATATATTGTTATTCATTTGTTAATAAAAAATCAATCATGTAACTCGTACAATAAACAACAGTAATAAAATTATTGCTTTAATCACAAATATTAGTAATAAATTATTACTCTTATACAAACTGTCAATAGTAATGTTATTTCTAAAACAATAAGAAGAAAATAAAACAAACATTATAGATTGAAATAAGAAATAGATTGATTTTTTTGTAACAGTATAATACTAGTCGAAACTAATTGCCTACATCTATTCAATACACCAATAAGAACAACGAACCAAGAACAAAATGGGTACCATGATTTCTAAGATACAACCGCGACAACCATAATTTTCCAGGGTCTAAGATGTCGGCAAGACAAGCAATGATATCAAAACACAAAACTCTTTTGTCTTCAGACCGATCTCTTGTCTAATTTGCAATGTCGTTGGGTACGCTGGTTGTAACACCAGCGTTAATCTCATTCCAGGCTTCAATCCAAGTAACCATACCTTCAGCAAGCTTGATGAAGTATGTATCAACCTTTCCAAGTGTTTCCTTGATCTACTGGGCAAGTTCAAAGTAACACTTATGCATGGTAGTATATTCCTTTGATAGACCAGCAACTTGGAAGAAAGGAATGATCTCTTTTTGGCAGTAGATGCCTTTATACTCCTTTTTCAGGTTGACAAAATGGTTGATGGCTTTGCTGTGCCATATGTAAGGCAGATCGGTCTTCACTCTCCATCAAAAATTGTCACATATCACAATATCAACATCAACATACCTGCCAAATCAGTCATAAAAAGACACACACACATAAACAAAATGCATTCAACACTTGAATTCATAATTATATCTGAAAATTTATGTGGAAGAGGATGATGATTAGAGGTTGCGTTTTAGCCCTAGAAATATGATATGGACGAAATATTCAATTTCAATATCAAATTCAAACTTAACTTCAATAAAAACGTCCCATCTGAAATCTAAGTTATATTTTGACGTTGCTTTTAGCCCTAGAAACACAACAGAAATCTCTACTATATGACAAATCTAAAACACAATGTCAAAATAATATGCTTCTAACTTCGCCAATCATTTGGCGGAAAAAATGTTCGAATTTCACCAATTATTTGACCTAAAAAATCTTAGCCACCACATGGGGAATTTGTTTGACTATCCCAAATCACCAAGGTTTATGTTATTAACTCATGAAACATGTTTAGATTTCAGCACTAGAAATGCTATATGGAGACTAATAACCATAATTTTTTTTGTCCTGAATAAAGACTTTTGATACAAAGATGACAGACCAACTTCAATGACTACCCATGATTTTTAGCAGCTATATGGAATACCAAAGATATCACAAAACACTTAACCTTATAGGGAAGGTAAAACCCTGGACAATAAAATCAGATCTACGATAGAACTAAACAATATTTTCAAGAGCTAAAAAAGGGTTTCACATTTTGGTCACCAAACAGACCTTGCAAATAATAGTTCAAATAATTGACCCAAACCTTAGGTGGAGGTTTCGTGCTAGTGTAGACATTAGAGGTAGACCTGGAAGCACGAATTTGTATAAAATCATCGTCCTCTTCCACAGAAATTGACCGAATCTCAACAAAATTCAACTCGATTCCTTTCTATAAGAACAAATCTAAACGTTCAAAATAGCAAATAAACCAAAAGTGTGTTAAAAAAACAGATCGCAAATCCGAAGAAGTAAAAAAAATACTCACAAAGTAATATGATCAATGGTGTAGATGTGCTTCTTTCTAGAGATCATGTACCCAAAGCAACGACAATGGAGTGATTTCAGGTGCTTGAGTTTATCTGCATCGTCTTCTATGGATGGTTGACGATTGAGTGGTTGTAGGATTTTATGGTTGACGATTGAACATAAGAATAATGTATGAAAGAGTGAAAAGAATGTCTTCGAAAAGAAAAGGTTATTCGTTTCCGTGATTTGAAAAGTGAGGCGAAGAAGACGAATTTTATTCATGCGTCAATGTAAACGAAGGGTAACTTTATCAATAAAAAAATAAAATGTATGTTATGGAATTATCATACGATTAAATACATATTTTAAGAATTAGGCAAAATTAGACCCACTAAACGAACAAAATTTATTGGACTCTTGTACTTGAAGGGAAATAACCTTTACTAATATTAGATTAGATATAGATTTATTTTGATGATTCATTCTCTTAATACTCTCAAAGGTTTTCTGAAAGAAAAAAACTAAAACATTTCAATTTCAATAATTTTGCTAATTCAAGTAGATAATTCAAACAAAAATAGTATCCTTTGCATTCAGAGGTCATCTTCCATCCACCACCACTACCAATCTACCACAGCTACAAAAGTATACATCAACCGAAGCCAAAAGGTGTCATCATCTCCCTTCTCATTTCAACCTCATTCGCTGCTCATACTGATCAATCAAAACACAATACATTTACCACCAAATTGGCATTTGGTTGCCTATGCCCGAACCATGCGGTTGCAGAATAACTAGTTCTCCACATGTCGAGATTGTTCTCACTCTCTTCCGTCCGGATTTGTGTACGAACCTTCATACTCCTACTTGACGGACTCACAGGCGAGTAGAAGATGGAGGAAGAAAACAAATAGAAACTGTAAAAGGAATTACGGATCCACAAAAGCTGAACCTAAAAGATTGACTTAGAAAGCTTTGGGTCTTTCTCTTACTAATTACGCTTTTGTGTATCCAATGGGAGCAGAAGAACCATATCTTTATATATTTGCCACAATTTTTCAAACACTGCACTTTTTTTTATTTATATATATTAACATTACTCGTTGCGGTGAGATGTTTATATGTATTTCGATCGGAATAAGACGTTTAGATAAAATTAATTAAAATTATGATACATAAATTTAGTTATTCACTCTAAATTTGGTTTATAAAGTATATATTTTATCATTTACAACCCACTATATATATATTAGATTTAACTTTTATTTATTTATTTTTATATATATATGAATCCGGATTAGAATAATATATATATATATATATATGATACATAAATCTAGTTATCTATTATAATTTTGATTATGTATATAGTATATATTTTATCATTTGTAAAGAAAAATATTCGAATCAAATTTAGACAGTTAAATTCAAATACTATTTAGGCCAATTTTGATAATACTATTCATATTACTTTTATTTTTTATAGTATTGTTTTTGTTAGTATTATTTTTTATAAAAAAATAGTGATATTTATATTTACCATGTTTTTATTCTAACTATTTTTACTCATGTTATATTATTTTACTTTCATGGTTTAAGTATCATTTAACACCCAAAACCCTAACTATTATTCACTTAAAACCCATCATTTCACGTATTTGAGAAAAATCTGTTTCATTCAAATATTTACTATTTAGGACTTGCTAATACCCTAAATACCTTATGCAATTATATAAAATCTTTTACTTTTTTAGTTCATCTTTTTTTATCCAATTTCTTTTCTCTCTACGTGAATAGAACAATACCTTACCATTATAGGTGATGATTATTTTTTTACTCGATTTCTTGTTTTTCTTTTGTTTTCGTATGATTTTGATTGTGTTTTTACTTGATTTCGAAGTTTGATTTTTTGGATATCTAATTTAGATAAGTCCATTTGTGTGTTTAGGTAACTCGAATTTTAATTTCGAAATATTAGGTTACTCGAGATCTGTTTTGTTTATAATTTTTGGTATTCTTTTGGTTTACGTTGCTAATGTAGTGTGATTGTTGTATTCCAGTTAGGTTTTTGTCGATTTTAGTGTGTTTGTGTGTTTTTGAAAATTTATGTTCGAGTAATGGTTGAGGGTTTAAGTCATAGAAGATGCAGTAGAGGAAATTTGAAACCTCTTTTTATTTTACATACTAATAGTTGCAAAAAGTGTTAATACTTTTGTACAGATAGATGCGACACGTTATTCAAAACATATCATGAATGGTACTAGTTTTGTTCGTCTTAAAAAAACAAAACCAATGGTACTTTTGGATATTTTTTTCGAGAGTTAAGGTTTAAAATATACAAACTTTTAAAATTTTAAATTTATAGTGTAAACGAAAAAGATACGAAACCTTTTTTGTTTTGCTTGATGCGAAACCTATTTAAATTTTTACAACTAGATGCGAAATTAGACCCACTATAATAAATGCTAGATGCAAAACCAGACCCACTATGATAGATGTGAAACCATATAATGAGAAACTTGTGTAAAATATTTAATAAAAATCAAAATATATCATGAGTGGTACTAGTTTTATTCGTCTTACAAAACAAAACCAATAGTATTTTCGGATTATTTTTTTGAGTTACCGTTTAAAAGATATAAACCTTCAACATTTTAAATTTAAAAAAATAAAAGAAAAAGAAATTGTTTGCTTGATTATATATAGAATGGTATTTTAGGTATAAAGTTTCTTTAATCTTTTGGGTTTTATGCGTAATAGGTTTGTTGGATGAGTCTTAATTGGTAAGTCTCAATTTTTTATTTATCTTATTCTTATTCTATTCAATAAATGATCACATTATTCATGTTGTTTTTATTCAATATAACATTGTTTGTGGTACTTTTATTTCTGATAATATTATTTTTGGCAATATTTTTCTTGTTACTATTATTCACGTTATTATTCTAATTATTTTTATTCCTCATAATTTCATTTCTGCTAATATTATTTCTTATAATAAAATTATAGAAACATTAGTGTAATTATATTATGAGTGTAATTAGATTAACAAGTAATACAAGATAGTAGATTAATCTTTGTTCAAGAGTAACTAGTAAAATAGAAAACTTTAAATGCTAAAGTCTAGTTGTGACAAAAGTAAGAATAATGAATATGAGGCTTAAAAGGAGTATCACATTGTTAGTATTGAACCAACTTCTCCATTGAATTACTATTTTCTAAAATGGACAGCTTTGTCTCAACCGAGTTCGTTAGAGGCATTTTATGTTAACAAACCAGTAGGACAAAACAATGAATAACAAAACAAACATAAAAAAGTGAATGTTTTAAGCCCTAAACTACACTTGTAAACTTAAACAAGTGGTGTAGATCTAAAAGAACATATTTAAGAAGAATTTGCCAAATATTTCAAAAAATCATCGCATATCACCTAAAGATAACAAAAAAGAAACCCAATTAGCCTATTCATACACGAACGGCTAACACACTTTTCTTGGCAGCCAAACAAAATCAATGATTATAAAATTTTAATTTAAGAAAAGAATCAGCACAACAACTCATTCTGATGCACAAACATACCTGATGCATGTTCCGTAAGAGGTCTATGTGACTGATTCTGTTGCTCCACAACTTTCTGCAAAGAGCCTGATCCTCTATGTAGTGGGGGCTTACTAAGCTGAAATTGCTGACTCTGAGAAGCTATCATGGGAGCACCAGCCTGTTGAGGTCTTTGCTGCAGTGAAACCTTTGATTGTGGCATCATATACCACAATCCTATATCATTACTTTGAGATCCCAATTGTTGTTGGGGTGCTATTGGTAGGTTATTTTGCTGAGTCATAAATAACTGCTGCAAGTTGGGCGGTTGGTTTTGTTGGTCCAAGTTGGGTTGTTGGTCAATGCTTGTGTGCTTATTTTCTGCAATTTATGTATGAGGACTGGTAACCCTTTGAGAAAGCGACTGTTGTCCTAATGAAACATTGTGCATGTTGGAATTCTGGTCTACAACATTTGGAGATGGTTGTAAGGTAACAGAATCTTGTTCTCTAGATGTCATATTTGGTACACTTTGGGATACAATATGTTAGGGTATTTGATATGGATAATCTGTTATCGAGTTAGTGAGTGATTGTTGTTGACCAGGAACCTGGGGTCGCTCCACATAATCATAGGGAGAACTGTAAATTGAAGAAGAAGATAAAGAATTAGAAGATTTAGGTTTTGGAGAGATTATAGTGGAGTGTATATATAGATGGATATAGATGAAATGATATTTTATTTTATTTATTTATTTTTATTTAAGATAATAAAAAATAGTGACTAAAAAGGACGATGACCATTTATAGGGTATTTTTTCTTCTCTTTCGCTATTTTTTGATTCCATCGACCTTCCATCAGGCACCAATCATGATAAAATTCATCCAGCTTCAAACCATTTTCAAATCTCCATCGCCAGTAAGATAGAAGGCACTAGAAGCTATAACTTTAGATGATACCGAATCCAGCCACAAGAATCTAATCCAGCTAACTTGGTGAGCTCTCAAGAATTTCAACTCCAGTGAAGTACTTCATAAATCCACATAATCATTATCGCTTATGTTGATGAAGAATTGGGTGATGCGCACCAAAGGACTGCACCTTAAATCCAACTCAACGAGCTTGCTGAGTTCCAAAGATACGTAAGTACTGCTGCACCTCTATTCTCATCAACCCTGAAATTTCACTGATTAGTGATATAGCTTAAGC
The DNA here is from genome assembly GCA_036936605.1 of Limnanthes douglasii subsp. nivea. NCBI lineage: Eukaryota > Viridiplantae > Streptophyta > Magnoliopsida > Brassicales > Limnanthaceae > Limnanthes > Limnanthes douglasii. The sequence continues at coordinate 170,185,709 of JAUPFV010000003.1, forward strand.
CCAAAGATTCAAGAATAATAATAACTTTTAGTTTATTAGGGATGGTATTGATGTTAATGCTTATATTACTCTTGCATTTCAGATACCAATGGGCAAGCCAATCAACTGCCTGATTTTGGTCTTTAAAGATATGCTTTATGGTCATAAAAAGGTCGATCAGGTTTCTAATACAATCCAGAACAGGTCTAAGATACCATGGCGCATTCTTACTATTCTGAACCAAAGAATTAACTAGAATAAGAGCATCAGATTCAAGATCAACCTTAGACCATTTGTTGGCTTTGCATAAGAACAAACCATCTAATAGAGCTCGAGCTTCAGCAAGGAGAGGGCTCAACTTGCCATAGAGAGAACTGGATCCTATTAGAAGATTACCAGCATTGTCTCTAATGACAACAGAGCCACTAGATTCTCCATTGCCAAGGTAAGCAACATCTGAATCAAGCTTCAGTCTGCCAGTAGGAGGAAGGATCCATTTGAGGTATAATGGCCTGTTCTTGGAGCATAGGGAGTGGTTATAGCAGCACAACATATTAGCAGTTTGCATATTACCATTCCAGTGAAACTTTTTCAGGAGCATTTTTTATCAAGAGCATGAAGTATATTATTAATCTATTAATAGCAAACTTGGTGGAGGTATTTACACCTTTGATTTTAGAAACATTTCTAGCTTTCCAAATGATATTAAGAATGATAGAAGGTAAGATATGTCTGATCTGAACTTTCTTTGCAGTAGACCAGTACCTTACTCTAGTGATGTGCATAACATTCATGTGTGTGAAATATAAATGTTAAAATATCTGCATAGTACAACCATATGGACCAAGAAAAATTACATGCAACAAAAACATGCTTGGAAGACTCAATGTTATGACAGAACTGGCATTTAGATGCCAATGAGATGCTTCTCTTCTGCATTAACGTATCAATAGGTATATAATTGTGCAGCAGCTTCCAGTGAAGGAAGGAGAACTTGCTAGGAGTTAAGTTGTTCCACATGTTTTTTATAAATATAAGAAATGTTATACTTAGTTCCAATATCTTCCCAAGTTTCTTTCATATTGAATCTACCATTTTTAGATAGATTCCAAATCATGAAATCATCTTTATCATTTTTTACAGAATGGTGCTTAATTCTGTCCATAACATCAAACTGGATAAGATTGTAAACACTAGTAAGATTCCAGCAATTAATAGACCAATAGTTATTGACATTTTCACCAGTAAACCAAAGGTTATTATTAGTGTCGTTAAGCTTCACGATAGGCTAATAATTAGTCCAGTTATCCAACCAAAAATCAACCATTACTTTGCCCAGTATCCAACTAATATGAGTCTGAGCAGTTTTCATGATCTTCATTATTCTTTTCTATATCATAGAGCCAGGCTTTAAAGAGCTAATCTGTAAAGGGTGCAAAGCATTGCAATATATATTGTGCATTAATTTAGACAAAAAAGAGTTATTTTATGTGAGATTAGCTCAGCGCTTACAAGATATAGAGATTTGAATGTCATCAAGATTTTTGACATTTAAACCTCTCTCTCTTTGAAAGTTTTACAAATTCTTCTCCATCTGCACCAGTGGATTTTGTTGTTAGCATTATTAGATCCCCAAAGAAACCCCTTGAATATGGTTTCTATCTTTTGAATGATGCCTTTGGGGATAACATTGCTCTGCATCCAGTAAAGGATGATATTCATCAAGACAAAATCAATCAAAATGATTCTTCGAGTGAATGAGAGATGAGCAATATCCCATTCTTTGATTTTGTTGTAATTGCTAACACTAACACCTAAATAGTCAGTCGGAAGATAACTAATAGAAAATCCAGAACTGTTAGTAATAACATTGATCCTAGAAGGGCTAATCCCAACAACCATAACAATCTTAGTTTTATATTTATTTATCACCTGACCTGAGATGGTTTGAAATCTTTGAAGGAAGTTGCAAAGATTATCAATAGTAGACTCCTTACAATTGGTAAACAGCAGAATATCATATGCAAAAGCAAGATTGTTGATGTGCATGGAGCTTCTGCTTTTGTAGTTCAAAGACTTATTAAGATAAAACAAAGAGTTTATTCCTCTTAAAAGCACCTCTTCAGCAATGATAAAGATGCAAGGAGAGATGGGATCTCCTTGCCTTAAGCCTTTCTTTATTTTGAAGAAACTAGTGACTTCTCCATTAACTAACATATATACATTAATAGCAGAGATAATATTTTTACAAGACACAAAAATCTATTAGAAAATCCAAATTTATTTAGGACTTTAAGGATAAAAAAATGAGCCATCTTGTCAAATACTTTAGACATATCAAGTTGGATCAAAATGTTGTTATCCTTAACCTTCATATTAAGATCATAAAACAACTCTTTCATGAATGCACTTACCAATTACAAATCCACCTTGATTAGGAGAGATAATTTCAGGCAGAATTAAAGAGATTTTGTTAGCTATAATTTTAGACATGATTCGGTTAAGGAGAGAGCACAAACTTATAGGTATGTAATCCTTCCATCTCAAAGGATTAGTAAGGCAGATACCAGTAGCAAAGATGTCACTAGGTGTGTTTTTTCCAAGAATGAAATCCTTCATTGCATTTATAAGGTCATCTTTAATGATAGCCCATAAACTTTTATAAAACGGTGAGTGTAACCATCCATAATTGGTGCACTTGCAGGATTCATTGTCTTGATTATCTTTCAGATTTCATCCTCATCAGGAAGCTTAAAAAGATTCTTGTTATCTTCTTCATTAATAATGGTGGGAATATTGTTGAACAAAGTATCATCCTTACAGATCTTCTCATCCTCCTTGTTGTTATAAGTGATGACCTCAGAGAATATTTAGTTTTAGTGAGACTCTTGAGCGAAGATGTTCGCGTGAAGGGGTTGGACTAGAGAATATTCGTGTGATGTGACAGTGAATAGTGAATTACTAGAAATGGAAGAGACAAAAGGAATTAATGTTGTAATTATTGATCAATCATTGGCCTCTTTTCCCGAAAGGGAATGTCCTTTATATAAGAAAATAAGTAGAAGGTGAAATTACATGTTTACCATTATAAGAGTGGATTTCTTTCCCCCACTATTTTACTATTTACAGACAAGTTTAAGGGACTATCATTCGAAGTCCCTCACTTTTAATGTTTGTTTTACCTTAGTCCTTAGCCACTAAATACATGGACTTTGACCTTATCTGTGGGCTAAATTACATGCTAAATACCTATATTTTGCTCTCCTTATCAGTAGTCCCCCAGTCCATGTGCAGTTCTCTGGACGTGGACTTGAATTGCAACTTAACATCGTTCGGATCGGATCAAGCTCTATCCTGCTAGGGAACTTTGCTATTTGAGCGAACTTTATTGGGCTCAGATTTCATCGTGGTCGGATCTCGTATTCCCTGCTAAGCTTCTGACTCGGATCGGATTCTAACTTGTTAACCTCACCCCTTGATGATGTCACCTAAATAATCATTTAATGTCAGATACGCGTGCTTGGTTTCGCTGTTATCGAGTCGAAAGTTTTTTAGGCGGCGCAACTGTCATGGACACGTATCATAATGCCGTTACTTTTCGACTGTTTATCTTCTGCTCCATTTTCCTATAAAAACTCAACTTTCTCCCTAAGCGAAAGTTTCTGACTTTCTTTAAATAAAATTCACTCTAGAGAGAGAAACTATGCCAAACAAATTTTTTAGTTTGTATTTTCATGTCGGACGAGTTTATTAATCTTGGAAAGTACAAGATTTGGAGGTATTTTAACATATCTAATCAGATTGGTGCTCTTAAATCTTCCGGTGCGAGAGAATATCCTTCCCCTGCAGAGATTTGGGAGTCTAACTTTCGAGACAACTGGGCTCTGATCCGTGAACGCTCTATATGGCTTGATGCATCCTTCCCTAGTCAAACACACACTTTAAGTGGTGGGGTTGATCTTTCTGCTTCTCTAACTCCCTCGAATTTTCCTTATTGGTCTTCCCCCTTCATCATAATGGGTGATGAGAGAGAAAGACCACCGATTAAAGAACATCGAGATCGGTCTAAACAGAAAAGATCACCTGATCCAGCCGTCAAATCGGTTCGGATGAGGATCCCTTCCTCGGTACCAACTCCCCCAACAACCCCTCAAGGCTCTCCTCAAATGACGTCAGATGTCAATCCCTGAAAAACATTTCCTAGAGGGACTCGGCCGGATCCGTCCCTCAATTCCATTCCAGAAGTCCAAGAAAAAGTTTATCCGATGACCCTGAAAACGATAAAGGAGAACCTAACGTTGCAGTGATTGAGGCAGAATCTCTTCGAGTCGTTCTTACTAATGCCCCTCCGCCGGAACCTACAGTTGATCCTCCCCTTTACCCAGGTGAGACTTCCTTGGTAAAGAGTAAGAAAAAGAAGAAAAGGAAACGTCCGACGGGCATGCCCTCGAATGTGGAAGATATCCTGAGCGACCATCTTCGGGACCTCGAAGCCAAACATCTCTTAGCTCTGTATAGGGTAAATTACAAGCATATCCACACGACCGAAGAGATCGATCTAAGGGACTGATGGGGTATTCCTAATAATATCACCATCCGATTCCCTACTGTTGGAGAGACACCTTTATCGGTTCGTACCAACAAGTTATTGATTTATACGGAGCTAATGAACTGGGTTCTTCGATTGCCCCTCGACCCTCTTCAGGCCGATTACTTCCACTTGGTCAAACTTTGTCCTTCTCAGGATGGGGCTAACATGTGGTATACCCTAATGGCTTGCATTATGGCGTCGAGGCTCTCCAGGAACGCTTTCACCATGTAACAACTTATCGCTGTCTCTGGAGTGGCTAAGAAGTCTCACTATCCCTTCTACTCACTTGGTTTTGCTAGGAACCTTAAAGTGATAAAGGATTTTCTAGAGGCCGACAAGAAATAGAAGCAACAATTCCTATTTATTTCCAGATTGTGGTAGACAGGGTTCAAAGATTATGAGGACCTCCCTCATCGGCTGACCTTGAAGTGGACTGGACAAGGTAAGTACTTTCACCTAAGTGTTTTTCGACCCTCTACCTTTGGTAAATTCTGACTGTGTGTCTTTTCAGCTGTGAAGGGAATCACTAAGTCCTTTAAGCGCCATGCTAAGTCCGGTAAATCTATCTTTGAGAAGATGAGCCTTTGGGTTGGTGAGCACTGAGACCATAAGTTGCACCAAATATTTATAGAGATGAATTTTGGTAAGAGTAATCTGTGGCGATACGATCTTAGTTATAAGAAGACCGCCTCGAAGCTTATGGTGGCACCTTCGAGCGATGATGTCCTTGAACGTTTAGAACATTTGGATAATGCAGTCTACCTTCCTACTCGGGCCCGAGCTCCGAGTCATCAAGATGCAGACAAACCCGAGGAAGGTGAAGAAGAAAACACTGAGGATAATGTTGGATCTGATGACGATGCTCCTGATGCTCAAGGTGATTCCCAAGACAGGGTGCAAGTCAGTCATCCCGCAGGGGCTCTGGGTGACCATGATGATACCCAAGTAAGGTTACCTCCGGATATGAGGCCATCAGATCATCAACAGCCAGCCCCCTCGATCCTCATGTATTCTTTCCAACCTCTCAGACTGAAAAATGCCAAGTGATGATAATCACCAGGTTTAGGTTAGGCCTCAAGGTCGTACCGGTGCCACAAGGCCATAGAAGTTCACTGTTGAGGACAAAAAGAAAAAAGTTGTTGAGAGTGGGGGGGAGAGTGACAACACTAATCGTCCAAGTCTGCCACTGTCACGAAAATTTGTGATTGTTGATTCAGACTCTGGTGGAGAATTTGTCTCCACTCGAGGGGAAGGTCAAGAAGGTGGTTCTGATACGGAGGGGTATATTTCTCCGAAATCTCCTTATTTCGACGTTTATGGCAACGATTACGTGGCGAACGAGTTAAATAAATTACTCAATGTTGCTGCTCTACTCGAACGCAAAGCGAATCAGAAGGATCGCTATAAAGAAGAGGTTATTAAGATGAGGGCAAATGTAAATGCTCTAACATTGGAGGTCTCTGAGATGAAGGACAAGGTGAGGGATTTGATCGATCAGGTAATTGAACAAACTGAGATATTCTCTAAAGTGGAAGGTTTAGTCGCTGAATCCGACAATCTGGAAAAAGAGGTGAAAGAACTGAAGGATGAGTTAGCCAAGACATCAGGAGTGACCGCCAAGGTACAATCTCTATCTTCCGAGTCTGAAGAGCTAAAGCTGAGGGTCAAAGAGCTGACTGATGAATTGGCTAAGGAGAAAAAGACCTCCGATGAGTGTTTGACTACCATTACTTCCCTTGAGGCTGAACTGTCTGAGGAAATGACCAAATTTGACGATGAAATGGAGAAGTTTATCGTCAAGGATGTCGAACACGACACAAAAGTTGATGGTCTTCTTGAAAGCTATTGCAAAATAAAGGTATATTTCGAAAACTTTGAAGCTAAGAAGAAGGAAAGTCTTGATGAGTATGCTGCTAAGATTGCTGTTCGTCTTGAGGAGAGGGATGCTAAATTGAGATCAGCAATGGTAATAGAGATGCATGAGAAATTCCCAGACTTGCACCTTGGTAGTCTTTGGACTCGAGTCATCGAACAACATCGTCCCCCTGGAGTATCTGTGGAAGATCCTGAATCCAGTGAAGACTCGGAGAGCTCTTCGGACTCGGATTCTCCTGCTGAAAGTAAAAGAAATTCAGCATCCGACTAGTCCGTATTGGGTAGTTCTTGCTTTGTTAACCTTTTATTTTATGATTCCTGTAACAAAAAACATTTAATGTAATATTTTCCTTGTTATATGTACTTTTAGTTTTATGTTTTTAGTGTGATGTTTCACTCTCATTTCACTGTTGTCAAACTGGGGGTCGTTATCCATCATAATCTTTCTGGGTATACCAAAGCAGCAACAAATGCTAGAGATGATAAATTTGATTACATCTTTTTCCCTTGTTCATGCTAATGGTTCTGCTTCTACCCACTTGGAAAAATAGTCCACAATAACGATGATTGTTTGACGGCCCCCTGAAGCCATAGGAAGTGGTCCGACCAGGTCTATCCCCCATTTGATCGAAAGGGAGAGATTCTGATATTGATTCTAGAGGTACCCCGGGTAAGTGGATCGAATTAGCAAACCGCTGACAAGTGTCACATTTCTGCACTAGCTCTTTGGCGTCTGCCGAGAGGGTCGGCCAATAGTATCCTGCCAGAAAACTCTTTGTATTAGTGTTTTGTATCCGCACTGCACAGAGCCTTCCCCATCGTGCAGTTCGGAGAGTAATAGTTGTGATTCATTCTTCCTTAAACATCGAAGTAAGGGACAGCTAAAAGATCGTTTATACAACATATCTCTGAGGACAATGTATCTGTAGGCCTTGAAGTGTATTCTCTTGGCTCTGACTTTATCAACGGGCAGCGTGTCATGGACTAAGAAATCTTGTATTTCGCTTCTCCAGTCTTTTGTTAAAGCTGTGGATATCTGGAGTGCTTCGATGCTACCTTCCTTTGCTTCAGATTCCTTGGTTATAGACGGATTTTCTTGAGTCACTATCCATGGATACTCCTTTGAGTAAGATTCCTTGGCCAAGGAATCAGCCACTGAGTTTCCTACCCTGTGAACGTGTTCAAATCGGACGTTTTCGAACTCCAAGGTTAGAGCTTTCAAAATTCCCAGATACTTTACCAGATGATCTTTTCTTGCTTCCAAACGTCCGAGGGCAGGGTTCACCAGAAGTTGAGAATCGCTATTCAACTTAACCCGTTTATCCCCACAAATCTTTGCAAGTTAATCCGGCCAGGGTTGCCTTATACTCTACCTCATTATTTGATGCTTGAAAACCGAGTCGAATTGCTTAATACATTGCGATGACATCCAGGGAAGTTAATTGCACACCTACTCCGCATACGGATGAGCTGGAACCCCCATCAGTTCGGACTCGCCACTCAGAGTCGGATTTTTATTTTTTCATGTCCACAACGTCCCTGTCAGAATGAAATTCCACTAAAAAATCAGCTAGCGTTTGCGCTTTGATCGTCGTTCGTGGTTCGAACTCGATATCGAAATCCTCAAATTCCACCGACCACTTAGTCATCCTTCCAGAAACATCGGGTCTTTGTAACATATTCTTTAAGGGATACGATGTTCATACCACCACCGTATGAGCTTGGAAGTAGTGCCTCGTCTTTCGAGCCGATGTTACTAGAGCAAGTGCTAGATTTTCTAACTTAAGGTATCTATTTTCTGCATCTAAGAGGCTTTTGCTTACGTAATAGACTGGTATTGGAAGGCTTGATTCTTCTCGGACTAAAACCGAGCTGACCGCAAAGTCAGACACTGCTAAGTATAGGAACAACTTCTCACCCAGATTTGGCTTTGTCAGCTTTTCCGGGGATGAAAGATGTTGTTTGATTTGATTGAAAGCATCAGAACATTCTTGAGTCCAGTCGAATCGGTTCGCTTTCCTTAGTACTCGGAATAAAGGAGCACACTTGTCTGACGACCTGGATATGAATCTGTTTAGTGCAGTGAACCTTTCGGTTAAAATTTGCACCTCCCTGATAGTTCTAGGTGGATCCATAGTACATAAGGCATTTAACTGCACATAGTCTGCTTCGATGTCCTGCTCACTGATTATGTAACCTAAGAACTTTCCAGATCTTACTTCAAACGTGCACTTTTCTGGGTTCAACTTGAGATTTATTTTAGCCAGATTAACGAAAGTTTCTTCTAGGTCATCCAAATGATCTTCATCTATTAGGATTTTGACTAACATGTCATCAACATAAACTTTCAGATTTCTGCCAATCTGACTTTCGAACGTCTTGTTCACTAACCGATGGTATGTTGCCCCCGTGATGAAAGTCGTGCTCTCCTGATCCCTCGGGTCCATCCGGATTTGATTGTATCCAGCATACGCATCCATAAAAGACAATAAACGATTTCCGGATGTCGAATCCACAAGCTAATCTATTCAACCGGGAAAGGATCTTTAGGGCAGGCCCTATTCAAATCAATGAGGTCCACACACATCCGCCATTTGTCGTTCTTCTTCTTTACTATCACAGGATTGGCGGTCTATAATGGATATTGAGATTCACAGATGTGGCCCACTTTCGTTAAACGGTCTAGTTCTGCCATTATCGCTTCAGTTTTTTCTTGGGAAAATGATCTTCGCTTCTGAATGATCGGTTGAACGCTGTTCCGAATAGCCAATCTATAACATATGACTTCTTCTGGTACTCTTGTAACGTCCTTTGTACACCACGCAAACAAATGTAATTTTGTTGAAAGAAATATAATTAAGCTTTCTTTTACCTCATGCGATAATCTTGTTCATATCTTGAGATTTTTTCCATGACCAAACGCATGATCCTCAAAGCCTTCATCAGGGACCATGAATCCAGGGGACTCCCTCGGATCATCAACAGGATCGGAATCCGAATGAGGCCCCTCTGACTGCTATTCTTTTTTGGATCCGACCCCCTTCAACTGCTTGGGGGCCAACGCTGCTTTGTAGCATTCTCTAGCCATTTTTTGACTTGATCTTACAGTTCCGATGTTACTTCCCACTACGTACTTCAAATTTGGTGGACCGTGGATGGCACAACATGCATCTTAGACAACCATAATCTTCCAAAGATGGCGTTGTACAATGTGGGTGCGTCTACCACGATGAACAGTACTGTCACTATTTTCTTGAATGGTCCCCTGCCAGCTTCACCTTTCCCTTAAACTCTTCGACGACGTCTTCGGTCGCGCCGGTAAATCCCACTATCATCTTGTTGGATCGTAGGATAGTTGGAGGATTGGTTATCTTATTGTAGGTTGTCATGAACATAATATTGGCGGATGTGCCCGTGTCAATCAGAATTGTCTTATCTCGTTTCCGGAAATCTGTGCTCTAATTACCACGATATCTTCGTGCAGACCAGCAACGTCCCGCATGTCGTCATCCTCAAAGAAAATGATTGGTGATGGGTTCCGGTAAAGGTGTGATGAGGCACCCGCCTCAAACTGTATTGCCAGACTAACGATATGCCTCTTCCTTGAGTAGTTTGATATTCCTGCTAGTGTATCTCTCCCAAAAATGGCTAGCGACTCAAAAAACGAACATAACTCACTAACCTTTCCTCGGGGGATTATCCCCTCGACCATGTTCGTGCTATTCCTGTCCAGATTTGGATCAAGATACTCTGTTGCCACATCAAAGGCATCGAGAAATTCTTCTTCAAGCACATCGGAATCCATCATGGTATCATCTTGTCTCGGAGTGACTTCTTGTTTGGGCACCACTACAGTATTCTTTTTGATAAAGTCAACCAATTTTCCGTTTTCTAATCAACTATTGGACTTATTTCTTCAAAGCCACACAATCCTTAGTGTGATGCCCAATGTCGTCATGAAACTGACAGTATTTGTTCTTTCTGTGTTCCCTCGAAGTCTGAAGAGGAAAAGGTTTGCGGAAGTGCACATTTGCACATGCCTTTTCAAAGATCGTGGAGACCCACTCAGTTAATTCAGCATAGTGAGCTGGTCGGACCCCCTTATTTGAGGTTGGTCGGACATACTGTTGAACTGCCTGACCCGCCTGGTGATATTGTTGGTTTTGAGTCGCCAGTTGAGGGGTCTGGTTCGTTGCTTGAAATGTCTGAGCCCGCGGTCGGACAGTTGTAGTCGATTGAGTAGCTTGTGGTCGGACATTCACCGTTATTGTACTTGCTCTGGTTAATTCAGATCCTGATAGAATTGAGACATGGATTCTATCTCTGAGGCCCTGGTTTCCTCGACTAAGATTATTTTTTCTATCTTGTCTAACAAAGCTCCAAACGTCATCACTTGTGTTTATGCAGCATTATCCTTCATCACCCCCGGAAGAAGACCCATCCGGAAGACAGCCAACGCAACTTTGTCCTCGCAATACTCCAAGTTCGTCTTGACTTGGATGAATCGCTTGGTATACTCATTCAAACTTTCTCCGATCTTTTGTCAACAATAAATGATGGTATCTCCGTTAGCACAAAATTTATTGCTTCCGACAAAGTGTTTTCGGAACATACTCCAGAACATATCAAAATTCTTCATACACCCTTGAGGCAGTCGGTTGTACCACTTAGAAGCGGCATTCTTGAACGTCTGAGAGAAAGCTCTACACAGCAACTTGCCGTCGTCATCATAGTTAATCATGAAGACCTTGAACTGTTCAATATGGTTGTTAGGGTCCTGAGTCTCATCGAACTTCTCTAGCTTAGAAATATCAAACCATTTAGAAAGGTGCCCATAAAGAATTTCTGTGGAGAGAGGTGACGACCTCCAATTATGTCTGAACTTGTATGCATTTCCCCCCGGACAGTCATTAGTGGCAGGGTACAATATTTCCTCGGTTGGAGAAGTAAAATGGTTACTGACTCTGTAATTTTGGTGATAGCTATCGGATTGAGTTTGTTTCCGAGTAGTAACATGGTCCTTGGAGTGCATTTTTATTTTACCAGCATCATCTTTCTTCCTCAAATCACTCATTCTCCTGCTAGTCCGATGAGTATGTTTATGCTTCCTTGGATCTTTGTGCCTTCGATCCACCTTATACCTCGAGTCAGTCTCCGAAGAAGAAGAATTATTGGAGCTCAACGAAGTGTATTCGCTAGACTCAGACGGCTCATACTTTTGCTTGGATCTAGCAAGTCTTTTAGAATGTCGATGGCTTTTCCGGCGTCGGCTCTCTTTGGGTATAACAGCGCCTTTGATGTGGTCAACCTCGACCTTTTCTTGTCGGACCTTGGATCTGACCCTTTTCGTGTTTGCCACAATGACATCCCTTTCAACATTTAATCTTTCGATGTCTTCCAACAACTCTTTTCGTCCGACAACCAAAAGTGACTCCTTTAAAAGTTCTTCCGTACGCCGATTCGGGGCATTGCCCTTGTTCGTGACCTGTTCTTCCATCAGATGGTCTCCAGACTCGATATCAACTAAATTTTTGGTCGGATTAGTCTCGATCTCTCCACGCATTTCTGTATCCATATTTTTTTGCTTTTAGTTTCCAAGGTTTTAGAAAATTAATTCTGGGTACCAAACGGTTCCTAAAGACGGCACGACTGATGAGCTCAAAGAATATTTAGTGAGACTCATGAGCAAAGATGTTCGTGTGAAGGGGTCGGACTAGAGAATATTCGTGTGATGTGACAGTGAATAGTGAATTACTAGAAATGAAAGAGACAAAAGGGATAAATGTTGTAATTATTGATCAATCATTGACCCCTTTTCCCAAAAGGGAATGTATTTTTTATAGGAAAAGAGGTAGAGGGTGAAATTACATGTTTACCATTATAAGAGTGGATTTCTTACCCCCACTATTTTACTATTTACAGACAAGTTTTAAGGAACTATCATTTAAGTTCCTCACTTCTTATGTGTGCTTTACCTTAGTCCTTAGCCACTAAATACATGGACTTTGACCTTATTTGTGGGCTAAATTACATGATAAATGCCTATATTTTCCTCCCCTTATCAATAAGGATAATCAGTAAGGGCTTTATTAAATAATTCAACAGAAAATAGACCAATAGACTGCTTATCAGTGATCCAGGTATCACCATTTTTAATCCCATTAATGTTAATTCTTTTCCTTTTCTTTTTAACAAAATTGTGGAAGAATTTAGTATTTTTATCACCCTCAATGGTCCAGTTAGAGTAGTAGTGTTGTCACCAGAAAGATTTTTCCATTCATCTCTTGATGCTAGTTGTTCTCCACAAAAGATAGAAAATTTATCATCCAAAGTCCATATTTCCTAAAACTTAAAACTAGGTTTAACTATAGTAAAATCATTAAATGTTGAGATAATTATAGGCATATGATATAAACAAGTCCTAGCTTGATGATAGATCTTAGTATTAGTATTCTCTCTGTGATTAGCAGTCTTAACATTTGTTTCTTCTCTTGCAGGCTCTATTCTTTCAGGAGAGTTTCTGCAGTTGGTATCTTGCTCTTCTCTATAAAACTCTAGAGATTGAGACGTCTATTTTCCTTAGTGATGTTTACTCTTGGTGAGTTTTGAAAACTTCATATATTGCAAGCCTTTGTGGAAGAATCAGATTCCAAATTTTCGTATTCGTTGTTAACAGTATTAGCACCATATAAAAGTGTTTGGAGTGCCTCTTGATCTTGTTCCTTTTCTTGAGCAGTTATTTCTTCATTGACAAATACTGGCTTAATTTTATTAGCTCTAGTAGTGTTCAATTATTTCTCTAAGTCATCTGTGTTATCTTTATGAACTTTTGTGTATTGATCATTGCAGTGACCCATATGATGGCAGTGCATACAATATTGTGGAATATTCAAATATGAAATTTTGACCCAGTGTCTATTATTGACTATAAAGCCAATCCACACATCACTTTGACGCTTCTAAGTAACATCAATTTCCACCAGAGCAATGTAAAAATAAAATAACCTGTTTTCATATAGAACTTTCATAACCAGTGGCTCATCAATCATCGATGTTATGGATTTGACCACGTTTTTGTCATAAATATGTTCTGTAGGTGTAATTTAATCCAAACAGGGGCGATTGGGCTCTCTTTAGTGAAATATCCAGTCCATTTAAGCTGCCTCATGACTTGACTTCCTATAGTCCAAACCGATCGATGCCAGGGTTTACAAAGATCTTGCTTTGAGTCGAGTTCAAATATAACGTGTCTTGAATCCCAAATTTTGTATCTATACGCAAATTGAAACTTGAAAGATTCAAGAAAATGTAATAAAAGGTTTCTTTTTGTAGTGAGTGAGTGAATTTACCAACAAACGAGTGCTTAGATTGAGTTTTCAGACGTTCAAGTTATTTCATTGCTATACTGAATTGATATATGATCTATTTTTTTCAATTGTTGATTCTGGCTCGAATTCAAACTTGGACTCTTCTTGACAATATCTGTGTATGATATTGAGTTTGAATCTATATTATTGTTGTTGGTTGCCATTGGTATCATCAGATCAGTAGATTTGAGCAATAGAAGGAGAAATGAAGGAAATAAAAAGAGATCTTTCTTAAAGTTCAAGAAAGATCCTTAGGTTTCTTGAAGAGAAAGAAATATATGCCCCAATTCAATTTATATCCCTTATCCTCTCGAAAAACAAAATCTTTTAACTATTCCATAAAATTATCCACCAATTTTGAAAGATTGTGAGACCCGATAGTCAATGACAATGTTAATAATAATATGATATTTTTCTTCGTGAATCAGGCCACTTTTAAAAAACTAGCAGTTTGGAGGAGTCTTTGTATAAATCTCAAAATATAGATTATTAACTAGATTGATTTGTTCATTTTATATTTATATATAAAACTAAATATTATATATATATATATATATATATATATTAATGTTATTTGTTGTTTATATGAATTTGGATTAGAATAGGACGGTTTAGATAAATTTAATTAAAATGATAATACATAAATCTAGTTATTTATCATAATTTTGATTATTTTTATAGTGTATATTCTATCATTCGTAAACAAAAATATTTGAACCAAATGTGGACCATTAAATTCAAGTATTATTTAGGCCGATTTTGATAATACTATTTATATTACTTTTATTTTTGATAATATTATGTTTGTTAGTATTATTTATCATAATATTTTTTGTTACTAATATTTATATTTATTAGTTATTTTTCCAGCTATTTTTGTTCATGATAAATTATTTATGTTATTTATATTCATAATAAATTTACTCATGTTATTTTTATGGGTTAAGTATCATCTAAGATCCAAAACCAAAACTAGTATCCACTTACAACTCATCTTTTCATGTATTTGAGAAAAATCTATTTCATTCAAATATTTACTATTTAGGACTTACTAATACCCTAAATACCCTTACGCAATTATATAAAAGCTTTGATTTTTTAGTTCATTTTTTTTTCTCCAACTTTTTTTCTCTCTCTACGTGAATAGAACAATACCCTGACATTATAGGTAATGATTAATTGTTTACTCGATTTCTTGTTTTTCTTTTGTTTTCGTATGATTTTGATTGTGTTTTTACTTGATTTCGAAGTTTTATTTTGGATATCAAATTTAGATAAGTCGATTTGTGTGTTTAGGTAACTTGATTTTTAATTTCAAAATATTAGGGTACTCGAGAAATGTTTTGTTTCTAATTTTTGGTATTCTTTTGGTTTTACGTTGCTAATGCAATGTAATTCTATTTCATTTAGGTTTTCGTCGATTTTAGTGTGTTTGTGTATTTTTGGAAATTTGTGTTCAAGTAAGGGATGAAGGTTTAAATCGTAAAAGATGCAGTATAGGAGATGTGAAGCCTCATTTATTTTGCATACTCATAGTTGCGAAACGTGTTAATTCTTTTGTAGAGATAGATGCAAAATGTTGGTGTAGAATATAATTTTTAAATTTTTTTAAAACATACTATGAA
Source organism: Limnanthes douglasii subsp. nivea (assembly GCA_036936605.1). Taxonomy (NCBI): domain Eukaryota; kingdom Viridiplantae; phylum Streptophyta; class Magnoliopsida; order Brassicales; family Limnanthaceae; genus Limnanthes; species Limnanthes douglasii. The sequence continues at coordinate 170,201,146 of JAUPFV010000003.1, forward strand.
TGGTACTAGTTTTGTTCGTCTTAAAAAACAAAACCAATGGTTTTTTTTGATTTTTTGTTTTCGGAGTTACGTTTAAAATATACAAACTTTTAAATTTTTATGTTTATAGTGTAAACGAAAAAGATACGAAACCTTTTTTGTTTTGCTTGATGCTAAACCTATTTAAATTTTTACTACTAGATGTGAAATGAGATCCATTATAATAAATGCTAGATGAAAAACCAGACCCACTACAATAGATGTGAAACCATATAATGAGAAACTTGTGTAAAATATTTATAAAAAAACTCAAAATATACCATGAGTGGTACTAGTTTTGTTTGTATTAAAGAAACAAAACCAATTGTATTTTTGGATTATTTTTTCCGAGTTACGATTTAAAAGATACGAACTTTTTTTTAAAATCTATAGTATAAACGAAGAACATGCCAGACCTTCTTTGTTTTGCGAGATGCGAAACCTTCTTTGTTTTGTTAGATGCGAAACTTTCTTTGTTTTGCTAAATGCGAAAGTTGTTTAAATTTTGTACTGCTAGATGTGATTTAAAACCCACTATGAGAGATGCTAGTGTGAAACCATCCCATTAGATGCGAACCATGTACTGATTTATGTAATATATATATATATATATATATATATTATTAAAAAAATTAAAACATATCATGAGTGGTACTAGTTTTATTCGTCTTAAAAAAATAAAACTAATACTATTTTCGGATTTTTATTCAATATTATTCATATTATTTTTATTCAATATAATATTGTTCGTGATTCTTTTTATTTCTGATAATATTATTTGTGAAAATATTTTTCTTGTTACTATTATTCACGTTATTATTCTAGTTATTTTTATTCCTCATAATTTTATTTCTGCTAATATTATTTTTTGTTATAAAAAAAATTATAGTTCCAAGAACTCTCTTGTTATAAAAAAAATTATTTTTTTTACTGTATATTGAGTTCATGGAGCAGATGACATATGTTGGTTGTAATTTGACTCAATGATGTGTTTGTTGAAATAAAGGTTGGATTATCGACCCGTTAATGACCCAAACGCTAGATTAGACGTATGTTCGATATGACGAGTTGTTAGGGGTTTCGGCCGAAACTGCGCAAGAAGAGATGGAGGCGCACGATGGTAGTGGGTTTAGACTTTGATGGCTAAAGGAAACGTATTTGGGAGACGTGTATCTGGATTTTGACTGTCGCGCTTACGGTTGAGATAAAAAAAACATGTTGCTCGTGCATACATTATTTTCTTTTTTGGATGTACCATATTCACCAACACAAGCCAAAAAAACATCAAGTACGATTTTCTCACTCATCTCAAGCACTTGGAGAAGCTTGCATAGGGTACATGCGCATTGAATTGGTTTTACAAGATTTTGTGAGGCATTACAAAGCACTTTTTGAAGAGTTTAGTTGGTTTCTTGGTTTTTTGGACTACTTGGTGTATGAAAACTTCCCATGTTTCTGATTAGCGGTGAATAACGCTTACAGTCCAACCGATTTGAAGATGTTTGCATAGTTGGCTAAAATTCTTAGCGAGACAAACGTTCGTGGGAAGTCGTACTACCGTGACCTCCTCGCGGCTCAAGAAGAAACGAATGTAAGTGTGTTTGTTTACGTCATCGATAAATTTATTTATTAAATGTTTATGTGTATTGAGAATTAGTGAGCCGATGGTTGACAGTGTCCATCTGACCAGGTGAAAGTTGTTAAATAATGTTTTCAAAATTCCCACCAAAACTGGTAACCCGCCCAAACGTTATTTAATTCCCGCTAACGTTTTAGGGAATTCCCACTGAATACCCATCTATAAGTAGTAGAAACACGCTAGAATATTATACATTGAAACAATACGAATGGGTGATTGAAATTTGAATGTGCACGAATGTGAACCTCATAAAACCTTTTGAGATTGTGCAAGACATGGTGTCGGAGGAGACTCTTGGATTTTTTTATGTTGTTTTATGTAAAATATACTTCAAGCCCAGGTAATGAGGCATCGTGTTTGGGTTTTATGATGCCCCGTCACCCGCTGACGCGAAGAAATAGCCGATAGGTTAGTTTATTTGAACATTGTGTCGACTATACTGATGAAGTCACTACCTTACATAGTCCAATGCAAAACCCTCGATGTATTCAGTATATCATTTTAAAGTACTGTTACAAAATATATGTTGGAACTTGTGATGCAAGAATTACAAGAGAAAACAAACACGATAGCCAACGACGTTAGAAATAACACAACTTCTAAAAAAAATAGCGATGATGAGGAATATCCTTTCGAGAAACGCTTCGATCATGGATTGAACTATTCATCACCATCAACATATGTCTACTACATTAAATCTATCTACTATCTATCTAGTTTCGTTGTTTGCATTTTTATTTCTAATTATGTAATATCTTAAATTAATATGTATGGTCTTAAATTAATATGAACCAATTAAGAAGTCAATATTTTAATGTTTAAAAATTAACGTCATCATAAAATACAAAACATAAAACATACAAATTTTAAGTGTGACAAATCTTAAATATATTACAATGACTGAGTGTTTAAACAAATGCAACTAAATCGTTTACTTTGAGGCTACAATTTTTTATTTCTTCGTATCTCTTGCAACGAGAGAGATTCAGTAATACTTAACCTTTTGCTTATGGTGAAGGAAAATTTAAGTAACAAGGATGTATTCTCGCATATGGGGTTTCGACTAAAATCCTAAGCTACAAAATGAAAACAAAATATAAAAGATGTTGAAAGGTTTAAACTAACTGAAAATATAAAGAAATACTTACGTTCACAAAGGGATTGATGTTGACCCAACCCAATCTGATTTCCAACGGATTTGACATCGGAGGTGGTGCACCTCGTAACATAAGATAAGTGAAGCCAATTTCTATGGTTCGATACCGTCCTACAAAATGGATGTAATCGCGACTCTCATCTCGGTTGTGGACATCCAATGATCGACAGTAGCCACATCGCTAGAGCACTTTACACGCTCCATAATATCTATCAAATCCTCAATGCTTGTATAGATCTTATTGTAAACAGATGCGTAATCCATAAGCTCGTTGTTTAGGGTATCCCTAATCAACTTTTACCCATTTGTTTCTCGTTCAAGCCAAACGCAATCGAACGATACCTGCAGTGGCCATCAGATTTAACTTCGGGCATGAACGTTACAAAAGGCCTAACATATATGAAAAATTGGTTTATGTACTTTTTGGGATCAACCAAACTTTCCTTAGCCGGCATCATCGAACGTGACGTACGACCGACCGTTCCACTAAAAAAGATCGTCCAACTTGCTTGTGTTACAATAACACTATCTTTTTTCGGAATGACAGCGCTTTCCCTACCAAGTTTGGGACCCGATATTTATTTCCTTTACGCGAGTTTGCGGTCAGAGGTTTGAACATTTTCTGGACTCTAGCAGATGCTCGTGAAAACATTTGTCCCGTTTAGTGGATGATTCAGATGCAGTAATATACAACTTACATTTGGAAGGTGGACGATCGCGCACTTTTAGCTTGACCAAAGGCTCCAGTAGGGAAGTGTTTCTAGATGGACGACGATAAACCATTTCTTATAAACATGCTCTATGCGTGCTTTATCATTGGAGTCCATGACATCGCATAATAGTTTATCGATTTTTTATTTCGATTTCTCGATCGTCGTGAGATTGGTACATACAAGAATGTTTAACCTCTTCCAATAATCATGAAATAAATTTAGAGGTACCTCAAAGTCGTTGGCAAAACATTCGTTGTTGGAGACGTTCTTTTTAAGCATAGTGGGAGACATTTTTTTAAGCTTCAGGCACACGATGTTAGCGAATTTATGTAAGGCTAACAAGTGACTCGTTTCAAATACCCCATTGATGTCCTTGTGTTGCAATTCGATCAGAGTATACAAATTTAGCCAAAAAGACTCGAAGTTACCTTTGCTAATACCAAAAAAATGCTTGAGGCTCGAATGAGCGTTTTCCACGTGACGAACTTATCATCATACTATCCTAACCAAATTTCAGTTTATTCAATTGCTTTCGGATACGCTTTGAAGTCACAGTACAATTCTGACTATATTTGTTGAAGGATAACTCTAATTTTGCCAACATCATTTGATTCCACACTTTCAAAAAGGTGTTGGCCACTTTCTTATCCTTGATGATTTTTTTTTCGTTTTCCTTATGATGTTCATGTAAATATGTTATCGACACAACATGTGTGTTGCATTGGGGAACACTTCCTCCACCTTCTTCACAAGCGCTAAGTCTCTATCCATCAAAATGATGGAGGGTCGTTCGATGAAGTGAGTTACCATCAACGTATGTAAGCATTATAACACCCATTTGTAGCTCTTGTATTTTCCCCCGGACATAAACGCAAATCCGACGTAGAAAGTTTTCTCGGTACAAATGGCTCTAACAACCTCATACAGTGACATCCCGTATTTAACTACCTTGTACTTGTTATTCGATGACATTTTGAAACGTCCGTAACAAATCTAAACTAATCGGGTGTGCGGAGAAAAGCTCACATATAATATCGCTTCCGTCTTTGGACAGTTTATTGAATTCGTAATAGTTTAACCTCGTAAATTCACCTAACAAGTATTGGAATTGCGACCGACCGCCTTTCTCGATCTTCCGTTGTTTTAGTTAAGAGTTGTACACGATGAAAGGGCATCCACATTTTTTGGTCTCGGTAGACTTTCTCTTAAGATCATTCGAATCTACTAACTTTTTGTAATTTGCATATCTCTCATACACTATAATTATTCTCGGATTTATTTGAGTAAGTCTATGGCGACGATATAATATAACTCCAAACTCGTTGTCTATTGCAGTTTTCTTAACCCAACAGATCAATTCTTCTTGAGTGTTATTAGATTTCATGTTGAACAAATGATTATAATCAACGGAGCAAAGGTTCGCTATTATCTTCTCTTTTACCATGCACGAATCAATTAGCTCCTCTTATATTCACCAAGCAAAAATTATGTTAAAACTTTGTTTTTCACCGCACCCGCCGAGTGACACACCGTGTACCGACGGGTGAACTATTCTCAAATACATGGGAAGTTATCCCCCAGTGGTTGAAAATTATCCAACTAGCGGGTCAATATATGTCCCCCGTTGGGGAGATGTTCTAAAAAATCCAAACATTTCCTAAACATATGGGGAACTTGAACCGCCGGGTTAAATGTTTTCAACCATCGAGAATGTTTCTTACCGACGTTTAACAATTGTCCAACCAGTAGTTGACAATATGTCAACCTTCGGGGACCTAGTCCTTAAAAATTATAAGTTTTTATAAAAATACATTTTCCTAGAACTGACGATGAGGGTCCAAAGGGTCGGTGGGTGAACCCTCTCTCCCCAACGGGTCGATCTAGACTCAACCGACGACGTACTATAGACTTAAACGGTGGGGTTGATTCCTAGAGTTAAAAATATTTCATGTTTCCCCCGTCGGGGTTGAGTGTCTCAACCGGCGGGGAACACGGGTTCAGTTCTTTCCAAATCGGGAAGAACTTCAAAAATAGAATTATTTTAACAAATTGGTTTTAAAGAATACCTTATTTGGAATTTCATACTCCTCACCAAATTTTTTGTTCTAAATATCCATTCGAAAATTATTAGGTGTTTTTTAATGTTTTTGTGAGGTCTGGGGTTTTCTGAAGTTTTGAGAGGTTTTTGACTTTTTTTTGAAATTTTGTAAAATTTTGTGTATAAGAAAGAGATTGGGAGAAAATTTTGTGTTTTATATTTTTAGGTTAAGTGTACCCAAAAACGACTACAAGACAAAAAAAAATTCTACTTGGTCAAAAGGCAAAATGGTAAAAGCCTTATAATTGAAAAAGATTCCATAAAATTTAGGGGTGATTTTATATATTTGGGACCAAATTTAACCAAAGCCTATTTATATTTTAGATTTCACTTATTTATATATATATATATATACACGGTTAGGTTGTACCTAAAATCAATCTAACTTTACCTAATTTTGAGTTCAACCATATTCGGTATAAATGCACCATTTTTTGGACCAAAATATCTTTTTCAGGGGATATTTAAAGAGTTTTTTCTTCCACTAAACCACATTCACCCTATTTTCTCTCATACTTCGCTCTAACCCCCACTTTCTCTCTAAAACAATTGTATTTAAAAAAACACTATCACCATAGGTGCTAAGTGCACAAGCCTCGTACCAATGGTGCGCCATGCCTGCGCCATCATTTTGAAATGTCCGTAATAATCCAAACTAACCGGGTGTGCGGAGAAAATCTCACATATGATATCGCTTCCGTCTTTGGACGGTCTATGGAATTCGTAATAGTTTAACCTCATAAGTTCACTAAACAAGTATTAGAATTGCGACCAATCATCTTTCTCAATCTTCTTTTGTTTTAGTTAAGTGTTGTACACGGTAAAAGGGCATCCACATTTTTTTTATCCCGGTAGACTTCCTCTTAAGATCATTTAGATCTACCAACTTTATTTAATTTCTGTATCTTTCACACACGAATATTATTCTTGAAGTTTTTTGAGCAAGTCTATCGCGACGACGTAATATAAACACAAACTCGTTGTTTATCGTAGTTTTCTTAACCGGATCGATCAATTCTTCTTGCGTGTAGTGAGATTTCATGTCGAACAAATGACTACAATCAACAGATCAAATGTCCGATATTATCTCCTCTTTTACCATGCACGAATAAATTAGCTCGTCCTCCTCCTCTACATTCACCAAACAAAAAGTATGTTAAAACTTTGTTTTTCACCGCACCTGCCGGGTGACATGCCGCGTATCGACGGGTGACACCAAGGTTATTATTATTATTATTATTATTATTATTATTATTATTATTATTATTAATTTTGAAAAATAAAATCTTTTTTCTATAAAATGAAACTTTGATTAATGAACAAGGTTTACAATTGGCGCCAAAAAAATTGCGCCCAAATTTGGCGCCCAAAATATACAAAACAACAATTCAAACTTATTTCGACAAAACTTCATCAGCTTCGATCCACAAATTTTTAGATTTCATCGACCTTCCATCATCCACCAATCATGATAGAATTCATTCAGCTTCGATGAGTCCGGATTCTGTCACCACGCTTTATGGGAGCCAGACAGGGTCAATTCGGACAATGTCCACATCACCGGACAGAGGCAGTTCAGACAACTATCATCGACTGAACTATCCGAACAGAATTAAAGTATTTAAAACCTAATCACTTTTTGACTAAGCCGTCTATTTACTTACTTAGAACTAATGGGTCTTTAAACTCGACCCGAATCCATTAAACACGACCCGAAAGCCCATGTGGCCCAAATATAAGGGTATAAATACCCAATCACCAACATTAAATGGGAGTAATGAAAATTAAATACAACCATGCAGCTCAATTCTCCCTCTACATTCTACCCAAACATTAAATACTCACAAAATTCCACAAAACTCTCGAAAAACATTACAAACTTACCCTCAAACAAAAATAAACCACATCAAATTGGCGTCCACAGTGGGAGATTGACGGTACCTGAATTTGGAATTCAAAACCATCAGAAAAACCAGTCTGAATGAATCCGGACGCACCGAAAGTACCACCAGCTTTGCTTGAAGTGGTGGGAGAAAATGATGAATAAACCATCGAGGAGCGTGATAGGTTAAAAAGCGAGATAGAAGCTATGAGAGTATAAATGGCAAAAATAGGCGTAAAAGAGAAGTCAAAGGTATCAATTGTTCATCACACAGATAACCCTAGAGAGCATGAGCCTTCAAAAACCCATGAGAGTACGAAGAAGACTAATGCTAGCTCTAAAAAGTCTCACCGGTCCAAGCCGGTGGAGAGCTCTGATTCAGACTCAGAATCCTCCAGTAGCTCCTCAAGCGAAGATGGAGTTGAAGAATTCTTGTCATCCAGCAGTGATGATGGCCGATCTAAAAAGAAACAAAAGTTTATCAAAAAGTATTCAAGACAAAGGAATAGGCATGGAAAGTTAAAGAAGCATATAGGCAAAGGATCGTCTTATAGCCGGAGACACATATACCAGATGTTGGTGGATCCTTTTGCCTTCCATGATGAGCCAGGTATCTTTGCATCTCCTAACGAGCATACCGTTTTCAGTCGAGGCCAAAATTAGAGACAATCTCCTTTGTCTTCTAAGATCCTGTCGGGGAACCTCCCCAAGAGGTTCGATAGTATGAAAATAGAAAAATACGATGGTAGTAAAGACTCGGACAATCACTTGGAACAATTCAAAAAAATTATGATGAATTTTGATGACAAGTTGCTGTGTAGAGCATTCTCTCAATCCTTCACTGGGAACGCCCTGAAGTGGTATAACAGCCTACCACAGGGGTGCATCAGAAATTTCGATACCTTTTGGGTGGACTTCCGGAGATACAATTATCCATTGTGCCCAAGAACCAAATGAATATCTGAAGGAATATATAAGTCGCTTTGTAAACACTAAAAATGGACTGGCTGATTGCTTCGAGCAAGTAATAATAGCTTCTCTAAGGCATGGCTTAAACCCTGGAAATTTGGCTGATTCAGTGACCAGAAAAAAGGCAATGACATGGGGAGGTCTACTGAATTAGGTTGGAAAGAAAATTAACGTGGATGAAACAAAGAAAACTAGGGTGCACAGGCAGGTGAGGACTGCCCTGGCTGCACCAAACCTCAACCAAAATCAGTCCGGGAACAAGGCAAGGGAGGCCGGACAGGGTCATAACAGAGCCAAAGCTCAGTCTCAGCCAGCTGCGCCTGCTCAGAGTCAGCAATCTAGAAATAAGAGAGGGCCTTGGGTTCAACCAGAGTGGTTTGCTGAGTTAAAAGAAAGTGTAGCCACCATTTATGACAAAACGAAGGAAGAAGTCCACTATAGAAGGCTGGCCGCGCTACAATGACTTAAGGAACATTGTAACAATTGTTTCTGTCAGTATCATAATGATACTGGCCATACCACCGAGGATTGTATTGCTTTAAAGCAAGAAGTCCAGAATTTAATTGAAAGAGGAAAGTTGGGAGCATATGTTAAAAGAAGAGGAGGAAATAGGCCTGATAATGCTCATCGGGCTGGGCCAAATAATGCAGGCACATCCGCTCCGGAGGGAGCTATGGTGATTTTTGAAAGATTCGATGTAGAGTCGGAGTACTTGGACCCTGATCCAACTCGAAACAGAGTGGGTACCATTGAGGAACATTGAAAAACAGTGTCCGAACTTATTAACTTTTTTGAATCACTCACGATTTTCGGAGGGGACACCATGACAGCACCCACTACTTCTTCGAGGAAGAGGCATGTTCGTACTTTAACTACCCAGCTAGAGGGAGGCATGACTTCCTATCAATCTCAGATTCCATTTCCCTTTATTGTTTTCGATGCGGATGACTTGAGGGATATAGCAGATCCTCATGAAGATGCTGTTGTCATAGGAGCATCCATCGGGGACAATGACATAAGACGAATTTTGGTGGATACCGAGAGTTCAGCCAATATCCTCTTTCTAACTTCCTACAAAAAGATGAATAATCGGGCGGTAATTCAGTGTTCGAACATGTCAATTGTGGGTTTCACTGGAAGCTCAACAGATGTGATCGGAGAGTTCGAAGAGGAAGTTTTGTTGGGCAAGGGCCCATTTAAAAAGATGGTTAGAATATTGTTTGTTGTAGTGGATTGTCCCACTTGTTATAATGTTATTCTAGGGAGGTCTTGGCTCTCTAGGATGCATGCAGTGGCCTCAACTGTCCACCAATGTTTGAAATACGTTGTGCAAGGACAAGTGAGAGTTATTCGGAGCAGCCAAAAGATAGCAAGAGAGTATTATGCAACGGCACTGGCTCCTTGGACGTTGGGGGTAGTTCGTATCAATGAAGAATATTAGTTTGAGGGGCTTTTTGGGGGTGAGGGTGAAATTGATGACCCCAGAGAGACCCCTGGAGTTTTAATACCAGTCGAAGAAGTCGAAACACATTCTTTAGAAGAGGGAAAAAATGTTAAGATAGGGTCCAAAATGACGTCCGAACTAAAGGATAAAATGTTGAAGTTCTTAAAAAACCATCAGCATGTTTTTGCTTGGTGCAATGCTGATGTTACCGGAGTACCAGCAACTATTATATTGCACCAATTGTCCATCCGAAGAGACATAGCACCTGTGGTACAAAAAAGAAGAGCTTTTTCCAAGGAAAAGGCCGATGTCATAGTTCAAGAAGTCGACAGACTTACCAAAATGGGGCACATAAAGGAGTCTCAATATCCTTTATGGACATCCAATCCTGTCTTGGTGAAAAAGAAAAATGACAAATGGCGTATGTGTATTGATTTTACCGATCTTTATAAGGCATGCCCAAAGGATTTATACCCAGTTCCCCGGATTGATCAATTGGTGTATTCCACATCTGGGAACAAGCTGCTCTCTTTCATGGATGCCTTCTCCGGGTACAATCAGGTTCAAGTAGATCTGAAGGATCATGAGCACACTACTTTTGTTACTGATAGGGGCCTTCACTGTTACAAGGTAATGTCACTTGGGTTAAAAATGTTGGGGCTACTTATCAGAGGTTAGTGAACAAAGCTTTTGCTGATCAAATTGGAAGAATTATGGAAGTATACATCGATGACATGATGGTGAAAAGTATGGACGAAGAGCTACACTTGACAGATCTCCAAGAAACTTTTGCTAACTTAGTAAAATTAATTTTGAAACTAAATCCAGTGAAGTGTGTGTTCGGAGTACAGTCCGGAAAATTCCTAGGGTATATAATAAGTTAGCAAGGGATACAGCCTGATCCGGACCAGCTTAATGCTTTATTCCAAATGAAGCCTCCTCGGAATATTAAAGAAGTACAAAGGTTGAGTGGGAGGTTGGCTGCGTTATATCGATTTATTTCAAGGTCTTCGGACAGGTGCGCCGCGTTCTTTCAAACTCTAAAAGGTACAAAGGGATTCGACTGGACTTCGCAGTGTGATGAGGCCTTTAATGAAATAAAAAAACATCTATCCTCCCCCAAGACTTTATTTAAAGCTGTTGATGGAGAGACACTCTTCATATACTTGGCAGTTTCCAGTTGTGCCATAAGTGCCGTATTGGTGAGGGAGGTAGATAATTATCCCCGTCCAGTGTATTACATCAGCAAGAGCTTGTTAGATACAGAAAAACGTTATCTGAAGCTTGAAAATTTAGCATTAGCTCTGGTGATTGCTGCAAGAAAGATGAGGCCCTATTTCCAGGCTCATCCTATTATTGTCTGAACGTCTTTTCCCTTAAAAACGTTCTTCAAAAGGCAGACATTTCGAGTAGAATGACTAAGTGGTCAGTGGAACTGGGGGACTTCGATATTGATTTTGCTCCTCGGACAGCAATCAAATCCCAAGTTGTGGCTGATTTCTTAGTTGAGTTCCATTCATATAGGGATACAGAGCAAACAACTCATGTAAAAGATAAAAAAGTCTGGGTCGTCCGGACTGATGGTGGATCGAGTACTATGGGATGTGGAGCAGGGGTGTGCTTGACCTCTCCGTATGACGACAAAATATACCAAGCTATATGTTTTGCTTTTAGGGCCTCTAATAATGAGTCTGAATATGAAGCTGCTATAGCTGGTTTAAAGCTGACTCTTATTTGTGGTGCCAAGAGGGTCAAGTTAGTGAGTGATTATCAACTTCTTATCCATCATGCGCAAGGTCGATCCGAAGCAAAAAAAGAGCAGCTAATAAAATACTTACTTCTTCTCAAAGATGTGGCACTTAAATTCAAGAGCATTGTTTATGAGCACATACCCCGAGCAGAAAATGAACTGGCAGACTCCTTGGCAACCATAGCCTATACTGGATCCTACCCTTGGATTCATGTGCTGGAGTGCCCATCCATTCAATTCAGTATGGGTAAAGAGGAAGAAAGCTTTGATATACAGATAAAACAGCCTCAAGATTGGAGGTTTCCTCTCCTTCAATACCTCTCAGATGGTATCTTGCCTCCGGACAAATCAATAGTAAGGAAAGTAAGATACAAGGCCAGTGGTTTTGTCATCCTAAGGGATGTTCTTTATAAAAAGTCTTACAGTAAACCCCTCTTATGATGTTTGGGGGTTGATGAATCTCAGATAGTTCTCTCTGAATTACATGATGGTGAGGGATCAGCTCATTGTGGGTTCAGGGCTCTGACAAGAAGAGTTTTGTTGGTTGGGTATTATTGGCCCCCTATAATGCAAGATGCTAAGGAGTTGGTGGGAAGGTGTGACCCATGCCAAAGACATAGTAATGAAATTCATGTTCCAACCACCCCGTTAGAGTCAATTTCTGAGCCTATACCCTTTGCTCGATGGGGGCTGGACTTGGTGGGACCTCTACCTATGGCATCCGGAGGACGCAGAACAATAATTGTGGCTATTGACTATTTTTCGAAGTGGATCGAAGCAGCTCCATTAGCAGGTACAACATCAAAAGCTGTCATAAAATTTATTTTATCCAATATCTGTTGTAGATTTGGAATTCCACATAAGATAACACTAGACAATGGGCCACAGTTCGATAACAAGGAGATGGAGAGTTTCTGTGCCTCTAGAGGTATACAACATTGTTTCTCTTCACCCTTTCATCCACAAGCAAATGGTCAGGTTGAGGTGGCTAACAGGACTATACTGTCCGGTTTGAAGAAAAATTTAGAAGGGGTCGCTGGAAAATGGCCTAGTTATTTGCAGGAAGTTTTGTCGGCTTACCAGACTACACCTGGGGCTGCAACACAAGAGTCACCTTTTGCTTTGGTTTATGGGATGGATGCCATAGCTCCCATAGAAGCAACTCTCCCTTCATTTCGAGTTCATAATTTCTCCGAACACACTAACGAGGTGGCTGTCAGAAACCAGCTTGATTTAATAGATGAAAAAATAGTTAAAGCTCACCTTAGGGCTGTGCACTATCAAGGTCTGATGAGAAGCAAGTTTGCTTCTAAAATCAAGAAAAGGGATTTTCAACCGGGGAGTAAGGTGTTGAGAAAAGTTTTCCTACACACTAAAGAGAGGCAGTTCGGTAAATTGGGTCCAACTTAGGAAGGACCCTATGTGGTCATTGAAAAGCTTAAGCCTGGAACATACCGGCTCCAAGACAAAGAAGGAAGAATTTTGAACCACCCTTGGAATATTGAACACCTCCGGTTGTACTTGGAATAGAAACTATGTAAATATTTACTTGTTTAAAAGTCCATGTAAATATTTGGGGGCATACTCTTTCCTACCCTGGTGGCGCGAGGAGGTTTTAATGAGGTGTCCGGGATTTTTTATAAAATTTGATGCCTTCTTAAAAATTCGGAGTGTTTTTACTTAATAGTTCATTGATAAATTTTTATTTAAACACAGGCCGGCTTAAATTGAAGGAGTGATGACTACTTAAACATTTGTCATCGGAGAATTTAAACACTCTCACTTTAGAATGTTTATGAAATAACTAAGGGTTGTTTAAACATTAGCCACCAAAATTGAAAAACTATGAAAGAATGCAAGAAGTGTGCAAAGTAAAGATACCCATTAAAACAACCGAAGTGCCTTGGCCATCCAAGGACTTTAAATTGTCAATCAAAACAAAAAGATCTATCTGGTCAAACACCAGACACAATTACAAAAATATCTTGGCCTTCCAAGGACTTTAGTTCAATCAAAACAAAAAGCAAAATAATAATAATTGATACTCTAAAACTGAGCCTTTGAATATGGCTCAGCCTCGCTCGTTTTCTTCTTCTTGAGGTCATCATTTCCCTTATCTGGACTCTCTCTAATGTTCTCCTCTTCATCGAATGAGTCAGCACTAGAATAATTATGCTTGTCTCCATCAGCCATTGTGTGGAAGGGAAGGTCGGGGTACTCTACAAAAGTCCATAAGTCTCTCAGATTCCTCTTCGGAAACTTCTCATGAAAGAGTAGAACCATGTCTGACTTCACTTTGGCATACATTTCCTCTTGAGTGTCTATCACATTGTTGGCATAAGCACCAATCTTGGCTTGGATTTTTGCCTCTTGATCCCTTAGCAGATCAACTTTTTCCTCTGCAGCCTTGGACACCGAGTTCTCGAGTGCGATCTTGTCGTTGGTTAAAGTATGAATGACTTGGTCATTGGCCTTCATCTCCTCTTTCGAAGAAGAGAGATATTTCTCCAACCCTGACAGCTTTATCCGGAGGTCTTTGATAGTATCTTGTAGAGTAGCTACCTTTGTGACCCAACCCTCCTAGTTCTTCTTTAACTCCTTATTTTCGCTCTTTAGAACATCAGCCTTTTGGTTAGTAATAAGGAGGTCACCGGACAATCTCTCCTTGTCAGAATTAAGGGCAGTAATGACAGCTGAATGACCTCGCACTTGTCTCTCCAGATTAAGCATTAGCTGAATATTACTCAAAATAGAGTGAGCTATAGCATCTCTTTCACTTGAAATGGTGAAAGACTTACCATTGAAGGTAACGATGTTCGAAGTGCTTGGAGGGAGGTAGGCCCCAACAAAATCATCTTTGGGGAGGTTTTCAAAGTATTCACCAAGCCCCTCAAGCCCAGTAATATCGACACCGTTAATATTAATATCTCATCCTCCAACCTCCTCAGTTCGAAAGTCACTAGGGATCTCTTCTGCCCTTGTGGGATCAGTAAGGTCAATGAGAGGAAGGGGCTCCGAGGGCCGGAGAGAAATCTCATCACCCTTGGAGGTCTTTTTCTTCTTGGTCTCTCTGCCTTTGCCTTCTGCTCCCCGTTTCCTATCTCTCTTAGGAACCCTTGGAGGTTTTGAAGATCCTACCTCTTCCCTAGTGCTCTAATGCTTTACTACTTCAAGAAAAGCAGCATCAATTTGACTTGAAACTGGCCCCTTTTGGTTTGTTGGGGCAGTTTCCTCCGCTTTGGTAGGGTTAGCCTCAACTGCACTAAGCTTCCCCTTACCTTTCTTTCCCTTCATCTTACTCGGGGCCTTGGCTCTATCGGGCAGATTCAAAGCCCCGTCCGATGCGTGTGTTCTTTTAAGGACTACATCCGGAGGAGGTGGGGTGGTAAGCTCCTCCCATGATAATTCTCTCCGGTCGGTGGTGTTCCAGAGGTGGGACCTTGCTAGATTGCCTCCGGTAAAGGCATTGTGAAAACGATTTCCCCACTTGTCAGCAGCCCAAGCGTTTAGCTTGGTACAAGTGACCTGCCCGGCCTTCAAGTGATCATTAAAGTCTTTGGGCAACTCTATAAAAAAAGGAACAACAAGATAAGTTAGTTAAACAAGTTTGATTAAAATAAAAATGGGAATGTAGGGTAGGATTCTTATGATCACTTCACCATCTACTCGTGAGGAGGCTCGGGTTGACACCGACTTTGATCTTCCTCCCATTCTCCCAAGCACCACTCACAAACAAAAAGTGAGTCTTCCAATTTCTCTCCGACTCAAGCACGTCATCCACTGCTTTGTAATTATCACCCATGTTGAAGTGATAGAAGGGAATGTGGTGGTTTCTGCAGAGGCTGGCCACAGCTGCAAACTCCTCCATTGGAAGAGGAATTCCGGAGAGCCTAGAGGCCATGATACATGCCATAAGGGTGTACCATACGTTCGGACTCAGTTGACTTGGGCAGAGTTTGATGAGATGAAAATACTTGACTATCTCCGGGTCTAAGGGAAACCTCAGTCCCCAGTTGAAGAGCTCAGTGAAAAAATTATTTCACTGAGCTTGCAATCCATTGGAGTTTCTGGGTCTATTGGAATCCTTATCTTGACGCTCTCCGAGATTCCCCACTTTGTTCGCATCCGTCCCAGATCGGCTGTGTGTATGAAAGTATAGTTAAGTTTTTGTAAAGCTATCAAATATTTAACACTCACCTTGTGGAAACAAGGTCCCACTTTTCCCAGAAGGACCTCCGGTAAGTCTGGATGCCTTAAGCATAGTTTCTCTTTGCCTTTATCTTTCTTGGCAGCAATATCCTCACTTGTCTGCCCGGAGACTTCGGACTCAAAAGGAGCCTCTTCAACATAATCCTCCATCATTTCTTCCATAACTAGGGAGGGGTTTTCAGTTGTTTGGAGGTGAGGGTAGTTAGAAGTTGGCTCAGCATGGCCTCCGAACTGTTGGGCTTCAATGTTTTCTTGAAATCTGCCCTCCGGATGGGGCTCCGATGAGGTGGTTTCTTTTCGGAGGCTTGAGCTAGATGTCTCCCATCCGGACAGCTTGTCCTTAGGAACTTTTATGGGTGCCTCTGACCCCGTGTTGTTGTCTTTGGCCCTAGATTTAGAAGGTGTGCCTTTTGAAGCCAGCCCTTTTACAAGGCGACCTCTTCTCCGATCAACTAATTTCTTTTGAGAGGCATCGGCATCTGATCCCATGGCGATAAACGGAGAAGGCTTCTCAAAACTGGTAATTGCTTGCCCTGGTTCAACAGTGGGCTCTGATTCTTGAACCGACGAACCTGAAACAATTGGAGAGAGGTTGGTTTGAAACAATCTCCTCTGTTTAACACTTTTAGTTGAAGAAGAACCCTGGTCAGGCTCTGTGTTTTGAATTTCTGGTTTGTCGACAGGGGAAGTAGGAAGGCCTGCAGCAATGCGCCTTTCTCGTTCAACTTTTTGGGCATTTTCTAACTCTGATAGATTAAGCCACCCGCCTTTGATTAAAGCGTTCCTAGCTGTGAACATAAACTCACAACCGAAAAGAAGTATTTGTTTTTGAGAGAGAAAGCTCTGAAATTTAGCAAAGTAGGGATGAAGAGGATGATAAAACAGTAAATGAATGATTAATTTATAGTCTAAACACAAAAAGGTTCTTTGATACCTAGGAGAATTCGAAAGGGTTGCAATGATTAATGAACGACACTGATGTCATCTTCATTAAATAAAGAGGTTAATTTTTGGAGAAGGTGGGAGCGCCATTCTAGGTGAAAAAACGGCTGATGTGATGAACCAGAGAGAGACACGCGTCCCACGAACTCTGGCAAGAAACCGTTTAGTTTTCAAGAATTTTTTCAGTTCGGATAAAGCTATAACACAGTTCAAAGAACCTGTCCGGATGTAACTGTCACCATCAACAGACTATTTTTTAGGTCTTGCCAAAGGTTTTTGAACACCACCTAAAAAATGGGCTACTGATGAGTCCGGATTCTATCACCACACTTTATGGGAACCGGACAGGGTCAATTCGGACAATGTCCACCTCACCGGATAGACGCAGTTCGGACAACTATCATCCACCGAACTATCCGAACAGAACTAAAGTATTTAAAACCTAATCACTTTTTGACTAAGCTGCCTATTTACTTACTTAGAACTAATGGGTCTTTAAACTCGACCCGAATCCATTAAACACGACCCAAAAGCCCATGTGGCCCAAATATAAGGGTATAAATACCCAACCACCAACATTAAATTGGGGTAATGAAAATTAAATACAACGAGGCAACTCAATTCTCCCTCTACATTCTACCCAAACATTAAATACTCACAAAATTCCACAAAACTCTAGAAAAAAGTTGTAAACTTACCCTCAAACAAAAATAAACCACATCAAGCTTCAAACCATTTTCAACTCTCCCTCACCGAAAAGATAAAAGGTACTGGAAGCTATAGCTTTAGATGATATGAAACCAGCTACAAGACTCCAATCCAGCTAACTTGGTGAGCTCCCAAGAATTTCAGCTCCAGTGAAGTGCTTCCCGAGTCCACATAATCATTATCGCATCTGTTGATGAAATATTGGGTGATGCACACCAAAAGATTGCACCCTAACTCCAAGTCAACGAGCTTGATGAGTTCCAAAGATACGTAATTACTGTTGCACCTACAATTCTTATCAACCCTAAAATTTCACTGATTATTGATATAGCCTAATCCCAAAGATTCAAGAATAATAATAGCTTTTAGTTTATTAGGGACACTATTGATGTTAATGCTTATATTACTATTGTCTTTTAGAGACCAAAGGGCAAGCCAATCAGTTTCCTGATTTTGGTCTCTGAAGATATGCTTTAAGGTCATAGAAGGATGGATCAGGTTTCTAGTGCAATCCAGAACAGGTTTAAGATACCATGGCGCATTCTTACTATTCTGAACCAAAAGATTAACTTGAATAAGAGTATGAGACTCAAGATTAACCTTATACCATTTGATGGCGTTGCATGAGAGCAAACCATCTAATAGAGCTCGAGCTTCAGCAATGAGAGGGCTCAGCTTGCCATAGAGAGAACTGGATCTCATTACAAGATTATCAGCACTGTCACTAATGACAACATAGCCATTAGATTCCCCATTGCCAAGGGAAGCAACATCTGAATTAAGCTTTAGTCAGCCAGCATGAGGAAGGATCCATTTGTGGTATAATGGCTTGTTCTTAGAGCATAGGGAGTGGTTATAGCAGCCCAACATATTAGCAGCTTGCATATTACCATTCAAGTGAAAATTTTCAGGACCATTTTTTTATCAAGAGTATGAAGCACATTATTAATCTAGTAATAACAAACTTGGTGGAGGTATTTACACCTTTGATTTTAGAAACATTTCTAGCTTTCCAAATGATATTGAGAATGATAGAAGGTAAGATATGCCTCACTTGAACTTTCTTTGCAGTAGACCAGTACCATACTCTAGTGATGTGCATAACATTCATGTGTCATGAAATATAAATGTTAGAAATATCTGTATAGTACGACCACATGGACAAAAAAAATTATATGCAACAAAAACATGTTAGAGAGACTCAATGTTATTGCAAAACTGGAATTTACATGCCAAGAGATGCTTCTCTTTTGTATTAACGTATCAAAAGGAATATAATTGTGCAGTAGCTTCTAGTGAATGAAGGAGCACTTGCTAGGATTTAAGTTGTTCCATATGTTTTTATAAATATAAGAAGTGTTATACTTAGTTCTAATTTCTTCCTAGGTTTCTTTCATATTAAATCTACAATTTTTAGATAGATACCAAATCAAGAAATCATCTTTATCATTTTTTACAGAATGGTGCTTAATTCTGTCCATAACATCAAGCTAGATAAGATTACAAACGCTAGTAAGATTCTAGCAATTATTAGACCAGTAGTTACTGACATTTTCACCAATAACCAAATGTTATTATCAGTTTTCGGTTTTAGTTTTTGAAACCGGTCCGGATCGCTAAGTTTTCGGTCCAGTTTGGCTCCGGTTTTGGTTTGGTCTGATTTTGATTTGGTTCGGGTTTGGTTTGGTTTCGGTTCGGTAAATGATATAAAAAGTAAAGTGTAAAAGTTGATCTTTGATTTTTGTTAATTGGTCCTTACCGGGTAATATTTGCAATATAAGATATAAAAATGATTTTAAAAAGTACAAATCGGCTCTCATGGTTCATCATTTCGATTCCAAATGAGTTTTACTGGTTTACCATTTTTATCGGTTCGGTTTCGTATCATTTCTATCGATTCCAAATCGATTTTATCAAATTGGTTCTAAATTGGTTGTATCGTTTCGATATTTTTTAGAATGGTACCATTAAAAACACTATATATACCAAGTTAGCTCATATTCGAGTTTAAATAAGTTTATATCTCTCATCAATTATACATGCCTGATTATAGAAATAACAATATTATATACCGCTAATCATTAATATTTTCAATTTGTTTTTTAGTTTTAAATTCATGATGAATAATGACTTTTTAATGGACCAATCAAATGGGTTTTCTTAAGATTAGCCAAATGAATTTAGATTAGTTGAGTCAATTTTAAAATTTTCATTATTAGATATTTATGGATGTAAATATTACACTTTTATGCAAAATATGGATTAGTAATTATATAGATTTATTGGATGATATATATAATAAAAATATATTTGTAGACGGTTTGATTTCTTATTTATTTAATAGTTCCAAGCAAAACCTAATGGTGTTTTGAGAACGAGGCTGGCTCACTTGCCATTAAGGTTGGAAGCTCCGTAAACTTCAATAATCTATTCCTCTCCCTTTAGTTGGTTAGCTTCATTTTGATATTTTGTTGTTGGTAAATTCATTTATAAAGTAAGTAATGACCTAAGTTTTAGTGCACGTGTTTGTAAATAATTTCGTACTATCCCAAATTAATGGACCATTGCGTGAGTCTAGCAAATATGTCTGGATTTTGTACGACGTTTTTTTTTTCGGAGGGAACCCGCAGCCGCTACTCAGAGTGCAATGAGTGCGCACAGGGTAAACCCTCAGTCTGACGCGATAGCCTGCAAACCAACGCCAGAAGGTAAACCACACAAGGTGACAGGCTCAGCCGAGAAAGCGTATGTAGAGGGACTCGAACTCATGACCTTTTGGTCATAAGAATGCCATACACAACCAACTCGGCTACCCCCTTGGGAGCATTTTTGTACGACGCTTTGGAATGGAAAGGGTGTGCAAATGAAAATAATAAACTCTTGAAATATTGTCGCATTTTTATACAACCACGACTGACCATAAAGTTAAATTGTAGAGATTTAAATATCACGTTCTGGCATTGATCAAACACGATCCATAAATAAGTACACTGATAAATCAAGTGAACAAAATGCATAAACTTTTTCACTCGTATCATAATTAAACTACATTAATTTTTTCACTCGTATCATAATTATATATCACGATGCATTATAGCTGTTTTATCCACTTAATGCTTATAAAAAAACTAATAACAATAAATCGAAGAAAATAATTACTGATTTTCTGAATCCAGCTAAACGCATATGAACTACGATATATGTGGAGTAAATTAGATTACTCATCTTGCACGTTGCATATTTTTTTATACCGAACAAATATGCAAAGAAAATTGTGTATATAAATAATTTTATTTTGACCGTATTTAACAAATTTTCATTTCGAATAAACTACCATTTAGCATTATTTGAGAGGAACTCTATCAACTCACTCTATGAGGTTGTTATAGCTTTTTTATATACTAAAAAGAAAACATAAATAAAAGATAGTTATCGATTATCATAATTCAAATAGAGAAGGATCTCGTTAAAAATAAAAATAAAATATTTATAGAAATGAGATTACTCCATTATAAACAAAATAGATGTAAGAGTTTTATAAACTTTAGGATAGAATACCATTTTGAATTATGGTTAAAGTTTTTTTGTCTCCATTAGTAGAATAATTTTAGTATGATTTGACCTTATTCAAAAATTAAATTCTGTTTTTTAAAATTATTTTAAAACTGTAAAAGAATTTAACCGTCGATATAAGTAAATTTCAAAACTTTTAGACCGACGCCTCAAAATATTTATAAACCCTTTTAATTAGGAAAAATTAAGCCTATATTGTATATTTATTGATACAAAACCTTAAACAAACAATAAGGCTGACGACGAGAGGTCCACAAGGGACTCCGCATCAATTTGGGCCGTGTAGATTAATTTAGCGCATATAAATACGAAGCCTTCGCCTCAAATATCAAACCCTAATACCAGCGTCTCTCAGTATCTATAAGCAAGCAGTCTCCTGTAAGTCCCAGATCTATTTTTATTCAGATTATTATCATAATCGAAAATGAATTATCATAATCGAAATTGTTCTTAGGGTTGATTCGCTTCAGAATACTCACCTAATTTTATCTTTAGCAGAGTATTGATACGTTTTGGTATGTAAACATTTGAATATGCACTCAATCAAGCTGAAAATCACTCACATGATTTTTTTTTCATGATTACTTAGTATTAAAGTTCAATACTTTTTGTTAGAAATATCTAGAACATTGAAATCCGAATTTGTTAGTTTCAGTCGATAATTAGGTATTTTGTGAGCTGTAGTATTTAATTTGTTGTTTTAATTTATGTTCATGTATAGTCCTTTCGTACTTTAACTGATGTATGTTATATGATCTCAGAAGGTATTCACATATCTCAGTCACAATGGCAGCCACATTCCCTGACCTTACCTCTGGTTCTGGCCTGAAGAAGCTTGATGAGTACTTGCTCACTCGCAGTTACATCTCTGGGTAAGTTTTTCTACGACCCTTTTTTGTGCTTGGCTATTTTGTACATCTTACGGTGAATCGAGGTTTTACTTAAAATAAGTTCAGAAGTGATTGTGTGTGATTGTCTCTCTTGACTAAATTTGATTTTTCTGATCCAGATACCAAGCTTCAAAGGATGATATCACTGTCTATGCAGCTCTCTCTAAGGCCCCATCTGCTGAATACGTGAATGCCTCACGTTGGTTCAGCCACATTGATGCACTTTTGAGGATCTCGTAAGTTGCTGCTGTTAGTTTTGTTTTACGTATCAATATTTCCAATCATTGTGATGTGTGTAAAACTAAATCTGCATATATATACAGAGGTGTGTCTGCTGAAGGAAGCGGTGTTGTTGTTGAAGGATCTGCTCCCATCTCTGAAGAGACAATTGCAACTCCCCCAGCTGCGGACTCAAAGGTGGTTATTATATTAGTTATGTTATGATTTTTTTTATCACCATAGCTTTTATAGTATTATTTTGAGTATCTATCCATCATATGTTAATTCATGTTTTAATGTTAATTGTTATGTATTCATAACATTTTATTTATTTTTCTTTGTTGGGTTTAGGCTGCTGAAGATGAAGATGATGATGATGTTGATCTATTCGGTGAGGAGACCGAAGAGGAAAAGAAGGCAGCCGAAGAACGTGCTGCCTCTGTTAAGGCATCCACCAAGAAGAAGGAATGTGAGTGTTGTCAAGTTTACTTATCGTGAAATGTGATTAGTATTTTTTTTCTTAGGTTTATATCCTATAGTGTTTTGCTCTATCTTATACTTCATATCTATGTTATCAGCTGGAAAGTCTTCGATTCTTTTGGATGTTAAGCCATGGGATGATGAAACTGACATGAAAAAACTTGAGGAAGCAGTTAAAAGTGTTCAGATGGAAGGCCTGACCTGGGGAGCTTGTAAGTGCTTACAAATATATGCTAGTTTCTCTGTATATGGTATTCTTATCACTGTGGCATCCATGACTAGTGGCATTCACCTAATAAGACATTAGCAAAAACAATTTTGAGTATTGAGTTTTGATGTGGCTCTAAGCTAGCTCTTTGACCATTTGAAGTGGATCCTCACTTTTGTGAAATGATCTCAATTGACAAATTTTGTTTCAGAACTACTTTTTTCTCTCCCTAAAATTTAACCAATTTGTAGGGTGCTAATCTATTTATCCTTGTTACAGCTAAACTTGTTCCAGTTGGGTACGGTATCAAGAAATTGCAAATTATGCTCACCATCATCGATGATTTGGTTTCTGTTGACACTCTTATTGAGGAGACGCTTACTGTTGAACCAATTAACGAATATGTCCAGAGCTGTGACATCGTTGCTTTCAACAAAATCTGTAAGTATTTTGTTTATGTATATGTAATCTGTAGCTTTCATATGATCCTCAACTTATGTTCTTTATTGTTTGTTTGTTATTGCAGGATAAGTTTTGCTGAGCCTGTGCAATAGTGCAAAGAGGATCATTGGCATGTTTCAATTTTGCTCTTTTAGTATTGTTTGTGTCATTGTTTGTGTTTGTTTTTTTTTGGAATTCAGTTAAGTTGGGTTTTTTTGGCTTTTCTCCATATTATCTGCTGTGTCAGACATGTTGGTTATAAAATCCGATTCTTGGCTTGGTTTTAAGTTTGGTTATGATTCTGGCTTTTCTCTACATTATCTATTCTATTAGACATGTTGGTTAAAAATGCTTGACCTCTTTGAGTGAAACTTAGGTAAATCATGCCTTCCCTTTCTTTATACTCTTATATTAATGTATAGCCTTTTAAATGATTTCCAAATGATTTGCCTTGCTACTCCACTAACTCACTTAGCTCCTCGTATCTATTCTCATCTCTCTTTCTTTTCTCTAACCATTACTGTCCTAAAAACATTCCCTTATAGTCGTTTTTGTCATAATCATGTCATGATGTTATAGATTGATCCTAATAATACAGTTATATGCTTAATTAATACTGCTAGACTTCAAACCGATTTGGAGAGTAAATGGAAAACTTCAAGTAGAAACATCAACCTTTTCAATTTCGATCTATATATTTAAAGTGTTAAAAGTTTAAAATTCGTGTTTTTCAAAAGTTGATTATTTATGTATTTGTATTTGTTTGATTGATTTCTAGTTAGTTTTATTATTTAGGTTCGTTGTAGATCTTCAGATGTTTATTTGTAGGAAACAGTATAGTATTAGAGGAATTAGATTTTTAGAGTAAACCTTGCGAATTTGCACACTCGTCGTGCGACGAACAACCGGTTTCACACATAGGAGCTCACATAACCGATTGTTTGCTGCACGAACAATGTAGTCCAATTTGTGTAAAATTGTGCCCCATCTGTGTGCAATTTCACATAAATTGAGCACACTTAACACACGGATGTTATTATTTTAGGATAATTGCTTGTATTTAATTTCAGGACATTTCAACTTCTATTGCACTATAATTTTCCAGATCTGAGACATGTCTATGTTTACCATTTGTTTGAGACAATTATTGATTATAGTCGTTTATTTAGTATAACAACCTATTTTAATTTCAGGAAGCCTCCTCGTCGTCTACGATCACCATTTGAGTCGGATCATGAGTGCTTCTATCATGAACATAATGCACCGGCTGAAAGTTCTCGTACTGCTTAGAGTACATATTCGTAATCGTATGCGTATTGTTGAGCATCGTATTACTTCTGACTAGTTATTTCATCGAGTGAACGCTCACGTTCCGGATTTATACTCATAGTTGATCGACTATAAGATCCACGAGGCATATAAAGTCTTTAATAACGATGCAAGTTTGTAAAAAAAATTGTTTAATGTTAGTTTTGAATTTTACTTCTTTCGGTTGTTTTCTTATAGTTAATGATATCATACCTTATCGATAATTTGTTTTTATATCTTGTAAGCTAGAAAGTTTTTTTGTGATGCTTTGTTGTGTACACTATCCATCGATAGTGGGGTCTCACTCATCAGATTCAGATTCACGATCAGGTTATGAAGACATATTTTGGTCCACTTTTTGATTGTCTCTCACGTTGATCTACCAACATTCATATACTAGAGATATTTTTCGAATGGTGGCATCCGAAGATCAATTATTTTCATTTCTGCTTGATCCCGTTACCTTTCCTAGTAAAGGTCAACGACTTGCTACATTTGCTCGATTACTTGGTGTAGATGTCAAAAACCTTGCTACTAAACTTGATCAAAACTATAGTGGTAGTGGTAGATACATTCATCTTAGTGTTTTGCACCAACATTATATGAGTAATGAATATTAAGATAATAAGATTGTTGATCATATGGTTATTCATGCGATGAGTGAGGTATTTACTCCATATGTTTGGTTGTTGTATTTTTGCAAACAAAACGTGCAACAATATTTCTCTATACTATCTACTGTTTATTGAGAACTATAACAACTTGGGTAGGTACAACTGAGTTTAAATGATATTAGCTCAATTATATTACCACATTGGTAGAAGTTGTTTACACGCCATGCCAGGTTTTAATGGTTTTATCAGATTGTTAGAGACATAGATCTACCATCGTTTTCCCGTGCTTGCGACTATATAGTTTAGTTCATATTCAATCATGCAGCTGACCATGTGTAAATATGCACCTCTTCCTTTTCATGCGAACCAATAGACTCGATATAATATTTGTTAGTTTGTAGATATTTTCAGAGAGCATGATGTAAGTTTTCTTTGGCGTTTTTTTACCAATATTTATTTTTATTTCAATACAAAATTAGTTTATATATACATTAATTTTTAAATCTAAGGTATGTTCATGCCATATGAGCATTTACATGGTGTTAGACCTTTCGACGAGGTAGCTTGGATATATGTTACAACTGAAGTTATGGACATCGTCGAGCCTTACTATTCTCTCGAAGGTGCTCGGCAATTAGGGCATGTTCAAGAGTTACCTGGTCTATTACGACCTATTTTGGGAGGTAATGACTGAGTTAAACGTGAAAACACGTATTACATGTGGGATGCATTTATTTAGGCTGCATGACAGTCCCATACTGTTGACCCTATGGTGCGAGGTACTCCATATCGGTTTGGCCAACCTACTACGGTCTTGTTATACTTTGTATGGGTTGAGACCAACTTATGGTATGTATTGATCAATCCTGATTCTCGCCTCGCCTATACATATGTTGGGGTTAACCTCTCAGCAACTATTTATCAAGTGAGGTTACAAGACTTGACGGATCAACTAGATGAGTTGGATGTTATTTCTTACTGACCAGATTTTTGATCGTTTACGTGAGTGCATTATACTAATGCACTAATATCAAGAGTAATTTGACGAGATATTTTATTTGGTTCTGTTACAACTTTATTTTTATGTATCAGTTTGGTGTTTACATTTTCTTATGTCATGACTACTTTGTATTACGACCATTTTTTTGTACGAATTTATCTTTTTACATTTTATTATGTATGCACGAGTTTGATTTATATGTGTCAAATATTGATATGTCTAACTAATAGGTGTCCAGATAATATTTGTTAAGTTTATTACATAATCCATAAACTACACGTATCAACTATTCATAGGGCTATTTTAATTTTCTTCTTTAGTAAAATTTAGGGAAATACTATATTTAAACCAATTTTGTTGGATATCAATTTCCAAATTCATTTGTTACTTGTCATGTCGGTTGATCCTAACATACGTCGGACATTACATTAGTCTTATCCAAAACAATCCTGAACATATTGGTTAAGATTACTATGAGATAAAAAAGTTACACGTGTCCAATATTGTTAGGTCTATTTGGATTACGTTATCCTTTTTATATGCTCAATAAATATGCGCTACACTCTTATAAAAACTAAACTTTGGAAACTCATACCCTATAAAAAAATATTTCGGTATGGACCAATGCTGAAGATGAATATTCGCAAGAAATCCTCAGTTGAAGTGAAGAAAACATACAACGATGAATGAGGTAAACCGTATTGGGAGGAAAAACTATGTTAGTTGTACAACATCTATGGTAGGGATCATGTCGAGTCGATAAAAATTTCTTGACATTTTAAATGAGGTGCACAACAGGTACACTTGGTTTTTGACATCAATGACAACGAGCGTCACATTACGTTTCAGCTTTTTAATTGCTTGGTAACTGACAGTATACCGAGAAATAGTTGGATGAGGTGTATGACCAAATAAAAACCAAGCAAGATGAAGCTATGTACGATGAGCATGTGAACTAAAAAATGGAGGAGGAAGAAAAAAAGTTGATGAAATGGAACTGGCCCGACAGATAAAAAATGGTTTGTATGATCGTCAAGTTATGGCTGTATGTTTCCGAATTTCTACGTTATTTCTCTTTATGAATTACTACGTTTTTTCTAATTCCGTATCGTAAGTTCTAAATTACCATTGTTTCGATTTCATAATTTCTAAGTTATTGTTATATCCGATTTGTATATGATTTTAGACAAATTTTACTTTTTCTTTTTTAACGTTGTTTATTACACCATGTATATATAACGACTATATATCACGATAACTCATTTCAAATTCCAGTTTTACGTATTACAAGTGGGTGAAATGTTTTTTCCTTCATTCAGGCAAATATATATTCAGACTAGGAGTTCACAAAATAATTTATGCTATCACACCGGTCGTGCTCATAATGTTATACTATGTCACACTCGCGGGAGCAGTAGTGTACAACTACGCGCACCTTCGATGCAATGACATACTTTTGTTTGCGCAGTGATAATGCGAATATATCTCTTTCTAAAGGAAACAAAATAAATTTTATATCATTTTTTTAGCATAGGATGAACAATTTTAATTGGAAGCATAACAAAAATTATTGATTAAAAAATAAAAACCAAACGATACATATATATATATATATATATATATATATTAATCTTACCATAAATATTAATATTTGAACAATACAAATTAGTTGTTTTAATGTGTGTAATTTGGTCCAAAATATCGCACACCAAACACGCGGATGTGCATTCTGAATGTGCGTTTTTGTATTATCGGTATGCGTGGAAAAGAAAAATATTATGATTTAGTTAAATTTAATTGATGTATTTTCATAATTTTTTTTAGATGATCATTAGTGGTAATTTGTAGTTATTTTATTAGTGGTAGTTAAATTGAGTAAATTTGTTTTTGTTAAATAAATTGAACTTTATGTTTTTAAAATAAAAAATATTTAAAGTTTTCATCTTTTAAAAAAATTAAAAAATTAGGGATCTAAATCCGACAAAATGGATCTATTTATTTTTGCCAAAGAATATAATTTCGTGAGTATAGTTGGGCTTACTTACCCAGTGAGTCTAAGCCCGTATATAAAAGGCTTATTGGTCATTGCTGTACTCAATTGGTCTATCCCGGGACTCACTCTGTCGATTATGAGAGCTAAGAACAAGAAGAAGAGGGACTGAATATTGGCTCCATTGGCAACTCGTAAAGGAGAGGCAAAGGTGTTATAGAGAATCGAACACTGCAATTCTCTTTCGTAAGAATTCCATCTTCTGACATTTTCTTCAATTATTGATTTTTATTCGATCATTTGTATTTGTATTTTATTTCTTCCATCCCATAGCTTCTTTCGTTATTTTAATTCTTATCGCCATGTTATCAAACACAAATGGTTTTTGTGTTGTTCCTTATGATTCAATTGCACGTTTTGGTTCTTATTGTAGCTCTTCCAAGAATAGGGTTTGATCTAGGCTATTTTTTTTATGTATGTTGCTTACAGCACAATCGTATGTTACGGTTCTTACTCAACAATAGGGTTTGTTTAAAACTTCAATTCAGTAATGTCGAGATTAAATTCTGTAAATTCTCAATGAATGTCGTTGTTATCTGAGCTTGTTTTGTGTGAAAAAAGGAAGAGTAAACTTAGAAATGTCTAAATCATCTTTTGTCTGACTAAATTAGGGTTTTTTGGTCATGAGAAGTTGTATTGGTTGATTTATTTGCAATTATATCTAGTTTTTCGATAGGGATAGATATCAATGAATACCAACACTCCACAGAAGAATTTAGGTTCATCAACCCCCTTTGGGAGTTCTGTTGGTGTCCCGCAGTCTGCACCGAGACACAATCCACCACATCTTCTTCCGCAGCAGCCACCAGGGGGCTCTCCCTTTGCCGGCCATTTTCAATTGTCTGATCCTCAAGGCAACGTGCTCACACAGGCAAGATATCCACAAGGTCATAATACTCTATTCCAGCAACCTCAAATACAATCACATCTTCAACATGGCCAGTTGCCAAATCCTAACGCCGGTAATAGTGGAGTGTTGTCACCGTCCGTGCCGACCCCTGGCACAGGAAGTGCTAAAAGGGTTACTTCAAGACCACATTCTAGGCCCGTTGGGTCGTCTAGTACCAACACACCTTCACTTTTTAAAACGATGGAGCTGACTCCGGCTGTTATAAAAAATAAGCGGAAGTTTCCAGAGAAGAAAATACCTGATAAAGTTGCTGCGATTGTGCCGGAATCTGCTCTTTATACTCAATTGCTTGAGTTCGAAGGGAGGGTGGACGCTGCCCTGGCTAGAAAGAAGCTTGACATACAAGAGGCCCTTAAAAGTCCTCCTTGTTCTCAAAAGACGCTAAGAATTTATGTCTTCAATACGTTTTCTAATCAGGGGGAGTCAGCTGCTGACAAGCAGGCCGATGCAGTTCCCTCTTGGTCACTTAAAATTACGGGGAGGATTTTGGAAGATGGTAAAGATCCTGTCGTGACTGGGCATGCACAAAAACTGAGATCTTCAGAGCCAAAATTCACATCCTTCTTCAAGAAAGTTACTATATACTTGGACCAGAACCTTTATCCAGATAACCCTGTGATTTTATGGGACAGTGCTCGAGCACCTGTACCTCTTGAGGGATTCGATGTGAAGAGAAAAGGAGATAAAGAATTTACTGTAGTAATTAGACTAGAGATGAATTATCTCCCTGCAAAGTTCAAACTTTCAGCTGCCTTGAAAGAAGTGTTGGGGATTGAGATAGATACACGCCCGAGAATTGTAGCTGCAATTTGGCACTATGTGAAGTCTAAGAAGCTTCAGAGTCCACATGACCCATCCTTCTTTATGTGTGATTCTTCTCTTCAGAAGGCCTTTGGAGAAGAGAAGATGAAGTTTGCCATGGTTTCCCAAAAAATATCGCAGCACTTAACTCCCCCACAACCTATACATTTGGAACACAGAATCAAGCTTTCAGGGAATTGCCCTGCTGGGTTAAACTGTTATGATGTGTTGGTTGATGTTCCATTCGCAATAAAAAATGACATGACTGCTTTCTTGGAAAATACAGATAGACATAAAGAGATCGATAAGTGCGATCAACATATTTCCAAAGATATAAAGGATCTACATGAGCATCAACGGAGGCGCGCTTTCTTTCTTGCATTTAGTCAGTCGCCGGCAGACTTTGTTAATGCCTTAACTGTTTCTCAGAATAGGGATCTAAAGCTCGCCAAGGAAGATGCCAACAGTAGCGTGGAAAAAGAACAGCGATCTGAGTTTTACAACCAACCATGGTACGCTTTTTTCTAGCGATATTCGTTCGTTTAAACCTATTTTTTGCCCTATATGTTTGGCCGACTACCTATTCGTGCCATTCTTGATTAACATTACTATTCGATTACCTACTAGGGTCCTTTAGGTTTTAGATACTTCTATTCGTGCATTTTATGAACATTACTATTCGTGTACTTCCATCCATCTCCGTTGGCTTTTAGGTGTTTTCAGGCCGTATGAGATTATAATAAAATAAATTAAAAAAACTAGATATCTAAATATAAAAAGTATGAATGTAAAGCTTTAACAAAGGACGCACAAAAAATTGGCTAAGCATTAAAGAAAAGTATTTTTTGACCCATTTAAATGCATGCATTTAATTAAGATTCTGAAAAGCTTGAGGCTATTTGGTTGCCACCTCTTGATTAATCCCTGAGGTGGTTATTAGTGAGGAATCAATCAATTTTCCAAATATTTCTAAATATAATTTTTACCTGGCAGTTGGTTGCTGCCTCTTGAATCTTGATTACTGCGAAGTGGTGATTAGTCAGAAATCAATCAGTTTTGCGAAGTTTTTGTTAATGTTGTAAACGTGTAAAAATGCTTACCTTTTAGAGATCCAGTTTTAAAGAAGGGAAAATCTATTGCTAGAGAAGGTAGTAAAAATATCGTGGAGAAAAGAAGGATAGAAGGGAAGCAAGTCTGTTTTTGAAATAAAAACCTTAATTTTAGATATCTGTCCTGATCGGAATTACCGCGCCTCAAGTTTTTTTACCTCGCTTTAAAGGCTTGATCTACCTTTGGTTTTACAACATAACCAATTTTCCCAACCTTTATATCGATAAGCGTTAAAGGTTGGCTACCACGACCACTGAGGTTGCCGCCTTGGCCTAATTTTACGACCCTGCATGTAATATAGAACTGGAAATTACAGCCTAAACAAACAGAATATGGAGGACTACAAATCTAGAATTCATGTAAGTGATGGATAGATCTCATACAGTCTGTCCCATGAGAAAAACATATCATGATTTTCGTTGTGCATCGGAGGCTGCCATTGCTGTTTCAAGTAATTTTGTTCGGTTCCTCTGGGGTAAAATAAAGTTGCATGGGAGTGTGATCTGCTCTTAATGAGTTCTTATTTAGGATCCTTTAACAGCTGTGGTTTGAGCCAGAGCTACTGATAATGAGTTATAGGTTAGTTTTATTATAGGATTTCATTTCCCTGGCACCTAGGCAATTAGTTTC
The DNA here is from genome assembly GCA_036936605.1 of Limnanthes douglasii subsp. nivea. Lineage (NCBI taxonomy): Eukaryota > Viridiplantae > Streptophyta > Magnoliopsida > Brassicales > Limnanthaceae > Limnanthes > Limnanthes douglasii. The sequence continues at coordinate 170,232,908 of JAUPFV010000003.1, forward strand.
GTAGGTAAATTATTTTCGTAGGTAAATCAGACACGTGTTTTTAGCGGGTAATATGATCTCATTTTTATTCCAAAACGTAGTTGATTTATCAGTTGATGTTACATAGCATTCAGTTAAATGGTAAAACATTTTCCTACCTATTTTGGAGGGGAAATATTGCTTATGCCAGGATATTTTATTAATGGGTCTCCCTTTGCCTCCTCTGCTTTAAAATTTTCAATAAATGTCTATGATTATCTTAAATTTTTATTCAGGCTACATCATTTATCCTGTCTAGAAATTGTTCAATGACCAGTCTATTTCTGGGTGTAATTCCAGGACTGAAGATGCTGTTATCCGTTACCTTAACCGTAAATCTCAAGGAAGTGATGCTCCTTAAAGTCTCATGGGCTGCCGATTTAGTAGATGGGATCCTGCAACTCTGTACTCAGATTTAGCGAAAAGGGACACCGGAGACAGAATTGAAGTAGGTTAGGTATTGTCCGGAGAAAATATTCAAAAATCTTGATTTTGTTATAATTATTATTTGTTAAAGCTAGTTTGACGTCTAATGAAAAATTAGGGATTCTGTTGTATTTTGTTCCACTAAAAGCTTTCACCTCCTTAATTTGTCAAATAGTATACTTAACTCAATAACTTCTTTTGTATTTGACTAGTGTTGCATTAAAAATAGCTGAAATAGCTACTATTATCTCTACGAGAATTTTAAGTATTACTTTATAAGTTGTAATTAAAAAATACAAATAAAAAGTTTATATATAATTTTATACAAATAAGATAAAAGAATAATTTAATTTAGTAATTTGATCGAATTAATTTAAAAGGTAAGGATATGATCAATTCGTTTCAATCTGCGGATATTAATTTTAATATTTTTAATAATTTTTAATTTATTTATATATATATTATTAATATATAAAAAAGTATTAATTTTTATATATTTTTATAGTTTTCAGACCGGAACGGATCGACAAACTAAAATTCCAAACCCGGTCCGTCCCGTTTACGGATTACAATTTTTTAATCTAAACCCGTTCTATGTTCGGCTTGAACGGAATTCGGTTGGACCCGATAGGGTCAGACCAAACAACACCCGATCCCCATTCCTATTAAAGGGGGAGTGGTATACGTATAACTTGTTCAATTTATTATATATAGCATCAAGCGAGTGAGATGTATACAACAAAGAGAAGTAGATGTTCTCACAAAATTCTGAATCACATAGTCATTAATTTTATTGGGTTTGGTTTCTAAATAAAAGACTTGGTGGTATGTTTTGTATCACATGATCATCGATTTTATTGGGTTTGGTTTTTAAATAAATGATTTAGTAGTGGATGAGTCTAACATAAATTGATTTACTACATTTGGATATGCAATGTCATGTATGAGGAACTACTGAAAAATTAAGTTTTTTTTGATCGATTTGTGGTACTTTTTATGATCCTGCATAGGTATTCCGCATCATGCACATTTTTTCTTATCATCAATTAGTCAATATGTTTGCATCCATATAATTTATATTTTAAAATTATATGGACAACATACTTTTTTCACAAATAAAAATATTATTCGGAGATCACGATACGTTAATGCCAAAAGGTATTTAATTTTATCAAAATTTGTAATTTCGAATTGTTTGTTCAAAAATTTCTTCAACGTGAAGATTCCGTCGACATCATTGATAACAATCAGATAATCGACATATGCAACTAGAATTATATTATTCTATTTTATGTGTTACAAATGATTGAATGATCTTTAATGATGAGTTCGGATTATTGAGACACAACCCAATGTGTTATCCGGACGAAGGTAATTCGGATAATAACATGCCACTGAACTATCCGAACATGACAAAAGTAAAAACACTTAAACACCTTTTGACTAAGCTATATGCTAATCAGCTTAAAAGATTAGTGGGTCCTTAAACTTGACCCGGTTTCATAACTTGACCCGTAAGCCCATCGGTCCTTAATTAAGAGTATAAATACCCAACGACTCTCATTAATGAGGGTAATGAATATTTAATACAACCAGGCTGCTCAATTCTCTCACTACTTTACACACTAAACACTTAATACTCAAAATATTTCACAAAACACTTTAAAAAATTACCCCCAATCCAAAATAAACCAAACCAAATTGGCGACCACAGTGGGAGAGCGAGAGTGCCTGAATCTTGTATTCAAAATCAGTAGAAAAGAGCAGTTGGGATGGATCCGAACGAGCAAGGGTCTCCACCACCTGTGGTGGAGGTAGTTGGAGAAAACAAGGAGTACACCATCGAAGAGCGAGACAAGTTAAGAGCAGAAATAGAGGCGTTAAGGGCCATAAAACAAGCAGAAAATGGTATAAAAGAGACGTCTAGGGTGTCAGCCATTCATCATACTAACAACCCTAAGGAGAATGATCCATCAGCAAAGACTCATTTGAGTTAAAAAAAACCCATGTTAGTTCTTAAAAGACTCACCGGTCTAAGCCGGTTGAAAGTTCAGATTCTGAGTCCTCCAGTAGCTCTTCGAACGAGGCTGAGCTTTAGGAGTCTTTGTCATCAAACAGTGATGAAGGGAGGTCCAGAAAGAAGAAGAAACTAGTTCAAAAATATTCAAGAAAGAGAGATAGACATGGGAGACTCAAGAGGCATCTGGGCAAAGGGTCATCTCACAGCCACAACCACAGGCTTGTAGATTAGTTGCTGATCGATCCTTTTGCTTTTCAGACCGAACCAGGTATTTTCGCAACGCCTAATGAAGACACAGTCTTCAGTCGTAATAGGAATTGGAGACAGTCACCTTTGTCTGCTAAATACTGTCCGGAAACCTACCCAAAAGGTTTGACAGCTCCAAAATGGAGAAGTATGATGGAAGTAAGACGGACAACCATCTGGAGCAGTTTAAAAACTTCATGATGAATTTCGATGATGATGACAAACTTCTGTGTAGAGCCTTCTCCCAATCTTTAACGGGAAGTTCTCTTAAATTGAACAACAGTTTACCCTAGGGTTGTATCAGAAACTTTGATACATTATGGGTTGCCTTCCGAAGGAAATTTGTGGGGAGTAAGAAGGTGAAGGGCAATGGAGATACTATTATCTATTGTACCCAAGAGCCAAATAAGTCCTTAAAGGACTACATAAGTCGGTTCGTAAACACTAAAAATGAGTTGGCAGATTGCTTTGAACAGGTGACAATCGCTTCCTTGAGACAAGGGTTGAACCCTGGGAATCTGGCTGATTCGGTGACCAGGAAGAAAGCCACGACTTGGGGTAGATTATTAAATCAATTTATGACAAAACCAAGGATAAAGTCCATTTCCGGAAACCAGCAGCACTACTGTCTCCCAGAGACAATCGAAATACTTGTTTTGCCAGTATCATAATGATATTGGCCATAACACCCAAGACTGCATTGCTCTGAAGCAGGAAGTACAGAATCTCATTGAAAGAGGTAACCTGAGAGCTTATGTTAAAAGAAGAGGTGGAAACAGGCCTGACAATGCTCCTCGAACTGGCCCTACGAACAATGTGGGAACATCTGCTCCGGAGGGGGCAATGGTGATCCTTGAAAGATTTGATGTTGATTTGGAGTACCTGGATCCTGATCCAACCCGGACTAAAATAGGGGTCATAACAGAGCAAACTAAGACAGTATACAAACTCATTAGTTTCTTTGAGTCACTCACTATATTTGGAGGGGATACCATAACAGCGCCCACTCCTTTGTCAAGATAGAGGCATGTTCATAGTCTAGCTACTCAGTCAGAAGGGGGCATGTCTTCTTATTAGTGCCAATCCCCTTTTCCATTTATAGTGTTTGATGAGGATGACTTAAGGAATATTACTGGGCCTCATGAGGATGCTGTGGTGATAAAAGCGTCTATTGGGGGCAATGCTATCCGACGAATTCTGATAGACACAGGCAGTTCAACAAACATCATCTTCTTGAGCTCCTACAAGCAGATAAAAAATCCGGCCGTTATTCAACGATCAAACAGAACCATCGTGGGCTTCACAGGGATCTCTGCAAATGTTATCGGGGAGTTTAAGAAAGAGGTGCTGTTGGGCAAAGGGCCTTTTAAAAAGTTGGTCAGAGTATTATTTGTTGTGGTAGATTTCCCCACATGTTATAATGCAATCTTTGGGAGGTCATGGCTTTCTAGAATGCATGTTGTGGCCTCAACAGTCCACCAGTGTTTGAAATATGCGGTTCAAGGACAAGTGGGTGTTGTCCAAAGTAGTCAGAAGATAGCAAGGAGATGCTATGCAACTGCGCTTGCTCCTAAAACTTTGGTAGCAGTTCGGGTTAATGAAGATTAGCAGTAACTAGGGCCTTCTGAGGGAGAGGGTGAGATTGATGACCCCAAAGAGGCCCCTAGTGTTATAATACCAGTGGAAGAGGTTGAAACCCAATCCCTGGCAGAGGGTAGAAGTATCAAGGTTGGCTTCAAGATGGAGCCAGAGTTAAAAAAGAAATCGTTGTCCTTTTTATCAGACAATCAGCATGTTTTCGCTTGGTGCAATGGTGATGTAACCGGAGTACCTGCAAGCGTAATCTCACACAAACTATCAATCCGGAATGATGTTACACTTGTTGTGCAGAAAATGAGAGCCTTCTCCAAGGAAAAAGCTGATATAATAGTCCAAGAAATTGATCGACTTACCAAGATGGGGCACATAAAGGAATCCCAGTATCCTTTATGGACTTCCAATCCAGTGTTGGTCAAGAAAAAGAACGAGAAATGGCGTATGTGTATTGATTTTACTGACCTCAATAGAGCGTGCCCAAAAGATCTTTATCCAGTTCCCCGGATAGATCAGTTGGTGGACTCAACGTCTGGGAACAAGTTACTGTCCTTCATAGATGATTTCTCTGGGTACAACCAGATACAGATGGATCCGAAGGACCAAGATCATACTACATTTGTGACAGACAAGGGTCTCCATTGCTATAAGGTGATGCCTTTTGGGTTGAAAAATGTTGGGGCTACTTACCAAAGGCTGGTAAACAAAACATTCATTAATCAGATTGGAAGGAATATGGAGGTGTACATAGATGATATGATGGTTAAAATCTTGGAGAAGGATTTGCACATAGTCGACCTTCAAGAAAATTTTGCCAATCTGACGACGAAAATTTGAAACTGAATCCAGAAAAATGTGTCTTTGGGGTTCGATCCGGAAAAGTTTTGGGTTTGTGATAAGTGAGAAAGGGATACAACCAGATCCGGATCAACTTAATACTCTACTAGAAATGGACCCTCCTCGGAATATTAAAGAGGTACATAGATTTATCGGAAGGTTGGCTGCCTTGAATCGTTTATTTCAAGGTCTTCGGACTAGTGTGCTCTGTTTTTCCAAACCTTGAAAAATGCTAAAGATTTTAATTGGTCTCCACAATGCAGCCAAGCTTTTGATGAAATAAAGAAACACTTGTCTTCACCAAAGACTCTTTTTAAGCCCGTACAAGGAGAAACACTGTATGTATATTTGGCTGTGTCAGAATGTGCTATAGGTGCAATATTGGTAAAAGAAATGGACAATTACCCTTGTCCGGTGTACTACATCAGCAAAAGTCCGATAGATGCTGAGAAGAGGTACTTGAAGCTTGAAAAGTTGGCACTAACCTTAGTGATTGCTACAAGAAAAATGAGGCCGTATTTTCATTCTCATTCCATCACTGTCCAAACATCGTTCCCATTGAAGAATGTTCTCCAGAAAGCAGATATATCAAGCAGGATGACCAAGTGGTCAGTAAAATTGGGTGATTATGAGATTGATTTTTCCCCACGAACTGCTATCAAAGCTCAGTCTGTTGCTGATTTCCTAGTAGAATTCCATTCGGATATGAGTTCTAAACAAGTTTGAGAAGGAAAAATAAAAAAGAATGGGTAGTTCAGACTGATGGTGGATCAAACACAGTGGGTTGTGGAGCTGGAATTCGTCTAACCTCTCCGTACGGTGATAAAATGTACCAGGCTATATGCTTTGGGTTTAGGGCCTCTTAACAATGAGTCTGAATATGAAGCGGCTATAGCTGGTCTGAAATTAGATTTTCTATGTGGGGCTAAAAGAGTTAGGTTGATGAGCGATTCCCAACTTCTTATTCATCATGCTAAAGGTCAATCTGAGGCCAAGAAGGAACAACTGATCAAATACTTACTCGTCCTTAAAGAAGTGGCAGCCAACTTCAAAAGTGTTTGTTATGGGCATATTCCTAGATTAGAAAATACACTGGCAGATTCCTTAGCAACCATAGCATATTCTGAGTCCTACCCTTGGATTCATATACAAGAATACCCATCCATACAATCAAATCAGAACAAGGAAGATGAAGAAATCTTGAGTATACAAGTAGTTCAACCTAAAGATTAGAGATTTTATCTTCTTCAATATATCTCTGATGGGGTTTTGCCTCCGGATAAAGCTATGGCAAGGAAAATTAAACACAAGGATCGTGGTTTCTTGATCATAAAGGAAGTTCTCTATAATAAAATATTTCAGTAGACCTCTCCTGCGTTGTTTGGAGGTTGAAGAATCTCAAATTATTTTATCTGAACTACACGATGGAGAAGGATCAGCACAGTATGGCTATAGGGCACTAACCCAGAGGGTATTGTTGGTGGGATACTACTGGCCATCCATAATGGCAGATGCTAAAGAAATGGTAAATAAGTGTGATCTATGTCAAAGGTATGGCAACAAAATTCATGTGCCAGCAATACCTATGGAGTATATTTCTGAGCCAATACCATTTGCTCGTTGGGATTGGTGGCGTCCGGAGGGTGCAGGACTATTATAGTTGCTATTGATTACTTCTCAAAATAGATAGAGGCAACTCCTTTGGCAGGAACCACTTTGAAGGCCGTCATTAAATTTATCTTGTCCAATATATGTTGCAGATTTGGGATTCCTCAAAAGATTACCACAGATAATGGGCCACAGTTTGATAACATATTTACTTAAGGGACCAAGGGTCCTCTTCGGAAAGGTTTCGTGAAAGAGCAGCACCATGTCAGACCTGAATTCATCGTATCTTTTCTCAAAGGAATTTATCACTTCGTTGGTATATTTATCAATACCTATCTGAATAGCTTGCTCATGCTGCTTCACCAAATCCTCTTTCTCCTTGGCCATCTTCGACACAATACTTTCTAAGGAAGTCTTCTCATCGGACAGGGTCTGAATGATACCATCTTTTGTCTGCAGATCCTCCTTTAATGTTGAGAAGTCTTTTTCCAATCCGGAGTACTTAGTCTGGAGATCAGTCCTGTCAGCTTCCGAGGTGTCCAACTTGGTTGATAAATCCTCTTTGTTCTTCTTCAATTCTTCTATCTCCTTCTTCAGTTCCTCTATACTCTGATTTGCGTTAAGAAGGTTGGTTGATAGAGATTCATTGTCAATGGTGAGGGAATTGATGAGAGTGGCCTGGCTTTTCACTTGTCTCTCCAGGTCAAGCACTGGCTGGATGTGATCGAGAAGGGAATGAGTCAGAACATCTTGTTCTCCAGAGACAGTGAAAGACTTACCATTGAAAGTCACCAGGTTGGCAGAGCTGGAGGGGCGGTATGGACCTGCGAAGTCATCCTTCTCAGAATCATTGAAGTATAAATCAATGTCTTGAAGGGCACTAAGGTCCACTTCTTCAGTACCTCTCTCAGCAACCTCCCCGGACAGCAGACCTGCTGAGATCTTTTCTTATGAAGTAGGATCAACAGGGGCTGGTGGAGGTAGAGTCTCCGAATGGCGAAGAATTATTTCTTCTCCTAAGGTGACTTTCTTCTTTTTAGCAGCCTTTTCGTCACTATTGGCCCTTCTTTTCCGGTCCTTTTTGGAAGGCTTTGGTGGGTTTTGTGACTCTCCCGCCTCCCTTAGAGTTTCAGCATCTACCACTTCAGCAGGGCAACATCAATTCCCCCTTGGTTCCCCGAACTAGTCCTCTTTGTGGCTGCTTGAACCGACTCTGTCGTAGCTTTCTTCTTCTTCCCTTTCTTCTTGTTGGGAGGTTTTTCTCTGGAATGCAAGACCAATTTACCATCCTTAGCCTCTGTTTGTTTGAGGATTACACCGGGAGGATGCGGTGTAGTTAGATCTTCCCATGTGAGATCCCTCCGACCTGTGGTGTTCCACAGATGAGACCTCACTAAATTGCCTAAGGTGAAGAAATTGTGGAAGACATTCCCCCAATGCTCCGCAACCCATGCGTTAAGCTTGGCACATATTGTTTGCCCATCCTTTAGGTGTCCGGTGAAGTCCTTCGGCAACACTGAAAAAGAAGTAACAAATTAATCAGAAGGGAAATACTTATGATTTAAAAAGAACAGCATGAAAAACAAAGATAGGAAAAATTCACCAGTGTTCTTCCACCTGCTGGTTAACATGTTGGGATTGGTGTTGGCCATGATATTCCTACCATTCTCCCATGTCCCACTGACGAATAGGAACTATGTCATCCAGTTTTTCTCGGGCTCCAGCAAGTCATCTACCACCTTGTCCCACTGACAAAGTTTTTCTCGGAACTGTGTCCCCATATTATGATGGTAGAATGAAATCTGATGATTCTTGCATAGACTTGCCACAGCAGAAAATTTCTCCATTGGGAGTGGGATTTTTGATAACCTTGATGCCATTATGCAAGCAAAGAGGGAGTACCAGGCATTTGGGCTTAGCTGGCTTGGGTAGAGTTTAACCAGGTGGAAATACCTAACGATTTCTGGGTCCAATGGGAACCGAAGTCCCTAGTTTAGCACCTCAGTGAAGATAACCACCTTACTGAGTTTACAATCCATAGGAGTCTCATAAGTGACAAGTATTCTTACCTTCACTGACTCTGGAATCCTCCATTTCGTTCGGATCCGGCCTAGCTCAGCAGTGTGGGTGTAGACGTAGTTTATATTTTGTAGAGCTAACAGGTTTTTAACAGTGACATTTTTGAAGCAAGGACCTACCTTGCCCTCTAGGCACGCAGGAAGATCCGGATGAGTCAGACAGACCTTGACTTTGCTTTTTTCCTTCTTGTTAGAAGCAGCATCCCCCGTTTGACCTGATGCCTCAATTTCAAAGGGAGCCTCCTCGATACTATCTTCCATGACTTCTTCCATCACTGGGGAAGGTTTATCAGTTGCCTTGGATGGATGAGGATCAGTTTCTGGCACAAAAGGCTGTTCAGGTGGTTGAGCGCCTGTTGCCTCTGAAGGCCTGGTGTCCGGTTGGGGATCCGATCCGGATGGCTTATCTCTTGGGGCTACTTTGGATGCCTCCGATCCGGAGGGCTTGACCTTTGAGGTTGCTTTAGATGCCTTTGATCCGGAGGGCTTTGGCAGTGAAGCAGTAGAGTGAGCTTTAGTTAGATGGGTCGTCCGGCGAGGGATGTACTTCTCCGGAGACTTTTCAACATCAGAAGCCATGGCTATGAAGGGGGAAGGTTTTCTGAGACTCGAAACCGTTTTTTTTAACAACAGAAGGTTGAGATTCTTGAACAGAAGAGCCCGAGGGAAGGGGAGAAAGGCTTAGTTTGAATAACTGTCTAGGTTTGAGGTTTCTGGAAGAGTTTGATCCTTGTCAGCTTCTTGAGTCGGTTTACTCGATTTCTCACTTGGGGAAACTGAGAGGCCGACAACAATGCGATTCTCCCTTTCAACTTTTTTTGCCCTTTCTAGCTCTGATAAGTTTAACCAGCCGCCTTTAACAAGTGCGTTTCTGGCTGTGAACATAAAACTCTTCAAGAACATTTTTGAAGATAAGAGTGAAAATCTCTCTAGGAAGGCTTTGAGTAATGAAGACAGTGAAATAGTGAAAAAGGATTTATATAACATTAGAAAGAAGTAACTGTTACCTAGGAGAAGTTGAAAAGGATTTGGCAATGATTAAAAACGGTGCAAACGTGTGAAGGATTAAATTCCTAGGAAACTTTCTAGACTTAGTGGGTGCGCCGATCTAGGAAGAATAATGGCTGGTAGGTCGAACCAGATTGTGACACGTGTCCCACAATCCAAGAAGAAAACTCTTAGAATTCTGGAAAGAGAAATCAGTTCGAACAGACTTCGAACTGAGTTAATGATGAAAATAAACTCCCTAGTACGGACCGCACAAGCAGATCGGACAAAGTCGTTACTGGCTTAGCATATTTTTTAGCCATACCAAAGATATTTGGCAAGGCCTAAAAAATGGGCTACTGATGAGTTCAGATTATCCAGACACAGCCCAATGTGTTATCCGGACAAGGGAAATTCGGACAATAACATGCCACTGAACTATCCGGATATGACAAAAGTAAAGAAATAACTAAACACTTTTTGACTAAGCTATGTGCTAATCAGCTTAATAAGTAAATGGGTCTTTAAACTTGACCCGGTTCCATGACTTGACCCGTAAGCCCATGGGTCCTTAATTAAGGGTATAAATACCCCAACCACTCTCATTAATGAGGGTAACGAATATTTAATACAACCATACTGCTCAATTCTCCCACTACGTTACACACTAAACATTTAATACTTCAAAAAACACTTTACAAAATTACCCTCAGTCCAAAATAAACCAAACCAATTAACACTCATGGTCACGTTAGATTGACTAAGTGTGTGAGAGACGTCAAAGCCAAACTCGAGAAGATTGTTTCAGACCATATAAATATTTTCGTAAACGACATACTTTGGAAGCTTTCTCATCAACAACGAGCCTAGGGGGTTGAGTCATATGACCCTGCTCCTCAAGAATACCATTGAGAAATACATTTTTACATCTAGCTGGTACAACGGCCAGTTACGCATATCAGTTAGAGATACACAATTTGAGTTGGTGTAAACCGATTACTTTTATTTTTTCACAAGGGAGATAACAAATATCCCATGTTTTGTTTTTCCACAAGGATGGCATTTCCTCATGCATAACACTATACCGCCCCGAATTGAGAAAAACCTCTGGCACATTCTTAGGAGCAGAGTAAGTGTCAAGTTTGGTAGTAAATGCGCGATGATATGAGGATAAGGTTATATAATAACAAAAACAATTGATATGATATGTAGTGTTGTTATATAAAATTTTACGAATATCAATATAATGCAGAACAAAGAAGCCAAAAGCCTTAGTAGTTACTCTGAGAGGGAATTTTATCAACATCGAAATTTTAAGAGTCACAATTAATATGGAGCTCTTATTACGCGTTTTTAATAAGTTGAAACTTAGAGTCTTTTAAAATTACAGTAAACCTTAGAGATTCTTGTTATATTATATACAAATGATCTAAGATGATATATATAAGGGAGTTGATTTTGAGAAATAAAAGTGAGTCTTACTCATATCCTGTGAAAAGAACCTTGGTGTAAAAGCCTTGAGCGTGAAGCTTTAAATTAGGCGCGAAACCTTGAGCATGAAACTCTAAACTAGGTGCGAAACCTTTAGGGTGAAGCTCATTGGAGTGATTCCAACCCTATCTATCTAGAACTCTACTACATCAGTTTTGGTATCAAAGCCAAAATACCTCTATATATTTTCCTTACATAACCAAAAAATTGATCTGATCCAAGTTGCTCAACTATTGTGAAAGTTAAGCAACCAGATCATACAAGTACAAAAACGGTCAGTCCAGATGCACACACCATTGATGCTCGATTAACAGCGCTAGAAACCCAAAATTGAGATGATGAAAGTAGCGCCGGAGGCACAAGGGTACTCCAAACTAGGAGAAATATTTGAAAGGATAATCCACGAAATAATATCCAAGATATGGAGGAGAAAGTATTAAAATCAGTGAAGGTAGACACCCCTCATTTTGAAGGACATCTGAACTCTAAAGTTTTTCTCAGTTGGCAATCCGACATAGATTATTTTTTAAATTATATGACATGTCCCAAGATCGACACGTCAGATTCACAAAAATGAAGTTGGTGAGACAATCAAAATTGTTTTGGACTAATCTTGAAAGGTAAATGGAAAGAGAACGAGAAACCAAGATCCTTCTATGGGATGATATGAAGGACAAACTTAAAGAAAAATATATTTTCTTGTCCTATCAACAACAACTGATTGATAAATAACAAATGATTCTTCAGGGTAGCTTGCCGGTTGTAGAGTATATTTCTCAATTTGAGGAATTAATGTTGAGGTGTAATATTACTGGTGATGATTCAATTACCCTTTCTCGTTTCTGAACAGGGCTCCTTCAAGAAATCTGGAAAGAACTGATAACTCATACCACTGAGACGCTAGCCTACCAACTGGTACAAGAATCGGAGCGATATCTTAATTTGAAAGTGACGAGTACCCACAAGGCTGTTATTCGGTCCAGGGGTTCTTAAGCCTCATCCTCCGATGTAAAATTTACACCTAAAGTTTTCAGTAATGCGTATACCTATAAGAATCGAGGAAAATAAGGTACTAATGAACATAACTCGAAAAAAACTCAACAATACTTTAAATGTCAAGGCTTCGTCCATTTTGCTGCCCATGGTGTTAGCAATCACCATCAACGGAGTACGAGATACAGACAATTGTGAAGAAGAAATTTATGAAGCAGATTTGAATTTAAGTGATTCAGAATTCAACGAGAAAGTGAATTTGTACCCTAGTCTAGGAGTGTTAAGATGCACATGGGTCCAACTTATAACCACTATGATTGGCGTATATAATCAAATTTCTTTACCTCTGTTAAAATTGGTAATAATAATTGCAAGTTGATTATTGATAATGAAAGTTGTACTAATGTTGTATCAGCTAATGTAATATCTCATCTTGGTCTAGTTTCGATTGTCCACCCTCAACCACATCAGGTAGCGTGGATGGACACCCCGTCTATCCTTATTAATCATCGCTGCAAGGTACCTATCAATTTTTTTTATCTTACAAATATGACATTTGGTACGATGTGACATCTATGAATACATGTCACATCCTTCTAGGAAGGTCGTGGATTTATGATCAAGATGTAACAATTTTAGGCCAACGCAACACATGTTTATACATTAACAATGGTAAGAAGACCATGCTAAATCCTATCTAACCAAAACCGAACAAATCAAGTATCGAAGATGAGAATCAAAAATTGTTACAAAAGCCATTTGTTAATTCAAAAGAAGCTTTACAACAGGCCAAATACAACTTTATTATGCTTATTCTAATAGTACAAAACATTACAGTTCTGCTATATGATGTACCATTAGAAATAAAACTTATCGTGACTGAATATATTGAGTTGTTCACACCTAAGAAGAAAAAAAACAATGAGAATGTGCACCGAAAGCAAAGCCATCAACAAGAACATTTTCAAGTATCAATTTCTATACTCTTGACTTGTCAATTTATTAGATATGATACTAGGAGTTGCAATATTCTCTAAGGCTGATCACAAAAGTAGATACCAAAAGTTTTTGATATTTTGGAAGAATGTACCCATTTCAGAGACTCAATGAGCAACAAAAAAGGAGTTACAGTGTGGTGTTTACCTTCATATTTTTTAAAACTATATTTCAGTTTTATCTTATCGGAGTCGAGATCTTCTCGGTAGAGGAGAATGATGCAGAACAGAGAAGCCAAAGGGCTTAATAACTACTATTAGAGGGAATTTTAAGAGTATTGAAATTTTAAGAGTCACAATTAATGTGGAGCTCTTATTATGCGTTTTTCATAAGTTGGAAACTTAAATTATTTTGAAATTACAGTAAACCTTAAAGATTCTTGTTATCTCCTATATAAGGGATCTATGGTGATATGTATCAAACAATTGAGTTTGATAAATAAAAGTGAGTTTTACTCATATTCTGTGAAAAGAACCTATGTGTAAAAGCCTTGAGCGTGAAGCTCTAAAATAGGTGTGAAGCCTTGAGCGTGAAGCTCTAAAGTAGGTGTAAAAACTTGAGAAATGAAGCTCATTGTAGCTATTCCAACCCTATCAAAGCCTTGTTTTCCACAAGGCTGACATTTCCTCATGCATAACATTATACCACCTCGAACTGAGCAAAGCCTCTGACATATTCTTAGGAGCAAAGTAACTATAAAAATTAGTGGTAAATGTATGATGATATGAGGATAAGGTTATCTAAGTACAAAAACAGTCGATATGATATGTAGTGCAGTTACATAAAATTTTGCAAATATAAAAAAAAGATTAATATTTTTAAGAGGGTTGGATTGGAACAAGAATATGTGGACTAGGTGTTATAGGGTAATGTGATTGTGTAAGAGATAGTGCCGATTTGGTGGTTCGTTCTGGTAAAAAATAAGATATACAAGTCTTATTGTTTGACATATGATGGACAAAGTTAATACTCACGGGAGACTTTTAGTGCTTCGAGCATATTCATGAGTAATAAAAGGCACATGGGGTGTTGAAGGCTTTGTATTCTCGAGGATTGGTGAAGAATCAATGTGAAACTTAAGATATATTTTTAATAGTTATGACAAAGGTTAAATTACTAAATGTAGATAAATAACCAGATTTTGAATGCAAGTAATATGCTACAAACTTTGTAAAAATAACATAAGATGAAACAGAATACCTCATAAGAGTGAGACTATAACATATATAAAATTTGAGTTCTAGATATCCTACAAAGATACAACGTAAAGACTTGCGATCGAATTTTGTACGACTTGGTCGATTATCATACACATAACAAGCACAACCAAATATGTGGATGAAACAAGAAATAAAGATCCATATGAAAATAAAACATTATAAGGGATTGCACCATTAAGTAAAAAAGAGAGCACCAACCAAATAACATATAGTTAGAACTGTATTGGCCCATAATGAGTGATGCATGTGTCTACGAATCATCATTGTACAAACCACCTCAAGTATATGTTTATTCTTTCTTTCAAGCACTCTATATTGTTGAGGTGTATAAGTACATGATAATTATGAATTATACCATTATTAGTCATATACTGCATAAATTCATTTATATTCTTTGGCATTTTCACTACAAAGAGCTTTAATATTGATGTGCAACTGCTTTTTCGTCAATGAACAAAAAATAAAACATGTAGGAAAAATATTATTGTCTAGATTTAATAAAAAAAATGAGTTGCACGAGATCAATCATACCTAAAAGTTACAAGATAACAAAATTTAGAGATAAAATTAATCGGACAAGGACCCCATACATCATAATGAACTAATATAAATATAATGTTATAACGACTCTAGATGGAAGGGAAACACGAACATACTTTGTTTGGATACATAACTCACAAACTAATTATAAAATATACTGAAATTTAATACACATATTCTTCAATACCTGGAGAGATGAATGTTCTAATTTTTAATGGACCTTCTTAGCATTACTAGTACTCTGATATATCACTCGTTGAGATGAGCTCTGCATGTAATACAAACCATTGTGTTTATATACAATGCCAATCAACATGGTATATCTATGGTTCCTTAAATATGCATTTAATTAGGGTGAAGATAACATAAAAATTGTTATGTTATTTTGTTTAAAGAAATAAGGGTTTCAGGAAAAGAAAGAACTAATAAAATAGATGATATAGGTATCTTCGAGGAAATTTGGATGGATCCGTTTCCTTATACTTAACACAAATAAGTGTCTTATTTGAACATGTGGTTGTGAGGTAGTGACAAGTCTTGACAATATTTTTTTGTTACCTATCATGTAGTCAATAGCGCATAAAGTAACAATCTAAGATGATTTTAATACTATAAAACATCATACATGCGTAAGATTTCTTAAGTCGTTGAACAAATCAAGCAATTTCATCCCGATTTGAAGTAAAGAATTTAACATGAATTTTCATTATTGGATGAATATTGATCCAGAGTCGTTATAATATATTGACTATTCATTAATAATAAATCTTAGAATATAAGAAAACATGTTAGATTTGATTTTATCTACTAAATGTGAGTATATTAGATCTAAATAATACTAGATCTGAAAATAATAATATTATATCCGAAAAAAATACTGGAACTAAAAAAAATAGTTTTGACATTAAAATCTTATACGATCATGATATCTTTATATATATATATATATATATATAATTTTAAATATAACATAAAAGTTATAATTCAAAAAATATAAATAGTATTTATATAAACAAGATAAAAAAAACCTAATCTATTATCATAATTTATTACTAATTCTATATATATATATATATATATTATAGTGTCTACCATTAACAATTTCTATATAGTTTTTTTAATTATAGGGTTTTGATTTATTTTTTTGAAATTGTGAGTTTGTTTATTTTTTTTGAAATTGTGAGTTTATAGATTTTCGTGGTATATAAAAATATATTTTAAAATTAGCTCGTCAATGTTTTTTTTTCATAAAATTTTATTCTATTTATGATAAAGTTAAGTCCGCAATTTAGTCAAATTATAATCTATAAAAGATAGTGTAATAAATTCTGGTTAGCTATATTTATTAAGTGTAGTTACATATATTAAATCTATCACACAAGATTTTATGTGCTCATTTAATTCAATAAATAAGATCGTATAATGTAATTTTTATCCATAAGAATTCAAATCTAAAATTCACGAGTACACTATAATCATTAAACTCTAAAAAACATTTATTGCTCTTCTCTTAACATAAACTAGTTCTAATTTTTTATTTCTGTTTGTGTATCACAGTTGGTTTTTTTAAATCTATTTTATTGGTACCGTCTGTGACACCTAACTGATATATAGAAGGTTCTTTTAAAAAATCACATGAAAACATTTAAATCCTATTTTTACTACGTTTGAAAAAAAGCTAAACTTAGCGTTCTACCATACAAAACCATTCAACCTCTAAGCCTCATGCTATCATCGTCTATACAAAAGAATATTTATCGCAGTGAGGCAACACATGTATAATATGCATGAAAACTGTGCAGAGGAAGTCATGTCTATCAAACATATGGTCGTTGTATTGAAAGAGCTTATTTCAACTGGATATGTTCCTGAAAAGGTAAGACGACATAAGACACGTTCAATAATCCACTGTCTTGATCGTTAAGATAATTTAATCGAAGGTAATGATGCTTCAACTATTTCAATTTGTCGATATCAACCCCCCAACATATCAGTCTAGACCACAAAGAATATTTCCTTAGGAAAAAGATTTTACGAGACATACATTCTAAGGGTCGATCCGAAAACGATTGATAAGCAGAAACAAACGTTGTTAGTGCAAAAAATATTGTTATTGTTCAAAGCGTCAAACTCTCATTCACCATCGGAAAGAGGATGCTTTCACCTATGCTAGAAATAACTCGTCAGGTTATCCATTAACAATACGAATCCTCTGTTCCACTTTAGGCACCTTCTTTAGACCCATACTTTCTTGGAGAATTCCAACAATTGATCCCCTGAGAAACGTTAAGATACTCGACATTCCGATCCATAGATACCATAGATGGAAGGAAAATAATATCAAATATAGTATCATGCATCTTTACTAGCACCATAAATATTGATAGGAGATCTATCCCGCAAGTTCCAACGATATAAGATAAAAAATTATGATGATACATGTGTCTAGAGTATAACATGAGGTGAGTTGTATGCGTAATAATTTTTTCTAAATTAATCATTTTTTGTGTTCACATGGGTTTCATGGTTTGTGTATGCATACCATATTCAAAGACTTTGATTGTATAACATAATTTTATAAAATTATGGGCATATATATGCTAGATCTCAATTTCTTGTTGCGCATAGAGGCCAAACCGGTGGAAGACTAGCAACATGTTTGGGCTAGAAAGACCCAAATCTGGAGGGATATGGTCTGAAAAAATATAGTTGCAGAAAGTTGAGCAGTATGCAAAGTGTAAATTATCCACATAGGCCGACGCGAGGAAGAATACAAGTAACTTGGTTGCTCAGTTTCATGAGAAACTAGCCCAAGCCGAGGGAAACATATCTCATACCAAGGAGCTTATGGATGATAAAGATGTAATTAATTTGAGCTGAAATAATTGTTTGGAAGATTTAAAAGATCAATAAATAATGTATAAATAAGATTTTAATTTGGATAGAAACTTAGAGGCCTAAATATGTAATATGTAAGAAATATGTTTTTACCTAGTATCATGATGGGGTGAAAAGTCTAGTAGGTGAAGTGTATGTATGTTACATGGAACTTGGCACCCATATATATAGGTGCACTTTATCTTGGAAAGAGAAATCAATCATTACTCTTTGACTTGAACACTTGTCATTTTCTCTCTCTAAGATTCTTTTGACACTTTCTCACTCTAGCTATTTGATTGACTATTGTAAGAATTATTTGAGACCAAATACCATATATTTGCTTCCAACTATTCTAGAAACAATTAGTGGCGACCAAAGTGGAAGGTACGTTTGGTACTTAAATATTATATCTAAAACCAGAAATTGTTGAAAATCTACGTTTGGATCAGTGTGATATATGGATCCTAAAGCGCTAGTAGATCCAACAGTTTTCATAGAGAGAGAATTCATAAATGTATGTCTTGGATAAAGAGAACCTTGAATAGATCCATAGTTGGAGGATCAACGTAACCAGTTGGCTTTGGAAGATCAGAGAAATCAGTTATCAGAATAAATAAATTAGCTAAATGACTAGTTTGTTCAGAGGGAACAACCTGTTTTGGCTAAACCAAGAAGGGTCTGATATGAGATTTAGAGGGTGAATAAAGGTAGAAATTTGGTGGGTTATTCTGATGAGACTCGTGGAGATATTCTTAGAAAAAGAGGTAATTGTCAAGAAGTTCAGTTTCAGATGGATCAAAGCTATTGTTCTTCTAGAAATGAAATCAAAGATAAGCATAAGTATATTCTCTTAAAGTCTAGTGAATCACCTATCTCGAATTCAGATGAAGTTCCCAAAAGCTTGAACGAGTTGGTGGTTACAAAATAGGGAGATATATGAGTGATAAACACTATTCGAAAATGTGGGTTAGTCTAAGTCAAAGATACCAAAGTAAGAAAAACTTTAAGAAACAAAGTGGATATTGACATATACTTGAAACCCAAATTTTGAGTATAACATAACTAATCACTTTACAAACCTTTCAAAACATGGACTTACATGATTACAAACGATGGTATGGGGGTGGGGTCAGTATAGACAATGATTAGAATGGAGTACGTCTCATTTGCCAACAGAGATCAGATCTATAGCGCTTCCAGAGCATTTTGATATCGCAAAAGTGGAAAAGTTTGATGGGACACAGGACCATGATGATCACATCGAATAGTTTAAGAACTACATGATAATTTTTGAGGATGACGATAGATTGTTGCGCCATATTTTTTCACAGACTTTTAAATGCACCGCATTGAAGTGGTATAACAAAATTATGAAATGGTTCATAACTAAATTTGGGATGTTTCGTACTACTTTTTGTAGATAATTTGTTGGAATTAAGGAAATGCATGCCAATGAAGATACCATAACTCAGTGCAAACAAATCATAAGAGAAAATTTGAAGGATTACATGACGTGTTTCGTGATTACCAAAAGTGGTTTGGAAGATTGTGATAACTATGTTACGTGTGCTATATTACAACAAGGGTTGCTACCCGAAGATTGAGCTAATGAGACAACAAGAAGGAGAACACTTACTTTTGGATCTCTAATGGCTCAGTTAGAAGAGCATATCAAGGTGATGAGTTAACAAGGGTATGAACCATGCCAGTTTTAATACAAAGAAAATTAAAGTAGGGAAGTACTTCGAATAATCAGGTTCTCAATCATAAGCATCGTTTTTACGTAGGACTCCAAACAATTTTCCTTCTCGGCTATGACCATCCTTGATAACAACTTTGGTTTATCAGAAGCAAAATCTTAGGTCAAATCAATGGGTCTGACCCATGTATTATGCTGAGTTGACTGAAAATATAGTGATAATCTTCGAAAGGGCCATGAACCATGTTCAGTTCCAAATACCACCACCAATTACTAAAGCCAGAGAGGAAATAAATAATTTTTTTGCAAGTACCACAATGACATTGGTCACGATATAACAGACTATATAACTCTACGTAAGGAAATCCATGCATTAATTGAGAACGAGAAGTTAATAATGTTTGTTAAAAAGCAAGTTGGGTCAAAACAAGTATCGAACGTAAACCAGCAAGCACGACAGGTAGTGAATGTATCCCTAAAACAAGAAAATACGAAGGTAATAACTGGGACCATGCTGGATTCGATATATCTACAGAGTCTACGTGAAGCAGGGTCAAATTCTACGTGAATATTTTGAGTTATTAGAAATTTTTGGAGGTGATGCTATAGCCGAAAATACCAATAGTTCTTGAACTAGTCATATGGTGAGTCTAACCGCACAACTGATCAGTGGGATTTCAACTCGTCTTTATTAAAATAGTTATCTCTATTTTATTCTGTTCGATGATGATGATTTAAGGGGTATTTTGGATCCCAAGAATACACAATTGTGATCGGAGCTGAGATAACAGGATGCGAGATCCAAATGATACTCACTGGTACTTACAGTTATGCCAATGTGTTGTTCTTGTCAACATATGAAAAAATTCAAGACCCCCCGATAATCATTCGGTCATAGAGAATGATAGTTTTCTGGTGTGACAACCAATGTTATCGAGAAATTTGAGGAAGAATTTTTATTGGGAAAAAGGTCGTTTAAGAAGAATGTTAGGGTTTTATTTGTGGTAGTAGAGAGTACGACAACATACAATATGATTTTTGGTAGATCTTGGTTGTCAAAGATGCATGCTATAACTTCTATGGTCCACCAGTTTTTGAAATATGTGGTTGTAGATCACGTGGGGACGGTTCTAAGCAGTCAGCAAGTAGCCCGAGAATATTATGAAGCACCCTTACACACCAAGCAGGTCGGTGGTGTCACAGGCATGATAGAATAACAGTTAGAGGGGTTTACCTCAGATTTGGAAATGGTAGATGACCCGAGGGAGGCCCTTGGATCGTTAGTAACATATGAAAACATAGAATTATACGTATTTCCTGATGGGAAAGGTTTGAGGATATGAACTATGTTGCCACCACAAATGAGAAAGCATTTGGTAGATTATTTGTTGAAAAACCTAAGTGTTTTTGCATATAGTACTGAATATGTGGTGGGGGTTCCATCCAATATAATTTTTCATAGTCTATCTGTTAATTCGAACGTAGGACCAATCATCCAAAAATGAAGAGTTTTTTCTCTTGAAAAATCAAAGGCAATAATATCATAAGTGGATTGGCTTTCAAGATTGGACCATATAAGAGAAGTTCAATATCCAATATGGACCACGAGTCCCGTTCCAGTAAATAAAAAGAATGGTAAATGAAGAATGTGTGTTGATTTCATGGATTTAAATCAAGTCTGTCTAAAGGATCTGTTTCCTTTTACAAGACCAGATGAACTTGTTGATTCAATCTCGAGTAATAAACTCCTTTCATTTATGGATGCTTTTGCTGGGTATAACTAGATCAGGATAAATCTAACGGATTAGGAAAGCACTACAACTATTGTTGATAGAGGGTTGCATAGTATTTTGATCTAAAAAATAATGGGCTACTTATCAAAGGTTAATAAAAAAAGATTTTGCTACATAAATTGGCCAAAATATGGAAGTATATATAGATGATATACTTGTTAAATGTGCCAATGATGAAGATTATTGTCAAGATTTGGAACAAAACTTTTCTAATAGAAGAGCTATTCGTTTGAAGTTGAATCATGAGAAGTGTACTTTTTGAGTGCGTTGGGGAAAATTTCTGGGGTACATAGTGAGTGATAAGGGGATCGAAGCTAATCTGAAGCAATTGAAGGCTTGAATAGTTATGCAACCTCCTCAAACGATTAATGAAGTATAAATTCTAACGGGAATATTGGAAAATTTAAACATATTTATCTCCAAAACTTTAGGTAAGTGCGCTCAATTTTTTCAAGTTTTGAGGCAAGCCAAAGAGTTTTATTAGACACCAGAATGTGGCGAGATGTTTTCCAAAATCAAAGAACATTTATCTTCTCCAGAAATTTTGACTAAGCCTGTTTTAGGTGAAAAGTTGTTTCTTTACATTGCAGTCTTATAGTTTACAGTGAGTGCAGTTTTGGTAAGAGAGGTTGATGCTTATCTACGCCATGTATATTATGTCATTAAAAGTCTACTAGATTTGGATAAAAGGTATTTGAAGTTGGATAAATTAGCTTTGGCTTTGGTCGTAGCTGCTTGGAAGATGCATTATTATTTTCAAACTTATTTAATCATAGTTCAAAATTCATTCCTATTAATAAATTGTGTGCAAAATCCACATGAATCTGGAAGGATGACAAAGTGGTCTGTACAAATTGGGAGACTATGATATTTATTTTACACCAATGACGATAATCAATGTTCAAACTTTGATTGATGTTCTTGTTTAATATCATTCAAAAGGCCATATTTTGAGGGAGTTGACACATATATGAATGATTATAGGGAGGAATGGTTACTTCAAATTAATGGGTGATTAGTGTTTTAGGATCAGGAGTGAGAATCCAGTTAGCGGCTCCAACGGGGGAAGCTATGTACCAAGGTTATATGATTTCAGTTTAAAACATCAAATAATGAGGCAGAATATGAAACAACTCTTGCTGGATTAAGACTTGCAAGAACTTGTGGGGCCAAAAGAGTTCATTTGGAAATTGATTCACAGCTGTTCATGAACCATGTGTCAGGATTTTACGAAGCAAGAAAATACCAACTTGTAAAATACT
Organism: Limnanthes douglasii subsp. nivea; assembly: GCA_036936605.1. Taxonomy (NCBI): domain Eukaryota; kingdom Viridiplantae; phylum Streptophyta; class Magnoliopsida; order Brassicales; family Limnanthaceae; genus Limnanthes; species Limnanthes douglasii. The sequence goes on from JAUPFV010000003.1 coordinate 170,255,595, forward strand.
TGAGAGAGGTAAAGGGATTGGCTGTAATGTTTGAAAGTATTACATTTGAACAAATCCCTCAAGGTCATAATTTTATTCTTGACTCTTTAACAAAAATTTGGTATTCCGAAGAATATCCTTGGACTTTGACACATGAGAGCCCATCTATTACAACAAAATCTGAAGAGTTTTAATATTCCGAAGAGTTTTTCTTGGTTGTATAAGAAGAAAAGCGTGACTGGCAGTTATAATAGAACTAATCTTTGGCAAAGGGAATATTAATCGTTAATATAAAGTTAGCTCAAAGGTTAAGGTTTAAGACACAAAAGTATACAATTTTATACATAATATCTCTAACCCGACCATTGTTACTTTGTTTAGGAAGGAATGGGTTCCAAATGATTTTGTCTGAGTTACACGATGGGGAAGGTTCTGTTCATTGTGGATATAGAACTTTGATAAGGAAAATACTGCTCGCAGGATATTATTGGCCCATAATAATTTTTGACACTAAAAAGTTGGTCCAAACTGTGATACTTGTCAGAGATTTGCCAACAAAATATATGTGGCAGCGGTACCGTTGGATTCTAGTTTTGACCCATTGTATAAATGAGGGATAGATTTCGTAGGTCCTTTGACAATGGCTACTGGGAGCCGTCAGACCATCATTGTTGTCGTTGATTATTTTTCAAAGTGGGCAGAAGCTGAGACTTTATCTAAGACGAGAGCAAATGACATAATCATGTTTATTTTGTCCAATATTTGTTGTGGGTTCAGAGTTCCTCGGATGATTACTACTGATAACTGACCACAATGTAAAAATAAAGATATGAAAGTTTTTTGCTCTTCGAGAGGCATCAAGAAATGATTCTGAACACCCTTTCATCCCCAGGAAAATGGACAAGTGGAGGTTACTAATAGAATTATCTTGGATGGTTTAAAGAAAAATTTAGAGGGAGCACCTGGAAAATGGCCTAGTTATCTTCAAGAAATATTATGGGCTAATCGAACAACTCTTCGAACAACAACTCATGAATCACATTTTGCTCTAGTATATGGGATGGATGCACTCAGCCAAGCCGAATATACTTTTCCATCTTATAGGCTATTAAATTATTTCGAGGAAGGTAATGACAAAAAAATAAAGACAAAACTTGACTTGACTGGACTGAATAATGAAATAAAGTGCATCTAAATTCACTTCATTATGAGACCTTGATGAGAAGCAGACATGCATCTAAAGTCTGACGGAGAGAATTCAAGGTAGATATTAAGGTCCTCAAGAACTTTTTCTTGCATACAAATAAAAAAAAACTTGGTAAATTTGGTTCGAATTTGGAATACCTGTATCTTTTAGTTGAGAAAATAAAGCCTCAGATATATCGTTTGCAAGATGATAAAAGAATACCATTACAACATCCGTGGAACATCAAGCATTTGCATTTGTATTTTGAGTAATGTTGTGAGTTCTTATTTGAAAATTGTCTTGCATATCAGTGTACGAACAGATGGCATACTCTATCCTCTCCTTGTGGTTGAGGAAGGTTTTAATGAGGTGCCTATATAGCCGACATGGTGAATAAAATCCTTTTTTTCCATATAATAATTGTGTGAATTTTTTTAAGACAAGTTCAATGGCAATGTGTAGTTGATGACTAAGATTTATATACTTAACAATTTTTTTATTATAATCTACACACAAAGAAAAACACTTTGGAAATAAAATAAGGAGTGATCACCTTTATCATGATAAATGCGATGGTGTGTAATTTAAACTTCAAAATTAAAGTAATGTTTCATAGTATTTTGCGAAGTGATATTTTACAAGTGATATTTTACAAAGTGACTATTGTTCGAAGTGACTATTTTCGAAGTGATATTTTACAAATTGATTATTGTTCGAAGTGACTATTTTTGAAGTGATATTTTACGAAGTGACTATTGTTCAAGGTGATTATTTTCTGAAGTGATATTTTATTAAGTGATTATTTTGCGCGGTTACTATTTTTTGAAATGCTAGTGTTTTAAAGTGGTAATCTATGAAGTTTCATTTTTCAAAGTGAAAAATTTCAAAGTGATAATATAAGAAGTGAAAGGATATAAGTGAAATAAAATATAACACGGTGTTTTAATATCCGATTCAAAATATGGCATGTGATTGTCAATACATACAAATTTAGGTAGAAAATAGACTAAAGAAGCACACAATAAAACAAGGTGAATGAAATTTTTTGTTCTTAATTCTGTTCTTCATCATTTAAAGAGATGATTGAATTATTATTTAAAGAGTTTGCATCATCTGAATCCTCATTTTTGACGACTTTGAAGTATCATGTTTAAAATCTCTTGATTCAGAGTCTTCAGACTCAGCTGATGAAGTGTTTTTCATATCTCTGAGGCGTTGGTGTTCAGGAACCATGTACCAATAATAATTTAAGTTAAGCTTCAAAAAAATATTATACATATCAGAGATTAAAGATATGGTTGCTTCCTTTTCACGACTCTTTAATGTCTTGAGACAACTATTGACACATTCGTTAACCGCATCGATAATAGCAGCGACTTTGTCTTTCTCAACTTGGGTTTTAAAATCTTCCAAGTCTTTGAGGGCCATATTTTTTCCTTCCTTGCTTTCTTGATATAAAGTGTCGAGGGCTTTGTAGTTCGCGTCTTCATCTTACAATTTCTTTTAATGTTTTGCAGACAGCTCTTGCACCACCCGCATTATAGCATTATGGAATTCAGCCTTGTATTCTTGAAAGGTATGAAACTGATCGCAAATATTTCTTTGAGAACTTTATGCCCATGATTTGTTGGCAGAGGCTTCTTTTCTAAGTTGAATAACTTATTTAGATGCCACTTCGTATTATTCTTGAACAACAATGGCCCCATCATCAAATTTCTTGGCATTTTTTTCAAGCGTCGCCATGGGCCGAACCATGTTATGAATCGTAAGTGATATTTCATCGGAAGGATACAACAGGAAAAATGGTTCTTCAGATTTAGTTGGATCTGAGTTGTTTGCACAAATGGATTAGTGAGAGATTATCTTGGACAAGTTCTTAGTTTTCATTCAAATATTCAACTGGGGTTTCTTGTTGATCAAATTGAGGCCATATGCTGAAAAAAATTGATTTTATTCTTCATCTCCAACCAAGTCTGGTGTGAAGATCAGGGATGATACATCACGATTTCATCAGGAACATATTCTTTGGGGTTTTTGGCAGTGTAATTTTTTTTTCTTCGAAGCTACTATCTTTTTTCTCTTTGAGGCTTCAAGAATAGTAGTTTTGGTGGTATGAGCCTCATCAACTTTTCTTTTGTTTTCCTTATTTGAGCTAAACGCCCATTTCTTTTTGTTACCTTTCGGTGGTTCTCCCACGTATTGCTTCTTCACTTGTTGGTTATAAGCCCTATTCATAGCATGAAGAATAACTCGAGGATCCAGGACAACCAACATTTTAACAGCGTCCGAGGTGTTAAGAGGCTCCATCAATTTTTCAAGAGCGATAACTGATTCTTGAGAGATTATCCATAGATGGATCTGAATAAGGTTTAGGGGGTCGAAGCACTGGTGAAATTCTCTTTTTTCCAATTTACTAAGTTTTGAGAAAGTCTCCTCGACAACATTAGTGTGCTTTTGGAAGTTTTTGTGATTTCTATAAAAAATAAATTAACTTAAATATAAAAACTAGTAACATAATAATTTTGACAGAAAGTAAACTTACTTGTTTTTTTCCACTTCAAGGAGTGCTTTCAAGGATTATCAGCTGAGATTTCCTTCCCATTTTTCCAGTACTTAGTTATAAAGAATAACTTTTGCTTCCATGTTTTGTCAGCTTCAAGGAGGTCGTCCATTATTTTTGAAATGTTCCCCAATATAATGTAGTAGAAGGGTAAGCAAGGATTTTTAGTCACACATGTCTTGGCTATAAACTGTTCCATTGAAAGCTTAACTCTTGACAACCTTGGGTCATGATACAAGATAATAATGTGAACCATAAGTTGGTGCTAGCCTGGATCAAACATAGCTCGATGATTTTGAAGTATTCGAAAATGACGGGGTCCAATAGAAATTAAAGGCCTTAATTCAGAATCTTCAGATATTCAATCAGCTCATCTGCTCCAGATGATAATTTTTTCGCTGGTAGGAAGGCGGACTGAGATAGAGTCATAGATTCCCATTGTCTCTTAAGTGTAGGTGTATCATATTCTGTGAATTACCCATATTGTACCTTGCTCATATCAATAATGTACTTTGGGAGTACTTCTTTGAGATTTTAATTAAGGTTTGCAGTCAATTCGTTTAGGAAAGTAACATATTCTTTACATTTCTTTTTCTTTTTTGAAGCTTCACCTTAAGAGTTAGGTGTAGGGATGTATTTAATGATCTGTACTTCAAAATCATCAGTTGTTGCTGATTCTTGACTGTTAACCTCATTAGAAGATTCATCCTATAACTGGAGATAGGCCTAGGTGCACTTGTCTTTCTTTTCATCGAAGACACCTTCTGTGATTTTTTAGTCATCACAGTTTCTCCCTTCGGGAGAGGAATAGTCTTCATCTTTTTGGTTTTGACCTTTTCATTATTTATCTTTTTTGGGTCTAATGAGGGATGATTTCTCTTTGAAATATTTAGGCATTCGGAATCACCCATAGCATGATAATTAGACTTTCGAACTACGTTCCGAGAGCAAGTTTTGGGGCATAGAGAAAGAGGGTTGTTGGAAAAATATTTGGGGATGGTAGTTTGGGATTGTTTTTCCAGAGGAGACCAAGGATCATAAGTGAAATTCTGAGAAATTTGTCGATGTTTATTAGACATTATTCATGTGACTTCTCTTTCGACAGCCCTTTGAGCAATGGTAGGCCAGTCCCACACATTTTTTTATCTCAAACATAAATAGATGAGATTCACCAGAGTAAAGTAAGGTGCGATCAGATAATTACGAAGATGTAATGCAATTGTTGCGGTGGTTTCTAATGAAGGGTGTTCGAGAGCTTAATTTAAAAGTGAAAATGAGAGATTATTTTTTCTTTCTATCTTTATATTTTGGTAAGTAAGAATTTATGAGGCAAATAGGAGAATTTATAGTAAGTAAATGAGAGGCTTAATAGGATTTTTAGTGAGCAGTTGAAAAGCATCATTATTTAACCAGACATATCAATCTTTCAAGTTTGACGACTATATGATGAGACAGTTATGGCTTGGACATGTGTTTAAATGTCTCAGAAGATAAATAGCACATTCCTTACAATTCATAAGATTAAGGGAGTTGCTTCAGAGTCTATCCGAGGAGGGTTAGTTCGAAGAATACTTTGGGTTTAGCTCTTAAACGTGTGAAATTCCTAGGAGGTCCCATTCAAAGACATATTTTAGTCCTCTCTCAGAATGTTTCGCAAGGACTAAAGGATTACTGATAATGATGTAATTAATTTAAGTTAAAATAATTGGCTTAGAAGAGTTAAACGATCAATAATAATGTAAAAGTAAGATTTTAATTAGGATAGAAACTTAGAGGACTAAAGATATAATATGTAATAAATATGTTTTTAGTATCATGATGGGGTGAAAAGTCCAGTAAATGAAGTGTATGTTTGTTATATGGAACTTGGAACCCCTACAAAATGGGTGTACTTTATCTTGGAAAAAGAAATCAATCATTACTCTTTGACTTTAACATTTGTCACTTTATCTGTCTAAGATTCTCTTGACACTTTATCTCTCTAACTATTCGATTGACTACTCTAAGAACTCTTTTAGACCAAATACCATATATTCACTTCTAATTATTCTAGAAGCAATCATTGCGAAGATGGAAAAAAACGGCCCCTAAGTGCAATACATTGGCTTTTGAAATAAGCAGAGGCTAATATGATTATACAAATTCGTGAATACCTCGTACATGTTGACTGAGGATGGTTACCTATTCTGATCCCATTGAAGCAACGCCTGTACATGATGAATATTGATGTCATGAGTCCCGAAAAGTACCGTCTATTATGATGTACCATGATATGCAATACCAATTATGGAGACATAAATATTGAGGTGGGACACTCGAGATAAGCCCGATGGTGTATGAAGAAACACCTCGTTTAAGTCTAATAAAAGATGATTGTCTAGTCACTAGCATATCTGATGAAAAATAGGTTTCAAACAGAGTTGATGCAGGAGAAACTGTGCTCTCATATGGGAGGAAAATTGTATATTGCCGACCATGTTATAAGGTTCAACACCACGAGCCCCATTATATTGAAGTCCTCTTTCCCGAGCACAATAATTTATGAATGTTTGTTCCCATTGCACGACTTAATATCATTTTTGTTTACATATATAGATATCAATTTGATGTTATTTTATATTCGCACGGGAGTTGTCTAAAAAATCCTAATATAAAGGTTGTCATATACCCATTACATAAACGAAACATGATATTTAGCTTGCCAATAATCGTGTATTAGAAGTGCGGACGTATAAGTGCATGTCATTTATGGGTTCGACTCACACCCGTTGCATCATGCTTGTTATAATTTTTTTCTCTTTTATAGTAAATAAGACTTTTACCTCAGACGTTTTCCGATATGCTAAGGCTAATCTCCTCATCCGCTTACATGTGCATATCTATAATGTTGTAGGTACACCAATGAGACGAAGTGAATTTTTATTTGGGTGACTTTTACGTGTTTTCACATGAGAATTTATAATGTTGCACCTTTTTTAGGATAATTGTACCCAAATATAAAGGTTGGTGCCTGATTCTTGAAAATAAGCGCCAAGTTTGTACATATTTTCTTGGTACTCAATCCTACTAAGGAGCATATGCCACTCAAACTTGGAATCCATGCAACATAGTACGCATATTTAGACGTAGTACGCATATTAGCCTCTTGTATATTAGTCTCATGTATCAGCGGTTCCGAAACCTTAAACAAGGGTCAAGGACTGTTGAGGAATACACTAACGATTTTTTCAAGCTACAAAACTGTGTCGATATTGCCGATTCAGCAGATCAGCTAGTCTCTCGCTATATAGAGGGGATGAGACAGCAGTTTCAAGACCATCTGAACATGTTTGACCCTGTAAATGTGTCTGAAGCACATCAACGCGCACTGTATCTGGAGAAAGCCCTTTCACGAAGGCCTTATGGAGGAGATACTGCCAAAACAACTCCATTGACGTTCCCAAAAAGGAAGGTTCCAAGCCCTAACCCAGGAGTACCAAATGTTGCTCCTATGCGCATAGGTGCTAATTTGCAGGTCCCTAGTCGCACAGTTACTTCCTTACAGGTTCGGTGCTACCATTGTCATGAACTAGGGCACGTTGCTTTACAATGTCCAAAATTACGACAACAGTCACAACAATCGAGGGGTTTGTTCGCTGACACTGCTGATTTTTACCTGGAGGGTGACCCACGGTTTGATGAGGAACAAGAGGATGCTGTTGATGAAGTTCCAGAGGACCAGGTTACATGAGGAAATATTGGTCAGACATTAGTTTTAAAGCGTATATGTTTGAGGCCGAAATCCAGAACTGAATGGGATGATTGGCTACGAAATAATATTTTCCAATCGACTTGTACTATTGGGGGAAATGTATGCAAATTCGTTATTGATTCAGGGAGTTGCAAAAATGTTATCTTTGAAGAAGCTCTGCAGAAGTTGGCCCTGAAAACAGAAGACCACCCAAACCCCTACAAGCTTACCTGGTTAAAGAAAGGTAGTGAGGTAAATATCTCAAGAAGATGTCTGGTATTTTTCTTTGTTGGTAACTATAGAGATAAATCATGGTGCGATATCATTGGGATGGATGCATGTCACTTGTTACTAGGCCGACCCTGACAATATGATAGAAGTGTCACATATGATGATAGGAGGAACCGCTACAGTTTCATATAGAATAATGTCAAGTTCATATTAACACCAACTAGAGAGGTCTCCCTAAAACCTGCATTTGCACTATCAAATGAGTCAGGTGAGAACTTTCTAGCTCGAAAGGCATTTATAGAACATACTCATAAAACAGGGATTGTCTATCTTTTGGTGGTTAAAGAATTTAGTACTGATCCATTTGCTGGTATACCTGAGCGATTTCGACCGTTATTAGCAGAGTTTTTTTTTGTCTTTCCCGATACTGTACCGACAAGTCTTCCTCCATTGAGAGATATCCAACACCATATTGACCTTGTACTGGGTACTAGCCTACCAAACCGACCGCATTATCGAATGAGCCCAAAAGAGCATGAAGAGCTCCGCAGACAGGTGGAAGAACTGTGACGAAAGGCCACATCCGTGAGAGTCTTAGTCTTTGTGTGGTTCCTGCACTGTTAACACCAAAGAAGGATGGCTCAATGAGAATGTGTATGGATAGCCGGGCTATCAACAAAATTACAGTCAGGTATCGGTTTCCTATTCCTCGCTTTGATGATTTACTGGGTCAATTGAATGGTGTTACTGTGTTTGAAGCTGGATTTGAAGAGCGGATATCACCAGATTCATATTCGTATGAGGTATGAATGGAAAACAGCCTTCAAGACCCGAGAAGGTCTGTTTGAATGGATGGTAATGTCATTCAGTCTTTCTAACGCTCCTAGCACGTTTATCTGGTTAAGAACCAGGTATTTCTCTCGTTCATCGAAAAATTTCTTGTTGTGTACTTTGATGATATTCTTATATATAGTACCATGGAAGAGCTGCATCTCCATCACTTACGCGAAGTGTTGGTTGTTTTGAGGTGATAGGAGTTTTATGGGGGACTCGATAAGTGTTGTTTTAGACAGACTCAGTCGTCTTCCTAGGGTATGTCGTGTCAAAGGATGGTATGTCAGTGAATCAGTCGAAAGTGGCAGCCGTGCGAGACTAGCCTATTCCTACTTCTATCATTGAAGTCCATTCTTTTCACGGATTGATCCCCTTTTACAGAAGGTTCATACATAACTTCAACACTGTCATGGCTCCTATTACAGAGTGTATGAAGGGGAAGACATTATGCTGGACCCCTAAAGCAACTAAGGCATTTGAACAAATCAAGGTAAGACTGACCACTACACCGATTCTTGTTTTACCTGACTTCTCTACATGATTTGAACTGCATTGTGATGCGTCCGGATTGGGCATTGGCGCTGTACTCAGCCAACGAGGCCGCCCTGTAGCATAGTTCAGTAAAAAGTTAAGTGGAGCTAAACTCAACTACAACACCTATGACATGGAGTTCCTAGTTGGCCTACAATGACTTTATCCTGTACACCGATCATGATTCCTTGAAGCATCTGCAGAGTCAAGAGAAAGTCTATTCTCGCCATGCATGTTGGGCAACATTTACTCAATAATTTACCTTTTTCATTAAACATACTTCGGGGATAGTTAACCGCGTATCTTACGCACTGAGCCGATGTAACATGATGATTCGTATGGAAGGAGACATTGTGGGATTCGAGATGATGAAGGATCTACTGGCTATCGATACATATTTTGGTCCTATTCTAGAGGATGTCAGTGCAGGTTTGAGAAAAGATTTTGCAGTGAGCAACGGTTACCTCTTCAAAGGTGATTTACTTTGTGTTCCTGAGGGCAGTTTGAGGTTACTGATTGTACATGAGAGAAAGAACGAGGGGAATATGGGTAGAGATCAAACCCTTCACTTTGTATCTAGTCAATTTTTCTGGCCGCATTTGAGGCGAGATGTTATATGTTTTGTAGCTGGTGGTCGGGTTTTCCAGGTGGCAAAAGGTACATCGTCCAACGTAGGTCTATATCTACCACTCCAAATACCTGAAGGACCGTGGCGAAGCATCAACATGGATTTCATCTATGGGCTGCCAAGAACACATAAAGGTAACGATTCTATTTTTGTAGTGGTTGGCAGGTTTTCTAAGATGGCCCACTTTATTTCCTACAAGAAAACCACAGATGTTGTGAATGTTGCTAATTCATACTTTCGTGAGGTCTACCGCTTACAGGGTCTACGCTTGAATATCATTTCCGATCGCGATACGCGATTTGTGGGGCATTTTTGGAGGAGTTTGTGCCGCCTCACAAACACGAAGCTGAGTTTTAGCAGCGCGTATCACCCGTAGACAGACGTCCAAACCGAGGTAACTAATCGAACATTAGGAAACATGTTACGCATAAAGGTCTTTGGGAACTTGAAAGCATGAGATTCCCGCCTTTATCACGCTGAGTTCACCGACAACATGCACCACAAGCGTAGTACTGGGTATAGTCCCTTCATGGTAGTCTATGGTTATAACCCACGGGTGCCTATGGACTTAGCTTTCCCAACGCTTGATAAGGTTCCAACTAAGGTCAAGAACTTCATTGCTGATCTATGAGAGATCCATGAGAACATCCGCAAACATCTGAAGGAAACAACACAGAAGTACAAGATTGTCGCAGTTAAGAAGCGCCACCTAGTGGAGTTTGCAGTGGGGGACTTTGTATAGGCTGTTTTGACTAGGGATCGCTATCTTTCACACGAGTACAACAAGTTGGCTGCAAGGAAGGTGGGTCCATTTGAAATTATTGAAAAGATTAATCCCAATGCATACCGGTTGAAGCTACCCAACCATATGGAAACCCATAACGTTTTCAACGTGAACCACCTGGTGCCATTTACCGCTGCTGATGAGGATGATGAAGCTGAGAATTCGTGGGCAAATTCTTCCGAAGAAGGAGAGGATGATGTAGTTGCACGAGCCCATGGCTATATGACCCTTTTAGACAAATGGAAACAGGCTTTATTTGGGGCCCATGTATCAGAATTAGGCGTTGTGACCACTCAAATCAAACGCGTCGAGAATCCAACGATTTTCGAAAGCATCACAATATGTTGAAGTCCAGCCCCTAAATTCCATCGTTTAAACCCACGTTTTGTTGTTTTAGTGAATTTTCTGAATTTTCTTATTTTTGTTGGATTTTATTAAAATACTTAACAAGCTCCAATCGCTTTGAAATTAAGTTGGGCTTTATTTTATTGCATAAAGAAAAATCTGTAATTTTGGGCTAGGGTTTCGTGCACTTTTAGAAAAGGCTCTCAAACCCTAGTTTTGCCTTAGACTTTTTTAATAGAATTTAATTTTCTTTAAGGTCTCTTTTATTCTGACCTAGGGTTAGAGCTATCTATCTTTCTATTTTTTGTCCTTCTTTCTTTGTATTTTCCGCCGCCTGTCCATCCCGTAGCTTGGCGCTACCATTAGGCAAGGATTTTTAGGCACCTGTATTGGCTATAAACTGTTCCATCGAAAGCTTAAATTTTGACAACCTCGAGGCCATGATACAAGACAGTAATGTGAACCACAAGTTGGGGCTATCTTGGGTCAAACATAGGTAGGAATCTCCAGATATTCAATCAGCTCATATGCTCTAGATAATAAATTCTTAACTGGAAGGAAGGAAGATTGAGATAGAGTCATAGATTTCATATTGTCTTCGAAGTGTATGCGAATCATATTATGAGAAATAATCATATTGCACCTTGCTCATAGCAATAATGTAGTTTGGGAGTAATTCTTTGAAATTCTCACTAAGGTTTGCAGCCAATTTGTTTCGGAGAGTAACATATTCTTTAGACTTCTTTTTCTTTTTTGAAGCTTCACCCTAAGAGCTGGGTGTAGGGGTGTATTTAATGATCCGTACTTTAAAATCATCAGTTGTTGCTGATTCTTGACTGTTAACCTCATTGGAAGATTCATTCTGCAACTAGGGTGGGCATATGGTGCAGTTGTCTTTTCTTTCATCGAAGGCACCCTCTGTGCTTTTTTAGTCATCACAGGTGTAAGAGGGTCCCTCATTATTTATCTTTCATCGAAGGCACCCTCTGTGAAGGACCCTCTTACACCTGTGCAATTGTCTTTTCTTTCATCGAAGGCACCCTCTTACACCTGTGAAATTCCTAGGAGGTCCCGTTCGAAGACATATTTTTGTCCTCCCTCAGAATGCTTCGCAAGGACTAAGGGGCTACTGATAAGGATGCAATTAATTTAAGCTAAAATAGTTGGCTTGAAAGAGTTAAAGGATCAATAAATTATGTATAAGTAAGATTTTAAGTAGGATAGAAACTTAGAGGACTAAAGATACAATATGTAATAAATATGTTTTTAGTAGTATGATGGGGTAATAAGTCCATTAAATGAAGTGTATGTCTGTTATATGGAATTTGGCACCCCTATAAATAGGTGTATTTTATCTTGGAAAAAGAAATCAATCATTACTCTTTGACTTTAACACTTGTCACTTTCTCTGTTCAAGATTCTCTTGACACTTTATCTTTCTAGCTATTCGATTGACTACTCTAAGAACTCTTTTAGACCAAATACTGTATATTCACTTCGAATTATTCTAGAAGTGATCATTGCAAAGATGAAAAAGACGACCCCTAAGTGCAGCACATTGGTTTTTAAAATAAGCACAGGCTAATATCATTATACAAATTCGTGAATACTTCGTACATGTAGATCGAGGATAGTTATCTGTTCTGGTCCCATTGAAGCAAAGCATGTACATGATGAATACTGATGTCATGAGTCCCGAAAAGTAGCATCTATTATGATGTACCATGATATGCAATACCAATTGTGAAGATATAAATATTGAGGTGAGACACTCGAGATAAGCCCGATGGCGTATGAAGAAACACCTCGTTTAAGTTTGATAAAATATGACTGTCTAGTCACTAGCATATCTGATGACAAAGAGGCGTCCAACAAAGTTGATGCAGGAGAAACTGTGCTCCCATATAGGAGGAAACGTTGTACATTGCCGACCATGTTATAAGGTTCAACAGTACGAGACCCATCAGTAGTGACGTCATATTGCCTGAGGTCAATAGTTTGTGAATATATGTTCCCATTTCACGAATTAATATCATTTTTGTTTACATAATCAATTATCATTTTGATGTTATTTTTTATTCACACATGATTTGTCTCGGAAATTCCAATTTCAAGGTTGGCATATACCCATTACATAAATGACACGTGCTATTTAGCTTGCCAATAATCGTGTATTGGAAATGCGGACATATAAGTGCATGCCGTTTATTGGGTTGACTCACACTCGTTGCATCATGCTTGTTAGAATGTTTTTAGTCTTTTATTATAAACAAGACTTTTAGTTCATAAGTTATCCGATATGCTAAGTCTAATATCCACATCCACTTACATGTGCATATCTATAATGTTGTAGATACGCCAATGAGACGAAGTGAAATTTTGTTTGGGTGATTTTTATGTGTTTTCACACGAGAATTTATAATGTTGCACCTTTTTTAAGATGATTATACCCATATATAAAGGTTGGTGAACGATTCTTGAATATAAGCGCTAAGTTGGTGCATATTTTATTGGCACTCAATCCTACTAATGAGCATATAGCGCTCAAACTTGGAAGCCATGCAACATAGTATGCATATTCAGACAATGCACGTTTGATATCCATGAACTATGTCCCATTAGACGCATTGAAACTCTGACTCAAAAGCCATGCATCATAGTGTTCATACTACGAAGATTTACATTTGATGCGTGGGCACTCGGTCCCATTACGGTGAAAATGGTGTTCGAATTTAGAAGCCACACGAAATTGTGCTTGTAATAAGAAGGAAAATGTTTGATACATAAGCACTTAGAGTTATTAAGATGTAAGTGGCCCTCATACTCGGAAGCCATACAACATGGTGGTCATACACAGATGATACACATTCGATACTTGGACCTACAATACCATTAACTTACACGTGGATGTCAGACATGTTTATCATATGACATGCTCAGTATCAAGACTTCAGCGTCAAGTGCGGTGTTAAACACTCAGATAACCTATCAAAATTTGTTGTTATGGCCTAAAACTCGTTGTCCAAGTTTAGAATTTTCTTATGTAGGATGTTATATCCATAGTGGGAACCTACTTATTATACTTGGATCTCGTCGAGTATGAAAACACATCCTGAAACATTGCAACATGGACCGTGAGAGACTTTAGTGGTAGAGAATGTTATTGAGTAAAGTGTATGTAACATATCATACATTGATATCTCTAGCTTCGACTTTGTCAGCTTGGGCATTCTTTGCATGAGGTAAGCTTGAATTGGGTTTCACCAATTGTACGGATCATTTGTGGCACTCAGAGGGCTCGACCCTTGTTATCCTGTAGACGACGATAATTCATGGTAGTGACCAATAATTCAGAGTCAATGCTTCCAGAAGCCATTGTGTTGACTATTTGTTTTCATCCCATGGTACATGTTCATACTACACTTGTTTCTGTAGACCTTACTGTATATTTTGGCTAGATTAATGATACATGTATATTTTTTTGTCTTCCTCTTGTCCTAAAGTATGGTTGATTAAAATTTAAGAAAAATCTAGAAGTCTTATGTGTCATGACCCATAGATTTATGAGTCATAGGCCCGTTACTGCTACTTCATACTTGACTCCGTTATTGAAGGCGTGGAATTCAAACAGGATGGATTGATGGAGATAGTCCCATATATGAGTAATATGCTGGATACCAACACAAGAGCTTTGATTATTTGAGCCCACATCCATACTGAATATTTACGGTGGTTCGCGATTGGATTCTGAGGGGGTAAGCTACTCGGTTTAAAACTTGGTGAGGAAATATTCTAAGATTTGGGCTTCGATAGTTGTTCGAAGCTCAAACTTGATGTCAAAATATATCTGTTTTATGAAGAACCACTTTAGCCTACTAAAGACGTTAAGATTTTAGAGAATGTTCGTCAGCGGGGAAGATGTTCAGACCAAAATGATGTGGCCTTGGAAATAAGAGCTCATATTTCTAGCTGTCACAAAGCTAGAGTAAGATTATCAAGTTTCGGATACCAAAAATTCACTTACAAAGTTTTTATATACTTACACATATACGTAGAGAGTGGCACATGGAATCAGCCGCATGAGGAATTCAGGGGAAGTTAAGTGTTTTTTATGTTCAAGAATGCTTTATTGCACTCATGTATCCAGTTGAACTTCCAAACACCTTCGAGTACGTTGAATAATGACACACAGTTGTTAGAAGATCAAGAAATAAACCGGTTCAATGTAAGGAACTGACCGGTTAAGATTTGTACCTCCTTGATAGATTACAATGGTTTCATTGCTGGTAGATTCTTTAGCTCATTGGGCCTGGCGCGCCTTTTCTATTAGCGATGTACCATGTGAATTATTATATAGTTGATATGATTTCACATATTTGAGTCATAGTCAGTCGAGGATATCATTATAATACGTTGGTTTGTTTACTCTCATGAAAAGATTCTGAATCCTCTTTTTGTAAACCCCTCATCTGATGGAGACATTAAGCCTAAGATCACTGACTCTAAAGTATCTTTTTATACGCAATATTTGTAGAGATGTATGTATCGAACATGATTCGACTGACTTCGACTCTCATAATTTTGATGAATATAATCATAGTATGTTTGTACGATCCTACTATCCCCCTCTAGTCATTATATTCAATGTAATCAGAGAGATAGAATACCTATATAGGTGTATCGAGTTTGGATTTACTTGTTGAATATTGAGTAAAATGATGTGATGTTTAAGGAAGTTTTTTTATACTTACGACAGTGTCTCCTCCATTAAAAGTTAGTACAATTATCTTGTTTGGATCAAGATCCAATATTTCATGGTCGAAATCATATAAACCCATGGTTTGGATAGACGATGATGCTATAATCTTAGGTGTTTTCGTACGGGTCTTGGAATATGGCAGAAAAAATTAAGCATGCTTGAAGAAATTAGAGGCTCGATCCTTGAAATATTCTTGAAGTTTTCCCTCGATGATGAGATAATTGATTTCATATTTCAAGGCCTTACAATCCTATGTATGATAGTCATTGTTATTATGATATTTATATAATCTATCATGATTTTGACAGTCTTTTGGTCCATATATCTTTTTTGTTTTTTGAAACAAAACTGAATCTCGGGAATAAAACATGATTATGTTTTTTGTGATCTCTATGTACTAAATATTCAAACCCATGTGGTTGTGAGATTTTTGAACTTATTCAAGGTCTACGACAGTCGACCATAGGGCTATTGTTTTCAAAATAATAGGGTCGCTAAGATGGTTTAATAATAAATTTACCTTATTGAACCCGAGCCACAAAAGCGAGATCAGATGAGAAGTACGTCGAGTAGTAATATTGATATACCTTCAAACTTCCCACCATTATTTCTCAAAATTTATCTTCGAATTTGATTTGTTGCTTTACTTGGAAAAAGAGTCCCTGAAATTGGGAGCTTTGTTTTCATGATTTCCTCAGCTAGGAGACTATGAAGAATTCTTTCACCGAATGCGAAGCATGCCATAGAGTAATGGAATTTTTTGAGGTTATGTTTGATGTTAACAAACCTTTGAGTGTAATTGTGTATAATTTAAAAAGACACCTGCTTGTGATGGATGATATAATATCGTCCATGAGGATTAATTTTCTTGTGATGAGTTGATCCCGAAATGCAGTCCAGAAGGAACCGAAAATGTGAATCAAGCCCGAAGGTAGAGAGTGAAACCATATAAGAGCGTTATCTCAAAACTTTATAGAGAAATATCGGCATATGAGCCTATCATCATTGTCAAATCCGAGCATCATGTTTGGGAATTGCACGATATGGTGCTCGGGGTCTCCTATTCTGTCATATTTATCTATTTAAATGGATTAAATCTTCGAGGAAAACTACTTACCATTATATCTGGTTCCAAAGGTGGGATATCATACAATATTTTATGTTTTGCTTCTAGTTCCCAAACTGCTTGTTGGTTACAAGTCGTGGTTGACCAATGAGAAGTTCTCCATGTAAGAAATGATAGTTCGACGATAAGGTGGGGTAATCCGGTTTTCCCATTCCCACTCCAATATTATTCTCATCTATAGGAGGAGTATAGTCATATTTACGGAGGTCATGGGCTTGACTACGTCAGTGAGCTTGATAGATCATATAATAACGACGTTCATAATGATCAATCAATCCTTCTTTATATTGTTCTTGGGAACGTATATTATAGAAGGTTTCTCTTGTGGGTGATGTTATTCACATTTCACGGTGTGGTCAGTGGTTGGTCAAAAGAAAGAAAGCATCATCGTCTACCTCTAAATAATGTCGGTTGTCTGGGCGGTGGATTGCAGATCGCGGTCCTTTCTGATCTAAGAATTTCGATAACATACCATACACGTGTTGGGCCTGTAGTGATCAACATTTTGATTTCCGTAAACTCATACAAGTAGGTTTGAATTGACATACCGTTTGATAACATCGATAGAATCGCTCTGACGGTGGCAACAATTGGTGTCGTAATGACATCACATTATGCCAATTTTAATCACTATTGCATTCATATTTTTTTTTATTTTACTAGTTAGATCACTACTATATGTCATCCGTTTGTTCCACTTGTCCAAAACCCTAGCTTTCGGGAATAATTGGCCTTGTTCTAATGTTGTCACTTCACTACCATTTATGCACATCACACCTTCTTTATCTTGGCTTTCGTCAAGACTTTATTATGAAAAAACACTACCATATGTCATCCACTAGATACAAATGTTATTCGTCATTGAAGTCTTCCAAAAAGCAGCCCAGTTCCTCATCTTTCATATTATTTTGATGCTTGCTAGATTTGTAGTAAAAAATCGGGGTTTAAGGTAAGATTTTGTTATGTCTTTAGTGTTGTGGTAAACGTGTTGGTGGTAAAATGCTAGATTTCTGTTAGGGTTTTAGATTCGAGTTAGTTTTTTGACAATGACAACTGCGTAAATAATTGGTAAGGAAAAAAAAATAATTTTTAGCTTTCAAATTTTAGTTTAAAAAACATAGGTAAAATGAAAGATCTAATAAAATGTGTTTAATTTCTAACATAACTTTTTACCATATAAATAAATCAGATAAAAGACCACTAATGACAAATATACAGGTTTCAAACGTTGAAACGTTTTATCCGTCACTCAATCTGTCCTTCTCTATTTTTTGTGAAATTTTTTACGTGAACATCTCTCTTAATTTCCAAAAAAAAACTTTACTATCTGTCAATGACTTGAATTACTATTAAAAAAAATCACAGCTGCGTTTAAAAAATGAAAATCACATACTAAGTTTTTCTTTTTTCTCTCTTTTTTACTTTCCTTTTCATTAATGCTTTGCTCTTTCCAAAAACTATTATTTGCATTCATATAGTATGACCAAACATTCTACGACACCTCAGACTGTTTACGATATTTATCGAACAAACATCAGGATATACTCTTAACTGGATCTTCATCGAGCACATCTGTTCTGATTATAATTCGGATCTCTTCCTGATTCGCTCAACTTTCCACATCAAAGAAGATCATTATCTAATATAAAAGCAGTTTACATGTCCTACATTCCAAAGAGCTTTATTTTAGCTCAAATCATTGGTTCTAGAAAAAAACACATGACCTTTTTCAGTGAACAAGTCAAATACTTAACGGCCAACTAACACTTTAAACCATTGGCTCACTACTCACCACGTTGCGTTGCGTCTCTTAACCAAAACCTTGAATCCACCGACCATATGACCTGTCAACAGAGGCACAAAAACCGGCTGCTCATCATAAACCGGTACGATCTCGAAACGTCTCAAAATCGATCCTACTACATATTTCATCTGAATAAACGCCATCTCTTTCCCTAAGCAAACTCTCGGACCCGCCTGAAAAACCGGGTACTTATATGGGCTAACCATTTTCATACCCGACCCAGATTTTTCAAACCACCTTTCGGGTTTAAACTCAAACCGGTCTGCCCCCCATAGCTCCTCCATTCTCCCCATTCCATAAGGGAAATAAGTGACCCGGTCTCCTTTCCCAACCCGAGTTCCGTCTGGCAATACATCTCCGGCAACTGCGTGTTTCGAGTCCCAAGACACGGGTGGGTATAGCCTCATCGACTCGCATAAACAAGCTTTTATATAATTCATTTCCTTTAGCGACTCGAAATCTGATAGATCAATATTCTTCACTTCTTGAATTATGTTATTTCTAACGTTTTCGTTTTTGGAAAGTAAGTAGAAAAGCCATGTCATCGCAGACGAGGTTGTGTCTCTACCGGCCATCATGAAACTAATCACCATGTCTCTAACAACTTCTTCATCGTGTCCACTTGATAAGAAACTCGACAGAAGATCTTTGTCTTCTGCATTATTCATCTTCTTGTTTCGAATAATCTCCATGATCGATCCATGAACGGTCTTCACAGCTTCTTTAAGCTTCTTCTCGCTTCCTAAACTCAACGCGCGTTTCACCATCCAGACTGCGTATAAGGGCTCCATACCTCGAGCTGCGCTGATTTCAGATGCGGTATCAAATGCCTTAACAAGAGGGGGTACTGGTCTATCCAGATCCAAACAAAACGGATCATGTCCCAACGAAACTCTACAAATAACATCAAAAGCGAATCTCCTTAGCATTTCTTGAAAGTCGATAACTTTTTCTTCTTTGGCCGCATGTTCAAGTAGAGGAATAAGTCTTTTCTCGACTTCTTCTTCGAGAACCCTAAGGACAAACTCTCTTAAGAGCTTCGTGCTGAACTCGTGGCTAGCTAACTTGCGCTGCACCGTCCACATCTCACCGTCCACGTTAAAAATACCGAGACCAAGTAGGTCGCCGAGAAGATCGGTAAAGGGTTTACCTTTTGGGAAATTGGCGAAATGGGTTTTGAGAATGTGTTCGACGTTTAATGGGTTTGCTGTCACGATGGTTCTACGTGCACCGAGGCGGTGGACCACTATGGTCTGGGTGGGTGATTTTGAGAGAAGTTCGGTGTACCATTCTAAGAGACGGCGTCGGTTTTGGTAAAATGAGATTAAGCAGCCAATGAAGGGGTAGGAATAGGGGTTGTGTGAAGTTGGGTGATGTTTAGTGGATGAAAAATGTTTGGTCAGAGAGAAAAGGATTGTGAAAACGAGAAACCCTAGAGAAAAAATGATAAACATGACTGCTGCTGTATTAAAAAAAATAAAGCTTGACAATTGTTGGGGAATGAGGGAGTGAGATCTGTTGAATATATGAGCAGTAGGATAAGCATATATATATGAAAAACTGGCGGGTTGGTCGGTGTATGGGCAAGATAGTGGCTTATGCTGACCCGTGCTATGTCACCTGTTAACATGCATTTAATGTTAACCTTTTCAATAATAATTAGTCAAATATTTTTAAAGACCCTTTTACTTTTTTATTCCATATTAAGCTATTATTAAAACCTTTTACTTTTTTATTCATATTAAGCTATTATTTCCATTTTTTCAATGTTGGTAATATGGTAATTAATTATACAAGTTAGGATAATAAAAATAAAAATAAAAATAATATATTACTGTTTTTCTTTAGTAAAGTAATTTATAACTATTATATAATATTTATAAATTTTATATTATAAAAGTTATTTATTTTAATATTTTAAATAAAATTCAAAAATAAGTTTTTAAAATATTTTAAAATATCAGTTTTGAGATAAGTGCTCTTTTTAAATTAAAAAATGTTTTTAAAAAATTAAAAACTGAACTTTAAAATTATTTAAAAACTGCTTTTGTTTAGTTTAAAATTAATTATGTTTAAAAAGTAGAATTTTCATTAATTATGTTTTTTTATTTGAAATATTTTTTTTAAAAGTAAATAGATTTTGTTTGTAAAATAAGTTAAGTTAATAGTGATTTTCAAATCATCTTTAGAAAATAAATTTAATGTTTTTTTAAAGAAACAAAACCTACATGTTTAAAAAATTAATTTTAAATTAAAAAATAATTATTAAACCTTCAAATTTTTAAGTAACATAAAGGTTTACAAAATTTTACTACAAAACTAAAAATTCAATTGATTTTTTTTTTTTAAAATTTAATATATGTAATTGAAGTTGATTTTAAAAACTATTTTTGTTAAAGATTTCAAAAAACTTATTTAAAATTGATATTTTAAAATATCTTGAACACTTATTTTTATAATTTACTTAAAAAATTAATTTCAAATAACTCTTGATGCAGTAGTTTTAAAATACTGTAATTAAAAATAATAATATAATATTAATATTTTTGGTTTTATTAGAGTAAGATTCTAATTGATTGATTTATACAATAGTTTATGGTTATTATTATATATATATATAAAACGTTAAAACTTAAACTTAGAACAGAAGATAGAAGAAATAAGGGTAAGAATATCTTTAAAAAACTTTAATCTCCCATATCATTAACATGGTATAAAAACAAGATGATTGTTAGTTAAAAAGGTAATATTAAATGCTTCTGGTTAGCATAACCTTTTTAAGTGACTTTTTAGGAGAGTTATTTATTTTATAGTAAATGTAGTTTTAGTTTTTCAACTCAGCATTAGTTATACATAGGGACTTTTTATGAGAGTTATTTATTTTATAATAAATGTAGTTTTAGTTTTTCAGCTCAGCATTAGTTATACATACTTTCAATCTATAAACTATTTAACTTATTTCATAAACATCAATCAAATATTATTATTGTACCTTTTTTTTGAGTTATTTTTAAAAAATATAATTATTATTAAAATTTTCTTAATATTACTTTTTTCAATATTATCGATGATATGTTGAGTCATTCTTCAAAAATGATAATAATATTATGTTGAATATTTTAAATTTTTAAATTAATTTTAGGTTTTTAATAATAATAATTATTTTAATATTTAACGTACCTTTTATTTAAGAGTGACTGACTTATTATTATTATTATTATTATTATTATACGTCTGTTTTAGACTTTTTTTTTAGATTTTTTTTTTTCAGATTTTATTTTTGGTATACTCCTAAAATGTCACGTCTCGTGTTAGTTGAAATATTTCATTCACTTATATATTATATATTATTTTATATGTAAACGATGTAGAATATATTATATATTATTTTATATGTAAACGATGTAGAATAGATGATTTAGTTATAAGGATACCGAGTTTACTCTAATATCCTGTTTAATCTCACCAAATATATATTTTGATCTTATAATTCAATTTTAGAGTTAGCTAATCTTAAATTTTTTTATAATTCTCTTTCATTTCCTCTCTTTAAATTCAATTTCGAGTTTGATTTGAAACCAAGAAAAAAAAAGTTAAATCAATTTCGAGATTCGTATTAAAAAATTATTGATTTTTTTTCAAAATTAGATAGAAAGTATAATTTATGAAGCTTTTTTGGTGGTTTATAGAATTCTAGACAATAAGATGGGTTTAAATACGAGAACAACAATTTTGGATGTAACAAAATCGAAATGCAAAACTTTAAGTACCGAAAAATACGAAAACATACCTGCAAATGCGAAATACAAATCTAGAGTTAAATTTGATAAATCTTTTTTCCTAAGAGCATGTCTATACGTGTTAAAGTATGTGTTAATTACGTTCCTAAATTAACTCCAATGGGCGTGTTAAGTTATGTGTTAACTAAAAAAATCTTAAAAGTAGCTAGTGGTCTTGTTAAATACCCAACTTAACAAAGCCACGTAAGCCATGTTCGTGATTTTTTTTTTCGTTTTTTAGTTTTTAATTTAATTTAATTTTTTATTTTTAATGTTTGTTAATAAATTTACAAATATAATATAATATTTATAAAAATAACAATAAATTTTAATATATTATTTTTTGAAAGATATTTTGAAATTAGTATATAACAAAATCAAATTTAATATTTCAAAGATATGTTTAAAAATAAATATAAATAAAATAAATTTTGTAAAATAGATAGAAAATAAAACTAATTATTTTATGACAACAAATCTTAACAAAGCTAATAAATTAGATAAAATAAAAGTTGTTATTTAAAAGATATATTTAAACTATTTTAAAAGATATGATCAAACTAAAAAAATATTATTTTTATTGTATTTCTTTATTTTTCTCAGCTTTACTAATCTAATATATTTAAAAAAAATTATATGTTTAAGAAATTCTTATATATTTTGAAATCATATCTTCAACAAATCCATATATATATATATATATTACTTCTTCTCTTTTTCGACTTCTTAATTTCTAAAAGATAGGCTTTTGATCTTTTTTATCAACATAAAAATAATAAAACAAAATATTTAAAATTTGATACGATAATAAAATTAAATAACATTTTAATAGATACAATAAAATAAAATCAAATATATTAAACAAAGAAATATTATTTCCCTCTCTCACGTAAGATATAACATGAGATTTTAAAAGATATGATTGGCGTGAAATTTAGGTTGTTAAAAGCTAAATGAAACTAAATTATGGTTCTCTCTCATACCGTCATACATGGCACTCACTAACGCATAGATTTAACACCAACGACGGTACATTCTCTAAGTATGAAACATGAAACCAATGTCAAATTTGATAAAAAAATCGTATAAGTGTAAAATGCAAAACCAGTGTTAAACAAAAATCTGAAATGCAAAACTAGGTTAAACAAAAATGTAAAATGTGTCATGCAAAACCAGGGTTAAACCTTCCTTTGTCTAAGTACAAAATATGAAGTTAAGGAAAAATAAAAATGAAAAATGAAAAAATACGAAACCAAGGTTAAATTTGATTTTTTTAGTAAGTGTGAAATGCGAAACAAAAGTTAACTTTAATACTTTTTAAACTACAAAATGCAAAACCGGGGTTATGAAAAATGCAAAATTAGAGCTAACTGACCTAGAAAAAAAATAAAAAAATATCGTTTATGGATTTAGTTTTTATCGTCTTAAAAAAATAAATCTAATGATACTTTCAGATTATTTTTCCGAGCTACAATTTAAAAGATACATACTTTTAAAAATTTAGATCACAAATAAAAAACAAGGAGAGAAAGATACAAGTGCTTGATGTTCTTATATAGTTGATGGTATTTTTGATAGAAAATGTGTCTTATGTACTTAATAGTAACTTGTATTTTGTATATAGTAATCTGTAATAATTTTTTAACTGGATCTTAAATGGTAACTAGCCCTAACAAATGAACATTTAAATTCATTGTGATTGTCAAAGTACATTAGATAGAGCCTATAACGATATGCACAGATAGGTGAGCCTACAACGATATATACAGAAAGATGCAAAACACGAGTATGTATGACAACTGATTTAAGAAAAAATCACACCAGTCTCATATGTATGTTACAATGAGAACTTAGATTACCTATTTACCACGTCATTGTCTCGAGAATTAGTAAACTCAACAACTATATGAACCAAAAATTTAAAAACAAAAATTTTGCTAACGATGACAACTGAGTTCCACTATAGTAAATATTTAGCTATCATAATTTTAGATAGATAAACACAAGATATTAATTAATTAATAAATATTTAAAACAAAAATTAAAATAGATAAGAACCGAACATGAGATGAAATATATTATGGTTTTTATTGGATACAATGTCGAATTCATTTTTTTAAATTTTTTTGGTTTAATTATGTCATGTGTTACTTATAATAACAAAAACAATAAAAGATTCACATTATAATAATTCAAAAGTGGTACATTTAGTAAGACTTTTAAATAAATAAATATCCAAACACAATATTTCCTATAAAAAAACTAAATATAAAAAAGTTAATAAAAATAATTAGATGTTTAAGGTGCCAATTTCATTATGTATTAAAGTTTATTAAAAATTACAACTATCAAAATTTCCAAAAACTATTTGCTATATTTACACCCATATAAAATCGCATTGGAAAATATTTTATTATTTTACGACTTAAAAGCTCTTGAAATATATTAACACTTAATTAAACTAGATAGGTTATTTTGGAAAAATTATGTTAGTTTTAAATTTATAAATAAAATATATTCAAGATAAAAAATCACAATTATTATTATAATCCATAACCTTTTTTATTATATTATATTAATCTCATTTATATTTTAATAATTTATATCAAAACTAAATTAAAATGCTGTAATTTCTTTTCCGAGGAACCAAAACAATGTTGATTTAAAGAGAAAAACTCTCATCTCTCTTTAATGTATTGTAACATATTTCAAACCAAAAGATATTTTATTTCATTGTAACAACTCATTTGAAAATATTTTTTTACTTCTACCATTCTTCTTCAAGACTTATCACTTGAAGATGAAGAAACAAATGCACGTATCATGTATCTCTTATAAAAAATCATTGATAAACAATAAAGGTACGTTATCCTTTACATTTTCCCCTCATTGACGACTTGCATTGCTTCAACGACTCTCTCGTGAGCATCTAAGTCGCTGCTACATTTTTTTTCTGTTGTACCCTGCACAATCTCTAATAAATTTATGTTGTACCCTGCACAATCTCCAATAAATTTCTGTTGTACCCTGCACAATCTCCAATAAAAAGTTCTCGTATGTTTATCTTCTTCCCATTGACCGTGCTGAAGGTGTTATATTTTTCTTTCTCTTGTTGATGAAATGTGAATTATGCGATTCTACAAGTAAAGGCTTTATTAGTTTATAAGTTGCATGCAATCTTTTTTTTATTGCAATCCTATACCAACAATATATATCACATGAACCCAAAAATCATAATGTCTCTCAACCACACGTTTTCCTAGTCATCATATATGTCTAAAAAGTTAGTCATGCTTGCTCCAAAAATATTTAGAGTCAAATCTGCTACCAAATATTACTAGAAACAAGTTTAGAGAGAGAAACACATGAAATAGAGAAAAAAATGCCAAAAATGGTTATTATATATTAATTGTTCACTCTTCCCTGAAACGAGAATATTTATTTTTATAGTCTAGGCGGTGGATCCAAATACACATGGTGACATGGGTAACCCACTTTGAGATTATTGTATCTATTTATTATATTAATCATACTCGTATACTTATTATTGCATCATATACCCTCCATATTACATATTTGTGCTATTTTATGTTACACAATTTATATTTGGACAAAACGATTTAAACTCGACTCATCCAGTCCGGACCAGATAAATCACACTCTTATCAATAACCCCCTAGTCCTTACGAGAAAGCCGACAAAAGACTATAAGGACTACACTATTTTTCCTTGAGTTCATAAGTAGCTGGCGTTTAAGTGAGGTCGCCTCAGATAACCCCGACCCATGATATCACTATTTTACTTTGAATTGATGATTAACTAATGTTTCGTTGGGAATCGCCTCAGATCACTTTAACCTAGAGTATCGGGAGTTGTTAAGGTTCAAGGCGTTGTTGTCAATATTTAAGGTAATTAGTTCTTAAGCCCAACAAAACTCCTATTTAGCTTAGACTCAACAAATCTATGCTAGTCGTCACTCACTCTTACACATGTCTTCTCGTCATTCAACCGAACTCATTTAAATGCTTAAAATTTTGACTTTTGGCCTTCCCAAAACATAAACGTTTCCACTTCTATATGCATATAGTCATTCAAGGAAAAGGTTCCACTATAAATACCCTCAATTGCCTCATAATTTATTTTCTCAATATTTATAAAGAGATATAAAGAGCGTTATGGTGCTTCAACTTTCTAAAAATATAAATTGAGTTTTAACCTCTGAAAAACACCAAAGCGTCTGCAATTCATGAGAAAATCATTTGGTTCCATTAATTGATTTTTTATAGCAGAACGACCAAACGAATACCCAGCTGCAGGCGTAATCGATAGTTCATAAAAAGAAGTTACCGATCCTTCACATAGTAGAAATTCAACCCACAAAAGCCTATCTGTTCGCCGCCACACCTCCTCTAATTTTTGAACCGACGTCATCAGTGCTCGAAGCTACAAATCGGACCAAACAGGCTGATTAGCTCAAACAAACTAGGTCTTTGAACATTAGAAGGTTTCAAAAACTGAAATAACCCATCAACCCAGGAAAAAAAATCCTTAGGACATCGTCCAAAATCCTGTGCCATGGGAAATTCTAGCTCAAAATATTTACCCCAAAATAATCCTCAGTATGTGAGGATAAATCTTACCATTACCGAGGTAAAAAGGTACCAATATTGTTGTTGATGCTAGGGGGTGTCACAGTGCATGACCTTTCAAGAAGGAGACCAGGAAATCCCTACAAATCAACCTATCGACGCGGCTGCAACCCTGCTACTACCACCCACCAGGGTTTGATCGTTTCCAAGGATGAAACGAAAAACAAATAATTCGTCTCTAAAAATAAGCAATTAATGGTTTTATACATTTTCTTTAGACTTTTTTCTTCAGATATTTCTTCATAAAAATCCAAACTTCTTTCATAAAAGTCTGCTTCCAAGCTCAACCATCAGTGAGAAATGGTTCAAAGACTTTTTTAAGAAAGCCCACTTTTTTCTTCGCACTTTCCCGCCTACTCCATTTATTTTCTCATAGTCAGTCCATCTGAAATCCTTACTTAACTCTAACCAGCCACCGATTAGCTTGCACAAACTCAAAAGTGTATTAACCTGCTCCTACACCTTCTACTACCGCTGCCCCTTAGTATAAACTAGATGCAAGATTCATACCGTGACTATCCTAAGGTCCCCACCCTTTAGGTATATTCTCATCCAGTATTTTTTATCAAAAGAATGGAAGCGCGTACCATTCTAGCCCGTCCCATAGGATCTTGTGGAAGCCACCCTTTTCGACCAGGATACATGGCCAATCAAGCCTCATTTTCATAACCTCGAGGTGCTAACTATAGCGTGCTTCCTCCCTTAATTAATGCTCTTATCCGATCAACCATGCAATAAAGTTTAAGTATATCTACCACAAATTTCACCACTCCTTTACCCTTTTTTATTCATATACACAACAATATCCATCCCGCCTCCTTTCATTAAAGCTTCTGAGAAACAATAACATCCTATGCAGCCCGAACTTGGGCCAACATAGTCGTTTTTTTCCAAGACAATCGCTCAGGAATGATCGTCGATAAAATTTAGCATATCGAGTACCAAGACGACAAAATCATTATCCCCCATGATGCAATTTACAATGACAAGAATGAATCGACCAAATGATATTCCATTTAATGTTTAGGGAAAAATCCTACCTTCTACCTTGATCAGGAAATCACGATAAATATTTGGACCATGCATGGCCTATAAGAGTGAAAATCTACCCCATTAAGCTTTTATCTTATAAGAATGTTGTTTATGTGTTGGAGAACACTCATTGGTTCTTCAATAAACACCCAATTTTCCTCAAGCGTGGGAACCGATGGCCTGATCGACTAAAAAGCCTCTCAAATCGATCCGTTATGGGTCAAGCTGCACAACCTCCCGTATGAACTTTGGAATGAAAATAGGCTTAATATAATGGCAATAATTTCAAGACCCCTCTCTATATTGACACTCATACCGCCAACGAGGTCAAGCTGATATTTTCTAAATTTTTTATAGTTATAGAGGATTTGGATCCCATCCTTTAAGAACTCAAGATAAAATGTTTGAGGAAATCCACATTTCACCATACAAGATACCAAGGCCATTCTCTGATATATACAAAATGCGGTTGTTTTGGTCACGCTTTCCACAACTGCATTGTATCTTCCAGTTCCCCTCACTTCTCATCCGCCCTCACTGGAAACAATCACCCAATTAAATATTAACCCATCGAGTGCCCTATCAAACACCATTAATGGAAAGAACCTGCTACTAACTGTCCTACTAAAACCCTTCATTATGGGAATGAACTCGCTGCTATTATACCCATTGTTGGCATCTCGGTTTTCAAAGCAATGAAAATACTTTTTCAGGCAAAGGAAACCCCACATACATCTCCTATCTGCGTTTCCTCGACGAGGAGGGAAAATTATACCTAAGAAAACCTAATTATTTGCACGGTCAAAATGTCACCACCTTTATAGATTTCGAGCCTGCATGTGTGAAAGTCACATCCCCCATTACTCGATCATGAGATACTTCTGCTCGGAGGGAGGGTACCCTACTAACGGAGGAAAACATAATCCTTGATTAGTAAACACAAGTAAATTACACTCATTATTCCTTGCATGAATATAAACTCCTGGAACGTTTATAGTCTTAATGACCCTATCCGTCAGAAAGACGTTACCAATTATGTCTTTAGTAACCACATCTCTTTTATCTTCTTTTTTTAACCAAATTTTGTTAAAAAAGTTAATAATATCATTAGAAAAATAATGTCCTATTGGTATTATAAAACTAGCTATGATGCTAAGAGTTACAATATGATAGCTTGTAACCATGATGTCTTTACGTTAGATCTAGAATAATCCACCCCTCAAATATTAGATTCTAGCATCACGTATGTCACCTATAGTATTATATTCTTCATATCCACCATTTATGGTTTCAACGAGGCCACAAACCGTATTTTTCTATGACATGACCCTAGTATAATCTTTGTTTCCCGTTATACCACTGTCTCGGTAGTGGTAAGCTAGATGGCCGAAATGGAAACTTGGACCTCTGTATCTAATTAGTTAATGAGTTGAATAAGTATTTTTATGATTGTGCACTTATTGATCTAAAATCCATCAACTTCCAATTATCTTGGTCTAATAAGAAAACTAGTAACCATATGTCTTCCAGAATCGATCGTGCCCTTATAAATAACTTTTGGGACTGCCAATTTCCAACCTTTTCACCCGGTATATTTTTCTAAGAACCTTCAATCGTACCCTTATTACCCTCCATGTTCCATCTCCAAATTCATTGTTTAGAAACCCTCTATGATCTTTAACATGTGGCAATCCCATTGGGAATATAAGTCCATTATTTCTAAAAGTTGGAACCTCTCCTTTAAGGATTCTGTGATATCCATTATCCCTAGTTAGATTAAGAATCTCTAACCTATTATATCCTCCCATTATATGCGAGAGTTCAACAACATTGGCGAAAAAACCTCCACCGCTCAAAGCCTTCTTTTTCAATCCCAAATCAATATAGCAAGTGATCATCAAAACCCCTTTCTAATTGAGGCTGAGATTGACACCTAATAAAATTTTATTCTATTCAATTGCATTACAGAAAATTTCCTTAAATATAAATATCGCAAGACCTTACTAAAACTGCGTGATCGCGATCCCAAAGACTTCCACAATGGTATTAAAACTCGTATCACCGCGATAAAATTTTATGTATCACCAAACCTCTCAGAATCAGTGCACCTCATCTATAGAGGTTACTAATATCTTCTCTAACAACTTTACTAACCTTCCCGGGATGAATTAACCTTCAAACTACCCAAGTCTAAATCGTATCAACTCTTTCATTACCAACAGGTTGAACCCTACCGACAAGGCCAACATGATTCATCTCATTACGGATAAGTAAATTAGAAAGGTTATTGTAAGGATTTATGGTAACAAACCATAAATCTTAATGGTTATAGTTCAAGTTTTAATGTAAATTCTCTTGGACTATCATGTGACAGCCTTTCTAACTCCACTCGATAATTTTATTTTTGATAGTTGTATGGATCCTATCTAGAATTAAACCCACATAGCCTCATACTAACTGAAAATCCCTTTTGTCCCTCCAACTTTAGAAAAATTCCTACTACAATTTAATAAATAAAGTCATCTAAAAAATCCTAGATAATAGAATTAAAGATGCCCTCCTCTCTCTTATAAATACCTTCTAGTCTGTCTTTACTTTGGGTAGATGTATCTCCAAAAATATTATTATTTCTGAGGAACTCCTTTTGTGATTACAATACTAACTGGTTAGGTCCAAGGGCCGCGCTCAAAATTGATCTTATGATAAATTTCGACAATGTTCGTTGGTGCCTTTTTTTAAACTTACTTATCTCCATTGATTTCCCATCTTTGGTGATAACTTGGATCATCCAATAAACACCAACCCCTTTATACTATATAAATATCAATAGAAATCCCTTCGACCACTTTACAGGAAAAAAATGACTCTATTAAAGAGACCCCTTTTTCACATTCCTCTTTGTCTTAGTTATGGATGTTCTCTCAAGTGTTCTTAGAGAAAAAAACGTAGACCCCTCCTTTAATTTCCATTAGAAATTCCATAGCCTAAAAATCATAAACCTCTTTTTGCAAATGACCTTATGATTTTCAGCCGTGCCGACATCAAATTCATCTCTTTAATAAAAGAATACCTCATTGAATTATCCATTCTTTTAGGCCTTGGTATCAAACCTAATAAATCCAAATCTTACTCTCGGGTGTTCCAAATACTACCCGCTAAAGAATTTCCACCATTTTTAGCTTTGAGGTTGGTACCCTATATGTCTGCTACCTTTGGGTTCCCTTAATCACCACATACCTCACATACCATGATTGTAAACCATTTTAAAACAAATTTAACTCCATAATAAATTCTTGGAAATTCAGGAACTTATATTATACTGGTAGACTCCAACTCATAAAAGGTGTCCTCTTTATCGCCAAGTATTCGCCATCTATGTTTATACTATTCATTCCAGTCTTAAAGGAAATTTCCCAACTCCTTTATCATTTATATTGGTTTGGTGTGGAGATGAAATATTCGGTGCAAAGATAGCATAGACTAACTTTACCTTGCTCTCACATGAGGGAGACCTTAAGATTTTAGACCTAAAATTTTAGAATCAGACAACCGCTCTTAAACATATTTGCTTCATTCTTAATGGCAATTACATTTCAATATAGTGTGACTGGATCATTTCCATGAAAGTTAAGCACAAAAATCTTTGAAACTTGTTTCATCCCCTAGATGGGAGTGAATAAAAATCCTCAACCTAAGATCAATAACAACCAAGCTATACAAATATGAAATTTGCAAGGACGACTTCATTTCCCTCAGGTATGATCCCCGATAATATTCTAACTCATTGGTGGACCGTTTCCATCCTAGTATTCTATCTTATGCTTGTATGCACAATAATTTCAAAATTAAGGACATAATCTCTAACGATGTCTAGAGATGACCTAATCAAATCTACTCGGCCAACAAATCTCACCATAGTGTCTCCAAGAAATCGGTAGTGCGATTAGTATACTTCTTGTCCCTTTAAACTCAAAGGACCTTAAAATTTGGTTTTCTAACCGCAAAGTAAGATCTTTATATATATAATTTCTCCAACGAATTAATAAACAATCTTCTGACGGAGTTCTTCTTTTTGTCAAATTTGGAAGGCTTCAAGTGTAAAATTGGGCTTCTTCATCTTTGTTTCTGATTCACCATCATGGCTACAAGTTTTAATTTCTTGGACTCCTTCTTCCAATGGTCAGGGCCATATATGGTGCTCCGGATTATGTGTCATGGTTTACAACATCTGGTCCAACAGTAATGCAAGAATTTTTATACAACATATTGATTAGGTTATGCTATTTCACATTGTATTCTCTCCGATTTTGGTTAAAATTTCAAGGCTCAAATATCCTCCGACCCAGTTAAACTTTACCAACTATAAGTTATTTTTAGTGTTTTAAAGGTTTTAGGATCCGCACGCTCACTTATCCCGTTGGTTCATGTTTTTGAATGATGATTTTGTTCCATCAGCACATACAATACTTTCTCACCATGTTTGTTCACTTGTTGTATTCACTTGATTTCTAGATTTTCTCTAAGTTTCATACTTTTAGGACATGTCTAATTGATGACATACTTTGTAGACCAATAATCAAAGGAATGTCTTGTAGTTTTGTAAATAGTTATTTAATTTAATTTTATTTAACGTTTTTTCTCAACAAAAAATAACTAACAAAAAATAAAGACCTATTAAATTAAAAGAAATTTTAAAATTTAGTGGTTTATACATACATACACACACACACACACACACATATATATATATATATATAAATTGCAACTTTAAGCTAAATAAATTACAAAAAATATTATAACATGTTGCAAATATAGGTTAAAATCGGTGTATCATCCTTCGGCTTTGACGATTTCTTTTATTTAGTTCTTTGATTTCAAAATGTTGGATCAAAGTTCTTTGATTCAGAAAAATCTATAAATTTAGTCATTCACACTTGGTCTTTTCCATGGCGCTTCCACATGAAATGAAAGTCAGTTTAGTTAACGTTGCCCATATAGTATTTTGACTTTAGTTCCATTATTACCTCTTCAAAATGCTAATGTAATATTTATTGTGTTTTGTGTTTTTTCTCACTCTAAAAATAGTGTATGTTAGTTTTTGGATACTCTACTTTTTTTAAATATCTAGATTCAATTTGGAGAACTAAAAAATTGGCACCATCTTGAGGTTTGGTCATTATATCATTGTGCATGCGAACCGATTTTCTTTCTAAATATATAATATTAGCACCACCGCGACAGTTGGCCAAACGAGTTGAGAAGAAAGGTTTCAACCATATTTTTTTATTAGTTGTGTAATAAAAAATTAATCGAATTGATATGGTTGTTCTAAAATTTATAAAAAAAAATTGATTGGATTATGAAAGGTACATCGGTTATAGTGTAGAGGATTTCAAGTAAGTGTTCTATTTCGATAATAAGCTTATTTGAAAAAAAACAAAATATAATTAATAGCCGACCAAAGTTTATAGCAACAATTAAACCGATTAATTGGAACCATATTTTTACATTCTTATGATGTATGGAGAGATGGATAGATCTCATTAAACGATATTTTTTATTCGATTGCAGGGCTTCATGATTGAAAGATTCTCTTTATACTATCGCGATTGGTGAGATGAGGACTGCTGGAAGATAAAGCTTACTCTCTCTAACTAAATAAAAGACAACAATCTCAGAGTTTCAATACAGTACCAATAAATTACAATAACACCATTACTTTGTTGTCTCATAAAGCTTTAAATCTTACAGGTTTTATCTTTATTGGCTCAATTATTTTAGGTACTTTTATCACTATCAATGATATATTATTTATAACAATATTTATTGGCATAATCTCTATATAGTATAAAATTAAAAATTTCTCCATAATAGTATATTTAATTCAAATTTGCATAGTTTTACGTATAAATATCTTGAGGATGCAACAAAAAAAAACTTAGCAAAGAACTAGGAAGATGTGAATTCATGATCGTTTACAAAGAAAAGATAACAACAGCGAGCAACATCCTCATAGGTATAAAAAAACTAGATTCAATAAAGAGGATAATCCAATAAATATATGAAAGTAATGAGTCATACTTATCATAAGAACTTGGTTAAAGTTAAATGGTTATTGCAACGAAGGACTAAACTGATTATTATTTACGATTTCCTAACCAATGTAACATTAGTTTCGTTCTTATTCAAACCCAAGAATTAAAATTTTCACCCAAATAACACGAGTTCCTTTGTATTTACACAAATAATACATTACTTCAATCATTCACTGCAACTTAAAGGAATATAATATACTTCTTGATGATAATTAGGAAATCTAATTTTGGTTTACAAAGCTTATGATGATGAACCAAACACAAATGTGTATGAGTATATGTGGTAAGAACACTTGAATATTTCAGGAATAGTAAACTTTATATGAAAGTTAGGATCTATAGTATTGGAATCTATATTTTAAATATCATAAGATGTCGAAGAAACATCGGCGTTAACAAAAGTAATAATAACGAGGATGAGTTGATTTTGAGAAATTCTACTTATGTTTGTTTTAGGTTTTAACAATCTATATGATTAAGTTCAAAACAATGTTAATACATATCATGACGTGGAGAGGCTTAGAGGCTTAAGAGGTTTGTAATGGTTGGTATTTGGTGTATACAAGAAGATCCACTATTAGACGTGTTACAAAGAAAGTAGTCAAGATACTTGAAGGTGTAGTTCAATTACTTGTTCCACAAAATCAATCTTTGTATACTTTAACTATCAACACCTCTTATACTTCATAGTTTTCTTCATACTCATATTTTATGCTTTCATTTTTATAATAAAATGTTCAACATATGTCATATATAAGTTGAATTTGTATGTATTTGAGCGTTTATAGCGTTTAATTGAATATTTTTTATAACTTATTCTAATAAACATATGGTATTTATTTTCCATTTTAAATTTCTTATTTACATTTTCTTAAACTATATTTTAATTTTTTAATAGCATAAGTGACTATGCTACATATAATACTTAATTTTGTATGTCCAAACTCTATGTACTAGTTCTGTATTCGTCCATAATGATATTTGAAAATCTAGTTTGTTCTCAACTTGCTTTTCCAACTCTAGAGTTAGCATAAGATTATACCTTTAGAATGAAACTGAGTTCTCCTACACAATGATTTAAATATCAGACCTCGAATTGGTACCAGATGCTTTAATTCTCAAAATTAAATCTATAGATTAAAGAAGCAATTTTTTTAAAACCAAGTATCTAAAAAACTAATCTACTCTTTTTAGAGTGATAAAAGAAAAAAACATATTAAGACCAAACTGACTTTAGATCCACGTGAAGGCGCTAGAAAAAACCATGTACCATAAACTAAATTTATATAAATCGTCAAGTCAAAAGATCCTAACAAAATGTTTTAAGATTAAAAAACCTAAATTAAATCAATTATCATTAAAAAAATGATTCATTGATCTAAAGATGCGTTAGAATTATATAACCCATGTGTTCATATGAAAAAATTATATGGCAGCGTGATTAAATTAAAAAGATTATCATAATTTTTTTAATCAAATTATGCACAATCTTGTATAAAATTTGAAATTTTAGATTTAATTAAGTTTTTGTTTTAAATTTTTGGTGCTTAATATAAGGTTTACTTGTAATTTAGTAATAATTATTATATTCAAAATTGTTGAACAAATTACACATTTGAGTTCTTGTAAATAAATTCGTTTTGATAATATTTTATTGAGATAATAGATTATGCGATATATGAAATAAATAAACAAAAATTAATAATTAATAATAAGAAATTTATATATTATAAAATTTAATTTTGTACCAAACATATATTTTTTTTAACTTTTGAATGTTACCGAACTAAAATTGTAGTTGATTTTTTTTATTACTAAGTGTATCCAAATTCTCTGCACTACCGCATATGATACACAATATGAGTGGATTAAAAAAATATAAATTAATTGAAAAAATAAAATTCAAAAGATACACATACAATATATAAATTTTTGTTTAACTATTTTTCTACTATTTATTATATATTTGATATACATGATAATAACAATATTTTTACATATTTTATTTATTTGGATACATATTATTTTTGTACTAATTATTTTAAATCAAATTATGAATGTGAAACTAGAATTTGCTAATAAAAAACAGTGGATCGTGGTTATTTATTAGATATTTGGGCTATACGAGGTATAAGTTGCGGTTTATTATTGAATTTTTAGACTCAATATAGATGAAAGTTATTGTTCATAGTTAAACTATTTAAATGTTGAGGAGTTTTTTTTTGTTTCAAATTAAATATGTATTTTTGGAATTTTTTATTGGATTATAGAATAAATATATTATTTTTGGGTTTAGCCCGTTTAAATCAATCGATGTAAGTATAAATTTTGATAAGATCAGATATTTTTTACACGACCACTTACCCATATTTGAACGACAGTTCGGACTGAACCATTATCTTGAGAAACCGAACTTGACAAGTTTAGTCGAATGTGACTAAGCTAGGTGTTGGTTATTTCATATCTTGGTCTAATGGGGTTTAAACTTAACCCAAGCCCACAATCCGACCTGAAAGGTCCATGGGTCATTAATTAAAAGTATAAATACTCCAACTACTTGCATTAATGAGGGTGATCAGAACTTAATACAAGCACACACCTTAATTATCAATCTACATTCCATCTGAAACCTTAAATTCTCAATACACTTTACAAAACTACCTTCAATCAGAAATAATCCAACACTAAATTTCACTAGTTTTTTTTTCTTTAGTATTGAAATAGAAAATGGTATTAATTTTTGTAAGGGCGCCTTAAGTGGAATATTATCCGTATATGAAGTAATTTTAGGTGTCAATTCTTCATAAAACTCTTTCTAAATGTATTTTATCTTATCACGTGTCTGAGTGTATATTGTTGAGAATTAGTTGGCATTTACCATAATGACGGACATTAGGTGTGTGTGTGTTCAAGACCTTGTTTGTACTTCTAATATGACCCCTTATTAGTGCAATTAATATGGTACACTAATAAAATTTAGAAGATGAGTTATGGTGACGATATATAAGTTTTCTCTATTGGTTAAACATATAGTATCATAACATATTTTATTTAAAAAATTAAGATTAATTTGTCTATGTTAATATAAAAGTCTTTAATTGTTTATTTTTAAATTTTTTTATTTTCGAACTGTTTTTGTTTTGGTAATATATGCCATATTTTGCAAAGTAGTTCGTAAGCAACTTTTTGTATAAGAATACCAATTTCACATCCCTCATACTTTCTCTACTATAATTTTATATAAAATCATGATTAGAATAATTTTAAATATATATGATTTAAAATGACGACAATGCTAATGATTTCTAAAATGAATAGTTAAAAAAAGATGAGTCATGTAAGATTTTTTATGTTTCTAAATCATTAGTTTCAGATAAAACGCAGAATAATGTTGAAAATATTCATTTTCAATTAGTATGTACGATTCTTTTTTTGGTTTGATTCAAAAAATATTGATTGACATGAAAGATTATTTGTGTTTTTTAAAATTTTATGGTCGTGTTCAAAAGATTTCTATATAACTACAATGGATATGACTATTTTATTATTTTTGGTGCAATAAAGTGTGCCTTAAATTGTGAATACACGTTTTCTAAATAAAAAAGATCTTATATCGATTAAAGAAACAACTATATATTTTAAAAATGTTGTGTGATTAGACTACTTCTTCTTTTCCATCTAACATGTTAAACGTCCTTATAATATTAAGCCCTAATGAGATTTTAACCTCCTATGTGGTTCGATGAAGTGGTCTATCTAAGGATGCTTACTTTTTGACTATGAGCTCTATCATTAAAATTGAATATTTCTAATATTTATATCACTTGTGTCGATAAGATTTTTTCAAAGAAAAACATTTTTATCTTGATTTTTTATCCTTCTTTATAACATTTGATATATGATGGGTACATATAACCAAACTAAACCATGTAATTTTACTTATTTATGTTAACTATTTTTATCTTATAATGATTTTTTTATTTTAAACATTAGTTATGTAGTAAATTATAGGTTTAAATCGCTGTCTAGTCCCTCAACTATCACGTTTTCTATTATTTAGTCCCTCGACTAAAAAATCACTGGTGAGGGTCCCTCGAATATCCCATTTTATTTCATTTAGTCCTTCGACTTTAAAATCACCGGTGAGGGTCCCTGGACTTTGAAAAATCTATAAATTTAGTCCCTGAATCTAAGAAAAAATCTCAAATCATGGACTAAATTTATAGATTTTTGCAAAGTCCAGGGACCCTCACCGGTGATTTTAAAGTCGAAGGACTAAATGAAAGAAAATTGGATAGTCGAGGGACCCTCACCGGTGATTTTTTCGTCGAGGGACTAAATGAAAGAAAACGTGATAGTCGAGGGACTATTTCCTGATTTAAGCCTAAATTATACATAAACCTTTTAAAATTATGGTATGAAAAAATATATATTACTAATCTATTATGCTTATATATGTTTAAAATATCTTATTCATATCATTGAGTTGTTATGTTCTAAGTTTGGGACTGAACTTGTCGGATCCTTTTGATCATGTGTGCTAACATAATGTATTCAACCTTAGATATATAGGGTTGAAAGATTGGTTATAAATATATGAGTCATATAAGCTTTAAATAAGAGATTTATAGTGAGTTTTTCACATATGGAACTTTTTCTAACGAGGAAATAAATCTTCGCTCGATTTTATTATCGGCATTAGAATAGTTTTTGATACTATAGATTGACAAATATAGTTCAACAGGTACTATATCTTATATATTAGAAATGATAAATATTATGATATCTTACTTAAGTGTCCATCCATGAGGTTGTTCAATATGACCATACACATCCTATAATCTTTTGAAACACTTTGACATTATTGAATCTAGGTTTTTTTTATCTTATCTAGCATGTTTTGATTATTCACTTATGCTTGTCCATTTTCTCGAGGATAACAAAGAACAATAGAGGAAGAGAAATATTGTTTTATCTTCATATTTCTATATAATATTGTTACTTGTTTGTTTTGGAACAAAAGCCTGTTATGAGAAGTAATGATTCGTGAAATGTCATATATGTAACATTTTTTTTATGAAAACTACCTATTAGGATTGTGTTAGGTGGAACAACATTCAGTTTCTACCTATTTAGTATTTTAGATGATCGGAACGATGATGTATCCACTTCTTGTGTGCCATAGATAAAGGTCTAAAAATATTGATTCTCAACCTATAAAAATAGTTAACATATAAATAATATTAAAAGACACATCTCGAACATAGGTTATTATATCTGAACACTAATAAGAGCCATAATTTGAGATTAGATTGTCTATATCATTGAGTGTATGCTAATAGTACTCTACTTTGAGTACATATCATAAAAAGGATTTGAAACCACAATGAAAACTACAATCTTCGTTATATAAATCTGGTAAGAATGAATGTTGCTTCTTTTTTCTCAATGCACCACATAAATAATCGTGTGAAGACTTTGCAATAATATATATATATATATATATATATATATATATATATATATATATATATATATGTTAACAAAATATCTATGACTACTCTAACACATAATCTTTCATATTCGTTTCCTTTTAAAATTTGAATGCTTGAAGAAAAATATGATACGGTTTTGTCACACTTATATTTACCTTCATCAGTTACAAATATTATGTCAAGTAATTAAATATTAAATCTATCAAATATCATACTTATAATATGAGTACAGAGTTCATTTTTGTATATATTATATTATCTAAGACAATATTTATAATATTTTTATACGTAATGGCATGCTATACATTACTTTATCAAAAAATCTTAGTTTACATTTCAAGAGTTCACAACAGTTTTACTATATTTTAGCCTCGTTATTAGATATATCAAACCATAACTTGATAGCATATAATAGATTCTCACTTTATGGTGTATATAAAATGATATGTGCTTGACACCCTTTGAACATCAGACCATCTATATGTCCAAACAACCTACTCGTGTATTGTATCCACAATCTATCATATATTTTTTTCGTGTTTTTGTTTTATTTATTGAGTCTACCTAGATGTGGATAAATAAAAAACTAAAAAATTATATGCAATAATTATATGATATATCTTTATTAATAGATAATAACTATATTAACCAAAAGTTAGATTTTTTCATCTATATCATTTTTCCAATTATTTTACCTTTTTCATTTTGATCTCCACACTATCTTGGTGAGAGACTCTCAAATTCTTAACAAATCATGTTAAAATAATATACACATAGCTTTATGTTATACAAGATAACTGAATAACAAATTTAATAAAGCTAATACGATAGCACGATCATAATACAATATGCTAAAAATCTACATTAGTAAAAAAATGGAAACATGTTATTTGATTGTTTGTTTGATACTAATGTGCAAATACAAGAGTTATATAATCCTTCTTCAATCAATATATGGCCTAAAGAGAGTCAATTTTCAAAAGTTAATAATATGAAATCAATTCCATAATATATATTCATGGTTTAATTTTTGTATCACGATCATGTTTTTATGGAATTGATATTTTTTTATCGTATGTTTGGATATGTTTGAATATTTTCTTAATGAATAGAGTTCAGTTGATATAGTTAGTAAATAACTTATATTATAGAATATATTTTTAGTTACACTAAAAAAATATTTATTGTTTAAATCTATAATAGTGTTTAATGGAATTTATATATATAATATCGTTGGTATGTGGTTTATTTGAATGTGCAAAGTTATATAGGTTTTTATCGATATATATTCAACCATATTTATATATATTTGGTCTATGATATTTGATGCATGGTTGGTTCTATATATCTATGGATATATGTAATTAGTCAAATAAAAACATCAATAATGAAAGAATTTATATACGATTATAGTATGATAAATAAAGCTCATAGATAACCTTTAAGACCATAAAAAATCCAGAGAATCATATAAAATCTCTTGGAATTATTGATAATATTTGAAACCATAAACAACACCTAAGGTTCATAAATAGTC
Source organism: Limnanthes douglasii subsp. nivea (assembly GCA_036936605.1). NCBI lineage: Eukaryota > Viridiplantae > Streptophyta > Magnoliopsida > Brassicales > Limnanthaceae > Limnanthes > Limnanthes douglasii. Next base: position 170,296,679 of record JAUPFV010000003.1, read on the forward strand.
GACGAGACTATAGCCAATCTCAAAGCCCTATACAACCAACTAGAAATGCCTCAACATAATGCTGGATGTAATATTCGATACTAGTATTAAAACACAAACGATGAAATACTAACTTATCAACTTTGTTATCTATGTGGGTCCGGTACATAATCATGTAGCAAATGTAAATTAATATTTATCATATATGCTCAGTAGTATATGTTTTAATAAAATCATTATAGAAAATGATGAAATCGATAATTTACAAAATCTAGTTACTTTAAAATTATTTATAATTTAAATTTAATGTTATGCATTGATATGAATTTTATTGTATTTTATGCATTAATATGTATATGGTAACATGGTTTAGATAATTGAATCGCATGATAATTAGTACGTGAAATAGAGAAAACCCGATTATAAAACTATATGGGATTTTTCATACGTTACATATTTTATATAAATAGGTGAGTTAAAGACCCATTCTAAAAAATTATTATGGATTAAGATCCAACATATTAGCAAGCAATATAGCTAAAATATCCTTCCATATAAAATCATCAAACACGTTTACACATTACATTTACTTTATTTTTTAATTTAAATTTTTGAACTTTCGCATCTTTAAACGGTAACTGAGGAGAAAAAACTGAATATACCATTAGTTTTATTTTTTAAGATGAACAAAACCCATGGTCTTGCATCTACTTTATTTCCCGAATCTATCATCTAAAAATTATATTTTATATTGGTTTCACATGATGTGGTCTATCTTTTTTTATAGTTTTTATGATTTTGCATTATGTGGTCTCTCATCATTTATAGTCTGCATGGTTTCGTATAATTTGTAGTTTTAATGGTTTCACATGATGTAGTCTATTATCATTTTTAGTTAGCCTGGTTTCACATTATGTAGTCTCTCATCATTTATAGTTGGTTTGGTTTCACATCATTTGTAGTTTTCCTAGTTTCGCATGATGCGGTCTCTTATCATTTATAGTTAGTCTGCTTTCATATTACGTGGTCTCTCATAATTTATAGTTGGCTTGGTTTTGCATCATTTGTAGTTTACATAGTTTCGCATGATGTGGTCTCTCGTCTTTGTGTTGATCATCTATCATCTATTGTTTATGGGCCTATCATATATTATTTGTGCGTCTCTCATCTATTGTTTGTACGTCTCCCGTCTCCCATATATCATTACATAAAATACAGGTTTCACACCTTATATTACATGTGTTTGGAAATTCATCTTCTTCGTTTTTACAGTGACCTTACCCAAAACCTTTGCAATGATATTTTACAAAAAAATCGATAAAAAAATCTAAAAATGAGTAAAACCTAAATCAATACAATATTTCAACTACAACTTAAAGTAAGTACAGATAAAATACTAAAATCATGAGTAAAAACAGAGTTAGAAACACAAAAATATAGATTTCACAGAAAATCACTTATACAGAAACAATTCAAAATTAAACGTCGAAATTAAATAAAATTAACAATTATATAAAAAAAATCAAAAGAGAGGTTGAATCATCACATGCAGCTACTGTAGATCCATAATATATAGAGAGAGAAAGAAACAAAATCACACAGTATTATTAGGATAAAAGGAGAAAAAAGTGTTAGTAAAAATGTAAAAGTTTTTATATAATGAATTAAGGGTATTATAGGTATTATAAAAGATAGTTGGATCTTAGATGGTAAACAAAGATAATTAAATAGGTCTATCTTAAAGATATATGAAAATAAGGATCTTAGGTGGATAATATTTTAATTTTTGGTTCTTAATCAGTACAAAGCGATATATAAAATTGTATTCATATAAATCAATGCACACAAAAATTTCACTAACACTTCATAATTTTTCTATCCCTTTGTAACTAAATAATAGAGAGATGATACTTAAATTTCAAACATGTATGTCTTATTATGGTTTTTTTTACTCACTCGATTTTCTTTTTTTCTTTTTTACATTCATCCTTATATCAATCACAATATTGTTTATTTTTATGTAGACATGAGAACGTGAAGAACAACATGAGTTTATTTGATTTTACAATGCTCTACAAATTGAAGAATCAATACATATTTCACAATAGGTTATTAAATTTTATTCTAGATGAATGAAAATGATAATGGTAAATTTGAATCATTATGATTATACACACTTCAACATTATTTGATGACATCTTATTTTTCTCCAGTTTAAATACATTGTACAATCAGTTATTCTTGTTTTACTATGTCTACAAGTCATTCTCGCTAATCAATATGCATAATAATCATATTAGTAGGTTGCACAAAACAAGACTACAATAATATTTACATCAAGCTTATTTATCCACTTCATATTCAAACCAAATTTACATTAATAAGGGACCTTATCCATTATATAATTCTTTACCACTGATTCAATGACAATAAAAAAGTTCATAGTAAAACATCTATAAATAAATAAATCATCGATAATAATGTTTTAGAAACTTATTCTTATTGATATTGATATAAATATATCGATTTCAAGCTACATAACCTTATCTAAATATATTTTTGGGAATAATGAAGAGCTCACAAGCGATACTTCAAAAAAATTCACGAAGATATACATAAAAATGGGTAACGAGCTCACGTGCATGGATCAAAATTACATTTTCATCTTAAATAAAAAACTCACGCCATTATATATTGTTTTTTAAGAAAGATCATATATGAATAATGGTAGAGACGTAACGTAAAACCTATATGAGAGGATCTTGATATCATGTTATTGTATAAGAATTTCTCGTAATGTAAACCATAATTCTTGAGATCATCTAACAATAATTTTATATAAATAATATAAAAGAACCGATAACGAAAATCTATATGTATTTAATAATGATAGAAACATCTTATATTACACTAATGTTTAAACTACATAGTAGACGGTAAGTTCAAATCCATCTAAAATAACCCGTAACCAGGTCAAATATCCAATAAACTCTTCTTAAAGAGATGCAAATGGCCATTATTGAAATTAAAAGATGGGTCTCATATCAACAAACCAAGAAAAATAAAAAATCCTTACGGAAAAAATAAACACGAGAAAGATTTACCAGAAACTACATGCAGTAATATAAATCTTATCGAATTATTTATATATGGAAATAAGCTAAAATATGTCATAACTATCTTAAAAACCAAATACAAACATCAAGACTCAAAAAACAAATAAAAATACAAAGTCTTACGACGATGAAAAACTTGTTCATGGAATAACTCTTAATGATTCACTCACAAAAATACCATAAATCAATACGACGATGAAAAACTTGTTCATGGAAGAACTCTTAATGATTCACTCACAAAAATACCATAAATCAAACAAAATGATATTTTTTATTTCCCGAGAAAGAATAGTCTCAAAATGACGAGCAAAAACTAGAAGTTTTGAACATTGATAAAAACAAACATAAAGATAATATAGAATGAAAGAAGGTATATGGTAATGCCTCCATCCTATCCCTAAATAAATGCAAAACCTAACACCCGGATACTAACATAATGAATCTCACAGCAAGCCCTGTCATATTCATGTTTATCTATTAACTTCGTGATACTTCAAATATCAAATACAATACATATTCTTTTAATTTTTATAATCAGTTAATAGAAGATGATTATCGATATATACAATACAAATTTATAACATATTTGTTTGTTTGATGGTTTAAACGATTATAAATGATAAGATTTATTTTTATCTTTGAGTTTAGGATGATGTCATCCAAATGTGTAGTACAAATCACTTGATCAAATAAGAACATAGAGTTACGAAACAATCCAATAGGATAGAAAAGATAAAAAAACTAGTACAATATATTGAGACAAAAAAATACATATACTTACCTTGGAAGGTTTATGAGCTAACTAGATTTTTTCTTAATGCAAAACAATGACTCCTTCAATCTCATGTGTCGATTTATCTCCTTGTATATAATAATAGTACAAACGAATTGTGAAGCTTTGCAGCATACCACGACATCCTAAATATCTGGTTTAAAAAAACACAACTCAAATAAAAGGTTTACATCAAGCAATTTTGTATCCAAAACCTGGATTAAATGAGATCACCACAGGGCATACATCGGTCAAGTATGCTGAAAAATTATTATAACCATGAATAATTTGGTAACAACCACATAAAGTATCTTAATCAAACATTGACTTCATTGTTATAAGTCAAAATTGTTATCAATCTTTTATGGTACAAGTTTATGACCTTTAGTTAACCTTTTACAAGACCATATGTACTGTTACTTCTGTGTTGATAAAAATGCAATGAAATTAAAAAGTAAAATCAATTTTATGTTTTTAAAATCATCATAACATTGACTAAGTATGTAATATAAAAAACCAAACAATAAATTCAAAATAATCAAAACTAGTTATATTAATTATAAAATAAAATAAAAATACCATCGAAGATGACTCCTTAATTGAATACAAGTAGTGACAAAAAATATCTTTAAAGGTATGCAACATAACATATAAGTAAAGAAATAAAGTTTACATATAAAAATATACAGAAGACCCAATTAAAAATAATCATTTGAAAGATATACCATAAATAAGTTTTCATACTTAGTAAGATAGTTTGCACATTTATGCAGATTTCAGTTCATATAAGTTTTTACCCTAGTGGATGGTATAATTTAATAAGGCATAACTCAACATGAAGCATGAAAACCATGTAGACTTTCTAGAGTTTTAAATACATACCACAATCTAAATAAAAAATCAAGGAAAAACAAAGTGAATTAAATTTTTTTTAGAATAACCATATACATATTGATGGGATAAAATATCTTCAGAGGTCCATTATGGTAATTCAGATTTTTCTTAGAAGGGTAATTCAAAACTAATGATCAAAACTTGATGACTAAGTAGTTTCCTAAGTGAACCGATGAATCAACTATATGCCTAGTACCTCAAAGTATGGTCTTGGGGGCTCATAAAATGGACCAGAATAAGAAGATCCGACCCAAAAGGCCCGTCGATATCTATAAAGGGTATAAATATGACAACCAACTTCATTAAAAAGGTTGGAATTTTTCCAAAAACATAAATACAAGCATCTCATTTCTCTCACTACTCACTATAAAATATTTAACATCATAAACCTTAAAGATCTTCCATTTTGACCCCAAAGATATATTTTATAATCATCAGATTGGCGACCACAGTAAGAGCATGGGGTGCATGGATAGCTCTATTCAAAACCTTAATTGTAATTCGTACTTCAGAAATCATTGAGGTATGGATCCCAATATGCAAGAATTTATACCTCATAATAATGAAGAAATAATAGATGATAATGAGCATGCTACTATGTCTCATGCCAATCACAACATAGAGGAAAGACCATTCATGCAAGATGAACGTGATAAGTTGAGGGCTGAGATTAAAGCTCTGAGATCCCAAAGGCAAGCTAAAACAAAATTGAAAGAAAAGTTTGATGCGGGAGGTATATCTACAGATGAGCCTGGTGGTAATAACAAATAAGGTGAAAATGATCAGTCCCCAAAGGCTCATATTAATTCTAAAAAAGAGCATCGAACTAAACAAGTGATGAGCATGCTAGATTCTGCTAAAAATTCAACCACGACATCTAACTCTGATGGGTCTTCTTCATCAAGTAGTGACCATGGCCGTCAGAAGAAAAAAGAAAAGTTATTTAAAAAAACATTCTAAGAAAAGAGATAGAAGGGGTACAGGGAAGACGAATAAGTATCAAAGAAAAGTTAAAGGATCAGTTGATCACGATATTGATCATTTGATAAATGACCAGTTTGTTACCCAATCTGAACCGGGTATCTTTGCCACTCCGGATGAGGATCACAGGTTTAGTTAAAAATCACAATTTGAGGCAATCTCCATTTTATTCAAATATTCTAGCTGTGGATCTTCTGAGGCGTTTTGATAGCTCTAAAATAGAAAAATATGATAGAATTAAAAATCTTGATAATCACCTTGAAGAGTTCAAGAATTTTATGTTGAAATTTGATGATGATGATGATGATGACAAACCTTTATGTCGGGCTTTCTCACAGACCTTCAAGGGGAGTTAATAAAAAAGGTATAACAGTTTACCACATGGATCCATTAAAAACTTTGATATTTTGGATGCTTCCAAAGGTAATTTGTGAGAAGTAAAAAACTTAAGGGAAACGGTTATACCATCATCTATTGTGCGCAAGAACCGAATGAATCTTTAAAAGACTACATCAGCCGTTTTTTTTAAATACGAAAAATGGATTGGGTGATTGTTTTAAGCAAGTGATTATTTCTTCTTTAAGGAAAGGTTTGAATCCAGGTGTGTTAGCTGGTTCAGTAACTCGGAAGAAAACAATCACTTTGGGAGGGTTGCTCAACCAGGTCGGAAAACAAATCACAATGGAGGAAACAAAAAAATCTAGAGTACCGCACCATAATAGATCTGATCCAAATGATTCAATTTTTTAAGTCAGTACTCAATCCCAATACACACTCAATTATAAGCCTAAAGATTCTGGATAGGTTTGCATCGGCCTAGGAAAAGTCAATCAAATCAAAACCAGCAAGGTAGACCTAAGAGGAGTCAGTGGGTTCAACCTGAATGGTTTGTCGAATTGGGTGAAAGTGTAGCTACCATCTATGACAAAACCAAGAATGCTGTGTATTTTCGAAGGCTAACGCCAATTCAATCTCCTAAATAAAATCAAAATACTCATTTTGTAGATACTACAATGATGTAGGTCATGATACCCAGCATTGTATTACCATAAAACAGGAAGTACAGACCTTAATTGAAAATAGGAAACTATTATATTTTGTTAAAAAACAAGGGGGTAATAGGCCAATTAATACTCACTCTCAGCCTAGTGCAAGTACAACACATACAACTTCGCCAAATGCTCCAAGATAGATTATTGGCATGTCTAGACAAAAAAATGTTATGGTAACTGTAGAAAGGTTTGATATAGATCTGGAATACTTGGATCCTGTTCCAAATCAAAATCAAATTGGGATGATAGTAGAAAGAACAACCACGATATCCGATCTGTGTAGCTTTTTTGAATCTTTAACTATTTTTGGGGGGATACCGTGACAACCCCTTCGAGCTATTTACAAAAAATACATGTAAATAGTCTAACCACTCAGATAAAAGGAAAATATTTTCATATCTCTATCAGAGTCCGGCTCCATTCATTGTCTTTGATGAGGATAATCTGAGAAATATTGTGGGCCCACACGAAGATGTTGTGGTAATGAGGGCATCCACTGAGGGTAATGACATACGTCGAATCCTAATTGATACAGGAAGTTCATCGAATATTTTATTCTTATCAACTTATAAGAAAATAAAGAATCCTTCGATCATCTAGTGCTCGAATTGTACCATAGTAGGATTCACTGGTAGCTTAGTCGATGTGATCGAAGATTTTGAAAGAGAGGTTTTGTTGGGGAAAGTTCCATTTAAGAAGATGGTGAGGGTTTTATTTGTAATACTTTATTGTCCAACATCTTATAATGTTATAATTGGTAGGTCTTGGCTATATATGATGCATGTAGTGGCTTCTACAGTTCACCAATGTTTGAAATATGTTGTGGGAGGTCAGGTATGCATTATCTGAAGTAGCCAAAAGGTAGCCCATGAATGTTATGTCACTTATCTTGCTCTAAATTCGTTCGAAGCAGTGCAAGTTGACAAAGAATAACAATCAATAGGGCCTTCTACCAAACCAAATGAGATATATGATCCGAGGGAGGCTCCTAGTGCGTTGATAACAGTTGAAGAAGTTGAAATTCATCGTTTGGTAGAAGGTAAAAGTGTTAAGGTTTGATCTAAATTATCGTTAAGATCAAAATAAAAAATGTTATCATTTTTATCTAATAATATACATGTATTTTCCGTTGCAATGAGGATATAACTAGAGTGCCAACCAACATGATTAGTCACAAATTATTTGTTCGATCTGATATTTAGCCAATGGTACAAAAAAGAAGATATTTTTCGAGAGAAAAATATGAAGCGATAGTCTGAGAAGTAGATAAACTAACCAAGGTGGGACATCTTAAAGAATCTCAATACCCTCTTTGGACAGCTAACCCAGTTTTAGTCAAGAAAAAATAAAAAATGGTATATGTGTATTGACTTTATATATCTCAATAAACTTGCCCCAAGGATCCAGTTCTAGTACCCCGGATAGATCAACTAATAGATTCTACCTCAGGGAACAAGCTGTTGTCATTTATAAATGCTTATTCAAGATATAATCACATACATATGGATTCGAATGATCAAGATCACACTACGTTCATCACTGAAAGGGGGCTTTATTGTTATAAGGTAATGCCTTTTGGGCTGAAGAATGTTGGTGCCACTTATCAACGACTGGTGAATAAAGAATTTTCCAATCAGATCAGAAGAAATGTAGAATTGTATACCAATGATATGACGGTTAAAATCCATAAGAAGGAATATCACATATCCGATCTCTTAGAATCTTTTTCTAACTTGGAGACCATCAATTTGAAGTTAAATCCTAAGAAATGTAACTTTGGGGTTCGATCTGGTAAGTTTTTTGGTTATATTATCAATGAAAAGGGAATTTAGATTGACTCATATCAGTTAAATGATTTGTTGGCTATAGATCCACCTTAGTATACTAAATAAGTTCAGGTACTGATTAGAAGATTGGCAACATTGAACCAATTTATTTCAAGGTCATCATATAAATGTGCTCAGTTTTTTCAAGTCTTAAGAAATGCTAAAGACTTTAATTGGTCTCCCAATTCTGACCAATCTTTCCTTGAGATCAAGAGACACTTATCCTCACCTAAAAATTTATTTAAACTTGTTGACGAGGAAAAGATTTACATGTATCTAGCAATATTAAAATATCCTGTAAGTGTTGTATTGGTAGAGGAAGTTGACAATTAACCCCGCCTTGTTTATTATATAAGAAAAAGTTTGTTGGAAGCTGACAAAAGATACATAAAATTAGAGAAATTGGCTTTAGTATTGGTAATAACAGCTCAAAATATAAGACCTTACCTCCAAGCATATTCTATCACAGTTTGAACCTCATTTACATTGAAAAATATGCTACAAACCGCTGACATATCGAGAAGAATGACTAAGTGGTCAGTTGAGTTTGGAGATTATGATATTGACTTTTCTCCCCGGACTACAATCAAAGCTCAAGTTGTGGCTAATTTGTCAGTAGAATTTTACTCCAAGAGGCCTCGTGAAGAAGCTCAAATCAATAAAACCAAAAAGAATAGGTGATCTGAACTGATGGTGGATCTAGTACAATGGGTTGTGGAACTGTAATTTGTCTAATCTCTCCCTATGTTGATTTCATGTATCAAGCTATACATTTTGGCTTCAGAGAATCCAACAATGAGTCAGAATATAAGGTGGCAATAGCTGGACTAAGGCTAGCTCAAATATGAGGTGCCAAGAGAGTCTGATTGATAAGTGATTCTCAGTTACTTATCCATCAAGCTCTAGGGCAATCTAAAACTAAGAAAGATCACTTGATAAAGTATATAGATGTATTAATAGAGGTTTCAATTGGTTTTGAACGTGTCAAAATATGAACATGTTTCAAGGTCGGAAACTTCTATGGCTGATTCCTTAGCCACTATAGCTTAATCTGAAGCATATCCTTGGATCCTAGTGTAATAGTGTCCTTCTATAGCCACAAAAACAGAAATAAAGGGTGAAGTGGAAGAAAGTCTACATGTATTAAACACACTCTCTAAAGACTAGAGAAATGAGATTCAAGAGTTTGTCATTAATGAAGTTTTACCTTCAGATAAGGTTTTGGCCAAAAATACAAAGTATAAAGATCATGGTTTTCTAGTTTTGAGGGGAGTTCTTTAGAAAAAAATCTTTCAACATGTCTCTGTTGTGCTGCTTCGGACCCAATGGATCTAAAAATGTTTTATAAGAATGCATCATGGTGAAGGGTCAGCACATGTGGCTACAAATTTTTAACTAGAAGAGTATTGTTAGCAGGATACTATTGGCCTACTATTATGGCATACACTAAAGATTTGGTAAAGAGGTGTGACCATTAGCAAAGGCATGGGAACGCAATCCATGTGCCGGCAGTCTCCATGGAAACTGTATCTAAACCAATACCCTTTAATAGATGGGGAATAGACCTTGTCGGGCTCCTTTCGATGGCTTCTAGGGTTGCCAAACCATAATAGTGGTAATAGATTATTTCTCCAAGTTGGTTGAAGCTGCACCTTTGTCTCGAAAAACATCTAAAGAAGTGATAAAGTTTATCCTCTCTAACATATGTTGCTGATCTGGAATTCTCAGGCGCATCGTTACTGATAATGGTCCTAAATTTTCCAATAAAGATATGGATAAATTTTGTACATAAAGAGTAATTCAACATTTTTTCACTTCTCTTTTCATCCTCAAGACAATGGACAAGTTGAAGTAGCAAATCTAAATTTTTTAACGAGTTTGAGAAACAATTTAGAGGGAGCACCTGGGAAATGACCAAGTTACTTACAAAAGGTACTATGGGCATACCAAACCACTCCTCACGCAACTACTAAAGTCTCTATTCGGTCTAGTTTATGGGATGGGTGCGATTACGCCTATAAAAGCTACCCTTCCTTCTTTCAGAGTTCAAAATTATCCCGAAGAGCAAAATAAGGTGGCTGTCAGGGCTCACTTGGATTACATCGAAGAAAAAAAGTGAAAGCTCATCTAAGAACTGTACATTACCAAGGCTTGATGAGGAACAAGTTTGCATTTAAAGTAAAAAAAGAAGATATTTTCAAATTAGAGATAAAGTGTTGAGAAAATTGTTATTTCACACTAACGAGAAAAATTTCGGAAAGCTAGCTCTGAATTGGGAATGACCATACATCATATATGAAAGAGTTAAGCAAGGAACATACAAGCTTCCAAACAAAGAAGGTAATCCTTTGAAGCACCCTCATAATTTTGAGCATCTCACGCTATATTTAGAATGAACTCATCGTGTAAATAGTTACTTTGCTTCACTTCAATATAAATATTTGCGGGGATACTCTTTCCTATCCTGGTGGCACGGGGAGGTTTTAATGAGGTGTCTGAATTTCAATATATATACTATATTTTGCCTTTAAAAAATGTTTTAACTATAATCGAATGGATTAAAGATTTATTACAGACTTATTTCCTTCAAATGGATTACCTTTGAATGACTCAGATGGATTAAAGACTTATTAAATACATATTTCATTCAAATGGATTACCTTTGAATGGATCAGATGCATTAAAGACTTATTAAAAGACTTATTGGCTTCAAATGAACTACCTTTCAATGGCTCAGATAAATTTAAGACTGATTAAGAGTTTACCGCATTTAAAGAAAATACCTTTAAATGGCTTGATCAAATTTAATATGTTGCTTTAGTTTTATCATCTTTAAGTAAGATCAGATATTAATGGAAGTATAAAAGAAAATATGACAAAATACAAAGTGGATAAAAGTAAAGATGGCATAAAATAATGATAAGGCCATAAAAGAAATCTGGTCAACATTACAAAAATACCTTGTATACAATAAAGACTTATGCAAACAGGGTTACTAGAAAATCTGATCAAAAAACAAAATGCCTTGCACATTTTAAAGACTTTGGTTACAAACACAAATTTAATAATAATAATTAACCTTAGGGATCGTTCCCTTCGGTCTTCTTCTCAACTTTTCCTTCTTCTTTTTCCTTTTCATGTTCACCATTATCCGAATCTTCTTCAGCATCATTATCAGACTCAGAATCATCTAAAGAAACACCTAGTTTATCATCATGTGCCATAATGTAAATAGGGATTTCCTTATATGGTACAAATTCCCACAACTTCCCAGTGGACCTTTTAGGAAAGGTTTCATGGAACAGCAATACCATATCTGATTTGATGAATTATTCTATTTGATTCATAGACTTCAATAAACCATCAACATATGCATACACAACATCAGATATATAATTTATATTATTCACTTTAAGATCAATGATTTCATTTTATTTCTTCTTCATAAGATATTCCACTTGTTTCTTCTCTTTCAATAAGTTTTGGAAGTTAACTTTGTCTTCTTCATATTATTCTTTCAAAAAGGAGATCTCTTTTTCAAATCACCAAACTTGAGTTGCAACTGATCGCGATCAGATTTCGATTGAACCAGCTCATCATCAAGAGTCTTCACCTCCTTATTAAGAATTTCCATTTTTTCTTTCTCTGAACCGATGCTACTTTTGTAGAGTTTGGTTTTTATTAAGAAGGGAAGTAATATCATTGACTTCAGATATTGCTTGCCTCTCCAAGTTAACTATTGGCCTTATGTACCATAATATTATACCATATGGAATTATGCTCACTGGACAACTCAAAAGACTCACCATCATATATCACAACATTGGCAATGGTGGTGGTTTGAGGAAACGTATTTTCAAAATCATCCTTGTCGAATTCACTCACATATAAGTTTATTAGGTCATCCAAATTAACATCACCCTCAACGGAAGGTTGATCAGTAGCAGGTTACTTTGGGAAGGGAGGGTCGGCAGGTACTTCTTCTTGTGGAGGAACCCCTGTAAGAATATTGGATGAAGGGCTTCGGATTGGAGTATGAACTCTGAACCACCAAAAACGTTTTTTTTTCGATCTCTTGTCAACACCCTTTGTGCTCCTTTTTTTACCTCTTTATTTCTTAACTGTTAGGGATTTTGAGGAATCTTTAATTTTCCCCACAATAGTTGTTACAGCTTCCAAAAGTGTTGCATCTATTTCATCTGAAGGTCAATTACTTCTCACCTAGGGAATAACTTGAGATGGTGCCTCAAGGTAACTGGGAGCTCTGTTTCTGGCTGGTATGAACAACTTTCCATCAGCTTCCTCAGTCCTCTTAAAAAACTTTGCAGGTCGAGCAGGGGTAGTGAGTTTTTTCCATGAGATCTCACGGATTGGATTTGTCCTCCTTATGTGAGTACTCACCATATTTCCTATAGTAAAACAGTTATGAAAATTGTTCGACCAGTTCTGAGCTGCCTATTGATGTAACTTGGTGAAAGTAACTCTTCCATATTCAAGATGCTGTGAGAATAGCTTCGAATATACTGTAAATGAAATTTGATATAAAAATCGATGTTTAAACTTGACAAAATAAATCTTTAAAAATAAAAAAAATACTTACATGAATACTTCAGTATTTTGTAAGTATACTCGGATTACCCTTAGAGGTAATTTTTCTCTCATTCTTCCAGGCACCACTAATAAAGAAAAATTAGGTTCTCCGGGGTTTATCAGCTTCCAATAAATCATTGACTACTTTGTAGTCATTTCCCATGTTAAAGTAATAAAAATGAATGTTATCACCAAATTGTTCCATGGGCATTAGAATATTTGAAAGTCTTGAAGCTACAATATTAGCCAAAATTGTAAACTAACCGTTGGGGCTAAGTTGGCTCGGACATAGCTTCATTAAATGAAAATATATTACAATATCTGGATCCAAAATGAACCTAATACCCCAATTGAGCACTTCGGGATATACCACAAATTCTCCCTCTTTGTAGTCCACCGGAGTTTCCTCAGGATTTGGAATCATGGCTTTGATTGGTTCGGGGAACCCCCATTTGCTTTGATGTTTACCCAAATTATTTGTATGATTATACATATAACATATTATTTGCATAGCCAGCATATACTTGACGCTAACTTTAGTAAAATTAGGGTTGACATTCCGAACCATACATTCTGGGAGTGGTTCGGATGCCACCAAAGGGGTTTTCTTTCTTTATTCTCGTTTTTCTTTTCGAGTATCCCTAGTGTATTCTGATGTCTCCAAAGATGTATCTTCACCACTATCATCCATTTTTTATTCCATCATCTGTGGACCCATCTCTGCTATATCACCAACCGGGTTGTCAGGATTATCTCTCTCAGTATGAAGAAACTAAGCAGAAGAAGATGCTGGAAGAGTTAAAGAAATTGTTTCCTCTTCAATTGATTGTTGTTGGGGGGAGATTGCTGGTGTCTGAAGAAACCTAATGGTTTTTCCGTTTCTTTTTATGTGTAAGGCTTGGTTTTAGCCTTAGAAAGTCTGGTAAGTCTTCGAGGAGTATTTTCTCTGATGTCTGACCCCATGACAATGAAAGTTGGTTTGGGTTTACGATTGTTAATGAATTTTTTTGTAGAAGTCTCAGTTGGCTGAGCAGGTTGGTTAACGATTATGGGAGATTGACCAGAATGGCTAAGTTTAGAAATGAAGGTTTGTTTACCAGATGAGGAACTACTATCTGGTTCTGGGATTTGAGTCACCTGAGAAGCAGGTAATCTGGCAGCAATTCTAGCATCCCTCTTTTCTTCTTCCAAATCTGACAAGATAAGCCAACCTTCTCTAATAAGTGCAGTCTTCATTATGAACATGCAAAACTTTAATAAGAAACAAGAAGAATTAGAGGTAAATCTAAGTAAAAGTCAGAGTTTTTATCTTTCTGAAACTATGAAAATCAATTTGTTTCTTACTCTAATAGTAGAAATAATGGAGATTAAACTCATAGATAAGTAAAAAATACTACTTAAATGATTAACTCTGGAATATAAACTAATGATGATAATTAGAGGGAGCTATTAAATATAGTCGTTAGGTTTCTCCAATAACTGTGTGACACGTATCATGAGAAAACTAATTGTTTAAAATTGTGCCCTTTCAATAAAAAAGGTTTTAATAACCCACTTCATATTCAGTTTGGAAATCCTTTATAGTATTATCTCTCCTAAAAGAATTCGGAAAGAGCTAAGGGGGCTATATCACGGTGGTCCATTGTCGTAATTCAGATTTTTCTTAAAGGGGTAATTCAGAGCTAATGATCAAAACTTGATGACTAAGCAGTTATCTAAGTGAATTGGTGACTCAGCTATATGCATAGTACCTTAAAGTATGGGTTTGGGGGCTCATAAAATGGACCCGAATAAGAAGATCCAACCCAAAAAGCCCATGGATATCCAGAGATAGTATAAATAGCCCAACCAACTTTATTAAAAGGGTTAGACGTTTTCCAATAACATAAAATACAAGCATCTTCTTTCTCTCACTACTCAGAATAAAATATTTAATATCATAAACCTACAAAATCCTCCATTTTACCCCATATATATATATATATATATATATATATATTTAATCATCATATATATATATATATATATATATTATCTAAATAAGCTTAGTCTAAATGTTAAAAAATAACTAATACATAATAATTTGTTTCTATCAACTCTAGTAGTTCATACAAAACCCGTAAGAATGGTTTATAAAAGATGCATATTATACCATTTTTACAAGTACATATTAGACATTTACCAAATAACCATACAAAAGTTATTTTACAAACAATACAAGATATATTCTAGAAAGATCTCTATCATAGGTTCCCATAAAATCTCACAAAGGTTCATAGATCAATTAGACCTCTTATTCATAATACACAAAATAGACTCACTAGTCTTCAAATCCAAACGTGGTCCTAATAAAAAAAACTTGAAAAGAAGCCGCCACTTATAATGATATAATATATTGATATATTTATTTATATAAGCATAGATATAATATACATAAATATTCTTAATAATTAAAAAGATATTATTATTTTCGTCCCTCCAAATGTAATAAAGAATTTATACACATATGATGTGTCTAAATTAATTTTACTAAAAAGAATTATATTGTTTTTCATATTTCAGATTTTATTTTCTTTTTCTTTTCTTTAAAAACATTGGTTAGAAGTTGTATGTCCTTAACTAACTCTGTAATAAATTTATACATAGGTATCCACTATTGATGATATACATATTTATAATAGTATTTACTATAATAGATCACATATTTGACATGGTCAGCTTCATGTATTATGACCGCACTTATCATATAGTTTTATATTACTCGATAAAAATAATAAGGTTTGTTATGATCAATTTGCCTAATAACATATGAGATGTTATGTAATTATTTAGTTTGAAATAAATTTATGTAAAAGATCTTGTTTCGTTCAAATATTTTTGAGTTATAAATAACTGAAAAATAAAAAAACATATATCGAAATTCTGAGAGCAAAACCAATTCATTATGGGCATACATCTTGTTAGCACGTGTACGTTTTTAATGATTTAAGGTGAGATTATTTCTGATGAATGTTAAATATAAAACTTTTAGGTGTAGGTCAGAAGTAACTCATTAACAAAGATATTAGCGGAGGACTATATGGGTATAGTTATCCTCAAGAGGCCTACGCACATGTGAAGCAAGATACACTTAGGCCAAGATCACTTAAATTTTTGTTCATCAACTATCCCAAATGAGTAAAATAGTATAGGTGGTGGTAATGAACCTAGACATCAGAAGGCTTTGATAAGCAGGGATGTGGTTCTAAAAAAATAGGACATACCATTAAAGAATGTGATAGAGACTTAACTTATTACTTCCAGGAAAATATGTGATGTTGATGATGAATTTGATTTACAAAGTGGAGCTGGTGATGCTTATGTTGAAGAAGATTTTGGTCCTAGTTCTATTTAGGGTCTTATAAAGGAATCTTAATAACTACATGAGTCCAAAGCAAATCAATGGTCTATTTTTACGAAGCCTCCAAATGATTAGATGGGAAATATATATATATGAAGTTGAAAATTACCAACTAACAAGGGATAGAGCACAATTACCAAGAAAATAACCACAAATGTATGGTTTTACCATTGTAATTGGTTATGTTTTATCTATTAAAATACATGGAGATGTTCTTGAACCCTAAGCATTTCATATTCTAATCAAGAGTAGTGATAAAAATAAGTGGTTTGCGATCATTAAATAACAACTAAGATCTCTCAAGAAGATGAACACTTGGATTATCGTGAAGCAAATTGAGCGTCAAAAGGTGGTTTGGATTAATAGATACTCAAGAGGAAGCCATGAATTCATGGTGTTGACTTACCCTGATACAAGGATAAGCCTGTGACTAAAGGTCTTACAAAAAACAATATTTTCGAATTCAATGAGATATTTTTATCGGTTGTGAAACAAACCTCCATTAGGGTTATGTTGTTAATTATTGCTAGATCAAATGAATGTTACTATACAATTCTTGCATGGTGAACTGGAAGAGACAATACACATGTATCAACCAAAAGGGTTTGAACGAGGGATGTAAGGTTATGTGTGTCGTTGAAAAGACCACTCTATGGGTTGAAACAGTCGTTAAGGCGGCATATAAGATTTATTATTTTATTATTTTATGATATCTATTAAGTGTATCCATAGCTGATACAATAATTATGTCTACTGGAATGATGAAACACACATAAAGAGACAAATTTTATTGTTGTTATATATGGATGACATACTAGTAGCCGGAAGATATAAAAGGAATATTAACGCAATATAGATCAATTAAAAAGAGAGTTTAAGATGAAATATACTGGATATGCTAAGAGGATACGTGGTGTTGATATCAAGAGAAACTATATGAAGGAGCATTCATTTGTATCTCAATAATAATATATATAGAAAGTCATAAGGAAGTTCTCGATGTCCGAAACAAAAGTGGTTGGAACTCACATGGGTTTCCAATTCAAATTTATTGCCACTCAAGCATCACCTAAAGCATCAGATAAGAAGTATATGCATGAGATACCGATGCCAATATTATTGGTAGCATTATGCATGCTATAATTTTCATGAGACCTGATCTTATCTATATCGTAAGTGTTTTAAGCAAATTTGTGTGAAATTCTGGAAAGCTGCATTCGCATATACTTGAGTGGCTCATAAAATACATGAAGGGCGTGACTGCTATGAGGATGTGTTATAATGAGAAGGATACGAGTGATATAATATTAAGAGGGTATGTGTTCCGATTATACAGGATCTTCGACATAAAGAACTCTATTTCAGTTATCTATTTATTATGCTTGAGGAAATGGTTAGTTGGAAGTCTTGTATACAGAATACTATTGCATAATCATCTATGGAAGCTGAGTATATGAGTGTTGCCGGAGCAATAAATGAAGTTATTTGGATGAAGATATTGTTAAGTGAGTTCACTAGTGTGGAGCAAGATGTAGTTTTGTTATGTGATAACACAAATTCTCTTCATTTAATAAACAATCTATATTTCTATGAATGAACTAAACCTTTAGACATTAAGTTGCATTTCATTCAAGACATGATGGATAATGAGAAAGTGAAGGTGGCTAAGATTGCTATTGAGGATATTTATTCAGATATTTTGGCCAAGGTATTATCGATTTTGGAGCTCACAAAGTGTAAAAGACGGGTGCAAGTTTGGGTTGTAGGTGAGCCAGTCTTTAAAGAGTAGACCACTAGGTAAAACAGAAATTGAATTACTATGAGCCTATATAGAGAATTGTTAAATTTCTACTAGTAGTAACTCGTCAACATGAATATTCTTGTAGGACTCATTGGGTATCGTTGGATCTATCCTGACATGTATTATGCAAGAACTTTTACAATATCTGAAGCTTGACTCGTGACTTAGTTACAAAGATTACTGATAATCCTAAAGGTTAAGACAAGCTGTCAAAGATTTATGACCATTACACTGAAGGTAATATGTGTTGAGCGAAATTGGCCGGTCCAAAGTAGGTTGGTCCAAAGCGAGTTGATATAAAGCACCACTTTGATCTGAAGCGTGTTGGACCGTAGCACCACTTCTCTACCGAAGAGGATTATTCTATTTTTTATATCTCTTATATTATTTGAGCCTCGTGATTCTCTATATTAATTGGGTATTTTATATTAATTAAAATATTATATTTATAAGGTTTCCTATATTAATGGATTAAGAGTTATTTCATTCGTTAATTAATGAGCTTTGATATAGAGCGTCTAGTGAAGAATTGGGATTTTTCATAAACCTAGAAGAAGATATTGTTATCCAATGTGTAATGTAATGATCTGAAGAGTAGTGTGAGAAGTATATTTCATAAATAAGTAATAAAATAGTTATAAGAATTTTAGAGATAAACGAGGTAAAAGATAACACTAAAGAAAGAATTTTCTTAATCACGTCATCTTTTGGTACAAAGAGTGATTGAGTCTTTTTGTGTTTGTGAGTCTTTCTATTACCTGTTTATTTGTTTCTCTTCTTGAACATGATAATTAGATTGCTATTTCATAGGTTTATTTAATCATATATTGGTTCTTGCCATACCGAACGGTTGTGATTTCCCCAAACAACAACATACAAACTTTAATTCATTGTTTATTTATACCGTAGGGATGGTTTTATATTGTATATTCTTAATTTCTCAAACATCTCATTGAGATCATTTTATATTATAACTTTTTAATTTCTCAAACATCTCTTTGAGATCAAGTCGATTGGTAGTATCATTATTATTATTTCATTACGGGTATACCATTTATGTATATCTCAATATTTATATTGAATTGTTTGAAAATATATGATCAAAATCCTGTATTAGATTTCTATTGTATTTTTACACAAAATAGATTTAATTATAATTACCTGGATTTTTTTAGTGTAAAAATGTATTTTCTTTATTGTTTTGTTGTATTTTATTTTGTTTTATATTTAGTATGCTTATATGAAATATACTAATATGTCACGTGATGTTGCATTTTTTAGTTGATAACTTTTTTGTTAGATAAACTAATATTTGTGACAAACTTAATTAGAAATTTGTGAAATCTATGTAATATACCGTTTTTTATGACTTTATTTCCATTATACTAGCGGTTGGTTATCAAAGGTTTTGATAGACCTTTTGGATAACTGATTGTACCAATTTAGTGTGTCATATCTTATATCATGAACAACATTTTGTATAGAATTTTGTTTTTATTTTTGCATTTGAAAACTTTGACAACTTTTTTGAGAATATGCTAAGGAAATGGAATATAATTTGGTGTTTTGTGTTTATATGAGCTCTTATACTCATGTTATGAGCATAATTTTGGTTGTTTATGTCCGAACATTTGTATCATCTCATCTTAGTGGACTTGGTCGGTAGATGAGCTTGAATGCATGTCATGTGGTCATCATTTAAATAGTTTTTGCGTTATAAATACATGTTTTATTTTGAATATCAATTTGAATTGATCATGATAGACTTGTATCATTGTTATGACAAATTGTAACCACACGAGCATCATGATTTTAACGGAAATTGACTATGTACGCATTTATGTTTTGAGGGTTGACTGACTATATAGTTTATCCGTACGTAGTGGTAATGTTTCACTTCAAATTTTTAGATTTTTTTAGAAAATGATTCATTATAATTCTCAATGCCACATATGATAACATTTTATAATATTTTTTCTATAAAAATTGGTTAAGGGTAAACTATTTAAACAAAAATGTATAATAATTTTAAAATAAAAAAACAAAAATAATAAATAATAAATAAAAATATTATAAAGTAGTTATATGACTACTCTTTTATTTATCTTTGATATATATTATATTAGTTATTTTTTTTTACTTATATGTAAAATATGTATTTACGTAGAAATAATACTTTTAGTTTTTTTTTTTAAATTGCTTTTGGTTTAATGAATATTATTTTAATACTAATAGTTTAGATTAATCCATATTTTTAAATAAAATAATAATAAAATATTAGAAATTAAATCGAAAAAAAATATAAATAAAAAATATTACCATAATGATAGTAAATAGCAAGTGTAATTTGATTCATAATTCGGTTCAAATAAATCTCAACAAAATTCCAAAATATATTACTGGCACACCAGATTAAAATAATAATAATGATATTCATTAAATTTAACTTTAATTTATATAAATACAAAATATATTGATTGTAAAAATAGATATATAAGATTAATTTTATTTAAAATAAACTATATCTTATACCAATATGTTTGATTTGTTTTTTTATTTTTTATTCACGGAATAATATATATATATATATATATTATTATATATATATATATATATATATCCATATATCAAATGAATTTTAAATTCTCGATAGTATAACTATTTATACCAATCAATTTTTTTAATAAATATCTTTTGAAGGAAACAAACATTTTATTTTATTTTTTTAGTCTGTAATTTTTAAATATTAATGCATATAAGTTCAAAATATAAAAAAGAAAATTATGTGCTAAAATAATTTAACAACCTAGTTGTTTTGATCAATTCTTTTAAATATACTAACAAGTGGTATAAAAATCAACTAATCATTATAATTAATAATTATCTATATTTGAGTTTTATTTAACTTTAGGAATTGATTTATTTAAGATTATAAATTATAATTATTTTATAGTATTTATCCGCATTTCGTTAGACATATTTGTTTTTTTATAAAATTATAGATGATGGACGATAGAGGTGTCAAACGGTTTGAACCATCGGAACCGTTTAATAGAGAATCACGGATTGCGGTCCTACCGGGTTGCGGTCCTGCCGGTTTATTCCTTATGCGGTTCTGCCGGTTTCGCAGTTAAACCACCGGTTGAAACCACCCGACAAACCATTTAAGAACCGTTTATCAAAATATTTTATAATGTTATTTAAAATTAATTTGTAAGTGTTAATTGAATCTAATATATGTACCATATAAACGATTTAATTATGCTATTTAATGTATTTTAATTTAAATATGTTATCATTTAAAATTCTATAATCAAGCAATTAAATTCTAAAAATATAATTTTAATTTGATTTTGGTATGTTTGATTATATTTATGTATTTAAGATATTTTATTTAATATTAGGTAGATATTAAATAAAATATATACATCTAATTGTATTTTGATTACAACTTTCAATATTTGTAAAAATATTTTTTTCCATTATAAAAATAAAAATTTGATATGAAGTCAAATATTTATTATATTTCTTAATTTTAGTTACATAGTAATCATAATGAGACAATTTTAAAAAGGTCTCTTATTGCCTTTTCATTTCTCCTATATGGTAATCATAATATTGAAGTGGATTAAATTTGTAGATTAATTATGAAAATTAATCAAATATTAGTGATGATAAATGTAACAAAAAATAAAGCATATTGTATATATATACTTCACAATTATGCTAGTTAATTTAAACGTTGTTTTCATCCGGACTCCCGATATAAACTATTAAGGAGATTAACATTATCAACAATATAAACTATTTATTCGGATCGAAAATGAATAGTAACAAAATTATTTTTATCAAAAATAGATAATCGATAGATTCAATCCACACAGATATTAATTTTTAGATAATCAATAAAATAATTATAATCCAAATTAACTTGTTAATAATATAAAATTTCTTTCAATAAACTAGAAAAAAGGAAGAGTTAATAATATAAAATTTCTTTCAATAATCTAGAGAATTCAATATTTTATTTTTCATAAAATTATTAAAATTATTTAAAAAATAATAGTTCGAAAAATCTATTTATAGAGTTATAATTTTTTTTTTTAAAAATAATAGTTCGAATTTCACATTTATATAAAAAAAAATTATTTTTGTAAAAATATTAGTGCGAAATCCTATATATAGAGTTTTGATTTTTTTTAAATAGTTTAAAGTGCATACACTTATAATTTTTTTTATACAATTTTTTTTTTAAAAAAATAATCACGGATGACGTCAGCAAGTGACGTCATCCGTGACGTCACCCGTGCGGACCATCCGGTCAGACGTGCGGATGATTCGCCCGTTCAAACCTACTACGGCTAGTTAAATCAAACTAGCCATAGCAGGTCTGGGGCATCCGGACGAATCTCCGGATAGTCCGGACATTTTTATTTTTTCAAAATTTTTAAATTTTTTTTTGGGTCTCCCTTATAAATAGAGGAGACCCCAACTCCAACCTCACACACTCTCTAAATTTACTATAAACTCTCTAAATCTCTCTACTTGTTTTAGAGTTTTTTATAAAACTTAACTTTCTTATTTTACATATTGTAGTTCTATTTTCGAAATAGTTAGATTCTTTTTTCGAAAAATAATTGTTATTAGCTTTTATTAGTTATTATTTGTGATTATCTCAAATTTCCAATGGCGTTTTGTGGCTTCAACAACAGGTTAGGACAAGCAACTCCAAAAACTGATTTTTCGGAATTTTCTTCTTTTATGATGCTCTACCCGAGAGGGATCCGATCACACGACGCGTAAAATCTGCCACTGAACCTACGAATATGAGTAAGACCGTCAAATAAACTTTTAGTTTGAAAATTTTCGATAAGGAGAGACGAAGCGTCAAACCTGCTAGTACTACACGTACGACTTTGAGTAAGACCGTCAAACCAACTTTTAGTTCTAAAATGGTCGACAAGGTGACACGAAGTGTCAAACACCTAACTATAACTAAGAGTAAGGCCGTTGTTCCTAAACAAAGTCTTAGTACGAAGACGAAGATGATCGATTTGATTGTTGCTACCTTAAGTAAGGTTAATCGTGAGATTCGAGGACAAGTTTTGGGAGGTCTATTACAAATTGCAGTTACTGTTGAGAAAGTTTTGCGACTTAAAAAAGTGGTTAGCGACAAGAGACTAAAAAATGTATTTTAGCATTTGTAATATTAAATATTTTAATATAACTTGTAATATTTTAGCATTTGTAATATTAAATATTTTAATATAACTTGTAATATTTTAGCATGATAAAATATGATTTTGGTTTAAAAAATAATAAATAACACTTGTAATATTTAAAACCAAATCACAATAATAAAATTCAAAATGCCATATTAAGATTATAACAATATAACTTAAAAATAATAAATAACACTTGTAATATTTAAAACCTAATCACAATAATAAAATTCAAAATGTAATATTAAAATTATAACAATATAACTTGTAATATTTTTGCATAATAAAATATGATTTTGGTTTAAAAAATAATAAATAACACTTGTAATATTTAAAACCAAATCACAATATATTCAAAATGTAATATTAAAATTATAACAATATAACTTAAAAATAATAAATAACACTTGTAATATTTAAAACTAAATCACAATAATAAAATTCAAAATGCCATATTAAAATTATAACAATATAACTTAAAAATAATAAATAACACTTGTAATATTTAAAACCTAATCACAATCATAAAATTCAAAATGTAATATTAAAATTATAACAATATAACTTGTAATATTTTTGCATGATAAAATATGATTTTGGTTTAAAAAATAATAAATAACACTTCTAATATTTAAAACCAAATCACAAAAATAAAATTCAATATGTAATATTAAAATTATAACCATAGAATTTGTAATATTTTAACATGATAAGATATAGTTTTGGTTTGTAATATTAAAACCAACCCTACTAATATTAGATCTTAAAGAATAATAATAATAATAATAATAATATTCAAAATGTGATAATAATATAATTAATATTTAAAATTTTGGACTATATAATAATTACAACACTTAAAATATTAATAACCAAAACAAATTAATACTAACCAAAATGTAATAATAATTTTATAATCATATGCAATATCTCAATATTTTTTAAATATAACTTAACATATGATTTTGGTTATAAAATAATTAAAACATTTATAATATTTACAAATAAACCGTGGTTTTGCAGTCCTGACTGTTTGCAGTTCTAATGGTTTGCGGTCCCGCCGGTTTGCGGTCCTAATGGACCAGTTTCACAGTTAAACCACCCGTTCATAAACAGATTTCCAGTTTTGAACCGCTGTTCTGAACCATTTGCCACCCTAATGAATGATGACATTTTAAACATTGTTTTTGCGTGAAAATGTGTTTAGAATCTCTATTATATGCAGAAGGTACCTGAGTTGTCACTGTCAGATGCAAAAGGATTACTCCTCTCCTCCTGACCTGAGGCTGAGGGTAAGACACTGCCGTCCAATTATCTGCAAAAGTGGCGCCGTTTAGATGAGGAGTGGATAGGGACCTGATGGACGGTACAAACAACGACAGAGACTTCGAAATATAAATGATTAGTATATCTGTCTGGTTGTGAAGTTAAATTATTAATTTATACTACTCCAATAGTCTCTGGTATGGACAGAATCAAAAGCTTCCACAAATAAGGCATGTGGGCGTGGTATGGACAGAATTCCATTCAATCAAATCTCTCAAGTCTTAACCGTCCATCCCGTTAAAATATTCCTATTCTAGATTTACTATTACAAACTAAACTATACAGTTATATGTTTTAAGCTTTTGCTAAATTAGGATCTAATTTTTGTTAACCATTTCCAAAATATTGAAAATCTTTTTAATTCAATAGTCAAAGACGGTTTTATTTTTTGACCAAATTTTTTTATTTTTGTCTTGTAGTGGAATGTGGGTATGGTTAACCAAATATAGAAGAATACAAAATTACTCCTCCAAACAACTCTCTTATACTCAACACTTAACAAAAACTTCAAAAACTTAAAAAAAAAAAATCAAAAACTCCAAAAAATACAAAAACTCTCAAACTCACAAATAAATTCTCAAACCTCCAAAAATCAATAATTTTTTTTAAATTCGAAATAATCGAAGGATGGACTCGGAATGTGAGAAGCTTGCTGAGGAGCATGAGACTCCAAATATGGTAGTTGTTCAAACCAATCTTTTTAAAAAAGTTTCCATTTTAGTAGACCTTCTAGATATAGAAAGATGGAATCCGAGCTACCCTGCCGGTTGAACCCTTCTTAACCGGTGGGGACGAGGAATCTGCATAATTTTTGTATGAAGGTTCCCCGTCGGGGCAGTCCATGTCCGACCGGCGGTGTCATCGAATCCCACCCGCCGGTTGAAGGCTTAGTTCCCCGTCGGGGTTGTTTTTCTATACCCGGCGGTTGATACCCCTTGGTTTTAAGCACATATGGGGGTTGATTTTATGGTAGACCCCCGCCGGCTGGAGTATATTCAACCGTCGGGTGAGAATGTCCCCGCCGGTGAGTGGATTTTCACCCGGCGGTGTGACAATGTCCCAGCCGGGGTAGAGGTACTTAACCGTCGGGGGTAGAGCATAGCCGCCGGTTGGACAAATATTAACCGACGGTTTAGATCTTCCACGGTGGTTGGAGTATTATGTCTATGCTCATAATTTACGGTTTTTTTGTATAGGATGAAGAGTTAAAGGCTGGAGATAGAGATTTAAAGGATGACTTAAAAGATGAGGAGTCAAATGATGATTTGTATAGTTCGTGCATGGTGAATGAGGAGGAGGAGGAAATACCGATGCCTTGCTCCGTCGATTATAGCGAGTTGTTCAGCACCAAATCTCACTACTACTCTGAGGCAGAGTTGATTGAATGGGTTAAGCAAACTGCAATAGATAACGAGTTTGTGATTATTTTACGTCGATGCGATAGACATGATCGTAAAACTCCGAGAATAGAGTTTGTGTGTGAAAGATCTGGAGTTTACACAAAATTGGTGGATCCCAAGGATCTAAAGAGGAAGTCTACCGGAACGAAAAAATGTGGATTCCCTTTCACCCTTAAAAGAAATAAAAAATAGGTGATGATTTGTGGGGAATAGAGGTCGAATGCGGCCTTCACAATCACGATACTACATTCTACAAAGAAGGTTATTCCTACGTGGTACGCTTTAACAAAATAGAGATGGAATTCGTGGTTAGTTCTACGAAAATGGGATCCCGTCCTCGTGATATTCTTAGTGGAGTGAAGAAATTGAACCCTAAGAATTCGTCTTTAATGCGCACCGTGTACAACGCTCAACTAAAACACCGCAAGCTCGAGAAAGGTGATCGGTCGCAATTCTAATACTTGTTGGGTGAACTAAAGCGACTAAACTACTACAAATTCCATAGAAAGTCCGAAGACGGAAGCGATGTCATAGGCGAGATTATTTTTGCGCACCCAGGTAGTTTGGATTTGTTACGGACATTTCCGAACGTCATTGAAATGGATAACACGTACAAGGTGATCAAATACGGGATGCCGTTGTACGATGTCTTCGGTGCGACTTGTACCGGGAAAACATTCTACATTGGATTTGCGTTTATGTCGGGAGAAAAATTCGAGAGCTACAAATGGGTGTTAGGGTGCTTACATTCGTTGATGGTAACTCACTTCATCAAATTACCATCCATTGTTTTGACAGATAGAGACTTGGCGCTTGTGAAGGCGGTGGAGGAAGTGTTCTCTAATGCAACACACATGTTGTGTCGATGGCACATCAACATGAACGTCCTAGGAAAAACGAAAAAGATCATAAATGAGAAGAAATTTTCCAACGCCTTCTTGAAAGTTTGGAATCAAATGATGTTGGCGGAAACTGAATTAGCCTACGAGAAAAATCGGTCGAAATTGCACCGTGACTTCAAAGAGTATCCGCAAGAAATTGAGTATACCGAAAGTTGGCTAGGGCCGTACGGTGACAAGTTTGTCACGTGAAGAACTAATAAGTGGATGAATTTTGGTAACCAAACCAAAAACCGCGTGGAGAGCACTCATTCGAGCCTCAAGCGTTTCATCGGTACGAGCAAAGGTAACTTTAAATCTTTTTTGTTGAAGTTGAAGACTTTGATCGAATTGCAACACGGGGACATCAAGGGTTCTTTTGAAAATAGCCGGTTGTTGGCCCTACCTAAATTCACAAACATTTTGTATGGTAAACTAAAAAGCAACATCTCCCACCATGCTATGGACCTTTTGTCCGACGAAGTAGAATGTGCCCGCAACATGACAATCGCGCGGGACATGCCTTGCGGTTGTGCCATACGAACTACGCACGGTATGCCTTGCGCGCACAAAATCTATGAGTTTGTTGCGAAAGGGTTAGAGGTGCCGCTAGAGTTATTTATGAAAATTGGAAGAGGTTAGACATCCTACTTCGTACCAACCTCTCGACGATCGAGCAACTTAAAGCCAAACTTGACAAACTAGTATGCGATGTCATGGCGTCCAATGATGAAACACGCATAGAGCACGTATATAAAAAATATGGTTTGCCGTTTTCCATCCCGAAACAACTAACATTTTGGAGCCATTGGTTAAGCAAAAAGTGCGCGGTCTTCCACCTAACAAACGTAAGTTATCTATTGTCGCTGATGATACATCCACTAAACGCAAAAAAAGCAAGCACGAGTACATTCTCGAATCGAAAAATGCTAGTACGCCATCCTTACTTGGAGACTTCAAACTTTCGACCGCAACCTCAAGTAAAGGGAAAAAAATGTCGGGGCCTAAACGTGGTTCGGAAAGCGCCCCCGCTCGTACGAAAGGTAGCGATATTCCAATGCAAGCAAGTGGGACAATGATTTGTAGTGGAATGGTGGGTTGTAGGTCAAGCTCTACAATGCCGGTGAAGGCAAGTTTTGTAGACCCTAAAGGATACATGAACCAATTACCCATCTATATTAGACCTTTCGTAGAGTCCATTAGCGATGTTAAATCTGATGGCCATTGCGGGTACCGCTCGATAGCGTACGCCTTGAACGAGTAGCAATATGGGTGGAGGTTGATAAGGGATGCCCTTTACAACGAGCTGATGGATTACACATCCGTCTACATTAAAATATTTACTAGCATGGAGGATTTGATTGATGTTGCAGAGCGTGTGAAATGTTCTAATGATGTGGGTACTAAAGACCATTGGATGTCCATGCCCGAGATGGGAGTGGCAATTGCATATGCATTTAACTGCATACTCCATTTTGTTGGGCTATACCGAAATGGGGATGTTGGTTTTACTTTTCTTCTGCTAAGAGGTGCACCTCCTCAGATGCCAACCCGGTTGGAAATCGGATTGGGTTGGGTCAACTCCAACCATTTCGTGAACGTAAGTATTCATACAAGGGGTGTGTTAATGTTAATTTAAATATAAAAAAATTCATTTTATCGTGTTTTCGTTTTGTAGCTTGCGATTAAGGCAGAGGCCCTATGTGCGAGGATACATCCTTGTTGCTTAAAGTTGTGTTCACCAGAAGCAGAAGGCTGGACATTGCCGATTGCATCTCGTTACAAGAAATACGAAGAGCTTAAAAATAGTTACCCTGAAGTAACCGATTTATCCATTTTTGCTTGATGACTAGACGATTGTAATGAATGTAAACTTTGGATGCTTTTTGTTTGGATGTTTATCTTAAAAACAATAACGCTTAAACTTCTTAATATGTTGATTGCATCAAAACATTACACTTTAATCAAAATCATTGCATAATTAGAACAACATAAGAAAATAACTTAAAACAAATGATAGATAAGTTAACCCTGAGTTAGCATAGCACGCTCAGTTTCATGGAGACGGATAGTTCCATCGATACTCATAGCATTTCTCGAATAGATATTCCTCTTCCTCACTACTTCCTTCGGGAGTTGAGCTAGTATCAACGGTGCTGGCTATTGCGTCGGCTATTTCTTGCTCCATTTGTTGCATCGCACGTGACATCATCTCCTGTGTAATTGTACTCTAGAATCCCATGTTGAATACATTTTGGACTTTGCTTCGGACTTCGTAAGGTAGTGACTCAATCTGTATAGTCACTGTTTTAAGATAAGCTAACCTATCGGCCACTTCTTCGCGTCCGCGTGTTCGGGGCATTAAACATCCTGGACATGATGCCTCCCTACCATGGTTGAAGAACATTTTGCACAAAACCGCATCGACGAAACCAGGAATCTCCTCTTGCATTGTACCTCTCACGAAGTCAAATGCGTTTCGGAGGTTTGCATCTTCGTGCATGTTCCATCCTGAATCACCCATTGTTATATCTTGAATGTTTAGTTTCATTGTATGATTCTAGTATTTACAGACTCGTAGTCGGTGCTTCACTTCTAAAATAATTAGCGGGAAAGTGTGTTTTTAATCCCGCGTAAAATGTTTTGAGGCGGGAAGGCTATAATTGTCCGCCACCGTCGGGGCCAAAATTTTCAACCGGAGGGGTGAAAACTCCTCCGGCGGTCCTGAATTTTCACACCGCCGGGGTATAGTTCGTACTCCATTCTTCACACAACTTGTTGTGTGGGTTTCCCAACCCCCGGTTGGGATATTCCAACCCGCCGAGGTTGAGTGAATACCCCGTCAGGGTTATGGTGCCAATGTTTCGTTTCACTTGATGAGGAATTACGTTTAGGTCCCCCGCCGGTGAATCATATATCACCCGCCGGGTGACATATGTCCCCGGCGGTTGAGTGATTTGTAGCCGTCGGGGTAGAGTGAATATGTAACTAAATTGAAAGAGATAAATTATGAACGGTTGAAAGCAAACGCGGTGATTTGTAAAATACATAAATATTAAACAAAAACTAGAAACTCAAACAATGACTTGACAAAGCATAGGGGCTCACCAAAACATAAAAACTTAGCATTACATAAGAAATGAGCATAATAACAACATTTCAAAACATAAATAATAAAAACACGTTCGAAGACGACACATTGCACTATTAGTAGTCGTATCGCAAGCTGTCAAAAATATCATTGTCATCCTCCCTTTCCATAACCATATCCTCCACATATGCTACCATATCCCTAGTGATATAGTCGCAGACTGTTATGTCCCAGACCTTACTACCTCCTCTTTTATTCTCCGTGGTATGAACAACAACTTCGTGAGCGGTTGGACAAAAAGGTACCGTCTCTTCATTTCGTCACAGCTGCACACAACAACACATCCAGTTCGTAAATGACCGTAGTTGTAATACATATGGCATAAGACCCTTTCAAAAAATGTGTCACTCGTATCTTCACCCAACTCCGCGCGGGAAACCTTCACTGCTTTAAGCATATAGTAGTCTTTATTAGGCGTAAACTCCATTTGTTTTTTAGTGTTTGATGGATGTCATGTTTCTTGATAATACCTGGT
The DNA here is from genome assembly GCA_036936605.1 of Limnanthes douglasii subsp. nivea. NCBI lineage: Eukaryota > Viridiplantae > Streptophyta > Magnoliopsida > Brassicales > Limnanthaceae > Limnanthes > Limnanthes douglasii. Next base: position 170,327,542 of record JAUPFV010000003.1, read on the forward strand.
GGGAGACTCATTTAGTTTGTTCATAGTAGTTCACCGCCGGGTCAGACATTTTCAACCGCTGGTTGAAATACTACCCCGGCGGGGTGAAAACTCCCCCGGCGGTGTAGAATTTTCAAGCCGCCGGGGTGATTGCGAACAATTGACTTCGAATGGGTATGGGACATTGGCCTTGGACCCTGCTGGGTCAGACATTTTCAACCTCCGGTTGAAATACTACCCCGGCGGGGTGAAAACTCCCCCGACGGTGTAGAATTTTCATCCTGGCGGGGTGATTCTCAATAACAGACTTAGAATTGGTATGGGACATTGGACTAAGACCCCGCCGGGCCACAAATTCTCACCTGCCGGTTGACAATGTCCCCCGTGGTTGACTAATTGTCAACCGGCGGGGTTGTTGAATGGAAAATTCAAATTTTCCACTCGCCCTCAACCGGCGGGTGAAAATATGTCAACCGCCGGGTGACATATTAACCGCCAGGGTTGTTGTCAACCGGGGGGTGGAAAGTGTTCCACCGCCGGGGTGAATGAATTCCAAACACAAAAAAGTATACACTTGTACAATATGTCGACCGCTTCTTCCATGTTTACGGATTAAATAGAAAACGTTTTTTTGTTGAATTCATGGTACAATGACAAACAATATACAAAATGACATTATATTACGCGAACAATGTAGTTAACAACAAATTGAAAACAAGAGTATCGTGATCATGGTAAAACAAAACAAAATGTAAAACATAGAAAACACAATCCACAAAATGTAGTTCGCAAACTAAAACAACATGCAAATGACGAATGCGACTACCATAATCAAAAGCCACGGACTACTGATCTCTAACACCTTCTTTGCAAACGACATGAGCTCGTCAGAGGAATTGTCTAACGGCCGAACACGATTAATCGTGTTTATCTCATCAACCGCGGACCTCTCGGTAAGAATACGAGACGTGATGTTAAACCAACCGTACCTCTTCATGTACTCCTTGTACTGTGGGGATGGCGTGTGCCTACTCCCTTCCAATGGCCTCGAGTACCTATCGATAACATAAAGGTGCTCCTTCCAGTTCGTCTAGTGCCTCCCATGCAGCGTATAACGGAGATGGTCTCCTCTTTGCAGATCGGTTCTAGCCACAAGGGGGTCTAGCGGGTTTTCCTAGATCCAACCAAACTACCTCATCACTCGGTCCGGGTGATATGATTTTCTTACTAGCATAAGGCGAATAGGGTTGCGATATAACCCTATTGCCTGCTCCAGCCACACTTCACGTACATCATCGTAAAGTCGGAATATCACCTAAAAAAAGAAATTACTCATAAAATCATATAATTAATAGACAAATAATAATAATATACGTAAACAACAATACTTACTTCTATCTCTCCTTGCGCCGTGAGGATGCCATGCTAGTAAGGCTTCCCGCGAGCTACTGATCCCGTGATCCTTTTGGGCAACCACTCTAGCATTTTTGGATCGGTCGGGCTATAACCGCTATTAACCGCCGCCCGGAAGATGGGAAAGTGGTTGTAGATCCAACATTCCATCAGGGCCGAAAACCCGACCAAGCTCTTCAAGGAGTTCTTTGAAATGCCTCCCAAGCATTTGTACAACCACACGAGTGCACATGTACCCCATGCATACTTACAGAGGTCAGATAAATCCTCGAGGTAATGAATACAATCGCACTGGATATTCTTCTGGCTCGTGTTTGCGAATATGGTACACCCAAGGAAGAACATGATGTATTCCCTAGCAGTTGATTTCTTCATCTCCACAGTGAGGTCGGTATTGGAATCCAAATACTCCTCCTCGGAAAATGTCGTCCGTAGCCATCGGAGGCCAAATCCACTCCCGTCATGCGCCTTCATATCCTCCCGCACAACATGCGCCAAAACTCCCAACAAATATGCATAACGTGCATATGTCGTACCTATATCCTCCATCCTAAAGGCGTCGATAATTCTCCCCTCGATCGGGAGGCCAATGATGAGATACATGTCATCTAGCGTGATGGTCATCTCCCGAACGTAAACTGGAAGGTGTTGGTCTCTTGATACCACCTCTCAATGAACACCTCCGCCAACTGTACGTGCGTGTTGAACTTTGGAAGATGGCGCATTAGTGGCCAGAACGGTTTCTCTTCCAACAAAGCTTTGACACCCAATTGCTTGCTAAGGTCCCGCTGACCGAGCAGACCGTACTTCGACTGGACGGTGATACTAGATCGTGCCTGTAAAAAACCCAAACACAGATATAATTTGAACAAAACACTTTCACAAATAAAACAGTTAAACTAATAACAAAATATAAGTTAATCCAAAATTCAAAAACTTACATCGTCCATGAATGTGTAGTACGCCTCATGCTGCGCGTACTCCGGGAACAAAAGGATATTGTTTTGGGATAAAAAAAAGTGCATCCATCCTTCCGGATCAGTAGGACGTCCAACCGTACCCTCTCTTCGAGGTGGTGGCATACGGACCTCAGTTTCCTCCTCCGTATCCTCCTCATCAACAAGTCCACACCCTCGACTACGCGTCTCTCGTGGAGGAGAGGGCTGTACTCCGCGCTCCCTCGTGCTGACATATTTGTTATGCCGCAATGAGCGTTCAATCTGACCCGTGCGTACCGCACGTTCGGTCTGATCTTCACGTTCGGGCCGATCACCGCGTTCGGCCCGATCACCGCATTCGGTCCGATCAACCCTTGGTCGTACGTTGACTTCACCTTTTTTTACAAAGGAACTTCTTCCCGTTTACGCCTCACCTTCTTTTTTCCCTTCTCTTTTTTAGGTCTAGGTGCCTCGTGCTTGCAAGAAGAAAGGTAAGTACGTTAGAAAGTTTACAAAATATATTAGGTCCCTGCCGGGTGAGGGTGGGTTCACCCGGCGGGGAACAATTATTATTTCATTAAATTGAATTTCCACCCCGGCAGGTGAGTCCAGCCTCACCCGGCGGGGATGCTATAAAAACCTGCAAAAAAATAACTACCCCGCCGGGTGAACCCACCCTCACCCGGCGGGGTAGTATAATCACCTGCAAAAAAATACCATCCCCGCCGGTTGGACATGTTGTCACCCGACGGGGGAAGCGCGAACCAGTGAGTTCCGCCATTGAAGGACCTCGATTAGTTTTATAAATATACCTCTAAAACACGAAATCATCCACAACAAAACACTCCTACCATCACAATACTACTATAAACACGAATGTAAATAGAAATTTCCCTATTCTATCAATAAAACTACCATAAATCTACAAAAACCAAAAACAAAAGTAAGAAAAACAAGATTTAGAGATGTTAACTCACTCTTTTCCTTTCCCCATTCTTGTTGTTGACTGAGTGTGAAGAGGAGTTTCTGTGGAACGAGAAGAGGAGTTGAAGTTGGAGCTGATTTGGATTTGGTGTTTTGGAGGTTTGAAGAAGAGAGGATGAAGAAGAAGAGAGGATGAGTGTTTTGGGGCTGATTTGTTTTGGGAATGCTTAGCCTTTAGGTTTAGAACTTAGTAAAAGAATAGGGGGTGTTTTGGGTAAAAAATTGGGGCTATTTAAAATTTATGTGGGTATAGTTATAATTGGGGCTGCTTATCGAAAAGGGCCCTAATTTAGCCAAAGCTTATGTTTTATCGTTACAAAATTCAGCCATGTTTAAGAGTTTATCATTTTTTTTAATGTGAATATTAAAATTTAATTTGCATATATTGATTTAGTTGAATAAAATAATTAAACAAAACACAAAATATCTGAAACTATTATTTGTTTTTTAATAGTTTTATTTAAATACTTTTAATATTTTTTAAATTTTTTTAATTAATATTTTATTAGATTTTTTTACTAAATTTGTAAAGTTGTTGTAATTTTTTTAAAGTAAAATTAAACTTTCATTGATAATAAGAGGCCTATAAATACTTTAATGGTACATTAGCGGTGTTGGATTTCTGGGCTAATATCATCGACAATTTCAGATTTACCCATTGGATTTATAGAAAATCCATCAGATTTATAACCCTAAAAAAATCTGTGGCTCTCTCGCTTTGACGAAGCTGCATTTTCCTACCTAATAGGTCTCATTGTATTTAAATCATCACAAGGTGAAAACCACCATTCAGATGCATTTAGCTTTGATCGGTTGGGTGACTTATACCATGAAACTATTCAACAACAGCAACTCGCGATTGAGACTTCAAAATACACTAATCTGAAGAGCTTGTAGGGTTGAAATTGTTGTTCAAGCTCAAAGAAAGTATGGGAATTGCATCAAAGGAAAGCATAGCTGGACGAATTCATCATGGATCAGGCTCGATTACAACATAAACCTTCTTCAAGTAGCAGCATCCAATCCTTAATAATGGGATGAGATTCCTAAAAAACTACTATGAGGCGCGAAACACAATTGACGTTGGAGACAGGGACTCATGGATGGGAAGGGAGCTGAAGCCTAGGTCACTAGGAACATGATCCAATCAGCCCAGAAATTTTGCACATGTAAGCTATTTGTTGATTCAATCTTATTGGCTGCAACAATGCACTAGAGGTGCCAGTGATGTCTGGCAGACCCTTTGAATGTATGACCTTGGTTGTCTTTAATCCTTTTGTTGGTTTTAACTTTACTTTTTTTTTATTTTATGCTCTGGAGCTTCCCAATAGCTTTGATTTCATGTGTAGTGGCAGGAGGAGTTATGGGAAGACTTCCGGATTTGTTGAGTTTTAGGGAGGTATGGATAGATTTTTTGGCTGTGATTTGGTTTTCAGAAGGTTTACTTAGGATTTTTGGAGTGATATATTTACTAGTTTGTTGAGTAGTTTTGAGCTTCCTATTGGGCGATTTGTGAAACTCAACCTTGGCTTCTTTGATCTTGATATCAGGTTTAATAGGTAAGCTTCCAAACCTGTCTTTGTTTGGAGTGTTCACATCCGAAATCAAGTTCTCATAGTCTAGGTTATATCCATTTTCCATTGATTGGATTTCCTCGATTATCTCTTCATCTTTAGGGATACTATCTTCTCTGTTTTGGGACAACTTTTCTTCATTTTTGTTGGTTCTTGAACTGTCCTCTTTTCCTTTAATCAAGATGTTGTTATGAGATTCATTAGCCACTCTATTAGGGTCTACAATAATAGATTTCAGGATTTTATTTTCCTCTTTGGTAGCATTCTCTTTGTTGTTCTTTTCTGTTCCCTTGATTGATATAAACTCTTCATCTATTTTTTGAGCATTTTCCTTCAACTTCTTGTATATGTTATCATCATGCCCAATATGATGATAATTAAAAACAATACTTTGGTAGATCCTTATAACTGATTTGTATCCAACATCCTTGGTTTTCACCAAATCCGACCTAGACCTTATTCTGTATCTTTTGCGTTAAGTCGATCTCAACCCATGTTATATATGAATTATGATATGCTCTATTCTTTTCGGGTATTTTAATTTGAAGAGGACTGCATATGGCTTCAATGATAGGTGAAATGATTTGTTCGTCAAACAAATATTTTGGAATCATTTCCAACCTAATCCAGGCAGGACAAACAGGGCATTCCACCTTAGTATTAATTTTCGGGGTCCATTTGATGAGCCTCATCACATATTCTCCAAACTATTATACATTTATAGACCAAAGTTTACACATATCCTCTTTAGAGTCAAATTCTAAAACAAGATGCCTAGAATCACAAATACAAATATTGCATTCAATATTGAGTTTCAATCTTTGGATAAAGTCATTTGGGATCCGCTTTTTTGGGATTCCCTTATCGAATTTGATTATTAGGGTGTATTTCGTTTTGTTATTCAAGTATTCCTTAATAATTTGGTGAAATTGGATGGAGATATGATCTCCTTTGTGTTTCACGAACTCTGGTTTAACACCTAGATATTTCTTGTAGTTGCTAACTGTATCTGCATATGATTTACCTTTGTTCACCCAGTTTAGACAATTAACTTCCATTATTTCCTTTTCTAACGATTTTGATTTTTGTTGCAGCTTGTTGACAGATGATTGAAGACTTGGGAATTCTTCCATTTCAATGTTGCCAACCTTCAAGGTTATACACCAAGAGCAAAGATCACTCTAAGGAAACAAGTATTAATCAATGTAACAATAAAAATCTAAAGAGAAATGATCACAAGATTTCCAATCTTGAAGGAATGTGATTTCTTGGAGAAAACCCATTTTCTTCCTACGACATTCTTCTTAAAGTTGTTGTAATCTTTAAATTTTTAGTTTTTTTCACTTATTAAATATTCTAAATAGTTGATTAAAACTTTCAACTATATTAGATTTTTAAAATTATTAAAAAATCAAATATTTACGTCTTCAAATATTAGATATTTTAAAAGTAGTTAATTAGATCTTTCAATTAATAATTTTTTATATTTTTAAACTAAGTAAATTTGTTTTATGCGTAATGATCAAACTAAATAAATTTGTTTTATGTCACATTTCTATAGTAGCAGTTACAAATGTTCGAAGAAACAACAAGTTTGGATCATTTTTATTATTTGGAACGAAATAATAATTATTTAATTTCACAACTACATATTGTATCAATAAGTATTATTTCTACTAGATTTAGGTAAACTATTAACGGTTAGATTCTCTCTAGTACTACTCAGTGCGTACATTTTCATCAAATGTTATAGTCCAATATTGAGGCAATCTCTTACGATGATAAGATAAGGACGCTAAAAAGGATCATACGGTGTATGTCTTGGCAACTGAAATTCCTCTTCTAAGTGAGTTTAAAGAAAAATATTCAGAATCATTAATTGTGCACCTCATTCCCAAACCTCGAGGATCATTCAAAATTACTTCTAATTTTTTAAAACTATTCTACTAATTTTATATAACAATTACCTCTAAATTTTGTAAATACTAACCAATCCAATCCTCTCTCCATACTAAGATTATCTAAAAACACTCTCATACCTGTTACATTGATAAGTTCATCATATTTCAAAAAAATATATTATAGATAACCGTGTTTCTATTTTGTGCTAGATTATTTTGAACGTGAACCTCGTCTTTGTGCCCATCTTGAGTACTCTCGAATAGTTGTTCATGATGCGATGAATCCCTTTCGGATCTTGATATACTTTTACTTGTTGATGAGGATGTTTTGGCAACATTAGTTCAGATTTTTAGACTTTGACTTTATGATCCATTAGAAATTTGCATTGGTAAGAATATTTAAAGTTAAAGATTTTGTAACAGAATATGATGATACTCGTTAGAGTCCTGAACAATAAATAGCTTATTTATAGTTTTTTCACCGTTGTCAATCAGATATTCAATTTGGCAACGAATATTTTTTCAAAAAAAAATCTCCAAATTGGATATCTAATTTAGTCGATTATATATCTGATTTGGCCACTTCTTAATAAATGTATTCGTTGTCAAATCGGATATCTGATTGGCTACAAATACTTTTATAGAATTATGATCGAACAAAATATTTGATTTGACTCGATTTGATCCAAATATATTTTATGAGTTTCTTCTCTATAAATAAAGAAAAAACTCATCAAATTCTCATCCATCTCTCATATAATCTCTGAGATAATATTGTTCTTTCAATAACTCTCAAAATCAAATGTAACAATTATTACTCTAATGTCTCAAACCATTCTTATATATTATTCTTCTACAATTTTCAATCAAATTTTGTAATCGATCAACTTAATCAAGTTTGCTTAATGGAGAAGGATCATTGCTGATTTAATTGTTTTGTATACTCTTTCATTTTATTTATTTACGTTATTATTTGACATTTGTTTCAATTACTAATTTTTTATAATTTAAATAAAATTATATATGGTAGTATCATAATAAAAAAATGTCTATTACTAACCGTGATCATGTGGCTAATGTCCAATATAATCTTATTGTCAATCCCGACCTAAATTCTTTATATGGTATGCATGATCTCGTAAGCATTAGTAAAAAAAACTCTACACTTTATTAAACATTCTTCTCATACTAGCGTTTATTATCTAGTAGGACTAGCGGTGGTATGGAGATTATGAAGAATCACCTTAGGCATGTGAACTCTTAAGTGATAATCTTGATGAAAAATTTGCTAAGTGTAACCATTATGAAAAACACATATATTTATAATTCTGGGAATTCAAACTGGGGCACTATGGTTATGTTGAGACACTTAGCTACACATAACCTTTTTTATCCTTCAAATTGTTTTGAAAAAATATAATACATTCATAAATACTCAAACCGGTAATGCTTTTGTTTTTAATCAAAATACATATATGAAAGAAATCATGATATATGTTGTTATTTCATAACTGTTTAGTTTTGGTGAAAATTTAAGATATGTTAATTGGATGCATAGTGGGGTAAAACCAACAACCACATTCATCTCACGTACCTCTATGAGATCATAAATTGTAAATATTATACAAATAAAAAACAAATTATTAATAATACCTATTTTTTATTTTCCATGGAAACTTTTTTTGACTAGTGATATGTCGATATTTAGTGGGTTTGATATGACATGTGGTACTTTATATTAGATGATTCTGAATGGATACTCCAAAGAAGAATTTTATATTTTAAATCTATATAAATAAAGTATATTATAATGCATTGTTTCCATTTCATTTGATAATGAATATGTGAATGAGAGAGCTATTGAGTATATTAAAAATGATTCTAATCCCTATATTTCTTAAAATATTTTACAATGAATGTTTATGTCATATACTTTATTTAGTTTCAAAAAATATAATAAGTATAGTTAAGGATTATATTGATCCTATTAATCAATGGTACCCACTATGCTCCACCTCGGGTCTCAAAAAAGACTGGAAAGAAATTATTAAAGCTAGTGGGAATTCATATAAAAACTAGTTTTAGATGTCAAAACTATATAGAACTCTATATATTATCTTCTTGCACGTGCTTATATGAATAGGTAATTGGTGAGGTTTATTTTCGTTTGAGGGTAATTTTGTCCAGAGTTTTGTGGTATTTTGAAGGTATTTAATGTTTGGATATAGTGTAGAGGGAGAATTGAGCTGCCTGGTTGTATTTAATTTTCATTACACTCATTTAATGTAGGTGGTTGGGTATTTATACCTTTTATCTTTGGGCCACATAGGCTTTCGGATTATGTTAATGGATTCGGGTCGAGTTTAAAGACCCATTGGTTTTAAGTAAGCAAGTATTCAGCTTAGTCATGAAGTGATTAAGTTTTTAATACTTTAGTTCTGTTCGGACAGTTCAGTAAGTGGAGGTTGTTCGAACTGCCTCTGTCTGGTTAGATGGATGTTTTCCGAATTGCCCCTGTCCGGTTCTCATAAAGAGTGGTGATAAAATCCGGACTCATCAGTAATGAGATTACTACGCTTTATAATAAGCATAATCGTGTTACACCTCTTGAAGATCAAAATAAATATATGGTGCTTCAATGTTAAGCTTCTTGAGGTTCTTTAAGGATACAACTAAAAAAAATTTCTACGCAATATACTCATAGTATTCATTTGTCCATTTATGAAATTACTAATATTTTCATGCATATTAATAAATATAGGGATAAGATTGTATGTCGCGACATAATGGCCGATTTGGAAGCAACGTTATTAATTATTTTTATCATATCCTATACGCTTACGCTATTGGGTTTATTTTTTATCCTTTTAAAAACGGTCGGGTTTTTCATATTAAGACACTTGTTTTTATAAAGCTATAAAACTTCCTGATGATACTTATAACCATAAAGTATATATTCAAGAAATTAACGCTTATATTTATATAATATATAACGAATATGTTGATAAATATAATAGAAATATAACATCTTGAGATGAATGCGGTATTACTAGTAGTAATAAAAAGAGAGGCATAAGTAGCCATAACTATGTGAAAATGGAAATGATAATTAATAGGGTGACAAGAGAAAATTCATAAGTTGATAATGAAGTGGCCATATATTTGAACATTTCCTTTGAGTTACAATAATATGGTGACAACAACCCACTTGATATCTTAAGATGATGGAATTCGAAAGAAGACGAGTTTTATATTCTTTGGTGGTTAACTAGTGATATATTTTCACTAGCTATGTTTAAAATGTCAAGTGAATGTGTGTTTAGTTAGACCATACTGCAATACACTGTATATAAACAAGATTGATAGGCGCGACACATAGAGTGCTTGTTTCTATCAAAGACTAGACTGCGACACATCAAAAGATAAGGGACAAAAAGTATGAAACTAGAATCCAAGGGATATCTTCGATGAATTTCCAGATAATATTGAAGAAAATCTTGAACAAGATCTTATGGTTGAAGCTTCAACGAGATTTGATAATGAAGATCTTGATGAGGATGATGAAACTTGGCTATATAAATGACATTTATAATAGAGTTTGTAATATGATAGTTCAATTTTGAGAACATTTGTAAAACTCATAGCCCACAAAAGTATAAATTGCGAAAGGCTTAAATCAATAAAGTTTATTTTTTATCCTTTAATCTCGTAATGTAACAACATATCATAATTGTTTTACCACTTATAAAGACAAAACAATCTATAACAGGTTATAGTATAATCAAACTATAAAACTATAAAAATTATTTTATCATTAGTAAGCAATAATCAATATATAACAACACTAGTAGTAATTATTATTACAGTCAAACCATAATAATTGATGAGTTCGGATTTTGTCACCACTCTTTATGAGAACCGGATAGGGAAAATTCGGACAACATTCATCTAACCGGACAGAAGCAGTTCGAACAACCTCCACTTACTGAACTGTCCGAACAAAACTAAAGTATTAAAAACTTAATCACTTCATGACTAAGCTGAATACTTGCTTACTTAAAACCAATGGGTCTTTAAACTCGACCCGAATCCATTAACACAACCCGAAAGCCCATGTGGCCCAAGATAAAAGGTATAAATACCCAACCACCTACATTAAATGAGGGTAATGAAAATTAAATACAACCAGGCAGCTCAATTCTCCCTCTACACTCTATCCAAACATTAAATACCTTCAAAATACCACAAAACTCTGGACAAAATTACCCTCAAACGAAAGTAAACCTCACAAAATTGGCGACCACAGTGGGAGTACGACGGTGCCTGAATCTAACATTCAAAACCATCAGAAAAAACCAGTTCGGATGAATCCGGACGTGCAAGAAATACCACCAGCTTTGGCAGAAGTGGTGGGTGAAAATGATGAATACACGATTGAGGAGCGTGATAGGTTAAGGGTTAAAATAGAAGCTCTGAGGGCAGAAAGAGCAAAGATGGGCATAAAAGAGAAATCAAAGGCGTCAGTTACTCATCATACTGATAACCCTAGAGAGCATGAGCCCTCGAAAACTCATATGAGCACGAAGAAGACTCATGCTAGCTCAAAAAAGTCTCACCGGTCTAAACCGATGGAGAGCTCTGATTCAGACTCAGAATCTTCCAGCAGCTCCTCAGGCGAAGATGGAGTCGAAGAATCCCTGTCATCCAGCAGTGATGAAGGGCGTTCGAAAAAGAAGCAAAAATTAGTCAAAAAATATTCAAGAAAAATGGATAGGCATGGAAAGTTAAAGAGGCATATAGGCAAAGGATCGTCTCATAGCCGGAGACATATAGATCGGATGGTGATGAATCCTTTTACCTTCCATGATGAACCAGGTATCTTTGCAACTCCTAATGAGGATACCGTTTTCAGTCGAGGTTGGAATTGGAGATAATCTTCATTGTCCTCCAAGATCTTATCCGGAAACCTCCCTAAGAGGTTTGACAGTACAAAAATGGAGAAATACGATGGCAGTAAAGACCCAGACAACCACTTGGAACAGTTTAAAAATTTCATGATGAATTTTGATGATGACGACAAGTTTCTTTGTAGAGCATTCTCCCAATCATTTACGGGGAGTGCCCTGAAGTGGTACAACAGTTTGCCACAAGGCTGCATCAGAAATTTCGATACTTTTTGGGTGGATTTTCGAAGACAGTTTGTTGGAAGTAAGGAGGTAAAGGCAATGGAGACACGATCATCCATTGTGCCCAAGAACCGAACGAATCTCTAAAAGAATACATAAGTCGCTTTGTAAACACCAAAAATGGTTTGGCTGATTGCTTTGAACAAGTAGCAATAGCTTCTCTGAGGCAGGGCTTAAACCCTGGAAACCTGGCTGATTCAGTAACTAGAAAGAAGGCCATGACATGGGGAGGTCTGCTGAATCAAGTTGGAAAGAAGATTAATGTTGATGAAACAAATAAAACAAGGGTGCACCGGCAGGTGAGATCTGCTCTGACTGCACCGAATCCAAACCAAAACCAGTTCGGGAACAAGGCCAGAGAGGCCGGGCAGAGTTATAACAGATTCAAAGCTCAGTCTCAACCAGCTACTCCAGCACAGAGTCAACAATCTAGAAATAAGCGAGGACCTTGGGTTCAACCGGAGTGGTTTGCAGAATTAAAAGAAAACGTAGCCACCATTTATGACAAAACAAAAGACGAAGTACATTATAGAAGGCCGGCTGCGTTACAATCTCCTAGGGAGAGCCGTAACAATTGTTTTTGTCAGTATCATAATGATACTGGCCATACCACCGAGGATTGTATTGCTTTGAAGCAAGAAGTCCAGAATTTAATTGAAAGAGGAAAGTTGGGAGCATATGTTAAAAGAAGAGGAGGAAATAAGCCTGATAACACTCATCGGGCTGGTCCAAACAATGCAGGCACATCGGCTCCGGAAGGGGCTATGGTGATAATCGAGAAATTCGATGTAGAGTCAGAGTACTTGGACCCTGATCCGACTCGGAATAGAGTGGGTGCCATTGAGGAACGTTGCAAGACAGTGTCCGGGCTTATTAACGTTTTTGAATCACTCACAATTTTCGGAGGAGACACCATGACAGCACCAATTGCTTCTTCGAGAAAAAGGCATGTTCATACTCTAGCTACCCAACTGGAGGGAGGCAAGATTTCCTATCAATCACGGATTCCATTCCCATTCATTGTTTTCGATGAGGATGACTTGAGGGATATAGCTGGTCCTCATGAAGATGTTGTTGTCATAGGAGCATCCATCGGGGGAAATGACATAAGGCGAATTCTGCCAATATTCTATTTTTAACTTCCTACAAAAAGATGAAAAATCCAGCATTAATTCAGCGTTCGAATAGGTCAATTGTGGGTTTCACTGGAAGCTTAGCAGATGTGATTGGGGAGTTTGAGGAGGAAGTTTTGTTGGGCAAAGGCCCTTTTAAGAAAATGGTTAGAATATTGTTCGTCATGGTGGATTGTCCCACTTGTTATAATGCTATTCTGGAGAGGTCTTGGCTCTCTAGGATGTATGCGGTGGCCTCAACAGTCCACCAATGTTTGAATTATGATGTACAAGGACAAATGGGAGTTGTTCAGAGCAGCCAAAAGGTAGCAAGAGAGTGTTATGCAACAGCGCTGGCCCCCGGACGTTGGGGGCAGTTCGGATTAACGAAGAATAGCAGTTTGAGGGGCTTTCTGAGGGAGAAGGTGAGATTGATGACCCTAGAGAGACCCCTGGAGTTTTAATACCGATTGAAGAAGTTGAAACACATTCATCGGCTGAAGGAAAAAATGTCAAGATAGGGTCCAAGATGACATCGGAATTAAAGGGTAAGATGTTAAAGTTTTTGAAAGACCATCAGCATGTGTTTTCCTTGGTGCAATGTTGATGTAACCGGGGTACCAGCATATATTATATCACACCAACTGTCCATCCGAAAGGACATAGCACCTGTGATACAAAAAAGAAGAGCTTTTTCTAAGGAAAAGGCTGATGTCATAGTTCAAGAGGTTGACCGATTTACTAAAATGGGGCACATAAAGGAGTCTCAATACCCTTTATGGACAGCCAATCTGATATTGGTGAAAAAGAAAAATAGCAAGTGGCGTATGTGTATCGATTTCACAGATCTCAACAGGGCTTGCCCAAATGATTTATACCCAGTTCCCCGGATTGATCAATTGGTAGATTCCACATCTGGAAACAAGCTACTATCTTTTGTGGATGCCTTCTCTGGAAATAATCAGATTCAAGTGGATCTAAAGGATCAGGAGCATACTACATTTGTTACTGATAGGGGCCTTCATTGTTACAAGGTGATGCCGTTTGGGTTACTTATCAAAGGTTGGTAAATAAGGCTTTTGCTGATCTAATTGGAAGAAACATGGAAGTATACATCGACGATATGATGGTGAAAAGTATGGATAAAGAGCGGCACTTGGCAGATCTCCGAGAAACTTTTGCTAACTTAGTGAAAGTGAATTTGAAATTAAACCCAGACAAATGTGTCTTTGGAGTACAGTCCGACAAATTCTTGGGGTATGTGATAAGTGAGCAAGGGATACAGCCTGATCCAGACCAACTTAATGCTTTATTGCAGATGGAGCCTCCTCGGAATATTAAAGAAGTACAACGACTGACTGGGAGGCTGGCTGCACTAAACCGTTTTATCTCAAGGTCTTCGGACAAGTGCGCCCCATTTTTTCAAACTTTGAAAGGTGCAAAAGATTTCAATTGGTCCCCACAGTGTGATGAGGCCTTCCATGAAATTATAACGCACTTGTCTTCCTCAAGACTTTGTCTAAACCCGTTGATGGAGAAACTCTCTTCGTATATTTGGCAGTCTCAGATTGTGCCATAAGTTCAGTATTGGTAAGGGAAGTATATAATTGTCCTCGTCCGGTGTATTACATCAACAAGAGCTTGATAGATGCAGAAAAACGCTATCTGAAGCTTGAAAAATTAGCATTAGCCCTGGTGATTGTTGCGAGGAAGATGAGGCCTTATTTTTAGGATCATCCTATTATTGTCCGAACGTCTTTTCCCTTAAAAACGTTCTTCAAAAGGTAGACATTTCAAGTAGAATGACTAAGTGGTCCATGGAATTGGGAAATTTCGATATTGATTTTGCTCCCCGGACAGCAATCAAAGCCCAAGCGGTGGCAGATTTCTTAGTTGAATTTCACTCAGACAAGGATACAAGGCAAACAACTGATGTGAAAGACAAAAAAGTCTGGGTCATCCGGCCTGATGGTGGATCAAGTACCATGGGATGTGGTGCTGGGGTATGTTTGACCTCTCCGTACGGTGACAGAATGTACCAAGCTATATGTTTTTCTTTCAGGGCTTCTAATAATGAGTCTGAATATGAAGTTGTTATAGCTGGTTTGAAATTAGCTCTTATTTGTGGAGCCAAAAGGGTCAAATTGATGAGCAATTCTCAGCTGCTTATCCATCATGCATAAGGTCAATCCGAAGCCAAAAAGTAGCAGTTGGTTAAATACTTACTTCTTCTTAAAGAAGTGGCACTTAATTTCAAGAGCGTCATCTATAAACACATACCCCGAACAGAAAATATACTGGCAGACTCCTTGGAAACCATAGCCTATACTGAGTCCTACCCTTGGATTCATGTGCTGGAGTGCCCATCTATTCAATTCAGTCTGGGTAAGGAAGAAGAAAGTTTCGATATACAGATAAAACAACCTCAAGATTGGAGATTTCCTCTCCTTCAATATCTCTCAGATGGCATCCTGCCTCTGGATAAATCAATAGCAAGAAAGGTAAAATACAAGGCTCGTGGTTTTGTCATCCTAAGAGATATTCTTTATAAGAAGTCTTATAGTAAACCCTTCTTACGTTGTTTGGGGGTCGATGAATCTCAAAGAGTGCTCTCTGAATTACATGATGGTGAGGGATCAACTCATTGTGGATTCAGGGCTCTAACAAGGAGAGTTTTGTTAGCTGAGTATTATTGACCCTCTATAATGCAAGATGCTAAGGAGTTGGTGAGGAGGTGTGACCTATGCCAGAGATATAGCAATGAAATTCATATCCCAGCCATCCCTTTAGAGTCAATTACTGAGCCAATACCTTTTGCTCGATGGGGGTTGGATTTAGTGGGACCTCTACCCATGGCGTCCGGAGGGCGCAGAACTATAATCGTCGCTATTGATTACTTTTCGAAGTGGATCGAAGCAGCTCCCATGGCAGGTACAACATCAAAAGTTGTTATAAAATTTATTGTATCCAATATCTGCTGCAGATTTGGAATTCCAAAAAAGATAACAACAGACAATGGACCACAGTTCGATAACAAGGAAATGAAGAGTTTTTGTGCCTCTAGAGGCATACAATATTGCTTCTCTTCCCCTTTCCACCCACAAGAAAATGGTCAGGTCGAAGTGGCCAACAGGACAATACTGTCCGGTCTGAAGAAGAATTTAGAAGAGGCTGCTAGGAAATGGCCTAGTTATTTGCAAGAAGTTTTGTGGGCTTACCGGACCACTCCTGGGGCTGCAACACAAGAGTCTCCATTTTCCTTAGTATTTGGGATGAATGCCATAGCTCCCATAGGAGCTAATCTCCCTTCATTTCGAGTTCATAATTTTTATGAACACGCTAACGAGGTGGCTATCAGAGGCCAGCTTGACTTAATAGAAGAAAGAAGAGTTAAGGCTCACCTTAGAGCTGTACACTATCAAGGTTTGATGAGAAGCAGGTTCGCTTCTAAAATTAAGAGAAGGGATTTTCAACCAGGGGATAAGGTACTGAGAAACATTTTCCTACATACTAAAGAGAAGCAGTTCGGTAAATTGGCTCCAACTTGGGAAGGACCCTATGTGGTCATTGAAAAACTTAAGCCTCGGACATACCAGCTCCAAGACAAAGATGAAAGGATTTTGAATCACCCCTGGAATGTTAAACACCTCCGGTTGTACTTGGAATAGAAATTATGTAAATATTTACTTGTTTAAAAAGTTCATGTAAATATTTGGGGGCATACTCTTTCCTACCCTTGTGGCGCGGGGAGGTTTTAATGAGGTGTCCGGGCTTTTTATAAAATTTGATGCCTTCTTAAAAATCCGGAGTGTTTTTACTTAATAGCTTCTTGTGAATTTTTTTATTCAAACAGACCAGATTAAATTGGAGGGGTGATGACTACTTAAACATTTGTCATCGGAGAATTTAAACACTCTCGCTTTAGAATATATATGAAATAACTAAGGGTTGTTTAAACATTAGCCACCAAAACTGAAAAGCTATGAAAGAATGCAAGAGTTGTGCAAAATAAAGCTACACATTGAAACATACGAAGTGCCTTGGCCATCCAAGGACTTTAAATTGTCAAAACAAAAAAGATTTATCCGGACAAGGATCAGACGAAGTTACAAAAAATTCCTAGGCCATCCAAGGACTTTGGTTCAATCAAAACAAAAGTGAAAAGATAATTGATACTCTAAGACTGAGCCTTTGAAGATGGCTCAACCTCACTTGGTTTGTTTTTCTTGGGGTCATCATCTTCCTCATCCGGACTCTCCCCGGTCTTCTCTTCTTCATGGGCTGTGTCATCCCAGTCATTCGAGTCGTCATGCTTGTCACCATCAGCCATCGTGTGGAAGGGAAGGTCTTCGTACTCTACAAATGTCCATAAATCTCCCAGATTCCTCTTCGGAAATTTCTCATGAAAGAGCAAGACCATGTCCGACTTCACTTTGGCATACTTTTCTTCCAGAGTGTCTATCACTTGGTTGGTATAAGCATCAATCCTAGCTTGGATTTTTTCCTCTTGCTCCCTTAGCAAATCAACTTTTTCTTGTGCAACCTTGGACACCGAATCCTCGAGCGAGATCTCATCATTGGTCAAAGTATGAATGACCCTGTCCCTAGCCTTCACCTCCTCTTTCAAAGAAGAGATATATTTCTCCAACTCAGATTGCTTTGTTCGGAGTTATTTGATAGTATATTCCAAGGTGGCTACCTTTGTGGCCCAATCCTCCTGGTTCTTCTTTAACTCCTCATTTTCCCTCTTCAAAACATCAGCATTTTGGTTGGCAGTGAGGAGGTCAACAGACAATTTCTCTTTGTCAGAATTAAGGGCATTAATAATAGCTGACTGACCTCGCACTTGCTTCTCTAAACTAACCACTGGCTGAATATTACTTAATATAGAGTGAGTTATGACATCACTTTCACTTAAGACAGAGAAAGACTTACCATTGAAGGTAACGATGTTTGAAGAGCTCGGGGGGAGGTAAGGTCCAGCAAAATCATCCTTATGGAGGTTTTCGAAGTAAAGACCAATTTCTTCAAGACCACTAATATCAACACCATCAATGCTGATATCCCCTCCTGCACCTCCTCCGGTTTGGAAGTTACTAGGGATGCCTTCTGCTTGATTTAGGTCAGTAGGGTCAACAGGAAGAAGGGGCTCCGGAGGCCGGAGGGAAATCTCATCACCCTTGGAGGTCTTCTTCTTCTTGGCTTCCCTGTCCTTGCCATTTGCTCCCCATTTCTTATCTTTCTAAGGAACCTTTGGAGGTTTTGGAGATCCTGCCACTTCCATAGTAATTTCATGCTCCACTACTTCTAAAAGAGCACCATTAATTTGTCATTGATCTGACCCCTTTTGGTTTGTTGGGGCAGCTTCCTCCACTTCGGTGGGATTGGCTTCAACCGCACTCTGCTTGCCTTTACCATTCTTTCCCTTCATCTTACTTGGGCCTTTGGCTCTACCGGGCAGATACAATGCCCAATCCAGTGCGTATGATCTTTTGAGGACTACTTCCGGAGGGGGTGGGGTAGTAAGTTCCTCCCATAATAAGTCCCTCCGGTCAGTGGTATTCCAAAGGTAGGACCTTGTTAGATTGCCTCCGGTAAAGGCATTGTGGAAGCGATTCCCCCACTTCTCAGCAGCCCACGCATTTAGCTTGGTGCAAGTGGTCTGCCCAACCTTCAAGTAGTCACTGAAGTCCTTAGGCAGTACTGCCAAGAAAAATAAAGACAAGTCTAGATAAAGAAATTTGTGATAAGTAAAGATGGGAATGTGAGATGGGATTCTTACCATCACTTCGCCATCTGCTGGTAAGGAGGCTCGGGTTGACACCGACTTTAATCTTCCTCCCATTCTCCCAGGCGCCACTCACAAACAAGAAATGAGTCTTCCAAATCCTTCCCGACTCGAGCAGGTCGTCCACCGCTTTGTAATTATCACCCATGTTGAAGTGATAGAAGGGAATATGGTGGTTTCTGCAGAGGCTGGCCACAGCTGCAAACAGCTCCATTGGAAGAGGAATTCCAGAGAGCGTGGAGGCCATAATACAAGTCATGAGAGTGTACCATGCATTGGGGCTCCGTTTGCTTGGGAAAAGTTTGATAAGGTGAAAGTATTTGACTGTCTCCGGGTCTAAGGGAAACCTTAGTCCCAGTTGAAGAGCTCAGTGAAGAAAACTATTTCACTGAGCTTGCAGTCCATCGGTGTCTCCGGATCCACCGGAATCCTTATTTTGACATTCTCCGGGATCTTCCATTTCGTTCGCATCCGACCCAGTTCGGCTGTGTGGATGAAAGCAAAATTAAATTTTTGCAAAGCCAGCAGATATTTAACACTTACCTTGTGGAAACAATGTCCCACTTTTCCCACAAGATGCTCCGACAAATCTGGATGCCTTAAGCATAGTTTCTCCTTGCCTTTGTCATTCTTGGCAACAACAGCCTCACTTGTTTGCCCGGAGACTTCGGACTCAAAGGGAGCTTCTTCAATAGAATCCTCAATTACTTCTTACATTATCATTGAGGGATTATCAGTTGTTTTTGGGTGAGGGGAGCTAGAGGTTGGCTCAGCAGGCCTTCCGGATTGTTGGGCATCACTGGCTTCTTGTAGTCTGGACTCCGGTTACGGCTCAGATGCAGTGGTTTCTTTTCGAAGACTTGAAATAGATTCCTCCGGGCCGGACAGTTTGTCCTTAGGAATCTTAATGGGTGCCTCTACCCTGTATTGCTATCTTTAGCCCCCGATTTGGAAGGTGTACCTTTTAGAGCTTGCCCTTTCACCAAGCGACCTCTTCTCCGATCTACTAACTTCTCTGGAGAGGCATCAGCATCCGATCCCATGGCAATGAATGGGTAAGGTTTCTTAAAACTGGTGACTACCTGCCCTGGTTCAACAGTAGGCTCTGATTCATGAATCAATGAGCCCGAAACAATTGGTGAAAGGTTGGGTTGGAACAACCTCCTAGGTTTAACGCTTTTAGTTGAAGAAGAGCCCCGGTCAGGCTCTGAGCTTGGTGTTTCTGGTTTGTCAACAGGGGAAATAGGGAGGCCTGCAGCAATGCGCCTTTTTCGTTCAACCTTTTGAGCTTTTTCTAACTCTGACAAATTGAGCCACCCATCTTTTATTAAAGCGTTTCTTGCTGTGAACATAAACTCACACCGAAAGAAAGTGTTTGTTTTTTAGAGAGAAAGCTTTGAAGTTTTAGCAGAGCAAGGATGATGAAGATGGTAAAACAGTAGAAAATGGACTAATTTATAGTAAAGATACAAAAGATGCTTTGATACCTAGGAGGATTCGAAAGGGTTGCAATGATTAAAAACAGCGCTGATGTCATCCTCATTAAATGAAGAGGTTGCTTTTTGGAGAAGGTGGGAGTGTCGTTCTGGGGAAAAAACGGCTGGTATGGCGAATTAGAGAAGGACACGTGTCCCACAATCTCTGGCAAAAAACCGTTTAACTTCTGAGAAATTGTTCAGTCCGGATAAAGCCGTTACACAGTTTGAAAATCTGTCCGGACATAGCGGTGACCATATACAAGCTATTTTTTTAGGTCTTGCCAAAGGCCTTTGAACACAAACTAAAAAGGGGCTACTGATGAGTCAGGATTTTTTCACCACTCTTTATGAGAACCGGACAGGGGCAATTCGGACAACATCCATCTAACCGGACGAAGGCAGTTCGAACAACCTCCACTTACTGAACTGTCCGAACAGAACTAAAGTATTAAAAACTTAATCACTTCATGACTAAGCTGAATACTTGCTTACTTAAAACCAATGGGTCTTTAAACTCGGCTCGAATCCATTAACACAACCCGAAAGCCCATGTGGCCCAAAGATAAAGGGTACAAATACCCAACCACCTACATTAAATGAGGGTAATGAAAATTAAATACAACCAAGCAGCTCAATTCTCCCTCTACACTCTATCCAAACATTAAATACCTTCAAAATACCAAAAAACTCTGGACAAAATTACCCTCAAACGAAAATAAACCTCACCAATAATAATAATCAAATAATAATAAAAATCTAGCCAAGTTTCATCATAATAAGTTAAATTATATTAATTTAAGTTATAATATACAAACTATATAATAATTTATTTATTAAACAATAACAAGACTTTTACTATGTCTTTGAGTACACATATAATAACCCTTGTAATACTTATAAATTATAATCAAACCATAATAATAATCAAAGTATAATAATAAAACTATAATAATCTTCTATTAAGTTTAAATTATAATATACAAACTATATAAACATCTCATTAAACAATAACAACACTTATACAATGTGCTATAAAAATATAACAACACTTGTAATACTTATAAATTTGTTTTAGAACAAAAAAATAACTTCTACTGATTTTCCATTGGCCAGAATTACACGTTGAGTCCAAATTAAAGACCTTTAATTTGAGTATCTATATTCATATTGAAATTATATGAGATAATAGCCAATATTGTGAACATATTTGCATATTTGAAAAATCCATATGCTCTAAATCCTAGATGCTTTGAAGTCGAATGAGTGATCCCTTGACCCCATTAGTTCCCAATTTCTAAGAATCCGTCAGTGAGTGTGTTGAAGTACCTGCAAAATATATTATAGTTGTATATGAATATAGTCTAGATAACTATTGGAAAAACAATGTTAGTGATCATTATATACGATAGCTTACTCTCCAAGATTTCTTTTTGTTAATCTCAAATAACCTAAGTTTAAGATTTCTAATATATGTAGCTTTGATAAAAGTTGAAGCATGGGTGGGGGAGAATTTGAAATTTGATTTGGACTTAATCACCTATTTTAAGATTCAGTTAGCAGCTAGATTTTGTTCACGAAAAATATTTTTTAAAGTCAATTTAGGCCTGATTAATTTTCTACAAAAATTCAATAAAAGAACTAGGAACCAGGGAGCTAAACCAAATACTAACATTTAAATTAACAATAATAAATCAGTATCTGTGTCAACATGAATTAAGTTGTTGACATAGCAAAGGAGTAACCCATCAATTAAAGATCTAAATTCAGCAATCAGAGCAGTGTCCATATAAATGTATAATGGATTTGATAATATTTCCATATTGATTTCTAAGGATGATCTCATTGTTGGATTCACCAGAGGATGTACAAGCACCATTACAATTAATTTTTATTCTATTGTTTGAAGGAGAGATCTATTTGACTACTAAAGGAGGTTTGTGGACAATTATATGATTAAAGCACCCAATTTATTTGGATACTATTAAGTCACTAAACCAGTGAGAGCGGTAAAGAAGATTTGAAATATCTAAGTTAACTAGAAATAATTTGATTTTGTCGATTAAAGTTTTAATATAGCTTATTTTTCCTTTGTATTTAAGTTGTTACGAGCTTACCAAATTTTCCACCAGATGATGGAGGGGGTGATTGATCTGATATGGATGGTTTGGTTTGTTGAGATAAACCAAGAATGAATCATATGATTGAGTGACATATGTTAGCCAATGAGGATGCTAAATATTAATGTGAAGTATTTCCATACTTCCCAAGATATTTGGAAAGCTACAAATAAGTAAGAGATAGATTTTGAGTTAGAACAATGCTGGCATTTAGATGCCAAGGCAAAGTTTTTAAGTTGCATACTAGTTTTCACCAAAATAAAACCATTAAAAAGTATCCAAAAGATGAATGAGCATTTCTTAGGGGTGATATTGCTACATATTTTAAAGTGAATGGTTTATTTTTGGTGGATATCTCTTAAATATTTCCAAGTCTTTTTGAAAGAGAAATAATTATCATTAAATAACTTCCACGTGATGAAATGATAATGTTATTTTGGAAATTCTATTAATATCTGAAGGGAGGGGTTGATCTTTAATTCTATCAAGGTTCCACATACTATTTGTCCAAAACTCATAGATCAAAGTCCTTTTATACCAATTATTGTTCTCTTGGTTTGAAAGGGTGATGAAAGGGTGAGAGTTATTCCATTGTTCAAGTCAAACATTAATATGACCTTTGCAAACTTTCCAAAATAAGAATTGCTCAATAGTGTCTTTGATTTTTATAAAAAAATTCCAAACTTTAGAATCATTTGGTTTAATTTTTATTTGTAGAGGGTGGGATGAATGAAAATAGATTGAGTTCATCAATTGAGCCCATAGAGTTTTGTGATCTCTAAATGTCATTCAAAGATGACAAGAGAAGGTTTTTTTGGATATCAGAAAGCTTCATTATATTTAACCCATTTTTTTCAAATTGTTTTTATAAGGATGACAAGTTAAACCATATAATATGGTAATGGTTTTTAAAACCCTAAAAAGAATGTGTTCATCAAAATACTGATTATTTTCATTGTCTCCTAAAGAAATAATTTTTTCATTCCAATCTATGATTTTAGATCTTATATTTGATACTATGTCATAAAAATAACATAATTGTGAGTGAAACCATATATAGTTTCAATGTTTTCTATTCTAAATTTGTTCATAGATTCAGATAAGATGAAGACTGTTTTTATTAATTAATTTACCAGATATAGATTGATAATGATCAAAGAATTTAAAAGTTTTCTTAATGTTAATTAAAGTTCCATTCATAAAGATGATATCATCATCTAGATAAGCAAGGCAAAGAATTTCGATAGAGTCTCTAGATGAGTAATATATATAGTTGTTTGAAAGGAAGAGGTTTTTCAAACCTCTTAAAAGATGTTCTTCAACATGTACCATTACTGGATTTAAATAGCCATGTGAAGATCCTTTTATAAGTATAGAGAAATTAACATTGTTTATACCTTTTTTACTAACTCAATTAGTTTATCATGAAAGCCAAAAAATTTCATTATAGAGAAAATAAAGTTGAAGGAGACTATATCAAAATCCTTAGCAATATCAAGTTTAAGAATAATGTTTCCACATTTGCTTTTCTTGTTAAGTTTATGAAAAAGTTCATGGGTGATTAAGATGTTTTCCTTGATGTTTCTAATATAAAAAAAAACCTCCCCGCTATATGAAAGTGATTTTGGAAATAATTGATGCAAGTCTAGTCTTAATGATCTTATACATAATTTATTGAAAACTATGCAAATACTGATAGGTGAGTAGTCTTGTCAGATTGAAGAAGATTCCATTTTACAATTAAACAAATGATAGTGTCGTAAACGATATCTGAAGAAAAATTTCTATAAAAGTAAGCTTTAATAGGTTCACATAATTCTGTTTTAATTATAGGCCAACAGGTTATGTATAGACTTGAGTTGAAACCATTAAATTTAGAAACAATGTTTGTGTTAAAATATTTGATATTGGAATATATTATCTCATCATAGGGAGGGACAATAATCTTATTATTGTCATGATCAGTAATTAATTGAGGAATTAAGTCTTTGATCTCATCCATATTGGTAATTCTAGATTGACAAGTTAATAAATTTGTGAAATGATCAATGACAGAAGCAACAATTCGGAATTTATCTTTATTCTGCTGATAATGTATCTTAATACCATTTATTTTGTTTCTTTTTAGTCTTTTTTAACAAAAATTTCAAAATACTTAGTGTTTTTATCACTAGATTTTGTGCCCAATTGGAAGAACTTTTTTGTTCATATAATATTTCTTCTTTTGCAAGAAGATTAAGTGAACAACCTTAGTCTTATATAAGTTTATATAATTTTCTATATTGCTTGATACTTTTAAACAATGTTCACTATGCTGGACATTGATTTTAGAATTTGAAATACTATCAAATAAGTTGCCAAAAACTTGTATGTTCTTTGTTTTTAGTTTTTGCTTGAGTTTTTTTAACTCCCCCAAAAGACAATTAAAGGGTTACCAGGCATGTGATCTTTTAAATTATTTTCTACAGTTTGTAGAAAATCATTATGAAGTAGCCACATATTTTTAAATTTGAATGCAAGTTTGGGCTTGTTGGAATGGGTTGAGATAATGATACATAAAGGTGAGTGGTCTGAGCCAGTTATGGCCAGATGTTTCACCTTTGTGATATAAAAAAATCTCTCTATGAGGTATTAATTAATGTACTGTCAAGGCGTTTCCATTTTGAGTTATTTGACCATGTGTACTTGGATCTAGTGAATCATGGACCCTCCAGTTGACAATCCAAAATCACGTTGTCAAAATGATCAATAATGTTTATGTCCAAAGCGTTACATGCTAATCGTTTAGTTGTATTGGAGATAACATTGGAATCTCAAGCAATAAGATATTCATTGTTTGTGACACAAATCTCTGTAAGGTTATTTCGAGTATCAATCGTTTGATTTCTTGTATATTTGGCATAAATGATAGTTATTAAAAAAATTGTATTACAAGAGAGATGAGTTACCATCATATGAACAAATTTTTCATGGTCTATCAGGATGTTGATCTAGAAGTTATGTTTCCAGAAAATATAGATTTTGTTGTTAAGGTTGGAAAATCCATAATTAACTCAAATTTTGTTTGTTATTATTCATAATTTATCTTTTGAAACCATTGGCTCTTAGAGAGAAGCAATATAAATATTTTCATTTTTAATGATCAACTTGACTCTTCAAACTATTTTTTTGTTACCGGCTCTCGTGACGTTCAAACTAAGGGTGGAAATGGTTATTTTGATGTTAATTTGGAGAATTTGTTAGATCCTTTGGGTATAGAAGACTAAATTAAAACTTTAGAGATTTATATTTGGATCTGGTAAGTCTCTTGCTTATTGGTTTTTCTGGTTTAGGTTTCTCTTGCTTATTGGTTTTACATGGATATTATCACTTATTAGAGATGAAGGGACGTTTCCTGTAAGGATGATTTTGAGGATAGATATTGTCATTGTTTGAAATGACCATATCTAGAGAGAGAGAGTGAAATTATTTTCCAGATCTATGGTATGAATAACATCTTATATTTCTCTATGTATTTTGTCATCGGGTTCATAAGCAGTGTTTAATAACAGATTCGATAAAATGTCATTATTTTGTGTAACTTGAAGAGTTTCAACATTACTTTAAGTTAGATCATCAGTTTTTTATTCAATTTGAATATTTTCTAAGGTACACTGATTAGAAATATATTTTTTAAAATATATTTGAATATATTTTTTAGTGTCATTATTGAGAGGATTGGTGTCTGTTTTAAGATTTGTGATATTTTTTGGAATTGAAGGTTTGATTTATTTATCCATTGTTGTTTTTGGAGATAAGGGTTGACCTTTGAGGTGAGGTTGGAGGAAATTTTTTTTTGCTTATCATTGTCAGCTACAGGTGGAATCAATGTGACCCAAGTGCTTGCAAGATTTGAAATACTTGGGCATTTCATCATATTTAATGGGTTGCCAGAAACCACCTTCATCCCCAAAACCTATCCAAAGTTCTGGGGGAATAAGGATAGAGATGTCAATGATAGTGGGAGATTTGCAGCAGTTAAAGCTCGCTCTATTAGAAGATGGAACCCAAATAGACAAAGGCAAGCCAACTGATTTTGCCATTTGAGTGATTGAATCAGCATTGTACAAGTATTCATGAACTGTAAAAAAATATCAAAACTTGAGTATCATGAGACTCCACTTTGGGGTTAAAATTAGGCTTCCATCTTAGAATGCGTAATGAATATTGACCTATATAATATATATTTTGTTTCTAGGTTTTATTTAGGTCAGAATTGTTTTCTAATTCGATAAAAATATGAAATTTGAATGAGTCTACAAAGTTTTTATTTATGGAAATATGGGTCTTCCAAATGAAAAAATTACGATTATTGTGAACTTAGAGAAAGAAAGAAGAGAATTATTATATGCTTTCTTAAAGAAGACAGGTGGATGATCTCATTTATGTTGGAAGTTTACTTTTTCATGAATAATTTTTTTGTCCTTTGGTTTGACGATGCCAACGAAGCTTCTTTTCTGCCAGACTCCATCTTAAGTATGTTAAATCAAGGTTGGATTCTCTTCGAAGATCGGATTGGACTCAATTTCTTGTTAATTATAATATATGAGGAAACTCGAGAAAATCCTCTGTAGCTGAGTCTCCGGTTGTTGTGTCTAGAGAAGCTTGCAAATTTAAGGATTCAATCTATGGGGGTGAGTACTTGAGCTTCTTTTCTGGGATGGGAAACAAAGATTTCGACTGATTTATTATGGGAAGGATGAGAGTCCGTCTCGAGATAAGGTTGAATTTCATGCTTTAACATGTAATTGTTGTAGATGTAGGAAGAGGGTCAAATTCACTTGTAATACTTACAAATTATAATCAAGCCATAATAATAATAAGCAAAGTATAATAAAACTATAACAACCTCACACTAATTTTAAATTATAATATACAAACTATATAACAATCTGTTTATCTAACAATAGCAACACTTATACTATATGTGCTACAAAAAAAATCTAGCAATGCTTGTAGATTTGTAAATTATAATCAAAGCTTAATAATAAAACTATAATAACTCTATATTATTTTCAAAATATAATTAACAATTTGTTTATCAAATAATAACAACACTTACACTATTATGTTACAAAAATATATTAAAACTTCTAGTAATTATAAATTATAATAATAAAAATATAATAATCTTATGCTAATTTTAAATTATGACATACAACAAAAACAATATAACATATTGATATATTTTTAAATTATAATAAAAATATAATAATCTTATGCTAATTTTAAATTATGACATACAACAAAAACAATATAACATATTGATATATTTTTAAATTATAATAAAAATATAATACTAATAAAAAAATAATAGCAGCATTAGAATTAAATTATAATATATAAACTTTATAATAATTTCTTTATCAAATAATAACAACACAAATGTTCTATCAATTAAAAAATTAAAAAATTTATTCTAATAAAATAAAATAATAATAATCAGCTAATCGTGCCGTGACAGTGATCTTTTTGTGCCATAAATCTTGTTAGGTTCTTTCGTGTTCTAGTGAATATTGTGACAGCTCTACCATAGTCCAGTTAAAACGGACTGTAAAGCGTCAGGTTAGACCTAGATCTTTACCTGAAACATGACCATTGACCACTACGGAACTACCAACAGACAATTGTTTTAATTACAGATGATGAAATTTAACTGTGGGATACAAAGAAGTAATGCTATTTTTCCATTATTATGAAGGGAAATTGCATTTATAATATCCACTCAACTATTCAATTGTCATCTAATACCTAAGGTTTGATCAATTGTCACTTAATAACTAATTCAATTACTTAATTGTCACTTAATATCTAATATTATTTTAATACCATAACTACCCTTAACCCACTATATAAGCAAAATTTTCTGTTTTCTTTCTATTTTTCTAGCTTTTGAAGATTTGAATTTGTTAGCCGCTCTAACCACCTAACCCTACGAACCTCCATGAAGCACGACTGAAAGCACAATTCCGGTGATCGGAGCGTTCAAAGGTCTGTTTATCTCTGTAAGTTGTGGTGTAAAACCTATCTAATGATTGTTTTCTACGTACAGGAACTGATCGTCATTGTTGGAATCTGTTGTTTTTTTAGTAATCGTGTCGCTGCTTTCAGGTAATCGTAATTAACTACCGATTTCGAAGTTATTTGTTGGTTTTCTGAGTTAGAATATATGTTATTCTACAGTTTTAGACGCCATAGCCTCATTTCGAGCTTTTCTCTGTTTTTTTTTTGTTTTTGTTCCAGTGATCTCTGCTTATTTTGTTAACATATGTCGTTACATACTTGTAGCCTAGTTTATGATGTTATATACAAATTTTTAGTGTATTAGATTTTGATTTCGGACGTGAAACATTTGTAGACTATGAGTTTTAGTTGTTCAGGCGTTCGACACAAGATGTGAATTGTTTTATGATTTTCCAATGTAGAAGATGCGAATTGTGTGATGTATCCAATGAGGAAGATGCTAATTGTGTTACCAATTCGCATGGTTTTATGCGAATCGCATGAAACGAATCCAAACATTTTTCAAACAACTATCAGGACTTTTAGTTGCTTACAAAACTCAGGATGGATTGCGAACTGTGTGGAACTCTAAAGTATTGCATTTTCAAACAAATATCAGGACTTTTAGTTACATTACGAATCACAGGATATGCTGTGAATCATGTGGAACTTATAAGTATTGCATTTCCAAACAAATATGAGGAATTTTTTAGTTGCTTTACGAATCATATGATATGCTGCGAATTGTGTGATATAGCATACCTTATCATCTTTCAGACAAATATCAGGGAATTAAATAGTTGAGAGGAAATCTCAGGTCCCATTGCGAATTGTTTACATTTTTGGTTAGTGTGAGTGTACTAGTTGATTTACAAACAACTCTCAGGACAGGATGCGAATTGGTCAATTATAAACTAAAATTATACACAGTTCGCAGCTTATAGTTATACACAAATCGCATGATAAGATGCGAGTTACTTGGTGCAGTAATAAATAACTTGCACTTTATTTTTGGGATTAATAACTAATAGCTTGTTCGGTGCAGGATAAGGTATGTCTAAATCACGAGTTTGTATTTTTAAACATGGTTACCAAACTGCAATTGTGCCTTTCACGGAGTTTGAAAGCTTTCAAAGTATCCAAGATTATATGGAGAACACATGGGAGGAGCTTGTCACAGGTGACTACCTAATTACCTACTCATGCGGGGATCACAATAATTGTTTCTTTAATAACCAGAAGGATTTTGTTGGGTTGGTGTTATATCTTGATTTGGAGCATTTAAAACAGGTCAGTTTTCTCATAGAACAACACGTCTTCGGTAAGGGTTCCACTGATAAGTGTTGTGGTGAAAAACGTTCTGGTGATAAGAGCTCTAGTGGTAAGGATTGTGTTGTAAAGCGCAAAGAGCGTAGCATAATTTTGGGAGAACCATCTCTTAATCAACTAGTTAACGGGGAGAGTAGTAACGGTTTAGTTAATTCTGATCAGAAAAAAAAACCACTTGCTAGTGTTGGTTGGGCTGATGCTATTACAGGAATGAGTCAAGCTTTTGAAGAAGGTGTTGCAGGTCTCAGGCTATCGTTGTGCAAGTTCGCTTTAGAGCATGGTTTTTCTTTCAAATACCTGCACAACACAGCAACCAATATCACTGCTTATTGTGAAAATAAGTCCACAAGAAAATTATGAAAGCTTTATGCATCTATTGATTCCAACACCGGCTTGATGACGATCAAGAAGTATGTTCAGAACCATACTTGTAGTCCCATTTTCTCCCAGAAGCATAAGCGGCATAAGCATTTTGACATCAGATTTGATTGCGGAGGAAATTCAAGATTCTCTTTGGACCTGCCATTCGTTGACAGCCAAAACCATACAATTAACTGTAAAACAAAATTATGGTCTTCACATCTCTTACCGTTTGTCATGGAATGCTTTAAAGAAGGCAAGGAGGAGATTTTTCGGAGATAGTCCAAGTTCTTTTAATTTATAAAGCGGGTACTTCAAGCGTTGTTTTATAGCATTATTTCAGACTGACAGTTGGAGTTATCAACTGGAAACCGCTTCAAGCGTTGTTTTATAGCATTCGGTTTGTCCCTTCAGGGTTTTCATTCACGCCGTCTAAAGTTGTTTGTCGATGGAACCCACTTATATGGAAAGTATAAGGGTACTTTGCTTATTGTCATAGCAAAGGACGACAACAACGGTTAGTTTCATTTAACTATATAATCTGAATTATTATGATGTTTTGTTTGAAATTTTGTCAACAATTCGCATCCTATAGTAGCACACAACTCTTATGGAATCCTGATATTTGAGAAAGAATCGCATTAGAGGCTGCAAATCGAGCAGTAACTTGATTTGATGACACTTCGCAAGATAGGATGCGAATTAGTCGGTGTAACCATACAACTGTGAACAATTCGCAACCTATGATTGTACACAATTCACAACTTATATTTGAGAACAACTCTCAGGAAAGCATGCGAGTTGTTTACATTTTCACATGCTTGAGTGCTATTGTATTGTTCATTTGAGCTGTCTTTTATAAGATTATTCCATATTGCTCTTGGTATAGTTAGCATTGAATATTGTGACAATTGGATGTGGTTTTTGGGGTGTTTGAAACCACATTTGTTGGAGCGCCAAATCACATTTATTTCAGATCGTCATTCTGGTATCGTTAATGCTGTTTTTTGTCTTGTATCCAAACTATTATCATGCGTACTGTTATTTCCATCTTATGTAGAATTTGAAAGCAAAATTGGAACATAATAACAGAGACTATAAAAAATTATGTTGAATTTCTTCCATCGTCTTGCTTATGCTCCCAGCCGAGAGATTTTAAAACATATACTAACGATATGGATCTATGGCTTCTATTGTGGCAAAATCATTTAACAATCAGATCAAAAAATATTGCGGCCTACCCATTGTTGAGCTTATTGATTGGATTAGAGTCTTACTTATGACTCAAGTTTCATAAAGATACGAAGATGGGCTAATCTGGAGTACTAATTTGGCCCCCGAGTTTGAGAAGAAGCTAAAGCATAATATTGACATGTGCCACACTTGGGTAGTAAGTAAGTCGTCTTCTACCATGTACGAAGTCTTTTCAAATCCTTTGGCTGTTGTTAATCTGTTAGATTTCAAATGTTCTTGCGGATCATGGCAACAAGAGTGTTTTCCATGTCCTCACACTTTAGAGGCAATACAATATACCGACCAAGATCCCTTTACTGCAATAGAGCCCTTCTTTACGGTTAAGAATTACAGGGAAAAATACTCTTTCAGCATACCACCTATAACGGATTTCGGGGAAGGGTCCAACGCTAACGATCCTTGTTTGTTAAATTTCTGCCTCCGAACGCTAATAGACGCTCCGGAAGGTCTAAGAAAAAGTGAATCCCATCTAGATGAGAAATCTCAACCAAGCAGTTGAGGCGTGGCCGCTGTTCGAAATCAGGCCATAACAGGAGGACTTGTGATGTTCCAGTTTAAGCACAATCCGTGTTGTGGACAATTCTCGTTGGCCACATTTATTTGTAATACTGTTATTGTTCTGGACAACAAATTAAATTTTTTTACAGTTGTTTGTTCATTTATACATTTTTTTTGTTCTGTTTTTATTATAGTAAAGAAATGCTAAGTGTTTTGAGTTGCATGCAATTCGCATTCACTATTGCGAATTGTGTATAATATTGTGATATCATGTTGTAAACATCTCTCAGGTTTTCATGCGAGTTGTGTGAAATTCCACCAGGATATTGTTTGTAAAATCATATCAAACAACTATCAGTATATGTTGCAAATTGTATTGAACTCCAACGTAATGCTTTTTCAAACAAATATCAGGATTCTTAGTTGCTCACAAATCACATGATATGATGCGAATTGCGTTCAACTCTAAAGTATTGCATTTTCAAACAAAATATCACAAAGCACATGATATGTTGCGAATTGTGTTTTCAAACAAATATTAGGACTTTTTAATTGCTTACGAATCGCATGATAAGCTGAAAATTATATCTCAAAGAAACATCAGGACTTCTGGTTGCTTACATACCACATGATATGCTGCGAATTGTAAACAACCAGAAGTCTTGATATTTTCTTACATATCGCATTATATGTTGCAAATGGTAGTTTCATACAAATAGCAGGACTTTTAGTTTCTTGCAAAGCGCCTGATATGCTGCGAATTGAATTGAACTACAAAGCATTACAATACTCAGGTCCATATGTGAATTGTGTGTATATCAGTAATATTGATAAACAACATCTCAGGTTAAGATGTGAGTTGTTTGCAAGTGGTAATATGATGCGAATTATGGGTATTCTTTCACATTTACACATAGTATAACGTATTCACATATGATTCAAAGTTTATACAAAAAATGGATTCCAAAAAGAGGATTACGGGCTTCATGCACTAACATATTTTCAAAAAATCACTACAACCTTTTAGTGTTTGTTAGTTGCATTCCAAAAAAAACAAAAAAAATAGACTCTATCAGTCATCACTAAAGGATTCTTCACTATATTTCTCTTCTTTGTAATGGTCATCAGCCTTTTTATTGTCCTCTTCCTCCTCGTTATCTACGTCCATCACATAAATTTTTTGTCCTTGATGGACCAGCGTTGCCGTCCCTCTTCCGTTTGTTGTTTGGAACCTCTGCCCTCTGAGGTTCAGCAGCAACCAGTGGAACCACTTCCACTGGTTGAGAGTCAGCCAAAAAGTAGTCCTCAATGTCTAAATCGAGGACAGAGACTGGGCTGTTTGGTCGTGCTGCCGGAATAATTAATTCATCGCTTCAGTTGGTGATTATGGATTACCAGGAGTCATCTAGTGAACCAGAGTATGTGGTGGTGGTTGTGGTGGTGGAAAATGACATGATGTTTGGAATTTGAAGAGAACCAGAGGTGTTTTAAAAAAATATAGAGTTTGTTTTAAAATTACCCTCTGGTTACTAGTGTTATTTATAGGCATGAAGGGAGTCTGAGCTTATGAGGTGGTGTGGATATATTAATCATTACATAGCCTCCATGTCCAATCAGCAATTAATGGGCTCTGGTGATTAGATTTCTTTTTGCGTGCTCAATGCACTTAACCTTTACCAAAGCAGACGCCATAGCCTGTTCGTATTCTTCAAACATAGATTTTGAATTATTTATTTTATATCAGGATTATATGCGAACTATTTAGTGATAATTTCGCATCATGTAGTTGTTAATGTGGTAGTTTTCTAAGCATATATCAGGTTATCGTGCGAA
The DNA here is from genome assembly GCA_036936605.1 of Limnanthes douglasii subsp. nivea. Lineage (NCBI taxonomy): Eukaryota > Viridiplantae > Streptophyta > Magnoliopsida > Brassicales > Limnanthaceae > Limnanthes > Limnanthes douglasii. The sequence continues at coordinate 170,361,328 of JAUPFV010000003.1, forward strand.
TTGTTTAGTGAGGATCCTGTTTTTAATATATATCTCGGAATTATTCGAATACCAACTAATCTTTATATAATAGGTTAGCATGCAAATTGTTTGATAATAATTTTGTCCTTCTATATCAAGGAATTGCACATTTCTGAAATTAAAAAACTTTATATACACCAGAAAAATTACAAGGAATGTATGTATACTAAAAAATCATAATGTCATACAGTAAATGTATATTAGTTCTAGTACGTGTTGGTGTCTTCATCATTTAGGAAATAATCAAACATTTCTGCTCTAAATTCGGGAACCATATCTTCATTGTAAGTTTCCTGCACATATCCATGCTGGATAATACCACAATCAAGGGTGCCACGTTTTTGTTATGGAATTTTTCTGTAATTTTTCACCTTCCACCCTGTCCTTGTAGTAAGTAGGTATCCATTATCCAGTAAATAGTTGATTTGGTTATAATAATTAGCGTTAGGAATCAGCACAAATACTTAAACTATGGTCGTCAAACAATTTGCATCGTACATTACGAATTGTTTAACAACCAATCCAACATGTGGATGTCAAACAATTTGCAACCTATATTGCGAATTGTTCATCATCCAATCCATTTCGTGAATGTCAAACAATTCACATCCTATATTGCAAATTCTATCAGGATATGCTGCGAACTGAATGAAACTCAAAAGCATTACATTTTCAAAGAAATATCAGGACTTTTAGTTGCCATCAATTCTCATGACAACATGGGATTTGTTTGCATTTAAATACAACTGACTTGGTCACAGTTTGCATGATATCCTGATCATGCATTTTAAAATGTGTTTAAAAATAATTATAATAGTTAGGAATTTTACCAGCTTGTTAGGTGTCTTTGTGGTGTGGTCTATCGCTTTGAGTTTAGGTAGCAGTGGGTTGTAGTTTGTTACCGACCTGCCGTCTACATCAATGACGAGCAACGTCCAATGGTTTATCTGGTCCTTCGTCTCGATGCATAATGGAATGATGATGCTGTTGAGGTATTTAGGCGCTTTGCTAAAAACTGTGTCAACTAAATTTGATACATCACACCCTGATTCCAGATTATGTTGCATTCAAGCGAGAGTACATTACAACGAGAACATGCTAGGAACTTTGAAATTTATCGTAGCGAAACTTAATGTAGTCATGCCCGAAATCATAACGCAGTCATGATACACTCCTCGAACTTTTTTTGCATGGAACATTGAAGTTTACTTCTACAAGCATCTTTTGAATCCAAGCGTCCACAACCTATGAAAGGATTTGTTTATTTATGTTAAATATACGAGACTTATTTGAAACATTAAAAAGACAGCTCCCGTTCTAAAGGTAGCGCCAGCACATCAGTCGTTTGCACTCTAATTCCGTAGGAAAATTTGAACGATGGTAAATTCCATACTACTGGATCAATGGTGTCATGCTTGTAGGCTTTAATTAACTTTATTTTGTGGTATTCTGCGACATTAATGCAGTTAGTTGTCTGTGTTTTCTTTGGCCAGTTGGTGTATTTTACTTTTGGCGGTTGACGTTCTTTTATAATTATTTGTTCCTCTTCCTTTGCCTCTACCATTGGATGTTGTGTTGGTGTCAGTAGATAAAAGTAGGCTCCTCTGTCTCTTTACTTGACTTGAGCTTATTAAATAACAAAAATTAAAAGAGTGTGTCAGTCATTATAATGTTAACGACCCCTAACAATTCGCATGATAACATGCGGATTGTTTGGTTCTAGCTGAATACATTACAGGGTAACTATCAAGATAGCATGCGAATTGATCGAGGTTCCACTGAACACTTTGCATGCTACCCTGATATTCGTTTTTAAAACTTAAAATATATCCACACAATTCTCATGATATGCTGCGAAATCATTTAAAATAGCCTTTACCACACGGTTAGCGACAACCTATGTAGTTGACTGGTTCGGCATAATGTCTGGATCGTGTCGGCAAAAATCATTAATGTCATCCTCCGACATATTCTCCAAAGATCGTTGTATTACGCCATCGTAATATACATTATCAACAGAAGCATCGGGTAAACCTACTGTGTTATCGTTCAACTCTAGAGCTTGCAGTTGATTCAATATTGGTACTACAATTTCACGTTGGCTTAGCAATTCTGACTTTGCGCACACCACTGTTGGTCTTTGAGATACATCTCCGTATTGGTTTTGGTCTTCTAACGATGGTCCTCCCTGGCTAAGTAGTTCTAGCTTCTCACAGGGATTGACACGTTCTGACTCTTCCGGAGCTATGTCTTGTGTTAGCCTTTCTCTCTTTACCAAGGTTATTTGTTGTTGTTGCTGTTGTTCTTGTGGGTATTGTTGTTGTTCTTGTTGTTCTTGTTTCTACTGTTGTTGATCTTATTGTTGTTGTTGTTGCTGCTGTTGTTGTTGTCTGTCGGCCTCATGTTTCATACAAATTCCAAAATAAAAAGGTTGAGGGGTTAAGCATACTATAATCATAGTTGCGAACAAATCGCATGCTAACCCCCATGATTGTTTTAAATACATACACTGACTTTGTTTGAATATGTATACAACAATAAATATTATTATAGAAACAATTTCATCACAACAATAAATAAGATATTTGAATTTTAGTGTACTTTTGATCCACTTACATCTTCAAGGCTATTTGGGTCTGTACGTCCAGATTTTTCTGCTGCCACTTCTTTCTCACGATCTTCTACCTCCTCTGTTACGTGAAATACGAGATGTTGGTCATTCAGAAGAGACTCGTGTCTTTCTTTCTCAGAACTGTGGCTGCCTCATGTGTAGGAGGAGACTTGTCTGTCTGTCTCTCTGTGGTGTCCGTCTCTGTAGATACCAAAAAATATTCCTGTCTCTTACCAGATGGTACCGGTATGGGTGAATGGTTCCCATCCTTATTCGTGTCCCTATCCTAATTTTCAGCAGGCACATATGCCTGCAATTCAATGGACGCCGCTCCAGATGGAAATACTGGTAGTCCATGTACCTTTTCAACTGCAGGGCTTCCAATCTAGAAAATTGGCTGAGAGAGAGCATTGTGGAGTTGTTGTGCTTCAAGCTCTGAGATCTTCAATTTTAATTCTTCCAACTGAAAAATTAATAGCAGACGTTTTATAACATATTACGTGTTAATTAAAGCGATTATGTAAGGCTCAATTTCATACTTACTTCTTTGGCCTGTTTTTCTATCTTTCTCTCGTACTTGTTCTTATCGGTGTATGTCTTCAAACGATTTGATTTCCCTTCAGTTGCAGACTTCTTTGGAGTAGTCGCTCTGTGTTTGAGGATAAAACTACCGATTGTTTCACTCATACTAGTGGTGCCCTCGTCGTCGGGCTCCTGCTGGGATGTGCCGATAGGTGGTGGTGGAATCGTTGGCTAGGGGAGTCTTGCTGGTTGGGGTCTGGGTGATATCACCTGATTCAATTCTTTCTGTTTTTGTGATGCTCGTCTCCTTGGTTTTGGGGCTGTGCTTTTCTTCCTTTTCTTTGGTCATTCTTCTGGCGAAAGAGATTCAGCATCTGCATCTCCACTATCTACTGCTCCTCTGAAAGCTTTGCTTTCAGCCTCAGTAAGACATAGTGGACCTTCCAAAATCTACCAACAGAGGAATATGAAACTAAATAGCTGCAAGCGGTTTATTTGGAAAATAGCAGGATGTAGACAAATTGTTTTTTGCAAACAGTTCACATTATATGCTGCGAATTGTGTGGAACTCTATCAGTTTAGAGTTGCAAACAACTCGCATGATACCATGCGAATTTTTTGAAAACAATAAGCCGGGAATTGTTTGATACCTTAATTATATAGAGTACCAAACAGAACGCAGGGTAGGCTGTGAATTGTTTGATACCTTATTCTAATATAATACCAAACAAAACGCAGGATATATTACGAACTGTTTGTAACCCCAATTCAATACCTATATAAAGCTCATACTTAATCATCTTTCAGATTCGGTATTCTAACAAGCAACGACACGGTAGATGTTTGGCACTCTAATCCCAACAGTTTGAAAAACCTTGGGATCAAGGTCGGCTTTGCTAACTCTAGCCCGATTGTTGAGTGCTCCATGATGAATGGTTGCATTGGGACACGTATTATCATCAATATGTTATGTACATAACTAATTTTTATACTGAATAAATCAATCTTACAATTAGAAGGGCGACGCAGCCGATGACTCTATCGGGTTTTTTGATAGCTAAGAAACTCCTGATAGATTGTCGAAGCTTGAACAATATTGATTTGGAACAGTCGTAATGGTTTATTTTGCTGAGGTCTTCAACAAAATAAAGCGTACTCCAACCCAGGATATCTCCATATACGGAGTAGAATAGGGTTGAGCACAAAAACAGTATCAACAGTCGTGCAACATCTTCCAACTCATGCTCCCCCCCCCCTCTTCGCTTATGGCTCTTTCTATACCTTCGTGTAAAACCCATGTCAACATGCTACGTTAGTAAAGTACATCATCATGTTTTATAAGATGAAATCTATTTTTTAAAGTACCTTTAAAATGGCGTTCGTTATTGTTTTAGTATTTGTCGGTCCTATCTTCGTGGACATTTAACCCACGAAGTATTTCTTCATCATCCTCGATTCGTCCTCCTCACCATTTACATATTTGTTGTGAAATGCTCCAGATTTCTTTAACAGCATTTCCTTTGTGCCATGCTTCATCCCAAATATGACATTCACATCGTCTGTAGTTAGCTTCACATACTTTGAGCCAATAAGGAAAGCGTTTTCATTAACGGAGAACCTCTCGACAATATATTGAATGATGGAATAGAATTTATTCTTCAGCAGCTCTGCCACATTACGGATATCAAAAGACGATTTTCAAAAGCGTGTAGAAGGGTGCGTTTCTTGTAACTTCGATGTGGGCACAAGTAATGCGGTTCTCTTTCAACAGCTTGAGAATGCTCACCAACCTTGACCTGTAATAGCTTGGTTTTGTTGTCATACTTCGTGCACAAACACAAATCAGTTGGAATGTCACACGCCTCACATGACAAGCTGCGAACTGCCTATCTATCAGTTGGAGTGTCACACAACTCGCATGCCAAGCTGCGAACTGCCTATCTATCAGTCCGTAGTTGCAAACAATTCGCAGGCTGGCCAGCGAATTGTTTACAAATATAAGCTGCGAACTGTATAATATACATATTCAATCAAGCTGCAAATCGCTATGAACTATAAACATAAATGAAGCTGTGATTTTTTTCGCATCCTAGGTGATAAAAATGCGAATTATACTAAGCGCACTGGTATAAGATGCGAACGGTTCAATTTTTAACATGCACGTACCAGGGATCTGGGAAATATGGAAACAACACCAAAATCAAAAATCAACTACCTAATGCACATCTAACATACATCACAATTCTCAGGAAAGTATTAACATCAGATGCAATCTAACTTCTATCCTGCGCTCGACGACAAACCCAGAAACTAACTGACCAACTGTCATCACTAAATACTTGATTTCGGTTAAAAAAGGAGCATCGATCATGAAATAACAGAAACAAGTGGTTTGAAGACATCAACAACGCAAAAAATACATTTTTCACGACAATACTTACCTTGTTACTGCAAAATACTGTAATTTCACCAGTCGACGAGCAGTTCACGGCAACTTCTCCAACAGAAGGTGGTTAATTGCTTGACGGAGTACAATATGTTGACCGATACTATTCCGGTGAGGGTTCGACGAACGGCAGGTTTGGAGAGAGAGGCTCGAAGGGTTTCGGGTTGGAGAGAGAGGTTGGAAGTCGAACTATTTTTTTTCTGGTGGTTTCTAAAAAATTAGAGGTGTTTGGGTTGGTTGAGGGTGATGGAAAGGGGGAAAAGTGTGTTTGAAGTGAAAATGGGTATATATAGTCGGGGGATAATTTTGTCCAATTTTTAACTCGAGGTACTAAGTAACACTATCCAAAATTTGGGTACCACCGGGTAATTACATACTTGAGCGGGTATTTACTGGTACTTTTCTCTATTATTAAATGATCTAGTAATAGTATAAATTTTAGTTTTAAATGAGTGTGGTATTGACAATAATCAGAAATTTAAATTTAAAGTGATATATCTTTTTGAAAGGACAAAAAAAATTAAATAAAATTTTGTTTTTAAATTATTAAATTTAAAATTAACAAAAAAAAATATTTAACGTGATTTGAATTGCCAAAAAATTGCACATCCACGGACAATATACCTTACTTTATATATAAGAAGATTACAAAGATGCGCTCTCAAACAAACACTCGTTTTCTGTTACTAAACTCTGGTTTACATAAAGAAATATGAATCTTATTGTTTTTCTTAGTTTTTATTTCAAGTCTAGTTAATCTCTCTAAAATCCAGAAATCACTATGATCTATCGTGCTCTCTATCTTTATCTAATTATACTATTGCTCGCGCAAATGCTTAATACATCTCTTTCACTATTTCTAGAACCAATTATGAGTGAGATAATCCTCTAGACTTCCAATAACACATTAGAACATGTGCATACAAACAACTGAACATTAATGGTGCAAACATTATGACATTTGTACGGTTGTCCACTGTGATAGGTAGTGACACTATCAAGGTTGACATTTGGTACTGTTGTAATTTGTATTATTCTGATCATTATTGAAGCATGCTTGGATCAAAAGTAACTTGATCAATAGGTGAGAACGATTCATCAATTCGAAATTTTTATTCTGGGAAATCAATCGTCCAAAAATAACAAATTTCATATTTTATGGAAACAATAAAATAAAAGAAAGCTTCAAGAAATTTAAACAGAAAATATATAATTAACGTGGTTCAGATTGTGGAAATATTTTTACGTTTACAGGTAACTAATACTTTATTTTTATTAAACATTGATGTTATATAAAGACTCTCAAAACACAAAGGGCTCAATCACTCGCTATTAACAAACTCTCACATTAAAAAAAATAACGTAATTCAAAGAACTATCTGTTTAGTATTTATTTCTTACATCACTTCTGATGACGCGACGGAAATAGAAGAAGAATCAACGATAGATGAAACTCTAATTCAAGAGTAACATGATGAAATCTTAATCTAAGGGTAACAAAGACTGAAATTTTCCGAAATAAAAAATATATTATTCCAAAAACTTAAAATAACTTAAGGCATATGAGGCTTTATATAAGAGCTTTTCAAAAGCCTAAATTATAATACAAGAAAATAAAATAAATATTTTAAAATAAAATAAAATAAAATAAAATAAAATCTTAATATAATTAGATTTGATTTAAATACATAAGATATTTGAATAAAATAAAATAAAATTAAAAAGGCTTTTGTTTGGACTTTCTGGGCTACATCTACTTGTTTCTCTAAAATACCGGAGCTTTCTTTCACTAAAAAAATACAGACTCGTCTTACAAGTCACTCGTCACACCTTTCACGACGCTGCAGCTTCCGTCCCATAACAAACCCTAGCTATATGTTTACTATTTTATTCATAAACTTAGAAAACAAAAACATAATTCTCCGATAGTCACTTAAGAATAAATCTCACTAATTAACGGGTGTACTAAAGCCCTAATCATAAAATAAACAACCTCAAAGATATAAAGTCTAGATTAATAGGAAATCTAATTAAATATAAATCTCAATCAATATGAAAGTATCATGTCATTCAATTCAGCCCTTGCCTTTATATAGGTGAACAGACTTAGAATAACTGAAGTTGTTACAGAATTGGGTTAATTGTACTTTAACCCTCTATATTTACAACTAGACCGAAATATGTCCAATAACTTTATAATTGTTCATAAACTTTAATTATTTATATTTTAGTCCTCAATAGTTTATATCTTTATTAAACACCATATTTTGTGTAAAGCCCTTATCGACTAGCCTAGCGTTATATTTGGTTAATTCAACACTAAGAATACATGGATTCCTCTTGAATATCTATTTACTCTTAACAAGCTTATGATCTTTCGGTTGCTCCACAAGAATCTAGGTGTTCATCTTCTTGAGATATATCAGTTATTTCTTCATGGTCGTTAGACATTTCTCTTTATCACTGTTTTTTATAGCATTGTGATAAATATTAAGTTAAAAATATCTACATGTATTTCAATAAATAAAACATAACAAATTAAATCGGGAATGTCATACATCTGCGACTGTTTGATTAGTCTATATGTTCTATTTATCGCCAATTGATAACTGTTAAGATCATGTGGCTCTCTAGTTTGATCCTCTAAAGGCCTTAGAACACCTGACTCTCGGTCATCTGTAAACTCATGTAATGGTTGAACTTCCTATGTGCGAGCCAAAGTTGAATCAAGTCAAAAATAGTCTTCCGCAAAAATGTCTTCAACTTCACTATCTACATTCGACCCATCATCAACTTCACATCTCTTCTCAATAGTATTAGGTTGAGAACCGTATTCTTCAATGTCATATCCTCATCATTTAAACCATGTTGATTCTTGTTACAACCTTATGACGTACATGTTCAAGGCACCACAAATTATAATCTTTTACTCATTCTGGATATCCGATGAACAAATATTTTTGTGTTCTTGATCAAACATTATCTTGCTTCACATGTGCGTGAGAAGTACATAGTAGCACTCTAAAATATTATAGCTTACGTTTCTCTCTATTGCAAGACTCTTGAGGAAAAATAAACTTAAAAGATATAAATGGAATCTTGTTAATGATATACTTAACCGTTGTCACAACTTATCCTCATAATCTTCAGCCCATTCTAGCTATCTGAAGCATACACCTAACCATTTCACAAGGTTCAGTTCATTCGTTCAATGTTGGGCAGTCATACTCAAGGGATGAAGTCTAAAACTTCCAAGCTTTGCACAATAACTAGTGAACTTCTTATTCATATATTTCAAACTATTATAAGTATGAAGCTTTTTCAACATTTTCCTGGTTTGATTCTCTACAATGTACTTCAGTTCACAAAGGAAGCAAAATATTCATCATTGGCCTTCAAAAATATAACTCATACTTTCCTGGAATAATCATTTATTAGTGTTATAAAATATCTTGCACCACCTACTATATGATCATATGTCGGATCCCAAAATGTCTAAATAAACGTAATCAATCACTCAATTGGTTGTTTGGTTGTTAGGTAGAAACTTCACCCTTTTGTTCTTACCCAATACATAAATATCATAAAATTTTAGTTTCTCAACTGCGGTACTATCTAGCAATCCACGCGTGTTTAGTTTACCAAGTCTTTTCTTACTTAAAATGTCCCAATCAAAGTCATCATATCCTGGTATAATCTTTCTTCGTACTAGACACTCTCACTAACACTACAGAGCCTTCAAGAACTAATACACCATTAGTTCTACAAGCTTTTATAATGTCAATGGAGTCTTGCAAGACCCTAACTCTACCATTTTTACACTTAAAGTTAAACACGTTCTCATCTAACATCCCAATAAAAAGAAGGTTACGTTTAACTTTGGGTGCATACATTACTTTATTAATCAATTGCTCAAGTCTTGTAGAATACTTAAGTAAATACAAACATCGCTCAAAAGATAAAGGATCGGTGAATAATATAATATAGGAGGACCAAAACCATACCTCGGGGTTTCTTACCCAACACTTTGATCACATGACAACTGAAGTTAGTCAGTGTCAACGAGATCGGTTATTCGGGGCCCGAACCATGAAGGGAATTGGCTCATCTTGAAATCAAAGTGTCATGTACGAAATATAATATGATTCAAAAAGACCAAACAATTAGACAAAAATGGAAGAGTATTGTATTGATAATTTAGACAGTCGTACTTGATGAGTTATTGTTTTGCCTTAGTTAATAGTCAATAGTGTATTCTAGTGAGAGAAAGGTGTAGAGAGTTTTTAGAGAGCGAAAACACAAGTACAAATGAATTTCAAAGTAAAAAGTGTTCAACCCTTTTATTAGAGTAGTCTGATCCTTTATATAGAGGAGCCAAGACTTAGTCTCAAACTGAAATATGTTACAAAAAGTGGGTTAATTGTTGTTTAGTCCTTACTAATTACACATAGTTACAAATATCCTCTAAAACTTACATCAGTCACGAATTAAAGACAAAACTTACATTACTTACAATTAAATCCTTAAATTTACATTATTTACAATTTAGTCCTTAAAATTCTATTTCTATATCAGTACTTACACTCATATCATATAATAATGTAAAAAAAATAATCAAAATCGTACTGACACTCATATCATATAATAATGTAAAAAAAATAATCAGAATCGTACTCAAAAGCCATGAATATCATAGGATATACAAGCACATAAAGATATTTATCTTATACATAGTCTCGTGAAAACTAACCCAAAAATTACCAACATGCTTCAAATATAATTCAATTTTTTAAATTACCAACATGCTTCAAATATAATTCAATTTTTTTTTGGAATAGTTCAAAACACTAATTATACTTTATCTTTCTTATAAGTTTTATTATTTGTTATTACCTTCAACTCTTTATAATAGTCTAAACCCATTTAGTTGATGTTATGAGTTTTTAAAATCATCTTTAGAAGTAGGGCTTGGTTTTATATTATAAAATTCTATACTAAGATATGTTGTACATATTAGACTTACCAATTAATATACACATCCAACTATGATTTGTAGTAATTTTTAAATTATTATATATCCGTAATGTTTTTGTTTGTAAGAGCACATGTGTGCGCCATATAGATTTTAACTGTGAGTTTTCTACTAGTTCTTTTATAACTACGATGTAGTCTACACACACCTTTTTTTTGTTGTACATACAAAATATAATCTCCTCATCATTTGAATACCTTACGCCTTAATCTAATAGATTTTTGATAATATCATTTAGTTTTATTATGTTAACAAATACTTCATTTACGTGAAACTTTAGGCTTCTTACTAGTACACCAATGATATACTCTTTTGAATTGTGATAAAGGAGTAGGCACTCGTAACCAATAGAAAGAATACACATCAAACCAAATGGAGGGAAAGAAGAGCAGATCAAGACTCAGACCAGCAGAACAGGACAGCTCGAATTCGAGTGGGGCCGCATAAAATAAGAAGAGCAAAAAAACTTTAAAAGAAAACGACGCAATCAATAAGAGCAAGAGAGTCTCTCAATCCGAGAAGAAGAGATACGATGAAAAGCGTGCTCAAACTCACATCGAGCAGACCTCGATTAAAAGCACGCTCGCTCGGCCAAAGCAAGTTGAAGACTTATCTGTGCCCGACCACAATCAAGTGAAGCAAGATCAAGGGCAAGCATGCTCGAGAGATACGATGTGAAATGTTGCTCGGACGAAAGCAAACTGACATCATACCTGGCCTAAGCGGACAGGACAGCCTCAGTAAGGACGACATCGATTCTCGTCGGGCAGAACCATGAAGGACGTCCCGTGTGGCGAGTTGTGAAATTAACTGTTACGACGATAAACGGCGAGCAAAATTAGTATTATAGACTACATTAAAGGCTGGCAATCAAGGAGGAGTCAACAGTCAAACATTCAAGGACCATAAAGGACCATAATTGAAGGGATTAGTGTTAAGTAATGTAACGACGGTCGCAGCCCATTAAATGTTTATATTTAATAAAGGGGGTTACGGTTTAGAATAGTATAAATAGAAGGGGAAGGATTCTGTATATGGGACAGATTTTCTATCTTCTCGAATCATAAAACTTACTACTTTGGTCGATTCGTTGTTTTCGATTTTTCTCTTATCATTTTTTGGCGTCGTCTGTGGGAACGTCAAAAGTAATTTTTTTTTCGATGGTAGTAACTCGATCCGGGATTGATATTGAACCAAACGAGAGACATGTCACCATGACCAGCCCCAACCATGTCGTCAATCCTGCTGCAGGGCCAACGCTACCCCCTAACCAAGACACCCCAGAAGAGGTCCTGCGCACAGGCGCTCCGACCCTGGTTAACCCACTAGTGGCACCAACCATTGCAGCCCTAGTCGTTAACCTGACTTATCAGAACCTACTACCTAGCTTGCCACATGACACAACGGAAGTTCAGCAATTGGAGCACCAGATTTTGACGATGCTAGAAGCCCAAGGTAAGGCAGATCGCGACCAGGAAGCCAGGGACATAACAAACAAGGTAACCATGGCAGAACTCCAGGAAGCTGTCAACGCGCTAACATCAAAACTGCGTTCAAACGACCACCAACGCCCACCCAAGTCGGTCATCGAGGTAAGTTGAGTAGCATTGCGGGAAGGATCCTCCAAACAGGGTCAACTCGGTGAAGGTATGGGAGACAACGGCGGGCAAAAGCGACAAAAGCAGCCCGTGCATAGGGACGTCAAAGAAGTAGCGAGCGAGCAGTACGATTGGAGGCTTATGCTGGATCTGGGGACCCGGAAAGGCACTTGGAACAGTTCAGAAATATGATGCTCGCCTTCAACCCAGATGATGTTATGTTATGTAGGGCTTTTTCCATGATCCATAAGGGTAATGCGATGGACTGGTTCAGCAATCTCCCCAAGAATTACATAAGCGACTTCGCAAGCCTCAGGAGCGCATTCAGGAACCGTTTTGTGGGTAACAAGGAATTACGCCAAGATCCTGATTCCATCATGTGCCTCTACCAAAGGAGGGGGGAATCTCTCAAGGGCTACATCTGAGATTTTGTGCACGCCATGAATAAGCTCCCCGACCTAGCCGAAAATATGGCGGTCGCTTCCCTCAAGCGAGGTTTGGACAAACAAGGTAAGCTTTACGCTGACTTAGTTTGCTTCCCTTGTGATAAAATAAGTGACCTCCTAGCTCGGGCGGATTAGTTTATTAAGGTAGACGACGCCGCTCCTCCTAGCCCGGTAAGCTTGACACTCATCCGCTGCCTAAACAAAGAGGAAGCCTCATCAGTCCTTCATGATTTACATGTCGGCAACTCTGGAGCGCACTGCGGTCACCGAAACCTCATTCGTCATTTCCTCCTTGTAGGATTTTACTATCCCGAACTCGTCTCCGACACCGAACACCTAGTTCAACAATGTCATGCATGCCAGCAACATGCTAACTTTATCCATAATTCGGGCGAGCCAATAAAAGCTAGCCCTATCCCTTGTCCTTTTAAAAAATGGGGGATTGATCTCCTTGGACCTTTACCGATGACTACAGGAAAACGACAATTCATCATCGTCGCGGTCGACTACTTCACCAATTGGGTAGAAGCCAAAGCACTGGCGCGCACTCGATCCCAGGAGGTATGTGACTTTATTCATAACCAAATACTCACACGCTTTGGCATAGCACATGTTCTGATGATGAACAATTGACCCCAATTCAACAATAAAGCACTCTTCACTTTCTGCGATAAGTTTGGCATCACACAGAACTTTGCCACCCCCTACTACCCGCAAACGAACGGACAACTGGAAGTCACCAATCGTACCATTCTCGACGGTATTAATAAAAAACTTGATGGAGTAAAGGGAAGTTGGCCAGACAAACTAGCCGACGTATTATGGGCATACCAAACAACACCAAGGGCCACCACGGGTGCGACTCCATTTTCTCTGGTCTATGGAACTAAAGCCGTTGTACCAGCTGAAATACTGGTCCCCTCCCACCAAGTCACTGTTTATTCTGAAACAGATAACGACGCAGGGACGAGCAGCAGACATCGACTTGATTAAGGAAGAGCGCGACCAGGCACGCATACGCGCCGAGCATTACAAAAGCCTCATGCGTAGCTGCTTTAATTCCCGAATTCGACCTCGGAGTCTTCACGTTGGTGATCTCGTCATGAAAAAGATTTTCCAGGGAGCGGGCGACCAGATTCTGGGCAAGTTGTGTCCTAACTGGGACGGCCGTACATCATCATCGTCGAGGGCCATCACGGAGCGTTTCGCCTTGCTGATGCAAAGGGCAAAGCCCTAAAACACCCATTGAATATAAGTCATCTTAAAATATACCACCCTACAATGTAACGCTACTCGATGCTCTCTTTTTCCCTTCTGATGGCGCGGAAGGGTTTTTTAATGAGACATCTACTTACTTATTCATCAATAACATTTACCGTTTTCGCCAACTGTGTTTATACTTATTTTCTGTAACTCCGCCACAGTGTCATAGACCACGCCTAAAAGGCTAGGAAATGAGGGCCATACTGTGCCACACTTAGACAAGTTCTAATAAATATGACAAATGGGCTAATTGGCCACGCCCACTGGGCTATGTTAACGGGACATATTGTGCTCAATACCGCACTCAGGTATGATTAAACGCGAACTACTCCAAGCCCAATAGGTTACGCAATTGGCCGAACCAGTCGCTCCGCGAACTCAACTATAGCCACTTTGTTAACCATAAGTTACGCAATGAGCCCTATTGTGCTCGATCTTACAGAAAAAGTTCATTCTTAGAACAAAGTAAAAGTATAAACACGCGCCATGGAGCATTAACAGATCAACGTACACATTTAATTACATGACTAAATCAAGTCTTCGTTAATCCAAAAATAACATTTTTCAAGTTTTCCTATATCAAGTATCAGGATTCGCTACCACATCGGCAACGCCTGCTTTCTCTGCCTCCACGACTAGAAGCAACTTTTTGTAAGGACCAAAATCCATGTTCGGATAAAGGGCCCTTAGCTCCACCAACAGGTTTACTTTGTCATTCTTCCCCTTTTCCAACGCCACTTGCATAACTTGGTGTTCCCTCGCTTTTAAATCGACAACAGCCCTCTTCTTCAATCCAGCCACCTTGCCGCGCCTCTCTTCTTGTTCCTTTCAAAGTGTGGTCAACTGAATCTTCACATCAGCTAGCTCAACGGACAGGTCAGCCACCTCGGAGGCCTGCTCTTCCACCTTGGTCGCTTGGCGCATGCTCTGCTCCATACGCTGCGAATTCTGGACAACAAGGGCATCATTATTCTTCAACAGCTCATTATTTTGAGTCGTCAGAAGGGTTGTACTCGAAAGCGTCTCCATGCACTGCTTCCTCTCTGCGTCTCGTTTGGTACATGTCTTCCCCAGCTGGCGCAATAACTCTTCGTTCTCCTTCTGTGCCTTCTCCGCTCGCTGTTTGGAAGATCCATACACATTTTTGAATGGGGCCAACTCAGTACTAAGCCCCCGCACGGAGCCAAAAAATATAGGCTCTGGTTTCCACATCTCCATCGCCCGAACATCCACCGAAGGCATGCGTCGATACGCCAAAGCATCTGAGTTATATTGCATCTGCACAAGCACATCATGAAAGCAACAATTTTTTCAATACATGCATAATACCGAACTGACTACCTCATAGTTCGCACTCAACACATACCTCCAGAGCCAACTCTAGTTAACGTTGCAAAATCTCTCTCATAGGAAGCGTATCATAGAAGGCCAAGTCTGAGCCATGTCGGACCTGATCAATGATCATCTGGGACGCCGCGGGCATCACCAGCTTCACCGACGGCTCTGGCAGTGCTTCAGTATGTTAAGGGAGCTACTGAGTACCATCCTTAAACTCCCTCGGCCTCTCCGGCTGCACCACCTTTGGCACAACAACATTCACCAACGACGCCCCCGACCCGAGGCCATGCATAAAGTTTTTTATTCTCTGTGCCACATGAGGGGGCGGCATCTTTTTTCCCTTGCCTCTATCTATATCTGGCGCCTTGTCCTCAATTACTACAAATTTTGGGTCCTTCCCAGAAGATTTCTCTTTCTCCTCTCCTAGCACATCGCCATCATCCTTAACCTGGCCCCCATCAGTTCCATCCACCAACGTCAGTTTCCGTTAGGAAAATGGGATAGCTCTAATCACAGCCTTCTTCTTCCTTTTCAAAGGGCTAACTGCTTCATCTGAGTCCTCATCACGGGACCTCGTCTTCTTGCCACTGCCTCACACCTCTTCAGCGATAATGGCCAATTGCCCTTTTTTATTCGACATCTCCACCTCATTCCCTTATTATGCCCCCTTGAGCGTAAAAGATGAGCTGCTCGCTTCTCTCGTCCTCCGACCTGCTGACACAGACAGGCCCAGCCCATAAAAGTCACATTTCTCACACCTTTGCTCAAACAGTGCTCGGAACCTCTCCAACGTGGCTTTTTCCTCACTACCAGCCATCAACACCGTACCGTCTTCTGAAACCACCACTTCAGGGATACGCCACAGACCCGCTTTCAGATAATTCACCACTCAAAATACTTGTGTCGGCTCGCCTCCCCAAGCAGAGTGCGCTGCAGCAGATATTTTCGCCAAAAGATTCACCGACCCCTTCGGCCAACCCTCTTTACACCACTCGTGGTATTTCCCCTCATCTGTATCAACAAGACAAATTACCATCACATTTATCACTTAATCAGCACTCACACATTTACAAAGCCTTACACTTAGACTTCCACCGTCTTTCTAATTGAAGATTCATGGTAGCATTCTCATGCTCCCAGTTACCGCACACATAAATAAATCTATGTTTTCAGGTCTTATCCGAGTTAGGAAGATCCACTATATGCCTCGCCCCATTTAATTGAACATAAAAAAATAACGACTGAGCCAACTTGGCCACCTCCATCCTCGCTAACACGTAAGCCACACAAAGAGGAATCTTAAAGTACTGGGAGCTAAGCACGATGCTCAGCAATGTCCTCCCCCCATTCGTTGTTAGTTGGGTAGGACATATACCAACAAAGCTAAAAAATTCCATAATTAAAGGTGGCAAAGGGAGCCTTAGGCCCCAATCAAACAAGGTAGTGAATAAACAGGTCTTTCCCTCCTCCGTTGTGTAAGGTTGGTCTCCCACTCGAGGAACCCTAACGGTCACATTGTCACGAAACCCAAACCTGTTTCTAAACTTCATTAGGGACCCCTCAGTCAGGTACCCGTACTTCAGAGTAATCTTTACGAAATACTCTTCCAAAACCGCCATTTATTCATACTCCGATTTCAGAACCTTCTTCATTGTTTTCTTTGGCGCCATGAATGAATCGACTACAATTACCCAATAGTGGTTATAAGATTAGAGATTCGCCACATGACGTGCGGCATCACTCTCAACAAACCCAGGGTTGATACACATCATGAAAGGTTACTTTTCCTATCAACCCTTTAAATCATTCCCCCTTACACTATCTACCTAAAACAACGCAAAACAGACCCATAAGAAGCTACATAACTTTTTCTGCTAATATTCTGCCCTCCGACGGTATCACCGACGACTTCTCCGATGAGTATACTAACAAACCAATGCAAACGTGACGGTGTTGTAGTTCTTCTCTCTAAAATGTTATAAGCTCACAAAATCTCTTATCATAATAATGACTTATGATTTTTTCGAAAAAAACGTCTGATAAGTTACCCAAATGGTTCACTTATTTAACCGTTGTTAGAATGATGCCACCTGTCAAAACCCACATCGAGAACTCAAACGTTTAGCACACTTTTTGGCAGTAATCTGTCAGAAAATCAAACCAAATTGACACACGCTATCAAATCAGCGGTTGTCACGTCACACATATATTTTCTTATATATATATTTTATTTCAACCAGTAATTGTTTTCACACTTACTATTTTTTCTAGAGGGAACGCTAATAAGGGAGTATGAATCTGTAAACAATATAAAGAATACACATCAAACCAATTGGAGGGAAAGAAGAGCATAGCAAGACTCACCAGCAGAGCAGGGCAGTTTGAATCCGAGCGGGGCCGCATAAAGTAGGAAGAGCATAAAGAATTTAAAAAAGGACGACGCAATCAATCAGAGCAGAAGAGTCACCCAATCCGAGCAGAAGAGACACGATGTAGAGCGCGCTCAAACTCACATCGAGCAGACCTCGATTAAAAGTACGTTCGCTCGGCCAAAACTAATTGAAGACTTATCTACGCTCGACCACAATCAAGTGAAGCACGATCAAGGGAAAGTATGCTCGAGGGATACTATGTGCAATGTCGCTCGGCTGAAAGCAAACTGACATTAGAACTGGCCTGATCGGACAGAACGACCTTAATAAGGACGTCCTTGGTTCTCGTCGGGCAGAACCACGAAGGACGCCCCGCGTGACGACTTGTGAAATAAACGTTACGACGAAAACGGCGAGCAAAGTTATTATTATAAACTATATTAAAGGTTGGCAATCAAGGAGTAGTCAACAGTCAAACATCCAAGGACCATAATTGAAGGGATTGGTGTTAATTAATGTAACGACGGTCGCAGCCCATTAAATGTTTATATTTAATAAAGGAGGTTACGGTTTAGAATAGTATAAATAGAAGGGGAATGATTCTGTAAAGGGGACATATGTTCTATTTTCTCGAATCATAAAACTTACTACTTTGGCAGATTCGTTGTTTTCGATTTTTCCTTATCAAATTGTATCATATTTTTTATACTTTTTAGAGATGACAACGGGTGGATCAGGGTTGGATATTTATATACATGCTACCCATTTTTGTAAAGGAAAATATATTTAAAAAAACATCAAACTAACATAAAAAAATTTATGTCATTATATATATATATATATATATATATATATATATATATTATAATTTTGGAATGATTTTCTATGCGGTGGTATCAATTTTGGAGTGGGTACTCTATGGTATGATATATAAAACCAAATATGAGTAGTAAAAAATAACTATATCACATCTCTTATTTTTTAGGTAACCCGTTTTATACCAATTCGTTTAGTTCGAATATCCATAGTTTCAGATAAAACTTCCACCATAGTCATCTTTGCCATCTTCATTTAAATACGTTAAGGTTGTCATAACACTATTTATTACACACTCGGTCTTTGTATCACTCTCTTCATTATATATGTGAGTATTGATTGGAAATACTACTTTCACAGCATATACATACTAACATTTATGTGTGTTTTTTCTGCCTATTCGTTAGCTTCTGCATCAAAATCATTTTATTACCAAAACAAATCTCATTGTATATTATATTTTTTTGGATCATACTAAAAGTATTAACTTTTATCTCTATGTAGATCTAAATCACCATTGGCAATTTGTGTGAATCTCTCAAAAATATATTTTATTTGTTATTAAGACTGAGTTAACAACTTCTATTTTGCTTTTAGTTTCATCTATCATTTTTATTTCTTTTTTCAATATCTTCCACTAAGTTTTTAATCATATTTTCAGCATTTTCCTCAACCAAAAGGTCTATATATATTCTCCAACCTCTTCTAGCATACTCTATGACTCTATTGTCTCACAATAATTTCTATTATCCCAATTAAAATGAGTTACTAATTATCCCACAATATACTTAAGTCTGAATGAACTTATAGGTTTTGGTGAAGTAATACAAATTTTAACGTGAAATTTGTCAAACATTTTATACTCAACGAACTTGTACATCTTAAAACATTTTTGTCAACTAAGATATAAATGAAATATTTAGTTTTATTATGCCAAGACAGTTGATACGCAAACGTGACTACATTAAACTTATCTTTAGACTCTATAATTAGAATTGACACTAACTATAATACAATATTTTCCATGATGATAGAAAATTATGTCATATTTTTTGGAACTTGATGTAAATGATGTATAATTAGAGTAAATGAAATAACATTAAAATATATAAATTGTGATATTAAATAAACACTCTATAAAACACTAAATGTAAAATATAATTGATTAGACACTTTTTATAAAATCTATATATGAACAATTATTTAAACCTCAAATTTATTTCATTTAAAACATATCTAAAAAATTGATGGAATAATATAATATACCTTTTCAGTAATAAATAATTTGCACCTGAAAATTTAATTATAAAAAAACTCAATTTCAGTCAAGACAGCTAGATTAATTGGATTCTAACAAAAGATTTACTATCATGTTTACAAGTCTTGATATGGTATATATAAACGAAATACAATGGTCAATAGTTGAAAACCTCCCTACAAAACATACTCCAATCCCAATTAAACATGTTTTTAGCTGATATTTTCAAAAAGAAACAAAAAAACTACATAAATTAAAACTCAATTTTTTTAAAATCTCATCTATGCGTAACGAAAATGTTTGTGTCAACCCCAACCAAAACTAAACAAACTATCATTGAAATATAAAATATATATTTAACATTTTTAATATTAATTTTACCTATTTTATTTTTTAACTTCGTAAAACTCAAAACCATATACCAATTAAGGATTTTAATCTAGCGGGTCCAAATGTGTAGCTCGATTTTCAAAATTCGAGTTTGAAATTTTTGCCCTTGTTAAACCATACCTAATTTCAACCTTAAAGGTATTTCTAGAAGATACCTAGTTCATACATTTGGATAGATATTAGATGTTATATCTTACCATCTAATTTCGACAAATGGAAGAAATTAGATGTTATATCCTACCATCTAATTTCGATAAATGGAAGAAATTAGATATATTTTGAAAATATTTATTTTAAGAAAACATAGTATATGGTTTTTTATTTCATGTTAGCGGATCCAAAATATGTTTTTTTTTAAATCTTTTGGATTATTTAATATAAAATTAGTATTTTGAAAGATTTTAGAATAAAATTATTTCTTAAATCTTTTGGTTGTCAAATTTTGAAGATGATTTTTTTTTTAAAGTCGTAAGTCTAAAACCATCTACCAATTAAAGAATTCAATTTAGTGAGTTGATTTTAAAACTTCGAGTTTACAACTATTAGTGTTGAAACAATACCTAATTTCCACCTTGAAGTGTTGCTAGATCGATATTGGATGTTATATCATAGCATCAAATTTCGACAAATAGTATTGACATTATGATATATATTTTAGAAATTTTTATATAAAAAAAACACAGCATCTGACTTTTTACTTGGCCCACCGAATAGCAATATATTTCTTTTCTGAAAATTTTGAGCTATTTGATTTGAAGGTAGTGATTTGAAATATTTTTGAACAAAACTACTTTTAACTATTTTTAGTTGCCAAATTTTCAAGATGAACTAAAAAATATATAAAATATGTAATTTTAGAATATCACCTGTATGCATTCATCCCCACAAACCAAAATTTAATTAAATTGGCAAATGGACGGATATAAAAGTTGGATACATGCTAAATAAAAAAATTACAACAAAAAAAAACAAAAAATATCCAAAATTTGATTTATGTGTAAAAAAATCCAAAAAAATATTTAACAAACAATATATAATATCTTTTATAATAAAATTAAAACCTTTTATAAAATCTTCGACTAATAACAATGTTATCATTTTTTTTGAATGAAAACTTAAATTAATTAGAAAGGTCCATACATAGTCTTAGGGTAGCTCCCTGAAGCATACAGAACAAACTTTTAGAACATATAACTAAAAGGATCCCCTTAGAGAATCCAAATAGAGTGGATCCCAAATGTAAGTAAATCTAATAATGCAGCATGATTGGGGAAGCTGTATCAGAGTGGAGTCTCCATTATCGTCCCATCCGGCATCCACGCTCCAGTCCAGACAAAAAATACCTGAAATACACATAAAATAAGTTAGAATACAAAGCTTTAAGTCGGCCAACTAATCTTGGTACCAAAAAATCTGTATCGGAGATCCGATATGATCTGGTAATATATTGATGAGGCCTGGGCTGGAGTGGATCCAAAAATTCTTGAATTCCTCTCTTTCCAAATGTGATATATTATCGCATTGAAACAGGTACGCCAAATACAATGGTTCAGAGAATTTGACCAATTTGAGGCATCATCAATCCAAGATAGCCAATCCGAGGAGTGAAAAGGAAATCCAAATTTGTTACTGGAAGAGGACCAGATGCTCTGAGAGAAACTACAGTCAAAGAGAATATGAGAAATAGTTTCAGAATCAGAGAGGCAAAGAGGGCACTCAGCTGGGGTGTTATAACCCCAAATTCGGAGCTTATCTTTGGTGACAAGCTTGCCCTTAATTGCCAACCAAGAGATAAAGGAGTGGCGCGGAATATTGAACTTATTCCGAACTAAACCTGCCCATCCCTTAACAGGGACAGGCTTGCGAAGGGCGTTGTATGTGTCCTTGATTGTAAAGTTGTTACTTACAGCCTTTGTCGTCCAAAAAGGAACATCCTTCGATAGGATGATAGGGTGGGGAAGAGTGAGAATGATCTTGTGGATTTCTACCAGTTGGAGACGACTTCTGGCACTCGCCGATCTCAGGTTGGCTGGCCAATTCCATTCACTGTTGCAAATAATGTCGGAGACTTTAAGGTTGTTTCCCATTCTGGAGTCTCTGATGATGTTCTCTCCATAGTGAATTGAGAGCGGTAAGAGAGTAGCCAAGGGTCATGCCAGAAAGAAGTGTTCATTCCATTACCGATAGCCACCCTGTACAAATTACGGGCCAAAGGCCGAAGCCGAAGACTTTTCCTCCAAATCCAAGAGGAGGAGGAGGTAACATAAACTTCCCAAAAACTTTTATTTTTTATCTTTTCAGATCTAATCCAATCACACCAAATAGATTGATTCTTATTACTAACAATAGACCAGAGATGCTTTAGGACGGCCGCCTGATTCCAGATTTTTAAGTCTAGGATCCCAAGGTCGCCCTCTAAATATGGAGTTGTAACGGTAGACCAGGCTGCTTTTGCCCCATAAATCTTCATAGACGATCCAGACCATAGAAATCGACGAAGATATTGGGTTAACTCTTTGATTATCCTAGAAGGAAGGATAAAGATCGAAGACCAGTACACCTGACCGGCGAATAAGACCGATTTGATTAGTTGGAGTCTACCCGCGTAAGAGAGGTGCTTGGTAGTCCAAGAATCAATTCGGTACGTAATTCTGTGAAGAAGAGGACGACAGTCCGTGTGAGAGAGTCTGCCAGTTATGAGAGGAACCCCTAGGTACTTTACAGGAAGGGTACATTCAGGGAAATTCATGATAGGAAGAAGGTTTGACCTGAGGGATTGGTCAATTCCAGAGAAAAAAATGTGACTTTTCAAAGGATTAACTTTAAGACCAGAGAGGAAATATAAATCTTCCAGAGCATCCTTAATGAGATTGAGGGAAAGAGGGTCACCATGACAGAAAATCATAAGGTCATCTGCAAAGCAGAGATTGAAAATTTTCTGCCTATGGCATTTCCAATGGAAACAGAAGTTCCCATCTTTAATTTTCTCTTTGAGGATGCTTGAGAGAACTTGCATGACCAGAACGAAGAGGAGAGGGGAGAGAGGGTCCCCCTGTCTGAGACCTTTTTTCCCTTTGAAGTTTCCCTGAAGGTCACCATTGATAATTATAGAGTAAGATGGGGTAGAGATGCATTTGATAATCCAAGTGATCATCTTCTCGGGAAATTGCATTGCCACTAAAATATCCAGAATGAGGTGCCAGCGAACATTGTCAAAGGCTTTCATTATGTCTATTTTAAGGGCAACCCTTTTTCCTCTACCATTTTTGTTATAGCCTTTAAGAAGCTCCTGAGAGAGAAGGATACTATCGGCTATGTTCCTTCCCGAAACGAAAACCGACTGGGAAGAATCGATCAGGTAGGGGAATGAGGCTTTAATTCTATTGGCCAGAATTTTAGAGATAATTTTATAGACCACATTGCAAAGAGCGATGGGTCTGAAATCCGATGGAGTAGAATTAGAAGAAATTTTTGGTATCAGGGCGATTGAGGTTTCGTTCCAAGAGTCGGACAGGGTTCTGGAAAGGAAGAACTCTTGTACACCCTTACATAAGTCCGAACCCACAATGTTCTACGTGGATTTAAAGAAGCTGGAATTATAATCGTCCGGGCCAGAAGACTTATCACTATCAATACTGAACAGAGCCGATTTAATTTCAGACTGCGTGATTTCACGGATCATTAACTCCTTATCTGAACTGGTAACTTGAGAGGATATCAGAGAGGAGACTTTTTCAAGACCTGGGTAGTTGGCCGAGTGCTTAGTACCCAAAGAATCATCGAAAAAATTCACGAAAACTTTCGAGACATTAGCATGCGATGAGACAGAATCTCCTTGCTTATTGGTAATCGAAATAATTTTATTGCGAAAAAAACGGGTTTTAATACTTTTGTGAAAAAAATTGGAGTTTCTGTCCCCCAGTTTGATCCAATTTTCTCTAGATTTTTGTTTCAAGAAAGATTCCTCCGCTCGGCTAAAGAAGGTAAAGGCTTCAGAAGCCTCTTTTTCCTTAATGATGAGAAGAGGGTTCGGAGGATCAGTGACTAGAATTGATTGAGCCTCAAACAAAACTTTTGGGGCATCAGAGACTCTTGAAGAGATGTCGCTAAACTCCTTATGATTGAGGGAAGCTAGGTCAATTTGAAGACGAGCAAGCTTTTCAGAGACCAACCTCATACCAGTGGAAGAAGAAGGGATATTCCAGCTCGAGGTGACTATGTCCTTAAACTGGGGATGGGCTTGCCATATTGAAGAAGCGAAAGGGTTTTTTCCTCCTCGAACGAGGGAGGCCAAGATTGAGGGTGACAGTTGTGTGGTCAGACGTTCGAAGGTATCCTAAATGGACACTGGACATAGGGAAAAGATTATCCCAATCCGGGTTGACCAGGACTCGATCTATTTTAGAAAGAATTGGGTGGCTAGGTTGCTTATTAATCCAGGTAAACGGGGACCCAGTAGATCGGAGAACACTGAGTTCGCACTGATAGCAGCAATTATTGAAATCATCGATTGAAGGGAACCAGTTTTCCGAGGAACCCATACGTTCATCGGGGTGACGGATCGCATTATAATCTCCAAGGGAAACCCATGGAATGTGATTGTCCATCTTGGAGATGCTAATGAGATCGTTCCATAAAATAATGCGGTCCTTAGCTTCATTGAAAGCATAGATAGCCGTGAGCTTAAAAGAAGCTCTGGTGTTGTGACAAGTTGCTAAGCAGTGAATAAACTGGGAAGATTGACAAATTTTTGCTATCGAGATTACATTTGGGTTCCAGAGAATCCAAATTCTTCCTAAGGGATGATTAGAGTGGTTAGTAATAACATGCCAATAAGGAGTCATTTGACTAAGTATGAAGTCTACTTTATGAATTTGGACTTTAGTTTCTACCAAGACGATCAAAGAGATATGATTACTAAAAATAAAATCGGCAACGTCTTTTTGCCTGATTGGGTCGTTTAGACCCCTCACGTTCCAAGATGCAATATTCATAAAAATACTTACAGTGAGTCAGTCGCTGATCCCGTCGGAGGATACTACCATTAAGCCCTTGCCTTTAGCCTCGACCGTGCAGACCCTTTTAGGGGGGAATCCACTTCCTCTCCAAACTCCACTTCCTGGTCCTCGCTGATAAATGGAAGACGGGAATGATTTGCATTGGCCAATTTGTATTTTCTTCCTTTCGGTCCTTTACCCGCGATTCTGAAATTACGGATAATAGAGTGGTGAGCACCCATTTTACCCCCTCCTAATAATCTATTATTCTTATTTGGGCCCGGATTATTAATGGACAGAATTTTGGTGGGCCCAATTGTTTTTGAAACCCGACCCACCGGGATGGTTCCCTTTTTGACTTGACACAATTCATTAATCTAGCCCAGATCCTCTGAGCGGGCTTGAGACCAACCCGAAGTCAATTCTTACTCTTAAATCAGGGGGACCCGCTCCAGCTGACTCAAACCCAGAAGAGAGGACTCCCGAGAGGCGCCCTGGTGAAGTCGCATTAGGGTTTCTACCACCTGTCCCTAACTCGATGCGGTTTGAGAAGAGAGCACCTCCAGGGATCGATGTTGCCGGCGGTAGAAAAGCTCCGGAGGTCGGTTTTGCTGGCGGTTGCAGAGCTCCAGTCTCTAACTCGAGGCGATCGGAAGAGAAATCTCTAGATAGAGTCCCTGGTGAAAGTGCAGAATGGTTATATCCCCCAGACCCTAGCTCGATGCGGCCGGAGAAGAAAGCTCCTCTAGTGGTCGGGGTAGCCGGCGATAGAGGTACTCCGGTGTTCGGTTTAGCCAGCAGTAGCAGTGCTCCAATCCCTGTCTCGAGGCGATCGGCAATGACAGGACCTCCAGAGGTCGATTTACCCGGCGAGAGAGCATTGCCGTACTCACTTTAGAGAACAGACCCATTATCCTTCGATTGGCCAAATAACTCACCAATCAGATGAATTAAAACCACTAAAGGCTTTGGGGAAGACCATGCTTCACTACATCATAACTACGAGGATAAGAAAAGCCAGGCAGGACATACCATCGCAGACTATCACCCACGACTAATAGTCCTATGGATCTAAAAAAATTAGCGGACGACAAAACTCCGAAGTCATCTACAATGTTGGTCGGTAAGAAAGAATTGAGAAAAGGTGTGTACTTCAGGCCGTATGCCCTGAAGCTACACCGGAAACCACCAGAAAGAATGTTACCGTTGGAAGAATATGACTGTTTCTTACTAAGAGGAGAGAGACACTTGTTTTCTTTTGGGTGATTTTAACTCCGAGGTCATCTACAACGCTGATCGGTAAGAAAGAATTGAAAAAAGGTGTGTACGGCCTGAAGCTACGCCGGAAACCACTAAAAAAAATGTTACCGTTGGAAAAATATGACTCTTTCTTAATAAGAGGAGAGAAGAGAGGATAATAATGTTATCATTACTAATCGAACCCGAACTTAGTCCTGTAAAAACATAAAAAAGTAAAAAAGTAAAAATTCTCATACAAGATACGATGGTAATTTGTACTCCTACTCACAATCCGGGTTATATTCACTTATAATTTTGAAAGTATTATATCTTTTACTTCCTCTGTATAAATGAAAAGACATGGCACAAAGAAAAACCCTTTAAAGAAAATTGGAGTGAACTAGATTGCCAAGCAATGAGGTCCCTCGATTGATTCACTTCCTGTGTTTATATAATAACTTACACCAATCTAATTAAGGTAACGTCTCCTAAATAAACGAAACGACTCCTAAACAATAGCCACTAATTACGGAGTTACATTGAACACTCCTAAACAATAGCCACTAATTACGGAGTTACATTAAACACTCCTAAACAATAGCCACTAATTACGTAATCTCTCAACACCCTCCCTCAAGGTGGAGCATGAGGTTCAAAAATGCCCAGCTTGCCAAGAAAATAATCAAATTGTTTCTTTCCAAGGGCCTTTGTAAAAATATCCGCCAATTGTGCACCAGTAGGAACATATGACGGAGCAATCAAACCATCGACTACTGCATCCCGAACAAAGTGACAATCAACCTCAATGTGTTTGGTGCGTTCATGAAATACCGGATTTTTGGCCATATGGAGGGCTGACTGACTATCACAAAAAAACTGGATTGCCTGAGGGTGGTGCACGCCCAAGCTCAGAAGCAACCCCTTCAACCATTTGAGCTCACAAGTAATGGCTGCCATAGCTTGGTACTCCGCTTCTGCAGACGAGCGAGAAACTGTGTATTGCTTCTTGGTCTTCCAAGAAATAGGAGATTGTCCAAGAAACACAAGCCATCCGGACAAAGAGCGTCTAGTTATTGGACATGCTGCCCAATCAGAGTCACACCAACCCTGCAGAGATAGATTACTATCTGCACGTAACAAAATACCCTCACCCGGAGTACCTTTCAAATAACGAACGACTCTCAAAGCTGCCTCCCAATGCTCAATTTTGGGCTCCTGCATAAACTGAGATAATATATGAATCGAGTAGGCCAAATCTGGACGTGTCACTGCCAGATAAATGAGCCGACCCACTAATCTACGATAGGATTCAGGGTTCGACAAAAGCACCCCGTTTGCGAGACCCAATTTGTGATTTTGCTCAATCGGGAAGCCACACGGCTTGGCTCCCAATAATCCAGCCTCCGAAATAATGTCAAGCGTGTACTTGCGTTGACACAAGAACAAACCAGCTGAACTCCTTGCCACCTCGATTCCGAGAAAATATTTCAAATTGCCAAGATCTTTCATCTTAAAACAGTCACTGAGATAGGCTTTAAATGCCTTAAGTGCAGCGGAATCAGTCCCAGAAATAATAAGATCGTCGACGTACACTAGCACATTTATTTGAACATTGCCCTTAGTGTAAGTAAAAAGGGAATAATCAGAGTAGGATTGCGAGAAACCGTATCCTTTAAGAGCCGTGACCAACTTTGCAAACCAACATCTCGGAGACTGTCTCAACCCATAAAGAGATTTTCGTAACCTGCAGACCAAGTTTGGATAAGAACTCTCAAATCCAGGGGGAAGTTTCATATAAACCTCTTCCTCAAGATCTCCATGCAAAAAGGCATTGTGAACATCCATTTGATGAAGTTCCCAATTTTTCGAAGCTACAATAGCCAAGAAAGCACGTACCGTAGTCATTTTGGCAACCGGAGCAAAAGTCTCATTATAATCAATACCTGCTTTTTGATGATTCCCCAAAACTACTAATCTGGATTTGAGCCTTTCAATATCACCGCTTGAGGAATACTTGGTTTTGTAAACCCACTGACTTCCCAAAGCACGCTTACCCTTTGGAAGAGGTTCAAGCGTCCACGTACCATTTTCCTCCAAAGCCCGAATCTCCTCCTGCATTGAATTTTGCCAACCTACATCTTTCATAGCTTCTTTGAACGACTTGGGATCATTGCTCGAAATAATAGATGCAAGAAACTTCTGATAATTCACAGAATAATTGTCACAATTTATATAATGTGCTATGGGATAAGGGGTACCTGAGGGATGCTGTGGAGACGGAGTGGCGGAAGATGGACTTTCAGCTACAACAGTATGAGTAACGAAGTCTCGTAATAGAACTGAAGGAATTTTATTCCTCATCCCCCTTCCCATAGGAACGGACTGCCCATTGCGTGTATTATCAAGTCCTGGTGACTCGGGCCTATCAGGCAAAACAAGTTGTGAATGAGAAGGGGCCTCTGTTTGTGCTGCTGATGAAGTCTCGGTATGGACCTGCCCACCCTCCCTGAAACCTGGGTCCCGATCTGCATCAAAATGGGATGCTTGATCTTGGTGGGGTTGTGTTTGGACTTGTGGGTTAGGCAAATCAGCATTAACAAAATCAGCAAAATCATGATCAACTTCAACATGCGCTGTAGGCACAATATTTTCTAGAATAATATTTGCAGCACCTGGGTTATTAAACGGAAAAATATCCTCAAAGAACTTGACATCTCGAGAAACAAACGATTCCTTTCTGTCCAAATCAAACAATTTACACCTCTTCTTTCCAAACGGGTAACCCAAAAAAACACATTTTCTACTTCTACTTGCAAATTTGTCATCACTGGATTTTTGATTATGAGCAAAGCTAAGGCAACCAAAGGTGCGTATTTCCTCATATGAAGGAGGGGTACCAAATAGAAGTTCAAAAGGTGTTTTATTGTTTAAAAGAGGAGAAGGAGTGCAGTTTATTAAATGAGCAGCAGCCAAAACACTTTCTCCCCAAAAATAAATAGGCAAATTTGCTTGAAAGCGTAATGCCCTCCCGACATTTAAAATATGTTTGTGTTTTCGTTCAACCCTCCCATTTTGTTGCGGGGTCCCCACACAGGAAGTTTGGAACAAAATACCAGTTGCAGAAAAGTAGTCAAGCAAGCATTTAAATTATGTACCGTTATCACTTTGAACGACTTTCACTGTTTGAGAAAATTGTCGATCTACCATTGCAATAAAAGACATGAACATACGAAAAACCTCTGTTTTATCAACCAACAAATAAATCCATACAGCTCTTGAGAAATCATCAACAATAGTTAAAAAATACCGAGCTCCACAAGAAGAGACATGTTTATAAGGTCCCCACAAATCACAATGTATTTTCTTAAAAATTCTAGTTGCCTTATTGTCACTTAATGTAAATTTGTCTCTTGGATGCTTAGCACGGAAACATATTTCACAAGCTTTATTTAAACTACCCTTAAGACTACCAACCGGAGGAAGTAACTTTACTATTTTTGCTGAAGGGTGTCCCATCCTTTTGTGCCACAACTTCAAAGTCGATTCTGCTTTGTTGACAGATACATGTTGTACTGAATCACCTTCATCTCTAAAGAAGTAGTAAAGTCCATCTCGCCTAACTCCCGTCCCAATCAGCTCCCTGGTGTGGTCCTGTATAGCACACATATAAGAATTGAATTGGACAATACAATGTAAGTCATCATTCAATTGTGAAACCGAAAGTAAATTGCAATTGAGTTTCGGCACATATAGAACATTATTAAGAGTTAATTTATCTGATAATCAAACTGAACCAGATTTTGTTGCAACGACAGATTCACCATTAGGAAGTCCAACTGGACAGTCAAATAATGCCACAGTGTCAAATAACCAAGACAAATCACCGGTAACATGATGAGTTGCCCCAGTGTCAATGATCCATGACTTCGTGTCAAACTTACCACTCAACCTGTAATCCTGAACAGGAGCATTACCAATTAAGCCTGCAAGAGCTTTCCATTGTTCTGGTGTGAAGAGTTGATCGGTGGCGCTTTTAGTAGAGGATACTCCAATTGTACTGCTTGTTGCATTAGCACGAGCGGAACCACGCCCACGACTAGCCTGGGTATATGGAGGCGTCGGTTTAGTGATGGTACCGTGCAGAAAATCGAACTTGCGGCGTGCCTCTAATGCTAATTGAATATCTGAAGCCCAATCATCGTAATTGTCTCCGTATAGACGAGTGGGTGTGATGAAGTCGCATGGTCGGTCTCCCGTGCCGAGAAAAAATGGTGAATTCATCTCCCTTCTTGGTGACGATGGTGATTTTTCATCGTCGCCGGCCATTGTTTTATTGTGTGTGTATGTCAGGCTCTGATACCATGAAAAGACATGGCACAAAGAAAAACCCTTTAAAGAAAATTGGAGTGAACTAGATTGCCAAGCAATGAGATCCCTCGATTGATTCACTTCCTGTGTTTATATAATAACTTACACCAATCTAATTAAGGTAACGTCTCCTAAATAAACGAAACGACTCCTAAACAATAGCCACTAATTACGGAGTTACATTGAACACTCCTAAACAATAGCCACTAATTACGGAGTTACATTAAACACTCCTAAACAATAGCCACTAATTACGTAATCTCTCAACAATAAAAAAAATAAAAAATAAAACTTGTATTTATAATTAAAATTATAAATAATATAATATAATCGTAACTCCTGGCTTTAGAAAAAAAATAGCTCCTGACTCCAAGAAAACTAAAGATGAATATTATCTGTAACTCCCCCTATCCAACAAGATTGCAAGTACAAATCATACACAACTTATACTTTAATCACAACAGCAATCAACTAGCTTTAAAGAAAACATTTTTTACAGACTATTAAACAATGAGAAACCATCTTCATGAAAACGATTATTTGTCGACCATTTAACAAGAAAAAGCTAGCTTCAAAACCACTTTATGGAAATCTACACATGTTGACAATCAATGCAATCTATATATATAGAAAACAATACCATTTTAAAAAAAAACTGACTGAACAAAGAGGCTATAGAGAATATCTACTCCCACTATTTTCAATGAAACAATAGTTGCTTAACAAATTAAGCAGCTGCAAGTTATTAAGGGAACGAAACTAAATATTTTTGAATTATAACAGATAAACCATAGCCTTTCCCTCAATTCATACCAAACAAGACTTTTGAATACGTTCTACCCACAGTAACTAAATTACTTTAGTTCCGTCTCCTGCATCTCTTTGCACTAAAACGGAGTAGAGAAGTAGCAGGATCCCTACCGATCTGGCATTCAGGAGCCTTTAAGTGGATCGCTTTCTTGAGACTTACGATTCATGAGCCTTTAGGTGGATCGCTTTCTTGAGACTTACGATTCATGTAACGAAGAGTAGCATCTTCTGTCCTGGAATCACAAGCAGAGATAGATCGTCACTGAACAATTACAAAAAACACACGATAACTGATATAGCATGCATAAAAAACTTAGTATAATTTATAGAAATTTAATGAAAATTAAAAATAGAGAACGAGGGAAACGAAAAACGATCGGTAGTATAATTTGGCATATGCAAAATTTCCCCTATTATAAGTAAGAAAATGACACGAGTTAGATGATTATTTAGTTATATAACTCAACTTATTTATCAGGTGGGAGTAGCCATCCAATTAAGCTTGTATAATATAGGCTCAACTAAGAAATCAACCTATACTATACATATTTTTAGGAATAAGGGTAAAAATAAGATTTAAATGCCAATGAAAAATGCATAAGAATGTATGCCCGAGCAAATATGATCTTATGAAACTAATTGCGTAGGTAATACATTTTCCTCGGAAATGAAATCCGTTGAAAAACTAGCCTTATATAATAAGAAATAAAAAATAGAACTCAATAACAGTAGCTCACACTAAGCATGATTTTGTTATAGAAGGGGGTGCACAAGAATACTTGAAACAGTAAGATGTCCCTAACAATGATGTATCCGTGCATATATTAACCCAGGAGACTAAAAGCTGCGTAATTACATTTTTCCAAATTTAATCCTAAGTAAAAACTTAGATCACGGGCAGCAATATGTTATTCTAGAATAGCCACACAAAGATACTTAAAACAGCATTTGCAGATGTTAGAGTCACAAGGAGATCTCTAATCATGATAAGTTTTATGGGAGTATGAGATATACATATGATATATGTCAGCGGTGCGTATGCATGTTTTGATGTATAAATTTGTTATCCGTCTTTAGATTTCAAGATATATGTTTACGGAAGAAACGAATTGTCTGGTTGATACATTTCCCAAGAAAATATATCCGATAAAAGACAGTAATTAAGAACTCAGTAACAGTAGCTCATGCGTAGCATTATTTACTCTGAAAGAGTTAAAAGTATTAACTTGAAACAAAACTATCAGCACTCCCGATGCATATATAGATGCACAACATGATCACTAACCTTGATATTTACTCTAATAAGACAGGCTCTATGCTATCTATCGGTTACTGATATGAATTCAATACTTAATTAAGTTTTCCAATTTTTCATTGTTTAAGCCATATATTTTAGTTTCATGTTGAATACAGTGTCCTAAAAGAAGGTCAGGGTGACCTCCCAGCGGTCGCAGTATACAACCTTTACGATTTTCCATACAGAGGATGGGAAAATCGATGAGGTGGCTGCGAAGCGATTAAACCTTTGAAGCTGGTCAAAAGGTTTGAAGAAATTAACAAAACTTATAATTATAATTATATAATACATCAATATTGAAAACCCAATTAATTTTTTACTAATCAACACTCACAGATTAATCTAGGCAGCACACAACTGTCGTGCGTCCGCCTCACGTTTTTGTTAGAATCTTGATTGAATGCATGCATTTACATGAATCAGTAAATAACTTTAGAAAGAAGTGTACCATGTCTGCTTGTAAAACTCAGATTTCTGTTCGTTTTCCACGCTACAGTGAGCAGTAATGAAGTCGGAGGGAGAGTTACTAAAAGAAAGAAAGAAGGCGCGCCTCTGTTGATGCTGATGTAGCTCCTTGATAGCCTGATATATATTTTGGTCCAACTTATCAATCTCTTTCTTTTTCTCAATATTTTCCAATAAAGGAGTCATGTCATTTACTATTTTGAAAGGAATATCCACCAACACATCGTAGCAATTTAACCCAGCAGGACAATCCCCTGAAAGCTTGACTTGGTGTTCCAGATATATAGGTTGTGGAGGGGTTAAGTGCGGTGATAATTTTTGAGAAACCATAGCAAACTTCATCCTCTCTTCTCCAAAAACCTTCTGGAGAGATGAATCACATATAAACATGGTTGGGTCATGTGGACTCTGAAGCTTCTTAGACTTCACATAGTTCCAAATTGCAGCAACAATTCCCGGGCGTGTATCTATCTCAATCCCCAACAATTCTTTCAGGGCAAGTGAAAGTTTGAACTTTGCACGAATATAATTCAACTCTAGTTTAATTAATGCAGTAAATTCTTTGTTTCCTTTTCTCTTTACTTCGAATCCCTCAAGTGGTACAGGTGCTCGAACACTTTCCCACTGAATCACATGGTCATCTGGATAAAGGTTCTGGTCCAAGTATACAGTAACTTTCTTGAAAAACAATGTGAATTTTGGTTCTGCGGAACTCGGTTTTTGTGCAAGTCCAGACAGTACAGGATCCTTACTATCATCCACAACCCTTCCAGTAATTTTAAGCGACCAAGAAGGAACTTCATCGATCTGATTGTCAGAAGCTGTCTCCCCTTGGTTAGAAAAAGTATTGAAAACATAAATTCTTAGCATCGTCTGAGGACAAACAGGATTTCTAAGGGCCTCCTGTACATCAAGCTTCTTTCTTTCCAAGGAAGCATCCACTCTTCCTTCGAATTCAAGCAATTGAGTATGAAGAGCAGAGTTCGGCAATATTGAAGCAACTTTATCAGGTAATTTATTCTGCGGAACCTTCTGCTCATGTTTTTTAACAGCAGGAGTCAACTCCATCGCCGGTGTCTTATTAAGTAGAAGCCTGTTGGTATTAGACGTCCCAGCAAGCCTAGACAGTGGTCTTGGCGTACCCCTTTTAGCACGTCCTGTGCCACGGGTCCGCACACCCGAGCGTGTAGGATTTGACAGCTGGTCATCTTGAAGACGTGGTTGTATCTGAGACTGCTGGAATAGAGTGTGAGCAGAAGGCCCATGCGGCTGTTGATGGTTACCCTGCTGATATATCGCCTGTGAAAACACGTTGCGAGGATCTGACAATTGACTCAATTGTCCACCCGACGGAGCGCCACCTTGTAGCGGCGAAAAGATAGGTGGTGGATTGTTTCCGGTTGCAGATTGCTGTGCACGAACAGAACTACCAAAAGGGGTTGACGAACTTACATCCGTATGTGGATTCTTGCGATTGGACATCTATCCCTATCCAAAAACCAGATAAAATTACAAATCAAATAACCAAGACAAGTTCTCCTAACCAAAAACCCCATAATTCAATCAGACAAAAGAAGATTCAAACATCTATTAGGTTTACTCTCCAATTTTCACACAAAATAAGGTCAGACAACTACAATGTTCATTAAGAATCCACAGAATCCAATCACGAGAAGACCGAATCTCGAGTTCCTCAAAAAACATATTAAACCCTAAACCCAAAGAATCACAGAAAGAACCAAAACGTGCAATTGTATCGTAAGGAACAATACATTTATACTATCTAGCATAGACAACATGGAGATCAAAATGGAAATAACAGGAGAAATTAATCAAATAGAAATGAAACATAAAAAAAAAACAATAATCAAAGAAAACATCAGAAGAACATTCTTACTGCGAGATAGAGAATGGCGGCGTTCGATTCTCTGTACCGGGTTGATATCTTGCTCTTACGATCTCTGTATCATGTGGCTTCTCGCTCTCACTAGCAAAAGTGGCCAACGACAGACTGTGTACTATCAGAGTGTATGACGGATGCCAGATTATACATTTTCGTTTTATCGCATGCAAAAACATTTTTTTATTATCAGGTAAAATTACATGTAAATCGCTTGAATATAGGACTCTGGCTAAATAAACCTTGAGTGGTCCCAAAAATCTCAAATCGTGTAATAGACGATTATTTTTATTTTTTTAAAACGAACAAAAATAAATAATCAATATATATATATATATATATATATATATATATTTACAATTTTTATTTCAAAAAAACAAATATACTCCGATAAATATAATGGTTTGTTAACCACAAACCCCGAAAATATTTTTTTATATACAATTTAGTAAGTATAACTTATCAAATATAACTTGTGACTCAAATAAAAAAATTGAAACTACATTCCTAAATAACACTTCAAATGAGAATATCAACATAAAAATTAACAATAAAAGAAATATCTATGTTCTTAATAAACAATAAAAAAAACATACCAACATATTATAGCAATATATAATTTAAAACAAAAACTAAAAATGCTACAAAACACATTATTGGATTGGGATCGATAATTATTATTACTTGTTTGTATGTAGATAATTTATATATTAAAATTATGATACAATTGAAATTTATATACTTTTTATTTTGAAAACCAAATATTATGAATAAATAGCTACTTTAACTTTAAAAATGATTTAATATATTAAAATAAATATTGAATAAAATGTACAAAGCTATATAATTTCGTGTATACATTGTTTTATTAAATATAATTTAAGGGTGAAGCTATTTTTTATTAGATTTTTTTATTTTTTTTATAATTAAAAATCCGAAGAGCACTCGATACTTATTTTTATTATTTTATTCTCATTTTATTTTTTAATTTATAATTTTATATCATAAATCATTCTCAAACACTTATATAAACAAACACAAGATTTAACCCAATTGAATCCAAAATATATATACTTTACTTTATAGAATTAAAATCTAAAAACAAAAAAAAAATCTAAATTTGATAAAGATTATCCATGGATGAGGAAGATACTCAAACATTCAACCAACAATGTAATTTAATCTTGTTTTTAAGTTGTACATGCAGATAACAAATCTGTGTTTAAAAAAACCATTTTAAAACAAATCTCGATTTATGCAGATCTTAGCGACAAACACATTATTCCGATGTGGTATCTCATAATCAGTTGATTTTATAGAACAACTAATTCCGAGATACCACCTCAGAATCATGCTCCGTAAAAAACATCTTATTTTGAGGTGGTTTTCCAGAATCAATTGTTCCTAGCAAAAATCATTGTTATTTTATGCAAAAACAACTGATTCTCAGATACCACTTCGAAATTAAGTTTTTTTCGTTGAAATTTGTATAAATCAGATTTTATGATTAAAAAAATATTATTTTTTTATGGATAATGACATGAAGTTTTTTTTCAAATATTGTAAAAAATAATATATTTGATAGGATGTAGCTTTACCGATGATTTAACGATAAATATTTCGTTGGTTTATTAAATTTAAAGGTAAATATTTGTTATATATTTCATTTATAGATGAATTTTATATCTTTGAATGAAAATGGTTAAAAAACCAAAATTACCCCGCCAAATGATTTGTTTTCCTTTCTTTTTTTTTTTTCTACCAACCATTCTATAAATATTGAAAAACGAAAATAGAGGGCTTCAGAAAAAAAATTCGACCCTTATTTGATAAATTCCTAAAAATTATGCACACTTTGGGAAAGCAATTGGGTTGCCGCATAAAAGAAAATGTATAAAAAGTAAATTAAATTTTAACAGACCCTATCCCGACTAGAAAAGAAGCGAAGTCCAAGGGCAAGAGTTTATTCTCGCCTTTTATTAGTACAAAGTATCCCACGCTTCTCTGCTTACAAAAACCCCCTACCGTCGCGAACTGGTTCCAGTCCGAAATTTTACTCCGTTCGCGTAGTCCGATTTCGTTTCTATTTCTTCTCTCAGTCGTATCAATGGGGGATTCTTTTTCAGGCTCTGATTTTGATCAACCGAATACTGATTCTTCCTCGAAGCTTCTTGACTCCTTCCCGTCTCGTGGCATTTTCTCCACCACCTACAGTGCGTCAAGTCCGGTAATTTCTTGGACTACTTACTTCATTGTCATCTTTAAACTTCAAAAAAACACTTATACGTGTGTTGCTAATAGAGATATCACTGTTTCTTAGTTACATTTTGAACTTGAGTATGCGATTGTGGCGGTTCTTATAGGGGACTAATCCATGTTGATTGTCATGTGCATCTTGATTTGTGACTTTGTGTGAGTATAATTGTTGAGGACGGGGTTAGTAACTGCGTAATTTTAACTAGGGTTTATGAATTCGGGATTAATTCTTCATTTTTGCTGAAAATGTTTGCACGACTAAATCCGTGATTTTGTTGTGTTGTCTCTGGATGTTTATGCTTCATTGTCTGAGATTAGAACGCATGGAAATGATATGGTGATGCTAGAGGAGGGCTTGATTAAATGATTTCTATGGTTACAAAGGATTGTGCATAGAGTTTAATATTATTTTATGCTTTTGTTCATGAAGGAGACCATACCATCTGTTAAAAATATTTGAACTGCATTCATGTCTTCTATGTGATGAAATATAATCTTTATTGTGTAATGATGATGAAGCAGTGATAGTAAGTTTTTACCATACTCTTTAGAGAAATAACTCTAGATACGCATGTCATCTGAGGGAATGTAATTCCCTTATGAATTTTAGAATGTACCTCCGGAGGTAGTCAGGTCCTTTGTTATCTTGGATGCTTTTTTATTATGATTGGGTATTACCCGTAATTATTTGGATCCTACAGACAAATGTCATGTTCTCTTCTTTTTGGTGTCTTGAATATCATTTTGATCGACAGTTGTAGTCTGTGTTGTTACAAGCAAAAGGCATAAAAAGGCCACAGACCCCTATAATACTTGAGGCGAAGGGGATGCACAAAGTTGATTGTATATATGACTAGAAGGCAGTCTTTGTAAACATGAAATTGAACGCTTACTATTAATTTGTATAACAATGATTTTGCAAATTTCTAGTCTATAAAACCTTGTAATAGCATGCAAAGCCATTAGCCATAGATGAATTATAATAGTCTTCATGGGAGTCCTTAATATTTATATTCATCGCTAATGATTACGTTGAGTCTTCATCAGATTCCTTAACAATTCATTGACTTGTAACTCTGATAACGATTACTTTTTGTGCCTGTTTAGTGTATTTGTGATTTGTAACCATAAAACTGATGGAGTAAAGAAAAAAAAGGACACTTGATCAACCTCCTCAAGCCTTTGTTAAGGTGCTCATCCAGCCAGCTAATGTCTGGCCTCTCTCACCAAGTGACTGCCTGGGCACCTTTTGACAAAACTTGTGGTTATTTTTTTAATGGGATGGTTTATTAAATTATAATTCAGACCACTTTCCTTTTCTTCAATCGCGGATATTAGTTATATTGCATTTAGCCGTCATATCCTGAACGTCGAGTTTGTTGAAACTTGGAAATTGTATGTTGCCTGGTTTCTTTTTTTTTTTCACCACTTGCCGGATTGTTTTCCTTATTTTATTGCTAGTGTTCTCATTTATGCATGCTAATCTTGCATATTCAACTTATACCAGTTGAGAGAGCATTTTACTATGATACATATATCTGTTGTTGATACAGCTGAGAAATCTTTGCAGGGTGGAATGCGAGTATATATCTGTGATCATAAGACATCCCCACCAGGTCAGTATGAACTGTTCTTGAAGGTTATGTTTATGCATTATTGATGCCTTTGGTTGCTTTGTCTTCATTTTTTGTTCTGCTTGCTTTGGAAAGGACTTGTACATGTGTTTCAAGGCTATTCAGCTTTCTTTTGACGTCTTGACTTTATCAACTTTTCTGTACTAGTGACATACTTTCTTTGATAGGTGTGGAATTCACCAAACTATGTGATCTTTTACAGATTTAGCTAAGCATCTCTTTTTTCGTTTTAAAACAATCTATGGGATAATGTATATTACTCAGTAAGATGATCACGTGATGGTATACATCTAGGATGTCAGAATGACTAGCCCATTGTGTTGGTTACAAAGGTGTCAAAATATGAAGTGAGAATAAAGTGGTAATCTCATTGGTAAGAAAGGAAGTCACTTAGATCATGCATAATGTTTTGCATTGCAGAAGACGTTTAAGATTTGTAACTAATATTCAACTTCTCATATATAGAGGGACAAGAAATAAAGACAAACCAGCAAAACATACTTATCAGATCACTCACACTTAAGAAACCAAAAAGTGATTCCAGTTCTAAAGAGGCAAAGGGAACAACTCCAGCTGATAGTTCTAGAAAGAGGTACTAAATCTGTCTTCCAAGGATGAATGCTCTTTTATAATTGGCATAGCTTTCATCTTTTGAATTGACTATTCCAGTACCTTCATATGTGAGTTTGTAGTTACTTTTGTCTTCCCATGTTATTTAACAATATTTATATTTGTACAGGCCTGCTGAACGAGGATTGGATAGTAGGAATCCCGCGAAGAGAGCCTGTGGTCAAACTATTGCTCGACAAGGTACTTGATAATCTGTATTTGTATTTTTCATTAGCTGTTAGGAGGATCGCTGATGATGTGACTGCTTTAATTGAATGTATTCACACCTATTGCTCCTACTTTATCATTTCATTTTAGTGAGTAGACTACATGATGGACTTCTGGAATTAGTATCCTGAAATACTTGCCATGTAGCATACTTCATTTTTTTTTTCGGAATGGAACCCTTCGATTCCACGGCGTGTTAGGGGTGGGCGCTGTCTGGTTTGGTCCGAGGTTGTTGCACCGGTTCAAGGATAATAGTAAAGCAGCCAATTATAAAATGTCAAAATAATACAAATTTAACTGTTTTGGTCCAGGATACGGGACACTAGACTAGGTAGAACTTCTAACGGCTGATTAACGCCGTGGTGGTATTGCTACAAATATATAAAGCCAACTGATTTTTTAAAATTTAGCTTGCTACTAATACGGTCCAGGATAAAAAGGTTTATTTTCCCTAGAAAATCTTAGATGCGACCATGGTCTCGTGTGATGTGGCGCGACCATTGTCTATTTTTACTTTTAAGTTTTAACAGCTGATTTCCTTACCTAATTGATTTTACCATTTCAATAACTAATTTATTACTATGCTTGATTTTTTAATCCAACAGTGGAATTTAATCATGACTGCCATAATTTGTAAAACCGTGGTAACATCCGAACATCATCAATCCTTACTCCCCTAAAACGTGCACATAAAGTTTTTTTTGTACACATAATCTGCTGTCTACGTCCTTTTTCTAGTTCAATGATTAGCAGTAATACTGTTTGTAATGCAACTTTGGTCACGCAGAAGGATCAAGCAGTCGCACAGTTGATAAGGACTTCCGTTCATTGACTGTAGAGAAACTCCGTCTTCTTCTCAGGGAAAAAGGTCTTTCAATCAAAGGAAAGAAGGTATGCCGTGTTATGATAGATTCAAAATGCTTGTCTATCTCCTTAAAAATCAACCCATTAAAACAGTAGATGTAATGCAGTTAATGGTGTATTAATATTTCTACTGCTCACGAGTCAATTTTGTTTGTTATGCAGGATGAACTAATTGCACGTCTTAAAAATGAAACTCGATAAATCTTAAAGGACAAACACTCCTGTGATCCAATTCAAGACATGAGAGGTGGCTGTTTTGTGTGTAATTTGTAGGAAGTAACTTTGAGAAGAAAGCCGTTTTTAGAAATATTGTTGTGCAATTCCGCGTCCAAAATGGTTAATGCACTCTGTTTTTAGAAATATTGTTGTGCAATTCCGCGTCTAAAATGGTTAATGCAACTCTGCGGAGCTTTGAAGTTTTTTTATATTTGTATGTTTATGTTGTCCTCCTGTATGGTATTTCTGCATTCAGAATCTACCACAATTTTTAGCTCGAAACTTGTATCTATTTACTAGTTTATTTTTAAAATATATGTTTATTGTCATTATATTGAATATTTAAAACTCAAATTATTAGCTGAAATTATCTACCACGGAGTATATATAACGTCTATGGCTAACGCCCAAAGGAAATTTCACTAACAAGCATATCATAATATTAGCCAACCCTTTACTTGGGCCCTATCAACCCATCTGGATGGTTGTTATCTTAGGTATTAATAGTAGGTTAAAAATCATTATTAGTAGTACGTCGTGTACAATTTTAGGATTATTATCAGACTTGGACGCTAGTATTTCTGCAGTGGGGTTACAATTTTAGGATTATTATCAGACTTGGACGCTAGTATTTCTGCAGTGGGGTTAGTCTGACTAAATTTCAGATGTATTTGATTTCCTAAAATTTAGACTATATACTTGTGGGTGCGGTTAAATCGGGTTTTAAAAGGATAATCATCTTAAAATTTTGTCAAATTCAAGAGCTTATTGAAAATGTTAATTTATTTCTACGTGTGCGAACTTTATTTCTACGTGTGCGAACTTTCGTGTGCGAACTTTATTTTTACGTGTGCGAACTTTCGCAACAGGCTAAGGGTTTTTTGTCGGGTTAATATAAGCGGTCTGACAGGTAAGAAGGTCTCGTCCGGCGGGTGAACAAATGGGATGTAGGATCAAAATAGTAAAAAATAAAAAATGCTCTATTTTTGGGGCTGGATAACATTATTCGGGACCGAATTTAGCCATATCCTATATTTTTTCCTAGCCTATCCCGCGTCTCACGTAAGTGATTTAAACGCTACAAATTTTAAAAAGAATAAATTATTTTATTTTATTTTTATATATTAATTTTTTTATTTAATACTTTTTTTTATTTAATTTTTACATTTTATCTTTTATGTTTGTTTTTATCTATTTACTTCGACACCAACACCACTATCATATTCTCTACGACAAACCATAAAAAAAACCAAAAACACTTCATCAGATAATAAATTGAGATAATAAATTGAGAATGTTATTGAAAAAAGTCAGATCAATGAATTGAGAATGTCATCGAAAAGATCATATTTGACTAAGCTTGTGAGAGACGGAAAACAATTGATGGTATCTATTAGTGTAAAAGAGAGAAGGGTAATGGATAAAGAAATAAATGGAGGAAAGAATGGAGGAAAGAATGGAGTAAAGATTTTTACTATAAAAAAAAAATTGGATACATTAAATTTAGGTATGGGTATATGGGTATGGAGCCGAAGAACCGAACCGAAATAACGGATTCGGTTCGGTTCGGTTCCGGTTCCTTATAAATACCCGTACGGTTCCTTATCTTAAATACCCACGGTTTTCGGTTCGGTTCGGAACCGAGAACAGAATAGTACCCATAAAGAACCGAATATATATGGTTTTCTGTTCGGTTCCAAACGCTTCTTTTGGCTACAAAGTAACCATTTAGTTCTTTTCGGATTCAGTTCCAAACGGTTCTTTTGGTTAGAAAGTAACCATTTGGTTAGAAAATAACCATTTGGTTCTTTTCGGATTCAGTTCCAAACCGCTCTTTTGGTTAGAAAGTAACCATTTGGTTAGAAAATAACCATTTCGTTCGTTTCGGGTTCGGTTCCAAACGGTTCTTCTGGTTACAAAGTAACCATTTGGTTAGAAAGTAACCATTTGGAACCGAAACCCGAATGTAATCGAACCGAACCGAGAAGAACCAAACCGTATGGAATTTTAATCGGTTCCTAAATGGGTACTAGTTTTAAAGAACCGAACCGAACAGAACCGAATTTTAATCGGTTCCTAAATGGGTACTAGTTTTAAAGAACCGAAAGAACCGAGAACCGAAAGAACCGAACCGAACCGAAGAACCGAATGCCCATACGTAATTAAATTTATAAAATCTAATATAAATAGAAAAACTAAAAATCCTCTATAATTGTAGAAGCAAAACTCAAATATCTTAACACGTAAACTAACAACCAGTAAAGAATCAAAACAACTAAACCAATAGAAAATAAGAACAATTATCTAAACAATCTTAACACTCTTTCTTATTTAGATGTTGCTTAGATTTTTTCTTATTTCTATAAGGAAGTCCTGAAGCCTTCACGAGCAACACTAATTTTAACTTATACGCACGCTTATGATTGCTTGTTTCTATTACAAGATGTTGTTTGTTAACAACATCAACCAACTAAACTTCTACACTAGTCTCATGTTTGTCCACTAAAATTCTTTTTTCAGAGGCTTCTAAAAATATGACTAAAGTAGGAATTTCTTTTTAATACTTGCATTTGCCACAACATTGTCATTGTCATCCATTTTCCAAGCACTTGATGAACTTTGTCCAACTGTGAATAAGAATTTTTTTTATAAACATCATCGACTTGTTCTAGAATTACTGGCCCTAAGCTTGTTTGAAGGTTAAAGTTCCCAAAAGATCTGATGAGATAGATTAACAAGGACTCAGAATTAGAACCATAACCAACATCATGGGCTACTTGAGGCAAGGTGGTCAAGTTGATACTTTTCTCTTCATGCGAGTTAATTAGGGGAACTTGTGAATTGATGTAATGTAAATCTTATAATTTCTGAAACCGGGATCCATAGATAACTTCCTGCAGGAATTTCAGTGGCAACATAAGATGGCTCATTTAAACGCGATTGAGAATGATGTTTCGACATAACCTGAGATTGCAATATTTGTTTCTCCATTGGGGTTTAGGTAAACTTTTTTCCTTTCATTTTGTCATTGAACAAGTTTTTGCCACTAACATCTCTAGTCAAGCACTTCTTATTCTCAAACAACACTTTATAGTCTCTATCGAGTAACTGACCCACACTTAAGAGATTTTGGTCAAGTTTAGGTACAAATACAATATCTGAAATAAACTTTGTACCTTTATAGGTTGTTATAGTTATTCTATATTTCCCTTAACTTCTAAGTGTTCACCATTTCTGATCCTCACTCTATTGACTTTAATGTTTCTTAATTTCTCGGAGAGCTCCTTATCATATGTTTTGTGATTTGCGTACTGTCAATAAACCAACTCTTATTTGATTTTCTTCCTGAGATATAAGTGACCACGAATAATTGATGTTTTTCGTCTTGGTCAACTATCGTGCATAGACTTCTTGCATCTGACCTTTGACTTTGCATATTACAGCTTCATGTTTGAGTTTATTTCATTTGGAGAATTTAGCGTCATGTCTCCTTCAACACTTGTATGGTGGATGACATATCCTCTCACAATTGCAGGAATGTGGGTATGATTTCTTGATACCTTATTCTTTTCTCTTTTGATATTTTCCAGACGAATCTTCACTCGTC
Source organism: Limnanthes douglasii subsp. nivea (assembly GCA_036936605.1). Taxonomy (NCBI): domain Eukaryota; kingdom Viridiplantae; phylum Streptophyta; class Magnoliopsida; order Brassicales; family Limnanthaceae; genus Limnanthes; species Limnanthes douglasii. Next base: position 170,405,931 of record JAUPFV010000003.1, read on the forward strand.
GATGGGTTTTCGAAAGTTTTATTCTTTCTATACTTGTTGTTGTCTTGATATTTTACATGTAATACAACTTCAATACACCTTTATTGCCTCATAGAGATTCTTTGTTATTGTGTTTATTAAGCATTTAAGAGATTTGTAATAGGGATATTTGACAGGTCTTACTACTGCTGCTGCTGCTTGATTTTTATCCTACATAAAATACTTCCACTTACCAATCTATTTATAATTGTGACATTAATGAAAATAAATTATTAATCATATCATATAGCACATAATACAAACATATCAACAATATAAGATTATCAAACATAATTTCTCTTTCAAAATGGAAATCTCATTCTTGAAAAAATATATTCAACCTTAACTAGCAAAATAGAAGAGAATATGCATCCACTAGAAGATGTAAAGTTAGAAAATGAGGTACAAATGTTGATAGATGAGACGAAATCTTCGGAAATGAAGATAAACCACTAATTCAAAGTTTTTTCCTCTTGTCGAAATCTAGGTTGCGCGACGTCGGTTCGTACGGCCTGGATGGGCAGTGCGTAACATTTGACCAGAGGTATAGTTGGTACATACTGCCCAGTTTGGTACTAATTTATCGTTGATCTTTTTGTCATGGACTAGTTGGATCACTTGTTCTACAGGCAATGCATTTGTCTAATTACTGGTCTATATTTTATGTCTACGTTTGAGTCTATGTTTTGTTTAAATTTTTTCATTTTATGTACTTTGAAATTGCACGCAAGACGGGTTATTTAAGTGTGTTAAGAAGATTAGGAAATAACACGGATTGGTTATCAACATAATGCGTTGTGATGCTCAGAATAGTAGAAATAAGTGTCGGTTGATGAGGCATAATCGAAGGAGATGAAGGTAAAACACTAATTTAGAGTTTTTTTTCCTCTTGTCGAAATTTGGGTTACGCGACGCCGATTCTTACGGTCTAGACCGATGGTGCGTAACATTTGACCGACAGTACAATTGTCATACCTCCCAGTTTGGTACCAGTTTATCATCAATTCTTTTGTCAATTAGCTGGATCATTTGTTCTATAGGAGATGTATTTTTCTAATGGTTGGTTTATGTTTTTTGTCTTTGTTTGGGTCTATGTTTTGTTTAATTATTCTTTTATGTATTTTGAAATTACAGGAGTAAAATGATACAAATCAATATGCACATAATTTCATTACGGATAATAATGATGTATTTTGTACAATAGGATATTTTAAGCGATGTGATTTGTTTGAGTTGGTTAAGAATATCGGAAAACAACATGGGTTATAATCAACATAAAGCACTGTAATGCTATGAATAGTAAAAATAATCTTTAAATATACTTTAAATGTGAAAGTTTGGATGATATAATTGGGTGGTTCCCATAAATGATCTTAAGAGAATTCACCATATCAAAAAAACAATATGTATGTCTTTTCGAGCTGAAGGATACTCTGGTAACTCTAGATAAATGGTCCTTAAAGGTTATATATGAAATTCACAATAATCCAAATGCTAAACACTTAAAAGGTCATTCATACATGGAATGTTTGACTACAAAATAGTTGGAATTTGTAAAACATTTTACCTTCATGGAAACTTGCAATTGAATTTTTTAAATGAAGTAAAAAACTAAAGCGAAGAGAATATGTAATCTATGTGTATTATATACAATGCTTGACAAAAATACTTGATGGTGGAGAAAGACAATCGGTCACAATTGCAATACTTGTTAGGGAAGCTCAAAAGATATAATTATTTTTTATGGTTCCATAAATTTCTGAGGGGTTCTTAGGTCTAAGATATTATGGGAGTCAGAGTTTCGATAGAGAAACATAAGGAATTCTAGAGAGAGAAGTTGTTAAAATTAGTAATCGAATAATAATTGTTCACACTTTCTTAAAAATAATATATTGTTTCATATAATTATGATGGTGGGTCCAAAGGCCACATGGTTAATTCATTTTAGGCTATTCGAGTCCATTATTCTAGTGATGTTTGGTGTGGTTTATTTTCAGCTGAGAATAATTTTGTCTAGAGTTTTGTAATGTTTCAAGGGTATTTAATGTTTGGATAAATTGTAGTGAGAGACTTGAGCTGCCTGGTTGTATTAAATGTTCATTACCCTCATTAATGAAAATGGTTGGGTATTTATACCCTTAATTGTGGGCCACATGGGCTTTTGGGTCAACTTATGAATTCGGGTCGAGTTCAATGACCCATTAATCTTTAAACAAGTAAGTAATTAGCTTAATTATGAAGTGATATAGGTTTTAATACATTTAGTCCTATTCAGATGGTTCAGTGGGTGGTTTTTGTCCGAATTGCCCCTGTCCGGTTCCCTCAGTGAGTGGTGAGAAAATTCGGACTCATCAATGTTAAACATGATTACTCATCATTATATGACATACCCTCGATTTTATACATTTGTTAGACATATTTTACAAGACATATATTGGACAAAATTAGCCGAATATTTGACATATTCGACCAACAGTTTAGATAAATCCTACCCTTATCAATTTTAAATGACATAGATCAGGAAAATATGAAAGTAATATCATTATTGATATTCTCTTTGCACATCTCACTAGCATAGATTTGCTGCGAAAATTCCAAAATTAATAATAATAAATAATATTTACAAGAAAATAAGGTCACTTATGGTTTGACTTGTTACATCGCATTTGTGTCTATATCTGAGAATAAAGTTAACAAATTTAAGTGGGATCATTTGAAATTGTTGATTCTTGCTAACGATATTGAATAATCGTCTGTGGCTTTGATGGATTGAGACTTAGTATCAATGAATGCTCTCGAAAAGGTGCTCGAAAACTATGCACATGTTCCGTAAATAATACGTGAACATGAAAGTTATTTCGAATACGAAGAAGTACATGAAAGAGAAAAGGTTTATAATGATTTTATGTTTCATTGAATAAGATAGTGTGCTCGAATTCGAGAATAGTTAGATTGAGATGCAGTGTGGCTTCAAAGATTATCCTCAAGAAATCGAATACACTAAAAAGTTTGGTTATCACTTTACCTTGATAAGTTTATGCTTTAGAAAACTAACAAGTCCATGCATATTGGACACACAACTACTAACCGGGTCATGAGCACTCATTATGACCTAAAACATTTTATAAGTATAAGGAAGCTTAACTTCGAGTTATTTTGGGATATGATGCATTGTTTGATCGAAATACAACATGTATCGATTATAACATTATTTAAAAATTTTGATTTATAACACAACAAAAATTTGGAAATAAGGTGTTCGACAAACTCAGAGGTAACATCTCGAACAATGTTTTAAAACTCTTTCATCTTCAATTCAAAGGTGTTAAAGAGATTGAGATACTTGATGGAATTTGTACTTGTATGATATGATGTGTGCACATTATACCGTGTTAGCAACAAATTCATGAGTGGTTAACAAAAGGGATAACGACACCCTTAGAATATTTGTACGATCATTGTAAGATGTTAGATTTAATGATACGAACAAACCTAACTATGATAGAGCTCTTGGAAAAAAACTTGTATTTGTAAGATATATTCTCAAAATGTTTTCAGTTCTCCGGATTAAGACAGTTCTAAGATTTTGAAAGGTTTCCACAAGATCAAAGATATTCCTCTAGTTATCTCCATTTTTACATGCATATTATCGATGTAGACCTCAATATTTCTTTTGATCCGAAAAAATTCCTTGTTGACCAACCTTTGATAAGTTACCACTGCATTCTTCAACCCCAAATACATTAACGTTTCGCAATGTAGACCCTGATCCATTACAAATGTACTGGTATGAAAGAAGCATAGGGATTTAGTTGTGGCCAGAGTAAGAATCCACGAATGATATGATGTATAATTTACCAGTTGGTCTACCATTAGAGTCGGGAATGGCTTTTTCGAACAAGATATATTCAGATTCGTGAAGTCCCACATGCTCCAACTCTCGTGCTTAATTTTTACCAACACTGGGTTAGCCATCCATGTTACATACTGAGTATGTGCTCAGCTCACCAGAATCTCTTAGAGATTTATTGTAAAAAGAGAAAGCTATTAGAGTTAGATAATGTTAAATTCGATAATATAATAATAATTCTTCATTTTTCCCTAAATGAAGTGAAAATTTATATTTATAGTAACCAACGTGAGTCTTTGAGCTTTATTGGACCATACATACAAAGATTACTTTTTTGGATTTGTGGTTAACAAACAATTAATATGACTAAACTTGTCCCAAAATTAGGCCTTAAGCCCGACAAAATCATTCCCTTATCAAATTCGAATCAATTAATAATAAGCTATTTTAGTTTCATATTTTGTTGATAAATATTAAAATTGTATACCGACACATTCACAAAGATGATAATTATCCTTGTGGTTCTCACAAGTTGAGTATAATATAAGGAAATCCTAGGTTTGGAATGTCCCATCATGTGTCAATACAAAGTATTCAAACATGTTGTTATAAGTCCACATAATTAAAGTAATTAATATTTTGAATATTTGATTTACATATAATAGTAATAATAAATATACTATTAGCAAGTCTAAAAAAAGTATATATAGTGTGGATACTAGAACTCATTAGTCTAACACGTTAGTATTAGGTTATAATATCATAATAAACGTTATGGTCCTGTAACGACTACTACATCGGAATATAGCAGATAGTAAAACCTAGAGGTTAATTAATTGAAAAGAATTAAAATTTAGGTATAATAAATAAAGGAAGCGTAATCGAGGGACCGATATATAATTTAATAAATTATAGTTACTAATATAAATAATCCCAAGTAACCTCAGTTTCAGCATCATGAACACTCGCATGTGTATCCTACCTCTTTTTCTTTTTATTTCTCTATATGCCATCTTCACTGAAAATCTGTACAAGTTTTCTACTCGCTTATTCATCATGGAATTTGGTCCCTATTCTTCAGGAGCATAGGAGAGTGCACCTAGCCAGTCTGTAGGAAGACTCTCTCCTGCAAATCATCGGTCTCAAATCATCACACTAAAGTTTCTACTGTATCTCTCAAATCACAGGACTAGAATATGCAAAATCGTAAGTACCAATATTTTTTTCATACATACATATACTCACAGAATTAATTAGTTTTGGGGATGATCAAAGATTTAGAACCCTTATGGTTTATTATTTTAAACTAAAAATTGGTATTAGAGCTTTCTGATTACTCTATCTTTTGAGATATATGCATTCAACCGAGTCTTCTAATATTATGATTTAATGATCAATTCAGGGATGGAGAAAACCACTAATTTTTTATTGTTTAATTTGAGGCGTAAAGCATGTTTAGGTTATAAAGAACATAGATTTACATGTTAAGGGTTGAATGACACAATATGGTAGATAATTGGATACATGCGTTGTATGTTTTAGTTGTTGTATTAATTTTAGAATATTTAAGATGAAACCATAATTCACACCAAAGTTTTCCATGATCGGTGGTAAGATCATTGACTAATTGCCTTTAGCATGCAAGTTATCATAGGCAAACTTTTCCTTTACCATCTACAAATATTTCAACGTCGAGAGTCTTTCATGAATACAATATTCACGTGGGTATAATTAGTCCAAAGGATATCCAGATTCATTAAAAGTACTATTTTGATTTTAGTTTTCATTTTTTAAAATTTCATTTCAGTTCTTGAGTTCTATTATTATTTTATATTGTATGCATATAATAATTTGAATGATATAATAATTCAGCTTCTCTCTTATTCCTTGATATTAAGGGAAAATTTAATTAAGTGTGACCAATTATAAGTTGACACGTGTGGATTACATGGTCGTGTCATACTTTCATGTTAATTCATGGTTGATTAAGGTGGTGGTTATTATTATATTTATTTCAGAACCATTATACATACTATAAAGCGTGGTTAAATTTTTTTAGTTCACTGTTGACTATCATCTAACATGAATAGATATTCAGACAGTATCTGTGAGAAACATACTTTTATAATGCATATTTCAAATGGATACACTTCTGTACATATGAGTGATCTAGGTGAGAGATTGTAAGAAAATCCTATATTTGAATTGTCTTCATCACGTGTAAATACAAAGTATGTATGTTTTTACAAGTCCAATTAGTTGAAGTGATCAATATCTAGAAGTTTAGAATTACAAATAATAATAATAAATATATTATTATTGAGTCTCATAAAAGTATATAAAGTATGGATACTAGTTTGGTTACTGTGTATCTTGACAAAAGAATAAGTAGTGCACCATTTTAGTATTAGGATATTATAACTCAATAAATGTCATGATCCCTGCAACAACGTACAACAAACTATACCAAATAGAAAAACCTAAAGGTTATTTAAGTAAAGAGAATATATATTCATTAAATATAAATAGGCCCAAATAACCATAGTTTCATCATCACGAACACTCACATCTTTATTGTACCATTTTTGTTTATATTTGTTTCTTTGTTCTCTTCACTGAAAATCTATGCGGGTTTTCTACTCGCTTCTCCATCAAGGTGTATGCTCCATATCATTTAGGTTGATACTCGAGTGTACCTAACCATCTTGTAGGAAGGCCCTCTCCTACGCATCGACGGTCTCAAATCATCAGAGTAAAACTTCCGTTGTAACTTTTAACTTTTAAATCGTAAGACTAGAAGATGTAGAATGGTAAGTATAATTATATATATATATATATATACTCACTAGAGTAATTAGTATACTGAGATGATCAAAGTTTTAAACTCTTGTGATTTATGATTTAAAATTAACATATATGTGTTCAAATAGTATATATTTTTATATTTTTCTAGAAACCTTTGACAACTAATCTAGCAGTGGACATTTATATCCATCAATATAATACATTTTTAAAAATATTTACTTACATTTATTTGGTTTTCAACCTAACACTAAATCAACTAATTTTCAAACGTTAACCGGTATAATAAAATCTATATCATTTGTTTACGACATCTTTCTAAAACACAAAATCTCTTTAAGGTTTTTCCTAATTGGATGTTTTCGGATTGTCTTCTTAAAATGCTACCATAATTTATTTATAACTTTATTATAATTCTCTTACACTATATAAGGACTAAATCATTTGATAATATATCTTATAATATAATAATGATTTAGATTTTCTTTCATTGTACTTTATCGTCTCTGGCTATGTCAAATTAACTATGTTTTTATAAATAAATAAAAAGGTTTTTGTTATAAAATAAACACAAAAAATATGAATTTTATAAGAAACATATATGTAAGAAGAGATTTAAGTAAATTTATCTTAGTTTATCATCCCGTGTTATTTATAATACTTTTAATATCAATAAATTATAGTTAAAGTAATGTAATAATTTTTTGTGATGTTTATAATCTCACACGCGTAAGGAAATTTATGAAGCGATGGAACAATACAACCAAATTTTAACATATTGACTCCATTTTCAGAGTACGTTTATAAATTTTATAAACCAATTTCATGCCTACTAATGATCCGCATTATATATGCACCATATAATTTGGCATATAATAATGCACAGACTTATTAACTTTTTTTTGCTAATAAGGCTTTGACGGTTGATTGCTACATATCTACTAAATCTCGAACTTAGTCTAAAATAGTTTAAAATTTTAATTTTATAAAGCCAATGTAACATCACAGACATAAATTCCCTTTTCTATAATTTGTACAAACATATATAGTTAGATTATTGGTAGTTATAATTCTAAATTAGGATTATAGACCCAGTTAAAAGGAAAAAATAATACATATTTACTGATTAATCATTGAGTCTCCATAGTGGGTATATTTGTTTGTTTCACATTAACTTTGTTTTGTTGGAAGATTATAGTTAAAAATATTTAATGTATTTTCTAAGTTTGGGAAACTATTTGAACATATCATTGATACTTGTTTTATTAACATATAAATGCCTTCATAATTACACCCCACAAGATCAAAAATTGTTTTTGATATTCGTTTTATTTGCTAAAATAGTTTCGTTAATGTGATACTTGCATGGAATGATTATTTCATTTATAAGTATCTTATCAATATAATTTTTCAACGCTAATTTTCTGCATATCAATATGAGACCAAGTAAGCCGCAACCGTTATCTTCCATCTTTATAGGTATTTTAATACTAACATGTGTTTATCTAATTTTTTCTATTGATAAACATAATACAACATACAATATCATGTCAGATAATATTAATTTGAATCTTTCCATACGTGATACAATTGTAGGTTTTATCTATGGTAAACACTCGATGAAATTATCATAAAAGATCAATGCTAGTAGGGTCACCTTACTAGGTGTACGAAACAAATGTGTATTATTAGACCAAACTCGTTGTTTCTAGTTATATACCATTTCATGTACTTGTTCTCTTACAATTTTAACATATATATATATATATATATATATAATTTACTAACTTTCTCAATTACTCGATTTTTCTTCCCATTTTTGTATATATTCAAAAAGTTTAAAATATTCTTCGGATATGTTTCTCAAAATATATGTGACTAAAATAATTATTTTAAATTATAAACTTCATACCAATTTTCATGTCAAAACATTAAAAAAATATATTAAAGTGTTTTGGTCATTATTTATCTTTTCATTATAATATAGTCCGTCTTATCTAAAAACAATTTATGCAATGCTTATGATATTATAAAACCAATATTATAAATAATAACTTAGAAACATATATTTGTTAAGTTGTTTTCACATTTTTTTAGAATAAATATTATTTTTTATTATTCAATATATAAAAATTTAATTTGTTAGATATGGAAAACATAAAATTTTAAAAATGCAAGGGTTTGAATGTTAGATATTTAAAATGTTAGTGACATTAACTTAAATTACAAATGAGATAAATAGAATTTATAAATTTTCTATAAAATCAAAAAATTTGCATAATAAATTTTATTTATAGAATATGTATAACACGAGAGATGATAGTTGTCACGTACCTCATATATTTATCAAGAGAGTTAATAATTTATTTTACACTTTAATTGTCTATATAAATTCATATTTTGACTAAAATTTATACCAAACTAAAATAATTTTAAAATTAAAAAATCTATCACTACTACTGTGAGTGGTGATAAGGAAGAATAAAAGACAAGGACCAAAATGCATAGAAATAAATGTATAAGGGTCGAAATGCATAGAAATAAATGTATAAGGGTCGAAATGCATAGAGATAAATGTATAGGGGACAAAATGCATTAAAATAAGTGTATAAGGGCTGAAATGCATGAATTGTAAAGATATAGCTAAAATAGGAAGGAACCTTAAATCGGGGACTAAAAGATGTAATTAAACCAAATTAAAGCGTGTGGGGTCCGCAATTGTACTATAAAAGGACCACACACGCTTCACGAATCTCGAGATAAATAGTACGACTTTCTCTCTCTACTCTGTTTAGCATTTTCTCTCTCTAGATCTAACACTCGAATATTCTTCTACCTCATAATCCTCTATCAACAAATCTTCTCATAACAAAATCACCCTCGGACCATCTTTTAACTCTTCAGTGGCGCCGTCTGTGGGAAGCGAAAATCGCTCCGACGATAATCACTTCCTAGAAATAATTCCCGTTTCGAGGAGAACCATGGAAGGCCCAGGGGACGATTTGGTTGATCACTGCGAGGAAAACATGGAGGCGGATGACTTTCAGGACGACTCGGAATCCGAAGGAGAAAGAGGTCGGCGAGTCGAGAACGCTGTCGATGACTCCGCCCTCTTGGCTCAGAGGAATGAACTGCTGTTGGAAATCGAAAGGTTGAAGGCGGAGAAAGAAGCTGCTCAGAAAAATGTTCGATCTGAGATAAGAAGAGAACCCGTCGAACAAAGAGAGGAGCGGGACGTCGAAATTCGTCCCAAGAAAAGAGATGATAAATATCGGAGGCGTGAGCGAAGGTCTCCGAGGAGGAGAGAAAATTACCGTTCGGACTCTGCTACTTCAAGTGACTACTCACGGTATAGTACTTCTAAGTCATCTCCCCGGAGATACCACAGGAGGAAAAAGCGTGACCAGAGGCGAACTGGTGCCCGAAGGGGAAGGAGTTTGGAGAGGAAATCCTCACGGGAAAAGAATTGCCACGACCGAGTTGGTGATCGTTCTCACGAGCAGGCAAAGTGCCTTGGGAAGGATGATATGGGCCCTCGAAATTCAGAATGGCAGCAGCAATACACTTTGCCCTCCGAGGAGGGTCTGTACTTTTCAAACAACGATAATTTGAGGTCCAACGTTTATCGTACAAGGCATAATTGGAGAGCCTCTCCTCTATCATCGGAGATCTTAGTGGGGAACCTCCCAAAGCACTTTGACATTTCGAAGCTTGAAAAGTTCGATGGGACTCAGGATCCGGATAATCACATCGAGCAGTTTAAGAACTTTATGATAAACTTCGACGACGATGATAAGCTTTTGTGCAGAGCGTTCTCTCAAACTTTCAAAGGAGTGGCATCTAAATGGTACAACAGGCTACCTCAGGGCTCCATTAAGAACTTTGACATGTTCTGGAACATCTTTAGACAACACTTCGTTGGGAGCAAGAAGTTTCGGGCCAACGGAGATACCATAATCTACTGTCGACAAAAAGTGGGGGAGAGCCTCAAAAACTATCAAAACCAAAACAGATATGGAGTACTGTAAGGATTCGGTGGCGCTTGCAGCGTTCAGGATGGGCTTGCTCCAAGGAAAAAATCAAACCCGCAGTACGGGTCAATATCCTCCAAGGCAAAAATCAAACCCGCAGTACTATGGCAATCAGTCAAACTATAGTCAAGGGGGCAGATACATGTCAAACAAATAGACTCGACCCGACTACTATGCGGAGTTGACAGAAAATGTCGCTGCGATCTTTGATAAGGCTAAGTCTTCGGTCACGTTCAGGAAGCCTTTTCCCATACAAACACCAAGGGAAAGCAGGAGTGTCAACAAATATTGCAAATATCACGAGGATGTGGGCCATGACACTAAGGATTGCATAGCCTTGAAGAATGAGGTGCAGGCTCTCATTGAGAATGAGATGCTGTTGGAGTATGTCAAGAAACACTCCCAGAAAAATGCCGTGGTAAAAGCTGTCTCGAAGAATACTGACACAACCATGGTAATTTCCGAAGGGGTTGACGATTTTGACATCGAACAAGAGTATTTGGACCCCAAAATTGGGAGGAACAATGTAAACCTGGTAGAGGAAGAAATTCCGAGGGGGAGGGTGGACAACCTTTGTGCATTTTTCGATTCTTTAGCAATTTTCGGCGGAGACACAATCGCAGGAAATTCTAATAGCTCTCGCAAAAGGCACATGGTGAATCTAACCACCCAGATCGAAGCTGGAGTCTCCGCACAAATGCATCGCTCACCTTCTCCTATTATTTGTTTTGATGATGATGATATGCATAATGTTGCAGGCCCTCATGAGGACGCTATAGTGATCGCGGCGGGCATCGCTAGGGATCAGGTTCAAAAAATACTCATCGATACAGGAAGCTCTGCGAACATTTTGTTTATGAGCACTTACCGCCGCATTTCCGACCCACCGGTCATCCGAAGATCCGATAGGACAATCGTGGGTTTCACTGGTGCCACAGCGGTTGTTGTGGGGGAGTTTCAATGTATGGTAGAGTTGGGTCGTGGACCATTCAGAAAAGAGGTAGAGGTACTCTTCATTGTGGTTGACGCACCAACATCTTATAACGCCATCCTGGGACGCTCTTGGTTATCTCGGATGCACAGCGTCATCTCCAAGGTGCATCAATGCCTGAAATATGTGGTCGGAAACAACATCGGAACAGTCAGAAGTAGCCAGAAGATGGCACGAGAATGCTACCAGATAGCCCTGTCTTCCAAAGGGGTTCGAGGAGGGCCCTCTGACCCAGCATAGCAATTAAAGGGGCCACCCCTCGAGGCCATCCCTTGCGATGATCCGAGGGAGGCCCTCGGATTTCAAGTCCCAGAGGAAGATTCAGCGACACATGAGTTCGCTGCTGGCAAAGTTCTGAAAATAAGGGTCCACCTCTCCCCCGAATTTAGAGGGAGGTTAGTTGCTTTTTTGTCTGATAAGCTTGATATGTTCGCTTGGTGTGCGCAGGATGTCACTGGTGTGCCGGCGGAAATTATATGCCACAAGCTCGCGGTACGATCAGATGTCCGACCAATAGTCCAAAAAAGAAGGCCTGTCTCCCCGGAAAAAGCCTCAGCGATTTTATCGGAGGTCGAACGGTTGCTAAGCATAGGTCATATTCGCGAATCATATTATCCTCTATGGGCGTCGAATCCAGTATTGGTGAGAAAGAAAAATGGCAAGTGGAGAATGTGTATCGACTTCACGGACTTGAACCGAGCTTGTCCTAAAGATCATTTTCCTGTCCCTCGCATTGATCAATTAGTGGACTCGACTTCCGGAAATCGATTGCTATCTTTTATGGACGCTTACTCGGGATACAATCAAATCCGACTGGCTGCTACCGATGAAGAAAGCACTTCTTTCATTACTGGGCGAGGTTTGTATTGTTACAAGGTCATGCCGTTCGGGTTAAAAAATACGGGGGCGACTTACCAGCGCCTGGTCAATAAAACCTTCGAGGAGCAGATTGGGCGGAATATGGAAGCTTATATCGACGATATGTTGGTTAAGAGTGAGCACGACGAAGAACATTTTGCTGATCTTGCGGAGACATTTCACAACTTGAGTAGAGTCAATCTCAAACTCAATCCGGAAAAGTGCATTTTTGGTGTGCGGTCCGGTAAATTCCTTGGTTATATGATCAGCGAAAAAGGCATTGAGGCTGACCCTGAGCAGCTAAGAGCTTTGATTGGTATGACTCCTCCTCGAAACATTAAAGAGGTGCAAATCCTGACAGGACGATTGACTGCTCTAAATCGATTCATTTCTCGCTCGTCGGATAAGTGTGCCCCATTCTTTAAAATATTGCGACATGCGAAGCAATTCTGTTGGACCGAGGAATGTTCGACGACTTTTCGTCAAATTCAGGAGTATTTAACCTCTCCGGAAGTTTTGTCTAAACCTTTGGTGGGGGAGACGTTGATCGTCTATGTAGCGGTGTCCGAGTGTGCTGTTAGTGCTGTTCTCCTTTGAGAAGACAACTCTCTCCTAAGGCCGATTTATTATGTCAGTAAGAGTTTGTTGGACGCCGAGAAGCGGTATCTTACTTTGGAAAAGGTGGCTTTGGCGTTGGTGACAGCGGCGCGAAAGATGCGGCCTTATTTTCAAGCCCATCCCATTGTGGTTCGAACGACATTTCCCCTGAAAAGTCTATTACAAAGACCAGACATCTCTGGCAGGATGACTAAATGGTCCGTCGAGCTGGGAGACTTTGACATAACATTTGAGCCTCGAACGGTGATAAAAGCACAGGTTTTAGCAGATTTTTTGGTCGAGTTCCACTCAGACAGGGAAGAGCAGGAGGTGTCAGATATAGTCGCCGAGGAAGAATGGGAAATACGGATGGATGGTGGGTCGAACATCCCCGGCAGCGGAGCATGTGTTCAGTTAATATCCCCGCAGGGGGTAGCTATGTTCCAAGCCATTCGTTTCGGTTTCAAATCTACTAATAATGAGGCTGAGTATGAGGCAGCTTTAGCCGGCCTGCGTTTAGCTCAAATCTGCGGGGCTCGGCGGATAAAATTGATCAGTGACTCTCAGCTGGTGATAAATCAGGCTTTGGGGGAGTCTGAGGCAAGGAAGGAAACACTTATACATTATTTGAAGCTAATGAAAGACTAGGCGTCGAGTTTTGAGAGCGTCAAGTTCGAGCATGTCCGACGAGAATTAAATGCTGTCCCGGATTCTCTCGCCTCTGCTTCACGAACAAAGGGTTATCCTTGGGTTCTGGTCCAGACATGCCCGTCGATCTCAATTAGTAAAGACCATGTGATGTACATCTCGGAGGAAAGCCACGCGATCACTCCTGATTGGAGAACAGTCCTCATTGATTTTTTGGCTCATGACGTTTTGCCCGTTGACAAATATGAAGCCAGAAAAGTTAGATTCAAGTCTCATGGTTACATTTTGCTGGGAGGATTGTTGTATAAAAAATCTTTGAGTCGACCATTGCTAAAGTGCTTGAGTGGGCCTGAATCACAAATTATCCTTTCCGAGTTGCATGACGGCGAAGGATCCGCTCACTGTGGATATAAGGCTTTGATACGCAGGGTATTCTTGGCAGGCTATTATTGGCCAACTATCTCGGCTGATGCAAAAGATTTGGTCAAACGCTGTGACACGTGCCAGCGCTATGCTAATGTAATCCACAAACCGGGAGTGTTGATGGAAAGCATCTCAGAGGCAGTTCCTTTTGACAGGTGGGGCGTTGACTTGGTTGGGCCTCTACCGATGGCCTCTGGGGGCAGACAGACGATAATTGTGGCCGTCGATTATTTTTCTAAGTGGGTAGAAGCTGAACCACTCGCGGGAACAAAGGCCAAAGACGTGATCAAATTTGTTTTATCTAATATTTGCTGTCGTTTTGGTGTACCGTTGCAGATTACCACGGACAATGGACCACAATTTGATAACAAAGAATTCCAGAGTTTTTGTGTGTCAAGAGGCATACGGCAATGTTTTTTGGCACCATTTCACCCCCAGGCAAATGGGCAAGTGGAAGTAACTAATCGCACCATCATCGACGGTTTGAGAAAGAACTTGGAAAGTAAGGCGGGGAAATGGCCCGACTATTTACAGGAGGTGTTGTGGGCATATCGAACGACCCCCCGAACAGCCACCGCCGTATCCCCATTTGCCTTAGTTTATGGGATGGATGCCGTGGTCTCTCCGGAGATCCTCTTCCCTTCACATTGAATAGCAACTTATGACTCAGACACAAATGACCAGCATAGAGCATTGGCTTTAGATCTGGTGGAGGAAAAGAGACAGCGGGCGCATCTGACTTCCCTTCACTATCAAACTCTTATGAGGAGTCGATATGCATCCAAAGTCAACCATAGAGACTTTCAGGTGGGAGACAAGGTCCTACGCAAAGTTTTCTTGCACACTAAGGACAAGAGTTTGGGGAAGTTGGGACCTAACTGGGAAGGCCCTTATGAGGTCACCGAAAGGATAAAACCAGGCACATATCGGTTGAAAGATAAAGATGGACGATATCTCCGCTTACCTTGGAATATTGAGCATTTAAAGTTGTACCTCGAGTAGCAGAGCTCGGAGATGACATTGTATTTCTTTTCACTTTCTATGTATCCCTTGGGAAAATTTTGGTGAGGACACACTCTTTCCTACCCTGTTAGGCACAGGAAGGTTTTAATGAGGTGTTTCAGTGATCCCCTTCAATACAACGTTTCTTTGCCTTTAAACTATTTTTTGAGTCACAGTAACATGTGCCTCGAATTGTTGTCCCTCACACGATTTTTTGGGTCACAGTAACATGTGCTTCGAATTGTTGTCCCTCACACGATTTTTTGGGTCACAGTAACATGTGCCTCGAATTGCTGTTCTTCGAACTATTCATCGGGTCACATTAAGGTGTGCCACGATGTTTTGGGACCTTCGAACTATTCATCGGGTCACATTAAGGTGTGCCATGATGTTTTGGGACCTTCGAACTATTCTTCGGGTCACATTAAGGTGTGCCTCGAAGCAACTCTCAGTTGTGAATTAGAGCATTTTTTCCCTGAAATTGTTTTCAGAGACCCTAAATATTATTCGAAGGCCACGTAAGTTGGAATTCGAAGACTTTATTGCAAGTATAAAACTTGTTAAATTTATTTAAGTACGAATTGTTCGAAGGCCAAGTAAGTCGGCATTCGAAGACCTTATTTAAAAACATCAAAAATTATTCGAAGGCTAATTATTCGAAGGGCCAGTAATGTTGCAAGTATAAAACTTGTTAAATTTATTTAAGTACGAATTGCTCGAAGACCAAGTACGTTGAAATTTATTTAAGTAATAATTATTTGAAGGCTAATAAATTTTGGAGTTCGATGGCCTTATTACAACCCTAACACTAGTTGTTCGAAGGCCGATAAAATTTGTGAATTTATCCAAGTGCTAATTATTCGAAGGGCCAATAAAGTCATAACTCGAAGAACAATTTATCTAACTGCTAATCATTATGAACTTGTTCCAAATACAGCATATTGACAAGTCAAATATTCAGTGCTCTTCCACAGTTAAAGTAGCACAGCAAGTTCCAGTCATTACAAAAAGATTTTTTTTTTTCAGGCCATATACAAAAAACAGAATTACCTATAGTACTTTTACTCAATCGGCATTTTTCGAGGTATCACTCCCCTCACCCTCTGAGTCTTCACTCTCACTTACGACTATTTGGGGAGGGCGAAGTTCTGGGGGGACAAGCTTCCAAAAAGGCCCCAGGTCATACTCAGGGTGCTCAGCATATATATGAGTCAACAAGCCAGCTCGAGTAGCAGCATCACGGGCCTGTAAGGTCTTCAAACATGTTGCTGCATAGGCATCCGCAGCCTTTTCCTTCGCTTCTTCAATTTCTAATGGGAAGCCTCTGATCTTTTTCTCCAAGTTATTGCGTTCTCCAACCACTTTTCGAAGAGCCTCAGTGCACTGCTCGAATCCATCGCAAGCCTTGTGATGCCCCTTTTTGTATTCAGATATCATCAGCTCCTGGGCATCAGTCTTCTCCTTGTACAAATCCCTTTCTTGCTGGCAACACCTCTCTAGCATTGTCACATAATTCTCAGAGGCAGAAAGACGCTCGTACAAGGCATCAGCTTGGCCCTCGATCACTGCATACTCCTTCTTGGCCACCTCGAGTTGAGAGGCAACTAGTGATGCTCTGAACTTGTAGTAATTTTTACGCTTTTCAAGATGGCGCATCTTCTTTCCTCGATTCACTGAAGTATGCAGCAGCCTCCGCAGACTCATCGAAAACTCATCATCCAAGGGGACCTCGAAGGAGCTCGAAGGAGACCCTAAATCTGCAGAATCAAATTCGGAAAAATTACCACAAGCAACGTCTGGGTGAACGAGAAGTGGAGGATTTGTTCGAGAAGCAGGGATAGGAGCCAGCCTTGGACTGTCTTCGAGGGAAGCTGGGTGAGAAGCCTCAGTCAGAGGAGAGTGCAAGGATTGGTAGGAAGTTTCCTTGGGTGATTGGCCACCCCTGTTTTCAACATCAATTGCATCATCATGGACTTCTCTTTCGAAGTTAGTCCCTTCATTGTTGTCAGGAGTTTCTCCTTCCTCAGACTGTTCTTCGATGGGTTCAAGAAGAATACCCTTCCCCTTCAAGTCTTTTTTCTTGCCATCTTTCTTTGGTGGAAGGATGGGAGCAGGGGGAGGAGGAGTGGGATTTGTTGAAGCAATAACACTCGTTCGGGGGGCTTCACTTGTTCGAGGGGCTTCAGTTGTTCGAGGGTCATTAGAGTTCGAGGCCCCTGCATTCTTCGAGGAGTGTGGTTTTTGTTTGTTAGTAGCTGTTTTGGGATTTATTGGTTGGGTTGGTGCTACTTCATCTTCTGGAGGTTCATCCAGGTGACTTTGTGAGCGAGAGCGCTTGGGCAGATAGATTGTGACATCCTGTTGGCTACATCGCTCTAACACTTCCCGTTCCGAAGGCGGAGTCATCAGTCCCCTCATACTTATACGATCTTGGGGATTAAGCCTCCAGAGTCGACTCCTAGCCAAGTTGTCATCAACAAAACAACGGCGAAAACGATTGTCCCACTGCTCCTTTGCCCACAAGCGAAGGTTAGTAAAAGTGGTGGTAGCTCCCTCGACATAGTCGGTGTAGGGTTTGGACACTCCAGTCATAGCTGAAGCAAGAAAGTAAATATCAAACACAACATACAATTTCGAGGGAACACATTACTTCGAAGACATACAAGTATTCGAGGAGGCTTAAGAGAGAGCATAAATTTCGAAGGGTTAAGTTCGAAGAGTAAAAGTTGGTGGAGTACTTACATTTCATTGTCCATTTTAGCGAAAGTTTGTGAGGATTCGAAGGAGTGGCTTCTGATCCAGTCTCCCAGCAGCCAGAGAAAAAGAGGAACTGTTGCCTCCACTTTTTATCGGCCTCCAACAGATCCTTCAGTATTTTTTACCCCCGATTGAATTTCAATGAATAGAAGGGGAAGTAAGGATTTCGGGCAAGACCAGCCAGACCAATGATTTGCTCCTGAACAAATTCTTGGCCTGAGAGCCTTGAGGCCATTATGCAAGCCATTAACGTGAACCACATATTGGGCCCAACCTGGGACGGGCAAAGATCTATCTTCGAGAGATATTCAATAAAAAAGGGGTCTAAGGGATACCTTAGCCCCCAGTTCATGATTTCTGTGTAGACTACCACCTCGTGATCCCTCACAGATAAGGGTGTCTCTCCCTCAGCAGGAAATCTGATATCGATATAAGTGGGGATGCCCCATCGAGCCCTCAGCATCGACTCCTCCTCCCTTGAAAAGTATTTATATTTGATGTTGGCAAGGGCTACCATGTGTTTATTCTCAATGCCCCGAATATTGTTGCCAACGATGATGTCCAACTCCAAGGGCAGCACAATATCCCCCTTCAATTTTGGAGCAATCCGGCGAGCTTGCTCCTCGGATATTGTCGAAGAAGATGTTGCACCGTTCGCAGGGCCTAAGGAAGCAATAATGGGCAATTTCTGTCCGAAGGACTTATTGAGAGGTTTTGTAACTTTGGGGTCTAAAGTTTGTTCATGTAAAATACGCATGTCTTCATCGGTAATAAGCGTCATTGAGGGGGAGAATTGAGTTCCATGAATGGTCATGGATGGCGTGGAGGGCAGACTAGACACATCTGTTCCATGTCTTTGAGGAGGACTACCAGCATCACGGTGACGGTCTTGATTTCGAGGAGGACTACCAGCATCACGGTGACGGTCTTGATTTCGAGGAGGACCTCCAGAATTATGTTGTTGATTTTGGTTTCGAGGAGGACTAGCAGAATTATGTTGAAGGTCTTGGTTTTGAGGAGGACTAGCTGGGTTTCGAAGATGACTCCTTGAAGTCCTTCGAGGACTTGAAGATCTCTGGGGGAGGTTTTCAACATTAGTTGGGGCAGGTGGTTCTCGAATTGTTAGGGGAGCTTCCCTGGCACGTTTTCACTCATGCGAACCTTTTCTATCTTTATGGGATTTCTTCCTCTTCGAACCTGATGAATGCTTGTGTGGTCTCTCTTTACCCATTTCTCTAGGAGGGTTTGTTTCGTTGAGCAAGCTTTGACGAGCTACTTCACGAGGTATAATGGCGGTCGAGTTGTTCGAAGGAGGCCAGGCACCAAAAAAGGTTGTAGTCGATGGTGGGGGATGAGGCCTTACGTCTTCACCAGCAGCAACCCTCTCTTCGAACCGTTTACTAATCAACAACCACTTAGGAATTCGGTGGGGCTTGTTCGCCAGCTTTATCTCTCTAGAAATAATTGAACAGAAGTTGCATTAATGAAGAAAAAGGTTGGTATTTATAGAAGACTAGTGGGCTTTTTTGACAAATGAAGCCCGGGGACATTTTCATGTTGTTTGCCTAGGGGTACGATGGTCCGCATAGGTGGACATTGTTCGGTCGCCTAGCTGTAGCAGAAGGTGAAGAGTTTTGTGTCAGAGATTGTCAGGGGAAGGCGAAGAGTTTTCTGACAATAATGTCAGAAGAATTGGTACCGTTTTTTGATGACATCAGTATGTGTAATGACATCATCAATCCTAGCACCCTTTTTTCGCCTAAGTATATACTTATCCGAAGACCATTTTGCTTAAAAGGTTGCAAGGATTGAGGGGGCTACTCGGTGTAATAGAAGCTCGAAGAGGCCGTTTTAGATATTCGAGGAGGCTTGCAAACCATTCGAGGATGCTTGCAAACCATTCGGAGAGGTTTTATGTCGAAGAGGTTTTGTGGAACGATCTTTCGCCTAAGTAGTTCATGGCCTTGACAATACGAAGGGATTCGCGGAGCAACTTTTCGAGGGACTTATAAAGTTCGAAGAAGAAGTAATTTGGCCTATCAGGAGAATTATTCAGTCTTAGCAAAATAATTTTTACTAAGACTGGGGGGCTACTGATAAGGAAGAATAAAAGACAAGGGCCAAAATGCATAGAAATAAATGTATAAGGGTCGAAATGCATAGAAATAAATGTATAAGGGTCGAAATGTATAGGGGCCAAAATGCATTAAAATAAGTGTATAAGGGCTGAAATGCATGAATTGTAAAGATATAGCTAAAATAGGAAGGAACCTTAAATCGGGCACTAAAAGATGTAATTAAACCAAATTAAAGCGTGTGGGGTCCGCAATTGTACTATAAAAGGACCACACACGCTTCACGAATCTCGAGATAAATATTACGACTTTCTCTCTCTACTCTGTTTAGCATTTTCTCTCTCTAGATCTAACACTCAAATATTCTTCTACCTCCTAATCCTCTATCAACAAATCTTCTCATAACAAAATCACCCTCGGACCATCTTTTAACTCTTCAAGTGGGCTCAATTTGAACCATACCATTTTGTATAGTTAACATAATTTTTTTATAAATACTTACAATATACTAAAATATATATAAAAAATCACATGCTCGTTAAATAAGCTGAAAGTGCAAGAAATAACATAAGTATGATTTAATAAAGATATACTAGAAGAAAAAAGATAGCTATAGAAGTCAAAGACTCTTGATATTAATATGATGTAGTATATATGAATAATGAATATGCATAATAAAGATAGTAATACTTTAATATGAGTTAAATACGACTTAAGTTTATAAAAAAAATGAATATTATTTTAATAAAAAGACTATTTTCCTATTGTTTTTTAATACTAATGTCTTATCAACATCCAACATTTATTAATATCTGGTTTGATTATACTTGATCCGAATTGAGCTAATTGAGTAAAAGTATACCACAACTCGCTATCAACCGTACAAATGCGTATCATTTTATTAATGTACATGCATAAACAAGGTAAAGTTATATTGTTAAAATTATATTTGTAGCATATCATAGAATAATAAGGATATGTTTAAATTTTAAACTTTGTACGTGATTTACACATTTGTGATAAACAAAAAACGATTATGTTGGTTAAAATGTCAAATATTTGGGTTAGTTGTTGTAATTATTAATTTTTATCTGTTTGATTATATATATAACTACGATACATAAGTCACTTCATTAGCCACAAAGAACTACGATCTTGGTCTAAAGATGTAAAAAAACAAGAGTTTAGATTTTTTATTATAAAAATAAAATTAAAGGATGAGTGGATTTAACATATTTATTTTGTTGATGAGCACACATATACCCTTCTATGTTTCCTTGTTCTAATTTCATACTATTTGTATGATAAAATGTTTATCTTCTCACATGATATACCATTAGTTGGATAGTTAATTGTCTATACCTGTTAAGTATAGAACTATAAAGATAAAATCAACCAACATGTTTTTTTAGATTTAAAATTTTGCCGCTTTTATTCTCCAACTTATCACCAAAATCATAAATTAGTACATTTGAATGATTTTTTCTTTGAATGGTACAATTTAAGATCCTAACAGTGAAGGAAGGTAAAGTTTCAAGTTTTGGTAGTTACATCCAAAAGACATACAATTGACATAATAAATTTCAATGTTTTTTCGTTTTTTTTTTGCTTTTATATATGGTATTTTGAATATTTCAATTACATGTTATTTTATTGTGGTATTTAATATGAACATTTATCATATTTTATAACAAATATCAGATAAATAATAATGTTATCATTTTATTAGTTATTTTAACTTAAATGTCATAACCTTAGATGTCACAACTTGACATAATCACTTTCAACAATACACACATCTCCGACCACTATAAATATTTCATGAACTAATACACCTTAATTATATAGGGTTTTGTAATAGCCAGTGAGCCTTGCAAAATTCTAACTTGACCCATATAGTTATTCTAATATTCTAATAAATAAAAAGTTTCGTTTAGCATAAGGGACATACCTTACATTTGTTATGACTTTCTCAAGTCTTGAGCGCTCCTCATCATTCCCCAGTATGATGTTTCCACCATCAAACCTCTTCAGATGTTCAAACTAGTGCAAACTAAAAGTGATATAAAATAGAGCTCATGGGTCCATGATCCACTTTTACCGAACTTGTAAGTAGAAATCATTAGTAAATATGTATAATCATAATAATCCGAAACCAATATAACATCTCTAGCTCCAAACTTTTGATGATTATATTTCTTCCTCCTCTCGGTTGAGTTCTTTTTTATGTGACATTATTTCTTGTAGAATCAACATTTCACACTAGAACTAGTAGTTGATCATATAAATTTGAATATTGAGGTTCCTATCTTCTTATTTGAATTTATCTTTCCATGTTTTCTCTTCATTCTCAAACCATCTTCAGTAGAGACACTCTTCAACACTTTTTACTTTGGACATTGTAAGTGATTCTTTACTATAAAGCATAATGTAAACAAAGTGTTCAAACACTTTCCATAAAGAGCTCAAAATGATATTTTCTTGATGATGGTCTTCAACCTTGATGCTTACTGTATTCAAATCAAGAATGATCCTGTCGAAATAACCAAAATGTTTTATGATCTCTTTGCTGCCACCCGTAGTCAAAGTATACACTTGTTTCTTGAGATACAATATTTTTGCCAAAAAATTATTCAGGTTAATAACTTCAAGCTCAATCTAAATCCACATGGTAGTACACTCTTCAGAAATTTCCTTAAACACTCATCCAAATTCAAGATCATACCACTTTGGGTCTTGGACAACACTTTGAAATCAATATTTATTGCAATATTTTACATCAATGATAACATGAAAACCCTTATGTATAAGGAGATCCCTTATCCCTAGCATTTTCGTAATAACAGAAAAGTTCTTATTAAAGGGCTTGAAATGTTTATATAAATGTAGAAGCTTTATGGTCTTCTTAAGCCTAGCATTTGTAGATGACATACTTATATTTACTAATGGCTTTGAAATGAATATCAATAAACTAGGAGACTTCCTTTAACACTACAAAAATGTCTCAAGGCAGACCATAAACAAGGAAAACTAAGGTAATTATTACCTATACATACTTATAAAAAAAATAGGGCCAATGCTTTAGGTATTCATTCTCGTTTTCAAATAGAGAAATTCCTTATAACATATTTAGGAATCAACATAAACACTAACCATAAAACTAGTCACTATGAAGTGTTATTAAACAAGATAAGGTGCATGATTAATCAATAGGGAGGAATAAAATTTCCTTTGGTGGAAGGCTTATTCTTATTCAGCCATTCCTAATGGTTTTACATATATACTAGCTTCAGTGTTGCTCTTTCCCTAAATCTATAATAAACAAAATTAAAAGGATGTTTAACAGATTCCTTTCGGGATCTGTTGAAAATGCCTTCTCAATCCAATGGTCCCAATAAAATCATTTATGCAGACCTTATGAAGATGGATGACTCAGTCTACTAAAATTTCAAGATGTTCAAGATATCTTTTCTTGTAAACTGTGGTTTAAATACAAAGACTAAATATATACTTGGGCCAAATATATGAGGAATTTTTATTGCAAGATTTTCATCCTTTATAAGTTAAATATAAACAATATCATTCTTTAACTTAGAAAAGATTGATTAACATAAGAGACATTGTAGAAGATTTCTTATACTGGAAAATAGGAAGAGGAGATGTTGAGTTTTGGTTGGATAGTTGACTTAAGTTTCCTCTTAATAATTAAAACTATTCAGTAAATAACCTATGGTATCATAAAGAAAAAGTTAATTTTATAGGAACAAGGATGGTTGGTACATGGAAAGACTAATAGGCTCTGTTTTACCATATGAGTTTCTTAACATTCAAATTTTTAAGATTAAAGATGATATTGAAGATGATAAATATGGTAATTATCTAATTTAAAAGGTTTCAACAGAAAAGAAACCTGGAACAAATTTAAAACTAAGGGTAATAAATCTAACTTCGACAAAAAAAAAACAATTGAAAAAAATATTACCCTCTTCAAATACTCATTTCTCCTTTGGAGGGACCTAAACAACTGGTTACCTACTGAAAACATACTTCAAAGAAGTTTAATCTCTACGGTCTCAAAATGCCAACACTATAAGGATAATAAAACAATAAAATATTTGTTTATTTCATGTAGTATTGCTTAAAAAGTATGGTTTTACTATGCAGGTTTATTTAATATTATTTTAAATATGCAAATGACTCTAGCCCATGTGATTAGAGTCAAGTTTTGGTCTACAGATAATGAAGTTTATGTTAGATCTATCATCCCACCTATGATATGATGGTCTATTTGGTGGGCGCGGAATACTGCTAAGCATGAAGGTACCAGTCGTACAGTTGGTCACACTGTAAATTATATAAAGAAAATTTTAATTGGTATGGATCATGGTAATCTGTTTAAAAGGATTCATTGGCATAAAGACTAAAAACATACTTAGAAGTTGATTGTTATAAACATATATTAATGGTAAGGAAAGTCTCTTATGTTTCCGGATTTCTCCCTCCCCATTCAATTACAAACTCAATATTGATTACTCATGTAGTTTGAATGGAGAGGCCATCAGTGGTGGAATCATAAAGAATAATAAGAATGATACTATTACTAGTGTTGGAAGACTCTATGGAAAATCTAATCATATTCTTGCTGAAGCAAGAGTTCTTTTGGATGGTCTTCTAATTAGAATTGTCTAAATATTGATAAATTAGAAATAGAAACAGACTTTAACTTCTAGTAGACATGTAAAATCATGGTAAAAACACTTGGTACCTAGAACCTTTACTAACTTGTTGTAGGAGTTTAATTTCTCCTGATATTTCTATTAAACATATTTATAAAGACCAGAACAAGACAGCTGTTTGGCATGCCAAATGGACTCATAAATGTAAAATGAAACTAAACTATACCATCATCAATTACCAAGACGACTGGCTTGCCAAATGGACTCGTAAGTATAAAATGAAACTAAACTATAGTCAACATCAAATATCAAACCAGTTGAGAGCTATTGTAATTTTAGAAGGAGTAGGAGTAGGGTATATTAGACTAGATAATTGATTGACTAACTATTTCATAATCATACATAACATATAACATTATTAACTGTAGAAAACTAACTTTGCATAACAGGTATTACCTGACTTTGTAAAATTGTTTACTCGCATAAACTGGCCTCGAAACTAAAGAACCTCATGAAAGAAGGAAGAACTCTTCAAAAGTTATCCATGAAAGAGATTTATAGGAGTTCTTTTGATTAATTAAATTGGATTTTTTTTTCCAAATCTTCTACTATAAAGAATACCTCTATATAAAAAAAATTATTTCTAAAATTGAATTAACACCTGAGTCTAGATAAAATGAATTTTTAATCTTTCTTTTGAATCACTCCATATCCAAGAAGTTTATTATTGATTAGTCTCTCAATATGAATGGGTAAATCAACATCAAAGAAGAATATTCAACACATTATTATGACTATTAGTATTTATCAAATCAATTTTACATGGAGATAGAAGCCTTCTAAGGGTTTTGGTCTTCTGGTAGGTACTCTCTCTAAATCCATACTCTACATGCCTAATATCTTCCTTCAAACTGTTTTTCTTCCTTTCAAAATAAAAAAAAAAAGTTAAAAATAGAGTCAAAGATAGGATTATGGCCAATTGACAAGGGCTTTATAGAGCATAGACCAAACTCGAAACCATGTAAAAGTGGGAAGGGTACTATCTGATAAGAAAACATGTATCTTTCATGCGTTTAAATTTCAATTGCTATTAAATATAGAATTAAAATAAAGTTATACTAACAATTGAAAGTAGGTCTTGCTACCTAAAAACTTAATCTTGCAGATTCCCGTTTTTCACTTGGCAAATTGGACCCAACAATAGTTCAAATCAGAATCTCTTCATAGAGACCCAAACTGAAAGCTAGGAAAATGAAGAAACTAAGGATTTAGATTAATAAAAAATAAAATAAAGGCAACAAAAATAGGAAGCCTAAACCAAATAAAGAAGAAATACCGGGAATAATCGAAAGTGTAAAAGACATTCGTGGTGAAAGTAAGGAGAGGTTTTTGGGGCTAAGATCTAATGGAGACCCGACAGGTACCTCTCATGATCTAATCCTCGATCATGGACCCAACCATTTTCAAGAAAGAATACTTTATTTCCGGGGAAAGTTGAATAGATGAGAAGAACCATCGACCGAAAGAAAACAGTCAAGCCAAATGACCAAGGCATCGCGAGTTAGCCCCTTACCGGATTCCATAAGATGAAGCTGCCATTGGTGGCTAAGCTAGGTTTTTTTAATCTTTTTGGTAAATTTGATGTTACAAACTATTGTCTTAAACCATCTCATGGATTTGGTCCAAGTTTGGGTCATTATCTCTCTCAGAACAGTGTAAATATGTTCTAAATTAATCAAATATTTTTTTTAAAAAACAACGAGAGCCTTAATTTTAACTCTCCAAATATTAAAATCATTTTCTCTTATGAGTTTATCAAAATAAAATTTCACTGAACTCATCTTCACAATCCTTCGTCCTTCGCCGTTCATCCTTCAATGTTCATCACCAACAATCAACTGATTTTTAGATCTACGTCTATCCACGCTCGTCGTACCACTTATTAAGAAATTAACCCCAAACCAGTAATCTAGGATAAAAAAATCAACTTTGGACCGTAAGTTTATCTTTGGTATTTATGCTTCGTCACTTCGGTTCGTGCACTTAAGTTCCTACAAGTATGAAATGACTGAACACAATCACAAAACAAAACAACACATAATTTACGATTTGCGTGCTTCAGATTATGAAGTAATCTTACATCCACAATATATATATATATATATATATATATATATATATGATTTTATAGATGAAATAAATTACAAAAAAGTTACAAGAACATAAAATAAAATAAAATATAATATGTTCAAAATTTGTAAAAACAAATTATAATGTTTTTCAGAGGTATCTCTCAACTCTCACTATTTTTCTTAGTGTATTCGTAATAATATTCTCTAAAAAAATTATCAATTCTAAAATCACTTAAATTTTTAAATGTTTTCACTGAGGAATGCTCGTTTCTCTCTCTACAAGCTCCACTCTCACTAAAACATTATATTTATACATGTCATTTTCCAAGACACATACACATAAAATCTTAGACGGGATGTATATTAGTAATACAAACATAGATCACGTTAATAATAATAATTATTATTATTATTATTATCTTTTTTTTATTAATGGAGTATATTTGTTTATAAAAAAATATCAACTTTAATCTATTAAAACACAGATCACATTCAAGATAGCAAACCAATGTTGTTACGATAAATTATACTAAATATCCATATGAATGGTTGTGATAAAAAATAGCATTTAGACATCTCATTTATTACCCATTTAGATTCGGATCAATATATTAAATCTAGTTTCAAATTGATTAAAAAAAATAACCAAATTTTAAAACCAAACCTTTTATTCCGGAAATTATCTCAAACCAAACTCAAACTTTCCATACATGGACCTACCTCGTACCAAAACCGTACTTCTCTTAGACGAGACTTCTTTTAAACCAAGACCAATCCTTATGTACCAAATCGTGTTTTACTTTCGTGTAGGGAAAATTAATCCCACGAATGCGGAAATAAGAACAAACAAGAGAAAAAGAATTTAACGTGGTTCGGCTAATTTGTCTACGTCCACGGGAGAAAAATAAGAATCACTATAACTAAAAAATATTACAAAGATTGGAGTCTCACTCCATACACTCAAGAGTTATACACTCACTTTTCTCACCCAAATATTATACCCCAAGGAGAATAGTAATCTCACAGATCACTCAAACAACTTCTCCTAAACACTACCCGTATTTATCTCTCACTCAAAGTGTTTCTCTCTAAATTGTGTCACACATAATATTACATACATGTTACACTCTAATGAAGTGTTTCAAGTGATTTTTCTCCAAGACCAACTCATGGTCCTATTTATAGCAAAACAAGGCTTACAAAAGAAGCAACTTATGCTTCCAAATGAAGCTAATGGCTACTTGCAAGAAACCCACTTGCATTAAATGAAAGGAGGTTGCTTGTAAGTCACCCTTCATTTAATGCTTAGTTGTTTCTTGTAAGAAACCAAAAGGTAGGGCCCACAATAATAAATGTGAGAGAAAAGTGAGCAGGCCCTACAAATCTCCCCTGCCTGCTCAGGAGGAGAGTGTTACCAGTCCGGCAACCTCTATGCACATATCAAGCTTTTGTTTTGACAGTGACTTTGTCATCATATCTGATCTATTTTCATCAGTATGGATCTTCTCAATACTCAGCTGCTTTGAATCTAAGGTTTCACGAATCCAATGGTATCGAACATCAATATGTTTCGATCTGGAATGCAAACTTGGATTTTCGCTAAGATGAATGGCGCTTTGACTATCGTAGTGGAGAGTATAGTTTTCTTGATTGAGGCCCAACTCTATAAGAAACTTCTTTAACCATAGAAGTTATTTAGTAGCTTTAGTAATGGCAATATATTCAGCCTCGGTAGTGGATAATGCAACACATTTTTTATAACCCTGATTGCCACGAAATTGCTCCCCCTGAAAACGTCATCAAATATCCCGAAATAGATTTTCTACTATCCACGTCACCAGCCATATCTGAATTTGTGTAGTCTTCAAGAATAGGTTTACCATTTCCAAAGCTTAAAAATAATTGAGAAGTTCCTCGAAGATACTTGAATATCCATTTTACAGCTTCCCAATGCTCTTTTCCAGGATTAGATAAAAATCGGCTGACTACTCCGACAGCATGAGCAATATCAGTTCTTGTACAAACCATGACATACATCAAACTGCCAACTGCTGAAGAGTAAGGTATTTTATTTATTTATTCTATCTCGCTTTCTTTTGTAGGTGATTGCTTGGAAGAAAGTTTAAAATACCCTACAAGTGGAGAAGTAACAGGTTTTGCTTTGCTCATGCTGAATCTTTCTAAAACCTTCTAAATATTTTTTTTGGGACAACCATAATTTGTTGTTCACCCTATCTCGAGTGATTTTTATCCCAAGAATTTGCTTTGCGGGACCCAAATTCTTCATTGCGAAAGATTTACTGAGCTCCATCTTCAACTTCTCTATCTTTCCAATATCACGACCAACAATCAACATATCATTCACGTAGAGCATAAGGATGATAAAACTATTTTCAGAAAATATCTTAATAAAAACACAATGGTCGGATGAAGTCTTATTATACCCGTGTTCCACCAAGGAATCGAACCTTTTGTACCACTGTCGCGGGGCTTGTTTGAGACCGTACAAACGCTTCTTTAGTTTGCAGACCAAATGCTCTTTATCTTTAGTCTCAAACCTTTCAGGTTGCTTCATGTAAATTTCTTCTTCCAAATCACCATGGAGAAAAGCAGTTTTCATATCAAGTTGTTCAACTTCCAAATTCAAGCTAGCAGCTATTCCAAGAACAACACGAATAGATGACATTTTTACTACATGTGAAAATATTTCTTCAAAATCAATACATTTTCTCTGACCAAATCCTTTGACAACCAACCGTGCCTTGTATCTTAGTTGTGGATTTCCTTCTTCAGTCTTCAGCTTAAACACCCATTTATTATTGAGTGCTTTCTTCCCTTTTGGTAACTCTACCAAATTGTATGTGTGGTTTTCATGCAATGACTTCATCTCTTCTTGCATGGCTTTCCACCACTCCTTCTTTTGAATGTGCAGCACAGCTTCTTCAAAACATTCAGGTTCTCCCCCGTCAGTTAGTAACACGTACTCATTTTTTGGGTATCCAGTCGAAGGTCGATGATCTCTAATGGATCTTCTCAAATGGGGTTCTTCAGTATGATTTCCTTAAAAGTCAATTGTTTCTTCATGGTCGGGAGCCTTGCCACGATCCTCATACTCAACCGGAAATGGTGCATCCGGAACTAAGTCAATTTTAGTATTGACATCTGATTTTGTATTCTCGACGTTCTTCATGTCTCCAAGAGTTTGGTCTTCGAAAAACACAACATCTCTACTTCGAACGACTTTTCTACTTCTTGGATTCCAAAGTCTATAACCAAACTCATCATGTCCGTAACCAAGAAATATGCATTCTTTGGTTTCTCATCCAGCTTGGATCTTTTATCTCGAGGGATATGTACGAACGCCTTACAACCAAACACCTTCAAGTGTTTATAACTTATGTCTTTCCCGGTCCATATTCTTTCGGGAATTGCACCATCTAAAGGAACCAAAGGGGATAAGTTGACAAGATCTACCGCCGTTATCAATGCTTCACCCAGAAAGACTTTGACAATCTTGAATGGGAGAGCATGCACACGATCTTGTTACAAATAGTTCTATTCATTCTTTCTGCAACACCATTATGTTGCTGGGTCTTGGGTAACGATCTCTCAAGCCTGATACCAAGAACTCTGCAATATTCTTCAAATGGTCCAATATATTCACCACCATTGTCGGAGCGAATACATTTCAAAAGTTTTCCATTTTGCCTTTCAACGTTGACATGAAACTTCTTGAATACTTCTAACACTTGATCTTTAGTCTTCAAAGGATAAGCCCACACCTTTCTGGAATGATCGTCAATGAATGTGACAAAGTATAATGATCCGCCGATACTTCTGTCACCCATAGAACATACATCTGTATGTATTAGATCAAGAATATTATTCTTTCTATGTGGTCGCCCTGCTCGAAATGCGAATCTGTGTTGTTTTCCTGCCAAACAATGAGTGCATTGTTTTAAAGAAATATTTGGAAGATTCGGTATAAGATTTTATTTCGTGAGAATTTTAAGTCCCTTCTCACTCATATGACCAAGTATGGCGTGCCATAAATTCGTCGAGTCTTCATGCTTGATCGCATTCGCTTCTACTCCACTTAATTGTTTTGTTTGCATATAATACAAACGATCAATCTTCTTACCTCTGGCCACGACTAGATTTCCTTTCTTAAACTTCCAAACTCCATTGCCAAATGTGTTTTCGTATCCCATATCGTCAAGCTGACCAGTGGAGATCAAATTGATACGGATGTCTGGAACATGTCGAACATCTTTTAATAACAACTTGCAACCGCTGGTAGTTTCTAGTGTTGCATCACCTCGACCAACAATTTCACATCTTGCTTCATTTCCCATCTTGACAAAACCGAACTCACCACTTGTGTAAGTGGTCAAAAGACTTCTACCGGCTGTTACATGGAATAATGCTCCAGAGTCAATCATCCATGTGTCTTGGCATGTGAGGTTGACACGTACATCGTAAAAAATTAGGTATGTTTCACCATCGTTGGATATGACAGCTGCATTTCCTCTATTGTCTTCATTATTTTACTTAGCCTCCTTTTCTCTCAGATTCCAACAATCCTTCTTGAAATGTCCAGGTTTATGAAAGTAGTTGCAAGTGAAGTCGCCTCTTGACTTTGATCTGCCTCTAAACTTGCTTTTGTTTCGCCTGTTTCTGGAGAAATTTTTGTTTCTAGTTCTTCCTCTCTTCGTGACTAGTGCTTGTCCTTGAGGGTGGCTGAAAGAGCTTTGCTCCGCTCTTCTTTTGCCTTCTCTGTTGATACTTTCCTTAACCATGCTTATCGTCGCCTTTCCTTCTGGTGCTGAGTTGCTAAGAGCTACCACAAGTGTTTCCCAGCTATCCGGTAAAGAACTTAACAAAATCAACGCTTGAATTTCTTCAGCTAGGGCCAGCTCTATGTTCGTCAAATTGTCGAGAATCTCGTCAAATTTTTCCAAGTGGTCAGATACACTTTGCCCATCATAAAGTTTCAGATTCACAAGTCTCCTTATGATGAAAGCTTTATTTTGAGCATTTTTGGGCTCATACATTTCTTCTAAATGCTTCCATAATTTGAAAGCATCAGTTTCTTTTGCGGTGTCACGAATCGCCCTTGTTTCAACCCACTCTCGAATAACAGTAACAACTTTACGGTTGAGTTTCTTCCAATCTGCTTCACTTGTTGCACCTTATTTTACCCCTTTTAGTTCAATGGGATCGAACAAGTCTTTACAGTGCAACAAATCTTACATCATGGTTTTCCAAATGGAATAATTTGTTTCCGTGAGTATGATCATGGAATTGCCATCGATGTTCGTACGTTCCTCCATTTTTGTACGAAAAAGGGAGGATATGGAACTGCAACCAATGCTCTGATACCAGTTGTAGGAAAATTAATCCCACGAATGCGGAAATAAGAACAAACAAGAGAAAAAGAATTTAACGTGGTTCGGCTAATTTGCCTACGTCCACGGGAGAAAAATAAGAATCACTATAACTCAAAAATATTACAAAGATTGGAGTCTCACTCCATACACTCAAGAGTTATACACTCACTTTTCTCACCCAAATATTATACCCCAAGGAGAATAGTAATCTCACAGATCCCTCAAACAACTTCTCCTAAACACTACCCGTATTTCTCTCTCACTCAAAGTGTTTCTCTCTAAATTGTGTCACACACAATATTACATAAATATTACACTCTAGTGAAGTGTTTCAAGTTATTGCTCTCCAAGACCAACTCATGGTCCTGTTTATAGCAAAACAAGGCTTACAAAAAAAACAACTTATGCTTCCAAATGAAACTAACTTGCATTAAATGAAAGGAGGTTGCTTGTAAATCACCCTTCATTTAATGCTTAGTTGTTTGGAGTAAGAAACCAAAAAATAAAACCCACAATAATAAATGTGAGAGAGAAGTGAGCATGCCCTACATTTCGTTCATTTTAAACTTACGTCTAACCTAATCTATGTATTTGTTTTTACTATTGATAAAAAACAATCCAGTCAATAAAATTTAAATCCAGAACACAATTGATTATATCCAATATATTTCATATTTTACCACCCGCGGCTGCATCCAATTTTTTTATTTATCCAAGCAAAACGGCGTCGTCTCTCCTTCTTTCAAAATTTCGACGCCGGAGGTAAAATATAAAATACAACCACAGAACTCCTATAACTACCGAATCCCACTTTTCACCGTCGACGATTGCACCGGAAAAAAATGGCACCTCAGCACGATATACGCCGCCCGTTCAAGCGACCGGTTTTCTCCGATCAAGAGAAGCGGCGTAGTATTTCGCTGCTCCGACAAGCGCAAAGTCGCAGCGACGCCCAACAGCGAGCCCGAACCCTAGTGTCCTCCGTCGTCTCCCTCCAACCCACATCGGCAGAGGCTGAACCGCAAGAAATCGAGCCCGAGCATGAATCCAGACCACCTGTAACGAGGGACCTCGATGTGCATCAAGCTTCGA
The DNA here is from genome assembly GCA_036936605.1 of Limnanthes douglasii subsp. nivea. NCBI lineage: Eukaryota > Viridiplantae > Streptophyta > Magnoliopsida > Brassicales > Limnanthaceae > Limnanthes > Limnanthes douglasii. The sequence continues at coordinate 170,439,273 of JAUPFV010000003.1, forward strand.
AGCTTAAAGGAGCCGAGGCTCGTAAGTATTTCGCCAGGCAGCTCATGCTCCCTGAGTGGATGATCGACGTCCCTGATCGCTTGAGCCACGACTGGTTCGCTAAGTTTCTTCATAGTATTTTTATCTCTTCGAACTACTCTTATCTAGTATTACTTATAGTCTGTGGCAAAGTTTTGACTTTTATATATAATACTAGTGAGTAGCATTAGCTATGATGGATCAAGTAATTAGTAATATATCATGGTAAGTTATGCATAGGATGATGATCTTTATAGTGATAGCTGATGAGAATTAGTTACCTAGGTATGTATTTGCGAGGCCAGCTGGGAAACGGTGCTTTGTTGTTTCTTCAGACGGAACAACTATAAGTAGGCAAAGAAATGGCTCCATTTTGCATCATTTCCCTTCTTATCTTCCGGCCGGAGCGAGGACAAGAGACAGCACAGGGGCTGGTCAGTCCTATTGCGTCCTAGACTGCATATTTCATGAGGTAAAAAGCACTTCCTTGGTTGCTATTCCACTCTTTGGCTTATATGTTTTCTTAGTGCTCAAAGTAGTTTTTGTTTGCAGTTGGATCAGACTTACTATGTGATTGACATGCTCTGCTGGCGTGGTTACTCTCTCTACGATTGTACTGCCGAGTTCAGATTCTTTTGGTTGAACTCTAAGCTGGCTGAGACGAAGGCTTTTGACCCACCTTCACGTTTTCATAAGTTCAGGTTCAGTACTGTTCCTGTATTTAACTGTGACCAGAATGGTCTGAGCTCTGCCTACGGAGGAACAGTTTCTTATGTCAAGGATGGATTGTTGTTCTATAACAAGTAAGTATGTTACTTTAAAGTCATCAGTGCTATGAACTTTGCTCTTTCCCATGCTTCGACTTGCATAACACTTTCTCATTTTGAAATGGTGATATGGGGCATAAAATTGGACCAGTTATTGGCAAAACTCTACGCATCATAGAAATGTAGGGTCCAAATGAGTGAACTAGTTTTTTTCATTAGTAATTTGTACTAAGCTAGTTGACAGAATATAGAAGGGATAGGAAGATGGCAACTCAATTATTAATTTGGATAGGATTGAATTATGTTCAAGGATTTTTTATCATTGTTTGGGACTCCGTGGCCTTGACATCACCTATTGATATTGCTGTATTGTAGTTTCAATGTTAGTATGGCGTATATCCCCCCTACTTACAATAGTTAATCCTTTTATTCTCAGGCATGCACATTATCAAACCGGAAATACACCATTAGCATTAGTGTGGAAAGATGGAAACTGTAGTCAATATGTCATTGATACAGATAGTAACGGACAGATTTTAAACCAGCAACAGGTATGTTGATATCTAGTGTTTTCGACGGTGTTATTTTTTTCCTGGAGCAGAAAAAACTATCAGGTCTGTTTCTTTATATGTGCAGGTAGTTTTGGAGCTACAAGATGATATGAAGTTGGTAACATCAGACGAGCCACCTGAGGCATTTGGTTGCTTAGATGGGGACTTCGTGGAAAAGGTATTATTTTTGGTAGAGCTCAAAAAGTTCCCATGTAAATCACCCAGTATGTTTTTCTTGGTGAATAAATCACCCAGTATTAGATTGGAGATTACTGTCAAACCCTGATATAATTTCTTAACTGTTTATTGGATGATGAATTTTTTATTATAATATGCTAAAGCACATATATTGTGGTTTGTGACCATGAAGCGAACTTGCTTACCTTGACTTATTTTCTTTCCTATTCCACACTCTTACTGCACATGCAATGTAATTCAGGCAGGACTGCGTTCGGGAAATCTTCTTCGCTTTGCTGTTGGTGACGGAGGGTTTAGATTTTTGGATGGTAGGCTTGAGAAGGCTGATTTACATTTTCTAGCAAAAGTGAGCGGCGCACGCGCTTCTGCAGATAGTTACTCAAAGGTTGGTATAATCTACATATAGGGTCAACATAAAATAATAATTCCTTATGGTTATGGTGTGTATCCCCAGACCTAGAGTTTCCGATAAATTATTTTACGTTATGGTTATGGTGTGTATCACTAATATCTATGGTCAAAATAAAATAAAAATCCTCCAGACCTAGAGTTTCAGATAAATTAAATTACCTTATGGCGTGTATCGCTAATCAATGTTTGGTGAGAAAGTTGTACTTTTCCCGTTTGCCCTTTATACTATTGCCATTAGAAAATGGATGTATTTATGGGATTGTTTTTACGAGCCTATGTTTTGAACTTTTGATGTAGGTAAATTTGAGGTGACAAAGTTCTTGTCATACACATTTTTCGTGTGTTGCAGTGTGAAATATAAATGCTTTGAAAAGATGAAGACACTTGGCTTTTCAAACTTCTAGGCATAAATGGAGGAAAGGCTTTTCAAACTTTGAACCCTTCATATATCTTATGTAATATCTTCAAGAATATATTGTAAAATTAATTGAAGAATTTTTGGGTCAGTTTTTTTATTTCTTTTGCATGTCAAAACAAGGGAACCCTATACCTTTTGCAGTGTATATTGTCATTTACAGAATATTCGGGTCAGTTCAATGGGCACTCATTTTATTTGTCATTGTAGTCATTGCAATATATAGGATGGAGTGAATTCTTTTCACTGTTTCTTTTACTTTTCTCTTGAATATGTTGGGAACTGTTGGGAAAGAATTATTTCTGATCAGAGTTTGTTTTTAAATTCATTTGCAGATAGTGTTTCAGTACACAGTTCGTCATTCTCCTTTGAAAATTGAGGATCTGCTATTATCAATTAGCTCACAAGAAACCAAAGCTTCCGATATAGAGATGGCTGGTTGACAGTAATGACCAGCTATATGGATGGGCATTCTTCTTCTTTTCATGTAGGTTCACTGTACTGCAACTGAACTGAACTATAGAGCTCTGATTTCTTCAACGAATATGCACCTGCATGGATAGGAAACCATCGAGCTCTAGAGTCTAGAGAGATGTATTTAAGGCATCAACTTCAAAGTCTTAGATCCAAAATATCATTGTATATTAGCAATTGCTTCTTTTCAGGTCCTTTGAAGTGCTTTATCTATAGATGACTGATTTTCTCCGCCAGTTTCTTAGCAGTTTCTCATAATCTAGTCTCTGTAACTTTATGATTATCTGTAGCACCATCTAGATTCTTGTTGCATCTAGTGGAACAATCTAAATACTAGTATTTTGCTGTATAAAATTGTTTGAAATTTGTTGTATAAAATTGTAGACATAAATCTTGATGCTTTGCCTTTTTTGCTATTCACTGATTATTGTCTGTCTTTTTTCATTGCCTTTTATTCACACAGTTTTGAAAATTCTGTTAATTTTTTCTCTAGATTCTACTCGTTCTTTCTGTGTGTTTCATATGTAACTGAACTCGGCTAATCTTAAAGTTGTAGTCTTAGGTTCAAAATAGCATGAGATCAAACAGGTAGTCTTTAGAAATATTCAAATTAACAAGGTAAAATCATCTTATTCTATATTTATTTTTTTCATAATTACAAAAGTGCGATATCTTCTTCTCTCACTATTCTTCGGTCTCCACCGTTCCACCTGATCAGTGCACATTCGTCCTTATGTCGAATCTTCCAATCTAAAGCTTGACATCCGCGTGAGCAGTAATTGACACTGCCACAAATAGAGCAACCGCGAAACTCAAGTGGTCGAGTTTCAGGTCTACCGCATCCATCATACGTACACAACTTCAGCCCATTGCCCAGTACATTCTTGTCCAACTCGAACCACTCCTTTAGAAAATGATTCACTGGGTGGATATCAGGGGCAGGCAACTCCTCTAGTGAAAGACACCTCAAATTGCCAGCCGTCTCACATTGTTGGTGTTTCCAGGAAAGTGCGAGCTCCTTAACATTGGCTTGGATAAGAAGTCGTCGCCCTTTGGCTATGTTTTGTGCCACACCATAACCATCTTGTAAGCAATGGCCAAGCTCGCGTAACGCGCCAATGTGGCCATATAATGCAGCTCGTGCACACAAAGCGACTCCAGCGTGGAGGTCTTTATCTGTCTTGGAAGCTCCACTACCATTGAACTGAATCACGGCCAACGAATGCAGTGCTGTCGCATGAGGTTGTATTGCTGCCTTTGCTATCAAAGACACACCATTGTGTCGATCCTGTAAACAATAAAATTGGATCTGCAACAACAACAACAACAAAATTCAGATAAACCAGGTCTCAATCGTTCAATGCATGTAATGGTGCATAACCATCGATGGCAAGAGCGTAGTTTTCAAAATATTCATAGTTTTTCAGTTAAAGTCCGACAATGCTCAAATCAATAAAATAAATGCAGTCTGTACCAACCATGCCAAGAATATAACAAGCTTCAGTGTTTCCAGCATTAGCACAACGTGTGAGGAAGCGATGAGCTAAGTCAGACCAATTGTTCGCTTTAACCGCGAGAGTTTTCGCTCCAGCTTTTGACAAAACGATAGGATGGCGACCTAATCTGTCCATTCTTTTACATCTGTTCAAATATATTACAAAACAAAAAACGACATGAATAATCATATTCATCATATGAACCTTTGAATCATTATAAGTCTCGAGATTTTTACGTGATCAGAACGTTTATGAAATCAGAAGGACAGGACGAGGATGAGCTTAGTTTGCAGAGGATGAGTAGAAGGACATCATCTGGTAATTTATCGAATGAATCTGATGCTTGTATTGCACGCCGCCGTTTCATCTGTTTCTTCCTTTGTATCATCTTTCTGTATGTATGTATATATATACCTATGTATATGCAGATATGTATCTGGTTTAAAGACTGAGAAGCTCTATACTATCTATATATATATATGAGTAGGTTTCGGATAAGATATAAAGGTGTGCATGGTGGAACCCAAATTCCTTATGAAAGCCACAATAACATAGAGGATGAATTAAGATGAACCCTTGTTAGATAGTTTGGTAGAACATCAATTTGGTTATATTTATTACTAAAATAAGTATAAATAAATGTTGACTAATAATTCGAACCACTGAAAAACGAGAAAAAAAAAATGTGGAAAACGTGCACATGAAATGTTTACGTTAACCATTTCATTTCTTCTAAGTATGAATAAGTAAACATGTATTAATAAGCTTTAAAAGCTAAAACTGAAAGTACAATGAAAGTTCTCGAGCTTTCTCTTTCGAAATATGAATTCACACTTTTGCCGTTGTGATTATAGACCGGCTGCAAGTGGTGTTTTACTTGATTCATACTTAAGCTATTCAGTCAAATTAGCACCACGCACTACTCATTTCATCATTTGATAAAGACTTTGATTCACATGTAAAGTTAAATGACTGATAACATACTTCTACAATTACCTTTGGCTAGTAAACTACCTTTATTTTCTTCATTCATTTCACTATTTTTTTCATTCCTAATTCCTCATCCGGTAAAAATAACAAGAACCAAGATAGAACACTTACTATCGGAGATCGAAAACGACAATTATTTACCGGAGAACTTTGCCAATAAAATGTCAGAGGTTAAAAAAAAATTAAAATTTTGAGTAGTGTCGGATTTGATTTATTATTGTTCGTTTTATATAATTTAGATGTTTGCTTTATTATTATAAAGCACCCAATAAAATCGATTTAATTTTAATATTTTTTATACCACAAATTTTTTACCACTTAAGAAGACAATCTTCACTATTTTTTTCATCAAATTATATTATTTTATTTATAAAATTAATCAGTTAATCAAGTATCACAATTTGGTACCAAGGTTTCAATAGATGAACTTGACACAAAACAAAACAACCATCCTCTTCTTCTTGGACCCCATTTTTTTCTTAAATCTTCAACAATCATAAACCATTTTTAAACTAGATCTTCAGTCTAGACAAAAAATCATTGCCAACATCGAAATCAAAAGCTTCGGTCTCCATTTCGAAACCACCCACTCTTTGAACCCACATGAACCACAAACCTAGAAATGAATGAGATCTTTGCCAAAACTGAAACAAAAGCTTTAATCTCAACTTCATTGTTTTCTTCTTTAGTATACCCACAATAATTTCAAACTCAGAAGACCTGAAGACCCGATCCCCAATTCTTTAAGAAAAGTAATGACATTAAGCCTTGTTGGAGCTTGAAGATTGGTGAGATCCATAGTTTTCTGAGCTTTCAAAGTAGCTTTCGCGATTCAGTTGGCTGCTTCGTTCTGTTCTCTAAAAACGTGACTCAAAACCATGTTTGAAGAGAACAACTTACACCAACAGTTAACAATGCTTAAGAGAAACCAATGAGACTTTCTTGTGAGAAAAATTTCTGTAAGGATAAGATAATCTGTCTGAATGTCCAACATGGTTATCCCTTTTAAGTAGCAATGACCTAAACCATCTAACATCGCTCTACATTCAGCTACAATAGGGTCCCTTTACCATACAGACGACCATAGAAAAAACAACCTTGCTTTCACTGTCTCTTACAACCCCTTCTCCGCTGGATTCGCCTGAACGGTTACAGGCACCGTCAATATTTAGTTTGAATCTCCAAAGCTTAGGATTCTTCCATTTAAGCGAGACCAGAATCACTAGCTTGTTTAACTGGTTTAGACAACCAATTGCAAACCCAATTCTAGCATTCTTACCCCAAAATTTCCTCTTGAGTAGGTTAGCTCTGTCCATCCCCGTCACAATGTAGATAACGTAATTGATCATATCCATCAAGCTGAGATCTTTATCTTCATGATTTTTCTTGTTCCTTTCTTCCTGATTGTATTCCAAGTTGAATTAGAGTTGAACAACCCATCAAGACTTAGAGACCAATTGACCATATCTTATCTAGTGTTAGAGAGAGATATCTTGAGAAAATTTGGGATATTAGAATAGTCCACAACATTCTCAATTCTAGATAAGTCCCAACTGTCATTTTCCCAGAAGTCTTTGACTTTGAAACCAACAAAATCGTTTATGTTAGCAGCATTAGTAATATTGACAAATGGATAAGGAGAACACCATTTGTCAATAAAGAAATCCATGTTACCTGATTTTGTTTGCCAAATAATAAACCTTTCTGCCTTATCTCTGACTTTCCAGAGCCTTTGCCAAATTTTTGAACACTTAGGAGGTTTAACAGCAGTTAAATGATGAGTATTGCTGCAATAAATGGTATAGATTAGTCTGGCCCAGAGGGACTTCTGGCTTTTGAAATTGTACCACTATTTGTAGGAAAAAACCTTCTCCCAATCTTTGATCTTCCTTACGCCCAAACCCCCCTCCCTTCATCATAAGGTTTACAAACCTTTGACCACTGGACCCAATTAATAGCTATTTTGTTCTTCTTGGAACCCTATAAGAACTTATTGTATAGTACCTCAATTCCTTTAACAACTATCTTAGGGATGATTGTATGCTGAGTATCAAAAATAGGGTAGGATGATAGGACAAATTGTATAAGGGTTAACCTCCCTCCAAAGGATAGAATAGTGTGGTCCCACTATACTATCTTTTTCCGGATCTTCATAATCAAATCTTCAAAATTACTAACCCCGTGACTATTGTTCATTGTTGATCCTAGGTATTTGAATGAAATGGTAGAGTTCTTGAATACCAAAATATGCTCCAAGTCACAAATCCTTTGAGGTAAAAGTTTATTTGAAGTAATAAACTTTTAGTTTTTCTTATTCACCAACTGACTAGATATGTATTCATAGTGATACAGGAGATTGTAGATTTTTGAGACTGAATCAGAGGATCCATTGCAGTAAATAAGGAGATCGTCTGCAAAGCCCAAGCATGGTATGTTTATTGAACCTCTACATTTATATATTGTATTAGGATAATCAGTGGAGAGTATCTTCAGGCCCCTTATGAGATACTCTTCATCCAAAATAAACAAGTTGGGTGACAGTGGGTCACCCTACCTTAAACCTTTACTGGACTTAAAAAATACCTTGACTTCACAATTTACCAAGACAAAAAAATAACAATTATCCACACACTTCTCAATTAGCCTTGGAAAACCATTACTGAACCCAAATGCTGCCAACACACTGAGAAGAAAGGTATGGTCCAACCTATTAAAGGCTTTGTCCATATCCACTTTAAGAAGAATATTGCCTCTATTGTTTATGTTTATATCCTGTAACAACTCATTAGTTATCATTATGTTTTCATGTATAGACCTGCCAACCAGAAAAACCCCTTGTTCCTCTGAGATTAGATTAGGAAGCAACTAGAAAGTCTTTTATTGATAACTTTAGACACTATTCTGTTAAAGAAAGTAGTTCGAGTGATAGACCACAAATTTTTATCTTTTAAATATTTGATTATATGTTTCTCTTTATTAATCTCTGATTTAAATAATCCATACTTACAAATACTATAATTCTAGGTGTAATTTTAGAATCAAATACTTAATTATCATATTAAAAGACGCCTGAGATACGCTAAGATGTGAACACATTATTTAGAGTGAGACTCATAAAATAATTTTTTTTGTTGGTCCTGTTTATTATTTTATTATTTTAATTGGACTTACCACAACATGTTTGAATACTCTAAATTACACATGATACACATTCTAATTTAGAATATCCTTACAATCTCACACTTAGATCATTCATGTGTACTCGATCCTATCCATCTAAATGTGTACTTACATAATGTTGCTACTTACAAATAATAATTGGACGTCTATCCATGTCAGACGACAACTAACAAAAAACCAAAGAGTTGTACCACGACTCATTTTGTGCAATATTTCTACAATAAATCACATTGTTAACTGTCACCTTAGTGTAACATTAATTCTTATAAAGTGCAACATGAAAGTAATATATAACCGTATAATCTACACGTGTCTACTTTTCAATTGGTCGTACTGAATAACGATCGTTGAAATGTTTACTAAATATCATTCAAATGGTAAGGGTATAAACTTAATCATTGTATTATAAAGCCAAAAATATATACATATAATCTGAAATGATATAATTTGAATGCAATCAACACAATACACCACTCCTACTGAGCTCTAAGTGAAAATGAGCAACACAAGCCATGATTATTCTGAATGAGTCATTTGATGAGAAAAGATATTTGTCTAATCAATTCATTAAGTATTGTACCTTTTCACTACAAGAATAACTTTGTACCTTTTCATTTAAGTTGAAACATCACATTTGGTTTTAAATAACTATTTGCATTCTAGTACTTTCATACCTTCAGGTAAAACGGTAAGACGCTAAACTGAATTATTTTGTATCGATTTGTATTTTGCATTCATTGTTTCAATCCAGGGTTTAGAGTGTAATTTTTTTTATGTAATTCTGAAATGTAATTGGTTCCTTTTCCCGAAGGTCTAAAGTACCTTCATGCTCACTTAGAGATGCCACATAGCTCGAAGATATTTGATTTCTCATCTCTCGTGTGGACCTACGTAATACCGATTCATTAATTGTTTCTATTTCTTGAGATTGTTGAATATTTTCATTAAAACATCAACACTCTCTATCTAAGGTGGAGGTGCAATATCAGTCAGATGAACTATAAATGTATTTCACAATATATTATTGATGATCGATAAACTAAATATTTGATTTCTCATCTCTCGAGTGGACCTACGTAATACCGATTCATTAATTGTTTCTATTTCTTGAGACTGTTGAATATTTTCATTAAAACATCAACACTCTCTATCTAAGGTGGAGGTGCAATATCAGTCAGATGAACTATAAATGTATTTCACAACATATTATTGATGATCGATAAACTAAATATATTTGACCCATCAAAGTTAAAGACTATATGAGTTAGTTTTAATTCTTCCTCAAAATTTATATTATTATCTAAATCATTCCCCTTAAATTTTTTACCCCAAAAAATTACTGCATTTATCGTCTCGATTATAGATCGCTTATTGGGATAGAAAAACTTGTAACTCCTAGACTGGTCTAAGTATCTTATAAAATTTTAACAATTGTTTTGGAGTCTAAATTTTTCTCATTAGAACTGTATGAATTTACTTCGCTAGACACCCCTAAACATGAAAATGCTTAAAGTTGAATAATTTATGCGGTGTTTTAGTTACTGTTGAAAAATGTACTTTATTTATGATATATGTCACATACTTAAAAGCTTCCCCTATAGAGAAATGGTAGACTTTTATGAGCTTTCATGCTCCTAACCATTTTCATTAATGTTCGATTTTTCCACTCAGATATAACATTAATTGAGGGACAATCCCACATTCCTTGAGGTAGAAAGCAAATGACTCATAACATTGTTCTACCGATCCATTATATATGTCATAAAATTCACCACCACAATCAGATATGATAATCTTAATATGATTTTCTCATTATAATTCAACTTTCATATTGAAGGATTTGAACATGTTAATAGCCTTTGATTTCTCATGAAGAAAAAATTTGTAAGGATATTGTGAAAAGTCTTCTACAAAAGAAATGAAGTATCAATGGACATTTCATGATGTTGTTGAGTATGGGCCGCAAATATCTATATGAATTAACTTCAAGACGTCTTTAGCATGAGATGCTTTAAATCTTCTCTGTTTGGTATGTTTCCCCTTGATAATATCTACACATGTGTCTAAATCAGTGGCCTAGTAGATCTTCAATAAGAAGCTTATCTCTTTTCAGAGATGTGACATAAACTCTTGTGCCATTGAAAAACTAAAGTTTCAGAAGTACTTTATGCGTTGCATTCATTACAGTATTATAATCATTAAAAACTAATTTATACATGTTATCAATAAAATCAAGCACACCCTAGCCACATAGCCAACTAAATGTTAATTTTTTAGATTTAAAGTTTTCCATTACCAAAAGGACAAGAGTACCCACATTTTTCCAACAATGAAAAAACAAGTACATTCCTCCTAAATGATGGACATACAAAATATCCCTTAAAATAAAAACATGTCCAGAATTTAAACAAAAATTAAATTGATATATGGCTGAAGCTGGGTAAGCCACTCCATCATCAATATATATTTGGATATCCCTATTATCGAGAGAGATGATTTGTTGTGAGTCCTACAAAGTAACACATATGTGAGTTGTTGCTGCCGTATCAACCCACAATGTGTCATCTGACACTAAAGCTAAATTAACCTCTAAAGTTATAGAATAATTTTTTACATTAGTTAAACAATACCTCTTCTAGTGATCCGTGTCATTATAATAAAAATATGTTAACTTATTGCATTTTCCCTTCTTAAAGTATCTTTCCTCTTTAGTAGATCCTGCATGCTTATCTTGTGCATCTTATATGGGTGAGGGTTTCCTTTTGTTTTGAGGATTACTCGTATTGACATCGACCATATTGGCCTATAAATCACCATGCTTTGAATACTTCTCCTCCTCATTAACCATATTGGTTATAAGAGTGGTCATATCCTACTTATTTGCAAGGAAATCGTAGATCGTTTTGAGGATCCTAATTTTAGAATTTAAGGATAAGAAAATTTATACCATTATAACAGTATGAGACATCAGATTATATGGATTTAAGTTTTCCATGAACATTGATGAGGGTAGGATTGTTCGAGGGGTAAACCAGATAAAAGAATAGTTTCACTTATATTTAACATGTACTTACTTATTAACCTACTTCAAATTAGTCTAGTTTATTTTTGTTAATAGGCTTAAGACTAATGCAATTTGGGCTTGAATTTCATTCGCCCTATTAAGCCACTTAACCTTATTTTCTATATAAATAACCTTTTAAGGGCATTAAATGAATGATGACTTTTACTAGAGATATCAAACTTTCTCTAAATATTAAATGAAATAACTCAATTATCTATTTACTTCCTACCTAAATCTTAACAATATTTTTTTCCTTATTACCAAAACACCCTTAAAAAATTATTGATCGTATCATGTGTCGACCATAGTGGGAGGTCTACGAGGGTACCCAGATAAAAATACCCAAAACATTGGAGTGTCCAAATCACATTCGGAATATACCATAGTATAGCAGTTGATATGCAAACGGAGCCAGTAATGAGTGTACTCAAGCATAACATTTGATTGATGAAAAATGTAAACGATTTCTTATGCAAGAGGGCATGACCAGTTCGTAGGGGAAACTGAAGCGCTAAGGTCTAAAAAATAAACCTGTAAACACTCTTCAAGATATAGTAAGATGGAAGCTTAATGATCCAAATGACTTAAGGGTGTTAATGAATAAAAAATAAGCCCAAATATTTAACACGGTCGGAAAAATCACTCATAAAAAACCCATCGCTCCTCAGAAAAAAAGGGTAACGCTAAAAACCATTTGAGTTCATCAGAGTCTCGTAAGGATTCAGTATATGATACTGAATAGTCTACTTCCTCTTTGATTAGTGACCATTATCATAAAAATAGAAAAATTCATCGTAATAAATGTGACTCGAAGAAATATTCAGATTGATATGATAAGTCTAGTAAAAGAAAGCACCCGAAAAATAAAAAGAAGAGATAATGCAAAAAAAGGAAAATGGGTCAGCATTCCACAACACAGATCCCCCAAGTGAGTGATTGATTTACAATTCAGTATGAAACAGGTATGTTTGCTGCAACCAATAAGGATCATCGGTTTAGCCAAGGTGCAATTAGAGGTAGTCTTCTTTATTTGTGAATATCATCTCCGGTCATCTGCCCAGACGATTTGATACTTTCAAGAAGGAGAAGTTTGATAAGAGTAAGGATCCAGACAATCACCTTGGACAGTTAAATAATTTTATGAGGAATTTTGATGACAAATATAGGTTGTTATGTTGAGCGTTTTTCCAAACCTTCAAAGATTATGCTTTGAAATGGTAAAATTGGCTTCCTGTAGTATCAATAAAGAGTTTTGATACGTTTTGGATAGCTTTTTAAAGATGGTTTGTGGGAAGTAAATAAATCCAAGAAAATGGGGATACAATACTCGATTATGTCAATACCACAATAATGCAGGCCATAATACGAAGGACTGCATTATTTTAAAGCTAAGAATCCCAAATCTGATCGAGAATGGAAAGTTGACCATGTTTGTGAAAGCGCAAGTGGGGACTATATTGCAAGTACAAAATGTTAATCAAACGGTAACTCAAAGGGAAGCTACAGAAGTAGCCTTTAAACAAGAAAACACTATGCTTATTTCCAGACTGTTTAATGAAGTTGATGAAGATTTGGTGTATTTGGACCTTGACCCTGAAGACGGCCGAGTTATATTGATAAGTGAGCTCGAAAAGAGAGGAATGGTTAACGGTTTGTGTAAAAAAAATTCGAATCGTTAACCATCTTTGGAGAGGGTACAGCGTCAGCCCCCTCAGTTTGTTTTTAGAAGTGACAAATAGTAATTTTGACCAACCAATTATAAGGCCAAATATCTACTAATTTGAACCAAAATCCGAAGCCATTTTCTAGTTCGATGATGATTTGAGAGACATTGTTGGAACACATGAGGATGTTGTGGTAATTGGGGTTGCAATTGAAGGAATGGAAATTCGAAAGATTTTGATTTACACATGCAGCTTTGCTAACATTCTGTTTTTGCTCAGTTATAAGAAAATTAAAAACCTTCCAATTATACTCTGAGCCAACAAAATCATAGTAGGGTTTAAGGGGAACACTACAGAGTTCGTTGGGAAAAGTCTCTTTAAGAAGGGAGTCATAGTACTTTTGTGGTGGTTGATGTCCCAACTTCACATAATACTATATTTGGTAGGTCATTGTTATCGAGGATGCACGTTGTTGCTTCAAAAATACATTAGAGTTTAAAATATGCTGTGGGGGTCCAAGTTGGAGTGGTTCGAAGCAGCCAAAGAGATGCCAAAGAATGTTATGTTATTTCTTTAGCTCCTAAAACGTTACACTATTTGGGAACCAAGAAAGAATAACAATTAATTTAGTCTTCTTCAGAATATGGAAAGGTAGATTATTTAAGGTAGAATTATAACTCAGTTATTCTCGATGAAGATGTTGAGTTGCACACCTTCCCGTATGGAAAATATATCAAGATATGAGCCAGATTTCAACCAACAGTGAGCGAACAAGTGTTATCCTTTTTATAGAAGAATTTGCATGTAATTGTTTGGTGTAATAAGAATATAACAGGGATATCTGCAAGCATTATCGTTTTATAAATTATCAATATGACCCAATGCATGTCATGTTATACAGAAACGTAGGGTTTGTTTTTGGTGAAAAATTTAAATTTATAGTTGAAGAAGTGAATCCGTTTAAAACGTAGGACACATTCGGGAATCTCAATATCCGGTTTGGACAACGAACCCGATACTTGATAAGAATAAAAATGAGAAGTGGTGTATGTGTGTTAATTTTACAGACCTCAATAGAGCATGTCCAGAAGACCCATTTCCTCTCTCCCAAATTGACCATCTGATAGACTATACTTCTGGTTATAAGATATTATCGTTTATAGATGCGTCTACATGGTATAATTGGATACAAATGGATCCAAATGACCAAGATATCACTACATTTATTACGGGTAGAGGCCTCTAGTGCTACAAGGTTATGCCTTTCGTTTTAAAAATGCTGGGACCACTTACCATTATTTATTAAATAAATCTTTTGCTAGCCAAATTGAAAGAAATGTTTAAGTTTATATTGATGATATGTTGGTAAAGAGAATTATGGAGGAGGATCATCTATCTGATTTAAAAGAAACTTTTGTCAACCTGGAAGCCATGAACTTGAAGTTGGACAAAAAAAAGGTTTGGAGCACGGTCCGTAAAGTTCTTGGAGTATGTTATCAGTGAAAGGGAATTTAGGCTAATACGATGCAATTATATGCTTTAATTGCTATGGACCTTTTTATATTTTCCAAAGAAGTTGAAATATTGACTGGAAGATTGGTCGGTTTTAATAGGTTAATCTCAAGATAATTCGACAAATGGTGCACCTTTTTTCCAAGTTTTAAGACATGCTAAAGACTTTCATTGGACTTTAGAGTATGATGAGGCCTTTACTAAAACCAAAGAGAATATTTCGTCTTCAAAGATATTAACCAAACAAGTGATGGGTGTGAAATTATACATTTACTCCGAAGTAGCCGATTATGTGGTGAGCGCGGTTTTGGTTCATGAAGTTGATGGGATCCTTTCCCCGTTTATTATATAAGAAAAAGTTTGTTGGATGCTTAGAAAATATACTTAAAATTGGAAAAGTTACCTTTATTTCTAGTAGTAGAAACCCTAAATATGAGACCCTAGCTTCAAGCTCATTCAATTATTGTTCGAACTTTATTCCCACTTAAAATATTTTACGGAAACTGGATGTGTTTGGTCGAATGAATAAGTGGTCAGTTGAATCGAGAAATTAAGATATTGAATTAGCTCCCAAAACTGTAATTAAAACATATGTTGTGATAGACTTTCTGGTTAAAATTTCATTTGGAACAACCACATATTAAATCAACTATTAAAAAACCCGCAACAGAATGGATAGTTTAAACATACGAGGTGTCTAGTCTGTCAGGTTATAGGGCAGGGGTTTGCTTACTATCTCCCTTCAGAGAGTCAATGTACCAAAAAATACGCTTTGGCTTCAGGTAATCAAACAATAAAGCAGAATATGAGGCAACATTAGTAGATTTAAGACTTTTCCAAAAATTTTTATGCGAAAACGGTTTGTTTAATACGTGATTCACAATTACTTATACACCAGGCCAAATACAATCTGAAGCTAGAAAAGATCATTTAGTAAAATATTTGAAAGTCTTAAGACAAACGAACGTCTTCTTCAAATATATCGAGTACTAACACGTACTCCGAGTTGAAAATTAGATGCCTGATTCCCTAGTTCCAATTGCTTACAATAAAATATACCCATGGATTTGGATAAAAGTGTCATTCAATATTAACAGGTTCTTAAATTGGAACGAGTACCGAAGAAATCCTCCACGTTTCAACTACTAGAAGCAAATATTAGAGTTACGAGATAAAAGAATTCATTACCAATGGAAAATTACCTATGGATAAAGTATGGGCTAAGAAGCTAAGGTTTTGAAGCACATGGATTTGTAGTTCTGGGGGGTACCCCCTATACAAAATATCTTAGTAGGCCTTTGTGGCGATGCCTCAGTGATAATGAATCATAATTGATACTATCTGAATTATATAATGATGAAGGTTCTGCCCATTGTGGTTATAAAACCTTAACGAGAAGGGTTTTATTGGCAAAGTGTTACTGGGCTTCAATCATGGCATATGCCATAGAGCTGGTCCGACATTATGACCCTCGCCAAAGATTTTCAAATGAAATACATATGCTAGTAGCACCACTAGAATCAATATTTGAAGCATTATCCTTTAATAAATGGGCGCTTGACTTAGTAATGGTGAGGTTAATTATCGCCTGAGGGTAGGCTTGTAATTTGTTTGGTGTTTGGTGGAAGTATGTGGGTGTTTAATATTTAGAGTAGTGAGTAGAGGGAGAATTAAGCTGGCTGGTTGCAGTTAATTTTCATTACCCACATTTAATGCAGGTGGTTGGGTATTTATACCCTTACATTTTGGGCCCTTATGGGCTTTCGGGTCATGTTCAATGGACCCGGGTCATGTTTAAAGACCCATGAGCTCTAAGTAGGAGAGCAAGTAGCTTCGTCAAGAAGTGTTTAGGTTTTTTAGTACTTTTGTCATAGTTCGAACAATCCCATTAGCTAAGTGTTCGAAGTGGTCTGTCCGGTCCGGAGGGCTAGGTCCGATCTGTCCCTGTCCGGTGAGTAGTCAGAATTCGGACTCATCAGGAGCCCTTTTTTTAGGTGTTTGTTCAAATATCTTTGTCAAAAACCTAAAAAACAGTCCGATATCAGGGGTGGTTTTAATCCGGACAGGTCTGTTTGCCTTATGGTTTTATCCGGACTAATAAAGCTTCATGAATCCAAACGGTTTTTTGCCAGAGTTTGTGGGACACGTGTCGCTTTCTGATTGGTTGCTTCAGCCATTTTTTCATCTTGAATTTCGAACCCACCTTCTTCGAAAAGCAACCTCTTTATTAAAGTTGGTGACATCAGCGCCATCTTTAATCATTACCAATCTTTTCGAATTCTCCTAGGAATCAAACTCCTTTTTCAGATTCACTATAAATTAAAACACTTTCTATTGTTTTACCATCACTTTCATATTTACTCTGCAACTCCTTAAAGCTTTCTCTCTCTAAAGCAAAAATTTACCGAGATAGTTTATGTTTACAGCGAGGAACGCTCTGATCAAAGGTGGGTGGCTCAACCTCTCTGAATTAGAAAAGGCACAAAAGGTCGAAAGGGAAAGACGTATTGCGGCATGGTTACCCGTTTCGCCTGTTGACAGACCAATAACTTCAGTCACAGAGTCAGATCAAGGCTCTTCTTCCTCAAAAGGCATCAAACCGAGAAAGTTATTCCACACTAATCTCTCCCCCATCATCTCTGGTTCTTCGGTTCAAGAATCAGAACCCACTGTTGAGCCAGGGGTAACTATCACCAGTTTAAATAAAACCCTCCCCCTTCATAGCTATGGGGTCAGACACTGAGCACTCCCCTCAAAAGCTAGTTGACCGGAGAAGAGGCCAGTTAGTTAAAGGCCAAGCTTCCAAGAGCACCCCCTCAAAATCAGGTGCCAAAGATAGTAGCACAGGGTCAGAAGTGCCCATCAAAGTTCCCAAGGACAGGCTTTCCGGTCCGGAGGGCACTAGTCCAAGTCTTCGAAGAGAAGCATCTGCATCAGAGCCCCAATCGGAGGCCAGAAATCAAGGGGACACTGAAGCCCATCAGTCCGGAGTCTAGGCTGAGCCAGAGCTGAACCTTCCCTCTACTACTGCTACCGAAAACCCTTCATCAATTATGAAGGATGTAATGGAGGACTCTATCGAAGAGGCTCCATTTGAGTCTGAGCCCTCCTTTTAGACCGGTAGTGCTGCTGTTGCCAAAAAAGACAAAGGCAAAGAGAAGCTGTGTTTGAGGCATCCGGATCTGCCGGAGAGTCTTGAAGGAAATGTGGGGCCTTGTTTCCACAAGTTCAGTGTCAAGTACCTCCTTGCCCTGCAAAATTAACTACGCATTCATCCACACAGCTGAGCTGGGCCGGATGCGTACGAAGTGGGGAATACCGGAGAATGTGAAGATTAGGATCCCCATACACCCAGAAACTCCCATGGATTGCAGATTAAGCGAAGTTTTCATCTTCACGGAGCTGTTCAATTGGGGACTTAGATTCCCCCTGGATCCAGAAATTGTCAGATGCTTCCATCTGATAAGGCTCTGTCCGAGCCAGCTGAGCCCCAATGCCTGGTATACCCTCATGGCCAGTATCATGGCTTCAAGGCTCTCCGGGATTCCTCTACCAATGGAGGAGTTTGCTGATGTGGCCAGTCTTTGCAGAAACCATCACATCCCCTTCTACCATTTTTAAATGGGGGACAACTTCAAAGCTGTGGATGACTTGCTGGAGTCAGAGAGGAATTGGAAAACCCAGTTCCTGTTCGTAAGTGGTGCATGGGATAACAGGCAGAAAATTAAGTCTGGAGTTAACCCAAGCCTTCTCACAAGCAGATGGAGGAGCGATCGTAAGCCTTTTTTTTACACTCTTATCTCTCCCTTTTTTTTTAAAGTTAGTTTAAATTAATTTGTTTTATTTTTGCCTTAGCAGAACTGCCCAAGGACTTCAGTGACCACCTGAAAACCGGGCAGGCTACTTGCACCAAGATCAATGCTTGGGCTGCTGAGAAGTGGGGGAACCGGTTCCATACTGCTTTTACCGGGGGCAACTTGGCAAGGTCTCACTTGTGGAACACCACAGGTCGGAGAGACTTAACTTGGGAGGAGCTCACCACTCAGCCTCCTCCGGACGTTGTGCTTAAAAGGACACATGAACCAGATGGGGCACTCTACTTGCCAGGCCGGGCCAAACCCCCGAGCAAGATGAAAGGCAAGAAGAAGGGCAAAAAAAGTGGTTGGTGAAGTTAACCCTGGAGAGGTGGAGGAGGATGCTCCCATACAACCGGAGGGGCCAGTCCCCAATCAAATTGATGCTGCTCTCTTGGAAGTGGTGGAGCAGGAGACTGAAAGGGAAGAAGTGCATTCCCTAAATCCTCCAAGAGCTTCCAAAAGAGATCGTAAACGGGGAGGAGAAAGCAAAGACAGGGAGGCCAAAAAGAAAAAGACCTCCAAAGGTGACGAGCTTTCTCTCCGGGCTCCGGAGCCTCCTTCCCAAGCTGATCCTACTGACCCAACACAAGCGGAGGAGATACCGGGTGACTTCCATACCGATGAGTTCGAAGGGGGAGATCTCAATATTGACGGGGTCGGCATCACCGGTTTTGGTGGGCTTGGTGAGTACTTCATCAATCTTCCCAGAGACGATTTTGCCGGGCCCTACCTCCCTCCGAGCACCTCAAACACAGTCACTTTCAATGGTAAAACCTTTATCGTTTCAAGTGAAAGGGATGTCATAGCACATTCTTTATTAAGCAATGTTCATCCTGTACTTGCGTTGGAGAAACAAGTTTGAAATCAGGGAGATATCATCAAAGATCTTAAGTCTGACAAAGAGAAGCTGTCCGACGACCTTCGCACTGCCACTTCAAACGCTGCCATTCTAAAGGAAGAAAACGAGGAGTTGAAGAGAAACCAAGAGGCAAGCACCACAAAAGTCACCACATTAGAGGAAACCATCACAGAGCTTCGGGAAAAGCTGTCCGGACTGGAGAAAGATCTTGCCACCTCAAAGGGGGAATCCAAGGCCAAAGACCAAATCATCACCAACTTGACCAATGACAAAATTGCTCTTGAGAATACAGTGTCCAAGGCTGCCGAGGAGAAATCTACTTTGCTAAGGGAGCAGGAGGCCAAGATCCAAGCCAAGATCGACGCCTATGCCAACAACGTGATCGACACCCAGGAGGAAATGTATGCCAAGGTGAGGTCTGACATGGTTCTACTTTTCCATGAGAAGTTTCTGAAGAGGAACCTAGGGGATTTATGGCTTCATGTTGAGTCTGACGACCTCCCGTATCATACAATGGCTGAAGGCGACAGGTATTGTTGCTCCAGTGCTTCCTCATCAGATGACGAAGGACATACCGGGGAGAGCCGCAACGAAGAGAAAAGTGATCTTAAAGGGAAGAAAAAGACAGATGAAGGTGAGCCATCTTCAAAGGCTCAACCTTAACTCATGATTTACTTTTTACTTGTTTACCCAAGCTAAAGTCCTTGGATGGCCAAGGCACTCTTTTTTTGTAATTGTGTCTGGTATCTGACCGGATAGGTTTTTTGTTCTGTTTTGACAATTCAAAAGTCCTTGGAAGGCCAAGGCACTTTAAGTTATTTTAATGAATATCTTTGTTTTGTGCAATTCTCACCTTCTTTCTTAGTCTGTTCCAATTTTGATGGCTAGAGTTTAAACAACCTTTAGTTATTTCATAGTGAGAGTGTTTAAATTCTCTGGCTAGAGTTTAAATAGCCCTTAGTTATTTCATAGTGAGAGCGTTTAAATTCTCTGATGATGAATATTTAAGTGGTCATCACTCTTTTATTTCAATCCGGATGGTGTGACAAAGGGCAAAACTTAAAACACTTCAATTTTTTTTAAGAAGGCATCAAATTTTATTCAAAAGCCCGGACACCTCATTAAAACCTCCCCGTGCCACCAGGGAGGAAAGAGTATGCCCCCAAATATTTACATGGATGTTTAAACAAGTAAATATTTACATAAATGCTACTCCAAGTACATCCGGAGATGTTCGATATTCCAAGGGTGAGTCAAAACTCTTCCATCCTTGTCTTCTAGCCAATATGTTCCAGGTTTAAGCCTTTCAATAACCATATAAGGTCCTTCCCAAGTCGGAGCCAATTTGCCGAACAACTTTTCTTTAGTATGTAAGAAGACTTTCCTTAATACCTTGTCCCCCGGTTGGAAATCTCTTTTTTTAACTCTGGAAGAAAATCTGCTTCTCATCAACCCCTGATAGTGTGCAACTCTAAGGTGAGCTTTAACTCGTCTTTCCTCTACCAAATCGAGTTGATCTCTGATTGTCACCTCGTTAGCGCATTCGGAGAAGTTGTGAACACGAAACGATGGGAGAGTTGCTTCTATGGGAGCTACTGCATCCATCCCATAGACCAAAGCAAAGGGTGACTCTTGTGTTGCAGCCCCAGGTGTTGTCCGGTAGGCCCACAAGACCTCTTGTAAATAGCTAGGCCACTTCCCCAGCAGCCCCTTCCAAATTCTTCTTCAAACCGGAAAGTATAGTTCTATTAGCCACTTCGACTTGTCCATTTGCTTGTGGGTGGAAAGGTGAAGAGAAACAATGTTGTATACCCCTTGAGGCACATAAACTCTCCATTTCCCTATTGTCGAACTGTGGCCCATTGTCTGTTGTTATCTTTTGTGGGACACCAAATCTGCAACAGATGTTGGATAGAATGAATTTTATGACAGCTTTTGATGTTGTTCCTGCTAGAGGGGCAGTTTTAATCCACTTCGAAAAGTAATCTATAGCAACAATTATAGTTTTGCGCCCTCCGGATGCCATAGGGAGAGGCCCTACTAAATCCAAACCCCATCGAGCAAAAGGAATAGGCTCAGAAATTGACTCTAAAGGAATGGCTGGGACATGAATTTCATTGCTGTACCTCTGGCATGGGTCACACCGTCTTACCAATTCCTTAGCATCTTTCATGATAGATGGCCAATAGTAACCAGCCAGTAAAACTCTTCTTGTTAAAGCCCTGAATCCACAATGGGCTGATCCCTCACCATCATGCAATTCGGAGCGGACTACTTGAGACTCTTCATCCCCCAAACAGCGCAGGAGAGGTTTACTGTAAGACTTTTTATACAAAATGTCTCTCAATATGATGAAACCACGAGCCTTGTGTTTCAATGTTTTGGCTAGTGATTTATCCGGAGGCACGATACCATCAGAGAGGTATTGCAGGAGAGGAAACCTCCAGTCCTGAGGTTGTTTCACCTGTACTTCAAAAATTTCCTCTTTTTTACCCATATTAAGTTGAATGGAGGGGCTTTCCAGCACATAGATCCATGGATATGACTCCATGTATGCTATGGTTGCCAATGAGTCTGCTAACTCATTTTCTGTCCGGAGTATATGTTCATAAGCAACACTTTTAAACTTGAGTGCTTCATTTTTAAGGAGGAGTAAATATGTCACAAGCTGCTCCTTTTTAGCCTCAGATTGGCCTTAGGCATGGTGGATAAGAAGCTGGGAGTCACTCAGTAGCCTGACCCTCTAAGGCCCACAAATGTAGGCTAGCTTTAATCCAGCTATAGCTGCTTCGTACTCGGACTCATTATTGGATGCCCTGAAAACAAAACATATAGCTTGGTACATTTTGTCACCATATGGAGAAGTCAAACATACCCCTACACCCCATCCCATAGTGCTAGATCCACCATCTGTTCGGACGACCCATACCTTTTTATCTTTTATGTCAATAGCCTGCTCCGAATATCTGTCGGAGTGGAATTCAACCAAAACATCTGCCACAACTTGGGCCTTAACTGCTGTTCGAGGAGCAAAATCTATGTCGAAATCCCCTAGCTCTACTGACCATTTAGTTATCCTGCTTGAAATGTCTGCCTTTTGGAGGACGTTCTTCAAGGGAAAAGAAGTCCGGACGATGATAGGATGTGCCTGGAAATAAGGCCTCATTTTTCTTGCAGCTATTACCAGGGCTAATGCTAACTTCTCGAGTTTCAAGTAACGCCTTTCTGCATCTATCAAACTTTTGCTAATGTAGTACACTGGATGGGGATAACTATCCACTTCTCTTACCAACACAGCACTGATGGCACAACTTGAAACTGCCAAATATACGAAGAGTGTCTCCCCATCAACTGGTTTAAACAAAGTTTTGGGGGAGGACAAGTGATTTTTTATTTCATTAAAAGCCTCATCACACTGTGGGGTCCAATCGAATCCCTTTGCACCCTTCAGGGTTTGGAAGAACGGGGCGCACCTAACCGAAGACCTTGAGATAAATCTGTTTAAAGCAGCTAATCTCCCCGTTAGTCGCTGTACTTCCTTAATACTTCGAGGAGGCTCCATTTGGAATAGAGCATTAAGCTGGTCCGGATCGGTTTGTATCCCATGCTCACTTATAATATAGCCTAGAAACTTCCCGGACTGCACTCCGAACACACATTTCTCTGGGTTTAATTTCAAATTCACTTTTACCAAGTTGGCAAAAGTTTCTTGGAGATCAGCCAAATGCAATTGCTCATCCACACTCTCCACCATCATGTCATCAATGTATACTTCCATATTTCTCCCAATCTGATCAGCAAAGGCTTTGTTTACTAATCTCTGATAAGTAGCCCCAGCATTTTTCAACCCAAACGGCATTACCTTATAGCAATGAAGACCTCTGTCAGTGATAAATGTGGTATGTTCTTGATCCTTCAGATCTACTTGGATCTGATTGTATCCGGAGAAGGCATCCATAAAGGATACAAGCTTGTTCCCAAAGGTGGAGTCTACTAACTGATCAATCCGGAGGACTGGATACAAATCTTTTAGGCAAGCTCTATTGAGATCTGTGAAGTCAATGCACATGCGCCACTTGCCATTTTTCTTTTTCACCAGGACCAGATTGGCAGTCCACAAAGGATATTGAGACTCCTTAATATGCCCCATCTTTGTGAGCCTGTCAACCTCTTGCACAATAACATCAACCTTTTCTTTAGAAAATTCCCTTCTCTTTTGAACCACTGGTGCTATGTCTTTCCGGACGGATAAGTGGTGTGATATCACATCTGCTGGTACCCCTGTAACATCAGCATTGCACCAACCAAAAACGTGCTGATGGTTTTTCAAAAACTTTAACATTTCGCCTTTCAGATCGGGTGGCATTTTGGAGCCTATCTTGACACTTTTTCCTTCTTCCAAACAGTGTGTCTCCACCTCTTCGACTGGTATTAACACTCCAGGGGCCTCTCTGGGGTCATCAATTTCACCCTCACCCCCAGAAAGCCCCTCAAACTGCTATTGCTCGTTAATACGAACTGCCCCCAACGTCCGAGGAGCTAGGGCTGTGGAATAACATTCTCTTGCAACCTTTTGACTGCTCCGGACAACTCCCACCTGTCCCTGAACAGCATATTTCAAGCACTGGTGGACTGTCGAAGCCACTGCATGCATCCTAGAGAGCCAAGACCTCCCTAGAATAGCATTATAGCAAGTGGGACAATCCACCACGATAAAAAATATCCTGACCATTTTCTTGAAAGGGCCCTTGCCCAATAGAACTTCCTCTTCGAACTCTCCGATCACATCTGCTGAGCTGCCAGTAAAGCCCACAATTGATCTGTCCGAACTCTGAATTACAGCTGGATTTTTCATTCTCTTTTATGTAGTTAAGAAAAGGATATTGGCTGAGCTTCCAGTATCCACCAGAATTCGTCTTATGTCATTGCCCCCAATAGATGCTCCTATGACAACAGCATCCCCATGAGGGCCAACTATATCTCTTAAATCATCTTCATCAATGCAATGAAGGGGAATGAATTTTGTGAATGATAGGAAGTCATGCCTCCTTCTAGCTGGGTGGCTAAAGTATGAACGTGCCTCTTCCTCGAAGAAGCAGTAGGAGCTGTCATAGTATCCCCTCCGAAAATTGTAAGTGACTCAAAAAACTTAATGAGCCCAGAGATTGTTCTAGAACATTCCTCAATGGCACCCACTCTATTTCGAGTTGGATCCGGATCCAAGTATTCTGATTCCACATCAAATCTTTCGATTATAACCATGGCTCCCTCCGGAGCAGCATTACTTGGACCAACTCGGTGAGTATTGTCAGGCCTATTACCTCATCTTCTTTTGACATAAGCCCCCAGCTTTCCCCTTTCAATCAAGTTCTGAACTTCTTGTTTCAAGGCTATAAAATCATCGGTGGTATGGCCAGTATCATTGTGATACTGGCAGAAGGAGTTATTGCGATGTTCTCTAGGAGATTGCAGTGTGGTCGGTCTTCTATAGTGTACCTCTTCCTTTGTTTTATCATAAATGGTGGCCACACTTTCTTTCAATTCTGCGAACCACTCCGGTTGGACACATGGCCCTCTCTTGTTTCTGGATTGTTGACTCTGAGCAGGAGCAGCTGGCTGAGACTGAGCTTTGGCCCTACCATGCCCCTGTCCGGTCTCCTTTGCCTTATTTCCGGACTGATTCTGATTGGGATTTGGTGCCACCGGGGTAGACCTCACCTGCCTGTGCACCCTGGTTTTCTTCGTTTCATCAACGTTAATCTGTTTTCCAACCTGATTCAGCAACCCTCCCAAGTCATGGCCTTCTTTCTGGTCACTGAATCAGCCAAATTGCCAGGATTCAAGCCCTGTCTCAGGGATGCTATTGCCACTTGTTCAAAGCAATCAGCCAACCCATTCTTGGTGTTCACAAAAGGACTTATATATTCTTTTAAAGACTCATTTGGTTCCTGGGCACAATGGATTATTGTGTCTCCATTGCCCTTTAGCTCTTTACTCCCCACGAACTGCCTTCGAAAGGCCACCCAAAAAGTATCAAAATTCTTGATACAACCCTGTGGTAGGCTGTTATACCATTTTAGAGCACTCCCCGTAAATGATTGGGAGAATGCTCTGCAAAGTAGCTTATCATCGTCGTCAAAGTTCATCATGAAGTTTTTAAACTGTTCCAAATGGTTTTCCGGATCGGTACTGCCATCGTACTTTTCCATTTTAGTGCTGTCAAACCTCTTAGGGAGGTTTCCGGACAGAATTTTGGAAGATAATAGAGATTGCCTCCAATTTCTACCACGACTGAACACAGTATCCTCATTGGGAGTTGCAAAGATACCTGGTTCATCGTGAAAAGCGAAAGGATCCATCAGCATCCGTTCCACATGCCTCCGGCTATGAGATGACCCTTTACCAATATTTCTCTTCATCTTTCCATGTCTATCTCTTTTTCTGGAATATTTTTTAATCTGCTTTTGCTTCTTTTTAGTTCGACCCTCACCGCTGCTAGAGGATAAGGATTCTTCAACGCCCTCATCGTCCGAAGAGCTATCAGAAGATTCTGAGCTTGAGTCATAGCTCTCCACTGGCTTAGACCGGTGAGACTTTTTGGAGCTGGCATGAGTCTTTTTGGTACTCACATGAGTTTTTGAAGGCTCATGCTCTCTGGGGTTATCGGTATGATGGGCAACTGATGCTTTGGGTTTTTCTTTCATGCCCATCCTAGCCTTTTCTGCCCTTAGAGCTTCTATTTCACCCTTGAGCCTATCGCGCTCTTCGATGGTGTATTCATCGTTTTCACCCACCACTTCGAGCAGAGCTGGTGGTACTTCCGGGGCGTCCGGATTCATTCGGACTGACTTTTCTTGCTGGTTTCAAATGCTTGATTCAAGTACCTTCTCCTCCCACTGTGGTCGCCAATTTGGTGAGGTTAATTATCGCATGAGGGTAGGCTTGTGATTTGTTTGGTGTTTTGTGGAAGTATGTGGGTGTTTAATATTTAGAGTAGAGAGTAGAGGGAGATTTAAGCTGGCTGGTTGCAGTTAATTTTCATTACCTACATTTAATGCAGGTGGTTGGGTATTTATACCCTTACATTTTGGGCCCTTATGGGCTTTCGGGTCATGTTCAATGGACCCGGGTCATGTTTAAAGACCCATGAGCTCTAAATAGGAGAGCAAGTAGCTTAGTCAAGAAGTGTTTAGGTTTTTTAGTACTTTTGTCATAGTTCGAACAGTCCCATTAGCTAAGTGTTCGAAGTGGTCTGTCCGGTCCGGAGGGCTAGGTCCCTGTCCGGTGAGTAGTCAGAATTCAGACTCATCAAGTAAGACATCAACGAAAGGCATACATGAGGCGTTAGACTATTATCATAATAGTTGATTATTTTTCTAAGTGGGTGGAAGCATAACCTCTTTCCGGTACCACATTTGAAGTAGTTATAAAATCTAATCTCTCTAACATATGTTGTAGATTTGGGGTTCCAAGAAGTATAACATCTGATAATGGCCTTTAATTTGAGAATAAATATATGAAGGATTTTTGTACGTCCGAGGAATTCGACATTAATTTTCCTTACATTTTCACCCTCAAGATAATGGGCTAGTGGAAGTTTTCAACAAGACTATCCTGATGGGTCTAAAGAAAAGGGCGACAAAAAACTGGCCACATTATTTGCAAGAGGTATTATGGGATTATCGTACTACTCCCCAAACTGTAACCCAAGAATCTCATTTTGCTTTAGTATATGGAATGGATGCAGTAATATCGGTCAAATCTAATCTCCATCATTCCAAAGTGAAACTTATTCTGAAGAGGACAATGATGTAGCGAAGAGAATTGAATTGAATCTAATTAACAAAAAAAGAGTTAGATCTCATTTAAGATTTAGCTATTATCAATCCTTAATGAGAAGCAGATATGCATTTAAGTTTCGAAGGAAAGGTTTCAAAGTAGCAGATAGAGTTAATAAAGAAGCTTTTCTTGCACACCAAAGACAAAAGGTTAGAAAAGTTGGCACTTACTTAGGAAGGGCTATATTTGGTAATTGAAATAATTAAGCTTGGAACCTATTGGCTGGTGGATCAATTGGGCAAACCTTTGCGATATGCATGGATAATCAAACATTTGGGACTTTATCTTGAATATTTGTAAAAAGAGCGGTTATATTCTAGTAACTCATGTAAATATTTATGGACACACTCTTTCCTACCCTGGTGGTCCGGGAAGTTTTAAAGAGGTTCCACAACCACTTGAAATTTATCATATTTCCTTTTATAATATTTGTTATTTTAGTTTTTGTGCCTCATATAACTTTGCGATTAAATTAGTTGGTCATAGTTAAAAATATGAAGAGATAGTAATCCGAATATAAATCCCGAAAATACCTTTGAATGGATTACCTTCTAATAGTTGGATTAAATAATTTGTTTACCTTCGAAGGGATGGATTAAATAACTTATTTACCTTCAAATGGATGGATTAAATAATTTCTTTACCTTCGAATGGATCACCTTTGAATGGTTGGATTAAATAATTTTTTTACCTTTGAATTGTTGGATTAAAAAATTTGTCTACCTTCGAATAGATCAAATTCGAGGGGATTTAATTCGAAAGAGCGGATAAAGTGATTATGATAATTGTGTTCGATAGGAAGAAATTTTAAGGGAATAAAAAATGAAAATTCATTAATACTGCATTAACTACAAAAATGCCTTGGATAAACCAAAGATTTATCAAAAATCTGAATAGAGTGCGACAAAGTGCCTTATTTATGCCAAGGACTTACAGACAACAACAACAACAAACATATGAATTAATTTGCCTCTGAGCTCATCCTTATCAACGTCATCTTCTTCTGAACTCCCACCTTCAAAGTTTCTTTCATCACTTTATTCAGATTTATCAGTACCCGAGTCCATGGATATGCCTAGATGATCAGCTAAAAACATATTATTAGGCCACAATTCCTCTTGCACTAACTTCCAAAAAGCTCTAAGATTCATTGTTGGGATACCTTATGGAAATTTAGTATCATGTTGGAATAAGTCGAAACATACATTTTAGACAAGGATTCTAAGATACAATTAGCATATTTATCCACTACATCTTCTTTGTCTTTCACGGCTTGAGCTTTGAAGGCAGTTAGATCTCTTTCGTATTTTTTAGCAAGAGTATCTTGCTATTTCAACTCCTTCGATAATAGTTGTTGGCATCTTTGTCATTATCATGTTGATTTTTGAATTTTTTGAATCTACCCATCTATGAATGATTGCAACTCTTTGTGTGTCGTTTTTAGCTTCCTAAGTTCCTCACTAACCACTAAGGCCTAATTTCCTAAATCATTAACAGCAACGTTTTCCTCTTTGAAAGACTTTTTGTGGCGTTCACATTCTTTTTTTAGCAAAGCAATGGTCTTTTAGATACCTTAATTACTTTTTTCTAACTTAGATATGGGCTTTACAAAATACCAATATTGTATAAGCCAGTGTATTATGTTCTTTTAGCAAGTTAAAGGGCACGTCTTGTAAGGTCACGTCTTCGAAGTGCCTAGTTATTTTAGAGAATTATTTTTTAAAAGGCTTCAAGTCTATCCCGTTTATCGCTCCCATTGGATTATCTTTATTATAAGCTTGTTCTTCTGTCACTAAAACCAAGGGAGAATTTGGGTCAGCTATTAGAGGATAAATGCTTTCGACTGAGATATGAACGATTTTTGGTACTTGTACCTATTTTCTTTCTTTTTTCTTCCCATTTTGTCGATGTTATATTTGATTCTCTTGTGTGTCTTTTTATCCTTCAAGAAAGGAAACTCTACGGGAGTATTACCCTTTTCAAAAATAGCATCGAGATTTGCTGGCAAAAATTCATCGAGCTGCTTCACAGCTTCAACACCAAGAATGTTTTTCGTGGAACATTTCTTGGCAACATCACCCTTCTTGACCCGATGACTAAGGGCTCTAGTCCTCATCGGAAGAAACACATTTCTATATGCGCTCTCAATCCTGTTAAAGATAGCTACCCGAGAAGAAGGGTAGTAAGTTGTTCACAAGATATATCTCGTTCGGAATTGACACAATCTTTCTCGACCCCGATGGCTAGATGCTCTAGTTCTCATCGAAGAAACACATTTTAATATACATCTTCAATCTTGTTAAGGATAGATTATGGATGATGAAGAGTACTAAGTTATTTCCAAGATAGATATCATTCGAATTGGTCCTCCAAACATTAATGAAGAGAAACTGTATTTTCCATATTTTTTTCAGCTTCCAACAAGTTATTTACGATTTTGTACTCATCACCCATGTTATAAAAGTAAAAAATAATCCGGTTGTTTTGGGATAACCCAACAATGGTAGTGAATTGTTCCATTGGAATTCAAATTTTTGATAACTTAGATGCCATGATACATGATATCAAGGTAAACCAATTATTTAGACTAGCATGCCTAGGGCATAGTCCCACAAATTCAAAGTAGTTGATAATTTCTGGATCTAAAGAAATCGAAGACTTCAGTTCAGCACACGTCCGAATAAACAACTAATTCTGTTAAACCATAACTCATAAGAGTCTTTCCTTGTTTATGTAACTGAACCTGAACCTCCTTCTAATTTTCCCTACTTCTTGCATAGAGCGTTTAGTTCATTGTCTTGGAAAT
Organism: Limnanthes douglasii subsp. nivea; assembly: GCA_036936605.1. Taxonomy (NCBI): domain Eukaryota; kingdom Viridiplantae; phylum Streptophyta; class Magnoliopsida; order Brassicales; family Limnanthaceae; genus Limnanthes; species Limnanthes douglasii. The sequence goes on from JAUPFV010000003.1 coordinate 170,469,374, forward strand.
AGTTGTAATGGATTTTTTCGTTGGCAAAAAAAAATACTTGAGGCTAACATTTTGACAGTTGGACCTACCCGTCCAACCAACAATGGGGAAACCTCTTATGACTCTACTTCGGTAGCTTTAGCCTTGCCACCTCCTTTCCACCTTTGCTACTTTTAACCTTCAGAGTTTTTTTCTAACTTTCTTTAAATCTTAGTATTATCCTTGGATTAAGTAGATGTCTCGAGAGAAAATTCCTCACTCACATTTTCATCTTCATTAATAAGATCCTTCAAATTGGGTATGGAAGATTGTGTCTGATGAGATACGTTATGTTTTCCCTACTAAACTGTTATGATTGACAATTGAGGGAAGGTTCAGTTTGTTAGGTGAGTTCTTTATCCCTGAAAGGTGGGTTTGTGCGAACTTTGGTAGGTTTGGTCAAGGTTGGAGGCGAGTTCTCTTCTGTATCAGAACTCATAGCTTTGAATATAGATGGGTGTTTATGACTAATAGCTTTTTAAGATTGCATTGGTCTTGAAGATTTTTTTAAATGAACAATTGGACGGTGGAAGAAGGTTCTGGCGCGATATTGTGTCTATTATATGGATAAAACCCTCATAGTAAATTATTTACCAAGTGATAACGATGGCTTTGGATGCGGCTAATCATGCAGCCAACCTTTCTCTCATCTTATCTTCATGTTTTTTTGATAAACACAACCAATCAGTCAAAATAGTTCTAGCACTGAACATACAAACTGGAAAAGAATATCACCGAAGACTAACTTCGTGGTGATGATTGTGGTGAAAGGTAAGGAAACATTACCGACGATAGATTTTGGGGTGCCAAGACAACTAAGCTTATCTTTACAAGTTAATTTTCCCTCTCTAGAATTTTATATAATGGGAAAATGAGGAGAGATATTTTATAAGAAATTATAGAAGCCTAATAAATATGATTTGAGCAAAGTGGAAAAGTCATCAACGACTATAATTCCTAGGGGAGTGGAACCGTTTCTAAATGTTGACATGCCTCACCAATTACTAAGGGAAACTGTGAGTTTAATGGGTAAGTAACACTTGGTTAGAGATACATCTAATTGAACATCACAAGAAAAATGTCACCAATGTATTCAAAGAAAGGGTGGATCCAAAGGGTTATCCAACCTGGATACAAAGAACTTCTCCGATGAGGGCAAAATTGTTCGAGGGCAAATCATACAAAATAAGGATTTCACTCATATTTAACATTTACGTATTTATTCACTCACTTAAAATTAGTTTATTTGTTTGGTTTTATTTTTGTTTATGTGTTTAGGACTACTGGAATTTAGGCTTGGATTATATTTTGGTTTGAGCTTGAATCGCATTCGGCCCATTAAGCTTATTTTCCTTATAAATGGCCTTTAATGAAGGAGGACTTTCAGTGGAGATATTAGACTATCTCTCTAAAAATTAAATTAATCAACTCAATTATATTTATACTTCCAACCTAAATCTTTACTATGTTTTACCTTATCACCACAACTCCCTCTAAAAATTATTGATCACATCAAACATCGCCATCAAAAATTTCCATCGCATTGATTCACTTTCTAACATTTCCATGAATCTTGTATTTAATATAATAGAGATTTAATTTAATTTGCGGGGACTTAACAAAACTCCTCTTAAGGTGTGAACTCAAAAATACATGTGAGACTCCGCACTGTAAGACATACCTAGTGAGTCGGTTAGAACGTTCTTACTGCACAAAGTGTGTCTTTTCCTCATAGGGTGCTCTTTTTTCTAAGTGTAGAAGATCCGTCATCTCTAAGCCAACAATCAACACCGTAGAGGCCCAACAAGAGTATAATTTACCTTTTATACTTCTTAATTTTCCCTCACCAATTTGAGACCTAAAATAAGTTTCTAAATTGGTTGTCAATAACTAAGAAACAATATATAAACACTGTAATAGTAAAATAAATCTGAATTTTTATACCAAACCAATCTAACACATATTTAAGGTTATCAAATTACTGGAGATGTTGGGCGCCAACACACTTTACATTACCCTAATGTCAGGACTTTAAGGTTAGACATTATAGGTTCCATGTTATATTCGACAAGCTAAGCCGTCATTAGAGGTCGTACCTAATAGATCATGTTAACTAAACAAACCTTTCAACAATAAAAAAACTAATTATGAATGAGTATGATGAGTGCAAATACAAAAACAAAATAATGCAACAGGTGTGGTAGTCTTCCTTGGAGGCCGACCTACACACACAAAAACCATTCCTTATGTCGTGATGCATCAACTTTATTTCTTTTTCATGACTTGGTTGACATTTTCCACTCATGTGGGGATATCAGTTCCACCAATCAGTCCCAGAGAATGAGCATTTTAATGCTTGTATTGTATTACGTACCACCGTGACTTAACGTCAATCTTACTTGATACAACCTAAATTTTTAGTACCACAATACACTTTGAATGTCTAAAGAAGTTTAATGATGTGATATATCCTATCTAGTTCTTAGATATTTGAATAGATATGAATGTCAACCAAAATCCATGTACTTGAAACAAAACAATCCATGGGCATGAAAGCCATCACTTCGTACATCCTAGAGTCCAAATGCCAGCAACAAGTGATAATTACATCCCATAATGTGACCAAATATAAACAAAATTAGATGTTTATCAATGAAAATATAATTGCTTCACATGCCTGTGACCCCGTAAATATATGGCATAACACACAAATATGGAAATTACTTTGAATAATCAGCCAACCTAAACGTGCAAAATATGCTAAATAACGTATCAGAAAGATACTATCCCATAGATATAAATAACTTAAATATACTAAACATGTAATAAACCTACAAACCTAAATATATATGATATCATAAATATCTAAATTGGTTGTCTACATCTCTATACGAGGTATGTACAACAATCTCACTCGAAATCATTAGAAAAAAATATGGAAAATTGTAGGTTTTTTACATGCAATACAAATTCGTTGCGGCTAAAAGTAAGGTGATTGCGGTAAAGTGTAGTTTGTCTTAGTGACCATGATCCACTTAATTTGCATTTCTTCTTTTATCACAAATTATATATTTTTTCAAATAATTATTTATTTTTTCTATTCTTTACAATTAATCTATAATTCAAATAATCTGTAATTATTCGGAGACTCTTCACTAATAGGGATCATAACTCTTATTGGATTCTCATACACTAATATTTAATTTTTAGACTAAATGACCATCCATCTAGATCTAGTATCCACACATTATTTATAATAGTACAAGACTAAATAATAATGTTAACATGCACATGTTCTACGTAGCATCTCAGAGAAATAGCTGTCAGGAAGCGGCTAGGGTTTTGTGTTTATTAGAGAATCTCTTTTTTATTATATTGCAAACCCAAGTAAGGCTCTCAATATATAGAGAACTTAGAGGCATATACAAGGAAACTTAATACACTGAATATTCTAACACATTATAATATCAAAACATGTTGATCTCAGTAACACACTTCCCTCCATCACCTTCATAGTCACTCTCTTTGTTTCTTGTGCACTGAATATTATAACACTCCCCCTCAAGTTGTGTAGTGAGATCACCAATACCCAACTTGGATAAAACTGATTCGAATGTTCTTGCAGCAACTGCTTTTGTCAGTATGTCTGCCAGTTGGTCTTCGGATCTAACAAATGGAAGTTCGACTGTCCCATCTTCAATCTTTTCTTTTATGTTATTTCAACGTGCTTTGTTCTATCATGATGTACCGGGTTCTCTGAAATCTTAATCGCAGCTTTATTATCTCACATTAACTGAGTTGGACCCTTCAGGGGGAATCCGATTTCTTTCATTATCTTCTTTAACCAAAGTATCTCAGTAATCCCCTTAACGATTCCTCTAAATTCTGATTCAGCACTTGACAGTGAAACTACTTTCTGTTTCTTACTCCTCCAAGTCACCAAGTTACCTCCAAGAAGAGTAAAGTAGCCAACAGTTGATCGCTTGTCATTAGGATTCCCTCCCCAATCAGCATCTGTGAATACTTCAACATCAAGGTGTCCACTTTTCTTAAAAATTATGCCTCTTCCTGGTGTGCCTTTGAGATATCGAATAATCCTCATTACTGCCTCCATATGGTGCTCCTGAGGATGATGCATAGACTGGCTAACTACTCCCACCGCGTATGCAATGTCGGGTCGAGGGTGAGCCAGGTAAATCAATTTTCCCACCAACCTTTGGTACCTTTCTTTACTCGTTGGTCTGGCCCCTTCAATTATCTTTAGTTTGTGATTCACAACCATAGGAGTGTCATTTGATTTTCAATCCACCATGCCAACTTCAGCTAATAAATCCAATATATATTTCCGTTAGGAGATATAAATCCCTCTTCTTGACCTAAGAGCCTCGATTCCTAGGAAATACTTCAATCCTCCAAGGTCTTTCATTTCGAATTCCTTGAAGAGGTTTTTCCTAAGAGAGCTAATTTCTTCTTCGTCATTCCCCGTTATAATCATATCGTCGACATATATTATAAGGAAAGTGACTAATTCTCCTTTTTTTGTAAAACAAGGTATGATCCCCATTACTCTGTTTGTAGCTATACTGCTTCATTGCCATTGTAAACCTCCCAAACCAAGCATGAGGAGACTGTTTGAGCCCATATAATGCCTTTTTCAGTTTACATACCTCATTTTCTTGAAAACCATCAGAGAACCCTGGTGGGGGTTCCATATATACCTCTTCTTCCAAGTCTCCATATAAGAAAGAATTATTTACATCAAATTGATGAAGAGGTCAATCTTTATTCGCGGCTATTGAAAGTAAAACTCTGATAGTGTCAATCTTTGCAACCGGAGAGAACGTTTTAGAGTAGTCTATACCATATGTTTATGTATATCCTTTGGAAACCAATCTTGCCTTGTGTAGCTCAATGGTGCCATCAGATTTTTTTATTTTATATTAAGCACCCATCTACACCCGACTGCTTTCTTCCCTTGTGGTAACACACAATTCTCCCATGTACCATTCCTTTTTAGAGCTTCCATTTCGGTATTCATTGCCGCATGCCATTCAGTCATCTTTTTAGCTTCTTGAGCTGTTTTAGGGATTTGTTCAGAGAGAATAGTAGCTGAAAACGCCTTCGCAATCTTCGTCATTCCTTTCCTGTCCGTTTTTACCATATATGTAGAAGCACGAGGAACATGTTCCGGTGAATACCGGTCAGGAGGAACCCCTCTATTGTTTTTTGGGGGAAGAACCAAAGTTTGAGTTTCAACAAATAAAATTCCTGAAATGTCATGATCAGTAGCATTTTGTGAGTTATGACATTGTAAATTGTTTACCTCTTGATGGACATTTTCTTTGGTTGAAACGCTGGTAGTATCCATGACATTTGTTTCTTGTTGTACATTGTCTTCGGGAGAATCATTGGTGGTAAGAACTGCCTCGTCAGTCTCCTTTATGTAGGAAGAGGCGTGTTCGGTGGCGCCATCTACCGAATCTGTCGGCACATCCTCAAAGTAACTTTCATATAGCAACCAGTCGAGTGATTCACTTACTTTCTCCCCCTAAGCATGAGATTGGTGGTCAAAAAAATAATCGGATTCTAAGAAGTCACAGTCCATGGTGACATGGATTCGACGAGTAACCGGATTGTAACACCGATATCCCATTTGATGAACACCGTATCCAACGAATACACACTTTTCAGCACAAGGATTAAGTTTGTTTCGACTAGTTTTATGGGTATGAACAAACATTGAACAACTAAAGACACGAGGTGGTAAGGTCATAATAGATGGAATTGTAACTTGGGTGGCAAGCACTTGTAATGGAGTTTTTTTCCTAGACATCGGGTTGGTAGACGATTTGCAAGATACGTAGCTGTAGCAAGAGCTTCTGGCCAAAGAGAATGAGGAACTCTAGATTCAATCATAATAGCACGAGTTTTTTCAAGTAAAGTACGATTTTTTCGTTCTGAAATACCGTTTTCTTGAGGTGTGTTTGGACAAGTGGTTTGATGGATAAGACCATTTGTTTTGAAAAAATTAAGCATTGTTTGGTTGACAAACTCTGTTCCATTATCAGAATGGAGAATCTGTATTTTTGTTTTTAAATTAAGTCAAAATCATTTTGTAAAAACAAACAAATATTTCTGGTACTTCCGATTTATGTTTCATGAAGTATATCCAAGTCATTCTTGAGAAATCATCCACAAATAAAACAAGGATCTGATTTGATTGTTAGTGAAATTTGGTACTGGACCCCAAATATCAGAATGGATTAGCGAAAAAGCATAATCAACTCTAGTATTACTTTGATTAAATGAGACCTTACGATTTTTTGCAAGAATGCAGGTTTCACATTTCTCATGAATGAAATTATTTAAAAAAAACTAGGAAACAAACTCTTAAGATAGCTAAAAGAAGAATGACCAAGTCGTCGGTTCCATAACCAAAGTTTCCTTTCGGTTGTTCCGTGAGCAAGCATGGCATGTCCCTTATGAACTACCTCATCAACATAATAGAGACCTCCTTGTTCGGTACCACGCCGAATGATCTCCTTCGTACGAATGTCCTGTAAAATGCAAAAAAATGGATACATAAGAACCACACAGTTGAGTTGTTTTGTCACTTGACTAACAAATAATAACTTTAAGGATAGTGAAGGAATGTAGAGGCAGTTTTTAATTTCCATTTTTTCCGAAAAAATAATTGAACCTCCCCCTATGACTTCACAAATTTCTCCACTAGCAGTCTCAATATGGGATTTCTTTGTAGATGACATGTTACCAAAGTCTTTAGGATCATAAGACATGGTGTCCGTAGCCCCACAATCAAAGATCCAATTCATTGATTTCTCAAACCCTTTACCTCCAAGTTTTTCATAGGAGTTCGCCGCCATTCCTCCAAAACCAGTACCACTTCCTTGCTCATGTTTAGTCGGATTTTCGCCGTCACTTGTAGACGAAGCCCGTTTGACATTAGATCTGAAACGCTGGTTATTTTTCTCCTTATGAGCGTCCTCCCACCATTCTGGATAGCCAACCAGCTGGAAACATGTCTCTTCAGTGTGTTTCTTCATCCCACAATGAGTGCAATACAACTTGGATTTATCTTCTTTCTCTTTGGATCAGAATTTAAACCTCTGTGCAAAATCTTTAGCAGTCAAACCCATTCCAATTTTAATCGAGTCACTATCAGAAGAACTTGATTTTAGTATATTAAGCCTGGCCACTTCCCTTCGTATTGTAGCATATGCTGTTTCCACGGAAGGAAATGGATCCTTTTTCAGGATATCTCTCTTGACTGGTTCCAGCTTGTCATTAATCGCCATTAGCAATTGATAGAGTCTTTGTTCTTGAGTCTTCTTATTGTAGATCTGAATGTCTTCTGGGTGTTTCATAGGGTTCAGATCTCGCCTATCTATAGACATCCAGATGTTCTGCAGTTTATTCCACAAATCTTCTAGTGTATCAGACCATTGCTTTAATGAATTAGGCCTCTTATGAAGGTCAAACACCTGTAACGAATCTGTACCAGAACTGTATGTGGTGGCTAACCCATCCCAGAGGGCTTTTGCAGTGGGATATTGCGAGACATTATTCACCAAGCTGGATTCAAGAATCTGGATAATCTATGTGAAAACACATTGATCATCTTGTTCCCACCTTGTATATGTCTTGTCAGTTTTGGATAGAGGTGTCGGCTCTCCTGTAATGTGAGAACCTCTCCCCCTTTCCCCAATTGCTTTCTTCATCAGGTTTGCCCATAGGGCATAGTTGTCACCACCGAGTTTAATCCCTAGGGATAAATTCTCGGGGTTAGTTGTTTGTTGTTGTGTTCTGAGACCATTTCTCAGAATGGCAGCAATCTGCATTGTTGATTCATCAGGGATTTGACTGACCACGACTTCATTGCCAGCCATCTTTGTTGAGGATGTTCAGAATTCCCAGAATCACACATGCTCTGCTACCATGTTAACATGCACATGTTCTACGTAGCATCTCAGAGAAATAGCTGCCAGGAAGCGGCTAGGGTTTTGTGTTTATTAGAGAATCTTTTTTATTATTATATTGCAAACCCACGTAAGGCTCTCAATACATAGAGAACTTAGAGGCCTATACAAGGAAACTTAATACACTGAATATTATAACACATTATAATATCAAAACATGCTAATCTCAGTAACACACTTCCCTCCATCACCTTCATAGTCACTCTCTTCGTTTCTTGTGCACTGAATATTCTAACAAATAATATATTATTATTATTTGTTGGCTCAATATTTTAGTTGATTACTTTAATTATATTTGCCATAATAGACTAGAATACCCCAAATTACACATGATGAGACATTCCAATTTAATTTTTATTCCAATTTTAACTTAATTTTTTTTAAATATGACTTTTATCTGGTTCAAATTTATCTACCAATTTGTAAATGCTATGAGTCGTTTTTATTAAACATGTTAAAATATTATTTTATAGATATTAAAGATTAAAATTTTAATATCTAAATAAGAGAATAAATTATAACAAGATGATCAATAGGTCTTGAGATATTATAAATATGAAGATATAAAATATTTGTGGTCAACTCTCAAGTATTTATAGATGGTAGTGATTTGATGATCAAAGACGGTTGTCAGATAAAAGACGATGTTATTTTTTTTCTTCAAATTATACACCTAATCTCTCTTGAAATATGATTAGATAAAATATAGATTAACTTACTCGACTCCTCATAAAAGAAAATGTACAATTATTCTTCTTATTAAAGTTTTATTAAACTCAACATGTACAATTTAATGTCCTCATGCCCACATTAGACCACTATTCTTATTGGGCTCATATATATCCAATTAAGGGATCCTATTTTTAGATGCATATAAATCCAACTCGATATCTACACTATAATATTTATGATACTCTTGTTATTAATCATTAGTCCAGTTGACTTAATATTAATTATATATCTGAAAAATTAGAATATGAATTGTTTAAATATTCTAGATCTACACAGAAGAGACATTCCAATTTAAGATATTTTTATGATCCTTCACTTGGATTACTTCATGAACTAAAATATATCCACCAATATGTGAAATATACATGGTATTATGTTCAAAATTATCCCAAATTGCCTTCTCATTTTAGATGATAGTCAACAAAGAACTAATGAGGGTGTGTAGCTAAAGATGTAATAATTCTTACGATAATAAAGTTGTCCACTAACACCCAATGAACTTTAAATTCTCATGGATTGCAATATGGAAATGATACGATCCTGTAATAGCTATGTATTGATTTATAATTGATCATGCTTAACTGAATTTTAGATCGTTGAACTGAATATTTAAATTCAAAAAATAATAGTCAAGAAAATCATTGTACTAGTTATTAAGAGCTATGCATACACAAACAAACTAATTATATAATTTGAAACTGTACCAATATTGAACTTAAAAAAACTCATATTGATTCTAAATACCTTCTAATATAATACACACATGAAAATTTTGGGTTCATCAGAGACCAAAAATGGTAATACTTCAGTGAGTTTTTTTGCAACCATGAAATTTGTATCGATATGGTCAACCCTAATATAACCATTATGGACTATTTATGTAACAAATATGAACTTGATCTCTATACGTCTAAAAACGTTCGAGCTACTGTTGTTGTTTAAGAACATGAAACCTGAACTATTATCACATTGGAGCACAAGTTATCTTTCCATTATCTATACTTTACACAATTCTAAGATAAAGTTTATGAGTTATAGTTGGTGTGGATAATTATCGCCTAAGAGTAGGCTTGTAATTTGGTTGGTGTTTAACAGTAGTATGTGGGTGTTATGTATTTAGTGTAGAGAGTAGAGAGATAATTAAGCTGGCTAGTAGCAGTTAATTCTCATTACCCACACTTAATGTAGGTGGTTGGGTATTTATACCCTGATGTTTGGGCCCTTATGGGCTTTCGGGTCATGTTTAATGGACCCGGGCCATGTTCAAAGACCCATGAGCTTTAAGTAAGAGAGAAAGTAGCTTAGTCAAGTAGTGTTTAGGTTTTTTAGTACTTTTATCATAGTTCGAACAGTCCTATGGTCAGAGCGTTCGAAGTGGTCTGTCCGGTCCGGAGGCCTTGGACCGATATGTCCTTGTCCAGGGAGCATGCAGAATTCGGACTCATCAATAGTGTATGGTTTGATGCTTGAAATATGCCACATACGTATCCGTCATTTTGGAGTCTGTGATAAAACTCTATTTTACATAATTATATGAAATGACACCTTCAACCAGAATGAATACATAACCGGTTATAGACATCTGAATGTCTATGTAACTTGAAAAAAATACATTAGAATAACTTATAATCTCCAAGCTATCCGAGTTGTTGTATGTCAAACCGTAATTCTTGGTCTCCTTCAAATACTAGAGGATCTTCTTGAATACAATCAAATAGTGAACTTATAGATTGATCAAGTACCTCATCGATATTTCTATTAAAAATGATATGTCTGGTATGGCGCAAACGTGATAAATTCTAACAACCGAGGTGTATGACCATGTCTCCATGGACTGAATATTTGAATTTATCCTAGAACACTAACTTAGTGAAGACTTATCACTTTTGGATATAAAGTTATCCACATGTTTACTATTATTAAATCCATAACGTTGTAATTAACTCTTAATTTATTCGTTTTGCGACAAATCCATGATTCACGATGGTGATTCCTAATAACGATTCCTTATTATTAGGACCCCTGATAAAATATATACTACGCCAAGATCTTTAAATTAAAATTTATCTACATGCCTTAGTGGTATACAACAAATCTATAACGTTTGTAAAAAATATCACGTCATCGATATACAACACTATATAAATTAATTTACTATGTTGAGACACATACAGTTTTTTTGAGAGTTCATTTCAAAACCGAATGAAGTGATGATATCTAGGAAGTTATGAAAAAATTAATGAGATGTCTATTTTAGCATGTAGATGGTTTTTTTAGCTTACCCACCATCGACTAAATTTGATGAGATGTCAAAAATACCGTTTTCAAGTTTATATAATATAAGTTATTTGTGCAATATAACAACTGAGAAATGTCATTTTCACATCCATATGATGAATATCTAAACTAAAATGTGAAACCGTAACCATGATAGTCTTAAACAAGTCGTTCGAGGAGACTAGAGAAAATATATATGAATAGTCGTTCCATAAGTATAATATTTTTTACATTATGATAATTATATATATATACACATTACATATAAAATCACACTTGGATTCAAATATCAATTTGCAAACAATTTATTTCTTCACCTCATGTAATATGATAATATTTCATATCAAGTTATCTAGCATCAATTTATATTATTCCTTCATAGTCTTGATCTAAAAATTTAATTTTGAACTCTTTATAGTATCGTGTAACTTAATTGGATCATCTACAAAAATCTGAGAATATTATCTATATTTATAATAGAAAAGTATGACGCTTATTCTCTATTCTACTATATCTATGCAACACATGCTGATCAAATTGCTCAATTTCTTAGTATTTGTTGAGTTTGATCACCATTAACAAAATTAGTCATATTTTATTGAGTAAGAAGTGAAACATTTATTAAAGATACTCAATTATTTTTTATGTAGTAGATAACGCAAAACTATCTATAAGTGGAACATCAATGTCAGAGACTGAGTGATTTTGTTCTAATTCTTTATAAAAACAACATTGCTATCTAAATCCTTACCCCATACTCTACATACAAATATTTTATATTTGAGTTATTATTTAAAATATTATACATTTATCGGGAAAGTAAAGTTTATAACCCCGTAAATGGGCTGAACAACCTATAAAATGAAAGTTTTTCTAGTTTAGATTTTAACTTTTGCTCATGTGGCTTATATGGATTTTCTTTAGTGGGACATCGTCATATATGTAAGAGGTTTTCCCTTAAAAACAATTGCATGTTGTGTTTTAACTGCGATTTTTGTATGCACTCTACTAAGATGATATGTTGCATATCTAATGGCTTCTGTCATAATAAAATTGGTAGAGTGTGTGAATGATCATACTCTGTATCATTTTTTGTAAGAATTATACAATATTTATCTTTGGAAAACCAAATATGATATATTGAGGAATAATTTCATGCTTCTTTAATTAGAGAACAAATAGGCTAGGATGTTGTTTACCAAAACTGTCACATCGACTATATCATTAATCATCATGGTCTATTCTGCCGGTTTTAATCATATTTAACAAGATGTAACTTAGCTTTAGCCTTAGATGACTTGAACTTTTCAATGGCTTCAAATATATCATGAAACATATAAAAATATGAAGTATTTTCTTATTATTCGATTAAACTGTAAGGAAAGAGAAAAAAATGTATGTAAGAATTAACTTTAAGAAGTCTATTGCATGGTGGATCATGCTATTCAACAACAATATTATGATCATGTTGTACACAAACATCAACAGCTATTTTCAGGTCCTTGTGGGCGGGAGACTTACTTATATTAGAAGCAGGCTGTTGTACACCGATTTGTTGGTCATTCTGTCTTGTATTCGTAATACATGATTTTTTATTTGGTACTTGTTGGAATGATATACCTTTATCATTTTATTTGTGATTAGTCTTGCTCGATTTTTATTAAATTATCTTAATGTGTCATCAGAAAAGTATGTTTTGATAGTCCTATATTATTCTTTTTCTTATGTTTCCAGATATATTGGTTCAAAGTGTTTGGCTTGTACTAGCATATGACGGTTTTCATGTTTTTAACCAAAAATTATATTGCCATCATTAAATGTAAGGTGTAAAAATAATTCCCATTTTGAAAGCTTCATTTTCATCATCATAACTTTTTTAGTAACCTTACAATCAAATCTCAATTCTTTTTGTAAGGATTTTTCTTTTTTCTCAGATCATATGTGGCTTTCAAGATGGAATAAAATGGTGTTTTTGGCTTATTCTAGGTATTCTGGTTTTACTTTTGTTTTTCCCCAGTTTACCAATGTAAAGAGGCATGACCTGAGAAACAAGTTTTTGGACATATTTTCCTGTAAAAGAAATAAAATGAGAAAAATAGGTCAGTTATGATACACGCGGTACAGTATACTATGCAAAATCAGTGGAAGTATGATAAGTGATGGACGCAAAACCTATGCATATGTGAAACTACAACAAAAATGATAGATGTGAGACCTATGTAAATGTGTAACCAAGACAAAATGATAGATACGTAACCTATGCAAATGTGTAACCAAGGAAAAAATGATAGACGCAAAGACCTGTGTAAATGTGTAACCATGGAAAAGTGGTAGACGTGAAACCTACGCAAATATAACAAAATTTGGGAATTCTATATGTTAAAAACAGGCTAACTATGATAGATGCTAAGTGATAGATGCAAAACCTGACCGATTATGATAAATGCTAAATGATAGATGCTAAAACATACCAATATAGATGATGAGAAACAATAGCATGGTAGTTTTGATAGATGCGAAGTTTTGGACTTTGTTTCACAGTAATTATGCAGGGTTGAAGAAAATGATTAATGAGTGTTTCGTATCTTGCTAAAGTGAGACACGAGTAAGCAATATAGCTAACTGAAAAACAAATTAAATGAAAAAGATGATAAAATAAGGGTATACTGAAAAATGAATAACTAACCGAAAAAATCACCCAAAACTGATATAAATGAAGAAGGTGATGACTTTAGTAAAAACTCGAGTTTTGTGAAAAACAATAAAATTGAACTATATCTGTGAAGAACAAGATAGCCAGAACTACAATTTTATACTGTTTTTAGCGTAGATTTTATTCCAAAGTAGTTTTAAGTTTTGATCGGAAAATGAATGAAGCTTCAACGACTTCGATTTGCAATGGCAGCGAATTACAAACGAACAATCGAGACCAGGAGGATTATCGATAGAGAGAGGGATAGAAATTGCTTCAATTTAAAATTTGTATTTATATTAAGAGTAATTTTAGAAGAAAAATTGCCATATTTTAGTTTCTTCCAAGTAAAAAATTATATCATAATTATTTGAATTAGAAATGCTGGTATGAACTGGATTGATCACATATAGATATATAAATAAATATAAGTTATGCGGGTATCTGGATATTTGAAAATAGAGCGAACCTATAATCATCTAATTGACATATTGTACAATAAAAAATTAGAAATCTAAATTAACGCAAAATAAATTCAAAATATATGAAAATTTGAAAATAAAAACAGTTATCTTTCAAATAATTAATTAGTAAATATATGTTATTAAAATTTGGGAAATGTCACACTAAATACCTTCTCACCAAACTTATTATCATCTAGTACCCCAACTATTTTCTATGCCTACTAAATACTCATCTCACCAAAGTAATTCCTTTCTAATACCCAGCTAATATTTCCCTTCCTGAAATACCCTCAAATGTGTTAGTCTATTTTCTCTTCCTGTTTAAACTGGTTTCCGAAATTAGAAAAGAGGTAGTAGAAGCTGGGTTTTGTTTTTTTTCAACTTTTGTTAGTTCCTGGGTTTTGTTAGTTCCTGTTTTTTTAGTTTTCAAAGATTTCAACTTTAATCTGTTTACATTAAAGTGTTGTTTAGGTTATGTGGAGCTGGAATCCATTTTTTTTTTAAAATTTTCATAGTCGAGATTTGGTACAGGTTCTTTAATGGCGTTTACCTGCTGTTTTGGTGAAGACGATAGCTGAAGTTACTGTTGTATGTTGTTTTATACTGTATCTCGCGTGTTGTAGCTGTTAGAGTAGGTTACGCGACGCTAGATGTTCGTCGACTATGGCGCTAGATGTTCATTGACTATGACGCTAGATGTTCGTCGACTATAGACTATGACGCTAGATGTTCCTTGACTATAACGCTAGATGTTCCTTGACTATGACGCTAGATGTTCCTTGACTATGACGCTAGATAAGTTGCACTTGCCAACATCACGCAAGATGTTCGTCTAATATGGCGCTAGACGAGTTGTACTTCTCACGCTAGATGAGTTGTTCCTTGACTATGACTATGACGCTAGACGATACCTGTACTACGACGCTAGATGTTCCTCGACTATGACGCTAGATGTTCATTGACTATGACGCTAGATGTTTCTCGACTATGACGCTAGATGTTCATTGACTATGACGCTAGATGTTCCTCGACTATGACGCTAGATGTTCCTTGACTATGATGCTAGATGTTCCTTGACTATGATGCTAGATGTTCATTGACTATGACACTAGATGTTCATTGACTATGATGCTAGATGTTCCTCGACTATGACGCTAGACGTTCCTCAACTACGACGCTAGATGTTTCTTGACTGTGACGCTGGATATTCATTGACTATGACGCTAGATGTTCCTTGACTATGACACTAGATGTTCTTTGACTATGACGCTAGATAGGTTGCACTTGCCAACATCACGCGCGATGTTCGTTGACTATGACGCTAGACGCATGGGGAACATCTATAAGCTCTCGAGTAGTTATAGGGATAGCAACTGCTGGTGCCTCTTTGGTTCTGTGTTTCATTGGAGTAGGTATATATGCCATATGGCAAAAGTAACGTGAAAGTCCCTCCTAATCCTTGGCACTTCTGTAATCGTGAATCCAAAGCTAATAACACCACCAGAAACACCAAGAAGCTACAACTGTAGTTAGTGATCCAAGTCATGGATTGAATTTTCCGAGAAAATTCAGAAACTTAAACCGATAAAGAGTGAATCGAAGGTGGTGTTGCAAGACAAAAAGAGATTTAGAGAGAGAGAGACGGTGTGTACTGTCCTGTCCGTATATGTGTATGATTGTGGGGTTTGGTTGAACTGATGAAACCATTTGGTAATAAAATGGATTTCGAAACACCATATCTGATGAAAATCGAAAGATAGAAGAGAGAGAGAAAAAAATACAGTAATAAATCGAAGGAGAGAGAAGGAGATGAGTATTAATAATAACTTACTTTCTCTTTCTTCTAGTATTAGGGCTAATTGGATAAAAATATTAGTTTCTTACTACTAGTCTAAGAGTCTCATATTTGTGTATTTATTTAGGATTAAATACTTGAAAATATATTTATGGATACTTTTTTCTTAAAATTTTATAATAAAAAGAAGATAGAAACAAATTACTTTAACCGTACATGATAGGATAGGTACTTGAAAAGAATAAAATAATATATACACATAAAGCGATAATGGAATAGCTCAAAATATTTATTGCTCAATTATAAACAATTCCTCCCTTATTATAGTCGACTATACTGCTAGAGGATAAAATTATTTACTTATTCGGTTAGAGTTATTGTTTGCCTAAGCGATTTTGTGTTTTTAGATCCTATTAACTTTGACTTTTGGGTTTCTCCAAATCCTATTAACTTTGACCTTTGGGATGGTTTTGTACGTCTGATTCTTCGATATTGATTTTTGTTTTTCTAACCTTAGAAGAGAAAACACATAAATAAACGAGGGTATTTTTTATTTTTCTAACCACTAAAAACTGCGACAATAAAAATTATGCGATAGTCTATTGGATGAGTAGGTCGACCCAAAAATCCGAAATATATTATTATTTCAATTTAAACAACAATTGTAGCTATATACAATTTCATTTAGTACTTTTTTTTTTCAATTCAAAATCAATTATTTTTTCGGTTTCAATAATTATTGTAGATTTGCAAATTTTATTTAGTCTTTTCGACTCAAAAATAAATAAATTTTCTCAATTTAAACAATAGTTGTGGATATAGAAATTTTATTTAGTTTTTCTCTATTCAAAATCAACTTATTTTTCAATTGAAACAAGGTATTGTATATAAAATGCTTTATTTAGTTTTTTAAGATTTAAACAATAATTTATATATAGAAATTGAATGTGATTTTTAATTCAAAACCAATTATTTTCTCAATTCGAACAATATTTCTTAATATAATTAACTAGATGAGTCTGAAGAAACCTTTTGTTTTTTTAGATATGGTCGTAAACGAGAACTGTCACCCTTATATGAAATTTTCTCTACAAGTAATGTATAGCGTGCTGATACAAAATCTCCGCTACATATTATGATGAGTCAGTTCAATTGACTGCATGTCCAAACTTAAAACATAGTATACAAATCTGTTGCTTGGAATCCTATCTACATTGTTTCATTAATATAATATGTTTTTTTATTTTTCATTTTTTATTCAACTTTATACACTCATAATAAATATTATTGATGTCTATCTTATGTCGGATTTTAATTTTAAATAGCAAAAACAAGACATCTTTCTCTTATTGGGCCTCAACGATATAGATCATTAAACAAAAGAAGAAAAACTCACATATTTTATAAATGATAACACTCTTGATGATAGAGTGTTTTTTTGAGAGATTGGAATATTCTAACTGGATTAGTCTATATATATTACAGAAAAGGGTCCATGGATTTTATTAAGTTTTTTTCATGCTGAGTGAAATTGTTAAGGATGTGTTAGTCCATCTAAAGAAAAGCTGCATTAAATCTCAATGTGTTGAAATTCATGGTATAATTGGGAAGCTCTCCACAAGGATATACATTTGGTATGACAAAATCTTAAAACACATCATGGAAATGAACTCTATGTAGAATACTCTAAAGACACACAATGTAAAAATCTTTGAGGTGGTCATTTTTCATACATATATATATATATATATATATATATATATATGTCGTTCCCCACGCAATTAAGTATATATACCCTTATTTTCAACCTTGCGTGTGAGGATGAAACATATGCTACAGGGAGAAAATATGCTAACATGGTGCACATCGGTCAATATTGTGCTAAAAAATAAATTTAAGAAGAATACGCTTACAAGTACACAACATATAGTTCCGGACCATAAGGTATTGGCCCTAAGAAGGATTTGAATAATGGAAAAGGTATGACTTGTTTCTATTACTAGAGTCTGGATCACATGAAGAAGAAGTATGACACCTGAAAAGCTTGAATGGCGAAGAAATGTACGCCCAGTTATATTGTTAATTTGAAGTTTAATTTAGTTTTATTATCAAATGATACTTAGTGGATTGATATAGAAGTATGAACTCATGTTTATGTTTCTTTGTCGGATACACTCCAAAGCTGAAATCTAAGTAATGGGAAGATTTATATATTTACTGTTGAGGTATGTCTGTGCCTTATAGAGGCCATTTACAGCTTCTATCTAGTTTTAACTACTATACACATGTTATATTTGAATTATGTTTCATATTTACGTTCTTTTAGAATAACCTGATTTCATTTTCTTTTTTAGAAAAATTTAGTTACGTTTGCTCCTTTGATAACAAATAATTTCATCTATATTATAACAATGGATGTGTTGTACAAGTGTTATTGATAGCAATGATAATTTATACATACTCGATAATATTGTAAATTACCACGTAGAAATGTATTATTTCATAAAAAAAACTATTGAATTTAAGCTTATATCTGTCACATGCATTTAGGCCATATCACTAAAAAAGAACTGACAAGATTGTTGTTGATAGTCTTTTAGTCCCTCTTGATTACACCTAATGTTGTTGTGTAAGGAAATATCCTAAGGTTACTGTTTTTTTGAAGTAGAGGATGTTCATACTCATTTGATATTGAATAAATGAATGCTCATACTCCCATTGATATTGTTATTGAAAACCAAGATGTTCCCCATGTTGGTATTGTTGTTGTGAAAGAATAAAATCCTGATATTTCTGCTGTTGTCAAAAAACAGGATCCTAATATTATTGTTGCCAAAGAACATGATCCTAATGCTTCTATAGATGTGGTCGATGATGATAATATTATGAGTAAAAACAATGAGGTTTTTAATGCAATACAAGTGACCCAGATGGTTGCTAAAGTATCTATTGTTGTGGACAAAGATGTGATATAGATTACTCAAAATTAACAAAAACTATCATAAAAAACCTATGTATTTTGACATGTATTTTGTTGCGTACAATCTTTTTTTCTTAGATATCGTAATATTATAATAATTTTATTTATATAATGTATATCTCATAGTTGCATGGCATACTATATCGTTTCTCATCTATCAAAGTTGCACTAGTTTTGCATATATCATATATGTTAATGTTTTAACATCTATTATTTAGAATATATATCATATTTACTCTGCTTTTGCAACTATTATGGTTACCCTTGTTTCACATATAATGTATAATTTTTTTGTAACAGATCATACCGCTGAAGTCCAAAAAATTAAAACGTCACTAGTTAGTGACTTAGATCCAGCTCTTGAGAAGGAAATTATAAGGATTACAAATCATATACACAAGAAACAAGTAAGAGAATTATGTTTCCTCTCTTCTGGAATATTTTCTCTTATCTATAATCTTTATATATAATCTCTAATCTTTTCTCACAAATATAATTGTCTATCACTTATCTAGTTTTGCATAATATGGTTTAACATCTATCATAGTTCCCATGGTTTACTATGATATCGTTTCTCATCTATCATACTTGTCCTAGTTTAGCATCTATCATAATTACCATGATTTAGCATAATATATCGTTTTTAATGTATCATAGTTACGATGGTTTGTCATCTATCATAATTACATTGGTTTCTCATCTATCATAGTTGCAATGGTTTCTCATGTATTAAAGTTGCACTTGTTTCTCATCAATCATAGTTGCACTGGTTTCTCATCTAGCATAGTTACGTTAGTTTCTCATCTATCATAGTTGCACTAGTTTTGCATCTATCATAGTTACACTGGTTTCTCATCTATCATAGTGGTACTGGTTTCTCTTTATACATCGTTTCTCATCTATCATAGTTCTAATGGTTTTGCATTTATCACAACTTACATAGTTTCCCCTGGTTTTTCCTCGTAATTCACCGTAATATGTTGGCTTTTGCATTTTTGAAGAAATAGTTGGATGAAGGGCCTTCATTTTAACTATATTTGGATCCTACTCAATATCAAATCCATAATGAACTCCTTATCATAGGAATTGCCAAAAAATAATGGAAATTTACAAACAAAGTCACAAAATCAATTGAAATAAAACAATATTACAAATTAGAAATGATTCAAAAATGATAAAATAGCGAAACTCCAATGGTATGGTCAGTTCCAGAGATATCATGATCGAATATGTTTGGTAGTAATATGATGGAGATATTAGCTCAAGAGGAAATCAACTCTAACGTAAAAGTTAAATTTCCATTTGTTTTGCTTGCCTTGCTTCCCATTACACAAATAAAATAACTCTTAGCTTTCACTTTTGACAATATTGATAATAGATGGTTATATGTATACTTACCTTAATCAACACGATTTTGAAATACCAGTTCTCGATTATCGAGGAGAATATATATTCCAATAAGATACATAACTGTAAGTGTAGTGGTAAGATTAATATAATTTTACAACACATCTAAATATTATTAATAAACAAAAAATATTTCTAAATATTATTGCTTCAATATAGCACATGCTACACCAAATTATGGATGTAACACAATATGTTGACAATAAGTTACAAGGCGTCATAAAATCTTACACCATCGTTCCACTTTTGACACAGGCACAACGAGGGACAATTTCCCATTGGACGTTAGTGGTAATAGATGTCGAAAATGGATCAACAGTAAATCTAAACCTATTGTCAAGACATCCAGATCCAATAAAAGAAGTGCAGATTGTTCTAATGTATTTGCATACCATATATATATGTCTCTCATCTAATTTATTTTTATGTCTATTGAATTACAAACTTAATAGCTTCAAAGAAAAAAAAACATTTTATCAGCAGAAGCAAACATAAAGATTATATGTTAATTAAATACTCATAAACAAAATAGTGGAAGAATTGATTGTGGACTAATGGTTTGTGAATAACTTAAAGATTACGTTATACATGAAAAAATTAAACTAAAAAAACCTTATGATATTGCATCATTACGAAGAGTAGAAATGGTTTACATGTTTCTTAATAAATACTCCCTCCGTCCCAAAATATATGTTGTTTTAGGAAATATTTTTTGTCTCACAATACATGTCGTTCTCGTTTACTAATGCAAATTTTAAAATTATTTATAATCATCAACCAATTAGACTCTTTCATTTTTCTACTTTTTATAAAAAAGAGGTGTAATTATTACCTTCCTTAATACCCGTGCATAACCTTAAAACGACATGTATTTTGGGACAAAGGGAGTATAAAACTAACAAATTTTGGGACGATATTTTGTAATATTTATAATATTTTTTTTGTAATGTTTATTATAAATGTTTGTTTTAGTGTTTGTTGACAATTAATATTTTTTTGTGTTGAATTATTTTATAAGCGTATCACATCTTTGACCATTTTTTATATGAAATCCCACATCTATCATATATAAAAATGCAATGGCTTCTCATGTATTATATCTTCTTGTTGGCCTAGTTTCACGTCTATCAAATATATAAATAAAATGGTTTCGCATATGTCGTCATTTTTAGCTAAATTTCGCATATATCGTTAATTTTGTATGTTTGGTTTCACGTCTATCTAGTCTTTCATTATTTTTGTTGGCCACTTTTCGTATCATCTGGTCTAATTATTTTTCTTCATGTAGTTAATATTTATAGAATTTCTCTATTTTGAAATTAATATGCTTTACCATCCTCCCATCTCTTTTCTCATATGAAAATTTAAACTAGTAACTAATATTTGATTGATTATTTACTTATATGATTTGAAAAAAGTATATGTACTCATGATTATTTTGAAATAACTATAAATGTTCACAAAAGCCAGCAAGATTTAATTACTGTGCATGTTTCTAAACTTTTTAACTATAAATTTAAGTTCATATTTTAGGCTTTCATACGCAAAATAAAAGTGTTATTTAAAAAAATAGAACCTTTAGTTAATTATTATTAAAATTATGACCACATTTATAATGATTTATCCCCACTTCATTTTTACCAGATTCAAGGGAAAATTGGAAGATGATAACGATATAATAATTTTCTTTATCTTCTTGTGATGATGATTTTAGTTTTTTTGCTCAGGATCACTATTTACCTGAAAGCTTCAAACTTTCTAAAGATAAAGATGATCTAGTTACTGTCCATTAAAAAAGAAAGAGTAAATTTACTAGTATTTGAAGAAAATGAAGATGATAAAAGGGCTGAAGGAAGAAGAGTCTGAAGTAAAAGACTCTGAAGAGGAGGAAGAAAATTCTAAGCAAGAAGACTTTAAAGACGATGAAGAAGAATCTGACTAAAAGTTGGATGTTTTTTCTTTTTGTTATCAATAGTGTTTATGTATGTTCCTGGATAAGAAGAGTCTTTATACAAGTCTGACTAAGAAGACTATGTTTTTACTATTTGTTTTCAGTTTGTGTTCTATTGAACTTTTATGTATTTCTTTTTTTCGTTATGAAGTTTATACTTTTTATTCTCTGTTTATATATTTATTTATTTATCCTTTTATTTATTTTTCACTCATCTATCAAGAAGAGTCACTGATAAAAGTCTCACCGGATTAACATCTATCAGAACCATGCATTTTTGTTATGAAAGGTTTTGCATCTATCACCATCCAAAATGTATTTGTTATGACTTGGTTTATCATCTATCAAACCAATGTATTTGGTTTGACAAGGTTTTACATCCATCACAACCTAATATATTTGGTTTTGACCGGGTTTAACATCTATCAAATTCATATTTTTGGTCGTGAAAGGTTTCAAATCTATCACAACCAAATATATTTCGTTATAATACGTTTCACATTTATCAAACCAATATATTTGGTTATACCTCTTTTTGCATCTTTCGTGTATCACAAAGGTTTGCATCTATCATGTATTATAACAAATTTCACAAATTTCATTATTAATCTATTTTGATTATGAAAAAAGTTAGAAAAACTAAAAGTATCAAAAATTACATCAATCTTACTAAATGTCTACACATGTTCGTCTATTATGACAATATTTTCAGACAGTTAGAACACATTATCTTCCGGGTACCTAATTCTCCTTTTGCTGGATTTTGTTTCTTATTAGGTCTTCAAGGTCTCCTTTTTAAAGCTGGAGAAAGTACATCTGGAGAAGTTATTGAAGTACATACTTGACCAAACGTAGTAAACGCAGTTACGCAATATGAATATGTTGCCTTATAAGAATTTACAAAATAGCATGACTTAACATATTTCATAGGATTCGCATATATATAAAATAAGTAAGCTAAAGTATGAAAGCATAAGAAACACTAATGCTGCCATACATCACAAGAACAAGTACATACACTAAGATCAACAACCATAGCAGGATCACAAAACACTTCGTGTAAAAGAGGAGTAGACGAATGATCTATCCATGGACGACCTTGTTCGATATTGCCTTTAAATGTTTTATCAAATTCATAACACAAATCACTAGTTCAATATTGAGCATCAATAAAATTTCTCAAAATTTAGCTCATCAGTAAAACTCTAATCTTGTTAACTAACTCCAGTATAGACAAACCACAAAACTATTTGATTTTATTTTTAAAAGACTCAGCTAGAGTAGAAGCCATAAAACCACAAGCATATTTATTGGAAGGTAATTATCACAAAAACTAACAAACTTGTGACCTTATTGTTTATGAAATTTGTTAATATATTGAATGTACAAATTCTGACTAGCGGCATTCGCGCATGTTTTAAACATGTGAACCATCATATCTTTAAATGTTGTCAATGTACCACTCAAAGAATAACCTCAAATTATTTATAAGATGATAAATATAATGTGCATGACAACAATATGGAAATATAGCAGATACAACACTAACAATACCTAAATGACGAAACGTGTTTTGTCGATCCGGAAAATGGGTTTTCAACATCTCCAAAAAACAGAACCACTTTTCAGTATCTTCAGTTCTAACAATACCATATACAACAAGGAAAATGCCTACAAGAAATATATGGAAAACATATTATAAATAATTGATTATAACTAGTTTCGTGGCTATCAATTTAGTTATACCGTCAGGTTTCGTGTATATTATATTAATTATGTAAAGTTTCACATTTACAATTTACTTAGATCGTTAGGTTGCGCATCTATCATATTAATTATGCAAGATTTCACATCTGTCATATTTATCCATGCGTGGTTTCACATTTTTATATATACCATAATAAAAAATAACATGTTTTAAAATATAAAAAACAGTACAAAACAAAAACTCACCATTGTTATCATCTTTAGCTATGACAGATAGTAACACCCTTTTATATTTCCCTTTAAAAAAGTTCCATCAATAAATAAAACTGGACTAAAATAATTGAAACCATGGAGACGAGAATCGAATGCTACAAAACAATGCTCGAAGATATTGGTTTTCAAAGAATACTTCAGTATGTAATCACTGTTGCTATCAAGAATATTTTAGGTTTTAAAATAACTATTAAGTAGTTTATAGGAAGTAGAGCTATTTCGATATACAACCATCTTAGCTTTCTCTAAAACAAGTCATGAAACACGGTAAGAGATATCTAAACCACAGTTATTTTTTAAAAATGAATTGACATTTGTAGTTGTAACGTCAATATTCCTCCTAACACAATCACGTATTTCATTCGCAGTCAAATCCGATGACAAATGCTTTCTATTATCATTGCAAAAACCAGTCCCACAAGTATGAGGTTGGACATACTTTCTAAAAATAAAAAAAAACCAATAGACTAATCTTTTTTAGCATAAAGTCTCCAAAAAAAACCCTTTGAATCTTTTTTTTGTGCAATAAACAATTAATCTTTGTTTATTATTATACAAATATTTGAAAGTAAAACCTTATTGTAAAGCCAACCGACTAACAACTAATCTTAAACCTACCACACTCTCTTCAAAAACATGTCCAACACCACTAATTTCATTAGCCCAACCAACAGTAGCAAATGATTCGTTCTTATGACAAATAATATTAACACAAGAGCTTTGACCAGTTTCTCTATAAATAAAATCTTCATTTTAAGCTTCATATATACTTTGAGCAGTTTCTCTAACAACAACATCACCTTCAACATTTATAGTAAAAGTTAAAACATCCAAAGTATCAACAAATGATACCAAAGACAACACATCACCATCACAACCTAAGATAACGTTTACAAGGTCACCACAATAATATCTTAATCTACTTAATTTTTTTTAACAAGATCTTCAAAATCATCAAACAAACCAAGATCATAAATTGTAAGTTTTTCATATAGTTTAAAAATACACAATCCACTTCTAGACATTGCATACTTGCATTCAAAAGAAAAATACACAGGTTTTGCATATATCATTATAGTAAAAAATAAGTTTCACATCTATCAGTACAAAGACTACACGTGTTTCGCATCTATCAAAAAATCATAGGTAGAGCAACTATTGTTACAAAAAAATGCACAGGTTTCACATCTACTAGTACACAAATTAAAAAAGGTTTCGCATGTGTCAAAATTCATCTTCTTCGTTTATGGTGTAAACCTATTCTCAAATTAAATTTCCACAATCACAAAAATAGACTAAATATGATAAAAACCTTACTAAAATAAAACATTTAAACTACAAAAATCATAGTAATAATAGATAAAATACCTAAAATTACGAAAAAAACAGAGACAAAAAACTCAAAAACAAATTTGTAGAAAAATCAAATTAACTAAATAGAAATAAAAAATCAAACGTTGAAATTAAATAGAAACACAATCAAAATTGAGAACTACAAATAAAATCATACGAAACAAAACAAAGAATCGATCGTAACATGTTATTATTATGATACTGTAAATCGATCGTGAACTAGAGAGAGAAAGAAACATCGAAAAAAGTTGAAATAAAAAAAATATTTTATATAAATAACTAGGGGTATTTAAAGTATTATAGATTATAATTGGATCTCATAGAGTAAACAGAGCAGTTAATTGGGTATTTTTTTATAAATACATGAAAAAATGGATAGTAAGTAGGTAATATTTTTTGTTTTATTGTTTTAAATGGTACTAAACCCACCTATATATCCGTTTTATTAATATTTTCATATATTTTTTTTATATTTTTAATAAGCGTCTTTTATTTTTTTGAATAAAATAAAGTATTCTCCTCTTTTATATTTTCTATGATCTTTTAGTTTTTTTATATTCCAAGATCTATCACAAAATACTGTTCATCTCTTTTTATATATATCATCCCACCACTTCGATAGCTGCATTTATAAAAATTCAACCCTTTGATTAGTAGTGGATAATTTTATTAAAATAGATTGAACTCTTATTTTTTTACAACAAATATATCTATAAAAAAGTGAGATTAAAGGTTTGTGGTTTGAATAAAAATATAAAATGTTATTTGTCAGAAGATGTAGTATTTTTATTAATATGTGCTATTTTGTGTTATTATAATAATATATTATTATTATTATTATAATAAGGAAAATAATTTTTGGTCCAAAGGTTTGTATGTCTTACAAGTTGTAGAATAATCCCAAGCCTTATAAAGAGTTTCATGTATGGATGGGTAAATGAAGCTCCACAACCCTATTCGGTATAAATATAAAGAATCACCCTCTTAGATGCCCAAATTTCTATATAGCTCAAATGGGGATGTAGCTCAAATGGTAGAGCGCTCGCTTTGCATGCGAGAGGTACAGGGTTCGATCCCCTGCATCTCCAAATTTATTTTTCAATTTTTTCTAATGTGTTTTTTGTAATTATATTGTTGACTTTTGACTTTTGACTTTTGACTTTTGACTTTTTATAAAGATACACGATATTCGATATACTTGATGTTTTTTGTCAGTTTGTTTGTTCAATTTTGAACTTGTCAATTATGTTTCTTTTCGTAAATTCAAGATAGATAATAATAATGATAGCCTATAAGAATGATATAAGACACCGCTGACCATTCCATAATGAGCCCAAAACTGGCTCTCGTAGAATTGGTAGATGCATATAGAGAAAGAAAGTTATGGTAGATGCATATAGAGAAACAAAGTTACTAAAGAGTGGATGATAATAAATTCCAAGAAAGTATAATGAATTTTCACCCTTAAATAAGATGGTGAATCTTTATATTTACAGTGACCAAAATGGTTTGTTGAGATTTATTGAATTGGTAGATGCATATAGAGAAAGAAAGTTACTAAAGAGTGAATGATAATAAATTTCAAGAAAGTATAATGAATTTTCACCCTTAAATAAGATGGTGAATCTTTATATTTACAGTGACCAAAATGGTTTGTTGAGATTTATTAACCCATCCATACATGGAACTCTTTATAAGGCTTAGGATTATTCTATAACTTATAAGATATACAAACCTTTGAACCAACAAATGTTTCCTTTTATATATATATAAATTCCAAAATTTATTTTTGTTAGATAATCGTATAATCTTCTCACACCTGTATATTTTTCTTAATACATTTGGTATTGTCAAAATCTCATAATTTAAAAAACTTAATAAAACTTTCATAAAAGGATGTTCAATTCTAAATTTAGGTACTTAACAAAATTGTTTATGCAAAAGTGGGGATGTAGCTCAAATGGTAGAGCCTTCGCTTTGCATGCGAGAGGTATAGGGTCTGATCTCCTAAATCTCCAATTTTTTTCTAATGTGTTTTTAGTAATTATATTGTTGACTTTTCATAAAGATACACTATAACTCTTAATTAGTATTTAGATAATAGATATCCATGATATCTAAAATTTCCAAACATATCACGAAGTTGTTTAAATGAAATATTAACAATGATATAAGATACCGCTAACCATTCCACGATGTTGTAGGGAATGATCCATAATGAGCCCAAAACTGGCTCATATAGAATTGATAGGTGAATATAGAGAAAGAAAACTACTAAAAGAGAATGATAATAAATTCCAAGTAAGTATAATGATTTTTCACCCTTAAATAAGAGGGCGACTCTTTATATTTATAATGACCGAAATGGGTTGTTGAGCTTCATTAACTCATCCATACATGGAACCCTTAATAAGGCTTATGATTATTCTACAACTTATAAAACATACAACC
Organism: Limnanthes douglasii subsp. nivea; assembly: GCA_036936605.1. Taxonomy (NCBI): domain Eukaryota; kingdom Viridiplantae; phylum Streptophyta; class Magnoliopsida; order Brassicales; family Limnanthaceae; genus Limnanthes; species Limnanthes douglasii. The sequence continues at coordinate 170,497,471 of JAUPFV010000003.1, forward strand.
GGTCTAAGACTAAACCTTTGGACCAACCAACGTTTCCCTTATAAATCTATATATATTAATTCCAAAATTTCTTTTCGTTTGATAATCGTATAATCTTCTCAAACCTGTATGTTTTTTGATACATTTGGTATTGTCCAAATCTCATAATTTAAAAAACTTAATAAACCTTTAATAAAATGATGTTCAAATCCAAATTCAGGTATTTGACACAATTATTTTATTTGTGCAAAACTTTTACCAAATTTTTAATGCTAGAGTTTGGCTATTTTAATGTTCATAATTGTTTTTGTGACCTTAATGTATTGATATATAATTTTGCCATATAAGGTCTATTCTTCCTTCTGTTATCCGTTGTACTCTCTGACAGACAAGAAACAACAAACAAACAAACAAGGAACAACAAACAAATTGAGAACCTAGACGCTTCCGCTGTAATGGCCATCTCACATATAAAACACTATATCCATAAATTGGATATGGCTAACCTTACCAATAGGGAATCCTGGATAATAACTCAAATTTGGCCTTTAAAATTTTGACTATTTTCAACATTTAACTCATAAAAGAAGAATCAAAGCTCTTCATTGGCATCCTCTTATTGATTCATCCCTAAATCTTAACACTAATGCTTTATTCTTGCAATCTGGGGAAGCTTCAGGCAGTGCTATAATACGTGATTCTAAAGGACATCTTAAGGCTGCTATTGGAATCCCTTATGGAAAACTCAATCCTTTATTTGCTAAAACTCGGGCACTCCTAGATGGACTAATTCTTTGCAGCCTAATGAAAATTTATGACCTTGAAATAAAGACTAATTCTCTTATTCTTGTAAATATATTACTTACTAACAAATGACCATGGTTTTTACTACCTCTATTTAATTGTTGCAGGTCACCAATCACTTCAAAAATGTCAACCGCTTATATACATAGAGTAAAACACAGTAGCGGACTGACTTGTTGTTATTCTCTCTACTGTAAATAGACTCCCGGTAAACCATAAGTGTACTGTATCCCTATTGTACTGCTGATTATTATAATAATAGTTCTTGAGATGGCCTACTGCCATTCAAATCGGAAAAAAATATGTGTTAAAATTACAATATGCCTTAAAGCATCTAAGACCTACAATGACATTAGGAGATCAACCGAAATTATAAAGATGGTTAATTCACCTTAAATACATTTTTTAATCAAACTCATTTTTCATTTAATACCCATAAATTTGTAATGAAGATGAAGTCCAACTCAATTTTATTTCGAGAACTTGTACAATTTCCTTAATATATAGTCTATTTTTTCAATATTTAGTACTGTTTCTAATACATTAAAAATATAACTACTTTTGATTAATCCTTATAACTATTTTTTAACATATAATTAATTAGTCCCTATTTTCATTTAATAGACATAACTTTATAATGAAAATAAACTCAAACCCGTAAAGTTTTCAAAAACTTGTAGAACGTTTTTAATAGATGTTTTTTTTTCAGAATTAGTTATTTTCTAATATTTTAAAATATAACTAATTTTGTCCTAACACTTTGAAAATAATAATTTATTTTTATTATGTATGTTTCACTTTTTATAAATAAAAACATCAATAATTCTAATTTGCCAACTCAAAATTGGTGGTAGTTTCTCTAGATGATATTAGGGTGAGAATGAAAGATCATTTTCAAGTAACTGCTAAAACATGAAAGCATCATGATATTCGTACATGACTATCAACAATCGAAAATTTAACGCTTAATTTTTGTTTAAAAGTTTTATGATCATATAACTTATTGGGTCTCTATTTGTTATGACTTTGACTATACTATGATATAGAATTTGATTCAGATGAAATAATGAATATTTTAGATGTAATACTTTTAAGACCATATAAATACTGGAAGTGTGATATGCACGTTTATTATAAGTTATTTCGAGATAAAATGATGTTTTAGCCAATCCACCGTTATAACTTATTCACAATAATGAAAAGTTAATTTTTTACTGCTGTGAGTTTGATACATAAAAGTTTAAGATCAATAATTTTATTTTTCATATTATAATTTATAATACTTCAATACTTTGTCTTTTTTATTTATATATGATATCAATTAACTATTTTTAATTTTTAAAATATGAGTCTTTAGTCAATAAATAAATATAAGGAAAAAAAATGATAAAACATAATAGATGAACAACACAGTTTTCTTATAAAATTGCATAAAAAAAAGGGTTATATGTTTCCTGAAATTGAAAATTTTAAAGAAGTATATGTACATCACAACCAACCATTGACTTGAGACTTATATGTAAGTAAAAACATTGTTATATATATATATATATATAAAGTATATTATATATTTTTAAACATTTGACAATGAAAGAGAGTTTGATGAAGCTAAAACTAAAAACTTATCAAATTCCCCAACATAAGATCCATACTTGATCTGATGGGAATTGTTTTTGGAAATAATGACTTATATACTTGGTAAAAAGTGAAAAACAAGGATTAGAAAGAACATACGAATGTCCTTCTAGTTCTGAAGATAGTTTATCTTCCTAAACATCAATTTTATAGGATGACCATTGAAAATATAAAGCATAACTTCATGGTTAAAGTTAAATGAAGCTCATAAAAAATCAAGCAAAATGAGGTTTTGAATATGCATAAACATAAGGAACGTACCTCATTGACAATTTTGTAAGTAAGAAGATGTAAATTGATAGATGGCCAGCATGTTTGGTCGGAGGGATGGACCTCGGAGGATATATGGTAGTTATAGAATTTAGTTGTACTCGGTTGGCTGCAATGCCCTTTGTGCTCACTATATAACCGAAGAATATTCCGGATCGAACTCAAATGTGCATTTTTATGGATTCAATTGCACGTTAATAGCCTTCAGATTACAAAACACTTCCTCTAAATTGGAGAAATGATTTTCATCTCTCGTGATTTTTGCTAACATGTAAACAATATATACTTCAACCTTCCTTCCGATCTGGTTGGCGAAATATTTGATTACTAGACATTGATAAGTAGCGCTAATCCAAATAGTATCACTTTGTAGCAATGAAACCCCCTTACCAGTTATGGATATGGTGTTATATTGGTCTCTCAGATCCATTTGTATTTACTTATACCCAACAAATATATCCATAAATGATAAGAGTTTACTTTCCAAACTTGAGTCTATCAACTGGTTAATTAGAGGGACAAGAAAAAGATCATTTGGAAATCCCTATTTAAATCTGTAAGGTTTACATATATTTTTTATTTATCATTCTTCTTCTTAACGATTACTGGGTTTACCGTTTACAAAAGGTAGTAAGACTCTCTAATGTGCCAGAATTATGTTAACCGATCTACCACTCCCATAATTGCTTTAAACTTTTGGACGGAGAAAGCTCTTCATTTTTGAATGATGGGACGTATATTAGGTTATACTGCAAGTTTATGAGAAATAATACTCGTAGGTACTCATTTTACGTCCTCGATAAATTAGGAAAATATAGAAACATTCTTCGATAATAAGCGGGCCCTGATCTTCAAATTTCTTTCTCTCGGGTGTTAGCGAACTCAGAGTCTCACTTGAATCATCTAAAACATCTAAATATGAGGTAGACTATGATAACCGATATTCTCTCTTTGTTTCAGCAGTTTTGATTGTCTTATGAGTCATCACAGTAACATAACATTATATTTCCATTTTTTAGCTGTTGTGGACAACTCCAACCTCACTCCCGATTACATGTTTCAGACATTGGTGGACCTTTGAAGCAATATCATGCATTCTTGACAACGAAGACCTGCCAAAAATTGCATTATACAAAGTAGGTCCATCCACCACTATAAAAAAAATACTTGTACCATTTTCTTGAATGGTCATCGGCCTAACAACATATTCCCTTAGAATTCTTCGATTACATTAGTAGTGATTTAACGAACCCCACTATTTTCCTATATAATCGGAGTATGGCATAAAGGTTTTCTATTTTCTTGTAAGTGTACATGAATATGAGTTTTTTGAACTGCCCGTATCAATTAGGATCCTTAGGATACCATTTCATTCAATAGCCGCTCTGATTACTACGCCATCCTCGTGAGGTCCAACAACCTCTCTCAAAACATCATCATTGAAAAATAATCATCAGATCCTGGTAAATGTGGATTGACATTCCTCCATCTAACTAATTTTCTAAACTTACACCATGCCTCTTTCACAAATAATGAGAGGCTCTTGATACAGTACCCCCAACAAAAAAATAGTCAACGATTCAAAGAATTCACACAAACGTTTAACATTCCCCTCATTGTTGGGTTCATCATTACCAGAATACTCCTTCGGTTTGGTGCAACCTCAGTTTCCTACCTTCAGACCATAGCATGATACGCATCGGTACCTGATACCGACCCTCAGACTGTGTTTTAATAAAAGTAGTTATCATATCATTCTCAGTTAGGGTTTAGATAACATGTTTCAAAGTTATGTAGTCTCTTGTATCATGACCTACATCATTATGATACTTTCTTAACCGATAATTCAGTCATTTCTTTAGACTCTGAATCAAAAGTGGTTTTCTAAACTTAACAAAATTATGCATCTTATAAAAAATATTAGCGACACTTTTTGTTGATTCAACATATGATGTTGGCGTTGGGGTTGTTGATTTACCCTAGGTTGAGGCAATATCTAATTTGTAACTTTCAGGTGAAAAGTAGTTGTTGTTTGAGGTTGAAAGTTTTAGACCTGTTGCTATTAATAAACCAAGGCAGTATACAGTGGGACATGTCTTTGGAAATTGATTAACTTTAACCTTTTTTAGTCTTCCACCTTGATCTTCTCATTGACGTGAGCTAATAGAGCCTCGAATGGCAAGGTTTTTTTCTTGGCAATTACTACTTGTTGATAACAATCATTCATACTATTTTTCGTAAGAATAAAATATTTCGTGTAATCTTTTAAACTCTCCCCAACAAACTAGTGGTACTTGATTATTGTATCTTCATTATCCTCATCTCTTTACTCCTCACAAAATCTTGTCTAAATACTGTCTAGAATATAAGTTTTTGATAGAACCTTGTGAAAGTCAGTTATATCACTCTAGAGAACTGTCTTTGAAAGTTTGAAAGAAAGTTTGACGTATAAACTTATCATCATCGTTATAATTTATCATAAAGTTTTTAAGCTGCTCTACATGATTATTTGAATCTCTATTCTCATCAAACTTTTCCATTTTGGATATATCAAACCGCTTCAATAGATGTTCAGAGATAATTTCAGTAGATAATGAAGACTGCCTCCAATTATATCCATGACTATACTGGTGGCCATAATTAGTTGTCGCATAAAGAGCATGGTCAGATGGAAATGAAAAATAGTTATTTGCTTGGTAAAACTCTGGTTCCCCGAGCGCAATCGTAATAAATTGGATTTTCTTGAATTTGTACCATAGTTTGTTGTTGGACCGAACCTTCCTTCAATTGCTACTATATCTTTGCCCTTACGAAGCTCATGCTTATCCAATGTGTCATGTTATTTTTTTTTACTTTTGCTCTCGCTCCAGGCTTTGTTATCGACTGGTGTACCTCTTCGAATAATGCTTACCACCATAATTGTTTTTCTTTTTGTAACGGTGATCTTTATGTATAAAAAAAAGAAAATCCCTCAAAAGTAGAAATAAAGTACTTACTAGATTCTGGAAGATTGTAGTGATACCTTACCCTTTTCCTTTTTTTAAGGAATAATGAGTATTGTTCGATCATAAAGGTTTTCTTCGGTATTTTTCTTGGTATTTAAAAGAACACGACTCAACATCTTCTCCTTTGGAACCTTGTTCTTCCCTAGGTTTTTAGATTTTCGAAAGTATTTTTTTGGTTGAATACACATTGTTTCTTTTTGTGATTTTAACGCGACGATTTTGTCACACAATCGATCGCAATGCTCCTTTAGGAACAATTATTCTTGATTTTTTTGTATTGATATTGTGTTGAGCCTCTCAAGGAAACTTGCTCGACCGTTCTCCGGCCGTGACTCCTTTGGTTACTATCACAGGACCCATCTGCATCTTAGAATGCATCCATCGCTAGATTATGAAAACGAACCTAACACACCTAAGATTTTGGATCGTTGTATTTGGGTACCTCTTTGGGCTCCCGCTATGATCGCCACTGATGTTAAAGATATCTAATTGGTATTTGATGAGGGCGGAATCCGCCGATCCAAGCAATAGGGGTAAAAATGCAGTAGATAATAGTTGATGGGATTAATCGAGTGTTTAAAGTCTTTCAAGGACTAATTTACAACAATGTAATAATAAGAAGGGCTTCATTGAAATGCAATGAACGGCCCACTAGTAGGTTAAATGGGTCCACCTTATTTTACTATAAAAGGATGACCCACTTGCCCAAAAAAGGGGTATTGAATATTACTTTCTCAGATTCTACTTTATCTCTCTACACTTTCTCTCTCTAGTCATATCAGGTCCCAGATCCAAAATATATTCTTTTGACAGCAATTCACTCATCATTGGCGCCGTCTTTGGGAACAGTGATACCGAAAAGGAATCTTCTGTTCTTTAAAAATCACACTGTACGGGATGAATAGCGAAGCGACGTTGGAGAGGGACGGTAGGGAGGTCGTCCGAGCCGCTGCTGGGTCGGAAGACGCGGGAGCTCCCGGTCGGGAGTGGAACGGCGGTCGGGATAAGCGGTCGACCCTGATTATGACCCGAAAGCAGTTGCTCGAAGATATAGCCCGGTTAGAAGAGGAGCGAGAGCGGGCACTGGACGAAAAAAGGATTCGTGAGGGGAAGGGCAAAGAACCCGCCCTGGACGATCGGGAAGCGGCTGGTCGCGGCCAAGCCTCGCGGGCGGAGGTTAGACCTGTAAGGTACTACCGAGGTTCACCTCCCGATGACGAAGAGGCCGTCAAGGTTCGTCGGAACCCGGACACCCATCGGGCCATAACGTCGGACTATCCCTCAGACGATTCGTCCGGCGAGGAGTACCTGCGCCGGGAGAGAGCCCAACGGACGCGAAAGAATCGGTCCCAGCGCATTCGAGGGTCCAGGGAAGACCCTTCGCGGTACAAAAAGGGCGGCACCGATAAGCTGACCCCTGTGTCCTTTGAAAAGGAAGGAACGCACGTCGCCAGCCGCGGAGAGCGAGAAATGTTGCCACCAATTCCTTGGCAACCAACGAACAGCCAAAACCATGGATACCGAATAAGCAGCCAGTTCGTCGGCCCAAGAACCGAGGGACTCTATGAAATCGGGACCGAGGGTCTTGGGGGAGGAGCTTTTGAGCTCGGAGTCAACTGGAGAGCCTCCCCGTTGTCTGACGAGATATTAGCGGGACCGCTCCCGAGGCGTTTCGACATTTCCAAACTGGAAAAATACGACGGGAAAACAGACCCGGACAACCATTTGGAAGCCTTTAAGAACTTTATGCTGAGTTTCGACAACGATGATAAGCTCTTATGTAGGGCTTTTTCTATGACATTCAAAGATAGGGCCTCGAAATGGTACAACCGATTGCCGCAGGGGTGCATCAGGAACTTCGGGACTTTCTGGGCAATGTTTAGACAGCACTTCGTAGGAAGTAAGAGTTTCCGTGCTAATGGAGATACTATCATGAACTGTCGACAGAAGCTAGGGGAAAGCCTAAAAAACTATACCAGGCGGTTCATCGATGCGAAGACCGATCTAGACCATTGTGAAGAGAACGTGGCCCTAACGGCGTTTCGATTAGGCCTGCTCCCAGGGCCAATGAAGCAGGCAGTCACGAAGAAGCAGGCGTTCACCTTCTCTGCATTATTGGCACAAATAGAAAAGCAGATACTGATCGAAGAAATGGAAGCTTCCGAGGTGGCGGCACAGATCCAGCAGAGCGCCCAAGCATCGATCGTGATAAAGCAGGGTTCCAGACCAGACAAGGCAAGGGTAGCCCAACCAATTAGCACGGTACCTCCGATCATGCCGTCGGTCACTAAATCTCCCGCCCCGACCGGACTTAGGCCAAGACAAAATGGGCAGTCAACTTCCCGACCTATGTCCAACAAATGGATACGACCAGCCTACTTTGCGGACCTCACAGAGTGCGTGTCGTCAATCTACGAAAAGACCAAGAGGAGCGGGATGTACCGAAAGCCTTTTCCTATCCCGACGCCTCGAGAGCAAAGGAATAACCGCTATTGTCGTTACCATGAGGACGTCGGTCATGACACCAAGGATTGTATAGCCTTGAAGAAGGAAATACAGATGCTTATTGAGCATGGGAATCTGTTGGAGTACGTCAAGAAGGCCCAACTTGCAACGGCATCTAAGGAAGTGGTTATCGTACCGAAGCCAGAAACGACCATGGCAATTTCAGAAGTTACCGATCGTTTCGACGTTTCGATTGAATACCTCGATCCCGAGGCCAACCGTAACATCATCGGGGTTATTGAGGAGGATGCGGGAGAAAGCACCAACGTTGTGCTCGGTCTCTGTGAGATGTTTGAATCATCGGTAACCTTCGGGGAGGAGCGAGTTGTTGATGAAAAAATTGACCAGTCCTCTGGCACGGGAAGCCGAGCTTGCTTCCAAACCAGACGTATCCTTTCCTCAACTCCGCATCCCGACGATATCAGAGTTGTTGATGAAAAACTTGACCAGTCCTCTGGCACGGGAAGCCGAGCTTGCTTCCAAACCAGACGTATCCTTTCCTCAACTCCGCATCCCGACGATATCAAAGTTGTTGATGAAAAAATTGGCGGGCGCGTCGGTAAGGTACAAGGCCTGCGCGATCTATTCGAATCCCTGACCATCTTCGGAGGGGATTCGATGGCAGGAATAACGCACTCCTCCAGGAAGAGACACATCGTTAACCTAACCACCCAGCTGGAAGCCAGAACTTGCTTCCAAACCAGAAGTACCCCTTCACCAATTTTGCATTTTGACGATGACGATATGAGGGACTTGGCCGGGCCTCATGAGGATGCTATTGTGATCGGAGCAGCGATCGCGGGAGAAGAGGTTCGGCGAATCTTGGTAGATACCGGGAGCTCAGCCAATATCATCTTCGCTTCAACTTTTGCCAAATTCCGAACACGACCAGTACTCGAGCGATCCGACCGAACCATCGTCGGGTTCACAGGAACGGCAGCAGACGTCGTCGGAGAGTTCGAAGGTGTGGTGCAGCTAGGCCGCGGCCCGTTTAAAAAAGAGGTCACGGTGCTATTTATAGTAGTCGACGCGCCGGCCTCGCACAATGCTATTTTGGGACGGTCTTGGATATCGCGCATGCATGCGGTGACTTCCACCATACATCAGTGCGTAAAATATGTTGTTGGAAATAACATCGGAGTAGTGCGAAGCAGCCAGAAAACGGCCCGGGAGTGTTACCGAGCTGCGTTGGCACCCAAGAAAGACCAAGAGATGTTCCCCTCCCAGGCATAGCAATTAAGGGAGAGCTCCCCAGGATCGCAGCCGGTGGACGACCCTCGGGAGGCCCCAAGCCTTTTGACAACAGACGAAGAGTGTGAGCTGTATCATTTTGCAACTGGGAAAGGTCTGCGGGTCGGTGTGGATATGTTACCGACTTTAAGGGAACAGATGCTGGCGTTACTCCGGGAGAATCTTGATTTATTCGCATGGTGTTCCGGGGACGTTACGGGAGTACCCGAGTCGTTTGCGATTCATAAGTTGACCATAAATAGGAACGTTAGACCGATAATTCAGAAGCGTCGGGCTTTCTCTCCCGAGAAAGCGGAGGTAATTCTGCGGGAAGTCGAAAGAATGACCGGCATCGGACATATCGTAGAAGCGCGATACCCTTTGTGGATATCTAATCCCGTTCTTGTCAAAAAGAAAAGCGGGAAATGGAGGATGTGTGTAGATTTTACCGATCTCAATCGGGCGTGCCCGAAGGACCCTTTCCCCATGCCACGGATCGATCAACTGGTGGACTCAACATCGGGTAACAAACTACTATCTTTTATGGACGCCTATGCCGGTTATAATCAAATTAAGCTGCACCCCGCGGATCAGGAGAATACCACATTTATCACGGGTCGAGGGCTATATTGCTACAAAGTAATGCCCTTCGGACTAAAGAACGCGGGCGCGACATACCAAAGACTGGTTAACCGAACGTTTGATGACCAGATCGGGAGAAATATGGAAGTCTACATCGATGACATGTTAGTCAAAAGTGGGACCGATGTGGGTCACCTTACCGACCTCAGGGAGGCTTTTGATAACTTACGAAGGGTAAACCTTAAGCTAAACCCGGAGAAGTGTTCTTTTGGTGTTCGGTCAGGGAAATTCTTGGGGTTCCTTGTCAGTGAGAAGGGTATCGAAGCTGACCCTGTCCAACTCCGAGCCCTAGCCGACATGACTCCTCCTCGGAGTGTAAAAGAAGTTCAGATATTGACTGGGCGATTAGCCGCGTTGAATCGTTTCATCTCTCGATCGTCTGACAAATGTGCTCCGTTTTTTCAGGTCCTTCGACAGGTAAAAAACTTCGTGTGGACTGATGAATGCGACAAGGCATTTTTGGGGATCAAAGAGTATCTGTCGTCCCCGAACCGTCTGACCAAGCCCGTTGCGCGCGAAACTCTGTTCCTCTACGTTGCGGTTACGGATTACGCGGTCAGTGCAGCTCTGGTCAGCGAATCAGGGCCAGCTCCGACAGCTGTGTACTATGTAAGCAAAAGTCTGCTTGACGCCGAAACTCGATACTTAAAGCTCGAAAAAATGTCGTTGGCTCTGGTAACGGCTGCGAGGAAGATGCGCCCGTACTTCCAAGCGCACCACATTGTCGTTCGCACGTCATTTCCACTAAAGTACGTTTTTCAACGACCGGATATGTCCGGGAGAATAGCCAAGTGGTCGGTAGAGCTGGGGGATTTCAACATTGAATTCGAGCCCCGAACCGCGATCAAGGGTCAGGCCTTGGCCGATTTTTTGGTCGAATTTCACTCCGACCGACCTGAACAAGAAACACCCTCGCAAGAGACCGCGGAGGGCGAATGGACTATCCGCACCGATGGAGGAGCCAACGTTAGCGGTTGTGGCGCGGGAGTTCAAATCGTTACTCCTTCGGGTTTGAGCATGTTCCAGGCCATCCGATTTGGCTTTCACACGTCGAACAATGAAGCAGAATATGAAGCGGCTTTGGCTGGTTTACGATTGGCGCAAGTCTGCGGGGCGAGACGAGTGCGTCTAGTAAGCGACTCCCAACTTTTGATAAACCAAGCCTCGGGGATTGCTGAGGCTCGGAAGGAACACCTAGTGCAGTACTTAGCGGCTTTGAGAATTTTGGCTGCTTCTTTCGACAAGATCACATATGAGCATGTCAACCGAAGTGAAAATATGACGGCAGACTCTTTGGCGACAGTTTCCTGCTCGACCAGCTATCCTTGGGTAATAGAGCAAGAGAGTCCGTCCATTGTTAAAAGGCATGAACTTGATAACCGACCCGAAATTGCGTGCCAGATCTCTCCAGTGGCGAATTCAGATTGGCGGCAGAATATCACCGCGTTTTTAGCTGGAGGTCGGCTCCCCGACGATGCGGCTTCGGCTCGAAAATTGCGCAACAAGGCGCGGGGATACGTTCTTTTGGGGGATGTGCTGTACAAAAGATCCTTTACCCGGCCTCTGCTTCGATGTTTAGGTTTCAATGAGTCCCAAGTAATTTTGTCCGAGCTACACGACGGGGAGGGCGCGGCGCACTGCGGATACAAGGCTTTGATTAGAAGAGTTTTCCTCGCAGGATTCTATTGGCCTACAATAACGGCAGACGCAAAACTCATGGTGAAAACTTGTGACACGTGTCAAAGGTTCGGTAATGCGATCAACGTACCCGCAACGCCTCTGGAATCTATATCCGAAGGGTTACCTTTTGACCGATGGGGAATCGACCTCGTCGGGCCGTTACCTATGGCATCGGGAGGAAGGCAAACGATCGTCGTCGCGGTCGACTATTTCTCAAAATGGATCGAGGCCGAGCCCTTGTCAGCCACAAAAACCAAGGACATTATCAAATTTATCTGGGCGAACATTTGTTGCAGGTTCGGGGTCCCGCAGCGGTTAACCATGGACAACGGACCACAGTTTGATAGCGCGGAAATGAAAGCATTCTGCGCCACGCATAATATCCGACAGTGTTTCTCTGCCCCTTTTCACCCGCAAGCGAACGGCCAGGTCGAAGTCACGAATCGAACCATTCTGGATGGCCTCAGGAAGAATCTCGAGGGAAAGGCTGGCAAGTGGCCCGACTACTTACAGGAAGTGTTATGGGCTTACAGAACAACACCCCGCACGGCAACCCAGGAATCACCCTTTGCCTTGGTGTATGGCATGGACGCGGTCACCCCCGCGGAATCCATTTTTCCCTCTTTCAGGGTCGGCACTTATCAGCCGGAGGCGAATGATGCTACCCGACGGCTGGAGCTCGACCTCATTGACGAAAAGCGCCGCCGCGCCCATTTAAACTCTTTGCACTACCAGACTTTAATGAGGAGTCGGTATGCCACCAAAGTCCGTCGTCGGGAGTTTAAGGTCGGAGATAGGGTTCTGCGACGGGTTTTTCTACACACCAAAGACAAGAGCCTCGGAAAACTCGCACCAAACTGGGAGGGACCTTACGAAATAGTCGAAAGAATCAGGAGCGGGACGTACCGCCTACAGAACCGTCTCGGACAAATCCTAAGGCTACCGTGGAATATTGAGCATCTGAAATTGTATCTTGAATAGTTTGTAATTTTTAATTAATCTTCGTATTCTTTTGCCTTTAGTCAAATTTGTAATGATCGGGGGTGCACTCTTTCCTACCTTGGTGGCGCAAGGAGGTTTTAATGAGGCATCGATCAAAACCCGAACCGCATTATTAATTATAAAATTCTTTGCCTTTTAAAAATCAATTCATTATATGGCGGTGCACGGCTGACGAGCTGGGCACCATCGTTTCTATTGCAATCGATTTCCAGAACTCTCAGAGTTTTTCGGTTTTTACCGATCTACATTTTGATTTTTCCGACCCGTTGGAAAGATTTTCGATGATAAATCGATCTACAGAACTTCCAAAGAGTTTTTCGGTTTTTACCGATCTACATTTTGATTTTTCCGACCCTTTGGAAAGATTTTCGATGATAAATCGATCTACAGAACTTTCAAAGAGTTTTTCGGTTTTTACCGATCTACATTTTGATTTTTCCGACCCGTTGGAAAGATTTTCGATGATGACTCGATCTACAGAGCTCTCAGAGTTTTTCGGTTCTTACCGATCTACGTTTTAGCCTTCCAGACCCTCTGGATTAACCTTCGTTGAAAAATCGGTTTACAGACCTGATTAAGCTGTCTTACCGACCTACATTTTTGGTTGTCACAATTCCTGGGCATGACAAATCAACTAACCAACATCAAAGATTCAAGCCTACAACACTGTACGTAACAAAATAAATCATCATCCGCACAGGGGGCCCCGTGGCCCCCAAAATAAGATAGTACGATACAAAATCTGGGGGGCCGTAGCCCCCAAAGGTTTACCATACGTTTTCAAAAACAACAAAAAAGAAAAACAAAAATAAAGAGAACTGCATCACTGGTCCCCGTCGTCACCGTCTTCCTCGTCTTCTTCTTCATCGTCCGCCTCATCGGACTCCTCCACTACAATTCCCTCGGGGCGATCCTTTTCCGGCACGTCCAGCCATAGCGAACCAAGACGAAGGTCCGGGTACCGATTGTGGAGTGACAGAACATAGGCGGCTTTGGCGGCTGCGGCATCTTGGTCCGACCATAGTCTGCATCGATCGAGGAAGGCTACGTTCGAGGATTTTAACTTTTGAACCTCCGATGCTAGGCCTGAGGCACGGTCTTCCGCGGCTTTCCTCGCCGTCTCCGCGGCAGCCGCTGCGCCTTCCGCGGTTTGTGCGGTTTTCTGAGCCGACTCCATCGCCTGCTTTGCTGTTTCCGCGGCCGCCTTAGCTTCGGTGGCTAGCCTCTCAGCCTCGGCAATCCGACCTTCCGCCGCCACCAAAGCCTCTTCGTTAGTCTTTACCTGCGCGGTCAGACGAGAAATCTTAGCCTCCGCCGCGGATAACTTTTTACCAAGCTCCTTATCCCGGCGCTCTTTCAAGGCAGCTGGAACCAGCAAGCTGTAGAGCGACAACGCTAGCCCATCCGTGCTCCGAAGCGGAAAAGGGTGCGGGCTTCCCATTGTCGTCAGCACCGGGAATTTAGGACCGCTCGACGACGAAGCATCAGGTCTTGCAGCCTCCGGGGTCTCGGTGTCGTCTGCGATGGGGATAACGTCGGCGATAGGGATAACGTCGGCTGTAGTATGACCCCCGCTTTCAACATGATCCAAGAGAACAGGCCTTGGAACAATCACCTCTGGGCGAACGGCCATCCGATCCTTTTCTGCAGCTTTGGCCTTCTTTGGCTTGGATCCCTCCGTTTCTGCACGAGTCTTCCTCTTCAGCGCTACCGTCGGATTTTGGTCCGCCTCGGGACGTTCCGCATCCAATGCCGCCGTCCTCGTCGGGTCGCACCCTGCCTCGGTTCTAGATTCTGCTTCCCCCCCTTCATCGTCTGACTTGGGGCGTTTGCTGGGCGCCTTATTGCGCTTAGGGAGGTACAGTATGTACCCGGGACGACCGGAGCGGGCCATCACTTCGTCTAAACTGGGAGGTGTCCGCAGCTGTTCGATGGACAGAGCCTCGGATGAGCACCGCCAAAGATTGCTCATGAACAAGTTCTTGTCCATAAAAGTGCGATGCATGCCCCGACCCCAATTCCGGCGGGCGTAGTTTTTCAGCACCTCGAACGTATCTTCCGCGGATGTCGAATGATCCTTCTTCACCCCCTGCAGCCAGTCCTTCGACACTACGCAAAGATCGTACACGTTTAAAAAAAAAAAAAAAAAAAAAAAATATCGGCAGTACCGTCATGAACCCAGGTCCGCAGCAGTTGCCTCGGGTTCTCCTTGGTGTACGGAAGCCCGTTCTCCCAGCACCCGCTCAAGAATACGAACCGATGCTTCCATCCCTTGTCCCCCTCTAAAAAGTCGTTGACAATTTTCCATTTATTGCCAAGAGAGGAATAGAAGAACGGTGACTTCGGGGATTTCGACAGGCCCGACATGGCGATATACTCCTCCATCGGCATAACTCGGCCAGAGAGGCGGGAAGCCATGATGCAGGACATCAGGGTGTACCATGCATTGGGAGTCAGCTGCGATGGGCAGATTTGAAGAGTGCGGAAGTAGAGTACAATCTCGGGGTCCAGAGGAAAGCGCAGACCCCAGTTGAACAATTCAGTGAACACCACAATCTCTTTGGGCCTGGCGTGAACGGGCGTCTCCCCCGGGTTCGGGAATCGAACGGTGACACACTCAGGGATTCCCCAGCGGATTAGCATCTCCTGATGTTCGGACTCAGGGAAGTAGAGGTACTTCCCTTCGAAGAGAGAGACCACGTCCCTGGTCAAAAGCCAGTCAAAGTACTTAGTCGAGATAGCAGCTTTGACCTCCTCGGGCCAGGGATCGTCCTGGTTATTAGCCGCATGGCAAGCTGCGGCAGCACGCTCCCCCGCGGGAGCAACATCGACTTCGGGCTCTCCAGCTTCATGGGTCGGAACTGGGTCAGAGCAGCGGTCGGCAGCGGCGTTGGTATCAGATGGCCGAACCCGGGAAGAAGAAGCGTCGGGAATACCGCGAGCCATGGCCTTATGAGCCTCTTCAACCTGCTTGGGTGTTAGCTGCATTTTGGGCAGACCTAAAAAAGTGACCGCAGTGTTATTACCGGTCCGAAACCCTCTAATCGAGGGCGTAAGCTGAACCATTTCAGGACTATTACCTCCTTCCGTGTACTGGAGTAATTTGTCTTCCCCCATAGTCAGAAAAGTGGATTTACGAGCACGTCGGGGTACAGGCAGGTTCGTGGAAGATTGGGTCGGATTTCCCGGACGAACTATCGGGGAATGAGAAGAACTGTCGCTAGAGGAAAGGATGATGGGCTCTGGAGATTGACCTGCTTCGGGAGTCGTAGAAGCGGGAAGATCGGAAGCAAGGAAAACTTCTGCGGGAACCGGGGTGCCTAGCACAGGATCGTGAGGAAGTGGAGCGGGAACGAAACGTTTGGAGTTGGACCCCCAGATCAGACCGGCGCGTCGGTATTCCTCTGCTCTATCGCCAATACTAGACCACTGTTCGAAACTCCACTCAGATCCTTTTTTCTTGGTTGGTTTTTTCGGTGAACGTCCGGGTTTCATACAACGAGAACCAAGACAAGGAAGGGTCGGGCGAATGTTCTCTCTCTCTCTAGAAATGCTCTGACAGCGTTTTCTCTCTCTAAAAAGCTTCTGAGAGACACAGAAGGCTTTGGGGTATTTATAGGGAGGCTTGGAAGAGCGGGGGATATCAATCGACAGAAACACAGCGGGAAGACGAAGAGTCCCTCTAGGGGTTTTAGCCTGGCAGGAGGATGGCCTATTAGCTCGTGACACGTGTCGACCCGGCTCTGACGGAATTTGACGTAAGCACACGCCACAACACAGCAAAGAAGTGGGCCGTCGCAGCCAGGCCCAGACAAAAGGACCGGGCCCATCAAGAGAAGCTTAGGAGTAGAAGCCCATAAAACGAGAAGACGAGGCGCGGGAAGACGTCAGAGGAAGTAACCCCGAGCATCGGGAAGTAGAAGCCGACAGGATCTAAATTGGTTGATGGGGTCGGACGATCGGCGATAGCCTTTTCATAAGTCTTCGCTCCTGAAAGTTCCCGAAGACTGGGGGGCTACTGATGAGGGCGGAATCCGCCGATCCAAGCAATAGGGGTAAAAATGCAGTAGATAATAGTTGATGGGATTAATCGAGTGTTTAAAGTCTTTCAAGGACTAATTTACAACAATGTAATAATAAGAAGGGCTTCATTGAAATGCAATGAACGGCCCACTAGTAGGTTAAATGGGTCCACCTTATTTTACTATAAAAGGATGACCCACTTGCCCAAAAAAGGGGTATTGAATATTACTTTCTCAGATTCTACTTTATCTCTCTACACTTTCTCTCTCTAGTCATATCAGGTCCCAGATCCAAAATATATTCTTTTGACAGCAATTCACTCATCAGTATTTATGTATAATTAATCATTAATAAGGCTATAAAAACATTTAGACATGTAAAAAAGAGTTTGTATATTAATATTTAGAGAAGGTAGTTGGAAATGAAAAACTTCATTACTTTTCTTAAGCTGAAAAAGATTTATATAGTGATATTGAGCCCTTATGGACTTAAATTGTTAATGATCCCATATGATAACTCAAGCCCATATAGATAACCCATTATAGGTTTTTCTATCCCATTGATTTACTAATACAAAATGTACTTATTTCTTATTCTATAAGATACCTTCAATATTACATATTTATTACATTGGTACTACAAAATAAAATCCGACTCGTAGGTCAGATACCTCAGTGTTAAGAACTACAAGATCTTTGAAGGGTTGAGTATTAAGAACTATTAAATAAGGTTAGGAAATTTCGCAGATTTGAAATCTACATGTAGCTCATCTTAATCAATATTGACAATAAATTCGTAAATGTATGTGTTTATATTTTTTCTAGTTGATTTGCAATTATGTGGTTTACGAGTTGTTGATATGTTGCTCCATCATTCTTTAATATGAAAGACATGACTTTATAAAAATACAAACCACCGTATGTCATAATTATATTATTCTCTTCATAGACTGGATTCATTTTGAGTTGGTTGCCTCCATAATATGCGTCTAAAAAAGAAAGTATCCCAAGAACAGTGGTCGCATCAACTAACTAGTATACCAAGGGAAGTGCAAAAAAAAAAAATACTTAGGAAAATATTGATTTGAGTCCATGCATCAACACACATCATCTATTCTTTGTAACATTGTTTGAGAAAGACTGAATTTTCCTGGTAAAGTTGGATACATTTCTTCTATAACGTGACCTACTTATAATAGTTGGTCGACTTCTTTAACAATACTTTTTTTTGAGAAAAACACATTTTTATCTAATTAGATGTAGTCTTTTATCAATCATCAAAGAAAGAACGGTATATCGTTGATTCATTGATTGACAAAAAATAAAAAAGATAAAGCAGAGAATTTTTTTTATAAACTTATACTTTAAATCGTTTCTGTCTCACAATTCTTTTGGCTTTGATCTCAAACTCCTAAGTGTTGTCTATTGGCATGGTTAGTTAAGGAGATCCGTAAAAGTTTTCAATTTCTCTATCTCTTAATGTGTGGAGAGTTTATTAATTTTTTTTTGTTTTCATCCCCATAGAGTCTTATAATTACTACATGATAATATTGTTTTAATCAAAGAATATCATGTAATATTATCTTGTTTATATTTGGATGCTCATGATGACGCCCACTTGATATCCAATGATGTACTTATTAGTATATTGGTAAACCATAACCCAATTAACTTAATTTTGGTTGTTAGCTTCTAAAGGTGAGACAATTGGTATTCAAGAAAATTTATGTTTGTTTTTTAAAATGAGAATACGAATGCCATATTTTCATACCCATTCATGTATAATATATTAATTGAACTAATTGTGTTTTCATAAGAAAATTAAGGATTTATATTCTTTTTATGTCAAAGACGATGATACGCGCATCCTCGCACGGATTTATAATTTCCCTTAAGTCATCGTTGTTAAAAGAAATTAAGGGTGTTGGTGTCTAGTTTATGTGTATATATATTGATGATCATGTGGACTTTGAGGTTTTATTTGGTAATTTTTTTGAAAGATTGTGAGGTTTTGGAGATGAATTATTTTCTTAAGATTGTGCATATTGATGAGATCAGATTCTTTAGCTACTAAGTCTTGACTTAAACCGAAGGGCGGTTGAGACCATGACCACCATTATAAACTCCAAACAGGAAAAATGTAATAAATGGTTACTAAGCTAGTTGCTGGTCACTTCAAACCAGATTACTAATGGATCCTTAAACTTGACCCGACTTCATGATCCGACCCAATAAGCCCATGGTTCAGTAATTAAGTATAAATACCCCAACCACTTTCATTAATGAGGGTAATCAGAATTTATTACTAGCACACAACTTAATTATCTCACTACTCCATACTCTAAATATTAAACACCACAAAACTACAAAAACACTTTACGAAATTACCCTCAGACAGAAATAAACCACACCAAATTGGCGACCACAGTGGGAGCACGACGGTGCCTAAATTTCACAATTCAAAACCAGCAAGAAACGTTGTTCGGATGGATCCGAATTAGCAGAATGTTACACCTTATGAGATAGAAGTTGCAAGGGAAAAAAATGAGTATACTATGAAGGAGCAAGACCAGTTGAGAGCTGAAATACAGGCGTTGAGAGCAATAAAACAAGCAGAAAAATGAGTCAAGGAAAAGTCTGGAGCGTTAGTACTTCACCACACTGACAATCTTGGAGAAAACAAACAGTCTTTGAAGACCCATCTCAGTTCCAAGAAGACACACCGATCTGAGCATGTTGCGAGTTCTGCATCTGAGTCCTCCAATAGCTCATCAAATGAGACAGATCTTGAAGAATTATTATTTTCAAGTAGTGATGAAAGGAGATCTAAAAAGAAAATGAGGTTGACTAAAAAACATTCAAGAAAAAGTGATATGCATGGCAGGCTTAAGAAGAACCGTGGT
The DNA here is from genome assembly GCA_036936605.1 of Limnanthes douglasii subsp. nivea. Lineage (NCBI taxonomy): Eukaryota > Viridiplantae > Streptophyta > Magnoliopsida > Brassicales > Limnanthaceae > Limnanthes > Limnanthes douglasii. Next base: position 170,517,148 of record JAUPFV010000003.1, read on the forward strand.
AAGGGTAATGGATCAGCTCACAAACATATTGATCAGTTGCTGATTGATCCCTTTGCCTTTCAGTCTGAACCAGGGTATTTTGCAACCCCTAATGAAGATACCGTTTCAGTCGTAGTAAAAATTAGAGGCAATCGCCTTTGTCCGCATAAATACTCTCTGGGCATCTTCCTAAAAGGTTTGATAGCTCCAAGATGGAGAAATGCGATGGGAGTCGAGATCCGGAAATCCATCTGGAACAATTCAACAACTTTATGATAAATTTTAACGACGATGACAAGCTCTTGTGTAGGGCCTTCGGACTTTCACATGAAATGCTCTCAAATAGTACAACAGTCTTCCTCAGGGTGTATAAGAAATTTTGATACGTTTTAGGTTTTCTTCCGGAGGCAATCTGTTGGAAGTAAGGAACCCAAGGGTAATAGAGACACCATTATCCACTGTGCTCAGGAACCGAACGAGTCCGTAAAGGATTATATTAATTGTTTATGAATACAAAGAATGGTCTAGCAGATTTCTTTGAACAAGTTGCAATTTCTTCCCTTAGACAAGGTTTAAATCCAGAAAATCTAGTCGATTAAGTAACTCGGAAGAAGGCTATAACCTGGGGTGGTTTGTTGAATCAAGTGGGAAAGCAAATCAACATAGAAGAGACCAAGAAAAAAAGAGGACATCGTCAAGTGAGATCAAACAGTACAACAACAACTCCACCAGCTATTAACCAATCCGGTTATAGGGCAAAGAAGACTGGACATGGGTCCAACCGATCAAGGAAGAACCAGTCCAGCCAAACTCAGAGCCAACATACTAGAAGTAAAAAGGGGCCCTGGGTTCAGCCTGCGTGGTTTGCTAAGTTGGAGGAGCGTGTGGCTAATATTTATGACAAGATTAAGAATGAGGAGCATTTTAGAAAGCCGACATCGTTACAATCCCCCAGAGAAAACCGGAGCACTCGTTTCTGCCAATACCACAATAACATAGGCTATGATACTAACGATTATATAGCCTTGAAGCAGGAGGTCCATAACCTCATTGAAAGGGGAAAGTTAGCGGCCTACGTTAAAAAGCGAGGTGGAAGCAGACCAGATAATGCACAAACCAACGCTCCACGAATATGTCCTTCAAAAAATCATGGGACATCTACACAAGAGGGTGCAGTGGTGATTGTTGAAAGATTTCATGTAGAATCTGAGTATCTGGATCCATATCCGAGTCGAAATCTGGTGGGGGTGATAATGGACGTAACCAAAACAGTTTCCGGACTGATTAGCTTTTTTGAGTCACTAACTATTTTCGGAAGAGATACGGTAACTGCACCTTCTACTTCATCAAGGAAGAGGCATGTTCACAATTTGACCACCCAGTTAGATGGTGGAATGTCTACCTACCAGTGGTAATCCCCATCCCCATTCATAGTTTTTGATGAGGATGACGCGAGGGACATTGCAGTACCTCATGAGGATATAGTGGTAATAGGGGCTTCAATAGGGAGAAACGATATACGTCGGATTCTGATTGATACAGGAAGTTCGAAAAACATCATCCTTTTAAGCTCCTAGAAGCAAATGAGAAACCCATAAGTTATACAACATTCAAATAGAATCATTGTAGGCTTTACAGGAAGTTTTATAGCTGTGATTGGGGAGTTCGAAGAGGAAGTGTTGTTGGGCAAGGGACCCTTTAAAAATATGGTTAGAGTGTTGTTTATTGTGGTACACTACCCAACATCATACAATGCAATATTTGGGAGGTATTGGCTCTCCAGAATGCATGATGTGGCCTCTAAGGTCCACCAATGTTTAAAGTATATTGTCTAGGGACAAGTAGGTGTTGTCCGGAGCAGTCAAAGATAGCCAGGAAATGTTACGCAACCGCCCTTGCCCCTAAAACTCTAGGGGTAGTCAGAATTAATAAAGATTAGCAGCTACTAGAGCTTTCTGCTGAAAAAAATTCCGAAGTGATGTTGCACCAGTTGTACAGAAGATGAGGTCTTTTTCTAAGAAAAAAGCAGATGTGTTGTTCAAGAAGTTGACCGTTTAACCAAGATGGGTCACATTGAAGAATCTCAGTACCCTTTGTAGACTGCCAACCTGTTTTAGTCAAGAAAAAGAATGGCAAGTGGCGTATGTGCATTGATTTGCACTAACCTCAATAGGGCTTGCCCTAAGGATCTTTATCATGTTCCTCAGATAGATTAGTTAGTGGATTTTACCTTTGGAATTTTTTTATTATTCTTTATTGATGCATTCTCAGGGTACAACCAGAACAAGTAGATCTGAAAAATCAATATCACACTACTTTCATCACAGACAGAGGTCTTCATTGTTACAAGGTGATGCCGTTCGGATTGAAAAATGCTGGGGCCACATATCAGAGGTTAGTGAATAAAGCTTTTGCTAATCAGATTGGTAAAAATATAGAGGTTTACATAGATGATATGATGGTTAAAAGCTTGGATGAGGATTCACATATATCTGAACTTAAAGAGATATTCTCCAATTTAGAAGCTGTAAATTCAAAATTAAACCCTACGTTGAATAGTTTTATCTCAAGATCATCAGCCAAGTGTGCTATATTCTTCCAAGTATTGAGGAATGCTAAAGATTTTGATTGGGCTCCATAGTGTGACCAAGATTTTATTGAAATAAACAAGCATTTATCTTCACCCAAAACTCTTTTCAAACCTGTTCGGTGGAAAAGCTCTATGTGTATCAGAATATAAAATAAGTGTTGTGATAGTGAGAGAGGTGGGAAATTACCCTCGTCCACTGTATTACATCAGTAAGAGCTTGTTGGATGCTGAGAGAAGATATTTGAAATTGGAAAAATTGGCATTAGCCTTAGTAATTACAGCGAGAAAAATGAGACCATACTTCCAAGCTCATTCCATTGTTGTTCGAACGTCTTTTCCCTTAAAAAGAGTTCTTCAGAAAGCTGATGTATCAAGCATAATGATTATGATATTGACTTTTCCCTTCGAACATCGATTAAAGCCCAATCAGTGACTGACTTCTTGGTAGAATTTCATGCTGATAGATCCTGTGGAAATGAATCAGTAAATAGATCTAAGAAAGAATGGGTAGTTCAAACTGATGGTGGATCAAGTACTATGGGCTGTAGAGCTGGAAATTATCTAATTTCTATATATGGTGATAAGATGTATCATGCCATATGTTTTGGGTTCAACGCTTCTAATAATGATTTTGAATACGAAGCAACCATACTTGATCTTAAGCTGGCTCTCCTATTTGGGGTTAAGAGAGTCCGGTTAATGAGTGATTCTCAATTTCTCATTCATCATGATCAGGGGAAATCTGATGCAAAGATAGAACAATTGATTAAATACTTCCTTATGCTGAAAGAAGTTGCCGCAAACTTTAAAAATATTTACCATGAGCACATTCTTAGATTGGAAAACACTCTGGCAGACTCTTTGGAAACTATAGCCTATTCTGAATCCTACCCATGGATTCTTGTACAGACAGATTGGAAAAAAGAGAATGAGGAAAATATGAGTATAGTTGATATTCAACCTAAAGATTAGAGATACGCTCTTCTCCAATACATCTCTGATGGGATATTGCCTCCCGATAAAGCTGTGGCAAGAAAGATCAAGTACAAAGCTCTTGGTTTCTTGATACTAAGAGAGGTTATTTACAAAAAATATTTTAACTAACCTCTCCTACGTTGTTTAGGATTTGAAGAATCCAAAGTTGTATTGTCTGAGCTACATGATGAAGAAGGTTCTCCACACTGTGGCTATAGGGCCTTAACCAGAAGGGTCCTATTAGTAGGATACTATTGGCCAACCATAATGGCAGATGCTAAAGAGATGGTGAAAAAGTGTGATCCTTGTAAAAAATATGGGAATGAAATTTATGTGCCAGCAGTTCCTATGGAGTCCATATCTAAACCGATGCCCTTTTCCATATGTTGTATGGATCTAGTTGGACCTCTTCCTATGGCGTCTGGCGGACGTAGAACAATCATATTCGCTATTGAATATTTCTTTAAGTGGATACATACAGCTCCTTTGGCTGTAACCACTTCGAAGGAAGTTATTAAATTTATCTTATCTAACATATGTTGTAGATTTTGGGTTCCCCGGAATATTACTACAGACAATGGGCCAAAATTCGATAATAAAGACATGAAATCCTTTTATACCTCCAGAGGGATTCAACATTGTTTTTCTTCTCATTTCCATCCTCAAGAAAATGGCCAGGTTGAGGTTGGAAATAAAACTATCTTATCCGGATTAAAGAATAATTTGGAAGAAGCTGCAGGGAAGTGGCTAAGTTATTTACAATAAGTGTTATGGGCCTATCGAACTACTTCTCGGGCTGCCACACAAGAATCTCCTTTTACTTTGGTATATGGGATGGATGCAATTACTCCCATAGAAGCTACTTTACCATCTCACATAGTCCAAAACTATTCCGAATAAGCTAATGATGTAGCAGTTAGGAATCAGTTGGACTTGATAGAAGAAAAAAGAGTCAAAGCACGTCTGAGAACAATGCATTACCAAAGCTTGATGAGGAGTAGATTTGCTTCGAAAGTCAAAAGAAGGGATTTTCGAACAAGAGACAAAGTTTTAAGAAAAGTCTTTTTGCACACCAAGGAAAAGCAGTTCGGTAAGTTGGCTCCGAGCTGGGAAGGCCCTTATGTAATCTGTGAAAAGATTAAACCAGGAATATATAGGATCCAAAACAAATAAGGGAGAACTCTAAAGCACCTATGGAAAGTTGAGCATCTCAGGTTATACTTAGAATAAAACGTTTTTGTAAATATTACTTTTTAAACATCAATGTAAATATTAGGGGGCATACTCTTTCCTACCCTGGTGGCATGGGGAGGTTTTAATGAGGTGTCCGGGTTTTTCAATAATATATGATATCTTCTTCAAAAGTCTGGTGCAATTTTGTTTCAATTTGGATATTAAACACTTATTTAACACCTCGTCTCTCATGTATTGCTGAGTTGATCAGATATATTAAGCACTTGATCACATTCATTAAACATATTTGGTCGAAGATGTTGGGTATGTTTGTTCAATACATCTAAAATATTAAAGGCTATTTAAAGATTAGCCATAAAAGAGTCAAACAAAATGGAATATGATAATTAGAATCTGATCAGACTACAACCGATCTCTGATACATAAAAAATGCATTGGATGTTTAAGGACTTTAAATTTTTGGAGCATATAGGTTAAAAAAAAATTGAAACACAATGCCTTGGCCATCCAAGGACTTTAGTCTTTAAAAAAAATATAATATAACCTTAGGGCTTGTTCCTTTCAGATGTTTCTTCACCGCCATCTTTTTGGGGACTTTTGAGTTCAGAACTTGAACTCTCACCCACTTCTTCATCATCATAGGAGTCTATTCCAATGGAGTAGTTGTGTTTGTCCCCATTAACCATCATATGGAAATGGAGATCCTCATAATCCACATATTTCCACAAAGGACCAAGGGTCCTCATAAGAAAGGTCTCATGGAACAGTAGGACCATGTCAGAATTGATTCCATCATCGCTTTTCTCCAGAGAATCCACTATTCCATTAGCATACTTCTCTATCCCTGCAGCTATGGCTTAAGCTTTTTGGCGTCATAGGGAATCTTTCTCTTTGGTCTTCTCCTGGACAGTATTCTCCAACTTAGCTTTGTCTTCGGACGAAGTTTGGATAGTATTGTTCTTACTTTTCAGTTGCTCTTTCAAAGTTGTGATATCATTTGAAGAAAAAGTATTTAGGTCGGAGTACTTGGTTTGAAGCTCTTTGCTGGCCGAGTCTAACTTAAGCAGTTTGGCAGCTAAATCCTCTTTTTCCTTCTTCAATAATTTTATGCTCCGTTGAGTGCTGAGAAGACTGTTTGACAATTTTTTATTCGCTGTAGTCAGGGTGTTAATGGTGACAGTTTGATCCTTTACCTGTCTCTCCTAAACGAGCACTGGTCGAATATAACCCAAGAGGGCATGGCTCAAGGTATCTTGTTAACCAGATATTGCGTAAGTCTCGCCGTTGTAAGTCACAACGTTGGAAGAGTTAGGAAGACGGTAAGGCCCCGTGAAGTCATCTTTTTCAAAGTCATTGAAATAGATGTTGATGTTTTGAAATGCATGAAGGTCTACCTCTTCGTTACCATCACCAGTAACCTGTTCGGAATGGAGATTGGTTGGAATTTCCTCCTGCAAGGTAGAATCGGTAGGAGCTGGGTGAGGGACTGAAGGAGGGCGAAGGATTATTTCTGCTCCCAGAGTAACTTTCTTATTTTTGGAAGCTTTCTCATCACTGCTGGCCTTACGCTTCTTGTCCTTCTTTGAAATCTTTGGTGGAATGTCTGACCCACCAACTTACTTTACAGTGACTTCTATTGCTTCCACTAAAACAACGTTAATACCTTCTTGGTTCTCAGAACCAGTCCCTTCAGTGGTTGTTTTAGGTGGGTCTGTTGTGGCATTCTTCTTCTTCTTCTTGTTTTCAATTTTGTTCAAATGACTGGGGGCTTTGGCCCTAGAAGGCAGGTAAATATTGGCATATTTGGCCTCTGTCCTACTTAGGATGACATCTGCAGGGGGAGGGGTGGTTAGCTCTTCCCAAGAGAGGTCTCTTCTCTCTGTGGTGTTCCACAGATGAGACCTCACATAGTTCCCCGATTTGAAGCAGTTGTAAAAAGCATTGCCCCACTTCTCTAAGGACCAAGCGTTCAAATTGGCACAAGTATCTTGGCCTGCATCCACATAGTCTGAAAACTTCTTCAGAAACACTAGCAAGAAGTATGAGTCAGTTCGGATTAAAAACTTAATGCTTACAACATTATAGAAGAAATAAGAGAAACTCACCAATGCTCTTCCATCAATTGGTCAGTTGGCTTGGGTTTGAGTCAACCTTGATCTTCTTGACATTTTCTTAAGCCCCATTGATGAATAAGAATTGCATCCTCCACGGCTTTTCAGACTCTAGGAGATCGTGCACTACCTTTTAGTTATTCTCCATGTTGTAGTGGTAGAAGGGGATTTCATGATTTTTACACAAGTTTGCCACAACAAAAAACTGTTGCATTGGTGGTGGAATTTTAGATAACCTGGATGCCATGATGCAGGCTAGTAGAGTATACCAAGCATTGAGGCTCAGTTTCCTGGGACATAGCTTGGTCAGATGGAAGTATATGACTATCTCCGGATCCAAAAGAGACCAAAGTCCCCAATTCAGCACTTTTGTATAACCCACCAGTTTATTAGGCTTGCAGTCCATCGGGGTTTCTGGGTGACTGGAATTATTACTTTCACAGACTCTGGAATTCCCCACTTAGTACAAAGTAGACCCAGCTCAGCAGTGTGGGTGTATATGTAGGCTATGTTTTGAAGGGACATCAAATACTTCACGTTGACCTTCTTGAAGCTTGGGCCCAATATACCTTCTAAAATCTCCAGAAGCGCATCCGGATGAGTCATACCCACCTTGGTATTGCCCTTCCGATCTGCAGTTATATCTTATGTTCGACCGGATGCCTCAATAGGGGCTTCATCTAGACTGTCCATCATATTTTATTTCATTATTATAGAAGGATGTTCGGATGGCTGTACAGATGACTGTTTGGTTGGCTGTCCGGATAGTCTGGTTTCTGCTACAGGTTGTTGTCCAGATGGTTTAGCCTTTGGGACAGGTTTTATTGCCTCCAAACTGGAGGGCTTTAAAGAAATAGGGGTGGAGTTTTACTTGGATTGACGTGTGACTCGGTGTGGGGTTAATTTATCTGGTGATTTCTCTGCATCTGACCCCATTGCGATAAAAGGTGAGGGTTTCCTGATGCTAGATATGGCTTTCTCCTTTAGGAGGGGGCCTTGAGACTCTTGAACAGAGGACCCTGATGGAAGGGTAAAAGGCTTGCGATAAAGGGAAATTTTATGGCCTAGGAAGTTTTTGAAGATGATAAACCCTGGTCTGTATTTACTTGTGATTGATTGTTTTTTTCACCGGGAGAAATCGGAAGACCAGCAGCAATGCATTCTTCTCTTGCGACTTTTCTTGCTCTCTCTAACTCAGATAAGTTCAACCAACCTTCTTTTGCTAAGGCTTTTCTGGCTGTGAACATATATGATCCAAAGACGAATTTCAAAAATGAAGTAAGTTTCTCTCATTAGGAATATTTGTATTTTGTGAAGGTTTAAATACAACAATGAAAAATGGCAGTTACCTAGGAGAAGGTAAATCGATTTGGGTAATGATTAAAAGATGCAAGGTATGGGAGTTAAAGCCTAAGTAACTTTATATCCTAGTAAGTACGAGAATCTAGGAGAAAAACAACTGAGAGGTCAAACCAGAACATGACACGTGTCCCACGATCGCAAGAAAATCTTAGAATTCTAAGATGTGAAATCAGTTCCACCAAAATTCGAACAAAGTCACTTTTAAAGGACAATTTTGTAATTCGGACAAAAATAACATATCAGAAAATGTTGGTATTGTTTTTAAGAGTTAGTTCTTCCAAAGATTCTTTGCAAGACCTAACGGGGCTACTAATGAGATCAGATTCTTTAGCTACTGAGTCTTAGACTTAAACCGAAGGGAAGTTTGGACCATGACCACCATTATAAAACTCTGAACAAGACAAATGTAATAAATGTTGATTAAGCTAGTTGTTTGTCACTTCAAACAAGATTACTAATGAGTCCTTAAACTTGACCCAACTTCATGATCCAACCCAATAAGCCCATGTGTCTATAATTAAGTATAAATACCTCAAAGACTCTCATTAATGAGGGTAATCAGAATTTATTACCAGCACACAACTTCCATACTCTAAACATTAAACAGCACAAAACGTCCATAACACTTTACGAAATTACCCTCAGACTGAAATAAACCACACCACATACAATTTGCTTTTTTTTTGCTTGGATATTTTTCCTCTTGACTTTTTTATGCTTTTGGTTCTTAGCTTTTAAAAATTAAACTAATCCCTCGTTACCATAAGAGTAATAGAACATTTTTAAATTTTTATTATTTGCATGTTCATTACTCATGATCTTTAATAGCTTAACTTATCATTTCTTTTATTATAGATCAAGAAAGTATGAGGGTTATATTTTCTTTTAGTCTCATAATATACCACTCGACTTTTATTAAGTGGCTATCATTTTGATTTAATATTCTTATATTAGAGCAATCTCTTACTCTTGTACGACAATTTAAATTAACACTCGGTTTGTTTTGGTGGTGCAATTTCCCATTTGTTTGTCTTTTATATCTTAATAAAAATACCGGGTTTTTGTAAAAAATCTTCGATTGACTCAATCATGAATTTGACGATGTCTTTTATCAACCTAAAATCATATGATAGTCGTATTTTAAAGATAATCATTGAAAAATTCTCATTACACCGGTTGAGGTTGTTCATCTTTTGAATAAATTTTTGCATATATTTTTTACAAGTTTTTTTTCTTTATTTTAGTAGATGACAATGATGAAACCTTAAAAATTTAATTGAAACCTTAAAAATTTAATTGAATTATGCAAAAGGTTGTTGAACCATGTTACAACATTACATCGAAAGGTTATAGAGAAATTAGAATGTCATTAATATTGAACCCAAAGATCATATTATAAACCTTCATAGATAGTGTTTCAATCCCTTGAATGTGCCAAAATATAATTGTTTAGGATCATTTTTGAGCTACTTCATTTGCGATTACTTCTCTTCCCTCTTTACCATTGCTCTTTTATTTTGGCTTAACGCCCAAAATATTGTACGTGCTAGATTTTGTCTCATCTTGATTAGTATGTGATTATTTTGTGGACACAATCTCAAACTTTTTCTTCATCCTTACAATAATTTTTTGTATTCAATTATCATCATGTGTCTTTTTAAATTTGAAGTGCGATTATTGGTAATGTTAGTTATAACTTTTAGTATTTCAGATGTGCTAGCCAATCAAGTTTGTACTTTTTCTTATTTTTCCTTTGAACTATTTTGCATAGACTTTCTATTTATTCATCTGATATATGAAAAATATATACAAACGGGATTAGTTTTTTTTTTTTGGTTCATGTAATGTTTTGTACACTTCTTTATGGACTTTGATTGTTGACAATTTGACTATAAACTTTCTTCATTCTGAATTTAATTGCCACCGTAGTATGAACTTAGGTTTTTATTTTACTTAGTTATAAATAAAAAAAATCACATATACTAACCAAATGCGGAGGAAAAGTTTCTACCGGTTATTATGAAATTAAAGAAAATAAACAAATTACTTTATATAAGATCGGAATTATTTGAAGCTCTGTTCTTAAGCTACAAGAGTTTTTCGTTTTTTAATTTTAACCAATGAAAGCTTAATTTTCGTTATAATCTGCTTCATGGAGGAAGGAGAAATTGCTCCCACGCCGAAATCAACAAGGATCAATCATGGTAATGCTCCCGTGTACGGCATGTAATTCCCTTTGTTTGAAAATCAAAATAAAAAAACTGCTTTCTCTGTTTCTCCTGGAAACGATCTTCGTTCTTCAAAATTGTATGCAATCATGCGTAACAACCCGGCTTTTGAAGAGTTACACAATGCCCCAATGGCTTCTTCATCCTACGCAGATATCCTGAAACCAAAATCAACAATCTTTAAACATAACAATGTTGTTGTGGATTATAGAAAAGAATATTCTGTTATTCAATTTGAAGCAGAAGACAAGAACCACCTCCTAAAACTATCAAAACATACCCTAATAGGGAAGTTCTCTACTGGGAAACCGTCTCTTGAAAGTATCAGAAGCTTTCTTGGTAAATTCAAGTTCAAAGGGCAATACAATCTCTCGGTCTTGGATTACAGACACATTTTTATTGAATTCAATAATTAGGAAGACTTCAAGAGGTTATGGCATAGAAACTTTTGGGTTATAGGAAACAAGACTATGAGATTATTGAGGTGGACACCTCAATTTAATCCCAATCAGGAGTGTCCCTTTACTCCAGTCTGGGTTACTATACCCAATTTTCCTGAATTTTTGTTCAATGAATCTACTATTGATGTTATAGAACACAATCGGATCTCCTCTCAAAGTCTGGGTTCCATTATCAAACAAAGCTAAGTTAAACTGCTGCAAAATCTGGGTTGAAATTGATATTTCAAAACCCCTAATTCATAAAGTCCTAATAAGATTTGGTCAGGAAGATGGGCTCTCGGTAAACTTGGTTTATGAAGATCTTCTTAAATACTACACTTTCTGTTCTAACATTGGACATTCAAGACCTTAGTGCAAGAAATAATTTCCTCCTCAGAACAATGAAACTTATACTCAAATGGCAGTTCAAGATTCTACTAAAAAACTTAAATATATTATGATACCAAATGATGACCGTGCCGATAATAGATTTGTTTTTAAGAATGATAGAAATACCTCTTCCGCTATGGAAACTATATTGCAAACATATTATCTTTCTTCTCCGGTTAGGAATTAATCATTTTCAAAACTAAATACTTCTTGTGCTAATTCGCCATTGAAAGATTCTGAAGTAATTGAAGCTCTTCAAGCTATTGACAGAAAGTCCTTCTTTGATTTCCAAATTCCTTTTAAAGTTTCATCTTCCCCTTGTAAGGACAATGTTGGTAGTCTCCCTGGCTCCCTACCTGCAACTAAAGAATTAGAAAAAGATCAAGATCTTAGTTTTAAAAAGAATGAAACAAAGAAAAGCAAGAAAATGAAGAGTTGGAATTCCATGGGACCAATATCATCAAAACTGTTAAAGCTCAAGAGAGCTCTCAAAACCTCTTCAACTATTAAATGATTGCTATCCTCAACTGGAATATTAGAGGGATCATAGACAAAAATACTCTTAAAAGACTGAAATATCTTATCAAATCAATAAATCATAGCTTTGTTGCTATACAGGAACCAATGATGTCATCTTCTAATCTTCAAATGACTGCTCAGAAGCTTAACTACAAGGGTTTTGCAAGCAACATCAATGATAAAATCTGGGTTTTCTGGCATTCTGAATTCAAGGTGGATATACTTCTCAATGATGAACAAATTCTACACCTAAATGTTCATCATACAACATTTGAAAGGAACTTCAGAGTAACTGTTATTTATGCAAAATATAGAAGAGATCACAAGAGGGCTCTTTAGGATACACTCGGAACTATTGATAACCCTCTTATTGAATGGATAGTATTTGGAGATTTTAACAGTATTGGAAACATCAATGAACAGCTATCTTGCAACACTATCAACCTCAACAGCTAGTGAATATTTTAATAATACAATCATGGATTGCAATCTTCGTGATGCTGGGTTCAATGACTCCAGATTTACATGGTCTAATGGCTCTAAATGGAAGAGGGTAGACATAGTACTCTATAACTCTCCTTGGATGAACTGTCTTGATATTACTTTTGTGAATCATCTAGCAAGAAATTTCTCTGATCATTCACCAATATCAATTAAAAGCTCCTTTAATCTTGAGAAGAAAAAGTTGTCTTTCAGATTTCTTAATATGTGGGCTTTGCATCCCTCATTCATGGAGCTATTTAAAGATAGTTGGGCTAAAGACATGAATGGGAATCCTATTCAAAGATACGGGTTCAATCAAAAGGGGTTGAAAGATTACTTAAGGGGGTGGAACAGGGATGTTTTTGGTAATGTTTTTATGCTGTTAAAAGCGCTGAGGAGGAGATAAAATTCAGGGAAACCACTTATCAACATACTCATTCAAGCACTGATAAAATACTTCTTGAAGAGGCTAGAAAAACTTACCTTTCCTTCCTTGATAGAGAAGAATCATACGGGAGACAGATTTCCCATTCTCTTTGGTTGAAAGACAGCGACGAGAACACTGCATTTTTTCAAAGGTTTGTCAAGAAAATGAACAAGAAGAACAAGATAAATAAAATAAAAGATGGGGACATTTGGCTTGATAAACATGAGGATATCAGTTTATCAGATGTGAATTATTGTAAAAATCTTCTTACTGATAGAAGACCTGATAATGATCAAACCCCTCTTAAAGATATTATACGTAATATTATCTCTGATTCAAACAATGTTAATCTTCTTGCTATTCCTGATCAAAATGAAATACAGGGCATCATCAAGACTCTTAGCTCTGTCACTGCTACTGCGTTAGGTGGTTTTAATGGTGAATTCTTCAAGTTCTGTTGGCCAATCATCAATCAAGACCTTTGTGATGCTATTCAGGGATTCTTCAATGGTTTCCCTCTGCCTACTGGTATTCATGCCACTTTATATGTCTAATCCCTTAGACTGAGCACCCTAATACTTGGCAAGAATATCGTCCTATCAGTTTTACCACTATGTTTAGTAGGATTATTACTAAAGTCATCAACAACAGACTTGCATGTCTCCTTCCCAAGATGATATATGAAGAATATGGTGCTTTTGTGAAAGGGAGAAGTATTCACGAGACTATCCTTATTTCCTAAGAGCTCGACCATGATCTAAACTCCAAGGTGAAAGGGAATAATGTAATTCTCAAGGCTAACATTGCAAAGGATTTTGACAGACTAAACATCAGGTTCCTTCTACAAATATTATCTTCTTTTGGCTTTAATTATAATGTTCTATCTCTCCTGAACAAGTGCATATCAAATGTTCACTCTTCAATCTCCATTAACGGGGAGTTGAAAGGCTAATTAATCAATTCTCAGGGTCTGAGACAAGGGGACGCTCTGTCCCCAAGTCTATTTATATTGGCAGAAGAATGCCTAATTAGAGGGATCAAACATCCTCTGAAAATAACCCTACTTCAAGATATATATCAAGAGGGAAACTAAAGGTGGACTGTGATGATTTCATGGTTTTTACTAATGGATCATCAAACTCTATCAATCTAAAGAAGAAGTTTCTAAACCACTACCAAAGAACTTCTGGTCAGTTTATCAACAACAGCAAATCAAAGATTATTGTTTGTAATTCTATACCTATTCACAGAATCAACAGAATTGAAAAGTTCATTGGGTTCAATCACACAAAATTACCTTTCAATTTCTTGGGTTCTTCCATCACCATTGCCACTAGAATCAGAGATTTTGAAGGCATGATCTCTAAAATCAGAAGCAGTGTATTAGAATGGGATAAATCTACTCTCTCCTTCGCTGGCAGATTGACATTAATCCAATCCATCTTGTCAGTCTTTCCTATCTATATAATTTAGCACAAGGTCATACCCATCTCTGTCACAGGGAAAATAGAAAGAATTTACAACAAGTTTCTATGAGGGAATAAAGAAAACAAAGGCACAATCACCTGGTCTAAATGGGATACTTTATGTAAGCCTCACGCTGATGGGGGTCTGAATCTTAAAAGATAGATGATATGCAGCTGGTATTTTCTTGAAGCTTTGGTTTACGTTCAGAGCACATAACTCCTTATAGGCTAAGTTGATCACCTCTATTTATTGCAGCAAATATCATCATATCCTTGCTCCAACGCCTACCAAATCCTCAAAAGTTTGGATCAGAATCTTGAAAGTTGGAGACGTTGCAGAGTCTTTTATCTACTAGAATCCTGGAGTTGGGAATATTGATTTTTGGCTTGATCGGTGGTGCTCCAGAAATCCTTTCAGTCTTCTAAATGAGACTGATGACAGATCTTGGCTATAGGATGCTAACACAGAAAAGGTGAACTGTTTCTGGTCTTTGGGTGATTGGAACTTGGATAAGCTTTGCAGCAACGTTACGTCAACTGAAATTGAGCTGATTAAGAAAATCAAGTTAACTGGGGATAAATACAGAATTAAATGGTCTCTATCTGTAGATGGGAACTTTAATACCAAAGATACCTGGAAGGCCATAAGGAATCCTGGGAACATCTCGAATCTCTTTCAAAAAAATTGGAAAAATGTCACTCCCATGAAATGCTCTTTCTTCCTTTGGAGATCGATCTTTAACTGGCATCTCACTGACTCGATCCTTAAAAGGAAGCACATTCAAATGGCATCAAAATGCCAGTTTTGCAATAATGAAGAAACTACTCAGCATATCCTGATTAAATGCACTTTGTCCTGGTCTGTCTGGATCCATCTCAGTTCGATTTTTCAAATCTACATCTTCCCAAATATGACGTTGACTCATCTTATTCGAGCCCAGTACTGGTCCTCTTCTAATAACTGTGATATTAGATCCATTATTCTATCAATCATCCTTTGGGTAATCTGGTTTACTCGTAACCAAAAGAAGCACAAAATCATAATACTTCTTCAACTTCAATGATAAATCATGTTCTCTTCATTCTCTTGGGACTTGATAATGCAAAGTACTTAAAATCAGCACTGGGGCAAAGATTATAACCTCTCTATCGGTCTTGGATGTGTAAATCACCTTAAAACCAGCAGTCTTCCCTTGTCTCTGAAGTGGAAGAATCCAAAATCCAACAGATTCAAACTGAATACTGATGGAGCTTGCTTGAACTCTGGAGAAAGAAACGGGGGTGGTCTGGTCAGAAATCATGATGGTAACATCATTCTGGGATTTTTGGTCGAACCTACGGAAAGAACTCTCCTCTAGTTGCAGAGTGTTGTGCCCTGCTCGATGGTCTGCTCATTTGTAGAACAATGAATATCACTAAGCTGGAGATTGATTCTGATTCTAAAATTCTTGTGGACCTACTCACATATGGGAAAGCTCCCTCGTATATCGATAAGCTCCTATCTTGTTGCAGGAAACTCATCACCTCCCAAATGATTATCAACCACATTTACAGAGAACAGAACTGCGCTGCGGATTGGATTGCGAAACAAGCTCTCCTTGCTGGTAAACCTTTAAATTTCAACCATGATGATGCCCCAACTCCTTTGAAGTTTATTACCTTTCTTGAGTGCTTGGGTATTGGGTATCTGAGACTCCAGTAGTCAATCTTCTTTTGTAACCTAATTCAAGATAATCTTTCTTCTTCAAGAGTGAGTATCAAGCTTTCTTTGTTGTTGATCAAATCTCTTCGTCTCTTTTCAAGCTTCTGAAATTCTTTCAAATGGTGGTTCTTCATCTTCTAAAAAATTTGGTTCGATCAATGCCTGTGAATGCTCCCAAGTTAATACCGTTGCGGTAAAGTTTTAATTTTTTTGGCTAAAATCGTTCTATAACCTTAATTTATTGAATCTTTGTAATTGGTCCTTGTACTCTCAATTTTCGTATAAATACAATAAAGCTTATAAAAAGAAGAAAAAGATCGGAATCACTTTATATAAGGTCGGAAGGATGACCACGAGCTCATGGCATTTAAACCTTTTATCATTTGAGGGTGGCGCCGTCTATCTATAATTAAAAGAGACGATATTAACATGATTTATTACACGTAAGAGTTATTGAAGAAACAGCTTATTGTTGTTATGATATTGTCCGGCCAAACTGAGAGGGCCTCTTTATGAGTATTTTTTATAAGTTTATCTCAGGTAACTGCAGGTTGATCAGAGATCCGTCCGTTTGGCTAGTAGACATGGTTTTCTTTGCTTCCTCATTCGGATTATAAATTAATGGCTAAAACAAATTGTTTGCTTTAGTATATCTCCAATCCACGTGTTGTTTTCCAATTATATTTATTAATAATTTTAGTGTACATAATTTTCAAATTATTTAATAGTTTTAAAATTATTTAATAATTTTATGTGTTAAATCGATTTAATTTGAATTTTGTTTTTGGAGTGGACTATTTATCTGATAGTTTTTGTGATTGCATCTTAGAAATAAGACCATATCTTTTTTTTTTCATACTCAAACTTGAAATTTCCAAATTATCCATGTGACTCTAAGTAATTATACTAAGACTATTTATCCTAAAAAACCACCAATAATCTGAAATACATCCGTTGTTACCCTTCCATCAATATTTAATGCTTTAAATCCATTAAACCCTAAAAGTTATAATTTTTTATCCAAATAAAATCCACCACAACGAACCAAAAATTGGAGTATCCATGGACAATGATGAAATAAGCGTCTTTTTGGAAGACTTGGTCGACGAGGAGGAAGCTTACCGCATTGAAGTAAGAAGCTAAACTCTTTACGTTTTTGGTCTGGTCGCACGAACATGAGGCGTTGAACACCGTCTTCGTCACAAGATCGTGCGACACTCATACACTAGGCGTCACATATCGTCATGCAACTATGTTTAAATTTTACCGCGCGCGACAGCAGAGAAGAACATGTGCTTGCGACGGTCCTGGGCAATCTTATATTTTGTAGGAGGAACCTGCCCAACCTCCATTTATGGATGCCGACTACACTAGAATATTCAAAATAGATAATTTATTTACAAAAGATGAATTGGATGCTTTTCTGGACATTGAATCGAAGAAGATTAAGTTCGTCACGATTACAAAGCTCTACGATAGCAGGAAATGGGGAAGAACTCCTAGGTTAGATTACGTTTGCGAGCGGTACGGTGTATTCATATCAAAAGCGAAGCTGGAAATGTTAAGAAAGCGGAAGACTTCGAAGAAGAAATGTAATTGTGAGTTTGCGTTAAAAAGTCATCTGATTGACGTACTAGCCATGAAATGACGTTTGGAGGTGATAAATGGTACGCATAATCACAAACCCTACATTCGCTTAGACGGCCAATCCCGCGTTTGTAGGCTAAAACGGGATGAAGATGAACTAGTTCTTAGTTTGTCTCAACCCGGTTCGCGTCCTCGGGAGATATATAGCGGTTTGAAGTACCAATATCCCGAGATGTTGAGAACATGCCAAAAACATCGGGATGTTGAGCACGAGGGACAAACACAAATGCAATATTTGTTGACGAAATTGAAGGAGAATAGACACTCCACGTGGGAGCGTTTGAAAGACGATTCAAAGGTGATCACTAATATTTTTTCCGCACATTCTACGAGCATAGACTTATTACGTACATTCCCTAATGTGCTGTTCATGGATTGTACATACAAGACGATTGGGTATAAGATGCCTTTATTAGAGATTGTTGGTTTAACGTCGACTTCTATTACATTTACCGTTGCGTATGTGTTTATCTGTGGAGAGAATATAGCAAATTATGTATGGCCTTTGGAAACTCTTCGTGGTTTGATGATAGATAGCGTGTGCGTATTACCGAGCGTTATTGTTACCGATCGAGAGTTAGCTCTCATGCGAGCAATCGATGATATTTTTCCGGGTGCACACCACTTGCTATGCACGTGACATATTAGTAAGAACATTCTTGGGACGGTCCGAAAGATATTGCATGATGATGTGGTTGCGAAACAACTTGTTGAGTTTTATGGCTACGTTACCGGAGGGAACACGGTTGAGAGCTGCGAAAATAATCTAGCTACATTGAAGGATATGTTTGCCTCTCAACCCAAGTGTTTTGCGTACGTTACAGATGCGTGGATAACCAAATATGGTGACAAGTTTCTTCAATATCGAACGAACAAGATACAACATTATGGCCAAAAAACTTCAAATAGGTATGTCCTTTTATCGAATTTTGGGTTTGTTATTATATCTCTTTTAAAACAAGGTCATAATTTTGTAATTGTATTATGTAGGGCGGAGGGTGCTCACTTGTCCCTAAAAAATACCTTGGGACGAATCAATGCAATATTGAGCTTATTTAGGGAAAAATTCACAGCTTATTAACAAAGCAGCATGCAGGGATCCTCGAATCGTTCGAACGAAGTAAGTTTCGAACAATTCCTGGTTTTGATGGTGCTTTGACCAAGAATCTTAAAGGTCATGTGTCACATGCAGGCCTAAAAATATTGATACTTGCTATTGTTAATTCTTTTCTCACGCAAGTATACGCGGTCAAAAGTAGCAAGTTATAAATAAGAAAGATCGTTCCCACGAAGACTAGGTGTATAAGACAAGAATTCACTTATGCAACAACGTATGATTATTAAACTAATGCTTGAACGAGTAATAAAATATGAATGTAACTAAACAAATCAACTAACGAAATTATCTAATGAGTTTACTTATGCAAGAGAAAACATGGAACCCTAACTTTATTGTTTATTTTACTCAGAGTATTAATATACTTAATCAATATGTAAGATAACTACGATTACTAATCAGATAACACAAAATCAGAATACGCTACCTTTCAGTACACGTAAACCAAACCACTTAAACAACCACAAAAGAAATAGTAGTTAAGCAGACGCCGCATGCATGACAATCCTATATGTCTATATGAATTGAGGTACAATTGGTTTTAAGCACAATTTACCTATTTCGATTACATAGGGTAATATGATATGGTTAATGACATATTACGAATCATGAACAATCACAATATGAATCATTCAAGAACCTATGCTACCATGGCAAGTTCTAAACCCTTAAATCCACTTTCGCATTCATTAAAGATTAACAAACTAGATGTTCGCGACGCATCTAAAATTAAGCACAATCATACTAGGTAACCGATAAACGTATCTCACAAATTAATTAAGCAATAAACCCTAATTATTATTCAAACAAATCCACTAAGGTTCCATGACAACGATTAGTTCATAATCGAACAAATCATCATCATGGATGCAAAAGTTAACATAATTTTTTAGGAAGAATGTAAAAAAACGAATAAATAATTTAGAGAAAGTTAAACCGAACAAAAGTTTAGAGAAAGTTAAACCGAAAAACTGCATGCCTCCTGCCGACTGAAAATCCAAAACAACTGTCACCTGCTCCTCTGCCGATCGAAAAAATCGCCAATTACTTTTTTTTCAGTGGTTTGTCGCTGCCGTAAACCAAAGGTAATTAGTGACAACCAATCTCCTTTTTGTTTCTCTACTCTCCCGAAAGGAAACCCAAAAGCGGCTCTAAATCGAGTCAGTCGGCCACTTGTGTTTTTCTTTCTCGCCAATAGTCTTTTCTTTTCGTCTATGTTTTGTATTTTGCCGCAAACTCAATGAGTGCCTCCTCTCCCTTCTGTCCGTCTCTGTTATTTATAACTTTTCTCGTGAAAACCTAAGAAGCCCATTGCCTTTCTTTCTTTCTCCTGAGCTTTTAATTAAATGCTTCCGCTGGACCCACACTCATATAATTATATAGTATAATTATTTAATTCCTTCCTTTGTCTATGTTCAGCAGAATAGACCAATAATATTTGTTTTCCTTTTCTCGCTTGTTTTGCACCAAAAAATCCGGTTTTGTATTCCTAAAAAAACCAAATTACAAATCGTAAAATATTTATGTTAAATAAAATAATATTTTAAACAATATAGCTAAATAAAATATTCATATTAATCTAATGTTTTTTTCTTAATTCAGAATTAATTTCCTTTTATGCTTTGCTTTAATATTTTTTTCTTAATTTAACATTTTAAACAATATCTTAGAAAATATATTTTCCTTTTTTTTCAACATTAATATATTTTTCAAGCATTAATATATATTTTTGTGAAAATCACTCGTCATAATATATTTCAAGCATTAATATATATATTTTTTTTGGAAAATCACTCGTCATAATATATTTCAAGCATTAATATATATTTTTTTGGAAAATCACCCGTCATAATATATTTTCGTAGCATTAATATTTTTTTATTCAACATAAATATATTTTTTCAAGCATCAATATATTTTTCTTTGTTTTCAACTGTTCCAAAATTTCCCTCAAATACATTAATTTCCAGTTTCTTCAATTTCAACCCCAAATTTATTAATATTATCACAATTTACCCGCGGCACAAGCGTCTTTAAGAATACTGGAAAAATACGTTAAAACTCAACGGATATTTGAGAACCGATGACGATTTTAAGAATAATGGAAGCGTAATAAGTGATATGAAATGCACTTATCAAACCCCCAAACTTAAACCGTTGCTTGTCCTC
This sequence comes from Limnanthes douglasii subsp. nivea, assembly GCA_036936605.1. Lineage (NCBI taxonomy): Eukaryota > Viridiplantae > Streptophyta > Magnoliopsida > Brassicales > Limnanthaceae > Limnanthes > Limnanthes douglasii. The sequence continues at coordinate 170,537,947 of JAUPFV010000003.1, forward strand.
AAGCAATGCAAAACAGGTTTAACAATTGATGCATGAATGCAACTGAATTTAAATGAATGCAAGAACACAATGATCCCGAACGAGTAACCGTAACTAATTCAGCATAAATGCCTTAACGAATGTAATGACCTCGGAATGTGAAATAACTAGGTACTCAAATGTTAGCAATACAAGTGAAGAAGCGTGCGTATGTGCTCAAACTCAATCGACATGTTTTTAGTACAAATTAATGGACCTTACTTGTTCTCATCATAATAATCACAAGATTAGAAACGAAATACAACCTAGATTCTTCATAGTCAAGTTGCACATCCATATTTCTCCGGGGTTGTCAAAGATTTATTATGCTTTACTCTATATACAGACACACAAAGGCTTATTTGACCGTGCAATGGACGAGGTCCCTTAAAGACTTATACAATGATGCCCATGTAACGAGCTTTAGGTTAGCGGATCCCAGACCAGAAAAGTCTTAGGTCACTAGGCACAAAGTCCCCTAGAACTTAATAACTCGAGCACCAAAGAGCTCATCCTAGCCAATTTTTACCTTTTTTTCTTTTGGTTTTTTTTTCTTTTTGAATCAGCGATTGGGAATGAGTGCGTTTCGCTCCATCTCATTCCACCCTTAGACTACTCGTAATATGCTGCCCCCAGCGAGAGGACGCACATCAACGAGCGGCTACTAGCCTTTGACGCCTAACTGAATAATACGTATATTTATCTTTTAACTCCCCCAAACTTATCTTTTTGCAATCCATGAGCTAATAAAGGATGAAGGTGTAATTCTGAACCTAATCAAGGATTATGTATAACAATACTCAAGTGTGTCCGTAACTAGCATAAAAACAATCGATGAGTCTACATGTATTAATTGTGCTTCTACATCAAGCAAGCTAACTGACAAGTAACCTACATAGATTTTATTCCTACTGTCATTCCAAACAATTTTCATCATCGGCTACTTAAGTAGAAACAACAACTCAAGGGATCAAAGATGCAAAATGCATGAACAAAATGCTATGCTAATAAGCTAACTCGATCCTAAACACAGTCTATATAATCATGGCATGAATATGCAAACAAACATGACTAACATGAATAACTACTATGATGAATGCAACTACAAGAAATTAAAAGATGAAAGAAACACTCCCCTATTCATCCAGCAGTGTTGATTATTTATTCCCAGTGGGTTGCCTCCCACGAAGCGCTTGTTTAACGTCGATAGCTCGACGATACTACTTGGAATCATATTGTGTCGAGGTTGATGCTGAATGCCTTATGGTTCCCCACATCTCCATAGTAATGCTTGAGTCGCTGACCATTGACTTTGAATACTTTGTCTGGCGATTCTTCATAGATTTCAACTACTCCATGTGGACATACTGTCTTGACTTTAAAAGATCTAGACCATCTTGACTTGAGCTTTCCTGGGAAAAGCTTTAGACGAGAGTTGAAAAGAATAACAAGTTGGCCTGGATCAAAAGCTTTATGTACAAGCTTCATATCATGCCGTTTCTTGACTTTTTTTGCTTATACATCTTCTGATATCTGCTATGGTCCAACCAATGGCTGATTTGAACTTCCCCAGAACTCTTAATAGCTTTTCTTCTCACTACTTGAAAGGTTAGATGCAATAATAACAGGTAATGTAGATGACTCTCCTAAGAAAGCATACCTGAGATGATCTAGTAGTGGTTTGTGTTCAAGTTTAGGAGCTTCTTGTAGAGAAGGTTTAAGTCTTTCCTGAGAATCCTTAAGATCACCCAATACGAGCGACTCATGTGGAATATTGAGCCTCTTTTGATACGGGGCTGCCTGTAGTAGTTGAACACATTCAGATATTTCTTCGTCTTCGAAGTCAAATTCACCATGTAGAACTCTGCCTAGAGCATTTGAACTCGAGAACTGATCCAACTCATTACTGTGTGAAGAATCGACCGTATCCAACCTGAAACATTCCTCATCCTCTATTGGGGATTGCATAGCCTTGAAAACGTTGAAAGTGACAGTCTGATATTGCACTCTCATAGTGAGCTCCCCTTTTTGGACATCGATCAGAGTTTTGCCCGTAGCCAAGAATGGTCTTCCCATGATTATGGGGATGTTTTTGTCCTCTTCGAAATCCAAGATAACGAAGTCAGCAGGAAAGATGAGCTTGTCTACCTTTACTAAGACATCTTCTACGATCCCACGAGGATATGTAATAGAACGATCAGCCAGTTGCAAAGAGATATTAGTCGGTTTTGGCTCAGGTAGCCCAAGTTTCTCAAACACAGATAGGGGCATCAGATTGATGCTCGCTCCCAAATCACATAAACATTTGCTCAAAGTTAGATTACCGATTAAACAAGGAATGGTGAAGCTTCCTGGATCTTTGAGTTTGGGAGGAAGTTTTTGTTGTAAGATCGCACTGCATTCCTCAGTGAGCGCCACTGTCTCAAAATCACCAAGCTTTAGCTTTTTCGAAAGAATTCCCTTCATGAACTTGGCATAACTAGGCATTTGCTCTAATGCTTCAGCAAAAGGTATGTTGATGTGTAGCTTCTTGAACACCTCCAAAAATCTCCCAAACTGAGCATCTAGCTTCTGTTTCTGCAACCTTTGCGGAAAAGGTGGAGGAGGGTAGATCGTAGGCTCAACAACTGACTGAGATGGCTTTTTAGGTGGCTGATCTTGACCAGAATTAACCTCAGATGAGGGCTGATTTTGAGCAGAATTTTTCAGAATGGGCTGATTTTGAGAAGAATCCACCTCTTGTTCAATTGTGGGGTTCTCAGCAACCTTTCCTGATCGCAAGGTGATAGTTTGGCATTGCTCCTTGCCATCTCGTTTACCTGGATTATGTTCTGTGTCGCTAGGAAGAACTCCCTGAGGTCTAACAATCATGTTACTGGCCATCTGCCCAATCTGATTTTCCAAGGTCTTGTGAGATACCATCAGACTTTTAATCATTAAATTCATCTCTTCGAATTCAGAGTCTCTCACAGAATGTTGAGAAGGGTCAGGATGTTGATTCTGAGGTTGTCTTGGGGCATACTGTTGAGATTGATGTTGCTGCCCTTGTTGCTGAAATCCAGGAGGAGCATATGGCTTAACACCATAATGCTGATTACCTTGTTGATTAATGCTCCAACTGAAGTTCGAATAATTTCTGTTGCTTGGGTGATAGGTGTTTGAGATTGGTTGTTGATTCTGCCTCTGAAAGTTACTCACAAATTGCACTAACTCAGTAGATATTGGGCATTGTTGAGTGTCATGCCCTCCAGTACAAATCTCGGACACACTAGCTACCTGCTGTACCCCTAGTTTAGTCAAAGAATCTACCTTCATGTTTAGAGCTTCAAGCTGAGCTGCTAAAGCAGTGAGAGTGTCTACGTTAAGAATACCAGCTACTTTATGTTGTGACTGTCTCTGAGAAGGGTTCTGGAATTCATTAGCAGCCATCATCTCAAGGAGCTCATGAGCTTCCTCATAGCTTTTCGTTAATAAGGCTCCCTCAGATGCAGCATCGACCATGGGCCTTGTTTGCGCACCCAACCCATTGTGGAAGCAATTTATTACTAACCCAATCAGGCATCCCATGATGAGGACATTTTCTGAGCATCTCCTTGTAACGCTCCCAAGATTCACTTAAAGATTCACCAGACTGAGAAAACTGAGTAATAACATTCCTCAAGGCGGCTGTTCTTGCCATAGGAAAGAATTTTGAGAGAAATTTATGTGCTAGTATATCCAAAGTAGTGATCGAGCCTGCTGGTAAAGAGTGTAACCAGCTCTTAGCTTTGTCCCTCAGAGAAAATGGGAAGAGTCTGAGTCTTATGGCATCATCTGAAACACCGTTGAACTTGAAAGTATCACAGATTTCAAGGAAGGTCATAATGTGCATATGAGGATCCTCAGATGAAGCTCCCACAAACTAACAAGAATTCTGCATCATCTGAATAGTGCTGGGTTTAATCTCAAAATTATTTGCAGCGATATTGGGTCTGATAATGCTAGACTGAATATCCATGATCTTTGGTTGAGAGTACTTCATTAGTGCTTTTGGAGCTGGATCTCCCATTGTATACACGCTCAAGTACCTGAAGCACAAGAAACACTCAAAAAGCAAGTAACCAAATCAAGTGAGTAGTTTTATAATGACCCCTGCTGCTAAGAAATAAAACTGTCAAATAACACCGAGTCCCCAGCAACGACGCCAAAAACTTGTTAATCCTTTTCTCACGCAAGTATACGCGGTCAAAAGTAGCAAGTAATAAATAAGAAAGATCGTTCCCACGAAGACTAGGTGTATAAGACAAGAATTCACTTATGCAACAACGTATGATTATTAAACTAATGCTTGAACGAGTAATAAAGTATGAATGTAACTAAACAAATCAACTAACGAAATTATCTAATGAGTTTACTTATGCAAGAGAAAACATGGAACCCTAACTTCATTTTTTATTTTACTCATAGTATTAATATACTTAATCAATATGTAAGATAACTACGATTACTAATCTGATAACACAAAATCAGAATACGCTACCTTTTAGTACACGTAAACCAAACCACTTAAACAACCACAAAAGAGATAGCAGTTAAGCAGACATCGCATGCATGACAATCCTATATGTCTATATGAATTGAGGTAAAATTGGTTTTAAGCACAAGTTACCTATTTCGATTACATATGGTAATATGATATGGTTAATGACATATTACGAATCATGAACAATCACAATATGAATCATTCAAGAACCTATGCTAGCATGGCAAACATAAATCCATCATAGTACAAGACTTAAACAACACAAACAAAGTCTTAAACTCTACACACCTACCTAAAAAATCAAAACCAATCAAAACCACAATTGACACAACAACACAAGCCCCAAAAGGCCATAAAAACACTCAAACACTCACAATATATCTATGACCAACCTCAATAAACCATCATCACATCTTTCTCATACCTTAAATAACACCCATAATGAAACAAACAATACTTTACCTTGATGAATTCAGAAACAGGGTAATTTTGTGATACGAGAATCTGTTAGTGTCAAAATAGTATTAAGTTCTTTGTTAAAGAGTCTTTTTAGAGAGAGAAATTGAGAACAAGACTAAGTAGAGAGAGAAAGTAATGTTCAACTAATCACCCAGATTATCCACTCGTGTACGGTCTTTTTATAGTACAATAATGGGCCCACACACAACTTAATTCCTACCTTGTTACATATTTGGTCCCCATATTTCCTCACTTATTCATAATAACTACTTATACTGTTCTTTTTTACAATATTTCCCCAATAAAAATACTTCCTTACAATTTTCCCCTACATCTTTTATTCTCCCTCATCAGTAGCCCCCCAGTCCTAGTAAAAATATTTGTACTGGGACTGTAAAGATATCTCCGAATTTTATCTTGTTGCTTCAATTCTTCTTGAAAATGCACTTCCTCGAATAATACTTCTTCGAATAGCCTCCCTTTTTGAACAACTTTCCTCTTCGAATATCTTTTACTCCTTAACTTTTCAAAAAATGTCTCTTTGAAAAATACCACTTCAAGAAATACCTCTTCAAGAAACTGCTCTTCGAAAAAGAAAAAATATCTTCGAAAAATATCTCTTCAAGAAACTACTCTTCGAAAAATATCTCTTCGAATTCAGAAAATTCCTTTTCAAGAAACTGTTCTTCGAAAAATATCTCTTCAAAACAGTATCTCTTCAAGAAACTGCTCTTCGAAAAATATCTCTTCGAAAAGTATCTCTTCAAGAAACTGCTCTTCAAAAAATATTTCTCATGCTATACCAACCAGTAGCCCCCCCAATCCTTGCAATATATTTGCAAAGCTTGAAGCAAACCTCTCATTAATTATGTTCATCGGAATTGACTCTCTCAACATTATAGAGTTTCCCATATTAGGCTAATAAATTTCAAGGATTGGACGCCTCGAATTTATCAGTACTAACTAGCATACCTCAATTAATTAAATTCCCACATTTATCACGACGTCATTAGTCGTAATTCCCTGTCACCAAATCTCTCTAGAGATCTTAAAATTATTCCCAATGCTTTTCATCATTGGATTGCCTTTTCACCTTCTCCCTTGTTTTTCGAACCAACAAAACCGCACCTATGTTTCCCGTAATGTCCGTAGGCAAACAAAAGAAAAAGTCCCCATGCCTTACTTACCCTAAAAGCCCATATTTCTCTATAAATACTGACCTCATTCTTTAGCATTCCAAACTTTCACTCTAAATTTCTAGAGAGAGAAAGATGGCTTATAAACCTCGTCTGATTCCAAAGTGGCTTCTAATTAGTAAAACTTCCAAGAGAGAGTTGTTGCTGGTGAATACGTTGAGCCTCAACCCCAACCTTCTGTTACTACGTTCAACGGCTCCTAGCCTCCACCGGAAAATTCCGCTGCTATCATACCCCTCGAAATTGCACAACAGAGTCAAGTTTCCGATCTCAACACCGTCAAACTCATGGGTAAAGATAAACATCAGTAACGTTCGTCTGGGAAGAGGAAAATGCACCATATGGCTAAGAAGAAATCTGAGGAGCGCAAGAGCGCTAAAGGAACTCCCTCGGAAACCCCAGAGCCGGCTTTGGCTGTGACAGTTGAAAATCCTCCTCTAAAAACCGACAACTCAGGATCGAGCCTTCCAGCCACTACTTCGATAACGGCAACTGGGAGCCCTCTATTTTCTCTAGGAAGGAACACCATTACCGAAGACGAGCTTCGAGAAATGCGAAACAAAGCCTTGGCTGCTAAAGGGAAAACAATTGCCTCGGATATTCCTGAGCAATAAATTCAACCGATGTCTACTGCAGAACAAAGTAAGACTACTGACCTTTCCTTAGAATCTTCTAGTCAAGCGATTACTGCTTACCCAACAATGTCCGAAGAGAAAACTCTTCGGATTGCCCCTAAATCTAAGGGAGACATCACTCTTCCCTTAGAGCTTGATGCCATCGCATACAACAATATTCGAGGAATTGAAAACAAGCATATGGTGGCACTGCACAACATACATTATAAATATTTTTTGCCCTCGGAAGAGCCCATGCTGAGGACCCGGTGGTGCATTCCTTCGTACATTGACATTAGGTTCCCCTCGGAAGGTGAGACTCCTTTATCAGTGAGGGATAATGAATTAGTTGTTTATACTGAAATTATAAACTGTGGGTTAAGGTTTCCCTTAGACCCATTTTTTATTGAGGGCTTTGCCAAGATTGACCTCTGCCCTTCACAAGCCGGTCCAAACATGTGGTTCACACTTATGGCATGTATCATGGATTCGAGGATATCGGGCATCGAATTTTCCTTAGAAGAGCTCATCGGATTATCTGGCTTAGCAAGGAATCCGTTTTTCCCATTTTATTCATTGACTTTTAGCCGAAGACAAAAGATTTTAAAAGACTTGCTAGAAGGTGATAAGAAATGGAGGCAACAATTCATCTACTTCTCAGGTCATTGGGAGACAGGGTCAGAATCGACTCTTTCAAATCCTCACAAGATATCCCTGTTGTGGACCAACAAATGTGAGTTCACTAAACTCTTCATTTACCTTTCCTCCTCGGATAATGATGTACTAACTTAAGATTCTTGTTGCTATGACGGGCATTTCATAACCATACTCAGACTATGGGGAGAGTGCCACCACTGTCTTCACCAAACTTAGAGAGTGGGCCAAAGAACATTGGGAAAACAGATTCCGCTTGTGCTTTATGAATAAAAACTTAGCCATAAGCCGAATCTGGAGGTTGGACCCCCTTGACTGATTGACCTTGAAAGAGCTAATGACCCCTCCCCCACAACGAGAAGTTCTACAGCGAGTGACTAAAAATGATATAGTCATCTATCTTCCGCAGCGCTCTCGTGCCAAAAGTCACATTGGTGAATTCGACGAGGAAGTTTCCACAAAAGACCTTCAGTCAAACACTGAAGGATTAATCACCAATCAGGAACCATCATCTTCGGCCAACATTGTTACACCCATTTCAAATTCCCCTCCAAAGAAATCTGTCCACCCTCACAAGAACAAAGATACCAAGACAAAAGAAAGCAAGAAAAACGTTGTCCCGGAGCCCATCCAAGAATTATCCGAGGATGGCAAAACACAAGATAATGTTCAAGAAACTACCCAAGGCATTGAGTCCCAAGAGGTATCAAGTGAGCCTGAAAAAGAAATTAGAGAAAATTCAAGTCAGACACACAGCTCTCCTCTTACCCAAGCTTCAAGTCCTGCTCCAATTGAAAATTCCCCTATATTAGCACTACTCCCAATTCCTCGAAGAGATCCTCTTCAATATTTTGATCTTAATATTCTAACGGGTGAGTCGTCGGATTTTGACCCCACAACACTAGGCTCACCCACCAGCTCCTTCGAAGTTCCTATGCATTATGAATTCTCACTAAGTCTTCGCAGCCTTCTTTACACTTCTGTCAGCATGGGAAAAAGAATGCAGCATCTAGAAGACCGAAAAAATCATTACAAGTTCAAGGCATCTCTGGTCTCCTCGCAACTTGAAGAGGCAAAGAAACAATACGCCATTGTGGAGAGTCAAGCATATGCAATTTATGAAAAACTGTCTGCCTCTGAAAATTATGTCATTATGCTCGAAAGATGCTGCCAGGAAGAAAGAGACCTCTACTAAAAGAAAACGGGGGCTCAAGAAAAACTTTTAACAAAATTCCAAAAAGCTCACCAGCTAGCATGCAAAGGATTTAAAGATTGTTGTGATGATTACGAAAAACTTACGGAGGACAGAAAAAATCTGGTGAAGAGAATTGAATATTTTCCTAGACAAGTTGAGGAGGAGAAAGAAAAAGCCGTGAACGCTTATGCAGCTAAGTGTACGGACAACCTTAACGCTCGAGATGCTAATATTCGAGTAGGGCTGATCACTCAAATTCATGCAGAGCACCCCGAGTATGACTTAGGAAGCTTTTGGAAGCTTGTCTTCCCCGACCTTCGTCCTCCGAACATCGTGGTGAGTGATAGTGAGGCATCGGATTCTGAGGAAAGCAACTCCTCAGAACAATCTGACTAGTAAAAAATGTTGGCATGTTTGGAAATTTTTGTGTATAAGTCCTTATAAGACAATTTTTGTAACCCATCTTATTTGCTCCAAGGAGCACCCTCCTCGAATTTTTGTGTATCCCACTTTGTTGAAATGATAGTCTTATGACGTTAATTTTCATATTTTTCATAAGTGTGTGCCAACTTGCGTTGAATGGTTGGTCTATACCGATCTGCATCGTAATATTCATTATATGCTGCGCTAAGTTTAGCTTAGAAAAAATAGTTCGAGGCACAAAAAAATTTTGTCTAAAAAAGAAGTATGTGAGACAAAGAATAATATCTGAGGCACAAGGTATTGTCTTAGAGAGAATAATTCGAGGCACAAAATATTGTCTCCAAAAGAATAGTTCGAGGCAAAAAATGCAGTTGTATTAATTAGCTCATAGTGGCACCTCGTTAAAACCTTCATGTGCCTAATAGGGTAGGAAAAAGTATGCCTTCGCTGTTTTTGTAAACCTGAAAATACACAAAAAAACAAATATTACATGCTAACTTTTTCCTCACTCAAGATATTATTTTAAGTGTTCGATATTCCATGGATGCCTCAGATACAATTTTACGTGCTTGATTACAATTTTAACTTTTTCCTCACTCACGATACAATTTTACGTGCTTGATTATATGTGTTCTCTTTCTTGTTCCGATATATGGGGGCTCTGGTCATGGTTGGAAGAAATAACTTTCCATTTGTACATTTAACTTTTTTCAAGATAGATGATGGTCGGGGATGAGTAGTTAGCTACTACTGTGTTAACTCTTGTTTTGAGTTAGTCTTCCAAAGATGACTCTGAACCAAATTAGTGGGAGTGAAACACTAATGGAAGCCATTAGACAACTTCTCCCCAGGCCACTGATTTAACTTCTTCAAAGTAACCTTTGCATCTTCCAGATGATACATATAATACTTTGATATAGTTTTAAAGAGAAGAGATTAGAGAGAAGTTGTAAAAAATATATATGTAAAAAAATTAGGAGTTCAAGGGCTAGCTGTATTCTTAAAAAATCCTGTAAGTCGACTCGGATTACCTTGAAAGGTAATTTTCTTACCATTCTCCCACCAACCACTAATAAATAAAAATTTCATTTTATATAATTTATCAGTATTCAACAGGTTATCTATCATTTTATATTTTTTTCCCGTGTTGAAGAAGTATAATGAAATATGGGAATTGCGAGACAGCCCCGCAATAGTAGTGAATTTCTCCACTGGCATCAAAAGTTTTGATAAAATAGATGCCATGATATATGGTATCAAGTTTACCAAGCGTTCAAACTAGCTTGACTCCAGAATAGTCCTACCAAGCTGAAGTAGCTCACAATCTTAAGGTATAAAGAAAACCAAAGGCCCTAGTTTAGCACGTCTGGTTAGATAACTAGCTCTCTTAGATCGCAACACATCAGGGTTTCTCCTGTCGTAGGCAGTCTAACCTTAACTTCTAGAGGGAATCCTCATTTCACACGAATAACATATAATTCATTTTTTTTTAAATAAACGTATGAAATATTGTGAAGAGCTACAAGGTATTTGACGCTAACCTTTGAGAAGTTTGGCCCTACACGTCCGACTAAAGACAGAGGGAGCGATTTAGATTATTTTTCGGGGGCTTTGCCTATGCTTTTGCAACCTTTAGTGTTGTTACCCTTAAACTTTCTCTTCCTAGTTGACTTCAAATTCTCAACATTCTCCCTAGTTTGACAAGATGGTTCCAATGGAGAGTCTTCACTAACATCCTCAATGTTATCCTCCATTTCCTTTGGACTAGATCATGAAGGTTCAACTTGTTGAGAAGTTGTGCTCTCTTCTTTGTTTGATTGTTGGGGGAGAGCCTGATTAGATTTGGACATCTCTTTTTATTGGGGTGCTGTTTCTCTCTCTCTGCTTAAATTTTGTGAGGAAGTATTATTAGAAGGTCATTCTAGCTCCCCATAAGGATTTTTGCGGCCTTTGTATTGTCTAACCAAGTTGGGAGGTTAATTTTCTTCTAAATTGCAGCGTATGGCTATAAAATTCGAAGTATTCCTACGACTAGTAGCTCTTAAAGATTGTAATGGCGTCCACGAACGGGTAATCCAGCACCATCCATGGTTCATTTTTTTTCTCTTCGTCTAGCTTAAACAAATTCAACGAGCCGTTCTTGGTTATAGTGTTTTTAGCATTGAACATGCAAACACTAGATTATCATCGGAGGAAAAATTCACGGTGTTAAAAGATGTGGAGAATAGAAAAATGGAACCATCAGTTAACTAAATGAAATAAGTAAGGCACTACTTCTCCCTCTACAAACAAACGTTATTATACTAAAAATTTGAGAATGGAGTTTATATAAAATATTGTAGAAGACCTCTAGTTTTAGATGTAGAGAAAATAAATAGCAAATAACGTCTATAATTTCTAAAGAAATGAAAACGTTTTTTCACTTTAGACACACTACCCCAATAACATAACGAGTTTGGGGGACCAATAAAATGATGACACGTGTCTCACCACATTTTTTATAACGGTCATAAAATAACATCACTAACTTATCCAAATATGGCCTTCAGCTGCAAGCTAATTATCCTGAGGACTTGTGCTTGAAGAGATATCCAACCTTTATTCAAAGCATTTATCGATTAGCCCTCTCAAATATCTTTGACAGGCCTAAATGGGCTATCTGTTGAGGACAAAAATATTTGAAGGGAAAATTCATAATTAGGCTAATATTTATCTTTTGTATTTATTTTATTAGTTAAATAATTTTATTTAAATATATTTATATTATTATGTTATTGGGCCTAATGAGTATAAACTTAAGAATTTTTGGCTCATAAATATAATTTGGCACATTATGCCCATTAGGCTAAAGATCTCCCGCATATGTGAAGCTTGAGAAACAGACAAGTCTCTCTTAGTTTTGTAGCATATTTGGTCCTCTAGAATTTTGACTGATAACACCCATACATATGCCACTTCACATGCCAAGTAATCATCCACGTCAGATTTACTTTTTACCATTAAATTTTAACTACTTACCATTTACCCACATCCACCTAAATTGGACCGGATCAAACTTAAATTAAGCGACCTAACCCAATTTAATATAACCCAACCTAATATTACCCATTCCCAATACCCATTTTATTACTCAAATACCCGATTTATAACCCAATTATCCAAATAGCCAATTTATAAAATTTAACACCTTTCACTGACCATTGTTGAGAATGAAGAACCTCCAAATTCTAGAAACACCATCAATGGCGGTATAAACACAATTATCTCCGCACCAGAAGAACTACTATGCAGTGGAAACTTTTTTTCTGATCCAAATCGAAATAAACCCTTATCAACACCATGACAATACAGAGAGAAGAGGCACTTCATCCCAAGCTAAAGAGAGAAACCCAGGTTCTGATTCGATCAAAGAGTATACAGAACTATAATTATAATTCCACAACTATATTTTAGCTTGACTCATTGAGTAGTGGATTAGGTTTACCGATTCGAACCCTGAATTCTCCATTAACACCCTCCTTGTTCTTTGTCTTCAAGCCTTTCTCTCTTCGATTGGGGTTTATTATCGTCGATCATGTCTGTTATCATTCGACCGAATAATATGTTCTCTACTTTGATTCTCTCGGTTGATTGCTTAGTTTTGGCTCCAACGATTCGAAAACAGATGAGAAGAAATGCAGCGAGTTAGTGACTCAATTAACGAAACCCACTCGGTTCAAACTCGCTTCGTACTCACCTAAAGTAACGATTTCTAGGTTAAGCGATTTAACCAATTTGACTTATATTATAATAATATATTAAATTGGATAAGCTTAGGTTAGGTTGGGTTATATTAAATTGGGTAATATAACTAATACAATTGATAGGTTTAAATTAAATTGTGCTAGGTTCGTTAATTTAAGTTTAATCCGGTCAAATTTAGGTGGATGTGGATAAATGGTAAGGGTAAATGGTAAGTGGTTAAAATTTAATGGTAAAAAGTAAATCTGACGTGGCTAATTACTTGGTATCTGAAGTGGCATATGTAGAGGTATTAGCGGGCAAAATTATGGGGGACCGAAAGCTCTACAAAACTAAGGGACACGTGCCAGTTTCTCAAGCTTCGCATGTGCGGGGGACTAAACTTGCATAAAAAATCAAATGAAAGGGACGGATGAGAGACAAAAGTGAAGGTAATGGATTACTTTGATACACTGGGTATACATGGGGGGCTAAGAGTGATTTTGAGTCTTCACCTGATCTACATTCGTTGGACAAACCTATTTCTCTGGAATACGATGTCTTAAAAACAATATTATCATCTTCTTTGGAACGACATATCTCCCAATTTATACCATGGTTAGTGTCTACAACTCGTTATTTCTTCTTGGTTGGATTTAGCCACTGATGATAACTCATGAGAGAGTTAAATACTTCCTCCATTAAAATCTTGATATAGTGATTTGGAGGGTTGATCTCATTTTTCTAGGTTATCGTCAAACCTATTGCTTTCTTGAGTTTTCTCACCACCTTCAACAATCTCTCTTATGTTGCATAACTTGAAGACATATTAGTAATAGGAAATAATTGTTAGGTTCATTCATATAGACACTTAATGAACATGAGGGTTGAGGTTTTGACTTTAACTTAGATGTTTCAGCTTAAATGATTTATCTTTTAATTTTGAAGTCTAAACATCCCTTGAATCAAATTAGATATATTTTTTATTATAATTCATAACCAGTTTATTTTTTATCTCTGTTTCACCTAGTACATCATGAACTAATGAATTGTATGAACTAATATTAGGAAATGTTTTATCTATGCATTTATCATTGGCTGCCTCTACCGCATCAATCAAACAAGCTTTAGCCTCATTGTATGAACTAATATTAGGAAATGTTTTATCTAGCATGGATTTAACAATGCTAAAATCTGCGTGCTCATCCATACTCATAAAACTATTTTCCCAGGCTCAACATCAATACTAGTTCTAGCGGTAGCTAAGAAAGTTCTACGTAGATTGAGGGGTATAAATCTATCTTCGTCTATGCATAAAATTATAAAATTAGCAAGAAAAACAAATTTATTAACCTTAATTAAAACATCTTCTAATATACCCTTAGGATATACAAAAGACCTTTCATCTAAGTATAGTGAAACATTTGTACCCTTTCGTTCATCAATTCCTAATTTCCTACATATCGAAAGAGACATTAAGTTGATATTAGCGGCTAATACACATAAATATTTATCAAACACTAAATTACCAATTTTATAAGGACTAGTAAAACTCCATACATCTTTTAGCTTTTGTAATAATTGATTCAAATAAGCACGATGTATTCCTTTGTCAGTGATGTCCTTCAATTTCCTTTTACAAGAAATAATGTATTTGAGAAACTTTGTGAATTTAGGAATCAGTTCCACCAACTTTGAAAAATGCATATTAACCTCCAAGCTGCGATAAATTTTAAGAAATTTAGAAAAATTATATTTATAATTTTGTTTCTTCTTCTGACTTGGGTAGGGAACTCGTGGTGCATATTTTGAGATTAGAGGAGGATTCTGTGTTGCATTTTAGTTGTGATGAAGGTCTGCTGCAGGTTCGTTATGTTCAAAAGCACTAGTGTCGTGATTTATTGTAATTAAGTTATTTCATGGATGTCATCTATAGATCTGTTTCTGTTGTGTTCTGGACCTATAATATCGCCAAGATTATTGTGATTAGATCCAAGACCTGCAGTATCATCAATAGGTAAGTTTTTGTTAGGAATCGATTTGTGCCCAGATATGTTTTTGCTACGTCCAAACCCTGCAATACTGCGTCCAAAAACTGTAGTTTTGTCGAGCTTTTTGCTACTCTGATCAGATCCAACACATGCAATGCTGTTATATGTTCTATTCCAATAAGGTACAATATATGCAGGTAACACCATTCTATAGGTGTATCGTCCATGCTGTCAAGTGGATTGTTCAGGTCAAGTATGAATTCGTGTCTTTTGCCTCGATTTGTAAGGCCTATATGTCTCCATGTTCTCAATGTAATTGTATTAAATTGTTTCGGGTTATTTATGTATTGTCGGGCTAGGTTCCTTGAACTCTAGATGACATCAATGAGTGTAGTTTTCTTAATTGAACCTCTAACATTTTTAGGCTTGCATCGTGATTTTGAATTGAGGCTTTGATATTTTCCATCCTCTATTTGTTCATCTCAAAAAGATTTGTAGATGATTCAACAAACATGTTCACGTTCTCTTCAAAGGTTGCTTTTTCTTCCAACTGCTCCAAGTCCTCATGTTTTCAAACATTCTCGTTGTTCTTCCGGAAAAAGTTTGGATTTTTCCTTTGATCTACTTCATAATTATTAGAATAATAAAGTCTAGGACAATGTTGGTAATTACTCACATACTTGACATCTTCGAATTCCTTAAATTAATTTACTATTGTTTTCTCCACTCTATGGTCGCTTAGATCTATATTATTTGATGTTTTAAAGTTTTATTTATAGGAAGAGTTATAAGTTTTTTATTGAACCGTAATTTCCTCAAAATAAACAATATCTTCAAGAGAATATAATTATAATATTTACTAAATAAAATAATTAATTTATTCTTTTAAATTAAAAATGTTATAATATTATTGAAGATCAAATCTTTCTCTTTTATTAATAATAAAATCATAATTCTCATCAAATAAAATGAAAGAATTATTTTATTCTTTTAAATTAAATTGACGAGGGAGAATAAAAGATGTATGAGAAAATTGTAAGGAAGTATTTTTATTGGGAAGTAGTATAAAAAAGAACAATAGAAGTAGTTATTATGAATAAGTGAGGAAATATGGGGACTAAATGTGTAATAAGGTAGGAATTAAGTTATGTGTGGGGCCCATTATTGTACTATAAAAGGACCACACACACGAGTGGATAATCTGATGGATTAATAGATAATTACTTTCTCTCTCTACGTGAATTAATTATTACTTTCTCTCTTTAAAAAGACTCCTTAACAAAGAAATTAATACTATTTTGACACTAAAAGATTCTCGTATCACAAAATTACCATAGAGCTGTTTCTGAATTCTTCAGTGGCGCCGTCTGTGGGAAGCGGAGATTGTTCTGACGACAATCGCTTTCTGGAAATAATTCATAATCCGAGCGGAATCATGGAAGAGCAAGGGGATGATTTTGTTAACGACTACGAGGAGAATCTGGTGGGTAACGCTTATCGGAATGATATGGAGTATGAGGCGCATGGCGGCCGGCGCGTCGGAGACACCTTTGATGACTCAGATCTGTTGGCTCGAAAGAATGAGTTGTTCAGGAAAATATTTGCTCTGAGGTGAGAAGGGAGCCTGACAGTGGAAAAGAGGAGCATGAAACCGATTTTCATCATAAAAACAGGGATGATAGATATAGATATTATGAACGAAGTTCTTCAAGGTGGAAAGAAAGCGCCACCTGGAATCTTCCGACTCAAGCGATCATTCTCGTTACAACTCACCGGAATCATCTTCTAGGAAAAATCATAGAAATAAAAGACATGGTCGAAGGAGTGTGGAACACCGGAGGGGAAGGAGCTTGGAGAGGAAATCTCTGAGGGCAAAGAGTTGTTGTGCTCGTGCTAATGAGAAGGGTTATGGACAAAAGAATTTTTCCTATGGGAACCAAAATGTTAACCCGCGAAATTCGGAGTGGCAGCATCAATACACTCTGCCGTCCGAGGAAGGACTATATTTTCCGAGCCATGAAAACTTGAGGGATAACGTCTATCGGACGGGTCATAATTGGAGAGCATCTCTTTTGTCCTCAGAAATTTTGATTGGAAACCTCCCAAAACATTCTGATATCTCGAAGCTAGAAAATTTCGACGGGACGCAAAACCCTGATAACCATATCGAGAAATTCAAGAATTTCATGATTAATTTCGATGACAATGATAAATTGTTGTGTAGAGCGTTTTCTCAGACTTTCAAGGGGGTGGCTTCTAAGTGGTATAACCGGCTTCCGCATGGCTCGATAAAGAATTTCAACATGTTCTGGAATATCTTTAGACAACATTTTTTGGGGAGCAAAAAGTTTCGAGCTAATGGAGATACGATAATCTACTGTAGACAAAAGGTTGGGGAAAGCTTGAAAAATTACACCAATTGATTCGTCAAAAGAAAAACAGACATAGAATACTGCAAAGATTATGTGGCACTTGCAGCATTCAGGATGAGGCTCCTCCGGACTCTTAAAGGATACAGTGGCGGAGAGTCAGGTCATGATCTTTGGGGCATTGCTGGATCAAGTTGAGAAGAGAATTTTAGTGGAGGAGACTCAAGCATCCGAGAAAGGATCAGACGATCAGCTGGATCAGAACCAATTTCAAAGGTCCGAGTCCAGTAATCAAGGGCCTCGTGCCAATGTTCAAGCCAAAGGTACAGGTCAGTATCCGCCGAGGCAGAGAACAACTCCACAGAACTATAATAATCAGCAAAGTTATAACCAAGGGGCAAGGCCAATTTCGAACAAATGGATTCGTCAGGATTATTTTGCTGAGTTAACGGAAAATGTGGCCACTATATTTGATAAGGCAAGATCAACGGTGCAGTTCAGAAAACCTTTTCCTATTCAGACTCCAAGAGAAAGCAGAAGTGTTAACAGGTACTGTAAGTACCATGAGGATATTGGGCATGACATTAAGGAATGCATTGCTCTGGAAAAAGAAGTGCAAGCTTTGATTGAGAACGGGATGTTGTTAGAATTCGTGAAAAAACACTCCCAAAAAAATGCCGTGGTAAAGGTTGTCCCCAAGATCGCTGATACATCAATGGTGATTTCCGAAGAGATTGATGTTTTCGATATTGAGCAAGAGTATCTGGATCCCAAAGAGGGGAGAAATAACGTGAACATGGTGGAGGAGATTATTCCAAGGGGGAAAGTGAATGACATGTGCGCTTTTTTTGAGTCGTTGGCTATCTTTAGAGGAGATACTATTGCAGAGAATTTTAATAGTTCGCGGAAGAGACATATGATGAACTTGACCACACAAGTTGAAGCAGGAGTTTCGGCACAGATGCATCGCTTGCCTTCCCCCATTATATGTTTTGACGATGATGATATGAGGAATATAGCGGGCCCGCACAAAGATGCGGTGGTTATCGCTGCAGGTATAGCCGGAGACCAAGTTCAGAAGATACTTATTGACACGGAAAGTTCCATGAATATCTTGTTTATGAGTACCTACAGGAGATTTTCTAACGCGCCTGTTATACGACGATCCGACAGAACTATAGTGGGATTTACCGGTGCAACAGCGGTGGTTGTTGGAGCGTTTCAATGCGTGGTAGAGTTAGGTCGTGGGCCGTTTAGAATGGAAGTTGAAGTACTCTTTATAGTTGTTGACTAACCAGCATCGTATAACGCGATTCTGGGTCGCTCTTGGCTGCCCCGAATGCATGGTGTGATTTCGACGGTATACTAGTGTCTGAAATATGTGGTAGGAAATAATATAGGGACGATCCGGAGCAGCCAGAAGATGGCTCGAGAGTGTTATCAGATAGCTCTATCCTCGAAAGGAGTTCGGGGAGAAGTATCTAGAAGAAGGCATAGAAATTAAAGGGGACTTCCTCGCAAATCATTCCCTGTGATGATCCAAGGGAGACCCCCGGATTTCTGGTTCCAGAAGAAGATTCTGAGGAGCATAAGTGTGCAGATGAAAATTTTTTAAGATTGGAGTAAAACTTTCTTTTAAGTTCAAAGAAAGATTGATTGCATTTTTATCAACCAAGTTACATATGTTTGCTTGGTGTGCATAGGATGTGATGGGAGTACCACCATATAATAATATGCCATAAACTTGCAGTACGGCTTGATGTTCGACCTATTGTCCAGAAAAGGAGACCGGTTTCTCAGGAGAAGTCTGCAACTATTCTTTTAGAAGTGGAGAGGTTATTGAGCATAGGCCACATTCGAGAGTCATAGTACCCCGTATGGGCCTCGAATTTGGTCTAGGTCAGGAAAAAGAATGGCAAGTGGAGGATGTGCGTGGATTTCACGGACCTGAATAGAGCTTGCCCCAAGGATCCTTTTTCGGTGCCCCGAATTGATCAGTTAGTGGACTCCACTTCGGGCAGCCGATTATTGTCTTTCTTGGATGCTTACTCAGGGTATAATCAAATCAGATTAGATACAAAAGATGAATAGAGCACATCGTTTATCACCGGGAGAGGATTATATTGTTATAAGGTTATGCCATTTGGCTTGAAGAATGCAGGGGCAACTTATCAGCGTTTGGTCAACAAAACCTTTGAGGGACAAATTGGTAGGAATGTCGAAGCCTACATCGATGATATTCTTATAAAAAATTTGCAGGACGAAGATCATTTCTCTGGCTTGGAGGAAACTTTTAACAATCTAAGTAAAGTAAATTTGAAATTGAATCCAGAAAAAATGCATTTTTGGGGTACGTTCGGGTAAATTCCTTGGCTATATGATAAGTGAAAAGGGCATAGAAGCTGACCCAGAACAGATAAAAGCTTTGATAACTATGACCCCACCTCGGAATATCAAGGATGTCCAGATTCTAACAGGGAGATTGGCGGCATTGAACAGGTTTATTTCTCGATCATCGGAAAAATGTGCACCTTTCTTCAAGGTATTACGGAATGCGAAATAGTTTAATTGGACCAAAGAGTGTTCAACCGCTTTTCGCCAAATTCAAGAATATTTGATGTCCCCGGATATACTGTCTAAACAATTGGTGGGGGGGGATTAATTTTCTATGTGTCGGTATCAGATTGTGCAGTCAGTGCCGTTTTACTCCGGGAAGAGGTCGATATGTTGAAACCCATCTATTACATTAACAAAAGTTTGCTGGATGCTGAGAAACAATATCTTAAGTTGGAAAAGGTAGCTTTGGCATTGGTAACAACTGCTCGGAAAATGAGACCATATTTCCAAGCCCACCATATTATTGTTTGAACGACATTTCCCCTGAAAGGTTGTTACAGAGGCCGGATATATCTGGGAGAATGACGAAATGGTCAGTTGAACTGGGAGATTTTGACATAACATTCGAGCCTTGGACGGAAATAAAAGCTCAGGTTTTGGCTGATTTCTTGGTCGAATTCCACTCAGAAAGGAACGACATGGAGATTGTTGACCAATCAGATCAGACGGAATGGTTAGTTCGAACAGATGGGGGGTCAAATAATTCTGGAAGTGGTGCAGGTGTCCAATTAGTTTCTCCCGAGGGGATAGCCATGTTTCAGGCTATTCGATTTGATTTCAAGGCAACCAATAATGAGACCGAGTATGAGGCTGCATTAGCGGGTTTACGATTGGCTAGAATATGTGGAGCTAGAAAGATTAAATTGATCAATGATTCACAGTTGGTGATAAATCAAGCTTTGGGCGAGTCTGAGGCACGAAAAGATAAGTTGATCCAGTACTTAAAAGTGTTAAAATATTTGGTTGTCGGATTTGATAGGGTTTAATACGAGCATGTTCGAAGGGAGGCAAATGTCGTCCCTGATTCTTTGGTTGCAGCTTCACGATCGGAGGGTTACCAATGGGTCTTGATTCAGGAGCACCCTTCAGTTATGATCGGTACAGAGCATTCGATGAACATTAAGGAAGTAAGCAATGTGATCACAAGTGATTGAAGGTCAAAAATCGTAGACTTCTTGGATACAGATAGTTTACCCACAGAAAAGTCTGAGGCTAGGAGGGTCAGGTTTAAGTCTCACGGTTATATCCTGTTATGAGGAGTCTTATATAAGAAATCCTTGAGCAGACCATTATTTTGGTGTCTGGCTAAGGACGAGTCGCAGTTTGTCCTATCAGAATTGCACGATGGGGAAGGTTCGGCCCATTGTGGGTATACGGCGTACATTCGACGAGTGTTTTTTGCTGGTTATTATTGGCCGACTATCTTTTCTGATGCGAAGGATTTGGTAAAGCGGTGTGATACGTGTCAGCGCTATGCAAACATAATACACAAGCCTGGGGTGTTCTTGGAGAGTATTTCAGAAGCAGTCCCATTTGATAGGTGGGGCATTGACCTAGTCGGGCCCCTACCAATGGCGTCTGGTGGAAGGCAGACTATAATCGTAGCAGTGGATTATTTTTCTAAGTGGGTGGAAGCAGAACCTCTAGCAGGAACAGTTATCAAGTTCGTTGTCTCGAATATTTGCTGTCGTTTTGGGGTACCGATAAAAATCACGACGGATAATGGGCCTCAATTCGATAACAAGGAGTTTAAAAGCTTTTGCCTTTCCAGGGGAATACGACAATGCTTTTCTGCCCCGTTCCATCCCCAAGCTAACGGTCAGGTGGAAGTGACCAATCGAACAATTTTGGATGGGTTGAAAAAGAATTTGGAAGGAAAGGTTGGAAAATGGCCTGATTATTTACAAGAAGTGTTATAGGCTTATAGGACAATGCCTCAAACCGCAACTGCTACAACTCCATTTGTTTTAGTGTACGTTATGGATGCAGTTGTCCCTTCGGAGATTGTCTTCCCATCATATCGTGTGGCAGCTTATACATAAAATTTGAAAGATCAAAGCAGAACCTTGGAATTGGATTTGGTTGAAGAGAAAAGACGACGCGCACAGTTGAAGTCCTTGCATT
The DNA here is from genome assembly GCA_036936605.1 of Limnanthes douglasii subsp. nivea. Taxonomy (NCBI): domain Eukaryota; kingdom Viridiplantae; phylum Streptophyta; class Magnoliopsida; order Brassicales; family Limnanthaceae; genus Limnanthes; species Limnanthes douglasii. The sequence continues at coordinate 170,559,629 of JAUPFV010000003.1, forward strand.
ATCAAACGTTAATAAGGAGTAGGTATGCTTCTAAAGTAAAGCAAAGAGATTTCAAAGTGGGGGACAAATTATTACGAAATTTTTTCTACACACTAAAGAGAAGATTCTTGGAAAGTTGGGGCCAAATTGGGAGGGCCCTTATGAAGTAATGGAGAAAGTAAAGCAGGGAACATACAGATTAAAAGACAAGGAAGGGCGATATCTTAGGCATCCATGGAATACCGAACATTTAAAATTGTATCTGGAATGAGGAAAAAGTTAGCATATAATATTTATTTTTTTGTGTATTTTCAGGTTTACAAAAACAGCGAGGGCATACTCTTTCCTACCCTGTTTGGCACAGGAAGGTTTTAACGAGGTGCTATTATGAGCTGATTAATACAACTGTACTTGTTGCCTCGAACTATTATTTCTGAGACAATATTTTGTGCCTCAAATCATTCTTTGTGGAACGATATTTTTTGCCTCACACTATTCTTTTTGAGACAAAAAAAAATTGGTGCCTCGAATTGTTTTCTCTAAGCTAGCCTTAGCGCAGCATATAATGAATATTACGATGCAAGTCGGCATAAAGCAACCATTCAACGCAAGTTGGCACACACTTATTCTTTCATATGAAAAATGTGAAGATTAACAAGTTATAAGATTGTACTTTCAAGAAGTGGCATACACCAAAATTCGAGGAGGGTGCTCCTCGCAGCAAGTCATATGGGTTACAAAAATTTCCTCACAAGGACTTATACACAAAAATTGCCAAACATGCTAACATTTTTAACTAGTCAGAATTTTCCGAGGAGTCGCTCTCCTCATAATTTGATGCCTCACTATCACCCACCACAATGTTAGTAAGGCGAAGGTCGGGGGAGACCAGCTTCCAAAAACTGCCTAAGTCATACTCGGGGTGTTCTGCATGAATTTGGGTGATCAGCCCTGCTCGGATTCTAGCATATCGAGCGTTGAGGTTGTCCGCATACTTAGCCGCATAGGCATTCACGGCTTTTTCTTTCTCCTCCTCAACTTGTTTAGGAAAATCTTCAATTCTCTTCACCAACTTTTTTTGTCCTCCGTAACTTTCTCATAATCATCACAACAATCTTTAAATCTTTTGCATGCCAGTTGGTGAGCTTTTTGGAGTTCTGTCAAAAGTTTCTCCTGAGCCCCCGTCTTCTTTTGGTAGAGGTCTATTTCCTCTTGACAGCATCTTTCGAGCATAATGACATAATTTTCAGAGGCAGATAATTTTTCATAAAGTGAATTTTCTTGACTCTCTACAATGGCGTGTTGTTTCTTGGCCTCTTCAAGTTGAGAGGAAGCAAGAGAAGCCTTGAACTTGTAGTGGTTTTTTTGGTTTTCTAGATGTTGCATTCTTCTTCCCATGTTAACAGAAGTGTGAAGAAGGCTACAAAGACTTAGTGAAAATTCATCATGCATAGGAATTTTGAAGGAGCTAGAAGGTGAGCCGATTATTGTGGGGTCAAAATCCGAAGACTCACCAGTTAAAATTTGAGATCCACATGTTGAGGAGGATCGCTTCGGGAAATTGGGAGCAGTGCTAATGTAGGATAATTTTTTATTGGAGCGGGACTTGAAGCCTGGGTAAGAGGAGAGTTGGGTGTCTGACTTGAATTTTCTCTAGTCTTTTTTTCAGGCTCACTTGATACCTCATGGGGCTCAATGCCTTGGGCAGTTTCTTGAACATCATCTTGTGTTTTTCCGTCCCCGGATAATTCTTGGATGGGCTCCAAGACAACTTTTTTCTTGCTTTCTTTTGTCTTGGTATCTTTCTTCTTGCTATGGTGGAAAAATTTCTTTGGAGGGGAAATTGAACTGGGTGCAATACTGTTGGCCGAAGAGGATGGTTTCTGATTGGCAATTAATCATTCAGTGTCTGACTGAAGGTCTTTTGTGGAAACTTCCTCGTCGGATTCACCAAGGTGACTTTTGGCAAGAGAGCGCTTCGGAAGATAGATGACTATATCTTTCTTAGTTACTCGCTTTAGGACTTCTTGTTGTGGGGGAGGGGCCATCAGTTCTTTCAGGGTCAATCGGTCAAGTGGGTCCAACCACCAGAGTCGGCTCATGGCCAAGTTTTTATTCATAAAGCACAAGCGGAATCTGTTTTTCCAATGTTCTTTGGCCCACTCGCTAAGTTTGGTGAAGACAGTGGTGGCACTCTCCACATAGTCTGAGTATGGTTTTAAATGTCCGTCATAGCTACAAAAATCTTAAGTTAGTACATCATTATCCGAGGAGGAAAGGTAAATGAAGAGCTTAGTGGACTTACATTTGTTGGTCCACAAGAGGGATAGCTTGTGTGGATTCAAAGGAGTCAATTCTGACCCTGTCTCCCAATGGCCAGAGAAGTAGACGAATTGTTGCCTCCATTTCTTATTAGCTTCTAGCAAGTCCTTTAAAACCTTTTGTCTTTGGCCAAAAATCAATGAATAAAATTGGAAAAACAGATTATTTGCTAAGCCAGATAATCCGATGAGCTCTTCTAAGGAAAATTCGATGCCCGAAATCCTCGAAGCCATGATACATGGCATAAGTGTGAACCACATATTTTGACTGGCTTGAGAAGGGCACAGGTCAATCTTGGCAAAGTATTCGATAAAAAATGGGTTTAAAGGAAACCTTAACCCCTAGTTCATAATTTCAGTATAAACAATTAACTCATTATCCCTCACTGATAAAGGAGTCTCACCTTCTGAGGGGAACCTAATGTCAATGTACGAGGGAATGCACCAGCGGGTCCTCAGCATGGGCTCCTCCGAGGGCAAAAAGTACTTATAAGGTATGTTGTGCAGCGCAACCATATGCTTGTTTTTTATTCCTCGAATGTTGTTGCCTGCGATAGCATCAAGTTCTAAGGGAAGAGTGATGTCTCCCTTAGACTTAGGGGCAATCCGGCGAGCTTGTTCTTTGGACATTGTTGGAAGAGCGGTAATAGTTTGACTAAAAGACTCTAAGGGTATATCAATGGTTTTATTCTGCTCTGCAGTAGAAATCGGTTGAGTTGCTGGCTCATGACTTTCCGAGGCAATTATTTTCCCTTTAGCAGCCAGGACTTTGTTTCGCATTGTTCGAAGCTCGTCTTCAGTAATGGTGTTTCTTCCTAGAGAAAATCGAGGGCTCCCAGTTGCGTTATTGAAGGGGTGGCAGGAAGGCTCGATCCAGAGGCGTCGGATTTTAGAGGAGGATTTTCAACTATTACAGCCATAGGGGGCTCTGGGGGTTTCTGAGGGAGTTCCTTTGGCGCACTTACGCTCCTGAGAGTTCTTCTTCTCTTTATTGTGCCTTTTCCTTTTCCCAGACGAATGTTTATGATGTCTATCTTTACCCATGGGTTCGAGGGTGTTGAGTTCAGAAACTTGATTATGTTGCAAAATTTCGAGGGGTATGATAGCAGCAGAGTTTTCCCAGTGGAGGCCAGGAGCCGTAGAACGTAGTGACAGAAGGTTGGGGTTGAGGCTCAACGTATTCACCAGCAACAACTCTCTCTTGGAATTTTTTACTAATTAGAAGCCACTCTGGAATCCGACGAGTTTTATAAGCTAGCTTTCTCTCTCTAGAAATTTTAGAGTGAAAAGTTTGGAATGCTAATGAAGGAAGTCAGTATTTATAGAGGAATATGGGCTTTTAGGGTAAGTTAGGCCTGGGGACATTTTCCTTTGTTTGCCTAGGGGAATTATGGGCAACATAGGTGCGATTTTGTTGATTCAAAAAACAAGGGAGAAGGTGAAGAGGCAATCCAATGATGAAAAGTATTGGGAACAGGGATAAGATCTCTAAAGAGATTTGGTGACAAGTAATTACGACTAATGACGTCATGATAAATGTGTGAATTTGTTGTTGATTGAGGTCTGCCAGTTCGCACTGATAAAGGGGGGGGGGGGCTACTGGTTAGTATTGCACGAAATTATTGCATGAAAGGTATTTTTCGAAGAGATAGTATTGCATGAAAGGTATTTTTCGAAGAAGTATTTTTCGAAGAGATATTTTTCGAAGAGGTATCTTTCAAAGAGACATTTCTCGACGAGGTATTTCTCGAAATATCATTTTTTGAGGACAGTTAAAGAGTAAAAAATATTCGAAGAGCAAAGATACTTGAAGAGTAAAAGATATTCGAAGAGGAACGCTGTTCAAAAAGGGAGGTTGTTCGAAGAAGTATTATTCGAGGAAATGCACTTTCGAGGAGAATTAAAACAAACAAGATAAAACTTGGAGATGTATTTACAGTCCCAGTAAAAATATTTTTACTAGGACTGGGGGGCTACTGATGAGGGAGAATAAAAGATGTATGGGAAAATTGTAAGGAAGTATTTTTATTGGGAAGTATTGTAAAAAAGAACAATAGAAGTAGTTATTATGAATAAGTGAGGAAATATGGGACTAAATATGTAATAAGGTAGGAATTAAGTTGTGTGTGGGGCCCATTATTGTACTATAAAAGGACCACACACGAGTGGATAATCTGATGGATTAATAGATAATTACTTTCTCTCTCTACGTGGATTAGTAATATTACTTTCTCTCTCTAAAAAGGCTCCTTAACAAAGAATTTAATACTATTTTGACACTAAAAGATTCTCGTAACACAAAATTACCCTAGAGTTGTTTCTAAATTCTTCATAAATAATAGAATATTATAATATATATTCTTAGGATACTAAAATATTTCCATCTTGATCTTTAATTTATTCTCTATCTTTAATTTTTTTACTTTATTATTTTTTTAATTATTTTCAAATCCTTGGCTTTGATTTTTTCTTTAACTGTAGCTTCTACTTATAATTTTAACTCATTTTTGTTCTGTTTTGCTTCTTTTTGCTCCCTTTTCGCTAGAAATAAATGATAGTATTTTTATTTATAACCAATTAAAACTAATAATTAAATTAATATATAAGTAATACGAAATCAATGATAAAAATCTTTTGATCACGAATTAGCAGAAGCAATGGCCGATAGTTAGTGAACACCAACTGAGATGTTGTAAGAGGTTCTCATGGCTTCGAATCTTAGCTTATTTCATTAACAAAGTTAACAAAAAAAATATTATAAAATTAAATCACATGCACATAAAAAGATTATTGTGGTTTGGATCATGAAGAAAGCCTACATCAACTAGTAATAAATACAATATTATATATAGGATATTACAAGAAGACTCTCAAACACTAAACAATAAATCACTCAAATTTGTTACAAATCTCTCTCCAAGGCTTACAAAGAAACTATGAATCTCAGAATGCTTATTCAAATGTGTATCATCTACCTCGCTACACTCTTTACAAAACATATTCGCTGATATTCTCAGTATTATTGATCATCCTTTTATTACACACCGCTTGTCATGCTACACCTTACCATACACTTTGCTTATTTAATTTATAGACTAAGGGAAAACTCTAGTTCTCAAATAGACACTCCATATTAAATCACATTAATCAACAAATGTAATAAACTTTAATCACAAAATAAGAAACCTAATAAATAGAAAATACGGATTAATAGAAAACCTAATTAAAATCGAATACATAATTAATAAGAAATATAATTAGTATGGGCAAACTAAAATTGAAGCCCTAATTAAATAAGAACCTTTCAGCAAATAAAAGTAGTCCATTCATATTAAGAACTTAAGTACAAATCCATCAGATAAAAAATATAACGTTTCAGATGTATCGACACAAGTTTTTGACAACATCGACTATGCAACATTGGCAACATGCAACAGAGAATCCATCATAAATAATATTATTAGTTTGTATATCATCAACCAAGTTCTTCAGTCCAGTAAAACCAACCAACATATCTTCAATTGTGCTCAACTCTTAGGTTCTCGTGGAATTTTTCTACACATAAGTCTAGTTGAGAACCCAATCATATAAGGATTCAACAGTTTCAACTGAACTGCTCCAATCATATTTCTTCAAATACAATAATTAGTTTCAGTTTTCGGAACGTAGTTTCAGTTTCGCCACTTATATCTAGCTTCAATATTTAGTTTCCAGCCTTCGGCATATAGTTTCAGCTTCAACATCCAGCTTTAACTCTAAGTTACAGCCCGTGATTCCAAATTACAACTTTCACACAAATTTATAACTTTGACAACAAGTCAATCCTTCGGTAGTGATCTTGTCGATATCACTTTCAGGCTATACTTAACACTAACGCTTCTTACAAAAGTATTATACTCAAATAGTATAGCAAAAGGCTCAACGGGACATGCCTTAAATGCATGTTAACAGATTACGTGAAGGCTAAATATGGTGTTTCCAAAATAAAACTTGAATGTATTGTTAAATCTACGCATGATATTCTGTATAGATGAGAGATATGTATGGATTATTCGACGATCAATAAAAGAATAGAAAACTACAACCTCTATTACAAAATCAAAAGGTGAATAAGACATTTATATGGATAAATAACTCTCCAAAATTGTTAGTTTAATCCGTGAGTATGATCCAAAATGGAGGTTTTATATCTTATCAAAATGTTTTTGAAGTACTTGATCTAAAAAATACACAATTTGATCCCTAAAAAATGTGAAAATGAAAGAACATGGAAGAAGATACTAACATAGTTTGACGAGATGAGAAAAATCACATGTTGAACATATCATCAAAGAAACTTGTAGCAAGAGCAAACCATCCCAATACATCTCTCTAACCCCAAAAACAATTATAAGCACCACAAAAACATGAGCAAGTCAAACTAAAGTAATTACGTCATCTAAAATATCCAAACTCCTGAAGACATCCAAAACCAAAAGCATACAAATTATTAATAAGTAAAGAAGTTAATGAAAAGTTGTTATTTCTCGAACATCTTCTCTCGTTTATGATTCTATTTGTTTCCCATGCAACGCATATGGTACTCAATGATCATTGTGGTTTTAGAGCTATAGCTCACTCTATATTTGGAAGTCAAGAGGTACGGGCTTCTATTAGGGAACGACAAGCAACCAAAATTCAGTCGGATTATCCTTTGTATGAATTTTTTTACTATAATTATCAAAATTTGGTGAAGAACTTAAAAGACTCAAATGCTTTAATATGATTTCCATCTTCGCAAACTAGATGAAAGTGCCCATCATTTGTTTCGTCATTACGACCTGTATAAATGTATCATGTTTTTATTTTCCTTAGGTGTCTCAACGACTTGTTTACTTCTCAAAGATGTTCCACGATCGTTTATCAAAGAAAGAAAATAGGTTTGCATCGTTCACGTGATGAATCATTTCGTTAACGTAATATTCTTATTAGAATTAAGTTTTATATTACATAGTTAACACATTTTTTTTTATAATTTTGATTATATTTAATTAATAGGTATCTTTTATCTAAATCCGCTATTAATTCTCATTCATCATAGTTGGAAATCCTATGCATAAATTGAAATTTATGGCTAAATGATTCCATATTCGATCGTATTGAAAAATATATTAACTTCATAAAGTAATTAAGCAATAGCATAAAGTGACGTACCTTTGCAAATATTTTGAAACTTTATTTTGTCATAATTTAAGTTTGATGTAACTTAACATTATCCATTTTCAAACTTTGTAGACATAATGATATTTTCTAAATGACATTGTGACCCAAATAACTTAAATTTTTATTTAAAAAAATCTAATATCGACTTACTTGGTTGACATTAGGTGGTTTTCTTGACAAATACAATGTGAACGATAACTATAATTTTTTTAGACAAAAAACACTAATCTTTGGTTTGACCTGGCTAAACATAATTGCATGTTTTCATAAATAAAAACTTCCCTATTGTCGACCAATTGGTTGACATTAAGGTATTTTTTGTACGAAAACCACTTAACTTTTGTTTCACATAATAAAAAATTAAAATGTAAAATTGACCAAGTTTCTCAAGATTAGGGTTTTTTGTACGAAAATACAATATTACATGTTGGTCAACATTAAGGTATATTTTGTACGAAAAATATTATTGTAGGTTTTGTACAAAAAAAAGCCTAATATCAACCAAGTTGGTCGAAGTTGAGATTTTTTGTATGTCAGTTTTTTATTTAAAAAATTCCGACATAACACTGATATACAAAATATCCAAATAAAAAACATCCTAGTAACATCATCCACAAAACACCCAAATACAAAACATATGATTTGGTCAAAAAGTTGAAACATAATATATTTATCATCCAAAAAACATAACATCCATATAACATAAAATCTAAATACAAAATATCCTAGTCACATCATCTATAAAATTTAAAATCTTAAAAATATTACAACCAAAAACATCTTACTTAGATATATACGCGAGAAACAGCTCAATATTTTCTCCTTTTATTTTTTCAACTCTTTAGAATACATATTTAGATATCGTCGCATAAGTTTAAATAGGTGCCTCGGCTTTCGACTATAACGTTTTTTTTTCATTTAGTTCTTTGATTTTTAAAAATTATGTCAAGGTCCCTTCACTTGGAAATTTGTATAAATTTAGTCTCGAGCGTGTGATTTTTCCCCCGAAACTAACACGTAAGCTAAAGTCACTTTAGTAAACGTTAGACATATTAGTCATTTGATTTTAATATCGTTTTTACCCTCTAACAAATTTAAAGTAATATTTTTTTTATTTATTTTTGTCACTTTAAAACCAAAATATTTTAAATTTTTGAGATACTCTATTTTTTTAACTCTAAAACATAATATTTAGATCTTTTACCCACGGATCATCCTTGAACGGCTAAAAATAACTAGTAGCCCTCCATGTTTTAACAATGCCTCATTTTAATCTCACATGTTTACTTTTATATTAAAAACATTCCTTATGTTTCAACAATGTTGTATGTTAATCTCATATGTTTATCTAATGTCACCAAATAGTCTTCCATATATTTCCAATGTCACCAAATAATCCTCTGTATTTCAACAAAAACCTGTATTTTAAATTCTAGTTAATTACACGCAAAAGACTAAATTTTTAAAAACATAAAAATTATCGAAAAATAAAAATTAACATAAAACACTAGTTTGAAACAAACACGAAACATTGTGTACTAATAGCGATATTTAACCACCTTAACAAAAATTTGGACAATTAGGATTTAAATCTTGGCCAATTAATACTATTTTATACCGTATTTGTTCAACCGTATAAAATGATACAATGCTACAATCAACTGTATAAATAGTTATTTATATATAATTAATGCTGATAGATGAATTAATTTAATATATACTTTATAACAACCGACAGATAAATAATATGTTTTCTAGTACTCTTGACTTCGAGGTTCAAATAAAAATGGGCAGAGCCCACAATAATATCACAAAAAGTCCTTTACATAAGGATCCACTCATTAAATGCTCTATTTTGGAATGGAAATCGATACTTATCCAGCCTGGTTCGGCCGGATCCAACTGGATTTTGTCCGATTCGAAACATAGAATGAATCGAGTAAGGGTTCAAAATTATAATCCGCAAGCGGACCGGTTCAGGTCCATTGATCAAAAGAACGATGATTTTGGACGCCAAGAAACTAATTTTTTATGAACAGATCAAAATCACGAAAATCGTTATTCACTCATTGTAATAAATTTTTTGTAACGGATCTGTAATCAAAACGTCCGGTTGTATTAAGAGGAATTGTTAACCAAATTCGGTTATAATCAGAAGATTTTTGTAACTGGATTGTATTGTAAAATTTGATCTCGATGGAACCACATCATGGCATTGCAAATGTCATTATAATTTCGTTGCACTATTTCAACCAAACGGTTATGTCTGTTAACATGTCTGTCATTGCAAATGTCGTTGTCATCCGGCCACATATTAATTAATGTTAACGTTGTCGCTAACAATGTAGCACCCCCATTTTTAAATTTAATGAGATTTTCTAAAAAGATGTGTAGCTATGCAGCTATACTTCATTATTCAAAAATTCAAAATATAATATAACTAAACTATAATAATAAAAAAATGATTCAAAAATACAAAATATAAGAGTCATTCACAATACACCTTCTTAAACCTACACTTTGATGACTTTTTATACATCTATTAATTATTCTCTCTTTCGGTCTTCAGTGATACCTGCAAAAGAATACTTTCAGTTTTCATAAATATGATGAAGCTAATAAAGGAGGTTTCATATTGAAATATTCTAATTTATATATATTATGCACAAATGCGTTAACACAAAGGAAAAAAAGTAAACCAATATAAATATAGTTGCAATAGTTGTAGCTTCCGCAAGTGAAGTTCAATAAATTTCTAATCTAAATTTCAAACAGAGAACAATCAAGAACACATTAGCTAATATCAACAAACATTACTTGACAAAAGTAGATAAACAATAATAGTCTGAAAAAGTTAAAAGTAAACGTATAACACGATTTTAAGTCTAGATCATATTACAATACCTCTATTATCACTTCATTTTAAAAACATTAACTGCACAACACTAAAATTGAACCTTATAACAATGGCCAATTGCAGATTAAAATGAATTAAGATGTCTCTTATTAGTTATATAGAACCATGATCCAACCAAGAAAATTCAATAAACAAATAAAATATAATGCCACTAACCTCTTTTAGTTCATCGGTCTTTTGTTTCCACAAATAATACCTGAATCATAGAAATATTTTTATATTTCTTTCAGCTTTATCTTGTTCCATTTTCCTCTTTTTCTCAACCAAATTTCTCAAGAGGTTGTCCATTTTCTTAATGGGTGTCGAACAACCCTATCTGATAACAAATGAAGTGTCACTTTTTAGTGAAACGATTACGCAAACAAAACAAGACAATTTATTGTTTCAACTGATCTTGAGAAATAGTACTCTCAAGACTGAACAACAGAAGAACATAACTGAGGCATAACAAAGAAAGAGACAACATGATTAGGCAAAAAATGACCTTTTACAAAGCCTGGGCACATTGATCCACGAGAAATAAAAGATTAAGTTATTCAAACTAACCATAGGTCTGTGTTTAGGTTTTTTCCTCAATATTGTTTTATTATTTGATTCCCTACAGCGGTCAATTATTTTTAATTATAAAAATATAATAATAAACTACATATTTAAAAAACGAAAGCCTATCATTATCAGCCATAGTATTCAGTTCATAAAACATGTAAAGTAAATATGACAATTATGGAAAGTCATTGTCCAACATGAACAAAATACATGGATATTAATTTCTTAATATATCTAAGAATTCGGAAACCAAACATATCATGAATAAATATATTGTTTTACAATTTCGATGGTGCTGCCATATGACACCTATGTATAAAATAAAATTTAGCATATTGAGTATTACAAATTAAATATGTCCAAAAATTTGGCGGTATATTGGGGGAAAAGTAAATTATGGTATAAGTAAATATGGTTGAAAGTTTGGTGGTATAATTAGGTACTTTGTAATTAGGCGATGCTCTGTTTGTCTCTTTCACTTCCATACTAAAAAATCAATTCAATGATTAAAAAAAAACAATACTAGAATTTAAATGCATGAGACAAAAAAAAAAGCAGAGAAGGCACTTAGAACGAGCAGGAATATACAATTAGAAGTGGACAAATTAGATATTTGTTTATTTTTTTCATAAGCCCAATCGTATCCTTCAATTTTCTTTACCCGTAAGTCATAATAATCTCTAGAGGTAAAATTAAAGTCAATGATATACAACTCATTGGTCAGTAAAATGTACTTATTTAGCTACAACACACTTGAGCTTCGAATGATGGTTGATGGGAAGCAATCTTGAACATACAGCAACATCAAACAACAAACAAAGCTTAGTAATTATAACTATATAAAAAAGATACATTTAAAAAGAAAAAAATATCCACATATATTACCAAACGACCATATATCAGATTTATATGCATATGGTATATCTGTTACGAGCTCATGACACATGTAGTTAGAGTGCCAAAAACCTGTGTAACAGATGAAATTTCTTAAATATGAGACATCAAAAAGGCTTTAATGGAATATTTATACATATTAGTGCTTCCACTTGATAAATTTATATATGGCGAGACAAATTAAAGTAGTTGTATAAGTTCATACCAAGGAAGCTAAATCTTATGCATGAAGTAGTTTAGCAAGACCAAAGTCACCCGAATATTAATATGTGAAGGTGTATAAATATGGATGCCCAAGAATCATAGAGAACAAATCGACATAAATTCCTTCTTACTAAGACGAATATTATTATCCCATGTAAAGAATATATTTGAGCACTACAATTGAACAAAGTATAGAAAAATATATCACATTTTGAGAAGATGAATAATAATGGTAACAAGTATAAATGATTGTTTAACATATGAACTCATTCTCATAAAAATATTACTATTATATACTTAAACTCTTATAGCTAAATTACAACAGCTAATCAGACATGTAAACCAACAATATTTTCAACAAATCATAGGTTAAATTTTACCTTTTTATTATATTTCGTGTACTTGTACACTTCTTTCATAGCAGAATTCTATTACAGTGAAGAGACGGTCAATACATGTACGATCAACTTCCTTACCACCTTGCTGCAACAACAAAAGACAAGTTTCATGTTAACCATACAACGACACAAATCTATTAACAAAAAATAGACAAGTCAAAACAGAAAGAAAAATTTAAGCTCTTCAGAATACTCTTACAATGTAAATGAACACTTACATATATACACACATACACACACTTTTTCTAATCAGACATGTAAACCAACAATAAATTCAATAATAATGTCAATAAATTAGTAAACACGAAAATATATCAAACAAAAAATTCGATAGATGAGTATAATCTGAACTCAAACAAAATAGTGAGGAAAAAAGAGAATGCAATATTGAAAAGCCATAATAATGTCAACCGATACAAAGATAGAGAAATTGAAATTACATCGACTAAACAAAAGCAGGGAAACATAAATTACATTGACTCAACCTAAGACAAAGAAAGAGAAACAGATTTACACCTTGTAAAGCTTGTTATGAGCACCACCGACCTTAGCACACAGAGGAGAGCGAGAAAGAAACGTGATTAAAAAGAGTGACACAAAACATGATATGATAGCTGAGGCAAGAATGAGAGAAAATGGGTTATGGCTTTCAAAAATGAGATAAAAAAGGATTATGAGAGCAATAATGAGAGAAAATAGATTATATTTGGGTCAGAGTTGTCAAATGATTTCGTAACCAAAGTTGAATAATTTAAAACAAATGTGTTGTCAACTACTTGCAACAAAACAAGTTATGCAATCAAACCATATCTCTGTTGCAAATCCATTGTAAAACTGACCCAAAATCCATTAAATAGGTAAAAAGAGATTTTTTTGAAAATATGTTACGAATAATTTGCTACTGATAATCGATTAGCAACCAAAAAATAAGGGGTTATAAAAATTAGTTTATCCAGTACTTGTATTATTACATAAAACTAATTAGCTGACCAAATGGTTGATAGCACGGTGGCCATGACTACTAACATCAAGAATTGAAGCATGGTGTTTCTCGACTACTTCACAAAGAATATTCTGAATGTCACTTTCTATCCCTTCAAATGTAGCATCATCTACCTATTTATGAAATATATAATTACAAATACGATCAACTTCTATTACATTATATTAGAGATAGAACTTGAGGTAGCTCAAAACATACTCTTCTAAAAAAGTAAAATAGTGTTTTATGTTGTTTCACATCTAACTTTAGTCTGAAAAATACTTTTTTTCCTTCTTGTTTTCAAATCACACTTAAAAATAATATGGATCAATACACCTACAAAACTCTTAGAAGTATATTCTATTGTATTCAAGTTTTCATAATTTGCGATTTTATGTTTACGATAATACTCACACCTTTTATAGAAGAAACAAGTCAAACAATTACTTTTTAGTTATCTTCTAAATTCCGAGTTCTATCCTACGTGCTCTAAAATATCCATAATGTGAACTTGAATTTAAAGTAAACTCTAAATACATGTACATAGGATCCAAAACAACAAATTTATAGCATAACATTAGGTTGAAGAAAAAAAAATGATTCGACCACCAAAAAAGTATGCGGACCTAGTTGAATATGCTCAGTCGCGGAAGAATTTGATATGCATGAACCTAGTTGCATATGCTTAGTCAACTATGGAAGAAGTTAACATGCATGAATCTAGTAGTTATATGGAAGTTATATCGAATTCATAAGCAGATCAGTGGATGATGCTATAGGGGAATATATTGAATCACTTCATAAGAAGCGGACATAGAAGCTTATTGTTTTCACTAAAGAACAAAAGTTAGTAGAGTGCAAATGAATAATCAAGAAAATTGAAGATAATCTAGGGTTTTGAGCACCTTGATTTAAGGCAAGCCTAGTTGCTAAGGTTTTTAATTAAAAAAATGAACCGACTTTAATGAAGTGTTTTTTCTAATGGTTAAACACAATTTGATCGAGTTTTGTTAGTCGTAATAGTTTTTCAAGACTTAGAGCTTGATCATTTAGATATAAAAATGACAATTCTACATGATGAAGTGGAGTAATTAAAATGTATGAGACAACCAAATCGATTAATCGAACCTAATATAGAGGACATGTTTTCTCTACTGAAAAGTCAATGTATGGTTTGAAATAGTCACCTAGAAAATAGTACAAACGATTTGATACATTCATGGTACCAACAAGGTTCACAAAGAGTCCATATAATAGTTGTATATATCATCAAAAGTTGTCATATGATTTTTATGTTTACTTATTATTGTATGTAGATTATATGCTTATTGTTCTTTATAGTATGTCATATGTTTCGAATATAAAGAAGTAGCTTAGTGTCGAGTTTGAGATGAAGGGTTTTGGTAGGACAAAAAATATTTTTAGGATGAAGATTACCACGAACAAAAGTGTCGGATCATTATACTTATCTCAACGAAACTATATTGAGAAAGTGCTACAATGATTCAACATGTTTGATACTAAGGCACCATAGTGCAGAATTTGATACGAAAGATTTGTAACTGGATCAGCTAGTGATGATAGTGGTTGGATCAAATGGCAAAGGCTTCATACTCAACTATAGTTGGTATTATCATGTATGCTATGTTGTGCATACATCCTGATATTTACATGTGGTTAGTACAGTCAGTAAGTACATGAGATGGCATGGGAAAGAACACTAGAAGTTAGTGAAATTGATATATTGGTATCTTATGAGTACTGCGAATGTTGGCTTGATTTTCAACAAGATCCATTTAAGGAACATTTGGAAGCTACTGTAGCTTTGTCTACAATAGAGACAATATACATGGCTGTAACATAAGCATTTAAAAAGGCAATATGAATTTAATATTTGGGGATAGATTTGGTCTTGGGTAGGATTACTACAAAAAAAACAATTATGACAGTCAAATCACCATACACCTTACAGAAATCAAATATACCACGAGAGTACATAGATGGTCTGTACTATTTTATACGTATAATAATATCAAATAGATTTATTGATGTGAAGAAAGTATCTACACATGATAGTTCAGTAGATTTAATGACCAAGGCAATATCAGTTTAAAAGTTTAGTGAGTGCCTAAACTGGATTGACACTTACAATATCAAGTGAATACCTTTGGGAAATTCGGTAAGTCAGATGAAAAGAAGTTTCTTTTTTTATAGTGAAGAAAGGATATTTTCCTCGATGGGAAGATTTGGTGAGAATAAATCAAATAGTGTACCTTTTGATTTTTGTGTTCCTAGTATACCTTGTGTTATTGATAGTTGTTAAAGGAGAAACGTATATGAGTCCATTAGGCCCATTATCTAGATAGTTTTATTTATCCCTTATAAATAGACTATAAGGATAATACAAAAAGACACTAAAATCTATAGTCCTATTCTATCATAGTGAAATACTTTTCTCTGGTGGCGCCCATGGACGTAGATAGTATTATCGAGCCACATTAAAATTATATGTTCTTTTTTTATTTTGTGTTTCATAAATTTATATAATATTTCATAATGATTCATAACAAATTAGTATCATAGCGTAGGTTTTGCAATTAGGGTTTACAATGGCGTCTACATCAACAAAATACAAAATTGAAAGATTTGTTGGGGGGTCCATTTTTTGCATTGTGGAAGATTAATTTGAAATTTTATTTGGTACTGCAATGGTTACGGAAGGCGGTGAAGAATGAGTTACCAGCAGAGAAAGAAAAGGAGAAACAAGATCTTCAAAAAATGGTTATGCGTTGGATTCTAATAAGTGTAAAAGACAACGTTCTTCGCGAGATTAGTGGTGAGAAGATTGATATCTATGTATAGAAGAAGTTGGGAGAATATTACTCAGAGAAAACAGTTGTGAACCGATTATATTTGAAGAAACACTTGTACAATTTTAAGTGGAAAGAAATTATATCAATAATTAAACATCACGATAATTTTAAATAAATTATTATAGATCTAAAGAATATTGATATCATAATTGACGATGATGATCAAGCCTTATTTTTTTGAGATCTTTACCAACTTCGTATAAGAATTTAGTGGATATCTTCGTGTATGGTAAGTACAAGTTATTTATGGCGGATGTCAAATAGGCTTTAAAATCAAAGAAGTTGAGACAGTTACAGCAAGACAATTAGGCAAAGGAGGAAAGTCTTATGACTAGGGGAAGATCTAGAAGAAAGGATAGTTCTTCAAAGAGAAGAACTGAAGATCCAGATCAAGAGCCAATAATTCAAATTATTATGAATTCGTGTGCATGATCATTACACGCGACATTGTCTCAAGCTACAAGGTAAAAAAGGAAATCAAAAGGAAAATATTGTGAACCTAGCAAAAGGTGTGAACGATTTCTGATGATAGTGAAAATAATGATATAAGAGATGTATTGTTTGTGAGTTTAGAGTGTGTGCAAAAGTTTTGGGTACTTGATATTGGTGCTACATATGACATTTGTTAGTTTAATTAGTGGCTCAATACTTACAAGATAATGTAATAAACTATTTATTTGAGAAACAATCATTTATTTTCTGTTGGTGGGACCAGTAACTTCATGATTAGAATATTTGATGATGTTGTCAAAATCTTATAGTGTTGAAATGTTCCTAGGTTGAAGAAAAACTTGATAGTTATTGAGATACTAGAATCTCATGGTTACCAGTATCGTTCAGATAATGGTGTAATCAAGCTGAAAAAAAGGCCCAATGATGTGTATGAAATAAATTTTGTGAAAATGGATTTATAGTTTGTAATAAGCATTATTGTAACTGATCTTGCACTAGCGTCATCAAGCAGTAACATCCAAAGTCGACATTATCATAATCAGTTGTGGTATTGGCGACTTGGTAACATAAGTGAAAGATGATTAGTTGTTTTGGGAAAAAAAGATTTATTGAAAGAGTATAAAATAGAATCATTGGGATCTTGTGAATAATGTGTGGTAGGTTTACACACTAGAGTGAAATCTAGCAATTCGACTGTAAAAAAAATACTAAAGGGATAATGGACTACATTCACACGGATCTTTAGGTCCCAAACAGTATTCTATCAAAGAGTGTATCCAGATACTACATGAGCTTGATCGATGATTATTTAAGGATGGTATGGGTTTATTTTCTGAAAACTAAATATGAGGCATAGAATTTTACAATCGTAAAACAGATCAAATACTGCCATCGTACTTTGAACACACGTGAAGACAGATCAAGTGTCTTATAATATATAATGGCTTAGAATTTTACAATCGTAAGATTAACAAGTTCCGTCATTCTGAGGAAATAATGCGTCATCACACTTGCTCAAGAACACCACAACAAAATAAGATTGTAGAAATAATGAACATAACACTTTGTGACATGCATGAAGCATGCTCTCGCATTCCGGTGTGAGAAATGATTTTGGCGCTGGAACTATCAATATAGTATGCTACACGGTGACTCGGTCTCCATTAATGGTTATTGATTGTAAAACTCATTTAAGATTTGGTATGGATCATCGACTGAGTATGAATAATTAATTGTATTTGGTTCTCATGTGTACGCTCATGTGAGATATGGTAAACTTGATTCGAGGGAAAAAAGGTTCACATTTCTAGAATATGAAACTGGAGTGAGGGGATATAGGTTATGATGTACCGCTCCAAAGTGTCGAAGTTTTCTCATCAGTAAGGACATGGATTTTAATGAGTCTACTTTGCTAGAAAGTTGTAAGGATGTAGAGAAAATGCTCAAATTAGGATCAGTTATGAGTAAACATGTGGAACTTGAAGTATAATCAATTCCTAGTAGGTCCAATAATTTGAATGGTTCTAAGGTAGATCCATGATTAAGAGGTAAATCGTCAGCACATGATGAAAGTGACAATGATGTGTCGTACTATAACAACAACCTTATACCATAACATTGGGCTGAGAAAGAAGATATATTAGACCACAAAAAATGTATATGAACCTAATTGCATATGATTTTTCAATTGTGAAAGAAGTTGAGATTCAAGGACCTAGTAGCTTTAGGGAAATTATAACGAGTTAGAACGAGAATAGTGGATCAATGTTATGGGGGAAGAGACTGAATCTCTTTATAAAAACTAGACATAGACGCTTGTTGATTTTCCTAAATGATAAAAAACATAGTAGGTTGCAAAAACATATTCAAGAAAAACAAAGGTAATCCAGTGGTTGAGGTACCTCGAATCAAGGTAAAATTGGTCGTTAAGGGTTTTACTTAAATTAAAGGAATCAATTTCAGTAAAGTGGTTTCTTCCGTGGTGAAACATAATTGGATTCGATTTTTTTAGATATAGTACCTTTGAAAAACTTAGATCGTAAACAATTAGATGTGAAAACTGTAATTCTACATGGCGAATTGGAGAAACTAATCTACATGAGACAACCAAAGGGATTTATCGAACCTAATATGGAAGACAAGATTTGTCTCCTGCAAAATTCAATGTATGGTTTGAAACAGTCACCTAGCAAACAGTACAAACTATTTGATACAATCATCGTATTAACAAGATTCACAAGGAGCCTATGTGAAAGTTGTTTGTATCATTTAAAGGTTCTTATCTTTACTTGTTGTTGTATGTGGATGATATGTTTATTGATGCTTGTAATATGTCACACATTGTGAAGATAAAAAACAGCTTAATGCCAAGTTTGAGATGAATTATATGGGTAGATCAAATAAGCTTATTAAGATGTAAATTACTAGGAACATAAGTATAGGATCATAACACTTATCTCAATGAAGCTACATTAAGAAACCTACTATGATTCAGCATGTTTGATGCTAAGGCAGTTAACATTCTATTTGCCACTTATTTCTGATGAGTCCGAATTCTGCATGCTCCCCGGACAAGGACAGATTGGTCCAACGCCTCCGGACCGGACAGATCACTTCGAACACTTAGCCCATAGGACTGTTCGAACTATGACAAAAGTACTAAAAACCTAAACACTACTTGACTAAGCTACTTGCTCTCCTACTTAGAGCTCATGGGTCTTTGAACATGACCCGGGTCCATTAAACATGACCCAAAAGCCCATAAGGGCCAAACATTAGGGTATAAATACCCAACCACCTGCATTAAGTGTGGGTCATGAGAATTAACTGCAACCACCCAGCTTAATTATCTCTCTACTCTCTTTCCTAGATATAAAATACCCCCATACTTCTATAAAATACCAAAACAAATTACCAGCCTACCCTCAGGCGATATTTATCCACACCAAATTGGCGACCACAGTGGGAGAAGAAGGTGCCTGAATCAAGCATTCAAAACCAGCTAAGAAAGTCTGTCCGAATGAATCCGGATAATCCAGAAGTACCACCAGCTCTGCTCGAAGTGATGGGAGAGAACGATGAGTACACTATCGAAGAGCGTGATAGGCTAAAGGGTGAAATAGAAGCTCTGAGGGCAGAAAAGGCTAAGATGGGCATGAAAGAAAAGTCCAAAGCATCAGTTGCTCATCACACCAACAACCCTAAAGAGCATGAGTCTTCAAAGACTCATGTGAGCACCAAAAAGACTCATGATAGCTCCAAAAAGTCTCACCGGTCTAAGCCAGTGGAGAGTTCTTACTCAAGCTCAGAATCTTCTGATAGCTCTTCGGACAATGAAGGAGTTGAAAAATCTTTATCCTCTAGCAGCGATGAGGGTCGAACTAGAAAGAAGCAAAAGCAGATTAAAAAATATTCAAGAAAAAGGGATAGACATGGAAGGATGAAGAAGAATATTGGTAAAGGGTCATCTCACAGCCGGAGGCATGTAGACCGGTTGCTGATGGATCCCTTCGCTTTTCACGATGAACCAGGTATCTTTGCAACTCCCAATGAGGATATTGTGTTCAGTCATGGAAGAAATTGGAGGCAATCTCCATTATCTTCTAAAATTCTGTCCGGAAACCTCCCTAAGAGGTTTGACAACACCAAAATAGAAAAGTACGATGGCAGTACTGATCCGGACAACCATTTGGAACAATTTAAAAACTTCATGATGAACTTTGACGATGATGATAAACTACTTTGTAGGGCATTCTCCCAATCATTTACGGGGAGTGCTCTAAAATGGTACAACAGCCTGCCTCAAGGCTGTATTAAAGATTTCGATACTTTTTGGGTAGCCTTTCGAATGCAGTTTGTAGGGAGTAAAGAGCTAAAGGGCAATGGAGACACAATAATCCATTGTGCCCAGGAACCAAATGAGTCCTTGAAAGAATATATATAAGCCGTTTTGTGAACACCAAGAATGGGTTGGCTGATTGCTTTGAGCAGGTAGCAATAGCATCCCTAAGACAGGGCTTGAACCCAAACAACTTGGCTGACTCAGTGACCAGAAAGAAGGCCATGACATGGGGAGGGTTGCTGAATCAGGTTGGAAAACAAATTAATGTTGATGAAACGAAGAAAAACAGGGTGCACATGCAGGTGAGGTCTACTCCGGTGGCACCAAATCCCAATCAGAATCAGTCCGGGAACAAAGCAAGAGAGACCGGACAGGGGCATGGTAGGACAAAAGCTCAGTCTCAGCCAGCTGCTCCTGCTCAGAGTCAGCAATCCAGAAACAAGAGAGGGTCATGGGTCCAACCGGAGTGGTTCGCAGAATTAAAAGAAAGTGTGGCCACCATATTTGATAAAATAAAGGAAGAGGTGCATTATCGGAGACCAGCCACATTGTAGTCTACCAGAGAACATCGCAATAACTCTTTTTTCCAATATCACAATGATATTGGTCATACCACTGATGACTGCATAGCATTGAAACAAGAAGTTTAGAACTTGATTGAGAGGGGAAAGCTGGGAGCTTACGTCAAAAGAAGAGGAGGTAACAGGCCTGACAACACTCACCGGGTTGGTCCAAGTAATGCTGCTCCGGAGGGAGCCATGGTTATAATTGAGAGGTTTGATGTGGAATCTGAGTACTTGGATCCTGATCCAACTCGAAACAGAGTGGGTACAATTGAGGAATGTTCTAGGTCGGTCTCCGGACTCATTAAGTTTTTTGAGTCACTTACAATTTTCGGAGGGGACACTATGACAACTCCTACTGCTTCTTCGAGGAAGAGGCACGTTCATACTTTAGCCTCCCAGCTAGAAGGAGGCATGACTTCCTATCAGTCACAAAATTCATTCCCCTTCATTGTTTTTTATGAAGATGATTTAAGAGATATTGCTGGTCTTCATGAGGATGCTGTTGTCATAGGAGCATCTATTGGGGGCAACGACATAAGACGAATTTTGGTGGATACTGGAAGCTCAGCCAATATCCTTTTCTTAACCACATACAAGAGAATGAAAAATCCAGCTGTAATTCAGAGTTCGGACAGATCAATTGTGGGCTTTACAGGCAGCTCAGCAGATGTGATCGGAGAGTTCGAAGAGGAAGTTCTATTGGGCAAGGGCCCTTTCAAGAAAATGGTCAGAATAATCTTTATTGTGGTGGATTGTCCCACTTGCTATAATGCTATTCTAGGGAGGTCTTGGCTCTCTAGGATGCATGCAGTGGCTTCGACAGTCCACCAATGCTTGAAATATGCTGTTTAGGGACAGGTTGGAATCGTCCGGAGCAGTCAAAAGATTGCAAGAGAGTGTTATGCTACTGCTCTGGCACCCCGGACGCTGGGGGCAGTTCGCATCAACGAGCAATAGCAGTTTGAGGGGCTTTCTAGGGGTGAGGGTGAAATTGATGACCCCGGAGAGACCCATGGAGTGTTGATACCGGTCGAAGAGGTAGAGACACACTGTTTGGAAGAAGGAAGAAGGAAGAAGTGTTAAGATAGGCTCCAAAATGCCACCCGATCTGAAAAAATGAAATGTTAAAGTTTTTAAAGAATCATCAGCACATTTTTGCTTGGTGCAATACAGATGTTACTGGGGTTCTAGTAGAAGTGATATCACATCACCTATCCGTCCGGAGAGATGTAGCACCAGTGGTTCAAAAGAGAAGAGCTTTTACCAAAGGAGAAGGCTGATGTCATTGTGCAAGAGGTTGACAGGCTCACAAAGATGGGGCACATCAAGGACTCTCAGTATCCTTTGTGGACTGCCAATCGGGTTCTAGTAAAGAAGAAAAATGGCAAGTGGCGCATGTGCATTGACTTCACATATCTCAATAGAGCTTGCCCAAAAGATTTGTATCCGGTCCCCCGGATTGATCAGTTAGTAGACTCCACCTCTGGGAACAAGTTGCTTTCTTTTATGGATGCCTTCTCCGGTTACAATCAGATTCGAGTGGATCTGAAGGATCAAGAGCATACCACATTTGTCACTGACAGAGGTCTCCATTGCTATAAGGTAATTTCGTTTGGGTTGAAAAATGCTGGGGCTACTTATCAGAGGTTAGTAAACGAGGCTTTTGCTGATCAGATTGGAAGAAATATGGAAGTATACATTGATGACATGATGGTGAAGAGTGTGGACGAGCAATTGCACTTGTCTGATCTCCAAGAAACTTTTGCCAACTTGGTAAAAGTGAATTTAAAGTTAAACCCAGAAAAATGTGTGTTCGGAGTGCAGTCTGGAAAGTTTCTAGGCTATATTATAAGTGAGCATGGGATACAGCCCGATCCGGACCAGCTCAATGCTTTATTCCAGATGGAGCCACCTAGAAATATTAAAGAAGTACAGCGGTTAACGGGGAGATTAGCTGCCTTAAACAGATTTATCTCGAGGTCTTCGGACAGGTGTGCCCCCTTCTTTCAAACCTTGAAGGGTGCAAATGGATTCGATTGGACCCCACAGTTTGATGAGGCTTTCAATGAGATCAAGAAGCACATGTCCTCCCCCAAAACTTTGTTTAAACCAGTTGATGGGGAGACACTATTCCTATATTTGGCAGTTTCAAGTTGTGCAATCAGTGCTGTATTGGTGACGGAGGTCGATGGTCATCCATATCCAGTGTACTATATCAGCAAAAGTTTGATAGATGCAGAAAAGCGTTACTTGAAACTCGAAAAAATAGCATTAGCCCTGGTGATAGCTGCGAGGAAGATGAGGCCTTATTTCCAGGCGCATCCCATCATCGTCCGGACTTCTTTTCCCCTGAAGAATGTCCTCCAAAAGGCAGACATTTCAAGCAGGATGACTAAGTGGTCAGTAGAGTTGGGGGACTTCGACATAGATTTTGCTCCTCGAACAGCAGTCAAGGCCCTAGCTGTGGCAGACTTTTTGGTTGAAGTTCACTCCGACAGGGATTCGGAGCAAACTACTGACATAAAACTATAATTGTTGCCATAGACTAGTAGGACCTCTCCCTGTTCCTTTTTCTTGATGGGGGTTAGATTTAGTAGGACCTCTCCCTGTGGCGTCCGGAGGACGCAAAACTATAATTGTTGCCATAGACTACTTTTCGAAGTGGATTGAAGCAGTCCCTTTAGCAGGAACAACATCAAAAGTTGTTACAAAATTCATTTTATCCAACATCTGTTGCAGATTTGGTGTCCCACAGAAGATAACAACAGACAATCGGCCACAGTTCGACAATAGGGAAATGGAGAGCTTTTGTGCCTCAAGGGGTATACAACATTGCTTCTCTTCAACTTTCCACCCACAAGCAAATGGGCAAGTTGAAGTGGCTAATAGAACTATACTGTCCGGTTAAAAGAAGAATTTGGAAGGGGCTGCTGGGAAGTGGCCTAGTTATTTACAAGAGGTCTTGTGGGCCTACCGGATAACACTTGGGGCTGCAACACAAGAATCACCCTTTGCTTTAGTCTATGGGATGGATGCAGTAGCTCCCATAGAAGCAACTCTCCCATCATTTCGTGTTCACAGCTTCTCCGAACACACTAATGAGGTGGCAATCAGAGGTCAACTTGATTTAATAGAAGAAAGACGAGTTAAAGCTCACCTTAGAGTTGCACACTATCAGGGTTTGATGAGAAGCAGGTTTACTTCCAAAGTTAAAAGAAGAGATTTCCAACCGGGGGACAAGGTATTAAGGAAAGTCTTCTTACACACTAAAGAAAAGCTATTCGGAAAGCTGGCCCCAACTTGGGAAGGTCCTTATATGGTTGTTGAAAGGCTTAAACCTGGAACATATTGGCTAGAAGACAAGGATGGAAGAGTTTTGACTCATCCTTGGAATATCGAGCATCTCCGGATGTACTTGGAATAGCATTTGTGTAAATATTTACTTGTTTAAACATCCATGAAAATATTTGGGGGCATACTCTTTCCTCTCTGGTGGCACGGGGAGGTTTTAACGAGGTGTCCGGGCTTTTAATAAAACTTGATGCCTTCTTAAAAAATTTCTAAAATATTTTAAGTTTTGTCCTTTGTCATACTATCCGGACTGAAATAACTAAGGGCTATTTAAACTCTAGCCGGATAATTTAAACACTCTCACTATGAAATAACTAAGGGCTATTTAGACTCTAGCTGGAGAATTTAAACACTCTCACTATGAAATAACTAAAGGCTGTTTAAACTCTAGCCATCAAAGTTGGAACAGACTATGAAAGAAGATGAGAATTGCACAAAACTAAGATATTCATTAAAAGAACTTAAAGTGCCTTGGCCTTCCAAGGACTTTGGAATTGTCAAAACAGAACAAAAACCTGTCCGGTCAGATACCGAACACAATTACAAAAAATAATGCCTTGGCCTTCCAAGGAATTTAGTTTGGATAAACAAGTAAAAACTGAATCATGAATTAAGGCTAAGTCTTTGAAGATGGCTCACCTTCATCTGTCTTTTCCTTCCCTTTGAGATCACTTTTCTCTTCGCCAGGTTTCTCCCCGGTGTGTACTTCGTCATCTGAGGAAGCACTGGAGTAGCCATACCTGTCGCCTTCAGCCATTGTATGATACGGGAGGTCTTCAGGCTCAACATAAAGCCATAAATCCCCCAGGTTCCTCTTCGGAAACTTCTCATGGAAGAGTAGGACCATGTCAGACTTCACCTTGGCATACATCTCCTCCTGAGTGTCGATCACATTATTGGCATAAGCATCGATCTTGGCTTGAATCTTGGCCTCCTGCTCCCTTAGCAAAGTCGCTTTCTCCTCGGCAACCTTAGACACTGTATTCTCAAGAGCAACTTTGTCATTGGTCAAGTTGGTGATGATCTGGTCTTTGGTTTTAGATTCCCCCTTTGAGGTGGCAAGATCTTTTTCCAGCTCGGACAGCTTCCCCCGGAGCTCTGTGATGGTGTCCTCTAATGTGGTAACCTTGGTGGTACTTGTCTCTTGGTTTCTCTTCAACTCCCCGTTCTCTTCCTTTAGAATGGCAACATTTGAAGTGGCAGTGCGAAGGTCATCGGACAGCCTCTCTTTGTCAGACTTAAGATCCTTGATGATGTCTGCCTGACCCCGAACTTGTTTCTCCAACGCAAGTACGGGCTGAACATTGCTTAATAAAGAGTGGGCTATAGCGTCCCTTTCACTAGAAACGATAAAGGTCTTACCATTGAAAGTGGACGTGTTTGAGGTACTTGGAGGGAGGTAAGGTCCGGCAAATCGTCTCTGAGAAGATTGATGAAGTACTCACCAAGCCCACCAAGTCCGGAGATGTCTACCCCGTCAATATTGATACCTTCTCCTTTGACCTCATCGGTATGGAAGTCGCCCGGTATCTCCTCCGCTAGTGTCGGGTCAGTAGGATCAGCTTGGGAAGGAGGCTCCGGGGCCCGGAGAGAGAGCTCGTCACCCTTAGAGGTCTTTTTCTTCTTGGCCTCCCTATCTTTGCCTTCACCTCCCCGTTTACGATCTCTTTTGGCAGCCTTTGGAGGGACTAGGGAGTGCACTTCTTGCTTTTCAGCCTCTTGCTCCACTGCTTCCAGGAGTGCATCATCAATTTGATCGGGGACTGACCCCTCCGGTTGTATAAGAGCATCCTCCTCCACCTCTCCAGGGTTGGCCACTTTCTTGCCTTTCTTCTTGCCTTTCATCTTGTTTGGGGCTTTGGCCCGGCCTGGCAAGTAAAGTGTCCCGTCTGGCTCATGGGTTCTTTTGAGCACAACATCCGGAGGGGGCTGAGTGGTGAGCTCCTCCCAAGTCAAGTCTCTCCGACCTGTGGTGTTCCACAAGTGATACCTTGTCAAGTTGCCTCTGGTAAAAGCAGCGTGGAACCGGTCCCCCACCTCTCAGCAGTCCAAGCATTGATCTTGGTGCAAGTAGCCTACCCGGTTTTCTGGTAATCACTGAACTACTTGGGCAGTACTGCTAAGGCAAAAATGAGACCCATTAGTTCGAACTACTTCTAAAAAAAAAGACAAAAGTATAAAGCGGAAGACTTACGATCATTCCTCTACCTGCTTCTGAGAAGACTTGGGTTCTCTCCGGACTTGATTCTCCTTCTATTTTCCCAAGCTCCGCTTACAAACAGGAACTGAGTCCTCCAATTCCTCTCCGCCTCTAACAAATCATCCACAGCCTTGAATTCATCCCCCATGTTGAAATGGTAGAAGGGGATGTGATGGTTTCTGCAAAGGGTGGCCACAGCAGCAAACTCCTCCATTGGCAGAGGAATCTCGGAGAGCCTTGAAGCCATGATGCAGGCCATGAGGGTATACCAGGCATTAGGGCTCAGTTGGCTCGGGCAAAGCTTTATCAGATGGAAGTATCTGACAATTTCAGGGTCTAAGGGGAGTCTAAGTCCCCAATTGAACAGCTCAGTGAAGATGACAACTTCACTCAGTTTGCAGTCCATATGAGTCTCCGGGTCTATGGGGATCCTGATCTTCACGTTCTCCGGTATTCCCCACTTCGTACGCATCCGGCCCAGCTCAACTGTGTGGATGAATGCGTAGTTGATTTTCTGCAGGGCAAGGAGGTACTTGACATTGACCTTGTGAAAACAAGGCCCCACCTTTCCTTCAAGACTCTCCGACAGATCTGGATGCTTCAAACACAGCTTCTCCTTGCCTTTGTCTTTTTTGGCAACTGCAGCACTACTGGTCTGACTGGAGGGCTCAGACTCAAGTGGGGCCTCTTCGACAGAGTCCTCCATTACATCCTCCATAATTGTTGAAGGGTTTTCAGCCGCAGTAGTGGGGGGAGGGTTCAAACTTGACTCAGCCTTGTCTCCGGACTACTGGGCCTCAGTGTTCTTTTGGCTTCTGGTCTCCGGTAGAGTTCCTGGAGCAGATGCTTCTCTTTGAAGACTTGGACTGGTGCCCTCCGGACCGGACAGCCTGTCCTTGGGGGCTCTAATGGGCACTTCTGACCCAGTGCTGCTATATTTAGCACCCGACTTTGAAGGAGTGCTTTTAGACCCTTGGCCTTTAACTAACCGGAATTTCCTCCTATCGACTAGCTTCTGAGGGGAGTGCTCCGTATCTGACCCCATTGCTATAAAGGGTGAGGGTTTTTTTAGGCTAGTAGCTGTTACTCCTGGCTCGACAGCAGGTTCTGATTCTTGAACCAAAGAACCAGAGATAATGGGGGAGAGGCTAGTTTGGAATAGCTTTCTCGGCTTGATGCCCTTAGAAGAAGAAGAGCCTTGATCTGACTCTGTGGCAGAGGTGATTGGTCTATCAACAGGAGAAGTGGGTAACCCTGCCGCAATTCGTCTTTCTCTTTCGACTTTTTGAGCCTTCTCTAACTCAGAAAGGTTGAGCCACCCGCCTTTGATCAGAGCATTCCTCGCTGTAAACATAAACTATTGAGCAAGTTTTTGCTTTAGAGAGAGAAAGCTTTGAGAGATTTTGCAGAGTAAATATGAAAGAGATGGTAAAACAGTAGAAAGTGAGTTTGAATTTATAGTAAATCTGAAAAAAAGAAGTTGATTCCTAGGAGAATTCGAAAAGATTGGTAATGATTAAACGGCGCTGATGTCACCACCTTTAATTAAGAGGTTGCTTTTCGAAGAAGGTGGGTTCGAAATTCAAGGTGAAAAGACGGTTGAAGCAACCAATCAAAGAGCGACACGTGTCCCACGAACTCTGGCAAAAACCGTTTTGAATTCGTGAAGCTTTATCAGTCCGGATAAACCCATAGCCCAAATTGTCAGACCTGTCCGGATTAAAACTGGTAAGGATAATAATCGCCTGAGGGTAGGCTAGTAATTTTAAGTGGAGTTTCAAGGTGGTGTAAGGGTGTTTAATGGTGGTGTAAGGGTGTTTAATGGTGGTGTAAGGGTGTTTAACAGTGGAGAGATAATTAAGCAGCTTGGTAGCAGTTAAGTTTCCTTACCCATAGTTAATGTTGGTGGTTGGGTATTTATAGTGTGATGTTTGGGCCCTTATGGGCTTTCGGGTCATGTTTAATGGACCCGGGTCATGTTTAAAGACCCATGAGTTCTAAGCAGGAGGGCAGGTAGCTTAGTCAAGAAGTGTTTAGGTTTTTTAGTACTTTAGTCATAGTTCGAACAACCTTAAGTCTACAGTGTTCAAAGTGATCTGTCCGGTCCGAATGATCTATCCGATTTATGTCCTTGTAGCCTGTCCAGTATTCGGAGAGACTTAGGCTGATTTGCCCTTCCGGGGAGCATGCTGAATTCGGACTCATCAGGAGCCCCTTTTTTAGGTGTTTGAGCAAGTGTCCTTGTCAAAGAACTGAAAAACAGTCCGATGAATGAAGTGGTTCTTAATCCGGACAAAGCTGTGGGTATACCCGGGCAGATTAAACGTTACGAATTCCAAACGGTTTTTGCCAGAGTTAGTGGGACACGTGTCGCTTTCTGATTGGCCACTCCAGCCCCTTGAATTTCGCACCACCTCCTTTCACAAGTAACCTCTTTAATTGCCAATAGTGACATCAGCGCCGTCTTTTAATTATTACCCAACTTTTCGGATTCTCCTAGGAATCAACTCCTTTTTCTCAAATCTACTATAAATTCACATTCATTTTTCACTGTTTTACTATCTCTCTTAAATCTTACTCTGCAATTTTACTCAGAGCTTTCTCTCTCTAGAACAAAAATTTCCTTGGCTGTTTTATGTTTACAGCAAGAACAGTGTTGATTAAAGGTGGTTGGCTTAACCTTTCAGAGTTGGAGAAAGCGCAGAAGGTCGAAAAAGAAAGGCGAATAGCAGCAGGGCTACCGTCATCACCAGTTGACAGACCGGTTGCTTCTATTACAGAATCAGATCGAGGCTCATCCTCCTCCAAAGGTACCAAGCCCAAAAAGCTCTTTCAATCCACCCTTTCTCCCATTGTATCTAGATCCTCAGTTCAGGAGTCAAGACCTGCTGTTGAACCAGGAGTCACTGCTACAAGTGTTAGGAAAACCTCACCTTTTATAGCCATGGGGTCTGATTCTGACCACTCCCCGGAGAAGTTAGTCATTAAGAGGCCTAGCCGGTTAGTCAAAGGACTAACCTCAAAGAATACTCCCTCGAAATCGGGGGAAAAAAATAGTGACTCTGGGTCTGGAGTGCCCTTTAGAGCTCCCCGGGAGAGGCTTTCTGGTCCGGAGGCCAGCAGCCTAGTACCCCCTAGAGAATCTTCTGCCTCAGAAACCCAACTCGAGGTGAGAAGTCATATGAATACGGGCAGTCAACAGTGCGGAGGGCAGGCTATGCCAAGCTTCAATCCTCCCCGAACTACTTCCACAGAAGTCCCTCCAACAATTATGGAGGAGAGAATGGAGGACTCTACTGAAGAGGTCCCCTTTGAGTCCGAGTCCTCCGGACAGGCTGATACCACTGCTGCTGTTGCAAAAAAGGGCAAAGAGAACTTGTACCTAAGGCGTCCGGACCTGCCGGAGTGCCTTGAGGGGAGAGTGGGGCCGTGCTTCCACAAAGTCGAGTTTAAGTACCTCTTGGCCTTGCATAAGACCAAGTATGCATTCATCCATACCTCTGATCGGGGTAGAATGCGCACCAAATGGGGCATCCCTGAAAACGTGAAGATAAGGATCCCCATTGATCCGGAGACCCCAATGGATTGTAAACGAAACGAGATAGTCTTCTTTACGGAGCTATTTAACTGGGGGCTCAGGTTCCCACTAGACCCGGAGATCGTGCGCTACTTCCACCTGGTCAAGCTCTGCCCAACACAGCTAAGCCCCAATGGTTGGTTCACCTTAATGTCATGTATTATGGCATCTAGGTTATCTGGGATCCCTCTTCCTATGGAAGAGTTCGCTGCAGTGGCCAACCTGTGCAAGCATCATCAGTTCCCCTTCTACCATTTCAACATGGGGAATGATCTCAAGGCTGTTGATGATCTCCTGGAATCGGAGAGTAAGTGGAGAAGCCAATTCCTGTTCGTTAGTGGTGCCTGGGAAAACGGCAGGAAAATCAAGGCCGGAGAGAACCCAAGCCTCCTCAGGAGTAGGTGGAGGAGTGACCGTAAGTTTCTCAACTTGAGTCTCTGCCCGTTTTTCTCTCTTTTTTTTAAGTTAAGTTTTTATTAACCAATTTCTCTTCTGTTCTATCAGAGCTGCCAAAGGAGTTCGGGGACTACCTGAAGGCCGGACAGACTACCTGTGGCAAAATCAATGCTTGGGCCGCAGAGAATTGGGAGAATCGATTCCATAAGGCCTTCACCCCTGGGAATCTAGCAAGGTCTCACCTGTGGAACACCACAGGCCGAAGAGACCTAACTTGGGAGGAGTTCACCACCCAGCATGACGAAGACATTGTGCTGAGAAGGTCCCACGAGCTGGATGGGACACTCTACCTGCCTGCCCGGGCCAAAGCCCCAAGCAAAATGAAGGGCAGAAGAAAAGGCAAGAAGGTGGCAGGTGATGCTGAGAAGGATGCCCCAATAGAGCCAGAGGGGCCAGCCCAAGTTCAAATTGATGCAACCCTCTTGCAGGTGGTGGAGCAAGAGACCGAGAGGCAGGAAGTAGACCTTCCAAAACCTCCAAGGACTCCCAAGAGGACTCGCAAACAAGCAAGTGAAAGCGCTGACCTGGTAGTTAAGAAGAAAAAGACTTCACAAGGAGATGAGCTCGCTCTCCGGGATCCGGAGCCCTCTTTTCCCACTGGCCCTTCAGACCCAACGCTGGCCGAAGAGATCCCCAGAGAGTTTCACACTGATGAAGTCGAGGGGGGAGAGCTCAACTTGGATGAAGTGGACATCACCGGTCTAGGCGGGCTTGGTGAATATTTCCTTGGCCTGCCCAGAGACGAGTTCGCAGGGCCCTACATCCCTCCGAGCAGCTCCAATACGGTCAACTTTAACGGTAAGACTTTTATGGTTTCTAGTGAGAGGGACCCTATAGTCCATTCCCTGCTTAGTAATGTGCAGCCAGTTCTTACACTGGAAAGACAAGTCCGGAGCCAAGCAGACACCATCAAAGACCTCAAGTCTGAGAAGGATAAGCTGTCCGAAGACCTCCGCATTGCTACTACCAATGCCGATTTACTTAAGGAAGCACACGAGGAGCTGAAGAGGAGTCATGATGAGAGCAACACAAAAGTTTCCACCCTAGAGCAGACCATAAAAGATCTCCAGGGGAAGTTGTCTGGTATGGAGAAAGATCTCACAGTCTCACGGGGAGAGACCACTGCAAAGGAGAAGCTCATCACCAACCTGAACACTGACAAGATTGCTTTGGAAAACGCAGTGACTCAGGCTGCTGAAGAGAAGGCTGCTTTGGTAAGGGACCAAGAGGCCACAATCAAGGCCTAGATCAACGCCTATGCCAGGGAGATGACACAAAGCGAAGAGCTAATGATTCAAAGGGTGAAGTCTGACATGGTTCTCCTTTTTCATGAAAAATTCCCAAAGAGGAGACTGGAGGACTTATGGCTCTATGTGGATGATGATGACCTTCCATATTATACTATGGTTGATGAAGGATATTCCGGTGAGTCCTCTTCTGATAATGAAGAGAAAACCGGAGAGAGCCCAGGTGAAGAGGAGAATGATCCCAAGGGCAAAAAAGTGGTCGAAGGGGGGAGCGACATCAAAGGCAAGAAAGTAGATGAGGGTGAGCCATCTTCAAAGGCTCAAGCTTAATTTATTGTGTACTTTACTTATCCTTTACTCAAACTAAAGTCCTTGGAAGGCCAAGGCACTTATTTTTGTTGTGGTGTCCGGTATTATTCGGACAGATTTTTTGTACTGTGTCCAAACTTGTTTAAAAAGTCCTTGGAAGGCCAAGGCAATTTTAAGTTGTTGAATGAATGTTTCTATTTTACTCAACCATCCTCTTCTTTCATTATTTGTTTTAGTTTAGATAGCTGGAATTTAAGTAGCTTCGAGTTATTGCATTGTGAGAGTGTTTAAGATTCTCCGGCTAGAGTTTAAATAGCCCTTAGACCTTTTAGTCCGGGTAGTATAACAAGAGATAGAATTTTGAAAATACTTAGAAACTTTTGAAGAAGGCGTCAAATTTCATTAAAAGCTCTCCGTGCCACCGAAGAGGGGAAGGTATGCCCCCAAATATTTACATGGATGTTTAAACAAGTAAATATTTACACAAGTGTTATTCCAAGTACATTCGAAGGTGTTCAATATTCCAAGGGTGAGTTAAAACCCTGCCATCTTTGTCTTCCAACCAATAAGTCCCAGGCTTGATTCTTTCAACCACAGTATAGGGACCCTCCCAGGTTGGGGCCAACTTTCCGAAAAGCTTTTCCTTAGTATGCAAGAAGACCTTCCTTAATACTTTATCCCCTGGTTGGAAATCTCTTCTTTTAACCTTAGAAGCAAACCTGCGTCTCATCAAGCCCTGATAGTGTGCCACTCTAAAATGAGCTTTAACCCGTCTTTCTTCTATCAAATCAAGTTGATTTCTAATTGGCATTTCATTAGCGTGTCCGGAGAAGTTGTGAATACGAAAGGAAGGGAGTGTTTTTTCTATGGGAGCTACTGCATCCATTCCATAGACCAAGGCAAAGGGAGATTCTTGTGTTGCAGCCCCAGGTGTTGTCCGGTAGGCCCACAAGACCTCTTGTAGATAACTAGGCCACTTCCCAGCAGCCCCTTCTAGATTCTTCCTTAAACCGGACAGTATAGTTCTGTTAGCCACTTCAACCTGCCCATTGGCTTGTGGGTGGAAAGGTGAAGAAAAGCAGTGCTGTATACCCCTTGAGGCACAAAAGCTTTCCATTTCTCTATTGTCAAACTGTGGCCCATTATCTGTTGTTATCTTCTGTGGGACACCGAATCTGCAACATATGTTGGACAGAATGAATTTTATGACATCTTTCGATGTTGTCCCTGCCAGGGGAGCTGCTTCTATCCACTTTGAGAAGTAGTCAATAGCCACAATTATAGTCTTACGCCCTCCGGATGCCACAGGGAGAGGCCCAACCAAGTCCAATCCCCATCGAGCAAAAGGGATGGGCTCAGAAATTAACTCCAAAGGAATGGCTGGTACATGAATTTCATTGCTGTACCTCTGGCATGGGTTCACCTTCTTACCAGCTCCTTAGCATCTTTCATGATTGATGGCCAATAGTATCCGGAGAGTAACACTCTTCTTGTTAAAGCTCTGAATCCACAATGGGCTGATCCCTCACCATCATGCAATTCGGAGAGGACCACTTGTGACTCATTATCCCCTAAACAACGTAGGAGAGGTTTACTATAGGATTTTTTGTACAACACTTCTCTCAACATAATGAAACCACGAGCCTTGTGTTTCAATGTTCTGGCTTGTGACTTATCTGAGGGCATAGTTCCATCGGACAGATATTGTATGAGAGGAGATCTCCAGTCTTGAGGCCGGCTCACTTGTATTTCAAAAACCTCCTCTTTTCCACCCTCACTAAGTTGAATAGAAGGGCTTTCAAGCACATGGATCCATGGGTAGGACTCCGTATATGCTATTGTTGCCAATGAGTCTGCTAGCTCATTTTCTGCCCGGGGAATGTACTCATAGACTACAGCTTTAAACTTTAGCGCTTCATTTTTAAGGAGGAGTAAATATTTTACCAACTGCTCCTTTCTAGCCTCAGATTGGCCTAAGGCATGGTGGACAAGTAACTGGGAGTCACTTAGAAGCTTGACCCTTTTAGCCCCACAGATGTGGGCCAATTTTAACCCAGCTATAGCTGCTTCGTATTCGGACTCGTTATTAGACGCCCTGAAAGCAAAACAAATAGCTTGGTACATGCTGTCCCCATATGGGGAAGTGAGACATATTCCTGCACCACATCCCATGGTGCTAGACCCTCCGTCTGTTCGGACAATCCACACTTTCTTGTCTTTTGAATCAGTAGGTTGCTCTGAATCCCTATCGGAGTGGAATTCAACTAGAAAATCAGCCACAGCTTGGGCTTTTACTGCTGTTCGGAGAGCAAAGTCTATGTCGAAGTCCCCCAACTCCACTGACCATTTCGTCATTCTGCTTGAAATGTCTGCTTTTTGAAGGACATTCTTTAAAGGGAAAGATGTCCGGACGACGATATGATGAGCCTGGAAGTAAGGCCTCATTTTTCTTGCAACTATCACCAGAGCTAATGCCAGTTTTTTGAGTTTCAAGTAACGCCTCTCAGCATCAATCAAGCTTTTGCTGATGTAGTATACTGGGTAGGGACAACCATCGACCTCTCTTACCAACACAGCACTGATGGCACAACTTGAAACGGCCAGATACACAATAAGAGTCTCCCCGTCAACTGGTTTGAACAAAGTTTTAGGAGAGGAGAGATGTTTCTTGATTTCATTGAATGCCTCACCACACTGCGGGGTCCATTCGAACCCTTTTGCACCCTTCAAAGTTTGAAAGAATGGAGCACACCTGTCCGAAGACCTGGAGATGAATCTGTTCAAGGCAGCTAATCTCCCCGTCAATTGTTGTACTTCTTTAATGTTTCGAGGGGGCTCCATCTGGAATAAGGCATTGAGTTGGTCCGGGTCGGGCTGTATTCCATGCTCACTTATGATATACCCTAAGAACTTCCCGGACTGCACTCCGAACACACACTTTTCAGGGTTTAATTTTAAATTCACTTTTGCCAAGTTGGCAAAAGTTTCTTGGAGATCGGACAAGTGCAACTGCTCATCCACGCTTTTCACCATCATATCGTCAATGTAAACCTCCATATTTCTTCCAATTTGATCAGCAAATGCCTTGTTGACTAACCTTTGATAAGTAGCCCAGCATTTTTCAAGCCAAACGGCATCACCTTGTAGCAATGTAGACCCCTATCAGTGACAAACGTGGTATGTTCTTGATCTTTTGGATCTACTTGGATCTGATTGTACCCGGAGAAGGCATCCATGAAGGAGAGCAGTTTGTTCCCAGAAGTAGAGTCTACTAACTGATCTATCCGGGAAACCGGATACAAATCTTTTGGGCAAGCTCTATTAAGATCTGTGAAGTCAATGCACATGCGCCACTTGCCATTTTTCTTCTTTACCAGGACAGGATTTGCAGTCCACAAAGGATATTGAGATTCTTTAATATGCCCCATCTTTGTGAGTCTGTCAACCTCTTGTACTATGACATCAGCCTTTTCTTTCGAGAAAGCTCTTCTGTTTTGAACCACTGGTGCCACATCTCTCCGGACAGATAGGTGATGGGATATCACCTCTGATGGAACTCCAGTAACATCAGCATTGCACCAAGCAAAAACGTGCTGATGGTCGTTCAAAAATTTCAACATCTCTTGTTTCAATATTGGTGACATCTTGGACCCTATCTTGACACTTTTACCTTCTTCCAAACAGTGTGTTTCAACCTCTTCAATTGGGATCAACACTCCGGGGGTCTCCCTGGGGTAATCAATCTCACCCTCACCCCCAGAAAGGCCCTCAAACTGCTATTGATCATTTATTCGGACTGCCCCCAGCGTTCGTGGAGCCAAGGCAGTGGCATAGCATTCTCTTGCAACCTTTTGGCTACTCCGAACAACCCCAACCTGTCCCTGAACAGCATACTTTAAACACTGATGGACTGTTGAAGCCACTGCATGCATCCTAGAGAGCCAAGATCTCCCTAGAATAGCATTATAGCAAGTGGGACAATCCACCACGATGAAGAGTATTCTAACCATTTTCTTGAAACGGCCCCTGCCCAATAACACTTCTTCTTCAAACTCCCCGATCACATCGGCTGAGCTGCCCGTGAATCCCACGATTGATCTATCTGACTTTTGAATCACAGCTGGATTTTTCATTTTCTTGTAAGTGGTTAGGAAAAGGATATTGGCAGAGCTTCCAGTATCCACCAGAATTCGCCTTACCTCATTGCCTCTTATAGATGCTCCTATGACAACAGCATCCTCATGAGGGCCAGCAATATCTCTCAAATCATCCTCATCGAAGACTATGAATGGGAATGAGTTTGGTGATTGATAAGATGTCATGCCTCCTTCTAGCTGGGAGGCTAAATTATGAACATGCCTCTTTCTTGAAGAAGCAGTAGGAGCAGTCATTGTGTCCCCTCCGAAAATTGTCAGTGACTCGAAGAATTTAATGAGCCCGGAGACCGTCCTAGAACACTCCTCTATAGCACCCACCCTATTTCGTGTTGGATCAGGATCCAAGTACTCACATTCCACATCAAACCTTTCAACTATTACCATGGCCCCCTTCGGGGCAGCATTACTTGGACCAACCCGGTGAGTGTTGTCAGGCCTGTTGCCTCATCTTCTTTTAATGTATGCACCCAACTTTCCCCTTTCAATCAAGTTTTGAACCTCTTGTTTCAACGCTATGCAATCATCAGTGGTATGGCCAATATCATTGTGGTATTGGCAAAAGGAGTTGTTACGATGCTCTCTGGGAGACTGCAAGGTTGCTGGTCTCCGGTAGTGCACCTCATCTTTTGTTTTATCGAAAATGGTGGCCACACTTTCTTTGAGCTCTGCGAACCACTCCGGTTGGACCCATGGCCCTCTTTTGTTTCTGTATTGTTGACTTTGAGCAGGAGCAGCTGGCTGAGACTGAGCTTTTGCCCTACCATGCCCCTGTCCGGTTTCTCTAGCTTTGTTCCCGGACTGGTTTTGATTTGGAGTTGGTGCCACCGGGGTGGATCTCACCTGTCTGTGCACCCTCGTATTCTTTGTTTCATCAACGTTTATTTGTTTGCCAACCTGATTTAGCAACCCCCCCCCCCCCAGGTCATGGCCTTCTTTCTAGTCACCGAATCAGCCAGATTGCCTGGGTTCAAACCTTGCCTTAGGGATGCTATTGCCACCTGTTCGAAGCAATCAGCCAACCCATTCTTTGTGTTTACGAAACGACTTATGTACTCCTTCAAAGACTCATTTGGCTCCTGGGCACAATGGATTATTGTGTCTCCATTGCCCTTCAGCTCCTTACTCCCCACAAACTGCCTTCGAAAGGCTACCCAAAACGTATCAAAATCTTTAATACAACCCTGAGGCAGGCTGTTGTACCATTTCAGAGCACTCCCCGTAAAGGATTGGGAGAATGCCCTATAGAGTAGTTTATCATCATCATCAAAGTTCATCATGAAGTTCTTGAATTGCTCCAGATGATTGTCCAGATCAGTACTGCCATCGTACTTCTCCATCTTAGTACTGTCAAACCTCTTGGGGAGGTTTCCGGACAGGATTTTAGAAGACAGTGGAGACTGCCTCCAATTCCTTCCACGACTGAACACAGTATCTTCATTGGGAGTTGCAAAAATACCTGGCTCATCGTGGAAGGCAAAAGGATCCATCAGCATCTTGTCTGTATACCTCTGGTGGTGAGATGACCCCTTTCCAATATGCCTTTTCATTCTTCCATGGTGATCTCTTTTTCTCGAATATTTCTTAACCTGCTTTTGCTTTTTCTTGGTTCGACCCTCATCACTGCTAGAGGACAAGGATTTTTCATTTCCCTCACTGTCCGAGGAGCTGTCCGAAGATTCTAAACTTGAGTCAGAACTCTCCACAGGCTTGGACCGGTGAGATTTTTTTGAACTAGCATGAGTCTTTTTGGTACTCACATGAGTTTTAGAAGCCTCATGCTCTCTGGGGTTATCGGTGTGATGAGCAGCTGATGCTTTGGATTTTTCTTTCACGTCCATCCTGGTCTTCTCAGCCTTCAGAGCTTCTATTTCAGCCCTCAACCTGTCACGCTCTTCGATAGTGTACTCGTCATTCTCTCCCACCACTTCGAGCAAAGCTGGTGGCACTTCTGGATTGTCCGGATTCATACGGACAGAATTTCTTGGCAGGTTTTGAATACTTGATTCAGGTACCTCTCTCCTCCCACTGTGGTCGCCAATTTGGTAAGGATAATAATCGCCTGAGGGTAGGCTAGTAATTTTAAGTGGAGTTTCAAGGTGGTGTAAGGGTGTTTAATGGTGGTGTAAGGGTGTTTAACAGTGGAGAGATAATTAAGCAGCTTGGTAGCAGTTAAGTTTCCTTACCCATAGTTAATGCTGGTGGTTGGGTATTTATAGTGTGATGTTTGGGCCCTTATGGACTTTCGGGTCATGTTTAATGGACTCGGGTCATGTTTAAAGACCCATGAGTTCTAAGCAGGAGGGCAGGTAGCTTAGTCAAGAAGTGTTTAAGTTTTTTAGTACTTTAGTCATAGTTCGAACAGCCTTAAGTCTACAGTGTTCAAAGTGATGTGTCCGGTCCGAATGATCTGTCCGATTTATGTCCTTGTAGCCTGTCCGGTATTCGGAGAGACTTAGGCTGATTTGCCCTTCCGGGGAGCATGCTAAATTCGGACTCATCAAAAACTACCCCTGATGTCGGACTATTTTTCAGGTCTTTGACAAGAGTATTTGCACAAACACCTAAAAAAGGGGCTCCTGATGAGTCCGAATTCTGCATACTCCCCGGACAAGGACAGATCGGTCCAAGGCCTCCGGACCGGACAGATCACT
This sequence comes from Limnanthes douglasii subsp. nivea, assembly GCA_036936605.1. NCBI lineage: Eukaryota > Viridiplantae > Streptophyta > Magnoliopsida > Brassicales > Limnanthaceae > Limnanthes > Limnanthes douglasii. Next base: position 170,598,753 of record JAUPFV010000003.1, read on the forward strand.
TCGAACACTTAGCCCATAGGACTGTTCGAACTATGACAAAAGTACTAAAAAACCTAAACACTACTTGACTAAGCTACTTGCTCTCCTACTTAGAGCTCATGGGTCTTTGTACATGACCCAGGTCCATTAAACATGACCCGAAAGCCCATAAGGGCCCAAACATTAGGGTATAAATACCCAACCACCTGCATTAAGTGTGGGTAATGAGAATTAACTGCAACCAGCCAGCTTAATTGTCTCTCTACTCTCTACTCTAGATATAAAATACCCTCATACTTCTATAAAATACCAAAACAAATTACCAGCCTACCCTCAGGCGATATTTATCCACACCAATTTCAAGTTGTCTACAACAAGATTAACCAAGGACAACTTAGAGTTGGAACAAATTTAGATAGTTACATACTCAAGTGCAGTTGGTAGTATCATGTATGTTATGGTATGCACATGTCCAAATATTTTACATGAGGTTAGTGTAGTGAGCAGGTACATGGGATTCACATGGATAGAACACTGGAAATAAGTGAATAGTTACTTTGGTATCTACAAATGTTGGCTTTTTTCAATAAGACAATGTTGATGGATCGCTTAATGATATGTGAGGATTAGTGATCGGTTCTGTTGATTTTGTTTTTTCAAGTGATATATATAAAATAAGATATTTGATAGGATATTTGTTTACTCTATCTGGGAGTGCGATCAATTGGAAAGCACAGTCGCAAGCTATTATAGATCTGTCTATAACAGAGGTAGAATAATGGTTGTAACAGAATCAATTACGGAGGCAATATTGTTACAAGTTTTGGTGGTATATTTGGGCTTCACTATGACTATTACAAAAAAAAATTATGATAGTCAAAATTCCATACACCTCATAGAGAATCAAATGAACCACGAGCGTTCAAATCACATATATGTCAGGTACCATTTTATTCGTGATATAATATCAAAGAGAATTGTTGATGTGAAGAAAGTGTATACACATGTTAACCCAAAATATATAATGACCAATGTAGTATCAGTTTGGAAGTTTAGGAAGTACCTAAACTGGATTGGTGTCCGCAACATCTAATGAATGCTTCAGGGGAATTTGGTGAGTCATATGAAGAGAATTTTCTTTGTTGATTGTGAAGAAATGATATTCACCTCAAGGGAAGATTTGTTAAGAATGATTCCAACAATGTACCTTGTGATTCTTGTGTTCACAATGTACCTTTTAATCATTTGTACATAATTGTATCATTGATAGTTATTCAAAGTGAATCATATATGAGCCCACTAGACCCATTATCTCAATAGTTATATGTATCCCTTATAAATAGACATTATTAGAGTAATATAAATGCACATTGAAATCTGTAATCATTATTTTTTATCAAAGTGAAACACTTTCTTTTGGTGGGACTCGTGAACATAGAAAATATTTTCGAGACATGTTAAATGTGTCATTGCCAATTTTGGAAATCCTAGTAAACAAAATTTAAAGTAAATATTACACTATAAAGTAAAAAATAATTTCTAAAATAGCGACAATTAGATGATAAAAAAGAAAGTGTCAAATCATAACCTAATCAATTCAACGATTAAACAAGATGAATTCATCGAAATTGAAGAAATAAAAAATAAAATCACACAACCTAACTCGAGTATGGGTTTTGCGAATTTGATCCATTTCTTTTTTCACTTTCTCATATTCTTCTAGAAACATACTAATGTTTCAATCAATGGAGTTTGCTTTCGAATATATCTTTCTGCATCGTAGTCCCATCATACTTCAAAGTATATGATTATTTTTTTCCTGAGATATTCTATTTTTAGAATGGGAAGAAAAAAAGTAACGATACTTTGTATTTAAAGTGAGAAAAAAAATTAAAAATTAAAAATATAAAAAGATTACCCCCTTAAAAAATTTAAAGGGTAAATATGATATTAGAGTCGAATGAATATATATATGTAACGTTTACCAAGCTGACTTTAGTTCCATGTGGAAACTTTAAAGAATACCCACATGCCATGGACTAAAGTTATAGAAATTTTCGAGTCAAAAGATCCTGATCGGAACTTTTGAAGTTTAAAGACGATGCATCGATTTAAACCTCGTTACATATATTAATCGACTATCTTCCTACGTAAAGCATATCAGTTATCTTCGAACGTCGTGTGTAGCATCTCCGAATATGTACCTGGTGACAAGAACCAAATATATAATATTTCAAAGAACATATTGAAGGTATATATCATACTTTTTAACCGTATTATGAATGTCGAATCCTAGTACCATTGTCGTACCTTGGTAGAAGTTGATATTTCCAATCTCGTCAAACCGAGTTCTTTCACTATGAATTTTGGTTCCCTAATCTATTTTAACTTTTTAAAAGATTTTGGGAGTTTAGCGGCACACTTTGAATATGTTCCAACTACCAAAGTACATGTCTAGGCTGATATGATTCTACTTTATCTTTACAAGTGATATTATAATTAAATCATGCCATGTTCTCGAACCCTCTAACTGAACAACGACTTTTGTACAGTTTAAAGATGACATATAGTACAATAATAAAAGTATTACTATTTTTATGTATATATATACATGATGTAGATATTAAATATTTAAAAAAAATTAATAATATATGCCTCATCAACCTTTAAACCATTTAATGTAAGTTATCTAGAATGGGTATTTTGTATATAATGTTTGTTTACTTGTAAATGATTATTTGGAATTCATGCACCAAATACAACGTAGATGGATGATACATGTCCCAGTGTGATGGTCGGAAACCAGGTAAATTATCGTAGACCTAACAGTCAAGTAGCTTAACAAACACGTTCGTCTTCTTCGTTTTAATCCCGAACGTATGCCATTGTATAGTTCGGCCAAGATGTGTATCCTTCACGTGAATTTGCCTAATTTATCTATATTTCAGACGATGTCCGACCAATTGGTGTTGAGATGTGTCATGGTCTTGTCAATGAACATAACAACTATGAATAAATATAAAATATGTGCTCTAGTGCACCTCACTATATCTAGCCTGAGCATAGACTCATCTTGAGGATGCGCGACACTAAATATATCCCTCAACCATACCATCCCAACCATTTTATAGAGACGTTTATCCATCTCGTCTCTCACTATGTTTACTTCACCCAAGAAAATATGCCACCGTGGCAGCTCTAGTATCTCTATTACCGTTGTTGGCTAGTTTGATGAATCGTCCTTAGACAAGAAGACCTGTCAGGCACCATCGTCTAACACCACCATGATATCCATGAAGAACAAATGGTAATTTTTGGTCTCGAGGTGTCATCTCTCAATCAACACTCATGCAATAGGTTCATTATGCCACCAATCAGTCAATATTTTCTGCAATGGGCCTAAATCCGTACAATCGACGGCTCTCATAACATATTGTTGGTCTGACAAGTCCCACTTACATAATGCATCGTAGTTGTTGTAGAAAAATAGAATTGCATATCATGAGGGCTCTTTTACAAACCAACAATATAAATATATTTAGCATATTTTAAAATAAATATAATATAGTTGTTAAAAACAAATTAAATACATGTCCTCATGGGATATGCGTTGTATATTGTATGATTAGGAAAATTCATGTGATATCTCTTTATACAAGGAAATTTTCTTCGAAACTCTTCCTCTTTTACCGAAACGTCTCTCTCTTCCCCCCTTTATGACTCTGACCTTACCTCCCCTTAAGTTTTCGCTTCGTTCTTATCCTTAATCTTTGCCTCAACCTCTGATTGTGCCTCCCTCTCTATGCCTACCTTTAGGGCTGACAGTGTCAATTCATCTACAGACATAACATAGCCATGATGTTTATCTCTATAGTAAACCTTTCCAAATATATTTTTTGAAGCTACTCATCCAGCTCAACCGTCCTTGATGATGACGCAGAATGTTTATAAATTATCTTTCGTTATTTTTTCGAAGGCATCTTATCTAAAAACAAACTTAAACATACAAACGTAAACAACCAAACAAAACATATCGTTGAAAAATATAAAAAAATATAGCCAAGAAAAATAAAGCATAAACATAAAAATGAAAATTACTAATGAAAACAAACATAAACAACCAAACCTAACAAAAAAATTATAGTCGACGATATTCGTCGATATTAACCACATGCAAGAAAACCCTAAAACTCTAAAACCAACTATGCTATTTTGAAGTAACAATAGTAAATGTTTTATTTACGATCAATTTCAATTAAATGAGTGTAAATATTTAATATATATATATATATATATATATGCTTAACAAGCCAAACAAATCGGAAAAAAACACATTTAGTTCTCATCTAACAATAATGGAAAGTTCTACAAAACAAAGTGCTCCAAGATTTTGTTAATAGTCTTATTTCCCCATGTTCTCAGTTTATAGCCTTTTTGGTCCTCCATTCACCGACTGAAGCTTGGCTGTTTGCCAATTTCTCGCCATGATGGAATCATCAAACCTGCACCCAATAAATAATCTTCATCATGATCAGTTTCCAGCACTTCAATCTTCCAAAACAATCAAGATCCAATGTGACAAAATAAAATCAAGTAACAGCAACAACAAAAACATTTAAAAATATATTTACTCTCAATTTCACAGATCTTTCACTGATATTACAAGATCAACATAATCTTGTTCTAGCATCAAGCCAACAAAAGTTCAATAAATTCAGAATCACATTTCATTATGATACCTACAAACTGACAAAGATAAGATGATATCAGCCACTAAATACACATTGATAGGGTAGTTTTCCCAAGTTTTGCCAAAGATGAATATGATCAATCAATTCTTTGCAGGTAAGAAGTTCACAGGAGAGTACAATATATCCAATTGGGATGCAAGACACATCTTAATCGAATTCTCACTCAAATCAGTTATGTGTACGCTATGGGCTAGGAATGTGTGGTCCATTGGTGAATACTCAATGAAATATTCAAATGGACATCTACATTTAACCCAAAATATGAATGCTCCATAGTCCATACTTGGATTAGAATAGAAACAATCCTTGAATACCTATGTGACAATGATCTTATTCACTTTATAGCTATTTCAATTGGCCAGCCACTTAAACCATGGGTTCCAGTCAGAATTAGAGCAACGTATAATACATGCTACGCTTGGATCAAATTAAAAATCACAAAGGAGCTTCAACATCATGTATGGGTAGGTTTTGGAGACAACGATGGATGTTGGCTCCATATCAGATACAAAGATATCCCTAAATATTGTAATCAATGTTACCAAATAGTACATGATCAAGACATATGCAAGAAATATCTTTCACAAGACCAGAATAACAAGAAAGAAAACAAGAATGTCAATGATGAAGATTCTCAATACAGAATGATCACTAACAAGGAGAAGGTTCCCAAATTAATGTCTATCATAATCAAGTCAAAACACAAAGGATGTTTGATAAATAGCCCATCAACAGATGATTAGGAAACTCTTATTGAAAATATTTCCATTAGCAATAAACCCAACCTGAAAGAAATCAAAACTCATTTGAATGAAAAGAGCATAAAAGCCATCAAAAATCTGGAGGAATAATACACTTTATCTTCCAACTATGAGACAGATATCCACACTCCAAAACATGATCATATTGGAAGCTTTCCTCCCACTCCTATACTCAAGAAAAATATAAGTGGATCATGATTTTAAGAAATTTTTTAATCAAAGACTTAAAGAAACTAACAAAAAAAGGAAATGTAATTATTAAGTCTCTATCTGGGGCCAACCATTCCCCAAATCAAAATCATCAACATGATTAAGTCCTATGTAGGAATATTTACGGTATTAGAAACAAAGCTTCCATAATAAGTCTTAAGTCTATTATCAAAAAAGAAAGTATCAACATTCTAGTTATTCAAGAGCATTACATCAAAGCTGATAACATGATTACCATTGCTACTAAACTTGGATTTAATGAATCCAGTGCTCACAAATCACTGAACAAAGTCTTCTCCCTAACTACAGTCTATGCTAAATGTCAAAGACTCAATAGAATTGATCTTTAGAATACTCTTAAAGCTATATCTATTTCAGTTAAAGAATGGCTTGTAATTGATGACTTTAATTATATTTCTTCTGATGATGAACATACTGGATGCTCTACTTTCTGCCTAAATAGCTCTGAAGATTTTAATGAAACAATTAGAGAATACTTATTGGAGGATGCTGGCTATGCAGGCACCAAGTTCACATGGACTAGTAAATCTAGAGGGAAGAGATTGAATCTAGCTTTAATCAACTTTGTTTGGTCTGACTATTTCAACATCACTAAAATCACTCATATGGCTAAAACTTCCTCCAACCATACCATTATCTATGTCACCATATCAAATGATCGAAATTACTCTAAATCAGGCTTTAAATTTTTAAATATGTTGAATTTTAATGATGATTTTCTAACTACAATGGAAACTAAGTAGAATCTTGGAATGCATGGTCATATGTATATATTTTTAACAAGATCAAAATACTTAAAGCTTCTCTAAGGATTTGGAGCAACCAAAGTTTTGGGAACATATTTGATAAAATATTGGAGGCATGAGAGACTGTTAAAATCATGTACATAAAGTTTTAGGATAATAACAATATTGAGAACATCAACAACCTTTCTAAAGCTAATGCATTGCTCTTTCAGGCTCTTACTAAAGAAGAGTCTTACTGGGACAAAAAAAACCTATACCAACTGGATAAAGGATTCATATGGAACCACAAAAATTTATCAGACCTATGTTAAGAGGAAAATGAAGAAGAACAAAATCATAATTATCAAGGAAAATTCCTACAAGATCACTAACAAGCACCTTATTGACATATCTACTAAATCTTATTTCTTACTAACATTCCTAATACAAACCATGAGGATGTAATTAAGTCAATGAACAATTCTATTTCTGAAATTATTCGTAAGTTTATCAACGAGAATGACAATAACATGATCATGAGACCTCATACTAAAGATGAAAATTTAAATATAATCAAGAGTCTTAACTCATCTAATGCAACAGACATGAATGACTTTAATAGTTTTTTCTACCTTACATGTTGGAAAATTATAAAAAAAAACTTCATTACTGCCTTATATACCTTCATTCAGGGTTAGAACATCCCCCAAGGCATTTTGGAAACTGGAATATGCCTCATCCCCAAGTCTTGTAATCTTACAAATTGGAAAGATTACAGACTTATTAGACTTTGTACCCATATGAACAAAATAATATCTAAATTACTCAATAGCATGCTCACTATTCTCTTCCCTAAAATTATCTATGATGTTCAGGGAGCTTATGTCTCGGAAAAATTAATTCAGGAAAACATTCGGATTACTAAAAATATGATTTATGATTTTAATAGAAAAAATAAAATGGAAACATTCTGATCAAAGTGGGAATGGCTATAGCCTTTGACAGAATATCCCACAACTTCAGTACAAGAGTTTTGTTTGCTTTTGGTTTATACTCGAGGTTTGTTAACTTAATTGACATGTTAATCAGGAACATCAATGCTTCAATTCTTACTAATGGTTGTTGGTCACTTCAAAATTAAAAGAGGCTTAAGACAAGGGGACCTTCTACCCATAGCCCTCTTCATTATCGTTGAAGAGGTTTTATTAAGAGGTTTAAGCAAGCTATTCGAAAACAATAAAACAATGAAATATGTTACAAGAAGTTCAATCATAATTCATTGTCTAGCTTTCGTTGACGACTTGCTCATTTTTATTAATAGTCTTAATTCTTCTACCTCTATTTTAAGTAATTTTTTGCATGAATATCAGGACATCTTTGGAAAATAATCAATAAAGAGAAGACCAAGATAATCACCTCCTATAACTTTCCTTATACCAGAGTTATATCTTTATCTAACATCACTGGTTTTGAACTCTGTGAATCTTCCTACAATGTACTTGGCCATTACCCTTAATACCAACAGCAAAACAAGTAATTTTGATCCACTACTCAATAAAATCAGACAAAATATTACTGACTGGGATCAAAAGAACCTTTCTTATGGTGGTAGACTGACTCTAATATCCTTAGTTTTAATGGCATATCCAATATATTGGATTCAAAGCTTCCCTCTCTCTACATGCATCATGGACAAAATTGAGAAAATATTAAACAAGTTTCCTAAGAGATTATGTTTTAGAAACTAACAAAATTTATTGGACTAGTTGGGTCGGAGTCTGCAAGACTTATTAATGAAGGTGTCTTGAATGTAAGGAATCTCAAAGGCATTCATAACACTTTTGCATGCAAACTTTGGGTGAGAGTTAGACAAAAGAAGTCTTTTTGGGCCAGATTTCTACATAGTATCTACTGCAACAATATTCATCCTCTTCAGGCTAACTATACCTCTAAGGCTAGCTCTTAGGTTTGGGAAAGATTGGTTGGTATCAAGAACATTGTTGAGCCCAATATTATATGGAAAATTAGTAATGGAGAAATAGACTTTTGAATGGAAAACTGTTTTAGATATTCTCTTCTAATCAAGCTTGATGACAACTATGATAAGAATTGGTATAGACTAGACAAAGTTAAAAACTTATGGGAAAACAATCAGTGGAACAAGCAGAAGATTAGTAGAATTATCACTCCTAATGACATGGAAAGCATTGAAAAGTTATCAATTAAAGATAACGAGGATGACATTCCCAATTGGTTGGCTTCTAAGGATGATAACTACAATACTAAAAAAACTTGGAATCTGATTAAGATTCATCATAATAAATCTAGTAGTTTAAGAAAATTGTGGAACAATATCACCCCTATGAAGTTTTTATTTTTGGCTTGGAGACTCTTAAATAACTGGCTCCTTATTGACGCAATAATATAGAAGATACATATGATTATGGCTTCCAAGTACCAATTATGTGAGAACATAGATACAACTAATCATTTGCTAATTGGTTGCAGCTACTCCTGGTTCATATGGTCCTATTTTTTCTAGTATTTTCAATATAAAAATGGGTACATTATGGCAATTGATCATATGCTTAGAAGTTTATTCTAGGCTTCCAACAAAGAGATTCAAACCAGCTCTATTTTTCCTCTTATAATTTGCTGGGTTATTTGGCAAACTAAGAACAAATTTAAAATCAAAGAGCTGGTATATTCTCCTAATACTTTTATCAACTACATCAAGCAAATTATATCGAGTTTGGATCATGCTTTACTCTTTAAGATGAAACATTGGACTCCTATTATATTTGCTGTCACTGAGTTTGGGTGTTACAATCATTTATAGGCTAACAAAAAACCTATCTACCTTACCTGGACTCCCCCTCACCTAAATAAAGTTAAGCTTAATACTAATGGTTCTTCTCAAGCTAATTGAGAGGAAAGTGGAGGCATAATATTTAGAGATATAAATGAAGAAATCATCACTAGTTATGGAAATTTTTATGGCAAACTTACCCTAATAATGACTTAAGCTATAGCCCTCCTTAATAGTCTTCACATCTGCAAAAATAATGGTCTTGTACATGTCGATATCGTATCAGACTCTCAAATTCTTGTTAATCTTCTTTCAATAGGTAATAACCCTTGGCCTATTGTTGACCCTCTACTAGAATAATGTAGAGACCTTATTACTCCATTAATGGTTATATCTCATATATGTAGAGACCAAAACAAAGTTGTCGATTGACTAGCTACATGGACGCTAAAATGTAAAATAAAAATAGAATTTAATAAACAGCAATCGCTTTATCAATTGATTGCCATTATTTTATTTGAAAGTATTGGCTTAGGGTATGTTCAAAATAATATATAACATGTATGCCTACTTGATTGAATAACATATGTTACTGAAAGTGTTATACTGACTGTATTGAGGAAACTGCAGTTAATCTGACAAGCATAGGCATAGTTCTATTTCTTAAAAGTTTTATACATTACAGGGTCATGCACCAATCCAAATAAAATCTAGAACCAAGTATAAAGATTGAAATCTTTAAGGTTAAATTGGCTTACTCTTGTTCTTCTATTAGCCTCCCGCTATTTGCCTCGAAATCCTCAATAAAGTTGATAATTTCTATCTCGTTATCCTCGGTGAAGTGTTTCCTGATTTGAAAGAAATTCTACTATAGTCTTAATCTCCATTCCTAGGGTTTAGCATGATTCGAAAGTTCTTTAAAATTTGATAAAGATTCTTTTAGTTTATATTCTACAAGAAATTAAGCTTACCTTGGTCAGATTTTCTGTAAAATTTCATCAAACATCTGCAAGACTATGTTTCTGATCCATCAAATTGAGTTAAAGAGTAACAATATGCGCTTTATTTCCTGTATTTTCTTCATTAATCATCTTTACTCTGTCATTTGGTCAAGAAAGTTGCTCGATGATTCTCATTTATTTAATGACCGAGTTCAGTTGCGGTATTGAATCTCAGATTGAGTTCTTCGAGTTTATTACAACCTTCAATCCTAGAAAAAAACTGTCGTAAATGAAGTTGTGTGTGTTCTTTATCAGATGAAGAAGTTTTTCTTAATGAAAAAATAAAAAGAATCTTCTTGAGTTATTTCATCGCTATCAATGTTCGTGGGATGTTGGACGAACCCTTTTCCTAGCTCGTAAAGACTCCTTAGTGATGATCAGTCTCCAAATACATTCAAATGACAGATATTTTACTAATTTTCTTAATTTCTGGCGCAATTTGAAACTCATTATTGTATTTGACTTTATTATGATCTTTTTTTGGTTTGTTTTGTCTAGCCCTCATTATGAACTTTGATTTTCTGTTTAATAAATAAATTAGCTCTAAAAATAACGTGAAAGTAATCCAAAATACTATATTTTAACGAATTCATTTTTTTTAGATTAAAAATAATTTTTTAATATTTAAAACAAATGGGATTCATATAAAAACACTAAATAAATTTATATATGATTTTAATAAATATTTATTTATTTTATATTTAAACTAAATTTTAAAATTTGATTGAATATTCATGGCATTTTTTATCTTAACCTTTTATAAAAATAATATAATTACGAGATTTTTTATATATTTTAAAACTAAAAGGATAATTTGATAAAAAAAAGTTAAATTTGTGACATAAAGATAGAGTCACGAACAAAGCCAATTAACAAATAAACCAACCTCCTGTATTTTGACTAGTCGGACGCTTCGTCGGGAGCGGCTAGGGTCGTCGGTCTTCTGGTTCTCGAGTTCGTCGGACGCTTCGTCGGGAGCGGCTCGGGTCGTCGGTATTCTGGCCGGGAGCCGTTGGTCATCCAAGATATCTCTGGCTCCTCTCTTCTTCAGAAGTTACCCTTCTTCCCGTTGATTTTGTGATTTCTTACCATGAATGCAAGAGATAATAATATTATGGAAAAAAATTATGCTCTTAGCAAAGATTTTGTTACGCAAAGACAGTTCAAGAAATCTTTTGCCGATGTGATTAAACCTCATACAATCCCATGCTTCCGAAAATAAGGCCTGAGTATGTTAAAGAAACAGAGGATCACTTTTCATATCAATATACAAAAGAAACAAAAGATTTTCTTTATCAGCAGTAAAAAACTACTCTAGTATGGAAGTTTAGCAATGGAATACCCAAACGATCTTCCATGAGCAACTTCTTAAATTCTTTTAGATTCAAGGGTTCGTTTAGCTTTATTACTCTGGATTCGAGACACATTCTTATGGAGTTTTCTTTGAGGGACAATGTCAGCATCATACGGTCAAAATATTTTTGGAACATAGACGAGAAAACCATGTGAATACTCAGATGGAACCCGGGCTTCAACAAGAAATACGAAAACCCTTTGTCTCTGATTTGGGTCCGCTTTGAAAAACTGTCTGAGTTCATGTACCATTCCTCCGTTATAAATGATCTTGCTTCATCAATAGTTCCTAGTTACAAAGTCATTATTCTGGAAACTAACAGGGCTACCAGTAACGTGTGCTACACTCAAATTGAAGTCGACATTTCCAGAGCTTTAAAGCATAGAATCTGGATAGGATTTGGGGCTAATGACGGATGTTGGATTAGATTAAGTTACAAAAATGTTCCTAGTTACTGTAACATATGTTACCATATAGGTCACAAGAGTGAAGAGTGTAAAAAAGTTGGTACTTCTATTATTAAAGAAGAAGAAGAAATAATCAAAGTTGTAGAAGATGTTGTTTCTGTAAATCAAAGAATTGAAGATAAATAAACTCAAGACTCTTCATCAAATGTCCATAACATTGATTTAGAGGTTAATCAATATCAAACTTTCAGTAAAGTTTACAGAATGAAATTAAATCGATAGTAACTAAAAAGTATCAAGACAACGATCCTGAAGCTGTAAGTACTTCTACAAAAAGAAAACTTAATGCAAACTAGCAAAGATCAAAACTGCAACTAACTCTACTAAAGAAGACATGGAAACAATTGGTTCTCTCCACAAGCTTGATCAAGAGTATGCCCAAAATAGTCTTCAGATTCAGATTGATGAAAACAATTTAACTCCAGAGCAAGATAATATTGGCAGCAATAATGTTTCTCCAAGAAACAACTCCCATGGCCCAGATTTCAGCACCATTATCAGTAACAAACTGAATGCTCCAAACAAAATTAGAAACATCAACAAACTTATTATTAATTCTCTACAGAAAAGAGAAAAAAACAACTAAAATCCTTATCAGATAATGATAAAGGTAATAAGTTGGAATGCTCGCGGCATTAACAATAAACCTACTTTGATGAGGCTTATTTCTTTGATCAATACTTAAAAGGTAAAAATATTAGCTATCCAAGAGCCTATGGCTAATAGGGACAAGATTGACAGAATCTCGTCTGTCTTGGGTTTGAAAAATCATGCTGCTAACTGCTCTAATAAAGTCTGGGTTTTTGGAGTGATGAAATCAAAATTGATGTTGTTAGAGATCATGATTAGTACCTGCACATGAATGTTCATTATCCTAATATAAATTCTATCTTAACTTTACCTCTGTGTATTTCAAGAATCGAAGGTCTCTTAGAATTGATCTCTAGAATCAAATGAAGTCCATTGCCAATGCTGATTCTCCTTGGATCATTGCTGGTGATTTTAATACCATTACAACTTCTAAATACCAGTTAGATTGCTCCACTTTTGATGAAGCTAGCTCTGAGAACTTCAATGAATCCATTAGTCTTTGTAATCTGGAAGATGCTGACTATATGGGCTCGAGACATACCTGGAACAAAAACACGCGTTGGAAAATATTAGACAGAGTTATGATTAATGATAAATGGATCTCTACTTTCAACAGAACTCAGGTCTTTCACATAGTCAGAACTTGTTCTGACCATGCCCCTCTTTTAATCACTTTTTCTGTCAATTCAATTATTCAATCTAACCATAACAAATGCAGATTGAAATTTTTGAATGTTTGGGCTAATGATAACAATTTTTTAAGTATTGTGAAACAGAACTGGAACATTAACTGTCATGGAGGTTATAATAATGTTTTCTAGTTTAAGTTAAAAAGATTGAAGAGATGTCTTAGAGACTGGAACAGCACTTCCTTTGGCAACATATTCAGCAAAGTCAAGACTTCTGTTGAAGAGGTTAACAGAATAGAGTCTCAACACTTGAGGGAGAACAGTATCATTTCTAAATCTAATCTTTCTAAAGCTAACAATGTTTACATTCAGGCTCTTAGAAATAAAGAAAATTACTGGAGGCAAAAGTGTTATAACAATTGGTTGAATGAGAGTGATGGCAATACTAAGCTATATCATGCATATGTCTCAAGAAAAAGAAGAAAAAACAAAATCAAAAGCATTAAAGAGGGAGGTCTTTGGATTCAAAACACTGATAAAATAGCTAAGTCTGCTAGAAATTTCTTTAAAAACACTTTATCAAATGATTCTTATATTAACAAAGATAATCTAGATTTCAGGATGCAGGATGTTATATTCAATAGCATCCCTAAGATTGTCTCTGATAATGAAAACTATTCTCTTCTTAAACCTACTAACAAGGATAAAGTTTGGAGCATTATCAGCTCTATGAACAATGGTAGTGCTGCAGGCACTGATGGGTTTAACATTTTCTTCTTTAAAACATGCTGGGATATAATCAATTTTGATCTTTGTAATGCTTTGAATTCATATCTTCAAGGAAATAGTATTCCTAAAGGTGTTTTTTTACATGCATTTGCATGATCCCGAAGTGTATTAACCCTATTGGTTGGATCAGTTTTAGGCCTATTAGCCTATGTTCTATATATAACATGGTGCTATCTAATTTGGTGAACAAGAGGTTAGCCAACATTCTACCTAACATTGTTTCTAAAACTCAGTGGGTTTTGGTCAAGGGTAGGCTTATACATGAAAACATATTGATTGCTAAATAGCTTATTCATTATATTAATAGAAAACCTAAAACAGACAATATAATGATCCAATTGGACATGTCCAAAGTATTTGACAGAATGTCACATGCTTTCATTCTTAAAGTCTTTGCCTGTTTTGGGTTCTCTACTGAATACATTTGTTTAATCAAGAAAATGATTACTGAAGTCAATATTTCTATTCTCATTAATGGTACAAGCATTGGTTACTTCCATCAGAAGAAAATTTTAAGGTAGGGAGATCCTTTATCTCCCAGCCTTTTCATTCTTGCTAAGGAAATACTAATGAGGGGTCTGTTTAATATGTTTAACTCTAACAAAAGTCTTAAGTATAATACAAGAACATATTACCTGGTGCCAAGACTTGCCTTTGAAGATGACATCTTAGTGTTCACCAACAGCCTTCCTTCTTCAATTGACAAGCTGAGGAAATTGTTAGATAAGTACGAGTTAGTTTCTGGTCAAGCTATCAACAAAGAGAAGACTAAGTTAGTTACCTCATCTAAAGCTCACCAGTTCAGGATTAGCAAACCTCAAAGTATTAACTACCTTCAACATAGACACCCTTCATGTCAACTATCTTGGTATTACGCTCTATGGAAACAACAAAGGGAAGAATTACACTTCTCTTCTAGATATAATTCATAACAAAATTGTTGAATGGGATATGAACCATCTGTCTTTTGGAGGAAAAATGACTCTTATCTCATCTGTTTTACTTCCTATCATCTATTATTGGATGCAAAATAGTCTCATCTATAAAACTATCATTAACAAGCTTGAATTATGCTTTAATATATTCATTTGGAGGTCCAATTATAATGAAAAAGCTATCCACTGGACCTCATGGACAAATATTTGTAAACCCTTTGGAGAAGGTGGGTTAAATAAAAAAACTAGGTGATATTCAACTCACTTTTCCCCAAAAACTTTGGTTTCTATTTAGAAAAAACAACAGCTTATAGGCTGAGATGATGCACAATATTTAGTGCCATAATATTCATCATTTAATAGCCAATTGCAAGAAATCTGATTCTCTTGTGTGGAAGAGGCTTTCTCAAATTAAGGTCTCTACTGATAGGAACATAAAGTGGATTCTAGGTAAAGGCTCTATGTACTTCTGGCTTGAAGAGTGGCACAACTTGTCTTCCCTGATAAGTCACAACAGCTATAATCAACTGGTTTTTAATGCTAATAGCAAATCTTTCTCGAAAAATAATGATTGAGATTATAATACTCTACTATCTTTTATTCTTTAAGACAGAGTTAAACATATCATCAACTATAAAATCACTCCTGATCAGGATGATAAAATGGTTTGGAAACTATCAAACAACATAGATTTTAATACTAAGCTAATGTGGGAGAACATTAGGCACAAGCATAATAAATCTAGTTTATTCATAAAGACTTGAAGTCACTATGTACCCATAAAATTTTCTTTTCTTTGTTGGAAGTTAGTAAATAACTTCATCCCTATTGACAAAATTCTCATGAAAAAACATATGATTATAGTTTCCAAATGTCAGTTCTGCAGCAACAGTGAAGAGAAAAATCATCTCTTTATTAGCTGCAGCTTTGCCTTGAGCATTTTGAACTATTTTAGGTGCCTTTGCAGAGTAAAAATTGGTCGCTTTATGACTCTTTCACACATTCCCAGATCGTGATTCTGGTTTTCAAAAAGCAAATTTCATGTCAACCACAAATCATTTGTTGGGTAATATGGAAAAACATAAATTGTTCAAAATACAATGGCAACCACGATACAATCAAGTGTGCTATTGAAAGAGGTGTAAATGTCATAATAGGTATAGATATGACCAACATGATATCTCTAAGCACTGGACTAATGCAATTGATGCAGGAACTACTCTGGGTTACAGAACAATTGATAGCAGGAAAAAGAAAATTTGTTACCTCAAGTAGCTTGCTCCAAATCCTGGTAGATTAAAGGTGAATGTGTACGGAGCTTGCAGCTTGAATGACGAATCAAGCGGAGGCATTTTGATTAGGAACGAAGAAAGCGATATAATTCTGGGATCGGAATGCTTGTTTGTGAAAGTTAATCATTTGCTAGCAGAATGCAGACCTCTTTTGGAAGGCTTAATCCATTGCAAGCAAAACACTTAGACTGGCGTAGATGTCGAATCTGATTGCATGGCTCTTATCAATCTCCTGGCCAAAGGAAATGTTGCTTCGTACCTCGACTCTAATATCTCCTTATGTAGAAGTTTAATTCATCCAAGGATGACGATTCGTCATATCTCCAAAATTCAGAATCAAGCTTCTGACTAGATAGCGAAATGGGTTCTCAACTGTAAGCAAAATCAGCGTGTTAATGACTACAATGCTCCAAATGAATCGTTGACTATTGTTCTTCTGGAAGGTCTAGATCTGGGGCTACATTGATTTGAACTAAAAGATCGATGGGTGACGAAATGGTGTTTGATGGTTCCATGATAGCAGATTGAAGAAGATGAGTTTCTAGTTTTCTGGTTTGATAGAAAACGATCTAGTGACTTCTGTTATATCATCTAGAGCTTTTCGTTATCTTGTCCTCAAACTTTCTTTCCGTTTCTAATTTGGTCCTAACATTATTGTAATTTCCTATTTCGGAATTCTTTAATAAAGTTTTAGTTGCTTAGAAAAAAAAAACTAAAAGGATAATTTAGCAACCGGTAGTACCTATTTATCATTTGCCATAAAAGTTTTTTAAAATGGTAAAAGATTGGTATCGATTTGGTGGTGTTTCTCATCCGGGTTCAGATGGCCCAATTTAATATCCAGACTCCGGAATCAAATAGGACAATGCAATCAGTTGAGAAAACTAAGTGAAACGCCAACTGAGCAAAGACAGAATAGAGTACTGTAAGATCCAGACTCCGAAACCCAACAATCGAGAAGACAGCAGCAATGGAGTCTGGATTGAAAGGACTTCTTCAAGACATCCAAAATCTTCATGATTCGGTTTCAGATCCTACTCAAAAACCTGCCATTCTCATGGTATTCAATTCTATCTCTCAATGCATTTCTTGTATAGTAAAGTCGATACGACGTTTGCTTACCCTTTTGTTATAATTATGAACATATCTAGCTTGAGTTAAACATTTGAATTTCGGTTGGTGATTGGTCAATTTTAGTTGATCAAATGTTGGGTTTTATGATTATAGAATGTTTTTTTATAGGAAAAACTGCAAATTCTTCCGTTGTACTAGGTCCTGTTCAATTTTGTGATACTAGGACTTGAAATCTACTCATCTTTCAAAGTGTGACTTTCTTTGATCTGAGGGAGAAGGATAAATTTTGAATTCTACGTGAAACATATGTCTGATGAGAAGAAGAAAACTGTGTTTTCTTTGTTTGTAAATTCTACTTACTTTCTGCAGATGCGGGGGCGTGTTCAAAACCTCATAGAACTTTCAGAGTCTGCACCTGTTCGGCGATCAAAAATAAAGGTTGTAATAAATGTTACATGGAGTCCGTTTAAGGGTGGTGGTAATAATGCTACTGAAATTCTAAATTATTGTGGTTGCAGGATTTGAGTGCTGAGGTTGTTGATAGCAATCCTTATAGTAGGCTGATGGCGCTACAGAGAATGGGTATTGTGGAGAACTATGAAAGAATAAGAGGATTTTCGGTTGCTATAGTAGTATGTATTTCTCTCTTATTCCCACTTTTTATTTTGATTTTAGTTTTATGAGAATTATATCGGTTGTAGCCGGTAGACATATGGTTTGTTTGAGATGTGTCGTGTTCATGACATTGCAGGGGATAGGTGGTGTGGGAAGTGTTGCAGCAGAAATGCTGACAAGGTGTGGTATAGGTCGCTTGTTGTTGTATGATTATGACAAAGTAGAGCTAGCTAACATGAATAGATTGTTCTTTCGTCCAGACCAGGTGTGTGTCTACATACTTCTTTCTGTCTATCTTTGCTTATGGTCTTTTCCAAAAAGCAAGTGTTTCTTTTTGCTGAACTTGTACAGTAATTGTTCAGAAAACCCATTTGATCTCTGATCTGTTTGGATCTCTTTAGGCTGGTATGACAAAGACCGATGCTGCAGTTCAGACCCTTTCAGATATAAACCCAGATGTAGTGCTGGAGGCAAGTGCTCTATTTGAAATGCCCAAACTTGTTTATGACGAATCTCAAAGCACTATGGTGCATCTGTGTGGTTCTTTTGTAGACTTTATTTTCAATGGAGATTCTTGAACTGCGATCTTATTTAGCTTTCATCTTCTTTTGTTCAGAGCTACACGTTAAATATCTCAACAGTTCAAGGTTTTGACACTTTCATGGCAAGTTTGAAAGATAAATCGTTTTGTCCAAGCAAAGAAGGTAGTGGAGTAGATCTTGTTCTAAGCTGTGTAGATAATTATGAAGCAAGGATGGCTGTCAACCAGGTAAAAAGATTCTGTGATTGGCAATAAGATATCTATATGATATTTTCTTCATCTTGTTTGAGCATTTGTAGGTTCCAATTAAGTTTTCTTGCTTATATGGGGGGGTACGAATGCAAGCATACTAAATGGCCCTTTTTTTTCAGGCTTGTAATGAGTTGAACCAAACATGGATGGAGTCTGGTGAGCTGAACTATCTGAACTTGCTGTATAAATGTCTATAT
This sequence comes from Limnanthes douglasii subsp. nivea, assembly GCA_036936605.1. Taxonomy (NCBI): domain Eukaryota; kingdom Viridiplantae; phylum Streptophyta; class Magnoliopsida; order Brassicales; family Limnanthaceae; genus Limnanthes; species Limnanthes douglasii. The sequence goes on from JAUPFV010000003.1 coordinate 170,617,746, forward strand.
GATATCCTACAGTGTGATTTAGCCATGGCATTTGATTTTGTGATTCATATGCATTAAATTCTAGAGTCATCATTGAGTCTTCTATTGTTCAGTAGTATTTTGCATCAACAGCTCAGTAGATTTGTATTAGTTTTAAGTTAATGTGGGGTGTATCATCAGCGCATATGCGCCCAAGCAACTATCGATCTGTTAGACAAGCCTGTAATTGGTTCTTCACATACACATGTTCTCTATAGCATATCGAGATGTTAGTTGTACTAACCTCCTTGGCCTTAACAACGCCATTCGGTCTATATGACAGGCCGGTTATCTAATATACAGACATATTTGTCCTGTACAGCATATAAATTCGTTCTATACTTAATGAGTAACATGAAAATTTGCATGTAGATAGAACCTATTGCAATAAATGGTTAGTAGCTGCTTAAAATTTCCTTCTTCTCATTGCCTCTCTCAATTCTGTTGATTTGTGGACTTCTTTTCTTAGGTACCAATGCTCTGGAATGCTTATCTTACATATGATTACGGCCCTTGACTTACCAAAAATATATTTCTTCGACAGGTGTATCCGAGGATGCAGTTTCAGGGCATATACAATTGCTTATCCCAGGAGAGACTGCTTGTTTTGCATGTGCTCCGCCTCTGGTATGGTTGTTCCATTACTTGTAAAAGAATATAATCTAAACTATGTTTCTTAATTGAAATTCGCAGTTTTTGATAACTGTAATAATATCCGCACTAATGCTGAACTAGAAACTTCGTTTATGGTTTCTCCTGTAGGTTGTGGCATCTGGAATAGATGAACGAACACTCAAGCGGGAAGGGGTTTGTGCTGCATCTTTGCCTACTACAATGGTACTATTTCATTGGCCTTTCTCTCCTATTTCCTTTTTTAAAAGCAAATGCTAATTCACGAAAGGAACTGCATTAGTTTGCCACTAAATAACTTATATGATCAAGGTCTTATCTTATCGTTTCTCAATTTTCGTTCGAGTTTGACTGACCTATCTTTACATTTCTGTGGATCAATATATCAGGGAGTTATTGCCGGGCTGCTGATCCAAAACACACTCAAATTCTTGCTGCACTTTGGACAAGTTTCCCCTTACTTGGTAAATTCTCTGCCAGGTCTACTTACGTAAAATAGTAACTTGTACATGAACCTATCATTAGGAAATAATTGCTCTTATCTACCTTCATATTGTTGTTGCTTCTATATAACCTATCGTTGTGTAATTATTGCTCTATAATTTTCTCATTATTAGCAAATGTGGTTTTTGTTACTTGAGTGCAGGGGTATAATTCCCTTAAAGATTTCTTCCCAACCATGCAAATGAAGCCAAATCCACAATGCTCGAATGCAGCTTGTATGGAACGACAGGTAACAAAGACCTGATTGTAGATTCTCTATAATTTTATTTGATGAAATCTCTGTGTTTTACACATATTTTGACGGTAAGTAATTAATTATATATTGCAGAAAGAATATATTCTTGTCAAACCAGCCAGGGATGCTGCAGCTAAAGCGAGGGAGGCTGAAGCATCGTCATTAGCTCCAGAAGGGCCTCTCCATGCAGAAAATGAGTGGAACATAAGGTATGATTGACCACCACACTAACTATATATAAGAAGCAAACAGATAGTTGCAATTTCGGAGGATCCCAGCTTTGAACACTTCGGCTCTGTTTGGATCTGCAAAATTCGAGTGAAATCTTATTGCATGTTTGGTTCAATAGAAATGTTGAGTGAAAAATCCAAAATAACATGTTTTTTTTTTCTCTAACACCATGAAGTAAGTAGTAGCTTGTACGTACAATTAGCTACATAATTTCATTTGTATTCCTTTTGTTCCCATTATGAAACGGCCAATGATATATTGGCTAATGTTTATTTTCCTGCATCTTTCAGCGTTGAAGATGATAACGAGTTGGATAATGTGGATTATAAGAATTCAGGTAATCTTTCTTTTCCTGTGATTAAAACGCCTCCTTTGATAGTCAAATGAGTGTTTAGCACAAAAGAAAGATCGTGGGTGTTTTTTCTTCAAAACTTTAGTCATCCTTAAAATATGTCTATGATACTTTTTTCAGATACTCTTCCAGAAGGTCTTACTCGTGAGCTTCCGAGTGCGGATGAATACCAGAAGCCGTCTGCTCCCGAAGCTCCAGGAGCAGCTCTTTCTGTTGATGACCTTGACGATCTACGGAAGCAGCTTGAGGCTCTTAATACTATCTGATTAGTTACAGAGTTTTGTTTACAGAGGAGAAAAAAAAACTGTTTAGTCAAAAGCTATTACATTACTTGGGACTCTGGGTTTCCTTTCTCAAAAGAGGTCAAATGTGTTGTAACTCTAATAAATTATGGTTCGTGTCCAAATGGGTAAAAAAAAAAGTTCTAAACAATAGGTTTTGTTATTCCCCGATCTTAGTTTGAATTGTAATAGTATAGCAGGTAGTGACTGCAAAGAAATAATAGTAAACCTAGTTTAAAGACAACTTCTAGAAAGCAGTAGAAACAATGTCTGTGTGGCCTCGTTCTAATGACTAAAGATAAACTGTTGGAACATTTCTTTATACATGTTTAACATTCAATACTTAATTGAATTTGCTCTAATACTGCATGATACAATATTTGAAAATTCCATTATCATTATAGAGTTAAGTCTCACGAGTTTCAATCTAGTATTGTAACAGTATGAGCATCAAATCTAGGGTTCATAAATTGAGCTAAAAATTAAGTAGAATAGGAGCAACAAATAGAAGTGCAAAACAGAAAGCATCTAGATAACTACGGTTCTTCAAACTTGATTAATATTTGTTCCATCTGAGGGTGAAGCTTCCTTACCTGCAATTAAAAGTGAAATATATACCATAAGATATAAACAGCTCTAAGAAGGAAAGTGCATAAGAAATTGGAGACACGAGTCAGAACAGACAATGCTGATTTTTGCCTGTGAGATGATACAATATGTAGCTGACATTGGTGTTCAATATAGGTTGACAGATGAAACTAATATCGAAATTCTTATAAAGTCTTGAGGTGACAAGGCTTACTTTGATACCGGCCAAAGAAAGCAGTCTGTGGGAAGCGACGTATGCTATATCTGTATTATTCATTCTCTTCTCAACAAAATATATAACTTCATCAACACCGGACTGCAAATAAAGAAAACATGGCAGAGTGAAATTGTTACGTAAAATATTTTCTTAAGAAATAATGTAGTTAACATATCACACGATTGATGGTTAGGTAGTTGATCGCTTATAATCAAGAAAAAATACGCCGACCAACGTAAAGTACGTAAACGATGTCTAAAATCTGACATGAAATTGTTCCAACTTAATTATAAACATAGGTGCTAATGCTCGAAGACCCTTCCTAACCATTTCATTGACTAGAAATTTATCTGACCCAGTCTTCCTACAGCGCTTTAACAACCAAATTTAGTAAATTGTTCATGTTGAGTAAATTATAATATCCTTATAAGCTAATGACATAATTCATACTCTCACACGAGTTCAAAAAGAAAGATATATTTGGATCAATCCTCCACCAAGGTGAGGAAAAAACATAGTGTTATATGCTGCTTGCGCTGCTTGAAAGATGAAATAGAGCACTTTACTTCCTTAAAAGTTAACTGAATCTCAACTTAGGAATTCATTAAAAAAATCAAGATTAAAAAAAAAAGAAATCCTTGATTTGAAACAAACAAAAGTGATAAGCAAACCTGAATTATAATCTTGGCACATTCGTTGCAAGGAAACATGGTGACATACAGCTTCTGCAGACGATTAGAGAGAGATTAATCATTCTCCTAATTCCATTTGAATCAAGCAACAACTCACAATACCATTAGAATATGAAGATACATTATCACCCGTGTAATTCTAACAAGTGAACACCAAATTATATCATAAAGACAAACAGAGCAAAAGGTATCTGCAACTGACACGCTGAGTAACTTTGTTCGAGTGATGTGAATAGTTACATACAAGAAAGAGTTATATCAGACCTGCCCGGCAGCAGAAGCATGATTTGTGTTTAGTATAGCATTGACTTCAGCATGGCAAACATAACTGCAGCACAGATGTAAGTTATTAGTAAATTAAACTAAACAAACACTAGACTAGTAAGCACATTACTCACGGATACTTTGTCTCCAAAGGATCTCCACCTTTCGATTTCTACAAATTTTTGCAAACACAAAGTCACTCCAAGTAACTTCTTCCTGAACATATTTATATATTTTTAAGCTTCATTTGCTAACCTTAGCCCATGGAAGCTTATCATCAGAACAACCTCTAGGAAATCCATTATAGCCAATCCCTAAAACAAACTGTTACATCCATCATCCAATACAAAAGATCATCCTCATAATCATAATCATAAACATCCATGAAATTCAACATTAATAGCCATGGATACACTACTAGCCGGAGTTGCTCCGCGGGATTCTAACCCTGGACCGAAAAAGGTCATTTTTGATGTATTGTCTTCTGCAGCTACCTTCAAGATAAAAAAATTGCAGTGACAATAAAACTCACCTAGAATTACACCATTTTGGCTTACCAAGCAAGCACCGACCTGAGACACCAAAAGCGAAGAAGCCAATTATAAATCACAAACAATCAAACAGAAATTTCAATAATTTGCTACAACGAACAAACTATAAATCAGACAATGTTATGTTATGACCTGCCTGTTCGGATCTTTGGATCGTTCGGCCGATAAGAATGCAATTGCCATAAAATAATCATCCCATGATAGATATCTGCACAATCAAATCAACTGAAACTATAAACAGATAGAAATTTAACAATCTAACTGCTTTTAGTGACCTAATTTAGTAGCTAATTAATGAGAAAACTGAACGTGAACTTGACGAACCCTTTGCGTTTTGAGGGGTCGAAGGGGTCTCGAGGAGAAATTTTCTTGGAAATTACACCATTTTGGTAGAATGTTTTCTTTTGAGAATTGCTGCTTTCTGTGGGATAAAAGAATAGGCGGAAAGCGAGAGTGGATAGTAGAGCACCGGCTATGACGGATGTAGAGACCACGAGTAGGTCTCTAGTGGTCATGGAGTGTCTGGGGAGTGGGGAGTGGGGAGGGGGGAAATGCGAGAAATTTTGCCTTGTGAGAAAATTGTATGCGTAGCGGGAAAAAGTTGTGGGAGGACTGAGAGCAAGATGTAAGCGCGTGTCAGAGCATAATAGGGTGATTACGACTTACGAGCAATAAAAGGGTGAAGCTAGTGTATCGGCCCAAAGTTTTGCTAAATCTTAAAGGCTTATCAAAAATGATTTTTTATTTTCGGTGGGAAGTTTTTCGTCCGATGATTATTAGGTAAACAAACAGGAATTAAAGACAAAATAATAAAAATTAAAAAATATTCTATTTTTTTGGGTTGGTTAACCTTGGAAAATCAAACTCATTCATCAAATCCAGATAAATTTTTCATTTATTCACACGATTTTGTCTTTGTGTATTTTTAAAAGGCTTCACATATATTAGTATTTTATATATTTTAATTATTTTTAGTCTAAACAATGTGGGATACAGCACAACATTAGGACATCAATTTAACTCTAATTGATATTTATCTTCATTTAAAAAAATTTAAGAAAGGTGGTTCTTAGTAATTTTCTTTTTGGAAAAAAAATGAAAAAAATAAATACACCACGAAAAAAAAAATAACCGAAGGAAAAAAAGATAAAGATAAATGTAAGAGTAAAATCGGTCCTCTAGCTCGATCATCTATCCAACATCGTTTAAACTGGAAATAATATAAATATAAAAAGTAAAAATACATCTCAACTAATGTGAAACTTTTTCAAAATATACCAAAAACAAATGATAATCTATTTAGATATAGTGATTAAGTATGATTTATCATTTGATATATCAATTATGTGTCTATCTTCTCTCTTATATACTTTTTATTTTTCTAGAGAAACAAACGCCATTTCAAGAAGAAGCATCCGTTGATCATCATTCCCCAGTATTTCCTACAATTGACCAACCATCTTTAGAAGATATTGACCAACTGGATGACATAGAGAACTTTAACTTCAGAGATTTTGACAAGGCTTTCCCTCAATCTACCATAATTGCCAATGATGTAATACATGATGGCAAGTCCTTTGAATTGTCTAAGGAAGAAGATGTGTTAGGTTATGCGGTCTCATGCTATGCAAGGCCAACAGTTGACTTGGAGAGGCAGGTAAGATCTCAAGTGAACGATATTGCCTCACTTACAACTGAAAATCAAAGTTTGAAGGATTATATCAAGGCAGAGAAAGACAAAGTTGAGAGTTTGGGTAAGGAAAATAAAACTTTTAATGACGAGCTAATTCAAGCTAAATTCGATCATGAGAAGTTGCAAACTAGCTATACTGATTTACAGTTATCTACTTCCAAAGAAATCAATTCCCTAAAGGATTAACAGAACAAGGATAAAAGTACCATCCATCATTTATACGAAAAGAAGAAAAAGTTAGAAGATCTTCTTAAGAAAAAAGAAGATGAAATCGCCTCTTTTAAAGAGAACACTACTCAAGGTATAGCCATCGTTGTGGATGCATATACTGATACAATATTGGATTCCATGCAACAGAGGGAGGAATCCATTAAATCGGATATGGTAATGTTATTTCATGAAATATTTCCGAAGAGCTCTCGTAGGTATCTATGGAAGTTTGTGTCATATGAGCAAATTCATTTTCATACTATGCCTTCGGGTGATAAATTAGGTGTTTTTTCGGATGAATCTGACTCTGAAGATGAGGCTGAAGAAGATTCAGATGATGATCATCTAGAAAAAGAAAAAGAAGAAAGCAAATTAGAGGAAACAAGAGAGAAGAAAACTGACGGGAACGAGCCATAAGGTTAATAATTTTTCTGTTTGTGTATTTGAACTGGAGTCCTTGATGTGTACAAGGTGTTTTATCGTTTTTGGAACAGATTATGATGTAACTTGGTTTGTGTAAGTTCTTGTTGTATTCAAGGAATTTTGTGGTTTGGGATCACATTTTTATAATTCAAAGATATATTTACTTTTATCCACTTTATGTTCCAATATATATTCTTGCTCCCATTAATATATGGTCCTAACTATGTATTATTATTCAAAGCAAAAAACTTTAATCTGACCAAGCCATACAAAGGTAATCCATTCGAAGGCAACAAAATTTAATCGCAATCCATTCGAAGGTAATTTATTCGAATGCAACATAACTTTAATCCAATCAAGCTATTCAAACATTCGAAGGAAACAAACTTTAATCTCAGACCATTTGAAGGCATCGTAATTTTAATCCAATCAAGCCATTCGAAGGCAACAAACTTTAATCACAAGCCCTTAGAAGGTAATCCATTCGAAGGCATCATAAATTTAATCCAACCACGCCATTCGAAGGTAATCCATTCGAAAGAAACAAACTTTAATCACAAGCCATTCGAAGGTAATTCATTCGAAAGAAACAAACTTTAATCACAAACCATTCGAAGGTAATCCGTCCGAAGACATTATAAATTGAATCCAACTAAGCCATTCGAAGGTAACAAACTTTAATCCCACTGAATAACAAAGATACTTTTAAATGCAAAAAACGATGGATTGATTAAGATACGGACACCCCATTAAAACCTCCCCACGCCACCATGGTAGGAAAGAGTATGGCCCATAATATTTAAATGAGCTAGAATAAAGTAAATATTTACAAAATAAGCTTTACTCTAAATACAACCTTAGATGCTTAACATTCCAAGGATGATTCAAAAGGTTGCATTATTTGTCCAAGAGCCTGTATGTTCTTTGCTTGATCTTTTCATACACAATGTATGGTCCTTCGCAATTCAGAGACAGCTTTCCGAACTTCTTTTTCTTGGTAATTTTCTTATAACTTTATCCCCAAATTGAAAATTTCTTCTTCTTACTTTAGATGCAAACCCGCTCCTCATCAAGCTTTGGTAATGCACAATTTTTAAATGAGCGTTTAGCTTCATTTCCTCAATTAAATCCAACTGAGACCTCACTGCCATCTCGTTATTGTCTTCGAAATAATTTTGAACTCTGAAACAAAAGAATGTGGGTTTTATAGGTGTAATTGCATATATTCCATAAACTAAAGCTAATAAAGACTCTTAAATGGATGTGTAATGAGTAGTTTGGTATGCCCATAGTACTTCTTGTAAATAACTGGTCATTTCCCAACTGTTTCCTCCAAGTTCTTTTTCAAGCCTGTTAAAATCGTTTGGTTTGCCACCTCAATCTGTCATTGGCTTAAGGATGAAAAGGATATGAGAAACAGTATTGAACTCCTCTTGATATACAAAATAATTTAATGTCTTTATTGTCAAACTGAGGACCATTATCTGTAGTGATGCGCTTGAAAATTCCAAATCGACAAAATATGTTAGAGAGAATAAACTTTATCACTGCTCTAGATGTTGTCTCGAATAAAGGTGCAGCTTCCATCCACTTTGAGAAATATTATATTATTAAAATTTTAGTGCGACATCTGCCCGAAGCCATCGGAAGAGGTCCGACTAGATCAAGTCCCCATTTGTCAAATGGTATTGCTTCAGATACAGATTACATGAGGACTTCTGGCATATGGATTGCATTTCCATACCTTTGGTAAATATCACATATTCTCACCAAGTCTTTATCATATGTTATAATAGAAGGCCAATAATACTCTACCAACAAGACTCTTCTAGTTAGAGCTTTATAGCAATAATGTGTTGATCATTATCCATCATAAAGTTCTCATATAACACTTTGAGATTCATTGGATCCGAGGTAGCGTAACAAAGACCTACTGAAGGACTTTTTTTTTATAAAGAACCCCCATTAGAACTAAAAATCCATGAGCTTTGTCATTTATCTTTTTGGCAGAAGCTTTGTCTTAAGGTAAAACTCCATTAGTGATAAACTCTTGGATCTCATTTCTCCAATATTTAGAAACCACGGTAGCTACATGTAGACTTTCTCCTACTTTAGCTTTTATTTCTGGATTTGTGACTATAGAAGGATATTCTTGCACTAAGATCCAAGGGTATGTCAAAATAGTTTATAGTGGCTAGAGAATCATCCATTGAATTTTCTGATCTTGGGACATGCTCATATTTAACATGTTTAAACCCGATTGTGACCTCTTTTAATACTTCTAGATACTTTATCAAGTGATATTTCCTGGTTTCAGATTGCCCGTGTGCTTGATGAATGAGTAGTTGCGGATCATTTATCAATCAGACTCTTCTAGCACCACATATTTGAATTAATCTCAATCCGACTATTGTTGTTTTATATTCTCACTCATTGTTGGATGTTCTGAAACCAAAAAGTATAGCTTGGTACATAGAATCCTCAAAGGGGGAGATTAGGCAGATATCAGCTCCACAACCCATTATACTAGACCCAACATCAGTTTGGATTACCCATTCTTTTTTAGGATTACTGGTTTGAGCTTCTTCACGAGACATTTTGGAGTGAAATTCAACTAAGAAATCGGCCACAACTTGAGCTTTGATTGTAGTTTAGGGTGCAAAGTCAATATCATAATCTCCAAGCTCACTCACCATTTGGTCATTCATCCTAATATATCGGCCTTTTGTAACATATTTTTCAATGGAAATAAAGTTTGAACTGTGATATAGCGTGTTTGAAAATAAGGCCTCATTTTTCTAGTTTCCATCACCAATTTTAATGCTAATTTTTCACACTTTAAGTATATTTACTTAGCTTCCAACACACTCTTTCTTATATAATAAACAGGGCGAGGATAATTATCAACTTCTCGCACCAATACCGCACTCACAGTATACTCCAAAACTGCTAGATACATATACAGTTTTTCTTCGCAACAAGTTTAAATAAAGTTTTGGGTGAGGATAAGTGTCTCTTGATTTCAAGGAAATCTTGATCACAATTAGGGGACCAAATGAATTCTTTGGTATTTCTTAAGACTTGGAAAAAGTGAGCACACTTGTTCGATGATCTTGAAATAAACCTGTTTAGTGCTACCAATCTTCCAATCAAAATATGAACTTCTTTAGTATTTCAAAGTAGATCCATGGCCAACAAGGCATTCAACTGGTCTGGGTCAGTTTGAATCCCGTTCTCACTATTAATATAACCCATAAAGTTTCCAGATCGGACCCCAAATTTACATTTTTTAGGATATAATTTCAAATTGATGGCTTTCAAGTTAGAAAACATTTATTTAAGGTCAGATACGTGATCTTCCTCCTTAGGGATTTTAACCATCATATCATCGATATAAACTTCTACATTTCTTCCTATCTGGTTGGCAAATGCTTTATTTACTAGTTACTGATAAGTGGCTCCAGTATTCTTTAACCCAAAAGGCATTACCTTATAACAATGAATCCCCATGTTGGTGATAAAAGTAGTATGGCCTTGATCGATCAAATTCATCTGTATTTGATATATCTGGAAAAAGCATCGATGAAGGATTTTAAGTTGTTTTCTGATTTGGAATCTCCGCTAAGATCTTTTTGTTAGTTGGGGGAAGAATCCGCACGAATCAGATTTTTTTTGCTAGTTGATTTATCCGGGGTACTGGAAACAGATCCTTAGGGGAAGCTCTATTGAGATCTGTAAAATCAAAGCATATGCGCCATTTCCCATATTTCTTTTTGACAAGTATCGGGTTAGTTGTCCAAAAAGGGTAATGAGATTCTTTAATGTGTCCCACCTTGGTTAACCGGTCTACTTCTTAGACTATGACTTCATTTTTTTTCTCTGGAAAAAGCTCTTCTTCTTTGCACCACCGATCCCGCATCGGATCTAACAGATAGTTTGTGGTTGATTACACTTACTAGTACTCCAGTTACATCCTCATTGCACCAGAAACACACATGTAAGTTTTAGATAAAAATGATAATAACTTTTCTTTCAATTCTAAGGGTAATTTATATCTATCCCTAACACTTTTCCCTTCTGCTAAGTAACGAAATTCCATTTTTCAAGTGGGATCATGGCGCTAGAAGCCTCGCTTGGATCATCTATCTTAATTGACCTGACAAAAGAATTCCTTAATTCTTATCCTTTATCAATTTTCACTACTCCCAACGATTTTGGAGCAAGAGCAATGTCATAGCACTCAATTGCCACTTTTTGGCTACTTCAAACGACACCTACTTGGCCTCTAACGACGTATTTCAAACATTGGTGAACAGTGGATGCTACTGCATGAATCCTAGATAGTTAAGATTTACCGAATATAACATTGTACGATGTCGAACAATTAACCACTGCAAACAAAACCCTTACCAAATTCTTGAATGGTCATTTTCCTAACAATACCTATCCTTCAAACTCCACGATCACATCATCTGAATTACTAGTGAATCTCACTATGGTTCTATTCGGATACTGGATAACTGAAGGATTCTTTATTTGCTTATAAGATGATAAAAACAAAATATTTTCCGAACTACTAGTATCAATCAAGATTCGTCGGATTTCATTGCCTTCAATAGACGATCCTATTACCACAACATCTGCACGAGGACCCAAAATTTATCTTAAGTCATCTTCATCAAACACAATGAAAAAGGCAGGGATCTGGTAGAGATGTGTGGATATTTTATTTTCTAGTTTAGTGGTTATACTGTTCACATGTCTTTTCCCGGAGTAGCTTAAGGATGCAGTCACAGTATCTCTCCCAAAAATGGTCAAAGATTCAAAATAGTTGCACAAATCACTGTTTTTTCTACTATTACCCCAACTTGATTCCGATATGGATCGGGGTCTAAGTATTCTAAATCTATATCAAATCGCTCCACCATCACCATAACATTCTCTTGTTTGGACGTTTTCTCATAGTTTGTCTTTGAACAATTGGTAATGTAGCGTGTGTTATACTTACACTAGGTTGGGCACGCGTATTAACTTGCATCTTACCCCTTTTAAAAAAAAAAACAAACAGCTTCCTACTTTTCAAACAGTGTTTGTACTTTTTGTTTTAAGGCAATGAAATTTTGGGTGTCATGGCCCACATCATTATGATATCTACAAAAGTGAGTGTTCTGATTTTCTTTGGAGATTGAATTTGTGTCGGCCTTCAGAAATGCACAACATTCTTAGTTCTGTTATAAATAGTGGCCACATTTTCACTCTATTCGGAAAACCATTCAGGTTGGACCCACTACTCCTTCTTGGTCTAGATGGTTGTCCCTGATTTGACTGACTTTATCTAGGTCGATGTGAACCTTCTCTGTAATCTTTAGGCCGGTAGTTGACTGTGGCTGAGTATTGACTTGTGGGATAGAAGTTTTTGGAATAAAACTATTTTGGAACGATACTCTATAATTTTTGGTTTCCTCCACTGTGGTTTGATTTTCGACCCGATTCAATAATCCCCCATAAGTCATAGCTTTTTTCTGAGTTACTCAATCAGCCAAGTCAATAGGCATTAAACTTTGCCATAAAGAAACGATGACTACTTGCTCAAAACAATCAGCAAATCTATTTTTTATGTTTACAAAATGGTTGGTGTAGTCTTTTAATGATGTATTCAGTTCTTCTGCATAATGAATGATAGTTTCATTATTCCCTTTAAGCTCTTTACTTCCCACAAACCACTTCTAAAAAGTCATCCAAAACATATCAAAAAAATTTAATAGATCCCTGTGGTAAATAGTTAAACCATTTTAATGCAATACCTTTGAAAGTTTATGAGAAGGCTCGACATAATAGCTTATCGACATCATCAAAGGTCGTTATGAAATTTTTAAGCTGTTCAAGGTGATTCTCATGATCCTTGTTTCCATCGTATTTCTCCATTTTCGAGCTATCAAACCACATTGGTAGATGTCCAGAGAGAATCTTTGAAGACAAAGGTGACTGTCTCTAGTTATGACTTCGGCTAAACATGTGATCCTTATCAAGAGTGGCAAAAATACATGGTTCGGACTAGACAACAAACTGATCAACTAACAAATGATCAATGTCATGATCTACTAATCAATTTACTTTCCCTTGATATTTCTTATTTTTCCCTTTACCATTTCTATCCATTTTATTTGAATATTTTTTAGATAACTTTTTTTATTCTAACGACCATGGTCACTACTTAATGAGGAAAAAGAAATATCTGAGTCAGATTCTATGGTTAAATTTCCAACATAATCTGATGTATTCATTAACTGCTTAGTCCGATGTTCCTTTTTAGAACCTGTGTGAGCCTTTGGGGATTGATTACTTTCACTTAGTTTGTTGTTGTTACCAGGATTATCTGTAACAATCATCCCGCATCAAACCTCCCTATTAATTCTTTTTCAACTTGTCTTTAGGATCTCAAAGTTTTAATCTCAACCCTCCGCTGATCACGCTCCTCTTGCATGGTTTGTATTTTCTTTGTATTATGATTAACATGTAATATAGTAGCATGCTCATTATCACCTTGTATCCCCTCATTTTCAAGAGGTAGAACTTCTTGCATGTCGAGATCCATGCCTCAAAAAACTCTGAAGTACGATCTGAAATTATGAAAAAATGATAAAAAGTCGCCAATCTGGTGGTGATAAAATCTGATTGAGGGGTAATTTTAGAATATTTTTAGTTTCTATGGTCTTAAACTCTTAATAGAGAGTATGGATAAAAAGGATCTTAAGCACATGAGAAAAAGATATAACCAAAAACGCTTGGAGATGAAAAAAGTTTGATCTTAAGCACATGAGAAAAGTTAATATTTTTTTTGTAGGTTAATTTTACATACATATTGGAAAATATAACATATATAATGGGTATATGTGTTTATGTATTGTTTGGTGAACTTTTGTATAAGATATCAAAATTATGGTATGTAGTTTTCCCGAGTTCTAAAAGAACTATGAATATAAGTATCTTGGTTTTTTTATTGTTTTAAATATGCATATTCATACGCATGTTTTTTATGGATGAGACGTGGTCTGGTTTAGACGAGCTATGGTTGGTGTAGTCTATTTTTGGCTGAGGGTAATCTGGTAAAATGTTTAAAAACTGTTTTGATAATTTTGGTGGTGTTTTGTGTTTAGTGTGTAGAGTTGAGAGATAATTAAGCTGCCTCATAGTATTAAATTCTGATCACCCTCATTAATGAAAGTGGTTGTGGTATTTATACTTTAATTACTGACCCATTGGCTTATTAGGTCGGGTTGTGAAACGGGGTCGAGTTTAAGGACCCATTAATCATATGGTTTTAAGTTGATTAGCAACTAGCTTAGTCAAGAGTTAGTACATTTGTCTTGTTTGGATATCTGGTGTAGTAGTTTAGTCCGAATTGCCCATCGGATTTAATTATGGCATAGTGACTGAAAACTCCGAACTCATCAATAGCCCCTTTTAGGTCTTGCAAAAGATTTTTGGAAGAGCTAAAACTCAAAAATTTAACACCAACTTTGTCTGATCTACGTGTATTGTCCGAACTGTAAAATTCCCTTTTCACAAGTGACCCTGTTCGAACTTTATCATAACTGATTTCTTATCTCAGAATTCTAAGGGTTTTTCTCGAATCGTGGGACACGTGTCAAGATCTAGTTCGACTCTCGAGCCGTTTTTTCTCCTATATTATCGCACTCACTAGTCTTCTAAAGTTACCTAGGTTTTAATCTTCACACATTATGTAGCCTTTAATCATTGCAAAAAACCGATCCATCTTCTCTTAGGTAACTGCTTCTTTTACTGCTATATATAAACTTTTCTACTGTTTCATTGTCTTCCACAATCAAATTTTCTTAGAGAGAAAGCTTAGTTCATCTTTAAATTTGTTCTTGAGACATATATGTTCACAGCCAGAAACACCTTAGTTAAATGAGGTTGGTTGAACTTGTCAGAATTAGAGAGAGCACATAAAGTAGCGAGGGATAAACATATTGCTGCTGGTCTTCCTGCTTCTTCAAGCGCGAAAGGTGATCAGCCAAACCAGAACACCGATCAAGGGTCGTCTTCTTCAAAAAAGCCTAGAGCTATAAAACTTCTATTCACAACAGTACTTTCACCTCTCCCATTTGGTTCCTCAGTCCAAGAATCCCAAAACCTTTAACCCAAGGAAAACTCCGTTTCTAGTGTCAAGAAACCCTCATCGTTCATTACAATGGGATCGGACACAGAAAAATCATCAGATAAGCGAAATCCTCGCTGGGTTACGTGTCAATCAAAAACCAAATCCACACCCACATCTTCAAAACTCTCTAGTTCTAAGGTTAGAAAGGCTGTTCCACAAGTTAAAACGTCCGGACAACAGCCTCCACCAGATACTAGAATATCAGAAGCGTCGTCTACACAACCTTCTGAACAACCATTTACAAAATCAACCGAACAACCACCACCAAAGGAGTCAGTACAGCCTCCTTCAAAAATATCTGAACAACCTTCCACAGTGATGGAAGAGAATATGGAGGATAGAATAGAGGAAGCTCCTTTCGAGGCTGAGGCGTCCGGTCAAACAGGGATACAACCTCAGATCGGAAAGGAAAAAAAAGGGTGGGTATGACTTATCCGGACGCTCTTCCGGAGAGTTTGGAGGCCAAAATGGGTCCTTGTTTCAAGAAGGTAAGTGTCAAATACTTGGTGCCACTTCATAATATCAACTATGTGTATACCCACACAACTGAGTTTGGTCAGATCTGCACTAAATGGGGGATCATGGAGTCAGTAAAGGTGAGGATCCCTGTTACCCCGGAGACCCCAATAGAATGCAAATTGAATGAGGTGGTAGTCTACACCGAAGTATTAAACTGAGGACTTTGGTTCCCCTTGGATCCAGAGATTTTCAAATATTTTCATCTGATCAAGTTATGTCCTAGCCAACTGAGCCCCAACGCTTGGTACACCCTACTAGCCCGCATCATGGCGTCCAGGCTGTCTAAGATTCCACTCCCGATCGAACAGTTTGCTGTTGTGGAAAGCTTATGCAAGAACCATCGAATCCCCTTTTACCATTACAACATGGGGAATCATTTTAAAGTGGCGGATGACCTCCTAGAATCCAAAAATCCATGGAGGATGCAGTTCCTCTTCATTAGTGGTACCTGGGAGAACGGCAGGAAAATTAAGGCTGACACAAACCCAAGCTTTCTAACCAGTCGCTGGAAGAACACTAGTGAGTTCTTCATACCTTTTTCTTTTATCTTTTAATTTTAATTTTCTAAATTTGACTAACTGATATTTCACCCATTTCTACCAAAGGAGTTCTTGGACTATCTAGAGGCAGGACAGAATACTTGTGCCAAGTTAAATGTTTGGGATTCGGAGAACTGGGGGAATGCCTTTCACAATTGCTTTAAGTCAGGAAATTTTGTAAGGTCTCACATGTAGAACACCACAGGAAGAAGAGATCTACATGGGAAGAGTTAACCACCCTTCTCCCTACTGATGTGATTCTCAAGAGGATAGAAGCTAAGGATGCCAAGTTGTATTTGCCTTCTAGGGCCAAAGCCCCTCAAAAAATGAAGAATAAGAAAAGGAAGGCCACAACAGACCTAGGTCAAACAACTACAGAGGGAACCGGTTCGGAGAACCGGGGAGGCATCAATACGGCTTTGCTAAAAGCAGTGGAGGTAACTGTAAAGGAAGCTGGAGGGTCAAAGAATCCACCAAGGCCTTCTAAGAAAGACAAAAAGTGCAAGGCCAACAGCGATGAGAAGACTGCCAAGAAAAAGAAGGTCACTCTGGAAGCAGAGATAATCCTTCTCCCAACAGAAGTCCCTCCACCAGCTTTTACCGACCCCACCTTACAGGAGGAAATTCCAACTGACCTACAGTCCAGACAGATTGCTGGTGATGGCAATAATGAGGTGGACCTTGAAGCCTTTCAAGACATTAATATCTACTTTAATGATCTGGAGAAATATGACTTTTCAGGTTCTTACTGCCCTTCCAGCTCTTCCAACATGGTAACTTATAACTGGAAGTCCTTCTCCATATCTGGAGAACGGGACACCTTGAGCCACGTCCTCCTAGGCTACATCCAACCAGTACTCGACCTGAAAAGGCAAGTAAAAACTCAAACAGACACCATTAATTCTCTAACCACTGACAAACAAAACTTGTCAGATAATCTTCTTAGTGCTTAACAAAGAATAGATGTACTGAAGAAGGAAAACAGAAGATTTTATGGCCAAGCTGATCGCATCAGAGGCGGCCAATACTGAGCTTCAAACCAAATACTCCAACCTGTAGACCTCTTCTTCACAAAACCTCACAGCCTTGAAAGAGAAAATGAAGACTAAGGATGATGTTATTTAAACTTTATCCAATGGGAAAACCAAGTTGGAGAGTACTGTTCAAGAGAATATTGAAGAGAAGGAATCCCTGGAACGCCTACAAAAACAAGCTGTTGCCGACGGTATAGAGAAGTATGCCAACGATGTGGTGGACTCCCTAGAGAAGAGAGATGACGGAATCAAATTTGATATGGTGTTGCTGTTTCATGAGACCTTTCCTAAGAAGACCCTTGCTCCCTTATAGAAATATGTAGAGTATGAGGACATCCCATTCCATACTCTATGAGACGGTGACAAACGCAACTACTCTAGTGGAGTAGATTCCGCAACTAATGATGATGAAGGAACGGGTGAGAGTTCAAGTTCTTAACTCAAAAGTCCCACGAAAGATTGTGGTGAAGAGAAATCTGAAGGGAACAAGCCCTAAGGTTTTATTATGTAATTTTTACTTTTTGAAACACTAAATTCCTTGGATGGCCAAGGCATTTTTTGTACTACTGGTCGGTTGGAGTCCGATCAGGTTTAATTATTCAATTTTCCTTCTGTTTAATAGTTTGTTTAAATCTTTCATGGCTAATGTTTAAGTAGCCCCTAGAATTTCAGAAGTGTTGAATCGAGAGTCTCCAATATCTCCGATCACTTGCGTTTAATAATTGTGACCAAATGTTAAACATATCTGATAAACCCAAGAAAGCCTGAGAGTCGGGGTGTTAAATAAGAAATTTTACATTTGAATTAAATTGAAACAAAATCAAACCAGACTTTTGAAAAAAGTATCATATATTATTGAAATATTCAGACACCTCATTAAAACCTCTCCGCGCCACCAGGGTAGGAAAGAGTATGCCCTATAATATTTACACTTGTATTTATCAAGTAAATATTTACAAAAAAACTTTATTCTAAATATAACATGAGATGCTTAACATTCCATGGATGCTTTAGAGCCATTCCTTCTTCATCTTGGAGCCTATATGTCCCCGGTTTAACCTTTTCACAGACTATATAAGGGCCTTCCCAGTTTGGAGCCAGTTTACCGAACTACTTTTCCTTAGTATACAAAAAGACTTTTCTTAAAACTTTATCTTCTGTTTTAAAATCTCTTCTTTTGAATTTGGAAGCAAACGTGCTCCTCATCAAGCCTTAGTAGTGTGTTGTTCTCAAATGTGCTTTAACCTTTTTTTATTATATTAAGTCCAACTAATTCCTGACTGCTACATCATTAACCCGCTCATAATAGTTTTGGATTATGTGTGATGGTAAAGTAGCCTCCATGGGAGTAATTGCTTCCATCCTATACACCAAAGCAAAAGGAGATTCTTGTGTGGCAGCCCAAAGAGTAGTTCGATATACCCACAATACTTCTTATAAATAACTTTTCCATTTTGCTGCAGCTCCCTCCAAGTTCTTCTTTAATCCGAACAAGATGGTTCTATTTGCAACCTCAACTTGGCCATTTGCTTGAGGGTGGAAATGATAAGAAAAACAATAATGAATCTCTCTAGAGGTGCAAAAGGCTTCCATGTATTTGTTGTCAAACTGTGTCCCATTGTCTGTAGTAATCTTCTGAGGAACCCAAAATCTACAACATATGTTGGATATAATGAACTTAATAACGACTTTCGATGTGGTTCCAGTCAAAGGAGCTGCTTCTATCCACTTAGAGAAATAATCAATGGCGACTATTATAGTTCTGCACCCACCGGATGCCATATGAAGAGGCCTAACTAAATCCATCCCCTACCTGGCAAAGAGTATTGGTTTAGAAATAAACTTCATAGGTACCGCTGGCACATGAATTTCATTCCAATATTTTTGACATGGATCACACTTCTTCACTATTTCTTTAGCATCTGCCATTATGGTCGGCCAATAATATCCGGGTAACAAAACTCTTTGGGTCAGTGCTCTGTAACCCTGAATCCAAAGAATATAGCTTGATACATTTTATCACCATATGGGGAGGTTAAGCAGATTCTAGCTCCACAACCCATAGTTCTTGATCCACCATCAGTTCGAACCACCCATTTCTTTTTTAAATCACTTTTTAAATTCTTTCCGGAATATCTGTCAACATGAAATTCTACAATGAATTCAGCCACCGATTGAGCTTTAATTATCGTTCGGAAGGGCAAAGTCAATATCGTAATCACACAATTCCACTAACCACTTGGTCATTCTACTTGATATGTCAGCCTTTCGAAGAACATTCTGTAATGGGAAAGACGTTCGGAAAACAATAGAATGAGCTTGGAAGTATGGTCTCATTTTTCTTGCTGTAATTACTAAGGCCAGTGCCAACTTTTCCAACCTCAAGTATCTTCTTTCAGCATCTAGTAAACTCTTACTGATGTAGTAAACCGGACGAGGATAATTGTCCACTTCCCTTGCTAGGACAACTTATTGCGCACTCTGATACAGCTAGATACACATAAAGTTTTTCTCCCTGAACAGGTTTGAAAAGAGTTTTGGGTGAAGACAAATGCTTCTTTATTTCAATAAAATCTTGGTCGCACTGTGGGGACCAATTGAAGTCTTTAGCATTTCTCAATACTTGGAAAAATGGAACGCACTTATCCGATGAACTTGAAATAAATATGTTCAATGCAGCCAACCTACATGTGAGCCTTTGAACTTATTTAACATTTCGAGGAGGGTCCATTGCTAATAAGACATTAAGCTGATCTGGATCAGGTTGGATTCCTTTCTCACTTATTATGTAGCCCAAAAAATTTCCAGATGGGACCCTAAACACACGCTTCTCAGGACTTAACTTCAAATTTATAGTTTCTAAATTGGAAAATGTCTCTTGAAGGTCATATATGTGTAAATATTCCTCCAAGATTTTGACCATCATGTCATCTATGTAGACTTCCATGTTCCTGCCAATCTGATTAGCAAAATTTTTATATTCAGCCTCTGATAAGTGGCCCCAACATTTTTCAACCCGAAAGGCATCACCTTGTAACAATGAAGACCTCTATCTGTGATGAAAGTAGTGTGATCCTGATCCTTCGATTCGCATGTATCTGGTTATATCCTGAGAAGGCATCCATGAAGGACAACAATTTATTTCCAGATGTAGAATCCACCAACTAATCTATCCGAGGATTATAAAGATCCTAAGGGCATGCCCTATTGAGGCCAATAAAATCAATACACATACACCACTTTCGAGTTATTTTTCTTGGATAACACAGGATTGGCAGTCCACAAAGGATACTGGGATTCTTTAATATGACCCATTTTGGTCAACCGGTCAACTTATTGAACAATTATATCTGTTTTTCCTTGGAAAAAGATCTCCTCTTTTGTACAATGGGTGCAACATCACCCCAGATAGAAAACTTATGTGAAATAACATCTGCTGATACTCCGGTTACATCACTGTTGCACCATGCAAACACATGTTGATTATCCGTAAAAAAGACAACAACTTATGCTTCAACTCTGGCGCCAATTTGGAACCAAACTTAACATTCTTGCCTTCCGCGAGGGAGTGAGTTTCAACTTCTTCAATAGGTATTATAACATTGGGAGCCTCTCTGGGATCATCAATCTCACTCTCCTCAGTAGAAGTCTCCAGTAGCTGCAAATCCTTATTAATCCAGACTGCCCCTAATGTTTAAGGAGTAAGAGTTGTTGCATAGCAGTCTCTCGCTATCTTTTAACTACTCCGGACAATGCATACTTGCCCCTGAATCGCATATTTTAAGCAATGATGTACTGTAGAGGCCACAACATGCATTCTGGAAAGCCAAGATCTCCCAAAAATTGCATTGTATGATGTGTGGCAATCCACCACAACAAATAGTACTCTTACCATCTTTTTAAAAGGCCCCTTGCCCAACAACAATTCCTCTTCGAATTCCCCAACTACATCCGCAGAGCTCCCCGATAAGCCTACAATGGTTATGTTCGAACGTTGAATACTTGCCGGATTCCTCATTTTCTTATAGGAGCTTAGAAATAGAATGTTTGCTAAACTACCTATATCAATCAAAATTCGGCGTATATAATTTCCCCCTATAGAAGCTCCTATAACCATTGCGTCCTCATGAGGTCCTGCAATATCCGTCAGGTCGTCTTCATCAAAGACTATGAATAGGAAAAAGGACTGGCACTGATGGGAAGACATCCCTCCTTCTAACCGTGTAGCCAAATTATGAACATGCCTCTTCATTGATAAAGTGGTAGGTGCAGTTACAGTATCTCCTCCAAAAATGGTTAATGATTCGAAGAAGCTGATCAGTCCGGAAGCTGTCTTAGTTTTCTCTGTTATCACACCTCTTATTTCGATCTGGTTCTGGATCCGGATACTCAGAGTCTACATCAAATCTTTCAAGGATCACCATCGCACCCTCTTGAGCAGACGTTCCAAGATTGTTTGAATGACCTGTCTGGGAAGCATTATTCTACGCATTATCCGGTCTATTTCCACTTCTCCTTTTAACACAGGCTCCCAACTTGCCCCTCTCAATAAGTTTTTGGACCTATTGTTTCAATGTTATGCAGTCTCGGGTATCATGGCCTATATCATTGTGATAATAGCAAAAACAAGTGTTCCAGTGCTCTCTGGAAGACTACAATATTGTCGGCTTTCGAAAGTGTACTTCATTCTTGGTTTTATCATAGATTGAGGCTACATTTTCCCTCAATTTGACGAACCATTCAGGATGGACCCAGGGACCCCTCTTACTTCTGGTTTGTTGGGTTTGGGTTTGGTTGGATTGACTTTTCTTAGACCGGTTAGACCCTTGTCCGGTCTCCTTTGCCCTGCAACCAGATTGGTTAGTGGTTGGATGAACTGTTGTATTGGTGGACCTCACCTAATGGTACACCCTTGTTTTTTTGGTTTCTTCTACATTGATCTATTTTCCCACTTGGTTCAATAAACCACCCCAAGTCATAGCCTTCTTTCGAGTCACAGAAGCAACTAAATTCTCAAGATTCGATCCTTGCCTAAGGGAAGCAATTGCCACATGCTCAAAGAAATCTGCTAGCCCATTCTTTATATTCACGAAACGACTTATGTAATCTTTCAAGGACTCATTTGGTTCCTGTGCACAATGGATAATGGTGTCCCCATTACCATTCATTTTCTTACTCCCAGCAAATTGCCTCCGGAAGGCATCCCAAAATGTATCAAAATTTCTAGTATATCCCTGGGGTAAACTATTATACCATTGCCTCCAGTTCTTATTGCGACTGAAAATAATATCTTCATTAGGAGTTGCAAAAATACCTGGTTCGGACTGAAAGGCAAAGGGATCAATCAATAATTTGTCAACATGCTTGTGGGATTATACTTTACCCTGGTTCCTCTTGAGCCTACCATGTCTGCCCCTCTTCCTCGAATTGTTTTTAGTAACCTCATCTTTTTTCTAGATCTTCCTTCATCACTCCTTGAAGATAGTGATTCTTCAAGTTCTGCCTCATTTGAGGAACTGCTGGAGGACTCATATCCAAAAATCTCACCAGGTTTAGACCGATATATTTTTTTTGAGCTGAGGTGAGTCTTCAAAGATTGCTCATTTTCCCAGGATTATTAGTGTAGTGAAGTACTGACGTTTCAGATTTCTATTTGATGCTTTTTTCTGTTTGTTTTATGGCCCTTAACACCTCTATTTCAGCCCTCAGCTGGTCTCGCTCCTTGATGGTGTACTCCTTATTTTCTTTTGCACCTTCCACCTCCAGGGGTGAAGTATTTTGGCCATTCAGATCCATCCAAACTGATTCACTCATTGGTTTTGAATGTAAAATTCAGGCACCGTCACCTCCCACTGTGGTCACCAATTTGGTGTGGTCTATTTTTGGCTGAGGGTAATCTGGTAAAGTGTTTAAAAATTGTTTTGATAATTTTGGTGGTGTTTTGTGTTTAGTATGGAGAGTAGAGAGATAATTAATCTGCCTCCTAGTATTAAATTCTGATTACCCTCATTAATGAAAGTGGTTGGGGTATTTATACTTTAATTACTGACCCCATAGGCTTATTGGGTCAGGTTATGAAACCGGGTCGAGTTTAAGGACCCATTAGTCATATGGTTTTAAGTTTACTAGAACCTACCTTAGTCAAAAGTTAGTACATTTGTCCTAGTCGGATATTTGGTGTAAAAGTTTAGTCTGAATTTCCCTTCAGATTTAATTATGACATAGTGACTGAAAACTGCGAACTCATCAATGGTCATGTGCCAATGTATCCTTTGTGAATGATGTGTGATTATGTGTGAACTAGTTATGATCTTGTGTGTATGTGTTATTTATAGATGATGTATGGTCATATGTGGACAATATATGGTCATGTGTAAATGTATCCTGGATGGTTAATATTGGGTATTATATGGACGAGTCGTGATTATGTGTTGACATATCTTTTGTGAATGGTGTGTGCTTTTATGTGTACGTGCCCTTTATAATGATACATGGTCCTCTTGTGGTCCTTTATTGTGTATGTTAGAGTAAGAGCGCCATTTTTCAAAAATCGCCTATTAAAACTGCGAATTGTTTTTACACTTATTACTCAACCTCTCACTCCTGATATTATATAATATGGTTCTTTAGTTACTATTAATTCATATACTTTAATTGTTCCTTGCTAAAATGATCTCTTCTCAAGTATCCTTGATATATACTAAAACATTGTTTTATATCTCATATAGTTGTATGACTCATAATTTTTCATCCAACTCATATGACATATTGACATGTTTTACTGATGTTACACCTCAGTTAGCAAGCTATCACATAGTAACAACAATTAAAACAAATGTTTTTATATGATACTTAAAAAACAAGCAAACCTTACTATAACCTAATTAGCTAATAATCAGTTTCCTCACTAGAAACATGTTTTCTTGTTGAATTTCAAGCTTTTACAAGATATACACACATGTAATATTGGTCCTTATAAGTGTACATTGAATACATTAAGGAACAAATAAGTATTTTAAATTAAAAACAAACCATATTTCATGAACAAATACACAAGTCCATGTTAGTGGTCAAAGAATTCTATTAAACCCATCATATTGATTATATATATAGTCTAGTCATCAAGGCCTCTACCATGAAAATTATACTAATCTTAGTCGTGTCTAAGCTAAATGTAAGGATATTTGATATCAATAACGTCTTTTTAAATAGTGAATTAACCAAGTTAATATTTATTTCCAACTTACAGGCCTTGTGGACTTTGTTAAAATATAATGTGTATGTCCATTTGATAAGGCTATACATAGACTCAAACATGTTCTCATGGACTGATTTCACATATTAAAAAACACATTACTTAAATAGATATTCTAAAAATTTGAAGAATATATTTCATTCATTTACTACAAGAGTACTACACGTATCATATATCTCTAAAGATGTGTTGATGTCATTATAGACGCTCAAGATATATATGTTAGCCATCTTAGTTCATAAATAGGAAGCAGTATGCAATATGAATTAATTTATATGAATTGAGATTTTATAGAGTGATACTAGAATGTACTTATCTGGAGAGAAGTATGTATGAAATATTCTTACTAAGTATGCTATGAATTTAGTAAGACTATGTATAATTTATATTATTGTTGGTGGATCGTTATCATTAACAAACGGACATCCTCTAATTGACCTTAAATTTTATGAAGGTATTATATGAATACTTCACTATCTTATATGTTTCTTGTAAATTAAATCAATTTATCCAAAATAAAATCAAAATAGATTTAGAAACCATAATAAATACAATAGTATATTAAATGCACGATTACTTTAGGGATTTATATAAAAACATTATGATAAATCTACAACCTAGTAGATTTTATGCCATTTATAGGGTTAAGTATTTTGATAACCTTTGTTTGGTTATTGTTTATTGTACTTATTTTGGAGATTTGATGATATCTTGATCCTCAAAGAAGCAACATGTTATTACATGCAATTTTGTTGCATTAATATGAATTATTATTTTTTATTACGTGTGTCTAATATTATATGGCGTGACAACAATGTCACTAGCACTTTAACATCGAATCCCGCATTCCATGTCGGAATAAAACATATGTACATAATTGTGTGTTTTATTTGTGATAATATTTTTTATAAGTCTCTCAAAATTATTTACATTCCCTCCAATGATCAAATATCTGATTATCTTACCAAACCATCCAATTACTTGTGTTTTCGCTTCATAGGCTCAAAACTCGAGAACTTCGATCTCTCATTCACATTTGTAGTAGAATGTTATAGTAAAACCTAATACAACACTTTGTAAAATTGAAGAAACATAATTTTATCCCAAAAAAGCAAAAACGAGTTACAAACTAAGAGACCAAACTATTGGCTTATTAAAACCGAAATTACATTAAACTTAAATTACAGAAATAATAATAAAAATTTCACTTTTGAAATTCAATTTTTTCTTATGAAATCACCTAAATGAGAGAATCATATGATATTTTTTCTACTTTTACCCATAAAGATAAAAGAATTATGTCTCAATTGAAAAACAAAAAATATTAAAAATAATACTTTTATGGGTTTGATATAATTAGACCTATATTGTGTAACACAATTGTAATAAAGTTTAGAAAAGAATTGAAAATAAATATTATATTAACTATTTATTTTTTTACCTTTAAAATTTTAAATATGAGCAATATAATATTCTTTTTGAGTAATTTTTTTTTTAAATTGAAACGTTTCCAAGTTCTCAATTGGTAGTATATACAACTGATAGGTTGAATTCTCAATTGAAAAATAAATATATAGTTGACCAATTGAGAGCTTGAATGGTCTCACATGGTTATAAGTTTTTTATTAGTTTCTGAAGTTCATCAACTAATTTGGCTTTATATTTCTTTATTGGTCAAGTAGCGAACTTGAAAGTTTCACATGATTCATAGTTTTAATTATTTCATTTTTAAGTTATCAAATGATCTAGTTGTGAACTTTATTTTTTTCTTTTATGCTTGATAGTTCTTCATTGGTCATAGTAAAGTAAAGTTGAAAACTTCAATTTTTTCACAATATTCATAGCTTTTAATTTTTTGTGTTAAAATTAATTAGAAAACAAATGATTTGATTTTTCTTACAAATCCTAACTTAACAATATAATCAAATTATTTTATTAAAATTGTAAACCTTTTATTATGAAAAATAGAATTAAAATACAAAACTAAAAAATACAAAAAATAATTCCATTTAATTAAAAAAAATATAAATTAATTAATAGAAACTTTCAATATCTATACAAACAAATAGTACACATCCTCATTTTTCTAATAAGAATGAATTTATTCAAATAAAAAGAAAAATACTAGACAATGACCTTTATTACAAAAGATAATTAAACTGAGACCAAAAGCCCATAAGAAATTAGCTATTGAATTTAGAGATCGGTTTAAGCGTGATATGAAATTCTATTTGGTTTAGAGCGCGCCACAGTCTTCCAAGTTTCGTCTCCCAAATCTTGAGTTTTTTGTGCCGCTTCAAGTTCTCTATCCTCTCTATCATTTTTTAAAGGAAACACATTTATTATAGTAGTAGAAATTTATCATGAAAAAGCTCAGAGGATTTCGAAATTCTCAAGGCAGCAATCAAACATAATAAGGTGAACTACCTGTTTTAATCATTGTAATAAAAATCTGCGCGGAATACTGGAGTAAGATTTTGATAACATCTGGTTGTTCATTAGTTTTTTATCTTTATTTCTTGTCTGACTAATCAGTGAGTAACTATTTGGTTTACTCATGAACTCTGTTCATCCATTCTTAAATAACATGTTCCCAGACTTCCTAGAAATGTGATGCTTCGTAATGCAGCTGATGTTGAGTCTTGAGTAAAATCGAGTCTATTTATTTATAAATTAGCAAGCCAATCAACAACAAGATTTTGCTTTCTGAATATGTGGGTAAGATTCATTCCAGGTTTTATCAGGATTCTGCAGTTGTCAATTAGTTAAATCGGGAACCATGGGGTTTTCCTGGTAGAAATAATTTCTATAAGTAGCTTTGAGTCAGTTTTTTATGTCAATATTGGTGATATCTCTAACATTTCATCTCAACAAACTATCAAGTAAGGGTATGCATTTAGTTAGTTAGGCTGATTGCTTTCTATATTATTTACCGAATGCTAAACAAATATATCCTTTGTGATTCTCAAGTAAAATACCACAACTGGATTCTCTTAATGATAAGCTAGAGCCGCGAGTGTTGAGTTTCCAATAATTAGTTGATGGAAGTGTCAATTTGAGTAAAGTACTAACATTATTCTTGTTTAATTCCATATAACAACAAATATTAGGGGCGATATCAATATCTCCATACCAATGAGAAACCTTTAGAAAATTAGCTTTGTTGAGTTTATAGATTTGATAACCGATATACTGAATAACTTACTGATAGGTGTTTAGAAAATCTTGGTGTTTAGCTTTGTTTCTTATCCTCTAGATAGACCAACATATTATGGGTGGTAAAATGATTCTAATATGTATTTCTCTCTTTGTTGACTAGAACCACGTTCTGATAATACATAAAAGAGTCATATGTTTAGTAATGTAAATACCAAACATGCTAGAGAAATGCTTCCAAATGGCCCAAGTAGTTTTGCATTCCACGTATAGATGCTTATGAGATTCAATATCATTACAGAATTGGAATTTAGATGCCAATAAGTAGTGTCTGCTTTACATAATAATATCAATACGAATCCAGCCTTTCAGTATTCTCCAAAGAACTAAAAAACATTTCATAGGTATTATGTTGTTCTGTAGCCTTGGAAATAGTTTAGATTGTTCCGTTCTTTCCCTTAGTGCATTTCATGTATCTTTGATATTAAAGTCTCAATTTTTAGATAATGTTCATCTCATTTTTTCATCCTTTCCTGGCTTGATTCTATTTTTTGTTTTCTTCACAATGTCAGAAGGTAATACAACCACTCTTAGCTTATCAAAATCCCAGTTGTCATCTTTCCAATACTCATCTAAGTTTTCAACTAAGCTTGAGATGGATTCAGAATAAAGGATGAAAGGATTCTTTTCAATCCAATATTTCCATACCTTTGGTAAATATCACATCTTCTCACCAAGTCTTTATCATATGTTATAATAGAAGGCCAATAATACTCTACCAACAAGACTCTTCTAGTTAGAGCTTTATAGCAATAATGTGTTGATCATTCTCCATCATAAAGTTCTCATATAACACTTTGAGATTCATTGGATCCGAGGTAGCGCAACAAAGACCTACCGAAGGACTTTTTTTTATTATAAAGAACCCCCATTAGAACTAAAAATCCATGAGCTTTGTCATTTATCTTTTTGGCAGAAGCTTTGTCTTAAGGTAAAACTCCATTAGTGATAAACTCTTGGATCTCATTTCTCCAATATTTACAAACCACGGTAGCTACATGTAGACTTTCTCCTACTTTACCTTTTATTTCTGGATTTGTGACTATAGAAGGATATTCTTGCACTAAGATCCAAGGGTATGTCAAAATAGTTTATAGTGGCTAGAGAATCATCCATTGAATTTTATGATCTTGGGACATGCTCATATTTAACATGTTTAAACCCGATTGTGACCTCTTTTAATACTTCTAGATACTTTATCAAGTGATCTTTCCTGGTTTCAGATTGCCAGTGTGCTTGATGAATGAGTAGTTTCGGATTATTTATCAATCAGACTCTTCTAGCACCACATATTTGAATTAATCTCAATCCGGCTATTGTTGTTTTATATTCTCACTCATTGTTGGATGTTTTGAAACCAAAAAGTATAGCTTGGTACATAGAATCCTCAAATGGGGAGATTAGGCAGATATCAGCTCCACAACCCATTGTACTAGACCCAACATCAGTTTGGATAACACATTCTTTTTTAGGATTACTGGTTTGAGCTTCTTCACGAGACATTTTGGAGTGAAATTCAACTAAGAAATAGGCCACAACTTGAGCTTTGATTGTAGTTTAGGGTGCAAAGTCAATATCATAATCTCCAAGCTCACTCACCATTTGGTCATTCATCCTAATATATCGGCCTTTTGTAACATATTTTTCAATGGAAATGAAGTTTGAACTGTGATATAGCGTGTTTGAAAATAATGCCTCATTTTTCTAGTTTCCATCACCAATTTTAATGCTATTTTTTCACAATTTAAGTATATTTACTTAGCTTCCAACACACTCTTTCTTATATAATAAACAGGGCGGGGATAATTATCAACTTCTCGCACCAATACCGCACTCACAGTATACTCCAAAACTGCTAGATATATATACAGTTTTTCTTCACAACAAGTTTAAATAAAGTTTTGGGTGAGGATAAGTGTCTCTTGATTTCAAAGAAATCTTGATCACAATTAGGGGACCAAATGAATTCTTTGGTATTTCTTAAGACTTGGAAAAAGTGAGCACACTTGTTCGATGATCTTGAAATAAACCTGTTTAGTGCTACCAATCTTCCAATCAAAATATGAACTTCTTTAGTATTTCAAAGTAGATCCATGACTAACAAGGCATTCAACTGGTCTGGGTCAGTTTGAATCCCGTTCTCACTATTAATGTAACCCATAAATTTTCCAGATCGGACCCCAAATTTACATTTTTTAGGATATAATTTCAAATTGATGGCTTTCAAGTTAGAAAATATTTATTTAAGGTCAGATACGTGATCTTCCTCCTTAGGGATTTTAACCATCATATCATCGATATAAACTTCTACATTTCTTCCTATATGGTTGGCAAATGCTTTATTTACTAGTTACTGATAAGTGGCTCCAGTATTCTTTAACCCAAAAGGCATTACCTTATAACAATGAATCCCCATGTTGGTGATAAAAGTAGTATGATCTTGATCGATCAAATTCATCTGTATTTGATATATCTGGAAAAAGCATCGATGAAGGATTTTAAGTTGTTTTCTGATTTGGAATCTGCTAGTTGATTTATCCGGGGTACTGGAAACAGATCCTTAGGGGAAGCTCTATTGAGATATGTAAAATCAAAGCATATGCGCTATTTCCCATATTTCTTTTTGACAAGTATCGAGTTAGTTATCCAAAAAGGGTAATGAGATTCTTTATTGTGTCCCACCTTGGTTAACCGGTCTACTTCTTAGACTATGACTTCATTTTTTTTCTCTGGAAAAAGCTCTTCTTCTTTGCACCACCGGTCCCGCATCGGATCTAACAAATAGTTTATGGTTGATTACACTTACTAGTACTCCAATTACATCCTCATTGCACCAGAAACACACATGTAAGTTTTAGATAAAAATGATAATAACTTTTCTTTCAATTCTAAGGGTAATTTATATCTATCCTTAACAGTTTTCCCTTCTGCTAAGTAACGAAATTCCATTTTTTCAACTGGGATCATGGCGCTAGAAGCCTCGCTTGGATCATCTATCTTAATTGACCTGACAAAAGAATTCATTAATTGTTATCCTTTATCAATTTTCACTACTCCCAACGATTTTGGAGCAAGAGCAATGTCATAACACTCAATTGCCACTTTTTGGCTACTTCAGACGACACCTACTTGGCCTCCAACAACGTATTTCAAACATTGGTGAACAATTTATGCTACTGCATGAATCCTAGATAGCTATGATTTACCGAATATAACATTGTACGATGTCGAACAATTAACCACTGCAAACAAAACCCTTACCAAATTCTTGAATGGTCATTTTCCTAACAATACCTATCCTTCAAAC
The DNA here is from genome assembly GCA_036936605.1 of Limnanthes douglasii subsp. nivea. Taxonomy (NCBI): domain Eukaryota; kingdom Viridiplantae; phylum Streptophyta; class Magnoliopsida; order Brassicales; family Limnanthaceae; genus Limnanthes; species Limnanthes douglasii. Next base: position 170,648,690 of record JAUPFV010000003.1, read on the forward strand.
TCCACGATCACATCATCTGAATTACTAGTGAATCTCACTATGGTTCTATTCTGGTGTGGTTAATTATCGTTTGAGGGTAAATTTGTAATTTGTTCGGAGTTTTGTGGAAGTATATGGGTGTTTAACATTTAGAGTAGAAAGTAGAGGGAGAATTAAGCAGCCTGGTTGTATTTAATTTTCATTACCCATATTTAATGCAGGTGGTTGGGTATTTATACCCTTACACTTGGGCTTTATGGTTTTTCGGGTCATGTTTAATGGACCCGGGTCATGTTTAAGGACCCATGAGCTCTTAGTAGGAGAGCAAGTAGCTTAGTCAAGAAGTGTTTAGGTTTTTTAGTACTTTTATCATAGTTTGAACAGCCCAATGGGCTAAGTGTTCGAAGTGGTCTGTCCGGTCCGGAGGCCTTGGTCTGATCTGTCCCTGTCCGGGGAGTAAGCAGAATTCGGACTCATCAGGAGCCCCTTTTTTAGGTGTTTGTCCAAATACTTTTGTCAAAAACCTGAAAAACAGTCCGATGTCAGGGGTAGTTTTTTCTGGACAGGTCTCTCAACTTGGGCTATGGCTTTATCCGGACTGATAAAGCTTTGTGAATTCAAACAGTTTTTTTGCCAGAGTTTATGGGACACGTGTCGCTTTTCGGTTGGTTACTTCAACCGTTTTTTCACTTTGAATTTCGAACCCACCTTCTTCGAAAAGCAACCTCTTTATTAAAGATGGTGACATCAGCGCCGTCTTTAATCATTACCAATCTTTTCGAATTCTCCTAGGAATCAAATTCCTTTTTCAGATTTACTATAAATTAAAACACTTTCTACTGTTTCACCATCACTCTCATTTTTACTCTGCAAATTCTTAAAGCTTTTTCTCTCCAAAACAAAACTTTACCCAGATTGTTTATGTTTACAGCGAGGAACGCTTTGATCGAATGTGGGTGGCTCAACCTCTCTGAACTAGAAAATGAGCAAAAGTTCGAAAGGGAAAGACGCATTGCAGCAGGATTACCCGTTTCGCCCATCGACAAGCCAGTGACTTCAGCCACAGAATCAGATCAAGATTCTTCTTCCTCAAAAGGCATCAAGCCGTAAAGGTTATTTCAAACCAATCTCTCCCCCATTATCTCAGGTTCTTCGGTTCAAGAATCGGAACCCGTTGTTGAGCCAGGTGTAACTGTTACCAGCTTCAAAAAACCCTCCCCCTTCTTAGCTATGGGGTCAGACACTGAAACCTCCCCTAACAAATTAGTTGACCGGAGAAAAGGCCGGCTGGTCAAGGGTCAGGCCTCTAAGAGTACTCCTTCAAAATCGGGTGCCAAAGACAGCAGCATTGAGTCAGAAGTGCCCATCAGAGCTCCTAAGGACAGACTGTCCGGTCCGAAGGGTAGTAGTCCAAGTCTTCGAAGAGAAACATCTGCATCAGAGCCCCAACCGGAGGCCAGAAACCAAGGAAACACTGAAGCTCAGCAGTCCGGAGACCAGGCTGAGCCAGATCTAAACCCTCCCCTTGCCACTACTATTGAAAACCCTTCATCAATCATGGAGGAAGTAATGGAGGACTCTATCGAAGAGGCTCCATTCGAGTCTGAGCCTTCCGGACAGACCAGTAGTGCTGTTGTTGCTAAAAAAGACAAAGGCAAAGAGAAGTTGTGCTTGAGGCATCCGGATCTGCCGGAGAGTCTTGAAGGAAGGGTGGGGCCTTGTTTTCACAAGGTCAACGTCAAGTACCTCCTTTCCCTGCAAAAGATTAACTACGCATTCATCCACACAGCTGAACTGGGCCGGATGCGTACGAAGTGGGGAATTCCGGAGTACGTGAAGATAAGGATCCCCATAAACCCAGAAACTCCCATGGACTGCAAATTGAGCAAAATTGTCATCTTCACGGAGCTGTTTAATTGGGGGCTCAGATTCCCCTTGGACCCAAAAATTGTCAGATACTTCCATCTGGTAAAGCTCTGTCCGAGCCAGTTGAGCCCCAATGCTTGGTACACCCTCATGTCCTGCATCATGGCTTCGAGGCTCTCCGGGATTCCTCTGCCAATGGAGGAGTTTGCTGCCGTGGCTAGTCTTTGCAGAAACCACCACATCCCCTTCTACCATTTCAATATGGGGGATAATTTCAAAGCTGTGGATGACTTGCTAGAGTCGGAGAGGAATTGGAGGACCCAGTTTCTGTTTGTTAGTGGTGCTTGGGAGAATGGGAAGAAGATCAAGTCCGGAGTCAACCCAAGTCTTCTCACAAGCAGGTGGAGGAGTGACCGTAAGTTTCCTACTTTATTTTTGTCTTTTTTTAAATCAAGTTCGTTTAAACTAATTTGTCTTATATTTGCCTTAGCAGTATTGCCCAAGGATTTCAGTGACCACTTGAAAACCGGGCAGACCACTTGCACTAAGATCAACTCTTGGGCTGCTGAGAAGTGGGGGAACCGGTTCCATGCTGCTTTCACGGGGGGCAACTTAGCAAGGTCTCACCTTTGGAACACCACAGGTCGGAGAGACTTAACATGGGAAGAGCTCACCACCCAGCCTCCTCCGGATGTAGTGCTCAAAAGGACGCATGAACCGGATGGGACACTTTACTTGCCAGGCCGGGCCAAGGCCCCGAGTAAGATGAAAGGAAAAAAGAAGGGCAAGAAAGTAGTGGGTGGAGCTAACTCTGCTGAAGTGGAGGAGGATGTTCCAACGCATCCGGAGGGGCCAGCCCCTAGTCAAATTGATGATGCTCTCTTTGCAGCGGTAGAGCAGGAGAGTGTTAGGCAAGAGGTTCACTCCCCAAATCCTCCAGGGCTTCCAAGAGAGACTGTAAACGGGGAGCTGAGAGAAAAGATAGGGAGGCCAAGAAGAAAAAGACCTCTAAGGGTGACGAACTCTCTCTCCGACTTCTGGAGCCTCTCCCCCAAGTTGACCCCACTGACCCAACACAAGAAGAGGAGATACCTGGCGACTTCCAAACCGATGAGGTCAAAGGGGGAGATCTTAGTATTGACGGTATGGACATCACTGATCTTGGTGGGCTTGGTGAGTATTTCATGAATCTTCCCAGAGATGATTTTGTCGGGCCTTATCTTCCTCCGAGCACTTCAAACTCAGTCACTTTTAATGGTAAGACCTTTACTGTTTCAAGTGAAAAAGATGTTATAACTCACTCTTTGTTAAGCAATGTTCAACCGGTGCTTACGTTGGAGAAGCAAGTTCAAAATCAGGCAGACATTATCAAAGACCTCAAGTCTAGCAAAGAGAGGCTGTCCGACGATCTTCTTACTGCCACTTTGAATGCTGCCACTCTAAAGGAAGAAAACGAAGAGTTGAAGAGAAACCAATAGGTGAGTACCACAAAAGTCACCACACTAGAGAACACTATCACAGAGCTCCGGGAGAAGCTCTCCGGACTAGAGAAAGATCTTGCCACCTCAAAAAGGGAGACCAAGGCCAAGGACCAAATTATCACCAACTTAACGAGTGACAAAATTGCACTTGAGAATACAGTATCTAAAGCTGCCGAGGAGAAAGCTGGTTTGCTAAGGGAGCAGGAGGCCAAAATCCAAGCCAAGATCGATGCTTATGCCAACAATATGATCGACACTCAAGAGCAAATGTATGCCAAGGTGAGATCAGACATGGTCCTGCTCTTCCATGAGAAGTTTCCGAAGAGGAACCTAGGGGATTTATGGCTTCATGTAAAGGTTGAAGACCTCCCATATCACACAATGGCTGAAGGCGACCGGTTTGGCTTCTCTAGTGCATCCTCATCCGACGACGGAGAAAACACCGGGGAGAGCCCAAACGAAGAGAAAGATGATCCTAAGGGGAAGAAGAAGGTAGATGAAGCTGAGCCATCTTCAAAGGCTCAGCCTTAATTTACGAATTACTTTTTTACTTTTCATATTATCTGAACTAAAGTCCTTGGAAGGCCAAGGCACTCTTTTTGTAAGTGTGTCCGGTATCTGACCGGATAGATCCTTTACTCTGTTTTGACAATTCGAAAGTCCTTGGAAGGCCAAGGCACTTAAGTTATTTTAATGAATACCCTTGTTTTGCACAATTCTCACCTTCTTTCATAGTCTGTTCCAATTTTGATAGCTATAGTTTAAATAGCCCTTAGTTATTTCATAGTGAGAGTGTTTAAATTCTCCGATGACGAATGTTTAAGTGGTCATCACTCTTTTATTTCAATCCGGATAGTGTGACAAAAGACAAAATTAAAACACTTCCTAAAATTTTCAAGAAGGCATCAAATTTTATTTAAAAGCCCGGACACCTCATTAAAACCTCCCCGTGCCACCAGGGAGGAAAGAGTATGCCCCAAAATATTTACATGGATGTTTAAACAAGTAAATCTTTACACAAATGATACTCCAAGTACATCTTGAGATGTTAGATATTCCAAGGGTGGGTCAAAACTCTTCCATCCTTGTCTTCTAGCCAATATGTTCCAGGTTTAAGTCTTTCAACAACCATATAAGATCCTTCCCAAGTTGGGGCCAATATTCCGAGCAGCTTTTCTTTAGTATGTAAGAAGAATTTCCTCAATACCTTGTCCCCCGGTTGAAAATCTCTTCTTTTAACTCTAGAAGCAAATCTGCTCCTCATTAAACCCTGATAGTGTGCAACTCTAAGGTGAGCTTTAACTCGTCTTTCTTCTATTAGGTCGAGTTGACTTCTGATTGCCACTTCGTTAGCGCATTCAGAGAAGTTGTGAACACGAAATGATGGGAGAGTTGCTTCTATGGGAGCTATTGCGTCCATCCCATAGACCAAAGCAAAGGGTGACTCCTGTGTTGCAGCCCCAGGTGTTGTCCGGTAGGCCCACAAAACTTCTTGTAAATAGTTAGGCCACTTCCCAGCAGCCCCTTCCAAATTATTCTTTAAACCATACAATATAGTTCTGTTTTCCACTTCAACTTGACCATTTTCTTGTGGGTGGAAAGGTGAAGAGCAACAATGTTGGATACCCCTTGAGGCACAAAAACTCTCCATTTCCTTATTGTCGAACTATGGCCTATTGTCGAACTATGGCCCATTGTCCGTTGTTAACTTTGATGTTGTTCCTGCTAGAGGGGCTGCTTCAATCCACTTCGAAAAGTAATCTATAGCAACAATTATAGTTTTGCGCCCTCCGGACGCCATAGGGAGAGGCCCCACTAAATCCAACCCCCAACGAGCAAAATGTATAGGCTCCGAGATTGACTCTAAAGGAATGGCTGGGACATGAATTTCATTGCTGTATCTCTGGCATGGGTCACACCTTCTCACCAGTTCTTTAGAATCCTGCATGATGGATGGCCAGTAGTAGCCAGCCAATAAAACTCTCCTCGTTAAAGCCCTGAATCCACAATGAGCTGACCCCTCACCATCACGTAATTCGGAGAGGACTACTTGAGACTCATCATCCCTTAAACAGCGCAAAAGAGGTTTACTGTAAGACTTTTTATACAAAATGTCTCTCAGTATGATAAAACCACGAGCCTTGTGTTTCAATTTTCTTGCCAGTGATTTATCCGGAGGCACGATGCCGTCAGAGAGGTATTGCAGGAGATGAAATCTCCAATCCTGAGGTTGTTTCACCTGTACTTCAAAAATTTCTTCTTCTTTACCCATATTAAGTTGAATGGAGGGGCTCTCCAACACATGGATCCATGGATATGACTCAGTGTATGCTATGGTTGCCAATGAATCTGCCAACTCATTTTCTATCCGTGGTATATGCTCATAAATAATGCTTTTAAACTTGAGTGCTTCATTCTTAAGAAGGAGTAAATACTTCACAAGATGCTCCTTTTTAGCCACAGATTGACCCTAGGCATGGTGGATAAGAAGCTGGGAGTCACTCAGTAGCTTGACCCGCTTAGCCCCACAAATATAGGCTAACTTTAAACCAGCTATAGCCATTTCGTACTCGGACTCATTATTGGAAGCCCTGAAAGCAAAACATATAGCCTGGTACATTTTGTCACCATATGGAGAAGTCAAACACACCCTGCACCACATCCCATAGTGCTGGATCCACCATCCGTTCGGACGACCCATACCTTTTTGCCTTTCACCTCTGTAGCCTGCTCCGAATCTTTGTCGGAGTGAAATTCAACCAAAAAATCAGCCACAGCTTGGGCCTTGACTACTGTTCGAGGAGCAAAATCTATTTTGAAATCCCCCAATTCTACTGACCACTTAGTCATCCTACTTGAAATATCTGCCTTTTGGAGGACATTCTTCAAGGGAAAAGAAGTCCGGACGACGATTGGATGAGCCTGGAAATAAGGCCTCATCTTTCTTGCAGCTATTACCAGGGCTAATGCTAACTTTTCGAGTTTCAAATAACGCTTTTCTGCATCTATCAAACTTTTGCTGATGTAGTACACTGGATGGGGGTAATTATCCACTTCTCTCACCAACACAGCACTGATGGCACAACTTGAAACTGCAAAATATACGAAGAGTGTCTCCCCATCAACAAGTTTAAACAAGGTTTTGGGGGAGGGCAGGTGCTTCTTGATCTCATTGAAAGCCTCATCACATTGTAAGGTCCAATTGAATCCCTTTGCACCCTTCAAGGTTTGAAAAAACGGGGCGCACCTGTCCGAAGACCTCGAGATAAATCTGTTTAAAGCAGCTAACCTCCCCGTTAGCCGTTGTACTTGTTTAATATTTCGAGGAGGATCCATTTGGAATAGAGCGTTAAGCTGGTCCGGATCGGGCTGTATCCCATGCTCACTTATAATATAGCCTAGAAACTTCCCGGATTGCACTCCGAACACACATTTTTCTGGATTTAACTTCAAATTCACTTTCACCAAGTTGGTAAACGTTTCTTGGAGGTCAGCCAAGTGAAATTGCTCATCCACACTTTTTACCATCATGTCATCGATGTATACTTCTATATTCCTTCCAATCTGATCGGCAAAGGCTTTGTTCACCAATCTCTGATAAGTAGCTCCAGCATTTTTCAATCCAAATAGCATCACCTTGTAGCAATGAAGACCCCTATCATGACAAATGTGGTATGCTCTTGATCCTTCAGATCCACTTGGATCTGATTGTATCCGGAGAAAGCATCCACAAAGGATAACAACTTATTCCCAGAGGTGGAGTATACTAATTGGTCAATCCGGGGAACTGGATACAAATCTTTTGGGCAAGCTCTATTGAGATCTGTGAAGTCAATGCACATGCGCCACTTGCCATTTTTCTTTTTTACCAGGACCGGATTGGCAGTCCACAAAGGATATTGGGACTCCTTGATATGCCCCATCTTTGTGAGCCTGTCAACCTCTTGTACAATAACATCAGCCTTTTCTTTGGAAAAAGCCCTTCTCTTTTGAACCACTGGTGCTATGTCTTTCCGGACGGATAAGTGATGTGATAATACATTTGCTGGAACCCCAGTAACATCAGCATTGCACCAAGCAAAAATGTGCTGATGGCTTCTCAAAATTTTTAGCATCTCACTTTTCAGACCGGGTGGCATTTTAGACCCTATCTTGATGCTGTTTCCTTCTTCTAAATAATGAGTCTCTACCTCTTCAACTGGTATTAACACTCCAAGGGTCTCTCTGGGGTCATCAATTTCACCCTCATGCCCAGAAAGCCCTTCAAATTGCTATTGCTCGTTGATACGAACCACCCCCAACGTCCGGGGAGCCAGGGCTGTAACATAACATTCTCTTGCAACCTTTTGACTGCTCCGGACAACTCCCACTTGTCCCTGAACAACATATTTCAAACATTGGTGGATTGTTGAAGCCATTGCATGCATCCTAGAGAGCCAAGACCTCCATAAAATAGCATTATATCAAGTGGGACAATCCACCACAATAAAAAGTATCCTGACCATCTTCTTGAAAGGGCCCTTGCCCAACAAAACTTCTTCTTCGAACTCTCCGATCACCTCTGCTGAGCTGCCAGTAAAGCCCACAATTGATCTATCTGAACTCTAAATTATAGCTGGATTTTTCATTCTCTTCTATGTGGTTAAGAAAAGGATATTGGCTGAGCTTCCAGTATCCACCAAAATTCGTCTTATGTCATTGTCCCCAATAGATGCTCCTATGACAACAACATCTTCATGAGGGCCAGCTATATCTCTTAAATCATCTTCATCAAAAACAATGAAGGGGACTGGAATTTGTGATTGATATGAAGTCATGCCTCCTTCTAGCTGGGTGGCCAAAGTATGAACGTGCCTCTTCCTCGAAGAAGCAGTAGGAGCTGTCATAGTATCTCCTCCGAAAATTGTCAGTGACTCAAAAAACTTGATGAGCCCGGAGACCGTTCTAGAAGATTCTTCAATTGTACCCACTCTATTTCGTGTTGGATCAGGATCCAAGTATTCAGATTCCACATCAAACCTCTCGATTATAACCATGGCTCCCTCCGGAGCAACATTACTTGGACCAACCCAGTGAGTATTGTCAGGCCTGTTACCTCCTCTTCTTTTGACATAAGCCCCCAGCTTTCCCCTTTCAATCAAATTTTGAAATTCTTGCTTCAAAGCTATACAATCATCAATGGTATGGCCAATATCATTGTGATATTGGCAGAAAGAGTTATTGCGATGTTCTCTAGGAGATTGTAGTGTGGCCGGTCTTCTATAGTGCACATCTTCCTTTGTTTTATCATAAATGGGGCCCACACTTTCTTTCAATTCTGCGAACCACTCCGGTTGGACCCAAGGACCTCTCTTGTTTCTGGATTGCTGACTCTGAGCAGGAGCAGCTGGCTGAGACTGAGCTTTGGCCCTACCATGCCCCTGTCTGGTCTCTTTTGCCTTGTTCCCGGACTGATTCTGATTGGGATTTGGTGCCACCGGGGTAGACCTCACCTGCCTGTGCACCCTGGTTTTCTTTGTTTCATCAATGTTAATCTGTTTTCCAACCTGATTCAGCAACCCTCCCCAAGTCATGGCCTTCTTTCTGGTCACTGAATCAGCCAAATTGCCAGGGTTCAAGCCCTGTCTTAAGGATGCTATTGCCACTTGCTCGAAGCAATCAGCCAACCCATTCTTGGTGTTCACAAAACGACTTATATATTCTTTTAAGGATTCATTTGGCTCCTGGGCACAATGGATTATTGTATCTCCATTTCCCTTTAGTTCTTTACTCCCAACGAACTTCCTTCGAAAGGCCACCCAAAAGGTATCGAAATTCTTGATACAGCCTTGTGGTAGGCTATTATACCATTTTAGAGCACTCCCCGTAAATGATTGGGAGAATGCTCTACAAAGTAACTTATCATCGTCATCAAAGTTCATCATGAAGTTTTTAAATTGTTCCAAATGGTTGTCCGGATCAGTACTGCCATCGTACTTTTCCATTTTGGTGCTGTCAAACCTCTTAGGGAGGTTTCCGGATAGAATTTTGGAAGATAATGGAGATTGCCTCCAATTTCTGCCATGACTGAACACAGTATCCTCATTGGGAGTAGTAAAGATACCTTGTTCATCGTGGAAAGCGAAAGGATGCATCAGCATCCGGTCCACATGCCTCCGGCTATGAGATGATCCTTTACCAATATTCTTCTTCATCTTTCCATGTCTATCCCTTTTCCTTGAGTATTTTTTGATCTGTTTTTGCTTCTTTTTAGTTCGACCCTTATCGCTGCAAGAGGATAAGGATTCTTCAACTCCTTCATCATCCGAAGAGCTATCAGACGACTCTGAGCCTGAGTCAGAGCTCTCCACTGGCTTAGACCGGTGAGATTTTTTGGAGCTGGCATGAGTCTTTTTGGTACTCACATGAGTCTTTGAAGGCTCATGCTCTCTGGGGTTATCGGTGTGATGAGCAACCGACGCTTTTGACTTTTCTTTCATGCCCATCTTAGCCTTTTCTGCCCTCAAATCTTCTATTTCACCCTTTAACCTATCACGCTCCTCGATAGTGTACTCATCGTTTTCACCCACCACTTCGAGCAAAGCTGGTGGTACTTACGGGGCGTCCGGATTCATTTAGACTGACTTTTCTTGCTAGTTTCGAATGCTTGATTTAGGCACCTTCTCCTCCCACTGTGGTCGCCAATTTGGTGTGGTTAATTATCGTTTGAGGGTAAATTTTTAATTTGTTCGGAGTTTTGTGGAAGTATATGGGTGTTTAAGATTTAGAGTATAAAGTAGAGGGAGAATTAAGCAGCCTGGTTGTATTTAATTTTCATTACCCACATTTAATGCAGGTGGTTGGGTATTTATACCCTTACACTTGGGCTTTATGGGTTTTCGGGGTCATGTTTAATGGACCCGGGGCATGTGTAAAGACCCATGAGCTCTTAGTAGGAGAGCAAGTAGCTTAGTCAAGAAGTGTTTAGGTTTTTTAGTACTTTTATCATAGTTCGAGCAGTCCAATGGGCTAAGTGTTCGAAGTGGTATGTCCGGTCCGGAGGCCTTCGTCTGATCTGTCCCTGTCCGTGGAGTAAGCAGAATTCGGACTCATCATATTTGGATGCTGGATAACTAAAAGATTCTTCATTTGCTTATAAGATGATAAAAACAAAATATTTTCTGAACTACTAGTATCAATCAAGATTCGTCGGATTTCATTGCCTTCAATAGACGATCCTATTACCACAACATCTGCATGAGGACCCAAAATTTATGTTAAGTCATCTTCATCAAAGACAATGAAAAAGACAGGGATCTGGTAGAGATGTGTGGACATGTTTTTTCTAGTTTAGTGGTTATACTGTTCACATGTCTTTTCCTGGAGTAACTTAAGGATACAGTCACAGTATGTCTCCCAAAAATGGTTAAAGATTCAAAATAGTTGCACAAATCACTATTTTTTCTACTATTACCCCAACTTGATTCCGATATGGATCGGGGTCTAAGATTCTAAATCTATATCAAATCGCTCCACCATCACCATAGCATTCTCTTGTTTGGACGTTTTCTCATAGTTTGTCTTTGAACATTTGGTAATGTAGCGTGTGTTATACTTACACTAGGTTGGGCACGCGTATTAGCTTGCATCTTACCCCTTTTTTTTTAAAAAAAACAAACAGCTTCCTACTTTCAAACAGTGTTTGTACTTTTTGTTTTAAGGCAATGAAATTTTGGGTGTCATAGCCCACATCATTATGATATCTACAAAAGTGAGTGTTCTGATTTTCTCTTGGAGATTAAATTTGTGCCGGCCTTCAGAAATGCACAACATTCTTAGTTCTGTTATAAATAGTGGCCACATTTTCACTCAATTCAGAAAACCATTCAGGTTGGACCCACTACTCCTTCTTGGTCTAGATGGTTGTCCCTGATTTGACTGACTTTATCTAGGTCGATGTGAACCTTCTCCGTAATCTTTAGGCCGGTAGTTGACTGTGGCTGAGTATTGACTTGTGGGATAGAAGTTTTTGGAACAAAACTATTTTGGAACGATACTCTATAATTTTTGGTTTCCTCCACTGTGGTTTTCTTTTCGACCTGATTCAATAGTCCCCCATAAGTCATAGCTTTTTTTCTGAATTACTCAATCAGCCAAGTCAATAGGCATTAAACCTTGCCATAAAGAAGTGATGACTACTTGCTCAAAACAATCAGCAAATCTATTTTTTATGTTTACAAAATGGTTGATGTAGTCTTTTAATGATGTATTCAGTTCTTTTGCATAATGAATGATAGTTGCACTATTCCCTTTAAGCTCTTTACTTCCCACAAACCACTTCTAAAAAGTCATCCAAAACATATCAAAAAAATTTAATAGATCCCTGTGGTAAATAGTTAAACCATTTTAATGCAATACCTTTGGAAGTTTACGAGAAGGCTCGACATAATAGCTTATCGACATCATCAAAGGTCGTCATGAAATTTTTAAGCTGTTCAAGGTGATTCTCATGATCCTTGTTTCCATCGTATTTCTCCATTTTCGAGCTATCAAACCACATTGGTAGATGTCCAGAGAGAATCTTTGAAGATAAAGGTGACTGTCTCTAGTTATGACTTCGGCTAAACATGTGATCCTCATCAAGAGTGGCAAAAATACATGGTTCGGACTGGACAACAAACTGATCAACTAACAAATGATCAATGTCATGATCTACTGATCCATTTACTTTCCCTTGATATTTTTTCTTTTTCCCTTTACCATTTCTATCCATTTTATTTGAATATTTTTTAGATAACTTTTTTTTTTATTCCGACGAACATGGTCACTGCTTAATGAGGAAAAAGAAATATCTGAGTCAGATTCTATGGTTAAATTTCCAGCATAATCTGATGTATTCATTAATTGCTTAGTCCGATGTTCCTATTTAGAACCTGTGTGAGCCTTTGGGGATTGATTACTTTCACTTTATTTGTTGTTGTTACCAGGATTATCTGTAATAATACATCCCACATCAATCCTCCCTATTAATTCTTTTTCAACTTGTCTTTAGGCTCTCAAAGTTTTAATCTCAACCCTCCACTGATCACGCTCCTCTTGCATGGTTTGTATTTCCTTTGTATTATGATTAACATGTAATAGAGTAGCATGCTCATTATCACCTTGTATCCCCTCATTTTCAAGAGGTAGAACTTCTTGCATGTCGAGATCCATACCTCAAAGAACTCTGAAGTACGATCTGAAATTATGAAAAAAGGATAAAAAGTCGCCAATCTGGTGGTGATAAAATCTGATTGAGGGGTAATTTTAGAATATTTTTAGTTTCTATGGTCTTAAACTCTTATTAGAGAGTATGGATAAAAAGGATCTTAAGCACATGAGAAAAACATAAAACTAAAAACGCTTGGAGATGAAAAAAGTTTGATCTTAAGCACATGAGAAAAGTTAATATATTTTTTTGTAGGTTAATTTTACATACATATTGGAAAATATAACATATATAATGGGCATATGTGTTTATGTATTGTTTGGTTAACTTTTGTATAAGATATCGAAATTATGGTATGTAGTTTTCCCGAGTTTTAAAAGAACTATGAATATAAGTATCTTGGTTTTTTTATTGTTTTAAATATGCATATTCATACGCATGTTTTTTATGGATGAGACGTGGTCTGGTTTGGACGAGCTATGGTTGGTGTAGTCTATTTTTGGCTGAGGGTAATCTGGTAAAATGTTTAAATTTTTTTTTGATAATTTTAGTGGTGTTTTATATTTAGTGTGTAGAGTTAAAAGATAATTAAGCTGCCTCCTAGTATTAAATTCTGATCACCCTCATTAATGAAAGTGGTTTTGGTATTTATACTTTAATTACTGACCCATGGGCTTATTAGGTCGGGTTGTGAAACGAGGTCGAGTTTAAGGACCCATTAATCATATGGTTTTAAGTTGATTAGCAACTAGCTTAGTAAAAAATTAGTACATTTGTTCTGTTTGGATATCTGGTGTAGTAGTTTAGTCTGAATTGCCCATCGGATTTAATTATGGTATAGTGACTGAAAACTCTGAACTCATCAATAGCCCCTTTTAGGTCTTGCAAAATATTTTTGGAAGAGCTAAAACTCAAAAATTTAACACCAACTTTTTCTGATCTACGTGTATTGTCCGAACTGTAAAAGTCCCTTTTCACAAGTGACCATGTTCAAACTTTATCATAACTGATTTCTTATCTTAGAGTTCTAAGGGTTTTTCTCGAATCGTGGGACGCGTGTCAAGATCTAGTTCGACTCTCGAGCCATTTTTTCTCCTAGATTATCGCACTCACTAGTCTTCTAAAGTTACCTAGGTTCTAATCTTCACACATTATGTAGCCTTTAATCATTGCAAAAAACCGATCCATCTTCTCTTAGGTAACTGCTTCTTTTACTGCTATATATAAACTTTTCTACTGTTTCATTGTCTTCCACAATCAAATTTTCTTAGAGAGAAAGCTTAGTTCATCTTTAAATTTGTTCTTGAGACATATATGTTCACAGCCAGAAACTCCTTAGTTAAATGAGGTTGGTTGAACTTGTCAGAATTAGAGAGAGCACATAAAGTAGCGAGGGATAAACACATTGCTGCTGGTCTCCCTGCTTCTTCAAGTGAGATAGGTAATCAGCCAAACCAGAAAACCGATCAAGGGCCGTCTTCTTCAAAAAAGCCTAGAGCTATAAAACTTCTATTCACAACAGTACTTTCACCTCTCTCATCTGGTTCCTCAGTCCAAGAATCCCAAAACCTTTAACCCAAGGAAAACGCCATTTCTAGTGTCAAGAAACCCTCATCGTTCATTACAATGGGATTAGACACAGAAAAATAATCAGATAAGCGAAATCTTTGCAGGGTTACGTGTCAATCAAAAACCAAATCCACACCCACATCTTCAAAACCCTCCAGTTCTGAGGTTACAAAGGCTGTTCCACAAGTTAAAACGTCCGGACAACAGCCTCCACCAGATACTAGAATATCAGAAGCGTCGTCTAGACAACCTTCTGAACAACCATTTACAAAATCAACCGAACAACCACCACCAAAGGAGTCAGTACAGCCTCCTTCAAAAATATCTGAACAACCTTCCAAAGTGGTGGAAGAGAATATGGAGGATAGAATAAAGGAAGCTCCTTTCGAGGCTGAGGCGTCCGGTCAAACAGGGATACAACCTCAGATCGGAAAGGAAAAAAAAAGTGGGTATGACTCATCCGGACGCTCTTCCGGAGAGTTTGGAGGGCAAAATGGGTCCCTGTTTCAAGAAGGTAAGTGTCAAATACTTGGAGCCGCTTCAGAATATCAACTATGTGTAGACCCACACAACTGAGTTGGGTCGGATCTGCACTAAATGGGGGATCTCGGAGTCAGTAAAGGTGAGGATCCCCGTTACCCCAGAAACCCCAATAGAATGCAAATTGAATGAGGTGATAGTCTACACCGAAGTATTGAACTAAGGACTTTGGTTCCCTTTGGATCCAGATATTTTCAGATATTTTCATCTAATCAAGTTATGTCCTAGCCAACTGAGCCCCAACGCTTGGTACACCCTCCTAGCCCGCATCATGGCGTCCAGGCTGTCTAAGATTCCACTCCCGATCGAACAGTTTGCTGTTGTGGAAATCTTATGCAAGAACCATCGAATCCCCTTTTACCATTACAACATGGGGAATCATTTTAAAGTGGCGGATGACCTCCTAGAATCCGAAAATCCCTGGAGGATGCAGTTCCTCTTCATTAGTGGTACCTGGGAGAATGACAGGAAAATTAAGGCTGACACAAACCCAAGCCTTCTAACCAGTCGCTGGAAGAACACTAGTGAGTTCGTCTTACCTTTTTCTTTTATCTTTTAATTTTAATTTTCTAAATTTGACTAACTGATATTTCACCCATTTCTACCAAAGGAGTTCTTGGACTATCTAGAGGCTGGGCAGAATACTTGTGCCAAGTTAAATGTTTGGGATTCAGAGAACTGGGGGAATGCCTTTCACAATTGCTTTAAGTCAGGAAATTTTGTAAGATCTCACCTGTGGAACACCACAGGCAGAAGAGATCTACATGGGAAGAGTTAACCATCCTTCTCCCTACTGATGTGATTCTCAAGAGGATAGAAGCTAAGGATGCCAAGTTGTATCTGCCTTCCAGGGCCAAAGCCCCTGGAAAAATGAAGAATAAGAAAAGGAAGGCCACAACAGACCTAGGTGAAACAACTACAGAGGGAACCGGTTCGGAGAACCGGGGAGGCATCAATGTGGCTTTGCTAAAAGCAGTGGAGGTAACTGTAAAGGAAGCTGGAGGGTCAAAGAATCCACCAAGGCCTTCTAAGAAAGACAAAAAGTGCAAGGCCAACAACGATGAGAAGACTGCCAAGAAAAAGAAGGTCACTCTGGCAGCAGAGATAATCTTTCGCCCAACAGAAGTCCCTCCACCAGCTCTTACCGACCCCACCTTTCAGGAGGAAATTCCAACTGACCTCCAGTCCAGACAGATTGCTGGTGATGGAAATAATGAGGTGGACCTTGAAGCCTTTCAAGACATTAATATCTACTTTAATGATCTGGAGAAAGATGACTTTCCAGGTTCTTACTGCCCTTCCAGCTCTTTTTACAGGGTAACTTATAATTGGAAGTCCTTCTCTATATCCGGAGAACGAGACACCTTGAGCCACGTCCTCCTAGGCTACATCCGACCAGTACTCGACCTGAAAAGGCAATTAAAAACTCAAACAGACACCATTAATTCTCTAACTACTGACAAACAAAACATGTCAGATAATCTTCTTAGTGCTCAACAAAGAATAGAGGTACTGAAGAAGGAAAAAAGAAGATTTTATGGCCAAGCTGATCGCATCAGAGGTGGCCAATACTGAGCTTCAAACCAAATACTCCAACCTGTAGACCTTTTCTTCACAAAACCTCACATCCTTGAAAGAGAAAATGAAGACTAAGGATGATGTTATTTAAACTTTATCCAATGGGAAAACCAAGTTGGAGAGTACTGTTCAAGAGAATATTGAAGAGAAGGAATCCCTGGAACGCCTACAAAAACAAGCTGTTGCCGACGGTATAGAGAAGTATGCCAACGATGTGGTGGACTCCCTAAGGAAGAGAGATGACGGAATCAAATCCGATATGGTGTTGCTGTTTCATGACACCTTTCCTAAGAAGACCCTTGGTCCCTTATGGAAATATGTAGAGTATGAGGACATCCCATTCCATACTCTATGAGACGGCGACAAACGCAACTAGTATAATATATTCTGCAACTAGTGCTGATGAAGGAACGGGTGAGAGTTCAAGTACTTAACTCAAAAGTCCCAAGAAAGATTGTGGTGAAGAGAAATCTGAAGGGAACAAGCCCTAAGGTTTTATTATGTAATTTTTACTTATTGAAACACTAAATTCCTTGGATGGCCAAGGCATCTTTTGTACTACTGGTCGGTTGGAGTCCGATCAGGTTTAATTATTCAATTTTCCTTCTGTTTAATAGTTTGTTTAAATCTTTCATGGCTAATGTTTAAGTAACCCCTAGAATTTCAGAAGTGTTGAATCGAGAGTCTCCAATATCTCCGATCACTTGCGTTTAATAATTGTGACCAAATGTTAAACATATTTGATAAACCCAAGAAAGCCTGAGAGCCGGGGTGTTAAATAAGAAATTTTACATTTGAATTAAATTGAAACAAAATCAAACCAAACTTTTGAAAAAAGCATCATATATTATTGAAAGATTCAGACACCTCATTAAAACCTCCCCGCGCCACCAGGGTAGGAAAGAGTATGCCCTATAATATTTACACTGGTATTTATCAAGTAAATATTTACACAAAAACTTTATTCTAAATATAACATGAGATGCTTAACATTCCATGGATGCTTTAGAGCCCTTCCTTCTTCGTCTTGGAGCCTATATGTCCCCGGTTTAACCTTTTTACAGACTATATAAGGGCCTTCACAGTTTGGAGCCAGTTTACCGAACTACTTTTCCTTAGTATACAAAAAGACTTTTCTTAAAACTTTATCTTCTGTTTTAAAATCTCTTCTTTTGACTTTGGAAGCAAACGTGCTCCTCATCAAGCCTTAGTAGTGTGTTGTTCTCAAATGTGCTTTAACCTTTTTTTCTTATATTAAGTCCAACTGATTTCTGACTGCTACATCATTAGCCCGCTCATAATAGTTTTGGATTATGTGTGATGGTAAAGTAGCCTCCATGGGAGTAATTGCATCCATCATATACACCAAAGCAAAAGGAGATTCTTGTGTGGTAGCCCAAAGAATAGTTCGATATGCCCACAATACTTCTTATAAATAACTTTGCCATTTTGCTGCAGCTCCCTCCAAGTTCTTCTTTAATCCGAACAAGATGGTTCTATTTGCAACCTCAACTTTGCCATTTGCTTGAGGGTGGAAATGAGAAGAAAAACAATAATGAATCTCTCTAGATGTGCAAAAGGCTTCCATGTCTTTGTTGTCAAATTGTGTCCCATTGTCTGTAGTAATCTTCCGAGGAACCCCAAATCTACAGCATATGCTGGATATAATGAACTTAATAACAGCTTTCGATGTGGTTCCAGTCAAAGGAGCTGCTTCTATCCACTTAGAGAAATAATCAATGGCGACTATTATAGTTCTGCACCCACCGGATGCCATAGGAAGAGGCCTAACTAAATCCATCCCCTACCTGGCAAAGAGTATTGGTTTAGAAATAAAGTTCATAGGTACCGCTGGCACATGAATTTCATTCTAATATTTTTGACATGGATCACACTTCTTCACTATTTCTTTAGCATCTGCCATTATGGTCGGCCAATAATATCCGGGTAACAAAACTCTTTGGGTCAGTGCTCTGTAACCCTGAATCCAAAGAATATAGCTTGATACATTTTATCACCATATGGGGAAGTTAAGCAGATTCTAGCTCCACAACCCATAGTGCTTGATCCACCATTAGTTCGAACCACCCATTCCTTTTTTAAATCACTTTCTGAATTTTGTCCAGAATATCTGTCAACATGAAATTCTACAATGAATTCAGCCACCGATTGAGCTTTAATTATCGTTCGGAAGGGCAAAGTCAATATCGTAATCACCCAATTCCACTAACCACTTGGTCATTCTACTTGATATGTCAGCCTTTCGAAGAACATTCTGTAATGGGAAAGACGTTCGGAAAACAATAGAATGAGCTTGGAAGTATGGTCTCATTTTTCTTGATGTAATTACTAAGGCCAGTGCCAACTTTTCCAACCTCAAGTATCTTCTTTCAGCATCTAGTAAACTCTTACTGATGTAGTAAACCGGACGAGGATAATTTTCCACTTCCCTTGCTAGGACAACACTTATAGCGCACTCTGATACAGCTAGATTCACATAACGTTTTTCTCCCTGAACAGGTTTGAAAAGAGTTTTGGGTGAAGACAAATGCTTCTTTATTTCAATAAAATCTTGGTCGCACTGTGGGGACCAATTGAAGTCTTTGGCATTTCTCAATACTTGGAAAAACGGAACGCACTTATCCGATGACCTTGAAATAAATATGTTCAATGCAGCCAACCTACATGTGAGCCTTTGAACTTCTTTAACATTTCGAGGAGGGTCCATTGCTAATAAGACATTAAGCTGATCCGGATCAGGCTGGATTCCTTTCTCACTTATTATGTAGCCCAAGCAATTTCCAGATCGGACCCTAAACACACGCTTCTCAGGACTTAACTTCAAATTTATAGTTTCTAAATTGGAAAATGTCTCTTGAAGGTCATATATGTGTAAATCTTCCTCCAAGATTTTGACCATCATGTCATCTATGTAGACTTCCATGTTCCTGCCAATCTGATTAGCAAAAGTTTTATTCACCAGCCTCTGATAAGTGGCCCCAAAAATTTTCAACCCGAAAGGTATCACCTTGTAACAATGAAGACCTCTATCTGTGATGAAAGTAGTGTGATCCTGATCCTTCAGATCCGCATGTATATGGTTATATCCTGAGAAGACATCCATGAAGGACAACAATTTATTTCCAGATGTAGAATCCACCAACTGATCTATCCGAGGATGATAAATATCCTAAGGGCATGCCCTATTGAGGTCAATGAAATCAATACACATACACCACTTTCGAGTTATTTTTCTTGGCTAACACAGGATTGGCAGTCCACAAAGGATACTGGG
Source organism: Limnanthes douglasii subsp. nivea (assembly GCA_036936605.1). NCBI lineage: Eukaryota > Viridiplantae > Streptophyta > Magnoliopsida > Brassicales > Limnanthaceae > Limnanthes > Limnanthes douglasii. Next base: position 170,668,185 of record JAUPFV010000003.1, read on the forward strand.
ATTCTTTAATATGACCCATTTTGGTCGACCGGTCAACTTATTGAACAATTACATTTGTTTTTCCTTGGAAAAAGATCTCCTCTTTTGTACCATGGGTGCAACATCACCCCAGATAGAAAACTTATGTGAAATAACATTTGCTGATACTCCGGTTATATCATTGTTGCACCATGCAAACACATGTTGATTATCCGTAAAAAAAGATAACAACTTATGCTTCAACTCTGGCGCTAATTTGGAACCAAACTTAGCATTCTTGCCTTCCGCGAGGGAGTGAGTTTCAACTTCTTCAATAGGTATTATAACATTGGGAGCCTCTCTGGGATCATCAATCTCACTCTCCTCAGTAGAAGGCAAATCTTTATTAATCCAGACTGCCCCTAATGTTTAAGGAGTAAGAGTTGTTGCATAGCAGTCTCTTGCTATCTTTTAACTACTCCGGACAATGCATACTTGCCCCTGAACCGCATATTTTAAGCAATGATGTACTGTAGAGGGCACAACATGCATTATGGAAAGCCAAGACCTCCCAAAAATTGCATTGTATGATGTGTGGCAATCCACCACAACAAATAGTACTCTTACCATCTTTTTAAAAGGCCCCTTGCCCAACAACACTTCCTCTTCGAATTCCCCAACTACATCTGCAGAGCTCCCCGATAAGCCTACAATGGTTATGTTCGAACGTTGAATAATTGCCGGATTCCTCATTTTCTTATAGGAGCTTAGAAATAGAATGTTTGCTGAAGCCTGTATCAATCAAAATTCGGCGTATATCATTTCCCCCTATAGAAGCTCCTATAACCACTGCGTCCTCATGAGGTCCTGCAATATCCGTCAGGTCGTCTTCATCAAAGAATATGAATAGGAAAAGGGACTGGCATTGATGGGAAGACATCCCTCCTTCTAACCGTGTAGCCAAATTATGAACATGCCTCTTCTTTGATGAAGTGGTAGGTGCAGTTACAGTATCTCCTCCAAAAATGGTTAATGATTCGAAGAAGCTGATCAGTCCGGAAGCTGTCTTAGTTTACTCTGTTATCACCCCCCTTATTTCGATCTGGTTCTGGATCCAGATACTCAGAGTCTACATCAAATCTTTTAAGGATCACCATCGAACCCTCTTGAGCAGACGTTCCAGGATTGTTTGAATGACCTGTCTGGGAAGTATTATTCTGCGCATTATCCGGTCTGTTTCCACTTCTCCTTTTAACATAGGCTCCCAACTTGCCCCTCTCAATAAGTTTTTAGACCTATTGTTTCAATGTTATGCAATCCCGGGTATCATGGCCTATATTATTGTGATATTAGAAAAAAGAAGTGTCCCGGTTCTCTCTGGAAGACTACAATATTGCCGGCTTTCAAAAGTGTACTTCATTCTTGGTTTTATCATAGATTATGGCTACATTTTCCCTCAATTTGACGAACCATTCAGGATGGACCCAGCGACCCCTCTTACTTCTGGTTTGTTGGGTTTGGGTTTGGTTGGATTGACTTTTCTTAGACCGGTTAGACCCTTGTCCGGTCTCCTTTGCCCTGCAACCAGATTGGTTAGTGGTTGGATGAGCTGTTGTATTGGTGGACCTCACCTGATGGTACACCCTTGTTTTTTTGGTTTCTTCTACATTGATCTATTTTCCCACTTGGTTCAATAAACCACCCCAAGTCATAGCCTTCTTCCGAGTCACAGAAGCAACTAAATTCTCAGGATTCGATCCTTGCCTAAGGGAAGCAATTGCCACATGCTCAAAGAAATCTGCTAGCCCATTCTTTATATTCACGAAATGACTTATGTAATCTTTCAAGGACTCATTTGGTTCCTGTGCACAATGGATAATGGTGTCCCCATTACCATTCATTTTCTTACTCCCATCAAATTGCCTCCGGAAGGCACCCCAAAATGTATCAAAGTTTCTAGTACATCCCTAGGGTAAACTATTATATTATTTAAGAATGTTCCCCGTAAAAGTTTAAGAAAGCTCTGCACAAAAGCTTATCATCGTCATCAAAGTTCATCATGAAGTTTTTGAATTGTTCCAGATGGTTGTCCGGATCTCGACTCCCATCATATTTCTCCATCTTGGAGCTATCAAACCTGTTAGAAAGATGTCCGGAGATTATTTTTACGGACAAAGGCCATTGCCTCCAGTTCTTATTGCGACTGAAAATAATATCTTTATTAGGAGTTGCAAAAATACATGGTTCGGACTGAAAGGCAAAGGGATCAATCAATAATTTGTCAACATGCTTGTGAGATTATCCTTTACCGTGGTTCCTCTTGAGCCTACCATGTCTGCCCCTCTTCCTCGAATGGTTTCTAGTAACCTCATCTTTTTTCTAGATCTTCCTTCATCATTGCTTGAAGATAATGATTCTTTAAGTTCTGCCTCATTTGAGGAACTGCTGGGGGACTCAGATCTAAAAATCTCACCAGTTTTAAACCGATATATTTTCTTTGAGCTGAGGTGAGTCTTCAAAGATTGCTCATTTTCCCCAGGATTGTTAGTGTAGTGAAGTACTGACGTTTCAGATTTCTCTTTGATGCTTTTTTCTGTTTGTTTTATGGCCCTTAACGCCTCTATTTCAGCCCTCAGCTGGTCTTGCTGCTTGATGGTTTACTCCTTATTTTCTTTTGCACCTTCCACCTCCAGGGGTGGAGTATTTTGGCCATTCAGATCCATCCAAACTGCTTCACTCATTGGTTTTGAATGTAAAACTCAGGCACCGTCACCTCCCACTGTGGTCGCCAATTTGGTGTGGTCTATTTTTGGCTGAGGGTAATCTGGTAAAGTATTTAAAAATTGTTTTGATAATTTTGGTGGTGTTTTGTGTTTAGTATGTAGAGTAGAGAGATAATTAAGCTGCCTCCTACTATTAAATTCTGATTACCCTCATTAATGAAAGTGGTTGGGGTATTTATACTTTAATTACTCACCCATGGGCTTATTGGGTCAGGTTGTGAAACCGGGTCGAGTTTAAGGACCCATTAGTCATATGGTTTTAAGTTTACTAGAACCTACCTTAGTCAAAAGTTAGTACATTTGTCCTATTCGGATATTTGGTAAAGTAGTTTAGTCTGAATTTCCCTTCAGATTTAATTATGACATAGTGACTGAAAACTCAGAACTCATCAATGGTCATGTGCCAATGTATCATTTGTGAATGATATGTGATTATGTGTGAACTAGTTATGATCTTGTGTGTATGTGTTATTTGTAGATGATGTATGGTCATATGTGGACACTATATGGTCATGTGTAAATGTATCCTGGATGGTTAATATTTGGTATTGTATGGACGAGTCGTGATTATGTGTTGACATATCTTTTGTGAATGGTGTGTGCTTTTATGTGTACGTGCCCTTTATAATGATACATGGTCCTCTTGTGCTCCTTTTATTGTGTATGTTAGAGTAAGAGCGCCATTTTTCAAAAATCGCCTATTAAAACTGCGAATTGTTTTTACACTTATTACTCAACCTCTCACTCCTGATATTATATAATATGGTTCTTTAGTTACTATTCATTCATATACTTTAATTGTTCCTTGCTAAAATTATCTCTTCTCAAGTATCCTTGATATATACTAAAACATTGGTTTATATCTCATATAGTTGTATGACTCACAATTTTTCATCCAACTCGTATGACATATTGACATGTTTTACTGATGTTACACCTCAGTTAGCAAGCTATCACATAGTAACAACAATTAAAACAAATGTTTTTAAATGATACTTAAAAAACAAGCAAACCTTACTATAACCTAATTAGCTAATAATCAGTTTCCTTACTAGAAACATGTTATCTTGTTGAATTTCAAGCTTTTACAAGATATACACACATGTAATATTGGTCCTTATAAGTGTACATTGAATACATTAAGGAACAAATAAGTATTTTAAATTAAAAACAAACCATATTGCATAAACAAATACACAAGTCCATGTTAGTGGTCAAAGAATTCTATTAAACCCATCATATTGATTATATATATAGTCTAGTCATCAAGGCCTCTACCATGAAAATTATACTAATCTTAGTCGTGTCTAAGCTAAATGTAAGGATATTTGATATCAATAACATCTTTTTAAATAGTGAATTAACCAAGTTAATATTTATTTCCAACTTACAGGCCTTGTGGACTTTGTTAAAATATAATGTGTATGTCCATTTGATAAGGCTATACATAGACTCAAACATGTTCTCATGGACTAATTTCACATATTAAAAAACACATTTCTTAAATAGATATTCTAAAAATTTGAAGTATATATTTCATTCATTTACTACAAGAGTACTACACGTATCATATATATCTAAAGATGTGTTGATGTCATTATAGACACTCATGATATATATGTTAGCCATCTTAGTTCATAAATATGAAGCAGTATGCAATATGAATTAATTTATATGAATTGAGATTTTATAGAGTGATACTAGAATGTACTTATCTGGAGAGAAGTATGTATGAAATATTCTTACTAACTATGCTATGAATTTAGTAAGACTATGTATAATTTATATTATTGTTGGTGGATCGTTATCCTTAACAAACGGACATCCTCTAATTGACCTTAAATTTTATGAAGGTATTATAGGAGTACTTCACTATCTTATATGTTTCTTGTAAATTAAATCAATTTATCCAAAATAAAATCAAAATAGATTTAGAAACAATAATAAATACTATACCATATTAAATGCACGATTACTTTAGGGATTTATATAAAAACATTATGATAAACCTACAACCTAGTAGATTTTATGCTATTTATAGGGTTAAGTATTTTGATAACCTTTGTTTGGTTATTGTTTATTGTATTTATTTTGGAGATTTGATGATATCTTGATCCTCAAAGAAGCAACATGTTATTACATGCAATTTTGTTACATTAATATGAATTATTATTTTTTATTACGTGTGTCTAATATTATATGGCGTGACAACAATGTCACTATCACTTTAACATCGAATCCCGCATTCCATGTCGGAATAAAACATATGTACATAATTGTGTGTTTTATTTGTGATAATATTTTTTATAAGTCCCTCAAAATTATTTACATTCCCTCCAATGATTAAATATCTGATTATCTTACCAAACCATCCATTCACTTGTGTTTTTGCTTCATGGGCTCAAAACTCGAGAACTTCGATCTCTCATTCAAATTTGTAGTAGAATGTTAGAGTAAAACCTAATACAATACTTTGTAAAATTGAAGAAATATAATTTTATCCCAAAAAAGCAAAAACGAGTTACAAACTAAGAGACCAAACTATTGGTTTATTAAAACCGAAATTACATTAAACTTAAATTAGAGAAATAATAATAAAAATTTCACTTTTGAAATTCAATTTTTTCTTATGAAATCACCTAAATGAGCGATAATCATATGATATTTTTTATAATTTTACCCGTAAAAATAAAAGAATCATGTCTCAATTGAAAAACAAAAAATATTAGAAATAATACTTTTATGGGTTTGATATAATTAGAGCTATATTGTGTAACACAATTGCAATAAAGTTTAGAAAAGAATTGAAAATAAATATTATATTAACTATTTATTTTTTACCTTTAAAATTTTAAATATGAGCAATATAATATTTTTTTTGAGTAATTGTTTTTTTTTAAAATTGAAATGTTTCCAAGTTCTCAATTGGTAGTATATACAACTGATAGGTTGAATTCTCAATTGAAAAATAAATATATAGTTGGCCAATTGAGAGCTTGAATGGTCTCACATGGTTATAAGTTTTTTATTAGTTTCTGAAGTTCATCAACTAATTTGGCTTTATATTTTTTTATTGGTCAAGTAGCGAACTTAAAAGTTTCACATGATTCATAGTTTTAATTGTTTCATTTTTAAGTTCTCAAATGATCCAGTTGTGAACTTTATTATTTTCTTTTATGCTTGATAGTTCTTCATTGGTCATAGTAAAGTAAAGTTGAAAACTTCAATTTTTTCACAATATTCATAGCTTTTAATTTTTTGTGTTAAAATTAATTAGAAAACAAATGATTTGATTTTTCTTACAAATCCTAACTTAACAATATAATCAAATTATTTTATTAAAATTGTAAACCTTTTATTATGAAAAATAGAATTAAAATACAAAACTAAAAAATACTAAAAATAATTCCATTTTATTATATAAAAAATAATATAAATTAATTAATAGAAACTTTCAATATCTATACAAACAAATAGTACACATCCTCATTTTTTCTAATAAGAATGAATTAATTCAAATAAAAAGAAAAATACTAAACAATGACCTTTATTACATAAGAGAATTAAACTGAGACCAAAAGCCCATAAGAAATTAGCTATTGAATTTAGAGATTGGTTTAGGCGTGATATGAAATTTCTATTTGGTTTAGAGCGCGCCACAGTCTTCCAAGTTTCGTCTCCCAAATCTTGAGTTTTTTGTGCCGCTTGAAGTTCTTTATCCTCTCCTTCATGTTTTTAAAGGAAGCACATTTATTATAGTAGTAGAAATTTATCATGAAAAAGCTCAGAAAATTTCGACATTCTCAAGGAAGCAATCAAACATAATAAGGTGAACTACCTGTTTTATATTTATTTTTTGCCAAACCTTTTTCTTTCTTTCACAAGGATGTAAGTAGTTAATAATTTGTTTTATAAAAATGTTTAAAATATCTTCATAAACAGGTTAAATGTTGCTCTACATGAGGTTGAAGGTCAAACTATTTTTTAAAAAATAACTTCGTGAAATAAAGTAAAGTATTATGAACTTAAGCCTCTCTTTGTTATCGTATGGTCCTTACGTGGGAGGTCCACGCACTCTAAGTGGTGAGCAATTTCTCATACCGATTTATATTCTAATTTTTATTAATGAAGACTAATAATAGTTTTTATATTTTTTATGAATTTAAAATATTTTTATTGTTTTAGGTTCATTAAGGGCTGACATACAATAATAAAGGTTCTTTGACAATCGAAACCAAAAATAGTCCTGCCAATGAAAAAAATAGTTAGAAAAACTCGAACATACCATCATGATCATTGATAGCCTCCAGACATATTAAAATGACTTGGGCATTAGTCCACTAATTATAAGGGCTAGATGAAGAAGAATAACTATTGAAAGTAAATACTCAAGATTCAAAAATTTAACAGGTTAAAGCTTAAAATAAGCAAACTAAAATTTTGTTATAGGTAAATGTCAAAGACTTCAAAATTGAACAATTTAATAACTTAAATAAGCAAACTATTTTTTTATTATTAGAAATTCAACCACCTTAAAATGAAGATTTGCAACTCTATTTATAGATTTTTTTTAAAGAGTAGAGTAAATGGATGAACGACAAGTGTAAATATGGACATGTAATATTCATATATGAAATAAATTGTTATAAATATTTACATTATAGAAAATTTATCTCTTAGCATTCAGGCATTTAAGTAATATTATAATATTGAACTAGAAGCTTATTGATTCTTCTTGAACCTTCTCGAATTATTTATTCTTTCTGAAGAATTTGTGTCACTTCATCATATTTTTAGTATCTTGGTATTGTTTTTACTAAATTCGTTAGTATCATCAACTTCAGCTCGTCTTTATACTTTGTCATTTCTTTATATCAACTCGTTTAATTTTCTGACCATATAAGGCTTCACTTTTCATAATATGTTCTTATCTGATATCAATCTGTATTACTTTTACCTCATATCTAATGAATATACCTTAGTGGGAATATAACCTTAACAAGGCTTCCACCAGAGTCTTCAAAAGAAGTTATACTTTTTGGAATGACTAACTTCTAAAAATAAGTATACGAGGTAACATCAAACTTTATTTTTAAAATTATCAAATTTATTTTATTTAAATTTTAAATCATAAATATGCACTCATTGTTATTATAATTTTTTCCCAGAACCATTGGACTTTATAAATAGAACTTGAAAGTTTGAGGGCCTATTACAAGCTTAAAAAATTCACACAAATTCAGAGTGAAATTACAACCGTCATTAACCAAACTTCATCTTCTCCACGCTTCCCACCTCAATACTCCTTTAGTTAAACACCATTATCTTCTCCATCAAAATTTCAGCTTCGAAACTCCATGGCTAAATCCCCAATTAACCTCACCCATCAATTTTCTTCAGAGAACCTGACATAACCTAACCCGATACTCTCCACGAAGACGATTGCTCTTAATTAATTTGGAGCATAATTGTGATTGAATCTAAAGTCCTTTTTTCCCAGCAAAACATGCTTAGCGACCCAATCCACAGCCTCGTTCTGCTCCCGATGGATATTTTTATCGTCATTTCAGAGCTTATCAGCTTCCTGCAGTAATTTAGCATAGGATCCAGAAACCAGACTGATTTTCCGCTTCTAATTAGAGTTACCAGCGTGCTTTAATCTACTTCGATATCAAGCTTCGCGATGTTCAGAGTTTTATATAATAGCAACCCATCGAAAAGAGCTCTGGTATCTGCTACCATTGCGAAGTTCTTCCCATAAATGTTTCCAAACCCGACGATTATGTTGGCCTCATGGTTTCTGATTACTCCTCCGCCACTGGACTCTCCAGAACCAAGAGAAGATCCGTCAGTGTTTAATTTGTACCGGTGAAGCTTGGGAGCAGACCATTGAAGCGAAATCGGAATCGTCTACTTCAGATGTTGAACATTGCAACCCAGAGAGTTAGCCACATTGACATCCTTTCCCCAATAATTTCTCTTGAGGATATTCGAGCTATTTAGCCTAGTTATTATTCGTATTACATAATCAATCAGAGAATCAGGAGTGGTGTAGAAATTCATATGCTTCTTTTGATTCCTCGTTCCTCAAATAGCCCAAGATATAATCGCAGGAATAATTGATCTTATACTGCATGATTTAATTGAGGACCAATATCAGGTACAAATTAAGTGATGCAATGTTATATTTCTGGATATTTTGATTCCAAGTAAAGAACTGAAGTGGTTCCAAACTGTCCTAGAATGATTGCATTGGACCATGATGTGATTAGAGCTTTCCTCGCTACTGCAAATTTGACATTTCGAAGCCAACTGTAATCTTCTTCTTTGCAAGTTTACATCAGATAGAAACCAATTGAAGAAAGCTCTCCAGAGGAAAAATGAACATTTTTTGTGGAGTTACAGAGTTCCAAGTTTTTCTAAACAGTTTTGATAATGGATAGTACGTATAAAGTCATACGATATGGTATGCCATTGTTCGAGATAGTGGGTGTGACGTGTACCAGATTGACTTTCTATGCGGCATTTGTCTTCATGTCCGGTTAGAAGTTAAACAACTTCAAATAGGTGTTATAGTGTTTGAAGTCGTTGATTTCCGTTTACGGAATTCAAGAACCTCGTGTCATCCTGACCGACAGAGATTTAGCGTTGATGAACGCCATAAAAGTGGTATTCCCAGAGACAACGCATATGTTATGTCGATGGCACGTAGCACATAATGTTCAGGGGCAAACAAGAAAATACTTCCTTGAGAAAAGTGATCATGTGAAATTTGTTTATGCTTGGAAGAAGATTGCATATGCAGCATCAGAGATTGAATTCGATCACGCCCGACGGGACATGCTATTGGAGTACAAAGACTACCCTCTTGTGATTGAATACACTGAAAAATCGTGGCTCGATAAATACATGGACAAATTCGTTGTTTGGAAGACGAACAATAACTTGCATTTGGGAGATTGCACCACTAACCGCGTCGAGAGTGCTCATTCTAACCTAAAGTGTTAAGTACGTATAAGAAAATTAAACTTCGAGTTATTTTGGGGGAGGGTTCTTTCGCTTGTCGAAATCCAATATGCTGCCATTAGGTCGTCGTTCGAGAAGAGTCGTTACATAGCACTTCATAAGTTCGCGGACAAAATATTTGATGAAATTCGAGGCAAGGTTTCCCACATGGCGTTAGAACTATATTTTGACGAAGTAGAGAAGGCCGAAGATAGCAAGATGGTCGCTATTGAAGATGGGTCGGATATTAAAGACAATGACGTATGTATATGCGCTATAAAATCTACCCATGGTATACCTTGCTATCACCAGGTCCACAAGTGCCGTAAAGACGGAATAGCTGCATCGTTAGATGCTTTTCACATCCACTGGACAAAGTTAGAAATAATGCCTCGTTCATTCCGTACGACCATGGAGATTCTCAAAGATGATCTGCTAAAGCTAGTAACCGATGTTATGGAGACAAAAGACGAAAGCCGTATAAAACACATTTACAAGAGATGGTTTGAAATTGTTTATCCTGAAACATCGTTATTGGTAAAGCCATAGGAGAAGCAGAAACACCGAGGCCACCCGCAAATGAAAAGAAAGTTAGTTGTCGATACATCATCCACTAAACGGGACAAATGCTACTGGGAACACAAAGAAGATGATGATGAGGCTATTCATAAGTCAGTCATGAACTTTTTAAAACCACCAAAAGTTAAAAAAGGTAAAGTAGTTGCTAGTGCAAATACGATTCATGCAGATGTGCCTAAAGTACCTCGTACTCGTAGTTCTTCCATTGTCTTGCTCGCTAGAAACATCGTACAATCATCCATTGGTGGAGTCACATAACTAATACACGACCCGAAAGGTTTTTTGCCTTGGTTTCCGACTCACTTTAATCCTTTTATATCGGGTATAAATGATGTTAAGGCAGATGGTCATTGTGGATATAGAGCAGTTTCGTTTGGGTTGTACGGTCATGAAGAAGGCTGGCGAGGTATTCGGAAGGAAATATACGATGAACTCATGGAACACTATGACACATACAACAAGATTTATAACCGTAAAGAGGATTACCTGAAGGTTGCAGAAAGTATAAACTACTACGAGACACCAGCATCAGCCAAATATTGGATGACAATGCCGGAAATGGGGATTGCGATTGCAACCAAGTTCGAATGCATTGTTCATTTTGTGTCACTCGTAGGGTCTCACAACTGTAGTCATACTTTTTTACCTCTGCGCGGTAAACCCCCCATTATGGCCCAAAGACGTGAGATTGAGTTAAGATTCGTTGATACTAACCACTTCGTCAATGTAAGTCATTCGATTTATGGTTTTGTTATTACTTACAAATGTATTATTAATTTTTTGGTTCTAATTTAAGTAGTATTAAACAGCTATCAATCAAGCCCCTATGCCCTTGCGCACGCATACATCCTACGTGGCAGAAGTTGAAGAGTGAAGAGGCTACGTACTGGGAGCTACCAATAGTTGGTCGCTGCAAAAAATACATGGAACTCGAAGGGAGAAAGCCAGTTTGTTCATTCTCAGCAGTAACTAATCTTGATGAATTTTAGTAGTCGATTGATATCTTTTGGTCGGATTTATGTTCATGTTTCGATTGGTTTATGGCTTTTTCTCGCTTAATGTTGTTTAGAACTTTGTTTGCTATATCATAACGTTTTGTACTTTAGTTATTTGACCGTAATTCATGAAATTTTCCAACTTATAACGATAAGCAACTAATCATTTCATAATTTAATATTAAACGTTACAAACAAGCAACAACAACATCATATAAACATGAGTAGATAACTTGAGATTGAACAGAGATTTAGTCAAAATCGTAGCCTCCATTGTCGCTGAGAATACGCATTGTTTCCTCCTTCATGGAAATTTGAGAATGAACGTATTTAGCCATTTCTAAAGACAAATAGTCTGTGATCATTAAACCGAAAGAGTCGAATGCCTCGTTCCTAACTTCTGGGGGCTCGTTAAAACACCAAGAACATCGGTCCACTAGTTATACACTTGTACCTAGTGGCTACCTCATCACGAGTACGAGATTGAGGCATTTTTCTAGACGTATACATTTCACCGTACATGAAATACATCATATACAAAACTTCATCGAAAAACTCATTGGTATTATCGTCCGGCCGTTTGAACTTCACAGCTTTCGCAGCCTTGAGTAGATGAGCATCATCAAACACACTCCAACCCATTAACAAAGACTTCAACTATATTTGAAGAAGAATTTTGTGTGTTTGGTGTTGTAAAGTAGACTTCTTTAAATACAAAAATGAAAGATTACTCTGGCGGGAATTAAAGAGCGCGAAAAAAGAAGACGCTGGAAAAAAACCGGGAAAAAATTTCAAGTTTCAATTGCGCACCATAGGTACTGCCTACTGTGTACCCATGGTGCACAGTGGAGTGTACCTATGGTGCACAGTCGAGTGTACCGATGGTACACCACCCTGTGTACCTATGGTGCATGAAGGTTGCACCATAGGTACACAGTATGAGGCACCATCGGTAAAAGAGGGTAGTACCATCGGCACATGCCCCTTTTACCGATGGTACAACACACCATGGGTACGCCTTCTATAGTACCCATGCTGCACACACTGTTGTACAGTTGGTACGCAATAGTGTGCACCATAGGTACTGCTGACTGCGTACCAATGGTGCACAATAACTTGTAATTTTTTGATTTTTTTTGTTATGGTTTAAAAGGTGAAGTCTTAGGGCATGGATTGGAGTGGGTTTGATGGTGTTAATTTCTTTTTATAACGGTTGAAGTATTTTGTTAATTTTTTGTTATGGTTTAAAGGTTGGATGGTAACAATGTTACGATTTAGGTGTTTTGCGGATTCTAAATTGTAAATAAGAATTAAAATAAAGTTTAACAAATCTTAAGGAAACGATAGAAATAAAAAAGTAGATGTCACAATACAAAAGACGATAGTTTAAGAAATCCTACGAATGGATAAACAACTACAACGTGCATAAAAAAGATAGATCACAACAAAGCTAAAACAAGTCCAATAATAAGGACGAACAACCAAGGACAGAAGAGCTGTAGGACTTGATCACTCCACCTAAGCGCACCCTCTTCCCCACAACCTACAGGCATAGTAACAATCGAGCAAACATCGTCTATCAATCTATCGTCCGTAGTACGTGGTGGTGAAGTAATAGTATGCCAACCATACTCAGCCAGGTACCTCCAGTAGGTGTTCGTCGCAGGCTGTCTATATGTGGAAATGATAACGGTCAACCAATCCCCATAAAGCAAGTGTTGACGCCAATCAAGCCATGCGGTCTCTCGCCATGTGTACCTCGCCAAATCTCCCTTCTTGTAACCCGGTCGGAGTATAAGTGGGAGTTCAGGCTCATCCTGAACTCGTCCGAACTGGCGCATAACCCGATCAGGCATGTACCCCTCGATCGTGCTCATCATCCGCAAAGGATAAACGATGGTGCAGATCTCGTGCACGGGGAACTGGACTCTAATATCCTAGTACGGCTCAAATATGACCTGTTCCAAAAAGAAAAACACTTAGACAGTTTAAAAAAAAAAACTTAATATTAAAATGTTCCTGACTACTAAAATTTAAACACTTACATCTGTATCCTTCTGATCTGCAAGGAGAGTACGAACAACCGATTTGGGGAAGATGTTTTGCCCAACAATCCGCTTCGGTAGCCACTTCACAATCCTAGGCTGCCTCGCTACGTGGTCCGCATTCTCTGAGGCGCTAAACGCGGGGAAATGGTCATAAATCCAGCAATCAAGAATAGCTACCAATCCGTACAGGTTATGCTTCGATGCTTTCGAAGCATCACCCAAACCACAGAACATGAATACCAATGCACTCGTACCCCATGCGATGTCCCACAACCCAGAATCTACATTTCGCCAACTCGTACAAGTAGTGTCTGCTTTACATAATAATATCAATACGAATCCAGCCTTTCAGTATTCTCCAAAGAACTAAAAAACATTTCATAGGTATTATGTTGTTCTGTAGCCTTGGAAATAGTTTAGATTGTTCCGTTCTTTCCCTTAGTGCATTTCATGTATCCTTGATATTAAAGTCTCAATTTTTAGATAATGTTCATCTCATTTTTTCATTCTTTCCTGGCTTGATTCTATTTTTTGTTTTCTTCACAATGTCAGAAGGTAATACAACCACTCTTAGCTTATCAAAATCTTAGTTGTCATCTTTCCAATACTCATCTAAGTTTTCAACCAAGCTTGAGATGGATTCAGAATAAAGGATGAAAGAATTCTTGTTAATCCAACGTTCCATCCATAAATCAATCGTACCCTTCCTACTGAACAGAAAGTATAATGTTCAAGTAGGTCTCTCGTGTTGATTAATCTTTTCATATTTTTGACGAGTTTATTTTAAGATAAGCTAATAAAGGGTAGGTGTTGGGATAGTAGAGATATGTCCAAAATCTTTCCAAAAAAAATGGTTCTCTTATTGTGAGCCGTATTTTGAATGAAAAAACAGTCTATAAGTCCTCCGTTTTTCTTAGTACAAATCCTCATTTAATGAAAATGAACTCTTAAAAAATTATCAATAATATTATAGTTAAGTACAAAATATCAAATGTTTTAAAAATAATAGAAGATGAAAATGAAAACTAATAAATTATAAAATTATAAAAAATCGATCGAATATAACAGAATAAAAAATAAATTAAAACCTATATTTATTCCTAACAGTATCCATCTAATCTCTTTAGGTGCAACCAGTTCACGTTGATTAACCGCAGTCGCGGTCATGCTAACTATTATGTGTGCCCTTCCCACGTGCTAGCCCAGTGGGTTGCTTTTTGTACAAAAGCCCGACAGCATTAGGCCTACAAAAAAGCTATACAACCCATGTCAAAACAAAGTCTATTATACGGCTCTACAATAATTATTAACTTTTTTTATGGACTTACATTTATACTTCACGTACAATATACAAAACAAAACTAATGAGTGAGCTCGTGCTAAATTATCTGTCTCAAAGCTCCATAGTTTAAAAATTTTATTTTATGTTTTTTTTCCTAATCTTAAATTTCAAAAAAATATGGTTAAAAATTATGATTAATCATTTGAATTCGTCATTTGTTTAAAAAAATATCATCTATCCCATAAAAAAAAATCAATAAATGATGTTATATTCAACAAAAATAACGGTGACTATTTATGAGTTTTAATCCAAATATATTCATATTTATTATTTTGATTAGGGATGCCAATGGTGTCTGTGGGTCGGGTTTGGGTCGGTCCGTCCGAGCCACCTTATTTACACTTGAGCTCGAACCCGGCCCGACCCGTTCTCAGGCTCATATTTTCAAATCCGAGCTCGTCCGCTAATGTCCGCTGGTCAATCCGGCACGATTCGCGGACATTAATTTTAATATTTTTTAAATATTTTTTAATTTATTTTAACTATATTATTTTTATTATATATAGAAATATTATTTTTATATATATTTTATGATTTTCGGGCCGGAACGGGCCGAATAAATTTGAAACCCGTACCCGGTCCGGTTTCGGGTTACAATTTCTAAACCCGAACCCAGTCAGTTCTAAGTTCGGGCGTACAAAACCCGACCGAATCGGATCGGTTCAGACCGGGTCGGGCGGGACAACGCCCGAATTACCCCCTAATACTGATGTCTATAATATTACTACAAATAAAAACAAACTGGAGTTACTATAAATACAACAAGGTACCTATATCTTCTGTCACACTCAGCAACTTATTTTACAATGGAAGATCAAAAGGAACTGCCTTTTCTCTACGCCTCACAAAAGCAATCACGGCCGTGTAACTCTTCCATAAAATACCGATCAGCGATGCCTGATCCATCACTAGACCTTCAACTATCCATCAACGTAAACGCTACTACCCATGCTCCATACAGGAACCCGGAGGTGGCAGGTGGGTGCTTGGAGGCAGTGAAATGGCAAGCAGAGGAGCATATCCGTCTGGCAGCAATGGAAAAAGCTTACGCTGAGAGAGTGAGGGAGCTGACAAGAAGAGAAATGGAGCTGGCTCAGACTGAATTCACGCGCGCTAGGGTTATGTGGAAACGTGCAAGAGAAGAGATCGAGAGGGCTGAGATAATGAAAGAGAGAGCTACTAGAAATACTGATTCTACTTCCTTTGAGGTTACTTGCCAATCTTGTACACAAAGGTTCAGGCCATGACTTATGATGTCTAATGTTTTTCGTTGTATTTCAGTGGAATTAGTTTATGTTTTCGAGATCTTATAAATTATCAAGACTGTTAAATGATATGTACCATACATGCTATGATAAAAAACCAATCTTTCGTTTAAACAATGATGGCAAATCCAAGGTTTTAGACAAAAGTGTTTAGATTTCTATTCTTTCAGATGCGAAAACAACAAATAACATAAAAGAAAGTTTATTTACATATAAAACGCACTTTTTAGCTTACACATTTTTAAATTGCCCTCTCCTGATCATAGGAGAAATAACAATTATCAAACTTGACATTTATGCGTTTTAGATTATCATATATTGCGTCATTCAGCTGTCTAGATCAGCTGGTACGAGACTGCTTTAGCTCAAGGTTTCGAATTCAACACTAAGGTCTCGAAGTAGAGTACTATTGGGAATAGAGTAGCGTTAATCAATCCCTGAAACCAAAAGGCTCGACGCAACTCGAATCTAAATGTCAAATCAAGCTCGGAAAATATATGGCTGGACCAGAAAGTATATACTACGTTAATCAAGAGGAATCAATCTTTTAAACCTAAAAAACATATTATACAGCATAATACATACATTTGTGGTTCTATAGCTTTGACTGTGATTGTTTTGCTCATGCTGTTAGTTTTGGGCTTGAAACTCTATCTACGTATTTTGTATGATCTCTTCTATGAAAGAATAACACTCTATCACCAGTAAAAAGTAAAAATGACATGAGCATTGTGGAATGAGAATAAAGCCATAAAGGGTCAAAGATGGCTACAAGAAGATGAAGAGTAGAACCTTATAATTCGGATAGAAAGACAACTAAATAAAAACAAAAAGCAAAGTAAAATCCAAGTAGAACAAGACATAAAATTTATTTGATCAACTTGTATTTAACTTTTGCTTGAGATCGAACAAAAACCAAACACCCATTTAGCATTGTCTGGCGATCCTATGCAAAAAAGGAGACAGCTTTTGGATAGGATCACGACGCTTCTTCAAAAACGCATCTTCCATCAAGATTGTTGTCCCATAAACAAACTCATCAATATCTTTTAAGGACGAGAATTCAGTTTCAAATTGGCTTCGATGATAATCCAATGAGAAAAACAAATATTTTCATGTTAGCTCTTTGGAAAGCATTTGAAAAAGTGTGACAAATATTTGTGCTATTATCAATAAGAATAAAAATGTATTAATAATTTCAACAAATTTTCTTGGATCATCTTATATTAAAGACGAGACGAGAATTCAGTTTCAAATTGGATTCAATGATAATCCAATGGGAAAAACAAATATTTTCATGTTAGCACCTTTGGATCCAAAGTATTTGAAAAAGTAGGACACACAGTTTCAAGATTTTTTTATTCTAAGTATGTCATACCATTATCAATAAGAATAAAAATGTATTAATAATCGTGTGTTAATCCCTGCTAAAAGTGAATTTTCAATAATTTTTTATTTGGATCTACCCATCTTATATTAAGATGGTCATCTCGTACATGTAATTTTTATGATTTTATCGACTATAAATAACCTTAACAATCCCATATGTGAACACACATATTCATTGTTTTCATCTATAACAATAACCACATCATTGCCATTATTCAACTATATGGATTTATTATGTTGAATAATATAAGAATAATATAAAATATAATCGTTTAGATCTATTCTTAATGAGTCATAATTTAAATGGAGATCTATTAAATGAGCAAGAAAAAAATCAATAAAACATAAACAATCATATTTATTATATATGTTTGCAACCAAAATTTAAGTATATACAACCAAAAGACAAACATATCATGAAACATATTACAAACTCCAGCTCAAATCAATGATCATCTAAACAAAGAATCCTATTTAATCACGTATTCTTGAAAAATTGTAGGTATCGATGCTTTAGTAAGATGACATGCCTCCATTGAGTTTGTACTGATGTTTTATGCCAATTTCATGATTATGTACTCTCTTTTAACCTACATGAACTATATATTTATATAGGGTCAAACTATATATACCAAAATGTGGTTTAAGTATACCCAATTTTGAGTTTACCCAAAGGTGGTATAAGTTTATCCAAATTTTGACAAAAATACCCTTTTATGGGTATATAAGGTGTTTTTTACTAACCTTCATCCACCTCATTTTTTCTCTTACACTCTCTAACTTCTCTCTAAAACCTCCAAGTTCTCTCTAATTTATCCGACAAACTAAAATATAGAAACTTAGTGTTAGCATCAAAATTAGGGTTATGGTTGAATTAGGTAAAAAAAAATCATAATTTTAGGGTGCTTGGAGCCCATTTTCCAGCCGAAATTCGGCCGGAAAATGGCCGACAGCGAAGACTGAGCGCACCATAGGTACATGGGGTCTGTACCAGCCGGTACGCCCCCCCCCCCCCCCCTCTATGGTGTGCTCAGCTTTCGCTGTCGGCCATTTTCCGGCCGAACTCCGGCCGAAAAATAGCCTCCAAACACCCTAAAATTATGGTTTTTTAATAATTAAATCCTTTTTTAAAAAAAAACTTCAAAAAAAAAGTTTTTACCTTAATTTCGGTTTATTCATGTTTGATTTTGTGTTTTTACTAGAAGAACTTTAATTTTTTTTTTAAAAGAGTTTGAATGTTCCTGAGGCAACGTTGAATGTTCAAGAACAATTTGAAGAACTTCACAAAATTGTAGTAATATGGGGTTTGATCTAGTAGAGAGGGGTATGACTATATATACCCAATTCAGGTTTAAGTATACCCAAAATCTTCCTTTGACTTTAGTTTGACTTTTTTTTGACCTTTTTACCCTCAACAAGAAAATTAATCTCTAAACTGCCATTAAGTGTATCCTAAGTATACCTAATTCACCAAATAACCTATTTCGCTATCTATACCCAAACAAACATTCTTCTTTACTGAATTTATCATCCAAATAGTCTAGTTTTCTTAAAGTTTTTGAAACCAAGTTCAAACTTCATAATAAAATCAAGAACATTCAACCTAAAACAAAAAATCGATCATGACTCAAGCAGAACTAGGGATCAGTGTGGAGGAGTTGATGTCGCCGGAGATAAGGGATGCTGAAATGTTAGCGGAAAAAGAGTTGGAGTCGCCGGGGAAAGCGCCACCGTCGCCGGAGAAGCAGCTATCATCGGAGGAGAAGGTAAAAATTTTATCGGTGGCCTTAGCACCATCGGTTCCTAGCCATGGAACCAGTGGTGCGTAGGTTACGCACGGATGGTTCTTGGCCTTAGAACCGGCCGTGTGTGACCTACGCACGACCGGTTCCATGGCCAGGAACCGGTGGTGCTAAGGCCACCGTCCGGTCGGTACCGAGGCCTCAGTACCACCGGTTTTGAGGCCTTGAACCGGTGGTGCAGGGGCCTCAGTCCGCTCGGTTCTAAGGCCCATGCACCACCGGTTCAAGGCCAAAGAACCGGTGGTGCACCTGGTCGTGTCCGGCCGGTTCTGAGGCCTAGAACCACCGGTTCTAGGCCTCTTAACCTTCGGTTCGCGCAAATTTTTTGTAAAAAATAAAGGTTTTTTTTTCCGTTTTTAACTATACCTGAATGCTTATTGTGGTTTGTTGTTGTGTAACAGGGGACGAATGTCGCCAATGGGACTGAGGAACCTTTCGCTACTGACTACAGTCATTTTTTCTTCACTACCGAGTTCTACACACACGACGCGTTGATAAAATGGGTTACAAAGATAGGAAAACTCCATGGTATAGTTATCAACATAAGTCGGCGCGACAAAGTAAACAGTAGAAAAATTCTGATGATGTATTTCCAATATGAGGGGGGGGGGGAATATACTCCAAGAGTAGCAGAAAAAGACCGTAAACAGAAGTCTACAGGAACGAAAAAGATTGACTGCCCATTTCAGCTTCTCGGGTTAATGGTGGAACCAGATCAATGAAAGTTAGAAGTGAAATGTGGTATTCATAACCACGAGAGTTCAAAACATCTAGACGGTCATTCTTTTGCTGGCCGTTTGAATGATGAAGAGATGGAATATGTTGAACGAGCGACCTACATTGGTACTAACCCAGAGATATACTGAATGATGTTAAGAAGCTGAACAAAGATAATGTTTCTACCATGCGCACCATCTACAATACACGACAGAAAAGTAAGGTTTTAAAAAAGGCGGGTAGGTCACAACTCCAGTTCTTGTTGGGGGAGCTTAAGTCACATAATTATTATGAATGGCATAAATCTGGTGAAGACGATGGACAAATCATTACAGATATGTTTTTTCCCATCCAGTCAATGTTGACCTTTTGCGGACATTTCCAACAGTTTTGATAATGGATAGTACGTATAAAGTCATAAGATATGGTATGCAATTGTTCGAGATAGTGGGTGTGACGTGTACCGGATTGACTTTCTGTGCGGCATTTGCCTTCATGTCCGGTGAGAAGTTAAACAATTTCAAATGAGTGTTAGAGTGTTTGAATTCGTTGATTTCCGTTCACGGAATTCAAGAACCTCGTGTCATCCTGACCGACAGAGATTTAGCATTGATGAACGCCATAGAAATGGTATTCCCAGAGACAACGCATATGTTATGTCGATAGCACGTAGCACATAATGATCAGGGGCAAACAAGAAAATACTTCCTCGAGAAAAGTGATCATGTGAAATTTGTTTCTGCTTGGAAGAAGATTGCGTATGCAGCATCAGAGATTGAATTCGATCACGCCCGACGGGACATGCTATTGGAGTACAAAGACTACCCTCTTGCAATTTAATACAATGAAAAATCGTGGCTCGATAAATACATGGACAAATTCGTTGTTTGGAAGACGAACAATAACTTGCATTTGGGACATTGCACCAGTAACCGCGTCGAGAGTGCTCATTCTAACCTAAAGCGTTACCTACGTACAAGCAAATTAAACTTCGAGTTATTTTGGGGGAGGGTTCATTCGCTTGTCGAAATCCAACATGCTGCCATTAGGTCATCGTTCGAGAAGAGTCGTCACATAGCAATGTATAAGTTCGCGGACAATTTTTTTGCTGATATTCGAGGCAAGGTTTCCCACATGGCGTTAGAACTATTTTTCAACGAAGTAGAGAAGGCCGAAGATAGCAAGATGGTCGCTATTGAAGATGGGTCGGATGTTAAAGATAATGGCGTTTGTATATGCGCTATAAAATCTACCCATGGTATACCTTGCTATCACCAGGTCCGCAAGTGGCGTAAAGACGGAATAGCTGCATCATTAGATGTTTTTCACATCCACTAGACAAGGTTAGAAATAATGCCTCGTTCATTGCGTACGACCATGGGGATTCTCAAATATGATCTGCTAAAGCTAGTAACCGATGTTATGGAGACAAAATACGAAAGACGTATAAAACATATTTACAAGAAATGGTTTGAAATTGTTTATCCTGAAACATCCTCATTGCTAGAGCCATTGGAGAAGCAGAAACACCGAGGCTGCCCGCAAGTGAAAAGAAAGTTAGTTGTCGATACATCATCCACTAAACGGGACAAATGCTACTGGGAACACAAGGAAGATGACGATGAGGCTATTCATGACTCAGTCATGAACTCTTTAAAACCACAAAAGGTTAAAAAGGGTAAAGCAGTTGCTAGTGCAAATACGCTTCGGGCAGATGTGCCTAAAGTACCTCGTACTCGTAGTTCTTCCATTGCCTCGCTCGCTGGAAACATCGTACAATCATCCATTGGTGGATTCACAGAACTAATACACGACCCGAAAGGTTTTTTGTGTTGGTTTCCGACTCACTTCAATCCTTTTATATCGGGTATAAATAATGTTAAGGCAGATGGTCATTGTAGATATAGAGCAGTTTCGTTTGGGTTGTACGGTCATGAAGAAGGTTGGCGAGGTGTTCGAAAGGCAATATACGATGAACTCATGGAAAACTATGACACATACAATAAGATTTATAACGGTAAAGAGGATTACCTGAAGGTTGCAGAAAGTATAAACTACTACGAGACACCAGCATCAGCCAAATATTGGATGACAATGCCGGAAATGGGGATTGCGATTGCAACCAAGTTCGAATACATTGTTCATTTTTACCTCTGCGCGGTAAACCCCCCATTATGGCCCAAAGACGTAAGATTGGGGTTGGATTCGTCGATACTAACCACTTCGTCAATGTAAGTCATTCGATTTATCGTTTTGTTATTACTTACAACTGTATTATTCAATTTTTGGTTCTAATTTAAGTAGTATTAAACAGCTATCAATCAAGCCCCTATGGCCTTGCGCACGCATACATCCTACGTGGCAGAAGTTGAAGAGTGAAGAAGCTACGTACTGGAAGTTACCAATAGTTGGTCGCTGCAAAAAATACATGGAACTCGAAGGGAGAAAGCCACTTTATTAATTCCCATAAGTAACTAATCTTGATGAATTTTAGTAGTCGATTGATATCTTTTGGTCGGATTTATGTTGTTTAGAACTTTGTTTGCTTTATCATAACGTTTTGTACTTTAGTTATTTGACCGTAATTCATGAAATTTTCCAACTTATAACGATAAGCAACTAATCATTTCACATTAATATTAAACGTTACAAACAAGCAACAACAACATCGCATAAACATGAGTAGATAACTTGAGATTGAACAGAGATTTAGTCAAAATTGTAGCCTCCATTGTCGCTGAGAATACGCACTGTTTCCTCCTTCATGGAAATTTGAGAATGAACGTATTCTGCCATTTCTAAAGACAATTAGTCTATGATCATTAAACCGAAACAGTCGAATGACTCGTTCGTAACTTCTGGGGGCTCGTTAAACACCAAGAACATCGGTCCACTAGTTATACACTTGTACCTAGTGGCTACCTCCTCACGAGTACGAGTTTGAGGCATTTGTCTAGACGTAGATATTTTGCCATATATGAAATACATCATACACAAAACTTCATCGAAAAACTCATCGGTATTATCGTCCGGTCGTTCGAACTCACATCTTTCGCAGTCTTGAGTAGATGAGCATCATCAAACACACTCCAACCCATTAACAAAGACTTCAACTATGTTTGAAGAAGAGTTTTGTGTGTTTGGTGTTGTAAGGTAGACTTCTTTAAATACAAAAATGAAAGATTACTTTGGCGGGAATTAAAGAGCGCGAAAAAAGAAGACGCGGGAAAAAAAAACGGGAAAAAATTTCAAGTTTCAATTGCGCACCATAGGTACTGCCTACTGTGTACCCATGGTGCACAGTGGAGTGTACCTATGGTGCACAGTAGAGTGTACCGATGGTACACCACCCTGTGTACCTATGGTGCATGAAGGTTGCACCATAGGTACACAGTGTGAGGCACCATCGGTGCACAAAACTGTGTACCGATGGTTCCATGCACCGGCCTGTACATGAAATGCCGGCCGGTGCATTGTATCATCTGTAAAAAGGGGTAGTACCATCGGTACATGCCCCTTTTACCGATGGTACATCGTATCATGGGTACGCCATCTATAGTACCCATGGTGCACACACTGTTGTACAGTTTGTACGCAGTAGTGTGCACCATAGGTACTGCTGACTACGTACCAATGGTGCACAATAACTTGTAATATTTTGAATATTTTTGTTATGGTTTAAAGAGTGAAGTCTTAGGGCATGGATTGGAGTGGGTTTGATGGTGTTAATTTTTTATAACGGTTGAAGTATTTTGTTAATTTTTTGTTATGGTTTAAAGGTTGGATGGTAATAATGGTACAATTTAGGTGTTTTGCGGATTCTAAATTGTAAATAAGAATTCAAATAAAATTTAACAAATCTAAAGGAAACGATAGAAATAAAAAAGTAGATGTCATAATACAAAAGACGATAGTTTAACAAATCCTACGAATGGATAAACAACTACAATGTGCATGAAAAATATAAATCATAACAAAGCTAAAACAAGTCCAATAACGAGGACAAACAACCAAGGAGAGAAGAGCTGCAGGACTGATCTCTCCACCTAAGCGCACACTCTTCCCCACGACCTACAGGCATAGTAACAATCGAGCGAACATCGTTTAGCAATCTGTCATCCGTAGTACATGGTGGTGGAGTAATAGTATGCCAACCATACTCAGCCAGGTACCTCCAGTAGGTGTTCGTCGCAGACTGTCTATATGTAGCAATGGTAACAGTCAACCGATCCTCAGAAAGCAAGTGCTGACGCCAATGAAGCCATGCGCTCTCTCGCCACGTGTACCTCGCCAAATCTCCCTTCTTGTAACCCGGTCGGAATACAAGTGGGAGTTTGGGCTCATCCTGAACCCGTCCGAACTGGCGCATAACCCGATCAGGCATGTACCCCTCGACCGTGCTCATCATCCACAAAGGATAAACGATGGTGCGGATCTCCTGCACGGGGAACTGGACTCTGATATCCAGGTATGGCTTAAATATGACCTGTTCCAAAAAGTAAAACACTTAGACAGTTTTAAAAAATAAAACTTAATATTAATATATTCTTGACTACTAAAATTTAAACACTTACATTTGTCTCCTTCTGATCTGCAAGAAGAGTACGAACAACCGATTTGGGGCGGATGTTTTTCCCAACAATCCGCTTCGGTAGCCACTTCACAATCCTAGGCTGCCTCGCTACGTGGTCCGCATTCTCTGAGGCTCTAAACACGGGGAAGTGGTCATAAATCCAACAATCAAGAATAGCTACAAATCCATACAGGTTATGCTTCGATACTTTCGAAGCATCACCCAAACCACGGAACAAGAATGCCAATGCACTCGTACCCCATGCGATGTCCCACAACCCAGAATCCACATTCGCCAACCCGTACAAGTAGTCAGCCTTGACACTTTTCTGACTAATATCCGCAAAAATAGTGCAACCAAATTAGAACATCAGGTATGCTCGTGATACCTGGCGGATAGTCTCAGCATCAGTCTGCTCGACGTAGCGACCCCTGGTAAAAGTCGCCCGCAGCCACTTGATCTTGAAGCCAACGCCTCTAGTGGACTGTATCTCTACACGGACCTTATCCACTATCAAACCTAACATACTAGCATAGTAGTTGTATGCCTCATCACGTGGAGCCGTGACTACATCCAAGGTCCGGCCAACTACAGGGAGACCTGTAATGGAGCTGACATCGTCGAGGGTAATCATTATCTCCCAAAATGACAAATGGAACGTGTTGGTCTCCTGATGCCAACGCTCAACAAATACCTCATCAAGTATGGAGTGTGTGAAGTACTGAGGCAAGTGGGCTATAAGAGGACCGAAAGGAGTCCGCGCCAAATGTCGCTGCACCTTTGGCTGAGCACTCAGGTCCCACATACGAAGCACATTATAATGTGCCTGTATGCCTAATGTAGTGCGACCCTGTAAATAAAAAACTAAGTCAGAAATTAATAATAGTAAAACCTTAGACTAGACGTTTAATAATTTGGTACTTACCTGTCCTATGAAGACATGATACGCCTCGTGCTCCTTGTATTCAGGAAACAGAGGTATCTTGTTGTATTTGAGAAATGCAAACGTCTTCCGCTGCTCCTTTGTGTGGATCGCATCGATATGCTCCTCATCCACGGTGTCCTGCTCAGGGTCCCCAATGACATCCACCCTGTCACTAACAGGTGGTGGATGTGTACTAGTATGCGCAGGGGATGGAGCTCTGCGAGCAGGAGAGGGAGGTGGTGGATCACTAGCAGTGGGAGGTGGTGATCGGTGTGATGAAGATGTCTCGCGCCGTGAGGAGCCTCCGCCTCTACTATCATCGACTGCAATATCTGAGGTTTTTTATTTCCTCTTCCCATGGTTGATTCGGCACAACGACCGATCACTCCTTATCCTATCCTCCTCCTCCCTAAGACGAGTAGTATCAGGGTCCTCAGCTAAATCTTGTCCACGCTTGGCATCGCGGACCTGCTCATCCTCGACGACCCATACAGTCTTTAGACTCTTCCCCGGGTGTGGCGCCTGTGAACCAGGGGGATACGCCCTAGATCGAGGAAGACGTCGCTCCTCAACCACGTCTGACCTAAAAAAAAAATTACAAAATTAATAACAGTAACATATGATGTAACCCGCAAAATTAAAAAAACAACACTCTAATTCGCAACCGAACTCCTTATAGAAAGTAATTTCTTAAAAATTTCAATTTTTGTTTAAAAAAATGCAAAACTTAAACTTTTAAAAGTATTTTTTTTCAAGTTTTTTAAAAAAGGTTGTGCACCATAGGTGCACAACAGGCTGTACCGAGCGGCACAGGTG
This sequence comes from Limnanthes douglasii subsp. nivea, assembly GCA_036936605.1. Taxonomy (NCBI): domain Eukaryota; kingdom Viridiplantae; phylum Streptophyta; class Magnoliopsida; order Brassicales; family Limnanthaceae; genus Limnanthes; species Limnanthes douglasii. The sequence continues at coordinate 170,694,382 of JAUPFV010000003.1, forward strand.
TCTGTGCTGCTCGCACCGGTGGTGCTGCCCTAGGCGCACCACCGGTGCGAGCTGCCGGCCATTTTCCAGCCGACAACTTGGTTGGAAAATGGCCACTAAACCCTACTTTTTGGCAAATTCAAACCCTAAATCTATACTTAAACCCTAAATTCTACCCTAAATCTAACCTAAATCCTAAATTCATACCTAAAACTAACAAAATTAACAAACAAATTTAGATTAGGGAACTTACGTAGGTGGTGGTGGTGGGTTTTTGTTCTTCACCACGATGGAGGAGGAGGAGTGGTGGTGGCTCGCCAGAAAATTTGAGAGAGAAGTGAGAGTGTTTGAGAGAAGAGAGTTTGAGAGCTAGAGAGAAGTGAGGGAAGTGAGACAAAGTGTAGGGAAAAATGTTGTGGATGGAAGTTAGTAAAAAAAATAATTGGCTTATCTAGGATATACTTAGTGTTTTTTTTACTTAATGACAATTTGGATATTAAATAAAGGTTCAAGAGTTTTTTCGTCCTAAAAAGTCAAACAAAAGTCAACTACGTTTTTTGGGTAAACTTAAATCACATATGGGTATATATAGCCACCCATTTATATATTTGGACGTAGACGAGCTCATCTTACTATCTGAATAATGGACTGCATAATTATTGTTATAATATAGCCTTGAGGGACTTTTTATCCATTTGACAATGCATAGTCTCATGAAAGACTCATAACTATAATGCTTGGTTGGGTACCTCAAAGCATACATCAAATTCTGTTGCTATAATGGAGTATGCAGCTAGTATTTGATTTATAATTTTCCATGATATTGAGCCTTCAACTACTAAGAATAAATTGCCCGAGGTGGTTCACAATGTGTCCATACGAAAACCAAAATCTAAGCCGGATGTCCAATGATCTTTAGAGTATCGATTTTTTATATGTCAACATGTGCCCTTGTAGATACCAGAGAATCCTTTTGACTGACTTCTAATTGTCCACCTCCGAATTACTTACATATCTTCTTAACAATTCGACAACAAGGGCAATGTCCCGTATTTTACAAACTTCAGCATGCATCAGACTCCTAGTTGCTAAAGTATGTGGGGTCTTTTGTATTTTCTCAATCTATTTTTGTTTGTTTTTGGATACTGACTTATACTTAATTTGTCTCCTTTTATAATAGAGATATTTAAAGACTTGTTATCTATCATTTTATAATGTTACAACCTTATTTATTTATATGTATTTGTGACAATCTAAAGATTCTATAACAACGATCCTATTGCATCTGGATTCATAATACAAAAACGGCATCCCAAAGATATTCCATATCGATTGTCTCCAATATAATTCTGTTTGTAGTATATAATAATTTCTTATTTTTTGTGGATAGCAGTATATCATTAACATACAAAACTAAAAATATTAACCTTAATCCCACTAGAATTTTGAATAACGAAGTCCTCAACCGACTTCATCACAAAACCAAATGAGACTATTACTTTAAAAAGCTTATGATACCACTATAAAGAATCCTATTTGAGCTCATAGTTGGATTTCTTAAGTTTGTATACCATTGAATTTGAATCACCAATTAAAAATTCTCAGGATTTTGCCACCATTAAGAAAAATGGTCTTAACATCCATTTGATGAAACTTTAAGTCAAAGGGTGAAACTAGTACTATAATTGTCCTTGAAGAGTCATTTGATGAAACTGGAGAAAAAAATATTTTTAAAGTCAATTCATTTATTACTGATAAGGTCAGAAATATTCGAAGGACATATCAGACTAAAGACTAATATATTCATTTTTGGTAATTTCTTTTATTATTTAATCATAATAATTTTATTTTTAGATTTTATATTTATATTTATTATATGTGGGTCTGATAGGATTTCGAACTTTGGGCTTGACCTATGGATTTGGTTTGACCCAATGAGGCCCATTAAGCACAATTTGGCATATAAATAGGCTTTTAGAAAGCATTTAATAGAGATGGATCTTAAAAAAACGAGACTTTCTCACTCTAAACATTTATTTAAACAACTCAATTATCTCTTTACTCTTCACCAGAAACTAATTATTGTTTTTTACTTTACAAAACAACCCTTTGTTCAAAATTTATCTCCATGAAATTGGAGACCACAATAAGAGCTTCTCAGAGGTACCCGGATAACGAAATCTTAAACGTAACGTACAAAAATTCGTCTTCGGAAACCCCATAACATGAAGTATGAAATGAAGATAGATGATACTCTAGAGAATTTACAATATTAGGATCGAAGAAGAAGCTCTCCAAAAACCTCGTACGAATGATGAAAACCAGGAAATACTTCTTATGCAAGATGAGCAAGACCAGTTACGTGGAGAATTTGAGCCATTGAGGTCTCAAAGAGAAGATGAATTGAATCTTAAAGGTAAGGTTCAGACTGGAAAATAAAAAATCCGATGGGCAAGAGGATGATCCTCAATAGAGTTCGAAGAAGCATTAAAATAAAAAAGAACGTACAACCAAATATATTTCTAGCTCTTCAGGATCTTCTAAAAGCCTAATTTATGAGTCTAAAGTATTATCATCTTTTTCAAGCAGTGATTATTATCGTAAGAAGTGAAAAAGTCACCATGAGAAGTGTCGATCAAATATATGTTCGAACAAACATCCCAAGTAGAGTAAACAAGATTCTTCGGGTAAAAAAAACACCTAAGAAATAAAGAAAAGAAAAATGAGTGCCAAGAAAAAGGAAAGGGATCAAATGATCATAGTATAAAACATCTAGTGAGTGACCAATCAACCAATCAATCCAAACCAGGTATATTTGCTACCTCCAATAAAGATCATCAATTTAATCAATGGCATAATTAAAGGCAATCACAATTATCTCCTGAAATTTTATCTGATCATTTTTCTAGATGGTTTGATATATCCAAGATGGAAAAGATTAATGGAAGAAAATATCTGGGTAATCACCTTGAACAGTTCAAGAATTTCATGATGAATTTTGACGATGATGACAAGCTGTTGTGTAGCACTTTTTCTTAAACCTTTAAGGAAAGTGCTTTAAGGTGGTATAATCGACATTCCAAAGGGGTTGATAAACACTTTGACATGTTCTAGATGAATTTCAGAAAGCAATTTGTAGGAAGTAAAAAGCTACAAAGAAATAAAGATACAATAATCCAGTGCCAACAGTTCACTGGCGAAACTTAAAAGAAATATACCAAGCGTTTTGTTAAGACTAAAGATGGTTTACTAGATTTATTTGAACAAATAGCTATAGTTGCCGTTAGAAAAAGGGCTTTTACTAGGGGAATTATCAGATATTGTTACCCTGAAAAAAACATTAACACATGGATGTTTAGTGTCCCAAGCTAGAAAACAAATCATAGTGGAAAAGACAAAAAAATTGAAACAACCCCATCAGCCCATGAGCGACTCATCCTCTTCTTAACGAAAAACTACAATAAGTCATCGACCGAAGGAGTCGGGAAAAATTACCCATTGGTCTGAGGCTAACCAACATTCCCAAGGGAAATAATTTAGATCTAGAGGGAATCAGTGGGTTCAACCTGATTATTTTACGGAATTAACTAAAAATGTTGCAACAATTTATATTAAAAAAATAAGTTTGTTCAATTTCGAAATCCACCACCCATTGAAACTCCTAGAGAAAATTGAAACACAAGTATCTATAAGTTTCACAATGATGTAGGTCGTGATACCAAGGATTGCATTTCTTTAAAACAATGAATCTAAAATATGAATGAGAATGGAAAATTAACTACTTTTGTCAAAGCACAAGTCAGAAATAAATCAATACCAAACATGAGTGGCACCCAAGAAGGTCAGTCTATTTTTTGAAGAAAGGCCATAGAAATGACACCCAACAGTAAATTATGATGTTAATTATAAAAAATATAATAAGTTTGATGGAGATTTAGAATATTTAGATCCTGATCCAGATTGGATGGGCTTATGATAGTAAATAAAAAAGTAAAAAGTATCTAAATTATGGGGATACTATGACATCTCCCTCAAGATGTTCTCGAAAAAGTATGTATATATCCTTAATACAGCATTAAAAGAGAAAATATCTACTCATCTATATCAGAATCCAGCTCATTTATTATATTCGATGAAGATGATTTGCTAAATGTTGTCGGGCCACATAAGGATGCTGTGGTGATTGAGGATTCTATTGAGAGAATAGAAATCTGAATGTTTTGATTGATACTGGTAGTTCTGCTAATGTTTTGTTTTTATCCAATTACAAGCTGATAAAAAACCCACAATTCATTCTACAATCAAACAGAACTGTAGTAGGATTTACCCGAAGTTCTGTTGATGTGGTTTGGAAATTTTAAGGTGAAATTGTCCTTTAAAAATGACCATTTAAAAAGATTATGATGATTTTTTTGTAGTAGTTGATGGTTTGACTTCTTATAAGTCCATCTTTAGAAGATCCTAACTATCAAGGATGCATGTTATCGCTTCAAAAATCCACCAGTGCTTAAAATATGGAGGCCAGACGGGAGTTGTTAGAAGTAGCCAAAATGTGGCTAAAGAATGCTATGTTACTGCCCTTCGCCCAAAGGCATTAGAGATTGTGGCAGTTAAGAAGGAATAACAATTACTAGATTTCTCTTCAGATTTAAGCAACATAGACGATCTAAGAGAGAATCGTAGTGCACTTATTCCAGTTGAAGAGGTTGAGTTACACACTTTTTAGAATGGGAAATGTGTTAGAGTTGGAGCTAAGTTACCATCATATATAAATGAATTTTTTTATCATTCTTATCCAAGGACTTGCATGTTTTTTCTTAGTGTAATGAGAATGTAACGTGTGTACCAGTAATTATCATTTGTTACAAAATGGCTGTACAATCCGATGTGAACCCTGTCATACAGAGACATAGAGCATTTTGGAAAGAAAAATCTAAACCTATTATTAAAGAGACATATAAGCTGACAAAAGTAGGGCATATTCGAGAATATCAATATCATCTATGGACTTCTTAATCCAATATTTCTGAAAATAAGAATGGAAAATGTTGAATGTGTATTGATTTTACAGACTTAAATAGGGCTTGTCTACAAGATCCTTTCCATGTCCCCCGAATAGATCATTTAATAGATTCCACTTATGACAATAAGCTATTATCTTTCATGGATGTATTTTCTAGGATACAGTCAGATACAAATGCATCTGAAGGATTGAGATCACACTACATCCATCATAGACAAAAGGTTGCATTCTTATAAGGTTATGCTCTTCGGTCTGAAGAATGCTGGGGTTACTTACCAATTTCTATTGAATAAGTATTTTACGATTCAAATTGGAAGAAATATTGAGGTTTATATCGATGATATGTTGATAAAGCGTTTAAAGGATGAGGATCATTTGTTTGATCTAAAATAAACTTTCTTTAACGTGGAATGTATCAACTTGAAGTTAAATCTGAAGACGTGCACATTAAGAGCTCAATCCGTAAAATTCTTAGGGTGTGTTATAAGTGAGAAACGGATTCAAGCCGATCCATCACAATTAAATGCATTACTTGCTATGGACCCTCCCATGTCCACCAAAGAGGTCCAAATATTGGTTAGAAGGCTGACTGCGTTGAACAAATTTATGTCAAGGTCATAGGACAAGTGTGCACCATTTTTCCAAGTTTTAAGAAATTCTAAGGAATTCAATTAGTCTCCAAATTGTGTCACGGAATTTCTTAGAATAAAAAATAATTTGTCTTCGTCCAAAATGTTATTCAAGCCAGTGATGGGAGAAATGCTCTATATTTTCTTAATAGTATCCGACTTAGCAATAAGTTCAATCATGGTTCGGGAAATGGATAATTACCCTCACCCCGTTTATTATATTAGCAAAATCTTGTTGGATGCTGAAAAAGGCATTTGAAGTAGGAAAAATTAGTGTTTTCCCTTGTGATAGTAGCCATAAAGACGAGACCCTGTTTCCAAGCTCACTCAATTACTATCCAAATTTCTTTTCCATTAAAAAAATATTATAAAAACTAGATGTATCTGGTCAAATGACCAATTGTCTGTGGAATTGAGAGACTATGATATTGATTTTACTCCTTGGACTACAATCAAGCCACAAGCTGTGACATGTTATCTGGTTGAATTCCATTCGGAACGACCACATATTGAATCCCATATTGAAAAGCCTATGAAAGAATAGGTAGTTTGAACAAATGAGGGGTCTAGTATGTTAGGATGTGGGGAAATAATTTATCTATTATCTCCCTTCAGAGATTCAATGTACCAAGCAATACGTTTTGGTTTTAAGGCATTAAATAATGAAGCTGAGTATAAAGCAACAATAACTAGGCTACGAATTTCCCAAATATGTGGTACCAAAAGAGTTCTATTGTTTAATGGTTTGAAATTACTCATACACCAAGCTCAGGGCCAATCCAAAGTGAGAAAGGAGCAATTGGTAAAATATTTGCAAGTATCGAGGGAAGCATCATCCTTCTTCAAGTTTGTGGAATATGAACATGTGATTAGGGCTAAAAATATAATGGTTGATTCTTTAACTACTATTGCGTACTCCAAAGCATATCCCTGGATATTAATACATGAAATACCTTCGATAGTAACAAAACTTGAAGTTGGGAAAAACATTGAGGAAAGATTCCAAGCATCAATAGTAACAAACTAGGATTTGAGTATAAGATTAAATAATTTATTAATAAGGAAAATCTACTTATTGATACCATATTAGCTAAGAAGCTGAAGTTTAGAGCATATATTGTTTTTGTCTTAAGAGATGTCCTCTATAAGAAATCCTTTAGCAGACCATTATTAAGATGTCTTGGATATGATGATTCCCAAAATAATTTTTCCTAATTACATGACGGAGAAGTCTATGTTCACTGTGACTATAAAACTTTAACCAAAAGAGTTTTATTAGTGGGGCATTACTGGCTTTCCATTATGGAAGATGCTAAAGATTTAGTTAGAAGACACGATCCACGCCAAAGTTTTGAAAATGAAATTCATATGCTGAAAGTCCTGCTAGAATCAATCTTCGAAGCGATACTATTTGATAGATGGGGGCTTGATCTAGTCAGACCTTTACCAACGTTTGGAGGTTATCAAACCATTATATTAATAGTTGATTATTTTTTAAGTGGGTGAAAACAACACCTCTCTCTATAACTACTTCCAAAGTGGTGATAAAGTTTATGCTTTTGAACATATATCACCGATTTGGAATCTCTAGTAGCATAACAACATATAATGACCCATAGTTTGAAAATAGAGACATGCAAGTTTTTTGTAGTTCTAGAAGAATTCATAATTATTTTCCTTCATCTTTTCATCCTCAAGCCAATTGGTAGATAAAGGTTCTTAACATAACTATTCTGATGGGTGTAAAAAATAAATTAGAGGGATCAGCGGGAAAACGGCCAGATTCTTTGCAAGAAGAACCATGGGTTTATCGTACTACCCCACAAATTGCCAGCCGATAATCTCTTTTTGCATTGGTTTATATGGTCGATGAAATAACATTGATTGAATCAACCCTCCCATATTTCCGAACTCAAAACTAATATGAAGAGCACAATGGCACATCTATAAGGGTTAAATTAGGTTTAGTTGAAGAAAAATAATCAAAGCTCACTTAAGAACTGTTCATTATCAAGATTTTATGAGAAGTAGGCATGCGTCTAAAATTCGAAGTCGGGGATAGAGTGTTGAGAAAAGTGTTCTTACATACAAAAGACATAAAACTTGGAAAGCTATAACCAAATGAGGAAGGACCATATACGATGAGTGAAAAGGTCAAGCCTAGAACCTATCGACTAGTGGAACAAGAATGCAATTGTCTAAGGCACCCATGGAAAGTAGAACACTTGAGGCTTTATGTTGAATAATTGTATAGAATGTTTATTTTTCTTATGATGTTTTACGCTTATGTAAGTATGTAAGGACATACTCTTTCCTACCACATAGAGGTTTTAATGAGATGTCTGAACCAATTGCAATCTATCGTATATTCCTTTGACGATTCTTGTAGTATGTTTTTGCATATGCATTCGAATGGTTAAAGTGATTATTTTGTATGTCTTGAAATGGATTACATTTAAATGGTTAAATTCATTGTTTTATATGCCTTCAAATGATTAAAGTGATTATTTTGTATGCCTTCAAATGGATTGCCTTTGAATGGTTAAAATCATTATTTTGTATGCATACGAATGGATTACCTTCGAATGGCTAAAGTGATTGGTTTGTATTCTTTCGAATGGATTATCTTTGAATGGTTAAAGTGATTATCTTGTATGCCTTCGAATGGATTAACTTCGAATGTATTACCTTTGAACGTTTGAAATGAGTGAAAATAAAAGAAGATAAAACAATTTTCATTTACCGATAAAAAACATTGGGAGGGGTACAAAATGCATTAAGCTACGCTAAGGGCTTATCAAAAAATTCGAACGAGTATTAAAAAATAACTTAGACAAACCAAAGACTTGGTAGAATCGGAAAAAGATAATAAAAATCCCTTATATGAGCTAATTACTTACAACACTAACATAAAATTCACTAACCTCCGGGCTCGTCCCCGTTAATATTTTCTTCTTCTGAACTTCCACCTTTGGAGTTCCCTGTATCATTTTTCTCTAAAATAACACCAGAAAAATCTATAGAGATACCCAACTGATTAGCTATGGGCATATCATTAGGCCACAACCTTTCTGAACCAGATCTCACAAAGACCCAAGGACTAACGTAGGAAATGCCTTGTGAAAATCCAAGACCATATCAGATTTAATTGAGGCGTCCCGTTTGTCTTGAGACTTTAAGACCCCATTGGCATATTGATCCATTGCTTCTTTTATGTATTTTATAACTTGAGCTTTTATGGAAATTAACTTCTCATTGTATTTCTTCACAAGGACCTGATGTTCTTTCAACTTCCTTGACAAGCTTTACAAGGCAACCTTATCAGTAGATTGCTGAATTTGCAGTTTTAAAATCTCCCCAGAACTGGATGATTGCAGCCCTTCAAAAAAGATTTTAGCTATGCAAGCTCATTCTTAACTGATTCGACCTCATTTTCTAGACTATCACCACGTGCCTTCTCCCATTCAAGGGACTCTTTATAATTCTTGTTACCTTCCTTAAACGAGGCGTATGGTCCCCTTCTGTGCCTTGAAACCCCTCTCTAGTTCAACAACTTGTCTTAAAAAGTCCAACACAAAATACACCAATTTATCATATTCCTTTATCATCTCGAAGGGTACGTCACAAAAAACCACCCTCGTGGCGTTGCCTGTAGACTTGGCGACGTCTTGTTTAAAAGCATCAAAGGCAATCCACCCATCGATTCGATCGGATTTCCTTCTCCATATATTTAACTCTATAGTAGTGGGAGAAATAAATAAGTAAGGTCATATACTGGAAGTGTTGGAGGATCAATGGCTAATATTTTATGAGGGACAATATTCGAACGAAGGACAATCTCCGAACTGGTAGTTGTTCTTTCTTCTTTTTCTCTCTCTTGTCGATGCTATGTTTTCTTCTCTTGTTTGTCTTTTTATTTTTTGACACATGAAGCTCCACTGGTGCATCACTCTCTTCGACATTAGCAGTGACTACAGTTAAGAATGATTGATCAATTGTGGCTGACAAATACTTATAGGGCTACAATTCAGTTTCAACCCCAATTGTGTCCGTATTTGAGCTTTGTTTGGTTTTCTTCCCTCTCTTAACCCGGTGGCTGAGGGCTCTGGTCCTATTTAGAAGTACTTTGCCATCTGCAGCTTCAGTTCTCTTCAGGATGGCAGATGCTTGAGGATGAGTAGTCAATTTTTCCTACGTTAGATCTTGTTTGGAGATGGTCTTTGATAAATGGCTATGAACCAAGTTGTTAGGAATAACGCACAGGTGATTCTCCCCAATCCATTGATGTAGATTTTTAAAGGTAAGATGATGCATATGGGATTTCAGTATCGCTGTAAAATAAAAATGAAGGGTAAGTTATGAATAATAAAAAGTGAGTAACGGTTTAAGCTCAAAGGGATACGTGTGTTCTTCCAAAATTGGGTGAGCCAACTTGAATTAACCATTAAAGAAATTTTCTACCCATTCTCCCAACAACCACTAATGAAGAGGAATTGCGTCTTCTATAGCTTTTCAGCTTCTAACAAGTCATCCACAACCTTGTATTCATCACCCATTTTTTAAAAGTAATAAAGGATCTAAGAATTTTGGGACAATCCAACGATAGCAACAAATTGCTCCATTGACATATGTACTCTTGATAACCTAGAGGCCATGATACATGACATCAGGATAGACCATTCATTTAAACTAGTTTGGATTGGGAATATTCCCACCAAGTTGAAGTAGTTGAAGATCTCTGGGTCCAAAGGAAAGTGGAGGCATACAACTTGGACCACAGTTCATTAGGGTCTCACCTTGTGTGAGTTTTTTTAACCTTCACCTCTTCAAGGAATCCACATTTCTTAAGAATGGCCTCTAGCTCACTAATTTGAAAATAATTATAGGAAATTTGGTCAAGGGCCAATATAGCTTTTACAAATTAGGCCTTACACATCCGACCATCAACGAGGGGAATGCTTCAACTTTTGTCTTAGTGTTTTTGGATTTTCCATCTTCTCCATTTTTTCCTTCAAAGCTCTCTTCCTAGCCGACTTTAAAGTATCGACATTCTCCATGGTTGACGATATGTCTCTAAGGGATATTTCTCACTCAAATTTGCATTGTTTTCCTCCTACTCCCTCAGATTAGATTCAGAGGGCTCTATCTGTTGAGAAACAATATTTCTCCATCTGCCTAGTTGTTGAGAGAGATTCAGATTGGATTTAAGCTAATCTACCTGTTGAGGGACAATATACTCTTTCATGTTTGTTGTTGTGAGAAAGGATCGATAAAAGGCTAATTTTGTTGAGTGGCTTCCTGGTCCCCAAAAAATGGGCTCATATGGCTTTTAGCTCGTCTAACCAATCCTGAAGAATAATTATCTTCTGTATCAAAGCCCATTAATTTGAAAGTGGAAGGACATCTACAACTAGTAGCTCATTGGGATTGTGATGGCCTATATGAATTACTCTTTGAAGTAAATGACTGAGCAGTAGAAGAAGGATCCAATGGGATGTTGGGTTTGTTGTATTGGAAATTTCTTCCATTATCACTTGTCTGAGTGATAATGATTGTGCCTTCGAAGACGGGTAGTCCAAGAGCAACCATGGTTTTCATTTTCTCTTTGTCTAGTTTAGACAAATTCAACCAACCCTTTTCGTTTAAGGAATTTTTGGAAATGAACATACAAACACCAAAATATCACTAAAAACAGAATTCGTGATGGTAAAAGAGGTGGAGAAAAGAAAAATGTAACTGACGATTAAATTAATGATAATGAGGAGGCATAACTTCTCTCTCTACATGTAAATTTCATCTCTGCAAAAGTTACTATACTAACAAAATGAGAGGGGAGCTTATATAAGAGACTTTGGAAGACCAACAGTTTTAATTCTAAAGAAGTGGAAAATCCAATAACGGCTATAATCTCTAGGGAAGTGAAATCATTTTGAATTGTAGACACGCTTCACCTGTGGCAGAGCAAGGTCGTAGGTATAATAAGGTGATGACACGTGTCTCATAGTGTCTCCGGTTAACAATCATGAAATGACCCTACCACCAATGTATCCGAATAAGACCATTGGGTGAAAGCAAACTGTTTTTCTAAGTACGTTAAAATAAAAACCCCAAAAGGTTATGTCCGGAGAGATGGCCAACCATTATTCAAATAATTTGTTTGTTAGCCCTCCCAAATGTCTTTGAGATGAGTGAGCATACTATCTGATAAGGTAAAAACTATTTAAAGGGCATATCAGACCATAGACCAATATTCATTTTTGGTTATTTACTTTTATTATTTAATTGTAATAATTTCATTTTTAGATTTTAGATTTATTTTAGATTTATGTTTATTATTTGTGGGCCTAATGGTTTTTTGAACTTTAGGCTTGACTTATGGATTTGGTTCGATCCAATTAGGCCTATTAAGCATAATGTTTCATATAAATAAGTTTCTAGGAAGCATGTAATAGAGATAGATCATTTAAGAAAAAACCAGACCCTTTATCTCTAAACATTTATTGGATCAACTCTATTATCTCTTTACTCTCCACCAGTGATCAATTCTTTTTTTTTACTTTTTTACAAAATAACCTTTTGAATACAATTTATCCACACCAATAATGAGTATTACATTTTTCACAAGTTGTGCTTTTTGTCTCTCTAGATGATCCTTGGAAGCTCATTTTGTTTTATAAACCCACTTAAATACAATCGACTTCTTTCCCTTTAGGTAATGAGACAAGCTCCCAAACCACGCTATCTTGAATTGGCTTGTACTCTTCCTCATAACGTACTCTTAATGTCTTCCTGGAAAATACAATGAATTTTTTGCCATTATGTTCGTGCATATTCATGTTCTATAATTCGAAGATATAATATTATATCTTTATCTAATATACCTTTCTAAGAGTACTATTTCTTTTTGCACGTTTTAAGTATGTAGAGTTTGATCTTTATAAAACATATCACTCTATTCTCCATATGGAAGATTGATATCATTTGAGTGTCTTCATGTTTTAACGATACCAAATCATTTAATACGTGAGTAGTTTTGTTAGAATCCTTAAATTGAACATTTATTCTATTTTGAGTATCTTTATGTTCTAAAAGTACTGAAAATGATTGGAATTGTAACCCAATTTTCTAATCTTCATGCATATGTATAGACAATATCTCAAAATGAACATTTATTCCTAAATTATCCCTCAAAGTCAATATTCTTAAAAACCTTGTTGTTCTTATCTTAAATATACTTTTAGTAATAGGATCATAAAACTTAAAACCTACTGAAATCATAGAAATAATAGTTAACCGTCTTCAAATCCATTTTATTTCATTTGAATTATAAACCTTTGCTTCTGATGTACCTCCTTAAACATCCATATTTTTTTAACCTACGCTTACACCTAATTGAAAATTCATGTGAGGTCATATTAGTTGTTTTTGTGGGAAATATATTGAGAATTTATGTAGTACATTTGATAAACTCACCCCAAATTAATAGTGGTAGATTTAAATGAATAATTATACTTCTCACTATATCTTTAAGTGTACGGTTTCGCCGCTTAGATACGTCATTTACGTTGGGCTGAACCCATACTGTATATGGGGAAACTATACCACATTCTTATGGGCACTTTACAAACCATCAATGAAGTTACTCACCATAACCGTCATATCTATCATTATTTTGACCACCACCGTTAAATCTAGCAGACTTAATGTTCTTACCAAGTTGTTTTCAACTTTTCTTTTTAAAACTATGAAATTAGCCAATGACTCATGATATATAATGAATAATTTAGATATAACAGTATCGAGATAAGTCATTTATAAATGATATAAAATACCGTTCACCGTTCCATAATACATTTGGAAATGGTTCATCGATAATGGTATGTATCAATTCGAAGACGTTTTCCTCTATGTATGCATCAAAACTTTTCACTTTGGTATATTTTACCTTGATACATTTGATGCAAGAACCAAAGTGTGAATAATTAGGATAACCTAATAAACCTTCAATAACAAGCTTGCTTATCAATTTTTTCCTTAAAGATATAACCTAAGCATTTGCTATAAAGATTTTTTAAATTTCCATTTTTATAAGTTAGTTTATTATATAACTATATGTTCATAAAAATGTATTATATAACTATATGTTCATCTTCTTCTAAGAGAGTCTCAAATCCGATTTCAAATACAACATCATCTAATTTATAGGATTCAAGAACCACATTCAGATTGAAGAAGAGGGCGTACTAAATTACATCATATAAGGTTTTCTCATAAAACATCGAGACCGATAATTCAATATGCACAATAATTATGGAGGAATAAGGGGTTTACTTCGGGGTTTTCTCCTTTTGTTAACCTTCTCGAAGTTTAACAGGTTGAATCCCCAATGATGGAAATCAACCCAAAGAAATATTATAATTTTAAGCCAGATGAAAACCATGAAATCTTTCAAGACCATACCGAAATTCAAGAAAAAGAAACATATAATGCGAATGCAAATTCATAATTTGACTTACATTTCCCTCCGCTCAACAACAAGGCCTCACAATCTTAGTTCCATGTCCCCAAGATCTCATAAAAGGATGTATTTCAACCAAAAACTACCATCAAGGAAGTCTTTCATGAAGATGTAGCATATAGAATCAAGGAGGGCTTCAAGTTTTTAAATTTTACATAAAAAGATAAGTCTCTTCTTCTCAATTCTTATGTATACACATTAGTTGCAAAATTTGATGTAGGTGGACCTCCTTTATCTACAATAAATATGTTTCCTAATAAATTTAAACATAAAGGTATTGTCAATCTTTCTGGATACGATAAATGACACGTCTTTATAAAGTTAACCCTAATAGAAGATCTAAAAATCCTTTGGAAGAGGAATATTTGGTCTTTTGACCAACATTCCATGAGATCAGTTAAATTGGAGCCTAATAAGTACAAAAAGAAATGTCTTGTTACCCTTGCGTGGGTAACATTTCCAAAATTTCCTACTTATCTTTATAACAGAGACACCACCTACTATATAGCCAAAGCCTTAGGAAACCCCCTTGATATCTCTTTACCTTCCAAAAATAAAGTTAGATGCAACTATCGTTAGGATTGGATAGAGCTTGGTGTATCCAAGTCTGTCAACAAGAAACTTTAGATTCAATTTCGTGACAACAATGGTCACTGGATTGACATCATTTATGGGAATGCCCATGTTCATTGTCTTAAGTGTAATCATATTGGTCATAGTGGCCAAAATTATAAAAAAACATAACAAAAAACTTGAAATCCTTAATGATAATTGTTGAGGTTGGATATTTTAGGTATTGTAACTTGCTTTTATCCGGAGGACTATTCGGACCAAACAACTACCATGAAAAACCTAACAGGACAAATGTAATGGATTATGACTAAGCTAGGTGCTAGTCATTTCACATCTTGGGCTAATGGGTTCTTAAACTTAACCCGACTCCACAATCCGACCTGATAGGCCCGTGGGTCATTAATTAAGTATAAATACCCCAACCACTTTCATTAATGAGAGTGATCAAAATTTAGTACAAGCACACACCTTAATTATCTCACTACACTCCACCTTAAACATTAAATTCCCAAAACACTTTACTAAATTTCCCTCCACCAGAAATAATTCATACGAAATTGGCAACCATAGTGGGAGCACGATAGCACCTGAATTTCACAGTTCAAAACCCACAAACAAAGTAGTTTGGATGGATCCAAATGAGCAGAATATTCCACCTCCTAAGGTGGAATTTGCAAAGGAAAACAATGAATATACTATCCAGGAGCGCGATCAGTTGAGAGCTGAGATAGAGGCGCCGAGAGCAATAAAACAAGCAGAGAAAGGGGTTAAAGAAACATCAGGTGCGTCGGTACTTCACAACATTGACAATCCTAGAGAGAACGAGTAGTATCTAAAGACCCACCACAGTTCCAAGAGAACACACCGATCTAAACCTGTGAAGGATTCAACATTTGAGTCCTCCATCAGCTCATCTGATGAGGCAGAGCTTGAAGAATCAGTGTCTTCAAGGCAGTGATAAAAGATGATCAAAAACGAAAATGAGACTGACTAAAAAACATTCAAGAAAAAGGGATAGGCATGACAGGCTTAAGAAATACCATGGTAAGGGTGGTTCAACCAACCAGCATATTGACCAGTTGTTGATTGATCCCTTTGCTTTTCAGTCCGAACTAGGTATTTTTGCTACTCCAAATGAAGATACTGTTTTTTGCCGTAACAAGAATTAGAGGCAATCACCTCTGTCTGCGAAAATACTCTTCAGACATCATCCTAAGAGGTTTGATAGCTCAAAGATGGAGAAATATGATGGGAGTCAATATCCGGACAACCATCTGGAGTAGTTTAAGAACTTTATAATGAATTTTGATAACGATGACAAACTATTGTGTAGGGCCTTCTCCCAAACTTTCGCAGGAAGCACCCTCAAATGGTATGATAGTCTCCCTCAGGGATGCATAAGAAATTTTGATACATTTTGGGTTGCCTTCCGAAGGTAATTCATTGGAAGCAAGGAGCTTAAGGGTATACATACACCACTATCCATTGTGCTCAGGAGCCAAATGAGTCTCTAAAGGAGTACATCAACCGATTTGTGAATACAAAGAATGGGCTAGCAGATTGCTTTGAACAAGTTGCAATTGCTTCTGTCAGACAAGTTCTGAATCCAAGTAATTTAGCTGATTCAGTGACTCAGAAGAACGCCATGACCTGGTGTGGTTTGTTGAATCAGGTGGGGAAACAAATCAACGTTGAGGAGACTAAGAAAACCAGAGTACACCGCCAGGTTAGGTCCACTACTACAACAACGACTCCTCTAGCTGCTAATCAGTCTGGTTATAGGTCAAAAGAGACTGGAAAGTGATCTAAACAATCAAGGAAAAATTAGTCTAACCAGACTCGGAGCCAACAGGTCAGAAACAAGAGAGGACCCTGGGTTCAACCTCAGTGGCTTGCTGAATTGGAGGAAAGTGTGGCTACATTCTATGAAAAAACTAAAAACAAAGTGGACTTTAGAAAGCCAACAACATTGCAATCCCCCAGAGAAAACTGGAGCACCCGTTTCTGCAAATACCACAATGACATAGGCCATGATACCCATGATTATATAGCCTTGAAGCAGGAGGTCGAGAATCTCATTGAAAGGGGTAAGTTGGGAGCCTATGTCAAAAAAAGAGGGGGAAGCAGACCAGATAATGCACAAGACGATACCAATACTCCCTGAACTAGTCCTTCGAACAATCCTGGAACATCCAAACACGAAGATGAAATGGTAGACACTAAAAGGTTCGATGTAGACTCTGAGTATCTTGATCCAAATCCGAGTCAAAATCGGGTAGGGGTAATAACAGACAAGACCAAAACTGTCTCCGGTTGATTAACCTTTTTGAATCATTGACCATTTTCGGAGGGGATACTGTGACTGCACCTTCTAGTTCATCAAGAAAGAGACATGTCCACAAATTGGCCACCCAGTTGGATGGAGGAATGTCCACCCACCTGTATTAAACCCCATCTCCTTTTATATTTTTCGATGAGGATGATCTGAGATACATTGCAGGGCCTCATGAAGATGTTGTGGTAATAAGAGCATCAATAAGAGGAAACAATATACGCCAGATTCTGTTTGACACAAGCAGTTTGTCAAACATCATTTTTTAAAGCTCCTACAAGCATATGAGAAACCCTTCGATCATAGAACATTCAAACATAACCACCGTAGGCTTCATAGGAAGTTCTGCAGACGTGATTGTGGAATTCAAAGAAGAAGTGTTGATGGGGAAATAACCCTTTAAGAAAATGGTAAGAGTACTTTTTATTGTGGTGGATTGCCCAACATCATACAATGCAATATTTGGGAGGTCTTGACTCTCCAGAATGCATGCTGTGGCCTCCACAGTCCACCAATGTTTGAAATATGCTGTCCAGGGACAAGTAGGTGTTGTCCAGAGCAGCCAGAAGTTAGCCAAGGAATGTTATGCAACAACCATTGTCTCTAAGTCTTTAGAGACATCCAAGATTAACAGAGATTAGCAGCTATTGGAGCCTTCCATTGATGAGAATGAAATTGATGATGCCAGGGAGGCTCCTAGTGTCATAATACCTATTGAGGAGATTGAAACCTACTTCCTCGCTTAGGGAAAGAATGTTAAAATTGGTACACAAGTTGGCACCAGATTTGAAACACCAGCTATTGATGAATAATCAACACGTTTTCGCGTGGTGCAATAGTGATGTTACTGGAGTGCCAGCTGACATTATTTCTCATAAATTGTCTATACGAACTGATGTTGCGCCAGTTTTACAAATGAGAAGGTCTTTTTCTAAAGAAAAAGCAGATGTGATTGTTCAAGAAATTGATCGTTTGACCAAGATGGGTCATATTAAAGAATCTCAGTACCCTTTATGGACTGCCTACCCTGTCATGGTCATGCAAATGGCGCATGTGCATTGATTTTACTGATCGCATGCCCCAAATATCTTTATCCAATAACTCGGATAGATTAGTTGGTGGATTCAAATTCTGGAAATAAGTTATTGTCATTCATGGATGCGTTTTCAGGGTACAACCATATACAAGTATATCCGAAGGATCAAGACCACACTACTTTGATTACAGACAAAGGTCTTCATTATTATAAGGTGATGCTGTTCAGATTGAAAAATGTTGGGGCCAGTTACGAAAGATTAGTGAATAAAGCCTTTGCTAATAAGATTGGAAGAAACATGAAAGTTTATATAGATAATATGATGGTTGAAGCTTGGAGGAAGATCCACATATATCTGACCTTCAAGGAACATTTTCTAACTTAGAGGCTGTGAATTTGAAACTGAACCCTGAAAAGTGTGTATTCAGGGTCCGATTTGGAAAGTTTTTGGGTTACATAATAAGTGAGAAATGAATTCAGCCTGATCCGGATCAACTAAATGCCTTACTAGCTATGGAATCTCCTTGAAATACCAAATAAGTTCAAAGGATGACCAGAAAATTGGTTGCTTTGAACAGGTTTAATTCAAGATAATCAGAAAAATGTGTCTCGTTCTTCCAAGTGTTGAGGAATGCCAAAAACTGTAATTGGTCTCCATAGTGTGATTAGGATTTTAATGAAATCAAGAAGCATTTGTCTTCACCTAAGAATCTCTTCAAACCTGTTCGGGGGGAAAACTCTACATATACTGAGTAATGTCAGAATATGAAATAAATGTTGTGCTTGTAAGAGAGGTGGATAATTATCCTCGTCCGGTGTATTACATTAGCAAAAGTCTGTTGGATGCTGAAATAAAATATTTAAAGTTAGAGAAATTAACATTGGCCTTGGTAATTGCGGCAAGAAAGATGAGACCATACTTCCAAGCTCATTCGATTTTTGTTCGAACATCTTTTCCCTTGAAGAGTGTTCTTCAGATAACTGATGTGTCAAGCAGATTGACCAAGTGGTCAGTTGAGCTGGGCGATTACGATATTATTTTTGTGCCTCAGACGACCGTTAAATCCCAGTCAGTGGCTAATTTCTTGGTAGAATTTCATGCTGACAGATCCTCCGGACAAGTGCCAAAAAATCAGTTTGAGAAAGAATAGGTAGTTCAAATTGATGGTGGATCAAGTACTATAGGTTGTGGGGCTGGAATTTGTTTGACTTCTCCCTATGGTGATACTATGTACCAGGCTATATGTTTTGGTTTCAGGGATTCTAACAATGAATCTGAATACGAAAAAGCTATAGCTGGTCTTAAGCCGACTCTCATATGTGGGTGAAAATAGTCTGATTAATGTGTGATTCTCAATTACTGATTCACCATGCTCAAGGGCAGTCAGAAGCAAAGAAAGAACAGTTGACTAAATACTTGTTAATGTTAAAGGAAGCTGCTGTAAGCTTTAAGAGTATCTACTATGAACACATACCTAGATTGGAGTATACTGTGACAAACTCTTTGGGAACCATAGCTTATTCTGAATGTTACTCTTGGCAACTGATGCAAGAATGCCCATGAATATAGGCGGGTCCAAAAAAAGGAAAAGAGGATGCATAAAGTATGCACATAGTAACTGTTCAGCCCAAGGACTGGAGGGTATGATATTCTTCAGTTTATTTCCGATGGGATTTTGCCTCCGGATAAGGCCATGGCTAAGAAAATCAAGTATAAGTCTTGTGGGTTTTTTTATGTTAAGGGAGGTTCTTTACAATAAATCTTTTAGCAGACCTCTTTTGCGTTGCTTAGGATTTGAAGAATCCTAAGTTGTGTTAACATGATGGAGAAGGTTCTGCACACTGTAGCTATGAAGCCCTAACCAGAAGAGTTTTATTAGCAGGTAACTACTGGCCAACCATAATAGAAAATGCTAAAGAGATGGTAAAAAAGTGTGGTCCTTGCCAAAGATATGGAAATGAAATTCATGTGCCAGCAGTTCCTATGGAATCCATATCCAAACTGATACCCTTCGACAGATGGGGCTTGGATCTAGTTGGGCCTCTTCCCATGGCATCTGGTGGATGTAGAACAATCATAGTTTCTATTGACTATTTCTCTAAGTGGATAAAGGCAGCTTCTTTAGCTGGAACCACTTCTAAGGCAATTATTAAATTTATTTCATCTAACATATGTTGCAGATTTGGGGTTCCTCGAAACATTACCACATATAATGGACCATAGTTTGATAATAAAGACATGGAAATATTCTGCACCTCCAGAGGAATTCAACACTCTTTTTCTTCTCATTTCCACCCTCAAGAAAATGGGCAAGTTGAAGTTGCTAATCGAACAATCTTGTTTGGGTTGAAGAAGAATCTGGAGGGAGCTGCAGGAAAGTGGCCAAGATATTTACAAGAAGTATTGTGGGCTTACCGAAATACACCTCGGGCTGCTACACAAGAATCTTCTTTTTCCCTTGTGCACAGGACTGATGCAATCACTCCCTTAGAAGCTACTTTACCATCTCACAGAGTCCAAAACTATTCCAAACATGAAAATGATATGACAGTCAGTTATCAGTTGGAATTGATTGGGGAAAGAAGATTTAAAGTGCATTTGAGGACGGCACATAACCAGGGTTTGATGAGGAGTATATTTTCCTCTAAAGTTAAAAGAAGAGATTTTCAGTTGGGGGATAAATTATTAAGAAAAGTATTTTTACACACCAAGGAAAAATAGTTCGGTAAACTGTCTCCAAATTGGGAAGGCCCTTATAAGGTGTGTGGGAAAGTTAAAACAGGAACATACAGGGTCCAAGACAAGGAAGGGAGGGCACTAAAGCACCCATGGAACGTTGAACATCTTAGGTTATACTTAGAATAGACCTCTTTTGTATATATTTACTTTTTAAGTATCAATGTAAATATTAAGGGGCATACTCTTTCCTACCCGAGTGGCGCGGGGAGGTTTTAATGAGGTGTCCGAGTTTTTCGATAATATCTTATGCCTTCTTCAAAAGTTGGGTGCAACTCTGTTTTTGACTTAGCCATAGTATAAGATGTTCATATATTAAATGCTTATTAAACATCCCGGCTCTCAAATATCTTCGAGTTGATCAGATCTATTAAACACTTGGTCACATTTATTAAACATATGTGGTTGAGGATATTTAATACCCTTACTTAACACCTCTGAAATATTGAAGGCTATCTAAACATTGGCCATAAAGAGTTAAACATAATTTCAAACAAAAGGAAATATGATATTAGAGTCTGATTGGACTAAAAATAATCCATGATTCACAAATGCCTTGATCGTTCAAGGACTTTAAGTTTTTACAGAAAAGAGATTAAACAAACAATGAAACAAAATGCCTTGGCCATCCAAGGACTTTAGTTTCTTAACAAAAAATACACAACAATAAAATACAACCTAAGGGATTGTCCCTTTCGGTTTTTTCTTCACCACCATCTGTTTTCGAATTTTTGAGTTCAACACTTGAACTCTGACCAAATCCTTCATTGTCTTCAGAATCTTCCCCACTTGAATAGTTGTGCTTGTCACCATCAGCCATCGTACGAAAAGGGAGGTCATCGTATTCCACGAATTTCCACAAATAACCAAGAGTCCTCTTAGGAAAGGTCTGATGAAACAATAAGACCATATAGGATGTGATGCCATCATCTCTTTTCTCCAATATATCTACCACTCCAAAGGTATACTTCTTTATTCTAACAACTATCTTTTCAGCTTGTTTTTGTACTCGAGTTGTATTTTCCTCTGTTTTCTTCTTAACAATATCCTTTAAGCTGGCCTTGTCCTCGGATGGAGTCTTGATGGTTTGGTATTTAGCCTCTAGTTTCCTTTTCAAAGTTTTGATCTCATCGGAAGAAGAAGTTCCCGAATACTTGGTCTGGAGATCTCTTTGAGCCTCTTCTGACTTGAGCAGTTTGGCAGCCAAATCTTGTTTCTCTTTTTCCAGAGATTCCATACTTTATTGGGCAGTAGAGAGGCTATTAGTCAAGCCTTGGTTAGCTGTGGTCAGTGAATTGATAGTGTTTGTCTGTTCCCTCACTTGTCTTTCCAGGTTAACTACCGGACGGATGTAACCTAGGAGGGCGTGACTCAGGGTATCTTGCTCGCTTAATATTCTAAAAGGCATCAAGATTTACCTCTTCATCAGCAGCAGTCTGTTCGGAATAAAGGTTGGGTGAAATTTCTTCTTACAAAGTAGGATCAGGAGGAGCCGGAGGAGGAATTTCAGAAGGACGTAGAATTATCTCTGATCTCAGAGTGACTTTTTTCTTTTTTGCAGTTTTTTCATCACTTCCTACCTTGCATTTCTTATCCTTCTTCATAATCTTAGGTGCGTTGTCGGATCCACCAGCCTCCTTAACAGTAACTTCCACTGCTTCCAGCAAAATAACATTAATCCCTCCTTGGTTCTCCGAACCGGTTCCTTCGGTGGTTGTCTGAGGTGGGTCAGTTGTGGTTGTCTTCTTTCTTTTGTTCTTCATCTTGTCCAGATGGCTAGGGGCTTTGACCCTGGAAGGCAAGTAATGCTTGGCGTCCTTAGCCTTAGTTCTCATCAAGATAACATCTACAGGAGGAATGGTGGTCAGTTCTTTCAAAGAGAGGTCTCTTCTTCCTATGGTATTCCACAGATGATACCTCACAAAATTCCTTGAGGTGAAGTAGTTGTGGATGTCATTCCACCATTTCTCCAAGGCCCAGCCGTTTAGCTTGGCGTAAGTGTTTCGGCATGTCTCCACGTGGTCTGGGAACTTCTTCGGAAAAATTTAAAAAGGAAATGAGTCCGTTCGGAATAACCACATAGTGTTTAAAAATATAAAGGGAAACATAAAAAAACTTACCTATACTCTTCCAGCGGCTAGTTAGTTGGCTTGGGTTAGAGTCAAATTTGATCTTTTCCCATTCTCCCAGGCTCCACTAATGAACAGGAACTGTATCCTCCATGGATTTTCCGACTCTAGAAGGTTATTCACTACTTTGTAATCATTTCCCATATTGTAATGGTATAAGGGAATGCGACGTTTCATGTAGAAATTCGCTACATCAATGAATTGTTCGATTGGTACTAGGATCTTGGATAGTCTGGAAGCCATGATGCCAACCATCAGAGTGTACCATGCGTTTGGGCTCAGTTGACTCGGACATAGCTTAATTAGGTGGAAATAACTGACTATATCCGGATCCAAAGGAAGCTGGAGTCCCCAGTTCAGCACCTCTGTATAGACCACTAGCTCGTTAGGTTTGCAATCCATCAGAGTTTCCGCGGTGACCGAGATTCTCACCTTGACAGACTCAGGGATCCTCCACTTTGTACAAATACGATCCAATTCAGCGGTATGGATGTATACGTATGATATATTCTGGAGGGATAGCATGTATTTTACGCTGAATTTCTAGAAATTTGGCGCTATTTTCCCTTCCAGACACTCGGGAAGCGCATCCGGATTGGTCAGACCCACTTTAGTTTTACCCTTTTCATCTCCAGCGATGTCCTCCGTCTTTCTGGACGCCTCAAAAGGAGTATAGTCCATACTATCCTCCATATTTTCTTCCATTACAATAGAAGGCTATTCGGATGGCTTGGCTTCTGCCACGGGCTGCAGTCCGGATGGTTTGGGTTCTAACAAAGGATTTATTGTCTCCGAACTAGTGTGTTTCGAATAGCTAGGAGTGGACTTGGCCTTGGATTGGCGAGTTATTTGGCGATGGGTATTCTTCTCAGGGGACTTCTTAGCGTCCGAACCCATGGCAATAAAGGATGAAGGCTTCCTAACACTGGAAATGACCTTTTCTTTAGGAAGAGGGTTCTGAGATTCTTGAACAGAGGATCCTGATTGAAGAGGAGAAAGAGTTGGGAAAAAAGAAATTTTCTGACGTTAGATGTCTTTGATGACGATGACCTTTGGTCCGTGTTTGCTTGTGATTGATTTATTCCTTCACCTGGAGAAACAGGAAGACCAGCTGCGATCCTCTCGTCTCTTTCAACTTTTCTTATTTTTTCCAATTCGGATAAGTTCAGCCAACCCCCTTTTACCAGTGCGTTTCTAGATGTGAACATAAATTACTCAAGCGCAATTTTGAAAAAGATCACTAAGCTTTCTCTCTCTAGAAACGAATTATATTTGTTAAGACAATAAAACAATATAATAGATTTATATCACTGTGAAAATTAGAAGTTATTTAGGCGAAGATAGAACGATCAAAGCAATGATTAAGGGCTACAAAGTATGGGGTTAAAACCTATGTAACTTTCTAGCCCAGTAGGTACGAGAATCTAGGAGAAAAACAGCTGGGAGGTCAAACCAGAGCCTGACACATATCCCACGTTGAAAAAAGAATCTTGGAATTCTTAACGGTAAAATCAATCCTACTGAATTCCGGACAGATTGACTCTTGAAATTCTTGATAGAGGAAGATAAACTCTTTGATTCAGACACAAAAACAAATCTGAAATAGTTGATTTTTATTCTTAAAAGTTAGCTCTTCCAAAGATTCTTTGCAAGACCTAAAGGGGCAACTGATGAGATCGAAATTTTAAGCAATGTAACTTGCTTTTATCCGAACGGCTGTTCGGACGAAACCACTACCATAAAAAAACCGAACATGACAAATGTAATGGATTATGACTAAACTAGGTGCTGGTCATTTCACATATTGGGCTAATGGGTTCTTAAACTTGACTCGACTCCACAATCTGACCCGATAGGCCCATGGGTAATTAATTAAGTATATATACCCCAACCACTTTCATTAATGAGGGTGATCCGAATTTAATACAAGCACACACCTTAATTATCTTAGTACACTCCACCTTAAACATTAAATTCTCAAAACACTTTACTAAATTGCCCTCAACCAGAAATAATCCACACTGATAATAACATTGACAATCTTGTTGACCAAAATGTTGATAAAAACTTAACAACAAAAAATGTCCCTAAACATCTCATGTTAAAATCTTTAATTATCAAAGACCCTTCAAGTCAATCTACCATACCTAGTCAATCCCCAAAGAGAACTAGTCAAAATATTCTCCCTCAGTAGAAAGATGATTCTATCCCTCATATCACCAACCAACCCCAAGATACCAACACCTCCCATCCCATAGAACACAATACATAGATTATAGATGCTCTTTAGTCTATAGACATAAAAAACATATTCAAATGCGTTAATGACTCATCTGATGATGAGGAAACCCCAATTTACCCACACTACACCCTCACTCGTAGTCTCCTAAACTCACATAATAAATAAAATAAAATGGATAAAGAGCTTAATATCATTAAACAGAGAGCTAAAAATCTCAAACCCAAAAAGTTGTTCAATTTCAATACTACAATTAACGCTAAAAAGTCAAATCTTTCACCAATGATAATTAAAATTTTGAATTAGAATATAAGAGGGTTAGGTAATAAAAAATATACTAGAAGATTAAAGTATCTTATCAATTCAGGGAACATTGAGTTCTTGACTATCGAGGAACCTATGATCTCTGTTTATAATCTTAATAAAACCATGAAAAAACTTAACTTCCATAATTGTATTGCTAATTCTAGCAATAAAATATAGGTCATGTGGTAAAGTAACTTTAAGATGAATACTATATGTGATGTGATGAAGAGCAGATAATTCACGTTAAAGTTTCCTTAATTAATCAAAACAAATAATTAGATATATCTATCATTTATGCTAAATGCTCTAGACTTTATAGACTGCATATTTGGGACAGAATCAGAACCATTTCATCCAACAAACCACTAGAGTGGATTGTTTTTTTGTGATTTTAACTGCATTACCAATGTGGCATAGCAACTATTCTGCTCTACCCTGTGTTTACGAAGTCCCGAGGATTTCAATAACATCATATTTGACTACGCCCTTGAATATCCTGGATTTTTAGGATATATTTTCACCTTGACCAATAATAGGAATTGGAGAACGTTGGACAAAGTTCGCATTAATTAAAAAATAAGAACATGTTTCAATAACATCAAATTAAGCACATTTCGAAAACCTGCTCAGACCATGCCCCTATCCTGATCACTATTGACAACAACTCTAGGAAGCCCAAATCATCCTTCAAATTTCTCAATATGTGGATTCAACACCCAAAACTTTATAAAACCATTGAGAATTCCTAGAATATTCAAATCTTGTGCCTCCTTTACATATTTTCTAGAATAAGTTAGAAAAAACCTCAAGCAAACCCTTAAAATGTGGAATCATAATGTTTTTGACAACATTTTTTCAGCTGTTGCCAAAGTTGAGAAAGAAGTCACATATTATGAAAACATATTCCATATAGTTAAAACATAAATAATAAAGTTAAATCTAATAAAGTTAAAGCCAATCTGCGTCTTCTCCTGGAAAGAAGAAGCCTATTATGAGCAAAAATGCTACATGGATTGGTTCAAAAAGGTGATAAAAACACTACATTATTTTATAATTATGTCAAGAAAATAAATGAATACATTATAATTAATGGTATTAATCATAGTAATGTTTGGATTGATGATCAAAATCAAATGAGAAAACTTGTTGTTGATTATTATAAGAACCTGCTTACCAATAATAATTTATCAAATCAATATAAAACACTTTTGAAAACATCCCAACATTATATATGATTATGGTAACAATAATCCGTTAATTAATTCTACCAGTGATGAACTTTATAAGGTTGTTAAATCTTTAAAAACTAATTCAGTGGCTGACCATGATGGTTTTAATACCATTTTCTACCAAACTTTATGGAATATTATTAAGGATGATCACACCTTAGCTATCTCTGATTACTCTAAGGGCAACATTGGCCCCACATAATCTTTGCCACCACTCTATGCGTGATTCCTAAAAATCTATTTTCCTAAACAATGGAAAGACTTCAAACCAATAAGTCTTTGCACTGTTTTAATAAAAACATTTCCAGTGTTATAAATGATAGGCTTAACTTAATTGTCTCTAAAATTATCTCCCCTCAACAAGGTAGGTTTGTTCATGGGAGGAATATTCATGACTATATTTTTCTTGCCAATGAAATGAACCATGACAACAAAAAATCAAAGAATAATAATATTGTTCTTAAAATTGATATGAATATGGGATTTGATAACATGTCTCACAAATTTATCCTTAATATTATGAAAGCTTTTGGATTCCATCCAAATTTTATTAATTTAATCAACAACATCATCAATAATATGTACTTCTCAATTATGAT
The DNA here is from genome assembly GCA_036936605.1 of Limnanthes douglasii subsp. nivea. Classification (NCBI taxonomy): domain Eukaryota; kingdom Viridiplantae; phylum Streptophyta; class Magnoliopsida; order Brassicales; family Limnanthaceae; genus Limnanthes; species Limnanthes douglasii. Next base: position 170,721,711 of record JAUPFV010000003.1, read on the forward strand.
AAATAGAGAATTATACGATTTCTTTAAAGGCCTAAATGACATTAGGCAGAGGGATCCAATTTCCCCAAGTCTCTTCATTATCACTGAAGAGTTTCTTATAAGAGGTATCAATACCATTTTAAACAATACCTCCAAATTATTTATAAAACTGGAAGCAACATGATAATCAACTATTTAGCATATGCAGATGACTTTGTCATCTTTATTATTAATTCCAAAAATAACATTATTAGACTCAATCGATTCTTTATATTTCTTAAAACTTACCAGACAAAACATTAATAAAGAAAAATCATACCTCATTACCTGCCCTAAGCTTACCCCTCAAAGAATCAAAGTTATTTAGGATGTGTATGGTTTTAAATTTAAAGCTATACCCATGAAAAAACCTTGTATTAAAAATTATAAGATAATCCATAAATATGATTATTTTATCCATAAAATCAGAACTAAAATCAATGAATGAGACTCAATCACCATGTCTTTTGGAGGCAGATTAGTATTGATTATATCAGTACTAATGGAACTTCCAAATTATTACATTCAATGTTGTACTCTTCCCAATAATGTTACAAATAGAATAAATAATCTCATAAATATATTTCTTTGGGGATCTAAAGAAGAAATTAAAACCATTTATTGGTCCAATTGAGACTCTATTTGCCTCCCTTGTCAAGAGGGTCAACATTAGAAAAATCAGAGATTTACAAGACACATAGGCCTGTTAACTATGGTTTAACCTTAGGGAAAACATCTCTTTTTGGGCCAAGTATATGAATTCTATATATTGTAAAACCAAACATCATACTCAACTTAATACCACTACCAAAGGTTTTCACACCTGTAGTAGAATTGCTAAAATCAAAAGTTTATCTCATTCTAATATTTTTTTGGATTCTTGGTAAAAGTATGATAAATATATGGCTTCATCAATGGTTTTAAAAAACTAATTTAATCTTATTAAATGAGTTTGAAAATAATAATTGGTACACTCCGATTATGTTTATAATTATTAGGATAATTCCTCTTGGAGTATAAACAAGAATACTGCTTGGAATACCCACCTGACATCAATAAAATAATATCTCTTAGCATTGATAACAATATAAATGATAAAGCCAATATGGGCCTTAGGAATTCTGGTAGTTTTGAAACTAAAGCTACTTGGAATCACCTTATACATAAAATCAACTGAATCCATTCTTTTCTCTAAGCTTTGACATTCCTGTATTTCTACTAAGCTATCATTTCTTATTTGGAAAATCTTAAAAGGTTGGATATCAGTTGATACCAACCTTCAAAAGAAAAATTTCTCTTTGGCTTTAACTTGTGTCTTCTGTAACAACATTGAATATGAGAATCATATGTTTGTTAGTTTTTTAATCTCTTAGAATTTATGGTGTTACTATTCTGCATTATTTGATATACATATCAGTAGATATATGACCTGAAATCATATTGTTAGAATTTAGCACTGGGCTGTCTCTAAAAGCATACATATTAGAACCATCATCCCCACTGTTATTAATTGGATCATATGGAACAGTAGAAACAAGAAGAAGTATGATGATATTACTACTTATCCTGACCAATACATTAATAAAATTAATCATATTCTTTCTTGCTTCACTAATATTAACTCTAAAAAACTTTGGACTCATGACTTTCACATTGTTTGTAAGCTTGGAATTTTCATTGATTTTAATAGGACTCAAAGAATTCACACCTTTAATTCGTTGGCTCCAAAGGATAATAGGTAATAGTTTAATTGTGATGGCTCTAGTTTGAGGAATGGAGAGTTTAGTGGTTCTGGATTAATTAGGGGTAAAAATGACACAATGTTTCTCTCTTATGGTAGATTATATGGAAAATTCACTCATTTGATTGTTGAATCTCTTTCCCTCTTAGATGGTTTAATTATTTGTAATAGATTAAGTCATAATTGTGTGGATGTGGAATCTCATTCATAGCTAACTATTGATATGTTATCTTCGGGAGTTGCTCCATGGTTTCTTTAAAACACAATGAACTTTTGCAAATTGTGTTTGAAGATGCTGTTTTATTCTTTATATAAATTTTATATTTTTGTTTCAAATTAAGATTGTAATTTACTATTTTTGGATAATTTTTTATAAACTATATTTGTTTCGATAAAGATTTTTTTTCAAAAGAATAAAATAAAATTATAGCTTTTTTCCCTATATAATCTCATTGCTCTCGGATGCCAGTGTTCAAAGTCTCTCCGTCTTTTACAACTTTAATAGCAGCATGCAAATAGATAATGGTAAAGATTCCTTAAAAATATATTCCTTCCGTTTTATAATATAAGTTGTTTTAGAAGTGTTTTTTGTTTCAAAATAATTGTTGTTTTAAAATTTCAATGCAACTTTATTATGTATTTTATTTTTTTATCTGTTGTTTTTTAGTGGTTTGTTTTCTATTTTGTTGTTTTCAAAGAAGGTAATACAAATAAATTTATAAAAACTTTTTATAAAATCAAAACTAATTATTACATTTTTAATACCCGTGCAACCACTTTAAAAGACTTATATTTTATATTATGAAACAGAAAAAGTATATGTTAAAAATTACACGAATAATATAATAAATTAAAGGAAGATCGCGGCTAAAACTTTTATAGATTAGTAAACATTAATTTACAACTTAACATCTAAATATCAAACCATTAATTAACCTATCTTCCCTATATATATATATATAAAAGTATATGATATGGTGTATTGAATGTGGCGGTTCACACAATTTTGTTTTTGGTTAATTTTAATTTTTTTACATTAATTGAGATATGCTTTTATTTATATATTATTGATTTTTTATGTTTAAATCACGATAGAATGTGAGACTATGATCGCATTTTAATATATCATTTATTCGAACAAAGTACCATTTTAGTCTTTTCTATGTAGACTTTTATTTGTCCATTAGATTGTTCCAAAGTTTTCCATGAGACTAGAATAGACGGGTGAAAATAAATTAAAAATAGGAATAATGAACATTATATAAGTAAGAATATATCTCAAGCATTTTCGGAATGAACCAAAAACAAAGCGTGCGAGTTTCCAGACCCAAAGCTGACAATATCATACTAGTATGGAGATGAAATTATTTTTACAAGTATGTGGTGATTGAATATGCGGTATCCATGTTACGAACTAATTGATTGTACCCTAAAAATTTTAATTTTGGGATCACAAGATGCAGAACATCAGCACCTCAAAGACTTGTAAATCTCTGTCTATTAATCCAAACTTAGCGAAGAAGAAATGAAGATAAATATGGTACATAAAAGTCGGATAGAAATATACTCTATAAAGGATCATGGCATGGCAGGATCAGCATTTCTTAGTCCATATAAAGTTGCTTGAACAAAAACAACTTCCTGCACAAAATGTACTTCCTCTTGCACTGAAAACCACAATTACCCTTTTACAGTTACTTGCAGTGAATCGCCATAAAAATCGACCTGTTCTTGTGTCCTAATTTAGACTCCCATTATTATTATCTAACAATTGAAGTATATATGTTTTTGGTATGTGTCAGGTTGCATTATGAAAGTATGAGTTTTTGTCTTCTTATCATTTATTTGGATTCAATTATAGAACTACAAACTACATTAATTTTATTTTCTTTTATAAAGGTTGAAAGGACTTGTAGGACATGATTCTAAGACTCATCAACAAAACCCTAGTCAATTGTGACAAAACCTTAACATCTTTGTCTTTTCACTTTTGTCCTCACAGTAGACTGCATTATTATACCTCTAGATTCTACCAAGGTGACTCGTCCTTTTACACCATGTATATACATTTTTAAAATTTAGGTGCCAGTTATATACCCAAAAGTTTATATGGAAGACTACTCATCAAATGTTACTTTGGATTATTTTAGGTACAGTAAATACTTGGTCACATGTTCTAAGATTTGATTCAAACATGTTTTTATGCTGTATTGAATTTGTTCACAGTTTGGCATGAATTATAATTTTTATTATGGTCGGTTATCATTTCTTTTTGTTAAACTTAAGTGTGTTTTGTGTCAATGAATTTTCTATCTTATGATTTTGGGTTTGGCGAATAAAATCTTTAATGTTTTTTTAAAATATAGAAGAAAATCGATATGTTTGATGCGATAAAAAATCACACAGCCTCACACAGCTTGTAACTTTTTTTTTCATTCGCATGGACATGTTATATGCTAATTCAGAATGTGATTGTGGCTTGCAATTTTCTTTTATAAATTATGTTATCGCATGCACATGTTACATGCTAACTCAGCATGTGGCATTCCTTGCATCACCTTGCTTGCGAGCTCCTAAGTTTGCGATTACAAGATTTAGTCCAGCGTGGGTCGCGCCAATGCAATTTAATTATCGAAATACAATTTTTGGATTTTTTTTGTTTTAAAATTTTAGGATTTAAATAAAAATGCAATATTATGAGCTGTGTGTTTGATTTAAATACAATACAATATATTATCTTTATCAACTATAAGATTGTTTGGCGACATGCTTAAAGTGATTATGTTATTTTGTTTGGTCTTCGAAGTTTATAAGTTATTTTGTTTGATTATATATTTAAATCCTAACCTAATATAACCATATATATACTGGGGTTTGATCTTCGTTTTAAAATTAATACAATCATCAATTCAAGATTGTGTTAATACTTGAATCATAGAAAAACATTTTAAGCGTCCAAATTTTAAAAATCTTTAAAATCAGATAGATCTCTAGATTGAACCCTATTAATATAGGGATGAAACAATATTGTTGTTTAAATAAGTCACCCTACATATAATGAACAATCATGCATAAGATAATTATGAAATTAATACGTTACATGTTGATTCACTGACAAGGTTCAGTGTTGAATGTTTCTATTCGAATTTAAAAGACTAATAACATCAATCTAATTTATTTTTTCTATATATGCGATAATGAACCCATATTATTTCTTTTTAAAAGTAGCATCTAGAAATACTGTTAGGGCCCTAGGCCAAAAGTCTACGCTAGGAACTATGATGAGTAGTTTATATGTGGTAAGAATTAAAGCTGTATTGACAAAATCAAGAACACAAATCTACTTAGAGAATTTTTGGGAGTGAAAAGTGCTTCTGATTATTTCATGGGCCCAACTAACTTCTTCAGCCTCTTTAAATAGACTGAGTGAGTTAGTTAGAGAAATGGTTACATAATGGTATATTTGCAGTTTAGCCCTTTACATTTCTCTTAGAGCCTAATTTAACCTTATATTTACAAAACTTATCACTTTAGTCCCTATCAATTGCACTTAGGTCCCTGAGGAATATCTTTCCTTATCAGTAGCCCCCCTAGTTCTTATACAGACATTTATAAGAACTATTAGCTCCTCGAACTCTACCTTGAGTCAGTACAACTTTCTTCACTTTATCTTTTTATTATAATTGAACCCAATGATTTGTGACTTCTCCTCGAATTTGTGAACAAGTGCAAACAGATTTCCCATCGCTTCGAACTTACCAACTTGAAGTACAACTTTGCCTCAACTTCGAACATTATTACTAGGAATGCAATTTTGCTTACACTTCGAAATCTATGATCCCTACTTGATAGATTGATTAGACCTTTAATAGTAGACCCATGGCTTTACACACTTTCTTTTCGTTTCATATTCCACCCAATGAGAGCAACTCACTGGTTTTGCCTCTCCATATTCTCAACGTCACTCCTTTATCCTATAAATACCCAACCCTTCATTCACTAATAACTTTTTAGAGAGATCACTTCTTGAACCATCTTCAATCTGTTCTTCATCTTCAACCTGCTCTTCATCTTCAACCTGTTCTTCAAGCCACCTTCAATCTGTTCTTCATAAATCTTGAGATTACTTCATCTTTTTCGTCCATCAAAGCAACTTCTCAGATCGATACCCATTGTATGAGAAGATATCCCAAATACAAAAGATCTAAACCCAGAAAACCAGTAAAATCAAAGAAACCTCCTTTCCCTGGTTCTAGCAATCAAGTATTCGGGGCCTACGATTATCTTTGCATTTCTCGAAGAGCCAAAGAATACAAAGCTGCTGGGTTGATCTACAACGGTCCTCACTCTTCCTGTACCACTTTTAAATACGGTAATTTCGACCCTAACCTTGCCACTTCGTCTTCACCCTTAGCTTTAAACCCAGAGACTAACCCAACAACCTTTCCTCCTCGAAATTCAGCTAATTCTTCATTACTAAGACCTCATCGGAAATCTAAAGTCGTTACTTTAGACAAGCCACCCACTGATAATAAATCACAACCCAAATCACCTGTCCTTCAAATCGAAGCGACAAAAAACCTTCAATCCAACACACTCCTTCCTCAATTCGAAGCTATCAAAGTCAAACGTGCCAAAAAATCACCTTTCCTAGAAATGGGTGAAGAAGCAGAAAACTCTTCTCCTCCCCCACACTCTTCTCCTCCCCCACAAGAAGTGGATGACATTACACCAGAGTGTAGTCAGCCAATTCCTGTGACTCAACAGGAGACTCAAATCCGAAGTCGCTCCGATGAAGATCACAAAAAAGACGATTCTGAAGCTACTGAATCTGATGCCGAAGAGGAATCCGAGGCTGATGGTGTAGCTCCTCCAAAAAAGATTCGAGGGAAAAAAGCTCTCATTACACTTCCCAAGAGCGTTGCCGCCTTGGTTCAAGAAAATCTTAAACCTCTTTCTGCTTGGTATATTCTTGCCTTAAAGAATGTACCCTACAGTTACTACCTCGAATCAGAGAAAGAGCAGCTCAGAAAGCTATGGGGACTGACCGATAACATGATTCTTCGACTTCCAGTAGAAGGAGAGACACCTCTAAATTGTCAGAAAGATGAGCTAGTAGTGTACCCTGAGCTCTTCAACTGAGGACTTCGGTTTCCCCTTGATCCGATGATAGTGAGGTTCTTCGAAATCCACAGATTGTGCCCAACACAAGTCACTCCCAACTTGCTCTTTACTTTATTCTCAACAATCATGGTATCGAGGCTTGGAGGCATTCCCCTCGAAATCGAGGACTTCATCTCAGTAACCAAAGTTTCAAATGGCCCAGTTCTGCCGTTTTATTATCTAACTCTTGAAGATGATTTAAAAATTGTCGACGACCTCCTTGAAGCTGATAAGTTCTGGAAGCAAAGATTTGTCTTCCTATCAGGGGCCTGGGAAAACGGCAAAGAAATTTCCGATGCCAATCCTTCCAAACTCACCCTTACTTGGAGAGATAGCAGTAAGTAATACCTTCCTCTATTTATCTAATTGCTTTAAATCAATTTATTTAACCAACTATTTGTCTCTCCTTAGAAATTCCGAGGCGGTTCAAGAGTCGTCGAAAAGAAGCCAAGCTCATCTTCCAACAAATGGCTGAGTGGGCAGAAAAGTCTTGGGGAAATGGCTTTCATTCAGCATTTGAGCCTATTAACTTTGTCAACAGCCATCTCTGGCGCATATCGTTAGGGGCTGACTTCCCTCAAGATCCGATGGTGCCCCCAGATCCCATCCTAGCAGTTCAGAGGATACTTGCTCCAGATGGGAAATGCTATCTTCCGACCCGGAATCGAAGTGACAGCCACTTACCTTTAAAGAAGAAAGGAAAATTGACCTAATAAGAAGGCCAGCACAAGTAGGGCTAACCCTTCCAAGACTTCGAAGCGTGCAGCGAAAAGAAAAGCATCTGCGCCTCCGCTTCCCACCATATCCGAAGAAGACCAACCTGTCCTGAAAAAGAAAAAGGACAGTTCTCCAAAAAAGAAAAAGTGCAAGTCCAGCAAACCAAATGAAAAGATTGAGGCTGATATGCTGGAGGCGGTGCTGGCTTCCGAGGCGTGTGGGAAAACTTTTGTTGAAGAAAACCCTGAAGGAGGACTGTCACTGGGAGATAATCAAATAGACGATTATCTCAACCTCGAAGATTTTAATTCAAGCGGGGATTTTGTGTTTTCTGGTTCCCAACCTACCAATGTCATTCCACCGACTTCTACTGGGGCTGATGTGGCTTCGACATCAAATGCCATTGTTCCTGCTTGCCACCACCCAACAGTCCTTCCTCATTCAGACAAATCCGATGAGGTAGCTTCGATCCTTCGTCCTTTTGACAATTTAAGTGCTGTAGCTAATAAATTATGTGAAGAAGTGAAAAATTCACACGCACAATTAGAGCTTCTTGCACAAAAATTGGTCAAGAGCAAGAAAGAAACAGAGTCTGAAAAGACTTCAAAAAATGAGGCATGTCAGAAATTCGAGGCTGAGAAAGAAAAGCTCCTTAAAGATCACAAAGAAAAAGTCGAGGCTTTGGAGACTTCTCATCAGCTAGCTCTTATAGACCTAAATTCTCAACATTCCACTGCCATCTCCAAAGCGCAGAAAAAATCTTCCGATGCTGAGAAACTTCTTAAAGAAACTCAGGAGAAGTTGAAGAATTGTCAAACTGAGTTGACTACGCTTCGAACAAAATTCGAGGAAGAAAAGAATGCTGCCGTTAAAAAGGCTGAAACCGCTGTTGGCTCTTTAATGCTTGGAGGTATCAAGAAAGCTCAAATTGATACAACTATTCAACTTCTTCGAGATGTTCATGCTGCCTGTCCAAGGCTGGATTTAACAAATCTTTGGAAACAAGTCCCTGAAGAAGATCGCCCAAAGGAAGCATTCGAGGTGCCACCAAGCTCCTCAGAAGAAGAAGATGCTTCAGAGGAGTCATCGGAAGAAGAAGACGCCTAATAATCTAGGCACATTATGTTTGTTTTTTGTGTATTTGGCTAAGTAATTCTCACCTTTTTGTAAACTTCGTGTTTAATCCGATGAACAAGCAACTTTTCTTCCTCTTAAAATTTTATCTTAAACTTTTGGTGTACTTATTTAAATTTATCACTTCGAAAATTAGACGTATTTATTAATGGAGGTACCTTGAAAATTAGATGCACTCATAAGACGTGGCACCTCGAAAATTAGATGCACTCATAAGACGTGGCACCTCGAAAATTGGATGCACTCATAAGACGTGGCACCTCGAAAATTAGATGCACTCATAAGACGTGGCACCTCGAAAATTAGTTGCACTCATAAGACGTGGCACCTCGAAAATTTGGTTGTTTCTTCAAAGCTATTGCTTCGGAAAATTATTCTTGATCAACCTTCAAAGATGATCAATCTTTGCCAAGTTACCAAAATAATAAATCACTCATCATAGTAAACAACCAATGGCCAAAAGAAATTTTATTAAAAAATTCAATATCAACCAGACACCTCGTTAAAACCTTTCTGGGCCAACAGATAAGGAAAGAGTATGTCTGTTTTACAAAGGTTCGAAGTTTGAATTTACTCACAGTACAATTTCAAATGCTCTATGTTCCAAGGATGTTTGAGCATCCTCCCTTCTCGATCTGACAACCTGTAGGAACCTGGCTTAACCTTCATTTTGACTTCGTAAGGACCTTCCCAATTCGGGGCCAATTTTCCGAGGTACTTATCCTTAGTGTGAAGAAACACTTTTCGTAACACTCGATCGCCAATTTTGAATTCTCTCCTCTTAACTTTAGCATCGTACCTGCTTCTCATTAATGTTTGATAATGAATCACATTCAAATGTGCTTTGACCCTTTTTTCTTCCAATAAATCAAGCTCCACCCTTCTAGCTTCATCATTATCCGCATCGGAATATTGCAGTAGTCGATAAGAGGGCAATGTAGATTCAGCAGGGCACACAACATCCATTCCATATACCAAAGAAAAATGAGTCTCTTTTGTAGCCTCTCTAGGAGTTGTTCTATATTGCCCATAACACCTCTTGAAGATAATTTGGCCATTTCCCTGCTGCTCCTGCCAAATTTTTCTTCAAGCCATCCAAAATAGATCTATTTGTAACTTCCACCTGTCCATTTGCCTGGGGGTGGAAAGGAGTGGAAAAGCATTGCTGTATCCCTTTCGAAGAGCAAAAAGAGTCCATTTCCTTGTTATTAAATTGAGGACCATTGTCCGTTGTTATTTTTTGAGGTACTCCAAAACGGTAACAAATGTTACTTTGAATAAACTTGATTACATCCTTAGCTTTTGTCCCAGCTAAGGGTTCTGCCTCTGCCCACTTCGAAAAATAATCAACCGCAACAATAATCATCTGTCTTCCACCAGAAGCCATAGGTAATGGTCCCACTAAATCAATCCCCCACCTATCGAAAGGAACCGCCTCTGAAATTGTCATTAGGGGTACTGCTGGTTTGTGTATTAAATTTGCATACCTTTGGCAAGTTTCACAGCTTCGAACTAATGACTTGGCGTCTTGCAGAATAGTAGGCCAATAATACCCTGCCAACAATACCCTACGCGTTAAAGCTTTGAACCCACAATGAGCTGATCCATCCCCATCATGCAGTTCGAATAGGATGTTCTGAGACTCTTGCTTGCTTAAACACCGTAGCAAAGGTTTCGACGCAGACCTTTTGTACAATACCCCATCCAATACCACATAGCCAAGGGCTTTATACTTTATTTTCTTGAGCAAGTGTTTATCAAGAGGTAATATTCCCTTTGAAATAAAGTTTAACAAGTCAAACCTCCAATCTCCTCGAGCGCACATCGGTCCATTCACTACCTCATTAACAATTTCACACTGCTCAGAATTCGGTATGATCGAAGGCGATGGTTGTGTTATGATCCATGGATATTCTTCAGAGTAAGCCATTGTTGCCAAAGAATCAGCCATTGTGTTGCTACCTCTTCGAATATGCTCCACTTCGACATTTTCAAACTGTGCCATCATTCCTCGAAGCTCCTGTAAATACAAAACCAAACGTTCCTTTTTAGCTTCCGATACTCCTTTAACATGGTTAACTATCAACTGCGAATCTGTTTCCAAGCGCACATATATTGCTCCACAAATCTTTGCTAACCGTAATCCTGCTAGCACAGCTTCATATTCAGCTTCATTATTCGAAGCATGAAAGCCAAATTTTATAGCTTGAAACATAAATTCCCCTGTTGGTGCCACCAGTTCAACTCCTGCACTTGATCCTTTATTACTGGATCCTCCATCAGTTCGTACCGTCCACGTCGGATTCTCGTTCACCTTTTCACCATCTTTCTCTTCGGATCTGCTTGAGTGAAACTCCACCAAAAAATCTGCTAAGGCTTGAGCTTTGATAGCTGTTCGAGGAGAGAATAACACATCGAAATCTCCTAATTCCACAGACCACTTGGTCATCCTTCCTGAGATGTCTGGCTTTTGCAAAACGTTTTTTAATGGATATGAAGTTCGAACCACAATCGTATGTGCCTGGAAGTAAGGGCGCATTTTTCTTGCTGCCACTACTATACACAGTGCCAATTTTTCGAGCTTCAAATAGCGCTTCTCAGCATCAACCAAACTTTTGCTGACATAGTAGACAGGCTTCGAAATTCTCGTATCCTCACTGACCAGAACTGCACTTACTACATAATCCGACACTGCTATGTACAAAAACAACTGCTCACCTTTTCGAGGCTTTGATAATATTTCAGGAGAGGACAAAAGATTTTTGATCTTTATAAAGGCTTCTTCACAATCCGAAGTCCACTCAAAATTATTAGGTCTTCGTAGCGCCTGGAAAAAAGGCAAGCACTTATCTGAAAAACGAGAAATGAATCTGTTCAAAGCTGCTAACCTGCCCGTTAACATTTGCACTTCTTTAATATTCCGAGGTGAGGACATCGATATCAGGGCCTTCAATTGTTCTGGATCCACCTCGATTCCTCTTTCACTAATCATGTATCCCAAAAATTTGCCAGATCGAACTCCAAATGTACATTTTTCTGGGTTCAACTTCAATTGTATTGCCCTAAGATTCAAAAACGTCTCTTCTAAATCATCAATGTGTTCATCATCACTTTTGCTTTTAACAAGCATGTCATCAATGTACACTTCGATATTTCTCCCAATCTGTGAAGAAAACGCCTTATTCATCAGCCTCTGATATGTTGACCCAGCATTTTTTAATCCGAACGGCATTACTTTATAGCAGTGCAAACCCCTGTCAGTAATAAAAGTCGTGCTTTCTTCATCATCTGGATTCATTCGAATCTGATTATACCCCGAAAATGCATCCATGAAAGTCAAGATTTTGTTTCCCGAAGTGGAATCCACTAACTGATCGATTCGAGGCACCGGAAAAGGATCTTTTGGACAAGCTCTATTCAAATCTGTGAAGTCCACACACATTCGCCATTTTCCATTTTTCTTTTTCACTACCACCGGATTAGCCGTCCACCTCGGATAATTGGCTTCCCTGATATGACCCATCTTGTATAGTCGATCCACCTCGGCAACTATTGCCTCAGATTTCTCCAATGAAAAGGCCCTTCTTTTTTGAATTATCGGTTTGACCTTCGGATCAACCGCCAAACTATGACATATGATGTCACTTGGGACCCCCACTACGTCTTCGGACTTCCACGCAAATACATCCAAATTCTCAGACAAAAAGGTCAACAACTTTTCTCGCATCGATAAAGGTAACAGAGTCCCAATTCGAAGTACCCTGCCGTTATTGAAAATATATTCTTCTATTTCCTCATTGACCACCACAGAACTCGGGGTTGACCTCGGATCATCAATTCCCTCATCTGTTCCATCAGAAGACAACCCCCCAAACTGCTAATTCTCCATCGGATCATCAGAACTTTTGCCCCGTAGTCTAAATGCAGCAGCATAACATTTTCTTGCCACCTTTTGATCACTTCGAACTACGCCGACTCGGTCCTCGATCACATACTTCAAACATTGATGAACTGTAGAAACTACAACATACATTTTCGCCAACCACGACCTCCCAAAAATAGCATTATAGCTTGATGGATAATCCACCACTACAAAAAGTACTTGTACTTTCTTCTTGAAAGGCCCATTTCCCAAAGAAACTTCACCCTCGAACTCTCCTATCACATTTGCTGTTGCGCCAGTAAACCCTATGATAGTCCTTTCTGATCTTTCTATTCGAGGCAGAGCAGTTAATCTCTCATATGTTGACTTAAAAAGCACATTAGCAGAGCTCCCTGTATCAATCAGCACTCGTCGAATCTCCACCCCGCATACTTCTGCTCCTATGACCACTGCATCTTCATGTGGCCCAGTAATCCCCCTTAAATCATCCCCATCGAAAATTATAAAGGGCACATCCTTTCTGTTGCTTAAGTGTGCCGATGCGCCTCCCTCAATCTGTCGTGTTAAGTTCACTATATGCCTCTTCCTCGAATTATTAGTGTTGTTGGTCATCGAATCTCCCCCAAATATTGTAAGTGATTCGAAGAAGGCACACAAATCTCGAACACGTCCCTGACGCAGCGGCTCATCGATTGACATTAACAAAAGTCGACTGGGTCTGGTTTGACATATTCCGAGGCCACATCGAAACCATTGCCCTCACCTGCAACATCTAAAATCATTAGTGCAGTTTCCTGCTTAGAATTAGGATTACCAACTTTCGGAGCTACAGCCTTGGCATTCTTCCTGACATATTCCAGCAACTTTCCATTTTCGATCAAAATTTGCATTTCCTTCTTTAGAGCAATGCAATCATTTGTATCATGGCCAACATCGTCGTGATACCTGCAGAACTTATTATTACGCTCCTCTCTTGGCCTGTTAATCGCTGGTGGCTTTCTAAAATTTATTGTTCCCCTTGTTTTTTCATATATCGAAGCCACGCTTTCAGTTAGATCCGCATAATAATCTGGCCTCACCCACACATTCGATCTGGATCTAAACTGTTGCTGATTATTAAAGTTGTGTTGATTGTATCCCCCTTGATACGAATTCGAAGCTCCTCGATTAGAGACATTTTGATTGTTCTTCGGACGCGAGGAATTGCTGTTCGATGTGTTAGATTGTCCACTCCCCTTCTGAATAGTACTAGCACCTCCTCGAACCCGTGTCGATTCTTCGACCTTAATCTGATCCTCAACCTGAGCCATAAGAGCTCCAAATGTTAACGCCCTGCGCCTCGTAGTCTCATCGGCTAAATCCCCAGGCAACAGCCCTTGCCTAAACGCCGCCATAGCCACACTTTCTTCACAATCATCCAATTCAGCCTTTGTTGACACAAACCTCTTAGTGTAATCCTTTAACTTCTCTCTCACAGCCTGCTTGCATTGTATTATTGTGTCTCCATTGGCTCTCATTTCCTTGCTTCCCACAAACTGTCTTCGGAAAGCGGTATAGAAGCCTCTAAAATTTGCAATTGACTCCTTAGGAATCTTGTTGAACCATTTCAGCGCAGTTCCTTTAAACGTTTGAGAGAATGCTCTACATACCAATTTATCGTCGTCTTTGAAATTAGTCATGTAGTTTTTAAATTGTTCTATGTGGTCATCAGGATCTTGAGTCCCATCAAACTTATCAACTTTAGAAATATCAAACCGCCTCGGAAGCGGCACAGATCTGATCTCCCTGATCAATGGTGAGTCCCTCCAGTCAACTCCCTGAACATACTGGTCCTCATTTCTCATCCCCACAGTAGCATATAAGCTAGACTCACCTTCATATTTTCGAGGCGAATATCTCCGAGGCGAATATTTCCGAGGTGAATATACTCGCCTCTCTTTCTTTTTCCTTCCTTCCTTATACACCCTAGCTGGCCGGAGCTCACGCTCTACTCCTCTTGAATGGCCTCGAGAACGTTCGTACTTCGGTGTTTCATCAGACTCAGAATCTTCGAAATCCTCATCATCACTAGAATTCACAAACAGTCGCTTTTGTAATTTTTCTTTCCTCTTTATCCCACTATACTCTTTCTTTTGCTCAAAACGTGTTTTACGCTGTTCATATCGATCATCGCCATCGTCCATCGACTGATCCGACTGATCATTCTGATCACCCCTTGCTATTTTAGACCTAAGCCTAGCGCCGTCATTATTTCCCTTCTTTTTCATCAATTCGTCAAGCTCTGCCACCTTCCTTATCATCTCATTCATTTTCCCTTCAAAATCAAATTGGATTGATTGAGTTGGAATCGATTTACATGCCTCTTGCAGATCGGATTTCAATGTTTCCATAGCCTTGCGAACAGATGGATTGTCACCTTTTTCTGGATTCATCTTCAATCAGCAAAAAATCAAACAAAATATGAAAATTCGAACGAAACACTTTGTAAAACGAAAACTCGAACGTCGATTTCTGATCTGTTGATCAAGGTATCCTCTCCCCCTCTTTCTAGCGCCAATTTGGTAAGAATTAAAGCTGTATTGACAAAATCAAGAACACAAATCTACTTAGAGAATTTTTGGGAGTGAAAAGTGCTTCTGATTATTTCATGGGCCCAACTAACTTCTTCAGCCTCTTTAAATAGACTGAGTGAGTTAGTTAGAGAAATGGTTACATAATGGTATATTTGCAGTTTAGCCCTTTACATTTCTCTTAGAGCCTAATTTAACCTTATATTTACAAAACTTATCACTTTAGTCCCTATCAATTGCACTTAGGTCCCTGAGGAATATCTTTCCTTATCAATATGAACATGGTAACATTATTAAAACTTAAAAATTAAAATATTATATCAATTTATGTAATGATTAAGTTAAGTGATCTTGGAATATATTGGAGGCAGAATCCATTCTTCTTCAACCGAAGAAATTAGAGTGAGAACCTCCCATTTTTAACCGAGGCTATGGGAATAACCTAACCTTCCTTATTTCATCTTCTTTTAAGACAACAAATCATCCGTTATATCGGTGTATTCCCAAACAAAATGTTATCTCTTATTCAAGAGGCCTAAACATAATCTTTGGATAAGGTAATTTTTTTAATTCTTCTAAGCCTAAGACTGAGAGTGAAAGACTTTCTTTTACTAGATTGATATCTTTAGGAGACAAATTCTTTTTTAAACATATTTTTTAGAAAAAAAAATGAAAGAAAACTTCATCATTATTTTTATACAGAGGAGGATTCATTATTTTCTTCATATATTGTGTTACACTCGATGTACAAAGAATAATCAACACCACATGTCCTAAGTGTAACTAACCTCAACATTCAATTGGTCTTCTCATACCAATTCCTATAGGCTTGTTAATTCAATTTATGGATTTTATTCATGGATAAGAAAGATGACATTTTCCTCTAGCATGCATTTGGTCTTCAATGCCTCTAGCATTCATTGAATTTCTAAGTCTTTAATTTTGTTTTCAAATTCCAACTAAGATTCAACACCTTGTTTTTCAACTACTCAAACCTCTAATTTCTCCTTAGCTTCATTCTCATTCTCCAACTGAAGTTTAAGTTAGGTCTTTGAGTCCTAACTTACTTGTTGTTGTTAGTTAAAGTTTTTTTCTAGCTCGACTTCCCAAACACTAAGTTGATGGACAATCGGCATCAACAAACATCCATCCATAATGATAATACTATTCTATACAATATTAATGAAATACATATTTACTTTAATACTCAGATTTATTTTCTAAATCGCGAGTTTGATTATATGCCCTTTTGATCCCATCATTCGGTCTCGAACAAAGACCATAGGTTAAGAAATAACATCATCTTGGGTCCTTGGTGCATGAGAGTCCGGGAGATTCCTGAGGAGGCATATATTTTTTAGATGAGGGTTGAGGATGAATAATACTTGGTACCAATAGAGCCAGTTCGTCTTGAATTAATCCTTCATTTATCCTTCCT
Organism: Limnanthes douglasii subsp. nivea; assembly: GCA_036936605.1. Taxonomy (NCBI): domain Eukaryota; kingdom Viridiplantae; phylum Streptophyta; class Magnoliopsida; order Brassicales; family Limnanthaceae; genus Limnanthes; species Limnanthes douglasii. The sequence continues at coordinate 170,738,375 of JAUPFV010000003.1, forward strand.
TTGGGCCATTTCTTTGACATCAAACCCTTCAACTGCAACAGTCTTACCATTTCCTTGGATCATAATAGGTTTTGAAACTTCAACAACTTCTCAAATAATGATTATCTTTACTAAAATGAAATGGACAACATATTTCTTTCTTTTTGAATAAATGTCTTTTAGGCTCAGTAGCCTCGTCACTTCTTTCTACTCATCTTTACTACTTTTTTAGCGTTTGGAGATATCATTACATTTTCCATATAAGATTTCATTTTTAAGGTTCTATACATTGAAGGCTAGTACTATAAGGAGATGAAACTCTTAAAAACAAGAATAATGTAATAAGACTTCCTCCAAGTATTGATAGTTATACTTAAAAACTTAATATTTCATCTTCTTGAATCTATATGTTCTACAAAAAAACGGGCATGATCTACTAAGGAATCAAGAATAGTTAGAACACAATATTCTATGTTAAGAATTAACAAGAAGAGCATGATACAAATTATATTAAATTGTATTGACCCAAATTCTCTACATTGATGGAAGTTGGAGAGGGCCAATATGTGTAACTTAGAGGATACGGTTTTTTCTCTGACGACACGATATGGTTTTTTAGGCATTAGAACTCTTGTTCATTTCGTTAATATATTTATCAATTTCATCATTAGGTGTGTTTATTATTACGCTTACTTTATACTTACAATTGCGACCGGGTCTATGACTGCGCCTACGGACTATGCGAGGGGCCATACTGAGCCCATACCAATTATCTATAAGCACGATCAGACTAATCGGCAAAGCTTACGGTCCTGTTACCGGCCACACAATAGGGTCGTAACAGCTTTCCGCGATTAAGTTAAGAGACAAATAGATTCCTAGTTATGCAATAAGCCCAACTGAGCTCGATCTTGTAAGGATTCATGAAAAAATTATCGTAATAAGTAAACACATCTCCAAAGAAATTCTCTAAATAACATACTCATTAAGATTAGAACTACAGTTGATTATAAGGTTGGCCATCAACATAAACCAGAAACAACAAATACAATATAAGTCTGCATCAGCATATCATGTGATTAAGTTGTGCAACAAAAGTGAAATTAACATCTCGCACCCATGATAAAAAAAATTCCAATCAAGTCTTCTATAAAATACACACAAGTAATATCAACTTTTAAGTTCTATATAATATAAGATTATTTCACGCATCGGAAAAAATTGGATGATCTTTGGATGTCCTTTCCTTGGGTGTTATGTTGCTTGGATTTATCCTCGTCTCCTCAGCTGCTTTGGTAGATGTCTTACCTACTTCTCGATCAATAAGGGTCGGGTTAGCAATCAACGAGCATCTAGGATTCCATGACACCAATTGCGCAATAATATCCTTATGATTATTGGTCATCATATCCATGGCCACCCCATAACTTGTTTCTCTCTCTCCTCAGCGCTGCACTAAGTTTTTTCTTCCCTTGGGCATGTTGTAGATCCATATTCTTCTATAAATATTCTACCTTAACTTTGAGCTTTCCATTCTCCACCACCAGTCCAACGCTGCGCTCGGTTGCTGATCGATCATTTGCACTTAATCCATGTTTTGTTTGACCAAACCAGCGCTTTGTGACATCAAGTCATCGTTTCTCTTGATGAGCACATTGTATTGCACTAGAAGGCTAGTCGAAGCCCTTCATTTTCCTGATTTGCCTTCTTTTTTTGTGTTCTGGCCGACCCATAAGCATTTTTAAACCGAACGAGCTCTATAGTCAAACCCTTGACCGATCCAAAGAACATTGGCTCTGATTTCCATTTCTCCATGACCTAGTAGTCAGGTTTTTACGTAAGCAGGTACGTCAGAACCACCAAATTGTGGTGCATCTGCATCCAAGCTCAGATAAGTTCATAAGTTGTCATTTATTAATCGACTTATTTTACTTCGATAAATAACTTCACTTGTCTTTGCAGAAGTTTTCTTATGGGCATGCTGTCATAGTAAGAAAATTTTGGGAAGTGTTTAAACTGCTCAAACATTAGCATCGAGGGGCGAGGCATGGAAATATTTGAATGAGGCAGCTCCTCAGTGACCTGAGCCCATTTACTACATTATGCTATCTTTTTCCTAGCAGGCATATGTTCGGGTGTTACAATGTTGACAAAGAATGATCTCATACCATTTCCTATTACAAAAGAAGAAGGGTGTATACATGTTATCGTTATAAACTACTTCACCCTTTGGGTTATATCCTTAGGAATCTACTTTTTCTGCCCCTCTCCCTCGTCATTGTCCTATACCCGGTTCGTCTGACCATCTGCTGGAGCCTCATCTAGGGCAACAACCTCATGGGCATTCCCCCTGATTCTATTATGCATTTGAACTTGTGGGGTGGCTACTTTCTTTCTCTGGAATCATCATTTTATCATCAAGTTCCTCGTCGACTAGTTGCAACTTTCTCGCTGCAAGAGGAATGAGAATTACAATCACACATGATTGTTTCACAAGAGGTGTCACCACCTTTTCGCTCTCCTCGTCTTCTTCATGAGCTCTTCGAGCCCAATCTTGTTGCACCTCGCCCCCCTGGCGAGACTACATCATTCTTCTGCTGATCTACTTCATCAACCCATGTATAGCTAACACTTTTCCCTCTTTCTCATTTTAGCACTGCAACAAGGTCGACCATTCTACTTCCCTCGCTTTTCGATTCTACGGTAACAATAACCAGACCCCATTTCTATTCCGCTCCCGCTACCTTTGATCCATTAGCGCTCGTATATGTTCGACCGATGCCACTTCCCCACTTTTGCCATAGTTACCTTCCCGTCATTAGTGATGACTAACTCAGGAACTCGCCACAAACCCGTGCTCAGATATTTTACCATCAAATAATCGTATTGGCCATTGAAACTACATTAAGCTCGCTACATTCCCTACATGGACCAATGTATTTTTTTACCCTTTCGATAAACCCTCCTTGTACCAGTCCTGATGGGTTCCTTCAGCTGCACAAGTAAACAAAGATGTTAAAATTGGTACTCATTCGCCATAATTTTAAACTACTCGAAATAGTGCTTACACTTCAATTTCCACTTTCTTTCTAACTAAAAATTCATAATCGCATTTTCATGCTCCAAATTCCCTAATACGAATACAAATGAATGTTTCCAGTTCTTATCAGATGAAGGAAGCTTGGCTATTCTCCTTACTCCAGTCAACTGAGTATAAAAGAACGAATATTTGGCCAAATTAACTACATTCATGGCAAGTAGTAAATCTATTATGCATACTTTAATACCTAAAAGTTGAGATCTTAATACAATACTCAGCAACATTCTCCATCCGTTGGCACCAAGTTGGGTTGGACATATGCTTATAACGTTAAAGTAATCATGTATTAGTGAAGGTAAGAGTAACCGAAGGCCCCAATAAAATACGTTGGTGATATACAAGTCTCGTTTTCTTGCACCTGATAAGGATGCTCACCGACCGATGGTACCCTAACTACGACATATTGGGTATCCTGTTTCTAGCCTTAAAGCTCAGTAGCCCACTATTGTCAAGGTACCCATATTTGGGGGCCAGCCGGGAAAAGTAACTTTCAAAGAAGACTGGGTCTTCAAACTCCGATTCGGCGATTTTCCCACTTTCTCGCCTTCTTTGGTGCCATTGTATCTAATCGAGTGACTGAAATGAGCCAACATGATGCATAAGAACAATTAAAGGAGGAGTTGACTCATGGAAGGGTACCAAGTCAAGAGGGTTTTTTTTCCATTTAACTTGGTATCTAGCTCATTACCTACGCTCCAATCAAAGGGTTTTTCCTAATACTATTGTTCATTACAAAAGTTGCAGTACAGTACACGAGAAGTGTTTACTTACCTGATTACTTGGAAGAAGATAAAATTCTTTTACTGCTGTGAAGAGTCTATGTGTAATAAAAATGATAAGCGCATTTTTGATAAGTGAGAAACGACCTGTTTCACCAGTATAAATAATACTTCACAAATCGTAAGTGGAATTCAAAATACCTATATGTTTTCGCCCAACGTGTAATTTGATAGAAATTGTCAAACATCATTAAAATTTCGCACACTTCATCAAAACTCAAGCGCTAATACTTCGTCTATATTAATTACTTCATTGATTTATGGCGCGGATAAAGCCGACCGAGGCCCAACAACAGAAGAAACAGTCAAAGCAACGTTTTAAGTACCAATAATTGGATCAGTCAACCCACTAACTTAATACCTATTCATCTAGGTTACACGATGTAAATTCAGCCGTAAGTGTAGTTAGTGGAATTAAACATTGTAGTAACTGGTGGTAAATGACAATGAGGGGTATAAATAAGCAAATAAATCCTCAAATAATGTAATTCTCTTTTCTGATCACTAAATATTACTAAATATTACTACTTGACATTTTCTTTGTTAGTTTTTCCTCTAACACGAACGACGATAAGAAAATCAAGCATGAAGTATCTAAGAAGAAAAGAGAAAATACAGGGTGAAAAACACTGTTAGTCCTCCATTTTTACCACTTGTATCAACATAGTCCATTTCGTTCACTTCTGCATAAAACTCATCCCCTCCGTTTAAAATTTTTGCAAATATAGTCCCCCGCTCCTATAAACCATTTAAAAACTGACATGTGGCACTTAAATTCTAAGTTTTGTATCACTTTTGGTCCCCCATAATATATGGAGAGACTAATCGTGCAAATCTTTAAAAGAATGTACTATTTATTATAAAAACTAGATCTCATCCCAGCCATACATGTTCTGAAGATCTTTCTGCCAACAATAAAAATCTAACAGTTTAAAGAGTGCAACCTAAATGGTGGTATAATAGGACACATGTCAACATATGTGTCATTTAACCGTTATTTATCTATGGAACCATTTATTTCTTCCATGCGCAATCATCATTTGTATAATTGTTTGGATCCTCCAGTTATTTTTCCTTACTTTCAAGGGTTCGGTAAAACTTCAACTTTCATTTTTGGACTTGGCATAGAGCCAATTGTTCGTGTAGGTCCTTTTTCCTTTTGTGAATTTGTTTTTTTAACTAATAGTATTCATTTATGTTGTTATTTCAAAGTATTAGGTAGGCTATTTAATTGAATAAAATCAACAAAAATATTTTTCATTTTGAAAGAAACATACCAGTTATACTAGAATCCTACTACTTAGTAATGTACTATTTTCCTGTCACTAAAATAAAGTTTTTACCCTCGAATGAGGTTTGGGCTAACAAAAGATTTTGAATGAGACATGAGTAAAGACACTACCAAACCAAATTCTATGAGATCATGATAATTCGCCTAAAAGTAACTAGTTCCGATAAAAGACAACATTGAATCTTAAGTTTCGGTTCCAACCAAAGTTCACAAGCTTAGTTATGAACGGTAAAAAAATTCAAAAATTTAGGTATCGACTATCCAAATATGTTAAACCCTGGTAGTTCGGTCTTTCATATCTAACAACCATGAAAGTAAAAACTAGTTGGTACAACAAACATACAAACCAAACTTTTTGTTGGCTCGACAAAAACAAATCAAACCTAAACCAAAAACAATGGAATATTAGAAATTGCAGTTCAATTATAATGGACTGCTAAAAATAGATTTGTACTCTTTTCAAAATCATTCTCAAGTAATTAGAGGCTATGGATAAAAATCAAATATGTAAATAGTTCGACTCTTAATTGATTAATAAAATTCAATAAATTTAAAAAGAAATTTTTTCCCAATAAAAATAAGCCAAATAAACACTCTTAGAAATTATATATATATATATATATTGATATAATTATCAAATATTTTATTCTTTTTTTGGTGTAAATAAAACATTAAATTAAAATAAAAAGGGGTTCACACATTGTTCATGAGGCATACCCCGAGGTGATACTGCATAAATAGAAGAAAAGACGATAATAAAATGCCATGGAATAGGGAAATGGCCTACTAATCAGAACAAATGAAGCGGTATAAGTTAACGTCGATGACTGGATGACTATGAGCTGGCTCCACATCCTGTGAACTGACTCCATGTCCTATGAGTCCTAAGTCCTGCTCCAGTCCATACGATGGATACCTGAGAAAGAAATTAGATTAGTTAGTTTTAGGATAAGAAGGTTATGGGGGCCAGACAATCTTGGTACCCTTGAATCTATATCGAAGGTCCGATAAGATGTGGTATGATATAGAAGAGGCCAAAGCTGGGACGGATCCAAAGATTCTTGAATTCCGTTCTTTCCAAGTATGGTAAATGATTTCATTGAAACAAGATCGCCAAATACAATGGTCTGGTAAGTTAGACGAACTGGAAGCCTCAATAATCCAAGATTTCCAGTTAGAGGAATGGATTATAAATCCAAGCTTACGGCTATAGTGGGACCATATACTCTGATCGAAACTACATTCAAAGAGAATATGAGCTGTAGTTTCGGGTTCAGAGTTATAAAAAGGGCACTCAGTCGGGGTATTGATGCCCCAACTAAGGAGCTTGTCTCTGGTGACAAGCTTACCCTTTATTGCTAACCAAGAAATAAAAGAGTGACGCGGGATATTGTATTTGTTCCATACTAACCCTGCCCAACCCATCTTTGGGTTAGGCTCACGCAACGCATTGTAAGTGTCTTTGATTGTGAAGATTGAACGCCCTCTCTTTGTAATCCATAAAGGAACATAGTTCATGAGGAAATTTGGTTGGGGAAGAGAGAGGATCAGGCTGTGAATCTCTTCAAGATTAGCGCGACTTCGGGCCCAAGCCGATCTTAGTTTTGCCGACCAGTTCCACTCTCCGTTATTGATGATGTCAGAGACCCTTGGATCATTTCCCAATAGAGAATCAGTAATGATATCTGAGCCGAAGTGGTGAGCTAATGTCGGCGAAATAAGCCATGGATCATGCCAGAACAAAGTGTTTTGACCATTTCTGATAGCCACCCTGTAAAACTTAATCGCCAGAGGACGAAGACAAAGGATTTTCCTCCAAATCCAGGAGGGAGAGGATCCCATAGAAACATTCCAGAAACTTTTGTTTTTGAGCTTTTCAGATTTAATCCAATCACACCAAATGGATTTATGCTTATTACCGACAATTGACCAGAGATGTTTTAGGACGGCCGCCTGATTCCAGACTTTTAAATCTAGAATCCCAAGGCCGCCCTCATCATAAGGAGTGATAATAGTGGACCAGGCCACTTTGGCCCCGTGGATTTTCATTGCAGACCCGGACCATAGGAATCTCCTAAGATATTGGGTCAATTCTTTAAGAATTCTAGAAGGAAGAATAAAGATCGATGACCAGTAAACCTGTCCCGCAAAAAGGACTGATTTGATTAGTTGGAGTCTTCCCGCATAAGAGAGATGTTTAGAAGTCCAAGAGTCAATACGGGAGGTAATTTTGTGGAGGAGATGGCTACAGTCCATATAAGAGAGTCTGCCAGTAAGGAGAAGGACTCCAAGGTACTTCACAGGAAGAGAGCCCTCTGGGAAGTTCAGAATTTGCAGAAGGGAATATTTTAAGGATATCATCAATTCCGGAGAAAAATGTATGACTTTTCAACGGGTTAACTTTAAGACCGGAGAAGTAGAAGAACTCATCAAGAGCATCTTTGATGAGGTTAAGAGAGAGGGGATCACCGTGACAAAAAATCATTAGATCAGTGGCAAAGCAGAGATTAATGATTTTTTGCTTGTGACATTTCCAATGGAATTGAAAATTTTCGTCAAGACTTTTATTTCTGAGGATGCTAGAGAGCACTTGCATAACAAGTACAAAGAGGAGAGGAGAAAGAGGATCTCCTTTTCTAAGGCATTTTTTCCCTTTGAAAGATCCGTGAGAAGAAATACATTTTACAATCCAGGTAATCATCTTCTCGGGGAAGTTCATCAATACAAGAATGTCGAGGATGAGATGCCATCTAACATTATCAAAAGCTTTCATGATATCAATTTTAAGAGCAATTCTTTTGCCTCTACCTTTCGATTGATATCCCCGAAGCAACTCTTGGGACAAAAGAATATTATCTGAAATATTCCTTCCAGGAACAAAAGCCAATTGGGAGGAGTCGATAAGGTAAGGAAAATAAGATTTGATTCTATTGGCCAGAATTTTTGAAATAATTTTATAGACAACATTGCAAAGGGCAATCGGTCTATAGTCGGCTGGTACAGAGGGCGATTCAGATTTGGGAATGAGAGCAATAGAAGTGACATTCCACGAGGAGGTTAAATTCCCAGAAAGGAAAAACTCTTGAACTCCCTTACAGATGTCTTGTCCGACTATGCTCCAAGAAGACTTGAAAAAATCAGAGTTATATCCGTCAGGACCTGGGGATTTATCACTATCAATACTGAAAAGAGTGGATTTTATTTCAGCACAAGTAATCTCGCGAATCATTAATTCTCTATCAGTACTGGATACTTTAGAGAAGATCAGAGCTGAGACCTTTTCCAAGCCAGGGTAGGTAGCAGAGTGCTTAGAACCCAGAGAAGATTCAAAAAAACTCACGAAAACTTTTGAGACAGAAGATGGTGAAGAGGAAGTGATGCCATGCTCATTTGAAATCAAGATAATTTTATTTCGGAAAAGACGGGTTTTGATGCTTTTGTGAAAAAATGAAGAATTTTTGTCTCCCAACTTGATCCAGTTTTCTCTGGATTTTTGTTTTAGAAAAGATTCTTCAGCACGACTTAGGAAAATAAAGAGATTAGAGGCCTCATATTCGTTTTTAACTAAACGAGGATTGAGAGGGTCAGAGGCTAGTTCGTCCTCAATGTCGAACAACCTTTTTTGGGCACTGATGACTCTGGAAGAGATGTCACTGAATTCCTTACGGTTGAGGAGAGCTAGCTCTTTTTGAAGACGAGCTAGCTTATCAGACACAAGGCTCATCTCAGTGGAAGAGATAGGTTTATTCGAGCTGTTGGAGACAATATCCTTGTAAAAGGGATGAGATTTCCACATGTTAAAAAATTGGAAGGGTTGTTTCCGCTTAGGGCGAGGGAACCCAAGATTGAGCATAACAGTAGCATGGTCCGAAGTGCGAAAATATCCAAAGTGAACATGGGACATAGGGAAAAGATCATCCCAGTCCGGGTTAACGAGAACACAGTCTAACTTGGATAAGATGGGATGAGAGGGTTGTTTATTAATCCAAGTGAATGGATATCCAGAAGATCTAAGATCGCTGAATTCGCATTGATAACAGCAGTTATTAAAGTCATCACTGGCTTGGGTCCAGGAATTAGAGGAGCCAATCCTCTCGTTCGGGTAACAGATAGCATTAAAGTCTCCTATCGAGACTGAAGAGAGGTGGGGTTCGAACTTGGATAAACCTATTAGGTCATTCCAAAGTGAAATTCAGTATTGTGCTTCATTAAAAGCATAGACCGCAGTTAACTTGAAAGAAGCCCTATAATTATGACATTTAGCATTACAGTGTATATACTGAGGGGATTGAGAGACCCTAGAGATTGAGATAACGCTAGGATTCCAAATGATCCGAATTCTGTCTAAGTGGTGAGAAGAGTGGCTTGTTAAAACATTCCAAAAGGGGCCATACGGCTAATAATTGAATCTACATTATGGCTTTGGACTTTAGTTTCTACAAGCACTATTAAGGAGATATGATTCCTAATAATGAAGTCAGTGACGTCTTTTTGCCTAACCGGTTCATTTAGGTCACGCACATTCCAAGCAGCAATATTCATAGAGAGAGAACTTACAGTGAGTCAGCCGATGCTCCTGTCGGAGGAGAATACCTGGTTACCCTTTACTTTTGCTTCGTCCGTGCAAGCCCTTTTTTTGGAGGGGGGATCCACCTCTTCACCGAGCTCCACCTTCTTGTCTTCAGAGATGGATGGAAGCCGAGAACCCGAATCTAACTCAGGAGGAATCTCAGAGGGGTCTTCCTCAGAAGACAAGGTCAAGATAGGAAATGGAGAAAGCTTGACAGGGCATCTTTTACATTGGCGAGTAGGATGCCCGAAAACCTTGCAATTTTCACATTGGGGAGGGAGTCCCTGATATTCAAACTGAACCGATATATATTTGCCACGGATCTTGAAGGTGAGATCATATCGATTTGGGTGTCCCGCCTTTATCATAATACAAATGCGGGCAAAACGAAGTTTTTCCTTTCTCTCTGTCTGACGATCCACATAAAGAGAAGTACCAATGATAGAACCAATATTACTGAATCCTTCCGCAGTCCAAAGTTCATAAGGGAGGTTGAAAACTTTAACCCAAATCGGAATTTCCGTATGAGGATCTTTTATAAGAGAGGTAAGGGGTTCCCAAAGTTTTAAAATTATTAAATTGCCACTCAGATGCCAAGGTGCTTTCTCAAGTACTTTTTTAGCCATCGCCTCGGATCCGAATTTGAAAAGAAAGTAGCCCTCAATGAGGGGCTTATAATCCAAAAGACCGAATCTTTTCGAGAGCGATTCCATATTTTCTTTTAGGAAAGCAAGATTAGATGGTTGGTTGAGGAAATATCCCGAAAAGCAAGCCTTCCAAGAATCCGGGGAATCTAACGCCGAGTCATTCATTATGAATTCATTACCCTCTTTTCCATATGACTGATTCCAATCGCTAAAGCGGAACGGTTATCACTGTGTCCCGAGACAACACTTGCATAAGAGGGAAGGGGAGATGAGCTAGGAAGAGAATTCGAACTCGAGTGGCCTCTTGAAAACTTATTTGAGGATTGAAAGGAAGGAGGAATGGCATGGGCCATTTTGTATTTTCTTCCGTTTGGGCCTTTACCCGCATTTCCAAAATTTCGAATGAGGGAATGGTGGCCAAGAGTAGAACCTCCTCCTAATAGACCTTTGCCTTTATGTTTCATAGGCTTTTCAATAGTCAAAATTTTGGTCGGCCCAATACTTTTTGAGAAACGGCCCATTAAAGACAAATCACTAGATTGGACAATAGTGGCTTCAATCTGCTTGTTAAGTACCCATAGGCCGAGATTGCTTTTGGAACCGGAGCTCCTAGAAAGGCCCAAGTTGCCGATTCGCTCTTTCTATTGATCCAGTCCTGCGATTAGTGGGTCTTGAGGGACCAAACTCGCTTATTGACCAGAGGTGATCAAAACACCCGATTAAGGAGATCGACATCCTCTAGTCACGAAATCATTCAGCAATTTGGGGGATGAAACCCTAGCCCCTAAATCCAGAGCCAGGTTCTCACCTGATCCTAGACCAGCGACGTTCAGAAGACCAGATTGAAGATCAATCCTGCTTCTCCGATCGACATCTACCTGCAAAAAAGGAGAAGAGCGCCTTGCCACACGTTCAGATGAAGAAATACCATTGTTTCCGGCGAATGAATCGGTGGCGCCATCGTAATCGGTAGAACCAAGAGCCCTAGATGATGGGGAGGCAAACCGGGTCGATAGACTGTGTTCAATGCCAGTGAGTTGACCATCTTCGAGGAAGTCTGCAAAGGGGGGTGCTGCATTTCACCAATTTCCACCACAAGATTTTAATAGAATCCCGAATCGGTCCGGTGAGGGATAGAAGAGACAGGGAGAGGGCTGGAAGCCTGAGAGGGGAGGCATACCACTGGTGGAGCAAGCTAGAATATAACCATGGGGTCGGAGATGATAGGCTCAACCAGGGGGAGGAAGTTGCCCACTTCGAGCAGTGGGTCTGCTTGGAAGAGAATCTGTCATTGGCCTGATTCCATGTGGAATCTAGCCAAGGCTAGGGTTTGTCTTACGAATCGCTCGTGGGAGTCCGATATCAGAGGAGGGGGGGAGATATGAGTGGTTACTGGCTGAGGAGATAGACTAGGATCCATTGAACTGGGAAAGGAAGCTAGGGACGAGAAGAAACCAAGGGTTCTCAGAGGGGAGAAAGAGCCAGCACACTTCGAAGGCTTGGAAGGTCTCAGGGATTCAGATGGGTCCATACTGGAGACAGGTAAGATTTTTGATTTTTTAGCAATAATAGATTGGATTTGGTGAGGGGGGATGTATCTTGTAGAAGAATAAAGACTAGGGTTTATATCTTGTTTGAATAGGTTGAGGGTGGGAAGGATTAGGGTTTTGAACAGACAGGGGTACAAATAGGAGGTTAGGTAGTACAGAGATGTTATCTAGATAAGCTTGAGTCATGGGTAGCATGTAGGAGGAGTGTTTCTGTTTTAAAATGGAGAAAAAAGAGAGAGTACAACAGGTATTTGCTAAAGAAAAATGAGAGTTTGTGGGTCTGTTTAATGAGAGAGAACTGGTTCACTTGAGGCTTGGGATGGAGAAGAACATGAAAGAGGGTAGACACAGTCTGAGGAGGCTTAATGATTTTATAAAGATGACACTCACTTGATCTTTGGTTTTCACTTTTCATAATACATTCCGTGATGAAATGAAAATACATGTGGATGGGTTTATTTCGATCATTAAACACTTGATATTTTTGGAAATGCGATAATTGACTTGTTACCGAGATAGATATTTGTTGGCTCAACTTGATTAAAACCTAACTCCTTAAGCAAATTCCCTAGATATATTGTATGGCAGAGGCTTGATGATGGGACTGCATATTCAACTATCCATGTTGACAATGTGAAAATTTGTTGGTTTTGTTGAACTCCAAGTGAAAGTTGTTTCACCAAAATAGAAGATACAATTTTTTTACTTACTCGATCATTAATATATTCGTTCCAATCAATGTCGTTGTATCTTACTAAATTCATATTTCTAGTAGTAGGATAATACAAACCATCACATACGAAACCTTTAATATATTAGAGAATCGTCTTTGTCACTTTAAAACAATATGTAGTTGTATTTTTCATAAAACGACTAACAAGACCGACAGCATACAAAATATCAAGTCCAATGCAAGTTAACTAACTTAGCCTTTCAATATATTTTTTGAATATGGTAGGTTGGCTGCATCTCCAGCTTTATGTCTTTATAACATTTCACCTACGTCAACCGTGGTGCTAATTGGCTCACATTTCTCCATTTTGGATTTTTTCAAGACCTTTATTGCACAACTTTTTTTTGAGATAAAACTTTCATCATCTCTTTGTTGCACCTCGATTTCAAGATAATAAAATATCAATCCAATATCGGTCATATCAAATTCCTCAGTGATTTCTCTCTTAAATGTTATGATCATCATTTTATTATATCTTATAAATATTAAATCGTCAACATAAAGACAAATTATTAATATATCACCTTTGTCATTTATCTTAACATAGAATGTATGCTCGTGTGGATATCTATTAAAGCCTTTCTTTTTAAAATATTGATCAATGCGACTACTTCGATCCATGGGGGCTTGTTTCAACCCATATAGTATCTTATTCAATTTTAACGTCTCCTCATATACATTTTTGGTTGCTCAATATAAACCGTTCCATCAAGATTTCCATTTAAGAAAACATATTTCACATCCGTTTGACAGATCTTCTGTTTTTTTAAACTATCAAAGAAAGTAGAACCCTCATAGTCTTTAGTCAAGAAACATGAGGAAACACTTCTTCCTAATTAATTCAAGATCTATGTTTGTATAATTTTGCCACTAGCCTTACTTTATACCTTTCGATATCTCTTTTAGCATCTTTGTTGACTTTGTAAACTCACTTGACACTGGAGAGTTTGTGTTATGGAGGCAATGTGATCACCTTCCAAGTTTTATATTTCTTGATGGTGTATATCTCTTTATTCATAGTATTTATCTATTTCTCATCCACAGATGCTTCTTCGAAACATATAGGCTTTATATCTACAAACCAACACAACATATATTGATTTTGATTAAGACCATAAATCTTTTGCATGAATCTCATTTTTAGCTTTTTCAATGTTCGAACGATCATCTGGTGAAAATTATTGAATTTGTGAGAATGATGACATAACAGAGTCATATACTCCTCCGAATATTTTAATTATTTACTGGTTTTGGTGATCGAGTAGAAATAGTACTCTTAAATGTCCCATGAGCTTTATTTTCTAGAATTTTTTTAATCGAAAACAACATATCAAATGATCTTTTTTGTTTTATCAATAAGATTATATAATTTATAACCATGTGATGAACGGTCATATCAAATAAAAATAAACTTTTGACTTTTACCATATTTGACATGTATGTGTGCAATGCTTCCAAACACTCTTAAATGGTGTATGCTTGTCTTTTATCCATACCAAACCTTATGGGGTATTTTATCTTCAATACTTTTAGCTAGACTCGATCTTTCATAATAGATCGGTTATTCATTTCTACGATTTCATTTTACTATAGTGAATAAGGAACTATGAGGGGTCAATGAATATTGTTCTATTCGCAAAACATTGTGAATTTTTTTTCTATAAATTTTCCTCCTCGACCAAATATCATTGGCTTTATCTGATGGTTAATTTGGTTATCTAAAAGTGTTTTGAAATTCTTAAAATAACTTAATATCTTAAAATGGGCCTAAAATTTCCAAATTCAATTTAACAAGGAGTTGCGCATGGGTTCGTGAACTCTCACTCGACCAGAACAACAAAGTATACAAGGTGGCTCTATTTTTATCTTAAATTGTGAATAGTAAAATGACTACATCTGAAACCATACAAATAAAGCATCGGACACCATACAGGGGAGGGAATTTTTTGATAGGTATAAATTATAGAAAATAGAAAAATAAAGTGTTATTATCTTATTACTTATTATAAAACCCTTACATAATTTAAAGATCATCTCTCCTTTATATAATACATTTACAATACATTACTTCACTACCTCCTAATAATTCTCTATTCTATGTTATGCCCGATCGCGGGTCCATGCCTTATTTTCGCATCCTTAACGTTGCTCCGTTATTGTTCTTAATAACATTATTTTTCGTAACTACTACTCATCGTCGGCCGAGGTATGCGTCGGCTTTCACGCGGATGATAGTCCTGCTTTCACGAAACGACGTCTAACTCTTCTACCTATTGAATTTTCCCTTGCACTATCTTGTCGTGGGTACATCATCTTATTCTCCATAATTAAGCTGTTGTATGGTTCCATTTTTTTTATAATACCCTTTGACTATAGTTCTTCTTTAAGTAATATCTTTCGATTATCAATTTGTAATCTAGTATACCTCATTCTGGCAGATTGGTATAACTTGGTGACATGGTTATGCCGTATCAGAGCTCCCCTCTAGTCCTTGAAAATGAGAATGATAAGTATGAGGTCACCTTTTATAAGGATTGAAATTTTATGTCAGACGAGGTATACATTCATTCATAAGGTACACTTTTTCCATGTGACTTTCTCAATTACTCTTCTTTTATCGTTATACGTGCGATCATTACTGTCAGCCTCTTTTCGCCATGTGTCAAAATTTCGTTACCTATGCGTGACAAGCATCGTCCCTAGTTGCGTGTCTGTAGAAATGATACTTCATATATCTCTTTTTATTAAAACATGTCTTTTCCTCTTCTTTTTGGCACATAACCCACAAGTTGACCCGATTGAAACTATCCGGTTTATAAATTACTATCATGAATGTTTACTTTATTTTTTCCTCTTTCTTTCAAACTAACCTTAAAGACGCAAGATTTTCTTCGTTCAGTGTTTATCACTTGTTTATTTTCTTACGCTAGACATCAAATCAAGGTATATGTCAAAACCGCTTTAATTTTTGTCTTCTCTTTATTGTCATACTTTTGTTTCACCATCATCTAGTCATCATTAGTTTCCCATAAACTTTGCCTGGAAACCTTAGAATCTTGCATTGTGGGTTTCGATATTTTTTACATAAACTTCTCTATGTGCCAGAAATGACTCGCAAAGGATCGTCAGAAACCGCCACTACCACTATTCTCGATGCCCCACCAGCGAACATGGTAGAAGAAGATACTTGTTTGTACACAACGTTATAATTTGATTACCATTATCGAAACTTATGAATGAGTTTTTTAGGTATATTTAAATTTGTCTCACATAGTTGACGGCTAACGGATGGCGCATTCTGCTGAGTGTTGTACTAAGTTCGAAATTGTTAGATAGAGAGATTAGCATAGGTGAATTATTTTCTAGTATTAATGTATATAAGATTTTAAAGACCCCATATGAATACATATTCACCCGCAGTAAGATTGCTACGCTTCCGAATTCTGACAAACACTGGAAACATTCTTTTATTTTTGTTCCTGGGAATTGGGAGCATCATATTTCCAAATTTAACATTCAACTATAAAGAAGATGGATGAGCCAGCGTAGCCTTTGTTATTATCTTCTTCGCTATTGTTGATATGTTTTCCCTTTTTATTTGTTGAAGATACATACTCTAGGAAGTACCAAAAGTTGTCGAGGAAGTTTTACGGTGATAGGGAAGCAAGGCCATTATATAGCATTTACCAGTCGCTTCCTATACATAGTGGGAGTCTGAGTACCCTCGCCTATTTATCCATATAAAGTTTTATTATAACTAAGTTGTGTCCATTACCGGAGACACATATGTCAAAGGACGGAAATGTGACGCTTACTTCTATTGGGGCACCTGTCACTGCATAGGTCACGTGGGCAATTTTGGCAGAGAGATTGTATGCTAATAATTCTAGAGGTGTTGTACATGACCTTCCCCCAATAAGGCCCAAATATGTGAAATATAGTATTAATGTTGATGCTGGACGAAAAAGAGCCTTTGAGGGTCGTGAAATCAATGAGGCTTAACCCAAGAAAAATAAGTTAGTTCACGCTGTTGCTACTACGTATGCATCTGGTAACACCTTTACTTCCAACGCGTCCGATCATCGCCATTCTAGTGATTGCATTGTAATATTCTCACTGAGAAAAAAATGTGAGAGCATGGGACGGAGTAGCCTATCCACTGTGGGGTTTTGTAAGAAAGAAAAAAAATGCTCATGCAGAACGGGACCCCGATTAGTAATAACCAAGAGGGAACTGGGGACCAATTCTTTATTGGATTCGACAATTTAGCTATGGTGGTTAGTGCGAACCCCCATTCTATTCATGAGCATGTAAGTTCTAATAAAGTTGGGGCTAGAGGTGTTTCTATTGGTGCTACTAAAGAGAATGATCATCCACTTGGTTCAACAAACCATAGTCAAGCTGTATCGAGTATCCCTCCTAACAAAGAGATGAATGCCCCTCATTTAGCCTCCTCTCTTGTAGGCTTAGGTGATCGTGAACCTAGTGTCAGCATTATCACATATGACCCTCCGAACGATGCTGCTTATGTTGGTCTTGCTACTTTAGAGTCTCAAATTTAAAACTAAACTACCTGACCGACCCCTTGTTGTCAATATGCCAAAGGTCTCTACTCTCATGTTTCAAAAATTAAAAACTTCTCTGAGATGACCCTTGTTGGCAAAGAAGATCCTGTTATTTAAATCATCCAAAATCACATGCTTGATTTTGCGAGGCCTACACCAGACAAAGTTCTTCCAAAAGTTACTCGTTCTTACAAACCCGTCACATCTCTGGATATGATTCAAAAGCCTAGTACATCAGAATTTCGTAACCCTCCTCCAAATCCTGCAATTATCGTCGCTCTTCAAACAATTTTCCGGTCTTGGCGCTGTAGCAAAAACCCTTGCCTCTCAAATCGAAGATTCTCAAGACCATCTCCAACAATTGGCCAAAGATATGGTTTACTATAAGGAATCTTATGAAGATGAAAAGAAATTCAGAGAGACTTTGCACAACAATGCAGTCGAACGGTTTTATGGTTATGAGATAGCTAGATCCGAGCTGATAAAAGGTGCTCTTTGCATAAAAGATCATCTTCAAATCAAGGATATGGTTGATACAGAGCTGCTGACAAAGTCTTATGAAGAAAAAATGAAGAAACTCAAAACTGAGCATGTTGCTGAATTGAATATATAAAAAAATCCAACCCCTCCACACTTCAAAATTCTCTAACTCTTTGTGAAGAAAAAAACAAAGAGTTGAGCGATGACATAGAAAAACTGAAGACAAATTTCGAAACATAAAAAATTGTTGCTATAGCTGCTGCCAAAGCTGAGCTTTCAAAGGATATGCAAACAACTATTCACGTCGGAAAATAAGATGTCACCATCCTTCTTCTTCGAGAACTTCATGCTTCTTATCCAAAAATCAATCTTACAAATTTTTGGAACAATATTCCTGAAGAAAAACGTCAAAGAAAAGCTTTTGACCATGTTCCCTGAAGAAAAACGTCAAAGAAAAACGTCAAAGATGAGTCATCCGAAGAAGAATAATCTTCTAACTAACTATCTTTTCAGTTTTTTTGTCTTTGTCCAATTTCAATATCTCTTTTTGTACATTAACAACTTGATCTGAATGACAAAGAGTTTTTCTATGTTTCCATTATTTTGCATATTATTCAATGCTAAATACAAAATAATTACAAAATCTTAATAACATAAGCTTACCTCGAATACCTTAATAAAAATTGATAGATATCATAATTCTTTGAAAAAAAGTTGTATCTCTTCGAAAAGAAATGAAAGTGTTGTTAAGCTTGATTAGTTCATCAAATTGTAGTGTGTTTATAAAACATGGTTATTTCTTCGAAAAATGTCATAAACACTTCAGAATATTCTACTCTTAACTAATCTCAAAGGTGATCAATATTTGATGATTTGTTTAAGATAGTATCCAAATAAATGTAAACAAAGATTGTAAAAAAAACTAACATTATTGATAAAGTTGAATATGTACATGTACATGACGCCTCGTTAAAACCTTCCTGGGCCAACAGGGTAGGAAAGAGTGCGCCATTCAAAACACAAATTCCAAAGTACAAAACATGTCTACTCCCAATAAAGCTTTAAGTGCTGAATATTCCATAGATGTTGTAGCATCCTTCCCTCGAAATCACAAAGACGATAAGACTCCGGCTTAATTCTTTCAATAACTATGTAAGGCCCTTCCCAATTTGGAGCCATTTTTCTGAGGCTCTTTTCCTTTGTGTGTAGGAAAACGTTTTGCAACACTTTATCACCTTCTTTAAATTATCTTATTTTCAGATTTGAATCATACCTTCTTCTCATAAGAGTTTGATAATGTATTGCATTCAAATGAGCTCGAACCCTTTTTTCCTCAATCAAATCCAAATTTTCCCTTCGAATTTCGTCATTAAATCTTTTAAAATATTGAGATATTCTAAAAGATGACATTGTAGATTCACTAGGGCTAACTGCATCCATACAATATGCCAAAGCAAAAGGAGTCTCTTTTGTAGCCTCTCTTGGAGTTGTTCGATAAGCCCAAAGCACCTATTGCAAATAACTTGGCCATTTTCCTGCTGCCCCCGATAGATTCTTCTTTAAGCCATCTAAAATCTATCTATTTTCCACTTCCACTTGTCCATTAGCTTGAGGATGAAAGGGCGTAAAAAAACATTGCTGAATTCCTTTAGAAGTACAGAATGCAGCCATTTCCCTATTGTTATATTGAGGCTCATTATCTGTTGTAATTCTCCGAGGAACCCCAACACGACAACATATATTATTCACAATAAATTTGATGACATCATTTGCTTTTGTGCCTGGTAGCGTTTCTGCTTCTGCCCACTTCGTAAAATAATCCACCGCCACAATTATCATCTGCCTTCCCCATATGCAATCGACAAAGGTCCCACCAAATCAATTCCACATCTATCTAATGGTATCGTCTCAGATATCCACATAAACAGTACTGCTGGTCTCTGAATATCATTAGAAAATTTCCGACAAGTATCACAACCTCAGACTAAATTCTTAGCATCGTTCATGATTGTAGGCCAGTAGAACCCTGCAAGTAAAACTCAACGAGATTGAGCTTTAAACCACAATGAGCTGAACCTTCACCATCATGTAACTCTCACAATACTTCTTGTGATTCTTGTTTGCCTAAACATCGTAGTAACGGTCTGCTTAATGCCTTTTTATATAAAATTCCATCCAGAACTATATATCCGAAGGATTTACCCCTTAACATCCTGGAAAATTGAGAATCATCTGACAATAATCCTTTGGTAAAAAAATTAAGAATATCTGATCGCCAATCGCGTCGGCTTTCATTAGTGACAAAAAATTATTATATAATTTCACATTGGCTAGATTGAGTAACAATTGAAGGATTTTCTTGTAGCAAAATCCAAGGATATTCTTCCTTGTAAGAAACATTTGCTAAAGAATCAGCTACCATGTTACTTCCTCACCCGATATATTCCACAACCACATTGTCAAACAGAAGCATTAAATTCTGAAGCTCCTGAAGATATAAAATCAAACGATCATTCCTTGCTTTGGAAAATCCAGATACATGATTTACCAATAACTGAGAATCCGTTTCCAAACGTACCGGAAGTTTCCCCACAAAATTTTTCCAATCTCAGACCTGTCAAAGAAGCTCCGTACTCAGCTTTATTATTTGAAGTATGAAAAACAAATTTAATTGATTGGACCATTGTTTCCCCCGTCGGAGCTATTTATTGAACCCCAACACTGCATCCTGAAATACTGGATCCTCCATCCGTTTGAACAATCCACCTCGAATCTACAGGCAAAGATTTTTTACTTTCTTCTTCGTCTGATCGACTTGAGTGGAACTCAACAAAAAAAAAATCAGCCATTGTTTGTGCCTTGATCGTTGTTCGAGGTGTAAATAAAATATAGTAATCCCCCAACTCCACTGACCACTTGGTCATCCTCCCTCAGATATCAGGTCCTTGTAATACATTTTTTAAGGGGAATGAAGTTTGGACTTCTATAGTATGAGCTTGAAAATATGGACGCATATTCCTAGCGGCAATCACCAATGCTAAAGCCAGATTTTCTGAGTTCATATATTTCTTTTCTGCTCCCACCAGAATTTTTACTAACGTAATACACCGGCTTCAGAATCCCTGAATCTTCACTAATTAACACTGCGATGAGTGCAAAATCTGATACCGCGATGTACAAAAATAATTTCTCTCTATTTCGAGGCTTTGTTAATATTTCTGGTGATGACAACAAATTTTTAATGTTTGTGAACGCTGCTCCACATTCCGACGTCCATTCGAACCTATTGGGTCCTCGTAACACTTGAAAGAAAGGAAAGCCTTTGTCAGAAAATATTGAAATAAATCGATTAAGTGTTGCTAACCTTCCTGTCAGTATTTGCACTTCTTTGATTGATCGAGGTGAATTTATTGTTGTCCAAGCTTTTAACTGTTCTGGATCGGCTTTTATTCCTTTTTCACTAATAATTAAACCCAAAAACTACCCCGACCGAACTCCGAAGGTACACTTTTCAGGATTTAATTTCAACTTGATCGCTCTTAGATTAAAAAACTCTTCCTCTAGATCATCAAGATGCACTTCATCCCTTGAACTTTGCACTACCACATCGTCTATATATACTTCTATATTTTTTCCAATCTGCGTAACAAAAGCTTTATTCGTAAATCTCTTATAAGTGCCTTCAGCATTCTTCAATCCGAAGAGCATCACTCTATAACAATGCAAACCCCTATCAGTTATAAAAGTCGTACATTTTTTATCATTTGGATCTGATTATACCCTGTTAAAGCATCCATAAAAGTAAAAATTTTGTTGCCTGAAGTGGAATCAATAAACTTATCTATTTGAGGAACATGTTATGGATCTTTGGGGCAAGCTCTATTCAAATATATAAAATCCACACACATCCTCTATTTCCCATTCTTATTTTTAACCACCACCAGATTTCCCGTCCACAATTTCTTCCGCAACTAATCCACTTCTGCAACAATTTCTTCCATTTTTTTCCGAGGAAAACGCTCTCCTCTTTTTTTATCACCGGTTTGACCTTCAGATTTATGGCCAAGTTGTGCCGAATTACCTCCATAGGTACTCCTGTTACATCTTCTGTCTTCCAAGCGAAGACATCCAAGTTCTGAGATAAAAAATCAAGTAGTTGTTGAGGTAGAAAATGGGTCAATAAAGTTCCAATCCGAAGTACTTTTCCTTCCAAAAAAGTAAATTTCTCTATATCTTCACTCATTGTTAAAGACCCCGGGGTTTCCCTCGGATCGTCAACCATTTCTTTCGAGTCCGAGGGTAACCTCTCTAACTGCTATTCTCGCATCAAATCTCCACTGCTAGATCCTCGGACCGGAAGCGCAGTGGTATAGCATTCTCTGGCAACTTGATCATCTCAAATCACTCCAACATTATCTCCAACCACGTACTTAAAGCACTGATGAACTCTTGAAACCAACCTCTACATTCTTGAAAGCCATGATCTTCCAGAAATAGCATTATAACTTGTGGGATAGTCCAATAATACAAAGAGTACTTGAACCTTTTTCTTGAATGATCCTTTTTCCAAACTAACTTCACCCTCGAATTCTCCAACAACATGAGCTCTTACACCCGTGAATCCGATACTTGTACGATCCGATTGAGTAATCCGATGTGGGTTTATCATCCTATCATAGGTGGACTTAAAAAGAACATTAACAGAACTGCCAGTATCAATCAGCATAAGTCGAATTTCGACGCCAGCCACCTTAGCTCCAATCACCACAGCATCCTCATGTGGTCCTGCAGTACCTCTCAAATCATCTTCATCAAACAAAAAGAAGGGAATATCTTTTTTTCCATACAAATGTGTTGACATCCTCCCTTCAATTTGAGTTGTCAAGTTGATAACATGCCTTTTTCTTGAACTGTCTGAATTTCCAGTCATTGAATCGCCCCAAAAAATTGCCAATGAGTCAAAAAACTTGCACAACTCCCGAACATGCCCTTTTCTACAGAAGAAACCTCAACAGGCTCCTCGACTACCATCAGAAGCAACATGTTCGAATCCTTTTCAACATATTTAGTATAAGCATCGAATGACTCAATAATCTGTGAATCCATAATCATCAAATTCTCAGCTGGCGGTGCAGCCTTCAAAGTTGATGCACCGTTATTCCCATGTGACTTCATATAAGTCATGAGCTTTCCATTCTCAATACAATATTGGATTTATTTCTTCAGAGCAATACAATCATTCGTATCATGCCCAATATCATCATGATATCTACAAAATTTATTACTCATTTCTTTCCTCGGTCTGCTAATAGGAGCTGGCTTCCTAAAGTTCACATAGTTCTTAGTCTTATCCCATATGACGGAAACACTCTCTATCAAATCAGCATAATACTCTGGCCTGACCCATGTATTTGGTCTAGACCTGTTGTAATTGTTAGATGGAGCTTGGTTTGAATAACCACCACTCAGAGGAGGCAAATTGTTGTTCTTTTGCCTCGACTGCTGATTATTACCATTACCATTGTTATTACCATTCAAGGGCTGCCCCTGATTATTAGTTGCCTGTCCTGAATTTTTCGGGGTGTTAGCTGGTCCACCTCGAACTATACTCGACTCCTCCACTTTGATCTGATCCTCAACTTGAGTTATCAACGCTCCAAAAGTCAAGGCCATTCTCTTTGTCGTCTCATTAGCCAAATTCCCTGGCAATAATCCTTGGCGAAAAGCTGCCATCGCCATATTTTCCTCACAATTGTCCAAACTAGCCTTGGTTAACATAAATATTTTGGTATATTCTTTTAATTTTTCTCCTGGTGCCTGCTTGCACTGAATAATCGTATCACCATTAGCTCTCATCTCTTTGCTTCCCACAAACTGTCTTCAAAAAGCAGTATAAAAATCTCTGAAATTTGATATGGACCCCATTAGAATCCTGTTGTACCACTTGAGAGATGTTCCCTTAAAATTTTAAGAAAAAGCATGACACACAAGCCGGTCGTCATCCTCGAAGTTCATCATATAATCTTTGAATTGTTCTATGTGATCATCGGGATCCTGAATCCCATCGAACTTTTCAACCTTCAAAATATCAAAACGCTTCGGAAGCGTCATGGAACGAATTTCATCTGTTAATGGAGAATTTCTCCAATCAACGGCTTGAATGAATTGATCATCGGTTCCCTTGGTGATATATAGATTCCTACTAGTTTTAGCATACTGATTCGAAGGATTCCCTTCATGCCAAGTTGATTGAGGAGCATTCTTAGACTTACTCTCCTTTTTATACCTCCTCGAATAATATCTTTCTGATTCCCCTTTCGAAGAACCTCTATGCCTTTTAAATCCTGAGGCTGAACTTTCTACCTCCTCATCACTGGAAGTTATTAATTTCCGTTTATCTTGTTCTTCTTTCGATACGAATATCTATCTTTAGGAGACACAAAGCGTGCTTTTTGTGCTCAGAAGTAGCATGTCGATCATCGAGAGATCGATCTGACTCACCTTCCACATCGGTTTTTTCCATTTCTTTCCTAACTTTAGATCTAATTCTTGCAGAAAGTATCTCTTATTCTTTCTGTTCATATTTTTCATTCAAATAAATAATTTTATCTAGGAGTTAATTCATTCTTGTCTCAACTTCAGATCGAACTTGGACCGGAGACGATCCATCAGTTTTATTCTCATCAGTTCTGTTCTTTTGCAAATCATCTCTCACAGTTTTTATCGATGATTGAAGCGTTTGATTATTATTGGGATTCATCGTATGAATTTTAGTCAAGAAATACCACTAAATAGTATCGCTTTCGAACATAATAAGCCACTAATTTTTCTTATTCATTCCCAGTGGAGTCGTCAATTTGATGACGTTTGATTTTGCTTTAGTAAATTGCTAAGGAAGAATTCTAGAGAGAGAAAATTATATAGACTTTTTAGAGCGACAAAACACAAGCATAAATGAGTTTCAAAGTAAAAGTGTCAAAACCCTTTATTAGAGTAGTCTGTTCCTTTATATAGAGGAGCCAATACTAAGTCTCAAACTGAATATGTTACAAAAATGGACTAATTGCCGTTTAGTCCTTATAAACTATACAAAGTCACAAATATTTTCTAAAACTTACACCAGTCACAAATTAAGGACGAAAATTACATTAATTACAATTAAATCCCTAAATTTACATTATTTACAAATTAATTCTTAAAACTTTATTTCAATATCAAATATCGCTTCATATTTTTCTAGGGAGAAAGTCTGCCATTTTTGACTTACTGGTCGAACACTACTATCAATGGCTAATAAATGAGAGATAACACTTGGTTCTATGGTTATAAATTTATCTGTGTCCCATGCAAATGCGTCCTGATTTTTCTGCAACAAAACTACCAAACTGTTTTTAAAGTCTTATTCAAGATTATTACCTATTCTAACGACCTTTCCCTCTTCTAATATGATATTTTCCTCTTCAAGCGGGGGGTTGTTCTCCTTTTCATTCTCCCTGGGGTCGTCCACCTCTAAATTTATTCTATCGACCGGTCCTTGGTGGTTCCACACCCAAAAGCTTATTAATGCGTACTGTTTTGTTGTTTGCCTCTTATTATTCCCACTAAGTTCCCTATAGGATACTTGACACATTTCCTAAATGAACAAGTCGTGGCCTCGAGCTTATGTAACCAAAGTCTTCCTACTATAGTGTGGTAGAAGCTGAGTACCTCTGCAATCATAAACAAAGTATGTATCATTGTTTTGGTGTTTCCCTGCCCAATTGTGTCCGGTAGTTCAACCTCACCCGCAAATTTGCTTGACTTTCCCTTGTGGCTTACTAGTTGTCTGTCTGTTGTCATATTAAAAATTTTCTTTTTGTACCTCAACGAATTAATCTAAATGACAAACGGTTTTTCTATTTTATTATTTTGTTTGCATATTATTCGATTATAAATTTTAAAAACAAAATAACTACAAAATGTAAACTTACCACCTTGAATACCTTAACAAAATTGATGAACACAGTAGCTCTTCGAAAAAATCTCAATGAGTTAAGCTTTGGTAGCCCTTCGAAAATTTCTCAGTGTACTTGTTAAGCGCTCACTTTGAAATAAAAATGTAATATGATTGTTTAACATGGTTGTTTCTTCGAAAAGTGTTATAAACACTTCAGAACATTCTACTCTTAACCCATCTCAAAAGATGATCAGTTTCTGATGATTTGTTAAGATAGTATTCAAATATATGTGTAAACAAACAACCATTGGCCAAAAAATAAACTTTGTTGATAATATTAAATATGTACACGATGCCTCGTTAAAAACCTTCATGGGCCAGCATGATAGGAAATAGTGCATCATTCAAAACAAAACTTTGGAAGCACAAAAATATATCTAGACTAATAAAGCTTCAAGTTTTAGATATTCCACGGATGTTAAAGCATTCTCCCCTCGAAATCACAAAGACGATAGGACCCCGATTTAATTCTTTCAACAACCGTATATGGCCCTTCCCAATTCGGAGCCATTTTTTTGAGGTTCTTCTCCTTTGTGTGCAAGAAAACATTTCACAACACCTTATCACCTTTTTTTAAATTCTCTTCTTTTCAGCTTCGAATCATATCGATTTCTCATAAGAGTCTGATAATGAATTACATTTAGATGAGCTTGCACTCTTTTTTCCTTAATCAGATCCAAATTCTCCCTTTGAACTTCATCATTAGACCTTTCAGAATATTGGGCTATTCTAAAATATGACATCGTGGATTCTATAGGGCTGACTGCATCCATTCCATATGCCAAAGCAAAAAGAGTTTTATTCGTAGCCTCTATAGGAGTTGTTCGATAAGCCCTAAGTACCTCTTGCAAATAATTTGGCCATTTTCCTACTGCCCCCGTCAAGTTCTTCTTCAAGCGATCTAAAATTGTTCTGTTTGTTACTTCTACTTGTCAATTGGCTTCAGGATGAAAAGGCGTAAAAAAATATTGTTTAATTCCCTTAGTATTACAAACTAAAGCCATCTCCTTGTTATTAAACTGAGGGCCATTATCTGGTGTAATCCTCCGAGGAACTCAAAAACGACAACAGAGATTGTTCACAATAAATTTGATGACATCCTTTGCCTTTGTTCCTGATAGTGGTTCTTCCTCTGCCCACTTTGTAAAATAATCAACCGCTACAATTATCATCTCTCTTCCTCCATAAGCCATCGGCAACGGTCCCACCAAATCAATTCCCCATTTATCAAATGGTATTGCCTCGGATATAGACATAAGCGGCACTACTGGTCTGTGAATAGCATTGGACAATCTCTGACAAGTATCACATCCTCAAACTAAATTCTTAGCATTGTTTATAATTGTAGGCCAATAGAACCCTGCAAGTAAAACTCGACGTGACAGAGATTTGAACCCACAATGAGCTGACCCTTCACCATCATGCAACTTTGATAACACTTCTTGTGATTCTTGTTTGCTCAAACATCGTAACAATGGCATGCTTAATGCTTTTTTATACAAAATTTCATCCAGTACTATATATCTGAAGGCTTTACTTCTCAATGTTTTGGCCAATTGTGAATCATCTGGTAATATCCCTTGAGTAAAAAAAATAAGTATATCTGATCGCCTGTAGCCTCTAATTTTGCCAGTTACAAAATATTCCTCTAAACATTCACATTGGTTAGATTGAGTAACAATTGAAGGATATTCTTCATTGTAAGCAACGTGTGCTAAATAATCAGCCACCATGTTATTTTTTCTCAATATATTCCACAACAACGTTGTCAAACAAAAGCATTAAATTCCAAAGTTCCCGAAGATATAGAATCAAACGATCTTTTCTTGATTCAGAAAATCCAGATACCTGATTTGCTAACAACTGAGAATCCGTTTCCAAGCTCACTGAAGTTGCTCCACAAATATTTTCCAATCTTGAACCTACAAAAGCAATTTCGTATTCAGCTTGATTGTTCGAAGCATGAAAACCAAATTTAATAGATTGAACCATTGTTTCTCATGTTGGAGCTATGAACTGAACTCCAGCACTACACCCTGAAACACTAGAGCCTCCATCTGTTCGGACAACTCACCTCGAATCAACAGGTACGACTTCTTTATCTTCCTCCTCCTCTGATCTACTTGAGTGGAATTCAACAAAAAAAATCTGCTAATGCTTGCGCCTTTATTGCAGTTTGAGGTGTAAAAAAATATCACAGTCTCCCAACTCCACTGACCATTTGGTCATTCTCCCCGAAATTTCAGGTCGCTGAGTATGAGCTTAAAAATACGGACGCATCTTCCTATCAGCAATCACCAGTGCTAATGCCAATTTTTCCAATTTCATATATCTATTTTCTGCTGCCACCAAGCTCTTACTTATGTAATACAGCGGCATCGGAATTCCTAAATCTTCACTGATTAAACCTGCGCACACTGCAAAATCCAAAACCGCAATGTACAAAAACAATTTCTCCCCATTTCAAGGCTTTGACAAAATCTCTAGTGATGACAGCAAATTTTTAATATTTGTGAAAGCTTATTCATATTCCGATGTCCATTCAAACCTGCTGGGTCCTCGTAACACTTGAAAGAAAGGAAAGTATTTGTCAGAAAATCTATAAATAAATCGGTTAAGTGCTGCTAACCTTCATGTCAAAATTTGCACTTCTTTGATTGATCGAGGATAATTCATTATTATCAAAGCTTTCAATTGTTCTGGGTCAGCTTCTATTCCTTTTTTACTGATGATGAAACCCAAAAACTTCCCCGATCGAACTCTGAAGGTACATTTCTCAAGATTTAATTTCAACTTGATTGACCTTAAATTCAAAAAAACTTCCTCTAAATCATCAAGATGCACTTCATCCTTTGAGATTTTTACTACCATGTCATCTATATATACCTCCATATTTCTTCCGATCTGTATGGAAAAATCTTCATCAATATCTAGTAAGTGGCTCCATCATTTTTCAATCCAAAGGGCATCACCCTATAACAATGTAAGCCCCTATCAGTTATATAAGTTGTGCATTCTTGATCTTTTGGATCCATTTGAATTTGATTATATCCAGCAAAAGCATACATAAAAATTAAAACTTTGTTGCATGAAGTAGAGTCAATCAATTGATCTATTAAAGAAAAATGAAACGGATCTTTAGGACAAGCTTTATTCAAATCTTTAAAATCCACACACATTTCCCATTTCTCTTTTTTACTACCACCGGATTCGCCGTCCACTTCAGCAACAATCGCTTCTGCTTTTTCCGAAGAAAACGCTCTTCTTTTCTGAATAACCGGCTTGACCTTCGGATCAATAGCCACACTGTGACGAATTACTTCAATAGGTACTCTCGTACATCCTCTGTGCTCCAAGCGAGGACATCCAAATTTAGGGATAAAAAATCCAACAATTATTGACGTAGAAAATGGCCATTAATGTTTGGATGCGAAGTACCTTTCCTTCCGAAAGTAAACTCTTTTATCTCTTCGCTCACCATTAAAGACTCTGAGGTTTCCCTCGGATCATCAACCTTTTCTTTTAATTCGGAGGGTGCCCCTCTAATTTTTATTCTCGCATTGAATCTTTATTCCTGGACCCTCGGATCCGGAGTGTAGTGGCATAACATTTCCTGGTAATCTTTTGATTGCCTCGAACAACCCCAACTCTATCTCTAACTACATAGTTAGAACACTGATGAACTTTAGACACCACCCATAAATTCTTGAAAGCCACGATCTTCCAAAAATAGCATTGTAACTTGTGGGACAGTCGACCACCACAAAGAGTACCTAGACCTTTTTCTTAAATGCTCATTTTTCCAAACTCACCTCACCTTTGAATTCTCTAACAACACGCGTTGTTACACCCGTGAATCCAATAATCGTTCGATCTGATTGAGAAATCTGAGGTAGAGTTTTCATTCTACCATAGGTTGATTTAAAAAGGACATTAGCAGAACTGCTAGTGTCGATCATCACACGTCGAATTTTGACGCCTGCCACCTCAGCTCCAATTACCACAACATCTTCATGTAGACCTACAGTACTTCTCAGATCGTCTTTATCAAACAAAATGAAGGAAATATCTTTCTTATCATATAAGTGCGTAGACACCTTCCCTTAAATTTGAGTTGTCAAGTTGACAACAGGCCTCTTCCTCAAACTACCCAAGTTTTCAGTCATTGAATCACCTCCAAAAATAGCCAACGATTCAAAAAACGTCCATAGCTCCCGAACACGTCCCTTTTCGACAAAATCTTCGACTGTCATCAGAAGTAATCTATTTGGATCTTTTTCAACATACTCAGAAGAAGCATCGAACGGTTCATCCTGTGAATCCAAAATCATCAAATTCTCAGCTGGTGGTACAACCTTCCAAGTTGATGCACCATTATTTTTCAATGCGCTCTCATATGACTTCATATAAGTCAGGAGTTTTCCATTCTCAATCAAATAGTGAATCTCTTTCTTCAGAGTAATGCAATCATTTGTATCATGGCCAATGTCGTCATGATATCTGCAAAACTTGTTATTCCTCTCCTCCATTGGCCTACTGATTGGGGCTGGATTCTTAAAATTTACGAAGCTCTTGGTCTTATCCCAGATTACAAAAACATTATATGTAAGATCACCGTAGTATTCTAGTTTGACCCAGGAATTTGGTCTAGGCCTGTTGTAAGTATTAGATGGAGCGTGATTTGAATAACCACCACTATGAGGAGGCAAATTGATGTTCTTTTGCCTCGACTGCTGATTGACATTGCCATTTCCATCCGAAGACTGCCCTTGATTATTTGCTGCCTATCCCGAATTTATCAGAGTCCTGAGTGGTCAACCTCGGACTCTAGTCGACTCCTCCATTTTGATTTGATCGTCAATTTGAGCCATCAAAGCTCCAAAAGTCAAGACCCTTCTCTTCATCGTCTCATTAGTCAGATCCTCTAGCAATAACCCTTGGCGAAAAGCTGACGTCGCCACAGTTTCCTCACAGTTGTCCAAACTAGCCTTGGTCAACACAAACCTCTTTGTATAGTCTTTCAACATTTCTTCAGGTGCATGCTTGCACTGAATAATGGTATCACCATTTGCTCTCATCTCTTTGCTTCCCACAAATTGCCTTTGAAATGCAGTATACAAAACTCTGAAATTTGAAATGGACCCCCTCGGAATCCGGTTATACCACTTAAGAGTTGTTCCTTTAAAAGTCTGAAAAAATGCACGACACACCAGTTGGTCGTCATCTTCGAAGTTAATCATATAATTCTTGAATTGTTCAATGTGATCATCAGGATCCTGCATCCCATCAAACTTTTCAACCTTCAAAATATCAAAATGCTTCAGAAGCGTCATAAAATGAATTTTATTTGTCAATAGAGGATTTCTCCAGTCAACTCCTTGAACGAATTGGTCATCCGTTCCCATAGTAACATACAAATTCCGATAAGTTTCAGCATACTGATTCGAGGGATTTCCTTCGTACCAAGTTGAACGAGGAGCATTATGTTTCTTAGATTTACTCTCATTTTTGTGTTTCCTCGGCTGATCTCTGTCTGATTCCTCTTTCGAAGAACCTCTAAATTTCTTGAAGCCTGAAGCTGAACTCTCTACCTCCTCATCATTAGAGGTCACGTATTTCTGTTTATATTTTTTCTTCTTACGAGAAGAATTCACTCTTTAGGAGACACAAAACGTGCTTTTTTGTGCTTAGATTTAGCCCGTCAATCATCAAAAGACCGATCTGATTGAGCTTCTACCTTTGTCTTTTCTGTTTCCTGTCTAACCTAAGATCTAACCTTTGACGAATGAATTTCTTGCTCCCTTCGTTCGTATTTTTTATTCAATGCATTAATTTTATCTAGAAGCTAGTTCATTCGAACCTCAATATCAGATTGAGTTTTGATCGGAGATGATCCACCAGGTCTACCTCTATGTAAGTCATCCTTAAGAGTCTTCATAGATGATCGAATTGTAGGATTGTTCTCAGGATTCATCATATTGATTTTGAACAGAAAAAACAACAATATCGTATTAGTTTCGAGCTGAATAGGTCACTGATTTCTTTTGTTCAAGTCCCCAGTGAAGTCTTCAATTTGATGAGTTATGATTTTGTGTTAGTAAGTTGTTAGGAGTGAATTCTAGAGAGAGAAAGAGCTAGAGAGTTTTTAGAGAGAGAAAATACAAGTATAAATGAGTTTTCAAAGTAAAAGTATTCAACCTCTTTATTAGAGTAGCCTTGCCCTTTATGTAGAAGAGCCAAGACTTAGTCTCAAACTGAAATCTGTTACAAAAGAGGGCTAATTGCTGTTTAGTCCTCAACAATTATACATAGTTACAAATACTCTCTAAAACTTACATTAGTTATAATTCAAGGACAAAACCTACATTACTTATAATTAAATCCTTAAATTTACATTATTTATAATTTAGTCCTCAAAATCCTATTTCCATATCACATATAGCCTTTGATAAAATCTACAATAAAAAATCAAGACATATTGTTATAGGGCATAAATACATATTTTTTTTTATATCTATATCATATGTACATTCTAGTTAGAACTTATGAGATTTATTTACAACGCCATTTAGTCAAGAACTAGTAAACTCAACATTTACAAAGATGAGACTGAAACTTTTAAAATAGAAACTTCACTAAATGATGGAAGTTCAATTTGACTATGATAAATATTTAGTTATATAATTATTTATGGATAATTGTTATCAATCATATCATATTTCCAAATTATTATCATGCCTATCATATTTTCCATCTTTTTGGTAATTTTCAGTATGCTCTCAATTATACAGACTAAAATTTTAGGTCTAAGATGCTTTATAGGTTTAAACAACATTCTTATGCTTTAACGGTGAAGATGTTTAATGAAAATTTAAAACTGTTTACATGTGAAAGAGGTCAAAAAGTTATTCCATTTCTCGCATTTGGTATTGTAAATTTACATACATAATCAACAAGATAACCACATCCTTTACATCTTGATCCCCCTTGGTAGAAATATCCTTCTCTTTCATAAGATTTATAATACTAACTAGAACCGACTTGAAATGATGATTGAAAACCCATTTTATCTGTAAAAGAATAAACATAAGATTCTAGGTTTAAGTAGCTAGACTTGGTATTAGACTAGATGAAAGTTGCGAGACAATATGTAATGTATACATGTGAGATGATAGATATGAGAGACCATACATAATGAACATGTTCGAGATGTGAGGCCACTTATTATGAATATAGGTGAAACTATATACAATAAACATGTGCGAAGATCCAATAATGATGAATATATGTGAAATGCTAGATCTAAGAGACCAAATATAATGAGTATATTTGAGATATGAGAATAATCATAATGAACATATGTGAAATCAGACATAATGAACATGTGCAAAACGATCTACATCTTAATAATTTGAGATCATACATAACGAACATGCACGATATCTTAGACATTTAGGAACTGCATGCCATGTACAATTACACCAACCGCGAGACTAGGTTAAGAAAAATACATGCAGCGTGCAATACATGTGAAGTAAAAATCTTAAACCATGTGAGATCTGATATTGTCACACTTAGAATATACGGGGCGTGGTTATTCCTGAACTTTAAACTGAATGAACTACCTAATAAACCAAAATGGATCCTCAAAACGACAAACAATATGACCCATGACCATACATATGGACCAAACCATTAAAATACAACACGTCAAACGCAAAAAAGATAGAGATTTTTATATTCTCAAACCACGGTTAACACAATTTCACAATAGAAACATACATTTTTGTTCGAAACCGAACAAACAACCTATATTTGTCGTTTTTAAAAGTTCGAAACTAGCCTTAAACCATGCACGTATAATGAAGAACAAAATTTACCTCGTTACTTTCTATCGTTTTCTAGGTTTAGATCGAGATGAGATGTTCACTTGCGGTTTAAAGAGATGAAGTAGATTAAAATCAGTATTAAATGCGAGAGCTTAGAGCTTGAGGCTGAGTTTCAAAAGGTGATAGGTTCCAAAGGTGAGAGGTTCGAGTTGATATCTAGGTTTCTATGTTTAGAAAGAGAGAGGGGGAGATGAAACGTACATGTAAGAAGAGGAAGAAAAACTTTTGTTTGTTAAAAATAGTCTTTTATTTTTTAAAGGTATTTTTATCTGATTTTATGGTCAAGACCTATTACTAACATTCAATTTTTCGGTACTAGTTAGTAATAGGATAATTTAATGATATTTATGGGTAACTCATCCTATATATTATTATTATATATTTGTCCTTTTAACGACAAGAGACTTCAAAAATACCACTGATCTTTATGTTTTACGTTTGTCTCACTATGGTCCATCGTGTTTATTATTGTATTAAAATGGTTCCATATGCTTTAAAAAGTTGCATTATTATTGCTCACGCTCCAAATTAATCAGTTTTATTATAAGTTTCCATCTATATTTTTAGTTCTATCAGCTTGAATTGAACCACAGATAAAGGGACTAAAATCGATTAAAAATAAAAATCTATATTTATTCATAATAGCAACAAATAAAAATCTTAAATGCGTAGATGTATCTATTAAAAATATTATTTGTATCCTTTTATTATTTTAACTAATTATAATATTTAGTTATCTTTTTTTATAAATAAAAATTTGAAAAATATTATATATATATATATATTACCTTTTTCAATTTTATTTATTTAAATTTTTTAATTTAAAAAATCTTAAATAAAAATCTATATTATCGATTTTGTGAATAGCAAAAATCTTAAATATTATTTATTTTGTTTCTATTATGAATAGCAACAAATAAAAATCTTAAATGTGTAGATGTATCTATTAAAAATATTATTTGTATCCTTTTATTATTTTAACTAATTATAATATTTAGTTATCTTTTTTTATAAATAAAAATTTGAAAAATATTATATATATATATATATATTACCTTTTTCAATTTTATTTATTTAAATTTCTTAATTTAAAAAATAATCTGACAATATCTCATGTTTTTTAGTGACAAATTGAATAGTAGATTTTTAGTTTCTCTAATATACTCAATTAAAAGATACAAATCTTTTACACTCAGTAAGCTATAGAAAAAAAAAAAACAATTATCAATATAAATGAATGAGCTTATGATCGTGTATTTAGAATAGTAAAAAACTAATAAGATGAATAATTTTTGTGAGCAATAAAGTAATTTTTTAAATGAATGACTAATCGATTGATTTTATATTGGATAATCCGAAATTATCCTTCTTTTTTGTTGAAGCTTTTATTTTTTATTTTTTATTTTTTATTTTTTATTTTTTAAATGTGTCATTCGTAGGTAATAATATCATTTGTAATCTATTTGTATTTTTACTTTATTCTTATTAAAATATATCATGTATGATATAATTTGTTATGTTTTTTTTAAAAAGTTGATATGGATTTTAAATATATGTCGATTTTTTGTTTGGTTGAATCTAAATCAAATATCAGTACATATAAATTAATAGTCTGTCGGTTTTGGATATGTAATTCCAAAAAAATATAAAAGAAATTATTATGTTTAAAGAGTAAAACACAAAATCAACTTTGATCGAGAACATAAATATATAAATATCTAAAACGAAACATTCCGCTCTTTACAAACAAGATAGGATAAACAACGCAAAAGAATTGAAAGAAATGATCTACTTAAAATTCTTACATAAAAAGCGATAAAAAATTAGATTATAAATGACATGACAAAATTGATCATTTAATAACTTTTGTAATGCATCGAAATCTAATAGGGTCCAGATTTCATTTATATAAAATAATTAATCCATTAGAAATTTAATGGATCGACTCGGTTCTTATTATAAAAAACTCCTTACTTTTTGTTTTTTTCTAGAAGTGTTAATAATCTGTTTGATTTAAATAGTCTTCGATCAATAGACCGAGAAATTTCCATATCTTCTTTTTCGAAATCCTTGTAATAATTTCTACATAATAAAGCATTTAACATTTTATTTTTTTTTCTTTGGAGGGAACCCGCAGCCGCTACTCAGGGTGCAATAAGTGCGAACAGGGTAAACCCTGACTCTGACGCGATAGCCTACAAAGAAGTTAAACCATACAAAGTGACAGGCTCAGCCGAGAAAGCGTATGTAGAGGGACTCGAACACATGACCTTTTTGTCATAAGAATGCCATACTCGACCAACTCGGCTACCCCTTGGGGACATTTAACATTCTACCTTATTGTCAACTAGGGCTGTTATCGGTCCGGTTCGGTCCGGGTTTTGAAGGAACCGGACCGGACCGCTAAGCTTTCGGTTTTAATTTTTGGAACCGGACCGAACCGTTAAGCTTTCGGTTCGGTCCGGTTCGGTTCGGTTTCGGTTTTGGTTCGGTCCGAGTTCAATTCGGTCCGAGTTCGGTCCGGTCCCGTTTCGGTCTGGTTTCGGTCCGGTTTCGGTTCGGTTCGGTCCACTTAAAAAAAATAAAATCAATTAAAAATAGATTTTTTATTAAAAAAATTGATATAAAAACTAAAGTTTATAAGTTTATCTTTCATTTTCTTAAAAAATTGGTAATTAACTATTAATTTTGGTACTATAATTTATAAAAGAATATATAATAATAATAATAAATAATCGGTTTTAACGGTTTTATTAGTCCGATTTCTTAACGGTTCTACCGGTTTATCAGTTTCATCGGTTCGATTCCGTATCGGTTCCTTCGGTCCTATCGATTTTATCGGTTCGATTCCTTATTGTTTCTATCGGTTTATCGGTTCTATCGGTTCGGTTCCTAACCGGTTTTTTGTTTCGGTTCCTTATCGATTTTCGGTTTTTAGAATGGAACCGCGAACCGAACTGTTAAGATTCGGTCCGGTTCTCGATCCGATCCTTATCGGTCCGGTTCTCGATCCGGTCCTTATCGGTTCGGTCCCGGTCCGGTTATCGGTTCCGGAGAACCGTTGACTGCCCTATTGTCAACAAAAGACTACAGGTGCGGGTTCATATATATAAATTCTATTTGTTAAAAACGTATTATGCATGTTCCAAGTTGAAGCTAAAGTAAGGTAATCTTTTGATATTAAACTAATTGAAAGCATACAATCAAGTTGACATCGTTAGAAAAAACCGTATATTCAACTAGATTCTACAAACTGTAGTGTTTACACAATAATCAAAACAAACTAATAATGCGTCATATACCATACTGAACTAACTCTATCGCAATATATTTTGAAATTGTTTTAGTTATGCGTCATATTGTTTTAATTAAATTAGATATTATATAAATTAGTATTTTAAACTATGTTATTTCGGCTAATAAAATCTATAATTTATCAACAGTAATTCAAAACCTTATATTGTTTTTTGTATGCTTTCTAAAATCATTGTGTGCTGCAGTTCAATACATTGAGTTTTATTTTTTTGCATATTACTTTTGCGATTTCGTATCAAGATTCTATCAATAAGGATCTGCTTGAGTGAAACAGGGGTGAAAAAAAGTGAGGAATGTGTGAAACAAGAGTGAGAAAAGTGTGAAACAAGTGTGTTTGAGTGAAAAGAGCGAGGAAAGTGTGTAACAAGAGGGAGGAAAGTGTGAAACAAGAGTGTTTTAGTGAAAAATAAATGAGGAAAGTGTGTAACAAGAAGGAGGAAAGTGTGAAACAAGAGTGTTTTAGTGAAAAATAAATGAGGAAAGTGTGAAACAAGAGTAAGGAAAGTGTGTGATTCAACCACATATGTGACCAAATTTGATGGAGATTACGATTTATTGGAGTTTACTCATGGAGAATCTCTTACGTTCAAAATAGTACAAGTGTGTGATTCAACCACATCATAAGGAATGTGGAGAAGGTGAAGTGTTTGACTGTAGTGCAACAAAAGATGTTGGAAGAATCTAGGTTTAAAGATTTGAAGGCAACGAATTCTTTGTTTCACTCCATCGACAAGACTATTTGGAATACCATCACTCAAAAGTAGACATCCAAACAACTTTGGGAAGCAATGAAGACAAAGTATCATGTTAATGAAAAATTGAAGTGTGCTAAACTCCATAGGCTTCAAAGATTGTTCGAATAGAGGAGATGAAGAGGGGTGAGACACTAACGTATTATTTTAGAAGAGTCACGGTCATAGCAAATAACATAACAAACTGTGGAGAAAACTTGGAAGATGTAAAAATTGTTGAGAAAATCCTTCGATCGATGACGGACAATTTCAATTATATCATATGTTTGTTTGAGGAGTCAAAAGATATTGATCAAATGACAGTCGATGAGTTGTAAAGCTTATTACTTTTTCATGGATAAAATCTACGACGCACGGTCTCTTAAGAACAAATACTAAAAGTCGAGGGTGATCGTAGCTATGGACAACGTAGTGGAAGCAGTAAATTTAACAGAGGGGGAAGTAATTTCTCGAGAGTCAGGGGAAGAGATGGAAGATGATGGACTATTGACAGAGCTCACATTCAATGCTTCAGGTGTCACAATCTAGGACATTATCATTACAAGTGCCCAAATGGAAAAAAAGGAGCAAACTACATCGAGTTCGATGAAGGAGAAGAATTACTTTGAATGGCTCATATGAATATCAAAGAGGTTGAAGATAAGAGATTTGGTTTATCAATTATGGTTGCCCAAATCATATAACAGGTAACAAAGATTGGTTTGTTGAGCTCCACGAAACTTTAGACAATGAGTAAAACTAGGGAATAGCTCATGAATGAAGGTGATGGGAAAAGAAAATATAAATTTTGAAGTTGAAGGGTTGAGCCAAATATTAATATATGTGTTTTTTGTTCCAGAATTGACTAATAGTCTATTTAGTGTTGGAAAATTTCCAAAAAGGTGTTTAACTATTTTGATCAACCAAAGAGTATGCAAAATCTATCATCCTCGTAGAGGTTTAATTGTGAACTCTACAATGACAATAAATCGCATGTTCAGTATATTCACAATTAGAAAATCTGGTATGAATAGATGTCCGAAAGTATTAGAGGATGAGTAATCGGGTTTATGGCACAAGTACTATGGGAATTTGAGCAACACATACATCAAGATTATGCATGACAAACAAATGATAGAAGGGCCACCTCAAATGAAAGAGGAAACGAAAGTGTGTGAAGTATCCAATATTTGAAAGCAACATCGAAAAATCATGTCAAAGAGAAGTCAGTGGTGATCAACAGATAAAAATTAAGTGATATGGTTCCAGAAGAGTGTTGAAGTGGAATTAAACCAAGTGTGGACTATTTTATAATTCTTGATTGCATAGGTTATGTGCACATCCCTAAACATCATATAATAAAGCTAGATAACATGAGCCATAAGTGTGTTTTACTTCTTGTAAACGAGGAGTTAAAGGCATACCGACTTTATGATCCAACTTTAAAGAAAATTGTCATTAGTCGAGGTGTAATATTTGAAGAGGAAGAGAAGTAAGATTGGAATGTTGATGTGAAAAATTCTGATGATAATCTTGAATAGAGAGAAGTTGCAGATATAATGATAAAGCCAATGAAGTTTGAGACGTTTGTTAAGTGGTGAGGTTCATTTGGAGTGCAAGCACTAGAAGATTAAACTGGTTGCTTTCCAGACATTTCCAGTTTAATAGAGATATTTGTTGGAATTTATTTAATTATTAATTTATTAAATTATCTTATTTAATAAATTGAACGTTATATAAATTAGTATTTTAGGTGTTACTATTCTGGTCAATAAACGTTATCATTTATTAGCTGAAATACGAAACACTATGTTTCTTTTTGTAGGTTATTTAAAGCCATTTTGTGTTGCAGTTTAATACATTGAGTTTTATTCTCTCTGCATATTACTCTTTCAAGGTACACATACCCTTGAGTTGAACAATCAACAATTTTACAAAATAAAACGATCATATTTATTACTCAAACAAAAATTCACATCATAACATATGCATGATTAAGTATTACTGACTTACACTAATTTTCAATTCATTCCCAATCATAACATTACCCAACACCCCGCTCTTCGCTTATAATATTAAGCGAGACCTCGATAATATAAATATTTTTCAAAATTTCAGGCATGAATGCCATATTTTTTTCAACAAGAAAGGTGTGATAGATTTTTTTAAAACAAGACATGCATAACAAATTTTCATAAATAAATAGCCACGGAAAATTTATTGAAACAAAGAGAGTATATTTTATAAAACAAATGATGGATAACATATATTATGAAGAAAAAAGTCATGTTAGATTTTATGAAATAAATGAAGCATGCTGGGTTTTGTGAAACGAAGGAAACACATAATTTCTAGAAATAAAGGATACATAACAGATTTTATAAAACAAAAGAGGCATAACAGTTTCTCTGAAACGAAACAGGCATGATATATTTTTAAACAAGACAAATATGAAAAATAAAAATTGATAAAAATTAGATATAATAGATTTTTTTTGAAACAAGACATACACGATATATTTTTTGAAACAAAGAAAGCATGGTAATTTTTTTGAAACAAGGCAGGCATGATAGACATTGTAACAAATCTATTATGACCTAAAAATTTATATATCATGCTTTTCGAGAATAATCTATCATGCCATAATTTTTTCCTAAGGATTTTTTTTTACTTTCGTAGTTTGTAAAATTTATTCATTACTTTTGATCAACTTTGTATTATAATCATAATTTTATATGCAATATCCATTAATTAAGATTTAAATTTACGAGTTTTGTTTTGTTGGGAATAGGTACCGCATATTTTGTCTTCGTATATAAGTAAGAACAATCTAATATCCACACTAGTATGATATTATCCCCTTTGGCACCCAAAGGCCTGCACGGCTTTGTTTTTTGTCCACTTTCAAAAGGTCTCATACTAGTTGAGATATGTTATTACTTATATACCATTGATTCTTCCAATGTCTTACCAATTTGGGATGTGAGACTTTGGTCGCCCTAACAAATCCTCCTCTAGAACAAAGTACCATTATATACCCTCCTTTCAATTGGCTTTCATCCGCCCACTCTAATCAGGTTAGGGCTACCTGAACCATAGAAGCACCACAAATGTAACTGCTGACCTCCCATTAGACCACCATTATCTTGTTCTTTAGTGCCACTCTGCGGGAACTCCAAACTAGTATCTCAAGAGCAGATCATTCACCTTGAACATGGCTGGTGGTTCATCACCTTCGACTTCTGAGAAGTTTTCATCCACCATCGCGTTCAGTCTGAGCCTAGAGCTCTGATACCATTTGTTAGGAATATGGGTACCT
This sequence comes from Limnanthes douglasii subsp. nivea, assembly GCA_036936605.1. Lineage (NCBI taxonomy): Eukaryota > Viridiplantae > Streptophyta > Magnoliopsida > Brassicales > Limnanthaceae > Limnanthes > Limnanthes douglasii. The sequence continues at coordinate 170,779,319 of JAUPFV010000003.1, forward strand.
CATATTACACCTCTGTATATAAGTAGGAACAATCCAATCTCCACACTAGTATAATATTGTCTGTTTTGGCCCCCAATGGCCGCATGACTTTGCTTTTGGTCCCACTTCCAAAAAGCCTCATACTAGCTAAGATATGCTCTCACTTATATACCATTGATCATTCCCATTTTTAACCGATGCCGGATGTGGGACTTTTGTCGCCGCCCTAACAAATCCTCATCTCGAATAAAGTACTATACCTTAGACTCCTCTCAATTTACTTTCATCCACTCACTCTAATCAGGTTGGGGGCTACCTGACCTCTAGAGCCTTTACATCAGATCTATCTACTCACTCAGCAACCCTTAATGTTCCTTAGCTCCACTTCATATGTCTTCTGTACTAGGTTTTACCGTTGATCACATCACATGTTCCTTAACGTCACTCCATTCAAGTCCACCTCATCTTGATCCAAGAATTTCATCCATATTGCGTTCCGTCTAGGCCCAGAGATCCTAAAAATAGTATGATATTGTCCACTTTTGCACCCAAAGAGCCAGCACGGCTTTGCTTTTGGTTCACTTCCAAAAGACCTCATACTAGTTGAGATATGTTCTTACCTATATACCATTGATCATTCACATGTCTAACCAATGTGGGATGTGAGATTTTGATCGCGACCCTAACATATTTAATAATATTATTAATATTTCTCATGTCTAATTATTTTGTTATAGTGATTTAAAACTCAAAGTTTTAGTATCGACACTTCAATAATTGTATGATCGGAAATCTTAAGTCATTTATGAAAAATAATAATTATTTAGCATGCCAAAACAAAAGAGATTTATGTTTGTTCTATTGTTTAAAATTTATAAATTACCATGAACTTGTTAGTCACAAATATAGGTATTTGTCATTGCGGTACGTGTAAAATTATACATTATAAATCAATGTATTTACATAATGAAATATCTCAAAAAACAAATTACCATGAACTTGATAGTCACATATAGAGGTATTTGTCATTACGGTGCCTATCAAAAAATTATACATTATAAATCAATGTATTTACATAATGAAATATTTCAAAAAACATATGTTTTTTTAATCATTTTTCTTCGCTAATTTTTTTTTTCAAAATCTTATTATTTACACTAATTTCTATGAAAGTTTATACAGTTATGAACCTAAATTTTGAAATTTAATTTGGAAAAAAAATTGAATTTTATTTTATATTTTTTAATTTATGTTTTGATCTGGAAAGTGCGAATAAAAAACTATCGATCTTGAATTTTGAATTAAAAACTGCAATATCAAATTTTAATACAAGATATTAGATAAAAGAAGTGAAAAAAAAATTGAGATAAAAAATTGACTTATGATACAAATGATAAAAATCAATTTCATATTCAAACTATTTTAGTGGTATTTTCTTTTAATAATTATTTTTATCATTTATGTACCTTTATATTTGAATCTAAATTAATTCACAACGAAACAAAAACATAAAAATTTACAAACCAATCAAATCAGCTAGAAAATTTATCAATTAGTACGAGTATGTTAACTCGAAAACGAGTTGAAAACAACCAAACAATTTACTTCAAAAAGTAAAAAAAGAAATTAAAGATTATTTTTAGTTTGATTTTATTTTATATCCAAAGTAAGACATTAGTTATATATGCAGAGATATAAGGGTCCAAGCCCATTAGCTTTTTATTTTATCTATAAATATAAGCATATGTTCTATGTGATACTTACGACTCAATAATACAAAAACCCTAGTCGTTTTCCTCTTTTTTTTATTTTGTTCCTTTGTTAACATGGTATCAGAGCCAGAAGTAAACTGATCGCGGAAATGTAACAATCTTTTATTTCGTAGATTTATCAAGTATTTGATTTCGTATTAGATCCGATTGATAAAATTATAAGTGGAATTTATCGGTGAAATTGGGGCTTAGAAGGAATCAAAATTGCAAAAGTTTTGGTTAAGAATATTTTTGGTAAAATTGCATTCTTAACTTATTAGTAAAGTTGCGTCTCGGGAACCATCAGAATTGAATTAAGAAAGATTGTTAAAATTGCACTGTGTAAATTATTGGTAAAATTGCATAAAAGCATTCAGCAAAATCAAAGAGTAGCGGTTGAGATTATTGTGTTTTGGTAAAATTGCACTGGATAAATTTCAGGTAAAATTGCACAAAAGTATTGTTCGGCAAAGAAAAATTGTGTCCGATAAATTTGGTTTGTTGAAGTAGTGGTAAAATTGCACAAAAGTCTGATGAAATTGCAGAAGAATTATTATTGAATTAATAGTAAAAATTTCTAATAAATAGATATAGTTTTCGGTTTTCGGATCTGTTGTGTGGAGCTCCAATAAAACGGTCTGATCGAAAGGCAAACGAAGTCCGTTTTTGCTGAATTTTGGAGAGCATGTTCGGGGCATCCGACCCTTTAATAGGATCGGTTGGGTTTTGATTCGGGGCTATAGTTTGGGAGAAATCGCAACTGGAACAGTGCAGCAATTCTGTTGGTAAAACCGTGAATTCAAATTGATTTTGATTTTGATTTTGATTTTGATTTTGGAAATTGGAAATTGGAAATTGAATTTAGTTTGGTATTTGGACTTGTTTTTTTGGATTTAGTTTGGTATTTGGATTTCGATTTGATTTTGCTGGACCACTGAGATTTGGAATTCGGACTTGGTTTGATTTTTGATTTTGGGTTTGATTTGATTTGGATTTGGTATTTCTTGATTGATTGATTTTGTTCGATTAGAGATTGTGGATCTTATTGCGAACATGATATGAAAATATGATAAGAAGAACTTTGTTACATCTGCATACCATTCGGGTATGTCCTCGTCTTCCACTTCAGGTATTCATTCATCATTGTGGATTTTGGATTCGGGTGCGTCTCATCATATGTCACCTCACATGTCGAACTTTGTTTCGTTGTCTCATGTTTCACCCATATCTGTTTTGTCTGCTAGTGCTACACCAATGTCAGTAGAGGGTATTGGCTATATTTGTACCCCTCATATTTCGTTATCCGATGTTTACTACGTTCCAACCCTTACTTTGAATCTTGTTTCGGTTAGTCAATTGTGCAAATCTGGTTATTGTGTCTTATTTTCCGATTCTGTTTGTGCTATACAAAATCAACAGACCCATAGAGTGATTGGTACAGGTCGTAAAATAAAGGAACTGTATGTTTTGGAGAAACTCGAAGTAACAGATATGGATGTCTTTGGTGTTGATAGTGAGAAAAATACTTGACTAATATTGCTGCCTCTGGTGTTGATTTATCTTCGTTTCATTTGAATCCTTCATCGTCTAAGTTTTATCTTTGGCATTCTCGTCTTTGACATGTATCTGCATCGCGTTTAAAGTTTTTAGTCTCTATAGGTGCTTTAGGTCAGCTAAACACTTGTACTATCTCGGATTGCAGTGGTTGTAAACTTGCAAAATTTTCGGTATTACCGTTTAATGAAAGTATTCCTTCCTCTATTGCTCCGTTTGATATTATTCATTCTGATGTCTGGGGTCCATCTCCTGTCTCCACAAAGGGTGGTTCATCCTACTATGTTTCTTTCATCGATGATTATACTCGATATACTTGGGTTTACCTTATGAAACGGAGATCAGATTTCCTTGGAATTTATGGAGAATTTTGGGCACTTGTTAAGACTCAACATTCTGTTGTAATAAAATGCTTCAGGTGTGACTTAGGGGGTGAATATACATCCAACGATTTTACTCAGTTACTTGCATCTGATGGTACCATACATCAGTCTTCTTGCACTGACACCCCTCAACAGGGTGTTGCAGAAAGAAAACATCGTCATCTTATTGAGACTGTTCATTCTTTACTTTTATCTGCTGAGGTTCCTACTAGTTTTTGGGGAGAAGCAATTCACACTGCTGTATATGTGATTAATCGAATTCCCACTGCTCATAATGCAGGGATGTCTCCTTTTCAAAATTTATATGGACAATTTCCAGATTATTCTTCCTTACGAGTGTTTGGATGTACATGTTTTGTCCTTCGTCCTCATGTAGAACGCAACAAATTGGGCCCTAAATCTACAATATGTGTTTTCTTGGGTTATGGTGTTAGACAGATTGGTTATCGTTGTTTTGATCCCACTAGTCAGAAACTTTATGTCTCTCGACATGTTACTTTTCTTGAGCATATCCCATTTTATTCGATTCCAACAAAATCACATGATATAACAAGTACCAAAATTCAGACTATTGATCCTTTTGAAAATAATAGCGACATACCCATTGATATTGATGTGCTAGCTCCTGAGACATCGACTACAACTGATACTACTTCTGCTCCATCAAGTCCTGATTCAGCTTCATCTTTTAGTGAACCACCAGTTCCACCCCTTAGAATATCTACTCGTACAAGTAAGTCTACCAAACTACCAGATTTTGCGTATTCTTCTTACTCATTTTTCCTCTTTCATAGCAAAAATACATGATTTATATGAACCTCTGTCGTTTAAAGAAGCTGTTTCTGATCCTCGTTGGCAAAATGCAATTGTCGAAGAGCTTACCGCTCTTTATCACACTCATACATGGGATATAGTTAAACCTCCATCCGGTAAGCATATAATCGGTTCTCGATGGGTTTTTTTTTTTAAAAAAGTCTGATGGGTCTGTTGAAAGATATAAGGCTCGTCTTGTAGCAAAAGGGTATTCACAAAAGTATGGTATGGATTATGATGAGGCATTTGCCCAAGTGGAAAAAATGACGACAGTTCGTACTCTTATTGCGGTTGCATCCGTTTGCCAATGGAAGATCTTCCAACTAGATGTCAAAAATGCTTTTTTGAATGGTGATCTTCATGAGGAGGTTTACATGACTCCTCCTCCTGGTGTTGCTCACCAACCAGGTGAAGTTTGTCGACTTAGGAAAGATTTGTATGGTCTCAAACAAGCTCCTCGTGCTTGGTTTGAAAAATTCTCTACGGTTATTACTTCACTTGGTTTTCTTGCTAGTAATCATGATTCAGCCTTATTTATCAGATGTACGAGTGCGGGAATAATTATTTTATCCCTATATGTAGATGATATGATCATTACAGGTGAAGATATTGATGGTATTGAGGCACTAAAACGTGATTTGGCTCAACGCTTTGCGATGAAGGACTCAAGACTATTGCGTTATTTTTTAGGCATTGAGGTGGCTCACTCTTCAAAAGGTTAAATTTTCTCTCAGATAAAATATATATCCGATTTATTCGAGCGAGCGCGACTTTCTGATAATACGACGGTAGATACCCCTCTTGAAACCAATACTCGGTATTCTCCGACTGATGGTGTTTCTTTGTCAGACCCAACTCTATATCGAACTCTCGTAGGGAGCTTGGTTTACCTTACAGTTACTCGACCAGATATAGCTTATGTTGTGCATGTGGTTCGTCAGTTTGTTACTGCTCCTACATCCGTTCATTGGGGAGCTGTTCTTCGTATATTGAGATATCTTCATGGCACTCAGTTCCAGAGCATTTTGTTTCCTTCGACCTCTTCACTTGAACTGCGTGCTTATTGCGATGCTGATTGGGATAGTGATCCTCATGACCGAAAATCTACTACTGGTTTTTGTATTTTCCTTGGAGATTCATTAATCTCATAGAAAAGTAAGAAACAAGATGTTGTCTCTAGATCGTCTACTGAAGCTGAGTATCGTGCTATGGTCGTGACCACTTGTGAGATTGTTTGGTTACGATGGCTTCTTGCAAATATGGGGGTTAATGTTACTAAACATACCTCCTTACATTGTGATAAAAAAAGTGCCATGCAGATAGCAAAGAATTCTGTTTTTCATGAGAGGACGAAGCACATTGAAATAGATTGTCATTTCACTCGACATCATCTTCAGATTGGCACTATCTCGCTTCCATATGTTCCATCAGCTTTGCAGGTTGCTGATATTTTCACAAAGGCTCAGTCAACATCGCGGTTTCGTTTTCTTTGTGACAAACTCTCAATGCTTATTACTGTTTCATTGTGAGTTTGAGAGAAGGTGTTAGAGATATAAGGGCCCAAGCCTATTAGCCTTTTATTTTATCTATAAATATAAGCATATGTTCTATGTGATACTTACTACTGAATAATACAAAAACCCTAGCTGTTTCCTCTTTCTTTATTTTGTTCTTTTGTTAACAATATATATATATATATATATATATATATATAAATGGTTCACATTCTTTTTTTTTCGGAGGGAACCCGCAGCCGCTACTCAGAGTGCAATGGGTGCGCACAGGGTAAACCCTAAGTCTGACGCGATAGCCTACAAACCAACGCCAGAAGGTAAACCACACAAGGTGACAGGCTCAGCCGAGAAAGCGTATGCAGAGGGATTCGAACTCATGACCTTTGGTCACAAGCATGCCATACTCAACCAACTCGGCTACCCCCTTGGGGGCGGTTCACATTCTTTATGCACTTTTGAATAGGGTTTTTTTTAGGGTGATACGTTTTACCTGACTTTTACTTATTTAACATTGGATTTGGGGTTTTTTAGAAAATATTAAATTAAATAAAATTTGTACATATAAATATCAGGACCATATCCGAAGGATACAATTGATAAAAAAAAGGGTTAAAAAAATAAGATTATTAATCCAAACCCAATAAAATGATTAAGCAACTCATATGCACACGATTACTAAAAAAGTCAAAAAAGTTAATGGGTCGATATCGGAAATCCGCAGCTTCTAAAAAAAATCGGACGAGAACTAGGAGAGGAGACCTACTAATCAAGAAGAAATTAAGTATATGATAAGCAGTTACATAGGCCATCAAATCTTGGTGTCATTGAATCTGAACCCAAAATCTGAGAAGATTTGATGAGAAACCAGAGAGGCAATGGTCGGAAGAGAACTAAAAATTCTTGAGTTCATCTCCTTCCAAATGTGGTATATAACCGTGCCAAAACAAATGCGCAAAATATAACAGTTTCAAAAAATAAGACCGATTTGATGTCTTGCACATTCAAAATCGTCAGCCCGAGATGATAAATTTGTTTTCCTAATTCTTAATTTTTATTAAAATTTTAATTCATTTTTTTCTTGGTTATTGTAAATGTTTTATATTTGTATTATTTTGAAATTCCATCAAATTTCTTAGTTATATAGAACCACACGTGGTAGTTATGTATTTTTGAATGAGAATTGCTAAAAAAAGTCAAAACTACTCTACGAAGTCATCTTTTTCTGATTTTCAATATTTACAAAATAACCACTAGGCAAAAAACCCAAAAACCCATTGAAACTCAAAATAAATTACGACTCATGTCATTAGAACTTCAAACTACTCTATGAAGTTGGAAACACAATTTCAAACACCAATTATACTTCATCTTCTCAAAATAGAAACTCAACAACCAAGAAAACCTATTTTCTAAAAAACTACAAAACCTTTGAAAAATGGGCGGGAAAGAGTCGAAACCACTTCCCATGCAGAGCAACATGGACGTCGAGGAGTTACATTGCATTTCCCTCTCTCATTTTTGCAAAAAAAACAGATTTTTATAATAAAATTTTGTTTTTGGTGTTCTTCGCCACTTATTGGCGTGCATGATAATGTGTACGCCAATGTAATAGCGTACAACACCATCACCATGCTATCTTTTCGTGTGTACACATTTTCAGATGCCACACATGTGGCGTGTGCATGATTTTCTATGCCATCAAGTGGCGCGATGATGGTGATGTACGCCAATACGATGGCAGAATCACCTAAACTAATCTGGAATGTCGGTTTAATTGGTTTATCTACTTCTTACATGTTGCAGGAGGTGACCCAATATGATACTTCGTTTGTTTCAGACTACGCTCACCATTTCACCACTCACGACGAGTATATCTTATAATCGATGACCGAGTGGGTAAAAAGTACGAGGAATTTGTTGGGTTTTTCGATTAACGTAGCATCTAAAAAAGTTTGGAAAAGAGAGAGAACACCGAGAGTAGATTATCCGTGCATGTGATCCGGAATTTTCAAGTCGTCCATTAAAGAGTGCGACCGTAAGCGTAAGGCTACCGGTAGCAAAACAATAAATTGCCTTTTTCATTTGGTAGGCAATCCGGTAAAATGAGACGATAAGTGGGCTCTTAGTATCCTTTCCGGGATGCATAACCATGAACCAATTAAGTATGCCCAAGGACATTTGCAATGGTCCAAGTTAAAACGGAAGGAAAAAGAGCTTGTTGATATTTTGACGGTGAATGGAACAAGTCTGCGAAAAATATTTGGAGCTTTGAAGAAGGCTGGTCTGGAGAATGCTTCAAATATCCGTCATGTTTAGAATCACCGTCAAAGAACGAGGATGGTTGAAAATGTTGGTCGATCCCAAATGCAATTCTTGTTAGTTAAATTACAATTGCACGAGTACAAATATTGGGTACGGACATGCAATGACAGCTCTAACGTTATAACCGATTTGTTTTTCGCACATCCGCTTAGTATTGATTTACGACAGACCTTCCCACACTTGCTAATCACGGATAACACGTATAAAGTTATTCGTTATGGGATGCTTTTGTTCGAAGTAGTCGGGGTAACATCGACCAACAAAATGTTTTGCATTGGTTTCACGTTTATGGTGAGTAAAAAACAAGACAACTACGAATGATCATTGGGATGCGTGAAAACAATAATGGAAGAGAATGATTGTGAATTTCCTTGTGTTATCTTTACGGACCGTGAACTAGGCTTGATGAATAGCATCGACAAAATATTTCCTAGCGCTAGTCACATGTTATGCGAGTGGCATATCAACAAGAATGTTAACGGGAAAACAAAAAAAATGTTTAAACACGGGAAAGTGTCTAACAATTTTTTGGCGGCTTGGAACGACGTTGTTTCATCCACTACCATTGAGGTGATGAACGAGAGATTGGCTAAGATGCGGTGTTCAAAGACCAAGATAAGGCGATGGATTATGTGGTAGACTCATGGATTACGCCTTATAAAGAGAGGTTTTTTCACGCTTATACTAACAAAATCATGCATTTCAATAATCACACCTCTAATAAGGCGAAAATCTCGCATGCTACGTTGATAAAATATGTCGGGTCAAGGTGATTGGATTTCAATGGGTTTAGGGATAAATTATATGGTTTGTTAGCGATGCAACATTCGACGATAAAAGAATCGATCGAGCTTAGCAAGTGCCGTCTAATTCTTAAATTTCAAGATTTTAAATCGTTCAAATTTTTACAGGGGTACGTATCACCCATTGCATTGGTGATAGTATATGATAATTTTGTTGATAAAAACGGTGGTGAAAAATCTTCGTGCGTTTGCATTGATCGTACGATCCATGGTTTTCCGTGTTCCATCAAACTTGAGGCAATCTGAAGAATGGATGGTAATGTACCTTCTCGGATTATAGACAAGCATTGGAAGAGATTAGATATTGTTCCTCGAGTTAAAATCACCGGCAAAGAAGAGGTGAAATTTAATTTCGCAAATCTAAATGCTAAACTTGTAGAGTTTGATGTTTACGAACAAAGTCATTGGCGAAAACATTTCAATAAATTTTGGATTCATCGACGACACTCCTTTGCAAACCCCTCAAGAAGGTTAAAACTCGCGGTAGAACTCCCGGACGCATCGGATGTCGTGGTCGTGGACGTGGTTGGGGTCACGGTAAAGGTAACAAACTCCAACATGATTATTCTACGAAAAATTGATCCTTCGTATCACGAGTTCGAGTCCCACGATAGTGCCAAAACTCCAAGAATGGTAATACCAGCCGCTAGTTTAGCAACCCTGGTCGGTACTTTTAGTAGCACCGCACAAACGGTCGCCGCACATGTTCTTAGTAATTCCGGAGCAAAACCGCCAAAGAATAAAAAAATGGGTTGCATGTGTTGGTTTAGGAACTCCGGATGCGTCGAACAATATTACCAATATACCATGATTCTCGGTTAAACAAATCCCTATGAGATTACCAAATGTGGTGGACTCGAGATTTTCAAAAGACATACCTCAATTAATGCGTCCTTTCATAAGCTGAATTACAAATGTTATGCCCGACGGTAATTGTGGTTTTAGATTCATCACGCACGGTATGGTCGGTTATAAAAGTGGATGGTTAATGGTTAGAGAAGCCATGGTTCATGAGCTAAAGATCGATCGAGAGTTTTATGAACGGGTTGCATATTACGACGATGACCGCAAGTCGATAAGGAGATACACCGGTTGACTTCTAATAAAGAGAATGCACCTTTCACAAATTGGATATCCTTGCCTAGTTGTAGAAAACTAGTCGCGACAACATTCAATTGTGCTTTTTATTGCCTCGCTCCCGGTGGATGTACGAATTACCTAGCGGTGAAAAATGCACCGCCGAAGGATGGTTCTTTAAAGGAGATCGGTGTGACATTCGTCAACAAAAACCATTTTGTTCACTTGAGTAAAGAACTTTTCGTTTCACATGAATTTAATAATTTATTTTCTTAACGTGCATTGCGATTCAATGTCAATTAGTATGTGCGTACAAAATTAAGATAATTGAAACATAAACTATGTGAAACATAACAACTCAAAAACACAAACAAAGAAAGCTAAATGTCTAGTCGTCGAAATCGTATCCCATATTGTCATCTGAATCCTCACCTTCATTCCTTTTTACAATCATATCCTCCAGATATGCCAACATATCCCTACTTATATAGTCTACTACCGTCATGTTCCAGACCAAATGCACTTCTTTCTTAATTCTAGCCGGCATGAAAAGCAAGGGCTATAGCGGTTGGACAAAGAGTTACCTAACTCTGATTTTGTCACGACTACGCGTAACAAGTCCTTCAGTTCCTAAACGGCCGCAGTTGAAATACATCATACATAGGACACGATCAAAGAACGCATCGCTACTACCCTCCGCCATCTCTCGGCGGGCAACGCTCACCGCCTTAAGCATATGGTAGTCTTCGTCAGCCATAAACTCCATATGTTAAAGTTTTTGTGTTTTTCTTAAGTATATGATTGGTTTCTATTTTCTAGGAGTGGATTTCATGTCAATTTTATATAAGCGAGTTACTCTTGGCGGGATTTATTATGCTGGCGGGACTCGTTTTAGCGGGAGTTTTTTTTGTTAAAAAAATCATTTTTTGGCGGGAGACATCTTTGTTAATGATAGTCCCTTTTGGCGGGAGTAGATATTGGGTGTCGGTCGAATTTAATCACTTATGCAAATTCACAGAGTAATTTATGCATTTGTCCATTTTCCTTATCTTACGTTATCCTTACTTTATATGTGTCACGTTTAGATTGGTCTATATGGATTACGTGATCCTCACTTTACATGTGTCACGTTTAGATTGGTCTATCAGGATTACGTTATCTAAATAATAAATTGTTATTAAATAGACATTATTTCCACATTCAATGATAGACTAAAAATAAAACTGGTGAAACATGTGTTTATGGACTGAGTTGGAAGATGAATATCTGATGAAAGCATCAATCGAAGTTGGTAAAACAAACCAATAAGAGTAGGATAAACAATACGGGAAAGCAATGCCATGCCAAATATATTTTCAATATGGCAGGGATGGTGTCCAGCCGCCTAGAATTTCAAAGCGTTTGGATGAGGTGCAAGCTAGGTGGTTAGTCCTAGTGAAATTCTGTGTACATCTAGTTTCTGACCTCAACGACTTGGAATGTCATGTTGCGTTTAACCGATTCAACTACCATGTCACGGATATTTTAACAGAGGAGCAACTAGATCAAGTCCGTTCTGACATTATTACCATCAAGGAAGATGAAATGTATGACTACCAGCTTGAGAAAGAAGAAATGAAGTTGTTGAAATGGCACTGGCTTGATAGATAAATTATGATTAGTAAAAGTAATTGTTTTTAATTCAGTTCATGTTTCAATTTATGTTTGAGTTTATGCTTGAGTTTATGTTTCATTTTATGTTTGAGTTTATGTTCGAGTTGTTGTTTTCATTGATGTTTATTTGAGTACATGTTGTAGTTCACGCTTTCCTTGAATGTTGTTTTTATTTTAATGAGTTCTGCTCCATTTATTATTAGCCTTAAGATACTATTAAGTTGTTATTGGACCTGGTTTTATGGAGAAAGAAATACAACAGTTATAAAACAACCAAACCATGAAAGTAACTACGAAAATACCAATATATTAAAAAACAGATGTAACTGACAACAGTTGTAAAGTATCATACAACCCAAAAATACAGCGTATTGTCTAAGAAAGTCTCCTGGAAGTAGACACAACATCCTCGTAAGCCACTGCCAGACGATCAAAATCATGGTCAAACTCACCAACTCCGGGAAACAACGAGATCCTACACATACCGACACGCAAATGTTGGATGATAGCTCCCTCCCGGTCCTCGTGAAGATAGTCATCGAACGAGTATATTGTGGTGTTGATGAGGTTGATCCAGCTAATCCTCTGATGAAGCAGAAGGTACTCATGAGCACAAAAAGAATCCATCTTGTTCCTCATCAACAGTCCCCTAAAAACCTAATCCATTGCATTGCTCTCCCAGTTCACCCAACTATCTGCATAGAATGCATATACCATCATCTTTGGTTTTCTTCTTGACTTAGACTGCATATCCACCAAAGGTTACGGGATAAGCCTCTGGACACGGTTAAACTGCCTCATAACTCTCCATGGATAGTATCCCTGCGAGTTCTCTACACCGCATATGACATCTCGAAACCAAGCTATAGGTTTGAATGGAAAATGATCACGTATCGCACGATAATGATAAAAAATATCTGTAAAACAAACCAATATGTACATAAAAATATATATAATAGTTTTGGCATTACTAAATAATAAGACTTACATCGGTCTCCTGCATGTTGTTGACGGAGATACAAAGGTTCAACTTCGTCCGAGAGTCAGATAATGCGGCAGTTATATCCCATCTTCCAATAGTGAGCTCACGCTCGGTGTAAGTGGAACAAGTAACAGAGAGGAGCATGACGAAATGATCGTGTATCCATGTGTCCAGCAAACCGATACATCAGGCCATAATCCTCGTGTCGTGCAGGGGGGCCTCACTCAGATGGTAGTACAAGTAAGCAAACACAACACTACCCCATGAGTAACGACCAACGCCCTCCTCAGTCCCATCGCGCAACAGAAACAAATACTTGAAATTAACGTACATGTTACTCTTGTCAGGGAATAGAACGGTGTCGAACATATGTAATATATAGGTGCAGGCAGCTACTTGTACCATCAGATCACTGAGACCATGCCTTTTATCGCAGAACTCTGGCCCACTAAACCTACCCTGGATCTATTTGAACCCTAAACCGATGCCCTTGTATTTCTCAACCTCCATCACGAAGAATACATCATCCACCATAAGCTGTTGAGCGCACTCGTGCATGGCCATAGTCTTGTCAGATATATTAGGAAACTCAGCTTGCTAACCCTGAACTGGGAGTCCCAAAATAGCGTGGACGTCATCGAGAGTGATCGTCATCTCTTCGAACGAGAAATAGAAACTATTAGTCTGCATATGCCACTGCTCCAAAAAAACCTCTGTTATGTTGGAGTGTGTGTGCGTGTAATAGAATTCTCGATGAGTCTACCGAAATGAGTGTTGTCTAATACAGTGTGCACATGTACGGCCAAACTCCAACCTCTATGGCTGGGATAATGCGCATATAGTCGCATTTCACGCTCTTGAAAACATTAGTTAAATATATTGGTATACATTAAAATTAAACCAAAGTAAATTATCATATGATAATTTAAATATTACCTCTCGCATCCAAAGGTGGTATGTAGTGTAGGAGATGAATGCTTCGCCGAATAACGGTGCTAATCTAGAGGGAGGAGGAGCTCTAGGCTGCCCTCTAGATGGGGGAGGATATCGGTCCTCCATGGGCAGCGGAAGCGGAACTGGATCCGGAAGCATGCGGTCCGGAAACTATAGGCAGCTCCTCCATCGGAAGTGCTGAATCGACAGCTAAAACAGGCTGAGCAGCTTCCCGTACCCTACTTCGCTTCTTTATTCTTTTTGTCCGTGAGCCATCCGCATACTGTGAGGCGTCCCCATGATCCATTACCTGAAATAAAGAATGTACGAAATGTCAAGGTTGGTTCGAAACACAAATTGTCAATCACAAGGCGTTTTTAGAGAAATAATAGCAAAAACGCGGTAAACACACAGCAAACAACAAGAATAAACTGGTCTCGGGTGATTCCAGTGACCGGAACAGGCAACACCATCATTTTGGCGTGAGTATAAGGGTGTACGCCACATAGAGGGCGTTAACCAATATACCCACGCCACAGTGATGGTGTAAGCGTGTCCATTTACGCCAGTCGTGTGGCGTGGGATGAGATCCCGCGCCATAGTGATGGTGTGGGATCCTGACAGTACGTCATTCAAAGTCGTACTCTCGGAATCCCACGCCATCGTTATGGCCTGGTAGATCAACCCACGCCAGACGATGGCGTAGAGCAATGTTCTTTGCCCCCGTGTGGCGAAGAACACTGTCGTTCTGAAAAACAATTCAAGCCCTTAAAAACCCCGTTTCGAACTATAACACCTAACCTAACACCCATAAACTACCAATTGAACCCTTTTAAGACTAATCCTAATCCTAATTTGAGTTTGTTTACATTTACTGTCGTTTGAAATCGCCGGAACTGCTCGCCCCACTCCTTGCTCGAGTTGTTGCTCGTTTTGGTGAATGCTGCTGGTGAAGGGTTTCGTTCATGAGAGGTATTCGTAACAGATGTTGGTGAGAGACGCTGGGTGAGAAAGGTTTAAATGACTGTTTGTGACCTTCAGATGAGGTTCGTGTGTTTGGTATTTGTTGTATCGTTTGTGGATTTGGTAAGTGGAAAGGTAAGTTCTCTTGTTTTTAATTTTAGTTTTAATAAGATTGGTTACTTACTTAGTTTAATTTTATATTACAGTTTGATTTTAATTTAGACAAATTTCAGTTTATATAAATTTAGTTTCACTTTAGTATCAATTAGTAACTTGGATTTCTAATTTAAATTTAAGTTTTTAATTTTAGTTTAGTTTTCAGAGAGAAGGGGGAGAGAATACAATGTTTTTTTCAAAATTATGGTAACTTCACGAAATAATTCTTTCTATATAAAGGTTTTTGTAAATGGTAACATTGTTAAAAAATTTAACTTCACCAAATAATTTTTTAAATGAAAAAAATGCTATTCCGCGTTATAGTTTTTGTTTTTTTAGCAATTACTATTTTTTGTATTTGTTTTCATTATACTTCGTCGAAGGGTTATTAACTTATATTTTTAAGATTTTTAATTCTATTGCTAGGTTGGAGTAGAAAATATGAAACAATGTGAACCGTGATTCTGATGTAAAGCATATTTGTTTTTACTTTTATTATTAATATATAACCAAGTGTATTTTGGTTTTAGTTATCAAAGGTTTTTAAGCGCAAATAAATATTAAATTAATTAATATTATATATATTTATATATGTACGGTTATATTTTAAAGAATTGATACGATCCAAATAATACGGTTTGTAATAGATGTTATCTTTGTTATCTTATCTGCTAAAACAGATTTTAATTATAATATACTAGATGCGAAACCTTGATATAACTAACATGATAGACGTAAAATGTTTGAGTATCACTAAATAGGTAGATGCCAAACAGAAATATCTAATACAGTAGATGTGAAACATTAATGAATCAGTAAGTTGATAGATGCAAAATGATTATGTCTAATGTTATGGATGTTTTACGTATTTTAAAAGTAAATTGATAGCTGGGAAACCCCTTTTATTCAGTCATTTATGATATATTATCTTTTATATATTTGTTCAAGGCATTTTCCCTGTTGCTTTTAGTATTGTTTCATCTGAAGATATTGAGAATTGGTTATGGTTTTTGGAGATGTTGAAATCTCATTTTACGGGTTGGCAAATCACATTTATTAGTGATCGTCATTTAGGTGTTGTTACTGTTGTATCTACTATATTTCCAGATTACCATCATGGATACTGTATTTATCATCTTTTAAATAATTTGAGGCATTGTTTAAGGGCTACATCAAAAATATTTAAGGATACCATGGTACAACTGTTTGAAAGATGTGCATATGTTGCTAATTAGATTTTTTTTTCAGTATATGGAAGGTTGAATTTTTTTGTGATAATTTATCTCCTGATAAATATATTTTTATTTTTATCAAAGGAAAGAGGTATGGTTCTATGCGTCTACTCCAGCCGAGTCTTTTAACAATCAAGTTAAACAATTTTGTGGTTTGCTTATACTGGAGTTAATTGATAGGATTAGAGTTTTATAAATGAGTCAAATTTCGAGATGTTTTGGTGATGCTGAAAGTTGGACTAGTGATTTGTGTCTTGAATTTGATAAAAAGTTTAAAGCTAATGTGGAAGAAGGTCATCCATGGATATTTCATTCGTCTACTTCTCTTTTGCATGAAGTGTTTTGTGATCTTGTTATGATTGTTGATCTTGGAGTACGTACTTGTTCTTGTGGTAAGTGGCAACATGAGTGTTTCCTTTGTTCTCATGCTTTAGTTGCGTTACTTTATATGGATACCGCTTCTATGAAATATGTTAAGCCTTGCTATTTTGTAAGCTCTTATAAGAAAACATATTCATATGGTATAGCTGCATTTACTACTTTTAGTCAAGCATCTACTTCAACAATTTCTCCAAATGTACTTCATCCAGTTTAAAAAAGGAGAGTTGAACTACCTAAGAAGAAAAGAATTACATTATGAGTTATTTTGTCATAATTACAATAGATTGGAACATTTTGATGGATGATAGATGCGAAACCTCCTGTTATATCCACATGGTAGATGTGAAACGTATAATAAGAAAACTAGCTCGAGTTGACAAATGCGACATAATATTTAACAAATTTACTAATTTTACTAGATGCGAAATGTTGTGTAACAAAATTCATATGTTCATTGTAGTCGCGAAACAATTGAAACCAAAATATATGTTTCTTATAGATGTGCAACCTTGGATAATCAAATATATTATATTGTGATAGATGTGAAGCTTGGTATAACTAAATACATTGTTTTGATGGTTGGTAAACCAGCTCATAACTATCTTTATTTTTTTTGTGGTGATAGATGCAAAATCTATGATAAGAAAATACATGGTTTTGATTGATAGGTTAAAAGATGTATACAAACAGATAAATAAAAGGATTAAGTTCATTATGCTAGAAGTGCAATACATTGTAAGTTCAATATTAGCAGATAAAAGCTTAAAGCAAATTTAAAATTAGAGTCTTCATGTTCAAACTCTGATTTAGACTCTTTTTAGTCAGTTTCTCCTTGTTTTTTACGATCATCAAAAAACTAAAAACTGAAATTTGCCCATACCCTTAGTTAAAACATCAAAAAATAAAACTAGAACTCTCCCCTAACCATCAGTCAGAGTCCTCTTCATCTTCATCTTCATCTTCCTCTCCGTCTTCGTCTTCTTCGTCTTCGTTTTATTTGTCTTTGTCTTCTTCATCTTTGTTTTCTTCGTCTTCGTTTTCTTCATCTTTGTCTTCATAGTCTTCATAATCCTTGGTGTCCTGTTTCCTCTTTTTCTTTAAGAGGACATAAATAGGATCCTCATTTGGATCATCTTCGTCTTCAGAGAATGCATCTTCAGAATATTGTGATTGATAAAAGGAACTGTAACTATCATCAAAGATATCATCATATAATTACTCTATTGATGTTTGTTTTTAGAGTTGCTTCAGGCGAATGAATTGAAGAGCTGAAATCACTGTAAATAGAGTTATCATCTGAAGAAAATAATTAATATTTGACATTTTTTCAAAATAAAAATGTTTTTTGTGTGTGTATGAGAACTCAAAGTATGAACTGAACTTTATAGGAGTAACTAAATGTTTAAGAAGTTTAAAAGTTTTAAAGATTTTACATTAATATTACAGTATCTTGGTTGATATTTGTGAGCTTTGTAATTAATGCAATATACTCATAAGTATCTACGTTTTGTCAAATTATGTAAATAAATGGCCAGTAAATATTTGATTTTAATTGGAGATAGAAATAATACCTTAGTTATAAAAATATAATAGTTCTCTAAATGATAACTAGATGCGAAACGTTCTTTATAAATCAAATAATATATGCTAAACACTTTGTTTACATATACGACAGATGTGAAACCTTGATTAAAAATCAAATAGTATATGCGAAACACATTTTTCATATTTGTTTGATAGATGCGAGATATAATGACAGATGATATTGTAGATGGAGGACCCTTTATTTGCATCTCTAATAGCTAAAAGTTTAAGAAGGTGAATAGTTTAGAAGGTTTGACAGTAATAATATATTTGTTGTTATTGGTTAGGTTTGTAGTTAATGCAATGTAATCATGTTTATTTACTTTTGTCAAATTATATAAGTAAATGGCCAATCAAATATAATTACTAGATTTATTTTTGTTTTGACATAATAGGTTGAAGATTGATAAACTACATTTATTACAAAAATATAAAACTCCTCTTATTAGAACAGTAGATGAGTAAAATTACGAATAAAAATAATAACATGATAGATGCGAAATATGTTATACATATGAAAGATGGATGTGAAACATGTTATACATATGAAAGATAGATGCGAAATGCTTTCTAAAAACCAAATAGTAGATACGAAACACATTGTTTATATTTAAAATAGATGCAAAACCTAAACCGTAAAATAAACCCTTTTTACAAACATTACAAATTAAATTACAACAAATATTACAAAACATCATCAATATTACAAAACATCATCTCAAAATATGTTAATGTTAGTTTCATTAAGAAATATGAAAAACATCTATGCTCTTCTTAATGATGTCTTTGTTTAGGAACTTTTACTGGACAAATTATCTTTATGGTTGCTTCCACTCGTAAAATGTTTTTGTGTTGGAGGTACGTAATCTGTAATTTAATAGACATACAAAAAAATAGATGATATATATATATATATGCTCTATGAAAATACATTAAAAGAGACACTTACTAATCTTTATGTAGTTTTTCTTGTTAGATCAGGACGTTTGGGTATTGAGTTTAAATTTACTATTGTTTCATGTTCGACATTTATTACCAATAATTTCTAATGGTTAACATTCCCATGTCGGGATTTTGTTATAAGTGGAACGAATATGTAACCTTCTGTGATGTCTCGTAGCTTATCGTCAACATATAGTGTTACTATGAGTGTCTCGTGTCTCGCTTAAAAACCCTAGGTTTCTCAAATGTAACTCACAAACTAAAAAACAGAAAGATTATCGTTAATGTAACAAATTTAATTCACAAAAAACGGATAGATTATCGTTAATGTAACTTAAAAAATCGAAATCGTTAGGCAATGAAACCCTAAGTTTCTCAAATGTTATAGAACCGAACTGTTTTTTTGAAGAAAAACACGATTGAACTTACTGATTTAGTGTTGTTGGAGTTGTTGATTGTTTGAATCTCCGATCATAATTTGAAAGAGCTTAATCGATGAATTCGCCGGTGGAATCAAAAAACGATTTTCTCGGTCCTGTTTTTATGAAAGAGAAAGGAGGGAAGAGGGAGAAAAGAGGTTACACTGGTTTGAAAACAGATATTTGTGTAACATCTCCTTTTTAATTTAATATATATATATATATATATATATATATATATTATTTGTTTGTTAACGTTACTTTGTTCCGATATCCTTTGAACAAATATTTTAACAAATTTATTTGACTCTTATGTATTTTCTTATCATCTACGATATAATCCACTTCATTTTTTTTAATTAAATTTGGATTTTATCAAACAATTTTGTTGTTACAAGTATGAAATTGAAAAACTAAAGAAGTTAAAAGACTCCCGTTATTCACTGTTTAAAGCAGCCCCAAACAGAGCTTAGCTAAACCTAGAACAGAGCTACCCTCTTCTTCTTCATCCCTTTGGTTTCTTCACTATTTCCAAGCTTCCATGAACCCTAATCGACTTCTCTGATATATCTAATCCCCATATTTTCAAGAAAAATAATTGCCCTCAACTCATTAGGCGTTGAAGTTTAATTGAAATCAAAGTACTCTTTCATATAAATTGTCTTCTTCATCACCAATCGACAGCTTTGTTCTGATATCTAAAAACATGTTCAATTGACATACTTGATGTTATGAGCTTACAAAAATAGCTTATAACTCTACCCAAACCATTGAATCAACTTCAATATCAAGCTGACTGATTCTTAAATCTCTACACATTGCAAGCCCATCCATCAGTTCTATGACCTCTGCTACAATCGCATTAAATTTCCCGTACATTCTGCCAAAGCTTCTAACGATGTCTCTAGTGTGATTCTTTACAATACCACCACCCCCTACCTCACTAGAAAGCAACGATGACCCATCAGTGTTCAGCTTGAACCGGTTAAGCTTTGGGCAGATCCACTTCAGTGATATTGGTATCGACGTTTTGCTGAGATGACACCCCAACTGACTAGCAACTCTGATATCTTGTCCGCAGTGTTTTCTTTTGAGTAAGTTTGCACTATATAATCCATTTAGTATTCTAACAATTTTCTCAATCAGGGAAGATGAGGAGTCCTCACTACCCTGCATTTGTTTTACAGTTTCGCGATTTCCATATAGTCCATATGATGATTACAGGTAAAATCGTTCTTACACTGCAGGTCTTTGCTAAGGACCAAAACCAGGAATGAATGAGATGAGTAAATGATATAATTCTTGAGACAGTAATTCCAAAGATGATGTTGAAATGGCTTCACACAGTCCAGGCTTGATTACAAGTAACTACAACATGATTTGAGGTTTCCTCATTCTCACAGAACTGACACTTTGATGCTAGATAAATATTTCTTTTCTAAAGGTTTTATTAGCACCAAACCAGTTCATAAGAGCTCTCCAGAGGAAGAAAGTACACTTCTTTGGAGTCACCGGGTTCCAGCAGTTCTTGAAAAGGTTTGAAACATTGTCTCTCTTCCTTATAGCTTCCCAAGTGATCTTTGTATTAAAATTTCCATCAGTAGATAGAGCCCAATTAACTTCATCATGATTAGTATTAAGCTTTGTTTTGAGAATCTTAGATTGAATAAGAATTGTGACAGTCATGTTCAACCTTTCAACATCCTACCTTCTACTAATCTAGAAACTGCTAACTTTAGTTTGATAATACCAGCTTATATCTACTTGATTGTTGAAGGTGACAAATGGCTTTTCAGTGCACCATCTGTCAAGCCAGAAGTCAATATCACCGTTACTATGAATCCAGAAAATATATCTCTCAGTGATGTCCCTGATACCATAATTTTTTTCCCAAACTATAGACATTCTTATGGGGATATGAGTAGCAACAGGATGATACCCTTTACAGTAGATAGACATCATCAACCTGGCCCAAAGAGATTTGTTGACTCTCAGGTTAAACCATAATTTGTGGGAGTACATGTCCTGCAGCTGGCCCAAAGTTTTGAAACTAATTCCACCTTCTTCATAAGGCTTATTTATCTTGTTCAATGAAGTCAAGTTCAGATCTTTAGATTTAGTCTTATTACCCCAAAGGAATTTGTTGTATAAAACATCTATTCTCTTGATAACAGCCTTGGGTAAAACTGTGTTTTGAATGTAATATAAGGGGTAAGATGATAGAACAGAGTGTATAAGTACCAGTCTTCCATCGAAAGATAGAGTACTACCATCCCACTTAATGATCTTCTCTCTAATCTTTGAGACCAGATTATCAAAGTGGCTTATCCTTGAACTGTTGCTAATCATTATGCCCAAATTTTTAAAAGGCATTAAGTTATGTCTGATGCCAGTAACTTCTTCTATTTTATTGACCCTGATGTTGGATATACTAGAAGCTGTGTACAACTTTGATTTACTTTTGTTGATCAATTACCCTGAGATAACTTGATAGGTAGTTAGCAAATCACTTATCTTAGATATTGAATTATCTGACCCAATATAAAATATCGTGAGGTCATCTGCAAAAGCCAGACACGATATGACCTAGCCACCTCTAGTATTATATCTGATTGAACTAGTAGAATCGTTAATCACTTTAAGCCACACATCAAAAACTCTTCACCAAGGATGAATAGACTGAGGGATAAGGGATCCCCCTGTCTCAGACCCTGATCAGCCTTGAAGAACCCTTTAGTAACTCCATTGATGATGATATAGAAATGGTTGTTTGTAATATTGTTACTAACTAGCTCAATGAACAGAGGACTGAAACCAAAATCCTTAAAAACATTCTGAACAGAATTGTGAGAAAGCCTGTCAAATGTTTTCTTCATATCCAGCTTCAAGATCAGATTTCCACCTTTTGTTTTGTTGTTTATATCGTAACATAGCTATTTTCCATTAAGGCATTCTCATGTATACTTTTGTCCCTCAGAAAAGCACCATGTTCCTCAGAAATAAATTTAGGCAATATAAGGCTTAATCTGTTGTTAATGACTTTTGAGTAGATTTTATTGAGGGCAGTAGTTAGACTAATATGACGAAACTCTCTCCAGGTTTTAGGTGCATCCACTTTAAGAATGAGGAAGATCACTGATGCTAGAATACCTACAGGAATGTTGGTTCCTCTAAGAATTTCTTTAACAGCCTCACACAAGTCACCTGCTATGATTGTCTATTTGTCTTTGTAGAATCTGTCATTGAATCCATCAGGGCCAACACCTTTGTTGGAGTGCAGACTATTGACAACCTTATTGATCTCTTCATTAGAAGGAATAGCAGTAAGCCTTCTGTTATCACAATCAGAAACTAAATTAGAGATGTTGTCAAAAAGATATATTACAATCATTAGGAAAAGATGGTTGAGTTTATAAGTTCTTGAAGTAGGAAACATAAGAGTTAGAATTATCATCTTGATTCTCCAACCAATGCTCCTTCTCCCAAATCCTATGAATTTTACTTTTTTTAGCTCTTTTCTTCACCAGATTATGAAAAAACTTTGTACTTCTGTCATTATCTTTCAACCATAGAGTATGAGTTTTCTGTTCCCATTAGTTTTCCTCTCTAGCAAGGATACTAAGGTGGTTCTGCTTAGATTTTTTGAGCAAAAATTTATCCTCAGTAGTCCTAGTAGCCTGATAATTTAACTCCCTGAAACTGATTTCCTCCTCCACCTGCTTAATCGAGTAAAAAACATTCCCAAATTCACTATAGTTCCAAGCCTTAAGAACACCTTTTAATCTTTTTCAGCTTATGCTAGAAACGTTGAATTGGATTTCCTAGCATATAAACAAAGCAACTCTCTTCTACAACCTTTAAGAAACCTTGATGTTGCACCCACATATTCAGAAATTTAAAAGCAAGCTTGAATGTGTTTAGATTGGTTGATATAGTAATGCATATAATAGAGTGATCAAATCACATTTTTGACAAATGCACCACTCTAGTGTTGTCAAAGTACCTAAGGCCCTGACAATTTTAAAGAACTCGATCCAAACTCTTCCATTTATTCCCATTAGTCCACGTATATTTACTTCCAGAGTAGCCCCCATCTGTTAGATTACAATCTAGAATGACATTGCCAAAATAATCCATACTTTTCAGACAAGTTCTTGTGCAGCAAAGTTTCTCATCATCGTTTAAGGTAGTGTTAAAATCCCCAAATAGTATCCATTCAATGTCCTCATAATTTACATTCCTCAGAGAGTTCCACAAGTCCATCCTAAGTATCCTACTGCACTTAGCATACATCACTGACAACCTGAAAGTTTTGTTAGGAGAGTTGTGACTAACATCAGCATGAATAACTTGGTCTTCATTTGATATCACCTCCACCTTAAAATAATCCCTCTAAAGCAACCATATCTTGTTGTTTACATTACCAAAGAACTGACTGTAGCCCAGTATTTTAGCCACCTTCCCAAGTTTCTCACAATTAACTAAAGTTCCTTGTAATGCCATAAGAGCAGGGTTTTCTGTCATTTTTAAAGATTTTAGCCTACTCATGGTGAGCTTATTCCCCAGCCCTCTAACATTCCAGTTCAAAATTTTGATTGTTATTTAAGCGATTTGTTTCTTACAGCCATTTTTAGCTGTAAAAGTTTTGATGTTGTAGGAACTTTATTGTTCCAGTTTTTAATCCTCTTGATTTTCTTACTTTGCGTTCATCTTCATTAACAGAGCTGTCTTTTTTATTAGGTGAACAAGGAAGACTACTTGTTGTGATTTTGGATGGAGACTCAGGATTTAAATTTGTATGTTGTCTATCAACCATGAAAAGTTCTCTCGTTTCCAGGGCTTGCAGAGCTTCTATCATTTCTGAGTTATCCACCCAACTTTTGTCATTCCCATCAATACTTGAGGCCAATACATCAACCGTTTCCAGACTTTCATTAGAATCATGTTCTATATAATTATTTACATTTTGATTAACTCTAAACAATTGATTGTATCTTTTATCCACAACTTCCATATTGTTTCCACTGTCCACAATTACAGACTTCAAATTTGGTGTAGTTGTGATCTTGTTATTTGAATCTACTGGCACATGTAGTTGATCTTCAATTTGGTTATTAAATTGTTCATCAATTTTAACAGCTGTGACTTTCTTGCAATCTGAAATCTTATGACCAATATGCTAACTTTCATTACAATAGCTTGGATGGCCTCCATACATAATTTCCAAATTATAATCCTCATCCTCAACAAATCTGATCTTTAACTCTTTGTCCATGATCTTTGAAACATCAACCTCCACCCACATCTTAACACAATTGAAAAGAGCTCTGTTACTTTTCGGATTCCACGTCTTCAAAGGAGTCCCAAAGGACTTCGCAATTTCTAATATTGTTGTCTCGTTATACAAAAATCCGGGCAAATTTTTCAGAGTGATCCATGCTGGTGTTAACAGGCTTTCCTCGTTTGGATCAGATCTTGGAGATGACTTGAGTAATTACATCGTTTTTCTCCAACTTTCCATACATTTCTGGACCAAAGCTTCTTTAAATCATTGAGACAGTCGAATTCAATGAAGACATGAGGGTAATCATAAACTGCCACGCTGAAGGCTCCGGTGAACTGAAAATTGCCCAGACACTTCTTCATTATCTCATATATGGGCTTCCCATAGGTGAACTTACCTATGATGGTATGTTTAGAAATATTTTGAAGCTTATCTTTATCTTTCTTCTCAAAACAGTGATAAACATTTCTAGAGATGACGATATTTGTGTGCAAGATATCAATGTCGATTGGCTTAAGAATCTCAGGAAAAGACTTGGTTAGCTTCCTGGGTTCTATCTGATTCCCATTTCTTTGACCAGAAATCTCAAAAGTCAGGTTAGAAATTACATTAACCCCATTGTTGTTGCTCTGTTTATGCTCTTGGATAAGCAGAGGGAACTCATTGTCGTACCTTTAATTATTAACAGGTTCAGAACCAATTGATCTTGGAGATGATAAAGAAGAGGAGACTAGGAATTCTCCTTCTTCTATACCTCTAATCTAAGAAAGATTAGCAAAAAATTCAGAGCTTGACACTTTGTTCTTGTTATTTGCAGAGAAAAGCATTCTTAACGGTTTTAAAAAGAATCAGTGTTTACAAGAACCTATAATCCACTTCATATAACATAATACCAAATATATTATATAAAATAAAATAAAAAAAATTTGGTTCTTAATCCCACCATAAAACATACCGACGGACGGGGGATCGACAATACTTCAGAAATCCATTATTTTCGCTTTTGGATCCAGGTAGGTATTCCGTCATTTTCTCTACTCTGGCCATGAGATGAAGGTCACAAGTGCTAAAGTAACATGGTTTACTCTAACCTTGTTGGTGTTCGAGGGTGGCTTTAGGATTCTATATCTAAAAATATGGAATGAGACGGCTGTCCTCAAACATTTGTGTCCATTGTTAGTAAACTTGACAACTCAATCTGGTGTGACTGGATTTACAATGAGAAGATTAAAGACAATAACTTTTGGTCTTTAAAGATTGAATCATCTCCCTCGTGGACTTTGCGGAAAATTTTAAATCTTAGACATATCGCTTGCAACTTGTATTGGACCACGATTGGTATCAGGGATAGTACATATTTCTCGTGTGATCCTTGGTTGCTCCCAACCTTGTTGGTCAATCATATGGGCACAATATCATCCGTGATTCTCGTATTGGGAGAAACTTAAAGGTTCCTAATTTCATTTAGGACTGGAATTGGCCGACTCATTTAAGGTATGCCACTACTAGTAATTATCAAACCTTATAGGAGATTAACCATCTCATCATCTCCTTCCCCCCTAACATCCTCTTTAATGATGTCCACTATTGGATTGCTAAAAATACACTACAAAGTTCACTATTAAAGATACGTACAATACCATTCGTACACTCGTCCCCGCGTCGGTTGGCGGTGTTAGTTCAACATAAATTTAATGTTCCTCATCATTCTTTCATTATTTGGCTTGCCATCAATGGTAAATTATCCACTCGGGATAAGCTTATGATTTGGGGTCTTAACACCATCTGAACTGTGTTTTATATAATTCCACTTTAGAAACCATTAATTATATCCTCTTTGGCTGTAATTACACCCAATACATTTTGGGTTTTGCAATCTCAAAGTTTGGTTTTCCTTTGAGTCATAATACCAATTTGGTCTCTTAGATCCACGAGGTGTCTAATTAGCCTTCTTCCAGATCTTGATACATTTGGCGTGCCTGCTTTGGCGTTGTTGTCTACCATGTCTAGTGTGAGAGAAATGCTAGAATTTTTATTTCCTCTCATACCCTCGCCTCCACAGTATCATATCGTATGCTTTTTGACCCCTGATTTAGATTCCTTAGTACCAAGGTTGTCTGGCCCATTCAGTCCCTTTAAAATTCTAACTTAAGTTTATTTTGTATTTGTTTGTAACTGTCATCTTTCCCTTATGACTTGAAGTTCATTTGCTCGCCTTCTGTTGTAGCTGCATTGTCTTTAACTTCATTTGGGAATTTGAACCTTCATTGTGCTTTGTTGTATTTGCTTCACAAAGTTTAGATCGATCATATCGATCTTGGTGTTTGCTCTACTTGGTTGTACATATTAGACCAAGTAATGATTGATTTTTCGATTCCTTTCTTTCATGGCTCTTAGTGCCACTCCTTGGGTATACCTCACGTATATGTAACAACCATTTTTATTTAATATATTTACAAAAAAAATATGTAAAAAATCGAGCGAGGTTTGAGGAAAAAAAACTTGAAACTAAAAAATTACACTAAATCCAAATTTTTGGGTTTGATTTGGCCCAAACTTGAATCTCACCATTTTATTATTTAAGGTTTGTTTGATTCAGACTCGATGATATAGTTAGATTCCGTAACAAACTTTTTTTCATATTTATTAAATATTTTATTATTATTATTCATTAAAAATATAATATATTTTATTGGGTATTTTATTTTTTCAAGCTATTTAATATAATCGACAAACACAATCTACCTATTATTGCTACTCTTAGTAAGTTTTTACAAGACTACCAAGATGCATCTGAACAGATGATCCGTTGCTAACTTCTCTATCAATAAAGTTTTTGTTATCGTTGCTGACACTGGCTTTAGAAGAGATAACATGTTTGTTATGTATCTGGGGGTAAGTTTAAACAATAACAAATGAACCACGAACTATGAGTCATTGATCAGTAGCACTAGAATTAAAATCACTGATTGGGAGGATAAGAAGATCTCTTATGCTGGAAGACTTAATCTAATCAACACAATTCTAATGGCTTTGCCTAGCTACTGGGTGCAAAGTAACATTCTTCCCAACGACATCATAGACAGAATTAAGAGGATCCTTAACAACTTTCTTTAGGGTTCAAGTCAACACATCTAAGATTCATTGGTGCAACTGGAAAAAACTTTGCAAAACATTTCAGGAAGACGATTTAAATGTGAGAAGTTTAAAGGACATCCAAGATTCTATTTCCTGTAATATTTGGGTTAAGTTCATAAAACAAAATTCTCTTTGGGGAAGATACACCCATGGTATATATTCCATAGTATATATTGTAACAACAACCACCTCTACTTGCTGAGTTCAAAGCTAAAAACAGCTTAAATGTTTTGAAAAGACTAACATTTATCAAGGACAAAGTTGAGCCTAAAATAAAATGAATTATCAGGTCCGGTGCTATTAAATTTTGGTTGGATACCTGGATAAAAGACACCTATCTCATCAAACTTTAAAACTACCCTATTAATCATGAGATAATGTCTGACATAGTTATCAACTACTGGAACCATAACGATTGTAATAAAACTAAGCTGATATCAGCCTTCTCCCATAGTGACATGACTAATATTAACAAGCACACAATCAACAACAATCAAGCTGACTCTATTCTTTGGACTCTCTCTAAGGACGATAAATTCACTATGAAAGACACATGGAACTTCCTAAAGAATAAGCATAATCAATCTAAGTTTTTTAGTAAGATGTGGAATAACATAACTCTAAGAAAATGTTCTTACCTCAATTGGAGGCCTCCTCTGCTGGCTTTCCACTGATGATATACTGCAAAAAAGACATTAGCTTAGTATCAAAATGTCAGTTCTGCAGTAATGAAGAAAATATAAAGCACTTTTTTGTAGATTGCAAGTTGGCTTGGAGCATTTGGTGTCATTACTCTTCCATCTTCAAAATTAAAATCGACAGATTCATAAACTTTCCCCACTTTCTTAGAACTTAGTTACGGTCCAACAACAAGGAAGTCCACATATGCTCAATCATCCCTCCTATTATCTGTTGGGTTATTTGGATTCTGAGAAATAAATCCAAGATGAAATACCTTACTATTGATGCCACTTCAGCCATTAAGTACATAAATCACATTATTACTCGCTTAGACATAGCTAACCTATTAACCAGCAAAATTCGGCATCCATTCACTAATGCTCCAAGTGATCTTGGTTGCTTATCTCGTGTTAACATTATCAAGAATCCTAAGTTCCTTTGCTGGCATCCTTCTATTAACAATAAAATTAAAGTCAAGATTGATGGATTTTTTTATGTTTAATGGAGAAGCCAGTGCCGACATTATAATTAGGAAATGCGATGGTACCTTAGTATCTGGCCATGGTAGGTTGTATGGCAAGCTTTCTCCTCTTCAAACTGAAGCCATGGCTCTTCTTGAAAGCCTCATAATTTGTCATCCTCATAATTTGTCATCACAATGGTTTCTACAACGTGGAAATTGAAATCGACTATGAGATTATGGTCAACATGTTTGCCTCTGGTAACTTCTCCAATCTTATAGGCAATGTGCTCAATTGCTGTCGTGGTTTGATTAAGCCTTATATAGTGATAAATCACATCAATAGAATCCAAAACAATGTCGCTGACTAATAGGAAAAATGGACGCAGGAGTGAAAAATGAAACTCTTCTTTAATTCGCAGAATGCTAGAACATACATAAGAGCAATCATCCTCCTTGAAAGTCAGAAAATATGTTATATCAGGGACAACGCTTAACCTTATCTTGTCTATTCATAAGAATTCAATTGTTGAATATTTTGTTTTTAAGGTACTTATGGTGTGAAGCTCAAAAGTTGAAGCCTTTATAGAGAAGAAAAAGGAAGCAATCTACCTAATGAAGTGATTATCTGCCTTACTCTTCATTGATGGATTGAAGCCTATTCGAATCTGTCTCTCGATCCAGTTTACCTGGTGTTTTTGATTAATTTTAGAAAAATATTATCTTCTCAAATAATGTTTGGAGAAAAGTATTATCTTCTCAAATGTTGTTTTAGAGCTAGTTTGATTTCTGAAGAAGATTTCTAAAGAAGATATTAAGTTGCGAAGATGAAATAGAGATAACTGAAGACATTCACTAATTATATTTCGTTATTTTTTTTCTCAATTTCATAATGCTAATTTCTAATTTGGAAAAACATTTGAAAGTTCTCATTTTTACTTGGGGCCTCTACTTATTTTTAAATCTAGTTAATTTTACAATGTGGATCATTATGTAACCCTATGTCTTGGGCTTTTCATGAATATAATTTTTTTAGATTAAAAAAGAAAATAGTGTACAGTTTTAAGATTTTGAAGTATGAGGACTAAAACGAAAGATGGAAAATACTTGGGTACCTGTTTGTGAATCTAACATAACAATAACAAGATACAACAAGGGTTTAGCTCCCCTCCTCTGACCTCTCCCTCTACTACTTGGAACTTCAACACAACGAAGAACAGCAGTCTAGCTCTGGTCGAAAGATATGCCTCGTACGACCACACTCGAGTGCCCGGGCTGTCCTAGAATTCGGGCCTTAGCTTTCGATTCGCTTGGTCTCATTAAAGGTATCGACTTTTGTCAAGTTTACAGATAACAATAATTTGAAACTTTATTTCCATTGTCTTTATCTTTAATGCTTTCTCTACCCATTTGGCTGGAGTAGTTATTGAAGCTCGTGATAAACAAAAAGGAGTTCCTAAGGCTGTCTTTGTATCATGGAAGATTTGACAGTTTGGAAATTAAATTATATACATGTTTCCGGTTCAGATGCTTTTGGTTTGTACAGCCGAAATATGACCTGACTTGATACTTTTCCAATACATGAATCCGACCGGTTTGTTCAAATGTTCAAACTAATTACATCTACAATCTGTTTTATTTAGTAGTAATGCAGTTCAATACCATCTTGAAGACCAAGAAAAAGTGCTGCGCTTTACATGTATTTCCTATTTTACACTTTTTATAATGCGAAGATAACCGCAACACCGACAAACATCACGGTTTATAAGTCCTAGTTTTAAGCACATTATCTTCATGGATTTTACTGTGTTTAATAATGCCTGTTACAGACATCTCCCATGGTTGAGGCACTTGGCTCCTCGAATATCAACCTGGTATGAATAAAGACATGTTAGTCCTGCACTTTACAGTGTTCAGTTTGGTCAAGAAGATTATATCCAAAATATTGCGAACTTAGCTACGACAATGACAGTATGAAAGCCGTTTTTATAATTTTCTTATAACCTTTCTCAAGATTATCAACAAATTAGCGTTCCATACAATTTTTTGAACTTTCTATTTTTATGGTACGCCAATAAGTAGCATTTCATGAAGCAAGAATATTTTTTATATTTGTTAATGTTTGCTAATGCAGAATCTGAGTGCTACAAAACATGGTCGAAGTGAGTAGCCTCCGAGTTGATCGTTTCATGTTATTTTACTCACTAGCCAATTGACCCAACTGAGCTTCTTCAATCACAATGTTACTTCTATTATCAGATTTGTTAATAATAAAGTGTACAAAACACAGAAAGTGACACAAACTAAACTCACATAAAAAATCTGATCAAATTAGGAAACCAAAAGATGGAGAGAAACTGTTACAAACATGAATTGATAAATGTTAAAGACAAACTACGAACGGTCAACTGCGCTTAGCGATCTCCTCCCTTGCTGTTTTAAGTTCAACTTTTTCTTCCTTTTTAACCTCGCAAAAAACTCACTTCCACTGTCTTTTTTGTTTCTAACTTCCACCTCCGAAGCCTTATCTTCACTGTCTTGTTTGATTCTTCTAGCTTCCTCCTCCGAAGCTTTATCTTCTTCGATTTTCTTTTTTTCTTTCTTCTTTTCGGCCTTATCTTTTTCTGCCTTATCCTTTTCTGTCCTCTCTTTGAGCGCCATAATCAAATTCTGTATACAAGTCTCAACCTTTTGATCATTGGATTTGGGCATCAGATTTTCCGCAACATCAGCCGGTGTCATGTCGGTTTCGTTCAACAGTCTCTCTACTTCTCCGTACAACTCGTGAAACTCGATTTGCAAATAATTGTTTGAAAGAACCTTGAATGCTTCAAAATTACAATAGGACATCTCGATATGTTTGTCCATTCTTCCTCTTCTAATCAAAGCAGGGTCAAGTTTGTCCACATGGTTCGTAGTGAAGATTATTATCCTTTCGCTCCCACAAGACGACCATAGACCATCGATGAAGTTCAATAGCCCAGAAAGTGTAACACCTTGGACCGTTTCTTTTTTAGCCCCCTGCCCCCCTTCCTTGCGAGTCTCCTTTGGCTCTTTATCGACCTTATTTCTTTCGCCAGTGAGATCAAGAGAGCAGTCGACGTCTTCCATCACAATGATACACCTACTTGAAGTATCCACTAATAACATCCGAAGCTCCGTATTATCCTTAATTGCCGTCAGTTCAATATCATAAACATCGTAATCCAAGAAATTGGCCATGGCTGCGATCATGGTTGATTTCCCGGTTCCAGGTGGACCATAAAGAAGATATCCTCGTTTCCAGGGCTTGCCAATTCTTGCGTAATAATCCTTTCCTGTTTTGAAGGTCATCAAATCCTCCTTGATCTCTTCTTTCTTGTTTGGTTCCATTGCCAAAGTATCGAAAGTCCCAGGATGCTCAAACGGAACTTTGAGCCAGGAACGGGAATTTTTGCAGTTGGTGAATAGAATCGGTTTCTTGTTGGCCAAGGCAATTGAATTCCCCGTGTGTATGACATGATGAATATACTCATTGTTGATTAGTTCCCAGTAACATCTCTGGAAAGTCAGCCCGTAGTAGTTCTTATGATTGCCTTTGTCAGCTACTTTGTGTAATTCCCACCAGACTTTGACACCAGCGAAAGTATCTGAAACCTCTTGATCGTGATCCATGCAAAGAGTTAAGGACTTGTTACCGTTAGTATCATTGGCCTTTAGTTTCTTAGGGCGAAGAAGTAGCGTAGTATTCAAGCTGCTCAGATAGTTCTGAATAGCAGTGAAAGCCTCGTTACGAATGTTATGGCTAGTGAATTCATCAAACTTGATTTCTATGCTTACAAATGGGTCGAAACAGGAAACTATTCCGGCCGTGTATTTTTCAGGCAGAAGCTGCGCCACAAACCGTCGGAGCGTTGCCCAGATAAAAGCAAAACCTCCAAGAAAAGTACCAAAAGTGGTCAGATACTTCCCATAACGATACATACTCAACATGCTCTGCTTCTTTTTCTTTTTCTTTTTCTCTCTTTAAGCTTGAGTTTGTGTGAGAAGGAAGAGAGGAAGAAGAGCTTATATAGGCTTTTGTGTCAATTTCAGATCCGAATACAATCTGGAAATTGTATCGAAGAGGAAACTTTTATAGACAATTCGATCTTAGTAAATATCTTTGTACGTTTTAGGAAACAATTCAAACTTTTTTCCAAAAAACAAGTCAAAAATAAATTGTTCACTAAACATATATTCTACCTTACCAACGGTAAGTTTGGTTATTAAATATATTATTTTTTAGTGAAAGGATTTAGATTGAATAAAAAGCAAGAGCAAGCCCTTGAAAGTAAATATTACACAAATTGAAAAGCAACCAAAACCCTAATTTCACTCAGAGTCATCTTCTTCCCCAAAACTAACAAACCCTAATTTTAAACAGTGAGCCTAAGGTATCCATAGCCAGCCTTCTCCAAAAGAACAATTGCCTTTAACTTCACCGGAGCATTCTCCTTATCGAAATTCATCTCGCATTGACTCTTCAAAGCCTCTTTAGCCACCCAATCCGCCCCGAGATTTTCTTCACGAAAGACATGCTTCAAAACCATTGTAGACTTGATGAAAGCTCTACAGCATTTTAATATAGGCTCAAGATACCACGGAGCATTTCCATATTGAATCAAACTAACTAATGCCTTGGAGTCAGTTTCCACATCAACAGATCTGAACCCCATTCTGTCACATAAGACCAGCCCGTCAAGGAGAGCACGCGACTCAGCAATCAAAGGTGAAGCTTTGCCGTAGATCTTGCCAGTCCCAGCTACAATGTCTCCATTCGTGTCTCTCAGCAAAGCACCACCACCAGCTTCTCCAAACGAGGTACAGCTTCCATCTATATTTAACTTATAACGTCCAGCTTTGGGGCATTTCCACTTTAGGAACAGAGGTCTGTTTCTGCGATTATACTGATTAACACAACCAAGAACAGAAGCATCCTTGATAAATTTGCCCCAATGCTTCCTCTGAAGAACATTAGCATAATCAAGACTAGAAAGCATCATGATAATCTGTTTAATGATACTACCAGAATTCACATTTGCATTATTAATCTTGTTATTGTTTCGCGCATTCCAGATAGACCATAAGATGATAGCAGGGAGGATAGTGAGGACATCACAATTTCTGCCAGCAGCCCAATACCATCTCATCACCATGTGAGGCACAGACAAGTAAGTATCAATCTGAATTCTGAAAATATTGCTGAAATACTGCCACACAGACCAGGCATTAGGACATTGAATAAGAACATGATTTGTAGACTCATTGTTATTGCAGAAGACGCATTTAGAAGCCAGGTTAAACCCTTTTCTTTGCATGACATTGTCTGTAGGAAGCCATTCATGTAAAGCCCTCCATAAGAAAAAAGAACATTTCCTAGGAGTTACGGGATTCCAAGTTTTCTTGTATATGCTGGAAATGTTGCCTTTAAATCTGATCTGATTGTAAGTGTCTTTAACACTAAAGGAACCAGAATTAGAAAGAGACCAAAGTAAGGTATCTTTCATGTTATTCAGTCTAATCTCCCTTATCTTGCATATCTCAGAATTAGTAACCATAGAACCCAGCTTCTCTAAGTCCCAGGAATCCTCAATCCAGAAGTCCTTCACCAAAATATTGTTGCTGGTCCACAGAAACCTCCTAATATGATCATTAGTAATATCAATAAAAGGCTTCTTGGAACACCATTTCTCATACCAAAAGGCTACATTACCTTTCCCCACTTGCCAAAACATGAATTCCTCCGTAACAAGCCTTTCATTTAGAATTCTAGTCCATGCTTTCGATTTCCTTTGAGGAGAAATGGCCAGAATAGGATGGACATTATCAGAGCAGTAAACTGACAGCATATACTTTGCCCAAAGGGAATGTTGAGATCTGAATTCAAACCAAAGCTTCATTGCATAAACCTGCTGTAACACTTTAAGCCTCCTGAGATTAAGCCCTCCTTCTTTATAAGGTTTACACAATCTATCCCAACGAGCCCATATAATAACCTTCTTGTCTTCTTTTGTTCCCCACAGGAATTTATTGAAAAGGATCTCCAACCTATGAATGATTCCAACAGGGAGAGCAGTATGTTGAAGGAAATAATTCGGGAAGGCAAGAAGAACAGATTGAATTAGCTGCAGACGACCAGCAAAAGATAACTGAAGCCTGTCCCAATCCATAAGTCTGTTTCTCACTTTGTCAATAATGTGTTCATAGTTGATAATTCTAGTATTGTTAGCAATTACAGTACCTAAGTACTTAAAAGGCATGTAAGAGTGATTGAAATTCCAAATATTTTCAATGATATTAAGCTGATGAGCAGACATTTTATGCGAAACTATAAGCTTAGACTTAGCTTCATTTATCTTCTGACCAGAAACACACTGGTAGTGATCCATTATAGCTTTAGCAGTCTCCATAGCATGTATACTACCATTGGAAAACACCATAAAATCGTCAGCAAAAGCAGAGCAAAAGACATTCATGTTGCTCCTTGATTTGTAACTGAAACTATGACCCACATTGCTAATCAAATTGAAGCTTCTAATCAAATACTCCTCAGCAAGGATAAAAAGACTAGGGGATAATGGATCCCCTTGTCTTAAGCCTTGAGTATTCGAAAAATAGCCAGCCAACTCTCCATTTACAAGCACAGAAGAAGAAACATTATTAATACAGCCTTCCACCAGCTTAATGACCTTGCAACTAAAGCCAAATTTCTTAAGAACATCAAACAAAAATCCATGTCTAAGGTTGTCAAATGCCTTGGTCATATCTGTTTTGACAATAACATTCCCATCCTTCTTATTATAGTCAATGTCTAAACAGAGCTCTTGGACAAGCAGAATGGAGTGCTGAATAGACCTACCCTTGACAAAGCCTCCTTGCTCAGCAGAGATAAGATTAGGCAGAATATGAGAGAGTCTATTATTAATAACCTTGCCAATAATTCTTGAAAAAACAGTTGTGAGGCTAATAGGTCGAAACTCTTTCCAACTGTTAGGATTGTTTACTTTAGGAATTAAGCAAATGAGGGTAGCCTTCACACCCTTAGGAAGCGTATACCCCTCAAAGAAGGCTTTAACAGCATTGCAAAGGTCTATCCCCACTATGTCCCAGGAGAACTTATAAAACTCTCCATTAAAACCATCAGGACCACTAGCTGAATCAGACTTCAGACCTTTCACTATCTCATAAATCTCCTCATTTTCAGGCACCTTAAGCAAGCAAGCATTATCATTATCAGTAACTAAAGAAGGAATTACCTCATTTAAACTGAAATCAATATCAGTCCTCAATTCCTTAGCCAACAAGCCCTTAAAGTAGTCCACAGCAGAAGATTTCAGACTTTCTTTACCTTCAATCCAACCATCCCCCACCTTAATCCTGTCGATTCTATTTCTCTTCATTCTTTTCTTAACATAAGCGTGATAAGCCCCAGTATTTCTATCAGACTCTTTCAACCAGGAGGCATGAGCCTTTTGCTTCCAATAAAGCTCTTCTCTATCCAACAAAAGGAGATGGTTTTTCTTAGTCTCATCAAGCATTGCCTGATTCTCATTATTAGGAGCCATCTGGAGAGCAGCTTCACAATCATTTATAGCAATCTCAGACTTTTTAATGGCTTCAAAGAGATTCCCAAAGACATTCATGTTCCAAGATCTTAGAACAAGCTTTAACCTTTGCTGCTTTAGCCAAAACAGCATGATAGGATTTCTAACTTCCTTACTGAGCAGTCCTGACCAACTTTCCTTAATCACCTTCATCAATCCATCATGAGTAGTCCACATGTTTAAAAATCTAAAAGGAGCTTTCGACCTTTCCAATTTAGACGAAATTTTCACCACCATTGGACAGTGGTCAGAGCAGCTACGAGCAAGATGAGTAACAGAAGTGACATAAAAAAAGTCTAACCAGGCATTGTTATAGAGAACTCGATCCAGCCTCTTCCACTTCTGACCATTAGACCAGGTGAAAGCACTTCCACTAAAGCCAGCATCCAACAGCCCACACTCTAAAATAAGATCATTAAAAGCATCCATTCCTTTCTGATTAACCGTGACACAAGACAATTGCTCATTAATGCTAGAAATAACATTAAAGTCACCTAACAAGATCCATTCATGCTGTACATCAAGAGATCTAATTGAATCCCAAAGAACAACTCGGTCTTCATTCTTGCATTTAGCATAGATCACAGAGACATCAAAAACCTTATTTAAACAGGGGTGAGTAACTTTGAGGTGGATCAACTGATCAGAATCCATAATAATATCCACAGAATAATCAAGATGCCAAAAGAGCCAGATCTTGTTATTCACATTAGACACATAACCTTTCAACTTTAACTTATTAGCAATAGAAACCATTCTAACAGCCTTAACCAATGGCTCTTGAATAGCCACAAAAGTAACCTTGTAAGCTTTAACCATCCACTTTAACCTTTGAATAGACTCTTTGTTTGCAAGACCTCTTGCATTCCAGTTCAGCATAACAATAGTCATGACACTAGTGAGGCCTTTTCAACTTCATTATTTTTGAAGACACAGGCCCCTTAGTAGACCATAGTTTAGGGACTTTCTTATTCTTTTTAGACTCAGTTCTATCTCTATCTCTGATGTTCTTAACAGGAGAAGAGGGAACACTTCCCTCATGCTTTGGAGATTCATGCACCTCCTCACTAAGAACCTCGAACATATTCTTTTTATCCAGCATTTTGAGAGCATCTATCATCTCTTCTTCACTAACTTGAACCAAAGAATCATCATTAATTCTAACAGAATTATCAGTCTGCAAAGAACTACTATCATCAACCTTATCCATTTGAGTACTCTCTTCATTTCTCAAACCATTTTCCACCACAATAGAGTCCAACCAACGAGTATTACTTCTAACTTTAACAGAACTTTCTTTGCCTCCATTCTCAACAGAGTTAACATTTTCCCTCTGTAATTGATCCTCAACACCATTATCCTCTTTATTAGACCTACTTTCTTTTTTTTCCCCCAGAATTTGAGAAGAAGACGATTGATCAGGCAAACCAGGAGGAACAACCATCTCCCCATTCCAATTAGCCTTCAACTCATCCTCAACCACCAGTTTCTTACAACTATCCTTCGAATGTCCAATATGTGCACAGTTTGAACAATATAAAGGAACTTTATCATATTTCAACTTAATCACATAACCATCATCTTTCCCAAAGTTAAGTTTCACTTTCTGAATCAATGGCTTTGAAATATCGACCTCAACCCAAACACGACAACAGTTCTGCCTGGCCCTGTTGACAGATGGAACCCAAATCTTTAATGGAGTACCCAAGATCTTTGCAACCTCATTGATAGTGGAATAATTAAATAGAAACTCTGGAAGATCAGGCAAGGAAACCCATAATGGAGTGAAGGGGGATTCCAGATTCGGATCGAAACCAGGCGTCCATTTCAACAAGCGCATAGTTTTGCTCCCCACTGCCCAAACGTTTCTGGTCCATAACTTCTTCAAATCATCAAGCACAGAAAATTCTATAAACACATGTCTAAAATCCCAAGCAGAAAGATTGAAAGAACCAACAAATTTGAAGTTAACCAAGAACTTCCTGATAACATCTAAAGAAGGTCTGCCTGAAGCGAACTTCGCTATCAAAGTATGTTTGGAAGCCTGAAGTAGCTTTTCCTTATCACTTATGTCGAAATTAATAGTCGGAAGATCATCTTCCATTGAGACCAATACGTTTGAATGTTGAACCTCTGAGTTTCCTGATTTCAAAAGATTCGCATACAACACCTTTTGAGTTCTATCATCTTTCCCCTTTATCGAATCTTCAAACACCGGATTCAGAAAAATATTACAGTCTTTAGTGTTTCCTTCAGTTTTCTTCAAGCTTTCTTCCTTTCCATTACCAATATCATCCTTCAAGCTTTTCCTAAGTGTAGGAAAATCAACAGCCGAATCAATCTCCAAGGGATTACTCATGCTTTAATCCAAGAAGAAGGCAAGAAATGAGGAAAAAATCAATACTCTGTTCTTTCACAAGAACAGAGTTTCTTGAGAGAGAGTTTCATTTTTTCAAAACTGGTCCGGATCACGTAAATCAATAATTATTCTGGTTATTAAATATATTAAATGATTATTAACTAATTTAATTAATAATATCAACATTACTTTAATATTAATCGATTTTTTATTTTTTATTTTTGAAATTTTAATAAAATATTAAAAGCTTATCAATTATAAATAACATGTAAATACATGATAATACTATAAATTTCATAATATTTAGATGTTTAAATATTATTTAGTTTTGATTTGTTTTAATAATGACAAAAATATATTATTTCAATATTATACAATATGATTATAATAAATAAATATATATTATTAGTGAATATAATGACTTGGTTAGACGTTATATTTTCTCCTTGTTATTCGTTCGTAAATTAGTTAAATATTATTTAATTAAAATTTTATATTTTGTTGATTATCATTATAAATTCATATAATTGATGTTGCGAT
The DNA here is from genome assembly GCA_036936605.1 of Limnanthes douglasii subsp. nivea. NCBI lineage: Eukaryota > Viridiplantae > Streptophyta > Magnoliopsida > Brassicales > Limnanthaceae > Limnanthes > Limnanthes douglasii. Next base: position 170,818,847 of record JAUPFV010000003.1, read on the forward strand.
GTGGTATACTATTATTAATATTATTATCATTATAATAATTACAATCATAGTAAAATCAATGGTTATATTTTACCCGTCGTTTTTTATGCGTGGATAATGATTTTTATAGTGATATTATTAATTGATAAGGTTATTTATATGATCATCCAAATTAAAATAGTTAAACGAGTGCATTCAATATAGATGTAGTTAAACCATGTTACAATTTTTTTTATAGATTTTAGTTAAATCCGGTTTTAAAAGTATAACTATTTTCAATTTTTTATCAAATTTTGAAAACGTATTAAAATTATCTTTTTTCTCCTATCGGTTGAGACCTTATCAACTAATGGGTAAGCTTGGTCCGCCAGGTGAAAAACGTAAAAATAATCAAGAAAGACGTAAATAAATTTGGGCGATGAAAATCCAAGATACTAAACTATTAAACTATACCATTATTTTTCAATAAAATAGAAGATATGAGTGAACCACAACATGTGGACGAGGACGAGCCAAAGACAAAAGAATCAACTATTGAGAGGAAAATCATTGAAAGCAAAAATATCCAAAAATATACACAAAAGCGAGGAGAAACCTGCAACCGACAAATTAAAAGAATAACTAAGCTAAAGGTTACATCGATCAGACCACATTTGATCCAAGGAAACCGAAGATCAGAAATCACATGGTGCGATATCGCAGAGGCAAATACGAAAGGAGAAATAATTTTTTTTGAGTTCTTCTCCCGCCAAACTTGATAGCCATTTGAGATTTTTCAATCAGATAAGGAAAAGTGTCATTGATCATATTGGCCATGATCTTGTAAATAATCTTATAAATCACATTAGAACATGCAATTGGCCTGAAATTCTCGGTGATAGATAAAGAAGACTTATTAGGGATTGGGAAAATAGTGGTTGTATTCAATTATAGCTTAAGGTAACCAGTAATAAAGAACCTTAAGATCCCATCGTAATATCTTTGCCGATAATCTTCCCGAGTGCTTCAAAAAACCTACGTTGAAGCTATGAGGCCTTGAATTTTTTTTATATCAATATTAAAAATGACGCTTTTAATTTTTGCATAAGTAATAATACGAACCATTGAACACTTGTTCAACATAAATAAGTGAGGAGACTCTAGCAATGCCAAGGTATACTGGGAGCGAATAGAGTTTAGAATGTTGGAGAAATAGTTGAATAAGATGCCCCACCGCCCTATTTGAGGAAGTGGTGAGGTCCACAATACTATTAGAGATTGAGACTATTTTAATTCTCAAAATACGATTTTTTATACTTTTATTAAAGAATTTTGAGTTGTGATCCACAAGGTTGAGCTAAATCTCTGTAGACTTTTGTATGTACAAAGATCATTTGACACGAATAATAGACAGATATGCGAAAGCGGCAAAAATAGGAGTTGAGGCCCGAAAGGGATTCAGGGGGTCATTAGCCAAAAGAGATTGGATCGAAAAAATCTGGTTTGGGCATTAGATACCCTATAGCTAATATTGTTATATTTCTTACGATTGAGGTCCTAGAGGGAAAACTGAAGTCGTTTAAGCTTATGGGTAAACAATTTTATACCATGAGTTGAGATTAGAAGGTTCTAGGAATAAAACACCAGCTCGTTGTATAATGGATGAAACTGCCACATGTTATAAAAATAAATAATTCTTATTACGTGGACTTGGGGTACCAATAAATAGAGGAACGCTGAAATCATTTGAGGAGCGGGAAGGCAACAAAAAAAAGGAAATGCAAGTGGGAAATGAATCAACCTATTCACTGTTAACAAGGACTCGGTGAATTCTAGAAGCAATGAGTTTAAGGGATTTTTGTTGATCCAAGTGAACTGAAAACCAAACAAACAAAGATCACTCAACTCACATTACTAAAGCAATGATTGACTTTGTCAATCTCACCCTGATTGAACAAATCAGTACACTTACCGGATATATGAATAACGTTGAATCCCCGAAAGTAACATATGAATGATCCGACATGAAACTCAAGCTCATCATTGAAAACATATATATTCGTGAGGAAGAATAAAACATGGGAATTAAGACTAGAAACTTTGCAATGAATATATTACGAAGACAAAGAGCGAATGGAAAAAGAAAATATATTCAGGTTTCAAATAACTTAGATCATATCCAAAAGAAGGGATGAGTGATTATTGGAATAATTTTAAAAAATGAACAATATTTCTAATAATAGAATCAACATTAATCTGATAAACTTTATACAAACACTAGGATCATTGTCGTGATTTCATCATTCGTGACGATAAATGGATGATATTGTTTTGTTGTATTGGATCTTTCAAACCAAAAACATACTAAAAATAAATAAAAATTAAAATAAACACGGTCTAAAGAGTGACCAATGAATTACAATACATGTAGTTCAGATATATTTGGGACGACGAAAAAACTAACCTTTCACGTATGAAGTTTAGACCAAAAATATATATATATCAATTTTAACATAAATCAATTTAGCCAAAAACAAATAGTAGGTTGGGCCTACAAACCCACAAACCAAGGCTGCAACCCTGACCCAAACCTACCAATTCAGGTCCATTTAATTGATACCACCGGAATAAATGCCTAGTATAGGCATATCCGGTTTCTAAAAACAAAAGCTTGTTCGATTGATACCCATAACAATTTAAGAACACCCACAAAATAAATGCTTGTTACATGCATATCCCGTAACCAAAAACCAACACCCGTTTATTATATACCCAAAGAAAAGATGACCGATACATGCGCACCCCGTTATCAAAATCCAAGATCTGTTAACGAAATTAGAGTTTCTCTCTTGTTCCAACGATAAAGTTTCCACCGCGCCGCGGTCCTCTTTGTTATGGTAACCATGCACTCAGTGGTGGATCTACGTTGGGTTCGGAGGGGTTTAGGCCCTCCTTACCTAAAATATATGTTTTATATTTTTTTTAAGGTAATAATTATTTAGATAATGTTAAAATAAAAATTCTACGGTAAAATATATATTTTTTAATTATTTTTAAGGTAATAATTATTTAAATAATATTAAAATAACAATTCTACCCCTTTAACTAAAAGGGAAATTGTACCTAAGGTACCCACTCAACTATTTTATTGTCACCTACTATCCAAGGTTTGATCAATTGTCACTTAATACCCAACTCAACTACCTAATTATCACATAGTACCTAACTTTATTTTAATACCCTAACTACCCTCACCATTCATGAACAGCCACGTAACCAAAATTTCTCTTTCCTACTTTTTCTTTTTATTTTATTTTTAAAAGATCCTTATCTTTCGAACCGGAGCTCGAAAAAAATAAATGAAAGTACCATCACTTTTGTTTTTTAAAAATGAACAAAACTAGATCCATTGATGATATTTTTTGATTTTTTTATCATGAGAATTGTTCAGGAAACCGAGAGTTGCAAACAATTCGCATCTTATCATGAGAATCGTTCAGAAATTGCAAGCAATTCGCATCTTATCATGAGAATCGTTCAGAAATTGCAAGCAATTCACATCTTATCATGAGAATCGTTCAGAAATTGCAAGCAATTCGCATATTATCATGAGAATCGTTCAGAAATTGCAAGCAATTCGCATCTTATCATGAGAATCGTTCAGAAATTGCAAGCAATTGACATCTTATCACGAGAATCGTTCAGAAATCCTGAGAGTTTGCAAGCAATTCGCATCCTGAGAATTTGCAAGCAATTCGCATCTTGAGAATTGTACCAGGTTTTTTTTCAGCGCGTGCCTATATTTGGTCGGGGGTATTTTTGTCCAAATTTCAGTTCGAGGTACCAAGTGACACTATCCAAAAAGCGGGTACCGCCGGGTAATAACATAGTTGAGAAGGTATTTCCTGGTACTTTTCTCTAACTAAAATATATATTTTATAATTTTTTAAGGTAATAATTATTTAAATAATATAAAAGTAAAAAATTTAAGATAATATTTTTTTTAGGAATGTTTTAAACCTAATGTCTGAAATAATGGTAGAAAGATTTTAATTTAAAAATTAGTATGTTGACTCGTTTTAAGAAACTTTTTAGATTAAAAGTTTCAGTGGAAATTTTAATTTACAAAATCTTGGATTATTGCTATTTTTAAGGAATAATTTAAGTTAGAAATCTTGAATATTTTAAAAGAAACTTTTAAGTTGATATTTATAAATGGTTGGATGTAGTCTTGAGCATCTTAATCTCTAATATATTAGAACTCGATTGATTTAATCTTTCTAATTAATTATGTTTTATCTCTTACTTTGATTTAGGATAAGATAATGAGTTGCTGAACGAGATCAAAGAAATTTAAACCAAATTAAAGAAAATGGAAAACGAAGAACACGATCCGAAAGAGTTTCACCAATTTATTTTTTGTTTTCTTTTGAAATTTTATTATTATTTTGATCTTAAAACATTTGTTAATTAATATTTTTTTTCTGATATGATTTGTGGTCATTTAGGAAAGTGAAAACACATTTACTTAGTTTAAAGACAATATATATGGAAATATATTTTAGTTTTTTAAAAATAAAATTCTATATTTATATTATAAATTATGTTTAATACAAATTTGATTTTAATTTTATATAATTTTTACATAAAATTTTGATTTTATCTATATGTATTTAAAAAAAATTATAAAAAAAATTGAATTTATTTCCATCGATTTTTCAAAAATATATTTTATACATTTATCTTTTGAAATATCTTTTATATATTAAATAATTTTTTTATATTTTAAATTTTAAAATATCTTTTAAAAATAATATATTAATATTTTCATCTATATGTTAAAAATATGTTTTATATAACAAATTGTATTTATTTTCATCTATTTTTCAAAAATATATTTTTTATAAAAAAAATTATTTACTTTTATGTAAATTTTAAAATATCTTTTTAAGATATCAAAATTTGGTTTTGTTATATTCTATTTTATTTTATATTTCTTTTAAAAATAATATATTAAGATACATTAAGATTTATTGTTATATATATATATATATATAATAATACCAAGGAATAATTTTTCTTCAAGTAGCTCGAGTAATAATAATATGATTCATCATAATCCGATTGCCTCTATATCAAGACCTAATGATGATAGTTTAGAATTTCATTTGAATGGATATAATTTGAATGGATATATAGTGAGTGATCGAGACTACGCCAACTTATTGAAAATTCCGATAGTAATGTTAGAGATAAAATTCGACTAGAATTTTAGCCCCCCTTTACTTCAATTCCTAGATCCGCCACTGCCATCCACACTGTCCATTCTATTTTCTTTTCCCTTCTGTTAGAATCACGTCCCTTAGAAATAAAAATTCCAATCAAAGAATGAAAAACGCTCTTCAAACCATGCGCGTAGAAGAGTTGTTCCATGCAAATAGAAGGACTATATTATGTTGAAGAATTGAGTAATCATTTATTAACTCCCTAACAAATCATTAGTTAACATAGTTAGTAACAAGTTAGAGTAAGATATATTTATATATAAGACTCAATCAGTCATATATTTGGTATTAACAGTATTGCATATGGAATAATATTATATATTATATATAAGAATGGGCTATTGATAAAACAAGATATTAATTTTTGATTTGTCGTAACAGTACTAACAAGATAGAAGATACAAACAAAGTTCAAAATCGGAATGATTATGAAAAAAGATTTAAACTACGGCAATGAAAGTCACGTTCACAATAGCGATGGTGTAGTTGTGAATTATTATTTGGATAACCCAATATGTCAATTACTAGCACGAAGTTGACTAAAATAAACTATATCATTTGGTAGAGCAATCAAGTTGTCTCTTATTGCCATGGAAGTTTAATGGAACCTTTATTGATTTCTAACGAATATGATCAATGGAATCAAGTTAACAGTATGTCATGTTCATGGGTCATCAACTCTATTTCTACTCCTCTAAAAGAACATCTTATGTTCTTAGATAATACGAAGATGTTATTTGAAGAAATAACACAAAGATATGGTTGTTACAATGGACCAATGGTCTATGACTTGAAAATGGAAATTAGTCTCTTAACACAAGAGAGGTTGAGTGTTGTTGCATATTTCTTAAAGCTCAAGCGCGTATGGGATGAAATGAATTATCTTAGGTCGTTTCTGTTTTGAAAATGTCAAAATAAGTGTGATTGTGGCATGTACTTGGAATTGATGAAAATAGAAGAAGAACATAGACTAATTTGATTTCATTCATGTCTTAATTGAAGCTTTGAGGGAGCCAAATATCAGATTCTTTTGATGGGTGATTATAAGTATTGATTCTTTTTATAAGAGAAAATATGATAGCAAGTGTAATTTGCGGTAGTTTGGAGATAGAATGTAGCTCAAGTTTCAAGATAAAGAAAGTAATCAAGAGATAGCAAAACATAATGACAAACAATCTTATTTCTAAAGTCAATCCCCTGTGTATAGGTGTAGGTGGTTACATACTACATAATTAGTTAGAAGCTAGGGATACTTCACCCAACTTTTTTACTTAATACAAACATATTTGTTATAAATTACACACTTAGTGCTTCACATTTACATTTGGTAGTTAATCTATTCTATCTATAAAATATTATATCATTATCAGGTGTCATGTCATTTAATCAACAAAGCTTAAGCTTTTGTACTTTCTTTTGAAAATAAAATGAGTTTGAACAATCAAATCACAAAATCTTTTAATGCTAGTTCTATTATGATGGTAAAAGGCTATCAAACTTAAGGGATGAGACACTTTAACAAAGGAAAGAAAGATTATTTAAAATATGATCATTGCTTTGAGAAAGGACACACCAAAGAAAATTATTTCAAGATAAAAGGGTATCCTAATTGATGGGATAAAAAAACTCTAAAAAGTAAAAATGGTATAGACAAAACCATTGCTTACTATACAAATAGTCTATTGGATAATAAGCAACAAGAAAGAAGTAAGTGCAAGGCTTGATGCATACTGTTATGAAGGTGAAGCAAGACTTATAAAGAATTATGCACATGGAATAAAATCAGAAGGTGGTGGAGGAGGTGATAATGTAAGTCTTGCATTTTTTGAAGTTTTCTGAGACCAATAATATTATAAATGCAAATAAGAAATATTGTTTCTGGGTTGTTGACATAAGATCATCGAATTATATATGTTGTGATCCATATCTCTTATTTGATATTTATCCTCTTAAAAAACCTTCACTTATTTAATTACCAAATGTTTTTATAAAGATAATTTGTTTAAAGGTTTTGTAAAAATTCATAACAAACTAATCATGATTACTGTCTATATCTACCATATTTTAAATTCAACTTATTATCAGTGAGTAACTGTATAGCCTCAACATCCGTTTTCATTAAATTCTTAAATAATCATTGATTTATTGAGGATCGACACTCTAAACAAATAATTGGAGGTAGAAAACAATACAGATGACTTTATCTTATTGATGATCAATCCTTCAAACAAAGTTGTATTGATTTTGTTTGTTCTAAATTACAATATTATTTCCTATTATTCCTAGTATAGTTGTTGTAATAAAGCTAGATATATAACATCTTAGACTGGTTATAGTTCAAATAAAGTGTTGAAACTTTTGAATGTAACACACTCTATTGTTGAAAATGAAATATGTGATGTTTGTCCCTTGGCCAATCAACAGTGAAATGTTTTTCCTTCTAGCAACTCTTTTTTATCTAAACCTTTTAATTTGACTTATTTAGATGTTTGGAACCTTATAGTTTTCAAAAAATTATTGGAAATATATACTTTTTAACAATAGTGGATGATCATACTAGATGTACATGGATATTTTTTCTTAAGAGTAAAACATAAACGTTTTCTATACTCAAACAATTTGTTGTTATGTCTCAAACTTAGTACAATGCCAAGTTTAAAACCATAAGATCAAATAATGACACTAAGTTAATAACAAATACATGTCTTCTTTTATGCCCAACCTTGGTATTGTTCATCAAATGAGTTGTCCTTATACTCCTCAACAAAATGGAATTGGAGAAAGAAATCATTAACACATACCTGCAACTATTAGATCCTTTATGTTTCAATTTAATCTTCCAAAATGTTTTTTGCGGGAACCAATACTCATAACTACACATCTTATAAACATAATGTCATGTCATTTTCTAGGTTGGAAATATCATATTGAGACTTTAACAGGAAGTCCACCTCATATGGACAACCCTAAGGTCTTTGGATGCCTATATTTTCATTCTATCAATCCAAGAAAGCATGATAAGCTTTCTCTAGATCTTATCAATCTGTATTTATAGGATATATCCACAAAAGAGGGTTATAGGTTGTACAACTTACAGAATCATTAACTACTAATGTCTAGAGATGTTCATTTTAGAGAGGATATTTTTCCTTATAAAACTAATATTGTACATGGACCCATCCCTACTCCAATTGTAAGCCATTATGATGAACAAAAATATGTACAATCTAAGCCAACAATTTTAGCTAATGACACATTGTCTATTGATTATAGTCCCTTTAGTAGTATTTATCATCGTCATAGTATAAATGAAAATATAATACCAAATATTTTTTATGATAATGATGTGCACACACATATTCCCATTAGGACTAGCATTAAAGTTAAAAGGAGGCCAATATGGCTTAAATATTTTGTTTTTCAAACATAACATGACAAGCACACACTTTCTAAAATACTTTATTATCCATACATTCCTCCCACTTTCCCTTACATAAAAAATATTATGGTACATGCATCACATATAGATTTCTTGGCAAATGTGTCACATGTCCATGAATCTCCCTCTTATAAGTGGGCCAAATATCATCATGGATGGATCATAGCTATAGAGGAGGAAAAAAACTTTAAACCATAATAGTACATTGGAGTTAATTGTTCAATATGGAAAGAAGTCCATAATATCTAGAGGGGTGTTTAAAGAAAAAAATAAAAATTTATGACATTTTGGAAAGATTAAAAGCAAGACTTGTGGATAAAAGATATACACAAATCAAAGGGGAATATTATAGTGAAAACGTTTCTCCAGTTTTCAAACTTGTCACAGTATGAATTCACTTAGCTTTGGTAGCTTCAAATGGAATGTTAGTGCATGAGCTGGATATTAACAGTGTTGTTTTACATGGATCTTCAGAAAAAATTGTCTATATGAAGTCGCCACCATGTTTGCTAGAAAATGGAGATAATAAGGTTTGCATACTTGTAAAATCAATCTATCGATTGAAGGAAGATTCGAAGTAATGGAATCATACTTTAAATAAAAATAACTTATTGCCTTTGGTTTTATTTAATCTGTAACGGACAAATTCTTATTCACTATAAGACAATTTCATATTGAAAATTTATTTCTTGTATATGTAGATGACATATTATTAATCACTAATTCTTCGACACAAGTTGCTAAACTGATAAAATACTTGGATAATCTATTTATTAAGAAGGATCTTGTAATGATAAAGTTTTCCCTTGGCATAGAAGTTTTACAAGAAATGAGGGTATATATTTAAATCAACGTAAGTATATTTTGGATATGCTCACATAGGTTAGATTCATTGGGTGCAACCCTGCTAAGACACCTATGATTACTGGTGTAGAATTAACTCACACTAACTCTAAACTGATTAAGAATGAAGGAATATATAAAATATTGAATGGAAAGTTGTTGTATCTCAATTTTACTACGTCGAATACCATATTTGTTGTTCAACAACCCTAATTTTTTTTTTGCATCAACCAAGGACAGTTCATATGAATTCCTTGATTCACATCTTTAATTATTTAAAAGATTATCCATCTGAGAGATTATTCTTTGCATCAAGTTCTTCTTTAACTCTCAAAGCCTACTATGATGATGATTGGGGCTTTTGTCCAGAAATAAGAAAGTCAATAACCGATTTATGTAACTTATTGGGTTCATATTTGGTTCCGTGGAAAATTAAAAATTATGCCACAATGAGCAAGAGCTGAGTTGAGGCAAAAATCGAGTTATGGCTTCAATAGTTTGTGGAATACAATGACTTTTTATATCCTGAAAGATTTAAAAGTTTAATAATCGTTGTTTATTATTATGCATTGTGACAATATAGCTACAATTGATATTCATTCTAATCTTATTTTTCATCAAATGACTAATCAATGGTTGGCCGCAATCAGGTACGCATCAGACAAAGCAAAATGAGAACATATAAAAGTAATAGTGGCTCTTAATGGTGGACCTCTCATATAGCTCCTCTACTCTTCAAAGAACTAATAGAGGTGAAAGAGCCTCTAAAAAAATATATGTCCATCTTAACGAGATTCACACACTATATTTGGATCCGATTTAGGAGATGACTCTAACTTAAGGAGCGCACATCTCAGCATACACCGCTTCTTTGGCCACTTGGAAAATTAGAGACCACTTCCAAACAAAGACTACTTCTGAGAATCGCCCTTCTGAGAATCGTCAGGCTTCCTTTTAGAAGAAAATTTAATAATACTCTTCACTATAATTTTATAAAACGAAAAAGTACCAAGTACAATACTCAAAATCGGGTAAATTTTGGTCATGTTTTGCATTTCTTAATTGAATTTAACTCATATTTCACAATTTAATGTGATTAAAAATACATAGAAAATTTTGAATATATGATTTATAGATGTTCTTTTGTTTGTCTTAACAAAATAAAAATATCGGTATTTTATAAATTACGATTTGTTATATAACACAATAACAACAACAACGACGATGATGATGATGATGATATATTCTATAGTAAAAAATCTAAATATTATTCTATAATATATTTTATCATACGTTTTCAAACTATTGTTTTAAAAAAATTAAAAAACTTTGAATCAAATGTTGAATCGAATGATTAAATTTTAAAATAATAAACTAAAAAAATTAAAATTGTATGGTTTAAGAAAGAGATTGGACAAACTGGGTTAAAAATAGAAAAAATAAAATGACATGACGAACAAAACATATATGGATTTCGAAAACACTTATCGAAAATGGACTCCTAGGGAATCTATGTCTAAGTGTTAGGGGTAGATCACCAAATGCGTCTATTGATATCCTTATTATTATATTTTTTATAAAATCTAATGTTATTGATGGAGCATTTATTGTCTCATGATTTATTCTTGATCTTTTGAGAGATTAATTAATGTTATAGTTTTTGTGAATTCTAATATCTTTTATGCAACATCTTACTGTCTGATGTTTGATTTGGGATCATCAGAAACTTGTTGTAGACTCTACAAATCTCTTTATAATTCCAATGGTATCTCATATTTTGGCATGCTTGTTTTTTGTGTTTTAATAAAAAATTTAGTTTAAAATATAAAAAAGATTCTTTTTTGCACAAAAAAACACTTTATTTATTTAATGGCTCCTTAAGACTCTATCGCATCATCAAAGGATGAAGGAATACATCCTCATAGTTTAACAAATATGTTTTACAAATAGTAGTAAGTTTTAACATTGAGTCTTAAATATGTGATAGAGATTCAAGTACATTATATGCTAGGGATGCTGAACTTGGTTTCTTCTTCATCTAGTACTCTGTAAGTTCATAGTTTGACTTTGGCTTCAACTTTGAAAGGACCCTCCCTATTTGAGGTTAATAGTCTATTATTGTTGGCCAATAGTATGTATGTCGGAGAATTATTTGGTAAAGTGATTTGTATCTACAATGAGCACGTCCTTCCTTATTATGTAGTTTTTTACAATGAAAGTTACTTCATCTATCCCTAAGTACATTAGTAGTGGATTAGTTAGCCCTCTTTTGTATAATGTGTCTAAAGTCCAGACGAATTTTGTTGACTTCGCATTTATATTTCGTTCTTTCATTTTATCTTTGGGAAGTACTCATCTTATCATGTAATTTTTAATTGGAGTTTTTCAATCTTCTTATTCTTCATCTTCTATTACTATTACTCATGTTGACGAGAATATTGAAATAAAGTGGTTGGATAATGTAAAAGGATTTTCCCTGAAGAATTATTCATGGTCCCGAAGATAAACAAGATGAATATGCAAATGCATCAGTTGTTATGTTCTCGACTCTCGGACTTGTTTAAATTCCACATGCTCGAATTGAGCAGTTCGCCAACATAACTATTTCAAGTATTTAATAATGCTACACCTTTTTACTACAACATGCCATAATACCCTTAATAAATAACCAAAAGTTGATAAGAAGTTATATTAGCAAAAGTCATTTCATTGTAGCTTTATACTTATATTCACTATTGGATGTTGGAAATCCAAACTTAATATATTAAGTTTGTATCTCAATAGTTGAACTCTTTTTGCATTTCCTAGTATCTCAATTGCGGCTAAATTTGTAAGCTGTGTTGGATCTTCTTCAATTCCACTTTAATTTACCATGTAGCCCCCGAAGTAGCCGAATTTTACGCGAAAAATACACTATTGTGGATTTAACTTAAGATTCACTCGTCTAAGCTTGGCGAATGTCTCAATTAAGTCTACTATGTTATCTTCTTTACAAAGGCTTGTTACCAGTATATCATTAATGTATGCGTTATATTATGATCCAATTTTATTGTGATAATCTTGTTCACTAGCATTTGATAAGTATATCCAGCATTCCTCAGTCCAAAGGGTATTAGTTTATAGTAATGTAGACCTCCTTGGGTGATAAAGGTAATGTGTTTGTAATCCTCCTCACGTATATTTATTTGATTATATCATGCAAACACATTTATAAAGGGTATCATTTTATGTTTGGATGTTGCATCTACAAGCTAGTCAATCCTCAATAGTGGAAAGAGGTCTTTTGGAGATATTTTGTTTACCTTTAAAATTCCACACACATCATGCACTTGTTGTTCTTTTTTTTATCAAAACAGGAATAGTTATTCACATTGGATAAGAAAACTCTTGTATGTCCTACAACTATACTTCATCAATGATTGTCTCTGTATTTTATTGGGAGTAAGATATTTTTTTATATGATAGGAGAAAAGTTGCTGATACATAACTGGTGGTAGATGAATTTTGTTAGGACTCGAGTTACGTTATGGTTACTTCATGCAAATATATCCAAATTATTTAAGAAAATAATAATTTTATATTTGCTAGCAATTGGGATATATAAGCTGATCTTCAAGATATTTCCTACTTCTACTACTAAATCTAATGCATAATTCCCATAGCTGCACCAGTCGAGGGATTTCTCTAAGATCATTCAATCCTTCTAAGATGACCCTTTATTATTTTGGTTTAAATCATTTAAGTGTGAGAGATACTATATAACATTCTCTTAATATTTTTTGGTTTCCTCTTGTCAGAACCACTTTGTTGTTTTTGGGTATCTTAGGCCACTAATGAACTGTGGATACTATAATGTGCATCTAGTCAAGCCAAGACTTCCCTAATATAATCTTGTCAAATGTTGGTGCATCTACCATTATGAATAGACATTGTACCTTCTTTTTATACTCATGAATTCTGAGAGAAACAACTAAAGTTAGCTCCCCTAAGACACTCACATTTGCTTCGGTAAAGCCAATAAATATTCTTTGATTTAGGGTCAACAATATGTCTCATATCGTCTTCTTATATGTATATATGTCAATAATGTTTACCCAAATACCATTATATATCATAATTATCTTGATTTCTACTCTGACGACCTCCAATATTATTAATATCGCATCAATGTGTGAGGACACCACTCCTTTTAAATCATCATCAGAGAATGATAGCATCATATATTTCTTTGCGTGCAAATGTGGGGCGTTTGTCCTTGACGCGCAATCTTTATTTATTTTACATACCTCTTTTTGTTTTTTACTTTTTGGATGGGATATGGATTTCCTCCGACAATGTTCGTATATGGGTTCGGGTATTCTTTATATTCCTTTTCCTCGTCTAATATGATAGCATTCATATTCATAGATCTTTATTATTTACGTAGGGCTAGAATTTTGTTTATATGTTCCTTGGAACTTTACCTCAAATAATTTCTCTTTTTCTTTTTAACAAACTCACTCAGTTTTATTTAACCAACTAAAACTTTTGACTTGATCTTATAAATCCCAAAACTATCTAGTAAAATGATGAGTATCAACATGGAACTTACAATATTTATTTTTATCTTCATGCTCCCTTGCTCCATTTAGTTTCCCATGCTGGTTATGTTTGTGGTATCCTTTGTCTTTTCATAGATTTTTGCCAAACTTTATGCCAACCCTATGAATGGTTCTCTCGGGGGATAGTCAATTATCTTCCTATTTGTGGTGTCTTTGCCACTTTTATAATTGTAACCTTGAGTCGGATTGGTTTGTGGTCTAGCCAAAATTGAAGCACCATTGTTCGTTGGTGTATCGTTATTTGTACTTATGTGGGCCATTATGTTTGTCTTGCTAACCAAAGGACATGTGGTTGGATTTTCAGTATCCCTTGATGTATTTCTTTTAGAAACTTCATCTACTTTGTTATATTAGCCCATCTAATTTGGTAGATCTACAGAGTCCAAAAAAATTATTCATTATTGCATTGAAGAAGGAACCTTCTATAACTTCTTGCGTCAATGCAGTTACAACAACCGAATCTTGAAAATCTTACAATTGGGATTTTGTTTCCACGAAACCTTTGGTGTACTCTCTTAGACATTCATTAGATATTTTTTACAATTTATTATGTAAGCTTCATAGTCATTAATATCTTTCAATGTACTAAATGGTTCATGAATCTTGTCTGAAGCATCATATAACGTTTGGTGCATATTTTTTGGAGAATATTGAACCATTGCATAGGGTTTCCTTGGAGTATTATGGAATAACTCGACATTTATCTTATTATCAGCTTCATACAACAACATCCCACTGTTGAACTGTTGAATGTGATTATCAGGATCTTATTTTCCGTAACTTACCTATCTTTTGGTTGCCAAATAATAGTAGCATAATTCAATAAAAAATGTTTGGGGCGAGTGAGAACTATTTATCTTACTAATAATCATCAACCATATAGAAGATATACATAAATTAGTACACCTGTCGGAACCCAAGTCCCTGACACGTTTCACCTGATGGATTATATTATACATCATCATGGTTGACTGATATCCTATGGAGTGTTAGTTTGTTTATGCTTGAAAGTAAACCGTTTGGCTGTTGTTATTTTTGTCATTGTGTAAGGTTTGGTGGATAACATGGTTGCGCTCTATGTTTAGGAGTCCCAGACTTTTTTTTATTGCGAGGAATCCTTAGTGGGACAGCTTGAGTCTGCTAGAATCCCGGCTAAAATCTTGGGAACTGTTGGTACCATGACTGTGTTCCAGTCGGTAATGATTCTCCAGTATTGACAGTTGGAGGAATTCATGGTTTCTCTTATTTTAATTCTAATGATCCAACCAACTTCCCTAGAATTCTCATATCTTCAGTTATGCCTTGTAGTAGGAGCTCGATTTTTATTTTTCTGAAGGCATTGTCGTCGCTTCCCACTCCGTCTTGATGATCTTTGATGTTAGTTTTATCAACTCCTTTTGTGAGATGAATTGAACTATTACTTTCTCATCTGAGTTTCGTTTAGCGAAAGATCCTTCAGAATTCCAGGACTTGCATATATTTACTCTTTATGAACGTGTTGCATAATAAATTTGACTACAAAAGTCTAAGAGATTAATTATTCATGCAACAACTGACAACTATTAGCTTGTTCATTTCTTAATTGTTAAATCGGTCGCTCAAGTTCAATGAGAAGAGTTGCATAAGCCACTGTGCCATATTATATACGTCCCGAATACTACATCTTCAAATCCTTATCCACGTACAGATCATATTTTTTTTATAGAATTCGACATCCATTAGTTTGAGTTTTTTATTTGCTTTGGAAGAAATTTTTCCTTTGTACAAAAAATGCAAATTGATGTGGAATATCTTGTGAGATTTAAGTAGATTTGAAGCCGAATGTAATCTGTAATAATTTAGAGAATATACAAAAACATGGATAGCTAATATTATTTGAGATTACTAAATAAAACAAATAAACGAATATTTTATTGATGGTGATTAGATGATTATATATAGAGTTTATAGTTACAAAATATAACCTCTAAATAATAGAAAGATAGAAAATATAAATTCTAAATAATCGAAAGATTTGATACTATCTTATTCTAACCAGCTAGATGTCATATCTTTGACTAAGTCTTCTGTACTTGAAGTACTTAAATAGTTGATAAACGAATGTTTACGAGCCAAACTATTTACACCTTTATTCATTTATAATGAAATAATATTTGATATGTTGACTATTCTCTCTTTTTATATTGAAATTAATAAGTATTATTGTTTAAATCATCAGAACACTACTTAACAATAATTATAAATAAATACCATTAAAATAATTATTAAGGGTTAAACATATAATTCAGTCGAAACGTTATAATATAGGAGGCAAATTGTTGATATGAGGCCTCAAAACCAAACTTGTAATACGTTATATAATGAGATATTTGTTCAGAAGTTTAAGGAATATACTAAGTTAGAAAATATAATATCCTAAATTTTTATTTTATTATAAAATATAAGATTTGAATCTTGTTTTATGTAAAATATAAATAAGACCTCTATCGAGAAATTTTAACATTTATAGCTTTGGAATACTTAGCTTAATTTTTTTTTTATCATTTTTTACTTTCTTAAAACATTATGTTAAAGCATTGTTTGTAGATCTAGCTTGGCCAAATTTGGGTGACCAAATATGGATTTTATCGAGATTAAATTGTAGATTCTAGATATCCAAAGAGGTTATTTATGACCTCTAGGATAAGATTACGAGAATAAAAATCACTACGACATAAAATCATAAAATCAATGGCAACACCAAGACTAACAATTTTAAGCTTTTGACATTTCTAGTAGAATTTTATATTATTATTATTTCTTTTCTTGTTAAAGATATTGGATATGACTTGCATTACTACGATGACTAAAAATAGGAGAGATGGTCAAATAGTTTGATCCCATTCATGTCTTGGATTATATTCACCGTTTATTTTAACATTTTAGGGTCATAGTGGATATACATTAAATTATTCAAGTGATCATCACATCCGGCAAGTTCGTGGAGACAAGGATCTTAAGAATAAGATGTCAATAAATATTGTTCAAATATAAGATCTATTTTTTTAATGTGACCCTTAGACTTTTTTGTTTTCATGATAGCCCCTAATAAAGTTATTTAGATAGGATGATTTTGTCAAAAAAAGTATGCATATAGATTGATTTCGATTGTGATTTATGAATCAAATATGATAAGGAGTCCTTGAATATGTTAGCTAGAATCTTGTAAATAATCTTATAAATGATACTACAACAAGCAATATACCTGAAATCAAATACATAAAAAGACAATTCCTTTCTAGTAATAAAAGCGAAAAAATAGAATTCTAAGAAGGCTCAAGGTTCCCCAAACTAAAAAACTTAAAGACCCCTCATAAATATTTTTGTCCATGATATTTCAATAATATTTGAAAATATGTGTTGTAGCCATCAAGCCTTGGAGCTATTATATAAGAATTTTGTATGAGTTTTGATACTATTATATAAGAATTTTGTATGACGGTCTCCGAATTTGAGCTATGTCTTTATGTTTATTTTTTTGAAAACTAATTCCTCGGTTGTATTGGGAACATAAATAATGAGGGAGCCTCAGTCACTTTCGAGACGAGAAAGGGGAGTTGAAGCATCTTGCATTAGGTGGGAGTGTGCTTGCTAAATGTATTTTTGGGTATCGTTACATGTTAATTAATATCATTATATTCTCGACGGCTAAGGTCACGAAAGACATATTGAAGTCGGTGAGGTTTTAAGAAACAAGACTAATTCCTTGAATAGAGATCGACATGTTCCAACTATTAAAGAGAATTTCTTTGAATTTAGAGTGAGATTTCCATATATTGAAATACATTAATGGTGTTTTGATACGCGGGCGAGGGGTGCCTAAATTTAAGGTGACTATGATGTTGTCTAACGGACAAGAAAATCCATAATAGGTGAACCTAGATTAAAAAAATCATCCCAATCATTTTTTGATTAAGCTAAAGGTAATTTTAGACGATATAGGTTTTAGACGTTTCTTGTTATTCCAAAAGATTTAGAAACCCGAGAATCGAAGTTCATGCTGATAGCAATAAGAGTTAAAATCATCAATATCGAATTACATTTCTCTCTAAAGTCGGTGCATTTCTCCAGCTTACAGATAGCGTCATAATCACAAAGGGTGACCCATGGAGTTCCATGATCTAGCACTACAATATATTCCAAATCTGATTAGAGGGAATACAATCATGTGTGTGGTTAAAATCATAAATGACGGTTAGATGAAGAAATTAAAAAGTTAAAACTTGTAACTTTACAACAGATGTATTGCAAGGGTGATGAGAGGATAAAGATGGAGATAACACTTGGATTCCAGATAATTTACATCATTTCCAAAAAGTGAGAGACATGGTTTGTTGCATATTACTAAAGAATAATTCAAGGATCTGATTATAGGATCCAGTTTAGGAAAGTGAACCCTAATTTCAATTAGTATCAAAATATATATATATATATATGCCATTTTTATGATAAAGTCAATGACATATTTGTCTCGTATTATATTATTTAACACACATACATTTTAAGAAGCAATAAATATTTTTTGAAATAAAAACTTACATATTGTAACTTTTCTTTTACTTCTCAAAATGCCATTACATCTATAAAAATGATACGACCAACTGAATTTTCGATCTTTGTAATGGTGAACGTCACATAAAAAACTAGACTAAAAAATATTTCCACGAAAATAACACCAACAACCATAAGATAAATTCCTTTTGAACAATTTAAAATTTTCAAAAAATAATAAAAAAAAAACATCAAATTTGGTAAAAAAAAGTTGACGAAGCAAAATACAACATACAATTTTTGTATAAAAACATGAAATGAAGAACAAAACGATAACCAATTTCTTAGACCTTCGTTTTCAGAGTTCATATATTTATTGTCTGCGCCTTTTATATTATAGATAAATGTTATACTTTTTGTCATTGATTCAACAATTATTATTTATTCCTTATAAGGTAAATAAAATGAAAAGAATAAATATATTTTTATACTAATTATTATAAAAAAAACAAACCACAAATATTATATACTTCCTCTGTTTCATAATATAAGTCTTTTTAAAAGAAAGATTTTGTTTCATAATATAAGTCGTTCTCATTTTTCAATACAACATTCTTTACGCATATTCCATTTTCCACCAATAAAATAGTTGACCCTCTGCACAAGTTATCAACTTCACCAATCAAATTTATTTTTTTGGAGTCTTTCAAAGTCATTATTACTTTCCTTAATGTCCGTGAACGGTTTTAAAAAAAATCGAAATAACCCGGATTTATAAGGTAAAAAATTACCGAAACTTCACCATCGGTTAGATACCGAAAAATAATGCGGAATGAAAAAATAATTCGGAAAATTCCGACATCCTAAGCCAAAGTTACGGACTTGCAAGTGTGATGGTAAAAAAATCGTGAGTTATAAAATAAAGTCCTATTTTTCGGCGTTGGTTAAAAAATACCGAAACTTTACCATAGCGTTGTTTCTACCACGCGGTAAACTCTACAAAGCACTACGAATTTACTTCGAAAGGAGGTATTCAAATTGCAAGTTCATTAAATGACTTTTATTATGAAACAGATGGAGTAATATATATAGAAAAGCTTGAAACGTATTCAAATTGCAAGTTCATTAACGACCAACATGAAATAAAGAAACAAGGCAGAGACAAAGTTGTAACCGAAATTTGACTTTAGAACCTCGAGTTCTTCTGGCCCATTTCAACAATGCATGATTTCTTCCAATGATGCAGACCCAGATGTAGACTTCGAGCTACTCTATTCAAGAAATGCACTTGAGGGGCTTGGGTAATAGCGCTGGAGATCGGTATCATCAGAAAAAAAGTACTCATATTTGGGAATATAACTATCCGGTCCATGAGCTAAACACACATTAGGATACGTTCTGCAAATATACCTAAATTCAAGAGTTAAACCATTACAACCCTTTAAATCGAGAAACTCTAGAAGAGGACAACAAGAGAGGATCTTAAGAACTGTTTCAACTCCGATTTGATAGTTACGCATCTTGAGTTGTTTGAGATTGGACATGGTACTAGCAATAGCAATAGCTTCAGCCTCCATGCTATCGGCTACAGCAATAGCCCCATGGTACGTGTAATCAATTGCAAAATGTTGTAAAAACTTACAATGTTTACCAATAGCTTCAAGTCCACAATAGGTGATACCAACACACATAGTAAGATCAAGAACAGTTAAACTTGAAAACTTGTGGGCAAACTCAATCACAATCTTGTCGCTGATATTGCCTTTTACTACTTGTAATGTTTCAAGATGACTCGCACTAAGACAGAAGAGCAAAAAAACAAACCTGTTATGGTCGGCTAACAAAACAGCTTTCATGAGAAAGTAGCCAACTTACTGGTCGGCAATAAAGTAGAAACTGGTGTCTTCTTGCAGGTTACAAACACTAAGTTTTCGCAGTAAGCCATAACTTCTGGTGATCAATGTGCGAAGCAACCGATCAGGATTAGCCAAAGAAGGCAAGTTTATCTCTTGCCAACAATCAGGTCCGGCAACTGCTTTGTTCCATGATTTGCACACAAAACTCATAACACTTAGAATCTCTTCGGCTGTAAGACCTTTAGATATTTCTCCTAAAATTTCCGGGCTTAGTGGGTCCCAAGGCCGGGCATCACCCTCACCATCAGTTACTGCTATCCGTTTGAACATGAATAAAAAATCAATGACTAAAACAAAAATAATAATTGAATGGTAGTAAACAATAAATGACCTAAAACAAACTAAAATCAATTGTGCCAATACCATATTAAATAATATCAAATATTCATAGATAATGAATTTAAGAGAAAAATAGAAAATTAAGAGAACAAATCATAGCACAAACCAGTAGGGATAAGAGACATTCTTGAATTTGTATGTATAAGTGATGAAGGGTCACTAATTTATAGGCCAGAGAACATCTTATTTGAAACACACATCTAATCAATCGTATAGACGATTGAGCTGCCCAATAATTCAATTACGTGAGAATTTACATTCCCCGTAGTCCGTAGCTATAATACATAAATACATTGTTCAAATAGAACGTTACATTTTATTTGAAATAACAAGATTAGAGCGAGAGGGTCTTCTATTACCCAAAAATAAAACAAAAGTTGGTTTTGGTATAGGTAATTTAACTCGGTTGAAATAAATTCAACGCATGGACAAACAATTCTTTGGTTTTGGTATAGGTAATTTAACTCGGTTGAAATAAATTCAACGCATGGACAAACAATAGAATCCAAAATTTGTAAAGCTTATCAAATCCATTATCTCTAATACTAGTTTATCCATTCTAATTAATGAGAATGTTCGTGGCTATTTTAAACCCAAGAGGGGTTTGAGACAGGGGGTCAGTCTCTTTATCCCTCTTTATCTTGGGTGAGGAGGTCCTCACTAGAGAGATTTTAAATCTGTTTGAAAGAAATAAAAGTATGGATTATTTTTCTAGAACTGATATTTCTGTTCCTTGTCTTGCTTTCGCCGATGATGTTCTAATTTTCACAAACTGTAAAACTAATTCTATTAACAAGCTTTGTCAGTTCTTAGACAGGTACCAAGCTATCTTTGGTCAAACTATTAATAAGCTCAAAACTAAGCTGATTGTTTCCAAGAAGATTCAACCTAAATAATGTACTTAGTGTGGGGAATCACACTAGGTTTACTTCTAATTCTCTCCCTACTACTCATCTTAGTATTATTATTATTATTAATAATAACAATCTTGCCATGAACTATTATTTCATCATTGATAAAGTTGTATCTAAAATAAAATATTGGAATTGTAAGAATCTTACCTTTGGTGGCAGGCTCACTCTGATAAATTCTATTCTCATGACTATTCCTCTCTATTGCATTCAAAATTTTGTGGTTCCTAGCAGCATTCTCAAGAAGTTAGAGCTTATCTTTAATAAGTTCTTATGGCGTTCTAATTTTGATATCAATAGTGTGCACCGGTCAAAAATTTGCAGACCCTTCAATGAGGGGGGTCTAAATGTTAGATCCTTGGTTGATTTGCAGTTTATTTTCTCCCTTAAGCTCTGGTTAATCTACAGAAAAAAAGATAGTATTTGGTCAAGGGTTATGCTTAATATTTACAATAAGAATAAGAATCATTTAGCTCCCAATCATTTTAAAAAATCTACTATTACCTGGAAAAGGATGATCGCTATTAAGGAGATTGCTGAGCATAATATCAAGTGGAGCTTGGGAAAGGGTGCCATCAACCTATGGAGAGACTGTTGGCTCAATCAGTCTCCTTTTTATATCTTTTCAAGAATAGTTGGTTTTTGGAAGCCAATGTTAACTCCTTTTGGAGCTCTGATGGATGGAATATTGAGCAGCTCAAGGCCTTCTTACTTGCAGACAGAATTGACAACATTCAAAGTCTTAAGATAGATAGCAGAATGGATGATAAAGTGATATGGTCTATTTCTACTGACTGCAATTTCAGTACCAAGCTTACCTCGGACAAGTATAGACAGCATTATCCTAAGACTAGTCTTTTCAGCAAAATTTGGAATGGTATCACTCCAAGGAAGTTTTCCTTTCACATTTGGAAACTTAAAAAAAAGTTATTTCTACTGATAAGAACTTAGAAAATAGAAATCTCAGTTTGGATTCTAAGTGCCAGTTTTGCTCTTACTCAGAAGACTTAAATCACTTATTTGTTAGTTGTCAGTTTTCTTGGAAAATTTGGAATCATTACAAAATTCTGTTTAATGTTAAAATAGAGAGATATATATGGTACTTTCTCATGTCATTAGAACCTGGTTTTGGTTCTCAAGTGCGAAAGTACACATAACTCACTCTATCCCTACTATCATCTGTTACATGATTTGGAAAAACAGAAACAATGCCAAACATAATGGCAGTTCTGATTTTATTTCTCAAATCATCAACAAGATTGACTCTATTATCATAGGCCTTTCTATTTCTAACAAACTTAAATTCAACCACTAGTCTCAGGTTTCTAAAGCAAGTATAAGTTTAGGGTGTACCTTTGATGCCAGATGGAATGCTCCGGTGAAAGGAAGAGTGAAGTTAAATGTAGACGCTGCTTGCCTCAAGAACGGTGAATCAAACGGTGGTCTTCTTATTCGTAACAGTAAAGGCAATATCCTTCACTGCTCTCGTAACACATATGGCAAGATGTCTCACATTCTTGCTGAAGCCAGAGCATTGCTCGATGGCTTGTTGGTGTGTAAAAATGAAAATTGGAATCAAGTAGATGTAGAATCAGACTGTCTTCTGTTGATAAACATGTTGGCGACTGGCTCTTCCCCATGGTATCTCTCTCATATTCTCAATATTTGCAGAAGCTTGTTTTCCTCTTCGATGAATATCAAATTCATCTCGCGAAATCAGAACCAGGCGACTGATTTCTTAGCCAAGTGGACATTGAACTCTTCAAACAAGATAAGTTTTTCTAATCTAGCCACCCCTAACAAGCTTCTTGTCATCACTTTCCTTGAGAGTTTAGGCCTGGGTCACCTAAACTCGAACTAACTTTTGATTTTTGTAGAATCTCTGGAGAAAGCTGGATCTGTAAAGCTGGGGTTTTCCTCTTCTACTTGGAAGTCCTCCTGATGCTGCTATTGTTGGGATCTCCCTCCTAGTTCCCAGATGAGTCCTTTTCTTCATCCCGGTCTATAGACTGGTTTCATTTTGAAGAGTTTTTCTATGGTTTCTAGAGCTGTCTTTGTGAGTTCTTCAAGATCGAGACATGGTTGCTGCTTTTGCATGGATAACCTCTTCGCTCCTTGGTAATGTACTTGGTCAGAGGCATGTAAGTTTTTGGGAGAAAGCCTCCCTCTGATCCCTGAGACATAAATTTTTCCCTAGAAATTTACACACCTCTGATTCTTCGCATCTTCTGGAAATCGAGCTTCGCCTCCCTAAGGAAGATTTCTCTTTGAAAAATATTCAGTGAAAAGGACCCATGCAATACAGTTGCTCTTTTCGAATCAAAGCTCGGGGAGTTTTGGTACTTGGAGGATGAGTCTTGAATTCTTAGAAGCTTCGCTCTTCTCTAGGATTGTAGTCCGCTCTCTAATCTCAATTTTTTTTGTGTATTGTGAGGTGTTTGTGAGAAGAGAGTCCTTGAACTCTAGGGTTAGTAGTTCTCTATTTAGGGATTTTCTATCTGAGTAAATTTACTCCTTGCGAAAAGGTGCCTCTTCTTTTGTATTAAGGGCCAGGCTAGAAATGTTACACATTTTGATAGATCTCTCACCCTACTCCCTTATTTTTTCAAACTCAAAGTTGAAATTCCAAAATTGCCCTTCCTCTCTCTAGATTTTTACATTGATGTCATTTAGTCTCCAAATCGGCCGAAACACTTAAATCTATCCGATATTACACTAGATCTACAAGCATTGTACTAACATTTACTAATCTAAACCCATTAATTCGAAAAAATTAGTGTTTTTTACCCAAACCCATCAAACCCACTTCAAAAAATCTTGAATCGGAGTATCTATGGACAACGAAGAGATGGGCATTTCTCTGGAAGACTTATTGAACGAGGAGGAAGCTTACCGGATGGAGGTAAGAACCGAAACTCATTTTTTCGGATTTCAGGCCTGTAGCACGCTGTTCGTGCGATGAACAGCATCGTCATCGCACGAACAGCGGGCGACGGGCATGAATAACCGTCGCAGGCCCAAAATGAGACGGATACAAAAGAGCGTCTCATTTTGGGCTTGCGACGCTAGGCCAAAAATTTGGCCTAGTTTTTCAGACAGAAAGCATCTGTCGCAGGCCCAAAATGAGACGCTCTTTTGTATCCGTCTCATTTTGGGCCTGCGACGGCACTTGAGACATGTCTCATTTTGGGACTGCTACTGCAACTTGTATATATAAACTCATACTTTTCGATTGTATATTTTGAAGGAGGAACCTGCCCAGCCTCCATTTATGGATGTCGATTACAGTAAAATATTCAACACGGATATATTATTCACTAAAGACGAATTAGATGCTTTCGTGGAGATTGAATCAAAGAAGATCAAGTTTGTCACAATAAGAAAACTCTACGATAGTGGGAAATGGGGAAGGACTCCTAGGTTAGAGTACGTTTGCGAGCGATACGGTGTATACGTATCAAAGGCAAAGCCGGACACTTTGAAAAAGAGGAAGACATCGACGAAGAAATGTAATTGTCCGTTTGCGCTAAAAGGTCATCCGATCGACATACTAGCCATGAAATGGCGTTTGGAGGTGATAAACGGTACTCACAATCATGAACCCTACGTTCGCCTAGACGGTCATTCCCGCGCTTGTAGGCTAAAACTGGACGAAGAGGAACTAGTTCGTAGTTTGTCTCACCTAGGTTCGCGCCCTAGGGAGATATATAGTGGTTTGAAGCACCAATATCCAGAAAACATTTCGAACATGCGTGCAATCTACAATGTCCGCCAAAAACATCGGGACGCTGAACACGGGGGACAAACCCAAATGCAATATCTATTGACGAAGTTGAAGGAGAATGGATACTCGACGTGGGAGCGTTTGAAAGATGATACAAATGTGATCACTGACTTTTTCTTCGCACATCCTACTAGCATAGACTTATTACGTACATTCCCGAACGTGTTATTCATGGATTGTACGTACAAGACGACTAGGTATAAGATGCCGTTGTTAGAGGTTGTCGGTTTAACGTCCACTTCCATCACATTTACCGTTGCGTACGTATTTATGAGCGGAGAGAAGATTGGAAACTACGTATGGGCTTTGGAAACTCTTCGTGGTTTGATGATGGATAGCGTTTGCGCATTTCCATCCATTATTGTTACCGATAGGGAGTTAGCTCTCATGCGTGCGGTTGATAGAATTTTTCCCGGAACGCACCATTTGTTATGTACGTGGCACATTAGTAAGAACATTCTTGGGGCGGTTCGGAAGATATTGCACGATGAGAGTTACCAAAAGAATCTGGATACACTTAAGGAGATGTTCGCATCTAAACCGGAGTGTTTTGCGTACGTTATGGACTCGTGGATAACAAAATATTCTGACAAGTTCCTTGCGTACAAAACAAACACGATTAAGCATTATGGCCAAACAACTACAAATAGGTTAGTCTGTGTATCCTACTTTTCGTTGAGTTATTTTATTAAAGTTCAAATATGTTGATAATTTATTACTTGTACTATGTAGGGCGGAGGGTGCACACTCGTCCCTAAAAAAATATCTTGGGACGAATAAATGCAACTTTGAGACTTTTTGGGAAAAAGTTCATAACTTGTTAACGAAGCAGCATGCGGGTATCGTCGAATCATTCGAGCGAAGTAAGTTTAGATCAATTCCCGGCTTCGATGGTGTTTTGACCAAAAATCTTAAAGGTTATGTGTCACATGCGGGGCTAAAGATACTGACGGTTGCTATTGTACGTGCTTGGAATATAGGAGTAGATCTGGTTGCATGTGGAGGTTGTTTCCTTAGGAAAATGCATGGTTTACGGATTTGTAGTCCCTTTATATAGTGAAGTGAATTTAGGTGGGAATTTATTTTAGAGAATGAGAGGGAGTTTAAGAATTTAGAGAATGGGAGGGAGTTTTGATTTTTTTGAAAGAGCGGGATTTTTTGAATTTTCGAGAATGAGAGGGAGTTTAGAATTTAGAGAATGGGAGGGAGTTTTGATTTTTTAGAATGAGCGGGATTTTTTGAATTTTCGAGAACGAGAGGGAGTTTTTGAATTTTGAAAATGGGAGGGAGTTTTGATATTTTAGAATGAGCGGGATTTTTAGAATGTTCGAGAATGAGAGGGAGTTTTCGGGTTCTTACTTTACACATGTTACGTTTTCATTTGAATGTTTTTCTTACCGGTCCGTCTATAAATAGAAGCTTCATGCACATTAAATTGTAAATTAGTTGATAAATCAAGCTGAAAAATGGGTTCATGGACTGAGTTGGAAGATCAGTATCTGATGAGGGCATCAGTTGAAGTTGGTAATATGTACATTCTAGAGGGTGGTAAAAGGTACTGCGAGGCATTAGTATGCCAGATGTACTTACTGTAGGGAAGGGATGGTGTTCAGCCGCCTTACATTTCAAGGCGTGTTGATGAAGTGCAAGCTAGGTGGTCGGTCTTGGTCACATCCCGTCGACATCTAGTTTCTGGCCTCACCGAATTGGAACGTCGTATTGCGGGTAACCGGTTCAACTGTCAAGTGACGGATTATATAACAGAGGACCAGCTGGATACGGTCCGCTCTGACATTGTTGACATCCAGCTACAGAAAATCAGTGACTACAAAGATGCGAAAGAAGAAAGGAGGTGGATGAAATGGAACTGGCCTGATAGATAAGTATGAATGAGTGTGTGCTTTCATTTTAGTATGAGTACGTGTTTCATTTTAATTTTGCGTGTGTATTTCTGTTTGTGTGTGAGTTTCGAATTTAAGTATGAGTGTGTATTTCTGTTTGAGTGTGAGTTTCGAATTAAGTATGAGTGTGTATTTCTGTTTGAGTGTGAGTTTCAATTTAAGTATGAGTGTGTATTTCTGTTCGTTAATGTGAGTTTCAATTTAAGTATGAGTGTGTATTTATGTTTGAGTTTGAGTTTCAATTTAAGTATGAGTTTCAATTTAAGTATGAGTGTGTCTCATTTTAATTTTGACTGTGTATTTCTGTTTCATTATAATGTTGAGTGTGTATATCATTAGAATGTAATCGAACCGATAAACATGATAAATTCAAAGCAAGCATACAATAAATTAAAATACAAAAATTAAAAGCAGTCATACAATTAACCGATTACAAAAATACAGTGTTGATGTCCAAAAATCTAACAAAGTTATGCTGAGAGTAATAATCAATGCCGTCGGTACCTCTCAGCGATCCTACAGATCTGAAGGGCAGTCTCTAGAAGATAAGGGTGATCCATAGTAGGTAGCGATGGAGCAAACCTAGCAATCTGCTCGTATCCTGAATAATCAGCACCACCCTGCGGCTCCAACCGAGGACCTCTCTCCGGCGCAGGACGACTGACGATGTACCATAGCCTCTTCCTCGCCCAAACGTAGTACATCGGGTCAGCACTCGGTCCACTACCACGGTATGCCGTGCCAAAAGGAGTGAACACGTGGTTTTGCCATGTCTGCCACAAGTGATCGTCCCATTTTAAGTCTGTGACCATCTTCTTCCCTGCTTTTTTCGACTTAGGAGGGCGTATATCCTTAGGAATCAGCTGTACATACCCCATCTGTCGAACGACACGGTCTGGGTAGTACGACACAACCATGTCGAACGAACGAAGGGTCAACTCAACATAAGTCAGCTGCTCGCACGGAAAGTGGTCCTGTAAATGTATGAAGGGGAGGAACATAACCTGTAAATAAAAAAAATTAACAACTTAGCCCATTTATATTATTAAAAGTACTCATAATTAAAATAATTAAAATAATTAAAATGAACGAATATGACTTACATTTTCCTCGGTGCAAGTCGCCAGTGCGTGTCTCATCTGCATGCGCACCTCGTGGGAGACACCAATCTTCTGCGGCGCATGTCGGCACATATGAGGCATGGATACGTCGTAACCGGGAAAAAGTGGAGCTCGAAGCTGAACAAAGTGTGCAAAAATCCACGACTCGAGCAACGCTAGAAACCCGCAAATGCCTCCCGTACCATGGAGAGATCCCTGACTAAGGGCGTGGTAAAGCTGTGCTAAAACCAACTCACCCCAGTTGTACATATGCATACTCTGGTACTGGTTCACGAACTGGAGGTAATCTAATGGAATGCTATTGCCGGTTTTGTTCGCACATATAGTGGTACCTAACAAATATAGTATGTAGGCACGGGTGGCATGATCTAAACCCTCATCAGTGATCCTCCTATCACTATACTGAGAACTACTAAAAGTACTCCGCAACCACCCTAGGTTCACACTACTAGCATTCCTAAGGTTTTTACTCAGCTCTGATTGTCGCACACCTAGCAAGGCAGCATAAGTACCAAGCCTCTCAACGTCAGAGTCAAAGGGTAGAGCTTCAAAGGACCTACCTACAACCGGTAGTCCAGTGATGACGTGGACATCGTCCAACGTGACTGTCATCTCCCCGAACGAGAAATGGAAAGAAGAAGTCTCCTCATGCCACCGCTCTAAGAATGCCTCCACCAAATGGAGGTTCGTATGCCAGCGGGTAAGTGCATCGACGAGTGGACCAAATATAGTCTCCATCACCCTTGCCCGTACCCTGCTCTGCTTTGTAATGTCCCATCTCCGGAGACTGTCAAACATAGCGAAGCATCGAAGGGTGACCCTATCCTGCAATATATATAAAATATGAATGAGTAAAATAATAATAATTATAAACATGTGTATCGAACACGTAAGAAAGTGATAAAACATTATAAAGGTGTAGCACTTACATCTCCGTGATAGACGCTATAAGCCTCGTGCAGGGTGTAATCCGGGAAAAGTGCCGGAACATGCGACAGCACGGAATAAAAATCAAGATCCTCACCCTCAGGTGAGTGGGATGCTGCCTCTGGCGCATGAGGTGCATCGGCCTCCGTATAGTCCGGTACATGAGATGCATCAGCCTCCATATACTCTGGTGCATCCACGTCGTCATCGTACTCATCGTCAGGGGGATGCGACGTGGAAGCTGCCCCTGTGGTACCATCAGCAGGAGTAGGAATATAATCACCGTGACGACGGAGACGTCGTCTACTTCGTGTACCGGGAACATGTTCCTCGCTGGGAGCAGCCTCCTCGGCCTCGGGCCGCGCTCTAGCCGCCGCTGCTGCCTCCTCCTCCGCCCTAAGTTTCTTGAACGGATTTTTTGCTTTAATCTTGTATCGTCCCATCCTGTAAACACAACGCAAAAAAATGTGTATTAGTCGCAAAACAACAAATAAATAAATAAATAAAAACAACTTTGGGCCTCGTCGCAGGCCCAAAATGAGACTTCATTTGGGCTTCGTCGCAGGCCCAAAATGAGACGACATTTGGGCCTCGTCTCATTTTGGGCCTGCGATGAAGCCCCATATTCATCGCGAATCAGGGCTGCGATGAAGACGAATCTGGTAGCACGCTGTTCGTGCTACCAGCAGCAAACACGAGGAAAAAACTCAACACCACCAAATAACCCTCATTTCTAACAAAATCAAGCACCAAAACATAGATCCTATCAATACTAACAACAATACAACACTAATCTAACAAAACAACACCTAAAATCATACAAAAATCGAACTTTTGAAATCGAAACCAAAAAAACTAAAAAACCTAGATTCGACAGTTTAGACCGAATGAAATCAAAAACAAATTACACCATGATGTTTGTATCGTTTACCTTTAACTTTTCTTCACTTCAGATTCTTCAAAAATCGAGTTTTTGAAATGGATGCTCCGGGTGCTTGAGAGGTTTCTAGAGAGAGAGAGAGAGAGAGGAAAAAAGTGGTGAGAGATCTATCAAACGTTTTTATAGCTAGGTTTTCTGAAAAGGGTAAAATGGTCAAAATTTAGGTGCGAGATCTATCAATTAGGTATAAGATCTATAAAAATGTGTATTATTTCTAGCCTGGCCCTTTGTATTTTCTTAATTTGTTTAATAAAGTTTTGATTGCTTAAAATATAGCATCCATAATTTGATGTAAAAAATACTTTTATTTTGGGGGTTTGAGTTACTTTCGGTGAATTTCAGTTTTATTTTACAATTTTAATTATTTTATCAGTTCTCGCTTATAAACACTTTGTAGTGGAACATATAAAAAGCTTTTTTCATCTCCACGGAAACTTCAAGAATCTCCATAATTCATGATTTCTTTTTTCGTTATTTGAATCTTTTATCTTCAGTTTTGATTTTTGATTTTTGATTTTTTGTGTTATTACATCGAGTTTCTCTCATCCTTTCTGGTGGTTCTTCTTTGTTTGAGTTCTATTTGAATGACTAATTTCAGCAATAATGGTTTATAACATATGATTTTTCTGATCTTCCCTCTATTAATATTCACCTACGTATCAGAAAAGAGAAGAACATTCTTATCCACATTTAAGGCTGTCAAATCTTATTCTTAAATGTTAAATAAAATTGACACTCAAATGGATTTCAAACCAATCAATATAATCGAGAAAACACACCACATCTTGATTCCAGTATGATCAAAAGGCTAAAAACCAGCTAACCATAGATTCTAAGCATACTCTAAAAGGTAAAATTTATAATAAGCTTCCTAAAAGGAAACTCCTCATTGATTTCTTGAATACATTTAAATTCAAAGCATAGTACATTACTTCAAAAAGGTATTCGACACATATCCTTATTGAATTCGACGATATAGAGGACATACACAAAATCTGGACAAGAACTGTATGAACTATATGCGATTTTTCAATGAGGCTATTAAAATGGAAAACATATTTCAATACAAGCTATGAATGCCCTGCAACACCAATCTGGATTAGAATTGAACAAGTTCCAGAATACCTTTACAATGAAAATATAATGAAAAATATAACATCATCCATTGTTAATTCATTAAAGATTATCATCCCGGAAAAAAATAGAGCTTATTTCAATGCATGTTATGCATGGATAGAAATGGATGTTTCAAAGAAGATTCACCACCACATTTTGGTTGGTTTTGGGGACAACCACCACTATTCGGTTAACGGTACTTAAAAAAATTTACCAAAATACTGCTTGACCACTTGGGTCATAACAAGGAAATGTGGAAGAAAGAAACTGTCAACACTTTTTACAAAGAAGATTTATTTGAAAGTATAGCCTAAATCTATCAACGGTGACAATCAAAGCAATAAAAACTCCAAAATCAGAGTAACAAGCCATCATAAAGTTGATCAACAAAGAATCAAATCTATTGTCATCTTTTCTGATCAAAGAAGGGTGAGGAAGTGCTAAATAATAATCTCAAAGATAATTTGTCCATAGATAAACATCATGAAATAAATATTGTTAAAGATACCACTATCAGTTATTAATCTAATCAGCATCAATATACCACTATCACTTTCATATCTTCTATAAACTATATTAAATCTATGATCTGTAGTTTTGACTGAGGTACAAATTTTAAACCTAAGCACTGGATTAATGATATTAACGATGTTATTAAAATAGGTTGTATATTTTTCATTAAATCAAAAAGGAATCCTACATAGGTCTACTCCTAATCCTAGCAATCTTAAGATGAACACTAACTGTTCCAGTCTTAGAATTGGAGACTCCATTGGTACGGTAATTATTAGAGACAACTTATGAGATATAGTTCATAGAACCATCAACTTATACGTGAAACTTTCTCCAATCATGGTTGAATCCTGGTCATTACTTGACGACCTCATTATGTGCAAAAAAATGATTGGACAAATGTCGATGTTGAATCAGACTCATTAGTTCTAGTTAATCTCCTAGCTAATACAGGAATTTCCTGACTAGTATTTCTAGATTGTAGAACCACTATATTAGGATTTCATGCGATCCTCATTACCTGACGATCCTTTTGTTCTGAAAAAGGTTTCCTCATCCGTTGAACCTTAACGCATCTGCTGATTAGTAATTATTAGCAACCTTTGTTTTTAATTGGATTTCGATAAGCTCAAGTTTTTTGAGTAAAGTACTGGAAAGAAGTAATCTCGAAGAGGAAATCAAGCTCTGAAGAAAATGAGTTCAAGAGCAAATTAGAATTTTCAATTTCATATTTTTATTTTAGCGCTATTATTTTGGCACCTATCTTTTTACCAATTTTTTGTATGTCATTGTCTCTGTCTCTAATAAAAAGTTCTATTTTCATTAAAAAAAGTCTCTAATAGTTTTTAGATTTTAATTTGTACGATAATTATGTTTTATTCTTTAAAAACTATTAAATTGATCATTCGATTTTAATTTATATTATGGCGGGTCTTCCAAATATTTGTTATCTGAGTACGTTCCAGTATATGTTTATGTCTATGTGTTATGTGAGTTTTTTTACAAGTAAAAATGTGACCTTTTTCGATTGTGAAATATTCTGTAACGAATTAGGTAATTTTTTAGTTAAGAGATTTGAGAAGAGTTATTACATTTTTAAAAGAAAAAATTTGTATTATATTTTGATTCACATAAAAGAATTTTTAATTGTTGCTATATCAAATTTTATAGATTAATAAATTATTTTTTGCATTTGGAGTTTGCCATCAGCTCGACATGGATTGTTAGTTGCTCTATTTCCATTAATGTCATAAGATTTCCAACTGAGTTTATCCTATATATAGTTTGACAAACAATCAGATACGATGTTAGTCTATTATTTAGTGAAACAACTATATCATATTCTATTAATCATGCTTTAAGTAACATATTTCTAGACATTCTAGAAATGTTATAGCCCAACTAAATTAAGGATTTGATTACTTATAAAATAGTGTTTGATCTTGCATTTAAGGGTCAAACGAGCAAGACAGTAAACTACTTGATTATGACTTCAAGAAACATTATTAATAGTTATAATATAAAGTGTATTTTATCTATGATTACTTTAGAAGTTATAGTTTGGTTATCAATTTTTGTTTTATTTCTCTAGTGCTAGATAGTCCAACAAGTTATAAAAGGAATCATTGTTCTAATGTGAATGGTTTTGTTCGTTGACCAGAACCAACACCTAACTAGATGGTGTATTATCATGTATCTATCTACCAATGTTTAGAAAAAATAGACCGACTAATTGAGACCACACAGACCAAGCCATAAAGCAGTTTACAAAAACATGATTAATTGTTTCCATGTTATAGCAAAATTATCATTTTATAGTCTATATTAAAGTTTATAAGGTTATTATCCAAAGATATCAAACCTTTCATTAGCTTCCGAATTATGAATGATAACCTGGTTGGAACTGATATTCCAAATCCTATAAAAAGGTTAGAAGGATTACTTTTATACCTTAATTTGTTCGAAGTTAATTTATTATTGAAGTTATCTAAATTATATAATGACCACAATATTTTTTTTATTGATCATTGTGAATTGAAAAATTTAGAATCAAGTTAACATTTGAAAGATTAATTATTTGATTTAGCTTAGTTAAGTCTCGTGTTCCATCAGATTAGTAGTCTCTCGCTCTTTATTATTACACCAATCAGTGTTACTCTCACTTATCATGTTGATTAATTATTTATCTCTAAAACATTTATCCAACCAACATTCCATATTATATGACCTAGTATCCAAAAAATATACAGTTCTATAGTGTCTATTATAGAGAGTAATCTCTTCCAAGTTTTAGATCACTTTGTGTTTGATTTAAGTAGGGGGTGAGTTATATTGCAATAAACAGATTACATATATTTATCCCAAATAGTTTTGTTTTCTCTAAATTTAAACCATGATCTGTTTGTGAAAGTATCCTAAAGATCTGTAGTCTTCCTAATGTTCAACCCACATTCCTTATAGGGCTTTGAGTTCCATTTAGTCTAAAGAATTTCATGAGAATATTCTATAGATACTCAAAGAAATCTCGGTAATGAGTCTTTCAGTTATGTTTATAAAAAAACTTATGGAGATTGAAGCATTGAATATGGTATTATGGAATTGTTATTACTATTGATCGAATCAGTACTAATCTACCTCCAAATGATAGGTATTTACAATCCCAATCATGTATTTTGGTTTTTATTTTATTTAGTAAGTCATCATATAAACTAGATTTGTTATTATTATGAACGGAAACTCAAAAAATTTTCATGGGAAGAGTTTTTATTTTGAAACCAATGACTCTTTTCAGGTTATTTAACATTATCTCGCTTATTTTGTTTGAGAAATTAGACTTAAGTGTTCCATGTTGATGGATTGGCCAAATATGTCTTGATAAAAGTCGAGGAATGTATCCACTTTGTTAATGTTGTGTATTGAACCATTTTTGAAGATGATAAAGTCCTCTACAAATACAAGGAAATTTGGAACCATTTCATTTGTTGTTTGAGTTTCATTGATGGATTTAGACTGAATAACTGATTAATACCTTAAATGAGGTATTTGTTAGCCATTATGAATAGGCTGGAGAGATCAGATCCCCCAGCTTGATTCCACTTAGGCCTTCTAAGTAACCTTTTAGTTCACCATTTATAATTATGGAGAAGAAAATAGGTTTAATGCCTTCACTTATAAGATTTATGAAATTTCTGTGAAAACCAAAGGCTTTCGTGACATTAAATATAAAGCTATACGATATTTTATCAAACGCTTTTATCATGTCAATTTTTAATCGAATGTTACCACTCATTGAGTTTTTGTTTAAGTCATAAATGATTTCTTGAGATATGATGATGTGTTCATAGATATTTCTTCCATAAACAGACCTTCCTTGTTCTTCATATACTATTTTAAGGAGAATGTTATTAAATCAGTCATTTAATATTCAAAATAGGATTTTACTGAAAATAAAACAAAGACTAATAGATCTATAACATTTCCACTGTTTTGGGCTTTTGGGTTGGGAACTAAGCAAATAGAAGTTGAAAGTATACCATTTGGAGCAGGTTTACCCTTGAAGTAGTCAATCACATCTAGTTGTAAGTGTTTTTGAATTATGGGCCACCAAGTTTGAAAAAATGGTTGCATTGATCATATTCTTTTTTCTGTCTTTTCTTAACAAAGTTATGAAAAAGAAGTATTTGTATCACCCTATTTTATCCAATTTATACTGATGTTTAGTTCCCAATATGCTTATTCTCTTGCTAAGAGAAGAAAATATTTGGCATTAGCCTTTGAAAGATTAACTTTATTCTTCGAATTTTGAATTTCTTAAAAATTATTTACGAAATAAGCTACTTCATCCTCACATTTGGCAATCTCATTATAAAGCTTTCCTTATTCCAATTTCTAAGTATAACTTTGAGCCTTTTTAGCTTTTTTCAAAATATAAATAAAGACTATCTAGTTAATGGAGAGTTCCAAGATTTAAATATTGTTTGGTTGAAGTGTAGGTGTAGCTTCCCTATATTTAGAAACTTAAAAAAAAGGTTTTGGTTTGAAAAAATTATTAATTAATGAAATACATAGAGGGGTATGATCTGAACAACTTTATGCTTAGTGTTTTACCTGAATACTTTCAAACTAGTTCCTCATATTTTAATTAACTAAACCTCTATTTAATATTTTCTAGTTTCTTTTGTTGGTCTAGTAAATGTGGTGTCAATGCATCCCGCACCCTATAAGGAGAAGTTTAAAATTATATTATTGAAGACATCGTGGCTTCTTAAACATAATATTGAACAATAATGGCTCGGTTAGCGGTTCCATCTTAAAAAACAAAACTGATAAGGAACCGAAACAATAAAACCAGTTTGCGGTTCAATCTTAAAAAACCGAAACCAATAAGAAACCGAAAAAACCCGGTTCGGAACCAAACCGATAAAACTAATAAACCGGTGGAACCGATTAGGAACTGGATATATAAAACCTATAAACCGATAGAACTGATAAGGAACCGAACCGATTAAATCGATAAATCGGTGGAACTGATAAAGAATCGAACCAATAAACCGTTAAAACCGATTATTTTATTATTATTATTATTTATTCTTTATACATTATATTTCCAAAATTAATAGTTAATTATTAAGTTTTTAATAAAAATCAAAGATTAATTTCTAAACTTTAATTTTTATGTTATTTGTTTAAGTTAAATAATTAAGAATTATTTTTTAATAATTTTTTAAATGGATCAGACCGGACCAATAACGGACCGAACCGAAACCAAACTGAATTGAAACGAACCAAAACGGGACCCAACTGAACTCAGACCGAACCGGAACCAAAAAGAAACTGAATCGGAACGAACCTAACTGATTCTAAACTTTAATTTTTATGTTATTTGGTTAAGTTTTAAGTGGATGAGTTGCCCATGGTTGCAAACTACATCAAATTTAAAAGAAACTCTCTGTATAATCCAAATTTTATTTGTTATATTTGGTATTTCAAGACTGAAGTCAAGAGTTTTTAAGGTTGTTTGAAGTTTTTTTCCAGCTACCAATGGTTCTTGTAAGGTAATAAAATGTATTTTCCAACTTTTAGAATTTATTTAAGTCTTTTAATTGTGAATTTGTTTTCTACTCCTCTAACATTCCATTTTAATATTTTAATTGTTATTTAAATCTAGAAGAAGAAGGTCTGTTAGATCTTTTAAAGGTCATTGGTTTATTATTTAAGACAACTTTAATAATATTAGATTTTTCCTTACTTGACTTATTTGTAACAACTTAAATGAACTTTTTATCGTGTTAGGATGATCATTTGTTAGAAAAACCGGTAAAGTATCAGTTAATGTAGGTTTTGGAGAAATGTCAGACTGATCATCCTCGGATGAATTATTGATGAAATTGTATATATTCCCAAGCTCTATTAAATGAAGAGCTTTTATAGTTTATGGGTTTAACTCGTCGATAATTATTGAGGTGTTAGGAGGTTGAGAAATTATAATATGGTTTTCCTCTTTCTATTTATGTGATGTTGAATTCATTGATGATTTTGAAAAATCATTTAAGTTGACATAATTATTTCCTCCTAAAAATTATGAATTATTTTCCTTTGTATCAGTGATTATTAATAATTTTACTTTTGGATTGTCAAGCTATGTATTTTTTAGATATATATTTTTAATTGGTTCCAATTTGTCTCAAATTTGAATCATCATTCAAGTCTTGTGTAGATTTTTTGTTTTTAGATTTGTTACGTTATCTTTCATTATGACCAAGATGATGACAACCCATACAATATAATAGATAGTCTTCATATATAATATTTAACGTAAATACACCTTGACCTCCAAAGTCTATCCAGATTGTATTGCTGAGAGGCTTGAATATACATCTAACTCTATCCAAGTCTGACAGTAGTTGTGTCTAGCGCTATTTCTAGTTGGGATCCAAATATTTAATGGCGTACCTATATTTTTTGCTAGAATACTAATTGTATTGGAATTATACAAGAATTCAGGAACTCTTGGAAATATAACCTACATTGGGTTACATGTGATTATATTAAAGGGTTGAAATGAGGTTCTCATTTTATGAACTTAAATATGTTAAGTGTTTTAAGTCTTCCATTCAATAGTTGAACTCTTTTGTATTCCTCGGTATCTCAATTGTGGATAAATTTGCAAGTTGTATTCTATCTTCTTCAATTATACTTTTACTTACCATGTAGCTCCCGAAGTAGCCAAACTTTACGCTAAAAATACACTATTATAGATTTAACTTAAGATTCACTCGTCTAAGTTTGGCGAATGTCTTAATTAAGTCTACTATGTTATCTTCTTTACAAAGGCTTGTTACCAATGTATCATTAATGTATGTGTTATATTATTACCCAATTTTGTTGCGATGATCTTGTTCACTAGCATTTGATAAGTAGATCTAGAATTCCTCAGTCCAAAGGGTATTAGTTTATAGCAATGTAGACCTCTTTCAGTGATAAATGTAATGTGTTTGGAATCCTCCTCGTGTATATATATTTGATTATATCATGCAAACACATTTATAAAGGGTATCATTTTATTTTTGGATGGTGCATCTACAAGCTAGCCAATCCTCAATAATGGAAAAGGGTCTTTCATATATGTTTTGTTTAACTTCAGAAGTCCACTCACATCATGCACTTGTTATTCATTTTGTTGATCAAAAGAGAAATAGTTGTTCAAATTGGATATAGAAATCTTGTATGTGTCATACAACTTTACTTTATCAATGATCGTCTCTTTGTTTTATTGGGAGTAAGATATTTTTTTTATATGATAGGAGAAAAGTTGTTGATACATAACTAGCGGTAGATGAATTTTGTTGGGACTCGAGTTACGTTATGGGTACTCCATGAAAATATATCCAAATTATTTCTAATGTTTTTAAATAATTTTATACTTGATACCGATTGAGATATTTAGGCTGATCTTTAAGATATTTCCAACTTATACTACTAAATCTAATCCATAATTCCCATACCTGCACCAGTCGAGGGATTTCTCTAAGGTCATTCAATCCTTCCAAGATGACCCTTTATTATTCTGGTTTAAATCATTTAAGTGTCAAAGATACTACATAGCATTCCCTCAATATTTTTTAGTTTCCTCTTGTCACAACCACTTTGTTGTTTTCGGGTATCTTAAGCCACTAATGAATAATATATATTATACTGTGCATCTGATCAAGCCAAGACCGCCCTAATATAATCTTGTCAGATGTTGGTCCATCTACCATTATGAATAGAAATTGTACCTTCTTTTTATATTCGTGAATTCTGAGATAAACATCTAGAGTTGGCTCCCCTAAGACACCCACATTTGCTCAGGTAAAGCCAATAAAGATTCTTTGAGTTAGAGTCAGCAATATGTCTCCTCTCTTATCTCATGTGTGCTTATATAAATAATGCTTACCCAAATACCATTATATATCATCACTATCTTGATCTCTACTCTAACCACCTCCAATATTATTAATATCGTATCAATGTGTGAGGACACCACTCCTTTTAAATCATCATCGGAGAATGATAGCATCATATATTTATTTGCGTGTAAATGTCGGGCATTTGTCCTTGACGCACATTCTCTATTTCTATAACATACCTTATTTTTTACTTTTTGGAGATTCTGGGGTATGGGTGTCCTCCAAAAATATTCTTATATGGTATTGGGTATTCTTCATATTTCGTTTCCTTGTCTAATATGATAGCAATCATATTCATAGCTCTTTATTATTTACTTGGGGCCAAAGGTTTTTTATATGTTCCTGGAACTTTACCTCAAATCATTTTTTTAACAAACTCACTCAATTTTATTTTATCAACTAAACTTTTGACTTGATCCTATAAATCCAAAAAATATCTAGTAAAATGACAAGTATCAGAATGGAACTTATAATAATAATTAAGTCTTTGTGCTCCCTTTCTCTATTTAGTTTCCCATGCTGGTTATACGTGTGGTATCTTTTGTCTTTTCATAGATTTCTCTCAAAATTTATGTCAGCCTTATGAATGGTTCTCTCGGGGAATAGTCAATTATCTGGCTATTGATGGTGTCTTTGCTATTTTTAGAATTCCTCTTTTAACCTTAAGCCAGATTAGTTTGTGGTCTAGCCAAATTTGAAGCACCATTGTTCGTTGGTGTATCGTTATTTGTATTTATGTGGGTTTTTTTATGTTTTCTTGCTAACCGAAAGGCATGTGGACGGAGTTTCATTTTTCATTTTTCATTCGTTAACTTTTTCTAAAAAGACAATACAAAAAACAAAATTAAAAAATTATTTATAAT
The DNA here is from genome assembly GCA_036936605.1 of Limnanthes douglasii subsp. nivea. NCBI lineage: Eukaryota > Viridiplantae > Streptophyta > Magnoliopsida > Brassicales > Limnanthaceae > Limnanthes > Limnanthes douglasii. The sequence goes on from JAUPFV010000003.1 coordinate 170,859,282, forward strand.
CAACTTAATTTTATAAACCTTTAAAGTATTTTTAGATTTATAGATTATCCAAACAAGATACTATAATAGGTATTACAATATAAGTTTTAAGTTAAAAAAATTATACGATTTTTGCCACAATTTGATAAGAAATTCTTCAATAATAATAATAATGTGTGATTTCTTAAATTTAAAGGTATTCAAACATGGACATGTCTATTTTTTCACAATTACAAATATGTGAATTTTTACACTTGTAAAACGGTTTATGATCATTATCTTTTTTTATATATATCTTTGAATGATTTTCACAAATAGAAATACATCTATTTTGGCAAATACCAAATGTTTAATGCGTATTGGTGTGTGTTATATGAGACAATAGAAATAGAAATATTGTCAAGAATATAAATACGTTGATTTTCTCAATTAAATGATTTGTGAGCATTAGTTGTCCTGTATGTTGTTTAAGAGTTTTTTAAAGTAAAAATGTATTGATTTTATCAATATGAAACAAAATAGATTAGTATATTTAGATACTTCTATGTGTTTTAGGGAAAAATTGTTAAAATTATATGTGATGGACATATAGAAACAATAAGAAAAAGTATTTATTATATCATATTTAATGCAGTATTTGGATTTAAAACCATGGTTAGTCACTAGAATTGGTCACATGTGTCAAAACGTTCATTAATGTTCTCCATATATTAAACTAGTCACTTTTGTTGGCATCATGTTTTATCCGTTGTCACTGACACATGGAATTAACCTGAATGTGGCACGTGTCATCCAAACCGACCTTTTTTTTTTTTGTAATTTTGTTTACTTTCAAATCTAAAATATCCATTTTCTTATTTTTTTAATATTTAATTTTACATTAATTAATTTTACTATTTAGCTTAAATATTTACCATATAATTTTTATTAAGTTACCATATATATTAACTTTAAGTTACCGTTTACTTTTTCTTTTCTACATTTGACCCAAATTACTTTAACCTTAACAAAGCCGGGTAAACCCATTTAAATAAACACAACCCGATTTTGTTAAAACCTGCTTTCTAGCCTCATTCAAACCTAAATTTAACGCATTTTCATCATCTTTCTAATTTAACCTGTTCATCTTCCTTCCTAGTTTCTAGCACAATTGGAACTCACTTAAACTTCTTCCATGTTACGTAAAATTTTGAAAAATATCACCAAAACAACAACAAAATATTACAAATAAGATAAAAGATTTTTTTTAGAGGGAACCCGCAGCCGCTACTTAAAGTGCAGTGAGTGCGCACAGGATGAACCCTCAATTTGAGGCGATAGTCTGCAAACCAACGCAGAAAGTAAACCACACAATATGACAGACTCACCAAAACAACAACAAAATATTACAAATAAGATAAAAGATTTTTTTTTAGGAGGAAACCCGCAGCCGCTACTCAAAGTGCAGTGAGTGCGCACAGGGTAAACCATCAGTTTGAGGCGATAGCCTGCAAACCAACGCAGAAAGCAAACCACACAATATGACAGGCTCGGTCGAAAAAGCGTATGTAGAGAGACTCGAATTCACGACCTTTAGTCATGAGCATACCTTACTCGACCAACTCGGCTACCACTTGGGTATATATGCATTTAAAAGTATTTTAAAATTTAAAATTTAAAATTGTATGAATTAAATTATTTACCAGTACCTGAACCTAATAAAACAAAAATAATATTAAAAAACTAATATATTAATTAAAAATTAAATATCTATAAATTTAGTTTTTATATCCATAAATAGAAATCAGAACTACATTTAAGAGTGAATATTTAAAAGATAAAACTCACAAGCAAGGTAAAATTAAGAAAGGGTTTATAGTTAGAAAAAAAGATACGCTCAATAGATTTTACAGTTTTAGAAATAAAATATTCTATTTGTAATCAAATTTTATTTAGTTACATAATTTTAATAAGTTCACATGGATACCTACCCTGCAACATTGACCATATAGCTAATCGCTCGTTATTCAAATAGTTTCTCATTTGTTTAGAAGTTCAAAAATTATCCAGCAATTTAGTAATTAACTCGTGATGACATGATGTATGAGAAAACAAAGTTATCAAATTATACATGTTGGTTACATGTGTCCTCTAACCAAAGGCTAGTAAAACTTAGTAATTAGCTGAGTCACAGCTAAGGGCTTCAATTGGGTTGGAAACTATGTTCAAAGAATATGAGGAAAATAAGTTTTCAAATTGGAAAGGGAAAATGGACATGTTAAACTAGGGAAAGACCAGGAATATATGTTAAATAGGATTTTAAATTGGATTGGAAAATAAGTTTAAACGAGCTAGATTTTTTTTTTATTTAAATAGGTTGATCCGGTTTTGTTAGGATTAATAATAAAAAATCTAAAGTAAATTATAATTTCGATAAGACAAATTGTAATTTAGTAAAAAGGAATGGTAAATATTTAAAATAGATAGTAAAAATGGATAAAATAAAAATAAATAATAAAAACATTAGGAAGAAGAGTTTTCAAGGGATGAGACTATACCTTCCGGGCAAAGTATACCCTTGTAAGAACGAGGTAAATTATGTAAAATGCAATACGGCTATCGAACATTTAAGAAAATTATAACTCGCATGCACATTATATCACCATCAAAGGCTATGTGAGCTCAATAAGTAATAAGATGATAATTTAACTAGAAATAATATGGTCGGCCTGTATAAATGAAGCCAACTGAGCCTAAACACGGTAACCGAACGCCACCCTGGGAGACGATTGTAACAGTTACAAGGAGCAAAAGTGTAACTCCATTATCGATGCTATTAAGAGGATGTGGTGTTTAACCTTTAAACGTTACATGCACGATGTAAATAATAAATACAAGGTTAAATAGTGGTAAAGTGGAAATGATCATGCGATGTATAAATATGCCAAAAACCTTAGAGAAGTGAATGATCTTTTTTGAATAGAAAAATAATATTTTATTATCGCAAACTATTTTATTCCTCCATCTTTCATTTATCATCATACTTTTATAAATTTCGTTATCAGATTTAGCAATATTTGTGGGATGATGAAGTAAAATGTCAATCAAACACCAAATAAGTTTTTTTTTTTTTTAAAAGGCTAAAAACATAATAAATAATCAAGAGAATAATATATTTGACCAATTATCCTTCTTTTACACTCAGGTCCTCTCTTATATATATTAGTCATAAAAACTATTCATCTATCCAAATTAACTTCATACCCGTTACATATTTGAGATAATAAATGGATAGTAATATTTTTAAGGTTTTTTAGTAACTTATTAGTCATCATAAATGTCTTTTATAAAGATAACGTGTTGAAGATGAGGTGGTGAATCAGAGGTCTTAAAAATGAGGTGTTGAAGGGGTAATGGGGGGGGGGGGGGGGGTTGTAGGTGGGGCTGACCGAGCCGGGTATGACTGGTCGAGCTGAGCGTCACTAACTGAACCCCCTTGAATTTGAGGTCCTGAATGTGAGGCTGACTGAGTTGGGATGACCAACCGGGCTGAGCATCTCTAACCGACCAGGTCCCGAACACGAGGTACTGAAGGGAGGGGTTGCTGCAAGTGAGGCTGAACGAGCTGGGTAAGACTGGCTGAGCTGAGCATGACTAACTAAGCTTCTTGAAGATAAGGTGTTGAAGGTGAGGTTCAAATGAGCTGGGCATAACCGACCATGTTGAGTATAATTAACCGATCATGCCCTAAAGATGAGGTGTTGAAGATAATATGCTGAAAGAAGGGCTACAGTAGGTGAGGGCCGAGCTGAGCATCACTAGCGAGCTTATCGAAGATGAGGTACTAAAGGTGAGGCTAACGGAGTTGGGCATGACCGAGTGGGTTGAGGATGACTAACCAATTTGAGCATCACTAACCGAGTTGAGCATGACTGACCGAGCTGTGTCTCGAGTTCTATTTATCTTCGAGTATTATACCTTCATAATGGAGTGATAACTAACAATTTTACGTTGGAACTAGGCCAGAGAACAAAAAGGAAGCTTAAGAGACTCAACAATAATGAGGCAATCAAGCAAACATCCAAGGAGTCGTGGAGAATTCAAATGGAAATGGTGACCAGTCCTAAGTCAACCAAGAGATTGCGGTTGGAGTTGGCGACTAGTCCTAAATAAATACTACGGGCGCAACCGTTCGCGTAGGCACTGCCGGCGTACCAGCCCAATATGACAATCATATGTTATAAGTACGTCCATCATTTTAAGTACGTCCTTCACCTCGTCTAATGTCCAAGTTCTATAATATCATTTAGAAGAGCTCAAGAGAGAGTATATGAAATTAAACTAGTTGCAACTCGAAAGGGACGAGGATTTGAGGGAACGAATGAAAAAATAATTGAGGCACCTTATTTCCTAATCGATAGACTTTTTTTAGAGACGGACGTCGAACACATCAATGAAAGGAAAAGCAAAATAAAGAAGAAAAATAATGAGAGAGATTATGACCGAGAGGACTAGTTGAACAAAGAAGATGCAAGGAAAGAAAGGGAGCTAATGGTGGTAGAACAAGACTGTTGACTGGTTCAACAGTCTCCCAAAATGATTGATCAAGGACTTTGAGAGGCTATGGCTCACGTACAAGAATTGTTTTATTGGAAACAAACACCATAAAAGGGAAGAATTTTATTATGAACTTATACAATGTAGGGGGTGCCCCTCAAAATATATGTTCAAAGGTTCGTCCGCAAGATGAACTCATTATCCATATATGAGGAACCTGTAGTAATCGTCGCCTTTAAAAGGGGTTTAGATCACGATGGATCATTTTATATAGACCTCGTTTGATTCTTGGTTTGGAAAATTAGAGACATTTTAACAAGATCTGACCAGTTTATTAAGGTCGGTGACTCAAACAAATGGCATTTTGCTTATCCACCTAAGCAAAACTCATAAGAATAATAGCTTTGGTTGGTGACAAGTAACATACTGATGACAAATCCTAGGATAACGCCCCGGAAAGTCAAGTAAGTAGGCATCGACCTTCATATAATGATGTTCTCTATAAAATAAATTCACCATTCTCAATGAAAATATAGCCCCAATTTACGAAAGAACAACAAAGCAAGCCAAGTACACATGTCAGGGAATATGCTGGCTACTAGTTATAAGTGATCTTACTAACACTTCTGCACATACCATAACAATCATGGCCACCCTACCGATGAGTGTTGGCAGAAAATCCAACGGTTGATTGATAGTAGTTGATGAGTCCGGATTTTGTCACCACTCTTTGTAAGAACCGGACAGGGGAAATTCAGACATCATCCATCTAACCGGACAGGGACAATTCGGACAGCCTCCACTTACTAAACTGTCAGAACAGAACTAAAGTATTAAAAACATAATCACTTCATGATTAAACTAATTACTTGTTTACTTAAAAGCTAGTGGGTCTTTAAACTCGACCCGAATCTATAAAACACAACCCGAAAGCCCATATGACCCAAAAGATAAGGGTATAAATACCCAACCACCAACATTAAATGAGGGTAATGAAAATTATATACAACCAAGCAGCTCAATTCTCCCTCTACACTCTATCCAAACATTAAATACCTTCAAAATACCACAAAACTCTTGACAAAATTACCCTCAAACGAAAATAAACCTCACCTGTAGTGAGCTAGCGCAATTCATTAAACAGCGGAAGTCTAGCGCCGCGAAGAATGACTAAAAGAAGGGTTGGTGGATATCACACCAGAGAATATGAAGGATGCATTAGAGAAGCACCAATGGTTATGCACCATCTTCGAAAGGGACATTGTCTCATGAACTGATATTTTATCCAAAAAGTGACATAAAAAAGACTTAAAGGTGCATTGGTGGACAAATCTATGTATCATAACTATCATGAGTCAATTACGAACTTAGCGTTTAATGATGATGACTTAAGGAGAGTCGTTACTCCTCACGAGGATGCCTTGAAAATTAATATGGATATCTCGGGGTTCATGGTCAAGCGCCTTCGAGTTGATTGACAGTTCGTCTAACGTCATATTTAAAGCCAACTACGATAAATTATAAGGTACCATTATACAAGCCCATAGACGGGAAACTCGTCACTAAGCAGGGGAAGTCGACCCAATGCGTGGAGAGATAGAGATTTAAATTACGTCGGGGCATAAAAACACCAAGAAAGTAGTGAAAACAAACTTTATGATCGTTAATTCCCATAGTTTTTACCATGCAATCGTCGACCAACCATGGATACAAACTCTTGAGACCATTTTATGTTCGTTCATGAAGTGCTTAAATTATATGTTTGGCAATCTAGATCGAATTATGCGAGGCAGCTAGAAAGTCACTTGAAATTGTTATGCAATGTCCCTGAATCATACAAATCCTACTCAGTATAGATTAACCACCCCACGGGGTGTTGAAACCGTAACTAGAGATTGACGATCCCATGGATGAGAACCAAGATTCAAGTTTCAACAACTAACTGGCCGACTCGAGGCTTTGTCTCGCTTTATTTCCACAACATGGGACAAGAGCCAACCTTTCTTCAAAGTGTTAAAATGAGACGAAACTTTCATGGACGAAATATGCGACAAGATGTTTTTTAGAATTAAGAAGTACCTAATCTTGTCTGATGCACTTGGCTACCAGCACCAGTACTTGGTAACCCGCATTAACTTAACCTATCCGTTTCCAACTATACAACTAGCAGAGTATTTGTATCGAAAATCAGGGGAGTACAAATTTCGTTCTATTACGTGAGCAAAGGTTTACTCGATGCCAAAACGAGGTACCTTCACCCTAAAAATATTTCCCTAAGGCTCACGGTGGTGGCCCACAAAATGAGACCACACTTCTAAAGCCACGTCATTATCATACACACGTCCTTCTCTCTCATAAACGTGCTACAAAAACCAGGAATTTCTAGGTGTCTTACGAGGTGGTTCGTCAAGCTAGGAGAATAAAAAATCATTTACAAGCCTTGTGCAACAATAAAATGTCAAGCCATACCCCACTTCATCAACAAATTTATGGATAGCAGAGATGAAAAAGATAACATAGACAACCAGATAGGGAGTAACACCCAAGTAGATAGTAGAAAAAGTTAGAGCCTCTAACATCAGAAGAGGGGAGCATGTATCGTTTTAAAAAAATATTTCGAAGAAGAGATTAAACAATCCATTAAATTTTGGTTCAAGGAAACGAGCAATAAAACATAGTTTGAGGTCGTCTTGGGAGGACTAGAGTTGGCCTATATTGGTGGAGCCAAGAGTCTAAGTGTGTGCTTGGACTCCCAAGTTTTAATCAATCGGCCACCAAACTATATGAAGCTAAACAAAAAAGCACGCTGGGATAACTTGAGGTGTTGACAGACTGAGAGAAAACGTTCTTCAGGGTAGCAGATCGAAGCCAGCACAACTCGGTTGCGGATTCACTAGATAAACAAGCAGCTTCCAGCGATAATCTGATCACCCTTATTCAAGATAGTCCCACCGTGAGCGAATTCTACTAATAGACAAGATCCTAACCACTGAAATAACATATAACTGGAGGTGTGAATATATATCATACTTAACGAACCATACTCTTCCTCCGGATAAGACCGAGGCAAGGTCCCTATAGATACAAGCAGCTAAGTGTACAGTTATTGATATTATCTTGTACAAGAAAATCTCTAGGAAACCACTATTGTGTTGCATCAATCATAAGAGACCACTCTCTATTTAACTGATCTAGATGAGCGTATTGTTGGAGCTTACTGCGTATACCGAAACTTGATTTAGTGTTTTCTTTTGGCGGGATTCTACTAGCCTAATATCGCTATCGATACCAAAGCCTTCATACAAGGATGTCATTCTTGCGAATAATTTTTCAAAATGAACCAACTCCCAAGCGAGCCCATAGTATTATGCCTGCACCATATTTTTTGGAAAAATTAGGGATTGACCTGGTCGGGCCCCTTCCTATGGCTACCGGAAAAAAAAAATATGATGGTAATGGTCGACTAATTCTCTAAATAGGTGGAAGCGAAGGCATTGGAAAATACCATGGTACATGAGATTTTTTATTTCTTTCAAAACAAAATAATTTTACTCATCTTTATGGCCGACAATGAACGCCAACTTCAAAATACGCTCGTCGCAACCTTCTATAAAGATATGGAATAAACCAATATTTTTCTACACCATACTACTCGTAAGCTAACTATCAAGTCGAGGTAACAAACCGTACAATTCTCTATGAGGTAAAATTGAAGTTAAAAGACACTAATGGAAAATGACCTGAATTACTAGCTGAAGTCCTATGGGTTTATCGATTGACCCTTCAGTTCTCTTTGGTGTATGGAATGTAGGTGGTTGTCCCTGCTGAGATCAGCATCCCCACTCACTGGGCCACAAACTATTCAAAAGAATTCAACATCGACGAGCGACAACTATCTCTAGTCCTTATTGAAGAACGATAGATCATGTAGATGTCTGATCCGAGTAGTACAAAGGATACCACATGGCATATCGTATATAAGACATGGATGGTAACGCTCTGAAATATACTTGGAACACTAATCATTTGAAATTATATCATCATGCCATGAAGAGGGGATTTGCACTCTTTTTCCTTTCTTATGATACTAAAGGTTTTCTTAATGAGGTGCATTATCATTGACTTAATAAAATATTACATCTCTAGAATCTTTCTTTTCTTCAACTATACCAAGTATTATAAATGATCACATACCTAAGCTCTCATTAGTAAAATATACAGAGGGTTGGATAGCGCCCATCACTAATGAAAGGGTTTTGAAATCACTCATGTGAGGTTAAGAAAAAGGCCACACTGAGCCAGTGCATTACTTACCTGCTAGTTGTTTAACCATGTCCATTGGCTACACATTGGACCACACTGAGCCATGGTATTACATGTCAACCCATAGATCTAATTTACAGACCAAGTTTGCAAGATACCACTACAAATGCAACATTATGCCTTGATTTACACAATCAAATTCGTGAGTTGGTAAATTGACCAAGTCAAAAAATCCACGTGTTACATTGTGCCTACTTAATAGTAAATTGTTCATCCGAAAACCCCTTTGAAATTTATAAGATATTGACACACTTCACACTTTATTGAATGATAAAATATTAAAATATTACAATATCCCCACATCAATGTTTTACAAAATAATCATTATTCCACGACCATGATACAAAAAACATACTCGGGAAAAAGTCACGTTGAACACAACAATTCACAACATAAATTTTAAATACATCACTCTAATCAACCACTGCATCCTTGGATAGGGTGTACTGATTTTCTCTAGTGGATCAACATATGGGCTCGGGAAACCATGGTTCAACACCTCAGAAACGCGTCCCATATTGGTAAAACCCAAAGTAGTCTCCCTTCCCCCTTGTCCTTTTATCTTCATTGAGCTCTTCACTCTCATCATTTTATTCATCATTTCCTTACTCGTCTGAGGGGCACGACTACCCATCCTCTAGAATCAACACTTTTAAAGTAACAGACACCACCCTCGAGTTCACATTTCATACGTCGAGTACGATATCTTTTTATACGGTCTTTATTAGACCCCGCATCCAACCAAGTGTATTATTCTTCCCCGCTTATAGGCATGGTCGACGCATCCTAAACATTCTCTTTTGGTGTCTTGCATCTCAGTAATTTCTCAAACCGAAGCTCTCAGGCGGCCTAGTTTATTTTGTATAAAATTATCATTAATTCTGTATTAATTTTATACTAATTTGAATTGTAGTTTAATTTATTAGTAAATAAAATATTTTATTATTGTTTATTTTTATATTATAATAAATTAAGAGATAAAACAACAAAATGGAGGTACATATAAAAAATGAACTATATTTGAAAATAAATATAAAAGGTCAACAACTTGAAGAAAAAGAAGTGGCCTCAAAGTTATGAAATTAAATAGGAAAACAAATTACAATTATAATTGTTTATTATTTAATTTAAAAAATTAATAATTTTTATAGGTTAATTAAGATTTATATTTTAAAAATAGAATTGGAGCAAAAGCCCATCACTTTTCATAGAATCAAGTTGTCTATAAATAACACACAAGGGACAAAACCAAAAAAAAAAAAGCAACATACATACATAAGTCATTAATATTTTTACTTTCACCTTCATTTTTTATTTTTCTATTTTATTTTTTTAATTTTGTAAACATATTTAGTAATAGCTAAATTTTTTATTCTACGGTTATAAAACCTCTGTAAATAAAAATTATCATGAAACAATATATGTTTTATTTAAATTTATTTTTCCATGTTTCAATGTATTGATAGTGTTTTCAATGTATATAATTATATACAGGTTCAATTGCATGTCCAATGGGACATTTATTTATAGGCCAAAAGCGCATCTTTATTGACACACCTATCTAATCAATCGTATAGACGATTGAGCTGCCCAACAATTCAATTACGTGAGCCCTGATGAGAATATACCTTCCCCATAGGCCATAGCTCTGAGACATAAATCCAGCGTTCAAATATGTCTTGGGAATATATAACATTTCGCTTAGTTTGAAATAAGAAAAACTACAAAGAGTGGGTCATTATTACCAAAAATAAAAGAAAATTGGATTTTGGTACAGGTAATTAACTCCGCTGAAATAAATTCAACTTATGAAGAAACAACAGCACCCAGGATTTGCTGTGAAATTTATTTTACTTGCTGGGTTTGAGTTAGTTTTGGTAAAGTTCAGTTTTATTTTTTTATTTTAATTTTTTTATAAGTTTCTTATTGTCATTTCGATTTTAATTTATATTTTTGTATATATATATTACGTGAGCATGCATGCGTCACAAGTAAATATAAAACGTTTTCTTTTACAAATAAAATTAGAATAGGAAATTGGACCATTAAAACTGCAAAGCGTTAGAACCGGGAAATTGGGCTATTAATTAGACAAAGCGTTAGAACCGCAAAGCACCAGAACCAAACCGGGACCATAAATCGTCAGGACCGCAAGTCGCGGTTTATTTGTAAATATTATAAGTGTTTTAATTATTTTATAACCAAAATTATATCCTAAGTTATATTTAAAAAATATTGAGATATTGTATATGATTATAAAATTATTATTACATTTTGGTTAGTATTAATTTGTTTTGGTTATTAATATTTTTAGTGTTGTAATTATTATATAATCCAAAATTTTAAATATTACTTAGGTTATTATTACATTTTGAATATTACTATTATGTTTTGGGATCCAATATTAGTAGTGTTGATATTATGTTACAAACCAAAACGGTAACTTATCATGTTAAAATATTACAAATTTTATAGTTATATTTTTAATATTATATTTTGATTACTATTGTGATTTGGTTATAAATATTACAAGTGTTTGTTTTTTAAACCAAAATCAGATTTTATCATGGTAAAAGATTACAAGTTATATTTGTTATAATTTTATTATTACATTTTGAATATTATTATTGTGATTTGGTTATAAATATTACAAGTGTTATTTATTATTTTTTAAACCAAAATCATATTTTATCTTGGTAAAAGATTACAAGTTATATTGTTATAATTTTAATATTACACTTTGAATATTATTATTGTGATTTGGTTATAAATATTACAACTGTTATTTATTATTTTTTAAACCAAAATCATATTTTATCATGCTAAAAGATTACAAGTTATATTTTTATAATTTTAATATTACATTTTGAATATTATTATTGTTATTTGGTAAGTCTACGTTTTAGAGGCATTTTAAAACTTAAAACGACGTTTTTTTTAAATATGCAATAAAATACTAATCGAAACTAATTAATATCGCAAATAATAAAAACTAAATTTAGACTTATACCAACTAATAACAAGCAATAACAACTAATAACAACTAATAAAATTAGAATTAAAAGAACTGATTTAAATAACTATAACAAGTAAATAACTTGATAAATTATACGAAGCTCTTAATTGAGCTATTATAATGTTATCCCAACGTTATTTAAGTGTTTTTATAAAATAGAAACAATTTGCAGAAAAAAAAAATCAAACAATTCCGAAAGTAGAACTACAATATGTAAAATAAGAAATTTGAGTTTTCTAGAATATTTAGAACAAGTAGAGAGATTTAGAGAGATGTAGAGAGGAGTATGTGATTTTGTGAGTTTGTAGTTAGGGTCTCCTCTATTTATAGGGGAGACTTATAAAAAACAATTAAAAATTCGTAAAAAAAAATTGTCTGGGGCATCCGAACGTAATTTCTGGACTATTTTTTTTCTGGAAATTTTATTCATAAATTTTTTAACAACTATTATGTTACTTGTTTGATTTTTATTATTAATGAATTGTTTGTTTTGCTTTTTTTTATTAAATGTCATTTAAATCCATTTCAATTTCAATTTTTATTTTGTTATTTATAAGTAATTTATGTTTATGCATATACTTATACAATTCTAAAAAAATTAAATTTAAACTTAAAATATTGAATAGTTCGAAAATACAATAAACTATTTAAATCATCTAAACATAAACACTTGAAACTTGAAAGATCTAAAGAATCCACTAATAATTTAAAATCAGAATACAATTATATGTCTATATATTATTTAATATATACCTAATATTAAATAATATATCTTAAATATCTAGTATGTTCAAACAATATACAAATCATTTTACAATTATATTGTTTACGATATCTTGTTTAAGACAATCAAATTATTAATTTTATAATCTTAAAAATATTTTCAATAATATTGAAATTTGTAATCAACATAAAATTAGATGTATATATTAAGTAAAATATCTTATATAAATATAATCAAACATATCAAAATCATATTACAATTATTATTTTTAGAATGTAATTGCTTGATTATAGAATTTCGATTAAAATGATATGGTATTTAAATTAAAATATATTAAATAGCACGTTTATATTGTACATATCTCAATTATTGAAATTAGATTCAATTAACACTTACAAATTAATTTTAAATAATATTATAAAATATCTTGATAAACGGTGACTAAATAGTTTTTCTGGTGGATAAACTGGTGGGTAAACTGCGAAACTGGCCTATTAAGACTGCAAACCGCAAACCGTTAAAACTGCAAACCGTTAGGACCGCAAACCGCATAAGGAGTAAACCGCCAGGACCGCAAGCCGCCAGGACCGCAAACCGTTAGAACCGCAAATCGCGGTTCTCTGTTAAACGGTTCTGACGGTTCGCGGTTTGAACCGTTTGACACCTCTATGTGTTTCTGAATTTTGTAAGAATTTTATATGTAAAAGTTGGTTTTTTTTTATCGAGGAGATATTAAGTTAGCATAAGCTGCATCACCTGTTTTTGTTTTGGAGGGAACCCGCAGCCGCTACTCAGAGTGCAATGAATGCGTACATGATAAATCCTTAGTTTGACGCAATAGCCTCCAAACCAACGCCAAAAGGTAAACCACACAAGGTGACAGGCTCAGCCGAGAAAGCGTATGTAGAGGAACCCAAACTCATGATCTTTGGTCATGGGCATGCCTTACTCAACCAACTCGGCTACCCCCCTTGTGGCTGCATTACATGTTTGTTTGGTATGCGAGATGGTTTTCACTAGTAAAAATATATTATTTTATTAATTACAATATATTATTTTAGCATGCATATTTTATATTTATTCCGCAAAAGGTTTTCACAAATACAAATACACAAATGTTTATATTTAAAAAATATTATGTGAGTGTGTATATGTTTATGTGTTTTGTGTATTTAAAAAAATTAAAAATACAATAGTTTTCTGAATTCAAATTATTATGTGAGCATGCATATATTCTTTTACTATGTTATGATTTTCTCAACAGGAATAGAGTAATATTTTTAATGTAAAAGTGTAATGTAAGCACATTCATGTATGTACGCCTTTAAGAGTTCACGAGCATAAACATGTTCTATATTTTGTTGGGTGATGGGATGGAAGAGATGTGTTTGTTATATATATTCGTTGCAGAGTTATAAACTCTAATAAATGTTGGAGGGCTAATCCCACCAGATTTAAATATTAAAAAAATATATAAAAAAGACTTACTTCTTTGCATTGTCTTTTTATATAAAGCCACTTATACGAAGAGGAAGATTGTGTTTTGATTAGTTGATGACGATGAACATGTTAGGCAATTTTCATAATTTGCTAGTTGTTTGTTCTATGTTTCCGAAGGATAAGAAATGTATGTGTTGATGGAGTAGGAACTCAAAAACTTCTGTAGAAAAGATAAATAAAGATGACGATATAGTTTCGAGAGAAACAATAGATATGTAGAGTGTTCTGTGAATACATGAATTAGGTGAAGACCGTGAATTAAATTTTTGGACTAGTATTTATATTTAGTGGACTAATTACACTAAATTATCTAGTAGACCGTGAATAAACTCAATACGATTATTTTAGCCCTTTAATTCTCCTATGTTATTGAATCGATCCTTAACTTAATTTTTAAGGTTTCAATGTACTACCTACCGCAAGGGATCATAACATTTATTAATCTTTTACAACCTAATAACTAATTTTTTGGATTGATGGACCCAACTCGTATCTATATTATATTCTCACGTGAAACTTAAAATTATATATATAGTAAAAATTGAATAATTTTATTTAATTAAACATATAACAATATGCATGGATACTATGAATCAACACATGACAAGTCATTCCAAAATTATGGATATTGTCATATGGGTACAATCTCTCACTTGAATCATTCACATGTAATATCCTTACAATCTCACATTTGGATCATTTACATGTATTAAATAATAACTATCAAAATATGCAATATGTAATGATGTTATCTTACATATAGCACAAGTATGTCATGTCAAATGATAGCTAAGGGTGAACCAAAGAGGGTTTTTAGCGACTTATCAATCTGTTATAATTACACTATTAACTATCACCTTAATGACCCTAACTGCTCATGAAGTGCAACATGGAGGTCTGGTACGAATCTGTAACCAATATGTGTCGACATCAAATTGGTCATACTAATCAAATTCGTTTAAAGAATAAAAGGAAAATTTAATTATTGTATTTATACAAATTATTGGATACATACAATCTAAAGTGACAATACACTCAAAAAAATAAGTTTAAATCTTGAAAACTTAAAATTAAAATCAAAATAACAGTCTTACTTAGTCTGATTATCGTATAGACTAAGAACGCTCACATGAATCTTTTATTCATGAAAGATTCTAAGTGTTTTAAATCTTAGTCGAAAGAGATATAAAAACGAAACTTTAATTTTTATTGTAATATGAGTTAAATGAAAGAATTTTGTTTTATTTTCTCTATTCGTATTTCATTTATTATAAAAAAAAATAGACATCTTTCTTTATTTGATGTTATTAAATGTGTTGTAAAATTTTATTCTAATTGAATTTTACACTTTTAAATCATAGTTGTTTAACCTAATATCATTTTAACCTATAAATTAATGCACTTAAACGATCTTTTTAATTGCCTAATTTATTATCTTGTAATGGGCTTCTCAATACTAAACATTGGATATACTATATCTAATTTTAAAATGATCCATCCATAAATTATTTAAGTATTTCTAATATATTTTATAGTTTATCCCGAATTAGCCTTGACATACGAAAAAATTCAATTATCATTATATATGTAATCTTTCATATCTCTTAAATTTCCAAATTAGTCTTGAGATGATGGTTTAGAAAACTCATCTTAAATAACCTAAAAAGTTAGAGGTTTGTCGTTACAATAACATAATGCTTTAGTATGCCACTAACATATGTCTTTTGTGATAAACCACCATAATTATCAAGATTAATCTTGATGATTCTTGGTTGCTTAATATATAAGATGCCTATCCTAGAAATTTTAGAATTATTTTTTTCTGAATAGAAATTTCTTGGTAGCATGCAACTTGTCAATGTAACTTATGGTAATTAAAACGACAAGTACCTCTAAATCTAAACCCACTCTCACTAAAATATAACTTTGATAAATAATGATACAATTAATGAGTTAGTAAATCCTTAAGGTTTTTCATCACATAATGCTCATAACAAAGTGGGTTTGAAGTCATTGATCTAAAGCTCACTATAAAAATTAGTTATAAAGCTTAGTAAAACTAGATATTACATAGATCACATGTATGTATCTAAAAATATATTATATTTCTAAGTTTATTTGTCATTTGAGGTGACTTATCACCTAATAACTTAGGCTAATTCGCTTCAGATATACGGTTTTTCATATAGAAAAAAGATGATAAAAAAATTATAATAGAAAAATAAAAAAATTATAATGAGTGACAACTTAAAAGAAAAAAATATTTATTTTATTTTACTAATGAAAATATTTAAAAATATTCAAGTAGATAATATGTAATGAATTTTTATAACCAATTGAAAAAAATTAATTTTTTTAAAATTTTTATATGTGACATGTGGATATGAAATTTTTCACTTGTTTCATTAACTTGTTTTATAATTAAAAATTTTGGTCTTGATATTTAGTTTTTTCTCGGGACAATAAAATAAATAAGTATGGTGTAATTTGATTAAAATATATTTATCCTTGATATTATATAAATTTTACACTAATTTGACTTTTAATTTAATTTAGTAATTAATAAAATACTCCCATGTTGCTTATTTTTATGTTTTATAGTAAACTAAGAGATACAAAGAACAAAAAGGAGGTACATATAAAAAAATGAGCTATATTTGAAAAGAATTATAAAAGAGTAAGAACTTGAAGAAAAAATTGGACACAATTATGAAATTAAAAAGGAAAAAAATGGATGAGCTACTCATAAGACTCATTTTACAAACCTATTACTTATTAAGACTCAACAAATTTAACAAACCGTATGCCTAAAATACCATTTTATATAAAATCATCAAAAATGTCTACATGTTATATTTCTCTTATTTTTTAATTAAATTTTTAAATGTTTGTATCTTTTAAACCTCAACTCGGAAAAACATCCGAAAATACTATTGGTTTCGTTTTTTTAAGAAAAACAAAACTGAATCCATTTATGAGTTTTTTATAAAACGAATTATATTTAGACTCATTTCTCAACATTTATCATAGTTAGCTTAGTTTTGCATCTATCATAGTTGACTTGGTTTAGCATCTATCATACTTGACATGGTTTCTCATTATATAGTTTATCATCTATTATTGTTGCCATAGTTCAATATCTATCATAGTTGAATTGGTTTGTCATCAAACAAGTTTCGCATATATCAAAAGATCATCTTTTTCGTAACATTCGTCTTCTTCGTTTTTATTGTAAAAACCTTTCTTAACGACATTTTACAAAAAACCGAGAAAAAAAACTAAAAACGAGTAAAACCTAAATCAATAAAACATTTCAACTACAAATCAAAATAAAACAGATAAAATACCAAAATCATGAGTCAAAATAGAGTTAGAAACTCAAAAACAAAGATTCCGTAGAAAATCGACTTATATGAAAATAAATCAAAATTAAACGTCTAAAACAAATAAAAGAATACGAAGAAAAGTATATAAAAAAACTGGGAATCAAAAGAGAAGTATAACTACAACTAGTATATATTGTTTATGTAGATAGAGAAGGAAACACAGTATTATTATGATAAAAATAGAATAAGAAAAAGTGAGTAGAAAAATTAAAAGCTTTTATATAATTAATTAAGGTTATTTTGAGTATTATAAAAGATAGTTGGATCTTAGATGGTAAATAGAGGAGTTAAATAGGTCTTTCTTGAAGATATAAGAAAACAAGAGTCTTAGACGTATAGTAGTTTGACCAAACAAATATAGCTATCTAGTAAATAAATTATAGTCGTAATTGCTTATTACTTAATTTAAAAGAAATAAAGTAATTCTTTTATTTTATTTCATGGGTTTATTAAGGTTTTATTTTTAGAAATTAGTATTGGAGAAAAATTCTACCACTTTTCATATAATTATGCCATCTACAAAAAACAAAAAATACACAAAACCAAAAAAAGAAGCAAAATACACAAGGCATTAGTATTTTCACTTTCACTTTCACCTTAACCTTCATATTATTCTAGGATGATAGAATCTTTGTAAATACAAATTGTCATGAAATAATATATGTTTTTATCTTAATTTAGTGTTTGTATGTATTAATAGTGGTTTTCACGTATGTAATTATCTATGAATTCAATTGTTTGTCTTTAAATTTGGGTTGAAACCGAGAGGTGATGGCTACTTCTGAACTATATCAATACCATTGTGTTGAATAAGTAGTGCCATACAGTAAGACCCAGTAAAGTATTAGATTCTTAGATCTTATGACCCAATTATACAAAGTAAGAGACTATAAAGATAATGAGTTGTATAAAAAGATTAGTTATTGGTGATTGTTATTAAATAATTATGTAATTTATCACAAAATGGCTCAAACACGGAACACAAATGAAACAAAGAACAGTAAAGATAGAACACATGATTTAACGTTGCTCGAAAATTGTCTACGTCTATGGGTGTCTCGAGAGAAAAGTGACTAACTATGATAGAAAAGGATTACAGATTTCAGATTATGTTTTATGTAGTCCTAGTAGTCTATTTATAGAGAATAAATATAACTTACTATATAATGGGCCTAATGAGATCGTACCACAAGACTAACAATGATACTATCACAACACTTATTTGTACTGCTGAACACAGTACACTGTCAAGACACAATATCCCTATCACAGACACAAAATTGTATTACCGGACACAGTACAATGTCAAGGCACTATTGGACTCATTCACAATAGTGATCATGAGATAAAGACAATGCTCTTAAAGAGATCATTATTATTAAGAACATATGTGAAATTAAATTAATTTAATTATTAGAAAAATTATGGAAGATTGTTAATACATGTTCAATAACCCTCAACTATTATTTGATCATTGGCTGAACTTTTTTTCAATGCTAATTTTTAATAAATTCATTTTCACAAAAATCTAGGTTTCATGTCAAAACTTTCTTAAAATATTTTTATAAATTAGTAAAAATTTCCATTAAGTTTAAGATAGAAAATTAGATTTTTCTTTTGGGTTTGATGAGTTTTAAATACTAAGTATTACTTGCAAAGAATCGTGCACTTGCAAATTCTTCACCAAATAAAATATATCATTTTTCATTCATTAATTTTTTTTAGAAAACAATTATAAAAAAATCATTTATCATCAACTTTGTTTTATAAACCTTCAACATTCTTTTTATATATATCGATTACCCAAATGAGATACCGTAATATGTGTTATATTATAAGTTTTAAGTTTCAAAAAAGCATATTATAGCTCAAATATCTTCATTGTAATTTGATAAGAAATACTTCAATTAATACTGTATGATTTATTTTTAATTTAAAAACATGTGATCATTGACATGTTTAAATTTTTTTCACACTTACAAATATGCTATTTTTTTACAATTTTAAAATATTATGTGACCATTTTTTTCACGTCTTTGGAGGGTTTTCACAAGTATAAATACATATATTTTACAAATATAAAGTGTTTAATGAGTATTAATGTGTTACCTTTGGCAATGAAGAGACAAATATTATCGTGAATATAAATGCATGCTTTTCTCAATTTTAAAAAATGTTTTACAAGCATTAGTTGTATGTATGTTGTGTACGAGTTGTTCAAATTAAAAATGTAATGATTTTATCAATATGGAATAAAATAGCTTTGTATGTTTAGGTACTTGTATATTTTATATATCAGCATTCGAATTATTAAAAAATGGTTAAATCTATATGTGATGGATATATAAAAGCAACAAAAAACCTATTTGATATACCATATTCGATGGAATATTTGGTATGAGAAATGAAAGTTCTACAGAAAAATAATATTCAAACTTAGTGTACTGGGTTTAAGCAATCGAGATATAATAGCCACTGAATTATTTATGTATACATATACAGGAAAATTTCATATATATATATATATATATATATATATAACTAATATATTTAGAATAAAAAATAGATCATAAATCATATTTTAAAAAAAAATTAATGAGTTCATAAGTTAACTATATGACTATATAGTTATCACATTTGAAAATTGTATAACTAACAATCAAATGATTTCAGAGCATAACTCAAATGGTAAAACATATGAGTGTTATGATAGATATTATGAAAATCGCCATGAAAATATGAGTATGAATTTTATTAGGGATAATATTTTTTACATCTGATTATTTGGAAACTCAAACACACTAATTCGTTGAGAAACATCCCACGATTGACTGCTCTTACAACCCCACAACAGGAGCATGAGGCCTTTATGATTAAGATATTTAACCAAGAATGTTTTATGGTTTTGGCTAAATTGGAGCCCAAAAAATGTTAACCACTCCCAAAATTTGAGCATTGTTGAACTTTTACAATTTTACCCTTGGACCCGTTTGTTCACCCGCCGGTTTAGACCTTCTCAACCGGCGGGGGAACTCCCCGATGGGTGAAACCTTCTCATCCGCCGGGTGAGACCCTCTCACCCGCTGGGTCACCTATATTTACCCGGTGGGGAGCTTCCCCCGGCAGTTGAGAAGGTCTTAACCAGCGAGGATTAAAGGATATTTTTGGTAAGCTTTAAAATTGGTCAAAATTTTGGGGCTGCTTATCCCTTTGGGCCATAATTTAGTCAAAACCATGTTTTATTGTAATCATGTTTTTTTAATTTAATTAAACATATTAAAAATAATATTTTTATTGATTGTCTTTTGTGTTAGGCTATTTGTGGTTTATTTTTTGTTTATTTGTTGTTCTACACTTTTTATAATGAATGCGTAAGGATATGTTTAGTTGGAATGTCTCATCTATATAAAATTAGAGTATACATATTATTGTAAAATATATTTTATTTAAAAAAGTAATGTCTCATTAATATTAAACAAATTGATCCAACAAGTAACAATATAATAATATTTTTTATAATTGAATATATATCTATCATTGAGTTAATAACCATTTTAAAGTGAGATTATATTATCTAACATTTTGCTATTAAACTATAACATATGTTACATTCCATTAGGAAACGTTTTATTGGATATTAATGTTAATTAAAAAATTAGATCAATATATGATAATGATGATAATTCCTATTAATTAAAAGCAAAATATTTTTTTCGAACTAAAACTTTAATCACATGGAGTATTATGTTCCTTAATCTTCAAATAAAAGATATAAATCAACATATTATAACTTTGAGACAGTTCATTAACCTTTATAAGATCCCCATCAAGAGATAGCTCATGAACATTCAAAAGATTCATCATCAAACCAAGTCTTTGATATTTCTCTCTAAGATATCTATTCGTAATTGCGTAATCACATATTGTTTACTTGATTTTTTTATTATAGGATAATTTAGTTTAAGTATTGATGTGTATTGGGATTCTTGATGAATCCTTAAATATATTATAATTGGTATCATAACCTCTCTTATGCTTTGAGAAATCGGTTATGATGTTTTCCATATATGATTTTCTTTTCTGAAATTGTATGATTGAAATATCCATATTTCAGATTCCCACAATATATATATATATATATATGGTATTCATGTTCGTATTAATAATTAATTAATTTTATGGACAAATATCTACACACCCAACGATTTTAGATACTAGAAAGATTAATTTGAAACCGAAATGAGTTTTTTTATTATAGAATCCATCAAATCATTATTGCGAACTGATTCGTCACTACGGTGATTTTTAGACTAGAATAGTGAATAGCTTACAATAAAATAACACCATGATATCACATGCATTGCAACACCAAAACAATAATGACATGTCCAACTAACTCTGTAGTGAGTCCATATCTCGTCGCAATACCATCGTTGCAATTTGACATTTTATTTTGTATGTAATTTTTTTCTCGTATAAAGAACTTTTCAAATTTGTTACATAGAATATTTCATGGTTATAGATGTTTAATGTAAGAATATATTTCCATGTTTGGTTGTAATGTGATTTTTTTTAATGTTTTTGACGAAATATAGTTTTCTTACCCCATCTATTTATTTAAAGCATGTTAATGTTAAATTGAATGTTTGGCCTTCGATATAAACGAGTAATGACCTACAATTGTTCACTAATTGGACTTTAGGATATCCAAGGATTTTTATGTTTGGTGTTTGAATAAAATTAATCTACCTTCATCTATTTGAGCCTCCAAATTGATATTTTAAATCTTAACAGTTATTTCAGATATTCATGTATGGTGATATGTAACACGATCATTCATTTGATTCGATATCATTTGTTTGCCATGAGCCACACATGAAAATTATATATGTTAATACTCTGAAAACTTAAGATAAGTTTCTCATGTCATCCAAATAACCTATTTTTTAAATAGGTTTTAAGGAACACTGACGAGATCAGTATTGGTTGAATAAGTCGATCTATATGAAGACTATGGACACATTTTTTAAAATATGATTAAATTGCATTATAATGTAATTATATCACTCACACACCACATAGTCATGCACAACAAGATTTCTATTGCTGATCGATTTTGTGTAAATTAGCCATAAAATAGTATAATTAGCTCATATAAAAAAAATTAATTTTTTTTATATTGTCATGAACCAACATTATTTTTCTTAATGAGTTGGTATCCATAAATAATGTATAGCTGGTTGAGTATTAATTATTTGTTAATAATTCTGATGACTCAGTTTATATGAATGTCTGTGCAAACTTAAAATTTGAGAAAATTCAGTTTGTATCTCAAAATTTTTGTTTGACATTTGGGATAAATTATTTTATTATTTTAGTTTTTGTTTGTCTCTTCTTATTTAGTCTTAAACAATGCTTTGATAATATTAAAGTTTTTTTTTTCTTTTTGGAGAGAAATTTTAAAAACTGAAAGCATGATGTCATGCTTTTATTGATATTCAACCATATAAATCATTAAATAAAAGGACAAATTGTCTATTTTATAGACTAAACCACTCATTATAAGAGGATGCATGATGAGGGATAAACATTCTAATTACTCATTATGTGTTATAATAATTTCAACAAGTGTTCTTATGTAATTTATTCATTAAGATAATTTTTTCTAAGGATGTGCTTTCGCATCTTGAGAAGAATTTTGTCAAGTCCTCTCATGTCGAAATATAGGGGATGATTAGGAAACTTCCAATAGTAAATTAAAAAATCATGGTAAGATCCATGAGCACATCATGTATATGTCCTATTTACGTTATAAGCTAAATAAACTGAACATTGAGCTTCCAAACTTAATTGTTATAGCATACATATTCATATTGTTACCCTCAATATTTAGTGTTTTCAATATCATTTACGACTATCAAATGATAAAATGAGTTTTTAGCACACTCATTTCCAATATTTTGGATGACCATGCAAAATTTTCTGATGCAGACAGTTTAGCGCTGGAATTTATGAAGACTGGCGATCACCCGAAGAATGCGGTGAATTGACAGTTTGGAGCTCCGGTGTCTGATTTTGACCCACAACACCTTGCTTCGAAGGAAACGACGTCACGAATGCAAGTCACCAGATTTGCTTGTGAACTATGGGCTTTTTTGGGCATTTGGGCTCATCTATCAGCTTATTTCGAGTTTTTAATACTTTAGGATATTTTAGTAATTTTCTTATTTTTTGTTTTAGGGTTTCAATTGAACCCTTATATAAACATATCTTCTTTACATTGTTTGGGGAGTTGTTTTGATTAATAAAATTAGGGTTTATCCCTCTATCTAGCTTCTTTTGCGTTCCACTCTGAATCATTTTCTCAATGAACAAAGAGCTAACATGGTGCATGTAAGATAAAGTGGTGCATAAAACATACGAAAGAAAAAATATTGTCTAATTGGGAAAAATACAAATGTTGGTTGGGGCCTTTAAACTACTAACCCTAAGAAAGTGGTGGAGGGGAAAGTAAAGATATTTTCCACTACAAAAGCATGAAGCACATAAATAACAATTGTGAGCGATGAATGTCTTAAATGGAAAATAAATATAAAATCACTTATGTGGTTCGTTCAAAAGTTAATTGAGTTTCTCGTCTTAAAAACCACTTCGTGGATCGATACAACAATCTCAATCAATATTTGTATTTTTTAAGAAAACTCCAAAAAGAAAGTTTCAATGGGGGCAATTTCTATTTGTATCGTTGATAGGTCTGAACATCTTCTAATACAATTTATAGTTTGCATTTGGGTTTGAGTATGAACACAAGAATTTGGGTTATAGTTTAAAAATATAATTGATTAGTGTTATTGATGTTTTTTAGTATTATTTTGAACACCAACTTTAAAAAATGTTTGAATCAAATAAAAACATGCCAAACATAGAAAGTCGGTTTCCTATTATACTAAAGAAATTTTAAAATTTATTCATGTAGTGATATGCGACACGTTCTCTACAACATCTTTGAACGACCAACGATAATTTATTTCAGTTAGAGACTATTATTACTTTTACATGTATTCCAATATGTTTCATGAAAAATCTTAACAAATTCAAAATATTTTAAAACTTAGATTAACTTAAACTTGATAAAATGATTATAACCATAAAGTTTGATAATATAAATCAATATTATGGTTGGTATGATGCTTGCTAAATAAATATTTCTATACACCGCCAATCAAAGATTGTGACCTAACGTTAACGACGAGATCGCTCTATCTAAAATAAAGATAGTTTACAATTTTTTGACAAATAAACACTTGTTTATAAGAAATGATATACACTAATAATAAAAATAGAAACAATAAAAAACATTAGAAAACATTAGAAAATAACACTTACCCTGTGATTACCACGTCCACTAAAGCTTTTACCCGGATCCAGGTCTGTTCAAGCCGTTTTGGTTACGCTCGGTAACCCAAAATCACAAAACTCTAAACTATATGGGGTTTTTGAGATACTGGAGAACGATATTGGTGGGTTTATTGGAGAAAGAATAACAAATATAGAGACGATGAGGAATACGAGTCTAGGTTTAGGGAAAATAAGGGGATTTAATGTAGAGAACTGGTTTAGGTTTATAGTAGAGAAGAATTATGATTTAAATTTGAGTATAATCGGGTCGAGTTTTGTTAAATCTAATAGGCTGACCCAATTTAGTTATTTTAAATTGGCTAAGTTGGTGAAAAGTAAAAATATACGGTAAATCAGTAAAAGTAAAAGGAAAAAATGTTAAAGTAAAGGTAAAAGGTTAAAAAAACTAAGCCATATGTATTTTGGGGGTGAATTATTGAGTGACCGTATTTACAACTGCAAATTATATATTTGGGTGCCACATGTCATCATTTGGTTAATTGGCATGCATCAGTGACCATATATGCACTTAAAGATATGTGACCAATTTTGTGCACGAATGAACTTTAATGACAGATATGTAACATGTATCAAACATTGGTGACCAATCCGGACTTGTAATTTGTTTGATAATAATTTTAATTTTTACGACAATTAAATGTGTTATCTTCAAATTAGACCATATGATTAATGTTGCTACTAATCTTACGTCATCTAATTCATCTTCAAACTTATTAAATGGTCAGGTAGTAATAGGAATGAGATCAGTGTCTAAATTGGTTATGCATTAATACTTTACTTGTTAATATTTTCTGTAAATTCCACAATGTTTGTTGTTACTCTAAGACTCTAAACTTTCATGAAAGTGTAATGTAGTCTTAAAAATAAAATAAATGTTTGTTTTGAGGGAAAAGTTACAAATGTTTGGGAACAAGTTAAATAAAGCTAATTTATTTAGAAAAACGAATTCTAATATGAAAACCTGCCCCTAAGTATGATAATGAAATGTTTTAGAGTACAAATTTTGCTTTTAATTCTTCAGGTTTTAAATTTTAAAATCCATTTTAGGCCATACCAATTTGAAACGATGTAATACTTTCATTATTAGGTATAAAATAAATATATTTTTCTGTAGATCTCAATTAGTATCATTTATACATTTCTTATTATTGATGTGTTTCAGATTTGTACCGGACTAGTGGTGCTAACTGATATCATTTTTTGGGTCATTCTCTATCATTTTTTGGCACCAAAAGCTTTATATTTTATAAGTATAGCCTATAACAAGAAGCACAATGATCAATTTTCTCAGCCAGTTCAATGATAGATCATGTAATACACATTATCTCTGGTCTCGATCATACTAAGCTTCTCAAGAGAAAATATTAGGGTAAAAATTACGGAATGACTTCATTTTATTGGTTGTATTAATCATCTAAACAAACCCATGAAATCTCTTTCCCTAAAGTGTAATTATCATAAAGCCAACATAGACAAATTTAACTCTAATGATGCTACTAGTTTCACAGATAAAACAACAGGTGGAGGAATAATTGGAGATCATATTGGTAATCTAATAGTTGGGTATGAAAGGTCATATGGAAAGAAATTCCTAGTTGTGGCAGAATGTAGGGCACTTCTTGATGGATTACTCCTATATAGATAAAAAGGAATATGTTATCTGTACATAGAAACAGACTCTAGTATTCTAATTGACATGATTGATCGTGGTAAATGTCCATGGTATATTGAGCCTATAATCAAATATATATATCGGGAACAGAATGTTGTAGCTAACTGGAAAACTAAAATTCTCTTAGTAGAGGTGATAACGATGACTATGGTCCTCGCAATATACCTAATAGTCTTAGAGCTATTGACGTGCTCGATATCTTGGGAACTGGATACATTCGAATTGACAGAGATGATTAAGAAAAACATCTTCAAGTAAGAAGAAGCCATACCTCTGCTCAAGTTGAAAATCAACGAAATCCTCTGCTTTCCTTCAATCTATCCATGACTTCTCAGATACTTATGAATCATTCTCAAATTTGAATCATCATAAAAAATTGAACATAATCTCGAGGTCTACTCCAAGATCCATGAATAATCCTTCATTATGCAATGAATTATCGAGCGACAATTTTTGTCTTTCGCAGCTCATATTTTGTTTTCAATTAAGACCGTTTCTAGAGCTGCGCTCTTTTCTTCTTTCAATTGGGATGTAGGCCTATTGTAAATCTTTAAAATTAATAAAAGGTTACTTTTTCCTGGAAAAAATATATTGCTGATTGATCCTGTTTTTAGTTTTAATTATATGATAAATATACAATATTTTAAGGATCCTCTTGTATTTTATATTTATGATGCCACATAATTCTTTCTTAATCGGTAGATCAATTATTTATTTTAACGAATATAACATTATTGGTATGGATAGTGAGTGATTTGAATTATCGATTTTTGGGCTGAATTTATGATTTTTTATATATTAAAAATATTTTAGTCATTTCAAATCTTGAATAAAAAAATTAAATTAAATATTTCTTTTTGACAATTTGAAGTTAGACCGATGCTTGAAATTCAATTGCGTCCACAATTGATAGAGATTTCCTCTTTCTATGAAGTGAAGGAGAAGTGAAGAAGGTGCTCGCCGGAATCGTTTCCTGCTGGGGTATGCTTCCCATCTGATTAATTTCAGAGGTGCTTCCATATTCTTGGTCATTTGATTGTCCCCTGACAAATGTGTTCCTTCGAGCCTCCATTTTCGTCTCCCTCTGTTTTGGATCATGTGGTTTCTTAGCATGAATCTGATGAAGGAAATTACGTTAAGCAATGAAGAGTTCCCATCCCTTCAAACTAACAATGAAATTAATACCCAAAAACAGTTCAAGAAATCGTTTGCAGAAATCTTGAAACCAAAGACTCCGTTTTCTAAAACAACCCATGAGTTCGTCAAAGAAACAGAGGACCATATATCAATTCATTACTCGAAATAAACAAAAGATCTTCTCCTTCAACAATCTAGAACTACTTTAATCGGTAAGTTCAGCAATGGTATACCGAAAAGATCTTCGATGAGCAACTTCCTTGAATCGTTTAAATTTAAAGGCTCTTACTACTTTATCACACTGGACTCTCGACACATCTTAATGGAGTTTTATTCGAAGGAAGACATTAGTAATCTTTGGTTTAAAAGCGTGTGGAATGTCGATGGCAAAACGATGAGAATTCTCAGATGGTGCCCTGACTTCAACAAAAGCTTTGAAAATCCTATAGTTTTGCTTTGGGTTAGGTTTGAAAAACTTCATGAGTTTATGTATAATAACTCTGTTATTAATGATCTGGCCTCCTCTCTTGGCATAACATATAGAATAGTCGTCCCTGATAAATATAGGGCCAATAGCAATGCGTGTTACGCTCAAGTAGAAATTGATGTTTCAAAAAGGCTTAAACAAAGAATGTGGGTCGACTTTGGGGGTAATGGCGGTTGCTGGGTGGGTATTAGCTACAGAAATGCTCCTAGTTACTTTAATGGATGCTTTCATCTAAGACACAACACTGATGAATGTATAATGATGGAATCAATTTTTAAAGTTAATAAAGAAAGAAGTGAAGATAAAAATGATATTGTTATTCAATCTCATCTGGTGCAAGAAAATTCTACCAATGTTCATACAACTAAGACAACACAATCACAAACCTTTAGTAAGATCTACTAGAGAAAGATAAAATCTATCATTACAGCTAAGAATCAAGCTAATGATTCTTAGTCTAGAACTACAGATAAAGATGATGTTATTCTTGGCCCTGTAGATGGAGGCAGCTCTTCTAAAAATGATCTCGAGATGATTGGGGCGCTTGAAAGATTGGATCAAGACTATCAAAGAAGTCTTCAGAATCAACATGAAGAATCTCTCTGTCCCCTCAACATGACAATATTGGTATTATCAATGTGACTCCACGAAACATCTCCTTTAGCCATGACTTTAACGCCATCATCAACAACAAGCTTAAATCTGCAAACAGAAATAAAAATGTCAACAAACTGACTATCAACTCTCTTCTAAAAAGCGAGAGGAAACCACACAATTCTTTATCTGATAATGATAAAGATTGTTAGCTGGAATGCTCGTGGCATCAACAACAAACCTACCTTGTTAAGTCTTATCTCTATAATTAATACTGAAAAGCTTAATTATAGCCATTCAAGAACCTATGGCTAAGTTTGACAAGATTAATAGTATTGCTGTGATGATTGGTCTGAATAATTTCGCTGCTAATTGCTCTAATAAATTTTGGATTTTCTGGTCTGAGGACATTAACATCAAGCTTAAAGTTGATCATGAGAAATTTCTTCATATTGAAGTTATCTATCCTAATATAAATGTCAACTTTACCTCTGTTTATGCTAAGAACCAAAATTATCTTAGAAAAGATCTCTATAGCCAGATGCAGTCTATTTCTAGTGATGATCTTCCTTGGATTGCTACTGGTGACTTCAACGTTTATCACTAGCTCTGAAAACCAGCTTGGATGCTCTGCCTTTGATGAAGTTAGCTATGATAACTTCAATGAAGCCATCAGACTTTGCAACCTTGAAGACACTGGCTATGTGGGATCCAGATATACCTGGAGGAACAACAATCGGTGGAAAAGATTAGACATGGATTTAATCAATAACAACATGATCTTTTCATTCAATAGTATCGAGGTTTTTCACATGGTCAGAACTTGTTTTGACCATGCCCCCACTATGTAGGGACCAGACTAACCACCATGTTCCAACTTACTCCAAATAGACTTTTTTTATAGTTTTCATTATGTTTGAGTTTTTCAGGTTGTGTTGTTACAAGAGGAGAGCATATATTGATTGACCAATTCGTATTTAAATAACATAATCCAAGTTAATCAATCACTACGTGACATGTGTAAGATGTGGATAATGTAATCCCATAACCCATTCATTTCGTGACACCTAATAGATACAAACAAAACATATCCCTATGTGCGTTAGGATAAACCATGTAAGTTAGATATGAGTGTCGAATTATAACATATAAGGGCCTTGTTATAGCGTAACAAAATATAAAGTGCAATAAATACTACTACTGAAAAAATGAGCGCAAAAAATATAAAGTAAAATTTGACTAAAAACATGTCGAACAACTTAAGAAAACATAATAACTCAAACAATAACTGAAGAAATCATAAACTTAAACAACAATTGAGGAAATTGTAGAAACTCAAACTACAACCAAGGAAAGCATAAAACTTAGAAGTCAAAATCCTATCTCATGTTGTCTTCAACAATGGTGTCGTTCGCAATATCATCCTCTCTTTCCGCAATCCTATCCTCCAAATATGCTACAATATCCTTAGTAATAAAATCTGCAATTGTCATGTTCCACAATGCAACCGCTTCTTACTTTATTTTGTAAGACATGTACAACATACGTTGTAGCGGTTTCATAAAATTGTACCTATTTTTGACTTTGTCATGACTACGCACTGGATGATTTGTTACTCCTAATCGACCATAACCAAATTACATTCTACAGAGCACTTGATTGAAAATAGCATTGCTCGTATCATCAAACATTGTTCAGGTAACAAACGTCACGTCCTAAAGCTAGTGATAGTCTTCATTTACATTAAAATCTATCCCTAAAAGATTTTATGTTTTTCTGTATGTTTGAGAATGTTCTGTGGATGAACTATTAGACTAGGTTTCAGGTCCTTTTTAAATGAAATTCCATTTTCGCGGGTAATCAATTTTTGGCGGGAACAAATGTATGAGGGAATTATTGGTTGGTGGGAGTAATTATTTGGAGGGAATCATTTTTTGGAGGGAATCATTGTATGACGACAACCATTTTTTGGAAGGAGTCATTGTTTAGAAATATATAGTCATAACATATGGTACATTAAAAACATATAAAATATATAAAGAAATATACATAAATAACATAGACAAAACATAGAGTGCAATAAAAATTAAAACCAAAGTGTGACAACAAAACATGATCCAATAACATAGTCGGGATACATGTCAAGAATACAATCAAATAGTCATAGAAAACAAAATGGTCACTCGATCAAGCTCTCGGTAGTGGCCTGCCACTGTCGAGCACTCTTACAGCGACTGACGAAGCTCGTCCATACTCATCGTGTGCGACCTCGAATGTCATCTATAGCACGATTAGACAAGTCATATAACCTAGCATGGTAACTCATCGCTCTTGGGTTATTCCCAACATATGCATCAGATGACTCATATTGGGGATCGATCAGAATGTACCATAGATGATCGTGGTCCCACAAAGTGTATAAAGAGGTCATACTTGGATGACCTATAATATAAGTATCACCACAAATCACAAGATCAACGACGTGCGACTGCCATGTTTCCCATATAGTCTTATCCTACAAATATCTCGTGTTAACACGCCTACCTCTGCCTAGAAACAAAACAGGTTGTAGTATAAGAGGTCTATCTTGAATATGCCCCAACTATCGAGCAACGCGTAATGGATAATATGCCTCAACTATGTATCATGCATTCAGCGTATGGTCTATCTAAGACACATTGTAGAAAGAGAAATGGTCGTGTATATGCTCGTACGACATGAACCACACCTATAATATAAAAATTATACTAAGTAATAATAAACAAATGTTGATCCACATATAAAAATATAAACGTCGAAACTTATATTATGCCCCGTTGGTGAAAATAAAATATGTCGGGTATTGATACGAGTCTCCTTATCTGATCAGAAAGGAAGAGGTGTGTATTTATACATAGTCGGTATAGAGATCTGGTATCATATATTGATTGTAGTCATAAACGAGGGGAAGTGATCCTAAATTCACATTTCCAACAAAGCAACAAAACCAGCAAACCTCGAGATCGCATGTAAGGACGATCGACCAAACTAGTAATATAATTGAACTAATACATGTTGGACCCAGCTATACCTAACCCATGACCTATAGTGCTTAACAAACTGTAAGTAGTCAAGAGATATATTGTTCATCGTCTTGTTCGTTAGAACAGAACAACCAAACATTTGGAACAAATAACCTCTCGTCACTTTCAGAACCATATCATCCGAAATGGAATCATCTATCAAGTGATCAACAATGTATACAACACACAAAAATTGTAGGCTTACCGCTCTACTCCTACCAGCCCTGTTACGCCTAAGTTCCTCCGTAAGAATATCGATGGGTGTACATAAAAAACTAAAATACCAAGCAACACGCTGACCATCATTAGGAAAATTTTGTAGGTCAAAACTTTTAACTGTAACCGGAAGACCTGTGATGGCGTGGACATCATCTAAGGTCACCATCATCTCACCGAATGAGAATTGGAAGTTGTTGGTCTCCATATGCCACCACTTGAGAAACGCCTCTACAAGGTGCACATTAGTAGCATATTGCGTAAAACATTCGATTAGGAGAGCAAAACAAGACATGATAACCTCGTCCATGACCTTACTCTGATCAGTAAGATCCCAAATGTGATGGGTAGCGTCCATCACGTAACAACGCATAGATTGACGAGCCTACACAAAATTAAAGTAAAGTAAACACTAGATAAGATATAATTTACTGCACGTTAAACCAATCATAAGTTACCTCATTATTGAAGATGATATACGCCTCGTGTAGCATGTAATCGCTCATGGTCGAATACATTCCGAACACATGGGGATTGACTCTTCAGAATAGCTGATCTGGCGGTTAAGTACAAACACAGGAAGGAGGGTGTGTCGCCGAAACCTAACGGATCGGGAACTAGGTTCACGCTGATCGTTGTCTATAGCATCGTTGTCCGATCCAGTAAAAGTACGCTCTCTCCAAGGCATGCTGAATTTACGAAAAACATATTATCATATACCAAATCATACCCAAAACAATTTCACAACACTCTAATATGTATTTACATGGAAGACATAAACAATGCTAAAGAATGATGAAGTCAACTAGATGTTAAACATGGTTAATTTAATAAATAGTACACATCGCGAGCATAAAGTTCCCAAAGTAGGCTAAATTACATACACATTGTTCATGATATCGACCAAAACTATGTGCAAAATCGCGAATGTTGTGTGTCCATATTTTCTGGATTCGCGAATCCGAATTTAAAGTATTTTTTAAATATTTTTTTATATTTAAGAAAATAATTTTTTAAATATGGTATCATATATTTTTAAAATTATATGATACCATCTTATGTTACCATATCTTTTAAAAACAATTTGTAATATTATTTTTTATATTTGAAAGAATGATTTTTAAATATGGTAAAATATTATTTTATTTTTAAATCTTTTTAATTAACAATACATAATATACGTAACGGCTAGTTCATCTTATTTTAATAATAGAGAACTAATATACAATAAAATATTTCTAGAAAAGTTTTTGAAAATATTTTACCATTAAGCAACAAGTATTAAGACAATTAATAAAATTTATTATCAAATTAAATTAATATTAATTATAATTCATTATTTAATTGTAAAATTTAATTATATCTCCATACTAGTATGATATTGTCTGTTTTCTTTGCTTTTGGTTCAGTTCCAAAAAGCCTCATGAACAAAGTACCACTTTAACATCCTCTCAATTGATCATTCCCATGCTTAACCAATGTGGGATGTGAGACTTTGGTCGCAACCCTAACAAATATTCCTCTTGAACAAAGTACCACTTTAGCCTCCCCTCAATTGATTTCCATCCGCTCACTCTAATCGAGTTTTTCATAAAGGAAGAACTGGAGATCCAAAAAAAATGAAGAACTCAAAATGTTATGATTGCGCGGAGCATGGTTATTACAAGAGAGATTATCTGAAGCTAAAAGATAAGAAGGGAAATCAAAAGTAAAAGGCAGAGAATATTGTTAAAGGTGTGAACTATTCTGTGGACAATGATAACAGTGGTAAAAGAGATGTATTGTTTGTGAGTTCAAACTATTGGCATAACTTTTGTGTACTCGATAGTAGCGCTACGTATCACATGTGTCACTTCAAACAATGGTTTGATACTTACAATCAAGTGCAATAAATTATCTATGTCGGGAAAATTCATTCGTTGTATGTTGGTGGTATCAGTAACGTTAGAATTATAATATTTGATGAGGTTGTTAGAATCATGACGTGCTGACATGTCCATGAGTTAAAGAGAAACCTAATATCTCTTGGGATACTAGATTCTCGGAATTACAAGTACCGTGCAGACAAAATGTATAATCAAAGTGGAAAAGTGATCAATAATGTGTACGTGAGAGATGGTAAGCTTGAGCCCAGGGGAAATAAGTGTATATTTTTAGGATATGCTACTGGGGTGAATGGATATAGGTTATGGTGTACCTATCCAAAGTCTCTAGATTTTCTTATCAGTAAGCACGTAACTTTTAACAAGTCTGCTTCGCTAGAAAATCAAAAGAAACTAGGAGAAATGGTCGAATCATGATCAATTGTGAGTAAACATGAAGTAGAAACAGATCCTAATAGGTCTAATAATATGAGTCATTATGAGATAGATCCAGAATGAGGAGGTGAAAAGCCAACATCAGATGATAGTGATGATGATGTTGCAGAACCAGAACAACAACCTTATAGCATAACGTTGGACATAGAAATAAAATATATTAGACTACCAAAAAGGTATGCAAATCTAGTTGCAAGTGTGGACAAATTAAACGCAAGAGATGCGATGGTTAAATCTGAGTTGATTATCGAAATTCATGAACGCTACCCCGCCTTGAATTTAGGTAGTTTTTGGGGACTTGTCCTCGTTAAATATCACCCCATGGTATATTTTTAGACGATGATGAAAATGATTATGAGTCTACTAAATATAATTCCATCGGGTCTTCTTCAGAATAAAGTATTGTAATTCTTGTTTTATGATGTCCTCATGATGTTCGAGGCAGTTTTGTTGAGGTCTGCATAATGTTTAAGGCAATTTTGTTAAATTCCTCATCGTCTTGAGGTCATTTTGTTTAGTCACTTTCAATGTTTATGAAATGCATCGGGTTTTCAACTTTATTTGTTTTCATAATACTTTTAATAGTTAAAGACCAACTTCTGTTGGAAGACCCTTTAGGTCCAATATTGATAGTCAAAAACCAACATTTGTTGGAAGACCGTTTAGATCCAGAATATATAGTTAGAGAACAAATTTTGTCAAAAGACCCTTGATGCCTAAAATAAATAGTTAGAAACCAACTTTTGTTGGAAGAACCTTTAAGCCTAAAATAAATAGTTAGAGACAAAATTTTGTTGGAAGACCCTTTGGGTCCAAAATATATAATTAGAGACCAAATTTTGTGGAAAAAGAACTTCATATATATGGATCGGTTAATAAGGCACGTCATTAAAACCGTCCTGCGCCACCAGGGTAGGAAATAATATGCCACCAATATTTTACATACAAAACACATACTTCTTACATTAATTCTAAATACAATTTAAGATATTTGATATTCCATGGGTGTCATAATTTATTCCTTCTTTGTCCTTGATTCAAAGAATTTATTCCTTATTTGTCCTTATTTGATATTTTAAACAACTTTATATGGGCATTTCCAATTAGGCCCTAATTTTCCAAGGGATTTTTCTTTTGTATGGAGAAACACTTTCCTTAAAACTTGGTCTCCTATCTTAAATTTTTCTTCGTCTAACTTTGGAGGCATATCTACTACTCATCAATGTTTGGTAATGCATAGAATTTATTTTCGTCCGTCTCATTTTCTCCTTAATCATACACAATTCAATTGCCATGTTATCATTATTATATTCCTCAGAATATTTAGCAACACGATACGCTAGGAAAAATGCTTTAGATGATACTACTGCATTCATTCCATACACTAGTGAAAACGGAGATTCCAAAATTGACGTTCGGGGAGTTGTTTGATATGCCCAAAGAACTTGTTGCAAATAATCTGGCAATTTTCCTATCTTCATTTCCAAATATTTCTTTAGCCCGTCAAGGATTGTCCGATTAGTAACTTGAACTTGTACATTTTCTTGTGGATGAAAAGAAGAAAAAAAACATTGTTGTTTTCCTGAGGAGATGAAAAAATCTTTCATGTCATTATTGTGAAATTGTGGTCTATTATCAGTAGTAATTTTCATTGGAACCCCAAAACGACAACAAATATTCGTGGTAATAAACTTGATTACAATTTTAGCCTTTGTCCCAGCTAATGGTTTCACTTCTACCCACTTTGAAAAATAATCTACTGCTACAATTATTGTCTGTCGCTCTCTAGATGCCATCGGTAATGGTCAGACAAGGGCGATACCCCATCGGTCAAATAATAATGATCCAGATATTTTTTCAAGAGGGACCCCCGTTTTATGAATTATTTTGGCATTTTTTTGGCAAGTATCACACCTTTTAACCAACTGTTTAGCATCAGAAGAAATCGTAGGCCAAAAATATCGTGCCAAAAATACTCTTCATATTAAAGTTTTGTACCCACAATGTGCACACCCTTCTCCATCGTATAATTATGATAATATCATCTCTGATTCATCTTTTGCCAAACATAGAAGTAAAAGTTTACTAAAAGATTTTATGTACAAAATTTCTCTAATGACCATGTAGCCATGAGATTTAAAACGTATTTTCTTGGACATCGATTTGTCAATTGGTAATTCATTGTTTTCTTAAAAGTCGAAAATGTCTAACCTCTAATCATTTTATTTATTGATAGATATCTGAAAATCCTCATCCACTATTCCAATCGCTTGCTCCAAATTTTTGATAAATGAAATTTTTTTTATGCGTAATAATCCATGGATGCTCCTCAGAATATGAAGAGGTTACCAAAAGAGTCTACCACATAATTTATCTCTCTTCGAGCTTGTTCATATCTCACATTTTTTAAGGTTAAAGTTAAATCTCTTAATGCCTTCAAATATTTCACTAAATGATCATTTCTAGCCTCGGATCAACCCAATGTATTTTTTACGAGTAGTTGCGAATCACTTATGAGCCTAATTTTTTTAGCCCCACAAATTTGAGCTAGCTTCAACCCTGCTAGTGTCGTTTCATATTCTGCATCATTGTTTGTTGCTCTAAACCCAAAACGGATAGCTTGGTACATGACAATTCCTTCTTGAGAAATTAATTGGACAACTGCCCCACTTCCTATCATACTTGAACTCCCATCTGCTCGATTATCCACTCTGACTCAAAATTATCCTCATCTATCTCCATATCTGATCGCTCAAAATGAAATTCTACTAAGAAATGTGCTAAATGTTCTGCTTTAATTGCGGGTTTAGGCTCAAACTCAATATCAAGATCTCCTAATTTAACCGACCATTTGGTCATTCTTCCCGATATATCAGGCATTTGAAGCATATTTTTTTTAATATAAATGATGTTCTTATAATGATAGAAATAGCTTGAAAATACGATCTCATTTTTCGAGCAGCAATTACTAGTTTGAGAGCCAACTTTTCTAACTTTAACTATATTTTCTCACCACCCAACAAACTTTTACTAACGTAATACACTAGTCTTAGGAAGTTTTCTTTTTCTCGAACTAAGACATCACTTACAACATATTCAGACACCACTATATAAACATATAATATTTTCCATGGAATGGGTTTTGACAAAATTATTAGCGATGAAAGGTATTCTTTAATTCGATGAAAATGCTTAGAAAATTATTTAGTCCAATTAAAACAATTGGCTTGTCTTAATACTTGGATAAAAGTGGCACATTTATCTGAAGAACGAGATATAAATCTATTCAACGCTGTCAGCGTACCCATTAATATTTGAACTTCTTTAATATTTCGAGGAGGTGTCATGGAACTTAAAGCTTTTAACTTTACTGGATCGGCTTCAATCCTCATTCACTGACTATGTACCCAAGAAATTTTCTTGATCGAGCCCCAAACACACACTTTTCTAGATTTAACTTTAGATTGACCTTTTTTAAGTTAGTAAAGATTTCCTCAAGTTCATCAAAACGATCCTCATCTTTAAGATTTTTTACCAATATATCATCAATATATACCTTAACATTTCTCTTAATCTATGCTTCGAAAGTTTTATTCACCAATCGTTGAAAAGTTGCCCTGCAATTTTAAACAAAAAAGCATTATTTTGTAGCAATGCAAACTCGTTCAAGTAATAAAAAAAGTGATCTCTTCATCTTTTGGATCTATCATAATCTGAATATATGCTGTACAGGTGTTAATAAAAGAAAGTAATCGATTCCCTGACGTGGAATCTACCAATTAATCGATCCGGGAGACTGAGAAAGGATCTTTTGGACAATCTCTATTTAAGTCGGGACAATCTCTTTTGGACCCAGAAACGTCAGGTTTCTATAGTACTGCTCGCAGAGGGAAAGTCCTTCGCACAGTGATAACGTGCCCTTAAAAATATGGGCGCATTCGCTTGGCGGCGATAACTAAACTCAAAGCTAGCTTTTCTAGATTAAGGTATCTTGTTTCTGCATCCGTTAGTGTTTTGCTCGTATAATATTTCGGGTGCTGTACCCCATCCTGCTCGCGAACCAAGGTTGAATTGACAGTAAACAGCGATACAGACAGACAAAGGAACAGGGGTTCTTCAGCCACGGGCGCATATAAAATCTCTAGAGAAGTAGGATATTGCTTAATCTCTGTGAAAGCCTTTGTTACAATCTTATGTCAAGGAAAATTTCTTGGCTCCTCGTAGGACCTCAAAAAAGTGATGACTCTTGTCTGATGTCCGGGAAATAAACCTGGATAACGCTACTAGCCATCCTATGAGATATTGCACCTTCTTGATATTCTTAGGAGGGTCCATTTGTAGGATTGCATTTAGTTGGATATGATCAGCCTCAATACCCCATTGACACCACGTAACCTAAGAATTTTCCTTTACCGACCCGAAAAGAGAACTTATCCGGGTTAAGCTTGAGGTTGAACTGACGTAGTAAATCAAAAACTATCTGCAACGTCTCTAGATGTTCTGCTTTCGTATGAGTTTTGACAATCATGTCGTCGATGTATGCTTCTAAATGTTGTCCCATGTGGTCTTGGAAAATGTGGATTATCAATCGTTGGTATGTCAACTCTGCATTCTTTAAAACGAATGGCATGACCATGTAGCAGTATAGACACCTCTCTGTCTGAAAAGCGGTATACTCTTGATCGGAAGGGTGGAGTCGAATCTGATTGTATTCAGAGTAAGCATCCATAAACGAGAGGTATTCGGACCACGAAGCTGAGTCAACTAGCTGGTCGATACGCGGCAGAGGGAAAACATATTTAGGGCACGCTTAATTTTGATCGGTGAAGTCCACACACATTCGCCACTGGCCGCTTTTCTTTTTTACCAAAACGGGGTTAGCTATCCATACCGGGTATCGTGCTTTCCGGACGTGGCCCAAACGAGTCAATTTGGCCACCTCTTCCAGTATGGCCACCTATTTCTCCACTGAAAATGATCTGTATTTTTTACGGATTGGCTTGGCGCAAGGGTTGATAGCTAGTTCGTGACATTTGATAGAAGGGTTGACTCCATGGACATCACTTGCCCCCCAAGGAAAGATATTTAAATTTTTTGCCAATTAAACTGTTAAAAGTACCTTAAAATCTTGAGATAACTCCGCTCCAAGTCGAAGTGTGTGACCATCAGCGACATGTGCATCCACCACTTTGGTAATCGTGTCAATAGAATTGTCGAGCTCTCGTGGATCGTCAACTGGGTCTGGTTAGGTAAGATCCAATGCCTTTGGCTCAGGGACCCCTTGCCGTTTAATTGCTATCGGAGTGGTTTGGATGGATCCGTCGCGATCGTATAGCAGGTTCGCGCGGTCCTTTGGCTTCCTCGTATCGTACCTACCGAGCCGCCCACTAGATACTTGATGCACTGCCGGAATGTGCATGGTGTCGCTTCCATCCTATGCAGCCACGGTATCCTAATGATGGCATGGTATGGGCTCGGTGTATTAGAAATTATAAACAATGTTTTTAGCTCTTTTTTGGTGGCTCTATGGCCGACCTTCACTAGCAATTCCAATTCCCCAACACATTGTGAAGTTCTGCCCTCGTAGCCGACCAAAGTGCGCTGTGTTGGCTGGTAAGGAGGTATGTTTTGCATGCGATCGAAACTGCTTTTGAATATTATGTTAGTAGAGTTACCACCATCGACTAGAACGCGAGTCGCAATAACTCCTCCGATATCCATATGTATATTCAAAGCGTCCTCATGGGGCAGACTGACACCTCTGAGATCGTCGTCATTTAAGGTAGGATCAGCCACTGGATCCCTATAACAACGGTAGGAATTGGCATCTATTTTGTACCCGCCGAGCTTATTTTTGGCCCGCTTATTTGAGACGGACCCCTGGAATGGTGCTCAATTACCGCTTGATATCGTGAGAAGCCACTGCTGCTTATTAGTCTCTCCTCCTTCTCCATATCCAGGTTTTTTCGTTGATGGGAGAACGAACCTCTTCGCGGCGATCTTGATTTGATACTTTGATATACTATATCAACTCCCCATTGTAAATGGGTCGTTGGATCTCTTCTTTGAGTTTCCAGTACTCATCTGTGGAGCGCCTATGGTCGTTATGATAAGCACAAAAATACTGGTTAGATCTTTTAAACCATGGGGCACTCATCACACGGGGTGCCTGGTACTTCGTTATTCCTTTTATTCGATCATAAATTACAGAGATGGCTTCAGCCAAAGGAGTGAATCGTCTAGTTGGTTGTTCGAAGTAGTGAGGACATCGACTATATTCTCTTTTGGGATGCTCTTCAACCCTTTTTGTTTTTCCGATCCTCTTTCTTTGGACTCTGATCCGCGTCGCTCAGGCAAACCCCATCTTCTTGCGTCGTCGACTCTGATGAAAGTATCAGCTCTGGCGAGTAAGTCTCCCATATTCTCTGTTGGGAACTTGATAAGGTCTGTATAAAGGTCTCATTTCCGGTCAAGTTGTCACCGCCCTGTTCTCCGCTAAATCTAGTGAAGCATTCATGGCATGAATAAATCTCCTAACATAAATTTTAAAGGACTCACCTCGTTGTTGATAAAAGTCCATGATTGAGTCTCACTCTTGTTTGAGCTCCTTGTTTCCAACAAATCTTTCTCTGATTGCTTTCCACAATCCAGTAAAGTCTTAGATGGATCATTTTGGTAAGCTGCTAAACCAATCCATCGCATTACCCTTGAGGGTCATCAAAAGCGTTCAGCACAGCATCGCATCATCGGGGTTGAACGTCATTATCATGTTACAGAACTGCTCCAGATGTCTTTATGGGTAAACTGTTCCATTGTAAGCCTCCATTCGAAAATGATCGAATTTTCTTGGTAGTTGGGCTTCAAGAATTATCTCGGAGAACGATAATTCTTTAAGTATATAGGCCGACAAACTTGGGCGAACTTGGTTGTAGCAGAGATCTTCATTCTCTCGAGCTCGCTTGGAGGATGTTTGCTTCGCTTCCTCTCTAGGAAATTTTCTTCGATTCTTGCACCCGCTCTCACCTTCGCCTTCCGGTTTGTCATACCGTCTGGACAATCGCTTCGCCTTGTTAACTGTGCTAGCCTCTAGACCGAATTGTTGATTGACTCGGCTCGTCCCCTTGAACTTAGCTGTGAGGGCATGAATAAAATCATTCATCCCGGCCATGGTGGCATTCATGGCTTGCTCTATTGCGTCTCGTTCAAACTCCACCTTCAATTTCTCGTCTTGGAGATGTTGGATTTTTTGCTCCAGTTGTTGGACCACCGGATCAATGACATGATTGGCTTCCACCGCTTCTTGGGCTACATGAACGTACACTAGCTGACGGGGTTGTACTTCAACCCGAGAAACGACTGCGAGAAAAGGTGGCAGTTCTCCCAGTTTGACTGCCCCAAGGGGTGTCATGGGATCACCCCCTTGGAATGCGACGGGGACTAGGTATAGGGTATTTTTCCCGGGCGGGGGATTCGTTGCCCCCCTCCTGCTCATTGTTGCTTCACTCGTTTCCTGATTATCCCTCTCGATTCCTGACCTTGTAACTACCATGGTTAGTGATTGTTGTTGTTTTCCCACAGACGGTGCCAAAATTTGTTACGGGAATAACAAAATATTATCAAAGTAGAAATACACGAACAGTCAGAAAAGAGAAAAGGAAAATAAGATATCATTCATCTAAAGAATTTCTCTACTTATTGTCCTCCCTATTAGTGGGCGGTTACATTCGTATTTATTTTCACTTAATTCCCCACTAAATTAGTTACATCACTTCTCTTATTATTTCAGACAGACTACTTAAACGGTTTGACTTGAAATTGATAACGATATTAAATGACGAATGAGGGAGCGTTTTATTCTCCAATTGTTTACTTTGACTGGAAACGCATGACAGTCCGATCTGGTTTGGCTCAAACTGAGCTCGCTCAGTTGTCTGTGCTCACTTTTAATGGAAGTCTCTTTTTCTTTGTTCGAGTTCGATCACTCGTGCAAGAGCTCGTTTTCTATTTAGTTATTATGTCGGCGGCTTAGTCGGTCAACTTATCCCTTAGACTTTTGTTGACTCATCTTCCTTTACTGCTCTCTTGGCTCTTTTACTTCTTCTTTGTCTATTGTCTAAATCCGAGCTCGTCACTTGCCTTTTTCATTTGTGCAGACGCTCATTTAGGGTCCGTTGATGCTCGCTTGGATATTTTACGTATTCTTTGTCTATTGTCTCAATACGAGCTCGTCACTTGCCTTTTCTGTTCGTGCAGACGCTCGTTTGGGGTTCTTTGCCGCTTGCTTGGTTCTTTTACTTATTCTTTGTCTATTTTCTTAATCTGAGCTCGTCACTTGCCTTTTCTGTCATGCAGATGCTCGTTCGGGGAATCCCCCCTCATCATCTTAGACCGCTTGGGTGCTACCTGGCTCATCTCATAAGTTTTCTCCCGATTATTGGGTCATTTATTTCTATCGTTTTCCTCCCTGCCTCCGTCAAGTTCCGCCCAATTTAAAGTCTTGCCTCATCGACTCGCTTTGTT
Source organism: Limnanthes douglasii subsp. nivea (assembly GCA_036936605.1). Lineage (NCBI taxonomy): Eukaryota > Viridiplantae > Streptophyta > Magnoliopsida > Brassicales > Limnanthaceae > Limnanthes > Limnanthes douglasii. The sequence goes on from JAUPFV010000003.1 coordinate 170,902,171, forward strand.
GGCCTCTGCAACCGACCTCTTCTTACCATGTCTATCATCCCGCACCTTTGTAATCCTTTCTTGCAAGACATAACTCATTTTGGCTAACTAGCTATGGCCTCTTTTTTCATTGGTTTCTTGTAACTGGATCACCTTCAGCTGATCATTTTATATTGCATTGATCTACGATTCCAGATGATAAACAATGAAGGTGGTTATCCGGTTACCTGGGTTAGCAGGGGGCTCGAACTTAGTGGGTGTGTCACTTTCGTCGACGGGTCTGATACCAAGGCCGATGTTAGCGGGTTGTGGGTCTCCCCTAACTAGTACTTCGTTGGCGGCGACGATTGGGTGGGTTAGAGCTGAATTATTTACTTGGATGGTTTCAGGGTTAAATCGCCAACAAACTCTGGGACTAATGCTCGATCTCTGATTACGAGGTTTTCCGTTGGTACTTCCTTTCAATCCTGGATCATTTTACCACCATTGGATTAGATTTTTGTGCTTCTTCTTGACTATAATTCCCACAGACGGAGCCAAATTTGTTAAGGATGATATTCACGACTATGTGTCAAATATATAAATTTATTAATCCGAAAAGAAAATATACATTTTTCACTATACTAATTTTATTTATACATTTTCTTATCATATTTTTTCTCTCTCATTAATCGTGTAACGGTGTTATTTGAACGTCGACAACTTCCATTGATTGTGGACCGTCTTTAATGCTCATTAAACCTCTTCACGAACCGGTTATGCTATTGTTGGCAGTTGTAAGAAAACATGGATCGTGTGGGTTATGATTGGCATGAGTTACGCGCATGACCCCACAGTAACCTATTTATCCCTTTCCCGATGAATGGTCCCTGATTTCTCATTGCGATCGGCTTTGATTTCCCTTAACTAGACCGAGGGTACACCATGCATCTTCCTTATCTCTTTGTCCTTCGGTATGTGGGTAATCCTTTCTAATCGAGGGGCCTTCATCTCACGATTATGTCTTGCCGTATATTAATGAACTCATCAGTAAGGTCAACTCGTAAGAGAAATTAATACCTTCAAACTCCTTAGAAAAGAAAATTGTTAAAAAATTGAAAAGGATTAGTAATGGTAAAGGTTCAAGATACGTGTATGGTTATGTGTTCAATAGGGAAAGAAACAATGAGAGATTAATGCGAGACAGAGAACAGAAATCAGTAGTGATATTACATCAACTTTCTTATTCTAGTGTGTTTAGACCTTTATTGCAAACCATGGGTCGTTTGTATTTTGACATTGAAAAAAAAAATGTTAATTATATTGTTGCTTATGTTTTGACGTGGACTGCTCCTGTACCTGGTAAGCGTATGGAGCTTCCTATCGGGAAGGCAACACTTAAATGTGAATATACCACATTCTCACAGCTTGTATTTGGAAAATAGAATGTTGTTTGAAGAGGTAGTTTCTTATATGGAATGTTGGTTGTCAATAGATTACATGTTTTCAGTCCATATTTTTCATCCATATTTGGGTGTACCGTGATACTGTTCTCAAGAAAATTGAAGAGCGGGGCCATGATATATTCATCGTAAGTTTTTTATACTTTTAATCTATTATTGGTCAAGACGACCCTTCTCGGTTTTTTAGGTCTCGTCTTGAAAGGGAATGTTGAACTGTTAACAAAATGTAATTAGTATTTAGACTAGTTACTTAGTAGTTAATGAAATTCTACTCACATATAAGATCAAGTTCTTTCACTAATACATGTACTATAATAACATAAAATAATAAAACTCTTTCTTTTCTCTTCTCTCTATCTTTTGTCCTTAATGCATTCAAGAATTCAAAAGTCAATTATTTATAGGCTAGAAAATGAACTTACTTAAATACTTAAAGTAACTGTTTAAATGATTAGGTTGTCCATCAATTCAATTACATGAGACTTTACCTTCTCGTACCTATGGGAAATAAATATAAATTGATTGTCCAAATATAATGTTAAGATTTAATAAACGTGGAATATAAAATGTTTAAAATTTATTTTATTTTTATTTTTATTTTAAAGTCAAATATATAAAGATCAGGTTTTGGTCTACTAAACAAACTCGGTTGCAATAACTTTCTTTGAAGAACAAACAATAACATCTTCAAGTTGATGTCAAAATAATTTTATGGTATATTATATAGATAATTTTTGGATTTAGGATGTTTCATCATGCATAAATATGGAATAATTAAGCTAGTTATTAGTCTAATTAATTAAAGTAACTAGTACTCTAAATTGGATTTAACTTTAGATACCACTTAGATTCATGTATATTTTGTTGGAAATATATTACTCAAACACTTTAGTATTGGCTCCTAATAGTTTAATACTCGTGATGCTCTCCAGCAACGACTCGAATAACAGAATACTAGAAATAGTAAAACCTAAAAACTAATTAAGTGAAAACATGTGGTTTGCACATATTAAATAAAATGTGTTTCATTAAAATACCTATATGTAATTAGTGAGTTACATTCACTAACTAGATATAAGACTAACTAAACTCTAATTTCAACTATGACGAACATAATTTTTTGTGTTATTTACTCAAAAATTAGTTTCCTCTCTCTCTAATTTTTTCTCTCCAGGTTTTCTCGAGTGACTCTATCAAGGCTATCGTTCCATATCTTTCAAAAATACTCATGTTAGCAGCTACCCTACTTATTTTTCAATGGCTCTATCAAGACCATTGTTCTATATCTTTCATAAATAGTCTAGTTAGTAACTAGCCGAACTGTAGGAAGACAATTACTTACCGGTATTGATAAGGGTATATATCTTACATGTAACATATATTCCTTATTATGACAAATCACGCATACACAAACTACTAACATAAGTAAAGGGGCTACTAAACTGCGATAGTACATCAAACCAGCACTAATGATACTACGAATCGAGGGCAACAAGCCAACGTACAACAAAGAACCGCGATGAGCCCTCAATATAATGTCAAACCGGGTCCGCAACCAAGACGAGCGTCAATGATAATACGAACCGAAGGTAACAAACCGACATGTAATAAGAATCGAGATAAGCCCTAAATATAATGGTAGATAATATACACGCTCAAGACAAGCATTACGAGTACTACAACCTGAGTGCAACATATCCACATGGATGAGGACCCAAATAAATAAATGAGAGAAGCATATTGATGTATCTGAGATCCATCATAAAGTAATATTTATCGACATAATAAAGAGTAACGGGTTTGAACGCTCTTTATGAGGCACAACTAGCATTCATAATAGTCTTAACCGGATTTGAATATATAATGATGTGGTTTATTTTCGTTTGAAAGTAATTTTGTAATTTTTTCTAGAGTTTTGTGGAGTTTTGAGAGTATTTAATGTTTGGATAGAATGTAGAAGGAGAATTGAGCTGCCTGGTTGTATTTAATTTTCATTACCCTCATTTAATGTAGGTGGTTGGGTATTTATACCCTTTATCTTTTGGGCCATATGGGCTTTCAGGTTATGTTTTATGGATTCAGGTCGAGTTTAAAGACCCACTAGATTTTAAGTAAACAAGTAATTAGTCTAATGATGAAGTGATTATGTTTTTAATACTTTAGTTCTGTTCGGACAGTTTAGTAAGTGGAGGTTGTCCGAATCGTCCCTGTCCGGTTAGATGGATGATGTCCGAATCGCCCCTGTCAGGTTCTCACAGAGAGTGGTGACAAAATCCGGACTCATCAGTAACCCCTTTTTTAGGTGGTGTTCAAAGGCCTTTGGCAAGACCTAAAAAATAGCCTATAGCTGGTCAGAGCCATATCCAGACAGATACTTGAATTGTGTAATAGCTTTATCCGAACTAAAAAATTTCTCAGAAACTAAACGGATTTTTGCCAGAAATTGTGGGACACGGGTCTCTCTCTGGTTCGCCACATCAGCCGATTTTTTCCCTAGAACGGCGCTCCCACTTTCTCCAAAAAGTAACCTCTTCATTTAATAAGGATGACATCATCGCTGTCCTTAATCATTGCAACCCTTTCGAATTCTCTTAGGTATCAAAGCATCTTTTGCACATTTACTATAAATTAATTCACTTTTCTACTGTTTTACCATCTTCATCATCCTTGCTCTACTAAACTTCAAAGATTTCTCTCTAAAAAACAAACACTTTCTTTCAGTGCGAGTTTATGTTCACAGCTAGGAACGCTTTAATCAAAGGTGGGTGGCTTAATTTGTCAGAGTTAGAAAAAGCTCAAAAGGTTGAACGAGAAAGGCGCATTGCAGCCGGGATTCCTGTTTCTCATGCTGATAAACCAGAAACACTAAACACAGAGCCTGACCAAGGCTCTTCTTCAACCAAAAGTGTTAAACCCAGGAGGTTGTTCCAATCCACCCTTTCACCAATTGTCTCGGGCTCATCGGTTCAAGAATCAGAGCCTACTGTTGAACCAGGGCAGGTAGTTACTAGTTTTAAGAAACCTTCCCCATTTATTGCTATAGGATCGGATGCTGATACCTCTCCAGAGAAGTTAGTAGATCGGACAAGAGGTCGCTTGGTAAAAGGGCAGGCTCCAAAAGGTACACCTTCCAAATCAGGGGGCAAGGATAACAATACGGGGTCAGAGGCACCCATCAGGATTCCTAAGGACAAACTGTAATCTCCAGAGGCATCTAGATTAAGTCTCCGGAAAGAAACTACTGCATCTGAGCCCCAGCCGGAGGTCAGGGTACAAGAAGCCAGTGAAGCTCAACAGTCCGGAGGGTACGCTGAGCCAACCTTTAACTCACCTCACCCAAAACAACTGAAAACCCTTCCCTGGTAATGGAAGAAGTGATGGAGGATTCTATTGAAGAAGCTCCATTTGAGTCCGAAGTCTCCGGGCAAACAAGTGAGGCTATTGCTGCCAAGAAGGACAAAGGCAAAGAGAAACTATGCTTAAGGCATCCAGATTTTCCGGAGGTCCTTGTGGGAAAAGTGGGACCTTGTTTCCACAAGGTAAGTGTTAAGTATTTAATAGTTTTGCATAAACTTAACTATGCTTTCATCCACACAGCCGAACTGGGTCGGATGCGAACAAAATTGGGGATTCCGGAGAATGTAAAAATAAGGATCCCAGTGGACCCAGAAACACCGATGGATTGCAAGCTTAGTGAAATAGTTTTCTTCATTGCGCTCTTCAACTGGGGACTAAGGTTTCCCTTAGATCCGGAGATAATCAAGTACTTTCATCTCATCAAACTTTGCCCAAGTCAACTGAGCCCCAATGCCTGGTACACTCTCATGGCCTGTATCATGGCCTCCGGACTATCCGGAATTCCTCTCCCAATGGAGCAGTTTGCAGTTGTGGCCAGCCTCTGCAGAAACCACCATATTCCCTTATATCACTTCAACATGGGTGCTAATTACAAAGCAGTGGACGATCTACTTGACTCGGAGAGAAATTGGAAGACTCACTTCTTGTTTGTGAGTGGTGCCTGGGAGAATGGGAGGAAGATTAAAGCTAGTGCCAACTTGAGCCTCCTTACCAGCAGATGGCGAAGCGATGGTAAGAATCCCATCTCACGTTCCCATCTTTATTTTTCACACATTTGTTTGTCTGAATTATCTTTTCTTTTTTGTTTCTTGACAGTGCTGCCTAAATACTTCAATGACTACTTGAAGGCCAGGCAGACCACTTGCACCAAGATAAATGCTTGGACTACTGAGAAGTGGGGGAATCGTTTCCACAATGCCTTTACCGGAGGCAATCTAACAAGGTCTTACCTCTGGAATACCACTGACCGGAGGGACTTATCCTGGGAGGAACTTACCACCCCATACCCTCCGGAAGTAGTCCTCAAAAGAACGCACGCGCCAGACGGGGCATTATATATGCCTGGTAGAGCCAAGGCCCCAAGTAAGATGAAGGGCAAGAAAGGTAAGGGCAAGCAGAGTGTGATTGAAGCCAATCCCACCGAAGCGGAGGAAACTGCTCCAACAAACCAAGAGGGGCCAGTTCAAGGACAGATTGATGCTGCTCTTCTAGAAGTAGTGGAGCATGAAAGTACTAGGGAAGGGGCAGGATCTCCAAAACCTCCAAGGGTTCCTAAGAGAGATAGGAAACGGGGAGCAGAGAGGAAGGACATGGAGGCCAAGAAGAAAAAGACCTCCAAGGGTGATGAGATTTCTCTCCGGCCTCCGGAGCCCCTTCCTCTTGTTGACCCTACAGACGCAACTCAAGCAGAAGGCATCCCTAGTGACTTCCAAACCGGAGGGGGTACAGGAGGGGACATTAGCATTGATGGTGTTGATATTAGTGGTTTTGAAGAGATTGGATTTTACTTCGAAAACCTCCCTAAGGATGATTTTGCTAGACCTTACCTCCCTCCGAGCACTTCGAACATCGTTACCTTCAATGGTAAGTCTTTCTCTGTCTCAAGTGAAAGAGCTGTTATAACTCACTCTATATTGAGTAATATTCAGCCAATGCTTAGTTTGGAGAAGCAAGTACGAGTTCAGTCTGCTATTATTACTGCCCTTAATTCTGACAAAGAGAAATTGTCCGCCGACCTCCTCATTGCGAACCAAAATGCTGATGTTTTAAAGAGGGAGAATGAGGAGTTAAAGAATAATCAGGAGGGTTGGGCCACAAAGGTAGCTTCTTTAGAAGATACTATCAAAGAACTCTGATCGAAGCAATCTGAGTTGGAGAAAGATCTCTCCTCTTCGAAAGAGGAGGTGAAGGCTAAAGACATGGTTATTCATACTTTGACGAAGGACAAGATCTCGCTCGAGAATTCGGTGTCCAAGGCTGCACAAGAAAAAAATAATTTGCTAAGGGAGCAAGAAGCAAAAATCCAAGCTAGGATTGATGCTTATACCAACCAAGTGATAGACACTCATGAAGAAATGTATGCCAAAGTGAAGTCGGACATGGTCCTGCTCTTTCATGAAACGTTTCAGAAGAGGAATCTGGGAGATTTATGGACCTATGTAGAGTATGAAGACCTTCCCTTTCATACGATGGCTGATGGAGACAAGCATGATTACTCCAGTGCTGACTCATCCGATAAAGAAGAGAACACCGAGGAGATTCGAGATGAGGGATATGATGACCTCAAGAAGAAGAAGAAAACAAGTGAGGCTGAGCCATCTTGAAAGGCTCAGTCTTAGAGTATCAATTATCTTTTCACTTTTGTTTTGATCGAACCAAAGTCCTTGGATGGCCAAGGCATTTTTTGTAACTGTGTCCAGTCCTTGTCCGGATAAATCTCTCTGTTTTGACAATTTAAAGTCCTTGGATGGCCAAGGCACTTCATATATTTCAATGGATATCTTTATTTCACACAGCTCTTGCATTTTTTCATAGTGTTTCAATTATGGTGGCTAATGTTTAAACAACCCTTAGTTATTTCATAAACATTCTATAGTGAGAGTGTTTAATTTCTCCGACGACAAATGTTTAAGTAGTCATCACTCCTTTAATTTAATCCTGCCTGTGTTTAAATAAAAATTTCATAAGATACTATTAAGTAAAAACACTCTGAATTTTAAGAAGGCATCAAATTTTATAAAAAAGCTCGGACACCTCATTAAAACCTCCCCGCGCCACCAGGGTAGGAAAGAGTATGCCCCCAAATATTTACATGAACTTTTAAACAAGTAAATATATACATAGTTTCTATTCCAAGTACAACCGGAAGCGCTTAATATTCCAGGGGTGATTCAAAATCCTTCTATCTTTGTCTTGGAGCCGGTATGTCCCAGCCTTAAGTTTTTCAATGAACGCATAGGGTCCTTCCTAAGTTAGAGCCAATTTACCAAACTGATTTTCTTTAGTATGTAGGAAAACGTTTCTCAATACCTTACCCCCCCGGTTGAAAATCCTTCTCTTAATTTTAGAAGCGAATCTGGTTCTCATCAAACCTTGATAGTGTACAGCTCTAAGGTGAGCCTTAACTCTTCTTTCCTCAATTAAGTCAAGCTGGCCTCTGATAGCCACCTCGTTAGCGTATCCAGAGAAATTATGGACTCGAAATGAAGAGAGAGTAGCTTCTATGGGAGCTATGGCATCCATCCCATAGACTAAGGCAAAAGGAGAATTTTGTGTTGCAGCCCCAGGAGTAGTCCGGTAAGCCCACAGAACTTCTTGCAAATAACTTGGCCACTTTCCAGCAGCTCCTTCTAGATTCTTCTTTAAACCAGACACTATTGTCCTGTTGGCCACTTCGACCTGACCATTTGCTTGTGGGTGGAAAGGGGAAGAAAAGCAATGTTGTATACCTCTGGAGGCACAAAAACTCTCCATTTCCTTGTTGTTGAACTGTGGTCCATTGTCTGTTGTTATCTTTTGTGGAATTCCAAATCTGTAGCAGATGTTGGATAAAATGAATTTTATAATAGCTTTTGACGTTGTACCTGCCAACGGAGCTGCTTCGATCAACTTCGAAAAATAATCAATAGCAACGATTATAGTCCTGCGCCTTCCGGATGCCATAGGTAGAGGTCCCACTAAATCCAACCCCCATCGAGCAAAAGGTATGGGCTCAGAAATTGACTCTAAAGGGACAACTGGGATATGAATTTCATTGCTATATCTTTGGCATGGGTCACAACTCCTCACCAATTCCTTAGCATCTTGAATTATAGAGGGCCAGTAATACCCAGCTAGCAAAACTCTCCTTGTTAGAGCCCTAAATCCACAATGAGCTGACCCCTCACCATCATGTAATTCAGAGAGCACTATCTGAGACTCGTCGACCCCCAAACATCGTAAGAGGGGTCTACTATAAGATTTTTTATACAGAATATCTCTTAGGATGGCAAAACCACGAGCTTTGTATTTTACTTTTCTTGCTATTGATTTATCCGGTGGCAAGATACCATCTCAGAGATATTGAAGGAGAGAAAATCTCCAATCTTGAGGCTGTTTTATCTGTATATCGAAACTTTCTTCCTCCTTACTCAGACTGATTCGAATGGATGGGCACTCCAGCAAATGCATCCAAGGATATGACTCAGTATAGGCTATAATTTCCAAGGAGTCTGCCATTACATTTTCTGTTCGGGGAATGTGTTCGTAGATGATGCTTTTAAAATTAAGAGCTACCTCTTTAAGAAGAAGTGAGTACTTAACCAACTTCTCCTTTTGGCTTTGGATTGACCTTGTGCATGATGGATAAGCAGCTGAGAATCGCTCATTAGCTTGAATCTTTTGGCTCCACAAATAAGAGCCAATTTCAAACCAGCTATAGCAGCTTCATATTCAGACTCATTATTAGAAGCCCTGAAAGCAAAACATATAGCTTGATACATTCTGTCACCGTGTGGAGAGGTCAAGCATACCCTTGCACCACATCCCATGGTACTTGATCCACCATCAGTCCGGACAACCCAGACCTTTTTGTCTTTCATATCAGTTGTTTGCTTTGTATCCCTATCTGAATGGAATTCAACTAAGAAATCAGCCACAGCTTGGGCTTTGATTGCTGTCCGAGGGGAAAAATCAATATCGAAGTCTCAAAATTCCACTGATCACTTAGTCATTCTACTTGAAACGTCTGCCTTTTGAAGAACATTTTTTAAGGGAAAAGACGTCCGGACAATAATAGGATGAGCCTGGAAATAAGGCCTTATCTTCCTTGCAGCAATCACCAGGGCTAATGCTAATTTTTCAAGCTTCAGATAGCGTTTTTCTGCATCTATTAAGCTCTTGCTGATGTAATACACCGGACGGGGATAATTATCTACCTCCCTCACCAATACGGCACTTATGGCACAACTGGAAACTTCCAAGTATATGAAAAGAGTCTCTCCGTCGACAGGTTTAAATAAAGTCTTGGGGGAGGACAGATGTTTTTTGATTTCATTGAAGGCCTCATCACACTGTGAAGACCAGTCGAATCCCTTTGCACCTTTTAAAGTTTGAAAAAACGGGGCACATCTATCCGAAGACCTTGAAATGAATCAATTTAACGCAGCCAACCTCCTAGTCAACCGTTGTACTTCTTTAATATTTCGAGGAGGCTCCATTTGGAATAAAGCATTAAGCTAGTCCAGATCAGGCTGTATCCCTAGGAATTTTCCGGACTGTACTCCAAAGATACACTTTTCTGGGTTTAATTTCAAATTTACTTTCACCAAGTTAGCAAAAGTTTCTTGGAGATCTGGCAAGTGTAGCTCTTTATCCATACTTTTCACCATCATATCATCGATGTATACTTCCATATTTCTTCCAATTTGATCAGCAAAAGCCTTATTTACCAACCTATAATAAGTAGCCCCAGCATTTTTCAACCCAAACGGCATTACCTTGTAATAATGAAAGCCCCTATCGGTAACAAACGTAGTATGCTCCTGATCCTTCAGATCCACTTGCATCTGATTATACCCGGAGAAGGCATCCATAAAAGATAACAGCTTGTTCCCAGATGTGGAATCCACCAACTGATCAATCCGGGGAACTGGGTATAAATCCTTCGGGCAAGCCCTGTGCAGATCTGTGAAATCGATACACATACGCCACTTGCCATTTTTCTTTTTCACCAATACCGGAATTGCTGTCCATAAAGGGTACTGAGACTCCTTTATGTGCCCCATTTTAGTAAGCCGGTCAACCTCTTGAACTATGACATCAGCCTTTTCCTTAGAAAAAGATCTTCTTTTTTGTATTACAGGTGTTATGTCCTTTCGGATGGACAGTTGGTGTGATATAATATCTGATGGTACCCCGGTAACATCAGCATTGCACCAAGCAAAAACATGTTAATGGTCTTTCAAGAATTTTAAAATCTTACCCTTTAACTCCGATGTCATCTTGGATCCTATCTTGACATTTTTTCCCTCAGCCAAAGAATGTGTTTCAACTTCTTCAATCGGTATTAAAACTCCAGGGGTCTCTCTAGGGTCATCAATCTCAGCCTCTCCCCCAGAAAGCCCCTCAAACTGATATTCTTCGTTAATACGAACTGCCCCCAACGTCCGGGGGGCCAGTGCTGTTGCATAACACTCTCTGGCTACCTTTTGGCTGCTCCGAACAACTTCCACTTGCCCTTGCACAACATATTTCAAACATTGATGGACTGTTGAGAGCACCGCATACATCCTAGAGAGCCAAGACCTCCCTAGAATAGCATTATAACAAGTGGGACAATCCACCACAACGAAATGTATTCTAACCATTTTCTTAAAAGGGCCTTTGCCCAACAAAACTTCCTCCTCGAACTCCCCGATCACATCTGCTGAGCTTCCAGTGAAACCCACAATTGACCTGTTCGAATGCTGAATTACTGCTGGATTTTTCATCTTTTTGTAGGACGTTAAAAAGAGAATATTGGCAGAACTTTCGGTGTCCACCAGAATCCGTCTTATGGCATTGCCCCCAATAGATGCTCCTATGACAACAACATCTTCATGAGGACCAGCTATATCCCTCAAGTCATCCTCATCGAAAACAATGAAGGGAAATAGAATTTGTGACTGATAGGAAGTCATGCCTCCCTCCAATTGGGTAGCTAAGGTATGAACATGTCTCTTTCTTGAAGAAGCAGTGGGTGCTGTCATGGTGTCTCATCCAAAAATTGTGAGTGACTCAAAAAAGTTGATAAGTCCGGACACCGACTTGTAATTTTCTGCGATAACTCCCACTCTATTTCGAGTCGGATCAGGGTCCAAGTACTCTGACTCTACATCAAATCTCTCGACTATCACCATGGCCCCTTCCGGAGCCGATGCGCCTGCATTGTTTGGGCCAACCCGGTGAGTATTATCAGGCCTATTGCCTCCTCTTCTTTTAACATATGCTCCCAACTTTCCTCTTTTAATTAAATTCTGGATGTCTTGCTTCAAAGCAATACAATCCTCGGTGGTATGGCCAGTATCATTATGATACTGACAAAAACAATTGTTACGGCTCTCCCTAGGAGATTGTAACACAACCGGCCTTCTATAATGCACTTCGTCTTTTGTTTTGTCATAAATGGTGGCTACGTTTTCTTTTAATTCTGTAAACCACTCCGGTTGGACCCAAGGTCCTCGTTTATTTTTAGATTGCTGACTCTGTGCTGGAGCAGCTGGCTGAGACTGATCTTTGGCTCTGTTATGACTCTGTCCGGCCTCCCTAGCCTTGTTCCCAGACTAGTTTTGGTTTGGATTTGGCGCAGCCGAAGCAGATCTCACCTGCCTGTGCACCTTTGTTTTCTTTGTTTCATCAACATTAATCTGCTTTCCAACTTGATTCCACAGACCTCCCCATGTAATCGCCTTCTTTCGGGTTACTGAGTCAGCCAGGTTTCAGGGTTTAAGCCCTGTCTCGGAGAAGCTATTGCTACTTGTTCAAAGCAATCAGCCAACCTATTTTTGGTGTTTACAAAGCGACTTATGTATTCTTTTAGAGATTCGTTCGGTTCCTGAGCACAATGGATGATTGTGTCTCCATTTCCCTTTACCTCCTTACTTCCAACAAACTGCTTTCGGAAGGCCACCCAAAAAGTATCGAAATTTCTGATGCACCCCTGCGGTAGGCTGTTATACCACTTCAGAGCACTCCTCGTAAAGGACTGGGAGAATGCCCTACAAAGCAACTTGTCATCATCATCAAAATTCATCATGAAATTTTTAAACTGTTCCAAGTGGTTGTCCGGGTCTTTAATTCCATCGTATTTTTCCATTTTTTTTACTATCAAACCTCTTAGGAAGGTTCACGGATAGGATCTTGGAAGACAGTGGAGATTGTCTCCAATTCCGGCCACGACTGAAGACGGTATCCTCATTAGGAGTTGCAAAGAAACCTGGCTCATCATGGAAGGCAAAAGGATCCATCACCATCCGATCTATGTGTCTCCAGCTATGAGACGACCCTTTGCCTATATGCCTCTTTAACTTTCCACGCCTATCCCTTTTTCTTGAATACTTTTTAACCAACTTTTGTTTCTTTTTAGAACGGCCCTCATCACTGCTGGATGACAAGGATTCTTTAACTCCATCTTCACCCAAAGAGTTGCTGGAAGATTCTGAGTCTGAATCAGAGCTCTCCATTGGCTTAGACCAGTGAGACTTTCTGGAGCTAGTATGAGTCTTTTTCGTACTCACATGGGTTTTCGAAGGCTCATGCTCTCTAGGGTTTTCAGTATGGTGAGCAACTGACGCCTTTGATTTCTCTTTTACACCCATCTTAGCCCTCTCAGCCCTTAGAACTTCTATTTCAACTTTTAATCTATCGCGCTCCTCGATAGTATATTCATCATTTTCTCCCACCACTTCGAGCAAAGCTGGTGGTACTTCCGGAACGTCCGGATTCATCCGAACTGGTTTTTTCTGATGGTTTTGAATGCTAGATTCAGGCACCATCGTGCTCCCACTATGGTCGCCAATTTTATGTGGTTTATTTTTGTTTGAGGGTAATTTTGTAATTTTTTCTAGAGTTTTGTGGAGTTTTGAGAGTATTTAATGTTTGGATAGAATGTAGAAGGAGAATTGAGCTGCCTCGTTGTATTTAATGTTCATTACCCTCATTTAATGTAGGTGGTTGGGTATTTATACCCTTTATCTTTTGGGCCATATGGGCTTTCGGGTTGTGTTTTATGGATTCGGGTCGAGTTTAAAGACCCACTAATTTTTAAGTAAACAAGTAATTAGTCTAATCATGAAGTGATTATGTTTTTAATACTTTAGTTCTGTTCGGACAGTTTAGTAAGTGGAGGTTGTCCAAATCGTCCACGTCCGGTTAGATGGATGATGTCCGAATTGCCTCTGTCCGGTTCTCACAGAGAGTGGTGACAAAATCCGGACTCATCATATAATAAGTGAGTATTTAATATAGATAGAGAGAAAACGCATGTAAGGAATATAAAACAAAGTAAAAGCCCTAATAATATTCCTCTAAAGACAAAAATATATAGAAAATTTACATATTTATTCGAATAGTTCCATTTTGTTTATTGTATCCATACTTGTCATATTGGCATCGTGTTTAAGAAGGTTTTTCCTTTAGTAAATTTAGTGTCGTCTATGTGAAAAATTATCTTACCCCATTAGTCCTAAACTAAAAAAATGGTCACAATTAGACCATAAACTAAAAGAGACAACCCATATACTCGTTTGCGTCGGAGAAACCGGACTACCAGTCGGAGAACTAATCAAGGTAATCGACCGATGAGATCACTCTGAAGAAAAATAACCATTAGACTTTGCGTCAGGCCGACAACATGTAATTGGGGAAGTTAAATCACTATCGTCGACCCTCAGGTAATGGTAACCTCTTGAACATAGTTTGGGGAAGGCCAAACCCATGACGATATCGTAGACCCGATTGCCATCACTCACGTCGGCCCCATGCTAGCTCAGTGGGCTAATACCCCAAAACAAGGTATGTCCACCACACCTTCTAATATTCGTAATTGGAATTGTAATTGGAGGAAATACGACAATGAAAAATTAGAGCATGTCAGTAGCAGCTCGAGAGACATCACGAGGCTCGAACGAAAATAGAAAAAATAGCAGAGACAATTTAACTATTGATAGAAAAGGTCTTGCGAGAGGAAACAAAGAAGATAAATTTGGATCGAAGGGTAAGTAAAGCCAGCCGAATGATTCGAGAGAGAGAAGGTGTCAAGGAGCACAATGGAAAAATTGAGGGAGACGAACAAAAAAAGCACAGTGGGCCAAGCACGAGAAGCAGCCAGTAATGCGATCTCTATAAAAGGAAAATGGAAACATGAGGTTGAGTAAAACGATAAAAGACCAAAAATAGCAGCCTATGTTTGATAAGAGTCTCGTTTTATGAAGAAGCTCCTATAATGCAAGCTACCCTACGGTCTCATTTGGTGAACACAATGTCCACCTACAAAGAAGATGTAGCGGTAGCCTCGTTCCATAAGGAATTAGATACTAAAGGATTTTGTATGATGACCTTGTATGATTCCCAGTTGAAACTATGGGTGGCACTCTTCCCATATCAGCCCAATTTACTAGAATAGAGGATTTGAAACGAGGAACATCTCATATAACACCCCAACCACCAAAAGCTTTAGTATCGAACAACAAAATGGTGGATATGACTAGACATAAAGATACCAGGCGTAATGAGCCCTCTCGCACTACACCGAGCAGGTCGAGGGCCTCGTACTTCGAAAACCTTGCATGATGCTTTCCCCATTGCATAAAATATAATCGTTATTGACAACAAAACTAAATGAAATACGAGATATCAACCACCTCGTCATATGCTAGCCTTGAGAAACAATTGGTCTTGTTAATTCTATTATGCCTACCATAACGACTACATGAACTTTACCATCGATTTTTGGAAGCTACCAGAGAAAATTGAATGATTGATCGGTAATGGGGAGCTTATCTAATTTGTCAAACGTAAAAAAGCGAATGTCTAGACGATAAAAACACCGAGAAAATAGCCAACAGGGAATGTGACTAACAACCAAACAACAAAGGCAAACAACAATAACAGTGAACTATATCGGGGGGATACTTTGTTTGGATCAATGAAAAATGCTCAGAAAATACATAAGAAGTATATTGAGTTCCAAATGGTGGAAGAGTGGAAGAGTCTTCACATCGCCGTTATCAAAGGAAAATCATTGAGCTTACCTTTAACGACCACAATCTAAGAGGCATACACGACACCCATAAAGATATCTTGATCATTAGTTTGGATATAGGGGGCGTTATGATGTCCCACATTCTGGTGGATAATGGTATATTGGCTAACGTAGTATTCAAAACTAGTTATGAAAAAAATGATAGGAGTTCCACCATATAACCTGGCAGATAGATAGTTGGTTAACTACGAGAGCAAATTATCCACATACATGATGGATATTTAAATTTTGGTGACTGCTAATGATGGAGACAAGGAAAAAGTAGTGCATATGCTATTTATCACATCTTACGCATCGGGTTTATATAATGTCATCGTAGGATAACCGAAGTCGAGGCCTCTTCTTATAGGGCATGCCTTAAGTATACCATTGGAGATCGGGTCATTATAATCAGGAAAAACCAAATAAGTACCCAAAGCTGTTATACGATGTTATTAGCTCCCGCAAAGCCAACCCAATAGTAATTAATAATGTAAGAGAATGATTGTGAGTACGATGATCACAATTACGTAGAAACTAAGGTCGATGACCTATGAAATGAAAGCATGTGTGAAAATCCCTTATGAAGTGTAACTGATGAGACCCTCACAACATGGAAGATCATTCGACTGGGAAACCATTGGACCAATATTTCAAAGAAAAATTGTCAAGTTTATAATGATACAACACGGATGTGTTCGCTTGGAGTGTTAATAATGTCTCAGGATTTAACACATCAATCATTTGCCACAAGTTATCGATTGATACAAAGTTTCGACCTATTCGACAAAAGAAATGAATGTTATCTTCAAAACAATATGATGTCATCACCAAAATGAGGTTTAGAAATTGCTCAAGCTAGGGAACATAAGAGAGGCAAAGCATGCAACATGGGTGGTCATTCCCGTTTTGGTAAAAAAGAAGACTGGATAGCAGAGAATGTGCATCGACTTTACTCGTAGTGATCAGCTTGTCGACGTCAGCTCTGGTAATGAGATGCTCTTCTTTATGGATACGTATTCATGATATAATTTCACGTGACAAGGAGCACACTACATTTAAAAAAACGAGGTTTGTAATGCTATAAAGTTATGCCATTTCTTTTTTTAAATGAAGGTTCAACCTACCAAAGACTCGTCAACCAGATTTTTGACAAACAGTTGGGAAGAAATATGGAGGCCTACATTGACAACATGATTAAAAAATGACATCGATGACAAGCAGCTTGATTTATTATCTAACATGTTCACCACCCTACACGAATTCAACCTAAAAAAAAATCTTTTGAAATGTTCATTCAGTATTCGAATCGGCAAGTTTTTGGAGTACATCGTCAACGATAATGTAATTAAGGCCGATCCCGAGGAACTAAAAGTATTACTCACCATGGATCCACCGTAAAATATTAAGGTGGTTTGGAGACTCAGGGGTCGCCTAGCGGCCCTATCACAATTTATCTCCTGAGCGTTTAGCAAAATCCACCATTTTTTTTAAAGATCCACAATTCAGCTGGAACGATGAATGCGACAAAGTCTTATGCGCCCTAAAAGCATACTTGACATCACCATAATTCTTATCAGCCCCATAGAAGTTGAATCTTTGTATTAATAACCTAGTACGTCTTCAACACCGTTCTAGTCAGAGAATAAGACGGAGCGCAACACCCGATATACTACGTGAGCAAGAGCTTAATCAAAGCGAAGACACAATATTTGAACCATAAAAAACTAGCATTGGAACCCGTAGTTGTAGCATGGAAAATGTGGTCTTACTTTCAAAGTCATACAATTATACTTCGTACTTTTTTACACTCAAAAGAATCATGCAAAAGTCTGATATTTCAGGGTGACTTACGCAATAGTTGGTCGAACTTGGAGAATACGAGATCTTGTACGACCCTCGTACGGTGATTAAATGACAGGTTGTGGCTGACTTTATCAATGAGTTCACCAATGATAGAGTAGGGGCCACAAACGACATGGTAACCTGCAGGGATGAGCACCGAGGATAGGTAATTGAAGTGGATGGTGCATCCACGACTCATGGGGGAGGAGTCAGCGTGCTATTATAAGAACCGTCTGGGAAGAACTCCGACAGTCAATCAAGTTATGCTCCAGTGTCACTAGTAAAGCTACTGAGTACGAATGGGTCATACGAGGGCTTAAATTGGCTCATATATGTGGAGCCAAAAACATTCACGTCTTTTCATACTCGCAACTTGTGGTAAGTTAGACAAATGGAGTATAAGAAGCAATTCAAGGTAATATGAAGGGATACATAGATATTCTACAGAATTGAAAACGAAAATTCAATCATATGCAGTACGAGCAATAGCCCCCATCGGACAACATAACTGCAAACTTGCTGAAAAAAGTGACAGCTCTAGGAGACAAACCGCTCGTAATTTGCATGATATACCTTTTTAGGAAGACAACACTAACTAGTCCGAGGTGTTTACAACTGATGCACTGCATGGTTGGCGACACGAGTACCTATCCTACCTATGTGATCAATTCATTTGATCAGTTAAAGCCGAGATAAAAACACTGAAGTTATGCAAGGTCAAACAAACAATTCTTGATAATATCCTTTACAGAAAGAGTGCTACACGGCCAATCCTATGGTGTTTGAGAAAAAAAGCTACTCTGGTACTCTCAAATCTACATGAAGGGGTCGTAGGTGCTCAGTGTTGGCATTAGAGTCTAATTTGTCATTTTCTCTTGGCACGTTTTACAGGACCAAACTAGCGACCAATGCCAAAGATTTAGTCCAAGGTTGGGAGACTTTTCAAAAGCACGCACGCACCAGTCATCTATCCAGTAAACAAATTAGTGTTATTCATGTCCTTTACCCTTTCAACAAATGGGAAGTCAATCTTAGATGGGACCCTACCAATGACTATGAGCAAAATATAGTATTTGGTCGTTGTCGTATATTATTTCATCAGGTGGGTTGAAGCGAAGTCCCTATATAAAACCAAAGCACGAGATATCTATGATTACCTACAAATTCAAATTTTATTAGCGTTTGGGATTCCTAGAATCTTGATAACTAATAATGGACTGTAATTCCAAAATACCATGTTAACAACATTCTGCAAACCATGCGGAATTGAGCAACATATCCCGACTTCTTATTATCCCCAGCAGAACAGATAAGTGGAGGGGAAAAACCGAACAATCTTTGACAGTTGGAAGAAGAATCTCGAATGAGCTAAAAAGAAATGGTCAGACAAACTAGTCGATGTACTTTGAGCCTACTGAACAACATGTAAATCAACCACCGGAAAAACCCATGACTCCATCGTCCATATGGTATGAAGGTCGACCATCCCTAAAAAATTATCATCCACAATCATTGAATCACACATTACTCCGAAGCACATAATAATGACTAGCTTCTAATAGCCATCGATTTAATCAACACAATCATTGAATCACACATTACTCCGGAGCACTTAAATAATGATTAGCGTCTAATGGCTATCGATTTAATCAAAGAACAACAAAACCATGCTCAGGTGCAAGTAGCGCGTACAAAAACTTAATGAATTCGACTCACAACTGATCTAATATGTTTGATTACATGTCGCTTCCTCCTCTCGTTGTTGCTTCAAGATATTTTAGCTGGAATCGGTTATACTCTCGTGGAGATACTTTATATCATTTTTTACTCCCACCGCCATATCACCTATGAGTTCATTCATTTATCTTTTCCATTCATGGATTGAAGCTAAAATTGTTTGACTGGTATTTTCCACAGCCTATTTTTGTCAATCTATTGTATATTTGTAGACTACTTTCCTGCTTCCTAGCTTTTCTCTATGTATGTCCGGTGTCATCGCCTGCTGATTTTTTTTTGGAAGATGTCCGTTTATCTTTATATATAGATAATCTTTTCATTTAATTAAATGTTTTATTAAAAACAATAGATTCATGTAGTTAGATTATACATAATAACACAAAATAACTCAAAATGCAATGATTCTAAATTTTGGAAAATAAATAAATTCTTTAAAGTTCAACTGGAACAAATCAAGGGCTTATAACATTTTTAAATATGAATTTGAACTTTGAGCCACTAACACATCAAGTAAGCGGGATCTCGGCAAGCATATCACATATCCTAGCCACTTCCTCTGCGTCAATACCTTCTGCCAACTTCAATTGCATAGGAACAAGTTCATCGCAGTTCAGGTCACCCATATCACTATCAGCTGAGCCACCATACTTATTCAAGAACTTAATCGGCCCTCCTTGAACCAAACGCAGATTTGGATAGCTTTCAGAGATAAACTTTAAGTCAAGGTCTAAACCACAACAGCCTCGTATATCAATAAGCTCAAGAGCAGGACAAGAAGAGAGGATCTTAAGAATAGCTTCGGTATTGGTTATGTTGTTACACATATCTAGTCGCCTAAGATTCCCCATAGTATTAGCAATAGCATAAGCTTCAGATATATCATCATCTTCAAATTCTTCAAAAAATTCTACAGGGACACGATTGCGGCCAAAGTACTGAAGAAACTTACAGTTTTTACCAATAGCTTCCAGTCCACAAAAGGTGACACCATCACAAAAACTAAGATCGAGAGCAGTCAAACTTGAAAACTTGTGGGCTACCTCAAACAATATATCGTCACTGATACCGCTGAATGGTAATCCTAATGTGTCAAGACAACTGGCACTGAAACAAAACATGAAAAAACTATTATAGTTTGAGTTGATTATAAAATGACACAGAGAAAACAGAGGATCGCAGAAAAAACAGTAATAATTATTTTGAGAAATTATTGAACTTACTGGTCAGCGATGAAGGAGAAAGTAGCATCGTCCTCGAGGTTACAAACAGTCAGTTTTCGAAGCGAGCCAGAACTTCTGGTGATCAGTGTGCTGAGCAACCCGTCAGGAACTTTTCTCAAAATCAACTTAAACTCTTGCCAGCAATAAGGTCCAGTTATAACTTTGTTCCATGACTTGCAGACCAAAGTCATGCAAGTTAGAATCTCTTGGACGCTGAGACTGTTAGAGACTATACCCAAAATTTCTGGGGGCAGCTCGTCCCAAGGCCGGACCTCGCCTTCGCCATCCGTCACCACTGTGAATACACACGTATAATATTAGTTGAAAACGTAAATTAGAAAATTACTTAAGAAGATAAATAAAAGCGAGAAGAAATAATAGTACTAACCAGGAGGAGGAAGAGACATTTCTAGAGATCGTGTGTTTGAGAGATAATGGGTCACTTATTTATTTATAGGCTAGAAAATGATCTTAACTAAATACTTACCTAACTCTTGAGTCTTTTGAGTTTTGACCATCAGGCTGTCCAGCAATTCAATTACGTGAGACTTTACCTTCCCCGTATCTACCAGAAATAAATATAAATTGATTTACAGTTATCATGTTAAGATTTAATACAGATTGAATATAAAACATTTACCCTTTCTTTTTTTTCTTTTTTTTTAAATAATCAAATAGACCCAGACTAGGTTTTTGTCTACGAAATAGACTCGGCAATAACTTTTGCTGAGGAGCAAACAATAACATCCTGAATTTTATGTGAATTTTTTTATAATATAGTATAGAAGGAAATTTCGGGTTTAGATTTGTTTATTATGTATAAGTACGGATTATAAGCTTGATAGATTAAAATAATTAATATTAAGAATTGGATTTTAAGTGCAGTTGGACTGACAGGAATCATTATTCCAACGTTTAGACTTTTAGAATCGGACTCTAATAGTTATGGTTCCAATGTGATAGTAAAATTTAAAGTCTAACTAAATGAAGAGTTATATGAAGAGTTATAGTTTCAATGTGATAGTAGTAAAATTTAAAGTCAACTAAATGAAGAGTGATAGTTTGTGACAGTAGTAAAATTTAAAGTTATAGTTCCAATGTGATAGTAGTAAAATTTACAGACGAATTAAACCAAGAATTATAGTTTCAATGTGATAAATAGTAAAATCTAAATAATCAAGTGAAAAATAAGTGGAATTGACAGATTAAATAATATAGTTTTAATTAAGAATTTATGCAATCAGGAATTACCAAATGGTATGCTTGGTTCTATATCTATTTCACTGATTGCATATAAGAGTTTTTAGTTAAAATTATATTATTTAATCAGTCAAATTCTTTTATTTCACATACGCTGGAAAATATTATAAGGATGGAATTTTAAAATTGCATACGAGGGACCAAAATTCGTCCCTTGTGAAGTTATTTTACCGACGAAAAAATTAGTAAACCTAAAATAGGATAACTTCACAATTTTAAAATCCGTCCTCATGACATTCTGTAAGCGTTATTAGAACGAGCATTACTTTTCCGATTGATACCATCTCCAAACATATTAACACGTTGAGATAACAAACCAAATTATATTGGATGGTTTAAAAAAAATTAGAGTTGGTGTATACATGCATTGGGATGTGATATATTAATTCGATAAAATTAAAAATATAGCATAATAAATTCTTAAAACTTTTGTTTGACCTCGTGTTGATGATTTTTACTATTTTAGAATTGATTTATCAGATTTATTTAGTTTCGAGGATACAGCTGCTTATCATAAACATGAGAATGTAAGTTTTAAGGGTCATTTCATGTTGAAGAAGTTTATGGATAGCCTTAATTTCAAGAGTGTGAACTATAAAAAAAACCTATTTAGATTCTAATAAAAATGGGTTTAGAGTATTAAATAGATTGGATTATATATATAGGGTTGGCTAACCGGTACCATGGGCATCGGTTAGCAAACATTAAATATCTTAATTTTAACGAATTTAACGCACTTTTGATCAATGCAATAATAACTAAAATTTATAATTTTTATATGGACAAAGCTACCCTTCTATACAAGATAAATGAAAATTTAACACTGTAAATGATTTTAACTCGCAAGACAATTATCTTTTTATAAGTTATTTTAAGACACTTAGTAACTACAGTTTTTAATTTAAAAGAATAAACTGTTTTTTATGTATTTAAAATTTATAATTAAATCCATTTAAATCCTACTAATTAATTTATTTTTAACTGTTTTTTTAAAATAAAAAATTAAGAAACGAAATGACTTTTAAATTAAAAAAAAGTTAAATCGATTTAAAAACACTTTTAACTAACAGAGTCGCTTCGAAAATTTGAATAGTTAGCTTCGGCAAAAAAAAAATTGAAATATATCAAAAAAGTGATTTATATTTTTATTTAACTTTTTCTGAAAAAAAAATTGATTTAAAAACTACAATTTTTAAATTTGAAACAAAAAACCGCTATTCTATTTGAAATTCAAAATTTAAACCGATTGAACCAATTATTCAAAAATAACTAATTTCAAAAAATTATTAATTAGTTTTTTTATAAGTTAATGTTATTTTTATTTTCAATTAAAAATAAATACATTAGTAGTGTTTGAATTTAATTAAAAAATTTAAATGTATAAAAAACAGTTTACTTAAATTTTCATTGATATATAAGGGTAGCTTTGTCTATTTAGAGAGTATAAATTTTAGTTAGTATTGATGAAGAGTGTCTTATATTCATTAAAATTAGTATATTTAATGTTTGTTAACCAGTGCCATGAACACCTAGCCAAACTTTTATATATATATATATTTGAACAAAATGAATTTATTGACATAAAATTTACCAATGTATTATATCTAATGAGTTTTGCAAATAAAATTAGTTAAAAAATAGTTTCCTACTATATTGTATATATTTATTTAATTTAATTCAATTAACAAATTTAATCTAAATTTTGTTATATCTATATCATATTTATTTATGTCTCAAAGAAGATTGTATTAAAATTAATATTTGGAACAAAATCCTTTTATATAAATTGAGTTGGTTAGTATATTTTAATTATTTTTATGTATCATATTTTATAGATAAAATATATTTAATTATCCACAGTGGTTACTAGTTGGTCACGTTAGAAGAGACTCGTGGGTGTCGCAGGCAAGTTCGGAGACTAACCAAATTTTTCGAAGGTGATGTGATGGTAGTCGGACCGTACTTCGATTGATTAGCTTACATTAGATTATTGTCTATCTATGGGATCGAGTGGTTTTTTACGAAGAGGATAGGAACATCGACTCAGTTTCAGAGTTATCATGGATATATTTATAAAAGTTCTTCTCTTAGTGCATTTATTAATATGGACTATATTTTGGGAGGTGTATTAAAGTATTTGGAGTTGTATAACCTCTTACATAAGTTCATATATTTGTCATAATCGTAAATAAAAACGAAAAAAAATACGTACAGTACAATTTGAAACTCGAAGTAAATCAAAATATAGAAAAGAAGACACGAACCACGGTAGTACTTTGGAGAAGAGTTTAGTTGTCAGAGTGAGTAGAGTAGAATATAAAGAAAGTCCATGGAAAGAACTTGTGGCCGGAGGGAAATGCACGGAAATGGACAACAAACTTTCTCTTTCTAATTTGGGAGTTTCTATTTCACAATAAGTGTGAAAAAATAGTATAGTTTCCATTTTG
This sequence comes from Limnanthes douglasii subsp. nivea, assembly GCA_036936605.1. Lineage (NCBI taxonomy): Eukaryota > Viridiplantae > Streptophyta > Magnoliopsida > Brassicales > Limnanthaceae > Limnanthes > Limnanthes douglasii. The sequence continues at coordinate 170,926,217 of JAUPFV010000003.1, forward strand.
TTTATAGAGGAAAATAGGAACCAACTCACCAACTCGCCACCATTTACTGGGTAACAATCATAATATTACTTGACTTTTGGGAAATTAATTGACGTGAATACATACACGTGTCGTAAAGCTATAGTAAAGCTTATTCCTGAGTCAGAACATAGACGACATGTGGTTGCAGACCTAGCCTAGGAAGACATGAAATTCTATCTTCAATACGTTTCATAGGCAGCGAATTTCAAAGCTCCCACTTTGGAGATAACTTAACCTAGCGTTCAGTACTTTGAAAGAGACCAATTTAGCTACACCATAAATTTGTAATTCTTCCACTTCATATGGGAAGTACTTTAAAAAGAAAGATAAAAATTATATTAACTTTACTCAATGCTGTGATAGCTCAGTACACTCTGAAGCGTCCAGACTATCATATCCGGACCATCCAAAAGGGCTTTTAATATTCAAGCCTTGACCAGCTTGGCAGGAATATAAGAGGCTGCTAATAAGAGAATTATTTGTTGGGCTTAACACCTTGTTTGAGGTCAACTTGAGTCATATTAGTTGTAGACTAAACACAAGCCATATAAGAGGCTCTTTCTACTTATAGGCTAATGTATCTCAAAGAACCACACTAATAGCTTGGAGAAGGAGAAAAGCATTCATCCTTTCTTTGTATTACATTGGAAGTGCTAGAAGCTCAAAATCATTAACATTTGCTTTGCGAATGAATTAATATTTTTTTATCGCGCCAACCTCAACTCCATCAACCTCATAAAAGACAACCTCAAGGAATTTATGGACCTATCGGGCCTCTGTCTTAATTTTAGCAAAATTAAAATTTTAATCTTTGAAGTTTCCTACCATACCCGATATTCATATCGTGACTATAGACATTTTTTCGATAAAATTACTAGTCATATTAATTCATGGAACTCCAAACACCTATCATATGCTGAAAGGCTCTAGCTAATCAACTCCTTTATGTTTGCAGATCAAATATATTGGTCTTCCATTTTATTTTTCTTGTTCGTACTCTTAATAAACTCTACTAGATTTTTTGTAGGTTCCTTTAGTCAGGACCAGACATGAAAATCACTGGTTCAAAAGTCGCATAGTCTAACATTACTATGCTCCTGTCTAAGGAAACCTTGGGTTCATTTTGAGTGATTATGTTTCCTCAATTTAGCATAGCTGGGTAATTACTAAAAAGGTAAAATACAAATGCCTCTGGAATCGTCCGATAGGGTCCTCCAATAGTTGGGGTGGAGAAAGATAATTAATATAAGGACCATCTTCTAAAAGCTTTACAAGGCTATTGTGGATAATGAGCATCATACCTCCATCTGGTATGACCTCTGACTCTTCCCAAACTCTCTCGTTAACCGATTTTGGACATCATCGATGATGGTGCATGGAACTGGTCATCTTAACTCCGCTCAGGTTGAAAATTGCACCAAGCCCATTTGCTTGAAGTTGGTAACGCTACCAGCCCCATCCCACTCCCTCTAGTAACGATGATGTTAAAATTTAGACTAACCAAGATCGCAATTCATTCACCATAAGTAGTATTACCATCATATTGGGCATTCTTGACCTAAAGTTCATTAAGTCATTCTCGTTTGGAACAAGTATAATATTTCCAAATACTCCTCCATTTCTTGGCTTACCATCAAGGGTAAGCTCACCACACGTGACAAACTTCTCACTTAGGGTTACAACATAGTCCCTGATTGTGTTTTTTGCAACTGTTCTCCGGAAACCATTAATCATTTGTTAGTGGAATGCCCATTTTCCAAACGCATCCGGAAAGTGTTTCAGGAAGTAAGATTCTTCTACTTGGCACCTCATTGGCCTCTCTGACTACACACTGTCAACGTTTGGACTTCCGCCCTTTCTGGCCTAGGTCATTTTTTGTGTACGGCTTTTGATGCGACGGTGTATCACTTATGACAGGAAATGAACGTTATGATCCTCAATGATACCTCTTTTGTTGAGTCAGCCATCTGCTATAGGCTCCTCTTGTACCTTCGTTACAGATTCAAAAAGCTTTTGGCTATGATTCTTCTCTTCTAATACACTCTTTTATTTGTTTGTTTGGCAAACATTCCCATTTTCTTCTTTAAAAGAGTTTTATACGTGAGTATGTTATTCAAGGTTCGTTTGAGGAGAGCAAATGTTGTTATTTTGTTGTTTATGTTTATTACACCTTCTAAAGTTTGTGGTGTTGTTTCGGATGTGGGTTTAGGTCAGTAGATTCATGTGTGTATGATTTTGATTAGTGGTTTTAGCTCTGATATGTATGTTAGTAACACGATGACTGATATGTATGCGAAATATGGGTGTTTAAGTTGTGGGATCAAGGTATTTGATAAAATGTGTGACGGAGATGTTATTTTTTGGATGTAATAGGATAACACTGATAAACCATCAGTCGGACACACATGATTTATTGGTTACGAGCTCATCTACTCTACCAATTTGGCTACTTCTTTTCTTTCGGAGTTTAATCGATGACTGTGTATGATATGGGTATAATAAGAGTGGGGTATGATATTTGCTGAATTTTAATATGAATAATAAGGTTATGGTGCATGGACATCGATAGTCAACGGTTTTGTACAAAATCTTAAACCTATTGAATTTTTTTAAAATGCAAGGTTTCATAGCGAAAACATATGAAGTTACATTGGTTGGTGTGATCTCTGTTTTGTGCATAGTTAGGTGCGGCTAAGTATACAAATTAGATCCGTAATGTTGCTGAAGTCTTTGGATTGGGTCCAAGTCATAGTGTTGTTATTGGATCCGCAGTTATAATCATGCCCATGGGCGGATCGAAGATTAGAATTTAAGGTGTGCCAAAAATATCATAGAACTAAAAAAAGTCCGAGTAATATATAGTCAAAATACATCAATACACTATAACAACTAAAAATGAAAAATCTATTTCTAGTCTAAAAGTAATTGCATTCTTCTCTTACTCATGCCTTGAAAGCGCTTGATAATATCTCGATCATCAATTGTAGCAAACACTTATTTCTCCACAAATGTCAATAAGAAATCATTAAGCCATGGATTGGACATTCAATTTGTCAACTCATTCTTCACATATTTCATACTAGAAAATACTCGCTTAACACTTGAGGTGGCAACTGGTAATAACAAAGCTAGCTTTAAAAGCGTGTACACAAATCCAAATATTTTGTGCTTTGATGTACGCACAAGAGTCTTACATAGATTCAAGATACTCTTCAAAATGGAAAAAAATATTGTCCATCTTCACACACTCAATATATAAGTCTCAAGTTGGCTAGAAAAATCTTTATCCCTAACATCCACAAAGTCATTTGGGTATAATCTTGCCAACCTCACAAGTGAGTTAGTGTCAAAACCTTGAAACGAAGAATAAGGATTCAATCATGCCACACAATTTAACAACTCAATATTTTCGGGTGTAAATCGATAATTTAACTCTTGCATTACAAAATCTATGACATGTAAAAAACAATCATTCTTGAAATGATTGTGATTTGTCAAAAACGTAGCAAGTCTTTTGGATTTATTATCTTGCACATACCTTGACTCTATGTCGGGCACATCAACTTCAAGATTATCACAAGAACCCACAACGTTTTCATAAAATGGTTCACATCCACTATCTCTCATTTGTTGAAGCTTTTTCTTACTTACTTGAAAAAGTTGCATAGCGGTCACAATATCTTGATCCCCTTTTTGTGAATAATTGATGAAGGAATTAAAGAAGTTTCCTCGGATGGTACCTCGGTTGGAGAAGGGATCGGAGATACTTCAATTGTTAATTCATTTACAATAGAAGAGCTACTAGACTCCGAAAATTGAGGGGCAGACGTAAAGAACTTGAACAACATCCTCTTAAGTCAATTAGATAAATAAATTAAACAATTTTAACAATTATAAATCAATTTAACAAATTAATTACATTTAATACACTTAATTTCTCAAATTTCAAACTGCTTTAATTTTTTTTGTTCTTTAGCATTTATTAATTTGTTTCAAATTGATTTTCAAAACATGTGAAATTCTCTTTATAAATCAAAAGATTTTTCATGATTCCTGTTAAGTCAATTAGATAAATCAATTAAACAATTCTAACAATTCTAAATCAATTTAACAAATTAATTATATTTAAACCCTTAATTTCTCAAATTTCAAACTAGCTTTAAGTTTTTTTATTATTTTACCATTCACTCACTTGTTTCAAATTGATTTTCAAAACCTGTGAAATTCTCTTTGAAAATCAAAGGATTTTTCATGATTCTTGTTAAGTCAATTAGATAAATCAATTAAACAATTCTAACAATTCTCAATCAATTTAACAAATTAATTATATTTAAATCCTTAATTTCTCAAATTTAAAACTAGCTTTAAGTTTTTTATTATTTTACCATTCACTGATTTGTTTCAAATTGATTTTCAAAATCTGTAAAATTCTTTTTATAAATGAAAGGATTTTTCATGATTCTTGTTAAGTCAATTAGATAAATAAATTAAACAATTATAACCATTCTAAATCAATTTAAAAAATTATTTATATTCGTTTCAAATTGATTTTCAAAACCTCTGAAAATATCTTTATAAATCAAAGTATTTTTCTTGAAAATATTACTTTTAAAATCAAAGAATTCTACTAATTCTTGAAATTCATTTTCAAAACCTGTGAAATTCTCTTTATAAATCAAAGGATTCCACTGATTTTCAAATTGGCATACCTAAAATCAAAAGATTCCACTGCTTCAGTGCTGTGTTTTTTATGTTTGTAAGAGAAAATATACGATTTTGATTGAGGAAGAGAGGATAGAGGAGGTTGTTGCGTTTGGGGAGAGAGAAAGAGAGAGGCGGCTGTGTTTGGGGGGAAACAGAGATAAAAGTTGTTTGTGTAGATTTAGGGTTTAATTGGGGGGGGGGGGGGGAAATAAGAAAGGAAAAAAATTAAAGAAAAAAAGGAGGAAAAAAATTAAAGAAAAAAAGAATTTTTGTATTTGTGTAGATTTAGGATTTAGTTGGGGGCAAAATAATGAAAGAAAAAACATAAAGAAAAAATAATAGTTTGGGGTGGTCAAAGGTTTAAACTCTGGACCTCAGAGTTAAAAATTGAACACTCTTACCACTACGCTAAACTTATTTTTAGAATTTGGGGTGGTCCATGGCATAAATGTGTTACATGAAATAAATTAGATTACTATCTAATTTATTTAGTATAATATATATTTAGTATAATATATATTGTAGTATATTTATTTAGTCAAAGATTGAGTTAATATATATTGTAGTATAATATATATGATAATCAATTATAGTCAATAGTCTATGTCAAATTTAGGAAAATAAAGATTCTAGTATTAATTGTTGTAACTGCTACAAAGTAGTATAAAAGGTCAACCAAACAGATAAATAATAAATACTTTTTTTAGAAAGAAAATACTTTTGACATGGTATCAGAGCACAACTGATTTTTCGTAGAGTTTTTTGGGTGGTGAGTTTTTCGTGTATTTTGGGTGGTGAGGTTTTCCTGAATTTCGAGAGTATTTGGGGATTTTTAGTTTCAGATTTTTCTGAATTTCGAGAGTATTTGGGTAGTGAAATATTTTTTTCTTTTGAGAATTTGGGGAATTTAGTTTAATTTCAGACTTTTGTTCTCATGGATCTGTTTTCTTGGTTACATCATGTCACTAGATAAATTCGAGCCATTTCATATTAAATTTACGGGGAAAGATTATTCTGCTTCGGAATTTCAATTTCAATTGTATGTGAAAGGAAGAGAATTATGGGGGCATATTGATGGGAGTGATCCTGCCCCTCTAGATGCCAATTCTTTGTCCAAGTGGGAAATAACAAATGCTAGGATCATGACTTGGATTCTTAGTTCGCTCGAACCTCATCTTGTTCTCACCTTGAAGCCCTATAAAACCGTTGCTGATATGGGGAATTATCTAAAGACAATTTATAATCAAGACAACTCTGCTAGAATATTTCAATTGGAGTATGAGTTGGCTAGTTACACTCAAGGAAGTCTTTCCATTGAAGCATATTTTTTAGGTTTTCAAAACCTTTGGGCAGATTATTCAGATATAATTTATGCCGATATTCCTGCTTCAGCTTTTTCTGTTATCCAGACAATGCATGCAACCAGCAGACGAGATCAGTTCTTGATGAAGCTACGACCGGATTTTGACATCGCACAGGCTAATCTTATGAATCATCATCCTGTACCATCTCTGGATGGATGTTTGGGTGAACTTCTTCGTGAGGAGCAGCGAATGATAACTCAGGCATCTATTGAACATCAAGCTAGTATCAGTACACCGGTTCCGGTAGCTTATGTAACACAAGCGAGAAATAAAAATAGAGACATGCGTGTCATCCAATGCTATAGTTGTAATTCTTTCAGCCACATTGCTCGGGATTGTCCCAAAAAGGTCTGCAACTACTGCAAGAAAGAAGGGCACATCATCTCTGCTTATCTCACTCGACCTGAACGATGAAAAGGTACTTCTTATCATGCCTCCACTAGTGCTTGTTCTACTCCATTGCCTGCTGCCTCGCCGATTGTTCATGTTCCTTCTCCAACAACAAATCCAAACACACTCACTCCTGAAATGGTTCAACAAATGATAATTTCTGCTTTTTCTGCTTTTGGACTCTCCGGTAATCCAAAACATTATTCTACACCATGGTATTTCGATTCTAGAGCCTCAAACCATATGACAAATACCGTTGTTCCTCTGTCTAATGTTAAAATATATGATGGAAATCTGAAAATTAACACTGCTGATGGTCATTATGTGCCTATTAGTGTTGTTGGTGATCTTTCTTCCACATTCACTAATGTTTTTGTGTCTTCTGACCTCTCCATAAATCTTATTTATGTTGGTCAATTGGTCGATAATAATTGTCATGTCAGTTTTTCTCCTTCTGATTGTGTTGTGCAGGAACAAGTGTCAAAAAAGATGATTGCGAAGGGTCCTAAAGTGGGACGACTCTTTCCATTATCTAAGTCTCCTTCCACTGCTATTCCTAGTTTTTATTTTTCGTTTGCTTGTAATGTTGTTGGTCCTCGAAACCAAATGTGGCATAGACGTCTAGGTCATCCACATTCTGATTTCCTTCGTACTTTGGTTCATTCTGGATTATTGGGCAATAAAATAAGTTCTTCTCATGATCTTTCTTTTGATTGTACATCATGCAAACTTGGTAAAAGTAAGGTTTTACCTTTTCCTCATCATGCATCTCGTGCTTCACAATGTTTTGATGTTATTCATAGTGATGTTTGGGGGATTGCACCCATTATTTCTCATGCACACTACAAGTATTTTGTTACATTCATTGATGATCTTAGTCGTTTTACTTGGGTTTACTTCCTTCGGGCTAAAGCTGAAGTTGTTTCAGCTTTTAAACGCTTCCTCGCATATCTTGACACTCAATTTTCTGCCAATATAAAAGTTTTACGATCTGATTCTGGGGGTGAATACATATCAAATGAGTTTCAAAAATTTCTTCAAAATAATAGGATTCTCTCTCAGCGTTCTTGTCCTTCGACACCACAACAAAACGGTGTGGCGGAGAGGAAGAATCGTCATCTTCTTGATGTGGTAAGAACTATTTTACTTGAATCATCTGTTCCTCCTCGTTTTTGGTGTGAAGCACTTTCTACGGCTGTTTTTTTTATTAATTGCTTACCTTCTCCTAAGTTAAATCATGTTTCTCCTTTTTATAAGTTATTTGGTCATTCTCCTTCATATTCTGATCTTCGTACCTTTGGATGTGTTTGTTTTGTACACCTTCCTACTCATGAACGTCATAAACTTACGGCTCAATCTGTAAAATGTGATTTTCTTGGTTATGCTATTACTCATCAGGGTTATATTTGTTATGATCCTCGTGCTCATCATCTCCGGGTGTCTAGGAATGTGATTTTTTTAAATCAATATTTTTTTCCATCTCATGTTGATCCACCTCCTGCATCTTTATCTCTCATGCCAAGTTTTCTGATATTCCAAAATCTATAGAAAGATTTAAACCTGGTTTTGTATATCGACGACGTAATCGAGATGAGTCTGGTCCCACTACTGTGATCCCTTCTAATATTGTCTCGACGCCTGATCCTGCTCTTGATTCCACAACTCTTCGTCGATCTGCTCGTCCTTCTCGACCCCTTGATAGGTATGGTTTTTCTTCCCCTGTCTCTCTTGTAAATACTTTATCTAGTATTTCAATTCCCACTAGCTACAAACAAGCCATGGAACATGAGTGTTGGAAAAACGCAATGCAAGTAGAACTTTAAGCACTTGAGGAGAATCATACATGGGATATTGTTCATTATCCTCCTACAGTTAAACCAATTGGGAGTAAGTGGGTTTTCTCTGTGAAACTACATTCTGATGGCTCTTTGGAGTGATATAAAGCCTGTCTTGTAGCTCTGGGTAATAAACAAGAATATGGGATTGATTATGAGAAGACATTTGCTCATGTTGCCAAAATGACAACCGCTCGAAGCATTTTGGCTATTGTTGCTTCACAATCGTGGCCGTTGCATCAAATGGATGTTAAGAATGCTTTTCTTCATGGAGATCTTTGAGAAGAGATTTACATGAAGCTTCCATCTGGTATGAGTACTTATTCTCCTCATGATGTCTGTAAGTGAAGGCATTCTTTGTATGGGCTCAAACAAGCACCTCGAGCTTGGTTTGAAAAGTTTCGTCGTACACTTCTTTCTTTCAGTTTTTCCCAAAGTCAGTATGATTCTTCTTTATTTTTTCACACATCTGCATCGGGTATAGTCCTTCTCTTGGTTTATGTGGATGATATTATCATCATTGGTACTGATTGTAGTTTGATTACTAAGCTTCAAAAACAGTTACATGCAACTTTCCATATGAAAGATCTTGGCCAACTTACATACTTCTTAGGATTAGAAGTTCATCGTCGGGCTAATGGTATTTTTTTGAACCAACAAAAGTATATTCAAGATCTTATCACTTTGGCTGGTCTGGAGGATGCTTCTTCAATCGATACTCCCATGGAGGTAAATGTCAAATTTAGGAAAAATGAAGGGAACCTTTTGGATGATCCTACTGTTTATCGACGCTTGGTTAGGAGTCTTATCTACTTGACAACTACGTGCCCTGATATATCCTATGCTGTTCATCAAGTCAGCCGGTTTATGTTCTCTCCTCGACATCTATACCTTGCTGCAGTTCGACACATCATTCGCTATCTTCAAGGCTCGCCTACTCGTGGTTTGTTCTTTCCAGCTCGCTCATCTCTTCAACTTGTTTCCTATAGTGATGCTGATTGGGCTGGATATCCAGATACACGTCGATCTACTACAGGTTGGTGTATGTTTTTAGACGATGCTCTAATTTCTTGGAGGTGTAAGAAACAAGATCGTGTTTTTAAATCCTCTACCAAAGCTGAATATCGTGCCATGTCTAGTGCTTGTTCCGAAATTCTATGGCTACGCGGTCTTCTTGAGGAGGTTGGATTTCCTCAAACAACTTCTACCCCTCTTCATGCTGATAACACTAGTGCCATTCAGATTGCCACCAATCCTGTTTTTCATGAGCGCACCAAACACATCGAATTTGATTGTCATTCCATTCGAGATACTTTGGTAAAACGGGTGATATATCTTCCTCACATCTCTTCTGATCTCCAAGTGGCTGATATTTTCACCAAAGCTATGACTCGTCAGCAGCATCAATTTCTTAGTGGCAAATTGTTAGTGGTTGACTTACCAACATCAATTTGAGGGAGGGTGTTACAGGAAATAAATTAGATTAATATCTAATTTATTTAGTATAATATATATTTAGTATAATATATATTGTAGTATATATATTTAGTCAAAGATTGAGTTAATATATATTGTAGTATAATATATATGATAATCATTTATAGTCAATAGTCTATGTCAACTTTAGGAAAATAAAGATTCTAGTATTAATTGTTGTAACTGCTACAAAGTAGTATAAAAGGTGAACGAGACAGATAAATATACTACAATATATATTATACTAAATAAATTAGATATTAATCTAATTTCTTTCCTGTAACAAAATGGCCACCCCTTAGATACGCCCCTGATCATGTCTATGTTAGAATATCTAGCATGCTTACAATATCTTTGAATCAATGAGAAAAATAATGGGTTCTTTTATAGTTAAATGAATTTAGGGTTTACACGATCGTGTTGATGCCGTTTTAGAGTTATGTTGCGAGATGTTAAAAATAAAGATACGACGAAACATACTGGCTTTCACTGGCATTGTCAGACCGTGTTGGTTGCAGGGTGTGGCTACCAAATTTCATTTTTGATATATATATATATATATATATATATATCAATGGTTGTTTAGTTGTTTACCCTAAATAAATATTTATGATTTTAGACTTTGAATCAATTTTACTATGTTTTTACAATATTAGTAATGTTAATTGTTAGGTCATAGTATTTAGGGTGTGTATATAGAGTTTTGACTCGAAATCTGGTATGAGCATTCTCCACTTATTTTTCTAAATGACAAAGAACTATCGATTTAGGATTAATAAATTATGGTTAGAAAATTCTTGGAACAATGAATGTTTTAGAAGATTTCTTTCTAATTCTACCCTAATCTAATTCAGGCATTATAATGTGGATGAATGATGCAAAGTTTAACACTAAAAATACCTGGAACTCCATTAGAACCAAATCCATTAAGTCCAATCTCTATGGAAATATTTCGGATATGGTGACCCCTCGTAAATGCTCTTTTCTAATTTGAAAGCGGTTGAAAATTTTCATTCATATAGACACAAATTTACAAAAAAAAAAAATTATTTTGGTTTCAAAATGCAATGTTGCTGTAATATTGAATCTCTTAATCATCTCTTTATAAGTTGTGACTATGCTTGGAACATATGGTGTTTTTACTCTTATCTTTTCAAAATCAAGATTAATAAATTTATGTCTATTGCTCATATGCTGAGAGTTTGGTCCTGTTCTACGAATTATGAGGTTCGTATTAGAACCATTGTTCCTTCCCTTATACTGTGGACTATATGGAAAGACATGAACAATGCAAAATTCAATTGCATTTATAAAAGTATGAACTCTACTATTTCCTACATAAACAATATAATATTCTATCTTGATTAAGCTAACAGTTTCAGGCCTAAACACTAGAGAAAAGACTATTTTGCAGCTAAATAGTTGGATTGTGTAAACTATTTAAGATCAAAAGCTAAGCCTACGTACCCGAAATGGACACCCCCTGCTACTGATTTCCTAAAGTTAAATACTGATGCTTACTGCCAAACAAATGGTGATTGAGGAGGTGGTATTATTGTTAGAGATGATAAAAGAGAAATCATAATAGGTATGCCTAACCTATATGGTAAGTTAAATCCTATCATGGCAGAATGAAGAGCTATGCTTGAAGGATTACTTCTCTACAACAAGAATGGCTGGGATAATGTGGAAATTGAGACCGGTTCGCAGATCTTAGTCATACTTCTAGCTAATGAAATTAGGGTAAGTTAATTATAAAGCTGGAATTTATAGAGAAATTTGGAAAAAATCTTGAAGTGCATCAATAGAGGTGATAGTGAGTGTCTGTTCAAGTGGAGGGAATGAGGTTGTCTTAGTGGAGGGAAGATAATAAAATTAGAATTAATTTTAGGCTTGGCGCCTATTGAACACTATTTTCCCGGGCTAATTTTTTGTGTATCGAGAGGATACTGCCCTCAATTGTTGGGCCTTATTCTAATAAAAGTTCATTTCATAAAAAATATATTAAATATGTTATTATATTAATTTTTATTATGTATGGTCAAAACAATAAATTATTTTTGAATAAAAATATATGTTAATGGTTTATTCAAAACCCACTTGAATAAAAAAACGATTTAAAAAAAATGGACCTTAAAAGTCTGTACATCACCATTTAAATGTATAACACGAAAAAAGATCATACATCACCCATTATAAAAATAATTGGCTTTTTTATCTCAAAAAAAGCTCTAATAAGCTTTATGGATCTTCATCTTCTTCCTGCCTTCCTAACACCATTGCTCTAGCATTACCTTGTTTTGCTTAGTGATTGAGTTCTTTATCATATAGCATCTTTGTTATTCCTTCTCTATGAATTCTTCATATAAACCTATAAGAAAGCTACATTTGAGGATGAAGATTTTTTAGATCTTCAATCACGAAACAATGATAATGTCAAAGCAACAGCCAACAACACAATTAAGTCTTACGCAGATATTATGAAGAATACAATAAAAAAAAACCTACATTCAAACCTGTAAACATAATTGAAATAACAGATCATATCTCTTTACAGTACTCACAAATTGTTCAAGATTAACTTATCCTCACATCAAAACACACACTTATAAGTAAATTATCGCAAGATTTACCGAAAATAAAATTGTTTAACCAATTCTTCGAATCTCTGAAATTTAAAGAAGATTATAGTATTTCGGTATGGGATTCCAGAATGTTCTTCTGGAATTTGATCTAAAGGATGATATCTACAAAATATGGTCTAGGAATGTATGGACCATTGAGGGTGCTTCAATAAGGTTGTTACAATAGAAACCAAATTTCAATCCTAAATACGAAAGTAATATTACTCCAGTTTGGGTAAGAATAGAAAGAATGTAGAGTACCTTTATAAAGATAATATCATTACATATATAACTTCAACTATTGGGGAACCTTTAAAAATTATAGTACAAGATAAGAATGGAGCCTACAAAAATACATGTTATGCATGGATTGCTATGAATGTTTCCAAAAAAATACAACACAACATATGGGTAGGATTTGGTGATAATCAAGGTTGCTAGATATCTATCGTTACAAATAACTATAATCTCTAAATTCACGGAAACCCATAATGACAAAGATTATCATCCTGAATTCAAATATATGATAATCAAGACAAATCAAATAATGAAAGATAATTTCTATAACACTCAATATAAAGAGAATCTCACACCTTACAAGAATTTTGATACTAAAAGGTCTCAAGAAATTAAAAAACATCTGCTAGTAACAGTCAACGGGAAGCTCTGAATTAGGAAAACAGAACTCCAGAAGAAGAATAAATAATGGAAGCTCTACAAACATTAGACCATGGCTTCAACTTAATCACTTCTCAAGATTATGAAAATCTGATTTATGGCAATGTAACTCCTAGCCAAAACAACATTGGAAGCTTACATATTTCTCCCATCTAAAAACCAAAGAAACAGATGATGGATTCAATGAAGTGCTCAACATGAAACTTAAGGAGGCTAAAAGAAAGAACAAAACCTAATAGTTTGATAATTAAACCCTTGAGATACTGAAGGATCAACAAACCACATTCATCCTTTCCAAATGATGATAAATATGCTTAGCTGGAACATCCGTGGAATAAAAAAATGCTTCAATTAGAAAACTCAAATCTATTATATTCAAAGAGAAAATTAAGTTATTAGTTATTCAGTAGCCTTTAGCCAGCAATGAGAATCTGAACAGATTTGTCACCAGGATTAGTTTCAAGAACTTCACAACTAACACTTCTAATAAAATATGAGTTTTTTGGAGTGATCATTTTACTATTAACATTTTAATTAATCATACTGAATGTTTACATTTAAAAATCTCATACTCTAGCTTAACCAAAAGTTTTTTACTGATTATTGTGTATGCTAAATGTCAAAGACATAATATGAGGGAGCTTTGGAATCATCTTAGGAACATAGTTGTTACTAATAATGAATGGCTCATCATTGGAGAATTCAACGTTAATACCACATCTAATGAGCAATTAGGTTGTTCTACCTACTGCCACAACAACATAGAAGACTTCAATGAGGTTATCAATGATTGTCACTTAGAAGATGCTAGTTTTACTGGTTTCAAATTCACTTGGACAAAAAACTCCAAGTGGAAGAGGTTAGACAAAGCCCTATAAAACTCTTTGTGGTCCAACTTCTTCAATGAAATTCGGGTTCTTCACATACTTGTCCTGACCATGCTCCATTATATTTAACCATTTCTACTAATAACTTAACTAAAAAAAAATCTTCAAGTTCGTAACCATATGGATCTTAGATGATAATTTTCTTACTCTTTTAGAGGACAACTGGAATCAAAGAATAGATAATTATCCTCTTTACATCTTGTGGCATAATCTTAGAAGACTTAAATATGGCCTAAAGTTTTGAAATAAAAATTACTTTGGAAATATCTTTGATAAAATACAGGTGACCGAGGCAGAAGTCAAGAATTGGGAGATTAAGCTTACTCTGAACATTAATGCTGAAACTAAGTCTGAATTAACTAAATTAAATGGCCTTTTCCTCGAAAAATATTGAGAATGGAGGAATCCTTTTGGACCTAGAAATGTTATTGTAACTGGCTGAAAGATGAAGATATGAATACTAAAGCCTATCATGCCTATGTATCTATAAAAAAAAGGAACCCCTCTATCAAAAGTATTAAAGATGGAGATAACTGGCTTATTTAAAAAACACCCTTACATTGACACTGATGATAAGGCCAACAAAATAGAAATCAATATTTTTAATAACATTCCTAAGCTGATTACCAAAGAAGACACAACCTTACTGATGATGCCTATTTTTGAAGATGAAATCTTTGGAATCATAAACAATATGAATCATTCCATTAGCAGGAGTAGATGGTTTCCACAATTGTTTGTTCAAATCTTGTTGGAAAATAAAAAAAACGATTTGTGTCATGTTATGTCTTTTTTCCTTCTTGGCCATAATATCCCCAAATGAATCATGGCCACAGGTTTGTGCTTAATTCATAAATCTACCAATCCTACTAGTTGGAAATATTATAGACATATTAGCTTATATACTTTACTAAATAGAATCATGTTGAATATTATCAATAATAGACTCCTAAAATTCTTCCTAAAATTATCCCTAATACTTAATGAGGTTGATTTAAAGATAAATCTATACATGAAAATATATTTATTTCTAAATTTTTAGTGTTTGACCTTAATTAAAAACCTAAATCTGGAAACATTATGATCCAATTAGACATGTCAAAAGCATTTGAAAATATGTCGCATTCTTTTTAATTATCAAAGTTCTGTTATGTTTCGAATTTTCCAGAAACTTTATCAAACTTATTAACAAACTTATTAGATCAAATAATATATCTATGCTAATTAATGGAAAAACTTGAAATATCCTCCCTATTATATTATGGGTTATATGGAAAAACATAAATATAGCTAAGTTTAAAGGAACTACATTCGCTTCCAACTCTTCTATTAACCATGTTAAATATATTTTATGTGGTTTGGATTATTCTAATATCTTAAAATCTAAGAATTGGGAGCTTTCAAAATGAAGACGAAATATATAGAAAAATAATTTAATATATCTCCTGATTTTGGCGTCTTCTTTAAAAATTAAATTATTTTTCTATATATTTCATCAATTAAAGTATTTTTTATTTAAAATAATATGTTAGACTAGGGCTTTTTAAAATAAAATAGTACAAAACCCTTAAAATATCTTAGAAAAAATTCCTTGCAAATAGATGAAAAATATCCTCAAAAAAACTCCTTGGAAAATAGGTGAAAATAGTAGATCGTATGAAATCTTTCAAATAGGTACGACATTTTTATAATATGATTCTAAAAAATATATTAAAGGTAGAATGAGTCATATGTATTAGTGTTAGAATATTTATTAGTGATGGTAATCTGATTGAGTGAGCGGGTCGGGTTCGGGCCGGTCCGAACGAGCCCAGTTTTTAAATACTTGAGTTTGAATTCAACCCGATCCGTTTCGGGTCTAATATTTTCAAATCTGAACCCGTTCGTTCATATTAATAGGTAAACCTGGCTTGGTCTGCGAACATCAATTGTAATATATTTATATATATATATATATATATATATATATATATATATATATATATATATATATATATATATATTATTTTAAATATATTATATTATATTATATATAATTTCTAATTTTTTATATATAATTTCTAATTTTGCACCGGAATGGGTGAGACAAATCAGAAAACTGATTCAGGCTCGGTCCATTTGTGGGTTATAATTTCTAAATATATATTCGACTCGTGGTCTCCGATCAGAAAGCGGTGTATATTAATGGTCTTTATACAACTAGGATGGCTGGTTCTAATGTCTATAAAAAGAATCACTGAAGTTCAGATATTCATTTTAACCTAAACTCAAAACAATAGTGGTGCTTTGTTGAGAGGAAGACTAACAACTATTTTACAAGAACATGAACTTGAATAACTTTAATTTGGATTCAAATCCTCAAGAACTTATAGTAAAAAGTTATCGAGGATTATGGATAGCAGCACTAAACATAGTAAGTTCAATTTTATCCAATCATTAAGGGTTCGATATTCCCCATGTTTGATAGACTAATCTGATGTGATTCAATTAATTCTATCAGCTTTTATAATAGTCAATACCTTCTTTAATTCATATGATAACTGAATGTATATCAATAATTGAATCAAAGCATGTTTATAGGGTTCATGTGAAATCATATATACATTGATTTATTCATAAAAAATATGTTTATGTATTTAAGTTTTTAATAAATTGATTCTATGGATAAGATTTGAGATATTTTATTTAAGATTACGGCTTGATTGATGGATGAAATTATTTCTCTAAATTTAGCATCAATGAATCCCTAATTTAACGAAACAAATCAAACCTATTATGACTTCCGCTCATCGATAGTGTAACCCATGATGTCATAGTCGGTCGAAGGCAATCTGAAGATTTTCACTGTGGTTAGCAGACTGCTTTCAATACAGTTCAAAATAGTGGCTTGCGAGGTAATTCACAACCACTGCTTTCATGATGACAGTACCAGGAGACTGACAACTGGGGGTATGCCCACTGATAGCAACAATATGTTTTTTATTTTCTGATAAATATATTTTTTATCAAAAGTTAAGTAATTAGTTTTATATTTTTATGATTTGTTTACACATGTTTAAATTTTTGGACATGCTTGTTCTTGTATGTCTTCGTTAAATAAATTGTTTATATGCTTGAATGTTTAAATGTATATGCATGACTAAGGTTTCAGATTTTGGTAGGTGAATCATGGAATCAATTAATCGGACCTTCAGAAGGTTAATTGATATCCTTAAGAATTTTACGATCTAGAAAGTTTCTAGGGATTAATTTAAATTTAAATATTGTTGGTGATAATAATGAAATCAATCTGAGCCAAAATAATTAGTTTGGAAGGGTTAAAAGATCACTAAATAATGTATAATGAATATTTTAAGTAGGATAGAAACCTAAAGGATTAAAAGTATAACATGTAATAAATATGTTTTCACTTAGCGGAATAATGAGGTGAATTATCCATTAGGATAAGTATGTGTCTTTTACATAGAATTTGTCAGCCATATACTTGTCACTTTCTCTCTCTAAAATACTCTTGACATTTTCTCTTTAACAATTCGTTTAACCCTTCTAGAAATACTTTTAGGCCAAATATCAATTCTTCACTTCTAATTATATTAGAAGAAATCAGTGGTGACCAAAGGGAGATGTACGCTCGGTACCTAGATATCAGATCTGAAACCAAAAACTATTGAAAATCTACATTTGAATCAGTGTGCTATATGGATCCCAAAGCGCAAGTAAATCCACCAGTTTAGTAAAGGGATAAGTAGTAAAGGCAAGATTTGGACAAAGAGAAGTTCAAATTGATCCATAATTGGAGGATGAACGTAGTCATTTAGCCTTGGAATATTAGAGAAATCATTTATTAGAACAAAAAGTTAAGTTAAATGACGATTTGATTCAGAGGGAACAATCTGTGTTGATTAAACCAGGAAGGGTCTGGTCCGAAGTTCAGAGTGTAAATTAAGGTATAAATTTGGTTGGTCTTCTGGATGAGACTCATGAAAGATTTTTAGAGGAATAGATAATCTTCGAGAAGTCCAGTTTCAGATAGATCATGACTATCGTTTGTCTAGAAAGGAAAAGAAGACGAAGAATAAGTATGTTTCTTCAAAAATAGTGAATCATCTACTACGGATTCCGATGGGAATTCTTAGATGTCTGAATAAACTGATGGTTATAGAAAAAGAAACATCTAAATGATAAGTATTATAAAAAAGCGGGCTAATATACATGTACCTGAAAACTTAAAATTTGAGTACAATGTTGCTAATCACTTCACAAACCCTTTGGAGCAAGGAATTTATATGATAACCAACGATGAAATAGTTGGAAGTTAATATAGATAAGTAATGAATTGCAGGACATCTCCTTTTTTCAGCTGAAGTTAGGTATTTAACACTTCTAAAGCGTTTTGAAATAACAAAAGTAGAAAAGTTCGATGGCAAATAAGACCCAGATGATCACATTAAGTAGTTTAAGAACTATATGATGAATTCCAATGATGATGATAAATTGTTCTGCAAAGCTTTATTACATACTTCTAAGGGCACTGTTTTGAAGTGGTATAACATGATTCTGAAGGGGTCAATAACTAACTTTGGGATATTTAATAAAAAAATTCAAAGACAACTTGTTGGAAGTAAGAAAGTGCATGCAAATAGGGATACCATAATTCAATTCAAGCAAACCTGGGTTCAAGCAAACATGTTCCCCGGTGGAAAAAATTGAAGGATTGGAAAATTGTTATCATGGTAGATGAAAAAACGTTTGATAAACTACTTATAAAAAAACTTAAGTATTTTTGCTTGGAGTACGAAAGAAATGGTGGAAGTTCCATCTAATAGAATTTGTTATAGGCTAGTTGTTAATCCAAATGCAAGACCAATTATCTATAAATGAATATGTTTTTTGCTGAAAAATAAAAGGCAATAATAGCAGAAGTAGATCACTTATCAAGAGTGGGCCATATAAGAAAAATACAATATCCGATGTGAACAGTAAATCACGTGCTCGTAAAGAAAAAGAATGGCTAATAGAGAATGTGTGTCGATTTTACAAATTTAAATCAAACCTGTTGAAAGATCTTTTTTTGTTCCAAGAATATATCAACTTGTTGATTCGATGATAGGTAATAAACTTCTGTCGTTTATGGATGATTATGTTGGGTATAACTAGATCCAGATGAATCTAAAAGATCAGGAAAACACGATGGTTATTACTGATATGGGATTGCATTGTTATAGAGTGATGCCTTTTGGTCTAAAAAATGATGAAGCTACTTATTAAAGATTAGTAAACAAGATTTGGTTACCCAAATTGGACGAAATATAGAGGCGTACATAGATAGTATTTTGGTTAAAAGTTCCAACAATGAATATCATTTTCAAGACTTAAAATAAACGTTTTCCAATCTATGAACTATTCGTTTAAAGTTGAACCTTGAGAGTTGAAGTGTGTTCGGGGAATGTTTTGGGTTACATAGTGAGTAAGAAGGGGACCAAAGCTTCTCTGAAGAAATTGAAGGCTTTGATAACTATTGAACCTCCTCGGACGGCTAAGGAAGTATAAATTCTAATGGGAAGATTGTCAACTTTATACAAATTTATCTCCAAATCTTTGGATAAGTGCGGTCCATTTTTATAAGTTTTAAGTCAAGATAAAAAGTTTTGTTGGACACCAGAATGTGATGAGGCGTTTGCCAGATTCTGTGGTGAGAAATTGTTTCTTTACATTGCAGTCTCGGATTCTGTGGTGAGTGTGGTTTTAGTAAGGGAGGTTGATGGTTATACACGTCTATGTATTATGTGGGTACACGTTTGTTAGATTAAAGAAAAGATATTTGAATGTGGAGATATTGGCTTTGGCTTTGGTTATAGAATTTTGAAAAATGCGCTTTTATTTTACAAGCTCATTGAATTATAGTTCAAACTTCATTACCATTAAAGAATTTTTTCAAAATCAAGATGTTTTTGGAGTTAAAAATTGGTCTATCAAATTGGGCAACTATGATATTAATTACACCATAGAAGACGATCAAAGATTAAACTTTGGCTAACTTTCTTGTTGAATTTCTTTCAGAATGACCAGATTATGAGAAATTTAAGACGAACATGCATGAATCTGGGAATGAATAGTTTATTAAAACTGATGGGGGATCAAGTATTTTGGGATCAGAAGCACGAATTCAGTTAGTGGCTCCGATTAGGGAGGTTATATACCATGCCATACGATTCTGGTTTAAGGCATTAAAAAATGAGGCAGATTATGAAGCACCCCTCGCTTTGATTAAGACTTGTAAGAATTTATGAGGCCAAAAGAGTGCGTTCGAAAGTAATTCACAACTAATGGTGAACCATATGTCAGGATTTTCCGTAGCAAGAAAATACCAACTTTCAAAATACTTGAAAGAGTTAAGGGAATTGGTTGTAATCTTTGAGAATGTTATGTTTGAAAATATCCATCAAGGTCAAAATTCTATTGTTGACTCTTTAGCAATAATTGGATATTCCAAAGAATATTCATGGATTTTGACAGAAGATAGCCCATCTCTGACAACAAATTCCGAACAATATTGATATTATGAAGCGATTTTTTTGGTTGTAGAGGATGAAGAGTGAGATTGGTGTTTTCACTTGAAAGAATTTTTGGTAAAAGGGAACATTACCAGTTGTAAGAAGTTGGCTCATATGGTAAGGTTTAAGGCGCACGAATTTACAATTCTTGGAGACGTTCTATATAAAAAAATATTTAAGTTGACCATTGGTACGTTATTTGGGTATATATGAGTCACACATGGTTTTTTCTAAATTACACAATGAGAAGGGTTCCGCTCATTATGGATTCAAAAAATTGACAATATCAGTACTATTTGCAAGATATTATTGACCCACAATAAATGATGTTAGCATATTCAATTTGTCTAGTATTTGTTATAGGTTCCGAGTTCTGCATATAAATACTAGTAATAATGGAACATAATCTAACAACAAAAATATGAAGGTCTTTGCTTTTTCGAGAGGTATTAAGAAGTATTTCTCAACCTCCTTTCACCCTCAGGAAAATGGATAAGTGGAGATTACTAATATAATTATATTGGATGGTTTGAAAAACAAATTAGAGGGAGAATATGGAAAATAGCGTAGTTATCTTCAAGAAGCATTATGGGCTTATAAAATAACTCATCGAACAATAACTCATGAATCAAATTTGTCTTTGGTATATGGGGTGGATGGAGTATGTCCAACGGGATCCACTCTTCCATCTTATAGGATACTACATTATTTTGAGGAACGTAATGATGAAAAAAGAAGGGAATTACTTGACTTGATTGAGGAAAATAGAAATAAAACATATCTGAATTTACTCCATTATGAGACATTGATGAGATGTAAAGGTAGGTGATGGGGTCCTAAAAAAACTCATGCATACAAAATAGAACAGGCTTGGAAAATTGGGTCTGAAATATGATGGCCCTTATTTAGTAGTTGAGAAAGTAAAACCACGAACATATCGTTTATAAGATGGTGAAAGAAGACCATTACAACATCCGTGTAACATAGAGCACTGGCGTTTGTATTGTGAGTAATGTGTTTAGTGTTTATTTGAAAAAAATTTCTTATTGGTGTACAAACGGGTGGTATACTCTTCCCTCTCCTGGTGACTCATGAAGATTTTAATGAGATGTCCTTATAGCCAGCATAGTGAATATAAATGGTTCTTTTTTTCATGTATCAATTTTGTGGAAAATTTAAAGATGAGTCGAGTGACAATGTGAATTTGGTGACTAAAGTTTACATACTAAAATTTAGTAAACTTTTCATAATAATTTATAAGCTAAAACTAATTATAGTAAAACACTTTGAAGATCATATAAGGATTCATCACCCTTATTATGAGAAATTGGAGACTGAATAATGTTAACTTCAAAACTAATGTAATGTTTTATACTATTTTACAAAGTGACTATTTTTCGAAGTAACCATTTTTTGAGGTGATTATTTTTCGAAATGATAATTTTTTGCGGTCAATATTTTTGAAGGAATATTTATGAAGTGATAATTTGCAAAGTGAAAATTTTACGAAATGATTATTTTTTCAGGTGACTATTTTTTGAAGTGATATTTTACAAAATGACTACTTTTTGAAGTGATGATATAAGTAGTGACAAGATAAAGGTGAAGCGAAAGATAACATGGTATTTAAATATCTGATTCAAAATATGGCATGTGATGGACAATACATAAAAGGTGATATAAACCATAAACAAAGAAAGTACAGAATAAAACAAAGTGAAATTGAGTTTTTATCTTCATCTGTATTCGCCATCCTTCGAATAACTGTTTGACAATCTGTTGGAAATGTTTGTATCCTCTGAATCTTCATTATTCAACGAATTTGTACTATCATTTTCATAGTATCTTGATTTAGAGCCATCAGATTTAGTCGATGAGGTGTTGTTCATATCTCTGGCCGTTGGTCTTAGGAACCATGTACGAACAATGTTTTAAGTTGAGCTTTAGAAAATTCTTATGCATATCAAGAATTAAGTATATATTACCTTCATTTTCATAATTTTAATGTTTTGACACAAATATTGGCACATTTGTTAAAATCAACGGTAATAACAGAGGCATTATCCTTCTCAACTTAGATTTTGAATCCGACTAAGAAGCAAAATCCTGAAGTATCAACAATTGGTAGTTACTTTTTTTATATGAAGAAAGGAAATATCAAGAAGGACTACGAGAAACACCATGCTTACATATTAAGTAAAGGAAATTTCATGGTTTTTGTTGTTTCGAAAAGTAATCTTATTTTTATGGAAAATAAATCACGTTAAATTGATTAAACTGCAACGACTCATGTCAAGTGTTGGCGATTTGTGATTTGAATTCAAAACTTACTATTGGACATGTAATATTTTTAGAAAATGTTATGTTTGTTCCCACTTTTTGAAAGAACTTAATTTTCTTTTTGGTTTTAGACATGTACGAATATTCTTGTTTGTTGTGAAACAATGAATTCACTCTTTCTTGTAATGATATAATTGTTGGTCATGCTATTTTAGTAAATAAATATAACTTCTATATGTTAACTACTTTTGATAATCACAAAATTCCCATGAATGCATAACTTGGACCTGATAAGGGGAGGAAAATACAGGTGTTTAGCATATAATTTAGCCCACAAATAAGGTCAAAGTCCATGTATTTAGTGGCTAAGGACTAAGGTAAAGCACACATAAGAAGTGAGGGACTTAAATGATAGTCCCCTAGAACTTTTTTGTAAATACTAAAATACTAGGGTAAGAAATCCACTCTTATAATGGTAAACATGTAATTTCACCCTCTACCTCTTTTCCTATATAAAGGACATTCCCTTTTGGGAAAAGAGGCCAATGATTGATCAATAATTACAACATATATTCCTTTTGTCTCTTCTATTTCTAGTAATTCACAATTTATTGTGACCTCACACGAATATTCTCTAGTCCGACCCCTTCACACAAACATCTTTGCTCCTGAGTCTCACTAAAGATTCTCTGAGCTCATCAAGTCTCACTAAATATTCTCTGAGCTCATCAGTGGTGTCATCTGAGGGAACCGTTTGGTGCCCAGAATTAATTTTCTAAAACCTTGAAAACTAAAAGAAAAAAATTATGGATACAGAAATGCGTGGAGAGATCGAGACTAATCCGACCAAAGATTTAGTTGGTATCGAGTCTGGAGACCATTTGATGGAGGAGCAGGTCACGAACGAGGGAAATGCTCCGAATCGGCGTGGAGAAGAACTTTTAGAGGATTCAGTTTTAGTTGCCAGACGGAAAGAGTTGTTGGAAGACATCGAAAGATTAAATGCTGAAAGGGATGCTATGGTGGCAAGCACGAGAAGGGTCAAGTCTGAGGTCCGACAAGAAACGGTCGAGGTCGACCACATCCAAGATGCTGTTATACCCAAAGAGAGCCGACGCTGGAAAATCCATCGGCATTCTAAAAGACATGCTAGATCCGAGCAAAAGTATGAGCCATCCGAGTCTAGCGAATACACTTCGTTGAGCTCCGATAATTCTTCTTTTTCAGAGACTGAATCGAGGTATAAGGTGGATCGAAGGTACAAAGATCTGAGGAAGTATAAGCATACTCATGAGACTAGCAGGAAAAGGAGTGACTCGAGGAAGAAAGATGATGCTAATAAAAGAAAAATGCACTATGAGGACCATGTTACTACTCAGAAACAAACTCAGTGCGATAATTATCAACAAGATTACAGAGTCAGTAACCATTTTACTTCTTCAACCGAAGAAAGGTTGTACCCAGCCACCAATGACAGTCCAGGGGGAAGTATATCCAAGGTCGGACATAATTGGAGGTCGTCACCTCTCTCCGCGAAAATTATTTCTGGGCACCTTCCTAAATGGTTTGATATTTCCAAGCTAAAGAAGTTTGATGGGACTCAGGACCCTTAACACCACATCGAACAGTTCAAGAACTTCATGATTAACTATGATGACGACGACAAGTTGTTGTCTAGAGCTTTCGCTCAGATGTTTAAGAACGCCGCTTCTAAGTGGTAAAACCGACTGCCTTAAGGGTGTATAAAGAATTTTGATATGTTCTGGAGCATGTTTCGACAACACTTCGTCGAGAGAAATAAATTTCGTGCTAACGGAGATACCATCATTTACTGTTAACAAAAGATTAGAGAGAGTTTGAAAGAGTATACCAAGAGATTCATCCAAGTCAAGACGGACATGGAGTACTGCGAGGACAAAGTTGCGTTGGCTGCCTTCTGGATGGGTCTTCTTCTGGGGGTAATGAAGGATAATGCTGCAGAAACACAAGCGATGACGTTTGGAGCTTTGTTAGACCATATAGAATAAATAATTTTAGTCGAGGAAACCAGGGCCTCAGAGATAGAATCCATGTCTCAATTCTATCAGGATCTGAACTTAGCCAGAGCAAGTACGACAACGATGAATATCCGGCCTCAAGTTACTCAACTGACTACAACTGTCCGACCGCGGGCTCAGACAGTTCAAGCAACGAACCAGACCCCTTAATGGGTGACTCAGAACCAACAATATCACCAGGCGGGTCTGACAGTTCAATAGTATGTCCGACCAGCCTCAAATAGATGGGTCCAACCAGCTCACTATGCTGAATTAACTGGGTGTGTATCTATGATCTTTGAAAAAGCACGTGCAAACGTGCACTTCCGCAAACCCTTTCCTCTTCAGACTCCGAGGGAACACAGAAAGAACAAATACTGTCAGTTCCATGACGACATTGGGCATCACACTAAGGATTGTGTGGCTTTGAAGAAAGAGGTCACTGGAAAGAGTCTCAAGATAGGAACGAGATTATCGCCTGAGGTAAAAGAAAGCTTAATCATATTTCTTTCAACCAAATTAAATTTGTTTGCGTGGTGTATAGAGGATGTTACAAGAGTACCAGAAGAAGTCATCGGTCATAGATTGGCCGTTCGGAAAAGTGTTCGACCGATCATTCAAAAGCGAATATCTTTTTCCCAAGAAAAAACTGAAGCGATAATGGCAGAAGTAGATCGTTTATCGAAAGTGGGCCACATCCGCGAATCACAATATCCGTTATGGACCGCCAACCCAATGTTAGTAAAAAAGAAGAACGACAAGTGGTGGATGTGTGTGGATTTCACTGATTTGAATAGGGCATGCCCTAAGGATCCTTTCCCGGTTCCAAGAATATATCAGCTTGTGGATTCGACATCCGGAAATTGTTTACTGTCTTTTATGGATGCGTATGCTGGATACAATCAAATTCGGATGGACCCGACGGATCACGAGAGCACGACTTTCATCACTGGAAGAGGTCTACATTGCTACCGAGTCATGTCGTTCGGACTAAAGAATGCGAGGGCAACATACCATCGGATAGTGAATAAGGTATTCGGAAGTCACATTGGCAAAAATGTGGAAGTTTATATTGATGACATGTTAGTCAAAAGCCTAAGAGATGAAGATAATTTAGCTGACCTAGAAGAAACTTTCGTTAATTTGGCTAAAATAAATCTCAAGTTGAACCCGGAAAAGTGCACGTTTGGAGTAAGATCTGGAAAGTTCTTAGGCTATATAGTCAGTGAGGAGAGCATCGAAGCAGGTCCGGTGCAGTTAAATGCTTTATGCACTATGGATCCGCCTAAAACTATCAGGGAGGTGCAAGTTTTAACCGAAAGGTTGGCTGCTCTAAACAGATTCAGATCCAGGTCGTCTAGCAAGTGTGCTCCTTTATTCTAATTACTAAGGAAAGCGAACCGATTCGACCGGACTTAAGAATGTTCTGATGCTTTCAATCAAATCAAACAACATCTGTCATCCCCGAAAATACTGACAAAGCCAAATCCGGGTGAGAAGTTGTTCCTATACTTAGCAATGTCCGACTTTGCGGTCAGCTCGGTTTTAGTCCGAGAAGAATCAAGCCTTCCAAGACCGGTTTATTACGTAAGAAAAAGCCCCTTAGATGCAGAGAAGCGATACCTTAAGCTAGAAAAGCTAGCACTTGCTCTAGTAACATCAGCTCGAAAGATGAGGCCCTACTTCCAAGCTCATACGGTGGTGGTACGAACATCGTATCCCTTAAAAAATATGTTACAAAGACCTGATGTTTTTGGAAGGATGATTAAGTGGTCGGTGGAACTTGGGGATTTCGATATCGAGTTCGAACCATGAACGGCGATCATAGCGCAAACACTAGCTGATTTTTTGGTGGAATTTCATTCTGACAGGGACGTGGCGGACATAGAAGAATAAAAATCTGACTCTGAGTGGCAAGTACGAAGCGATGGGGGTTCTAGCTCATCCGGATGTGGATCAGGTGTGCAATTAACTTCCCTGAATGGCATCGCAATGTATCAAGCAATTCGACTCGGTTTTAAAGCATCAAACAATGAGGCAGAGTATGAAGCAGCCTGGCCGTATTACGACTTGAAAAAATTTGTGGGGCTAAACGGGTCAAGTTGATCAGCGATTCTCAACTTCTGGTGAACCATGCCGTCAGATGTTTGGAAGCAAGAAAAGATCATCTGGTGAAGTATCTGGGAATTTTGAAGGCTCTAGCTTTGGAGTTCGAAGACGTCCGATTTGAACACATTCACAGGGTAGGAAACTCAGTGGATGATTCCTTGGCCAAGGCATCTTAATCAGAGGAGTATCCATGGATAGTGACTCAAGAAAATCTGTCTATAACCAAGGGATCAGAAGCAAGGGAAGGTAGAATCGCAGCATTCAAGATATCCACAGCTTTAAGAAAAGACTGGAGAAGTGAAATACAAGATTTTTTAGTCCATGACATGTTGTCCGTTGACAAAGTCAGAGCCAAGAGAATACGCTTCAAGGCCTACAGCGTCGGCCTCGGAGATGTGTTGTATAAACGATCTTTTAGCCTTCTCTTACTTCGCTGTTTATGGAAGGTTGAATAACAACTAGTACTCTCCGAACTGCACGATGGGGAAGGCTCTGCCCACTGCGAATACAAAACACTGATACAAAGAGTTTTTTTTGGCAGGATACTATTGGCTGACCCTCTCGGCGGATGCCAAAGATCTAGTGCAGAAATGTGACACCTGTCAGCGGTTTGCTAATTCGATCCACCTACCTGGGGTACCTATAGAGTCAATATCAGAATCTCTCCCTTTCGACCGATGGGGAATAGATCTGGTCGGACCACTTCTTATGGCTTTAGGCGGGCGTCAAACAATCATCGTTGTTGTGGACTATTTTTCAGAGTGGATGGAAGCAGAACCATTAGCAGGAACGAGGGAAAAATATGTAATCAAATTTATCATCTCTAACATCTGTTGCCGTTTTGGCATACCCGGGAAGATTACGATGGATAACGGCCCCCAGTTTGATAACAATGAAATGAGAGCTTTCTGTGCTTCCAAGGGGATACCATAATGTTTCTCGACACCGTTCCACCCCCAAGCGAACGGTTAGGTCGAAGTAACCAATCGAACAGTCTTGGACGGTCTAAGAAAGAATTTAGAGGGTAAAGCGGGGAAGTGGCAGGACTACCTACAAGAAGTGTTATGGGCTTACAGGACTACTCCTCGGAAAGCAACGCACGAGTCGTCTTTCGTGCTTGTGTACAGAATGGACGCAGTGGTGTCATCAGAAACAATGTTCCCATCTTTCCGATTGAGTGAATATTCTGAGGAGGGGAATGACAAAGGAAAACGCACATAGCTTGATCAGATAAAAGAAAAGCTACGAAGGGCACAAATGAATTCCTTACACTATCAAACGTTGATAAGAAACCGTTATTTGTCAAAGGTTAGAAGAAGAGAATTTGAGGTGGGAGACAGAGTCCTAAGAAAAGCTTTCCAGCACAGAAAATACAAGATACTTGGAAAACTCGCCCCAAACTAGGAAGGTCCATACACAATCACAAAGAAGTTCAAACCGGGGACATACATAATGAAAGATAAAAAAGGAAGAAATATTCCCCATCCGTGGAATATTAAGCACCTAAAAGCGTATCTAGTTTGATTGAGTGATATGTAAATATGTTCTTTAACAGTCTATGTAAGTTTCGGTGGCATACTATTTCCTACCCTGGTGGCGCAGGAAGGTTTTAATGAGGTGCCTAAATAGCCGGCTTATATATCAAATCTTATTGCCTTCTTTAAAAACGTGACTAAGTTCATCTTTTTGAACTCAAACTACGCTCCAAAGTAGTTTGGACTAGAAAGTTCATCTTTTTTAACTCAAAATTTACTCCAAAGAAGTTTGGACTACAAATTTCATCTTTTTGAACTCAAAATGGACTCCAAAGAAGTTTGGACAAGAAAGTTCATCTTCTTGAACTCAAAACACATCTAAAAAATGTTTAACTCAATATTGAATCAAAGTAAAAAAAATATGAGGTGGGGAAAATTGAGCGAAACATCACACTAAAAACATACCATTGAAAGTCCAAATAACAAGAAAAATATTACATTAAACGTTTTTTTTTGCTACAGGAATCACAAAACAAAAGGTTAACAAAGCAAGAACTACCCAATATGGACTAATCGGAGGCTGGATTTCCTTTAATACCAGCAGGAGAATCCGAGTCCGACGAAGAGCTCTTCGAGTCTTCACTGGATTCATGATCTTCCACGGACACTCCAGGGGGACGATGCTGTTCGATGACTCGAGTCCAAAGACTACCAAGTTGTAAGTCTGGTAATTTCTCATGCATCTTCATTACCATTGTTGATCTCAATTTTGCATCTCTCTCCTCAAGACGAACAACAATCTTAGGAGCATACTCATCAAGACTTTCCTTCTTCTTAGCTTCGAAGCTTTTCTTCAAGCTTTCATGTGTTGCTGATAGTTTCTTAATGTCTTAAACATCATTTTTGAAATATACCTTGATTTTGCAATAGCTTTCAAGAAGACCATCAACTGTTGTATCGCGTTCGGCATCCTTGAGGATAAACTTCCCCCTTTTATCGTAAAATTTGGTCCTTTCCTCAGAAAGTTCAGCCTCAAGGGAAGTGATGGTAGTCAAACGCTCATCGGAGGTCTTTTTGTCCTTAGCCAATTCGTCAGTCAGCTCTTTGACCCTTAGCTTTAGCTCTTCGGACTCGGAAGATAGAGACTGTACCTTGGCGGTCACTTCCCTTGTCGTGGCTAACTCATCATTTAGTTCCTTCACCTCCTTTTTCAGATTGTCGGACTCAGCGACTAAGCCTTCCATTGAGAGGATATCTCAGTTTGTTCAGCTACCTGATCGGTCAAATCGCTCACCTTTTCCTTCAACTCAGAGACCTCCGATGTTAAAGCATTTACCTCTGCCCTCCTCTCAGTAACTTCATCTTTATAGCGATCCTTCTGATTTGCTTTGCGTTCGAGTAGAGCAGCAGCATGCAGTAATTTATTTAAATCGTTTTCCACGTAATCGTTGTCATAAACGTCGAAATAAGAAGATTTCGGAGAAAGATACCCCTCTGCATCAGAACCACCTTCTTGACCTTCCCCTCAAGTGGAAACAAATTCTCCACTAGTGTTGTTATCGGGTCAGGTCGGTCTAGGTTTGGACGGGACCGAGACCGACTCGGTAAGCTACCGGGCGGGTCGAGCCGGACCGCTAAGCGAAGGGAGCCAAATATTATGGACCGGGATCGGCTCGTTAAGAATCGAGTCGGTCCGGTCCGACTCTTAACGGGCGGGTTTGTTAGTTTATCATAATATTTTTAGGGTTTTAGTTAAAAATATACATAGATAAGGAGAAAAAAATTATATATCTCCCTTATCGGGCTGGTTACCGGGCGGACCGGTCCAAAAATTTGGCTCCCAACCCGCTCCCTAAGCTATCCGGACCAGTCTCGGGCGGGCCTTACCGGTCCGGTCCCGAGCAGGTTAACGGGTTGGGAGGCCCCCTAACAGCTCTATTCTCCACTAGAGTCTGAATCAACAATCACAAGTTTTTGGGACAGTGGCAGACTCAGACGATTGGTGTTGTCACTCTCCCCCACCCCCCGCTCTCAACAATATTTTTCTTCTTCTCCTCAATAGTAAACTGTTGTGGCCTTGTAGCACCGGCACGACCTTGAGGCCTAACCTCAACCTGGTAATCAGCATCACTCGGTATATTTTCAGGCTAAGAGGATGTAGAAAATACTTAAGGATCGAGAGGGGGCAAGCTTACTTGGGTATCATCATGATCACCCGGAGCCCCTGTGGGAGGACTGACTTGCACCCTCTCTTGAGAATCACCTTGAGCATCGGGAGCATCGTCATCAGAACCAACATCATCCTTAGTGTTTTCTTCTTCACCTTCCTCGGTTTTGTCTGCGTCTTGATGACTTGGAGCTCGGGCCCGAGTAGGGAGGTAGACTGCGTTATCCAAACGCTCTAAACATGCAAGGACATCATCACTTGGAGGATCCACCATAAGCTCAGAGACGGTCTTCTTTTCACTAAGATCGTATCGCCACAGATTACTCTTAGCGAAATTCATCGGCATAAAGCTTTGGTGGAATTTATGGTCCCAGTGCTCACCAGTCCAAAGGCTCAGCTTCTCAAAGATAGCTTTACCAGACTTAGCATGACGCTTAAAAGACTTAGCGATTCCTTTCATAGCTTAAAAGAAACACAGTCAAAATTTACCGAAGGTGGATGGTCGGAAAACACTTAGGTGAAAGTACTTACATTGTCCAATCCACTTCAAGGTAAGCCGATGAGGAAGGTCCTCAGAATATTTAGACTCCCACAACCCGGAAATAAATAGGAATTGTTGCTTCCATTTCTTGTAGGCCTCTAGAAAATCCTTTAACACTTTAAAGTTCCTAGCAAAACCAAGTGAGTAGAAGTGATAGTCAGAGTTCTTAGCCACTCTAGAAATAGCGATAAGTTGTTCCATGGTGAAAGCGTTCCCGGAGAGCTTAGACGCAATAATGCAAGCCATTAGGGTATACCACATGTTAGCCCCAGCCTGTGAACGATAAAGTTTGACCAAGTGGAAGTAATCGGCCAGAAGAGGGTCGAGGGGAAATCGGAGACCCCAGTTCATTAACTTCGTATAAAGCACCAACTCGTTGGTACGAATCGATAAAGGTGTCTCTCCAATAGTACGGAATCGGAATACCCCATCAGTCCCTTAGCTTGATCTCCTCGGTCGGGTGGAAATACTTGTACTTCACCATGTACAGAGCTAAGAGATTCTTGGATTGGAGGTCGCGAAGATGGTCGCTCAGGATATCTTCCACATTCGAGGGCAGGCCTGTCGGACGTTTCCTTTTCTTCTTCTTCTTACTCTTTACCAAGAAAGTCTCACCTGGGTGAATGGAAGGATCAGCTATAGGTTATGGGGGAGGGTCATTGGTAAGAACGACTCGAAGAAGCTCTGCCTCAATCACTGCAACGTCAGTATCTTCTCTATCGTTTTCAGGGTCATCGGATAAATCTTTTTCTTGGACTTCTGGAATGGAAGTGAGGGACGGCTTTGGCCGAGTCTCTCTTGGCAAAACATTTCGAGGACTAACATCCGGCTTCGTTTGAGGAGAGCCTTGGGGGTTGTTGGGGGAGTCGGTACCGAGGAAGGAATCCTCATTCGAAACGATTTGACGGCTGGATCAGGCGATCTCTTTCGTTTAAACCGATCTTGACGTTCTTTAATCGGTGGTCTTTCTCTCTCATCACCCATTATGATGAAGGGGGAAGACCGGGAAGGAAGAGTCGAGGGATTTAGAGAAGTAGAAAGATCAACCCCACCACTTGAAGGGTGTGTTTGACTAGGTGAGGATGCAGCAAGCCGGATAGCACGTTCACAGATCGGAGCCTAGTTGTCTCGAAAGTTAGAGTCCCAAATCTCTGAACGAGAGGGATATTCTCTCGTACCGAAAGGTCTACCAGCACCGATCTGATTAGAGATGTTAAACCACTTCCAAAGCTTGTACTTTCCAAGATTAAGAAACTCTTCATGCTTGAAAATGCAAACTAAAATTTTTGTTTGGCACAGCTTCTCTCTCTAGAGCGAAATCTGTTTAAAAGAAATCAGATACTTTTGCTTAGGGAGAAAGTGGAGTTTATATATGCAAAGGGAGCAGAAGGTGAACAATCAAAAAGTAACGGCATTATGACACATGTCCATGACAGTTGCGCCGCCTAAAAAACTTT
Source organism: Limnanthes douglasii subsp. nivea (assembly GCA_036936605.1). NCBI lineage: Eukaryota > Viridiplantae > Streptophyta > Magnoliopsida > Brassicales > Limnanthaceae > Limnanthes > Limnanthes douglasii. The sequence goes on from JAUPFV010000003.1 coordinate 170,958,815, forward strand.
CGACTCGAGGGGGAAGACCGGGAAGGAAGAGTCGAGGGAGTTAGAGAAGTAGAAAGATCAACCCCACCACTTGAAGGGTGTGTTTGACTAGGTGAGGATGCAGCAAGCCGGATAGCACGTTCAGAGATCGGAGCCCAGCTGTCTCGAAAGTTAGAGTCCCAAATCTCTGCAGGAGAGGGATATTCTCTCGCACCGAAAGGTCTACCAGCACCGATCTGATTAGAGATGTTAAACCACTTCAAAAGCTTGTACTTTCCAAGATTAAGAAACTCTTCATGCATGAAAATGCAAACTAAAATTTTTGTTTGGCACAGCTTCTCTCTCTAGAGCGAAATCTGTTTAAAAGAAATCAGATACTTTTGCTCAGGGAGAAAGTGGAGTTTATATATGCAAAGGGAGCAGAAGGTGAACAGTAAAAAAGTAACGGCATTATGACACATGTCCATGACAGTTGCGCCGCCTAGAAAACTTTCGACTCGATAACAGCGAAACCAAGCACGCGTACCTAACATTAAATGATTATTTAGGTGGCATTAGCCTGACCAAGGGGTGAGGTCAGCAAGTTATGATCTGATCCGAAGCAGAAGCCCCCCATGGGGTACGAGATCCGACCACGATGAAATCCGAGCACAGCAAAGTTCGCTCAAATAGCAAAGTGCCCGAGCAGGGCAGCGCCTGATCCGATCCGAACGTGGTGAAGTCGCAGTTCAAGTCCACGTCGAGAGAAGTACACATGGACTTGGGGGGCTACTGATAAGGGGAGGAAAATACAGGTGTTTAACATGTAATTTTAGCCCAAAAATAAGGTCAAAGTCCATGTATTTAGTGGCTAAGGACTAAGGTAAAGCACACATAAGAAGTGAAGGACTTAAATGATAGTCCCCTAGAACTTGTTTGTAAATAGTAAAATAGTGGGGTAAGAAATCCACTCTTATAATGGTAAACATGTAATTTCACCATCTACCTCTTTTCCTATATAAAGGACATTCCTTTTTGGGAAAAGGGGCCAATGATTGATAAATAATTACAACATATATTCCTTTTGTCTCTTCTATTTTTAATAATTCACTGTTCACTGTGACATCACACGAATATTTTCTAGTCCGACCCCTTTACACGAACATCTTCGCTCCTGAGTCTCACTAAAGATTCTATGAGCTCATCAAGTCTCACTAAAGATTCTCTGACCTCACCAATTATAAAATGCATATATTAAAAGTGTGTTATAATATTAGGGATTCGAAAACTACAAACCCATGAGTGCCCCTTATAGAAAAGGGTGACATACTAATTTTGAGTTTATATCCGTAGATAACACTTGAGATTAAGGAAATACAAAACCATTTCTTATGCTTCGGTAGTTGAGATTCTAATGTATGCTTAATTTTTTACTAGGAAAAATATTACCTTTCTTGTGAATATGTTGGAGAGGTATGTTAGTAACCCAGGTATGAAACACTAGAATACAACGTAAAAATTACTTTAATATCTACAAGGAACGAAAAGGAACATGTTTTCATATAGGAAATCGGAAAGGCGAGAGATTATTGGGTATGCCGGCGCAGATTTCGGTGGATGCGTGGACACACTGAAATGCACTTTTGGAAACATTTTATACGCACATATTTATTGCAATGTATTGTTATATTTATTGACATATGTCAATCTATTAGATCTGCAAAAGTAGGACCATTTAAGAGTAGATATGTATGATTACAATTCGTATTACTCTTAAACTACACAACATAACTGACCCAAGTAATTGATTAATGATGATAATGTGATTATTGTTGCATTTTATTGTTAATATTACACCAAAAAATCTTTAGTCCTTTATTTTTTATTGATCATGCACGGAGTTGTACCGTTCACCTATTGACTATAGTTTCAGGGGTCCTATTGAAGTTAAATATATTCTTCAATAGCATGTGTCGGTCCAAGAGGAAGATTGTTAGAATAATTATAGACTGTTATGCTAAATATATATTTGGTCATTGACATAAGGTATTCTAATAATAAAGTAATCATATTAATTATATTATATATAATTCAATAGGTATTGGCCTATATGTGAAAAAGCGTTGTGGACTTGTAAGTGTGGTAACCGGGTTGAATTAAGGAACTATGAATGATTTGGGCAAAATATCAACATTTAGACATGAACTGATAATTCAAGGACTAAATTGATAAAATCAATTTAGTGGTTGTGGTCCTCGATCACAAAATAATATAAGTTAATGGACTTTATAAAAATAGGGTTGTTGGTTGTATTTATCTATAAAAGAAATTATTGGAGTTCAAACATTTCTTTCAACTTAAACTCAAAAAGACATTCGTTGCTTTGCTGAGAGGAAAACTAACAATTGTTTTACAAATACATAAACTTAAAGAAAATTAGAAGGGATTCAAGTCTCCATGAACTTGCAGTCAAATTCTTCAAGGATTGTGGATATCAACTAAAATATAGAAAATTCAATTTTATCATATACTTATTAGATAATCATGTATAAGGTTTTATATTATGCATGTCTAATAGACTGGTCTCATGTGATTTAATTAGTTCTATCAATTAGATGACAAAAATAATATTAAAAATAGAGTTTTGATATCAAAGCAAATTTTATTTTATCTTTATTTTGATATACACTTTTATTTATTAGTTTTACTCTTAAGAAAATAAAATTTAGATTCATATACTTTCATTAGCATGATCACAACGTGTAGGATACAAGTTGTGTAGACCAGATTTGACAAGAAAATAAGAGATGAATGTATGAATGGTTGTTTAGTTGTTTACATTGAGAAATAAGTGTTTATGACTTTTGATGATGAACCTATTAGACCTCGTTTCAAATATATAAATAATCTCACTTTTTAATTGTCACATCATAGTTATAAATAATATATGTGTTATTGTATCGAACATTGAAAATGTTATATATCAATCATTTTTATTATGTATTAAACAAAACATAGTTATGTCTGAAACCCCACCCATGGTTTAATACATTTGGATACCTCATTGTCTCTCATCATAATATGTTAAAAGGGCCCATTAATAAATTATTTTTGAACCATTGACGTTTATAAAAAAACAACATAAATTAATATATGATTTATAATGTTAAAAAAGTATCAGAATTCGAATGTTCGTACAACATCATTCAAGTATTTTAGTTCATGAATGTATAGATTATTGTATCAAATTAAAAAGATATTATTATATTAAAAAATATTATATGTAATACAAAAAATAACTCATGTCTAAAATCACACATTCTAATTGATATTTTTGGATACATGATTTTTCATCATCATAATATATTAATTTTTTTTGTAAATTGTTTGATTCTGAACCATTCATGTTTATCCAAAACCAACATAAATCAAGACATGATTTAAAAGTTAAATTAGTAATTAGACTTTAAAAAATCATAAAAATCCGTCTAAATATATAGTAAAAATGGGTTTAAAAATAAAACCTTAAAAATATATTAGAAAAAATAACCCTTAAAAATAAGTGAAAATAATAATGGATTGTTAGAAAATTTTAGAAATAAGTACGAGTCCCTTATAATATAACGCTTACAAAATATGTTGAATGTAAAAATGGTCATAAAGATTAGATGACATAACTTCATTCTGATATGATTTGTGGTTGCTCTAAGCCTACTTGGTTAACCACTATGGACAAAGTATTATCCGTGACTCTAGATCGGAGAGTAATTTCAAGGTTTCTTAAATTATTCTCTATAGTTTTTTAAAATGGTCGACACAATTAAGGTCTGATAGTGGTATAAACCATCAAAACTTCAAGGAGATCAACCATCTCATTCTCTCTCCCCCCTCCTTCTAGTATAAACTTTGTTGATATGCATTGTTGGAACGTCAAGATTGGAAATGTTGAATCTGTTAAATAAAGAACAAAAGAGAGAAAATAGTGCGGCTAGGGTTTTGTATTATTTAGAAAGAATGTGTATTACATAGAACATATGCTTATATTTGTAAATAAAATAAAAGGCTAATGGGATTGGACCCTTATATCTCTAACAACCTCTCTCAAACTCACAATGCAACAGTAATAAGTTTGTCGCAAAGAAAACGAAACTGCAACGTTGACTGAGCCTGTGTGAAAATATCAGCAACCTGCAAAGCTGATGGAACATATGGAAGCGAGATAGTGCCAATGTGAAGATGATGCCGAGTGAAATGACAATCTATTTCAACGTGCTTCGTCCACTCATGAAAAACATAATTATTTGTTATCTGCACGGCTTTTTTGTTATCACAGTGTAAGGAAGTAGGTTTAGTAACATTAACCCCCATATCTGCAAGAAGTCATCGTAACAAAAACATCTCACAAGTGGTCACGGCCATAGCACAGTATTCATCTTCAGTAGACGATCTAGAAACAACATCTTGTTTCTTACTTTTCTATGAGATTAATGAATCTCTAAGAAAAATACAAAAACCACTAGTATATTTTTGGTCATGAGGATCACTATCCTAATCATCATCGCTATAAGCACGCAGTTGAAGTGAAGAGTTTAAAAGAAACAAAATTCTCTGGAACTGAGTGCCACGAAGATATCTCAATATCCGAAGAATAGATCCCCAATGGACGGATGTAGAAGCAGTAACAAACTGACTAACCACATGCAGAATATAAGCTATATCTGGTCGAGTAACTGTAAGATAAACCAAGCTCCCTACGAGAGTTCGATGTAGAGTTAGGTCTGGCAAAGGAACGTCATCAGTTGGAGAATACCGAGCATTGGTTTCAAGAGGGGTATCTACGGTCTTATTATCAGAAAGTCGCACTCGCTCGAATAAATTAGATATATATATATATATATATATGAGAGAGAATATAAACTTTTGGAGAGTGAGCCACCTCAATACCTAAAAAATAACGCAATAGTCTCAAGTCCTTCATCGTAAAGCGCTGATCCAAATCACGTTTTAGTGCCTCAATACCATCAATATCATCACCTATAATGATCATATCATCTACATATAGTGATAAAATAATTCTTTCGGAACTCATACATCTGATAAACAGGGCTGAATCATGATTACTAGCAAGAAAACCAAGCAAAGTAATAACCGTAGAAATGTTTTCAAACCAAACACGACGAGCTTGTTTGAGACCATATAAAGGTTTCCTAAGTCGAAAAAATTCACCTGGTTGGTGAGAAATGCTTGGAGAAGTAGTCATGCAAACCTCCTCGTGAAGATCACCATTAAAAATTCCTTTTCGACATCTAGTTGGAAGATCTTCCACTGGAAAACGGATGGAACCGCAATAAGAGTAGGAACTGTCGTCATTTTTACCACTGGGGAAAATGTCTCATCATAATCCAACAAAGATCAGAAACAGCTTCTTTAAATTACTGGGTTTCATATAAATCATGAATTTTTTCTATGAAAGAGACGAAAGGAGCTCAGTAAGAAAAATACGTAAAATATGGTAGTTTGGTAAACTTAGTTGTACGAGTAGATCTTCTGAGGGGTAGAGCTGGTAGTTCACTAAAAGAAGAAGCTGAATCATGCCATAATGGATCATAAGTAGTATCAGTTGTAGTCGATGTCTCAGGAGCTGGCACATCAATATTATTGGGTATGTCGCTATTATTTTCAAAAGGATCAATAGTCTGAAGTTTAGTACTTGTTATATCATGTGATTTCGCTGGAATCGAATAAAACGGGATGTGCTCAAGAAATGTAACATATTGAGAGACATAAATTTTATGACTAGTGGGATCAAAACAATGATAATGTTTCTGTCTAACGCCATAATTTAAGAAAACACACATGAGGATGAAGAACAAAACAAGTACATCCAAACACTCGTAAGAAAGAATAATATGGAAGTTGTCCATATAAATTTTGAAAGGGAGACATTCCTTTATTATGAGCAGTGGGAATTCGATTAATCAGATACACAGCAGTATGAATTGCTTCTCCCAAAAAAAAATAGGAACCTTAGCAGATAAAAGTAAAGAAGGAGCAGTCTCAATAAGGTGACGATGTTTTCTTTTTGCAACACCATTCTGCTGAGGGGTGTTAGTGCAAGAAGACTGATGCATGTTACCATCAGATGCAAATAACTGAGTAAAATTATTGGATGTATATTCACCCTCTAAGTCACACTTGAAACATTTTATTATAGCAGAATGTTGAGTCACAACAAGTGCCCGAAATTCTCTATAAATTCCAAAAAAATATGATCTCCGTTTCATAAGGTAAACCCAAGTATATCGAGTATAATCATCGATGAAAGAAATATAGTAAGAGGAACCATCCTTTGTAGAGACAAGAGATGGACCCCAGACATCAGAATGAATAATATCAAACGGAACAATGGAAGAAGTGACACTTTCATTAAACGGTAACACCGAAAATTTTGCAAGTTTACAACCACTACAATCTGAGATATTACAAGTGTTTAGCTGACTTAAAGCATATGTAGAGACTAAAAAATTTAAACGTAATGCGGATACATGTCCAAGACGAGAATGCCAAAGATAAAACTCAGACGATGAAGGATTCAAATGAAACGAAGATAAATCAACACCAGAGGCAGCAATATCAGTCAAGTATGTTTTTCCACTATCAACATCATAGACATCCACATTTGTTACTTCGAGTTTCTCCAAAACATAGAGTTCCCATATTTTACGACTTGTCCCAATCACTTTATGGGTTTGTTGATTTTGTATAGCATAAACAGAATCAGAAAACAAGACATAATAACCAGATTTACACAATTGGCTAACCGAAACAAGATTCAAAGTAAGGGTGGGAACGTAGTAAACATCGGATAACGATATATGACGGGTACAAAAAGAGCCAATACCCTCTACTGACATTGGTGTAGCACTAGCAGACAAAACAGATATGGGTGAAGTATGAGACAACGAAACAAAGTTTGATATGTGAGGTAACATATGATGACACGCACCCGAATTCAAAATCCACAATGATGAATCAATACTTGAAGTGGAATACGAGGACATACCTAAATGGTATGCAGATATAACAAAGTTCTTCTTATTGAGTTTGTTATTAGTGGAGCGTAGAAAATCATCTTTTCCTATCATATTCGCAATAAGATGTACAATCTCAAATCGAACAAAATCAAACAATCAAGAAATACCAAATCCAAATAAAATCAAACCCCAAATCCAAATAAAATCAAACCCCAAATCCAAAATCAAACCAAATCCAAATTCAAAATCTCAGTGGTCTAGCAAAATCAAATCCAAATCCAAAACCAAGTCCAAATATCAAACTAAATCCAAATACCAAACTAAATCCAATTTCCAATTTCAAATTTCAAATTTCCAACCAAAATCAAAATCAAAATCAAAATCTAATCCAAAATCAAAATCAATTTCAATTCACGGTTTTACCAACAAAACTACTGCAGTGTTCTTGTTGCGATTTCTCCTGAACGGTAGCACCGAATCATAATACAACAAGTCAAGTTGAAGGATTGGATGTCTCAAACACTCTTTCCAAAATTCAAAAAAAGCGGACACCGGTTGGCTTTCGATCAGACCGTTTGTTTGGGATTGCACACAGCAGATCCGAAAACCGAGGACGATATCTATTCTGACAAAAAACATATCAAAATTTCCAACACAAATTCAATCGAAAAACAAAAGAAAAAATTGTTTATAAATGATGCCGTTATTTTTTGCGTGCCTATTTTGGTTCGGTCTTGTTTTTTTTGGCAGAATTAGGAATCTAATTTCTTTTGGCTCTATGCAGAGTCGCAACATGCGTTATGTAACTTTCGGTTTAGGTTTCTAAGATCCAAGATGGGTTGGTCGAAATAATCTTGTGCTGGTTACTCGTTTAATGTGTTTGGTTACATATCTCTCCCTACTCATATGATAGCTTCATGATATTTTAGTTTGAGTTGGCTCTCGTCTCGGTTGCTTTAATTGTTTCTGTCATCTTTCGTTCGTCCGTCTTTTCTTTTTCATTTATGAAAAAATGCTACAGTCGTTCCGTTGAATGCCCGATGTTTTCAACGCACAAATTCTTGTACTTTTTATATATATGGTATCTCCAAGCCATCCAATATGCAAGTCTAGTGTATTTATATTGTATTGTTTGGACCTTATCGTATCCTCCGTGTTTTCTTAGATAGTATGCTGAACTTTCGACGTACTCCCCAATTATGAACATAAACAATTTTTCAAAGTACTCCCCAAAAGATTCATATAGCTACATTATTCATAGTAACACAAAATAACGCAACAGAGCCGAGATGATAAACTATAGACTAAAATTCAATGCTTTAAATTTCAACCGAACATTCACGAGCAACTAATAAAAAACTTAGAAAACTACAAATATGGATATAAACTTTTTATCCACTAGAACATCAAGCAAGCGGGATTTCGGCAAACACTTCACATAACCAAGCGGTCTCCTCCCTGTCAATACTTTCTTCCAACTTGAATAGAAAATCACGAAGTTCATCGACGCTAGGGGCACCAATATTAGTCTCAGCTGAGCCACCATAATTATACACGATCTCAACCTGCCCTCCTTGAACCAAATAAAGATTTGGATAGCTTTCAGAGATAAACTTTAAATCAAGGTCTAAACCCCAGCACTCTTATGTCAACAAGCTCAAGAATAGGACAAGAAGAGAGGATATTATAAAAAGCTTCGGGGCTGGTTATACTATTACACATCTCTAGTCGCCTGAGATATCCCATAGTATTACCGATAGCATAACCTTCAGATATATCATCATCTTCCACTTCTTCTAAAAATTCTACAGGGTAAGAATTGCGGCCAAAGTGCTGAAGAAACTTACAGTGTTTACCAATAGCTTCCAGACCACGAAAGGTGACACCGTCACAGAAACTAAAATTGAGAAAAGTCAAACTTGAAAACTTGTGGCCTACCTCAAACAATATATCATCACCAATACGGCTGAAGGGTAATTCTAATTTGTAAAGACGACTGGCACTGAAACAAAACATGAAAAGCTGTTATAGTTTGAGTTGATGATAAAATGACACAGAGAAGACAGAGGATCACAGAAAAAACAGTAATAATTATTTTGAGAAATTATTGAACTTACTGGCCAGCGATGAAGGAGAAAGTAGCATCGTCTTCGAGGTTACAAACAGTCAGTTTTCGAAGGGAGCCAGAACTTCTGGTGATGAGTGTGCGAAGCAACCCGTCAGGAACTTTTCTCAAAATCAGATTGAAGTCTTGCCAGCAATAAGGTCCAGTTATAACTTTGTTCCACGACTTGCAGACCAAAGTCATGGAAGTTAGAATCTCTGGGACCCTGAGACTTTTGGAGACTATACCCAAAATCTCTGGGGGCAGTTCGTCCCAAGGCCGGACCTCGCCTTCGCCAACCGTTACCACTGCGAATTTCCACACACGCATAATATAATTAGCTAAAAGCATAAATTCGAAAATTATATAAGAAGACAAATAAAAGTGAGAACAAATAGCAGTACAACCAGCAGGAGGAAGAGACATTTCTTGAGATCGCATGTTTGAGAGATAACGGGTCACTTATTTATTTATAGGATAGACAATGCTCTTTATTAAATACATACCTAACTCTTTAGACGATTTGGCTGTCCAGCAATTCAATTAGGTGTGACTTTACCTTCCCGTATACGAGAAATAAATATAAATTGATTGTTCAGTTATTATGTTAAGATTTAATAAACATGGAATATAAATCGTTTACCTTTCTTTTCTTTTATTTTTGAAATTGATGTGAGAATAATTTTATAGTATATTAGGAAAGGAACACATATGTTGTGTGTTTTGATTATATTTTCTATGGAGACCGTTATATTTTATGAAAAACAACTATGATTTTAAGACTTCAATATGAATGATTATTATAGAGTTATTAAACATATGTCAGCAAAATTTAATAAAGATGTCATAAAATATGTTACAATAAGATGTTATAAAACTTTAATGATCTAAATTCATAAATTATGTTTTGTTTCAATTTATGTCAACTGTTAGAGTTTTAAACCAGTGAGACTAACAAAAATGAAAAAATTATAGAAAAAGTATTATTTTAAAATAATAAGCTCTAAAATCAATATATATTTAAAATTAGTGGAGAAAGAATTACAAAATATATTATATTTATTGAGTTATTTTCAACTATCACTATAAATATACATATTGCAATTAAAATGTGTTTGTGACTGGATATAATTTGAGTATCTAAATTTCAGTCTTTGACCGAACTTTTGTCAAAAGTTTTTATTAAAATGATGTTGTTTATGACCAAAATATTTATTCGTTGTTTTAATTTATAGTTATATTTGAAAAAGAAAATTGCAAACTAAAACTATTTGAATTTATACACATTCTCTCTTTTATCTCCGATCATCAGGGTCGAAGCCAAAGGGTGGGCGTGATTAATAGTCCCTGCCCCGTGGTTAGTGCTATCATGAAATCGTTATACTTTTTCAAAATAAAAGGAGCTGTTGAATATTCTATACATGTGAGATGTTCACCAAACTCAATTTATGCATCACCGTGGCACACAAAAAACAAGTTCACATCACATTAATCAACATATAGATATAATAGGTGATGATAACAATTTATTAACAGGTAAGCATTTAGATTCTAGTGTTGGAAATGAAAAATGTAAAGCATCTAATAACAATATGGTAACAGAAGAGTTTAATCAACATAATGATGTACTCAGTGAGGATAACAATTTAATAACATGTAAGCATTTAGATTCTAGTGTTGAAAATGAAAAAGGAAAAGCATCTAGTAACAATATGGTAACAGAAGACATTAATCAACATAATAATGTATGCAGTGAGAATAACAATTTATTAACATTTAAGCATTTAGGATCTAGGGTTGTCACAGAGAAAGAAATTGAAGAAGCAATTGAATCTATACATTTAAACAATTCTTTTAATGTATTAGTAAGTGAAGAAACAGATGAAATAACTGAGTCAGATACTTCCTTGATTAGAAACAGATTAAGTCTTTCTCCTAATTCACATAAAAATAAATTTTTTGATGATAATCTAAGTTTGCCAGTTTCACCTAAGCATAAGATAAGTAAACTCTCTTCATTAAATAGCTCATTAAGAAGATCTTCTAGAAGTAAACTTATAATTAAAACCAGGAACAGCAAAGGATCATTAGGATCCTCTAAATAATCATTAAAATGACTTTAAAAGTGTTAAAGTGGAATGTAAGAGGTGTATGTAATATAAAAACTATCAGAAGAATAAAGAATCTGTCTAAAAAACATTCTATTGATATCATAGCTTTGCAAGAACCTATGATATCAATAGATAAAATTCAAGAAATTTGTTCTAAATTAGGTTTTGAATCTTGTTTTGCAAACATAAGCAATAAAATTAATTTCGATTTTCTGGAGAAAAGGTTTTGTAATTAGCTTTATTGATAATTTTGATCAGCTGTTGAATGTTAGGGTTAGTCATTCTGTTTATAGGGAAGTTGTTTTGCTTACTATTGTTTATGCTAAATGTAATATTACTCATAGACTGTCTCTGTGGAATCAACTTAAGACTATATCTATAACTGACTTACCTTGGCTTGTGGTTGGAGATTTTAATACAATCTCCAACACAAGTGAATAAAGAGCATGTATTAGTTTGCATACTAAAAGTTTGGATGATTTTAATGAAATGATTGTTGATTGTAAGTTAGAAGACCCTGGATATGTAGGATCTAATTTTACTTGGACTAATAAACATAAATGGAAGAGGTTAGATAGATGTTTGTATAATGAAAGATGGAGAGATACTTTTAATATCACAAGGGTGGATCACCTAGCCAGAACTTGTTCTGACCATTCACCCTTGTTAATATCTATTTTGAAACAATCTATATATCAAAAAACATCTTTTAGATTTCAAAACATGTGGATAAAACATGATGACTTTTTAAAAACTGTTGAAAGTAATTGGTCCAAACCTATGCATGATTCATCTGATATTTACATATTCTGGTCAAAACTTAAAAGGTTAAAAAAACATTTACAAACATGGAATAAGAATGTGTTTGGTAACATTTTTGTAAACTTGAATAAAGTTGAGGAAGATATTAAACTTGCTGAAATTAAACTTGAGGATAACAATAGTATTGAGAATCAAATGAACCTGAATAACTTAAATACAACTTTAATAACATTACTTGAAAGGGAAGAAACTTATTGGTACCAGAAAAGTTATGTAAATTGGACAAATGAAGGGGATAATAATTCGGCTACATTTCATAATTATGTTAAGAAAAGGAAGGTTAAGAACAGAATTAATGGGATTCAAGATAATAACACTTGGATAGAAGATGAGGATTTGATAGAACTTTCTGCTGTAGAATATTTTACTAATCTTTTAAATAAAAATTCTCTTATGAAAGATCTTTCTCCTGTTAGAAACTTTATCCCTGAAATCTTACCTAAGCAAAATAATGAAAGTATGTTGAAAGAACCTACTATGGAAGAATTTCTTTGTGTAATTAAATCCCTTAACAAAAGTAGTGCTTCTGGAGTTGATGGTTTCAACTCCAGATTCTATCTATCTTGATGGCCTATAATAAAAAATGACTTACTTAAAGCTATTAAAGATTACTTCTCTAACTCAGATATACCTAAAGGAATTTACTCTACTTTAATCTGCCTTATACCTAATATTAAGTCACCTAAATCATGGACACAATTCAGGCCTATCAGTTTATGTTCTGTGTTTAATATAATAATTTCAAAACTGATACAAAGTAGGTTAGCTAAGCTTCTCCCTTTAATAATTTCAGATGAACAAGGTGCATATACTGAAAATAGACTTATTCAGGATAATATTTTAATAACTCAGGAACTTATAAAAGAATTGAATAGAAAAACCAGGGGTGATAATCTAATTATAAATCTTAACATGACAAAGGCTTTTGATAAACTTGAATTTAGATTTATATATGAGGTGATGTCTGCTTTTGGTTTTAATGCTCAAGTATTAGACTTAATAAGAAAATCTATTGAAAATATCTCACATTCAGTAATTACTAATGGGAAAACTACTGGTTTCTTTAAGTCTAAAAATGGTCTTAGGTAGGGTGATCCACTATCACCCTGTCTTTTCATAATTGTTGAGGAATTTCTTATTAGAGGCATAAATACTTTAGTTGTTCAACAAAAGATAAGATCTTATAACATGAAAAGTACTTTAAAAATTAGCTATTTAGCCTATGCAGATGATATAATCCTATTCTTGAATGGTTCATTATCTAGTGTTAAGAATCTATCTAATTTTTTAGACTTGTATCAAGAACTATCTGGCCAACAGCTGAATAAAGATAAGACAACCTTCTTAGCTTCTTCAAGAATGAGTAGAAACAGACTAGAATATCTTAACAACTACTTAAGTTTTAAACTTTCTAGATTGCCTTTTACATATTTAGGTATTCCAATCCATTCTAATAACTTTGCTGAACATTTTGAATGCTTAATAGATAAGGTTAAAAATAAGATAAATGAATGGAATTCAAAGTATATTTCTTTTGGTGGTAAGATTACTTTAATCAATTATGTACTTATGTCTTATCCTATCTATTATTTGCAATCCACAAAACTGCCTGTAAAAGTTATAAATAGAATTAATAAATTGCTAAATAAGTTTCTTTGGGGTTATAATGAAAATAACAGAAGTTTTATTTGGTCTAGCTGGGCAAATTTATGTAAACCTTTTAATGAAAATGGACTCAACTTTAGAAGTATAGAAGATATTCAGTCTGCATTTACTTTTAAATTATGGTTTAACTTTAGAAAAAACATGTCTTTATGGTCAAAATTCCTTCATTCTAAGTATTGTAATAACATACATCCTTTACAAGCTAATATAAAGAATACTGATTCAAAAATTTGGAAGAGAATGCTTGAAATTAGAAGAGAGGCTGAAAAACATATTAGGTGGAAGATTGGTCAGGGTAATGTAGAATTTTGGTTAGATCAATGGAATGACTTGAAACCTTTAATTTTATTAACAGAAATTAATTCACAATATTATCAACAAACAAAAGTTAAAGAATACATTTCTAATGACACTTGGAATATATCTAAACTTCAAAGAAGTTTACCTCTACAATATGTGAATACAATCATTAAGACAAAGATAAATCATAATGTATTGGATTCCATTATATGCAAATTGTCCTCTGATTGTTCTTTCACAATAAAGGATGCAGTCATAGAAATAAGACAGAAGCATCCATCATCTATAATTAAAGCTAAAATCTGGAATAACCTTGCTCCTAAAAAGTGTTCTTTTAGTCTTTGGAGAGTCTTAAATAATCTTATTAGTGTTGATACTATCCTTCAATCTAAAGGTTTTCAGTTAGCGTCTAGATGTGTACACTGTCATAACATTGAATCCTTGCAGCATGTGTTTGTGTCTTGTGATACTGCCTGGTTAGTATGGTTATTTTTTGTTGATAAATTTAACATTAACATAGGAAAACATATGACCATTAATCATATTGTTAACCTTTGGTTTCTGTCCACCCCTAAAAGAGTTCGTATTAGAACAATATTGCCATCTATGATAGTATGGAACATTTGGAAGGCTAGAAATAAATATAAACATAGTAGCATTTCTACATCTCATAAGCAGATTGTGAATCATATCTTACTTATGCTTACATCATTAGACTTAACATCTGCATTATCTAGAAAGCATTGGTTTCCTGATTTACATATAGCTAAACAGTTAGGTTGCTATAATCATATAAAGTTATCTAAACCTTTCATATATGTTAAGTGGAATAAGCCTTTATATAATCATTTCAAATTAAACTGTGATGGTTCAACATTAGTTAATGGTGAATCTAGTTTTGGTTTTATAGTAAGAAATGATTCAGGTAGTTTGGTAATGGCTAAAGGGAATGTGATAGGTAAAAGTTCTCCTATAGGTGCAGAAATAATTGGTCTGTGGCTTAACTTACTGTAAAGAAGCTCAACTTAAGTTTGTAGACATTGAAATAGATTGTCTAGCTTTATTTAACATGTTAGCATCAGGTCAATTTCCTTGGTATTTAGAAAAGAGTCTATTGTGTTGTAGAAAACTGATTACATCTCAAATGACAATCGAACATGTCTATAGAGAACAAAACTTGGCCACAGACTGGTTAGCAAAACATGCTTTCAAAATGAAGAATAGCTTTTCAATTCAAACAAGTCATCCTTTTAACGATTTTGGTGCCATCTTATTGCTAGATTCTATAGGCTTAGGTCACATTAGGTATCCTTAAGATTATCTTTATTATGTACTAATCTGTTAGCAAGTTGAAAAACTTGACTATAAAGGTTTTGATTGCAGGTTTAGTATACCAGATGGATTGCTGAGGAAGGAAGGACACAAGAGGAGAGATTGATAAGGATGAAAGGACACAAGAGGAGAGATTGCTGATGATGGAAAGACAAAAGAGAATTAAAGGTGTTCACAAAGGGAGAAAGATACAAGCAGATAAAGACTCCAAGATAGGAAGATGTAGAAAATGTAATATATTCATTTGTATACAATGAGCTTCTAGCTCATAAAATGATGTCTTAACAGTTGTAGAACTCTTTTTAACATCAATGAAAGCATTTTCTTGGGAAAAAAAGTTAAATTAATAATTGACTTTAAAAATACATAAAAAATCGTCTAATTGTATAGTAAAAATGGTTTTAAAAATAATATATTGAAAATATATTAGGAAAAATAACTCTAAAAATAAGTGAAAAAAATAATGGATTGTTCGAAACTTTAAGAAATAAATACGAGTCCCTTATAATATAACCCTTAGAAATATGTTGAATGTTAAAAATGATAGTAAAGATTAGATGACATAACTTCATTCTGATATGATATATGGTTGCTCTCAACCTATTTGTTGGTTAAGACTATGGACAAAGTATTGCCCGTGACTCTAGATCGGACAGTAATTTCAAGGTTTTTTATATACTTCTCGATGGTTTTTTGAAATGGCCGACACAAGTAAAGTCTCACATTGGTAGAAACTATCAAACTTCAAGGAGATCAACTATCTCATTCTCTCTCTCCATATTTGGTTAACCATTATCGATTAAAGGTTTCTTATATTATTCTCGATGGTTTTTTTTTGAAATGGCCGACACATTTAAGATCTGGCATTGCTAGAAACTATCAAACTTCAAGGAGATGAACCATCTCATTCTCTCTCCCTCCTAGTATCAATTTTGTTGATGTGTATTGTTGGACTGTCAAGACTATAAATGTTGAATTCACAAATAAAGATACTTACAATACTACCGATACGTCCAATCCTAATGTGGGATTGACGACGTTAGTACGACATAAATATAATATCCTACACCATTATTTTATCCTTATTATAATAGACTAGTTATCTATCGAGTAATTAGGTGGGATATATATTATCGTTATCACCAATAACCATATCTTCTATTATATTTAGGGTATTTGGATCGTTGCCACCGTCAAATTCGTGTTTTTATCCAATGGCATGGATTGTCTTTCCTATTATATGGAGGATTCGGATTGGCCCTTCTCTATATGCCGCCATCTTCGGCGTACCTGTTTTAGTTCGGTCATGTTTCACATTTGGCAAAAGAGGAATTCAAACTATTTTGGTTCTTTTATGTCTCCAACTATACAGTGTCGCAGCATGTGTTATCTGACCTTCCATTTAGATTTCTAGGATTCAAGATGGGTTGGTCGAACTAATCTTGTGTTGGTTACTCGCTTAATGTATTTGGAAACCCATCCCGTATTGCTCTTGTTGTTGCTTAGTGATATTTTAATTTGAGTTGGCTCTGCTCTTAGTCGCTTAATGTGTTTGGTTACCCATCCCGTCTTGCTCTTGTTGTTGCTTCGTGATATCTTTATTTGTTTTGGCTCTGCTCTTAGTCGCTTTAGTTGTTTTTATCATCTTTTTAGTTCGTCCCCTACCTTTTACTTTGCAGTTCCTCTTCTATTGTTCATTTATGGAAAAATGTTAAACCATTTCGTTGGATATCCTAGGCTTTCAACGCACAATTTTTTGTACTTCTTATATCTATGTTTGTCGATAATTATACATTTGTTAACTGTTTGATTATTTCCTAGCCATCCAAAATGCATGTCTAGTGTGTTTATACTATATTGTTTGGATCTACCCGTGTCCTCTGTATTGTTTACTTACTACCCCTTTTGCTGAACTTTCTAAGTACTCCCCAATTATAAGCATAAATAATTTTCTAATTAATTTTATTAAATTATTAGAAACAATAGATACATATAGTTAGATTATATATAGTAACAAAATAACGCAAAGCCAAGATTTTAAACTATAGAATAAAATTCAATTCTTTAAATTTCAACCGAACTTTGACGAGCAAACTAATAAAAAACTTAGAACACTGTAAATATGGATTTAAACTTTTGAGCTACTAAAACATCAAGTAAGCGGGATTTCCGCAAACAGTTTACAAAACAAGGCGATCTCCTCTCTGTCAATACCTTCTGCCATCCTGTTTTGAAAGTCAATAAGTTCATCGACGGTCGGGGGAGCCATATCACTCTCAGCTGAACCACCATAATTATACACGATCTCAACCTGCCCTCCTTGAACCAAATAAAGATTTGGATAGCTTTCAGAGATAAACTTTAAATCAAGGTCTAAACCCCAACAGCCTCTTATATCAACAAGCTCAAGAAGAGGACAAGAAGAGAGTATCTTAAGAAAAGCTTCGGTGCTGGTTATACTGTTACACATCTCTAGTCTCATGAGATTTCCCATAGTATTAGCGATAGCATAACCTTCAGATATATCGTCATCTTCAAATTCTTGAAAACATTCTACGGGGACATGATTGCGGCCAAAGTGTAGAAGAAACTTACAGTGTTTACCAATAGCTTCCAGACCACGAAAGGTGACACCTTCACAGAAACTAAGATTGAGAAAAATCAAACTTGAAAACTTGTGGCCTACCTCAAACAATATATCATCACCAATACGGCTGAAGGGTAATTCTAATTTGCGAAGACGACTGGCACTGAAACAAAACATGAAAAAACTATTATAGTTTGAGTTGATGATAAAATGACACAGAGAAAACAGTAATAATTATTTTGAAAAATTATTGAACTTACTGGTCAGCAAGGAAGGAGAAAGTAGCATCGTCTTCGAGGTTACAAACGGTCAGTTTTCGAAGCGAGCCAGAACTTCTAGTGATCAGTGTGCGAAGCAACCCGTCAGGAACTTTTCTCAAAATCAGATTAAACTCCTGCCAGCAATAAGGTCCAGTTATAACTTTGTTCCACGACTTGCAGACCAAAGTCATGGAAGTTAGAATCTCTTCGACCCTGAGACCTTTGGAGACTATACCCAAAATATCTGGGGGCAGTTCGTCCCAAGGCCGGACCTCGCCTTCGCCATCCGTTACCACTGTGAATTCCACACACACGTATAATATTAGTTTAAAACATAAATTAAAAAATTATTTAAGAAGATAATAAAAGTGAGAACAAATAATAGTACTACCAGCAAGAGGAAGAGACATTTCTTGAGATCGCATGTTTGAGAGATAACGGGTCACTTATTTATTTATAAGATAGACAATGCTCTTAATTAAATCCTTACCTAACTCTTTTGACGATATGGCTTTCCAGCAATTCAATTAGGGTGTGACTTTACCTTCCCGTAGCTACCAGAAATAAATATGAATTGATTGTTCAGTTATTATGTTAAGATTTACTAATAAACATGGAATATAAATCGTTTAACCTTTCTTTTAATTTATTTTTTATA
Organism: Limnanthes douglasii subsp. nivea; assembly: GCA_036936605.1. NCBI lineage: Eukaryota > Viridiplantae > Streptophyta > Magnoliopsida > Brassicales > Limnanthaceae > Limnanthes > Limnanthes douglasii. Next base: position 170,977,646 of record JAUPFV010000003.1, read on the forward strand.
TTTTCTATGGAGACCGTTATATTTTACGAAAAACAGCTATGATTTATCGCAAGCGCACTATTTATGTTATAGTTTTTATGAATATTTTAATATTAAGATTTTAAAGTTTTAAGTTTAAGACTTCAATGTGAATCATTATTATAGAGCTATTAAACATATGTCAACAACTTATAATAAAAATGTTATAAAATACGTAACATTAAAATGTTATAGAACTTTAATGATCTAAATTCATAAATTATGTTCTGTTTCAATTTATGTTTTATAACTATATCAACTATTAGAGTTTTAAACTAGTGAGACTGACAAAAATGCAAAAATTATAGCAAAGGTGCTATTTTAAAATGGGTTTTGCTAACCGGTGCCCATGGGCACCGGTTAGTGGGGTTGGTGGACATTTAATATCAATTTTTGATTGGTTATTAGACTATTTTCAAATGCAGTAATAATGACAATTTTATACTTTTTCTACATGGACATAACTATCCTTTTAGAATATTATCATACTTAAATAATAGTAATAGTATTATCTACCTAAATACTATAATCTTTTATTTAATTAAGTACTAATATATTATTTATTAATATCAATCTTTTATTTTTGAAGACTATTTTTCGGTAAATCCTGTAATGTTTTATCTAATTAATATATTTATAGTATTTTATTTTTGACTTTCAAAACAAAATTTAGAAAATATATTTTATATTAATTTTATTGAATTAGTTTTAAGTGAGTTTTATTTTGAAATTTCTAAATACAAGTTGAAAAAATCAGTTTCTAAATTATTTTTAGATATCAGTTCTATATAATATTTTTAAAAATAATTTTTTTTTTATATATTCTTTATAAAAAAAACTTGTTTAAAAAAAAACAAAACGATTGATTTTAAATCACTTATATTTTTTAATTGAAAAAAAGAAACTGATTTTTTATAAAGAAATAATATAGTGTTTATTAAATTTAAAAAATGTAGTTTCTAAAATTACTTTTATTTTTGAATTTGAGAAATATATATATATATATATATATATATATATATATATATATATATATATATTATTTTTAATTTTGAGATAAAAATAATTCTTTTCCTAACACGACAGTATCAAAATCTAAGTATGTCCTATTAAGTAGAAGGGTAATTCTGTCTATAATTTTACAATTTATTCTAAATATTAAAAAGTACATTGATTTCACTAATAAGTAAGGTATTAAATGTTCATTAACCGGTGCCCATGGGCACCGGTTAGCCAAACCCTTTTAAAATAATAAGCTCTAAAATCAGTAGATATTTAAAATTAATGAAAAAGTTACGAAATAAATTATATTTATTGAGTTATTTTCAATTATCACTATAAATACATATTGCAATTAAAATGTGTATTTTGAGTATCTAAACTTCATAGTCTTTTGCCAAATTTTTGCCAAAAGTTTTTATTCAAAATCATGTTATTTATATTTATCCGTTTCAATTTATAGTTATATTTGAAAGAATAATTTGAGACTAAAATTAATTGAATTCATACATATACTCTCTTTTTATCCCAATCATTAGTGTCGAAGCCAAAAGGTGGACGGGATTAGAAGTCCATATTCCATGGTTGGTGCTTCCATAAAATTGTTAATACTTCGTCAAAATAAAAGGAGCTGTCGATTATTCTATACATGTCAGATCTTACCAAACTCAATTTACTCAAAACCTGTTTTGTTATAAAATACTATGCAATTATCATGAAATGGCTCAAGCACAAAAATATATACGAAGGAAAGATTTAAATGAAACACGGGATTTAACGTTGTTCGACAATTGTCTACGTCCACGGGCGCCGCCAGAGAAAGAGTTTCACTATGATAGAAAATGTTACAGATTTCAGATTGTGTTTTGTGTCGTCCTAGTAATCTATTTATAGGGAATTAATAGACTTACTAGACTATGGGCCTAATGGGCTCATACCACAAGACTAACTCAAGTGATTGGACAATATCACTATCATAACACAAAACTATACTACCGGACACAGTACACTGTCAAGGCACTATTCGACTCATTCACAACAAATCTTCCTCTTGAGGCGAATATCCTTTCTTCACTATCAACAAAGAAGTTTCTCTTCTTCTGACTCACCAAATGCCCTTAAGGCATTCACTCTATAGTGCGAACACCGATCCAGTTTAGGCACTCCCTAAACTTTTGAACTGATACTGCCTTGGTCATTATATCTGCTGGATTATCGTGTGTAGACACTTTCTTCACATCAACAATTCTCTTTGATATTATATCACGAATAAAATGATACCTGACATCTATGTGCTTTGTACGCTCATGGTATACCTGGTTCCCTGTAAGGTGTATGGCCCTTTGACTGCCACAAAAGACTTTTGTAGTACTCATATCCAAGCTCAAATCTGCCACTAAACCTTGCAACCATATTGCCTCTTTAACTGCTTCTGTTACCGTCATATACTCTGCCTCTGTTGTAGACAAAGCTACAGTAGCTTGCAACTGTCTTTCCAACTGATCGCACTCCCAGCTAGAGTAAATACATATCATGTCAGAGATCTTATTTTATCCATATCACCTGCAAAATCAGAATCAACAAAACCAACCAATGATCCTGCAACATCATTCAGCGATTCACCAATATCGGTTTTGTTAAAAGTTAAGCCAATGTTCACAGTATTCTTTTGAAGAGATTCTATCTCTTCCCCCATAGCACCAATCCATCGATCTGCCTCTGAACTCGCTATAGCTTCTCTGTAGCTACTAGGTTCCTGCATCTCAACTTCTTCTGCAACTGACAGAGCATATGCAACTAGATTCACATACCTTTTTGGAAGTCTAATATCTCTTCTTTCTCTGCCCAATGCTATGCTATAAGGTTGTTGTTCTAGTTCAGGCGCATCATCGTCACTATCATCTGATGCTGACGCTTCACCTCCTGATTCTGGATCCACCTCAGAACAACTTGAATTATTGGACCTGCTAGGAACTGATTCCACTTCAAGCTCCATCTGTTTACTCACAACCGATCCTGATTCGACCATTTCTCCTACTTCCTTCTGACTGTCTATAGAAGCAAACTCATTAAAATTAATGTCCCTACTGATGAGAAAACCTGGAGACTTTGGAGATGTACACCATAAACTATATCCCTTCACTCCAGTAGCATATCCTAGAAATATGCATCTCTTTGCCCTCGGCTCAAGCTTACCATCTCTCACATGAGCATACGCAGGACAACCGAACACCCTCAAATGTTCATAATCAGCCGACGATCTAGACCAAATCTCAAAAGAAGTTTTACAATCAATAGCCGTTGATGAAGACCAATTCACCAAGTAACACGCTGTATTGATAGCTTCAGTCCAAAAATCCTTTCTCACATCGGAATGCGAGAGCATACTTCGTGCCTTGTCACAAAGCGTTCTGTTCATTCTTTCTGCGACTCCATTCTGTTGTGATGTTCTAGAACAAGTGCGATGGCGCACTATTCTTTCAACTTCGCAAAACTCGTTGAACTCACGACTGCAATATTCTAACCCATTATCTGTCCTAAGACGTTTGATTTTTCTTCCTGTTTGTTTCTCAATCATCGTCTTCCATTTGACAAAGTTTGAATATGCTTCATCTTTCATTTTCAGAAAGTAAACCCACACCATCCTTGAATAATCATCAATCAAACTCATGTAGTGTCTGGCTCCGCTCTTGGATGGAATTCTGTTTGGACCCCAAAGATCTGAGTGAATGTAGTCCACTGTCCCTTTAGTCTTTCTTACAGCTACTTTGCTGAATTTGAGTCTAGTTTGTTTACCAAACACACAGTGCTCACAAAATCCCAACGATTCTGCTTTATACCCTTTCAACAAATCTCTCTTTCCCAAAACAGCTAATCCTCTGTCACTCATGTGACCAAGACGCCAATGCCACAACTTATTTTGATCCTGCCTACTTTGGCTATTACTCCCTGATGATGCTACTGCAGCATCGCCCATAACAACACTCCCCTGGAGAATGTAAAGACTCTTCTGCAGACTGCCTTTCATGCATACCATTGATCCTTTTGTCACTTTGATTGCACTATTTTCTGCATGGTACTTGTAACCTCGAGAGTCTAGAGTCCCAAGAGAAATCGGGTTTCTTTTTAACCCAGGAACATGCCAGCACATCAAGATTCTAACAACCCCGTCAAACATTCTGATTCTGACGTTACTAATACCACCAACAGTCAACGAATGATTGTTCCCTAAATAGACAGTTCCCTGCATTGGCTTGTACGTATCAAACCACTGCTTGAACTGACACATGTGATATGTAGCGCCAGTATCAAGTACCCAAGAGTTTTGCCCAAATTCTGAACTCACGAACAATACATCTCCTTTACCACTGTTTTCACTATCGTTAGAATCGTTCACACCTTCAACAATGTTTGCTGCATTTTCCTTTTGATTTCCCTTCTTACCATTCAGTTTTGGGCAATCTCTCCTATAATGACCCTGCTCACCGCATTCATAACAGTTTGAGTGCTTCACCCTTGACTTGGACCTCCAGTTCTTCCTTCTTAAAGAACTCGCGTTGCTTTTAGATCTTCCCCTAGTCATAAGACCTTCCCCTTCAGCTTGATTGTCTGGCTGCAACTATCTAATCTCTTTTGATTTCAGTGCCCCTTTGACATCTGCTAGCGATAACTTATCATTACCATACAAAATGGTATCTACGAAGTTTTCATAGGGAGCTGGTAACAATCTCAATACAAACAAAGCTTGATCCTCATCCTCAATATTGATATCTATGTTCTCCAAGTCTATTATAATTGATTTAAAATTATCTAGGTGCTCTGTTATGGACATACCTTCTTTCAATCTGAAATCATACAAACGTTTCTTCAAGTCCAATCGGTTTACTACTGATTTCTCTCAGTAAAGATCTCCTAGCTTTTTCCATGCGCAGGCAGCAGTCTTCTCACCACTAATCTCGCGAAGCACATTTTCTTTCACACTCATTAAAATCCAGCACAAAGCCCTTTCGTGAAGATCTTGTTGCCCTTGCAATACCAATGAATATTTCAGTTTAATCTTCCACAACGCAAAGCTGGATCCCCCATCAAATTTTTCAATCATGTATTTTGTTGCTGTAGACGCCATTGTGAAACCCTAATTGCAAAAGCCCTAATTTCACCACGTGGCTCTGATACCAATTTTGTTATAAAATACTATGCAATTATCACAAAATGGCTCAAGCACAAAATATATACGAAGGAAAGATTTAAATGAAACACAGGATTTAACATGGTTCGACAATTGTCTACGCCCACGGGTGCCGCCAGAGAAAGAGTTTCACTATGATAGAAAAGGTTACAGATTTCAGATTGTGTTTTGTGTCGTCCTAGTAATCTATTTATAGGGAATTAATAGACTTACTAGACTATGGGCCTAATGGGCTCATACCACAAGACTAACTCAAGTGATTGGACAATATCACTATCATAACACAAAACTGTACTGCCGGACACAGTACACTGTCAAGGCACTATTCGACTCATTCGCAACATGTTTTTTTTAGTGAGTTTCATATGTGAGTAAGTTAGTTCATTTGAAGCGAGAAGATGTTGGTCTTGTATCGTTTATGTTTAATACATTTTTAAGTTTGTGGTGTTGTTTTAGATGTGGGGTCTGGTCAACATATTCATGTGCATATAATTTTTATTAGTGGTTTTAATTATGATATGCGTGTTACTGACACGGTAATTCATATTTATATGAAATGTGATGTCTAAGTTGTGGGATTAAGGTGTTTGATGAAATAATCAGAGAGGTGTTACTTCTTAGATATAATGAACGTTACTAAGAGTGGGGATATGAAATTTGTGTTTTAATTGTTCGACGGTTTTCTAATAGCGATATGGTGGCTTGGACGACCGTGGTCAATTGTTTTGCGCAAAAGGATACAAACCCATACAATATATTAAGTTTTTGTGAAATGCAAGGTTTCATGGTCAAAATATATGAAGTCACATCAGTTTCTGTAATCTATCCGTGCCTAGTTAGGTGCGGCTAAGTATGTAAATTGGATTCGTAATGTTGCTGAAATCTCTCAATTTGGTCCAAGTCATCGTGTTACGATGTGTAGGTTGCGCGTTGTGAATACTAGATTTCACAACAAAATGGGAGACACATATATGAATTATTGTTTAGTTGTTTACATTCAAAAACTGATTTTGCATCACTTTCATAAAATGAATAATATGAGTTGTTAACTGTCATTTTCCATCTCTTGATTGCATATGTATTCGTATATTAGTCATTGAAGATGTTATTATATTAGTTATTTTTATTATATATTTTTTGGAGGAAATAATATGTTTGAAATATCACCTTCTTATTAATACTTTCGGATATGCCACTATCCGTCATACAAATAAATGGAAAAGATACAAGATGTACACGTAAGCGGTGTGACTGTAAAAGTTGTTGTTCAAAATATACTCACAACTTAAACAAATTAAATAACGCGTGTAACGATGGATGAGGTGTTGGTTTAACTTTATGTTGTTCGGAGAACACTCACAAATAAAATCAGATTGATTTTGAAGATAGAAAAATGATGGATTGAGCTGCGCCACAAAGAATATGGAAATCTTTTAATAAGCAGAAACTAAACTTCTTTCTCACATGATGGTTTTGAAAATAGATTTGTCATGGACGTATAACTTGTGAAAAAGACTCGTTGTTTTTCTTTATTACTTTAATGAATCTAATTATTACAAATACTTTATGCTTTATATATCGCCATACAAAGAAATACCAATAGTAGAAATAAAGTAATTTTATTTAACTCTCTTAAAAGAGAATAAAATAAGTTTAAAGACTCAAACGACTTAAATAATAAATTTTAGATAAAAAAATCCAATCATCATATATTATACCTGGAACTCCATTAGAACCAAATCCATTAAGTCCAATCTCTATGACAAGATTTCGAATATTGTGACCCCTCGTAAATTCACTTTTCTAATTTGGAAGCGGTTGAAAAATTTCATTCATGTAGACACAAATTTAAAAAAAAAAAAAATTTATTTTGGTTGCAAAATGCAGTGTTGCTGTAATATTGAATCACTTAATCATCTATTTATAATTTGTGACTATGCTTGGAACATATGGTGTTTTTACTCTTATCTTTTCAAAATCAAGATTAATAAATTTGTGTCTATTGCTCATATTCTGAGAGTTTGGTTCTGGTCTACGAATTGTGAGGTTTATATTAGAACCATTGCTTTTTCCCTTATACTGTGGACTATATGGAAAGACAAGAACAATACAAAAATCAATTGCATTTATAAAAGTATGAACTTTACTATTTCCTACGTAAACAATATAATATTCTGTCTTGATTAAGCTAACAGTCTCAGGCCTAAACACTAGAGAAAATACTATTTTGTAGCTAAATAGTTGGGTTGTGTAAACTATTTAAGATCAAAAGCTAAACCTACATACCTGAAATGGACACCCCCTATTAGTGATTTCCTAAAGTTAAACACTGATGCTTCTTGCCAAACAAATGGTGATTCAAGAGGTATTATTATTGTTAGAGATGACAAAGGAGAAATCATAATAGGTATGACTAACCTACATGGTAAGTTAAATCTTATCATGGCAGAATGAAGAACTCTGCTTGACAAATTACTTCTTCACAACATGAATGGATGGGATAATGTGAAAATTGAGACCGGTTCGCAGATCTTAGTCATACTTCTGGCTAATAAAATTAGGGTAAGTTAATAATAAAGCTCGAATTTATAGAGAAATTTGGAAAAACTCTTGAAGTGCGTCAATAGAGGTAATAGTGAGTGTCTGTTCAAGTGGAGGGAATGAGGTTGTCTTAGTGGAGGGAAGATAATAAAATTAGAATTAATTTTAGGCTTGGTGCTTATTGAACACTATTTTCCTCGGCAAATTTTTTGTGTATCGAGAGGGATATTGCCCTCAATTGTTGGGCCTTATTCTAATAAAAGTTCATTTCATAAAAAATATATTAAATATGTTATTATATTAATTTTTATTATGTATAGTAAAAACAATAAATTATTGGAATCTATGAAATAAATTCTCTCAAGGTTTACCAAAAATAAATTTGTTTAACAAATTCTTGGAAATTTAAAGAAGATTATAGTATTTCGGTATGGGATTCCATAAATGTTCTTCTGGAATTTGATCTAAAGGATGATATCTATAAAATATGGTATAGGAATGTATGGACCATTGAGGGTGCTTCAATGAGGTTGTTACAATAGAAACCAGATTTCAATCCTAAATTCGAAAGTAATATTACTCCAGTTTGGGTAAGAATAGAAAGAATTCTAGAGTACCTTTATAAAGATAGTATCATTACAGATATAACTTCAACTATTGGGGAACCTTCAAAAATTATAGTACAATATAAGAATGGAGCCTACAAAAATACATGTTATCCGTGGATTGCTATGAATGTTTCCAAAAAAATACAACACAACATATTGGTAGGATTTGGTGATAATCAAGGTTGCTAGATATCCATCGGGTATAAATAAATATAATCTCTAAATTCACGGAAACCCATAATGACAAAGATTATCATCCTGAATTCAAATATATGATAATCAAGCCAGATCAAATAATGAAAAAGAATTTCTATAACACCCAATATAAAGAGAATCTCACACCTTACAAGCATTTTGATACTAAAAGGTCTCAAGAAATTAAAGAAACATCTGCTAGTAACAGTCAACGGGAAGATCTGAATTAGGAAAACAAAACTCCAGAAGAAGAATAAATAATGGAAGTTATACAAACATTCGACCATGGCTACAACTTAATCACTTCTCAAGATTATGAAAATCTGATTTATGGCAATGTAACTCCCAACCAAAAAAACATTGGAAGCTTACCTATTTCTCCCATCCAAAAACCAAAGAAACAGATGATGGATTCAATGAAGTGCTCAACAACAAACTTAAGGAGGCTAAAAGAAATAAGAAACCTAATAGTTTGATAATCAAACCCTTGAGATACTCAAGGATCAAAAAACCACATTCATCCTTTCCAAATGATGATAAATATGCTTAGCTGGAACATCCGTAGAATAAAAAAATGCTTCAATTAGAAAACTCAAATCTATTATATGCAAAGAGAAGATCAAGTTATTAGCTATTCAGTAGCCTTTAGCTAGCAATGAGAATCGGAACAGATTTGTCACCAGGATTAGTTTCAAGAACTTCACAGCTAACACTTCTAATAAAATATGAGTTTTTTGGAGTGATGATTTTACTATTAACATTTTCATTAATCACACTCAATGTTTACATTTAGAAATCTCATACTCTGGCTTAACCAAAAGTTTTTTACTGATTATTGTGTATGCTAAATGCCAGAGACATAATATGAGGGAGCTTTGGAATCATCTTAGGAACATAGTTGTTACTAATAATGAATGGCTCATCATTGGAGAATTCAACGTTAATACCACATCTAATGAGCAATTAGGTTGTTCTACCTACTGCCACAACAACATAGAAGACTTCAATGAGGTTATCAACGATTGTCACTTAGAAGATGCTAGTTTTACTGGTTTCAAATTCACTTGGACCAAAAACTCCAAGTGGAAGAGGTTAGACAAAGCCCTATACAACTCTTTCTTGTCCAACTTCTTCAATAAAATTCGGGTTCTTCACATACTTGTCCTGACCATGCTCCATTATATTTAACCATTTCTACTAATAACTTAACTACAAAAAATCTTCAAGTTCTTAAACATATGGATATTGGATGATAATTTTTTTACTCTTTTAGAGGACAACTGGAATCAAAGAATAGATAATTATCCTCTTTACATATTCTGGCATAATCTTAGAAGACTTAAATATGGCCTAAAGTTTTGAAATAAAAATTACTTTGGAAATATCTTTGATAAAATAAAGGTGACCGAGGCAGAAGTCAAGAATTGAGAGATTAAGCTTACTCTGAATATTAATGCTGAAACTAAGTCTGAATTAACTAAATCAAATGGCCTTTTCCTCGAAGAATATTGAGAATGGAGGAATCCTTTTAGCACTAGAAATGTTATTGTAACTGGCTGAAAGATGCATATATGAATACTAAATCCTATCATGCCTATGTATCTATAAAAAAAAGGAAGAACTCTATCAAACGTATTAAAGATGGGGATACCTGGCTTATTTAAAAAATACCCTTACATTAACACTGATGATAAGGCCAACAAAATGCAAAACAATATTTTAATAACATTCCCAAGATGATTAACAAAGAAGACACAACCTTACTGATGATGACTATTTTTGAAGATGAAATCTTTGGAATCATAAACAATATGAATAATTCCATTAGCATGAGTAGATGGTTTCAACAATTGTTTGTTCAAATCTTGTTGAAAAAAAATTGTGTCATGTTATGTCTTTTTTCCTTCTTGGCCATAATATTCCCAAATGAATCATGGCCACAGGTTTGCGCTTAATTCCTAAATCTACCAATCCTACTAGTTGGAAAAATTATAGACATATTAGTTTATATACTTTACTAATTAGAATCATGTTGAAGATTATCAATAATAGACTCCTAACATTCTTCCTAAAATTATCCCTAATACTTAATGAGGTTGATTTAAAGATAAATCTATACATGAAAATAAATTTATTTCTAAATTTTTAGTGTTTGACCTTAATTAAAAACCTAAATCTGGCAACATTATGATCCAATTAGACATGTCAAAAGCATTTGAAAATATGTCCCATTCCTTTTAATTATCAAAGTTTTGTTATGTTTTGGATTTCTGGAAACTTTATCAAACTTATTAACAAACTTATTAGATCAAATAATATATCTATGCTAATTAACGGAAAAACTTGAAATATCCTCCCCATTATATTATGGGTCATATGGGAAAACATAAATATAGCTAATTTTAAAGGAACTACATTCTATTCCAACTCTTCTATTAACCATGTTAAATATATTTTATGTGGTTTGGATTATTCTAATATCTTAAAATCTAAGAATTGGGAGCTTTCAAAATGAAGACGAAATATATAAAAAAAATATTTTAATTTATCTCCTAATTTTAGCGTCTTCTTTAAAAATTAAATTATTTTTCTATATATTTCATCAATTAAAGTATTTTTTATTAAAAAATAATATGTTAGACTAGGGATTTTGAAAACAAAATAGTATAAAACCCTTAAAATATCTTAGAAAAAATTCCTTGCAAATAGATGAAAAATATCTTCGAAAAAACTCCTTTGAAAATAGGTGAAAATAGTAGATTATATGAAATCTTTCAAATAGATACGACATTTTTATAATATGATTCTAAAAAATATATTAAAGGTAGAATGAGTCATATGTATTAGTGTTAGAATATTTATTAGTGATGGTAATCTGAGTCAGCGAGTCGGGTTCGGGCCGGTCCGAACGAGCCCAGTTTTTAAATACTTGAGTTTGAATCCAACCAGATCCGTTTTGGGTCTAATATTTTCAAATCCGAACCCGTTCGTTCATATTCATAGGTCAATCCGGCTTGGTCTGCGAACATCAATTGTAATTTTTTTTTGTATTTTAAATATAGTATATGATATTATATATAATATATTATTTTTTATATATAATTTCTAATTTTGCACCGGAATGGGTCGGATAAATTAGAAAACTGATTCAGGCTCAGTCCATTTGTGGGTTATAATTTCTAAATATATATTCGACTCGTGGTCTCCGATCAGAAAGTGGTATATATTAATGGTCTTTATACAACTAGGATTGCTGGTTCTAATGTCTATAAAAGGAATCACTGAAGTTCAGATATTCATTTTAACCTAAACTCAAAACAATAGTGGTGCTTTGTTGAGAGGAAGACTATAAACTATTTTACAAGAATATGAACTTAAATAACTTTAAATTGGATTCAAATCCTCGAGTACTTATAGTAAAAAGTTAGCGAGGATTATGGATAGCAGCACAAAACGTAGTAAGTTTAATTTTATCCTATCATTATAAGATAATCATATTGAGGGTTCGATATTCCCCATGTTTGATAGACTAATCTGATGTGATTCAATTAATTATATCAGCTTTTATAATAGGCAATACCTTCTTTGATTCATATGATAACTAAATGTATATCAATAATTGAATCAAAGCATGTTTATAGGGTTTATGTGAAATCATATATACATTGATTTATTCATAAAAATATGTTTATGTATTTAAGTTTTTTAATAACTTTATTCTATGGATAAGATTTGAGATATTTTATTTTAGATTACGGCTTGATTGATGGGTGAAATTATTTCTCTAAATTTAGCATCAATGAACCCTAATTTAACGAAACAAATCAAACCTATTATGACTTCCGCTCATCGATAGTGTAACCCATGATGTCATAGTCGGTCGAAGGCAATCCGAAGATTTTCACTGTGGTTAGCAGACTGCTTTCAATACAGTTCAAAATAGTGGCTTGCGAGGTAATTCACAACCACTGCTTTCACGATGACAGTACCAGGAGACTGATAGCTGGGGGTATGCCCACTGACAGCAACAATGTATTTTTTTATTTTCTGATAAATATTTTTTTATTAAAAGTTAATTAATTAGTTTTATATTTTTATGATTTGTTTACACATGTTTAAATTTTAGGACATGCTTGTTCTTGTATGTGTTCGTTAAATAAATTGTTTATATGCTTGAATGTTTAAATGTATATACATGACTAAGGTTTCAGATTTTGGTAGGTGAATCCTGGAATCAATTAATCGAACCTTCAGAAGGTTAATTGATATCCTTAAGAATTTTACAATCTAGAAAGTTTCTAGGGATTAATTTAAATTTAAATATTGTTGGTGATAATGATGAAATTAATCTGAGCCAAAATAATTAGTTTGGAAGGGTTAAAAGATCACTAAATAATGTATCAGGAATATTTTAATTAGGATAGAAACCTAAAGGACTAAAAGTATAACATGTAATAAATATGTTTTCACTTAGCGGAATAATGAGGTGAATTATTCCTTAGGATAAGTGTGTGTATGTTACATAGAATTTGTCAGCCATATACTTGTCACTTTCTCTCTCTAAAATACTCTTGACATTTTCTCTTTAACAATTCGTTTAACCCTTCTAGAAATAATTTTAGGCCAAATATCAACTTTTGACTTCCAATAATATTAGAAGAAATCAGTGATGACCAAAGGGAGATGTACACTCGGTACCTAGATATCAGATCTGAAACCAAAAACTATTGAGAATCTATATTTGAATCAGTGTGCTATATGGATCCCAAAGCGCAAGTAAATCCACCAGTTTAGTAAAGGGATAAGTAGTAAAGGCAAGATTTGGACAAAGAGAAGTTCAAATTGATCCATAATTGGAGGATGAACGTAGTCATTTAGCCTTGGAATATTAGAGAAATCGTTTATTAGAACAAATAGTTAAGTTAAATGACGAGTTGATTCAGAGGGAACAATCTGTGTTGATTAAACCAGGAAGGGTCTGGTCCGAAGTTCAGAGTGTAAATTAAGGTAGAAATTTGGTTGGTCTTCTCGATGAGACTCGTGAAAGATTTTTAGAGGAATAGATAATCTTCGAGAAGTCCAGTTTCAGATAGATCATGACTATCGTTTGTCTATAAAGGAAAAGAAGACGAAGAATAAGTATGTTTCTTCAGAAATAGTGAATCATCTACTACGGATTCCGATGGGAATTCTTAGACGTCTGAACAAGCTGATGGTTATAGAAAAAAGAAACATCTGAATGATAAGCATTATAAAAAAAAACCGGCTAATCGACATGTACCTGAAAACTTAAACTTTGAGTATAATGTTACTAATCAGTTCACAAACCCTCCGGAGCAAGGAATTCATATGATAACCAACGATGAAATAGTTGGAAGTTAATACAGATAAGGAATGAATTGCAGGACATCTCATTTTTTCAGCTGAAGTGAGGTATTTAACACTTCTAAAGCGTTTTGAAATAACAAAATTAGAAAAGTTGGATGACACATAAGACCCTGATGATCACATTAAGTAGTTTAAAAACTGCATGATGAATTCCAATGATAATGATAAATTGTTCTGCAAAGATTTATTACATACTTCTAAGGGAACTGTTTTGAAGTGGTATAACATGATTATGAAAGGGTCAATAACTAACTTTGGGATATTTAATAAAAAAAATCAAAGACAGCTTGTTGGAAGTAAGAAAATGCATGCAAATAGGGATACCATAATTCAATTCAAGCAAACCTGGGTTGAAGCAAACAAGTTCCCCGGTTGAAAAAATTGAAGGATAGGAATTTTTTTATCATGGTAGATGAGAAAGCGTTTGATAAACTACTTATAAAAAACTTAAGTATTTTTGCTTGGAGTACGAAAGATATGGTGGGAGTTCCATCTAATAGAATTTGTTATAGGCTAGTTGTTAATCAAAATGCAAGACCAATTATCCATAAATGAATATGTTTTTTGCTGAAAAATCAAAGGGAATAATAGCAGAAGTAGATCACTTATCAAGAGTGGGCCATATAAGAAAAATACAATATCTGATGTGAACAGTAAATCACGTGCTCGTAAAGAAAAAGAATGGTTAATAGAGAATTTGTGTCAATTTTACAGATTTATATCAAATCTGTTGAAGGATCCTTTTTTTGTTCCAAGAATATATCAACATGTTGATTCGATGCTGGGTAATAAACTTCTCTCGTTTATGGATGCTTTTGTTGGGTATAACTAGATCCAGATGAATCTGAAAGATCAGGAAAACACGACGTTTAATACTGATAGAGGATTGCATTGTTATAGAGTGATACCTTTTGGTCTTTAAAATGATGGAGCTACTTATTAAAGATTAGTAAACAAGATTTGGTTACCCAAATTGGATGAAATATACAGGCGTACATAGATAATATTTTGGTTAAAAGTTCCAACAATGAATATCATTTTCAAGACTTAAAATAAACGTTTTCCAATCTATAAACTATTCGTTTAAAGTTGAACCTTGAGAGTTGAAGTGTGTTCGGGAAACTTTTTGGGTTACATAGTGAGTACGAAGGGTACCAAAGCTGCTCTGAAGAAATTGAAGGCTTTGATAACTATTGAACCTCCTCGGACGGCTAAGGAAGTATAAATTCTAATGGGAAGATTGTATTTTATACAAATTTATCTCCAAATATTTGGATAAGTGCGGTCCATTTTTATAAGTTCCAAGTCGAGATAAAAAGTTTTGTTGGACACCAGAATGTGACGAGGCGTTTTTCAGAATCAAAGAAAATTAATCTTCTCCATAAATTTTGACTAAGCCTATTTTAGGTGAGAAATTGTTTCTTTACATTGCAGTCTCGGATTCTGTGGTGAGTGTGGTTTTAGTAAGGGAGGTTGATGGTTATACACGTCTATGTATTATGTGGGTACACTTTGTTAGATTAAAGAAAATATATTTGTATGTGGAGATATTGGCTTTGGCTTTGGTCATAGATTTTTGAAAAATGCGCTTTTATTTTCAAGCTCATTCAATTATAGTTCAAACTTCATTCCCATTAAAGAAATTTTTACAAAATCAAGATGTTTTTGGAAGGTTAAAAACTGATCTATCAAATTGGGAAACTATGATATTAATTACACCATAGAAGACGATCAAAGATTAAACTTTGGCTAAGTTTCTTGTTGAATTTCTTTCAGAATGACCAGATTATGAGAAATTTAATACGGACATGCATGAATCTGGGAATATATAGTTTATTAAAACTGATAGAGGATCAAGTATTTTGGGATCAGGAGCAAGAATTTAGTTAGTGGCTCTGATTAGGTAGGTTATATACCATGCCATACGATTCCGGTTAAAGGCATCTAATAATGAGGCAGATTATGAAGCACCCCTCACTTTGATTAAAACTTGTAAGAATTTATGAGGCCAAAAGAGTGCGTTCAAAAGTGATTCACAACTAATGGTGAACCATATGTCGGGATTTTCCGTAGCAAGAAAATACCAACTTTCAAAATACTTGAAAGAGTTAAGGAAATGGGTTGTAATCTTTGAGAATGTTATGTTTGAAAATATTCATCGAGGTCAAAATTCTATTGTTGACTCTTTAGCAATAATTGGATATTCCAAAGAATATTCATGGATTTCGACACAAGATAGCCCTTCTTTGACAACAAATTCCGAACAATATTGATATTATGGAGCAATTTTTTTGGTTGTAGAGGATGAAGAGTGAGATTGGTGTTTTCACTTGAAAGAATTTTTGGTAAAAGGGAACCTTACCAGTTGCAAGAAGTTGGCTCAGATGGTAAGGTTGAAAGCGCACGAATTTACAATTCTTGGAGACGTTTTATATAAAAAATATATTTAAGTTGACCATTGGTACGTTGTTTGGGTACATATGAGTGACAAATGATTTTTTCTGAATTACACAATGAGAAGGGTTTCGCTCATTATGGATTCAAAAATTTGACAATATCAGTACTGTTTGCAGGATATTATTGACCCACAATAAAGGATGTTAGCAGATTCAATTTTTCTAGTATTTGTTATAAGTTCCGAGTTCTGCATATAAATACTAGTGATAACGGAACATAATCTAACAACAAAAATATGAAGGCTTTTGCTTTTCGAGAGGTACTAAGAAGTATTTCTCAACCTCCTTTCACCCTCAGGAAAATGAATAAGTGGAGATTAGTAATAGAATTATATTGGATGGTTTGAAAAACAAATTAGAGGGAGAAGTTGGAAAATGGCGTAGTTATCTTGAAGAAGCATTATGGGCTTATAGAATAACACATCGAACAATAAATCATGAATCAAATTTTTCTTTGGTATATGGGGTGGATGGAGTATGTCCAACGGGATCCACTCTTCCATCTTATAGGATACTAAATTATTTTGAGGAACGTAATGATGAAAAAAGAAGGGAATTACTTGACTTGATTGAGGAAAATAGAAATAAAACATATCTGAATTTACTCCATTATCAGACATTGATGAGATATAAAGGTAGGTGATGGGGTCCTAAAAAAAATCATGCATACAAAACAAAACATGCTTGGAAAATTGGGTCCGAAATAGGATGGCCCATATTTAATAGTTGAGAAAGTAAAACCACGAACATATCGTTTCTAAGATGGTGAAAGAAGACTATTACAACATCCGTGGAACATAGAGCACTGGCATTTGTATTATGAGTAATGTGTTTAGTGTTTATTTGAAAATTATCTTTCTTATTGGTGTACAAACCGGTGGCATACTCTTCCCTCTCCTGGTGACTCATGAAGATTTTAATGAGATGTCGTTAAAGCCAGCATAGTGAATATAAATAGTTCTTTTTTTCATGTATCAATTTTGTGGAAAATTTAAAGATGAGTCGAGTGACAATATGAATTTGGTGACTAAAGTTTACATACAAAAATTTAGAAACCTTTTCATAACAATTTATAAGCTAAAACTAATTATAGTAAAACACCTTGAAGATCATATAAGGATTGATCACCCTTATTATGAGAAATTTGACACTGAATAATGTTAACTTCAAAATTAATGTAATGTTTTATACTATTTTACGAAGTGACTATTTTTCGAAGTAACCATTTTTTAAGGTGATTATTTTTCGAAATGACAATTTTTTGCGGTCACTATTTTTGAAAGAATATTTATGAAGTGATGATTTGCGAAGTGAATATTTTACAAAATGATTATTTTTTCAGGTGACTATTTTCTGAAGTGATATTTTACAAAATGACTACTTTTTGAAGTGATAATATAAGTAGTGACAAGATAAAGGTGAAGCGAAAGATAACATGGTATTTAAATATCCGATTCAAAATATGGCATGTGATGGCCAATACACAAAAGGTGAGATAAACCATAAACTAAAAAAGTACACAATAATACAAAGTGAAATTGAGTTTTTATCTTCATCTGTATTCGTCATCCTCCGAATAACTGTTTGACAATCTGTTGGAAATGTTTGTATCCTCTGAATTTTCATTATTCAACGAATTTGTACTATCATTTTCATAGTGTCTTGATTTAGAGCCATCAGATTTAGTCGATGAGGTGTTGTTCATATCTCTAGGCGTTGGTCTTAGGAACCATGTACCAAAAATGTTTTAAGTTGAGCTTCAGAAACTTCTTATGCATATCAAGAATTAAGTATATATTACCTTCATTTTCATAAATTTTAATATTTTGACACAAATATTGGCACATTCGTTAAAACCAACGGTGATAACAGAGGCTTTATCCTTCTCAGCTTGGATTTTGAATCCGACTAAGAAAAAAAATTCTCAAGTATCAACAATTGGTAGTTACTTTTTGGTATGAAGAAAGGAAATCTCAAGAAAGACTACGAGAAATTCCATGCTTACATATTAAGTAAAGGAAATTTCATGGTTTTTGTTGTTTCGAAAAGTAATCTTATTTTTATGGAAAATAATACACGATAAATTGATTAAACTGCAACGACTCATGTCAAGTGTTGGCGATTTGTGATTTGAATTAAAAACTTACTATTGGACATGTAATATTTTTAGAAAATGTTATGTGTGTTCCTACTTTTTTAAAGAACTTAATTTTATTTTTGGTTTTAGACATGTACGAATATTCTTGTTTGTTGTGAAACAATGAATTCAATCTTTCTTATAATGATATAATTGTTGGTCATGTTATTTTAGTAAATAAATATAACTTCTATATGTTAACTACTATTGATAATCACAAAATTCCCATGAATGCACAACTTAGACCTGATAAGGGGAGGAAAATACAGGTGCTTAGCATATAATTTAGCCCACAAATAAGGTCAAAGTCCATGTATTTAGTGGCTAAGGACTAAGGTAAAGCACACATAAGAAGTGCGGGACTTAAATGATAGTCCCCTAGAACTTGTTTGTAAATACTAAAATATGGGGTAAGAAATCCACTCTTATAATGGTAAACATGTAATTTCACCCTCTACCTCTTTTCCTATATAAAGGACATTCCTTTTTGGGAAAAGAGGTCAATGATTGATCAATAATTACAACATATATTCCTTTTGTCTATTCCATTTCTAGTAATTCACTATTTACTGTGACATCACACGAATTTTTTATAGTCCGACCGCTTCACACGAGCATCTTCGCTCCTGAGTCTCACTAAAGATTCTCTGAGCTCATCAAGTGTCACTAAATATTCTTTGAGCTCATCAGTGGCGTCGTCTGTGGTAACCGTTTGGTACCCAGAATTAATTTTCTAAAACCTTGACAACTAAAAGCAAAAAATTATAGACACAGAAATGCGTGGAGAGATCAAGACTAATCTGACCAAAGATTTAGTTGGTATCGAGTCTGGAGACCATTTGATGGAGGAGAAGGTCACGAACGAGGGCAATGCTCCGAATCGGCATGAAGAAGAACTTTAAGAGGAGTCAGTTTTGGTTGCCAGACGGAAAGAGTTGTTGGAAGACATCGAAAGATTAAATGCTGAAAGGGATGCTATGGTGGCAAAAGGGTCAGATCTGAGGTCCGACAAGAAACGGTCGAGGCCGACCATATCCAAGATGACGTTATACCCAAAGAGAGCTGACGCCGGAAAAGCCATCGGCATCTGAAAAGACATGCTAGATCTGAGCAAAAGTATGAGCCGTCCGAGTCTAGCAAATACACTTCGTTGAGCTCCGATAATTCTTCTTCTTCAGAGACTGACTCGAGGCATAAGGTGGATCAAAGGTACAAAGATCTGAGAAAGTATAAGCATACTCATCGGACTAGAAGGAAAAGGAGTGATTCGAGGAAGAAAGATGATGCTGATAAACGAAAAATGCACTCTGAGGACCATGTTACTACTCGGAAACAAACTCAGTCTGATATCTATCAACAAGATTACAGAGTCAGTAACCATTTTACTTCTCCAACCAAAGAAAGGTTGTACCCAGCCACCAATGATGGTCCGGGGGAAGCATATAAAAGGTCGGACATAATTGGAGGTCGTCACCTCTCTCTCCGGAAATTCTTTCTGGGCACCTTCCTAAATGGTTTGATGTTTCCAAGCTAGAGAAGTTTGATGGGACTCAGGACCCTTATAACCACATCGAATAGTTCAAGAACTTCATGATTAACTATGATGACGACGACAAGTTGCTGTGTAGAGCTTTCTCTCAGATGTTCAAGAACGCCGCTTCCAAGTGGTACAACCGAGTGCCTCAAGGGTGTATAAAGAATTTTGATATGTTTTGGAGGATGTTCCGACAACACTTCGTCGGGAGCAATAAATTTTGTGCTAAAGGAGACACCATCATTTACTGTCGACAAAATATTGGAGAGAGTTTGAAAGAGTATACCAAGCGATTCATCCAAGTCAAGACGGACACGGAGACAAAGTTGCATTGGCTGCCTTCCGGATGAGTCTTCTTCCGGGGGTAATAAAGGATAATGTTGCAGAAACACAAGCGATGATGTTTGGAGCTTTATTAGACCAGATAGAATAAAGAATTTTAGTCAAGGACACCAGGGCCTCAGAGATAGAATCCATGTCTCAATTCTATCAGGATCTTAACTTAGCCAGAGAAAGTACGACAACGGTGAATGACCGGCCTCAAGTTACTCAACCAACTACAACTGTCCGACCGCGGGCTCAGACCGTTCAAGCAACAAACCAGACCCCTTAATGGGTGACTCAGAACCAACAGTATCACCAGGCGGGTGCGGCAGTTCAATAGTATGTTCGACTAGCCTCAAATAGATGGGTTTGACCAGCTCACTATGCTGAATTAACTGAGTGTGTCTCCACGATCTTTGAAAAAGCACGCGCAAATGTGCACTTCCGCAAACCTTTTCCTCTTCAGACTCTGAGGGAACACAGAAAGAATAAATACTTCCAGTTCCATGACGACATTGGGCATCACACTAAGGATTGTGTGGCTTTGAAGAAAAAGGTCCCTGGAAAGAGTCTCAAGATAGGAACGAGATCATCGCATGAGGTAAAAGAAAGCTTAATCAGATTTCTTTCAACCAAATTACATCTGTTTGCGTGGTGTACAGAGGATGTTACAGGAGTACTAGAAGAAGTCATATGTCATAGATTGGCCATTCGGAACAGCGTTCGACCGATCATTCAGAAGCAAATATCTTTTTCCCAAGAAAAAACTGAAACGATAATGGCAGAAGTAGACCATTTAACGAAAGTAGGCCACATCCGCGAATCACAATATCCGTTATGGACCGCCAACCCAGTGTTAGTAAAACGAAGAAAGGTAAGTGGCGGATGTGTGTGGATTTCACTGATTTGAATAGGGCCTGCCCTAAGGATCATTTCCCGATTCCAAGAATAGATCAGCTTGTGGATTCGACATCCGGAAATTGTTTACTGTCTTTTATGGATGCGTATGCTGGATACAATCGAATTCGGATGGACCCGAGAGATCAAGAGAGCACGACTTTCATCACTGGAAGAGGTCTACATTGCTACCGAGTCATGCCGTTCGGACTAAATAATGCGGGGGAAAGCATTCAGAAGTCAGATTGGCAGAAATGTGGAAGTTTATATTGATGACATGTTAGTAATAAAACCTAAGAGATTAAGACAATTTAGCTAACCTAGAAGAAACTTTCGTTAATCTGGCTAAAATAAATCTCAAGTTGAACCCGGAAAAGTGCACGTTTGTAGTAAGATCTGGAAAGTTCTTAGGCTATATAGTCTGTGAGGAGAGCATCGAAGCAGATCTAGTGCAGTTAAATGCTTTATGGACTATGGATCCGCCTAGAACTATCAGAGAGGTGCAAGTTTTAACCGGAAGGTTGGCTGCTCTAAACAGACTCATATCCAGGTCGTCAGACAAGTGTGCTCCTTTCTTCCAATTACTAAGGAAAGCAAACCGATTCGACTGGACTTAAGAATGTTCTGATGCTTTCAATCAAACCAAACAACATCTGTCATCCCCGGAAATACTGACAAAGCGAAATCTAGGTGAGAAGTTATTCCTCTACTTAGCAGTGTCCGATTTTGCGGTCAGCTCGGTTTTAGTCCGAGAAGAATCAAGCCTTCCAAGACCAGTTTATTACGTAAGCAAAAGCCTCTTAGATACAGAGAATCGGTACCTTAAGCTAGAACAGCTAGTACTTGCTCTAGGAACATCGGCTCAAAAGATGAGGCCCTACTTCCAAGCTCATACGGAGGTGGTACGAACATCGTATCCCTTAAAAAATATGTTACAATACCTGATATTTCTGGAAGGATGATTAAGTGGTCGGTGGAACTTGGGGATTTCAATATCGAGTTCGAACCACGAACGACGATCAAAGCGCAAGTGCTAACTGATTTTTTGGTGGAATTTCATTCTGACATGGATGTGGTGGACATAGAAGAATAAAAATCTGACTCTGAGTGGCAAGTACAAACCAATGAGGGTTCTAGCTTATCTGGATGTAGATCATGTGTGCAATTAACTTCCCCGAATGACATCGCAATGTATCAAGCAATTCGACTCGGTTTTCAAGCATCAAACAATGAGGCAGAGTATGAAGCAGCCTGGCCGGATTACGACTTGCAAAAAGTTGTGGGGCTAAACTGGTCAAGTTGATCAGCGATTCTCAACTTTTGGTGAACCATGCCCTCGGACGTTCGGAAGCAAGAAAAGATCATCTGGTGAAGTATCTTGGAATTTTGAAGGCTCTAGCTTTGGAGTTCGAAGATGTCTGATTTGAACACGTTCACATGGCAGGAAACTCAGTGGCTGATTCCTTGGCCAAGGCATCTTACTCAGAATACTATCTATGGATAGTGACTCAAGAAAATCTGTCTATAAACAAGGGATCGGAAGCAAGGGAAGGTAGCATCGAAGCATTCAAGATATCCACAGCTTTAACAAAATACTGGAGAAGCGAAATACAAGATTTTTTAGTCCATGACATGCTGCCCGTTGACAAAGTCAGAGCCAAGAGAATACACTTCAAGGCCTACGGATACGTCGTCCTCGGAGATGTGATGTATAAACGATCTTTTAGCCGTCCCTTACTTCGTTTTTTAGGGAAGGATAAATCACAACTAGTACTCTCCGAACTACACGATGGGGAAGGCGCTGCCCACTGCGAATACAAAACACTGATACGAAGAGTTTTTCTGGAAGGATACTATTGGCCGACCCTCTCGGCGGTCGCCAAAGATCCAGTGCAGAAATATGACACCTGTCAGCGGTTTGCTAATTCGATCGACCTACCTGGGGTACCTCTAGAGTCAATATCAGAATCTCTCCCTTTCGACCAATGGGGAATAGATCTGGTCGGACCACTTCCTATGGATTTAGGCGGGCGTCAAACAATCATCGTTATTGTGGACTATTTTTCAAAGTGGGTGGAAGTAGAACCATTAGTAGGAACGAGGGAAAAAGATGTAATCAAATTTATCATCTCTAACATCTGTTGCCGTTTTGGCATACCCGGGAAGATTACGATGGATAACGGCCCCTAGTTTGACAACAATGAAATGAGAGTTTTTTGCGCTTCCAAGGGGATACAACAATGTTTCTCGGCACCGTTCCACCCCCAAGCGAACGGTCAGGTCGAAGTATCCAATCGAATAGTCTTGGACGGTCTAAGAAAGAATTTAGAGGGTAAAGCGGGGAAGTGGCCGGACTATCTACAAGAAGTGCTATGGGCTTATAGGACTACTCCTCGGACAGCAACACACGAGTCGTCTTTCGCACTTGTGTACGGAATGGGCGCAGTGGTTTCATTGGAAACAATGTTCCCATCTTTTGGATTGATTGAATATTCCGAGGAGGGGATGACAAAGGAAAACGCACAGAGCTTGATCTGATAGAAGAAAAGCGACGAAAGGCACAACTGAATTCCTTACACTATCAAACGTTGATGAGAAGCAGTTATTCGTCAAAGGTCAGAAGAAGAGAATTTAAGATGGGAGACAGGGTCCTAAGAAATGTTTTCCAGCACACAAAATACAAGAGACTTGGAAAACTCGCCCCAAACTGGGAAGGTCCATACACAATCACAAAGAAGTTAAAACCGGGGACATACAGATTGAAAGATAAAGAAGGAAGAAATATTCCCCATCCGTGGAATATTGAGCACCTAAAAGCGTATCTAATTTGATTGAGTGATATGTAAATATGTTCTTTAACAGTCTATGTAAGTTCCGGTGGCATACTTTTTCCTACCGTGGTGGTGCAGGAATTTTTTAATGAGGTGCCTAAATAGCCGGCTTATATATCAAATCTTATTCCCTTCTTTAAAAACGCAACTAAGTTCATCTTTTTGAACTCAAACTACGCTCCAAAGAAGTTTGGAGTATAAAGTTCATCTTTTTTAACTCAAAATTTACTCCAAAGAAGTTTGGACTACAAAGTTCATCTTTTTAAACTCAAAATGTACTCCAAAGAAGTTTGGACAAGAAAGTTCATCTTCTTGAATTCAAAACACATTTAAAAAATGTTTAACTCAATATTGAATCAAAGTAAAAAAAATAAGGTGGGGAAAATTGAGCAAAATATCACACTAAAAACATACCACTGAGAGTCCAAATAATAAGGAAAATATTACATTAAACGTTTTTTTGCTACATGAATCACAAAACAAAAGATTAACAAAGCAGGAACTACCCAATATAGACTAATCGGAGGCTGAATTTCCTTTACTACTAGCAGGAGAATCCGAGTCCGACGAAGAGCTCTCCGAGTCTTCACTGGATTCATGATCTTCCACGGATACTCCAGGGGGACGATGTTGTTCGATGACTCGAGTCCAAAGACTACCAAGGTGTAAGTCTGGGAATTTCTCATGCATCTCAATTACCATTGCTGATCTCAATTTAGCATCTCTCTCCTCAAGTCGAACAACAATCTTAGGAGCATACTCATCAAAACTTTCCTTCTTCTGAGCTTCGAAGCTTTTCTTCAAGCTTTCATGTGCTGTTGATAGTTTCTCAATGTCTTGAACAACATTTTTGAAATATACCTTGATTTTGCAATAGCTTTCAAGAAGACCATCAACTGTGTTCGGAGAGACATATACTGATTTACCCCTCCGGGGAGCATGCTGAATTCGGACTCATCATTATTAATACTCCTCGATACCTCATTATCCCTTAATACAATATATTGAAAGCGTGTGTCAATGGTTTGGTTTTGAACCACTGACGTTTATCTAAAACCAACTTAAACTAAGATATGATTTATAACATTCATAAAAATATTGGATATCGAAAGTTTGTACAACACCATTAAAATGTTTTAGTTTATGTATATTTTTTTTTTCAAATATAATTAATAAAAATAAGTTATGTCTATAATCACATCTTTTGATGAATATTTTTGGATACATCATTTTCCATCATTACAATATATTATAAAAAATTATTAATGGTTTTGGTTTGCACCATTAATGTTTATCCAAAACCAACATAACTTGATTTTAAATTTTTTTAAATAATTTAACTTTAAAAATTTGTAAAATGTCATTTAAATGTATAATGAAAAAATGGTTCAAAAAATAAAAGTTTTATAAAATCTTCAAAATATATTAGAAAACAAATTCATAAGTGAAAAATAATATATTGTACGAAACTGTTAAAAATAAATATTACCACTTTAAGATATAACCGTTAGAAGTAGGTTAAAAGTAAAAAATGTTGTAGAAATTAGAAGATTTAAACAATAAAAACAAAGAATTTTGACATAATATCTTCCTTGTGGTATGGTTTGTGGTAGTTGTCGACCTTTTTGGTTTATCACTATGGACAAAATATTATATGTGATTCTAGATTAGAGAGGAAGCTCAAGCTTTTTGATATCATTCTGGATGGTCTATCGAATTGGTCAACGCAATTTATATCTGATGGTGCTAGAAAAATCTTCGAAATTTTGATGAGGTCAACCATCTCATTCTTTCTCTCCTTTCTCATGGTATCAACTTTGTTAATGTGCATTGTTGATCCGTCAAGATTGAGAATGTTAAATTCATAATTAAAGATACTTACGATGTTAATCATACATCATGATCCCATTATTGGGGGCGAGGTTAATATGATATAAATTAATATTCACTGCCATTTATTTATCTATTGGCTTACTATTCTAGACAAATTATCTATATGTGAGAAGCTCATTAGTTAGAATATAAATTATCCTCCTACTTGTGTGTTGTGTATATATGGTGATGGATTTATAACCATATCGTTTATAAATATGCTAATAATAATGAAATTTGGATTCTTTCGAGCACCAAACTCGAGGTTATCTTCCATGGTAGAGATTAGCGACATCGTAGTGCGTGTTTTCTAACTTGAAATTCAAAATATATTGATAAAGATAATATTGTACCATTTTACTCACTTAACGTGTTTGGTTACCTATCTCTTTTTGCTTTATTTCGGTTATGACATCATGATATTTTAACTTGAGTTTGCTTCCCTATCAAAATTTCAGTTACTTAATTCTATTTTGGCTTGGCCTTCAGGTTGCGGTTCATTCCTGACGATATTTATATTCTAAAAAGATGCAGCCCGCAAAATTTTAGGTCTTATTTACCTTCTTAGAACTCTGGCCTAAGGCGATAATCATACATTTATCGACTATTTAATTATGGATTTGGCTAAATTAGGGCCCAAAAGGATAACCAGCCCCAAAATTTTGACTAATTTTAAAGGTTACTAAAAATATCCTTTAATCCCCGCCGGTTGAACCACCGGGGAAGCTCCCCGCCGGGTGAATATACGTGGTCCGACGGGTGAGAAAGTTTCATCCGCCGGGGAATTCCCCCACCGGTTAAGAAGGTCTCAACCGATGAATGAACAAACGGGTCCAAAAACAAAATCGTAAAAATCAAAAAACACTCAAATTTTGAAAATGGTTAACATTTTTTAACTCTAATTTAGTCATAACCTTTAATTATCTCCTAATTTTTTTCAACAAGGGTTCAGGTTATCCTCCATATTACTTCTTTTAATATTATACCCATCCTCTGGAATACATCCCACCCATGCATATGAATTCTTTTTTTTTTTTTAATTAAACACGCATAAATAATTTTATTTAATTCAATACTTTATTTATCAAAAAGATAAAAATAGATTCATACACTTAGACTATACAACTTTACTAATTACACACATTCTATAAACTATATATAAATAAAAACAAAACTTTAAACTAATTTGAAATAAAACGCATTAATAAAACATTGCTACACATCTCTAGTCGCCTGAGATTGCCCATAGTATTAGCGATAGCATAAACTTCAGATGTATCAGCATCTTCCGTTCCTACAAAAAAATATCTACCGGAATACAATTGTGGCCAAAGTGTTGAAGAAACTTACAGTGTCTACCAATAGTTTTCATACCACAAAAGGTGACACCCTCGCAAAAGTAAAATTGAGAACAGTCAAACTTGAAAACTTGTGAGCTACCTCAAACAATATATCGTCACTTATATCGGTGGATGGTAATTCTAATGTGTGAAGAGGACTGGCACTCAAACAAAACAGAAAACAACAGTAGTATATATTCTGAA
Organism: Limnanthes douglasii subsp. nivea; assembly: GCA_036936605.1. NCBI lineage: Eukaryota > Viridiplantae > Streptophyta > Magnoliopsida > Brassicales > Limnanthaceae > Limnanthes > Limnanthes douglasii. The sequence continues at coordinate 171,005,179 of JAUPFV010000003.1, forward strand.
AAGTTATTGAACTAACTGGTCAGCAAGGAAGGAGAAAGTAGTATCGTGTTCGAAGCCACGGTAGGGAATATTGGGTCCGTATATTCCGCCTTTGTATATAAGTAAGAATACCCCGATCTCCACACTAGTGTGATATTGTCCGCTTTGGGTCCACTGGCCCGCGCGGCTTTGCTTTTGGTCCACTTCCAAAAGGCCTCACACTAGATGTATTCTTAACTTATATACTGATTTTTCTTCCCATGTTTAACCGATGTGGGATGTGGGACTTTGGTCGCACCTAACAATCCTTCTCTCGAACAAAGTACTATTCTAGCCTCCTCTCAAATGACTTCCATCCGCCTATTCTAGTCAGGTGAAGAGAAACCTGAACTCTAGAGCTTTAGGGCGGATTGTGCCGCTCCTTGATCAAGCCACCTGCTTGATGAGCCATCTGGCACTCCCTCTTTAGATGAATTTGCGCCGCTCCATGATCAAGCCACCTGCTTGATGAGCCGTGACGCTCCATCTTTAGATGAAGATGCGCCGCTCCTTTATCAAACCACCTGCTTGATGAGCCGTGGCGCTCAATCTATCCAGCAGACCATTCACCTTGAGTATGACTCTCGGCTTCTGGTATGATGTTCGCAGAATTTCACCCACATCACAATCCGCACCTAACAGCCACAAACAATCAGTTTTGAGCCAGAACTTCTGATGATCAGTGTGCGAAGCAAACCCCTCCTGAACCTTTTACAAAAAATCAACTTAAACTCTTGCCAGAAAGAAAGTCCAGTTATATCTTTGTTCCATCACTTGCAGACTAAAGTCATAGAAATTAGAATGTCTTTGACTCAGAGACTGTTAGAGACTATACCCAAAATTCCTGGGGGCAGTTCCTCCCAAGGCTGGACCACACCTTTGCGATCCGTTACCACTGTGAATTTCCACGCACGTATAATATTACTTTAAAACATAAATTAGAAAATTATATAAGAATTTTAATAAAAATGAGAGCAAATAATAGTACAAACCATCGGGAAGAAGAGACATTTCTTGCGATCGTACGTTACGGAGATAACGAGTCACTTATTTATTTATAGGCTAGAAAATATCTTACTTAAATACTTACCCAACTCTTTAGACGATTAGGCTGTCCAGCAATTCAATTACGTGAGATGAGACTTTACCTTCCCCGTAGCTACCAAAAATAAATATAAGTCGAATGTCCAAATATGTTGCTAAGATTTAATAAACATGGAATATAAAACGTTTAATCTTTCTTTTATATTATTTTTATTTCAAATAATCAAATATACAAAGACTAGGTTTTGGTCTCCTAAAGAGACTGGGCTGCCATAACATTTGCTTACGGGTTAATGGTTTCTGATAATCGAGAACCGGAAATGAACCGATAAGAATAGGACCGAATTGTAACTGCCCGGTTCGCGATTCCATCATAAAACTGAAATCAAACTGATAAAAATCTCATCGATAAAACTGATAAACTAGTAGAACAGATTTAAAACCGAATGAATGAACTATCAGATCCAATTATATTTGTATCTAATTTACCTTATATACGTTGTATTAAAAAATATTAAATAAATATCCATTAAATTGTATCTAATTAAAATACAATTCAACATTTTAATGGAATATATGGCTCGTTGAATCGTATAAGAATAAAAATATTAAACCAAAATAAAATACATAAATTAGGCTTCCATCCCGCCATAAGTAGAAACAAATAACGAAACGAAGTAGCTGATTTTTCAATATAAATGACATCAAACCTCCCCATTTTTTCGATCAAACATATCAAAACAAAGTAGCTGATGTAATAAGTTTATACAAATAATTAAAAAAATTAAATAAATATTTATAGTACTGTTATCGTTGTTTCGGTTTGAACCAGAAAGTTATCGGTCCGGTGTTCTACGTTTGCTGAACAACAAACAATAACATCCGGAAGCTGAATGGATTAAAATAACTAGCATTTGGAATTAGATTTTAAGTGTAAATAAAGCCCATTAATGTTTGTCCAAAATGGTCATATTGCCATGGACCCGTGCAACTACATCATCAACTATCTCATTCTTTATCTCCTTCCTCGTAGTATCAATTTTGTTGATGTGAAATGTTGATCCCGTCAATATTGGGAATGTTAAATTCACAAATAAAGATACTTACGATGTTATTCATACATCATGATCCCATTGTTGGGTGGGCGAGATTAATATGACATAAATTTAATATCCACCGTTATTTTTTTATTTTTTGGCTTACTATTCTGGACAAGTTACCTACATGTGACAAGCTCGTTAGTTGGGGTGTAGATTATCCTCTTACTTGTGTGGTGTGTAAATATGGTCATGAATCTATAACTATATCGTATATAACTATGCTAATACTAATGGTATTTGGACTCTTTAGAACACCAAACTCGATGTTATCTTCCATGGTAGGGATTAACGATATCGCAGTGCATGTTTTCTAACTTGAGATCCAAAATATATTGGTGGAGATAATCTTGTACCATTTTACTCATTTAACGTGTTTGGTTACAAATCTCTTTTTGCTTTATTTTCGTTATGGCTTCTTGATATTTTAACTTGAGTTCGGTCCCATATCTTAGATTTTGTTATTTTAATCTATTTCGGCTCGTCCATAACCTTGCGGTTCATTCCTTATAATATTTTTATTTAGGAAAGATGCAACCCATAAAATTTAAGGTCTTATTTACCTTCTTAGAACTCTGGTCTAAGGTGATAATCATACATTTATAGACTATTTAATTAAGGTGGAGCTATTTCCCTTATAGAATTTTTTATTTCCTCCATGTTTTGAATTTTCTATTTCCTCCATGTTTTGAATTTTCTTGAACACTTGTTTTTACAAGATTACCCTTACTTTACTTTCAAATTTAACATTGGATGCCATTAATCAAATATAAATCCTTATAGTAAAAAACACATCATTAACCCAACTTTAATCGAACCTATATGATTTTACCCTCTAAAATTAACCCTTAAACAAAAAAAATCAATTTTATCGAAGATTAATCATGGAAAATCAAGAAACTCAAACTTTACCGGACAACAACACTCAAGCAACAAACAAAGTAATTTAATCCTGTTTTTACGTTTTACAATACCGTAACTTAAAAATACCACTTCGAAACTTTTGTTTTTGGAGCTAATCCCGATTTTCGCATTTCTGAGCGATATACAACTGATCTCGAGACGGTATCTCAGAATCAGGTAGTTGTTATTTTAAAAAAAAAACACCTTATTTCGAGATGGTATCTCGGAATCAAGTGTTTTTTTAAAAAAAAATTGCACCTAATTCTGAGATGGCATCTCAGAATTAGGTGCTCGTTATATTGGCCCCTTTCGGGGAGGGAAAGCGTTTAGGACAATGAATGGATTCACCCCTTTTGTTTTGTAAAATTCACACCTGATTTTGAGATGTTGTCTCAGAATCAGGTGTCTTTTTAAAAAAATAATTGCACATACTTCCGAGATGGCATCTCAGAATTAGGTACATTTCTTCTGTTTCTATTAAAAATGGTGGATTTCTATGGTTTTGGCTTAAAACGAAGCAACATGGACCGTAATGAAAACCCTTAATGAAAAACCTAAAATCGAACCAAAATACATAGAAGATACAGAAAAGAAAAAAAACAAATTAGAAGATAAGAAAAACTGAAAAACGAGATTATGATATGGAACTGTAAAATTGAAAAAAAAAGATTAGAAGATAAGACATGAAATCGAAAACTCATTAATAAAATATTCAAAACATAGCAACACAAAAACAAATCGACAAAAACGAGGTTATAAGTCTTCGATGAAAATTAAATTTTTTAAATTTCAACGGAACTTTCACGAGAAACTAATAAAAAACTTAGAGCCTTCTAAATATGGATTCAAGCTTGAACTACTAACACATCAAGTCAGCGGTCAGCGGGACGCCAAACGTTTCACTTAAACTAGCAACTCCATCTTCTTCAACACCTTTTACAAACTCTAATTGCAAGAACTTCTCGTCGAAAAGAAATTCCTCGAATTTACAGTCATCCATATCACAATCAACTGAGCCACGATATTTATTCAAGAACTCAATCGGCACTCCTTGAGCCAAATGCAGATTTGGATATCTTTCACAGATAAACTTTAAATCAAGGTCTAAAGCATAACAACTTTTAATATCAATAAACTCAAGTAAAGGACAAGAAGATAGGATCTTAAGAAGCGTTTCGGCGCTATTTACATTGTTACACATCTCTAGTCGCCTGAGATTGCCCATAGCATAAGCGATAGCATAAGCTTCAAATGTATCAGCATCTTCCGTTCCTAAAAGAAATCTACAGAAACACGATTGCAGCCAAAGTGTTGAAGAAACTTATAGTGTTTACCAATAGTTTCTAAACCACAAAAGGTGACACTTTCGCAAAAACGAAGATTAAGAACAGTCAAACTTAAAAACTTGTGAGCTACCTCAAACAATATATCGTCACTTATATTGCTGGATGGTAAATCTAATGTGTGAAGATGATTGGCACTGAAAAAAACATAAAATAGAATTTGGTTTTCTAGAGAGAAAACGCTCTCTAGAACTGCTCCTTCTCCTTCTTCATCGTCTATAACAAACTTCACCACCTGCAACCCTGAAACAGCCCCAATCTTGTGTAGATTCCCCATTGCAAGCTCCCATTGACCGCAATGGGGAAATCGTCTTCCCAAAAAATAAAATTCTTTTGTTAGAAACCTCGTTTTCTGCCATTAATGTCTCACCTTCCTCCATTAATGACAGCCTCAACTCTCTCTTCTTTAATGCACATCCCCTGCCGGCAAGCCTCTCTGGCACTACCTTCTATCACTCCTTTAATGACGATCCACTGTTGGAGATCTTATCCGCCTGGAGAAGATCCATCACGTGCTCCACCATTACTCATCCTTCCTGCAAAGAACCCCTAGGCAAGCAGCGAAACAAAGCTTCCATGGCATTAATGCCTCTCAATTCTATTGCTCAAACTGTCTCTCCCCACTCTCCCTCCTCCACCATCATCGAATCTGCTCCTTCACTCCCCAACCACCCTGCAAGGAAACCCGAGAACACCCTCTCTCCAATCATTCGACCCCCTAGCCTTTGCTACCGGTATTGGAAACCGGAAAAGCCAAAAGCCTTAACCTTTTGGGTCTGGTCACCACTATGAGATTTTCTCTCTCCTGCTGACCTTGGCATTCGTGGCATTAATGACGCGCAGGTTCCTAGGAGCAAAATGTACTGCTCTCCCAGTGGTCCATTCGAAAATTTGAATTGCAGCCCCTCTCTCCTCTCTCCATCGCCCAATCGTCGTCTTCTCCCTTTAATGCCTCATTTAATGTCATCTCTCGCATTACATGGAACCACTAAACCCACCCGCAACCACCTCTACCCTAAAACCTACGCTTTCTATCCAACCCTTCACATCCCTGACTATAAACCTCACCATATCTCTTTACCTCCTCCCACCCATCCATCTTTCTCCTTTGCTTCTCCCTCAGTAAAGTCTCTACCCAGAAACCGTCCAACTCTCCTGCCTCAAAGAATGGTTCAAACAAGAACACGAAAGTCTCACAAACGAAACTTCACCTCCCTACCCCCTAACCGTAAAATCACTCCTCGATTCAAAGACCTAAAGAAAGCCAACACTCCCCCCCTCTTCATCAGACTCATCTCCCCCTAATAGCCCCAACATCTCCCTTTCACTTAAGACTAAAACCTCCTACCCACCCACCTCCTCCCCTTCCCGGTGCTCTGGCATGCTGGGCCCCCCTTGCATGTCCACTCGACCTCCCCCCTACCTTGCATGCAACTGCCTCAGCCCTCTCAAAATCCCAAAAGACAACCCTTGATGCTATCAGCAAAGACGTGGAGCTATACCTTCTCTCTCTATCCCCCTTCATCTAAGTATGTCGCTCACATCATCTCTGATGATGAAGATCCTTCTGAGTACTCGGATACTCGCTCCCAAGAAGCCCAGCTTCAAAGCATCCTCAACCACAACGAAATCCTCCTCACCGCCATAACCTCCTCTAATCTCCTGACCCTCCTGTTAATGTTTCGACAGTCAATGTCACTCCTGACTCGACCCTCAAATCTGGTCTTCACCATGGGAGTGGAACTGCTCCGATTCCAGGTCTTGGAAGCATGCAAGATAACTCTGAATCTCTTACCTTTTTTCCTCCACCCCTCACTCTCATGCCCCTACTTCTAACCCAACCCCTTTCTCTAATACCCATAGCATCCTTTCTACCCCTGTAACTGCTGATCCAACCACTTCAAACCGCCAAATTGCCATGCAGCCAGATTATCAAACCACCTCGACGCTTCTCAACTCAATAACCTGTATGAGCCCCATGCATACACATTTCCATGCAAACCTTAGCCTCTCCAACCCCCTACTCTCAATATTCCATCCCCAATCACGAGTAAATACCTTTACAACCCTAACGCAACTCCTAACCATGCAAACCCTAACCATGCAAACCCTCCCCAAAATCACCCTAAACCTCTATCTCCAACCAACATCCTCACCACTGCCATTCAAAGTCTTCAAAGCTTCCCTTTTAGTCAAACCACCCTTGACATCCCCCTGATCAACCAGTCCCTCTCTACCGTGATCCACACGACTTATCAAGTCGATACTGCTCAACCTCGTCTCAATTCTATCCTTATCCCTGCTAGCTTCCCTGAATCGTTCCCGGGACGGAACAACAAGGAATATGCCATCTCCAAACATTCCAAAGCCTTCACACCTCTTGGTGTTAGACCTGCCTCTCTTCAACATCACCCTTATTCTCGCCCGCCTAAGAACAACTCTATCCCTCCTCATCTTGCAATCGAATCTGCCCCCTCGTGAACATTCATCACCCGACCTCCATCTACAAATCCTGGACCAATGTTGTCTCCACTGAAAATGACACTAAGCCTCACATGGCCCTGAAAAAGACCGACGACCTAACCTTCGAGAACGAAACCTTGATATTCTCTGACGATGCCCTCTCTGGAGACAAGGATGACTGGAACAAGTGTCTGTCTGGCTACTTCCGCTCTAAAAAAAGAGCCACCTCACACATCCAGTCATTTGTCAACCAAATTTGGGGGACGTTTGGCTTTCAAGAGTGCAAGCCTACTCCCTTTGGACACTACTTTGTCTGCTTCTCCACTGCGGACAATGCCACGGAGGTCCTGAAACGTGCCCCCTGGTTCTTCAGCAGTCATCGAGTCTTCCTCAAGTGCTGGGCCCCGATGGAAACTCTGGAAATGAAGGCCCTAAAGGAAATCCCTCTCTGGGTGAAGTTCCACGGCTTACCTCACGAGCTCTAGACCGTCAAGGGTCTAAGCATCTTAGGAAGCGCGCTTGGAACCCCAATATATGTGGATAGCTGACAACCAACCGCTCCCGCCTCAGCTACGCCAGAATCTGCATCATCATGCAAGCAACAGCCTCATACCCTTCCTTCATTTCCATCGGCTGCCAAGGAAAAAGGCACATAATACAGATCGAGTACCATGGCCTTCCCACGATCTGTACTAAATGCACCTCCTTTGGCCATGCCTCTGCTGGATGTCCTAGCCCTGCCAGCAACTAGTCCCAACTATCCAGTCGCCTAGGAAAAGAGCCAATGAGCGAAAGTCCAACAATCACCCTCTCTGACTCCAGTGGAAGTGAATCGTACCCGTGCCCCAACTACACCAACTTGCACCAACTAGCCACAGGACGTGCTTGAACCAAAAGTCAAGTCATAGCCAGCAACAGCTCAGCCGCCGGCCAGATATGACCACCAGATAGGGAAGCTTCACCGGCCGAAATCACCTCCCTGTGCGCTGACCTAGGATCCTCCAAAGCCTTGCCTAGTATGTATGAGGACTCCCCCAAAAATATTTAGTTCATATCTTTCTCTCACGCCTTACCTGAATTTTTATCTATCAAATTAGCATGTTGGAACATTAGAGGTCTTAATGATCCCGTCCGCCAAAAGGACGTATGAGATTTTATCTTTGCTAATAGTATTAATATTGTTTGCATGCTAGAAACTAAGGTAAATGCCACTAATATCACGAACATTATTAACTCCATGTTTACCTGGTGGGAATTCACCACTAATCATTTGGACCACCATTATGGCCATATTTGCATAGCTTGGAACCCTAGTGTCTTCAAAAACACCCCCTCAAATATTCCCCACAGCTCATCTACGCTAAAATAACTTGGACCTCTCGGAAGACGACCTTTTTCGTCACCACCATTTACGGTTTCAATGACCCCCCGACCGTCTCCTTCTTTGGGAAGACCTAAACTTCATTTCACCCACCATCTCCCCCTCCCCGTGGGTTGTCATAGGGGATTTCAACGCTATCCACAGTCCCCTAGAGAGAACCTCCAACGATGTTAGATGGAACAGTTCGATCATCGTTTTTAATGATTGTTGTAGAAATTGCAACCTTGAGGACCTCCGTACCGTAGGTTTCCAATTTTCTAAGTTCAAGCACCAGGTTGACAACCCCATCTCTTCCAGAATCGATAGAGCCCTTGTCAATGACAACTGGGACAAGCACACCCTTTAAATTCTTTAGTATGTGGACCCTCCACCCTAGCTTCTTGGAAATGGTTTCCACTAGTTGGGCCCTCCCTTGCCCCGCCCACCCTATGGAATCCATTTTCAAAAAGCTTGCGAGACTGGCCCCTATCCTTGAGTCCCTTAATAAAAGAGAATTCAGTGACATCAGCCTTCGGGTGGACAATGCCCAAGCTGAATTAGCCCAAGCCCAAATCACTCTAGCCTCTAATCCCTCTGACCGAAACCAAATCCTTCAAGAGCAAGATGCTCCCAAAAGGTACATCTTCTTCAGCCGTGCCGAGGAATCTTTCCTCAAGCAAAAATCCCGTGAGACCTGGCTCAAGCTGGGTGACAAAAACTTGAAATTCTTCCACAGCAGCATCAAGGCCCGCAGGGCCAGAAATAAAATCCTCTTGATCACCACTTCTGATGGGCGCTCCAGTTCAAACCCTAAAATTATATCGACCACCTTCCTTTCCCATTACCATAAGCTTCTTGGCTCCGCTAGCACCCCCGATTACCCAGGCCTTACCAAAGTCTCGTCCCTCATAAATCATACTGTCTCCCCCTTAGACAAAACGAACATGACTAAGGCCTGTTCCGACTCGGAAATTAAGGCTTCTCTTTTCGACATAGATAGTGACAAAGCCCCTGGCTCGGACGGCTATAGCGCGGGATTCTTTAAAGCCTGCTGGGATATTATGGGCCCAGATATATGTACTACTCTCAAGTGCTTCTTCCTCTGTGGCCATTTAGACCCAGAATGGAACAAAACGCTCATTTCCTGTCCCTCTGACTACCGCCCCATCTCCTGCTGCAATGTCATCTACAAGATCATCTCGAAAATCATTGCAAACAGACTCAAACCCGGCCTCCCCTATCTCAAAGACCCCTCCCAATCAGCCTTCATTTTGGGCCGCTCCATAGCTGATAATATCCTCCTCACCCAAGACCTCATGCACGACTCCCACACCAACCGCAAAGTACCTAGATGCACTCCTAAAATTGACCTCATTAAAGCCTTCGATAATGTCCGTTGGGAGCTAATCCTTGACGCTCTTTTTGCTATGGATTTCCCCATTGAAATGATTGGATGGATAATCCACTGTATCTATTCTCCTACTTACTCGATTAGCATAAATGGAAACACCGCCACCCCTTTCGTTGGAAAAAGAGGCCTCCGCCAAGGAGACCCCTTATCCCCATACCTCTTCGTTATTGTTATGCAGGTTCTCTCTCGCATCCTCGAGCAGAAAAGCCAAGACCCTAGTTTCGGATTTCATTGGAAATGTCACTCCCTCAAAATCATCAACCTTTGCTTTGCCGATGACCTCATGATCTTCTATCGGGCTAATCTCAAATCAGTCAAGCTCATCCATGAGGGCCTCTAAGACTTCACTTCGCTTTCAGGCCTCCATCTAAATCCAAGGAAAAGCCAATTTTTCTCTCCGGAGCCTCGGGGAGCGATCTAGCCATTCTCCACCTACTAGGCTTCAATGAGGGATCCCTACCAGTCTGTTACCTGGGAGTACCATCATCACTCGAAGACTCTCCGACAATGATTGCAGACCACTCTTCACCAAGATCACCAACCACATAAACTCCTGGACCACAAAACACCTATCCTACGCGGGCCGTCTTCAGCTAATCAAATCTGTCCTCTTTACAAGCCAAGTCTACTGGTCCTCTATTTTCATTCTCCCGGTCCGAGTTCTCAAAGAACTTTCTCAGCTCTTGAGACGTTTCTTGTGGTCAAGACCAGAAATGAAGATCTCGGGTTCCAAAGTGGCTTGAGACACTACTACTTTTCCAAGATCAGAGGGCGGCCTTGGGATCTCAAACCTTAAATCTTGGAATCAGGCGGCCGCCCTAAAATATTTCAGGTTTATCCTCACAAGGAACCTCAACTCTTTGTGGACCCAATGGACCATTGAGGAAAAGATGAAAAACAAAAACATTTGGACCATCCCCATTCCGGCTAACTCAAGCTGGGGCTGGCAAAAAATCCTTAAGCTCATAAACCTCGCAGCTGGCCTTTACAATGTGGTCATCGGTAATGGTTCAAAGACCTCCATATGGTATGACCTCTGGCTTTTTCTGGCCTCCCTGGTAAACTGCTTTGGTCAAAGTATCACCAACCTCTCTAGACACCGCAACCTCTCTACTGTCTCCGACCTAAATTTAAACGGTTATTGGCACTGGCCTACCCAAGCCAGATCCCAAAAATCGGCACCTGCTCTCTCACTTGGAAGAAATCAGAAATGCTTTATCGGATCTTCCCCCTCCGTCTTCTGAAGAAGATATCTTCTTCTGGAATCCCCAATAAAGCCAAACCCCAATTCACCATCAGCAGCACCTACGAGGCTATCCGCTCTTCCAAGGCGAAAGTCATTTGGAGTTCCCTCGTTTGGAACAAGTACTCAATTCCAAGACACTCCTTCATCACCTGGTTGGCCATCCAAAACAAGTTATCCACGCGCGACAAGCTCATCAGCTAGGGTCTTGACTCCCTCTGGGATTGCATCCTTTGCTCAAACTCGCCCGAAAACATTGACCACATCATAACCTCTGCCCTTTCGCCTCCTCCGTCTGGGCCAACATCTGTGCCAAGCTCCAGATCCCAAGTCAACCCTCTACTTGGAGCACCTGGATAATTGAAGCCTGTAACTGGCCAACTTCGAACCCCAACACCAATATTTGGAGTACGGCCTTCTGCACTACGACTTACCACATCTAGCAAGAGCGCAATGAGAGAATTTTCAACAATAACCACTCTTTGGCCTCTACCATTGCTTGCAAGATCCTTTCATATATAAGATACAGATTCTATAAAACTAGCATCTCCCTTCTTGTATAACACTTGTAACCTAATCTCTAGCAAACTCTAATATGGCCCTGGACCACCTGTCAACTTTGTAAATTTATTTTTCATTAATTTAATGCTTTTTATACAAAAGAAAAAACATAAAATAAAATAGCTTGAGTTGGTGATAAAATATGACAGAAAACTGTAATATTTATTCTGAAAAATTATTGAACTTACTGGTCAGCAAGGAAGGAGAAAGTAGCATCGTGTTCGAAGCCACAAACAATCAGTTTTGAGCCGGAACTTCTGATGAACAGTGTGCGAAGCAATCCCTCCGGAACCTTTTTAAAAAATCAACTTAAACTCTTGCCAGAAAGAATGTCCAGTTATAATTTTGTTCCATCACTTGCAGACTAAAGTCATAAAAGTTAGAATGTCTTTGACTCTGAGACTGTTAGAGACTATACCCAAAATTCCTGGGGGCAGTTCGTCCCAAGTCCGGACCTCACCTTCGCGATCCGTTACCACTGGGAATTTTCACACACCTATAATATTAGTTTAAAACATAAATTAGAAAATTATTTAAAAAAATTAATAAAAGTGAGAGCAAATAATAGTACAAACCAGCAGGAAGAAGAGACATTTCTTTCGATCGTACGTTACGGAGATAACGAGTCACTTATTTATTTATAGGCTGAAAAATGAATCTTACTTAAATACTTAACCAACTCTTTAGAGGATTAGGCTGTCCAGCAATTCAAGTACGTGAGATGAGACTTTACCTTCCCCGTAGCTACCAAAAATAAATATAAGTCGAATGTCCAAATATGTTGCTAAGATTTAATAAACATGGAATATAAAACGTTTAACCTTTCTTTTATATTATTTTTATTTCAAATAATCAAATATACAAAGACTAGGTTTTGGTCTCCTAAAGCGACGCGGCTGCCATAACATTTGCTTACGGTGGTTTTTAATTCCCGATAGTCGGGAAACCGGAACTGAACCGATAAAAACCGGACCGAATTGTAATTGTCCGATTCGCGATTCCACCTTAAAACCGAAATTAAACCGATAAAAAACTCGTCAATAAAACTGATAAACTAATAAAACATATTTAAAACCGAATCAATAAACTATCAGATCCAGTTATATTTATATCTAATTTACCTTTTTTTTTTTTTTAATCAAGGCTTTTATTGAACTAAAGAGAATTACAAGCCCATAAGGCAATTTTACAAGAATTCAAAACAAAACCCTAATAGGAACCCGCGAAACCACTTCATCTTCAACCTTATGTCCCCTAAATCAACCCTAATTTCTCAACCTTAAGTAACCAAAATTCATTCTTTCCAAATATACAATCGCTATCAGTTTCACTGGTGCATTGTGTTTATCGAATTCAACATTCAATCTCTTATCAAGAACTTCCTTCGCAATCCAATCTGCACCCAGATTTTGCTCTCTAAAGATCTGATTAATCACCATTTCTGAATTGAGAAGCTTTCTACAACAACATAACAAAGGCTCAAGATACCAAGGTGCGTTACCAAATAGAAGCAAATTAACTAAAATTGCAGAATCAATCTCTATATCAACCCTTGTTAACTGTAATCTTCTGCAGATTTTCAGGCCCTCAAACAAAGACCTACATTCTGCAATTAAAGAGGAACCTTTACCAAATAAGCAACCAATTCCAGCCACCATTTCGCCATTGCTGTCTCGGATCAACACACCACCAGCAGACTCCCCAAACCAGGTACAAGCTCCATCAACATTCATCTTATACCTCCCCTGTTTGGGATTTTTCCATTTCAAGTGAAGCGCTTTAAACCCAGATTTGATTTGAGAAACAGAACCTAAGATTAAAGCTTCACGATAGAATGTGCCCCAGTGCTTTCTTTTTAAAGTTTTATTTCTATCCAAACTAGATAAAATATACATAACATGACTGATTATGGTAGTAGAACTAGTTGTAACATTCTGCATTTTCTTCTTATTCCTGGCAGCCCATACACACCAAATTATAATTGAAGGAAGAATTGTGAAAATATCGCAAACCTTCTGTGCAGACCAATACCACTTCATTACAACATGGGTTATAGTCATGAATGGTTGAATTTGAACCCTTAGGATGTCACTGAAGTGTTTCCACACCATCCAAACCTGCTGACACTGAACAAAAGCATGAATAGTAGTTTCATTACTTTCACAGTGAACACACTTTGAAGCCAACTGAACCTTTCTAGACTGCATGACTTCATCAGTAAGGACCCAATTATGTAACAGCCTCCAAAGCAAAAAGGAACACTTTCTAGGAGATACAGAATTCCATGTTTTATCATAGAGTTTAGAGACACTACCTTTAGTTCTAACGTAGTTCAATGTGTCTTTAATGTTGAAAGAGCCATTCTGAGACAAAGACCAAAGCAAAACATCTTGCTTATTAGAAAGAGTAACATCTTTTATCTTTGCAATGTCTGTTGCTGTTACCATTGTTCTAAGAATTTCCAAGTCCCACGAACCATTCTGCCAAAACTGACTAACAAGATTATTAGAAGACTCCCATAAATTTCTTCTTTCATTATCATTGTTAACTTTTATAAATGGTCTATCAGAGCACCATTTATCATACCAGAAGCTAATATGTCCTTGTCCAGGCAACCAGAAAAGGTAACTCTCAGTTTCATCCCTAACCTTCATTATAGTTGTCCAGGTTTTAGATCTTTTATAAGGTGAAATAGCAAGAACAGGATGAATATGATTCCTACAGTATATAGAAAGCATAAACCTGGCCCAGAGAGATGTTTGCCTCCTGAAAATAAACCAGTTTTTCATTGCATATACATGCTGCACATCTTTCTAACTGTTAACATTGAGGCCACCTTCTTTAAAAGGTTTACACAGGTTCCTCCATCTAGTCCAATTAACACTTCATTTGTCTTCACTATTGCCCCACAGGAACTTATTGAAGAGAATTTCCAGTCTGTTGATGACCCCAATTGGCAATGCTGTATGCTGAAGATGATAAACAGGGAGAGCCAGCAACACTGATTGAATTAGTAAGAGACGACCAGCAAAGGACAAATGGAGCCTATCCCAATCCAAGATCTTGTTTCTGACCTTAGATACAACAGATTCAAAGTGAGATATTCTTGTATTATTTGAAATAATTGTACCTAAGTAAACAAAAGGCAAACATGATTGAGTCATCTGCCAAGTTTCCTTAATCAATCTAATCTTCTGATTATCAATTTTCTTTGATACAATAATCTTAGACTTCTCATTGTTAATTTGCTGACCAGAGACCAATTGATAGTGCCCCAAAATGCCTTTAATAGCATTCATAGTAGTAGCATCCCCAGTAGTGAAAACCATGAAATCATCTGCATAGGCTAAGCAATCAATGTTCAAGTCACTCCTAGTTTTGTACCTGACCATAGAATGATCTTCAGCTTTAAACTTTATAGACCTGATAAGGTATTCTTCTGCCAATATAAACAAACTAGGGGATAATGGATCCCCTTGTCTCACGCCTTGAGAGGTAGGAAAGAAGCCTGTAATCTCACCATTAATAATGATAGAAGAGAAAACATTCTCAATGCAATTCTGAATAAGACCAACAGCTGAGTTATTGAATCCAAAACCTTTGAGCACACAAAGGAGAAAGCTATGATTAATTTTATCAAAGGCCTTTGTCATATCAGTCTTGACAATCACATTAGCATGTCTCTTATTACCATCAATGTCATTACACAACTCCTGAACAAGAAGAATTGACTCATGGATATTTCTGCCCTTAACAAAACCTCCTTGCTCATCAGAAATCAGTTTAGGAAGCAACTTTGCCAATCTGTTATTAATCAGCTTCCCTATAATCCTAGAGAATACAGTAGTGAGACTAATTGGCCTAAATTCCTTCCACTTATTAGGATTTTCTATCTTTGGAATCAAACAGAGGACAGTAGACTTCACCCATTTAGGCAGCCTATAACCCATAAAGAAACCCCTAACAGCCTTACAAAGATCAGCACCCACAATCTTCCAACAAGTCTTATAAAACACAGCATTGAATCCATCAGGTCCTGAAGCAGAATCAGATTTTAAACTCTTCACCACCCCATAAATTTCAACATCATCAGGGATTCTAGTCAAGTCATTATTATCATCATTTGTAACAATACTGGGAATAACATTCAATAAATCATCTTCAGTAACAACACTAGCAACTGGAGAAAGAAGATCCTTAAAAAAGTTAACAGCAGACTCTCCAATTTCCTTTTTACCATCCAACCATCTATCCTCATCTTTAATACGATCAATTCTGTTTCTCTTAACTCTCTTCTTAACGAAACTGTGATAAGCAGCAGTATTCTTATCAGAATCTTTTAGCCAAGAACAATGAGCCTTCTGCCTCCAATATAATTCTTCCCTTTTAAGCAAAATCAGATGCCTCTGTTTAGCTTTTTCCAACTCCAGTCTATTAGCTTCATTAGCATCATTAATACACAGAGTTTCCTTACTAACAATATTATCCTCAGACAACTTAATAGCATCAAAAATATTACCAAACGTTTCCTTATTCCACCTCTTCAATTCAACCTTCAAATGAAACTGCTTAAGCCAAAAATCCATAATAGGATTACCAACCGCAGATCTACCACTATCAGCCCAAACATCTTCAACCTTCTTCAAGAACTGAGGATGAGTAACCCACATGTTTAAAAATTTAAAGGAAGATTTCGATCTTTCCAGCTTAGAAGTAACTTTAATGAGCAACGGACAATGGTCAGAGCAACTTCTAGCTAAATGTGAAACAGAAGTACTATCAAAACAGTCTAACCAAGCAGAGTTATATAACACCCTATCCAATCTTCTCCACTTAAAACCATTAGACCACGAAAAAGGGCAGCCTGTAAAACCAGCATCCATCAAGTTACAATCCATAATACAACTATTAAAATCATCCATACCTTTCTGATTAATTGTTGAACAAGCTGCCTGCTCCTGAAGATTAGAAATAATGTTGAAATCGCCAAATAGAATCCATTCATAAGAAAGAACATTCAAAGCTCTAATATCATTCCAAAGCACAGATCTCAACTCAGTCCTGCACTTTGCATAAACTATCGAAACGTAAAAAACCTTCTTCAAAGTAGGATGAACAACTTTTAGATGTAACAATTGATCACTATCAAAAATAATATCCACACCATAATCTTGAATCCAGAAAGCCCAAATCTTGTTACTCAGGTTACTACAAAAGCCACTCATCTTCAACCTCTTAGCCAACCCCTCAATCTTATCAACTTTAACAAACGGTTCCTGAACTGCCAGAAAACTAACTTTAAACGACTTAACCATAGACTTCAATCTTTGAGATGTTTCTTTGTTAGCAACACCTCTAGCATTCCAAATTAGAAGCGATATAGTCATGTAATAGAAGAAGTTTTTTGAGTCCTTTTCAACTTCAAGATCTTAGAAGAAGTAGGACCTTTAGTATTCCAAACATTCGATACCTTTTTAGATTTTTTAGAATCATGTCTTCTTTGTTTAATTTCAGCAAGACTTCCTTTCACAGGAGAACTATCCAGACTACCATCATGAATCAAAGTCTCGTTAACTTCTTCATTAAGAGGCTCAAACATGTTTCTCCTTTCCAGAGTCTTTAAAGCATCAATCAACTCATCATTATTTACCAAATCAAAAGAATCCTCTTCAACCAAAACATTCTGGACAGAATTATCTTCCTTAAACTTAGAACTATGACTATCAGACTCCTCAATGTTTTGAATGTCAAGATCAGCATCAGAAGGAATTCTATTCACCACAACAGATTTTAAAATTCTTCCAACCTTCCCACTCTTTTGAAGATCATCAGAAACTTTTCTGTCAGCAAAACTTTGAGGTTGGTAACCACCAGAAACACTTTCAACTTGAAACTTCTCCATATCAGTATCAGTATTATTTTCTTGAACTTGATTTAAAGAACAAGATCCTTGATCTTGAGCCTCTATATTATCCTTCACCTGCACATTATTCACCGTATCTTTTCCTTGTGGCAACATTATTTTCTTACAATTTTCAATAGAATGGCCAATGTGAGCACATTGCTTACAGTAAAGAGGGATCTTATCATAAACAAGTTGAATCCAGTAACTGTCAGAATCTCCAAACCTCACCTGAACTTTATGCACCAATGGCTTCGAAATATCGATTTCAACCCAACATCTACAGCAGTTTTGACGGGCTCTATTGATCGAAGGCACCCAGATCTTCAATGGCGTGCCAAGTATTTTGGCTATTTCAGAAATCGTAGCTCTGTTAAACATGAACTCTGGAAGATTTGGCAAAGTAATCCATACCGGCGTGAAAGGAGATTCAAGTTTTGGATCAAAATCAGGAGACCACTTCAACAATCTCATTGTCTTATCTCCTAAAACCCATACATTCTTGGACCACAATCTTTTCAAATCGTCTAACTCAGTAAATTCCACGAAGACATGTCTGAAATCCCAAATCGAGAGACTGAAACTGCCTTTGAAGTTGAATTTCAATAAGAATTTCCTCAAACTCTCCATAGATGGCTTTCCTGAAGCGAATTTTGCCACCAAAGTATGTTTTGAAATCTCTAACAGGCTATATTTATCCTCTGCATTGAAGGTAATAACAGGGAAGTCTTCATTTCGTGAAACAGAGACTCTTGAATGAACAAATTCTTTTCTTCTTGACTTTAATAAATCCGCATATGAATCTTTCTTGTTTATCAGATTATCAGGAACTTTTTCATTACTTTCTTCCTCATAAATTGGATTTCGAATAACATTACACACATGATCCTTGAGATCACCAACTACTCCTCCATTCTTGACTGTAACATCATCAAAGTTACCATCATTTGATTTCCTAAGAACAGGAAAATCTTCATTCGAGCCATTAAAATGAGTAACCATCTTCCCAAAGATTGAGAAGAATCACTATAAGATGATGATAAGAAATCAAAATTTATTTACTCTGTTCTTGAAGAACAGAGTTTCTTGGAGCATTCTCTTTGGCATTCTGTTCTTTAATTTATATCTAATTTACCTTATATACATTATATTAAAAAATATTAAATAAATTTCCATTAAGTTGTAACAATTCAACATTTTAATGGAATATATGGCTGGCTGAATCGTATAAATATTAAAACAAAATAAAATACATAAATTAGACTTCCATCCCGTCATAAGTAGAAACAAGTAATGAAACGAGCCCATTTTGGAACTAACTCTAAATCCCACCACGTTAGTAAAGCGTACGGTACAAAAGACTTTTTCAATACAAATGACATCAAACCTCCCCAATTTTTCGATCAAACATATCAAAAAGTACTGATGTAACAAGTTTATACAAATAATTAATAAATTAAATAAATATTTTCGGTTTGAACCGGAAAATTATCGGTCCGGTGTTCTACGTTTGCTGAACAACAAACAATAACATCAGGAAGCTTAATAGATTAAAATAACTAACATTTGGAATTGGATTTTAAGTGATTAGTTGCACCAATAATCTGTGTGTCCATGGAGGAACAATTATTCTAAGACTTTATGGTTAGAAAAATAGTAAAAACTAGAGTCTAATTAAATAAAAAGAATTAGGGATCTGGATGAATTAAAAATATTGCCTTTAAATAAAAAAACATATATATAGTTGGTAACTTAGTAAATAACATTCACTGCTAATTATATGTAGGACTAAAACATATAATTTTTTTCACTCCAAAATATTCTCTCCTATTTTCTTTTGGGCAGGTTTATTCTAACGATTCTGTCAAAACTATTATCCCGTGAATTTAAAAAACAGTCTCATCGGCAACTATCCTAGATATTTTTAAGCGACTCCATCAAAGTTATGTATCTTTTAGAAAGAGAAATGTCAATAGCTAATCAAGCTCTACGAAACAATCGGTAAGTTTATCTTACATTCATTTCCACTCTACATGTAATCATGGTTCGAAGATACAAAATAGTCAAATATTTTGAATTTTTATGATTCACATAGTGGAATCATTATATTTTTTTTCGGAGGAAACTTGCATCCGTTACTCAACGAATTCGTATAGTGTAAACCACATAAGATGACAAATTCAGTCAAGAAAGTGTTTGTAAAAAAACTTGAAATCATGACTTTTGGTTCCAAACATGCTTTACTCCACCAACTTGCCTACCGTTTTCGGATTGGAATCAACATATTACTATTGGCTAACATTTGTTATAAATTGTATTGTTTTATTTTGATAGGGTTTTTTAGATGTTTATAAAAATGATATATATATATATATATATATATATATATATATATATATATATATATATTATTTATATAAATTTTAATTTAATTACTAAATAAAGATATTTGTGTTATAATAAACCAAATCTTTATCCCACAAAAAGTTATAAAAAATATATTTGTTTTACAAAGATAAATATAAAAAACAAGCATGACGAATATGGACTCGGTCCATTAAACAATAAACGTAAAAAAAAAATTACTAGAAAAAGAAAGGAAATTGTTGATGCTAGAATATAATAAAGATTATTCATTATTTTTCAAGTTGGTGATAAATTATATTTATACCGACTAATGTGGGTTTTTAAGGTTTATTAGCCCATTAATACAAAGAATGTCTGACACGATTTGTGCTCAACCTACAACTTGTAAGATTTAAAAGCGGTATATCGGCCCTTAGGTAAAGTTGATGTAATCTGAATTTTGATTTTTGGAAGTACTCACCCTCGAAGTGGTAGCGTTTGAAACTTGGGGTGTAATCTCCGTAACAGGGCTTCAAAGTTCGTTACACACGAGAATTTGAAAAGCTTTGTAGATACGATATTGTGTTCCCTCAAAACTAGGCATGCGTATTTATACCACATGTCGTTCCTCACCCTGACCTATGGCCATGCTTTTACTACAGCTTTACGTCGCGTGCATAGAGAATCCCCTACGACTCAACTCCTTCAAACTCTTGCAATCATTGCTTCATATGGTAGGGTGGCGAGTTGGCACCCTTACTTCTCACATTTTTAGAGAGGGATACTTCATATCTTAGAGAGAAACTTAACTATTCACCTCCATCGTCTCTATTCCAACCGCCGTGTATCTTCCCAGTAACTCAGATTTCAGTTTGTATTTTCTGTTTACAGCAATCGAGGTTCTTATTAAAGCTTACACTCTGACTCGTGTGTTCTTCCCAGTTTTTTATCCTTTCAGGCGAGTTTTGGCCTTCTAAAAATGTTTTTTTATTCGTTCTTATTTTCAATTATCACATGCAATAATATGAACAATTTTAAGCAGCCTACGAACCCTAACACTTGAATATGCATCTGGATTTAAGCCATTTAGAGGTATAGAACTTAGGGTTAAAGCCTCTATAAAACGAGGGAGGTGCCGTCAATGATGAGTCAATATTCACATCCACTCGTCCCCTCAAATAGTCAATGATTCAATCAAAACTTTATGGACGAAGCACGACCCGATTATCATCAGTTTCTCTTGAAAGAGTGTGACGGCCAGGGGGACTTTTTTTGTTAGTCCCCGAATTCCTTCGTCACCACCACAAATTTCTTTTAATGTGACCCCAAGTGATAATATAATTGAGAGGTTGGTAGAGAGTATCTAATAGGCAGCCAATAAGTGTTTCGTCCCCGATGAAAAATAAGCCTTTGAATAAAAAAGACTTTGATACTCAGCCAAATACTAGACATGAGGGCTCCTCCCCTGTCGATAAGAAGATAAAAACATACCAGGGAACTCCAAACTTTCCTAAAATACCTCACATATCGAAGCGACTAGACACTGGAACCCTGAATTTGTCTAATACCCTATGGATCGAACATGCCTAGTCTGGTTTTTATTATAAAACATAGGCATCACACTGTTTTTGAGAACATCAAATATGTATACCCACACTCCAACAATCTCTCAAGGATGTGAACTCGATAACAAGTTCATGAGAATTTCAAGATAAGGTTACGAGTACAAGGCAAACCCATTCATTCTGCAAAATCAGATGAACGAGACTTGTTCACTAAAATATTCGATTGGTGCTTGCGGTTCCCTCAAAGAATTCTCCAGCACACTCAAACTCGGCCCTAGCCAAGACAACCTGAATGTCAGGAGGACCTTGATGTATTTTATAATCAGGCTTATCCAACATTCTTTTGATGATAAAGCAACGAATTTCCCAAAGTAATTTTGTTTATCAACCACACTTACCTCGGCTAATAAGTTATCGTGGGGAAATATCGAAAAGTGATGGTGTATCTTCAGAAGTCCCAAACAGTTTGAAAAAACACTTTATATTTGCTGGGGTGCATCGGAGAACAAAACCCCGATTAGTCGACCAAATTTAGCTTCTTTAGGAATTCATGGAGTTTTAGCTATAAGATTTTCCTACTTTGGACTAGCTATTCACCCTGAATGGAAATCCTTTTACCTAGAAGTAAATTCTCTAATTCTTTATTCTTCTTCATTTTATTTTTACTAACTATTTTGTCTACCTCTTTCTTACATAATACTTAAAATTATTTGGCGCATCTGAAAGGTGAAGATAAACATAACGTATTGCTGAATGATTGAGCTAAATTCTATTGGAATCCTGAGTTTCATAAATGTTTCACTCACCCTAATTTCATTGAATTTAAGTTGTATGATGTGGATAAGTGACTGACTCACAGGGAAAATAAACATGGTAAGAGGGTCGACACTTTAAAGCTCGCAGCTGCCATGATCAAAAGTATTAAGTTTCTACTTCGGGTATGATATCTTAGCAAATGCCTTGGGCAAATGGATAAATTTGATGCCCCTCAAAAGAAGGTGAAAAAAGAGATCGGGACTCGACGATAATTCAATTATTGAGGCTGATGGGTCGAAGTTCTTTGATTATTCTCAAGCATTCATTGTTGTTTTGCAAAGTGACTCTTCTACAAATAAAGTTACAATAAATATCCAAGAGGTCGAATAGAAATATGGCATTACTGAATCTGTGACAAGTCGTAGCTCTCAAGACATGGTTGTGAAGCCTGAGCCAAAAGTTAAACCTCATGGGAATATGAATGGGTTTGAGGATCTCCCGAAGTCGTTGCGAGGTATACTAAAGCTTTTAATCTAGCCGTGGCCATCATTGATATACCCATTCCCTGATGTATTCATTTGGTATATCTTTATTCATAACGTTGTAATTTAACGACCTAAACGCTATCCAAAATTCTTATATTTTCCAATTTTCCTTAATATATATGTTTCATTTCGTAGGCTTTGAACATCACCTAGAATATGATGCAAAGGTTAGTTATGGAGCCCAAAAAAAAGCCTCTAACCTATCCGCCTTAATGAAGAAACACATCAAGCGCATGATCAAAGATGAGGAAGCCAATAAATTAAAACAATACACCGAGAATGTGGTTCTCAAGGTCAGGAAGAACTAGCTTACGAATGATAAAACTTGTAATAAGAAAATCAAAAAGCTCAAAGAAGGCATGAAGAACCTAAAAAAACTCGGAAAAAAGAAAACAATTGCTAAGAAAGCCGCTAAAGAAGCTGAGAAAAAAACCAACGAGGTTTTGAAGGATTTCATGAAAACTTTCGTAAAACAAAAGACGAGATCTGTGAAGAGATAGTTTTGAACTTCTACAAATATTTTTCAAAACTCAACCTTGGAGAATTTTGAGAACAAGTCTCTTCAACTAGTTGTCCTCAGAAGGTATCACCGGTATTTTACCCCGAAACAGATAATGAAATCGAAGAAGACGGGGAGATGGACATCATGATAATGGGTGAGCCTACCCCAAATCTTGCAAAAAGGAATCCATTGCTGATTTTTTCAATGGTGCTCTTTATATATATAATTTCCGTCTAATATTTTAGTTTAAGTTCAAATATGAAATAAATAAATACACATAATCCTAAATTTTATTTACTTTTAGATTTTCTAGAGAAAGTATTTCATGTATTGATATAAAATTAATTAATTGTAGCATAGTTAAAATATTTTTTTATATTGAAATTATAGTTATGTTTAATATAGCATACTTAGTAGACTTTTTTTTTAAGATATCTATTTAATTTAAATAAAAATTAAACATAAATAATAATAATAATTGGATAAATACAAATACTTTCTAAAAATATCTCATTATATCTTTATATATCTATTTAATTTTTGTTTGTACCGTATATATATCTAATTAAACTCGAATAGAATATATTTTAAATTTTAAACGTTTATCTTTTACATTTATTTACAAGTAGTTTCCTATGGTGAAAAAATATTACGTTTAATGTAAATTGTTAAAATATTATTTTACAATACCTTTTATATATTATTCGTATTCAATAAAAATAAATACATGCGGGTTTTTTTTCTATTTGAATATGAATAATATGTAAAAAAAATATTGGAAAATAATATTTTAACTATTTACATCAAAAATAGAGTTGGAATTCCACACTCTTTGTTTTTTTAATAATAATTATCGCTTTTATATTTGTGATACTAGCACTTGGGGTTGCTTATTTCGCCATTTGTGTACTCAAAACACGAATTACCCGACCAAAGAGGATTTTTAGACTTTACAATACCAAGTATTGGCCAAATAATATTTCACCAACCTAGAAGAGTGCGCTACCAAGAACGGGTACGAACAATTTTATCGATTCATAACAAAAAAAACTTAAAATCCGGATTTTAGTCAATAGATAACATTCCTATTAGTTTATATTATCAAATCATCATTGACCAATATGATGAGCAGCTTGAAACTATGGTTATTTAAAATTTAGATGTAACATCACTCACTTTTTTGTAAGAACTTGCATGGTAGCCCCTAGCAAGTGCATGAGGGTCAAAACGCATATTCATAACTTAAAAAGTGCAAAGAATGAGTCTATTTTCCCAAATAAAGTCCAATCTTAGTGTTCAAAGATCTGGCTGAAGAAAAAAAATTGAAGAATTAGTGTATTAAACGATAATCTCGATGCTAAAAGCAGGGTGGTTAACACGGCTAATAGGACAACCAATAATAATGAGAGTCCTAAATTCATAAAAGGCGCCATTAGGGAGGAGTCGACCAGAAGTCATGAAACCCGGGGCTGATGTAGTCAAGTGGTGAAGGAAGCACATAAATCGATTCATATAAGGAACGGACACATAGGTTATGTCATGGTTATATTTTTTAACCATGTCAGTTGAACATCCATACTTTATGATAAAAAGCTAGCCGATTGTTAGGAAAATTGCAAGTGTACGATTTCCATTGTAGTTTTAATGAGTAATTTAAAATTCAGATTATCAAACTCAAGGAAAACAATCTTGTGTATTTTTTTTGTCGTCTCTTCTTTTGTTTGTTGTGTTAGAGTTTTATTTATAAAAGAATTATGTACTTTTTTCTGAATCCTAATCTCTTACAAGTAAAACTCATTTTTATAAGAATAAAATCACAATCCTCGTCAAATAAAAAACATTATCCTTTTGAATTTGATAATAACAAATTATAATTTACTCTTTAGAGATCAAGATCGTTTATTTTTAAATTTTAATTAATTCTTTATTTTATTTTTTATTTTTATTCATGATTTATTTATCTTCAAGCTATTGGATTTTATCATCTTCTTCAGTTGTAGTTTTTATTTGCAATTTGATCTCTTTTTTGTTCATTTTTTCTCTTTACTAATAAGTGCAAATAACCAAATGAGAGTACTTTATTCATAATTAATTAAAACTAACATATAAATTAGTATAAAAATAATATAAAAACAAGGATAAATATGATTTGATCAAATTACCGTACACTTATTTATATATCAGTCTCGATAAAAAATAACAAAATATCACAATTAAAAGTATCATCGTATGATATTATCTTATGATAGAAATCAATACCATATTTCTTTATTTCAAAACAAGTTATTGAAACAAACTAAAAAGTCTTAACCACATGTTATACATAAAAATTGAAGGTATATATACAATATTCAATGTGTTTCAAAATAAAAATAATCTTTCATTATATATTATTTACTTGAATATTTTTTTTAAAATTTATTATAAACCAAAATTATATCAATTTATTTTTAATAGTTGTCAATTTTTTTTTCTAAACTACTTGTTGTTGTTGTTGTTGTTGTTGTTGTTGTTGTTGTTGTTGTTGCTGCTGTTGGTGGTGTTGGTGTTGGTGTTGGTGTTGGTGTTGTTGGTGTTGTTGTTGTTGTTGTTGTTGTTGTTGCTTGTGGTGTTGTTGTTGTTGTTGGTGTTGGTGTTGCTGTTGCTGCTGTTATGTGTGTGTGTATATATATATCATACATAATGTGACTTTAAGCTTTCAAATTAATATATTTAACAAGCTTAAGATCAATGACATCTCTCACAGTTGGTTGGGAGCATTAAATGGTTAAGGAACCTTAAGGATTTACATACTCAAACTAATTAGGCTACAAAACTAGTGAAGCCGTGTATATGAGAATTAATATAAATTTCTTCTCTTTGTGCACAAATCTCAACTTGTTAAGAAGAGATATGGTCATTCATTAATGATTTATGCAACCTTTTTATATATTCACTAATATACATTTTTAATGTTATTTGTTTCTCTATAATGACAAAAAAAAATTCTCTTTTAAAGTTAGTAGCGCGACCTGTTGGGTTTCCTGTTGTGAAATTTGGGGAGTAGTTAACAGCTGGTCGTTATCAACTAATCCTTGCCAGTAACATAGGTTCATTTGATCATGACAAATCATCTTCTATAGAAGATGTTGTAATAAAATTCTACTTTCTTGCTTGAAATGACATGCTTCCTAATTTAGACCATGATTAGTGTCTACAACTCACTCTTTATTCCTGGATGGATTTAACCGATCTAATAATTAGTTAGGGACTTGTAGACGATATCTTTTATCTTTGTTATTGTCAAAATGGTTTCTTTGAGCTGTCTTGGAACCTTTAAAAAATATTCTTGATCTGCATAACTAAGGGACACATTAGTATTAAGATGACAACTGTTAGGTTTATTCAAATATATATTTAGTAAAAACAAGCGCTTTATGTTGTGTTTAAGATATTGTTGTGAGTACTTGAATCATTTTTTATCAAGTAGGTCACTAGAATTATTTTCTTTAAAAAACTTGCTCTCACCGTTATTACTCATAGACTTGTCGTGCTCAGTCAGACTAGTGTCATATATTTTATCTTAGATGCAATCCCTATGAGCCTTGACAAGATATATGGATGGTATGTCAAGTGTTACGTCTGTTTCGCGATTAGAGAAAATATTCTCGCGATTAAAGTAATTTCATTTATTTTATAGTTATTGCGATCACATATAGCCTAGCCGCATCCATAAGGGAGGTTATTATTAGCCATATTTTTTAATGCAATCAAACAAAATGTTACCGGGATGAGTATAAGTTGTGTCGAGTCTCATGTACTTGTCATGTACACCACCAACATTATCGCGATCATAAAGTTCAGTTGTTGTCTAGCCGCGTCAACCAGAAAAATTAACGCGATTAAAGTTATATGTGTTAGTTGTTGCCTCCTGGTTGTGATCAATATTTGTATGTCGCGTTCAAGAGAAATATTGTTGTTGTTGCGATCAAGATCTATACCATTCAATTTTTTTGTCGTGATTAAACCCTTATTGTCACTCCCAAATTACATTGTGTCAGTTATAAAGTCATTGATGCGATCAGTACGGTTGTTACCGCAATAAAGATGAGTTTTATGAGTTTTGTAGCCTTTGTTGCGACAAAAGACCCCTTAATCACGATCACAGTTAGTCTGGTAATGGTAAAGAGCTCGAGTACTTTTTGGTTATGCTACTTTATTGTGATCTTTTTATTCTTCAACGAATGACTCCTCTTTTTAACCAATTTGTCTCCCCGTTCTTAATGTGATTGCATTAACTTGTTTTGGTTTATTTTCGGTGTTGCTACTCCAAGTTACTTAAATTTTATATTTCATCATAGGGTGTACATATCCTAATTGAACATCTTTGTTCTTCAATTTTGTTTCGTGATACTAGATTGATACTTTGATGTTTTTATGCTCGATTCGTACCTCTAAAAAAACCTTAGAGAATTTAATAAACTTTTTCACATTCTCTTCAAATGTTGATTTATTCTCCAACTTGTTAAAGTCCTTATATTTCCAAATATTATCATTTTTCTAGGAAAAATTTAGATTTTTTTAAGACATGGTTTATAATTATTATTACAATAAGATTGAGGCCCTTGTTGGAAATTACTTACATACCTGACACTGTCTGATTCCATGAACTGATTTGTGATAGAAGGATGGTAAGAATTGACATATGTTACCGCATCTGAATTCATTTTCAGTAAATTCATTTGTTTTTCAAGTGTTGCTAGTTTTGTTTGAATGATATGCTCATTGTTAATTACGTACATCCCTGCCTTCTTGTCGCATTCATAATTATTTCTCGAGAGTATCAAGTAGTCAGTAAAATTTCTCTTGTATTTTTTAGTTTAATGACCCTCCACTTTCAGCAAATATCATTAAATTGTTGTTCCACATCAGACTAAGTTCGGATCCCATGATAAAGGCATCTTTCCATTAAATATTAAAAGCACTCATCCGTTCATTGCTTCTCTAAACGAATGTTGAAATATCATTGTGAAAATTTATAAATCTCACGGGTGGGAAATATTTCGCTAGAAATAGTTGACTTAAGTCCTCCCATAAAGTTATACAATATGGTGGTAAAGACTAGAGACAGGCTTTAGGTTTTCCCTTGAGAGAGCATGGAAAAAGTTGAAGTCTTACTACATCAGTAAAGATATTATGGTATTGAAAAGTATCACACATCTCTAAAAAACTAATGAGATGCATGTAGGGATATTGTTTTGGATCTATGGTGAACATCTAGTTGTTTTGGATCATAGTAATAATTTTTTGTTTGACCTAAGTGTGCAACAATTACCTCTAGCTTTAATATACTAGGTTTATACCCGATTGATGATGAATTTGTAAAATGTTTATTTATTCTTTCTACTATTCCACCACATATTACTATAACCATTGTTAGTGTATAGATATGTAAAAACATTAATTAGCACAAAATATATCAAACAATCAATCTTAAAAATATAAGATATTTTCTCCGGAATCGGTACCAAAAATATGCTAGGAAAATCTCAAGCGCACAAATTCTGTTGTATTTTTTATGAATATATTGAGACTTGGACTATCGAACCGTAGAAATATCTTATTTATTTTTAAATCTCAAATCTAATATAAAATTTCACGGTTGAATTGCTAATCAATATGAATGATTATTCCATGGTTAATAACATGTATCAATAATTTATAATTATTTTTTATATAATCAATTTAACCTAACTTTTGTAATTATTGTTTAAATCCATATTCTCTTTCGAAATATTGTGATTAGCTGTCGATCTTACACGTACAAACGTCTTCTATGATTGGTTACATCTCTAATCCATTATCTTCTACGATTAGGTCATAAATTTTGAAAATCTAGATCAGACTTCAGTAAGTAATGAGCATAGTAAATTACTTATTCAACTCAGTGGTATTCATATAGTTCAGAAGTAGATATTGCCTTCCCGTCTCAACCTAAATTTAAGACAAATCAATTAATCCCGTAGAAATTTTGAAGCATTACGATTAAAACTGTATGTACAGAGGTTTAATACTCCTCCTAATTTTGATAACAAAAACATAAAATAAGGAAAAACAAAAAGTAAAGGTTTAACATCAATACTAAAAAATAAAATAAAAAATACATTTATTAAGAAAATACATTGCATTAAAATTTTATATACATAGATTTAATAATCCTCGTACTCAGAATAATTCTAACAATAAAAATAGAAAAAATAAAGACAAAGAGTAGAGGATTTTTGTGTTTTGTGTTGTGTACTTTCTTCACTCTCTCTTCTTGTTTGATGTGTTAAAGTTTTATTAATATGAAGAGTTATGAACGTTTTTTTTAACTTTAATCGTGTACAAACAAAACTCGTCTTCATAATAATAAAATTATAATCCCGTCAAATAAAACTAAATTATTAATTTATTTTTTAAATTGAATAGTTATAAATTATGATTTATTCTTTAAAAATCATAATTATTTCTTATTGAATTTAAATTAATTACCGTTTTCTTTCTCTTCTCTTTATTTATCTTTAAACCTTTGGATTTTATCATATTCTTGAGTTGCTTGTTCTATTTGAAATTTTATCCAATTTTTACTTATTTTTCTCTCACTTCACTAGTAAATAAAAAATAACCAAATTATAGTATTTTATTCATAAATAATTAAAACAAATAATTAAATTAGTTTAAAAAATAACGTAAAATCAAAGATTTATATCATTTGATCACCAATTCTTGCACATGGCAGGTCTCTCTGGGCCTTAAGGTTAGTTGCAAACTCATACCTACATGTAATTTTTTTTTATTTCATATTTTTTATACTAAATTTATCTCATTTGTTTTCAAACCATGTATAACATGTGCAACACGACCAAGGTATGATTGTCGATCATCAATTAAACATATTTGACTATTTAAACTTAAAGAACGCTCAAATACGATAAAGATGCATAGGTTCAGTTATCGAGAGCCACCAGATCCACTTAAAAAGTTTTATGTCTGGGGAATCCTATCGATACTAGGATTCACCGATTATTCTTCTAATTTTTGTCATGTATGTCCAATGACTTCTTGTCAAGTGTCGTTTTACTTTCTGACAGCCTCTTCAAGGATTATACGTATGCCTTTTATAATCTTCAAGCTGATTATATTGACCTGTTATTATCTTGTGGGTGGAAAGGCGCTAAGAAGTTTTATTGTATTACCCCGAATACAAAGAATGTAGTTATCTTAGCATTTTAAGATTATAATCCATTATTTTTGTGCCCTACATAATTTTTTACGACGGAGTCTCATGGTTGTAACTTCATACTTTGCATCGCTGTTATAATTATGAATTCTAAACTGCATGACATGATGCATTGTCTCTCTAGAATATCATATTAGTTGGACTCTCGTTACACTCCTTAGGTGAGTTTTCAGTTTCAATAACCAAGTCATCAAAATGATTTGGCCTTTTAGCCACATTAACAATATACTCTAAGGAATTTCGTTCTTCAATAATAGAAGAATCCATATTCCATTATTCAATAATATACGAAGCCTTCAAATTTTTAAGATACACAAATGCAACCTTTTATTCGACTAGTTGATTGGTATTTACAACACCTACCTTTATAAATCTTGAGCTTTTTTACAGTGTAGAATGTCTTGTACAGCATTATATTATGTTCCTTACTCAAAATCAACTCTAGCATTCTGAGCATTTGCACATGTAGCTCCTCTTTCCCTCATAACTTTGATGGTGATTTTTGGATTTAGCTCATCTAAGAAGGCTTTCCTTTTTCCTTAATATATAGAAACTTGACCTACGGGTTAAGAACCATATTCAACAATCACAACCCAAGCTGTAGAGGCTGGATGAATACCACCAATCATGGTCATATTCTCATTCGCATATATCAACTATTATTCGATAATATCAAACTTGACTTCACCCTTCTTACTTTGGATTGGTAGACCTGCACTCATAAATATATGATAAAAACCCTTATCAATAACATTTTATACCACATTCTCTTTAGGAGAAATAATTTTTGCTTCGGTCTCAGGCAGAGTTGTCGTTTCATATTCATAATTATGCCTCCTTTTTTGCATCTATTTCACAAAAATGTACCGACCAAACCCTCCACAATATGGATTTTCAGCCTTACAGTTTCAGTAAAAGAAAGAACTACTTATTTCTCATATATAACCTTGACTTTCAACTCAACGTCTTTACTTTTGGTTTTAACATTATTTGAGCCTCCATACCTAGTAAAACAAATTGGCCTACTTGACAGGGGATCTGTCCTTATCTCTACCTTCAAACTAGCCCCTCTTGTTTCTCTTATCAACTCTATTATATGTAACTTCCATCTTGGTACCTTTAGATAGATCATTGTTTAGCACCACAAACTTAACTGTAGCTTTCCCGCTTTGAGATTGCATGACTAAAACCTTCCTTCCTTAACTACCATCTTCTTTTTTACTTTTGAAGATAACAAAGGCTTTGGAAGTCCTTTTTATAAATATTTTATTCCTCACTACGTTTTGGTCATGTATGAAATCTATACACTTAAAATCCCTCATTGGTAGAAATATACCTCACATGTCACTAGCAACAAAATTTGTCCGAGACAAGAAATTATATGTATAGATAACGTAATGTCCAGACTCCCTCACCATCCTAGTATAATGAGCTTCAACATCTAGACCATTTTCTAAGAGTGCATCATTTGTGATGGTTGAAACAAATAAAAAAACTAGTTAAAATAAAAATCATGTCTAAGTAACAAACTCATAGTTCGACTTGTTTTTTTAATTATAAGCAGAATCACTTCTTTTATTTTATCTGAGTCTCCTACTTACGTAATATATATACAAAATATTTCTTTTAAATTTTATTAAAATCTAGAAGATCTTCAAGAATCTTAGCCTTCTAGTTCATCATAAATTAGAAGTATGGATCGGGACTTCGCCTAGAAATGGAATTCGTACCCAAGAATATCATAATACTAAATTACTGGTACATATTCTTAGACAAAATTATAGTTATCAACAGTATTCTCAGGGAATTCAACACAAACTAGTTGTGGCATATTTAGGTGTTCTCAAATAATCTCAGTAAGTCTCAGCTCAAAACAAATTGAAGACCCATCTCGAGGATAGACGTGAAGAACACAACTTCATCAATATATGCATGTAATAAAGTTTCACCCACTACTATGAACCAAACTTTTATGTTTGTTGGTACTCCCTAATCCTCCAACCTTCGGCTCTAGTCAGCCATATAGATGTACTTATAACTAATGGGTGGGGCAATGCATACCCAAATATGGTATAAGTTTACCCAAAAACGTTGTTGACTTTACTTTTACTTTTTTGGATGAAAATACCCTCGAACTTCTATTTAATTATAGAATTTTCATTAAATAAAAAATATTAAGTATATCATAAATAAACTCAAATCATAAAACACTTTACTTGGTTAACTTGACAAAAAATACACTACCATTTACTAGATCAAACTCCATAATGGTATATTGTTTTAAGAATCTTCCCAATCAACTTGAACGTTCAAACTACTCTCAAGAACATTCAAACCCACTTTGAAGAAAAATACAAAATCGATCATGATTGAGTCGGAATTATGGATTAACATTGAGAAGTTGATATCATCAGAGGTGAGGGATGAGCATATATCGTCAGAAAATAAAGTTGAGTCGCCGGATAAGGAGGTTAAATCGTCATAAAAGGAAACATAAAATTTGTTTGGTCCCTGGTTACAATTGCACCATCAGTTTTAACCCTTGGAACTGATGGCGCATAGGATTTTTCATACCGGTTATAGGCATATGCACCACCGGTTCTAGTGCCTTGCACAAGTGGTATTGGTGGTGCATGACCACTAGTTTTGTGGTCATGCACCACCAGTTCAGAGCCTCTGAATCGGTAGTGCATGGCCACAAAATAATATTGCATTATTGGCCCTCTATTTTAACATATTAAATCTATATTTTTCTTCTCCCAACTACGAGTTGTGTCTTGATGTTGTTAATTAGGGAACAGATGTTGCACATGAATCCGAGGAAGCTTTCGGTACCGACTACACTCATGTACTTTTTCACGACCGAGTATTATACACAAAACACATTTATTAAGTGAGTAAAGAAGACTAGAAAATATAACGGTCTCGTTATCAACCTAAGGCACAACGATGGAGTAGATATTATGAAAACATCCACAAATATTTTTTCAGTGCGAGAGGTCAGAAAAGTATTATAACGCGGTAAAAATTCAAATCAGCAATCAATCGTCTAATTCGATACCAAAACATAAACACAAATGAAATCATAGATCAGCCTAGGTACCTCAAATATGTGTTTGTCGTTGTAAGTATCGATGGTAACGGTCAAGCACTCCTTGTGAACTAAGTGCTGATGCTAGTATAGCCACACACTCTCACGCCAAGTGTATCAAACCAGATCTCCCTTCTTATATCCAGGTCTAAGTACAAATGGGGGTTTGGGTTTATCTTGAACCCGTCCGAACTGGCGTATGACTCGATCAGGCATGTATTCTATATTGCTCATCATCCGCAATGGATAAGCAATGTTGCGGATCTCCTCAATGGTGAACTGAACCCTAGTGCACTCATATGACTCAAACACGACCTGTAAATAACATAATAAAGCATTTAATAACAAATAATACGACTAAGTAATAGATAGTACTAATAAATATGGTTACTTACGTCTGCCTCATTTTGATCCAAAAGAATCGAACGCATCATCGATTTTTGGCAGACGTTAATTCTGACAATCCTCTTAGGTAGCCACCTCACAATCCTCGGATGCCTCGTTACGTATCCTGGGATCTCTGAGGCTATGAATATGGGTAACTGATCATATATCCAGTAGTCTAGCATGGCAGCGAATTCGTAAAGGTTATGCTTGAGTGCTTTTGAAGCATCGCCCAAACCACGAAATAAATAGGTCAATGCATTGGTCCCCCATGTGATGTCTCATAAACCTGATTCCACGTTCGCCAACTCGTAAAGGTAATCAACGTAGACACTATTCTGATTAGTGTCCGCGAATATGGTGCAACCAAATAAGAACATTAGGTATGCTTGTGATACCTTGTGGACGGTGTCATCGTCAGTTTGCTTAAGGTAGTGTCCCTTCGTAACGTCTCTCTCATATATTTAATCTTGAATCCAATGCCTCACATGGACTCTAACTCTACGTGGACCTTCGCGACACTCAATCCTAACATACTCGCGTAATAACTACAAGTCTTCTACCATGGAGCCGTAACCTTGTCCAAAGTCCTATATACTACTGGGAGACCTATAATGCAGCTAATAGTATCAAGAGTGATGGTCATCTCCCCGAAGCTGAAGTGGAACATGTTGGTCTCCTGATGGAAACGCTTGACGAATACCTCATTCAGTATATAATGCGTGAAGTACTAAAGCAAGTGAGTAATAAAAGGTCCGAAAGGAGTACGAGTTAAGTGGCGATGCACCTGTGGCTGAGTGCTCTAGTCTCACATACGTAACACGTTATAAAGTGCTTGTATGCCTAAAGAAGTACGACCCTGCAAATAAAATAGTAAGTAAGAAAACATAAAAAGTAAAACTTGACTACCAAAAGCATATAATAAGTTGATACGGACAGTTTGTCCGGTGAAGAGCGGAACTCCTCGTGATCCTTGTAGTCGGGAAAGAGGGATATCTTGTTGCATTTCAGAAATGCAAACAACTGCTCTGCTCCTCATTGTGTATGACATCAACCTCATCTGCGTCCAAGAAATCCGGCTTGGGGTCACCAGTAGCATCCATCATATCGCTAACTGATCGTGGTTGTTTTTATGTATGCGTTGGGGGTTGTAAACGAGTAGCTGACGGTGGTGGTGATACAACAAATGATCAGTGGAATGTAGGTGATCACACTCGTGGTGTATCACGCAGTGATGAGCCCCTAGCAGTCATGTCTACTATTTTTTCAATAGTTTTTGTTTTCTCAGGCTTTTGTGGATGCGACGCCATGACTACTCACTGTGATCTTTATCTGTCTCGTCCTCCCTCGAGCATTCTTTTTCGGTCTCTTCTGCCTAGATGATCGTCTATGTTTGTTTTTCGCGGATTATCTCGTCTTCCACATCCTTAACGACCTTTATATTTTTTCTCGAATGACATACTCTTGGTCGAGGACAAGCTTCAACTTGTGTACCATGAGGTCGTGGATCGACATACTTGATACTAAAATAAAAAAAACATTAAAAATCAAATTAGTCGCATAATATATATATATATATATATATAATCTTAAACTAATTTTTAAAAAATATATATAATTTTTTTTAAAATTAACTATAAACATCATACAATAGATAGAAAAACATTAGATATTTTTTGAATTAACATAAGACTTAAAAACAAAAAATTAAGATTTCTTTTATAAAAAATGTTTTTGGTTGTGCAGAACCCCTACACCCATCAATGTAGATATAGCATATCATCGGTATACAAGACCTGCACCAATGCGGTGCCTAGCACACCCCACCAGTGTCGACCATTTTCTGGTCGAATCTGGGCTGAAAATAGCCTTCAAATACCATAAACTTAGAATTGTTTCTATCTAATTCAACGATAACCTTAATTTCGATACTAACCCTAAATCTAATGTATGGTTCTCACTAAAAATCTTAATAAAATCACAAACATTAATCCTAAACAACCTGAAATCCATAAAAGAATAAGAAATTAAATCTAAAATACTTACTTCGGTGGTGGCCACGAGGGGGTTCTTTATTCTTTTTTACCATGACAGAAGAGGAAGAGAAGAAAGAAGAGTTTCCGGAGTTTATTTTTTCGAAAAACTTAGAGAGAAATTAGAGATTTTAGAGAGAAGAAGAGATATGGTAGAGAGAAGTGAGGGAGTGTTAAACAAAAAATGAGGTGGAGGGGAATTAGTAAA
Source organism: Limnanthes douglasii subsp. nivea (assembly GCA_036936605.1). Classification (NCBI taxonomy): domain Eukaryota; kingdom Viridiplantae; phylum Streptophyta; class Magnoliopsida; order Brassicales; family Limnanthaceae; genus Limnanthes; species Limnanthes douglasii. The sequence continues at coordinate 171,041,215 of JAUPFV010000003.1, forward strand.
AATAAAATTATAAATTTTTAAAAATATATTTTTGTCTAAAATTTGGGTCGACCTATAGCAATAGTGGATAAACTCAAAACTGGGTAAACTTATACCAGTTTTTGATATGTATAGCTTGACCCATAATTAATATAAGTCACATTTTGAGTTTTGTTACGACTTAATAAATTATGAACATACCTCATCATGACTGGATGACTCGCTTCTGCCAGAATAGGACTCCTAAGTGTATACGCAGCAGTGTATTTTCCAACCAAATATGTGCATCAAACCCCTGGAGCAGAGCATATTTGGTTGACGTGTAATCCCAAAGATGAAATGGGGTTCAAAAGATGAACCCCATTTCATTTTTTCTTAGACCAACTGCAGCATGTCATGTGGCACGTTGCAGGTTTACCTTTTTTGTTTAAAAAGTATTTTTAGAAAAATTGGTTGGTTAAAAAATATAAAATTTATACAATTATTTTTTATTTTTCGACATCTACGAATATAGATTTGGTTTGTTTGATTTGGACACCATTTTTTTGAGTTTTTTATTTATTTAGTATTTTTAAAACAATTTTCAGAATGTTTTAATGAGTTTTAAAAAAATAAAATTATACCATGATTTATAAATTTTTGAGATCTATAAATAGAAACTTGGACTGTTTGATTTGGATACCCAAATTTTTAGAGTTTTTTTTATTAAGTTTTTTGAAACAATTTTTCGAATATTTTAGTAAGTTAAAAAAAATAGAAAATATATATCAAGATTTATAATTTTTTGACATCTATAAATAGAGACTTGGTTTGTTTGATTTGGACACCGAAATTTTTTGAGTTTTTTTATTAAGTTTTTTCAAAACCATTTTTGGAAGAGTTAAGTAAGTAACAAAAATAAATAAATTATACCATGATTTATAATTTTTTGAGATCTATAAATAGAAGTTTTGTTTGTTTGATTTGGAAATGAGATGAATTTTATTTTTATATTTTAAATTTAAATAAACTATATATTATGTATTATTTTATTAATTATTTTAATTTTATAATTTATATTTATAAAGGAAATATATTATGTTAATTTATGAAAATTATTTATTTTAATATATATAACTTTAATGTTAATATATATTAAATAATAAGTAAGATAAATAAAAATATATGGTAGGATTTTATATGGTAGATTGTTGTGGAAGAGAGAGAAATATAATAGGATATGCTGAAATATGAAATATGCTGCGTGGAGTGGGAATTTTTGCAGAATTATTTGGAAATTATTTGACGTGGCGGTGATGTGGCGTGCTTTTGGGTTTCAAATTTATAGTTAAGATGACAACAATCCTTCATGTACTACTATGTCCTCCAACACTTCATCCTATCTAACTTATTTCCTTCTTGTAATGTCGACACAATTCATTATTTTCTGATTGATTGGGCGATGGAGACCCGAATGGTGCATTTATGATTTGGATTCTGATTGGCAGAATATTCACCATCATAGTCAATTTTGGACCGTAGGCTTTGCTTTTTAATCATTTTCAAACTTAACCAAGTAATATGGGATTGGCTTCTCGACACAAGATTACAATGTTGGAATAAAGTTTCTAATTTTACTGAATTGACAATACAAACAACATTGCAATTGCAATGTTAGGAATGAAGTTTCTAATTTTACTGAATTGACAATACAAATAACGAACCTGCATTTCAGCTTCATAGAATATCAAGGGAGAAAAAAGTCAAATACAAAGGTGATAGTGGAACAAGATGCGTATAGTAATCTGTAATAAAATCCTAACTTTTAAAATTATTTAAAACTAAAGGTTAAGATCGATTCGCGGAGTAAATGTCTGAATTCAGACATGTAGAAAGCTCCAAAATAAGATAGTGTTATATAGATAACACTCATCTCTAATCTACACCGATAATGAAAGCAGTTAAAGTACAAATAGTATTAGTATGGCTTTTTTGGTAGTCAAGTTTGACATGAGTACAGCACAATAATTACACAATATTAGGTATTACAAGTCTGTAGTAGTATTTTTTACAAGGTTTGTTAAAGGTTGGGGATCTCTTCTTCTTCAGGAAAGATCTTTTTGAAGTTGAAGTAATCAGCATCCTTCAAGTCTGTTAAACTTTTTGATCATGTGCAATGCTTGTAGCTTCCTGGTGTTTGATTTCTACCTAATTTTGTGTTATTTCTTTTTAGAATTTTGTTGCTTTGAGTTGAAGAATGGATGAATATCCAGTTGTTTATCAAAGTACATATTCTCAAATTGTTTATTAACACAACCGAAATAAAACCTATGAAATCAAGCTTTCTAGTACTCAACACAAGAATAACCATATATCTATACAGTTTGAAGATCCAATCTATGATGACTTATTGAAGGATACATCATACACGTTGATAGGCAAATTTTCTAAAGGTCTGCCCAATAAATCTGTTCTTGACAAATTCTTTGAAGCAAGGAAATTCAATGGTGACTTCACATATACTAATTGGGATTCAAGACATTTATTTCTTGAATTTTCACTTAAAGAAGATATAAGTAAAATATGGTCTTGTGGAGTATGGACAATTGGTGAATACTCCATGAGAGTTTTGAAACGGTTTCCCTCATTCAATATTAAGCAGGAATGTCCTTTGGTTCCTATATGGACTCGAACGGAAAATTTACCTGAACAGTTGTACAATGAAGGAATCATCAACTCCATTGCATCTTCAATTGGTACTCCTCTCAAGATCTAGATACCTCCCAAAAATAAGGCCATGTACATGCGTGCTACGCATGGGTGGAAATTGGCATATCCAAGAAGCTTCAGAATCATGTATGGTTGGGTTTTGGCAATAACAAGGGCGTTTGGATCACTTTAAGTTATATGGATGTAACAACATATTGTGACTCTTGTTTTCATGTGGGGCATGACCCTTCTACCTACAAAAGAATATTAATCAATAGTGTTAAGATCAGTAAAACAACACAAATACCTCCTTCAAATCCTGAACATCCTTCATATTCTGACTTTGAGCAACTCAAAGAAGCACCAACTGAATATGTGGAAGTTCTCTTGAGTGGGAAATAACCTACAAAAGGAGTACAACTGATGAAAATAAATTGAAACCAGAAGAAAATCAAGAGTCTACTAATACAAATGATGAAAATCAGAACAAAATACCTGAAGTGAACCAGAAATTTAAAATCACAAGTGTATTGTTGAAAATCAAGACAATATAGCTAAATTGAATAAAATGGGAGAAACTACTAATATAACTACTGAAAACCAAGATAAATTACCTCAAATGAATCAAGATTCTGCAATTAGAAGAAATTCTGCTAAACTAATGCATGAGGAATCAAGTTTGAACAATGGGTGTGATGATACTAACCACCATGATGAGGACATAATTGATGTTATCAAATCTCTTGATGGAATTATGGAGTTTCCTCAACTATCTGATTAAAGCACTCTTCTGGCTGTTAAACTAGCTCCATCAAAGGATAACACTGGGAGCCTTCCACCATCTCCTGCTCGTAGACTAAAAAAAGTTGATCCTAGTTTTCAGAAAATCCTAGATAAAAAACTTAAGAAAACAAGAAAAAGTAAAAAAAAAAAACCTTTTGTTATAAAATCTCTTCAATTTAAAGAGATAAAGAGATCCTCTCCTCTCTCAATATCCTTGAATGATAAAGCTTTTAAGCTGGAACATTAGGGGAGTTGGCAATCAATCTTTTGTAAGAATACTAAAATTCATTATCAGGAAAGAAGGTATACACGTTTTTTTACATGAGCCTATGATAAGTTGTGACCATATTAATACTCTATCTACTAAACTTAATCTTACTAACTCATTTACTAATGTTTCTAATAAAATTTGGGTGTTTTGGCATGAGGAGCTGGAGATTAAAATCCTGGAGGACAGAATCCTAATATTGTCATATAAAAGTTACGCATTCTCTCCTAATTAAAGTATTTTACATCACTTGTATTTATGCTAAATGTTAAAGAAGTAGTCGAATGGAACTGTGGAATGATATCAGATCGTTTGAGACTACTGTTAAAGAATGGCTACTCCTAGGTGATTTCAACACTATCTTATTTCCCTCATAACAATTTGGTTGTTCTAATTTCTGTCAACGTTATGCAAATGACTTCCTATACATGATAGAACACTGTCACCTAAAGAACGCTGGGTATGTGGGTACCAGATTTACGTGGACTAACAAAACAAGGTTGAGAAGACTTGATAGGGTTTTATTTAATCTAGACAGGTTTGAATCATTTTTTGTTACTAAAGTATCTCACCTAACTCGTATGTGTTCAAACCATACCCCCACTATATATCACAATAATTAAATATTGTAAGAAACAAAGTAGTTCTTTCAAGTTTCTTAATGTTTGGATTGTGGATAAGGACTTCTTGGGCTTTGTTGAAGCTAACTGGTCTATCCAAATGATGGGATATCCTTTATATGTCTTCTGAAATAAGTTAAAGAGGTTGAAAGCAGCTTTAAAGACATGGAACAAGGAGCAATTTGGAAACTTGTTTTATAAAATTAAACATGTAGAAGACAACTTACAGATTTGTGAAGACAATTTCAGAAGATCTGGTAGCACTCTAGATAAAATTAGCCTCTCCAAAGCTACTGGTGATCATTTTCTTGCCCTTTCCATGGAAGAGGAATACTGGAGGCAAAAGACACATGAAAGCTGGTTAATGGATGATGAGAGGAACACTAAACTATACCATAATTATGTAATGAAGAAAAGAAGGCAAAGAACAATTAAAGGCATCAAGATCAACAACATATGGAGGGCAGATGATGATGTTATTAACTCATGTGCTATAGACTACTTCTCAGAAATGCTTTCTACTCCATCTTACTCTAATAAACATGCTGAAACTAAAAGCTTGAGTAACAATATTTTTAAAATCATTCATAATCTAGTTGATGAGTCTTATAATAAAATGATACTAGAGGAGCCTACTGAATCAAAATTTTGGACTACTATTCAGAGTTTGAATCCTACTGGAGCAGCTGGGACTGATGGATTTAACAACTATTTTTACACTACTTGTTGGCATATTATAAAGGCTGACTTTTGTAATGCAATTAAATATTTCATCCTAGGGTAGGTTATTCCTAAAGGGATTCTGGCCACTGGCATTTGTCTTATACCTAAGATTGTGAATCCTTCTAGTTGGACTCAATACAGACCCATTAGCTTATGCACCCTAACTAATAGCATAATGTCTAAATTAGTTAATAACAGACTCTCTATAATTTTACCTAAACTTATATCTGAAGTTTAGGGAGCCAATGTGCAAGGAAGATCAATCCATGATAGTGTACTTATTGCTAAAGATTTAATCCATGATATAGGCAGGAAAACTAAAGTTGGAAATGTGGTAGTTAAACAGGGCACGTTTAAAGCATTTGATAACTTAGCTCACAACTTTGTTATAAGGGTTCTCAAAGGATTTGGTTTCAATTATCATGTCACTAAACTAATTAGTAACATTATTAGATAGTTAATATATCCTTACGTATAAATGGTAAATCTGTTGGATATTTCAAAGTTAATAGAGGTGTTAGACAAGGTGATCCCTTCTCTCCAAGCCTCTATATATTAGCTGAAGAATTCATAATTAGATGGATATATTATCTTTTTAATCTAATAAAAACTGAAATACTTAAGTATATGATATATGAATATAACTATATTAGCATTTGTTGATGATGTGTTAGTTTTCACTAATGGCTCACATGTTTCCCTTGAGAAGCTTGCCCAGTTCTTGCAGGTCTACCAAGACATTTCTGGTCAATAAATAAACAAAAGAAATACTAAGATTATAACAGCATCAAGCATGCCTATTGATAGAAAAAATTGTTTTACTATCCAAACAAGCTACAATAGTACTCTACTTCCTACTACATACTTGGGGGTAACTCTTAGTTCCCATAACAAGTCTTCTAACTTTACTCCTTTCTTGGAAAATATCAAGAACAAAATCTCTAATTGGGAAGAAAAGATGTATCTTTTGGTGGGCGTCTCACTTTGGTGAAATCAGTTCTTATGTCAATCTCTATCTACTGGTTGCAGAACTGCTGGCTCCCCTCATCAATCATATTAAAATTGAAAGATTGATGAATAGATTCTTGTGGGGATCCAGCAGTGAAGTTAATAAAACCCACTGGTCTACATGGCCCTCTATTTGTAAGTCTTTTAAGAGGGGGCCTAAATGTTAACAACCTAATGAATATTCAGAAGGCATTCTCTTGTAAACTATGGCTAAGATTTAGAGAAAATATTTCTCTATGAGAAAAACTCCTACATAATATCTATTGTTCAGATAAGCACCCTTTACAGGTGGACTGCAAATATGGAGCGCAAACTTGGAAGAGGCTGGTAAGAATAAGGGAGTTTGCTGAATCTCATATAAAATAGAATATGGGTTGTGGTAATATGGATATATGGTTGGATAGTTGGTTTGGTAGGCTCCCTCTTATAAAGCTTAATCATAATTATAACAATAACTGGTTTAAGGGTAAGAAGATAAGGTCTCTGTGGGAGGTTAATAGTTGGAATATGAATGAGCTTAAGAAAATTCTACGTGACTATAATATGAACTTAGTCACTAAACTTAAAATTAATAACTTAACTAATAATACTATATTATGGACATTAGCTAAAGACGGTATCTTTAATATTAAATATATTTTCAAAGCTCTAAATATTTCTTACAATAGCTCTACCCTATTCGGTAATCTCTGGAACCAAATTTCTCCAAGGAAGTGTTCGTTCCTGGCCTGGAGACTCATCCTTAATAAAAATTTCTACTGAATATGTTCTCCAAACTAAGCATATTACTCACATCTAAAAGCTAATTTTTTCCTAATTACGAATCTAAAAATCATCTATTTATCTACTCTTCTTTTACGTGGGACATTTGGTCTTATTTTGCATGAGTGTTAAGGGTGTACAATCAAAGGTTTATGACTGTCAAGCATATGTTCTTAACATGGTTTTTTTCTTCTGATAACAAAACTCACGTCAAAATAATTTTACCTACCCTAATTAGCTGGATCATTTGGCAACAAAGAAACAAAAGGAAAATGAGTTATGTTCAAACTACTTCAAGTGCAGCTATCAAACACATTACTAATATGCTGATAAATCTAGACTACTCTAATATGCTAAAAGATAAACATTGGAAACACTGTGATGATGCTGCCATTACTTTTGGCTGCACCAACCACTTACGTATCAAGAAAAAAAATTCTTACCTTACTTAGACTCATCCAGAGCCTGGTCGTTACAAACTCAGCTCTGATGCCAGTTGCTCTACTTTAGGGGAAGCGAGTGACGGCGTCATCATTAGAGACCGCAAGGGTAATTTTGTTCTGGGATATGAAAATAATTATGGAATGTTAACCCCACTTTAGGTTGAAGCTCGAGAAATCCATGACGGATACGATAATTAGAGAGAAAATCGAGCAACTGATTGCTTGCTTGATAGACTCAAAGATGTAAGATGAAATTTGATTACAAGGATTTTAAAGCACCAACAATGCTGGATACGATAATGTTCCTGGAAAGCTTAAACATAGGTTATATACGAATAGATGACTAACTTACACTTTGTTTCAGGATTGAGAATTATGGATTTGGTCACTGCACCAGAAGATACTTCAAGAGATGCATGTTCCTCTTTCAATGGAAACCTCCAGAAATTGATTGCTTCAATAAGAACTCTCATTCAAGGAAGGAGACGCTTTGATGATGAGTTGTATTGCTACTTCAACGGATGATGTCAATGAAGACTTCCAGGATGTTGGCTTCAATTGGATTTTAGAATCAACATTTCAGGTATTGAAAGGAGAGAGATCGTGATGGTGATTGGTTTACTGATGATTCTTTTACCGATCGAAGTAGAAATTGAAGGTTTAGAAAACGAATTCCTCACAAGACTGATTAGAGTTTATTCAATTTGAGATTGTTCCCTATTTAGGTCGAATCGTTCTACTATACAAATCTAAGGATTAACTTTAGTCCTCAACTTTGTATTCCTTTCAATTAGATCCTAATAAAATCTTTTAGCTTTAAAAAAAGCTCCAAAATAAGAAAACAAACAGTTCGAACATGTGAAGTCCAATTCGGTGCCTAGATTTATGTTATGTGTCATTACATCAATAAATTCCTAACGATAAATTTATTTTGATTGTAATTAACCCTTCAATTTAAACAATGAATTTAGTTACACCCATATACCATTTCAAAAGTAAAATATATTCGAGTATCTTATATTTTTGCAGGTACTAACATTTGCCAAATAATAATCGATACATAGATAACTTTAATTATTCTAATTTTAAAAGATACAATAACTTAGCTAGCCGAATCTCAGTCTTATGTTAAATTATTTATCTAAAGTTTCGACCATGGTGGTTTAGTAATATCTTCATCATTCAATATAAATGGGGGTTACTTTATTATACATAGATACAATCTAAAATAGTCTGAAATTAATTTAAGTTTTAGTCATATATTTCAACGACTCTAGAAACATGTTACCAATTAGTTGTAAAAAATTATCTTTATCAAAATAGAGATTTTTCCTCAACGAATATTTTGTTCGGCGAAAGGGTTTATATCAAGACAATAACAGGGTTAACATGAAGTAATCTGAAGGATTAAATCTGTGATTGGTCCTTTGATTATGAAGATTTATTTTATATCTTCAGTTGACTTCAAAACACTCGGTGACGGTCCTCTGACTATGATGGATTCTTCCATATAGTCTTTTGACTTTAAAATTTCCATAGAGCGTTATTCGACTGTGAAAAATGTGTCTGGTGAGTGTCTTTTGACTTTAAAATTTTTGATAAAGTTAGTCCTTGAATTTAAAGTACTATATAAAATAAATCCTGATAGTCGAAGGATCTTTACCAAACATTTTGAATTCAAAATACTATATAAAATAAATTGTCATAGTCAAAAGGCCACAAGATTTAAGCTAAATTCAGAGGCGTTTTTGAGGGTTTTTTTTGCTAGAGTATGTTGAGTCTGTCAAAAGGTCACACCAACATATCTCTTACATCTTGCAAATTCATTCAAAAATAAGTTGTAGTACATTTCGACATCCAACTGAAAACCAGGAAAAGTCGGCTCTGGACACCATTAACATGAACCATATTTGATAATCTTGGAAAAAAAAGATATCAAACATCCTGATACTCATAAGTTTTTAGAAGTTATTCACCTTGTAATTCAAGGGTATCATGCAAGAAATTTCGATAAACAACTCAGAAAGAAAGGTTTAGTGGCCAAATAGTCTGGTCGTTATGGTTAATAGGATCATGTTTGGCTCCATACATGTTGGCTTGTGTTAGAATTAATATATATATATATATATATATAGATATTTTCCACTACCTCATTAGATTATTACTATATATATATATATATTATGAATTAAGATTTTTGAAAGATATATAATTATAACGATAAAACTATAATCGTCTTTTATTCCTCGGTCTTCATATAAAGTATTGATTAATACTTGTTGAATTTGATTGGAGAAGGGTAGATCTTCTCATGTTTAGCTTTTATCATGTTTGATTTGGTATTATGTTTTAGTCATGTTTGATTTGATATACTACTTTGATCTTATTTGATTTGGTATTATGTTTTGAGCATGTTAGATTTGGTATTTTATTTTAATCTTGTTTGATTTGGTATTGTGCTCTGAACATGTTTGATTTGGTATTTTTCTTTGATCGTGTTAGATTTGGTATTCTGTACAGATCATATTTGATTTGATATTTTTCTTTGATCTTGTTTTAATATTTGAGTATGTTCGAGACTATCTGTGGTTCGTATGTTATGCTCAATTTAAATATATTATTATATTATAGCTTACAATTTGCATGGATAATATGACTCTCTGCAATCTATTAGTACCCAACAAATGAGAAGAAATTTACCTATTAGAGTTATCATGAAGAACATTATTCATGGCAAACACATGTGAAGGTATTCCTCACGAACAAAACTTTCATCTATTAATAAAACCAATAGTTATATATATGTTTAAGATAATATGGAGAGATTGTAATCCGATTTTTCTAAAAAATCTGATATTCTTACTTTATAATATAATAATATGGGTATTCTTGATTTTTATTTTGTAATATCTTATTTGTGACAATATTTACAGAATTTAATGTGTTTATAACCTATGATTTTAGGAGGGAAGAAACAAAATTGGTGTCCTTCTTTATAGCTCTAGTGTTTTTATAAACATGGGTAGGTTTTTCTACGACTAGGTTTGTTTATCTTCAAATAATAAAAAACCTTAAAAATACTAAAGAGGTAAATATAATAAATAATGTTCAAATAAAGGATTAATTATTCCAAATAAAATATTAATGCTTGTATTTATAGTGAATAAATCTCACTATACAAACAAAAATTACATGTAAATATAAATAAGAGACGTAACTATTCAGGTACCAAACGGATGAAAAACTACCACTTAAGTGTATGTCACAATATTTTAACCAATAAAATGTTTTTAAAATGAAATATTATATTTACCTAAATCTATATTATCTTTTAATTAATTTCCATCTTTTTTTCACCTTCTCTCTCGGAAACATATTTTTTTGCGACGGTTATAAAAACTATTCAAATAAAAATTTCAAATAAAATTTCTATAATCTAAAAATAAACTCTAAAAGTCCTCTTCATATTAGTACGAGTAGTGACCTCATTAATTAATTGAGAATAATAAAATAACAGTTTAGGACAACTACCAAATTAGAAGCGGCGTTTCACGAAAAAAAACCTTAAAACATCTTCATAAAAGGTTAAAGAACTTGAAATCTACTCTAATTCATGTTTAATTTAACAAAAAATAAATTAAAATATGAACAGGATTACTACTTTAAATAAAAATTCAAAAAAGATTACCTACTACTATATTAGGTATAGAATGATTAAACATCATAGATTTAAAAATGATTATTTAAATAATTATTTAGTTAAACAATAATAGATTTTACATTAATATAAGGTATTATATTTATTGTACTGGATATCGACGGACGGACGTGTATATATATATATATATATATATATATATATATATATATATATATATATATATATATATATATATATAATATAAGAGTTGGGATACATTAGTAATTAACATATTTGTATAATGTTTAATGTAAACTTTGACAAATTATATAAAAGTTTATTTGAATAATGATTTAGGCAAGACATGTCATATTATATAGAAATTTATAGAGAAGCATATTAAATTTAAGTCTTTGGTTTTAGTTTTTGTATTACATATATCATGACATATCTTATAGAAATATATAAAGGGAAGTTAGTTTTTTAATTAATGTAATGGGGTAATAATTTAGGTAAACCAGAACAGCCTATAAAGAAGTCTATAAAGAATCAAGTAAAATTTAAATAAAAAGTTTAAATACTTTATTAGGTAAACCATAACATGCTTTTTAAGAATATATACAGAGGCTAATAGATTTTTAGTTAATGTATAATGATTTAAAAAAATCGAAAACATATTACATAGTAGTCTACAAAAAAGTAGCACATATTTAATTTTATTATATTACATAATACATTAGATACAACAAAATATATTTTATAAAAAATCATATAGAAGCATGAAATATTTAAAAAATAATGTATTTCGGTAATGATTTAGGTAAATCGTTACAAACTATATAAAAGTATATATAACAAGAGGTAAGATTTAAGTTAATGTCATTACCTACTATATTAGGTATATCATGATAAATTTTATAGCAGTATATATATAAGATTTTTATTTGATGTATGTGGCTAATATTATTCTTTTTTTGGTATAAAAACAGTAAAATATATGAAAAAAATAAGGTTTACAAGTACTTAAGGGAATTCCCAAAAATTGGATGTATATAGTGATTAAATTTAACATTAAGGAACTACGTAAATTACAATTGAACAATTAAGTTTCCTATAGCTGGTAAGTTTATCTAAAGGTGGTCAAAGGATGCGTGGTTCCATATAATCTATGGCGAATATCATAGATGACTTTATACCCAACTGCCAAGTAGTTAGACTCGATGCTCTGGAAGATCCTGGTATTTATTTCCTTCCAACTATGGTATATTTCAATGCATAATGTGACTCTTCTATGGTGCCTAGACCCAATTGGGCTCGAGATCCATGATGTCGCGATGTTGATCCAGCCATGCCAAATAGATGCAATTGGGGGCATATTCAGATTTTGGGTAACATAATCATAAAGTTGTAAGGCATAACTGCAGCCTGTGAAGATGTGGTCCGCAGATTCTGGGATTATGCCACATAGTGCACAAAGAGTACGAGTGAGGTATCCTCAAATAAGGAGCTTATCTCTGGTGGTTAATTTTCCTTGGATGGTGAGCCAAGTGATGAAGGAGTGTCTTGGGATATTGAACGTATTCCATACTAGAGCAGCCCAGTTGACACTAGCAATGGGAGCTCGGATGGCATTGTATGTGCTGCTAATGGTAAAGCTACTCTTATTACTATTGGGGATCCAAATTAATTCATCTTCATCGTTGGAGGGAGGGAGGCCTTGGTTAATAACATTCATAATCTCGATTAAGTGTTGAATATGAATTTTACGCCCATGATGGGTGAAAATCGGACAATTCCAATCTCCATTGCTAATGGTGATTGAGATATTCCTTTTACCATGGGTGGTACCAAATGGAAGTGGACTCTTCATTTCTAATTTTGAATTTCTAAAGCGAGCTGAATATGAATCTAAGCTTGAGGATTTTCCTCCAGCTCCAGCTTAGAGAGGAGTTAATGGAAATGGTCCATATGTTGTTGACTTTGAGCCTTTCACTGATGATCTACTGAGACTAGATTGAAGCTGGATTTTTAGTTAGAATGGACCATAAGTTTTTTAGAGGGTTGCCCGATTCCAGATTTTTAGATCTAGGATCCCAAGGCCGCCCTTCTTTTTTTGGCATAGTAATTTTATCCCATACAACTTTAGCACGATAATCTTCATCTCTAGTCCTGACCATAAGAATATTCGGAAGAGCGTAGCAAGGTCTATAAGAACTCGAGCAGGGCGAATAAAAACTAAGGCCCATTAGACCTGACATGCAAAAATAACCGATTTGATCAGTTGGAGCCTCCCAACATAGAAAAGGTGTTTAGCGATCCAGGAGTTAATATATTTTGTGACGTTCTTGAATAGGGGTCTACAATCTTTGTAGGTGAGCCGGGAAGTGATAAAGGGCACCTATAAGATTTTTAATGGAAGAGTCTATTCAACGAAACCCAACTTTAATGTGATTTCACTCTTAACTGCAGATGAGGTGCCCGAGAAGAAGATATGGTTCTTATATGGTTTGAAATTGAGATCGGAGAGTCAGTCAAACTCATCCATGCCTTCTTTGATGAGATCAATTGAGGGGGTTTTGGCGCGAAAAAAGTTCATAAAGCCTCCTATGATTTTTTTCTTGTGACATTTCCAATGTTATTTAAATTATCTTTTGTTGGCCTTCTCTTTTATGATGTTGGATAAGACCGACATGAAAATAACAAACGGATAAGGGGAGATAGGGTCTCCTTGGCAGAGATTTTTCTTACTTTTGAATGAGGTTGTGCAGATTTCATTAATGCTAATAAAGTATGAGGGTGTGGAGATGCATTGGATGATCCAACCAATCATTTCGAGAGAAAATCCATGGCATAAAAGACATCGAGCAGTAGTCTGCATATAATATTATCAAAAGATTTGATGAGATCCATCTTGAGGGTGCTTCTAGGACCTTATCTGTTCGTGTTGTAACTATGATGGAGATCCTGAGAAAATATTATGTTATCTATGAAGTTTCTGCCCAAAACAAAAGCGGTCTGAGTATAATCGATTAAGAATGAAAGTGATTTCTTGATTTTGTTGGCTAGAATTTTGGAAATCATTTTGTAGACAACATTGCAGCGGGCAATAGGAAAAAAATCCGCAGGGAGGAAAAGGAGTTCGAATTTGGAATAAGAGCTATTATAGTCTCATTCGAGATGGGATCCATTTTCTCATTCTTGAAAAAATGATGAATAGCCCTACAAAAATTATGGCTAATGGTAGACCAACTGTTTTTTGAAAAAGCATGCATTAAATTCGTTAGGGTCGGGGGATTTGTCGCTATCAATAGCAAATGACGCATTTTTAATTTTCATCATCGCTAATAGGCTTTATAATTGTAGATTGAACATCTACATACATCTTGGAAGTTATGAGGTTTTTAACTCTATCCAAACCAGGAAAATTTGGAAAACTATGGGAGCCAATCAAATTAGATAAATAATCATTGAAAACATTGAAAATCCTTTTAGGATGTGAAACAAGGTTCCCACAAAGGTCGTTTATGGTGATGATCTTGTTTCTAGCTCTCCTGAATCTTATACTATTGTGGAAGAATTTGGTGTTAGGATCTACAAGCTTTAACCAAGATTCCCTTGATTTAGGCTTGAGGGAAGATTCCTCAACTCTTCTGAGACAGATAAAGCTTTTGGAAGCCTGAATCACATTCTCAATGAGGCTGGGTTATTACGGTGGGAAACCAGTCTATGTTGGGCATAGTGAAGTTTGTTTTGAGCTTTATCCACCATATCACTTATGTTTCTATATGTCCTCTTATTCAGCTCAGAGACGGGAGCCTGAAGTCTGAGCAACTTGTTTCTTAGGATAGCAATAGGGTTACCCAAGAGAGGCAAGTTCTAATTGTTAGAAACAATGAAAAGGTAACTCGGGTGGAATTACCACATGTTAAAATACTTGAAATTATTAATAGTAAAGGCCACCATAGAGGTTAGGTGAAGGGAAATTGGGGTATGTTGTGAGGTGCAAGGGATGTGAAAGTGAGCATAGGAATTGGTGTAATTATCATCCCAAGGGTTGTTGACAAGAGCGCGGTCAATTTTAGAGTACATCGAGTTTTCAAATCACTTGTTGATCCATGTGAATTAAAACTTACAAGAATGGAAGTCATTGAGGCCGCTCTCATCGCAACACTTGTTTAAATCACAAATGAAGTTGGTCCATAGGTCTTTGCTTAGGTATCTATAGGCGTTATAGTCGCCCATAGAAACCCACAGAACTTTGTTTCTATTGTTTTCAAACTAGCTAGATCCCTCCAAAGAGGGTAACGCTCATATAGGTCATTGAACCCATAAATGGTCGTGAGGAAATAATGATTATTTCTAGAGATGTATATGATTTTTGAAGTCGATATACTGAGGAGATACGCTAAGGATTTTAATTTTGAAAACGCTAGGGTTCCAAGCTATCAAAACCCTTCAGTATGGGTGCGCATCGTGGTTGGTCTTATAATACCAGTACGGAAACATATATCTCTTGATACTATCAATATTTATTATACTATCTTTAGTCTCAAGTAAGCATATTAAAGTTATACTATTATATAACACATAATCCCGAACATCAATTTGTCTAATGGGGTAATTAAGGCCCGTCATTCCAAGTAGCGACACTCATGAATAAAATTTAGAAACAAAATAACAATAAAATAAATAAACATGGAATGAGCATGTTCCTAACATTGATATCAATAACAACGGCTCTAGAGAGCGATGAATACGAGGTTAGTTCAAACGTAGAAATATCATTTCCCATGGGGACAAGGTTAATTTCACAATATTTTGTGAATCTAATTGATATATTTCAAACATATTATTACTAATATACATAAATATTGTTCAAACATAAAGATTAATATATTTCAAACATAAATTATCTCTCATGGAAAAATAAAATTTCGTTAAAAGTACAAACATTTCAAATATTTTGTAGTATTAAATATTGTGATTGAATTTGTTAAAGATTGTTCATGTATTTGTTAAAGAATGTGACTATTTTACAATATTTTTTAAATTTAATTGATATATTTCAAATATATTATTACTAACATAAATATAGTATACAATATTGAAATATTCACAAGGAAGGCCATATAATTATCTTACCTGCTAAGTAAAAAAATAAGGAAGATCATAATATAACTTAACATGTTATACAAATCGTTAATTTGACCTAATATACATTATGTTAGTTTTAAAATATGTTAATTTGACATAACATAAAATATAAAGTGAACCATATTTAGGTGAACTTGACCTAATATATTAGTTTGATAATATACTAATTTACCGACCATATAAAATGTTAATTTGACTTATATAATGATTAACGTCCATAATTATTCACATTTAAAAATATAAAGTACAAAAAGAATATAAATATAAAATGAAAAGTAAGAAACAATTAGCATTTAAGTTATTCATACAGAATTCTAGTTTTAAAATTACAATCTTAATCTAAAAAAACTCAGACTGTAACATATCTAAGAACTCGGCTTAAGACGACGAATCATTAAACTTTAACTTTCTGGCATGTGGCTCTTTATAGAAGATTTCACTTCATCATAATTTTCATTGTTCTTTTTGTGTTTGCATGAATCCACTTCATCTTCGCTAGTTTCAGATTGGTGGGGGTTGTGAGACTTCATACCAGATCTCTCGGGTGAATGAAACGTATGAGCTTTGACTCTGCGGTATGAGGTTCATTGAAACGAATCTTGGATAATTTTATACTTAGCTGAGGTAATTCTACACTAATCCTAGGTAATTTCACACTGAGCATGCGTAACATCTTACTTTTCAACATTATTAAGTGCTTCAATTGCGTATAAAAAAAGTCATGTAAGTGAGGTCTTCTTTAGGGGAGGATGTTTCAAAGTAGGTTATATGTTGGGTCATTATGTTCTTCTAGTTAAAGAATGATTCATGTGTATGGCAAATTAGTAACTCATTTAACCTCAAACAAATGACAAAACATAAACTAAAAACAAAAAACTTACCAAAGGGCTCAACTCATTAGTCGCAATAGATATTGGTGATTTTAAAGTTTAGGGTTTGTGAGTTTAAATATTTTGGTAAAAAATTACCTTATGTAGTTAAGAAATGTTATTTATGGTATTAAATAAAAAAATTAAAGTAATAAATATCTAAATTCCAATTTAGAATGAAAACAACATAATGACCTCCCAAGTTAAAATCTATAACAATCATAAAAACAAAAATAATCTAGCGTGCTTTGGTTAGGAAAAAACAATAAAGATCACATAAAAATGAAATATATATTTTACCAATAAGAAAACAAAAAATATAAACTCAGATAAAAAGTCTATGTCATTTTAAACGACCAATTACATATTTTACCAATAAGATACTTAATAAAAAACTATAAGAAACATAATATTAAAATCTAGCTTGCCTTGATAATCATAAAACATGAAAGGTCATGAAAAAAATTAACCTGCCTTGACAATGGTAAAACAAAGTAGGTCACAAAAAAATGATATCAAATATAAAATCAACAAAAAATAATATCATAATAGGACTTGTCAAGTTGAAAACAATGCATAATGTATTGTTTTGACAGTATTAACAAATGATTTCAAATTATGAACATATATGAATTGAAACATAAGTATATTTATAAGGATCAAAGTTATATATACAAAATTCAAACGTAATTTAAAATTCAATTACAAAAAATATATTAAAATTCATAATATTAACTCTAAAAATACAAACAACAAAATATAAAGTTGAAACAAAATAACCAAAAATAAATAACAACAAAAACATATAAAAAATAAAAACAAAAAAATATCAATTCAAATCATTGTTTTAACATCATCTTGAGAGTCTTATTATTCAAACTCTTATTGATAGCGTGACAAAAATTAGAAGAAAGAAACAATAGATAAAACTAGAATCCTAGATTAGAGAGTAAAAGCACCTTAGAAAAATAATTTCTAAAATTTAAATAAATACAAGTTTGACGACAAAATAGGGTATAAGATGCTTTATATAGAAACCACCCAAAAATATGATCGAAAAAAGAGAAATTACATAAATGTCTTTAAATAAAATAAATATATAAAATAACAATTAAATATATAATTAACACATAAGTATAAAAAAATAGTTTTTGATGGCTTTCTCGGTCAAATTTGGGTACTAAACTTTGTGACTAAGCACATTTTTGAAATCTGATGGACTCGTCAAAATCTTCGATTTGAGTAGCTATTAGACCAAATTCTGATACCTGAGCGAGAAACCAGTTTGTTTGCATTCTTAACTACATCACTTTTTCTTCTTCCTTTTCATTGAACTCTTCACCTTCATATTATTCAACTTCACTAAATTTTCTCTTGTTTCTTCCGGGAAAAGAGCAAGGATAGTCATTGTGATCATCTTCATCTTCATAATATTCTGAAAAATCTTTAGAATAATAATAATCTTTTGAGGAAAATAATATATTTCATCATTGATATGGAAATAAATATTGGGGTTCAAAATATAATAAATAAGACTCTGGGTAATAAGTTATATAGTTGTGTGTGGGGGAGATTTAGACTATGTAAAAATAAAGGGTTATAATGCAATAAGACCTTTTATGTAACAAACTATGTTGAACTTAAGTCTGTGCGCCTATATATAACGGTTATGGCTGATATGAAAGGGATTTTGAATTTTGATCGAACTACTGGGGACTCCACTTCTCTCTCTAAAAATTACTTTTCACCACTTCTCTTTAAGAATCAAATTTGTTCCACATTAAATTGGTGACTCCACTGGGGACTGATTTTAATTGGTGCCTTTATTTTCTTGATAAAAAACCATAGCGATTTCTTTTCTTGTTACGTTTTGATTGTTCTTGTTCAATTCTTGAAAGTTACTTTGATCGCAAATGGATCCAAGAAATAAAAGAATCCTCTGGTTTGAAAGGAAGTTAAACCACTAAAGGTTGATTTGCGAGGAGGGGGAGATAAAAAAGATTAATCAATACCAGCTCAACAAACTAAGTTAGATATTGAAATGCAAATGAAGCAGCTATTAGATAACATCACAGCTCTGAATGAAAAATATGATCAAAGGGAGCAGGATACAATCAGCTAAGTTAAAATATGAGGTGAGACCAAAAGATGATAAAAATGATATTGCAATCAGCTGATCATTCTTACACAACTCATCAGGTTCGAAGTGAATAGAAAAAAACACACTTTGAACTTAACAAAGAGCATTATACTTCGTGAAAAGAGAAAAGAGATAAGCCAAGATATGTTAATTCTAGTGATAATGAGTTAAATAGTTCAGGATCTTAGTATAAAAGGTATCGGGGGTCTTCAAAATACGAAAAAGGTCGGCCTTGAAAATCACGAAGAGAATACAAGATAGGAAATGAGAATGTACCACGCTGTTTCAGGGAGACAGAGTGGTGTGGAGCGAATACATCGAATCAATATATAGTAATAGATGATCGAAACTTGTATGGTGTTATGGGAACTGGAAATTATAATCAGTATGTGCAATGAGCCGACTGGAGAAATTCTCATTTGATAGCTGAGATAAAGTCCATCCCTCTTCTGAAGTGGTTTGATATCTCGAAGGTTGAAAAGCTCGATAGGATGCAAGATCCTGATGACCACATCGAACAGTTTAAAAATTATATGATAAATTTTGAGGACGGTGATAGCTTGGTGTGCAGAGCTTTCTCTCAAACGTTTAAAGGAACAACTTTGAATGGTACAACAGGATTCTTAAGGGGTCCATTTCCAATTTCAGGTATTTTTATACAGCTTTCGGAAGATAGTTTGTGGGAAGTAAAGAGATGCGGGTAAATGGAGATACAATAATACAATGTAAAAAAACAGTAGGAGAAAAGTTGAAGAACTACATTAAATGAATTGTGTTAACCAAAGCTGGTTTCGATAATTGTGAGGAGTTGGTAGCAATGACAGCATTTCGACAAGGATTGTTACCCGGAGATCTAGTAATTGAAACAACGAAACAAAGAACTTTGACCTTTGAAGCGTTGATGGCTCAAGTGGAGGATCAAATTAAGGTAGAAGAGTCGACTAGATTTCAAGGAGTGGTTGAGACTAGTCAAAAGAGTTCAGGACATGTGTCAAAAAATCAAGGGCAGTCTTCGAACTCAACCTTGAAGTGGTAAGAAGTCTTTGAGGGGGTTTTATAGTCAAACAACATTTTGAGGACTTATTTCGTATCAATGATTACTTAGTTACTTATTTTAGAGAGAGAAAATCTACCCTTTTAGAGAGAGAAAATATATTTGTTTATTAATCACCTTTTTTCCCAAAATAGGGAGGTGTCTTATAGTATAACAGTAGATCCCACAAGTCTACAACTTGGTAATTGTATAATTAGTCCTTACTTCTATTATTTGCTTTAAACTAGTCCTTTTCTGTTACATAATTAGCAATCTTTCCTACATAAACTTTCATCTTTGCAATCAACTCCCTCATCTTTCATTCTCCCTTATCAGTAGCCCCCCAATCCTTGTTGAAAATGTTTTTTGCAAGGACTATTAGGTATTCTTCGAACTGCTTCTTATCTATAAGTCTCTTCAAAAATTTCCATCGAAGGCTGCTTCTTAAGTTGGCCTTCTTCGGAGATTCTCTTTGAAAATTGTTCTTCGAAAATTGCGACTCTTTTGCTTTAAGTCTCTTTGAATTTTTCAATACGAATCTATATATATATATATAGCCCCCCCCCCCCCCCCCCCCGTCTTTGTAAAAAAGAATGTTTGCAAAGACTGCTATCCAAAAGTTCTTCCTCGAATGAATTTTGGACAAAATGTCTTTCGAAGACCAATTTTCGGCAGACTGCCTTGAAATTTCAAATATATCCCTTCGAACTTCACAAAAATATTTCAACCCATTCCAAACGTTTTCTCGCCTTTTCTTTAGTAATGACGTCACAGAAAGAAAACTCTGGCAATTCCAATGAACACGTTTTTGTCACATCACAAATCGATTCACATTCTTTGGCGTGTCTTCTTTCCTGACAAATATTTTTTAGACGATCTTTCACACTTCCCCAGAGAACCTTTACATATACTTCACCCATTATACCCTTAGGAAAATAGGCCATGTGTTCTTGGGCCTTAACCTTTTTCTAAAGCCCATATTTCCTCTATAAAAACTCTTTCCTACTTCATTCTCTAGACACACTTCTTAGAGAGATAAAGTTCTGCCAAAATATTTATATATAGAGAGAGAAAGTACAGCTTGTGCCCCCAAGAACCCGTCGGATTCCAAAGTGGCTGCTTATTAGTCAAAAGTTCGAAGAGAAAATAGTTGCTGGCACCTACGTCCATCATACACCCAAACCACCTGTCACCATTTTTTGCGGCACCTCGCCTCCCTCGGAAAATTCTTCTGCTCTCATTCCTTTCAACATCTGCACTCAATCCTAGTTGTTCGACCCTTAACAATAGCCTCGAATTAATGGGGAAATATAAGCATCATAAAATCTCTTCTTCCAAAAGAAAAAGGCATCACAAGGATAAAACAACATTCCAGGGAACACAAACGCTCTAAAGGCTCTCCCTCAGAAATTCGAATCATACTGTCCAACCTCAGGTTGATACTCAACCTCAACAACAGAAAGCCCAGGGCTCTGGGTCAGACCTACCTGCTACTCCTTTTATAACGGCTCAAGGAAGTCCCAGATTCACTCTGGACATTCCTCCTCGAAGTTTAACACAAGAAGATACAACACACCCACCAAGAGTCACAGTGACTAATAAACAAGTTCAAACAGTCAAATCTGATGCCACTAAATCAAAAAGCAAAATGACATTGGTTGAATCTTCTAACCCAGACCAAGTAGAAATCCCCAAGGCAGTTGGGATAAATATCGGTAAGCCTTCCTTAGCCTCAACGAGCCAAGTGATTATCAACCTTCCTGAAACTTTCGATGAGCTGTCTTTAAGAATAGCTCCAAAATCAAAAGGTGACATCACCCTCCCCCTCAAACTCGATGCTATTGTTGGCAACAATATTCGGGGCATTGAAAACAAGAACTTGGTAATTCTTCACAACATCAAGTACAAATATTTTCAGCCTTCCGAAGAAACTATACCGAGGACTCGATGGGGGATTCCTTCCTATATCACCATCAGATTTCCGGCCCAGGGTGAAACTCCTTTGTCCGTAAAAGACAAAAAACTAGTCGTATACACACAGGACATGAATTGGGGGTTAAGGTATCTCTTAAATCCATTTTTATTGAATACTTTGCCAAAATCAACCTCTGCCCCACCCAAGCAGGTCCCAACATGTGGTACACACTTATGGCATGTGTCATGGCCTCAAGAATTTCAAGGCATGAATTTTCTTTAGAAGAGCTCATTAGGCTGTCTGGTCTGGCCAAAAATCCATTTTCCCATTCGATTCACTCACATTTGGCCGAGGACAAAAGGTAGTGAAAGACCTACTTGAAGCCGACAAATAGTGGAAACATCCGTTTCTTTTCTTCTCAAGATATTGGGAGATATACTTTGGATCATCTCCTTAGAGTCCACACAAGCTCTCTCTTAAATTGACTAACAAAGTTATATACTTATAAAAATATTATACAATTTTAAATATCTCAAATATTAACTCTTCGGAGTTCATTTCAACGATGACTAGCATCTCTAAGCCTTATTCTGACTTTGTCTTGAGTACAACAACCATCTTCACCAAATTAAATGAATGGGCTAAAGAATCTTGGGAAAACAAATTATGACTCTGCTTTATGAATACAAATCTAGCCAAAAGCCGATTGTTGAGATTGAACCCCTTGGAGAGGTTATCTTTGGAAAAACTAATGACTCCTCCCTCTCAACAGAAATTCCTCGAACGACTTGAAGCTAAAGACATTGTCATCTATCTCCCAAAGCACTCCCGAGCTAAAAGTCAGTTAGATGAGAACTTTGAGGAAAATGTATCAGTAAAAGATCAAAACTCTGACTCCGAAGGAGTAAATACTCTTCCAAAAGTGCCCCTTTCCTAAAAAAAAGTTGATCCAGCCATAGCCTCAACTTCCTCTCCTCGTAAAGCTCAGATTCACCCGGTTAAGAAAAAATAACTGAAGAAGAAACCAATTATTCTGGATCATATCCAAGAAATATATGATGATGCTAGGGAGCAAGAGGGAAACAACTCTGGCCAAGCACAAAATTCCCCACCAAGTCCTTCACCAAATCTTCTTCCAAACAACGAAATTTACCCAGAGTTAGCTCATCTTCCTATTCCCTGAAGTCAACCACCTCAAGCTGTTGATACACTTGTTCTGACAGGGGAAACCTCAGCTTAAATGGGTTCTCCTAACAGTTCATTCGAGGTTCCTCAAAGAGACGACTTTTCCCACAGGTTTCGAAGGTTACTTTATACCTCGGTCACCATGGGGAAAATGGAACATCTGGAAGATATGGAAAATCATTACAAATTTAAAGCTTCACTTGCTTCTTCCAAGTTCAAGGAGATCAAATACCAATACTATATTTTAGAAAAACAATCTGATGATATCTTCAAAAAACTGGTTGCCTCAGAGAGTTATGTCCTGCTTCTGAAAAAAAAAAATCAAGAAGAAACGGACCTCTACAGTAAGAAAACTGACACCCAAGAAATCCTTATTGCATCTCTTAAACACGCAAATGAACTTTCAACAAAAGGTTTTAAATATTGCCTCGAATATTTTGAAAGGCTAGTGGAAGAGAAAAAAATCTTCTAAGGAATTTTGAGCAAGAAAAGACCGCGGCTATAGAAAGCATATGCTGATAAATAAGTGGACAAGCTGAATGCAAGGGATGCTACCATCCGATCAGGGCTATTCACATAAATCCATGAATTTTACCCTGATTACGACTTAGCTGGTTTTTGAAAACTTGTCCCTTTAGAAAATCGTGCGCCTGGTATTGTCGTCAGCGAAAGTGAAGCATCTGATTCCGAAGACAGCGATTCTTCCAAAAATTCTAAGTAGTTAATCTCACTTTTCCCACTTTTTTGTACAAGTCCTCGTTATTTTCGAGGCTTTCTTGTATAAGACCTCTCATTATCCGAGGAAATTTTTGAAATGTTCCTATGTTTTTCGAGGAGTGTTTTCTTTATGCAACGAATTTTGTATAACTTTATTTTCTATATCTTTTGTAAACCCACTATTATGGAATCTGAGACTTTCATTGGATATGATAATACCTGTATACCAACGTTTTTTGGATGTAATAATAGTTTTATGCCAACTTTTGTTGGATATACTCATAGTTGTATACCAACATTTGTTGGACCTAATAATAGTTGTATGTCAACTTTTGTTGAACATGATTATAGTTGTGTACCAACTTTAGTTGGAGATGATAATAGTTTTATGTCAACTTTTTGTTTGAGCATTATAATAGTTGTGTGTCAACTTTTTCGTTAAGCATGATAATAATTGTGTGTCAATTTTTTTGCTAATTAATACTTTAAGCTCAAACACAAAATTTCAAGGCAAAAACTTCATATGCATTCATCAGCTAATTAACACCTCGTTAAAACCTTCATGTACCTATCAGGGTAGGAAAGAGTGTGTTGTCGTTATATTACAAAGAAAAAGAAAAAAGAAAAGATGAAAACATTCTCATCCTTACTCGAGATACAACTTTAGATATTCTATATTCCATGGATGTTTGAGGCTTCTTCCTTCTTTATATTTCAATTGATATGTTCCATGTTTTACTTTCTATGTTAATTTATAAGGGCCTTACCAGTTGGGTCCTAATTTCTTGAGGCTCTTTTCCTTGGTGTGAAGAAAAATCTTTTGTAGCACTTTATCCCCCACTTTAAATTCCTTTTGGTTCACTCGCAAAGAATATCTGCTTCTCATTAGCGTTTGGTAATGTAAAAAAAATTTAACTGTGCATGCCTTATTTTTTCTTCCACCAAATCAAGCTATATTTCTCTACCTTGATCATTTAAATCCTTTGTATATGCTGCCACACGATATAATGGGAAAATAACTTCCGAAGGAACCACAATTTCCATTCCATAAACCAAAGCAAACGAAGATTCTTGAAGTCGTTGTTCGAGGAGTTGTTCTGTAGGCCTCAAGTACTTCTTGTAAATAGTCTGGCCATTTCCCAGCCTTTTCTTCCAAATTCTTATTTAAACCATCAAGGATCATTCTATTAGTAACCTTCACCAGCCCATTAGCTTGCGGATGAAATGGAGCAGAAAAACTTTGTTGTATGCCCTTAGCAACACAAAAATTCTTAAATTCTTTGTTATCAAATTTGGGTCCATTATCTGTTGTAATCTTCGTTGGAACTCCAAAACGACAACAAATGTTTGAAACAACAAACTTAATGACATCATTTGCCTTTGTTCCCGCTAAAGGCTCTATTTCCACCCATTTAAAAAAATAATTAACCGCCACTATTATTGTTTGTCTTGCCCCAGTTTCCATTGGTAATGGGCCAACCAAGTTAATACCCCACTGATCGAATGTCAATGCCTCAGAAATACTTTCAAGTGGAACCCCAGGTTTATGAAATATGTTAGCATACCTCTGACATGTATCACATCTTTTCACCAATTATTTTGCATCCTTAGATATAGTTAGCCAGTAATACCCAGCTAAAAATACCCTTCGAATCAAAGTTTTATACCCACAGTGCGCAGACTCTTCTCCATCATGCAATTCTGAAAAAAACAATTTGTGATTCATCTTTAGCCAAACACATGAGGAAAGGTCTACTCAACGATTTCTTGTATATAAATCCTCCTAAGACGATGTAACCATGAGATTTGAAACGTATTTTCCTTGCCACCAACTTATCTGTAGGTAACACATCTTTTTCCAGGAAGTCAACAATTTCCGACTTCCAATCATCTGCCACCAAACTACTTATCCCTTGAAAGTTTTCTTCAGCTATTATCAACGATTGCTCTATATCTTTGGAAATCGAAGGACATTTATGTATAAAATCACCCAAGGATAATCCTCCAAATGTGAAGCAGCTGCTAAAGAATCTACTACCAAATTTTATTCATATCGGACATGTCCATATCTAATTTCATCAAATACAAGTGATAAATCTTTCAACACCTTCAAGTATTTGACTAGATGATATTTTCGTGCTTCTGACTCTCCCAATGCATGATTAATCAAAAGTTGTGAATCACCCAACAATTTAACCTTATTTTCTCCACATACCTGAGCTAACCTTAAACCTACTAAAGTCGTTTCATATTCTTCCTCATTGTTTGTCGCTTTAAAGCCAAACCGAATAGCCTGAAACATTGATACCTAATCTGGAGAAATTAACTATACTCCAGCTCCACTTCTAGATATGTTCGACCCTCCATATTTTCGAACTAACCAATCAGATTCAACTTTATGCTCATCAATTTCCATATCTGATCTCTCCGAATAAAATTCGACTAAGAAATCCGCCAAACCTTGAGCTTTAATATATGTTCGAGACTCAAATTCTATATTGAAATCTCCTAACTCGACAGACCATTTTTTCGTTCTCTCTGAGATATCTGGCCTCTGTAGCACAATTTTAAGAGGGAATGATGTTCGAACGACTATAGAATGCGCCTGAAAGTATGGTCTCATTTTTCGAGCAGTTGGTACTAAAGCAAGAGCCAATTTTTCCAATTTCAAATATCATTTTTCTGCATCTAACAAACTCTTACTGATGTAATATACCGACTTCAAAATATTTGCTTCCTCTTGCACTAACACAACACTGACTGCACAATCTGAAACTTATATATAGATAACCAATTTCTCCCCAACAATGGTTCAGAAATTATTTCTCGGGATGAAAGGTATTCTTGAATTTGATGAAATGTTTCAGAATATTTTTTGTCCAACTAAACTTGTTTGCATTCCTAAGTACTTAAAAGAAAGGTACACACTTGTTCGAGGATTGAGAAATAAATTTATTCAACACTGCTAACCTTCCCATCAATATCTGAACTTCCTTGATATTTCGAGGATGAGTCATTGTTGTTAGAGATTTTATCTGTAGTGGGTATGCCTCGATACCCCCAATTTGGTCTGCAAAAATTTTATTTAGCAAGCATTGATAAGTTGCTCCCGCATCTTCAGACCAAATGGCATCACTTTGTAACAATACAAACCTCTCTCGGTAATAAACAAAGTGTTTTCTTCATCCCTCGGATCCAACCTGATCTGATTATACCCCGCATAAGCGTCCATAAAAGATAACAACCGGCTTCCTGGCGTAGAATCCACTAGCTGATCAATTTGAGACACTGGGAAAGGGTCATTTGGGAAAGCTCTATTCAGATCAGTGAAATCCACACACATTCGCCATTTGTCATTCTTCTTCTTTACCAACATTGGATTTGAAGCCCACAAAGGATATTGCGACTCTTGAATATGGCATATGCTTAAAAGCGCTCAACTTCTGCAAGTATTTTTTCAGATTTCTCCTAAGAAAAAGGTCTTCTTTTTTGTATGATAGGCCTTACATTGTTCCTGACTGACAGCTTATGACAAATTATCTCTGAGGGCACCCTGTTACATCTTCTGCACACCAAACAAACATGTTTAGCTTTGTAGATAAAAACATAATCATTTTTTCCCTTAACTCTAAAGGAAGATTTATTCCAATCTTTAAAATTTTCCCATCAGGATATTCGTAATCTTCATAATCATCATCAGGAACCAAACGTTTGAGGGACTCTCTCGGATCATCAAAAGGAATTATTTTTTGGAGAGTCTCATTTAGCTGATATGCTTTATCTGTCTCAATCCCCCGAGCTTTCTTTGAAGATAAAGCAATTCGGTAACATTCTTTAGGCCATCTTCTGGCTGCTCTTTATTGTTCCAATATTGTTTCCCACCACGTACTTTAAACATTGATGAACCGTGGAAATAACGCCATGCATATTTGACAACCGTGACCTTGCTAGAATAGCATTATAAGATGTTGGAGCATTAACCACTATAGACAAAAATCCGACCTCTTTTTTTAAGGCCCTCGGCCAAACTCCACTATACTTTCGAATTCTCTGACAACTTCTGTTGTCCCCCTGTGAAACCCATAATAGTTATATCCGACCGTCGAATTACGGAGGGATCAGTAATTCTCCTGTAAGTATTCATGAACAAAATATTGGCAGAACTTCCAGTGTCAATCAAGATCTTTTGCACATGATCACTAGCTATTCCCGTGGCAATTACCACTGCATCTTCATGTGGATCTGCCACATTTCTCATGTTATCGTCATCAAAGAAAATAATCGAGGCTCCTACTTCCAACTGGGTAGCCAAATTAACAATGTGCCTCTTCCGGGCGCTATTTAAATTCCCTGCAATAGTGTGACATCAAAAAATAGCCAACGACTCAAAAAATGCACATAGATCACTAACTTTTCTCCTTGGAACAACCTTTTCTACAAAATTAATATCATGCCTCCCCTCATTTGGGTCCAAGTATTCTGAAGAATTATCAAAAGCGTCGAATTCTTCGGAAATAACCATCATCGTATCTGATGAGGTTTATTTTGGATTCAGGGTAATTTTGTAAAGTGTTTTGGAAAGTATGTAGAGTATTAAATGTTTAAGTGTAAAGTAGTGAGAGATTTGAACTACATGGTTGTATTCAATGTTCATTACCCTCATTAATGAAATTGGTTGGGGTATTTATACCCTTAATTAAGGACCCATAGGCTTTTGGGTTAAGTTTTGGAACCAGGTCAAGTTTAAGGACTCATTTACTTATTAAGCTGATTAGCACATAGCTTAGTCAAAAAGTGTTTAGTTATTTCTTTATTTTTGTCCTCTCTGGATAGTTCAGTGGAAGGTTAAGTCTGAATTGCCCTTTTCCGGATAACACAGGGAGCTGTGACTGAATAATCTGAACTCATCAGTAGCCCCTTTTGTAGGCATTGTCAAAAATCTTTGGCAGGACTAAAACATTTACTTAGTCAATGCCGATTTTTTCCGACCCGCTTGTGTATCTAGCTTGAAGTTTGTCTGAACTGACTTTTTTCTAGAATTCTAAGAGTCTTCCTTTGGATCGTGGAACACGTGTCACATTCTGATTCGACCTATCAGCCATTTTTTACCTAGATTAGC
Organism: Limnanthes douglasii subsp. nivea; assembly: GCA_036936605.1. Classification (NCBI taxonomy): domain Eukaryota; kingdom Viridiplantae; phylum Streptophyta; class Magnoliopsida; order Brassicales; family Limnanthaceae; genus Limnanthes; species Limnanthes douglasii. The sequence continues at coordinate 171,070,261 of JAUPFV010000003.1, forward strand.
GCTCCCACTAAACCTAAAAAGTAACATATGCATTTAATTCTCCTCACGTGTGTGTCGTCTCTAATCATTGCAAAACCTCTTTAAATCCTCTTAGGTATTAGTTACCTTTTTCTACTAATATATAAACCATTTTTTCAATGTTTTATTATCTTCATCACTCAAAAACCTTCTAGAGAGCTTTCCACCCTCACTTTCAAACTTGTTCTTCGATAGTTTTATGTTCATGGCTAGAAACGATCTTATAAAAGGTGGCTGGTTGAACTTGTCCGAGTTAGAGAAAGCTAAAAAAGTAGAAAGGGAGAATCATACCGCTGCTGGTCTCCCAGTCTCCCCGAGCGAAAAGTCTGGTGAGCCATCCCAAGAAACTGACCAAGGGTCATCTTCCACCATAAACCCAAAACCTAAACAGTTGGTCAAACCAAGCCTCTCACCAATCCCTCTGTTCAGGAGTCCCAACCCTCCACTACCAAGGAAAAAGCAGTATCGAGTGTTAGAAAACCCTCCTCTTTCTTAGCCATAGGCTCAGATATTGAAAAGTCTCTAGAAAAATCAACTCTACACCGGACAACTCGTTTGGTGAAAGCCCAAGCCACCGCCTCACTGTCAAAACCCTCCAGATCGGAGGGTTCTAAGGCCACATCCAAAGATAAGCCCTCCGGATCAGAGGTGTCTATAAGATTCCCACAAAATAAGCCCTCCAGATCAGAGGCATCCAAAGTAGCCTCACAACCGAAGTCCTCCGGAGCTCAGCCTCAACCAGACACCAGGCCTTTGGAAATAACAGACGCTCATTCATCCGGACAGTCTGTAGTTCCAGAAGCTAATACCCTCCCATCCACAACGATTGATAAACCTTCCACAGTGATAGAAGAAGTGATGGAAGACAGTATTGAAGAGGCCCCCTTCAAAACTGAAACGTCGTGTCAAATCGGGGATGATGCTTCTGACAGGAAAGGCAAAGGCAAAGTAAAAATTAGTGTGGCTCATCTGGATCTCCCAGAATCCTTTGAGGGCAAGGTAGGGCCTTGTTTTAAGAATGTCAACATTAAATACTTGTTGGCCATGCAGAACATAAATTATGTCTATACTCATACTACTGAGTTAGGCCGCATCCTGACAAAGTTGGGGATCCCAGAGTCAATGAAGGTGAGGATACCTGTCACTCCAGAGACTCCGATGGATTGCAAACTTAATGAAGCAGTCATCTTCACCGAACTGCTAAACGGGGGTCTCAGGTTCCTCTTAGACCCAAAGATCGTCAATTATTTCCACCGGGTAAAGCTTTTCCCAAGCCAACTAAGTCCAAATGCTTGGTACTCTCTCCTTGCTTGCATAATGGCATTAAGGCTGTCTAAAATCCATCTCCCTATGGAGAAATTTGTCACTCTAGAAAGTTTATGCAAGAATCATCACATCCCATTATACCATCACAACATGGGAAATGACTTCAAAGTGGTAGACGACTTACTGGAGTCGGAGAAGAATTGGAGAACTCAGTTCTTATTCATCAGTGGGTCATGGGAAAATGGGAGGAATATCAAATCCAAAACCAGCCCTAGTATGCTAACTAGTAGATAGAAGAGTACGGGTAAGCTCTTCAATTGTGTTTTTCATGTTCTTCTTTTTACTTCACAAATATTCCTCTCCTGAATTATTCATTACTTCTTTTTCAGTGTTGCTGAAGGAGTATACCGGATACCTGGAGAAGGGGAAAACTACATGTGCCAAACTGAATGCATGGGCTGCAGAGCATTGGGGGAATACCTCCCACGACTGTTTTACCTCAGGGAATATGGTGAGATCACATCTGCGGAATACCACAGGTCGGAGAGATCTTACATGGGAAGAATTGACCATACCCCTCCTCATGGTGTCATCCTTAAATAGACAGAAGAAAAATATGGTAAACTAATCTTGCCCTCTAGAGCCAAGGCTCCCAGCAAGATGAAAGGAAAGAAAAAGAGAGCTACAACAGAAACAACTCGGGCTGCCACAGAAGAGACCGGTTCAGGGAACCAAGTGGGGATCGATGTTGCCTTGCTAAAGGTAGTTGAAGCTGAGACTGTTAAGGAGGCATGAGAATCAAAAAATCCATCAAGGCTTCCCAGAAGGACCGAAAAATGAGAGCAAGCAGTAATGAAAAGGCTGCCAAGAAGAAAAAGGTCACCTTAGGGGAAGAAATAATTCTTTGCCCTTCGGAGCTTCTACCTCTATCAGCCCCAACTGACCCCACCTTGGCAGAGAAGATTCCAATTGGTCTGCAATCCGGAGGAGGGATTGATGGAGTAGACATCAGTGCCCTCCAAGACATTGATCTTTACTTCAACGACTCTAAGAACGATGACTTTGTTGGCCCCTTCCATCATTCAAGCTCTTCGAATATAGTGACTTACAATGGCAAGTCCTACACTGTCTCCGGAGAGAATGATGTGGTGGTTTATTCCCTCTTTGGTCATATTCAACTATTGTTTGACCTGGAGAGGCAAGTGAAAAACCAGTCCACCCTTATCAACACCCTCAATATTGACAAAGATTCTCTGTCAACCAATCTCTTCAATGCTAATCAGAGCATAGAAGAATTGAAGAAAGAGCTTGAAGCACTGAGGAAGGACAAGGAAGATCTATCGACCAAGCTGGTCACTTCGGAGAATGCTAGTACTAAGCTCCAAACTAAGGTCTCTGGTTTGGAGAAAGATCTTTCAACATTAAGGGAGAACCTGAAGGCCAAAGATGGTGCCGTCTAGACCTTGTCCAGTGAGAAAACTTCCCTAGAAGATGTTATGTCTAAGGTAACCAAGAAGATAGAAGACTTGGAGAAGCAGTAGGAACAGAAAATTCAGGCCAAAATTGAAGGCTAAAGATGGTGCCGTCTAGACCTTGTCCGGTGAGAAAACTTCCCTAGAAGATGTTATGTTTAAGGTAAACAAGAAGAAAGAAGACTTAGAGAAGGAGTAGGAACATAAAATTCAGGCCAACATTGATATATACACCAATGAGGTGATAGACTCCTTAGAAGCAAGGTATGCTGAGGTGAAGTCTGACATGGTGCTGCTTTTCCATAAAACGTTTCCGAAGAGGACCTTTGGTCCTTTATGGAAATATGTGAAGTACGAAGACATCATGTTCCATACCATGGTTGCTGGTGACAAACACAATTATAGCAGTAGAATAGACTCTCCTACCGATGAAGAGGAAGGAACCGATGAGAGTTCAATTACCGAACTCAGAAGTCCCAAGAAAGGAGGTGATGCAGGAGCATCCGCAGGGAATAAGCCCTGAGGTTTTAAATATCTTTTGTGTCTTCTTAATTTGTGAATTACTAAAGTCCTTCGATGGCCAAGGAATTTTTTAATAGTATCCGGTTTGAGTCCGAATAAGTCTTTCAAAACACTTAAAATCCTTGGATGGCCAAGGCATATTTTGTACTTTGGTAACGTTATTCGGTTTACACCCGAACAGGCTTATCTATCAATTTTTTCTTTGTTTCATGCTTCCTTTCAATTTTAACAGCTAATGTTTAAAGAGCCCCGATTATTTCAAAAGTATTTAAAGTGAGAGTGTTTAATATCTTTGATAACATGTACTTAATGGTCATCATTAAACCAGATTAATCTGATCTGTCAAAGATCCATAGCATTAAATCGAAGACTTGAAAAGAATTGTATTCAAACCACATCGAACATTTTAAGAAGGCATCATATTTTATTGAAACAAACGGACACCTCATTAAAAATTCCCCACGCCACCAGGGTGGGAAAGAGTATGCCCCCTAATATTTAAATTGACTTTTAACAAGTAAATATTTACACAACTTTTAATCTAGATATAACCTGAGGTGTTCAATATTCCATGGATGCTTCAAAATTCTTCCATCTTTGTCTTTAAGCCTATATGTCCCAAGCTTAAGCTTTTCAGAGACCTCATAAGGGCCTTCCCAGTTTAGACCCAACTTGCCGACTGCTTTTCCTTAGTATGCAAGAAAACCTTTCTCAAAACTTTATCTCCCGATCAAAAATCCCTTCTCTTGATCTTGGAAGAAAATCTGCTCCTTATCAAGCCTTGATAGTGGGTTGTTCTATGATGAGATTTAACCCTTATTTCTTCTATTAAGTCCAACTGATTCCTAATTTCCATCTCATTGGCTTGTTCGGAATAGTTGTGGACCCTGTATGATGGTAGGGTTGCTTCTATAGGAGTAATTGCATACATCCTATACACCAAGGCAAAAGGAGATTCCTGAGTAGTAGCCCTAAGAGTAGTTCGGTATGCCCACAACACTTCTTACAAATAGCTTGGCCATTTCCCTGCCGCCCCTTCTGAACAACTTTTTAATCTGGATAAAATGGTCATGTTTGCCACTTCAACTTGGCCATTTTCTTGTGGGTGGAAAGGAGAAGAGAAGCAATGCTGAATGCCCCTGGAGGCACAGAAACTCTTCATATCCTTGTTATCAAATTGTGGCCCGTTATCTGTGGTTATCTTTTGTGGAACCCCAAATCTGCAACAGATATTAGACAAGATAAAGTTTATAACAGCTTTTGAAATGGTTCCTGCCAGGGGAGCTGCTTCTATCCACTTTGAGAAATAATCAATGGCTACAATAATAGTTCTGCACCCTCTGGACGCCATTGGTAGAGGCCCAACTAATTCCAATCCCTAACGAGCAAACGGTATTGGCTCAGAAATAGAATTCATAGGTACTGCTGGGATATGAATTCGTTACCATACCTTTGGCATGGATCACACTTTTTCACCAATTCCTTAGCATTTGCTATTATTTATGGCCAATAGTATCAGGCCAATAAAACCCTCCGGATTAGAGCTCTGTAACCATAGTGTGTTGATCCCTCTCCATCATGTAGTTCAGATAAAATGATTTGGGATTATTCAGCCCCCAAACAACGCATGAGAGGTATGCTGAAAGATTTTTTATAGAGAACCTCTCTTATGATAAAAAAACCACGAGTCTTGTCTTTCATTTTCCTTGCCATAGCTTTCTCCGGAGGCAAAATCCCATCAGAGATATATTGAAGAAGGGTAAATCTCCAAGTGTATACTCAAACTTTCCTCCTCTTCTTTGTTCTAGTCTGATTGTATAGATGGGAATTCATGTATATGAATCCAAGGGTAGGACTCAGAGTATGCTATGGTTGCTAAGGAATCTGCCAGCGTATTTTCCGATCTAGGAATATGCTCATAGCAAACATTTTTTAAGTTGGTTACCACCTCTTTAAGGACGAATAAGTTTTTGATCAGTTGTTCCTTCTTGGTCTCAGACTGACCTTGAGCATGGTTGATAAGAATCTGAGAATCACTCATCAATCTAACTCTTTTATCCCCACATAAAAAAACTAACTTAAGACCAGCTATAGCTGCTTCATATTCAGACTCATTGTTAGAGGCCCTGAGCCCAAATCATATAGCCTGGTATAGTTTATCACCATATGGAGAGGTTAAGCAAATTCCAGCCCCACAACCCGTTGTGCTTGATCCACCATCTGTCCGGACAACCCACTCTTTTTTAGTTTTCTCTTCTAAAGCTTGTTCAGAACTTCTGTTCGAATGAAACTCTACTAAGAAATCAACAATAGATTAAGCTTTTATAGCAGTTTGTGGGGAAAAATCAATGTCATAGTCACCCAACTCCACTGACCACTTGGTCATCCTGCTTAATATGTCTACTTTCTGAAGAACATTATTTAGTGGAAAAGATGTTCGGACGATGATGGAATGAGACTGAAAATACGGTGTCATTTTTTAGGCAGCAATCACTAAGGCTAGTGCCAGCTTTTCAAGCTTTAGGTACCTCTTCTTAGCATCTATCAGGCTCTTGTTGATGTAGTACATCGGACGAGGATAATTTTCCACCTCTCTTACCAACACTGCACTTATAGCATATTCTGACACATCCAAGTATACATAAAGTGTTTCCCCTTCAACAGGCTTAAAAAGGGGTTTTGGTGAAGACAAATGCTTCTTTATTTTATCAAAAGCTTGGCTGCATTGTGGAGACCCGTTGAAGTATTTAGCAACTTTCAAGGTTTGAAAGAACGAAGCACATTTGTCCGAATACCTTGAAATGAAACGATTTAAAGTAGCCAATCTTCCTGTCAGCCTTTGTACTTCTTTAATATTTCGAGGGGGTTCCATTTTTAACAGATCATCGAGTTGGTCCGTATCAGGTTGTATCCCTTTTTCACTTATCACATAACCCAAAAACTTTCCGGACTGCACCCCAAACACACATTTTTCTGGATTCAACTTTAAAATCACCTTTGTCAAGTTGGCAAAAGTTTCTTAAAGATCAGTTAGGTGAAACTCCTCTTCGAAGCTTATAACCATCATATCATCGATGTATACTTCCATATTTCTGCCAATCTAATCAGCAAACATTTTGTTAACCAAACTTTGATAAGTAGCCCCAGCATTCTTTATCCTAAAAAGAATCACCTTGTAGCAATGAAGACCCTTATCCGTAACAAAGGTAGTGTGATCTTGGTCCTTCAGATCCACCTGTATCTGTTTGTACCCAGAGAAGGCATCCATGAAAGACAATATCTTGTTTCTAGATGTCAAGTCCACCAACTGATCTATCTGAGGGACTGGATAGAGATCTTTTGGGCAAGCTCTGTTGAGGTCAATAAAATCGATACACATCCGCCATTTCCCATTATTTTTCTTAACTAACACTGGATTGGCAGTCCATAAAGGATACTAAGACTCTTTTATGTGCCCTATCTTGGTAAGCCGGTCGACTTCTTGGACTATTACATCACCTTTCTCCTTAGAAAAAGCTCTTATTTTTTGCACAACAGGTGAAACATCACTCTGGATGAACAACTTGTGTGATATAACACTTGCAGGAACTCTGGTCGCATCAGCATTACACCAAGCAAAAACATGTTGGTGATCTGCCAAAAAGGACAACAACTTTATCTTTAAGTCTGGCGCTATCTTGGAGCCAGTTTTAACGCTCCTACCTTCTGCCAGAGAGTGGGTTTCGACTTCTTCAACTGGTATCAAAACACCAGGGGTCTCTCTGGGGTCATCAATTTCACCCTCACCCCCAGAAGGCCCCAATAACTGCAAATCTTCATTAGCTCAGGCTGCTCCCAAAGTTTTAGGAGCAAGTGCAGTTGCATAACATTCTCTTGCTATCTTTTGGCTACTCCGGACAACCCCCACTTTCCCTTGAACCGCATACTTCAAATATTGGTGGACCGTTGAGTCTAAAACATGCATTCTAGAGAGCCAAGACCTCCCAAATATTGCATTGTAGCATATGGGGCAGTCTACTACAACGAATAATACCCTGACCATCTTCTTGAAAGGGCCCTTGCCCAACAGTACCTCCTCCTCAAATTCTCCGATTACGTCCGCAGAACTCCCTGTGAAGCACACAATGGATCTGTTCGAACGCTGGATTACGGCCGGATTTTTCATCTGCTTGTAAGAACTTAAAAAGAGGATGTTTGCCAAACTGCCTGTATCCAACCGATCGTCTGATATCATTGCCCCCAATAGAAGCTCCTATCACTACAACATCCTCATGAGGCCCTACTTTATTTCGGGTTGGATCAGGATCCAAGTACTCCAAATTAACATCAAATCTTTCAACGATCACCATTGCCCCTTCTGGAGCAGATGTTCCCGCAATGTTCGTTGGGCCAGTTCGGGAAGCATTGTCAGGCATGTTTCTACTCCTTCTTTTGATATTAGCCCCTAGTTTGCCTCTTTCGACCTCTTGCTTTCAAGAGATACAGTATTCAGTGTTATGGTCAATATCATGATAATACTAGCAAAAACAAGTATTACGACTTTCACTGGGGGATTGGAGTGCTGCTGGTTTCCGGAAATGAACCTCATCTTTAGTCTTGTCATAAATAGTTGCCATATTTTCTTTTAACTCTGCAAACCACTCCGGTTGGACCCAAGGACCTCGTTTATTCCTGGACTACTGGCTCTGAGCTGGATTTGGGTGGGATTGAGTCTGTTTGGCCCTGTTAGACCCCTGTCCGGTTTCTTTGGCCTTGTATCCGAACTGGTTTTAGTTTGGAGCTGCTGGGGCAGACCTCACCTGTCTATGCACCCTAGTTTTCTTGGTATCATCCGCGCTAATATACTTTCCCACATGCTTTAACAAACCATCCCAGGTCATGGCATTCTTCCTTGTCACTGAATCAGCTAGATTCCCAGGGTTTAACTCTTGTCTCAAAGAAGCTAATGTTACTTGCTCAAAGCAATCAGTTACCCGTTCTTGGTATTTATGAACCGACTTATATAGTATTTTAATGACTCATTTGGTTCCTGGGCACAATGGATGATAGTATCTCCATTTCCCTTCACCTATTTACTCCCCACAAACTGCCTTCGGAAGGCAACCCAAAATGTGTCAAAGTTTCTGATACAACCCTGAGGCAAACTGTTGTACCATTTCAGAACACTTCCCGTAAAAGATTGGGAGAAGGCCCTACACAAAAGTTTGTCATCGTTATCAAAATTCATCATGAAGTTCTTGAACTACTCCAGATGATTGTCCGGATCTTTACTCCCATCATACTTCTCCATTTTAGTACTATCAAACCTCTTGGGGAAGTTTCCGGACATGATCATGGTAGACAATGGTGATTGTCTCCAATTCCTACTACAACTAAAAACTATGTCTTCATTTAATGTTACAAAAATACCTCGTTCATCATGGAAATCAAAAGGATCAATCAGCAGCTGATCTGCATGCCTGGGACTATACTGTGAGATGACCCTTTGCCCAAATGCTTTTTAAGTCTCTCATGCCTATCTATCTTTCTTGAATACTTTTTAACTAGCTTTTGCTTCTTCCTGGACCTCCCCTCATCACTGCTTGATGACAAAGACTCTTCAAGCTCAGCCTCGTTCGAAGAGGTACTGGAGGACTCAAAATCTGAAATTTCCACCGGTTTAGTCCGGTGAGACTTCTTAGAACTGACATGGGTCTTTTTGTACTTAAATGAGTCTTTGTTGATGGATCATTCTCTCTCGGATTGTCAGTATGATGAACGGATGACGCCTTCGACTTTTCCTTCAAACCTATTTCTGCCTTTTTAATGGCCCTTAATTCATCTATTTCCACCCTCAACTTGTCATATTCCTCTATGGTATACTCATGGCCCGAACAGGTATTTTTTATTGGCTTTGAATGCAAGATTCAAGCACCAACTTCTCCCACTGTGGTCGCTAATTTGGTGAGGTTTATTTTGGATTCATGGTAATTTTGTAAAGTGTTTTGGAAAGTATGTAGAGTATTAAATGTTTAAGTGTAAAGTAGTGAGAAATTTGAGCTACCTGGTTGTATTCAATGTTCATTACCCTCATTAATGAAAGTGGTTGGGGTATTTATACCCTTAATTAAGGACCCATGGGTTTTCGGGTCAAGTTATGGAACAAGGTCAAGTTTAAGGACCCATTTACTTATTAAGCTGATTAGCACATAGCATAGTCAAAAAATGTTTAGTTATTTATTTAGTTTTGTCCTGTCCGGATAGTTCAGTGGCAAGTTAAGTCTGAATTTCCCTTGTCCGGATAATACAGCGAGCTGTGACTGAATAATCTGAACTCATCAGTATCAACATTCTTTGGAACAACCTTTGCAGTCAGCTTTCTTTAGGAGTGTTTTTTCACAAAATCCGTTAACTTACCATTTTCAATCAACGCCTGCACTTTTTTTTAGGGCAATGCACTCCTTGGTATCATGTCTAATATCTTTATGATATTTACAATACCTACTAGCACTTCTATTTTCCCTTGGAGTTTGAATAGAAAAGGGCTTCCGGAATTGTACTGTAGCATTGGCTTTTTCAAATATTGTCACAACACACTCTGTTAAATATGCAAAATAGTCTGGACGAATCCATTTATTTGATATAGGTCTTGTTCCTTATTGTGTATTGTACGTCTGCTGATTCGTTCTTGGCTTCAGAGGATATTGATTAACTACTTTGTGTTGCACCTTCGCGCGAGGTGTCTGGTTGCTATATTCAGATCTCTGGAACTGATTCTGCTCAAATTGATCGCTTGACCCTTTTTCCAAAGCCTGACTTTCTTCTACCAAAATTATCTTTTTGACTTTGTCAAGAAGAGCTCCAAAAGTCATCGTCTGACTCTCAGCCACAGTATCCTTTAAAAGTCCAGGGAGAAGTCCCATTCTAAACGCTGCCAATGCCACTGAATCTTTGCAATATTCCATATCAGTTTTTGTTTTCACAAAACGATTGGTATAGTTTTTTAAACTTCCTCCAACCGTTTGCCTGCAGTATATTATCGTATCTCCATTAGCTCTAAATTTCTTGCTTCCACAAAATGTTGTGTGAAAATGTTCTAAAATATATTCAAAAAATTAATGTAACCCCGCGGAAGCCTATTGTACCACTTGGAAGCTACCCCTTTAAATGTCTGGAAAAAAAATCCATACGCAACAATTTATTATTATCATCAAAATTGATCATGAAATTTTTAAATTGCTCAATATGGTTGTCAGGATCCTGTCTTCCGTCGAAATTTACCAACTTAGAGATGTCAAAATATTTTGGGAGGTTGCCTGAAATAAAATCTGAGGACAAAGGAGAAGATCTCCAATTGTGACTTGTCATGTAAACATTAGCCCTCGAACTTTCATGATTCAAAGCATAAAGTCCTTCTTCGGAAGACAGAGTATACTGTTGTTTCCATTCGAAATTCTGTTGGTCAAAATTTAGGTTCCCAGTCGGAAAATTCCTCTGGTTATAAGCTTTCTCATCAACTTTACTTTTATCAACATGATTCTTTTCCTTGAAAATTTTATTTCCTAAACTTCTAGTTCGATGGTCATCTACATGCTTTATGTCATACCTTCTCTTCTGATGACTTCTTTCAGGGGATGATTCTAACGAGCTGTAACGAGAATAATCACTTGACTCAGAATATTCTTGGTGACGTCTTTCTCTTCTCCTACCTATCATTCTTGCCCCTGGGTTGATGATAATTTTCACACTCGAGCTTTTCATTATCATTTTCCCATCGGATTTCGGAACGAAGATTTCCCAGTGTCGTTTCTTTTTCAGCCTTTAGTTTCTCAATTTCCTCCAACAATTCATTTCTTCGAGCCATTTCATCTAAAATTTCCCCAACACACTATTCATCATGTCTTCCAAAATCGAAATTACTTCGATAATTGTTGCCTACGAGATTCTCCTTGCAATTGTTCATGTCTAACTCTCATTGTTTTTCCATCACTTTTCGCAAATCAAATCTGGTTTTGGAAAATAATTCCAGGTACCAATCGAAGTTCCCACAGACGACGCCAATGAAGTGGTAAGAAGTCTTTGAAGGGGTTTTAGAGTCAAACAACGTTTTGAAGACGTATTGCGTATCAATGATTACTTAGTTGCTTATTTAAGAGAGAGAATATCTACACTTTTAGAGAGAAAAAATATATTTGTTTATTAATCACTCTTTTTCCCATAATAGGGTAGTACTTTTATAGTACAACAGTAGGTCCCACAAGTCTAAGAACTTGGTAATTGTATAATTAGTCCTTACTTATATTGTTTGCTTTAAACTAGTCATTTTCAATTACATAATTTGCAATATTTCCTAAATAAACTTTCTTATTTTCAATCAACTCGCTCGTCTTTCATTCTCCCTTATCAAACCCAACCAACGCGTCTGAGGAACAACAAACTGGAGGGTATTTAACTCAAGCTACAGGGTATCAGTTTCAGAGACCAAAGCCCAATCAGTAGATTAGGTCGGAGTACTATGTTTATTTAACTAAAAATGTTACTGCAATGTATGAAAAGGAAAAATGAGACGTGAGTTTTAAAAATCTTGCTCCAATAAATAAGTCAACGGAAGAACGTAATAACAGATTTTGTAAATATCACAACAACATCGTCCATGATACTGCAAACGGTATTGCTTTGAAAAAAGAGGTTCAAACTCATATTGAAAATGGTAAGTTGTTAGCTTTTGTTAAAGGGCAGAGCAATGTATCAAAGGCTCATATTGCATTGACTTTGCATGTGACGAATCCAAATTCACAGGCAGAAAATCTAATGACTCTGGATTCTAAGATTGATTATTTTGACTCTGTATCGGAATATTTAGATACAGATCTGGATCAACTGGTTCCGATGGCAGCGGATGAGCTAGTAAACACAAGGCCGAGTTCGAAGTCTATGTCGGTACTTTGAGTTATTGGCAATATTTAGAGGAGACCCTATGACTGGAAATACCGATAGTTTTAGAAAAATGCATGTAATGAGCTTAGCTACTCAGATAGAATAAGGGATGTCTACTTATTTTTATTCTAAGAGAGATATTCCTTTTATTCTTTTCAATGAAGATAATTTGAGAGCCACTATAGGTCCTCATGAAGATGCGATGGTTATTGAGGCAGAAGTAGTTGGCATTGAAATTAGACGTGTTCTAATAGATACAGGGAGCTCTGTAAATGTTTTTTTTTTCAAATCAACATATGATAGAATGTGCAATCCTCCTCAGATTTCCCAATCAGACCGTACTATAATTGGATTCTCAAGAGTGACAAATCATGTAATTGGGAAGTTTGAAAGAGAATTGTGTTTGGGAAATGGACCTTTTAGAAAGAAGGTACAGGCTTTATTCATGGTGGTAGATTGTCCGACCAGCTATAATGCCATTTTCAGGAGATCTTGGATTTCAAGGATATATGCAGTTGTATCTACAATCCACTAGTGCTTGAAGTATGTCATTGGATATTGCGTGGGGTTGTCTAAAGTGATCAGAAGGTTGCTAGAGAATGTTATGCCACAACTCTTTGAATTCGAGGGTCAAGCATTGATGATAAAATGGTTCACTAGCAATCATGGGTTTAACCTCGGATGTCGAGGAAGGGGTTGATCATCTAAGGGAAACCCCGGGTTCTTTAACCAGTAAGTGAAAATATAGAAGAGTATGCTTTTCCTGATGGAAAAATACTTTAAATAGGAACGTTACTGACCTCAGCTTTACTTCAACAGTAGTTGCAATTTTCGTTTCACAATTTGGATGATTTCGCTTGGAAAACAGAAGATATGGTAGGAGTTCCAATTGAGGTGATATGTCATAGTCTAGAAATTAATCAAAAGGTTAAACCTGTTATACAAAAAGACATGCTTTCTCTTTTGAGTAATCATAGGCTATTGTTGCTAGGGTGGATCGTTTGTCAAGGGTCAGATATATACGGGATTCACAATATTCCTTATGAATAGCAAATCCAGTGGTGGTTAAAAAGAAAAATGAGAAATGGAGGATGTGCGTCGACTTCATAGATCTAAATTGAACTTGTCCTAAAGATCCATTTCTAGTTCCTCGAATAGACCAATTGATTGATTCTACTTCATGAAATAAAATTTTGTATTTTATGGATGTTTTTTTAGGGTATAATCAAATTGAAATGGGTCCAAAGGATCAAGAGAGTACCACCTTCATCACGGACCAAGGCTTGCATTGTTATAGGGTTATGCCATTTCGATTAAAAAATGATGGAGCAACATTTCAGAGGCTAATGAATAAAGCCTTCGCTTCTCAGATCGAAAGAAACATGGAGGTGTAAATTGATGACATGTTGGTAAAAAATTTAGCAGATGAGGGTGACATGTTGGTCAAGAGTATAGCAGATGAGGCGCATTCGGAGGATTTAGAGGAAATTTTTTAATTTAAGAGCTATCAGATTGAAGCTAAATCCTGAGAAGTGTACTTTTGGAGTTCAATCAGGAAAATTCTTGGGATATATCATTAGTTAAAATGGGATAGAAGTTGATCCAGAACAACTAAAAGTTTTGGTATCAATGACATTGCCTCGAACTATCAAAGAAGTTAAAATTTCAACAAGAAGGTTAGCTGCTCTTAACAGATTCATTTCTAGATATTCTAATAAATATTTTCCTTTTTTCCTAGTGTTACGAAGACCAAAGAAATTTGAGTGGACCTCAGAATGTGAAACAGCATTTTCAAGAACTAAGGTATTATTGTCATCACCTGAAATATTGTCCAAGCCTTGAATTAGAGAACAACTCTTCTTGTATATTGTAGTATCGGATATCGCAGTAAGTGTTGTTTTAATAAGTGAATATTTGGGAATTTTGAAGCTAGTGTATACTTTTAGCAAGAGTTCAGTGACAGCAGAGAAAAGGTATTTGAAGCTTGAAAAATTGGCTTTGGATTTAGTGGTGGCTGCCAGGAAGATGCGCCCTAATTTTTAAGCTCACAATGTAGAGGTTCGAACTTCATTCCCATTGAAAAATGGTTTACAGCGCCCCGATATTTCTGGGAGGATGACCAAATGGTCAGTGGAGTTGGGAGACTTTGATATCATTTTTGCTCCTCGAACGGCTATCAAGGCCCAAGCCTTAACTAATTTTCTTGTTGAGTTCCATTCAAGTAGATCATACAAAGAGATAAACAAAGAGGTTTTGCCAAGTAGTTTGATGTAGATAGTTCAAACCGGTGGAGATTATAACATTTTAGGATGCAATGCATGAGTTCAACTGATTGTTCCATCTAGGGATACGATGTTACAAGCCATTAAATTTGGTTTTCATACATCTAATAATGAAGTTGAATATGAAGCTGCATTAGCTGGTTTAAGGCTTATGAGCATTTGTGGGGCAACTTCAGTTCGTGTAGAAATAGATTCCCAATTAGTAGCGAATCAGGTGGCTGGTGTTTCTGAAGCTAAAAAATATCACTTAATTATGTACCTTCGAGATGTTTGAAATTTGAATCTTCTATTTGACCATGTTATTGCATAGCATATTAGCTGAGGAGACAACACAGTTGATGATTCTTTGGCAATTGTGGCTTATACAGAAGAATATCCTTGGATTTTATTACTGGAGAGTTCTTTGATTTTAACCCGATCAAAGCAGTGTAAATTTGCAGAAGAAGTTTTTATCACACCAGATGTAATACGAAGTGATTGGAGGACTGATATCCTGAATTTCTTGCTAAGAAGAATTTGTTTCTCAAGATATGACATTGGCTAAAAGGCTGAAGGGTAAAACATGTGACTATATTGTGTTAGGTGGGGTTTTATACAAAAAATCATTGAGTATGCCATTATTGCGTTGCTTGAATAAACAAGAGTCACATGAAAACATTTCAAAATTATATGATGGGAAGTTTCAGCATATTGTGGGCTTAAGGCATTGACATGTCAGGTTTTATTGGCAGGGTGTTATTGGCGTTCGATTATGAACGATGCTAAGAGTTTACTTCAAGGTTGTGATATTTGTCAATGATTCGCCAATTCTATTCAGAAACCTGCAGTTCCGCTCATTTCTATTATCAAAGCCATCACTTTTGCCAGATGAAGAATAGATTTAGTGGGACCATTGCCCATATCTTCTGGAAGATGCTAGATAATTATTATGGCGGTGGACTATTTTTCGAAGTTGACAGAGGTTGAATCATTTTCTAGAACAAAATCCAAAGATGTTATTAAGTTCATTGTCAACGTTATTTGTTGTCGCTTTGGGGTACCTCAAAAAATTACCATCGATAACAGTCCTCAATTTAACAATATAGAAATGGCTTCTTTTTGTGCTTCGAGGGGAATAACACAATGTTTTTCTACACCTTTTCATCCCCAAGAAAATGGACAGGTAAAGGTGACAAACATATCTATTTTAGAAGGTCTAAAGAAGAATTTGACAGGGGTTGTAAGAATTTGAGGAAAAGGAACTAGAGCTCATTTGAATATGATTCATTATCAGACTCTTACGAGGAGTAAATTTAATTCGAAGGTAAAAAAATTTGAATATGATTTATTATCAGACTCTTACGAGGAGTAAATTTAATTCGAAGGTAAAAAAGAGAGATTTCAAAGTTGGTGATAAAGTTCTAAGGAAGGTATTCCTCCATACTAAGGAAAAAACCTCGACAACATGGCCCTAAATCGGGAGGGTCCTTCTAGGGTTGTGAAAAAAATAAAGTTGGGTTCTTATCGCCTTTGTAACGAGCAGGGGAGGATGCTTTAACATCCTTGAAATATACAACATCTAAAATTGTATTGAGAGTAACTATTTCTTTTGAATGTTATTTAATAATTGGCATACTATTTCCTATCCTATTGGGCCATGGAGGTTTTAATGAGGTGTTATGTAAATATTTGATGTTCTAAATAAAAGTCCTTTTTGGTCAATGGTTGTTTAATTATAATTATTTAAATTATTTTGGTAATTAGTAAAAATTTATCATCTTTGAAGTTGACCAAGAGTAATTATTCAGAAGTGTCGTATATTTAGTAAACATTTTTCAAAGAAACAACCATATTCGAAGTGTTACATTCTTTAAACGCACTATATTATTCAAAATTTATGTTCTTTAAACACACTATATTATTCTAAGTGTTACATTCTTTAAACGCGTTATATTATTCTAAATGCCATGTTATTTAAACGCATTATAATATTTCGAGGTAAACATTCTTTATTTTATAAGATTATAAACATAGAAATAATGGAAGCATGATAGAAACAAAATACTTTTGCATTAATAATAATCCTGGTTCATTAAACCGAGTCACCCTATAACCATCAGATGACACATACAAACAAAAAATAAAGAATAAAGTGAAGTTATTTGTCCTTGGAGTTTTCTTCGGAGGATTCCCCTTGTTCAGATGGAGTTTCTTCTAATTTCTCTTCTTCGGATGAAAAGATAGGTAAATGATCAAAAGATTCACTTAGACTATTTTAAATGAGAATGAACTCCCAAAAGTTTGAAAGGTCATATTTTGAGAAGGAGGCATGAATTCCATGAAGAAGCTTAACAGTTTTTTGCTCTTCAGAATTTTGCATGACCACTAGCATGTCCTTCCAACATTTGTTTGGAGTAGCAGCCACAACAAGTATTTTCTCTTCCTCAAGCTGAGTCTTAAGAGCATCCATGTTCTCTGTAAAAAAATTATTTTCATCCTCACTCTTGTTTAGTGACTGTTGGAGAGTAAAGTATCTTTGTTTCTCCTCTGATAACTCTTGAGCATCCTTCGACTTGAG
Source organism: Limnanthes douglasii subsp. nivea (assembly GCA_036936605.1). Taxonomy (NCBI): domain Eukaryota; kingdom Viridiplantae; phylum Streptophyta; class Magnoliopsida; order Brassicales; family Limnanthaceae; genus Limnanthes; species Limnanthes douglasii. Next base: position 171,087,294 of record JAUPFV010000003.1, read on the forward strand.
CTATTCTATCTCATTTTTGTGAGAAGTATTAAGCTCTTAGGTCTTTTCCTTGTGCATAGATCTGAGATGATTTTTGAGATAAATGATTCCTCTAAGGAATTCTAATCTAGTAGATTGAAACCCATGAAATTGCTTCTCGACGGTATTACTGAAGATTTCTCGTATTCTTTTTTCAGTACCAACAATTTTCTTATTACGAACCATTTCCTTCGCCATATTCTCCAAGTGGCTTCGAGAAGGTTCAACTTTTTGGCATAACGTTTGTGTTGCAGCACCAAGGTTTGTGAATGGTTGGAGAGAAAGTGCAATATCTTTGGATGGCTCTTCAGCAGATATGAATGTTGGTCTGGTGTAGGGAATGAGAGCGGAGGTAGACGGTGGCAAAGAAATCTCTGATTCAGTTACCTCGGGAAAGAACATAAGCAGATCTTTCACCATAGTGTTGTAGTTGGTCCTAAATTCTTTGGACGTATGGATCTTTGTCTCTGTCAAACTCTTGAGATTGATCGATATTGATGTAGGTATCAGGATCAAAATAATCATCATTTTGGTTATTATCTGCTGCAATATCTCCTTGGTTGTCTCATTGATCATTATTTGCTCCAGTTTCCATTTGTTGATCTTCCACCATAATGACTTTGTGAGTTCGGAGTGTAGCACTTCTTGTGAGGTCTGTTTAGTTCTTTTTTCCCCTCTTTATGGTAGTGTCTTGGATTTTCTCTTTTTTTTTTCGAAGCAACGGTCTTCTTTCTTTTTAAGGAATGGGTCAATCTCATTTTCCTCTTCAATAGTAGGAAGGCCTTTTTTTGTCTTTCTCTTTGCTTTTGGTTGCATCGTTGGAACCTCTAAAAGGCTAGCACCAGATGTGTTAGCTTCTTCTTTTTTCCTTTTTAAAGGAAGATGGCTCTCTAACCTATTCTGAACTGGAAGAAGCATCTTACCGCCAGGCGCCAATAGTCTCTTCACAACCAGAATTGGGTTTGGAGGCTCCATTAGATCTTCTGGGAAGTCAGCACCCAATGTGATTCGCCACAAATAGCTGTTGATAAAATTAATAGAAAAGAAAGTTTAGTGGAACCCATAGCCCCACTCTTTTTCCGCACATGTTGATAACTTGACAAAAATTTCCTTAGCATCTTTTTGGCGAATCTTATACCGCCTCGAAATTTCTGAAATATAATTAAAAAAATAAGTCATAGAGTAAAACAAGATAATTAAAACAACAATAAAAAAGAAGCATCTTACTGTTAATCCTCCAGAAGAGGTTGAGTCTTGATGGGTTCGCTTCAGATATTTCCTTTCCATTACCCCAGGCCCCTGAAATGAATACAAATTTATGCTTCCAAAACTTGTCAGCCTCGAGTAGGTCATCGACTATGTTTAGATCATCGTTAAGTGTGATATAGTAGAAGAGCATGACAGGACCCTTTAAAATTTTGGTCAGGGAAATAAAATTTCGAATAGAAAGAGGAATTTGAGCAAGCTTGGAAGCCATGATAATTGACAGAAGGTTGAACCATTGGTTGGGAGTGTCTTGTGTAGGATAGAGATCGAGAAGCTCAAAATATTCTACAATCATTGAGTCTAATGAAAACCAAAGACCCTAGTTGTTAATCTCTAGGTACACCACCAGCTCATCATTTTCATAGTCAAGTAGAGTCTCTCTTTCTTTTGGAAATAGAAGCACAATGTTATCTAGCATTCCCTGTTATTTTTTTAAAAAGGCAACCTGAGACTCTGGATAATAAATATATGGCACATATTTTAGTGTCAATATATATTATGGATTGAGTAGTTTCAGATTATACCAATGAAGCAACCAGATCTTCGGAAAGCTCAACAATAGCTTTATTTTTCCTTCTCCTTGGTGCTTTTATTTTGGAGACAACCTTCATCGTTTCACTATCCATTTTCCTTCGAAGCATCATCTTCTGTATCAGCTTAACATTCGATTAGGTAGTTTCAGAGTCGATTTCCTCTCGGATGCCTCATCTACAAGTTGAGGTGAATTAGGATTCGATGTGGGTTCTCTATTATCATTTCTTGAGGGGAGGAGAAGAGGATGTAGGATTCGAAGTATGGTCAGCATCGTCCCCCATATCTATGAAGGTTTTTCTTTAAAGGGTTTGAGGAAGCTGGGTTTTTGGATGAACTGAAAGGGTCTCCTTGCGCAATGGACGAGAGGACTCAGAATTAACTATAAAATGAGTTTTTTTCTAATTTCCTTGAAGTAGATGTGGTTTGGTTTACTTTGTAATTGGCGAGGAATTGAATTTGAAAAAGGGATTCGAGGGGATGATCTAGCTAGATGGTGAAATCTGAGGCAATTTTTGTGTTTGAGTTTTGGATGATTGACTTTCTTCTGGAAGAGAAGAATTTGAAAAGGCAAGAAGATTCTGGTTTCGATCAAAGTTACTATAATATATTATCTCTAGGGAAAACCAAGGGGCATTACTTATCAATCCATTTGCTTTATATTCATCTTTTGTTTCACTTATGCAGAAGTAGTCATATGTTCCGAAGTGAGGTTTCTGTTTATCTGTGGAGGATGAATTTCTGAGTTTTTTTTCTCTTGGCTTTTTGAGTTTCGGATGCTTTCTTGTAAACATACTTAAAACACGGGAGGTGGATTAATATTTTCAGGTGAATGTAGTTTAAAGGTTGAAGACTCAGATGAAGGTAGCCAAGAAATCTCAAAATAAGTACACTCTCTCTCTATAAAAATGTGTTGTAAAGCAAAATGAGGTGCAAAGAGGTATTTATAGAAAAATCTAAGCGAGAAAGAAGTGGAAGATGTGGAGAAGGTAATTTGGTAGAATTCCAAACGGTTGCGTAAAAGGAGAATTTGTCACCTGTTATATGATAGGCCTAGTGACAGACCTAATGCATAGGATATCATCACCTATTTGATTTATAATTTGAACATTTATGACCGTTAGAATAAAATGTCTCTATATTAAAATGTATGAAGCGTTGACAAAATGTTGCATTAATTCAAGGACAAGATTTTGCCAAAAATATGGGGACAGTAAACTTGAGGCAATTTGAGTTTTGGTTGAAGGGATTTTTCAAAACTACTAATCATTTTCGATGATAGCTAGTTCTTATTCACGGGCTTTCATAAGAATTAAGAAGGCTACTGATAAGGAGATATAATATTGAGGTTCAAAATGTAATAAGTAAGATTCTATGTTATAAGTTATATAGTTGTGGGGGAGATTTAGACTTTTACGTAAAAGTAAAGGGCTATAATGCAATAAAACCTTTCATGTAACAAACTCTATTGAACTTAAGTTATTTTTCCTATATACAATGGCCATGGCAGATATGAAAGGGATTATGATTTTTGATTGAACTACTTTCCACTTCTTGATTTTCTTCCTCTAAAAATTACTTTTCGCCACTTCTTTCTAAGAATCAGATATGTTCCACATCAATCATAACACGAATCTTCATAATATTCATCTATGGTAGCGATTTTCTAGTTAACACATTATGGTGATAAATCATCGTAAGTGTTTAAACTCTAATCATCATAAGGGAATATAGTGTATGGTTCTCCATTATTAGTGTCTTCGAATATGGAGATGTTTTTGAAATAACGAAGTTTTATTTGTATATGTAAACCCAATGAAAGTATAAGTTTTATTTATACATAAAAATGTTAGAACTCAAAAGGTTGGTAATTAAAGTTTAGTTCATTTTATGGTGAACTAACTGTTATAGTTATTGTCATGGTAAATCTGAATGTATCTACTTTTTTTCAAATACAAAATTGAAAACAAAACTAAGTTTATAAGTTATAAACATACAATATAAAAAATTTAAGAAATATGTTTTAAAAAGTATGAAAGAACCATCATAAATTACAAACAAGTATAAATATTGATATGACAAAATAGATGGGAAGATGATTAATTATATTGATTACAACAACGATAACTTATAGAAAAAGAAAAAGAAACCAACGCTAAACGAGGTGTTAATATTTACCGAAGTGTTAAACTAGGGACTCTGGTTAAGATCGTTCAATATTTTCACTTGGTCAAACTCTGCCCTAGCCAGTTAAGCCCCAATGCCTGGTACTCTCTCCTAGCCTGTATAATGGCATTAAGGTTGTCGAAGATCCCACTTCCGATGGAGCAGTTTACTGCTGTAGCAAGCTTGTGCAAGAACCATCAGATTCCATTCTACCATCATAACATGGGAAATGACTTTAAAGTTGTGGACAACATGCTGGAGTCCAAAAAGAATTGGAGGAAACAGTTCATGTTTGTTAGTGGAACATGGGAAAATTGTAGGAAGATTAAGGACAACACCAACCCTAGCATGCTAACTAGCAGGTGGAAAAGCACTGGTAATTTCCTTTCTCCTCCTTGTCTTCCAAGTTTTTTCTTTTTAAATTATAAGTTTCCCTATTCTGACTAGCTTGTTACTCCTTTTTAGTGCTACCGAAGGATTTCACCGAACATTTGGAGGAGGGGCAAAAGACATGTGCAAAACTGAACACATGGGCTTCAGAGCACTGGGGGGATGCCTTCCATAATTGCTTCACATCGGGCAATTTCGTGAAGTCTCATCTGTGGAACACCACAGGACGGAGAGACCTCACATGGGAAGAGCTAACCACCCTTCCTCTTCCTAGCGTAATTCTTAAAAGGACAAAGGCCAAGGATGGCAAGTTGTTCTTACCTTTTAGAACTAAGGCTCCTAGCAAGATGAAGAACAAAAAGAAGAAAGTTGTAATAGATTTGGTTCAAGCAGCTACGGAAGGGACTGGTTTGGGGAACCAGGGAGGGATTGATGTAGTCATGCTCAAAACAGTAGAGGTTGAAACAGTGAGGGAGACTGGAGGGTCGGAGAACCCACCAAAGCCTCCTAAGAAGAAGAAAAGGAGAGCCAATAGTGACGAGAAAGCTTCTAAGAAAAAGAAGGTTACCCTGGGAGAAGAAATAATTATTCGTCCTTAAGAAATCCAACCTCCACCAGCCCCTGCTGATCCTACCTTGCAAGAGAAAATTCCAACAGATCTCCAGTCCAGAGAGATTGCTGGGGGAGGGAATGATGAAGTAGACATCAATGCCCTTTAAGACATTGATTTGTATTTTAATAATTATGAGAAGGATGATTTTGCAGGTCCCTACCGTCCCTCCAGTTCTTCCAATATGGTGACCTTCAATGGTAAATCCTTCTTCATCTCTGGAGAGAAATATGTCCTGAGCCACTCCATCCTCGGTTATATCTGGCCAATACTTGATCTGGAGAGGTAGGTGAAAATTCAGACCAACCTTATCAACTCTCTCACTTCTGACAAAAAATCTATGTCAAACAGTCTCTTAAACGCTCGAGAAAGTATAGAGGAACATAAGAAGGAGATGGAGGCACTAAAGAAGGACAAGGAGGATTTGGCAACTAAGTTAGCCACATCGGAAGCAGCGAGAATGGAGCTCCAGACTAAGTATTCTGACTTACAAACCTCTTCTTCAAAATACCTCACAATATTGAAAGAGGAATTGAATAACAAGGATGGTGTCATTCAAACCTTAACCGATGAGAAGACTAAACTAGAGAGAACTGTTTCGGAGATGACCAAGGAAAATGAGGAATTAAAGAGCCAGCATGAGCAAGCTATCCAAGCAAGTATTGATAAGTATACCAACGAAGTAATAGACTCTTTAGAAAAAAATGATGGGATCAAGTCTGACATGGCGCTGCTGTTCCATAAGAACTTTCCGAAGAGGACCCTGGGTCCCCTATGGAAGTATGTGGATTACGAATACATCCCATTTCATACTCTAGAAGATGATGACAAACACAACTACTCTAGTGGAATCGATTCCAATACTGATGATGAAGAGGGAACTGGTGAGAGTTCGAGTGTCGAACTCAAAAGTCCTAAAAAAGATAATGGTGGTGAAGGAACGTCCGAAGGGAACAAGCCCTAAGGTTTTATCATATATTATTTTTTGTCTTTACAAACACTCAAAGTCTTTGGATGGCCAAGGCACATTTTGTATTACTATTTGGTTAAAGTTTGAATAGGTCCTTTGAACACCTAAAGTCCTTGTATGGCCAAGGCATATTTCGTTTTCTTGTTCGGTTTAAATTCGAATAGGTTTAATTTATCAAACTTTCTTTTGTTTAATACTTTTCTTTAAATTTTTCATGGCTAATGTTTAAGTAGCCCCTAGCATTTCAGAAGTATTAAAGCGAGAGTGTTTAATATCTCTGATAACATGTATTTAATAGTCATCACTTAACCAAGTTTATCTTATCCACTAAAGACCCAAGGTGTTGAACAAGTGATTTATACTTGAATTGAATTATAGTAAAACCACTTCGAATGTTTTAAGAAGGCATTATATATTATTGAATAAAAGACTGAACACCTTATCAAAACCTCACCGCGCCACCAGGGTAGGAAATAGTATGCCCCCTAATATTTACATTGACATTTAACAAGTAAATATTTACATAAAAGATTTTATTCTAAATATAACCTGAGATGTTCAATATTCCATGGGTGCTTCAAAACTCTCCCTTCTTTGTCCTGAAGTCTATATGTCTTAGGTTTGAGCTTTTCACAAACCTCATAGGGGCCTTCCCAATTCGGAGCCAACTTACCGAACTGATTCTCCTTGGTGTGTAAGAAAAAATTTCTTAACACCTTATCTCCTGGTTGAAAATCTTTTCTTTTGACCTTGAAAGCAAATCTGCTCTTCGCCAAACCTTAGTAGTGAGCGGTTCTTAAGTGAGTTTAACCCTTCTTTCTTCTATTAAGTCCAACTGATTCCTAATTGTTATCTCATTAGTTTGTTTGGAATAGTTGTGGACTCTATATGATGGAATGGTAGCTTCTATAGGGGTAATTACATCCATCTAATACACTAAAGAAAAATGGGACTCTTGGGAAGCAGCCCGAGGAGTAGTTCGGTATGCCCACAACACTTCTTGCAAATAGCTTGGCCACTTCCCCGCAGCTCCTTCTAGATTCTTTTTTAATCCAGACAAAATAGTCTTGTTGGAAACTTCAACTTGGCCGTTTTCTTATGGATGGAAAGGAGAAGAAAAACAATGTTGAATACCTCTAGAAGCACAAAAATTCTCCATATCTTTGTTATCAAACTGTGGCCCATTGTCTGTATTAATATTTTGAGGGATCCCAAATCTGCAGCATATATTGGATATGATAAATTTAATGACAGCCTTCGAACTGGTTCTAGCCAAAGGATCTCCCTCTATCCATTTTGAGAAGTAATCAATAACAACTATAAAAGTTTTGCACCCCCCGGATGCCATAGGCAGAGGTCCAACTAAGTCCATTCCCCATCGGGAAAAATGTACTGGCTCAGAAATATACTTCATAGGTACTGTTAGCACATGAATTTCATTGCCATACCTTTGACATGGATCACACTTATTCACCATTTCTTTATCATATGTCATTATGAATGGCTAATAGTACCCAGCTAACAACACTCTCCGGGTTAGTGCCATGTACCCACAATATGCTGAGCCTTCTCCATCGTGTAGTTCAGATAAAACGACTTGAGATTCTTCAATCCCCAAACAACGCAGGAGAGGTCTACTGAAGGATGTTTTTATAAAGAACTCTCCTTATGATCAAAAAACCAAGTGCCTTGTGTTTAATCTTTCTTGACATAGCTTTATCCGAAGGCAAAACCCCATCAGAAATATACTGAATGAGGGAAAACCTCCCGTTTTTAAGTTGAATCACCTGTATGCTCATGTTTTCCCCATCTTCCTTGTTCTAACTTGGCTATATAGACGGACATTCCTGTACGTGAATCCAAAGGTAGAACTCATAATAGATATAGTTGCCAAAGAATCTGCCATGGTGTTCTCCGATCTGGGAATATGCTCATAACAAACACTTTTGAAGTTGGCTGCCACTTCTTTCAGGATGAGTAAGTATTTGATCAGTTGCTCCTTCATAGCCTCAGACTAACCTTGAACATGATGGATGAGCAGCTGAGAGTTGGTCATCAATTGAACTCTCTTAGCTCCATACATGAAAGCCCATTTAAGACCAACTATAGCTGCTTCATATTCGGACTCGTTGAACCCAAAGCATATAGCTTGGTACATCTTATAACCATACGGAAAGGTTAGGCAAATTCCAGCTCCACAACCTATTGTGTTTGAATCACCATCAGTTCGGACTACCCACTCTTTCTTGGATTTATCTTTTGAAGTTTGTTTGGAGACCCTGTCCGAATGGAATTCTACCAGGAAATCAACCACTGATTGAGCTTTGATGGTTGTTCGGGGGGGGGGGGGCAAAATCAATGTCGTAATTTCCCAATTCTACTGACCACTTGGTCATCCTACTTGATATGTCTGCCTTCTGAAGTACATTCTTTAATGGGAAAGATGTCTGGACAATGATGGAATTAGATTGAAAATACGGCCTCATCTTTCTTGCCGCAATTACTAAGGTTAATGCCAACTTTTCAAGCTTTAAGTACCTCTTCTCAGCATCTATTAAACTTTTGCTGATGTAGTATATCGGACGAGGGTAATTGTCCACTTCTCTTACCAATACTGCACTTATATCATATTTTGACACAACCAAGTATACATATAGTGTTTCTCCTTGAATAGGTTTGAAAAGAGTCTCGGGTTGTACCCAGAGAAATTATCCATGAAGGACAAAAACTTGTTGCCAGATGTTGAGTCTACCAACTGATCTATCCGGGGGACTGGATAAAGATCTTTTGGGAAAGCTCTGTTAAGGTCAATGAAATCAATACACATACGCCATTTCCCGTTCTTTTTCTTGAACAACACCAGATTGGCAGTCCATAAAGGATATTGGGACTCCTTTATGTGTCTCATCTTGGTAAGCCGATCGACCTCTTGGACTATCACATCAGCTTTTTCCTTATAAAAAGCTCTCCTTTTCTACACAACAAGTGCAACATCACCCTAGATTGACAACTTGTGTGAGATAACGCTTGCGAGTACTCCGGTTATATCACTATTGCACCAAGCAAAGATATACTGATTGTTTAGTAAAAAGGACAACAATTTCTTTTTCAACTCTGGCGCCATTTTAGAACCAATCTTGATATTTATACCCTCTACAAAAGAGTGAGTTTTAATTTCTTCAGCTGGTATTATAACACTATGAGCCTCTCTAAGGTCATCAATCTCACTATCTCCCTCGGAAGGCTCTATTAACTGCTAATCTTCATTAATCTGAACTGCTCCCAACCTCTTAGGAGCAAGAGCAGTTGCATAACACTTCCTGGCTATCTTCTGACTACTTTGGACAATACCTACTTACCCTTGGACTGCATACTTCAAACACTAATGGATTGTTGAGGCCACAGTATGCACTCTGGAAAGCCAAGACCTCCCAAAAATCATATTGTAGGATGTGGGTCAATCTACCACAACGAATAGCACCCTCACCGTCTTTTTAAAGGGTCCCTTGCCCAACAACACTTCTTCCTCAAATTCCCCAATTACATCCGCAGAGCTTCCTGTGAAGCCCACAATAGTTACGATTGAGTGTTGAATAACGGTTGGATTCCTCATCTGCTTGTAGGAGCTCAATAAGATGATGTTTACCAAACTCCTTGTATCTAGCAAAATCCGGCATATATCATTGCCTCAATAGATGTTCCTATCACCACCGCATCCTCATGAGGCCCGCCAATATTTCTCAAATCATCCTCATAAAAAACTATGAATGGAATAGGGGTTTGGAATTGATAGGAAGACATTCCCCCTTCCAAATGAGTGGTCAAACTGTGTACATGCCTCTTCCTTGATGAAGGAGTGGTTGCTGTCACAATATCTCCTCCAAAAATGGTGAGTGACTCAAAGAAACTAAATAGTCCGGACACATTCCTGGCTTGTTCTATTAAACCCCCCCCCCCCCCCCACACACACACACACTTTATTACGAGTTGGATCGGGATCCTGGTACTCAGAACCAACATCAAATTTTTCAAGAATCACCATTGCCCATTCTTGAGCAGATGTTCCCGCATTGTTTGTAGGGCCTGTCCGAGGAGCACTGTCAGGCCTATTTCCACTTCTTCTTTTGACAAAAGCTCCCAGCTTACCTCTTTCAATAAGGTTTTGCACTTCCTGTTTCAATGCTATGCAGTCTTGAGTATTATGGCATATATCATTACGATATTGGCAAAAACAAGTGTTTCGGCTTTCTCTGGGAGACTGCAGTGCCGCCTGTTTCCGGAAATAGACTTCATTTTTTGGTCTTGTCATATATTGTGGCCACATTCTCCCTTAACTCTGCAAACCACTCTGGTTGAACCCAAGGACCTTATTACGAATAAGGACAGTGTCTTCATTAGGTGTTGCAAAAATACATGTTTCGGTTTGAAAATCAAAAGAATCAATCATCAACTGATCAGCATGCATGTGGGATGACCCTTTGCCCAGATTGCTTTTAAGCCTACCATGCATATCCCTCTTTCTTGAATATTTTTTTATTAGCTTCATCTTTTTTTCTGGATCTCTCTTCGTCACTACTTGATGACAAAGATTCCTCAAGCACAGCCTCATTCGAAGAGCTACTATAGGACTCTAAATCTGAACTTTCAACAGGTTTGGACCGATGTATCTTTTTAGAGCTGAGGTGATTTTTTTTTTACTCAAATGAGTTTTTATTGATGGATTATTCTCCCTAGGGTTGTCATTATGATGAATAGCTGACTCCCCTGATTTCTTCTTTATACAATTTTCTGCTTGTTTTATGGCCCTTAGCGCCTATATTTCTGCTCTCAACTTGTTTCACTCTTCAATGATGTATTCCTTGTTTTCCCCAACCGTTTCCACCACAGAGAGTGGAGTTCCTTGCTCGTTCGGATCCATCCGAACTGGTTCTTTTTAATGATTTTGAATGTAAAATTCAGGCACCTTCGTGCTCCCACAATGGTGGCCAATTTGGTTTTGTTTATTTTGGGTTGGGGGTGGTTTGGTAAAGTGTTTTGGTAAGTTTGAAGTATTTTATGTTTAGTGTGAGGAGTAGTAAAATAATTAAGCAACATGCTTGTATTAAATGTTGATCACCCTCATTAATGAGAGTGGTTGAGGTATTTATACTCTTAATTTAATGAGTCGTGGGCTTATCAGGCCAAGTTGTGAAACCGGGTCAAGTTTAAGGACTCATTAGTCTTTTAAGTAGATTAGCAAATATCTTAGTCAAAAGGTGTTTTACATTTGTCATGTCCGGATTTTTCAGTGGTGTGTTATGGTCCAAATTCCTTGTCCGGATTAAGTGGTAGGTTGTGACTGAAGTATCTGAACTCATCAATTATGACAATATTACCACCCATAAGTAGTTGGTTTATATATATGGCCATGAACAAATCAAAACATGATAGCATTGAACATTCTGCTAAAAATATTATTAATAATGTCATATATATTAAAACTCTTGATAACTCAAATATTATGTGAAACAAACATTGGCAACGTGATCTTAAAACTGCCAATGATTTATAATGTTTTAATCATTTACAAAATAAAAAAACTGTGTCTTTACATTAAATGACATCCTTCATCCTTAAATAGAATTAGATTAAATTGTGATGGTTCAACATTAGTTAATGGTGAATCAAGTTTTGGTTTCACATTGAGAAAGGCTAATGGTGAATTGATTATTGCCAAAGGTACTTTAATACGAAAAAACTCTCCTCTAGTTGTGGAAACTAGAGCATTACTAGATGGTATTTTGTTTTCCAAACAAAATGGATATAAACATGTTGATATATACATATATATATATATATATCAATTCTTTAATACTATTTAACATTATTGGCTATGGAATATCTCGATGATACTTAAACTTAATTATTAATTGCTGCATAAATTTGATACCATCTAGTATGGTAATCAGACAAGTATTAGACAATTAACTATGCTACAGATTGGGTGGCTAAACACATAATAAAATCCAAATCAAACTGACAACTCTAAGCTAATAATAGTCATGCTCCTCTTATTGCAATCCTTCCACTAGAAAGTATTGGCACTAGATATATGAGATTACAAGAGTGATTGAAACTAATATATTGGCAAGATTCTCCTTGTTTATTCTTTGTTTATTTTACTTGATTTTCAGGATCAGACGAACAAGAAGAAAACACATCCAAAAATTAGAACAAGCCCACGTGAAGATGCATCAAGCTCAAAAGAACAAGAGATTAAAGAAGCATAAGACACTTCTAGGAGGCAAATCTTCAAGCAATAGAAGAGCAATCGTTTTAAGAAGATATCAACAACAAAATCTCATAGCAAGCTCTCTTGCTAACCAAGACACATCTAGAGCAACCCAACAATATTTTAATTACAAAATCAATTATTTTGATCATCTATTTTTCACTATTAAAACTACTCTATAGTTACAATACAGTAAATTATCTTTATTAATAAAATAAATAAATTATTGTTTAAAAAAAACAACCATACATCTAAAACAAGCTAATAATTTCGATAGAGAAACATCATTTCAATAGTCACTTATACATAAAATAAAATTATAAAAATTAATAAAAATAATTATAATATACAATAAAAATATTTCATTCTACAATAATATTTCATTCTATATAATAATATTTTAGAAGCTATATAGCATGTTTTAATAAAGGTAAACCAACGAAGATCTATAATAATCTAACCTGCCAAGTTAAAAATAAAACAAGGAATGATAAATAATAATCTAACCTACCAAGTTAATGTCAAATAAATAATAAAACGGAAAGTTATATTATAATTTGATCTCCCAAATTAGAAATAAAACAAAATTAGTAAATATACAATATGACTTGTCATATTAAATATAAATACAAAAAATGTAAAATGAATCATATGACTTGTCAATGTTAAACAAATTATAATATAACCTTTCATATTAATATAAAAACAATGTAAATCATAATATAATATGATCTGTAATATTGAAAACAATATTGTAAGACAAATAATATAACCTACCAAAAGAAAATAAAATCTATGAAATTCTTATTATAGTCTAACCTTCTATTGTGAATGTAAAAATAATAAAAATCAAAATATAATCTAATGTGTCATATTGAAGATAAATACAAGAAATGTAAAATAAATAATAAATCAATGAAGAATATATTATAATCTAACATGATATATTTAATGTAAAAACAAGAAATATTAAATAAATAATTTGACTAAGATAGATAGAAAGAATGCGAGCTAAATAATATGACATGCCATAATAAACTAAAATAAAAAAAGGTCAAATAAATAATTTAACATGTCATATCGAAGACAAATATAACAAAAGGTAAAGATGAATAATTTGACCTGCAAAAGTTACAAGTAAAACAAAGAAATCGTAGTATAATCTAACCTTCCAAACTAAAAATGAAAAAATATAAGTTAGAATATAATTTGACCTGCTATATTTGGTGTGGTTTATTTCTGTTTGAGAGTAAGTTTGTAATTTTTGTTTAGAGTTTTGTGGAATTTTGAGAGTATTTAATACTTGGGTAGAATGTATAGGGATAATTGAGCTGTCTGGTTGTATTTAATTTTCATTACCCCCATCTAATGTTGGTGGTTGGGTATTTATACCCTTATATTTGGGTCACATGGGCTTTCGAGTCGTGTTTAATGGATTCGGGTCGAGTTTAAAGACCCATTAGTTCTAAGTAAGTAAATAGGCAGCTTAGTCAAAAAGTGATTAGGTTTTAAGTACTTTAGTTCTGTTCGGATAGTTAAGTGGATGATAGTTGTCCGAACTGCCCCTGTCCGGTGAGGTGGACATTGTCCGAATTGACCCTGTCTGGTTCCCATAAAGTATGGTGACAGAATCCGGACTCATCAGTAGCCCCTTTTTTAGGTGGTGTTCAAAAACCTTTGGCAAGACCTAAAAAATAGCTTGTTGCTGGTGACAGTTACATCCGGACAGGTCCTTCGAACTGTGTTATAGCTTTATCTGAACTGAAAAAGTTCTTGAAAATCAAACGGTTTCTTGCCAGAGTTCGTGGGACACGTGTCTCATTCTGGTTCGTCACATCAGCCTTTTTTTCACCTAGAATGACGCTCCCACCTTCTCCAAAAAGTAACTTCTTCATTTAATGAAGATGACATCAGCGCCGTTCCTTAATCATTGCAATCCTTTCGAATTCTCCTAGGTATCAAAGCATATTTTTGTATATTTACTATAAATTAATCATTTCGTTACTGTTTTACCATCCTCTTCATCTTTACTTTGCTAAATTTCAGAGTTTTCTCTCTTAAAAACAAATATTCTTTTCGGTTGTGAGTTTATGTTCACAACTAGGAACGCTTTAATCAAAGGCAGGTGGCTTAATCTATCAGAGTTAGAAAAGGCCCAAAAAGTTGAACGAGAAAAGCGCATTGCTGCAGGCCTTCCTACTTCCCCTGTCGACAAACCAGAAATTCCAAACACAGAGCCTGACCAGGGCTCTTCTTCAGGCTCGTCGGTTCAGGAATCAGAGCCCACTGTTGAACCAGGGCAAGCAGTTACCAGTTTTAAGAAGCCTTCTCCATTTATCGCCATGGGTTCAGATGCAGATGTTTCTCCAAATAAGTTAGTTGATCGGAGAAGAGGTCGCCTGGTAAGAGGGAAGGCTCAAAAAGGTACACCTTCCAAATCAGGGGCCAAGGATAGCAACAGAAGGTCAGAGGCACCCATGAAAATTCCTAAGGACAAGCTTTCCGGATCGGAGGCATCTAGCTCAAGTCTCCGAAAATAAACTACTGCATCTGAGCCCAATCGGAGGCTATAATACAAGAAGCCAGTGAAAACCAACAATCCGGAGGGCATGTTGAGCCAATCTTTAACTCCCCTCACCCAAAAACAACTAAAAATCCCTCCTTGGAAATGGAGGAAGTAATGGAGGATTCTATTGAAGAGGCTCCGTTTGAGTCCGAAGTCTCCGGACAAACGAGTGATGCGGGTGCTGCCAAGATGGATAAAGGCAAGAAAAGCTATGCCTAAGACATCCAGATCTGTCGGGGATCCTTGAGGGGAAAGTGGGACCTTGTTTCCACAAGGTTAGTGTTAAATATTTTCTTGCTTTGCAAAAAATTAATTATGCATTCATCCATACAGCCGAACTGGGTCGGATGCGAACAAAGTGGGGGATTCCGGAGAGTGTAAAAATAAGGAAACCAATAGAACCTGAAACACCGATGGACTACAAGCTTAGTGAAATAGTTATCTTCACGGAGCTTTTCAACTGGGGACTAAGGTTTCCCTTAGATCCAGTGGATGACTTGCTCGAGTCGGAGAGAAATTGGAGGACTCACTTTTTGTTTGTGAGTGGCGCCTGGGAGAACGGGAGGAAGATTAAAGCCGGTACCAACCCAAGTCTTCTCACCAGCAGATGGCGGAGTGATGGTAAGAATTCCATCTTTAATTCCCATCTTCATTCTTTATAAAAAAAATTATCTAACTTGCCTTTTCTTTTTTTTGTTTCTTGACAGTGCTGCCTAAAGACTTCAATGATCACTTAAAGGTCGGGCAGATCACTTGCACTAAGATAAACACTTGGGCTGCTGAAAAGTAGGGAAATCGCTTCCACAACACCTTTACTGGAGGCAATCTTGCAAGGTCCCACCTCTGGAACACTACTGACCGGAGAGACTTATCACGGGAGGAACTTACCACTCCACCCCCTCCGGAGGTAGTTCTTAAAAGAACACATGCACCAGACGGGTCACTGTATTTGCCTGGTCGAGCCAAGGCCCCAAGTAAGATGAAAGGAAAAAAAGTTAAGGGCAAGAAGAGTGTGGTTGAAGCTAACCCCACCGAAGCGGAGGAAACTACTCCAACAAACCAAGAGAGGCCAGTTCCAATTCAGATTGATGCTGCTCTTCTAGAAGTTGTGGAACACGACAGCACTATGGAAGAGGCAGGATCTCCAAAACCTCCAAGGGTTCCTAAGAGAGACGGGAAACGAGGAGCAGAAAGCAAGGACAGGGAGGCCAAGAAGAAAAAGACCTCTAGGGGTGATGAACTTTCTCTCCGGCCTCCGGAGCCCCTCCCTCATGTTGACCCTACTGGTCCAACAAGAGCAGAAGAGATCCCTGGTGACTTTCAAACCGATGAGGTTGGAGGAGGAGACATCAGTATTGACAGTGTCGACATTACAGGGTTTGAGGGACTTGGTGACTACTTTGAAAACCTCCCTAGAGATGACTTTGTTGGGCCCTACCTACCTCCAAGCACTTCGAACACCGTTACCTTCAATGGTAAATTTTTCGCCGTTTCAAGTGAAAGAGATGTTATAACTCACTCTATATTGAGTAATATTCAGCCAGTGCTGGTTCTGGAGAAACAAGTGCGAGGTGAGTCAGCTATCATTACTGCCCTTAATTCTGACAAGGAGAAACTGTCCAACGACCTCCTTATTGCCACTCAAAATGCTGATGTTTTGAAGAGAGAAAATGAGGAGTTAAAGAAGAACCAGGAGGGTTGGGCCACAAAGGTAGCTACCCTAGAAGATACTATCAAAGACCTCCGGGCAAAGCAGTCCGTATTGGAGAAAGATCTCTCATCTTCGAAAGAGGAGATGAAGGCCAATGACCAGGTCATTCATACTTTGACCAACGACAAGATCGCACTTGAGGACTCGGTGTCCACGGCTGCAGATGAAAAAGCTGATCTGCTAAGGGAGCAAGAGGCAAAAATCCAAGCCAAGATTGATGCTTATACCAACAGTGTGATAGATACACAGGAAGAAATGTATGCCAAAGTGAAGTCAGACATGGTCTTGCTCTTTCATGAGAAGTTCCCGAAGAGGAACCTGGGAGATTTATGGACTTATGTAGAGTATGAAGACCTTCCCTTCCACACTATGGCTGATAAAGACTTGCATGATTATTCTAGTGCTGACTCATCCGATGAGGAAGAGAACACCGGGGAGAGTCCAAATGAGGAGAATGATGACCTCAAGAAGAAGAAAATGAGTGAGTTTGAGCCATCTTCAAAGGCTCAGTCTTAGAATATCAATTATTTTTTCACCTTTTGTTTTGATTGAACTAATGTCCTTGGAAGGCCAGGGCATTTTTGTAACTGTGTCCGGTGTTTGACCGGATAGATCTTTTTTGTTTTGATTGAGAATTTAAAGTCCTTGGATGGCCAAGGCACTTCGGTTGTTTTAATGGGTATCTTTACTTTGCACAATTCTTGCATTCTTTCATAGTTTTTCAATTTTGGTGGCTAATGTTTAAACAGCCCTTAGTTATTTCATAAACCTTCTAAAGTGAGAGTGTTTAAATTCTCCGATGACAAATGTTTAAGTGGTCATCACTCCTTCAATTTAAGTCGGCATGTGTTTAAATAAAAATTTGACAATGAACTATTAAGTAAAAACACTCCGAATTTTTAAAAAGGCATCAAATTTTATAAAAAAGCTCGGACACCTCATTAAAACCTCCCCGCGCCACCAGGTTAGGAAAGAGTATGCCCCCAAATATTTACATGGACTTTTAAACAAGTAAATATTTACATAGTTTCTATTCCAAGTACAACCGGAGGTGTTCAATATTCCAAGGGTGGTTCAAAATTCTTCCTTTTTTGTCGTGGAGCCGGTATGTTCCAGGCTTAAGCTTTTCAATGACCACATAGGGCCCTTCCCAAGTTGGAGCCAATTTACCGAACTACCTCTCTTTAGTGTGTAGGAAAACGTTTCTCAACACCTTACTCCCCGGTTGAAAATCCCTTCTCTTGATTTTAGAAGCAAACTTGCTTCTCATCAGACCTTGATAGTGCACAGCCCTAAGGTGAGCCTTAACTCTTCTTTCCTCTATCAAGTCAAGTTGGCCTATGATAGCCCCTTCGTTAGTATGTTCAGAGAAATTATGAACTCGAAATGAAGGGAGAGTTGCTTCTATGGGAGCTATGGCATCCATCCCATAGACCAAAGCAAAAGGTGATTCTTGTGTCGCAGCCCCAGGTGTAGTCTGGTAAGCCTACAAAACTTCTTGCAAATAACTAGGTCATTTTCCAGCAGCCCCTTCTAAATTTTTCTTCAAACCGGACAGTATAGTCCTGTTAGCCACTTCAACCTCACCATTTGCTTGTGGGTGGAAAGGTGAAGAGAAACAATGGTGTATACCTCTAGAGGCACAGAAACTTTTCATTTCCTTGTTATCGAACTGTGGCCCATTGTATGTTGTTATCTTCTGTGGAATCCCAAATCTGCAACAGATATTGGATAAAATGAATTTTATAAAAGCTTTTGATGTTGTACCTGCCAATGGAGCTGCTTCGATCCACTTCGAAAAATAATCAATAGCAACAATTATTGTCATGCGTCCTCCGGATGCCATGGGTAGAGGTCCCACCAAATCCAACCCAGTAAAAGGTATGGGCTCAGAAATTGACTCTAAAGAGATGGCTGGGATATGAATCTCATTGCTATATCTCTGGCATGGGTCACACTTCCTCACCAGCTCCTTAGCATCTTGCATTATAGAGGGCCAATAATAACCAGCCAACAAAACTCTCCTTGTTAGAGCCCTGAATCCACAGTGAGCTGATCCACACTTCCTCTCCTTGCTATATCTCCTTCTTATAATATGATTATGCATCCGTTTACGTGAATATATTTACAAGCATGTAGGATATTATAGATATTATGGAGCGTGTAAAGTGCTCTAGCGATGTAGTTATTATCGATCATTGGATGTCCACAACCGAGATGGGAGTCGCGATCGCATCTACTTTGTTGGACAATACCGAACCATGGATGTTGACTTCACTTATCTTTCGTTATGAGGTGCAACCCCTCCGATGTCAAACCCGTTGGAAATCAGGTTGGCTTGGGTCAACATCAACCACTTTGTGAACGTAAGTATTTCTTTATATTTCTGGTTAGTTTAAATCTTTCAACATCCTTTATATTGTATTTTTTTGTAGCTTAGGATTTTAACCGAAGCCTCATATGCGAGAATACATCCTCGTTTCTTAAAGTTGCGTTTACCATAAGCAGAAGGTTAGGTATTTCTGACTCTCTCTCGTTGCAAAATATACCAAGAAATAAAAAATTGTAGCCTCAAAGTAACAGATTTAGCTACATTTGTTTAAACACTCGGTCATTTAATATATTTAAGATTTGTCACGCTTAAAAGTTGTATGTTTTATGTTTTGTATTTTATGATGATTTTAATTTTTGAACGTTAAAACATTGACTTCCTAATTGGTTCACATTAATTTAAGATATTACACATTAATTTAAGACATTATATAATTAGAAATAAAAATGCAGACAACGAAAATAGATAGATAGTAGATAGAGTTGACGTAGTAGACATATGTTGTTGGTGACAGATAGTTCCATCCATTCTCGAAGCGTTTCTTGAAAGGATATTCCTCATCATCGCTACTTCTCTTAGGAGTTAAGTTACTTCTAACGTCGTTGGTTATTGTGTATGCTTTCTCTTGTATTTCTTACATCACATGTTCCAGCATATCTTTCGTAATAGTACTTTGAAAGGGTTTCGCATTGGAGTATGTAAGGTAATGACTCAATCAGTATAGTCGGCACGGTGTTTAAATAAACTAACCTATCGCCCATTTCTTCCCGTCAGCGGGGTCGGGGCATCATAAAACCCAAACACAATGCCTCGTCACCGTGCATGAAGTATATTATGTATAAAACAACACAAACAAAGCCATGAGTCTCCTCCGACATCGTGTTTTTCACAATCTCAAAAGATTTTATGAGGTTTGCATCTTTGTGCACATTCCAATTTGAATTACCCATTCATATTGTTTCGATGTATAATGTTCAAACGTACAAGGTAATTAAATATGTGATGTTGGTGTATGAGGTTGTTGGAGCCATTTGTACCGAGAAAACTTTATACATCGGATTTTTGTTTATATACGAAAGAAATTTCGAGAGCTACAAATGGGTGTTAGAATGCTTACATTCGTTGATGGTAACTCACTCCATCGAACGACCCTTCATCGTTTTGATGGATAGAGACTTAGCGCTTGTGAAGGAGGTGGAGGAAGTGTTCCCTAATGCAACACACATGTTGTGTTTATAGCACATTAACATGAACTTCTTAGGGGGAACGAAAAAAAAATCATCAAGGAGAAGAAAGTGTCCAACGCATTTTCGATAGTGTGGAATCAAATGATGTTGGCGGAAACAAATCTATCCTTCAACAACTATATATCAGAATTGCACCGTGACTTCAAAGAGTATTCAAAAGAAATAGAATATACTGAAAGTTAGTTAGAGCCGTATGATGATAAGTTCGTCACATGGAGAACTAACAAGTGGTAGCATTTTGGTAACCAAAAAACAAACCGCGTAGAGAGAGCTCATTTGAGGTTCAAGCATTTCTTCGGTACGAGCAAAGGTAACTTCGAGTCTTTTTTGTTAAAGTTGCATAATTTGATTGAATTTCAACACGGGGACATCAATGGGTTATCTGAAAAGAGACGCTTGTTAGCCCTACATAAATTCGATAATATTGTGTGCATGAAGCTTAAAGAAACATCTCCCATTATTATTTGGAACTTCTCCCACTATGCTTAAAAACAACGTCTCCAACAACAAATTTGTTGCCAAAATCTTAGAGGTTCCTCTAAATTTATTTCACGATCATTGAAAGAGGTTAGACATTCTTGTCTGTACCAATCTCACGAAGAACGAGAAATTGAAAGCAAAAATCGATATACTAGTATTTGATGTCATGGACTCCAATGACGAAGCACACATATGTTTACAAGAATTGGTTTGTCGTCCTCCATCCGGAAACACTTCCCTATTGGAGCCTTTGGTCAAACTAAAAGTGCGCCATCGTACACCTTCCAAACACATCTGAATCATCCACTAAACGGGACAAATATTTTCATGAGCATTTGTTAGAGTCTGAAAAAGCTAGTTCCCCGTCGTTTTCAAAAATGTTCAAACCTCTGACTGCAAACTCGCGTAAAAGGAAAGAAATATCGGGCCCCAAACTTGGTAGGGAAAAATCGTCGCTCCGATAAAAGATAGCGTTATTCTAACACAAGCAAGTGGGATGATGTTTTTTAGTGGAACATTCGGTTGTATGTCATGTTCTACGATGTTGGCTAATGAAAGTTTGGTTGATCCCAAAAGGTACCTAAACCAATTCCCCATCCGTGTTAGGCCTCTCGTAACATCCATCACCGACGTTAAATCTGATGGCCACTGCGGGTACCACTCGATTGCGTTTGCCTTGAACGAGCAACAAGATGAGTGGAGATTGAGTAGATATGCCCAATACAACGAGCTTATGGATTACGTATTCATGCACGTGAAGATATTTACAAGCATGAAGGATTTGATAGATATTGCAGAGCGTGTGAAGTGCTCTAGTGATATGGCTACTATCGATTATTGGATGTCTATAGCCTTGATGGGAGTCGCGATCGCATCTACGTTTAACTGCATACTTCACTTTGTAGGACGGTATCGAACCATGGATGTTGGCTTCACTTATCTTTTGTTACAAGGTGCACCACCTCCGATGTCAAACTCGTTGGAAATCGGGTTAGGTTGGGTCAACATTAACCACTTTGTGAGCGTAAGTATTTTTTTATATTTTCGATTAGTTTAAACCTTTCAACATCATTTTTATCGTGTTTTCGTTTTGTAGCTTGGGATTTTAGTTGAAGCCCCATGTGCGAGGATACATCATTGTTTCTTAAAGTTGCGTTCACCAGAGACATTACACATTAATTTAAGACATTACATAATTAGAAATAAAAATGTAAACAACGAAAATAGATATATAGTAGACAGAGTTGACATAGTAGAAAGTTTGATAGTGAATGATAGTTACATTCATGCTCGAAGTGTTTCTCGAAAGGATATTCCTCATCGTTGTTACTTCCTTTAGGAGTTGGGTTAGTTCTAACGTCGTTGGCTATCACGTTCACCTTCTCTTGCAGTTCATGCATCACATGTTCCAGCGTATCTTCGTAATAGTAATTTGAAACGTCATACTAAATACATCGCTGGTTTCACATTGGACTACGTAAGGTAGTGAATCCATCGGTATAGTCGGTACGTTGTTCAAATAAACTAACATATCGATCATTTCTTCTTGTCCACGGGTTCGAAGCATCATACAATGCGGACACGAGGCCTCCCTACCATACATGAAGTATATTCTGCATAAAACAGCACCGACAAAGCCAAAAGTCTCCTCCGACATCGTGCATTTCACAATCTCAAAAGATTTTGAGGTTTGCATCTTCGTGCACATTCCAATTTGAATCACTCATTCGTATTGTTTCAATATATAATGCTCTAGCGTGGTTTTACTACTTATAAATGGGTATTCGGCGGGAATTTCCTACGATTAGCGGGAATCAAATAACATTTGGGCGGGTTACCAGTTGTGGTCGGAATTTTGAAAACTTTATATAACAACTTTCGCCTGGTAAGGTGGACATTGTCAACCATCGACTCACTAATTCTCAACACACATAAACATATAATAAATAAATAAATTCATTGATGACGTAAATAAACACACTTACATCTGTTTCTTCTTGATCCGTGAGGAGGTCACGGTAGTATGACTTCCCACGAACGCTAGTCCCTTTAAGCTTTTTAGGTAACCATGCCAACATCTTCGGATCGGTTGGGCTGTGAGCGCTATTCACCGCTATCCAGAAACATGGGAACTCGTCATACACCCAGTAGTCCAACAAAGCCGAGAAACCAACTAAACTCTTCAAAGAGTGCTTTGAAATGCCTCCTAAACTATTTTACAGCCAAGTCAATGCGCTTGTACCCCATGAAAGCTTCTTTAAGTGCTCAAGATAAGTGAGAAAATCCTACTGGATATTTTTTTTTGCTTGTGTTGGTGAATATGGTACATCCGAGAAAGAAAAGGATGTATGCACGAGCGGCATATTTCTTTATCTCAAACGTAAGCGCGACATTCGAATCCAGATACACGTCTCCCGAATACGTTTCCCGTGGCCATCAAAAGCGAACCCACTAACATCGTGCACCTCCATCTTTTCTTGTGCGGTTTCGGTTGAAACTCCTAACAACTCGGCTATGGAGCATACGTCTAATCTAGGGTTTAAGTCCCAAACAGGTCGATAATTCTTCCCTCATCCGGGAGGCCGGTAATCACATACACGTCGTCCAACGTGATACTCATTTCGCCGAAGGAGAACTAGAAGGTGCTAGTCTCCTGATGCCACATTTCAATGAAAACTTCGTCCAACTGCGAGTTCGGATTTAATCATAGTAAGAGGCACATAAGAGGCCAAAACGAAGTACCTTCCAATCACCATTCTTAGGTCCCATTAACCTAGTATGTCGTATTTATAGTGGACCATAAGTTGATGAAGAACATTTTTTTAAGCCAAATTTGGTTTGTGATTTCGTATTTGCAAGTTTGGTGAGGGAGAAAAAAAATAGATGTTTGGTTAGATTTTAGGATTCGAACTTAATAAATGTAAATGTGTTGAGAGTATTTTAGGTAAAAAATCGGGAATAATTATAAAAACACATTAGATTAGTTAATTAAAACTATGGTCGGTAATCATTAAATTTAACACGAAGCATATAAATACTGTGTTTGTCGTGATTGTCGCAAATACTTTTTTTATTAGACATTGACCGACTGAATCAAAAAATGCATTTCAGAAAACAGAAGATTGTTATCCAAACCAAATTAATACTCTGCTAACTTTATAATCCTAAATAGAATTGTTTTTCGGAATGAAAATATACATATATGGAAACTTGCAAATACAGGGTTAAAGAGACTTGCATAAATCAATTAACCTAAACTCCAGTTACCATCACTTCTAATTGTTTATGAAACTTAATCCATGCTTAGACCTTTTATTTTCTTAAAGAGATTACATGATTTAAGAAGGGAGTAGAGAAAAACCCAAAACTTTAAAATCTAAGCCGACAAACAAATTGTTACCATACAAAAACTTCAAAACCAAAGATACACCTTCGTTTTTATGCCTCCAACGGACTTGAAGATACATACATAACCTATAGATCGTCCTTCTCGTAAAACCTTAATACTTTCTTCTACCATCTCCCTCCGTTATGAGATCGTCAAATGAACCACCACTAGGGATCATAGGTAACACGTGCTCTTGATGAGGTACAATTACATCCAATAAGTAAGGTCCCGGTGTGTCCAACATTTTCTGAAGCGCAGCCCTAAGATCTTCCTTCCTCGACACACGAGCAGTGGGTATGTCACATGCTTCGGCAAACTTGCACATATCAGGAAATATTTCAGAATCTTTTGATGGGTTTCCGAGATAAGTGTGAGCTCTATTTGCCTTATAGAACCTATCTTCCCATTGCATAACCATACCCAAATGCTGATTATTTAACAACATGATTTTTACCGGTAGATTCTCTACCCGGATAGTTGCCAATTCCTGAACATTCATGATAAAACTTCCATCACCGTCAATGTCCACAACGACAGCACCCGGGTTTGCAACGGCAGCCCCCATTGCAGCCGGTAACCCAAAACCCATAGCGCCAAGCCCTCCTGAAGTTAGCCATTGACGCGGCTTTTTGTAGTTGTAAAATTGAGCAGCCCACATCTGATGTTGCCCCACACCAGTACTGATTATAGCATTCCCTTGGGTTAGTTCATCGAGAACTTGAATTGCATACTGAGGAGGGATAGCATTCCCAAAAGTCTTGAAGCTCAAGGGGAATTTCTCCTTCTGTTCATCTACCTCTTGTCTCCATGTCAAGAAATCAAGCTTCAGTTTATCTGCCTTACTCTCCAAAATCTTATTTATCCCCTTCAATGCCGGTTTGATATCGCCACAAACTGACAAATGTGGCTGCTTGTTCTTTCCAATTTCTGCTGAGTCGATGTCAATGTGGACAATCTTAGCTCGGCTGGCAAAAGCCTCAAGCTTTCCAGTTACACGGTCATCAAACCTAACTCCAAATGCAAGCAACAAATCACTTTTATCAATAGCATAATTAGCATAGACAGTTCCATGCATCCCAAGCATATGCAGCGAAAGTTCATTCGTACATGGAAACGACCCCAGACCCATCAAAGTACTCGCAACAGGTATCCCAGTAAGCTCAACAAATTTGATCAACTCCTGACTTGAGTTCAAACACCCACCACCAACATACAGCACTGGTTTCTTGGATTCGGATATTAACCTCACGACTTGATCTAAAAGCGATTGGTCCGGAAGCTTGGGCAACCTAGACATATAACCAGCCAATCTATAGCATGGGTTCCAATCAGGGACAGCGAGTTGTTGCTGTATATCCTTGGGAACATCAACCAAAACAGGACCTGGTCGCCCAGAGGTGGCCAAAAAGAAGGCCTCACTCATAATCCTAGGAATATCATCAACATCAAGAACAAGATAGTTATGCTTAGTGATGGATCTTGTTACCTCGACGATTGGCGTCTCCTGAAAGGCATCAGTCCCAATCATCCAACGGGGCACTTGCCCAGTAATGGCCACGAGGGGGACACTATCGAGCATTGCGTCAGCGAGGCCACTCACCAAGTTTGTAGCACCAGGACCGGAAGTGGCTATGCAAACGCCGGGCTTTCCAGAGGAGCGAGCGTACCCCTCTGCCGCAAATACACCACCTTGCTCGTGGCGAGGAAGCACATTGCGGATAGTTTTGGAGCGTGTTAGAGCTTGGTGGATCTCCATGGAAGCGCCCCCAGGGTATGCGAATACGTTGGTGACGCCTTGCCGCTCGAGGGCCTCCACAAGGATATCTGCGCCTTTCCGGGGCTGGTCAGGGGCGAATCTTGAAGAAAACTCATGGGTCTGGGCTGTTTCTACTGTCAATGTGGTGGAAACTTCCGTTGAGGTAGCGGCGGAGGCGGATGAAGTGGTTCTTTTGGGGCTGGGATGAGAATAACAGCTCGAGATGTGGAGTGAACGGTGAGAGGTGGTTTTTGGGAGGTTTACTGGAAAAGGAAGAATAGATCTGGAAATGGAGAATTGAGACTTGACAGCGGAGGAAGGAGGAGGAGATGGTGCGGAGAATGTGATTTTAGCAGCGGCGGCCGCCATATTGAAACACAAAAGAAGATGTGGAGGCAAACGAGAGAGAAGGGGAAATGTAGCCAAAACTCGTATAATATATCTAGTTACATGTTTTTACGCAAATGCCCCTTCTGATTGTAATTTGAAAATTTGTGTGTGGTGATCACGAATCGTAGGAAAAAAGTATGCCTCTATTTCTCACGTTAAATTTATTTATTATCCAGATCGGTTTCTATTGCATCGTCGACCGCTACTTACTTTATATAGATAGATATTTTCTATTCTATTAATAAATATATATTGTATTGGATTTTTAAACTATTATATCATATAAACCCTAATAATCCCAAGATATTAAATTCAAATTTATATTATTCTCCAAGTTTAAATTTAAATAAACAAGTTAAAATTTGAGACTAGATTTTAAAACCGTAGATGATTAATTTTTCATAAAAATACTAGTCAAAATAAGATATCCTTAATAAGGAAAATTTGGGTGAAAAATACCTTTTTCACAATGTAATACGGAAAATTAGTCCCTTTGGACAACCTGATAGGCTACGGTAAGGTGACCAGTGACGACATAATAGGTGCTAATACAGATCTCATACTTTTCAAAAATAAGGCGCACCAGCAGATAACTCTGGCAAACAATGGAATAATAGTATACCAAAACATCAATACTTACAAAAAAAACATAAACTAAACTTATAAACTCGGTAGCTTTGTGCATTACAAAAGTACAATGGATCAAATTGTTGGTTCTTCTTTCGGCGTGGCCTGCAAAAATGTAAAAAGATTGATTTTTATTTGACTTGTTAAGCAAACAACACTGCAAACTATAAATCAGTCTGTTTAATCCCTACACCAAAACCATGAGAGTAAATGAATAATAGATTGATGCAAGAATATAGATATCTAATTACATGTCTACGTCACACGCTTGATACTCGACAAAGGTAGTGTTCGATCAAGCGACCCCAACACTTTATATTTGGTTCACCAATATCGTCACACGCTCAAATTGTTTGTCATTCTAGTCAAGAAGCACTTACTGCATAGCTTATAAGTCATAAGCTAGACAGCTAGTTTGATATAAGTACATAAGAGAAAGTAAGGTTTAAAAAGAACATAACAAAGGTTCTTTGGTGCAAAGAAAAAGGAAATATCATTTAGGTTAAATGATACATTGGTGTGAAGCAGAAGGATACAATAAAATAGGAAATATAAACCAAGAAATACTAAGACGCTGAGAGAGCTAGAAAATATCGTGGAAACAAAAGAGCCAGGATATTAAACAAAATGCCGATTAGGTTTCTGTATCTGATTTTAACCCAAGAAGTTTAATAGGCTAGACCCAACAAAAAGCTTTGTGCTTATATGCCTAACAGCCAGAAAGCCTATGGCCACCAAACAACCCCTGTTAAATTTGGTGTCGTTTTTGGTTTTTCTAATACCTTGCAGCCAAGGCTAATCAAAAGAAGGTATGAGTATCATTTACCACCAAACAACCCCTAAGTGTTGAGTTTGGTGTCGTTTTTGGTTTTTCTAATATTTTGCAGCCAAGGCTAACCAAAAGAAGGCATGAGTATCCTTTACCTCCATTGGTTTAATAATTTCCCTGAAGCAGTTTCTAGCATGTCTACTGCTAACTCATCCAGGAAGCACATGTTCAGGTATATCAACACCAAAAGATAAATAAGAAGGATACCGCAACATTAAATTCTATAAGCACCAAGTTAATGGCTATGCGGTGCACATGCACCAGAATTTGCATACCCTAGAGATATGTGGACCAAAATGCAATTGGATACCAAGGAAGGCCTGTGTTTAATGCTGGCAATTTCTGCCGAAAACGAATGTACAAAGAGACGAGATACTGGCAATTTCTGCCGAAAACATATGTACAAAGAGACGAGATACTGGCAATTTCTGCCGAAAACATATGTACAAAGAGACGAGATACTGGCAATTTCTGCCGAAAATCAGAGTTTCCAAGATGCAAAGCCTGATATCTGCTAGTGTCATTTAGGTAACCTCAACAACAAGCTTTATGGGCCTAATAGCCAAATCAAAAGTGTATGCTTAGTTTTTACGGATGGTGTGTTATGGTCAGAAAGAATTTATAATTTAGCCACTTAAACTCAATTGTCAGTTTAACAATATTTCGGTAAACTCAGCTTCACCCTTGTATTTCTTATTTCACGCATACTAACACGGTCTAAAATATCCTGGAAACTCAAATTTTCAACAGTTTTGAGCATTATCTTCGATGATCACAAAAGCACTTGCAAAACCAAATTTTATACAACAGACATGCTTCTACATACAACCACAACTATTTTTCTTTGATTTTTGTGTTCCTAGAGACTGGGTGCCGCAAATTTCAAATTTAAGTCTCCGAAGTAGTCAACGAGCTAACTATCTCGTCGACAAAACGAACTAGTGTTATTAGCTCCAATTTCATACAAATAATTAAAGATAATTGGAATTAACTTCTAGCATTTGAGCTGCCAACTCCATCATCTACATACATAATTAAATTTATTCCCAATACGGGCATCAATATCACCATCAACAAACATAACAAAGTTCCCATCGCAAATCAGGGGAAAGAAAAAAACTAAAACTTCTAAACCATAAACAATCAACAATCAACAATCAATCGACGCATAAGTTTATTAATATATGGCTTTTATACAAGGTTCGTATAAATTACCTAAGCAGAGCCAACGATGATGTTGTTGATTGGAATAAAGATCAACTTTACGAAGAACCCAACGAAACCCATCACCGCAAACCCAATAGCCGTACGAATGGCCACTTTCGTGAACTCTACAATGACAAAACCGCAAAAACGAATCAAAACCCTAGAACTTGAAATCAAAATAGCAAAATCGAGAGTCAAATCAAAAACAAAATCAATATTGAACTCTAGTGATCTACAAACAAACAATTTCAGCAAAAGAAAATCACCTTTCCTATCAGGTTTGTGACAGCGCTTGACCAGACGTACACTGTCTTTAGCGAAGTCTCTTAGAGGATCAAAGACAGAGTCGATGGCGTCCATCGGTTATTTGCTGGAATAAGAACTCGACTGATTCGATTAGATCTGTGAATTTACAGTTTGGTTATTCGAGAAACAGAGTTCGGGCTGCTTATATGGAAAGCCTGCGACGGGAAGACGTATTTGCTACGTAACTACGTTTCACACATTACTTTTCTTTGCTGAGACTGGGTCAAACTCGGGATAATATTTCTTCTTTACTGAATTTTAGTAGTACAGTTATATCTTTTTTGTTTGATCCTAAAACAAAACAGCAAAATCAAGTTATAAAATAAAAAGGAAATTAATTAATAAGATGAACAAGATTTGGAAAAATGCTTTTTTGGAGGAGCTCTGTTCTTAAGTAAGAACCGAGCCAATTTCTTTAATCAATTTTTTCCATTGATTCTTTGTTTTTCTCTGAGCAAATTGGTTTGTGGTTTTCGATTATGGCTGATAATCTTAAGATTGGATCGTTTGAGGAATTTCCTTTGCTTAGGAAGTCTACTCAATCTCAAGATGGAAAATAGAGTGCGACGGAAACAGGGCTTTTGGGCGTGGATTGTAATGTAATTACAAATCCGGTTTTTGAGGAAGGAAATAAAGGGAAGATTAATGAATTCAAGAAATGTTCATATGCTGATACTCTAAGAATCAAGAACTCTGATTTTGAACACTCGAATGTCTCTGTTTCTTTGCAAGAAGAATTTCCAGTGATTATGTTTGACATCGGAGATAAGGAAAGATTGATGAAGATTTCCAAACACACTTTAATTGCTAAATTTGCAACTGGTAAGCCATCTACGGAGACTTTCAGAAATTTCTTGTCGAAATTCAAATTTGGTGGAAGATATAGTGTCTCGGTCTGGGATTACAGGCATATCTTTGTGGAGTTCAATGAGTTTGAAGATTTCATGAGGCTTTGGTCAAGGAATGTATGGGTATTGGGCAGTAAGACAATGAGATTGTTAAAGTGGACTCCTGGTTTCGATCCTAACCTTGAATGTCCATATACGCCGATTTGGGTCTCTCTTCCAGGATTGCATGAGTTCTTGTTCAATAAGTCTACGATTAATGAAGTTGTAAAAGTTTTGGGAACTCCGTTGAAGGTCTGGGTACCTTCTGTTAATAGGGCTAGGCAGAATTGTTATAGGGTTTGGGTTAAAGTGGATATATCGAAGCCTTTAATTCGCAAGATGCAGTTAAAATTTGGAGATACTGATAGTTACTGGATCGATCTTGTGTATGACAGTATTCCAATGTATTGTAGTCATTGCGCTCACATTGGCCATTCAAATGATAATTGTAAGAAGTTGTTGTCTGGTGGAAAGATGTTTGTGAATGTTCGGGATAAGGGGACTACTTTTGATGATTCAGGTGTACCTGATCAGGTCTCTTGTTCTCATAAGGAAGGTGAGTATGTGAATATTCAAGATTCAAATGTGATCTGTGATCTGGTGGTTCAGACTGATGTTGGTAATGAAAATGTTACTAATCGTCTGTTAAAGTCAATAGTAGTTGACAAGATTACAGATAGTTCTTTACATGATGATATGGAGTCTGATAGTTGCTCTCGTCGAAGGGTTATAACTGTTGAGAATAGTGGTTCTTCTGTTCCTGTTAACGAGGATGATATGATAGATGCGTTGAAAACATTAGAAAGAAATAACATGTTTGAAATTTTGAGCGATGATGTCCATGATTCCCCGAAACATGATGGTAGTCTTGCGTGTTCCCCTGTGAAGGACAAGTTTGACAAAGAAAAGGTTAGAAGGCATGACATTCAGAAGTCTAAGAAAGTGTCTAAGACATGGAGTTCAAAGGGACCGGTTTCATCTAAAATTATGAAGCTCAAAAGAGCCCATAAGCCACCCCCTGATCAATGACTATTACATTGATAAACCGGAATGCAAGAGGGCTTGCTAATAAGGAAACGATGCAAAGATTAAAGTCTTTGGTTAATTCTGAAAAGGCTAGTTTTGTTGTTGTTCAAGAGCCTTTTGTGAAGGCTGATAAAATGAGTATAGTTTCCAGGAAGTTGAAGTTATCAGGGTATAGTTGTAATGTGAATAACAAGATTTGGGTGTTTTGGCATCATGATTACAAGGTTGATGTGGTTTTCGACAGTGAGCAGTTGCTTCATTTGAAGGTATGTCATTCTTTTATGAGCAAGGAGTTTTATGTTTCTGTTGTGTATGAAAAGTGTAGAATGGATCAGAGGTTGTTACTTTGGGATTCGATTAGGAGCCTTGATGTTGGTTCTTGTGAATGGATCATGTTTGGCGACTTTAACATAATTTATAGTATTCAGGAGCAGTTGTCTTGCTCTACTATTAATCAAAGAGGTATGGATGACTTC
Organism: Limnanthes douglasii subsp. nivea; assembly: GCA_036936605.1. Lineage (NCBI taxonomy): Eukaryota > Viridiplantae > Streptophyta > Magnoliopsida > Brassicales > Limnanthaceae > Limnanthes > Limnanthes douglasii. Next base: position 171,118,743 of record JAUPFV010000003.1, read on the forward strand.
AATGGCCGTATTATGGATTGTGGGTTCATTGATGCTGGCTATTAAGGTTGTCCTTATACCTGGTCTAATGGACATAAATGGAGGAGGCTGGATCGTGTTTTATATAGTTCTTCTTGGTTAGATTTCTTTGATTGTACTGTTGTTTTCCACCTTGCTAGAAGTTGTTCAGATCATTGTCCTATGGTTATTAAGGTTGCCTCTAGTTTTGAAAGGCCTAAAGCTTCGTTTAGGTTTCTGAATATGTGGGTTACACACCCTGATTTCTTGAAGACTGTTGAAGAGAGCTGGTCTGCTAGTGTCAATGATGATGTGAGGAATCCAATCATGGTTTTTTGGATTAAGCAGCCGAGATTGAAGGTTGTTTTAAAGGCTTGGAATAGGAGTAATTTTGGGAATGTTTTTTATGCCATCAAACGGTCTGAAGAAAATATCAATGCCAAGGAGGTGCTACTTCAAAATGTCTCTAATGATGAAAATAGATGTGCTTTGGAGGAGGCTAGACAGAATCATTTGGTGCTTCTTGATAGGGAAGAGATTTTCTGGAGGAAGAAGGCTCATGTGTCCTGGTTGAAGGATTCTGATAGGAATACCAAGGCTTATCATAGCTTTGTGAGGAAGAGGATTAAGAGAAATAAAATTCACAGAATTAAGGTTGGTGATCAGTGGCTTTCTTCTAAGGAAGACATTGGTAATTCTGTTGTTGATTATTTTAAAAATCTGCTTGCTCCTTCTAGTAATGTGGAGCCTGATTCTTTCTTAATGGATGTGATTCCCTCGTTGGTTACTGATGAAGACAACTATAGTATTTCTTGTGTCCCTGAAACTAAGGAGATCGTTGAGGTTATTAAGTCTTTGAATTCGGAATCTGCTGCTGGCCCTGATGGATATAATGGTGAATTTTATAAGAAGTGTTGGGCTGTTGTTGGTAGTGATTTAAGTAATGCTGTTAAGGGTTTCTTCAATGGCTTTGTTCTGCCTAAGGGAGTGAAGGCTACATTGATTTGCTTAATTCCTAAGACTGATAACCCTAATAGGTGGAGAGACTTTCGTCCTATCAGTTTAACTACAATGTTTTCAAGGATTGTGGGGAAGATAATCAATAACAGGATGGCTAAAGTCTTGCCTAGGCTTATTTCTGAGGAGCAAGGTGGGTTTGTTAAGGGGAGGTGCATTCATGATTCTTTCATTTTGGCTCAGGAGTTGTGTTTTGACATTAATAGGAACAGGAAGTTTGGCAATGTCATTATTAAAACTGACATGACTAAAGCTTTTGATAAGCTGAAACATGTGTTTCTCTTCAAAATTCTTAGACTTTTTGGTTTTGATACTAATGTCTCTGATCTTATTGGCAATTGTATTAGCAAGGTTTGTTCTTCCATATTGGTGAATGGTGAGCCAACTGGGTATTTTGCCAACTCTCAAGGACTTAGACAAGGGGATCCCCTCTCCCCGAGCCTTTTTATCCTGGCTAAAGAGTATTTGATAAGGGCTATAAAGCTTACTTCTAATGGTAACAGTTTATTCAGGTACAAGACTAGAAGTGATCAAAATATTGCTTGTCTTGCTTTTGCGGACGATTTTATGGTTTTTGTTAATGAAAGAGGGGATACAATGGGTGCTGTTAAAGGTGTTTTAGATCATTATCAAAATGTTTCTGGACAAGAAATAAACACTGCAAAGTCTAAGATAATTGTGTCCAATAAAATGGCACATCATCAGATTGTTATTATTGAAGCCTTATGGAATATCAAGCATACATTTCTGCGTTTTACATATCTTGGCTCTACTATGGCTATTAGTTCAAGAATAGCTCACTTTGAAGAGTTAATTTACAAGGTCAGAAATTGAATAATGGATTGGGACAAGTTGCACTTATCATTTGCTGGCCGGTTGTTGTTGATTCAAGCTGTTCTGGTTGCTTTTCCAATCTACTATCTGCAGCATTCTGTCCTGCCTGTTGGCATCATCAATAGACTTGAAACTCTGTTTAACATGTTCCTGTGGGGAAGCAAGAATGACAAAAGAGCTATTAGTTGGGCTAGATGGGAGAGACTGTGCAAGCCTACTAATGAAGGAGGCCTTAACATTAAGAAGCTTAAAGATGTACAGATGGTGTATTCAATGAAGCTATGGTATAACTTCAGGATGCAGAAATCGTTCTGGGCTAATTACATGTTATCAGTATATTGCAGGAATAATATTCACCCTGTTCTAGCTATATCCCCTAATCTTAAGTCTAAAGCATGGAATCGTGTTATTTCTGTAAGAGAGAAATCTGAGGATTATGTTTTTTGGCTTCCTGGTCAGGGGTGCATGAGCTTCTGGTATGATAGAGGGTGCTCAGACAGCCCCTTCATCAAAGTTATTAGTGATAATGATAGAAGATTGCTTTGGGGCTCAGCTAATGATTCTGTTAGGGACTTCTGGTCTGATGGTTCTTGGGATTTCGATAGGCTCAGCACTAGAGTGACTGTTACAGAGATAAATAAGATTATGGAGATTACTCTCTCTAATAATCAGGATGTTATTCGTTGGTCTCTGTCAAATGATGGAAGGTTTAACTCTAAGGACACGTTGAATCACATTAGAAACAAGGGCAGTGTTACTAGTATCTATGCTAAGTCTTGGAATGCTGTGACACCTAAAAAATGTTCGTTTTTGTTATGGAGGGTTCTTCATAAGTGGGTTCCTACTGATGATGTTATGCAAGCTCGAAATATTCAGTTGGCTTCTAAGTGTATTCACTACAATAATATAGAAACTACTAAGCATGTCTTTGTGCAGTGTCCTCAAGCATGGGCTGTTTGGCTTCACTTCAGTGCAATCTTCAAAGTGCAGATCCAGTCTTACATGACGATTTCTCACATCATTACAAGGTGGTACTGGTCTGCTCAAAGAAGCTGCGACATTTTCACGATCCTTCCTGCTATTATTGTTTGGTCTATCTGGTCAGGCAGAAACAAGAAGAAGTTAGGTAATGAAAATACAAATGCAGTGTCTGTCATTAAGCAAATCATCTTCATTTTAACTAATCTGGACCACTCTAATACTCTTAAATCGAAGCATTGGGGAAGTTATGCTATGGATGGTTCTAGTATTGGTTGTGTGAATTAGACAAAAGGTTTGAATAAACTGTTGTTTTTTAAATGGAAGAACCCTAAGTATGGCAGGTACAAAGTAAATATAGATGGAGCTTGTACCTTTGTCACGAATCTGCTGGTGGTGCTTTGATAAGGGACTAGAATGGTGGTATTATCAGAGGTGTTGGCAGGCTGTATGGCAAAGGTACGCCATTGATTGCAGAATGTCGGGCCCTGTTTGATGGTCTGAGGCTGTGCAACAATCTGGGGTTAGAGAGAGTTGATGTTGAAGTTGATTCGTTGATCTTGGCCAATCTCTTGTCATTTGGTAAGTCTCCTAGGTATCTTGACTCTTTGTTAAGTTGTTGCAGGAAGCTTATCAAGTTTGAAATGGTGGTGAAGCATGTATTTCGTGAACAGAACCTTGGGGCTGATTGGGTGGCTAAAGAGACCTTGAGGGTTCAATCGGACTTGGATTTCAATGATATTGAGGCTCCTTCGAAGTTAAAAGCTATTACCTTCTTGGAGAGCCTTAATTTGGGTTATCTGAGATTTGCTGATTAGGGTTTAGTTTGTGAATTAGGGTTGGATTGGGGAAGAAGATGAAGTTCCCGGTTTTGGTTAGGGCTTAGATTTCAAATTTTTGTAATATTGCCTAAATAGGCTTGGTTTTTCCCATTTATTCAATATCGTCCTTTATTAAAAAAATTAATTAATAAGATTAAAATTATAAAAAATAAAAGTTATAAATTTAAAAATAAAAGTTTACAATATATTTGAGAAACTTGTGAAATGTTGATAATAAATTATAAAAAATAATTAAATTATTAATAATAATTCTGCTAAAGTCGAAAGAGCTATTAGGATTATCAAATATATCGAATACTACGTCTGATATGAAATCTTCGGTAATATTTTTTTGCTATAAAAAACAAAAATCACGTGTTTTCAATTTTCATCTCACCTTTGTGGATTTGTTTTTGTAAAATCAAAAATCGATCCTTTTAAATTATAGATTTTTAGCAAATTTTACGAAATTTTTAAATATTTCAACATAAAATAATTATTGAATTAGGTTTTATAAATAAATTATTATTTCTTTTTTAATATTTTAATTGTTGTATTAGTAAATAACACGTATCATCCAAATAATGTTCTTTTTTTGTTTTGAAAATGCTTATGTCTTTTTAAGCAAAAAAAAATTCAATCAATAACTTGGGAACTATTTGGGAACATGTATAAAAGTTCTGAATTATTTTTTATACAACCAAACTGCACATATTTACGCACTTAATTTAAAGTCAGTTTCTGGACCCATTTTTTGTTTTTTAACCTAAAAAAAATCTTTAATGCAACTAATTTTAACGAACATACGCACCCAACTAACAGTCAGTTTTCATATCCACTTTCTTTTTTGTTTTTCAAACGTGTAAAAAAAACTTTTATGCAACCAAATTGCACATATTTACGCACCTAACTTACAGACAGTTTCCAGACCCACTTTCTATTTTGTTTTTCAAACTTAGAAAAGCTTTTACGCAACCAAATTGCATATATTTACGCAATCAACTTACAATAAGTTTCAATACTAATCTACATATATTTTAACAAAAATATTTTTACACAATAAAAATTCGCAACCCAACTAATAATGGTTAATTCCATAGCTAAAGAATGTCAAATTTTAAATTGTTTAAGGAGAAATTAATAGAAATGGAAAAAAAACATATCCAATTTAAAAAACAAAAATACATTGTTTTATATTTTCATCACAAGTTCTTTTATTATGACATTGTTTTTTACAATGTCCGCATTTTAATTTATGAATCAACTCTTCACCTTGGGATATAATACGTTTCTTCTTAGGTATTGCAGTTCTGATTTTCAAGTTTAGTGGAAGAACAACATGAGATGGATTTGAACTAGAAGTTTTACCAAAAGTAAATATAGTTGGTATGCCCTGTGGGTAAGTATCATTATAAGAACTCGTATTGTAGCATGATTTCATATATGTCAAATGATCCATTGAATACTAAATATAGCAGCACAAGCATGTGAAAAAGGGAAACATTAAATTTTCCAAATAGCACAAGTACATTTGTAGTTCGAACGATCAACAACCATAACAGGTTTTGATTAAACATCAAAACATACTTTGGTAGATGATCGAACAATCCACGTACAATATTCTTCAATATTTCTTTTAATATTCTTCTAAATATTAGAATAAGCTCATTATTCTAATGTAAATAATCAAAATAATGCATCGACATTTGGGTCATAAAAATATTTCTAATTTTTTATAATAATTATAAAATAAACAGGCTACAAAATTATTTAATTTGATTATTAAAAGACTTAACCTGAGTAGAATCCATACAGTCATAGGGTTTATTTTAAAAAATCAAAGGAAGAAGGTTTTACATGAAGGTTAGTGATTTCTGACCACCTTTTAAAAAATATCATGCAAATGTGAATCGAATAAACTCTCAATGGGTACATCAGCACGTTGGTTTAAAATCTTGACCATATTATTTTTATAAATCTTTTGGTGAATGTCTCAACACGTGCTTCAGATTCCCAATAAGATGATAAAGACAATGAATGACACTAATAATAAAAACGGTTAAGACAACATCAATTATACCTAGGTGACGATCATATATAAAAGTCATTTGACGACCAAGTAAATGAGGCTTTAGTGTCTACAAAAACCGTTGCCAACTATCATCATCTTCAGTCCCAACAACATCAAATACGATTGGAAAACGACATACATAAGATATAAAGGTAATAAGTATCAACTTTATAAAATAATTTAATAACCAATTATATGGTTTGTAATTACGTAACAAAAAACCTAATTACGCAACCAATTAAAGCATAGTTATGTAACAGGTCAACACGTAATTATACAACCATAAAAAAATTCAGTATTTTCACAACATCAGACTAATTTAGTAAAAAAATCTAATTAAGCAACAAGTTTGCACGTAATTACGCAACCTTTTAAAACGTAACTTCGCATCAAGAAAAGAACTCTTTATTTATATATAATATTTAAAAAAACTTACAATTGTTACCATCTTTAGATATTGCAGAAAATATAACCACTCGATGTATACCGGTCAAAAATTGGCCATAGATAAAGAGAATGGGAAGACACGAGTGAGAACCTTCAAGAAAAGCTTTGTAAGCTATAGTTTAAAAAAAAGATTGCATCCATCATACTTTAACATAAAATCATTTATGATGTATAGACTATTTAAGACCTTAAAATAATATTTTAAGAAGCCAAAAGAAGTAAAACTATCTTCATAAATATCTATTTTAGATTTCTCCAAAGCAATCCATGACATGCGATAAGAAATGTCTAAACTAGAACCGGATTTAATAATAGATTGAACATTTTTTTGGAGTAATATCACTTCTTGATCTAATTTTATCGTATATCTCATTTTATATCAAATCAAATGTCAATGTTTTTTGTTTTTTATCGAGAAACCATGATAACACTTATGATCACGAACATACTTTTTTATAACCACAAATCTATTTGACTGATCAATTGAGGTATAAAGCCTCCATGTACACCTTTTGCTCTCTTTCATTAACCAATGAACAACTTTTTTTTCTTCTGATTATGAATGAATTTATAAGTAAATCCATGTCCGATAACAAATCAAGATACCGCAAAACGTATGGATGTAACACCATCTTCAAACATTTGCACTACACCTTGAATACCATCAACCCAATTCTAGTAATAAGTTATTTTTTCTTATATTCAAAAAAATGAACACACAAACTAGTTTCTCTTATTGATATATTATCTTCAATTATAGAATCGGTATTATGTAATGATACTCTATCTGAATTAGTGGGAGCGGTACCTGGAACTCTAGTTTCAATAATTTTACCAATCTCAATAAAACAAAAATCTTGACATTTATTATATTCAGCGAATGCAACCAACAATATAAAATCATATTCATAGCGCAAGAAATAGTTCTTATACTCATCAAATGGATAATTAAAGCTTAAACGACCTATAACAAGCCAATTTCACTTACTTATTATGAAAGCAACCATACTTTCATAATTTTCAATATTATTAAGTAGACGAACGGAAACTTGATTATTTTTTCAGAAATAACCAATTGAAGATATTTCAAACCTAGAAATAAACAAAAGAAAAGACAAAAATTAAAGTTCAGAATATTTGCATAACCAACTTTGACATAATTCCACAACCAAAACACCAAAAAGCCAAAATATTTAATAGTAACAAAAGAATACATAATCACATAACACAATAATACTTACTAGTAACGCAACAAAAAATATACATAATTTTGCAACCGAACATACTAACTAATTACGCATCCAAATTGAACGTAAATATGCAACCTAATAGCACTAACTAATTACGCAACTAAAAGAACGTAATTACGCAACCAGACCTGCAAAACCCAAAAATCTCAAAATATGTTTTCCTGAAATCACTCTTTCAGATAATTGTCAAAACATTACATGAACATATGAAATTAAAAAATCAGCATAACTACAACAACCACATAATAATAAACAACATAATAACTCGACACAAACAAAAATAACCAAAATAAAAAATAAAAATCACATGTGAATTGATAAGTGATCGATAATTATAGACGCATAAAAGAAAAATAAATAAATGATCTCCAATCATATAAGAAATTGATCGAAAGAAGAAGAAGAAAAATGATCACATATTACATTATAGATTGACCGAACAAAATAAAAACAACTCACATCCAATAAAGAAGAAAGAATTTGAATAACATATCATGATTTTAGTAACAAAACAGAGGTATGATTGGTATTTTAAAATATCCAAGTGGTTATCAATACTTTAAATTCAAAACCAAATGGCTATTTGTACTTTATCAAATCTTAAATGATTATTGCTAAATAAGTTTGATGTTAAGTGGTTATTGGTAGATAACCCTTAAAAATATGAAACGTTTTATTAATTTATAAAATACTATAACACTTATTAGTACAAAATAATAATAAGTTGTAATAAAAGAATTGTGAAATGTGTTATTATGTTGGTTCTAAAATTTTAAAAATAAAAAAAATATAAATTATAAATTTGTAAATATAATTAATTTTAACTTGTGAAATTGTGGATCCCAATTTTCAAAATAATAATCAAAACAACATGATATACCAATAATGTGATATATTTGTGAAATGAAGTCATAATATTTGAAATTTTTAAATATCTAACTAAGATATTAAATATAAGAACAATAATCTACGGATTTTGAATCTTACATGCATTTAAACTAGAAAAACAAATATAGATTACATTTTAACGTAGTTAGTCTTAAAACTAGACTAAGTATATATTTTATCAATAAATTCGTGTTAATAATAATCAAAGTATTCAAATTTAATTCATAAAATACGAAAAAAACTAAAATTCAATAGTAATCAAGAATACACATATTCATAACAAGTTTGGTGAAAATATTAAAGAAATTATAAAAAACATTAAAAAATAAATAGAGATGTTTGTGATTGTTTATATGTTTGGGAGAAGATATTAATAGATAACAAGTTCTAAGAGAGAGAAAAAATACATGTCCATTTTTTTCATTTTTAATTCAAATCTATATTTTTTTAAACAAAAAATATCCGACAACGTTTGATAATTAGATTTCATATTTAAAGATTGATTTCGACATACCATGGTGAAATCTTGCTTTATATTTAAAACTTGATTTCACAACTTGAAATAATATTATATTTCACAATCGAAATACAACATGAATCTCAAAAATTTAAGACACCATAATTTGAAGACTTTAAGTAAAATTGGTTTCGCAAATTATATATGTGATGTTTTGTAAATTGCATTAGATACCCTAGACTTTGCAAGTTGAGTTCACATGTTGCACAAATTTAACATGGTGCACTAGATTAAATTTTGAGTATCCTAGACTTTGCAAGTTGAGTTCACATGTTTCACAAATTTAACATGGTGCACTAGATTAAATTTTGAGTATGTTATATTTCATAAATTTATTTGGGTGCAATAAGTTTCACAAATGTTGAGTATGCGTAGTTTTGAAATTAACTTGGAGGACACTATGTTTCACAAGTTTAAATGCACACAGTTTAAAAAATAAAATACAGTATATTTTGCAAATTAAAAAATAATTAGATTGTGCAAAAGTTAAAAACAAAACTACATTTCATAAATAAATATTTATATATTTCACAAATATGTATGTCCTATAAATAGGAGAATAACAAATTTGATGAGTAATATAATGAATCAAGTTAGATTCACCAGACTCTAGTAAAATCGTACATGAAATAAAATACTTTTATCTTCGCTCATTTTAAGCGGATATAAATGATTTTTTTATATAAGAAACAAAAGCTTCTATTTTCGCCTCAAGTAAGTAAATATATAGGGACTTAAAAGAGCTTTCATATTCGCTCCCAATAGGCGAAGATGAAGGTTTTTGCACAATAAAAAATACATGTTTGATCATTTGGAACGAAGAACTATCAACCGTTGCAAAAAAGTTTCATATTCATTCCAACCTAAAATCAAACCTTAAATGATAAAATTTATAGAATATATTACAAATAAAATATAAAGTTTAAGCTAAAACTCATTTAAACAAAAAAAAAGTAGTATAGAAAAATAAAATTTTAATTTGGTATATGGTTTTTGATTTTTTTGCTAAAATTACAATATTATACAACAAAATACATTTGATAAAGATAAAATATGTAAATTAGTCAAACATTAGTTAAATAAAAAGTAAGGGTAATAAATATTTTGAATCTATTTCATTTTACAATAAATTCAAATATGATAAATATATTAAATATGTAGTAAATATATCACCTTCACGGGCTAAGAACCTTGGTTAGTCACCGGACTTTGTCACGTGTATAAAAAATATCACTAATATTTTTTTGTATCAAAACGGTCATTTTTGTTGATGTTTTTTTTTTGCATCCGTAGTCACTCACAGGTGACTACGAATGCAAATCAAAACAAACAAAAGTGACCACGTATGCAAAACGAAACTAACAAAAATGACTATTTTGATACACAAAAAAAAACATCAAAGGAATTTTTGATACACATGACAAAGTCTAATGGCTAACCAGAGTTCTTAGCCCACCTTCATGATATAAAGGATCAATAAGTTAAACTAATTTTTTTTATAAACTAAAATACTTTTTATATGAACCAAGAGAGACGATCGATATATTGAATCTATAAACAAGACCTCCGGACAAGGAGTAAAGTATCGTATCTTGAATATTCATAATATATATTTTTCAATTATTCTCTCATTTTTATACTTTTATAACTTATACACTGTAAGTTATCGCTTGTTCATGTTTGCTTACTTCGACTATAATAATCCAAATATTATAACTAGTGCGTTTGTGGGAATGATGGTATCTAATCCAAGCATTATTCAGTATGCAAACTATACTTCAGAAGCATGATTTTAAGGAATATTAACAAGATTGACATTCAAACTCGAAGATTTAAACATCCAATTGAATTCAAATACCCCAATTAAAATACATGCCTTGATTGAGTTTCTCACCAATTTCCAAGCAAAAAAAATCGACCCTTTTGAAGAAAAGTCATAACCATTTTGGATAATATGAACCTATGGAGGCTTCAATAATTGTGATGTTGGAGCTATGATACAATTGATATGTCCATAAAAAGAGCCATTATATCAATTAATTAAGTTTGATTTCCTTGTTTTTAACAAACAAGTTAAATATTAATCAACCATAGTATGACTCATACTAGCCTATATTTACGGAACCATATGTGTTAACAATTTTACAGTCTCACAACCGGTGTTTAACAATGCTTTGAGGCAAGCCAAAGAAAAGAATCAGGACTTAATCCTCTACATACAAAAGCTACGAGTCAAATATTTAAATTTTGATCAAGTTGAGTATGAACAAGTACCTCAGACATATATGTAGAAAACTTCAAGAAGCTTGGAATCAACCCTATGGGTGGTTATTTATAAAAAAACAACTACATTCTAGCACAAGACACTTGATTGTTTTGAATGAAGTTCATAATTTTGGTTATTGATGAACCTTAAGACCGAAAAACACCAATGAGGTTATATCTTACAGAAATAACACTCATAGAATACACACAAGAGACTTAGTGTATCAAAATCAGATATGTTATATATTTATGGATCGTTGAAATATTGTAAGCTAATGTCTAACTAGGCTATTTCTTAGATGTTTGAGAGCAAATAAATATGTATATGGAATATAATAATTATATGGGGGAGTATGAGGCTCTCATTATAGATATAAACTCATTTTCAATCGAATTTTACCGATATTATATTACTTGTCAACGATCCCTCCAGACTTTAAAATCCTTGTCTAACATTATAATGTGTGCCAATGATTTGATAATAAGGTTCAAAATCTGTAAGTACCAATGGACTTTACTTCCGAAGAAATTCAATTTGATAAGAAGAGGTATATGTAATATAAGAACACTTCCAAAAGTTTCTAGGTTCAGCAGTACTTCTGAGGAACAATAAATTACTTCCTATAATTTTATATAGGATTCAAGTTCTGAGAAGATCTTTATTTATACCAAAGATAATGCTCTTGGAAAGCTGGAACCAAACTAAGAATGACCATATAAGGTAACTGAGAAAATCAAAGCGAGTATTTAGGAACTGCAAGATACAAATAGAAAATGCTTACCACATTTATGGAACGTAAAACATTTGAAAATTTACACACAATATAATAAAGTGCATGATAATAGATAAGTTTTTTGTTATTGTAATTTCTATTTTAAGTTTTATTAATGTACTTAAGGTGTACTCTTTCCTACATTGTATCGTATGTAGGTTTTAATGACCACCTTTCAAGAGACTGTATAAGGATTAATTTTTCTTAACTTATGGGAAACCTTTTGTGGGTTTGGTTATTTGGTCATTACATTAACAACTATTAGATCATCATCTATCTTGGATTTCATCACAAATGGCCCATATGGTTTAACTTTAAAAATTTTATCTTTCAGGCGCCAATACCAAACAAGCAAAAATTTACATGGACAATATCTTGGATATAATACATTTTCCAAATATTACTAATTTCACCCAAAAGTGTGAGCTTTGTATTACCCATCGTAGAAAACTCTTTAAATAAACTAGTATGTTATGCTTAATAGAAAGTAAGTGTTACATTATCTAATTTAAACCGAAGGGACATATAATAAGAGCAAAAGGGTAATCTTACTATTTAACTCCCACTTCATATTCAAATTTGGGATTTAGAGGGGTTCGTCTATCTTCTGATTACCACTAACAAAATAAAAAACTCTTTTTCCAAGTTTTGTATGAGTTTGAAAAATTTATCAGCACTTTGTAGCGGCTATGTAGAGAGAGAATAATAGAAACAGATGTCATGACAGGACTGATTAGGGCCACTATAGAAAATTCTTGTATCAGAATTAGATAGTTAGCATCAATTATCGAGGCAATTAATATTTTAAGTTGTTTATTGAAAATTTCACATAACATATTCTTAGTAGATTAAAAAAAATCAAATGCCAGTTGTAGAGTTAGTCGAACCCCTAAGTTTATCACAAAGTTTAAATATATGATCTTATAGCCTAAACAACCAACACGAGTCCCATATTTGTTAGGCAATCCGATCACGAGTTCTTTAGGAATTTTTATTTTATTTTATCTCACAACACCAATAGTTGATCTTTACCATGATAGGAATACTCCTCCAAAATTTTATTCTTGACCTCACAGTTCATATTGAGGTATATGTTTTTTTAGTTCATATGAAACATCGATATGTATGATCAGATAATCCAACAATAAAAATTAAAGATTTACAGTTCATAAGGAAGACGATGGTGCCAGAATAACAAGAGACATCACGTCAAGGGGTTTAGATTTGACGATGAAATTTTTAATTGATAAATTCGCATTAACAGAGCTAGAATATTTAAAAAGTTGGATTTCAACCATTTTTAATAATGAAAATAATGAGAAAAGAAAATACTTGGTAAATGAGTATTGAGAGTAAGAAATGAGAAAAACGACAAAAAACAAAGAGGAAATCAAGAAAGAATGATAAAAAGTTGATATTTTTTGTGAAAGCACACTCCATCATACACACGTCATGAGATTTGGTGCTTCACTATAAAGCATAACGATCACAAAAGAATAACACAAACAATAACTATAGAAGTAGGACACATGTTAATATATAAGTGTTTTAGCTGCCATCAATGCACACTAATTACCTTTTTGAATTGACGATCCTTAAACCATCTCTCCTCTACCCAATTTCAATGTATAGATTTTGTCATAATTTGAAAATAGCATGTATAACCATTTTTTATTTTATTTTATTTTTCCACTAATAGTACTCTTAATGTGACACTTCAAAATACTGCGGGGGCTACTCACATAGATAAAATTAACAAAATAGTTTTTTTACTTCGAATGAAATGTACCAATTACTATAGCAGCATACTAATTACTCTTGTATTATTATTTTCTTTGACTAAATATGGTTTTATGTCCTCAATGGAGGTTTGAGATAACGAATGAATAAGGCAGAGAGTAAAAAAAGTACCAAACTAAGTTCTTTTGAGTTAAGATAGTTTGGTTATGAGTAAATGGTCTTAACAAAGGGCAACCGACAACAACATTGGGATATCAATTTCAATCATAAGTTCACAAAGATCGACCACAAAGGCTAAAAATTGAAAAACTCAAAGAGTTGGCTAATAAATTATACCAACCCCTATAATTTGGTCATCAACATCAAACAACCATAAAGCAGAGGTTCGGTTATGTGACAAATCCATAAATCAAACTCTTATTGGTTTTGTAAAGGCTTGTGAGTACCCAAACTAGCAAGGTAGATCAAGTATTATGATCATAAAGCAATATTTCTGATGTAAAGTGATGACGAGGCGAGAAGAAACAACGATAAATGAAACCCTAATTCAAGGGTAACATGATGAAACCCTAATCTAAGGGTAACAAAGACTAAAATTTTTAGAGATAAAATATATTATTCCAAAAACTTAAAACAACTTAAGGCATATGAGGCTATTATCAAAACCCTAAATCATAATACAAGGAAATAAAATAAATATTTTAAAATAAAATAAAATAAAATCTTAATATAATTAGATTTGATTTAAATATATAAGAAATTTGAATAAAAAAAAACAAAAAAAAAACAAGGCTTTTGTTTGGACTTCTAGTTTGTTTGGACTTCTAGGCTACATCATCCTCTCCTGATTCCTGGTTGACAAGAATTCGTCCTCGAATTCAGAGCACCATCACCATCAATAACCCAAATTATTTATTTTATTTTATTCAATCGTTACATTAGGAATTATAATTGTTGACCTTATCGGAATAAGATAAATTCTTCCCGAGTGTTCCTTATTCGAAGTCACATTGAAGCCATCCGGTTGATGAAAAAAACTAATTTCGAAAACCTTTTCATAGCCTAAAGACAACATCCCTGTGTCCAGTTGATGAAAAAAATGGTTTTGAAAACTTTTTCATAGCATGAGACAACATCTCGATAAGCAATTTTTACCTTGATTCGACGATTGGTAGCCAATTTAAACTCCTTCAGTAACCGGGCAATACGATCGTCATTGAAACGGTTGGTATGCCCCCTCATACTCAAACGATCTTCCCGATCTTCATGACCAGGTGTGTTGTTCTCTTCTTTAAACCTTGAATCAGAATAGTCAGGCTTTAGAAATATGTTTCCCCATAGCAGGAATCAGAATAGTCAGGCTTTAGAAATATGTTTCCGCATAGCAGGAACTGAAGCTCTGATACCAAACTGATGACGCGACAGAAATAGAAGAAGAAACAACGATAAATGAAACCTTAATTCAAAGGTGACATGATGAAACCCTAATCTAAGGGTAACAAAGACTTAAATTTTTAGAGATAAAAATATATTATTCCAAAAACATAAAATAACTTAAGGCATATGAGGCTTTATATAATAGCTTCTCAAAACCATAAATTATAATATTAAGAAATAAAATAAATATTTTAAAATAAAATAAAATAAAATCAAACCAAATCAAAATCTTAATATAATTAGATTTGATTTAAATACATAAGAAATTTAATAAAATAAAATAAAATAAACAAAACTTTTGTTTTGACTTTCTAGACTACATCATAAAGGACTATTATATATATAATTTTTTACTATTATCTCACTTTTTTTTGCAAGGACTAAGGGTATTAATAAAGACCAAATATGTAAATTAGTAAATAAAAGATAAGTTTAATAAATATTTCGAGCCTATATTATTCTAAAATAAATTCAAATATGATAAATTTATTAACAAAATATTAAATTTGTTACAAACCAAAATATAAGGAACAAATAAGTCAAATATTTTTAATAATTAGTTACTGAATTAAATATAAAATATAAACTTGTTACACTGGGTCAAACGAATAGATCCATATATTCTCAATATATAAATAAAACTTCTAAGAGAATAGTATCTTGAATACTTAGAGTATGTTTGTGCAATTATTCTCTTATTTTTTTATTCTTAAAACCAATATTCTTTAAATGATTTACTTGTTCTAGTTTCACCCGTACGTCTTAATCAATTCAAACATTATCATATATATTAATAATATATACCTTTGAAAACTGATTTGGCTTGAGATTTGTTTTATATTTCAAAAATTATGATATTAAATTGGTTTATGAGTTTTAGACATTTCAAATATTAGGGTTTGAAATATGAAAATATAAACAAGAGATTTATTATCTTTATTTTATAGGTTTTTTTGTTATGTTAAAGGTGAACATAAACTTTTATACGTGAGAAAAGTAAAATGAATTGTTTTTAAATGAGGTAAAAAAGTTTCATCTTATATTATAATTGATATCAATAAATTTAGATCATTAGTCTTAGCCAGAGCAATAGTGAACTACACATTAATTTAGTTGGAATAACAATGAGAATAAAGATGATTGATATTAATTAGAGAGCTAAAGTAATATTGAAAGATACGTTCGTTTTATTGATTGTTACGTGATTTTTATTTATAGGGTTTGTGTTACAACAAATATCTTCAATCTATTAGGGGATAATAAATGATATTTCTCTAGCTACTAATATATGCACTTGAGTGTATATTTGACTAATTCATTGTGAATATATACGTGTTTGGATAAGATGATGAGCTCAATGGTTGGACAAGATGATGAGCTCAATGGTTGGACTGGATTAATTATACCATTATCAGTAGTCTCTCTAGTTTTGGTAAGAGTAACGAATTAAGACTAGCCCAATGTTACCCGTAACTTTCTTGTTATGGGCTACAAAATTCTTTGATCTTTGTCGAGGCACCTATCACTCATCTGCATCATCGTTTGTCTTTGTTAGTAATCATATATCTTTTAATTGTTTTGATTGTTTTGTTTCTTTGAACGACGCATGGTCTTTAGATTTGTAATTATTTAATAAACTTGGACTAGTTGTTGAGGATGTTTTAATGATTTCTTTAATTTTTGGTGATGGTTCTCTTGTCTTTTTAGAGTTTTCTATTTTTATTTTTGGTTCAACTTTGTTTATTTTTTATTTAACTTCATTTATTTGATTGTTTTTTGGTTTTCACCGAGTGTATTTGCATAGGTATTCCAGTAGCCCATTTACCTTTTGACGAATGATGTGGGAAAGAATGTAATTTGTTCTCTATTTTTGAAAGAATTTATTCTTTTGTTTTAGTATTGACTTATAATGGTCATTTGGTCCTTCTTGTAAACTAAAGTTAAAAGGGTATAAAAAATTGTTGTCTCTATGTATTCAGCCGAAGCAAATTATTGTTAATTTGTTCAAATGATAATTTTGAGGAAAATATTTGTGTATTAAATATACTCTGTAGTACTAGCACTTATTTTATTCCCAAGTAATTAGACGCTTGTAATATATTTTTGTATGAAAGAATTGATTCCTTCATGTTTATTTTCTTTGAGTAACTTTCTTAATCTTTATTGAATGCTAGAATTAAGAACTAATAAATCTATTATTTATCTATTCAACCGAAGTAATATTTACTTATCTTAGTGAATGCTAATTTTAAATAATATATTTGTGTACTTAGTACATTGTGCAAATAGTATTTTCATTCTTGTTTCTAAGAAATTATACGTGTGGAACTGAGGGATATCTTTTTATTTTACACTTAACTATACAATAGGTTTATAAATTTTATGCATGGCGGTAACTTGTGCATGCGCGTAACAATAATTTTCTTATTATAAATTTTTGTCTATGTATGTTAACTTGTTATAACAAATTAACTAACTCATCTCTATCTAGAATTTTTTTTTAAAAAGTAATCTTTCTAACTTCATATTTTTAATTTTCGAATAAGTTTTCTTTTAGTAGTTAAACTATTGGTAGCAATAACTTTGTTCGGAGTGAATGTGAACCCAAATCAGTATTGAATGGTCTAAATGAAGACCAAAAGCTTGATTTGATAATGAGGTCGTATACATTATTTGTAAAAAGTAGGATTTTCTAGAAATTTGAAGAGTGATATAACTCTTAAAATGTTTTTATTTGATTTCCAAAGAAGGGGAAAACTCATACTTATGCTCTGAAAGATGAGTTTGTTTTCTTCTCCTGTCCTTTTGATCACGAGTTCATATTTTCACTAAACAATGATATTATTGAGTTTTTTTAATTTGAGTTTCCCGGGTCAATTGGTTCCCAAATTTTTGGATTTTGTTGCTTTCAAATACTATTTTGTCGAGACAAATATTTAATTGATTTTTGTTAAGGATTTCTTGGTCGTTATTGAGTTTTATAGTCGAAAAAAAACTCTTTCTATCGATATTGGTATATGTGCAAATTCAATGATTTTCCGTGAGTCTTAGAATACAAGAAAAAAAGTTTTTTATATGTTAATGGTAATTAGGAGACCAAGATTAAGAATAATTATGATTTGATCAACCGTTTCTTCGAGTAGTGAGTGTAAGCACTAATTTCCTTAGCTTATGTTTTCTGTTATTTTCTTCTTATGTTTTTTTACTATTACTAATTCAGTTTTTTTTCTATTCCTCCAAGAAATATTCTTAGTAAATCGAAGAAACAAACTTTAAAAAAAGACATCATCCGTTTCGTCCAATATTATTTATGAAGAATGTGGTGGGCTTTCTTTTATTGCCGAAGCATATGAGGTGGACGCAGAAAAAATTGTAAACCTCTTAAAAGGTGTATTTAAGAAATTGTATTATTTGCATTATGTAATATATTTCTTAATTATTAAAAGTAAATGTAGTTTTGTTTTTGAAATTGTGTAACTTTGCATTATGTAGTGGATATGCATTATGTTGATAATTCTGGTTTTTTCTTAGTTTTGATTGTGGTCTTATAATTTATGGGTCTAGCTGATATTTTTATTTATGCCTGAAGGTTTAAGCATGAGAGTTGTTGAAATAAAAGGTTTATAAGCAAAGACTGAGGATCTTTCAGGGACTGAAATATAATCTTTAGGCAAAAATATTTTTGTCAACACTAGTTCATTTGTTAGTCAGAATCCTAACTTAGTTTTACGTTCTATACGCCATGAAGCCATGAAAATTATTCCATGTCTCAAATTGCTTACTTCAAAATTTGTTCATTTTTCTATTTTTCTATTTCCCCATAAATCAAATTCCTTAGGTGATTAATCAGTTTGATGCTTTGGCGAGCCAAAGGTCTTTGCTCATCCATCTTTCCTTATTGGAGCTCGATAACCGCCTTTTATATATTGGCTTTCAGGTAATACTTTTCCTCATGTATTTTTGCTCAATTTTTTGTCTTTAAACTTATTTTTTATTTTATTTGTAGCTTATTATTATTGGGTTGATTATGTGTCATAATGCTCAAGTGAAACATCTGGCTCATTTATTAGATCTTTGCGCATTTTTTAATGGTACTTCTGATTTTATAGAAGAATGACCTTGTTTGAATTTTGCTCTGGATTCTACTATTGAGAGATAAAAATATTTATAAACAATGATAGCCGGTGAAATGAGAAAATTTTATACTTTCAACTAGAATCTCATGCTGATATTTTAAAAGATAATTTCTATATATTATCGCAATATAGGGAAGATTTGATAGATTATCAAGTCAAAGTTTTCATTTTTGAATACTTATGGGTTGCTTTTCAGAAAATGCTTATGGATGCACGGTCCAAGAGTAAAGTTTTCAAATTTAAATCTATAAAAGATGCAAACGCAATGGAGTCTTATGATAGCCATGTATAATTAACTCGCTAAAGCAACTTTTTGTTGAACATAAAGCTCGCTCTATTGATTTTGATAAGTATAAAATTGTTATGATTTACTCTATTGTAGATACTATTATGGAAACTCATTCTAGATTGGTATTGGATATCTATAAGAATTATCTCGAGATGAATCTCATTCATCTTTGGTATAATGTTCAGTATTCGAAGGATATTATTTGGATTTATAAGCTTCTTGATTTTGTTTCTATATTGTAAGGATGGACTGACAAGGGTAAGAAATTTGGAAATTCTTGAAGATAATAAAGAAAAGAGAAGTATCGATCAGATTGATTCTGATTATGGCAAAACTAATGAAGGAAATAATATTATTAATGACACATGCGAGGAAAATTTGTGCTCAAGTAATTGAAGTTATGATTAAATTTGGCAATATGTCCACGAATGTTACTTCACAACCTATTGCTCTTTTATATTTTGTTTTGTATATTTTGGAATTTTCTCACCTTCTCCTTTTCATAATTGCTAATTTTGTAATGTATTTTTTGATAGACTCTTCTTTTTTATTTTTACAGGTACTCTTTTTTATTTTATATGAACGAGTACTTGTGTCTATGACAAATCTTGCATTCTCTATTTTTCTATTGACCAATCAGATGCAATAGGCTGAGAATTGTAGTCTATAACATTTTGGTTATTTACGCTAACTTTTCTAGAATTTTCCAAGTTTGTTCATGGTGCATGGCTTCGTGGTAGAGTTTTCCCCTTTTTTAAGCAAATGTACCTTAGTTTTGTGGGTTTAGGTCATCCATCTTTTTATTATTATCCATTATTTGGATTGATAACTCTTGCTCATTTTTCATATTATATTATCAATTATTTAGATTGACGACTCTTGATCATTTTTTTTATTATCCATTATTTGGATTGATAATTTTTATCATCTGAAGCATATTTGTTTTTTGTTTTACGGAATATTATCCTAATTGAAACACTTTGTCGCTTAAATATTTTTTGTTATTTTATTTTGAAGACTTTTTGTACATCTTACTATTTTCGAATAATATATTTCCATTGGCATAATGTAGTTTAGCATTTGTATCATAAAATTATATATATATATATATATATATATATATATTTGTATTTGTCGACAGATATTGTTTATTCTTATAGACTTGTTATATGTGGAATTTATTTCGAGGTATATTTATCCTTCGTCATATATTTCTTTATCTTTTGTAGTTTGGGAAAAAAGTTGTTTGACCATTTTTGTTTTTGTTAATAGATATTATGGACTTTTGCATATTCAGAAGGATATTTTCGTTTCGACATTTTAGCTTTTAGCTTTTTCTTAGCTATATTATTTCATGTATTTCAAAAAATAAATTGTATTTTTGGCATTTCAAACAATATGTTGATGACAGACTCCTCATCGGGACCTTTTGGTAGTCCAGAAAAAGAGAACACTCCTTTCATAATTTTTTTCCAATATTAATGAGTTATAAGTTTTTTAGTCCATATAACTATAATAAAAGTTTAACAATCTTTTTTCATTCTAAGAATTTCGAACGAGTTTTCCTACATTTTCTGGAAATGTGTGAATCCGTCTATTTATTTTTATTTAACCATAAAATATTCTTCCATATTTTACAAATTAATTCCCTTTCGAATATTGGAAAATTGTTTTTTATTATCTTGTGTTTCTATTAACAAATTTTGAATCGAAATTTTGAATTGTATCATTGTTTTGTGATGTTCTTAGAGAAGGTGAACTTTCTTTCTTTGACAAAATCAACTTCCGTTCTTTGGTTTTGATTATTGTTTGCTTCGTCGCATGGTGTTTTCCAGTGTAATATCATGCATATTTATTCTGACACTAACATCTCCATTTCATATATCATGGCAAATGGTATTTCTTTGTGCTAATTCTTAGTATCACTTGGTATGACCATAACCATTCTTATAGATAATCCAACCACGTTGTTGATGTTCTTTCTAACATCTTTATGATGTCCTTGATAATTGTTCTATTAGTCGCTTCAACTTACCCATTGTTTTGAGGATGGAATGGATGAGAGAATATTTGTTTTAATTCTTTTTTATTCACAATACTTCGTGACACTATCATTTTAGGTACTGGTGAACTGTAGATACAATTACATTGATTCGATCGAGTCATGGTTGGCCAAATATTATATTATATATGTTTGGTGCATCTATTACTATGAATATACACTACACATTTTTACTAAATTCTTATTCATCGACGGTTACAACCAGAGTTGATCCTCCTAACACAAAAGCTTTGGCACTTATGAGTCATATTGAGATTTTTTTTATATTTTGTATCATCGCAGGTGATCTTATCAATATTTTATATGTTTCTTTGTATAAGATGTTTTATAAGTTGTCATTTTTTATCTTTAATCTACTGATTTTGACACCTATGGACTCCATCGTTATGAGTACGTCATTATCGTTTTTAAACTCTCTCCCCTTAGGTCATGATCTGAGAAGGATATGTTCAAGTGTTAATTTTTTATAAGTTTTGGAATGTTTGACCCTGATTCACTATTTTATTTTTTTCATCATACATTTCCTTTGATATTTTTGGGATTTCAAAGTATGGGTCTCCTTTGAAAATTACTTCGATTGTTTTATTAAATAGGTTTGGGTTTAGGTAATCCTCTTCCTCTTTTAATTTTTTTTGAAATATTTTGGGATCTATTTATTAGCCTCATTTGACTATTTTACTGCTTCAATATTTTTTTATTTCTTTGCATCATTAACGTTCTAGGAGATTTATAGCCTTTGTAGAGAAATTAACAAATTATTACTTTTCTTGATGAAGCTTGAACTTTCGAGTACCGAGGATTATATTTTCATCATAAAACTGTTCTTGTTGATATATATGAGAGGTTTTTAAACTCCCTGAAATGTTGGGACTATGTTTTTCATCTCAAAATTATCTTTTTTTATTGAGCTTTGTCACTCTTAATACGTTAAGGGATTTTTTGGATTTTAAGACTTATTCATATTAGGGCTCGTAGGGCTAATAAATATCTAATTAAATTTTTAAAAAGAATTAAATATTTAAAACTTAACTTTTGTATAGCCAAAGAAATATGTGTTACAGATTCACCTATATTGACAACCGAAGCCCGTCCCATTAGTTATGATTTTTGTTCTCATTCTCTGTGCCCATGTTTGATTCCTTAAATCTTCATTTTGTAACCAGTTTGTATTAATAAAGCTAAATATTTAATCTTCTTATATCGAATCACCAACATGTTGTCGCCTAATGGTTTTAGTAGATGTCTTTGATATTAGAACTTCATATTCAAACAATGACAGATTCTAGTTTTATCCAATTTTATTTTTCGGCACCAGATCTCCTATTTTTTTATCTACTTCAGTTCTTGCTTTCATTTTAGTTTTTGTTCAATAATCATCGGATATTTCGCCACTTGTTCCCTAGAAAAAATCATACACCAGACTCTATATTTCCTTTATTTTGGAGGAGCAGAGACCGTACCCTGATGGAGGCACTAACATTCTCTTCGTCAAAATCATCTTATATTTTTTCTCGGTATCCTCTTCAACTGTTGGATCGCTCTTATCCATATTTTTTGGTTGATTGCCAATGAATAAATTCAACGGACTAAATTATGAAAAATAAAGGGCCCCAAGTAGTTTATGAACCTTGATAAAATGCATGTTGGTTGTAAATTTTTAGTCCAGAAGAGGCCATGCTTTCTTTTTCTTCATAGGAGAGAGCTATGTGTTCAGAGCCACCAAATCGAAAATATTCATGCATAATCTTTGTTCGAGTATCCTTCCATTTAAAATATGATTATGGTTAACAAACGTTCTTCATCATGTGAAGTTACAATATACCTCACTCAAAGTGGGTTAATTACTTTTTATTTGTTTTATGGATTATTTAAATGAATGGCAGGAGTTATGAGTACAACGTTATATTTTTATACTTGTTAATATGCATTTTATTATTAAGAAGTACAAAACTACTGAAATTTTCAAAATATCTATGGTTCATTAAGCCACACAATCGTGCATACTTGTTATATATAATTTCATATTGAATCAACTGATAGTTTAGACCGTTAAATAGTTTAAAATTAACGACATACTAGAATATATTTTCAATTTATATAAAAGTCGACCATATTCACAATAAAAATATATGTAAAACTATAAAAAATGGTATTATGCAAAAAATTGGAAAACTTATCATATGGTTAACCATATTATAGAATTGGGTCGGTGATTAGTAGGTTGGGATCCCCTCATTAGACTCAAATTTGATTCAGTTCTGCCATTGGTTAAAAAAATTTCCCCTCCGATTTATGGATTCCATATTTACAAATTTGTTGTTGTTACTGGTAAATACATGACTTTTCAAGTTTACATTTTTTTGTGGTTTTTGTTTTTTTATTGTCATTTTTAAGAATTGAAAGATATTAGGGACAGAGAATGCCAATTGATGTTGATAAATTTGGATCAATAGGCTTAGCTTGAGCATTAATAGACTTGGAATATATTTATTTGGAATAACTATGAGAATAGAGATGACTGATAGTAAATAGAGAGCCAAAGTAATAATGAAAGATACATTAGTTTTATTGATTGATGTGTGGCCTTTATTTATAGGTCTTGTATTAGAACAAATATCTCCATGATATTATAGGATAATTGGTGATATTTCTGTAACTTTTAAGATACACAATTGAGTATATCTTTGACTAATTCTCTGTAGATATTTACACGAGGTTAAAAAACACGATGGCCATATAAAATTAATGACAAATTAATTCAAAATTTTATTTTTAATACAATAAATACTTTAATTTATATATATTTAAAGTATAATATGATAAAAGTAATAAATATATAGGTTGAAGCTCATTTTAGTTTTATACATGTAACACAAGTTTTTTGGCTCAAACTTAGACTTGTAAGGCTAAGTTCATAAGGTGAATGTTGTACAATAAAAGATTTAAGCAAGAATTATATTAATTCTATTTGCCTCACTTTATGCTCTATAAATACACCAAGATTCTCATATGAGGAATCATTTTATTCTCATGAAATAATATCCTTTTCAAATAATATCTACATTCTCTACTAATAATTCAAAATCACAAATCTTCTTCCATAATAACCTATATATTTTCTCTCTAACTATAATATATTTACTATTGTTTAATCTCAATAAACTCTTAACCCACTTCTCCACTATCAAACTCTCGTCTACCACTATGGAAGCTTTGGTCAACCTTTATAAAATCCTCCTTATGGACAGTTTCATCCACATAATATTATTTGTTCACCGAAAACACTTAAACACTAACATCTTCGACATGTGCTTATTTAGAACCATGAATAATCCTCCAAAAGAAACCATGAATTACCCTGCAAACATATTATTTTTTTATTATATTTTTTTCTTAATGACTCATGATCATTGAAGAATGTGAAAAGAAGAATATTAGATTACCATTATCATAAAATACCATATAGAATAAAAATTCCTAGAAGATAATGCAGAGTTAGGCGTATCAAAATGAAATCTACAAAAACAATTATGTGGATAACCGAAACCTTATATCGAAAAAGACACACTAAATATTTATTTCTTCTCGTACCTAAAAAGATAATTTTATGGTAAAAAAATCACGATGGAAAATGTTTTGTCAATACAGTATTGTGTTGTTGTTAAATAAGAAACCATTTAAGAAGCCATTCCTTTTGACGGACGGGGCCTTGAGATGATAAGGCCCATTTCAAAGGCTTTAGAGAGGGGGGGAGATAATCTTTATTAGTAGTTATTAACTACTTTTAAAGTGTTTAAAAGCACAACCGTTAGTAAACATTATGACAAAATAGATTATGAACTTCTCAAAGAAATACATATGCTGCAAATATAAGATTTCAAGATTCATCGTAACAAATAATAAAACACAATTTCAAAATGATCAATTATCATTGTTTTGTAGATCAAGAGGTATAAAACAAAATTTATCTTCTCATTGCCATTCATTGAAAAATGATCAGAGGAAGGTCACAAGCAAAACACTCATAGATGGAATAAAGAACATATTGGAATGGACAATAAGGAATTGGGCCAGTTTATTGTATAAAGTTTTATGGTCTCATGGAACCACTCCAAAAACTACAACGAATGAAACATCTTCCATAAGATAAATAGAATGGAAGTAGTAGTATTCCTTTATATAGAATAGTAACCTATGATGAAAGAAGTAACACTGAAGCCAAAAGCGCAGAGCTTGATATCATTGAAGAGAAAATAGTAAAAGCTCACCTAAGATCAGAATACTACAAAATTTTCATGAGGAAAATATATCATTCGAAAGTTATGTCTTCGAAGTTGGCGAAAAAATCCTTAAAAGTGTGTTCTTACATACTAAATACAAAGCTCTTATAAATATAGGTCCAAAGTAGGAAGATCATACATGGTGTGGATAGTTTAGAGTTGGGGGGTATTTTGGGAAGTTTGTAATTTGAGCATTAACTTCTGAGTAGTGAGTAGTGAGATAAGAGAGGTGTATGATTGTATTTAAGGTTCTTGAAAAAGTCCAATCCATTAAATGAAGTTGGCTGAGGTATTTATAATGGTTTTGTGACCCATGGGCCTTCTAGGTTGGACCCTAAAATCGTGTTAATCTTTTAAGCCCAAACCCTAAACGATGTTAGCACACAGCTGAGTCATGATTGACTTAGTCAGACTGTTCATATACTTGGTACTTGAACCTATATTTCAAAAATTAATTAGAGTAGGCTTTGATAAGGTTGGATATTTTTTACACTACTGCCTAATCCTATCCGAAGGGCAGTTCGGACTGAACCAGTATCATAAGATACCGAACAGGATAATATCAGTGGAACGTGACTAAGCAATGTATTGGTCATTTCATATCTTGGGCTAATGGGTTCTTAAACTTGACTCAAGCCCACAATCTAAACCGAAAGGCCCATGGGTCATTATTTAAGTATAAATACCCCAACCACTTTCATTAATAAAGGTGATCAGAATTTAATACAAGCACACACCTTAATTATCTCACTACATTTCATCATAAACCATAAGTTCTCAAAACACTTTTACTAAATTAACCTCAATCAGAAATAGTGGGAGGACGATGGTGCCTGAATTTCATATTCAAAACCAGGATACAAAGTAGTTCAGATGGATCCTAATGCGCAGAATGTTCCACCTCATGAGGTAGAAGTTGCAAAGGAAAATAATGAATACACTATCGAGGAGCACGATCAGTTGAGGTCTGAGATAAAGGCGTTGATAGCATTGAAATAGACAAAGAAAGGGGTTAAAGAAAAATCTGGTGCGTCGATGCTTAACCATACTGAAAATCCTGAATAGAACGAGCAGTCTCTAAAGACTCATCTCAGCTTCAAAAAGCATTGTTCTGAACATGTGAAGAGTTCTACATCGGAATCCTCCAGCAGCTCATCTGATGAGGCAGAACTTGAAGAATCATTGTCCTCAAGCAGTGATGAAGGGCGGTCGAAAAAGAAAATGAAGCTGACAAAAAAACGTTCAAGAAAAATTGATAGGTATGGAAGGCTTAAGAAGCACCATGGGAAAAGAAAGGGTTCACCTGATCAGCATATTGACCGTTTGCTGATTGATCCCTTTGCTTTCCAGTCCGAACGAAGTATTTTTGCTACACCGAATGAATATACTATGTTTAGCCATAACAAGAACTAGAGAAAATCGCATTTATTTGCGAAAATACTCTCCGAAGACCTTCCCAAGAGGTTTGATAGCTCTAAGATGGAGAAATATGATGGGAGTAAAGATCTAGACAACCATCTAGAGCATTTTAAGAACTTTATAATGAACTTCGATGACGACGATAAACTGTTGTGTATGGCTTTCTCTCAAAATTTCACATGAAGTGCCCTCAAATGATATAATAGTCTCCCTTAGGGATCTATAATATTGTTGATATATTTTGGGTTGCCTTTCCGAGGCAGTTTGTTAGAAGCAAGGGGCTTAAGGGTAATGAGGATACCATTATTCATTGTGCTTCAGAGCCAAATGAGTCTGAAGGAGTACATCAGTCGATTTGTGAATATAAAGAATAGGCTAACAGATTTCTTCGAATTGCTTACCTCAGACAAGGTTTAAATCCAGGAAACTAGACTGATTCAGTCACCCGAAAGAAAGCCATGACTTTTGAGGGGTTGTTAAATCAAGTGGGGAAACAAATCAATGTAAAGGAGACTAAAAAGACCAGGGTTCCTCACCAGATAAGATCCACCACTACAGCATCAACACTTCAGGCTGCTAATCAGTCCGGTTACAGGTCAAAGGAGACTAGACAGTGATCTAACCAATCAAGGCAGAATCAGTCTAACCAAAATCGGAACCAACAGGTCAGAAACAAGAGGGGACCATGGGTTCAACCTGAGTGGTTTGCTGAATTGGGGGAAAGTATGGCTACAATCTATAATAAGACTTAAAACGAAATTCACTTTAGAAAGCCAGCAACATTGCGGTCCCCCAGAGAAAATCGGAGTACCCGTTTCTGCAAATACCATAATGATATAGGGCATGATACCCATGATTGTATAACCTTGAAGCATGAGGTCTAAAACCTCATAGAGAGGGGTAAGTTGGGGGCCTATGTCAAAAAACGAGGGGGGAGCAGACCGGATAATACACAAGCCAATGCCAACACTCCTCGGACTACTCCTTTAAGCAATCTTGGAACGTCTACAAACGAAGATGCTATGATGATTACTGAAAGGTTTGATATAGACTATGAATACCCTGATCCGGATCCGAGTCGGAATCAGGTGGGGGTAATAACAGACAAGACTAATATTGTCTCTAGATTCATTAAATATTTTAAATCTTTAACCATTTTTGGAGGGCACACTGTGACTGCACCTTCTAGTTCTTCAAGAAAGAGGTAACTTCACAATTTGGCCACCTAGTTGGATAGATGAATGTCCACCCACTTGTATCAAACTCCATACCCCTTTATAGTTTCCGATGAGGATGACCTGAGAGATATTGGAGGGCCTCATGAAGACGCTGTGGTAATGGGGGTATCAATAAGGGGAATGATATACGTCGAATCCTGATTGACACAAAAAATTCGACAAACATCTTATTTTTAAGCTCTTACAAGCAGGTGAGAAAACCTTAGCTTATACAACATTCAAGCAAAACTATCGTGGGCTTCACAGGGAGTTCTGCAGACGTGATTGGGGAATCTGAAGAAGAAGTATTGTTGGGCAAGGGACCTTTCAAGAAAATTGTGAGAGTCTTATTTGCTGTGGTGGATTGTCGAACATCTTATAATGCAATATTTGGGAGGTCTTGGCTCTCTAGAATGCATGTTGTGGCCTCTATAGTCCATCAATGTTTGAAATACGTTGTTTAAGGACAAGTAAGTGTTGTCTAGAGCAATCAGGACATAGCCAGGGAATGTTATGCAACGGCCCTTGCCTCTAATCCTGTAGAGGCAGTCAAGATTAATAGAGCTTAGCAGTTATTGGAGCCTTCCACCGAGGAGAATGAAATTGATGATCCCAGGGAGGCTCCCAGTGTCATAATACTCGTAGAGGAGGTTGAGATCCATTCCATAGCTGAAGGAAAAAAAATATTAAAATTGGTACCAAGATGGCACCAAGTTTGAAACACACGTTTTCGTCTTTTTTGATGAGTAATCAACATGTATTTTCTTGGTCCAATGATGATGTTACCCGAGTGCCAACTGATATAATTTGTCTCCAGTTGTCTATACAAACCGATGTTGCGCCATTTTTACAAAGACGAAGGTCTTTCTCTAAATAAAAAATAGATATGATTGTTCAAGAAGTTGATTGTATGACCAAGATGGGCCACATAAAAGAGTCTCAGTATCCTTTATGGACTGCCAACCCTATTGTGGTCAAGAAAAAGAATGGAAAATGGCGCATGTGTATCGACTTTAGTGATATTAATAAGGCATGCCCCAAGGATCCTTATCATGTTCCTCAGGTAGATCAGTTGGTGGATTCTACTTCTGGGAATAAACTATTGTCTTTCACGGATGCATTTTCGATGTACGACCATATACAAGTACATCCGAAGGATTAAGACCACACCACTTTTATTACGGACAGAGGTCCTCATTGTTATAAAGTGATGCCGTTCGGATTGAAAAATGTTGGGGCCACTTATCAAAGGTTAGTAAATAAAGCCTTTGCTAATCAGATTGGCAGCAACATAGAAGTTTATATAAATGACATGATGGTAAAGAGCTTGGAGGAAGATGCGCATATATCTGACCTTCAAGAAACGTTTTCTAATTTAGAGGTTGTGAAGTTGAAACTAAACCCTGAAAAGTGTGTTTTTGGGGTCCGATCTAGAAAATTCTTGCGCTACATAATAAGTGAAAAGAGAATTGAACTTGATTCGGATCAACTCAATGCCCTATTAGCTATGGACCCTCCTCGGAGCACCAAATAAGTTCAAAGGCTGACCGGACGATGCTGCTTTGAACAGGTTTATTTCAAGATTATCAAATAAATGTGCTCTATTTTTTTAGGTGTTAAGGAATGCTAAAAACTTTAATTTGTCTCCAAGGTGTGATCAAGCATTTTTTGAAATCAAGAAGCATTTGTCTTCACCCAAGACTCTCTGCAAACCTGTTCAGGGGGAAAATCTTTACATATACTTAGTTGTATCAGAGTATGTAATAAGTGTTGTGCTAGTAAGAGAGGTGGATAATTACCTTTGTCTAGTGTATTACATTAGTAAAAGCTTTTTGGATGCTAAAAGAAGATATTTGAAGTTAGAAAAACTAGCATTGGCCTTGGTAATTGCGGCAATAAGAATAAGACTGTATTTCCAAGCTCATTTTATTGTCATTCGAACATCTTTTCCTTTAAGAGTGTTCTTCAAAAAGTCGATGTATCAAGCAGAATGACTAAGTGGTCAGTTGAGCTGGGTAATTATGATATTGATTTTGGGCCCCGAACGGTGATTAAAGCCTAGTCAGTGGCCGATTTCTTGGTAGAATTTCACGTTGATAAATCCTTCGGACAGATACTAGAAAGCCAATCTAAGAAAGAATGGATAGTCCGAACTGATGATGAATCTAGTACTATGGGATATGGGCTGGAATTTGTTTAACTTATCCCTATGGTGATACCTTGTATCAGGCTATATGTTTTGGTTTCAGGGCTTCTAACAATGAATCTGAATATAAAGCAGTTGTAGCTGGTCTTAAGCTAGCCCTCATATGTGGGGCCATAAGAGTCCAATTAATGAGCGACTCTCAATTACTGATTCACCACGCTCAGAGGAAATTTGAAGAAAAGAGAGAACAACAGATAAAATACTTTTTTATGTTGAGGGAAGTTGTTGCAAGCTTCAAGAGTATCCACTATGAACACATCCTTAGGTCGGAGAATACTATGGCAGACTCTTTGGCCACCATAGCTTATTCTGAATCTTACCCATTGTTCTTATGCAAGAATGTGCATTAATACAGACGGGCCAAGAAAAAGGTAATGAGAATGAAGAAAGTATGAGCATACTCATTATTCAACCTAAGGACCGGAGGTATAATATTCTCCAGTTTATTTCCGATGGGATTTTACCTCCGGATAAAGTCATGGCTAAGAAAATTAAATATAAGGCTCGTGGTTTCTTGGTATTAATGGATATTCTTTATAATAAATCTTGCAACAGAACCCTCTTGCATTACTTAGGATTTGAAGAATCCTAAGTTGTGTTATCTAAATTGCATGATGGTGAAGGTTCTGCACAATGTGGATACAAAGCCTTAACCAGGAGAGTCTTATTAGCAGGGTACTAATGGCCAACCATAATGGCAGATGCTAAAGATATGGTAAAGAAGTGTGATCCTTGCCAGAGATATGGGAATGAAATTCATGTGCCAACAAT
Organism: Limnanthes douglasii subsp. nivea; assembly: GCA_036936605.1. Lineage (NCBI taxonomy): Eukaryota > Viridiplantae > Streptophyta > Magnoliopsida > Brassicales > Limnanthaceae > Limnanthes > Limnanthes douglasii. The sequence continues at coordinate 171,150,158 of JAUPFV010000003.1, forward strand.
TCCTATGTAATCCATATCTGAACCAATACCCTTTAATAGATGACGGTTGGATCTGGTTGGGCCTCTTCCCATGACATCTGGTGGATGTCAAACAATCATTGTTTCTATTGACTATTTCTCTAAGTGGATAGAGGCATCTCCCTTAGCTGGAACCACGTCTAAGGAAATTATTAAATTTATGTTATCTAATATATGTTGCAGATTAGGGGTTCCCGAAAGATCACCATAGATAATGGGCCACGGTTCGATAATAAAGACATGGAAATATTCTGCACAACTAAATGAATTCAACATTGCTTTTATTCTCCTTTCCACCCTCAAGAAAATTGACAAGTTGAAGTTGCTAATCAGACAGTCTTGTCCGTACTGAAGAAAAATCTGGAGAGAGCTGCTGGAAATTGGCGAAGTTATCTACAAGAAGTATTGTGGGCTTACCGAACTACTCCCCAGGCTGCTACACAAGAATATCCTTTTGCCCTCGTTTATGGGATGATTGTAATCAATCCAATATAAGCTACTTTACCATCTTACAAAATCTAAAACTATTCTGAACAGGAAAATGATATGGTTGTTAGGAATCAGTTGGATTTGATTGAAGAAAGAAGAGTTAAAGCTTATTTGAGAACAACACATTACCAGGGTTTGATGAGGAGCAAATTTGCTTCCAAAGTTAAAAGAAGAAATTTTCAATTTGGGGACAAAGTCTTAAGAAAAGTCTTTTTACACACCAAGAAAAGCAGTTCGGCAAGCTGGCTCCAAATTAGGAAGGTCCTTATATGGTATGTGGGAAAATCAAACCAAGAACATACAGACTTCAAGACAAGGAAGTGAGAACACTAAAACACCCATGGAATATTGAACATCTCAGGTTATACTTAGAATATAACTCTCTTGTAAATATTTACTTTTTGAATGTCAATGTAAATATTAGGGGGCATACTCTTTCCTACCCTGGTGGCGCGGGGAGGTTTTAACGAGGTGCCCGAGTTTTCAATAATATCTTATGCCTTCTTCAGAAGTCTGGTGCAAAATTCTGCATGCCTCAACCATAGTGTGAGGTGGTCGGATATTAAATACTTATTAAACACCTTGGCTCTCAAATGTCTTTGAGTGGATCAAATATGTTAGATACTTGATCACATTTATTAAACATATGTGATCGAAATCATTCAATACACTAACTTAACAGATCTGAAATATTAAAGGCTATTTAAACACTACCAGTAAAGAGTTAAACAAAATTCATGCAAAGGGAAATATAATATTAAAGTCTGATTGGAGTAGACCTGATCCATGCTTCACAAATTCCTTGACCATTCAAGGACTTTAAGTTTTAAGGAACAAAAATTAAACAAACAATGCAATAAGATGCCTTGGCCATCCAAGAACTTTAGTTTTTCAACAAAAAACACACAGTATAACAATACAACCTTAGGGCTTGTTCCCTTTGGTCTTTTCATCACCATCTCCTTTCTTTGGACTTTTGAGTTCAACACTTGAACTCTCACCAACTCTTTCATTGCCCTTAGAATCTTCCACACCTGAGTAGTTGTGTTTATCACCATCAGCCATCGTATGAAAAGGGAGGCCATCGTATTCCACAAATTTCCATAAAGGACCAAAAGTCCTCTTAGGGAAAGTCTCATGAAATAATAAGACCAGATCAGACTTGATTCCATCATCTTTTTTCTCCAAAGAGTCCACCACTCCAGTGGCATACTTCTCTATTCCAGCAGCTATCTCTTCGGATTGGTTTTTTACTAGAGATTTATTCTCCTCTGTTTTCTTTTTAAGAAGATCCTCCAAGTTGACTTTGTCTTCGGATAAAGTCTTGACATTTTTGTCTCTAGCTTCTAGTTGCTCATTCAGAGCTTTGATTTCATAGGAGAAGGAGGTTTCCAGTCCGGAATACTTGGTATGTAGATCTTTTTGAGCCTCTTCTGAATTGATCAGTTTGACAGCTAAATCCTCTTTTTCCTTCTTCAAAGATTCTATACTCTGTTGAGCGGTAGAGAGACTATTCGTCAAACCTTGGTTTGATGTGGTCAGGGAAGTTATAGTAGTTGTTTGTTCTCTCACTTTCCTTTCCAAGTCAACTACCAGATGGATATAACCTAAGAGGGCGTGACTCAGGGTGTCTTGTTCACTTGATATCACATAAGTTTTGGTTACAACATTAGATAACTTAGCAGAACGATAAGGCCGCGCAAAATCATCATTGTCTAAATTATTAAAATACATATTAATGTCCTGAAATGCATCAAGATTTACTTCTCCATCAGTAGTGGCCTATTCGGAATAAAGGTTGGGTGAAATTTCTTCTTGAAGAGTAGGGTCAGCAGAAACCGAAGGAGGAAGTTCAGAAGGACGCAAAATTATCTATGATCCCGGAGTAACTTTCTTCTTCTTTACAGCTTTTTGATCACTGCTTACCTTGTGCTTCTTATCCTTCTTTGTAATCTTTGGTGGGTTGTCTGGTCTACCAGCTTCTTTAACTGTAACTTCGACTGCCTCCAGTAAAGCAGCATTGATTTCACCCTGATTCTTGATAAGTGCATTTCATATCACTTATTACGCTTCCATTATTCTTAAAATCGTCATCGATTCTCAAATATTCGTTGAGTTTTAACGTATTTTTCCAGTATTCTTAAAGACGCTTGTGCCGCGGGTAAATTGTGATAATATTAATAAATTTGGGGTTGAAATTGAAGAAACTGGAAATTAATGTACTTGAGGGCAATTTTGGAACAGTTGAAAACAAAAAAAAATATTGATGCTTGAAAAAAATATATTTATGTTGAAAAAAAATATTAATGCTAAAAATATATTATGACGAGTGATTTTCCAAATAAAAAAATATATATTAATGCTTGAAAAATATATTAATGTTGAATTTTTTTTATATTTTCTCAAATATTGTTTAAAATATTAAATTAAAAAAAAATTAAAACGAAGCATAAAAAGAAATTAATGTTGAATTAAGACACAAAAAATATTAGACGCGAGGATTTTATTTAGCTATATTGTTTAAAATATTATTTTATTTAGCAAAAATATTTCATAATTCGTTTTTGTTTCGGCAGAATATATATACATAAATAGACGTAAAGTAGCAGAAGAGTCGGCTGAGGAACAAAAGACGGCAAAGGTAGGTAGGCAGCAAGAAGCTCTTCTCGTTACTAACCTACCTGAATTAACTGGAATTAAAAGATAGTGGCCACTGGTCGAAGCAATAAACATTACAGAAGACCAGATGTGACTTTGAAAAAGAGGTTTGTGTTCTTTATTGTTTGGGGGCCCATTATAAAAGAATTATAAATGGAATTAAAAAGCCTAGGAAAAACGAAAAACGAAATCAGACTTCTTTAGGGTTTTATCGGCAAAGGTTATAAATAGAACGAAACAGAGCAGGAGAACAGGAGGGAATTAATATACGGCATATTACAAAACGAGGGCTTTAATTGGGTTTGCGGAAAAAGTAATTGACGGCAAGCAAAAACAATTGACGGCAAGCGACGGCGATTTGACTTTGAGTTTTTTATATTCATCAAGCTATGTTAATTTTTAAGACCATGATGATGATTTGTTCGATTATGAACTAATCGTTGTCATGGAACCTTAGCGGATTTGTTTGAAATATTTAGGGTTTATTGCTTAATTGATTTTTTGAGATATGTTTATCGGTTACCTAGTATGGTTGTGTTTTTTTTGTTAGATGCGTCGCGAACATCTAGATTGTTTATCTTTAATGAATGCAAAAGTATATTTAAGGGTTTAGAACTTGCCATGCTAGCATAGGTTCTTGAATGATTCATATTGTGATTGTTCATGATTCGTAATATGTCATTAACCATATCATATTACCCTATGTAATCGAAATAGGTAACTTGTGCTTAAAACCAATTGTACCTCAATTCATATAGACATATAGGATTGTCATGCATGCGGTGTCTGCTTAACTACTATCTCTTTTGTGGTTGTTTAAGTGGTTTGGTTTACGTGTACTGAAAGGTAGCGTATTCTGATTTTGTGTTATATGATTAGTAATCGTACTTATCTTACATATTGATTAAGTATATTAATACTCTAAGTAAAATAAACAATGAAGTTAGGGTTCCATGTTTTCTCTCGCATAAGTAAAACTCATTAGATATTCTCGTTACTTGATTTGTTTAGTTACATTCATACTTTATTACTCCTTCAAGCATTAGTTTAATAATCATACGTTGTTGCATAAGTGAATTCTTGTCTTGTACACCTAGTCTTCGTGGGAACGATCTTTCTTACTTATTACTTGCTACGATTTGACCGCATATACTTGCGTGAGAAAAGGACTAACAAGTTTTTGGCGCCGTTACCGGAGACTCGGTGTTGTTTGACAGTTTTATTGCTTATCACCAGGGGTCGTTATAAAACTACTGACTTGATTCGGTTACTTGCTTTTCGAGTATTTCTTGTGCTTCAGGTACTTGAGCGTGTATACAATGGGAGATCCAGCTCCAAAAGCACTCATGGAGTACTCTCAACCAAAGATCATGGATATTCAGTCTAACATTGTCAGACCCAATATCGCTGCGAATAATTTTGAGATTAAACCCAACACTATTCAGATGATGCAGAATTCTTGTCAGTTTGGGGGAGCTTCATCTGAGGATCCTAATATGCACATTATGACCTTCCTTGAAATCTGTGATACTTTCAAGTTCAACGGTGTTTCAGATGATGCCATAAGACTGAGACTCTTCCCATTTTCTCTGAGGGACAAAGCTAAGAGCTGGTTACACTCTTTACCAGCAGGCTCGATCAGTACTTGGGATATACTAGCACAGAAATTTCTCTCAAAATTCTTTCCTATGGCAAGAACAGCCGCCTTGAGGAATGCTATTACTCAGTTTTCTCAGTGATATGGTGAATCTTTAAGTGAAGCTTGGGAGCGTTACAAGGAGATGCTCAGAAAATGTCCTCATCATGGGATGCCTGATTGGTTAGTAATAAATTGCTTCTACAATGGGTTGGGTGCGCAAAAAAGGCCCATGGTCGATGCTGCATCTGGGGGAGCCTTATTAACGAAAAGCTATGAGGAAGCTCATGAGCTCCTTGAGATGATGGCTGCTAATGAATTCCAGAACCCTTCTCAGAGACAGTCACAGCATAAAGTAGCTGGTATTATTAACGTAGACACTGCCACTTCTTTAGCAGCTCAGCTTGAAGCTCTAAACATGAAGGTAGATTCTTTGACTAAACTAGGGGTACAGCAGGTAGCTAGTGTGTGCGAGATTTGTGCTGGAGGGCATGACACACAACAATGCCCAATATCTACTGAGTCAGTGCAATTTGTGAGTAACTTTCAGAGGCAGAATCAACAACCAATCTCAAACACATATCACCCAAGCAACAGAAATCATCCGAACTTCAGTTGGAGCATTAATCAACAAGGTAATCAGCATTATGGTGCTAAGCCATACGCTCCTCCTGGATTTCAGCAACAAGGGCAGCAACATCAATCTCAACAGTATGCCCCAAGACAACCTCAGAATCAACATCCTGACCCTTCTCAACATTCTGTGAGAGACTCTGAATTCGAAGAGATGAAGTTAATAATTAAAAGTCTGATGGTATCTCACAAGACCTTGGAAAATCAGATTGGGCAGATGGCCAGTAACATGATTGTTAGACCTCAGGGAGTTCTTCCTAGCGACACAGAACATAATCCAGGTAAACGGTAAGCAAGGAGCAATGCCAAACTATCACCTTGCAATCAGGAAAGGTTGCTGAGAACCCCACAATTGAACAAGAGGTGGATTCTTCTCAAAATCAGCCCTCATCTGAGGTTAATTCTGGTCAAGATCAGCCACCTAACAAGCCATCTCAGTCAGTTGTTGAGCCTACGATCTACCCTCTTCCACCTTTTCCGCAAAGGTTGCAGAAACAGAAGCTAGATGCTCAGTTTGGGAGATTTTTGGAGGTGTTCAAGAAGCTACACATCAACATACCTTTTGCTGAAGCATTAGAGCAAATGCCTAGTTATGCCAAGTTCATGAAGGGAATTCTTTTGAAAAAGCTAAAGCTTGGTGATTTTGAGACAGTGGCGCTCACTAAGGAATGCAGTGCGATCTTACAACAAAAATTTCCTCCCAAACTCAAAGATCCAGGAAGCTTCATCATTCCTTATTCAATCGGTAATCTAACTTTCAGCAAATGTTTATGTGATTTGGGAGCGAGCATCAATCTGATGCCCCTATCTGTGTTTGAGAAACTTGGGCTACCTGAGCCAAAACCGACTAATATCTCTTTGCAACTGGCTGGTCGTTCTATCACATATCCTCGTGGTATCGTAAAAGATGTCTTAGTAAAGGTAGACAAGCTCATTTTTCCTGCTGACTTCGTTATCTTGGATTTCAAAGAGGACAAAAACATCCCCATAATCATGGGAAGGCCATTCTTGGCTACGGGAAAAACTTTGATTGATGTCCAAAAAAGGGAGCTCACTATGAGAGTGCAAGATCAGACTGTCACTTTCAACGTTTTCAAGGCTATGCAATCCCCAATAGAGGATGAGGAATGTTTCAGGTTAGATACGGTCGATTCTTCGCACAGTAATGAGTTGGATCAGTTCTCGAGTTCAAATGCTCTAGGCAGAGTTCTATATGGTGAATCTGACTTCGAAGACGAAGAAATATCCGAAAGTGTTCAACTACTACAGGAAGCCCCGTATCAAAAGAGGCTCAATATTCCACATGAGTCGCTCGTATTGGGTGATCTTAAGGATTCTCAGGAAAGACTTAAACCTTCTCTACAAGAAGCTCATAAACTTGAACTCAAACCACTACCAGATCATCTCAGGTATGCTTTCTTAGGAGAGTCATCTACATTACCTGTTATTATTGCATCTAACCTTTCAGGTAGTGAGGAATAAAAGCTATTAAGAGTTCTGGGGAAGTTCAAATCAGTCATTGGTTGGACCATAGCAAATATCAGAAGATGTATAAGGAAAAAAGTCAAGAAACGGCATGATATGAAGCTTGTGCATAATGCTTTTGATCCAGGCCAACTTGTTATTCTTTTCAACTCTCGTCTAAAGCTTTTCCCAGGGAAGCTCAAGTCAAGGTGGTCTGGAACTTTTAAAGTCAATACAGTATATCCACATGGAGTAGTTGAAATCTATGAGGAATCGCCAGATAAAGCATTCAAAGTCAATGGTCAACGACTCAAGCATTACTATGGAAATATGGAGAACCGTGAGGCATTCAACATCCACCTCGCCACTATATGATTCCGAGTGGTATCGTCGAGCTATCGACGTTAAGCAAGTGCTTCGTGGGAGGCAACCCACTGGGAAACAATGATCAACAATGCTGGACGAATAGGGGAGTGTTTTTTTTATCTTTTAATTTCTTGTAGTTGCATTCATCATAGTAGTTATTCATGTTAGTCATGCTTATTTGCATTTTCATGCCATGATTATATGGACTGTGTTTAGGATCGACTTAGTCTATTAGCATAGCATTTTGTTCATGTATTTTGCTTCTTTGATCCCTTGAGTTGTTGTTTCTACTTAAGTAGCCAATGCTGAAAATTGTTTGGAATGACAGTAGGAATAAAATCTAATTAGGTTGCTTGCCAGTTAGCTTGCTTGATGTAGAAGCACAATTAATACACGTAGACTCATCGATTGTTTTTATGCTAGTTACGGACACACTTGAGTATTGTTATACATAATCCTTGATTAGGTTCAGAATTACACTTTAATCCTTTATTAGCTCATAGATTGCAAAAAGATAAGTTTGGGGAGGTAAAAAATAAATATGTGTATTATTCAGTTAGGCGTCAAAGGCTAGTAGCCGCTCGTTGACGTACGTCCTCTCGCTGGGGGCTACATATTACGAGTAGTCTAGGGGTGGAATGAGATGGAGCGAAACACACTCATTTTCAATCGCTGATTCAAAAAAAAACCAAAAAGAAAGAAAAAGGTAAAAATTGGCTAGGATGAGCTCTTTGGTGCTCGAGTTATTAAGTTCTAGGGGACTTTGTGCCTAGTGACCTAAGACTTTTCCGGTCTGGGATCCGCTAACCTAAAGCTCGTTACATGGACACCATTGTATAAGTCTTTAAGGGATCTCGTCCATTGCACGGTCAAATAAGCCTTTGTGTGTCTGTATATAGAGTAAAGCATAATAAACCTTTGACAACCCCGGAGAAATATGGATGTGCAACTTGACTATGAAGAATCTAGGTTGTATTTCATTTCTAATCTTGTGATTATTATGATGAGAACAAGTAAGGTCCATTAATTTGTACTAAACACATGTCGATTGAGTTTGAGCACACACACACGCTTCTTCACTTGTATTGCTAACATTTGAGTACCTAGTTATTTCACATTCAGAGGTCATTACATTCGTTGAGGCATTTATGCTGAATTAGTTACGATTACTCGTTCGGGATCATTGCGTTCTTGCATTCATTTAAATTCAGTTGCATTCATGCATCAATTGTTAAACCTGTTTTGCATTGCTTGAGGACAAACAACAGTTTAAGTTTGGGGGTTTGATAAGTGCATTTCATATCACTTATTACGCTTCCATTATTCTTAAAATCGTCATCGGTTCTCAAATATTCGTTGAGTTTTAACGTATTTTTCCAGTATTCTTAAAGACGCTTGTGCCGCGGGTAAATTGTGATAATACTAATAAATTTGGGGTTGAAATTGAAGAAACTGGAAATCAATGTACTTGAGGGCAATTTTGGAACAGTTGAAAACAAAAAAAAATATATTGATGCTTGAAAAAAATATATTTATGTTGAAAAAAAATATTAATGCTAAAAATATATTATGACGAGTGATTTTCTAAATTAAAAAAAATATATATATTAATGCTTGAAAACTATATTAATGTTGAAAAAAAATATATTTTCTCAGATATTGTTTAAAATATTAAAACGAAGCATAAAAAGAAATTAATGTTGAATTAAGAAAAAACAAATATTAGACGCGAGGATTTTATTTAGCTATATTGTTTAAAATATTATTTTATTTAGCAAAAATATTTCATAATTCGTTTTTGTTTCGGCAGAATATATATACATAAATAGACGTAAAGTAGCAGAAAAGTCGGCTGAGGAACAAAAGACGGTTGAGAGGTAGGAATCGTAAATGAACTGGCAAAGGTAGGTAGGCAACAAGAAGCTCTTCTCGTTACTAACCTACCTGAATTAACTGGAATTAAAAGATAGTGGCCACTGCGAAGCAATAAACATCACAGAAGACCAGATGTGACTTTGAAAAAGAGGTTTGTGTTCTTTATTGTTTGGAGGGCCCATTATAAAGGAATTATAAAAGGAATTAATAAGCCCAGGAAAAAGGGAAAACGAAATCAGACTTCTTTAGGATTTTATCGGCAAAGGTTATAAATAGAACGAAACAGAGCAGGACAACAGGAGGGAATTAATACGACAGATTACAAAACGAGGTCACTAATTGGGTTTGCGGCAAAAGCAATTGACGGCAAGCAAAAGCAATTGACGGCAAGCGACGACGATTTGAGTTTGAGTTTTTATGGTTTAATATTTTCTAAACTTTTCTTCGTTTATTTTTATTCTTATTTATATTCATCAAGCTATGTTAATTTTTAAGACCATGATGATGATTTGTTCGATTATGAACTAATCGTTGTCATGGAACCTTAGCGGATTTGTTTGAATAATATTTAGGGTTTATTGCTTAATTGATTTTTTGAGATATGTTTATCGGTTACCTAGTATGGTTGTGTTTTTTTTGTTAGATGCGTCGCGAACATCTAGATTGTTTATCTTTAATGAATGCGAAAGTATATTTAAGGGTTTATAACTTGCCATGCTAGCATAGGTTCTTTAATGATTCATATTGTGATTGTTCATGATTTGTAATATGTCATTAACCATATTATATTACCCTATGTAATCGAAATAGGTAACTTGTGCTTAAAACCAACTGTACCTCAATTCATATAGACATATAGGATTGTCATGCATGCGGTGTCTGCTTAACTACTATCTCTTTTGTGGTTGTTTAAGTGGTTTGGTTTACGTGTACTGAAAGGTAGCGTATTCTGATTTTGTGTTATCTGATTAGTAATTGTACTTATCTTACATATTGATTAAGTATATTAATACTCTAAGTAAAGTAAACAATGAAGTTAGGGTTCCATGTTTTCTCTCGCATAAGTAAAACTCATTAGATATTCTCGTTACTTGATTTGTTTAGTTACATTCATACTTTATTACTCGTTCAAGCATTAGTTTAATAATCATACGTTGTTGCATAAGTGAATTCTTGTCTTGTACACCTAGTCTTCGTGGGAACGATCTTTCTTACTTATTACTTGCTACGATTTGACCGCGTATACTTGCGTGAGAAAAGGACTAACAATTCTCCAGACTAACCCTTTCGGTAATTGGCTGAGGTGGGTTTGTTGTTGTCTTTTCTTTCTCTTGTTCTTCATCTTATCCAGATGGCTAGGGGCTTTGACCCTGGAAGACAGATAAACCTTGGCATCCTTAGCCTTAGTTCTCTTCAGGATGCCATCTACGGAAGGAGGGGGTAGTTAGTTGTTCTCAGGTGAGGTCTCTTCTCCCTATAGTGTTCCACAGGTGAGACCTCACAAAGTTCTCTGAGGTAAAGCAGTTGTGGAAACCATTTTCCAATTTCTCCAAAGCCCATGCATTCAACTTAGCACAAGTGCTTTGCCAGCCTCTAGATTGTCTGAGAACTTCTTCGAAAAAACTGAAAGGAGACACAAGTCAGTTCAGAATAACCAGATAGTGTTTAAAAGACTAAGGGAAACATAAACAAAACTTACTTATACTCTTCCAGCGACTAGTCAGTTGACTTGGATTGGAGTCAACTTTTATCTTTTCCTCATTCTCCCAGGCTCCGCTGATGAACATGAATTCTGTCCTCCATGGTTTTTCGGAAACCAGTAAGTCATTTACTACCTTGTAGTTAGGGATGGCAATTTGGGTGTTGTCCGGCCCGACCCGACCCGGCCGGGTGTTGTCCGGTCCGAACATAGAACGGGTTGGGTCCTGGTTAAGAAATTATAACCCGCAACTAGGCTGAGCAGGGTTCGGGTTTCCAGTTTGTCCGACCCGTTCTGGCCTGAAAGTTATAAAAATATATAAAAACTAATATTTTTTATATATAATAAAAATAATATATATATATATATATATAATAAATTAATATATTTAAAATAAATTAAAAAATATTAAAAAATATTAAAATTAATGTCTGCGGGTCGAACTGGGTTGGCCGACGGACACGAACGGACGGGCTCGGGTTTGAAAATACAAGCCCGGGAGCGGGTCGGGCCGAGTTCGGGTTCGAGTGTCCAAAAGGTGGCCTCGGTCGGGCCGACCCGAACCCGGCCCGCGGACAACCCATTGCCATCCCTACTTGTAGTCATTCCCCATATTGTAGTGATAAAGGGGATGTGGTGGTTTTTGCATAGGCTCGCCACTGCAACGAATTTCTCCATTGTTAGTGGGATGTTTGACAATCTTGAAGCCATTATGCCAGCCATTAGACTGTACCATGCGTTCAGATTCAACTGGCTTGGGTATAGCTTTACCAGGTGAAAGCACCTGACTATCTCTGGATCTAAAGGAAACCACAGTCCCCAGTTCAGCACCGCGGTGTATACCACTAGCTCGTGGGACTTGCAGTCCATCGGAGTCTCTAGGGTGATTGGGATTCCCACCTTAACAGAATCAGGGAAGCCCCACTTTGTTCGGATATGACCCAACTCAGCAGTATGGGTGTATACGTAAGTAATGTTATGGAGGGCTATCAAGTACTTCATGCTAACCTTCTGGAAGTTTGGCCAACTTTACCTTCCAGACACTCCAGAAGCAACTCAGTATTGAGCATACCCACATTAACCTTGCCCTTTCGATCTGTTCTAGTGTCCTTAGTCTGTCTGGACGTCTCAAAAGGACTATCTTCTATACTTCTATACTATCCTCCAAGGTTTCTTCCTTTACAATGGACTGCTGTTTGGATGGCTTAGTTTCTGCCAGAGGCTTTATCGTCTCTGAACTGGTAGGTTTCGTAGATCTAGGGGTGGATTAAGCTTTAGACTGTCGAGTTATTTGGCAAGGGGTGGTCTTCTCAGTAGACTTCTCAGCATCTAGACCCATGGCTATGAAAGACGAAGGTTTCCTAACACTGGAAACTGCCATTTCTTTAAAGAGGGGGTTTTGAGGCTCTTGGACAGAGGATCCTGATTGAAGAGGAGAAAGGGTTGGAACAAAGGGTAATTTTCTAACCTTAGATGTCTTTGATGACAATGAACCTTGGTATGTGTTTGCGTGTGGCCGATTGATTTCTTCACCAGGAGAGACAAGAAGACCAACTGCAATTCTCTCGTCTCTTGCAACCTTTCTCGCTTTCTCTAATTCAGACAAATTCAGCCAACCTCCTTTTACCAGTGCGTTTCTGGTTGTGAACATTGGAAAGATTACTAAGCTTTCTCTCTCTAGATGTATTTGTGTTTTTGAAGAAAATAGAACAATAAAATCGATTTATATATAACTGTGAAAATGTAGAGGGTTACCTAGGGGAAGACAAACCGATCAATAGCTATGATTAAGGGCTATAGGTTATGGTGGTTATACCCTAAGTAACTTTCTAGCCTATTAGGTACGAGAATTTAGGAGAAAACGGCTGAGAGGTCGAACTAGAACTTGACACGTGTCCCACGTCAAAAAAGAGACTCTTGAAATTCTTAATGGTAAAGTTAGTCCCACAAAATTCCGACCGGGGTGACCCTTGAAATTCTTAAAAAGGTGATCTCTTTAGTTCGGATACAGAGACAGATCGGAAGGTCACATTGGAAATGCTTTGATTTTTATTCTTGAGGGTTAGCTCTTCCAAAGATTCTTTGCAAGACCTAAAAGGGATACTGATAAGGTCGGATATTTTTGACACCACTGCATAATCATATCTGAAGGGCAGTTCGGACTGAACAAGTATCATGAGATACCGGATAGGTAATACCAGTGGAACGTGACTAAGCAAGGTGCTGGTCATTTCATATCTTGGGCTAATGGGTTCTTAAACTTGACTGAAGCCCACAATCTGACCCGAAAGGCCCATGGGTCATTAATTAAGTATAAATACCCCAACCACTTTCATTAATAAGGGTGATCAGAATTTAATACGAGCGCACACCTTAATTATCTCACTACATTTCACCATAAACCATAAATTCTCAAAACACTTTTACTAAATTACCCTAAATCATAATAATCCACAGCAGCCTTAATAGCCCCTAATCATTATTTGAACCGTTTCATCTATTCTAAGAGAAATACTTAACTGGTTTTCACCTTTATATAAACCCATTTTACTGTTTCTTTTTTCATAATCAGAACCATTTTCTAGAGAGAGAAATCTTGAGTTTCCAATTTTGGTTTACATCTAGGAAGTTATATGTTCACAACCAGAACATCTTTGATAAAAGGGGGTTGGTTAAACCTATCAGATTTGAAGAAGTTAAGAAAAGAAGCAAGACATGAGGCGAGGATCGCTGCCGGACTCCCTGCTTCTCCTAGTGGAGTAGTTAGCCAAGCAGTACCAGAACTGGATAAGAGCGCATCATCATCCTGAACATCAGTAACTCGAAAACCTCCTTTTATCCTAACATTATCTGTAGTAGAGTCTGAACCTTTAGTTTAAGTATCCTTAGATTCTTCTCATAAAGGTAAAGCAGTTTCCAGTATTAGAAAACCCACACCGTTCCTAGTAATGGGATCAAATACTGGAGATGTCACACCTCGGAGAGTCACTCGACTCTCCAAGCCGAAAGGCATCCCTTCTTCTTCAAAGAACGTTAGTTCAGAAACATTAAACCCTATTGCCCAACCCCATGTGAATCGGACACCAAGCCTCTCGATAGCGAGGCCACCCCAATTGAAAAAGAAGCCACAAGTGCTAAGTCGACTGAACAACAGTCAACTATAATGGAAGAAATTATGGAAGACAGTGGGGAAGATACCCCTTTGGAGACATCCAGACATACTGAAAATATCACTTCGGATCAGACCAATAGAGGAAAAGTGGGATTGCCAAACATTGAATCACTTCCTGAGTGTTTGGAAGGGAAAGTTGGGCCTAATTTTCGCAAGGTCAATGTGAAATATTTGTTGGCCCTTCACAAAATTGCCTATGTGCATACACACACCATCGAATTAGATCGGATTAGAAAATAGTGGGGCTTCCTAGAGTCTATTAAGGTTAGGATTCCTGTTACTCTGGAGACTCTTTTGATTGCAAGGCTAATGAACTAGTGGTATACACCGAAGTGCTAAACTGGGGACTTCGTTTCCCCTTAGACCCGGAAATAGTTCACTACTTTCACCTAATCAAGCTTTGCCCAATCCAGCTGAGTCCGAATGCCTGGTACACCTTGATGGCCATCATTATTGCTTCCAGGTTATCAAAGATTCCAATGCCCATGGAGTAGTTTGTTGTCATGGCTGGTTTATGTAGGAATCATCAGATTCCCTTTAATCACTACAACCTGAAAAACGATTACAAAGTAGTGAACGATCTGTTAGAGGCTCACAAAGCTTGGAGGAATCAGTTTCTGTTCATAGGCGGGGCATGGGGAAATGGTAAAAAGATAAACTACCAATCAAATCGAAGTCAACTGACTGGAGAATCTTAGATACCACTTGTTCGGATTTCCAGTTATATTTAAACTTTATGTCGTTATACCGAACTGATTATTGTGTATTTTGTAGTACTTTCAAAGATATTTTATGAGCACTTGGAGGCAGTAAAAGCTACCTTTTCCAAATCAAATCAATGGGCATCGGAGAAGTAAGGGTTTGGCTTCTATAATTGTTTCACTACTGGAAACATGTTGAGGGCTCACTTGTGGAACATCACTAGAAGCAGAGACCTCACCTGGGAACAATTGACCACCCCCCTCCATCAGACGTCATCCTTAGAAGTACAGAAGAAAAGGATGGAAATGTTTTCTTACAAGTTCGGAGTAAATCCCGTAACCATCTTGACAAAATGAAGAAGAAGAAGAAGAAGAAGAAAGTTGGAGTTGACCCATCTCACCATATTCCCGAGCCAGCCAGTTCGGAGAATCTTGAAGGGATAAATGTTGTTTTGCTAGAGGCAGATGCTGCTACAGTTGGAGAATCCGAGGGATCGGATCAGTTACCTCAATCTAAGAAGAAAGGTCACAAGAGGCCCAAGGAAGGCAATGACCGAAGAGCCAAAAATGGGAACAAGAGTAACATTGGGTCGACGACCTTATTCTTCCAACTTATATTCCTCGGGTAGAGGAACCAGCCATCCCTCCTTCCCCACTGTTTCCCTCAGCTAACCAGCCATCTTTGAAGGAAAGGTTAACCTGGATGACCTTTGCAACATGTACTTGAATGATCTTGACAAGGATGACTTCGTTGGGTCCTTTCCTCAGACCATAATTTTGAGATATCAAGCGAGCTGGATACCCTAAGCTATTCAGTTTTGGGCTTCATTAGGCCAATAGTGGATCTGGAAAGGCGGGTTAGGGAACAGGCTGGGAACAACGACTCTTATCATGAAAAATCAAAACTTAAGAGGTTCTCTTTCATCTGAACAACATAAAGTGGAAACGTTAAGTAAAGAGAAAGGTAAAGTGAAATCTGAGTTGCAAAAGGCTAAAACTGCCCAAGAAAATCTTCAAACCAAATTCTCTGAACTAGAAACTACCACTTCTACCGAGATCAAGTCTTTGAAGGAACAACAAACCACCAACGCTAGCATTATCAGCACCTTATCCGGAGAGAATTGTTTTTAGAAAAACTTCTTAAAGAGAATGAAGAAGAAAATATCCTTCTAAAAAAGAATCAAGCTCATGATATAGCAGCGACAATAGAAAAGTATGCTGCTGGTGTTGTGGATTCCTTGGGGAAAAAAGATGAGGGTATTAAGTCAGATATAGTTCTGCTCTTCCATGAGACCTTTCTAAAGAGGGCCCTTGGACCTTTGTGAAAACATGAACTATACGAGGAGATACCTTTTCATACCATACCGGATGGTGATAAACACGGTTATTCAAGTGAAAATGACTATGGCGAAGGAATCGATGATAGCTCAAGTGTTGATGCTAAGAGTCTCAAGGACGATGTAGGTAAGGGAAGAACCAAGGGGAACGATACCTAAGGTTATCATGTTTACTTTTTATGTTTAAGACTAAAGTCCTTGGATGGCCAAGGCATTATATGTTTTTTTTTTCAGATTTTGCTTTACAAACGAAAGTCCTTGGATGCCCAAGGAATTTTGTTCGATGATGGATCAGACATTTTCCGATCCAGACGTAATGCTAAGTTTTCCCTTCTTATGAATTTATTTTTCTTCTAATGACTAACTTTTAATTAGTATTTAATTTCTCCAACTTCTTTAATAAGCATTTAATTCATTGAATCATTTCAACCCTATTTCATTTGAATGATGAAGGTGTTTAATAATTTCGATCACTTCAAGGATAATTCATTTGAAGGACAAAAATGTT
This sequence comes from Limnanthes douglasii subsp. nivea, assembly GCA_036936605.1. Taxonomy (NCBI): domain Eukaryota; kingdom Viridiplantae; phylum Streptophyta; class Magnoliopsida; order Brassicales; family Limnanthaceae; genus Limnanthes; species Limnanthes douglasii. Next base: position 171,166,714 of record JAUPFV010000003.1, read on the forward strand.
TAATAAATCCGATCACTTCAAAGATACTTCATTTGAAGGACGAGGTGTTTAATAGATATTCAATTTATTTGATCTTCTCTCACTCACAAATGTTTTTTTTTGGAAAAGGCATAAGATATCATTGATTGAAAACCGGACACCTCATTAAAACCTCCCCGCACCACCAGGGTAGGAAACAATATGTCCCCTAATATTTACATTTACATTGAGGTATGACAAAGTAAATATTTACAAGATAGTATTATTCTAAATACAACCTGAGATTTTCGATGTTCAATGGATGCTTCAAAACTTTACCCTCTTTGTCTTGAAGTATATATGTCCATGACTTGATTCTCTCACATACCATGTAACGGGCTTCCCAGTTCAGAGCCAACTTCCCAAACTCTTTCTCTTTGGTATGCAAAAATACTTTGCTTAATACTTGTCTCCCCATTGGAAATCTCTTCTTTTTTTACTTTGGATGCAAATCTGTTTTTCATTAAACCATGATAGTGTGTCATTCTTAACTATGCTTCACTCTTCTTTCTTCAATTAAGTCCAACTGATTCCTAACTGCCATTCCATTATCCTGTTTGGAATAGTTTTGAATCCTGAAGGATGGTAAAGTAGCTTCTATGGGCGTAATCGCATCCATCCCATAAACGAGGACAAAATGAGATTCTTGGGTGGCTGTTCGGGGAGTAGTTTGGTAGGACCGCAATATTTTTTGCAAATAACTCGGCCACGTACCTGCAACTCCTTCAAGATTCTTTTTCAACCCTGTCAAAAATATTCGATTAGCAATTTCAAATTGCCCATTAGCCTGATGGTGGAAAGGATAAGAAACACAATGTTGAATTCCTGTGGAAGTGCAAAATATCTCCATGTCTTTATTGTCAAATTGTGGCCCATTGTCTATGGTGATTCGTCGGAGAATTCCAAATCGGCAACATATGTTGGATATAATAAACTTTATGACTGCATTGGAAGTGGTACCAACTAGTAGGGCTGCTTCTATCCATTTCGATAAATAGTCAATTGCCACTATTATTGTTCGATACCCTCCTGACGTCGTGGGGAGAGGTCCAACCAAGTCCAAAACCCGTCTATCAAAAGGTATGGGTTCAGATATGGATTCCATAGGAACTACTGTGTTTGGATTTCATTCCCATATCTCTGGCAAGGATCACATCTCCTGACCATATCCTTGGCATCTGCCATTATTATTTGCCAATAGTATCATGCTAACAAAACTCTCATAGTTAAGTCCTTATAGCCATAATGTGTTGATCCCTCTTCATCGCGCAATTCAGACAAAACACTTTGGGATTCCTCAAAGCTTAAGAATCATAGGAGAGGTCTGCTGAAAGACTTTTTTTTATAAAGAACCTCTCTTAAGATCAAGAATCCAATAGCCTTATACTTGATCTTTTTAGCTAGGATTTTGTGTGAAGGAAAAACTCCATCGGAAATGAACTGATGTATCTCAAACCTTCAATCTTTGGATTGTAGGCCAGATATACTCAAACTTTCTTCACATTCACCCGCTTTCTCTTGAATTGAGCTTATGAAGGGGCATTCTTGCATAAGAATCCATGGGTAGGCTTCAGAATAGGTTATGGTGGCTAAAGAATCTGCCATAGTATTCTCCGATCTAGGGGCATGCTCATACTTTATACTTTTAAAACTTATGGCAACTTACCTTAGTACTGCAGATACTTTATTAACTGATCGTTTTTAGTTTCGGATAGTCCTTGAGCTTGATTAATAAGTAATTGGGAGTCACTTACTAACCGAACCCTCTTTGCTCCACATATCTGAGCTAGTCTCAACTCAGCAATGGTTGCTTCATATTCTGATTCATTGATGGTCGCCCTGAAACCAAAACATATAGCCGCATAAATATTATCACCATAAGGGGAAGTTAAAAAAATTCCAGGCCCACATCCCACCGTACTAGACCCATCGTCAGTTTGGATAAACCATTCGTTCTTGGACTTGTTTTCTTATTCTTGTTTGTGAGGCCTTTCAATATGAAATTCTACCAAAACGTCAACTATATCTTGAGCCTTGATTGCGGTTCGAGGCACAAACTCAATATCATAATCTCCAAGCTCAATTGACCATTTAGTCATCCTTCCTGATATGTCAGTTTTTTCTAAAACGTTCTTTAAGGGGAAAGATGTTCGAACCGTAATCGAATGCACTTGAAAGTATGGCCTCATGTTTCTGGCTGCTATTACCAATGCCAAGACTAATTTTTCTAACTTTAAATACCTTTTTCCAGCTTCTAGAAAACTTTTGCTTACGTAATAACCAGACGGGGGTAATTATCCACTTACTATACCAGAGCAGCACTAATGACATAATCGGATACAACCAAATACATAAAAAGCTTCTCCCTTGAATAGGTTTGAATAACATCTTGGGTGAGGAAATATGTTTTTTGATTTAAAAAAAGGCTTGATCACACTGCGGAGACCAATTGAAATCTTTAGCATTTCTCAAAACTTGAAAAAATTGAGCACACTTGTCAGATGATCTTGAAATACATTTATTCAATACAGCCAACCTCCCGGTTAACCTTTGGACTTCTTTAGTATTCCGAGGAGGATCCATAACCAATAAAGCATCTAGCTGATCCGGATCAACCTGTATTCCTTTTTCACTCATGACATACCCTAGAAACTTGCCAAATCGGACTCCAAAAATGCATTTTTCCGGGTTCAATTTAGATTGATGGCTTCTAAGTTTGAAAAAATATCTTGAAGATTGGATATGTGTTCTTCCTCTTTGAGGATTTTTACCATCATATCGTCTAAATATGCTTCCATGTTTTTGCCAATTTGGGTAGCAAAAGTTTTATTCACCAGTTGCTGATAAGTAGCTCTAGCGTTCTTCAGTCCAAACGGCATCACCTTATAACAATGAAGCCCTCTGTCTGTGATAAAGGTGATATGATCTTGATTGTTCAGATCTACTTGTATCTAATTGTACCCTGAAAAATAATCCATGAAGGAAAATAATTTGTTCCCCAATGTAGAGTCTACCAATTGATCTATCCCAGGCACCATAAATGGTTCTTTAGGACATTCCCTGTTAAGATCAGTAAAATCAATACACATGCGTCATTTTCCATTTTTTTTCTTGACTAAAACGGGGTTAGCATTCCACAATGGGTATTGAGATTCTTTTATATGACCCATTTTGGTCAACCGATCCACTTCTTGTACTATCACATCGACTTTTTCTTTGGAGAAGGACCTCATGTTTTGAACTACTGGTCCAACATCAGATCGGATTAACAACTTGTGGCAAATTAATTCAGAAGGTACCTCAGTTACATCATGATTGCACCATGCAAACACATGTAATTTTTCCGATAAAAAAGACAATAATTTTATCTTCAATTTTAAGGGTAATTTAATGTCAATATTAACACTTTTGCCTTCTGCTAGGCGATGTATCTCAACTTCTTCTATAGGTATTATAACACTCGGAGCTTCCCTTAGATCATCAATTTCATTCTCATCGATGAAAGGCTCCAGTAACTGCTATTCTTTGTTAACTTTCACTCCCTCTAATGACTTTGAGGCAAGAGCTGTAACATAGCATTCTAGCTACCTTCTGACTGCTTCGGACAACACCAAAATGTGCACCCACAACATATTTCAAATATTGATGGACAGTAGAGGCCAAGATCTTCCAAAGATAGCATTGTAAGATATTGGGAAGTCAACCATAACAAAAAATACCTTCAGTGCCTTTTCAAAAGGTCCTCTGCCTAATAACACTTCCTCTTCAAACTCACCAATGACATTAGCCCTTAAAGCCTCAATCTCAGCTCTCAGTTGACCTCGTTCTTCTTGCATGTATTGTTTTTCATCACCATTGTGGTTAACATGAGACATAGTTACGTGCTCATTATTTTCTTTCACCCCTTCAACTTCTGCAGGTGAAATGTCTTGTACATTAAAATCCATCTGAACTACTTTGTTCACTGTTTTTGAATATGAAATTCAGGCACCGTCGTCTCCCGTTGTGGTTGCCAATTTGGTATGGATAATTTAGAGTCGGGGGTATTTTGGGAAGTTTATGATTTGAGCATTAACTTCTGAGTAGTAAGTGGTGCGATAAGAGAGATGTATACTTGTATTTAAGGTTCTTAAAAAGTCCAATTCATTAAATAAAATTGGTTGGGGTATTTATACTGGTTTTGTGATCGATGGGCCTTCCCACTCGGACCCTAGATTCGGGTTAATCTTTTAAGCCCAAACCCTAAATGGTGTTAGCACACAACTGAGTCATGATTGACTTAGTCGGACTGTTCATAGTATACTTGGTGTGAAATTGGTCCGAACTGTCCCTCCGATTTAGGCAGTAATGCCCTTCTCAAAATATCTGACCCTATCAATACACAATAAATTTAAAAGTTAAGCTTGGTACATATGGGCTATTAGATGAGGAAGGACGACAACTTCGAAATCTTTGGAACATATATCGTCTAAATCTCTATAATTCATAAAATACAAAATAACCTTGATTAATACTTTATATTAGTATTTCAACTATAATTTTTATTTGTGCTTACCTTTTTAACTTTCATTTTGGGATACACTATTTCTACCCCTGTGGTGCCAAATTTTTTTAATGAGGTATCTGTCATTAATGATGTTTTGCCATTTTCATCTCAAGTCTCGAATGATTTATTTTGCTAAACACTACTGGAAGTCTATGCACCCCTCTAACAAACAAAAAGCTAAGGGTAGAATGATTAACATAATAACTATAAACACTTAAGTCTCTACATCCTTGAATCAAACAAAAAATAAAAAGTGTAGGATGATTCCAAATATAATTCTCAACACTTCATGGATTCCAAGTATCATTTCAATTAAAATAAAATTTCTAAGTGTGGGATGATTCCAATTGTAGTATATAACACTTCATGGAGTCTAATTACCCCTAAATCAAACCAAAATATTAAGTATGAGATGATTCCAAAAGTAATCCTCAACACATCTGGAAGTCATGAACTCTTTAAACAAGCAGAAAATAAAATAGATTGACAATTCTAGACATTGTCTCACGAGTAAAGAAGCCTATGTGTTCTTTACAATAATCTTTTCCTTTGGAAGCGTTCGCTCCTTTTAAAACAACACAGTTTAGGCAATACTTAAATTCTTCCAAAACAAAACAAAAACTCCTACGGTTTGAACAAAAATATATTTTCAATTTGATCCAAATAATTATGAAAGACAACATAAGCAACAAAGATAAACCAAAAATTATACTTAAAATGATTGATTTCTAATGGTAGTGAAAAGGTCACTTGTACCTACAAAAACATCATGAGATGTATATTAATTACTAATACTTAAATAAAAAACACAATATTTATTCTCAACCTCAAGCATGAGAGTGGAAACTCTATATCCACCATTCACAAAATTAACAAGTGACATATATACCATGAAAGCTTGTCAATTCAATGTGCGGTGGTCTACGCTCACGTGAAAAATATTGTGAGAAATAATAGTAAGTCCAAATCTAAAAAGTACTCGTGCATTGGAAACAACAATCTTTCTCCAGCAAGATATACAATATTTAAAGTTATTTCTTCCCATTGTTCCTTTTAACTCTCTATAATCCCAACATACTGAGAGTGCCCAAGCTCAATAATTTTCACCAAATTTTACTTTGCTATCAAAACTCTATTTACACTATTCTAAAACATTTCACCACTTTTACATTCATCTTGCACATCTTTCAGTAATTTATTCTTCTTATTTCTTGCATCATTCACAAACTATTCATGATTCTTATGCTTAGTGTCACTTAAATTCTTCTCTATATTTAAGTTGGTAAAAATATTTCCCAACTCAAATGAAAGAGCTGAAACATTCATAGCTTGGACACAAGACAAGTATTTGATAAATTTACCAACTTTCTGAGACACGACCAATAAATATTTCATAGTATTCAGCCTAACTTTTAAATATGCTTTAGTTTCAGCTTTAACTTGGAGACTAGCCTTTAATTGTGCCTTAGTTTTAAGGTTTAGCTTGGAGATAAAATTTCAATCATGCTTCAATTTCAGCTTTGTCTTAGAGATCGGTTTTCAACTATGCCTCAACTTCAACTTTAACTTGAATATCAACTTTCAATGCTCAGCTTCTCTAGAAGGGCTCTCTTATAACTTCAAGTAATGGTCGACGATCAATAATAGCTATGACATGTATCTTACATGACTGATGCACCAACACAACAATATTGAACAACAACTTTATTTGTCTCTTGGCCAACTCCATAATATAAATATAAGTTGGTAGTACTCTCATATGCAATGAAGTAAAAATGGTTAAATACATATGAAAATTACTCCAAAGGAAAATTTCTAATTAAAGTAGTATGGTGAGTCTCGGTTAGACATAAGAATTTAGTACTTTATTTTGTTCAAAATGGTTACCCATTTAAGAACCAAATAAAAATTTAGTTTATTTTATTATGGTTCTTCTCGGTTTGGTTCAGTATGTGTATTTAATTCGGTTCCAGTTGGATCTTTTTAGATACTTCAAATGTTGTGCAATATCAGCAGATATAGAACTCATTTTACAAACCAAAAATATAAATTTGTATTATATTGTAAAAATAATAAATATTAAATATAAAAAAATTAAAATTAATATTTAGGAATTTTTTTTAATAATATAAAGAAAGATAAGAGAATGATATCGAGTTTATTAGATCATATAAAGGTTGATGTTTTGTTATTTTGTTTCTATGCGTAATTATTTGCAAATATCTCACCACTTTGAGGTAACCATGTTTTCATTTATTAAAGAGACCATAATCAGAGGTCAATGATAGACAATAATTTTAGGGGAATCTAACTTTGGGAGAGATAAAGATATTTCTAAACAGTGTTGAATTTAAGGTTATGGGTTCAGTTCTTAACAGGTACCCACAGTTCTTTGGGTTGGTTTCGTTCCAAACTAAGAACCATGGGTAATTAAAACTGGAGCCATTCAGGTATTGTTAAAGAACCTAATCTGGTTCGGTTCGATTCTTTTTGTTCCATTTAAAATTCCCATGCCTAGTCTCAGACATTCGAGTTCTAAATGAATTGATAGAAATATATACATTAGCAGCATCAAATGCGTCCAAGACCTTAGACGTTTTTCTCAATAAAGTGATAGAAATATAAACAATTTTGGTGACTATTATTGGGAGTAAAAAAGTTTCATTAACCACCATAGGATCTATATTTGTAAGCAATAGCTCACCACTAATAGGCTCATATGTTGAGGCCTCCTTAAATTTGGACCATCGAGTAGAAGTTTTCTTCTAACGCTTCAAATTCCTCCATTCCTTCAAACGACGAGATGCTATAGCAATAGAACGTTAAAATTTTTCCTCTAAAAATTAAGCAACCATTAACTAATTATACTTAAATCTATCATACATTAAAAAGACATCATAAATCTTTTCCTTTGCCTTTTCCAACAGAAACATGACTCTTCTCAACATATAAGAGCCAACCTCAGTTATAATATAGCCTTTGATGATAGTCGGATGATGATTTATTATAAAGTCAAGGTATATTATACAAAACTTATCACTAACAACAAGAAATTAAGCCCATAATTTTTAATAATAATAATTTTGTTCTTTGGACAAAAATAAATAATAACATAGAGTTTAAGAAGAGAATGATGTGACATACCTTTGTAAGATATATGTTATGATGGATTTAAGAGTAGCAAATCTAACCTTCAAATCATTCACTAAAGTCTCATCAACCTTAATGGTAGGATTATCAGATCAACGACGTGTGACTGCCATACTCGTCATATAGTCTTATCCCACAAATAGCGCGTGTTAACATGCCTCATCTTGCCATGTGGTAAAATAGGTCACAGTATAGGTGGTATATCCTGAATATGCCCAAGTTGTCGAGCGACCCGCAGTGGATAATACACCTCAACTATGTCTGCTCCCTTCAGTGTATGGTCTATCCAGGCCACATCGCAGAAAGGGAAATGATCGCGTATATGCTCGTACAACATGAACCAGACCTACAACATAAACAGTACACTAAGTAATAATAAAAGAATTGTTGATCAACAAATAAAAATAAAAACGTTGTAGCTTACATTATGCTCCCTCAATGAAGATAGTGTATGGCTGGTATTGGTACGAGTCTCATCATCTGTGCAAAAAGGTAGAGGTGTGTATCTGCACATAGTCGGCATAGAAAGCTGGTAGAGACTGTTGACTGTAGTCATAAATGGGGCATGGAAGTGATCATCGATCCACGACTCCAATAAACCAACAGAACCAGTAAACCCCGACGTGGTGTGTAAGGACAATTTGCTTAGATGGTGATACAACTGAGCTAATAAATTCTAGCCCCAGTTATATCTAATCGAAATCCTATAGTGCTCTACAAACTTTAATTAATCCAAAGATATATTGTTCCTCGTCTTGTTCGTCACAAAACAACAACCTAGTATGTGGAGCAAATAACCCCTTATGACAAACACCACCATAAGATCAAAAATAGACTAATCCATAAAAAAATCATGGATGTACACCTCACCAAAAACTAAAACCGTACTGATCTAGCACTACCAGCCTTGTGTCTCTCTAACTCCCTCCTAAAAAGATCGACATGTATACCTAATGAACTAGAATACCAAGCTACACGATGACCATCACTAGGAAAAGTCTGAAGGTCAAAACCCTCACATGTAATCGGAAAACTAGTGATAGCGTGGACGTCGTCTAATGTGATTGTCATCTCACCGAATGAGAAGTGGAAGTAGTTGGTCTCCATATGCCACCTCTCGATAAATGCATCAACTAGGTGCATATTGGTAGACTAATGATTAAAGCAGTCGATAAGGGAAGTAAAAAATACATCATAACCTGCTCTCTCACCTTTCTCTGACCGGTAAAATCCCATGCACGATGGGTACCGTACATCGTGTAGCACTGCATGGGTCGACGAACCTACACAAGATTTAAGTAAATTAAACAATATATAAAATAGCAGTTACTACACGTTAAACCAATCCTAACTTACCTCACCCATAAAGACGCTATATTCCTCGTGAAGTCTGTAGTCCAGATAAATATCCGGCACATGGGGATTCACTCTCCAGAATTTCTGATCTAGAGTCCCACGCATAAGAGAAACTACAGGCGCAGGAATGTCGGTGCGACGTCGAGACCTAAATGGCCGTGAAGTAGGCTCACGTTTCTCGGTGTCTGTGGCATCGGAGTCTGATCCTGATCCACGAGCAGAAGTACACTATGTACAAGGCATGCTGAAAATGAAAACAACATATTGTTATATACCAAAACAAACCCAAAACAATTTCACAACACCCTTCTATATATTTAGATTAAAGATATAAACCTGCGCAATGAATAACCAAGTCAATTAGGTTCTAACATGCTTAATCTAATGAAACAAGTGAAATCGCAAACACTACGTGCCCAGAACATGCCAAATTGTGAATACCGTGTTTGCAATTTCGGGCTACAAATCTCGTAAAATTGCGAACATTTTGTGCATGGTATTGGAAAATTTGCGAATACGGTGTTCACGATTTCACCAACAATGGACACCCACTGTTTGCAAATTTGCTCAATCTAGAATCTGCAGATTTCAATACCCATGAACCCAAATCCTTCAAAACTCAACCAAATTCATAAAAAAAACTATAAGTATCTTAAAAAAACAACAAAAATCATAGGTAAATTAGAGTTTTAAGGGAAAAACTAAAACTCTAAATATGACTAAAAATACCTAACTAAATTCTAAAATAATTACACCAATAAGTAGAGAATTCATACCTTAACGTGTTTGCAACTTTGAATTTGAGAAATCTTGCGTTTTTAGTTCGAGTAATTTGAGAGATTTTAGGTTAGATAGAGAGAAAAAAAATAATGGCTGAAAAATGGTTTATATATTAAGGGTATTTCAGTAAATGTCAGGGTCTCATTATAGCTAAATGAGGTCTCATTATAAGTGTATTATAATAAAAATGGGTCTCAGTTTAGCCTTGCCCATATGAAAAACTACAAAAAGATCCTATTGTAAGTAGTTAAAACCTTTTTAATCCCTTAATGCATTTAAATATAACTATTTTAGTCTTTCAACGACTAATATGTTACAAATACAAGCTGTGGCTGAATACATGAGGCAGTAGTGGTAGTTTTTACTCCAAAAGTTACAACAACATCTGCCAATAATATGAAAAGAAACTCTCATTTTTTATATCGTATTTTCTTTTAATTTAACAATAAATTTGCAAGATCTTATGTGGTTGGATTTCTTTGACACTGACTATTGTATATATCTGAAGGGTGGTTTGGACATATACAGTACCATGCCCTACCGAACAGTACAACCAAGTGAATCGTGACTCAGCTGGTTGTTAGTCATTTCCTATCTTGGGCTTATGAGCTTTTAAACTTAATCCAAGCCCACAATCCGACCCGGAAGGCCCACAAGTCATTAAATAGGTATAAATACCCCTACTACTTTCATTTATGAGAGTGATGAAATTTACTGTTGGTACACATCTTTTTCATCTCTCTACATTTCACTCTAAACACTAAATTCTTAAAACTCTCTCCCAAAATACCCTTCGATCAAAAATTATTCACACCAGGATCAATCTGATTTTTTTACTCAAATAATGTTGATCTTGAATTACGAATAATTTTTTTGATTTAAATAATGTATACGCTCATAAGTGCAAAATTAGAATCATTTTAACTTTTTAAAATAAATTTGTTATTTTTTTTTTCTTTTAAAAAAACTATAAACAAGTAAAAAACCATTATTACTTAACCATTTCCATAAAAATTCTTATTTCCATTTACCAAAACCAAACATGACCAAAAACATACTCATCTAATATATAAACACTGGCATTGAACAGTAAATCGTCCTTCGACTATTGCGTTTGGTGGCAGATAGTCCCTTGACTTTCAAATGTCCGTTGACGGTCCCTGGACTATCACGTTTGGATAAAGTTAGTCCACCAGATCCTTTGATCCATGAGAGGCTGCCACCTGTCACCATAGTCCCCAGATTTTTGTATTACCACTAGTCCTTTGACTTTAGGTCAAACCCAAAATGTAGAATATTACGGACAACTAAACTCAAGGGACTAGTGGTGATACAAAAATATGGGGACTATGGTGACAGGTGGCAGTTTCTCATGGATCAGAGGATCTGGTGGACTAACTTTATCCAAACGTGATAATTCAGGGACTGTCAATGGACATTTGAAAGTCAAAAAACTATCTGTTACCAAACGCAATAGTCGAAGGACGATATACTGTTCAAAGCCTATAAACACTAGTACAAAGTAATAGATTAAAAACTTAGGGTGTCAGAAAAGAAACTCTCACTCTTAAACTCACAATAATTTAATTTAACAATGAATTCGCAAACTCAATACATTTTCCTATTGTTTGACCATGAATTGCAAGTTTGTTTAGATTTAAAGATTAAGATCTTAATCTTCATCGAATGAACTAAGTTATAGACTTCTCACATTTATAAAACCATATGGATGTATGGATGCAAAGTACGGAAATATAAAAAAAATTATGTCAAGAGAACTTGAATGCAAAAACTAAAAACAAATAAATACCATTGGTATTGATAACCATCTCCATATTTAGCTTTTATTTCCTTTTACTAAAACCAAACATGAACCAAAATATAGTAATCTAATATATAACCTTACTAAAATTTAATACCAATCATGCTTTAAGATTGAAATCGATAATTAGATTACCCAATTGGGAAAATGAGAGAACATGTAATTTATTTTCTACTTGTGACCTATTGACTGCAAAACACGTATGGATTGAGTCAGAACATTAGACTCATTATAACGAAAAATTAGTAAGTAAGTTATAATCTTATAATTTAGTTGTACAATGGATAAAATTCCACCAACTTTCGTCTAAAACAAACAAAGATTAGAAAAAAGGTTTCCACAAAAAGATAGGGTTATAAACCTCAATTGATGAGGTTAAGGACCGCTTATCTCTATTTAGTTTTTCGATCTTTTTTTATAGAATTAGATAAGCTTTATGAAAAAAAAAACTATTTTTTTCTAAAATAAATTATGTTGAACTTGTTGATTCGATTAAACCATAGTTATAATATAAAACAATTCTAGTGGTCAAGAATTTTATGTTAAATGGATTATAGCCTAACCATTATTTGATTGTTACTTTAACTACCTGAATTATGTTCCCCAAGAATATCAATGATGTTAAGAATCTTCCTACCACAAAGTCCATAATAATTATCGCATTTACTCATTCCAAATATTCACAGCCTAATGTTGCTAATACTAAAATAAAGAAGACCAATATAAAATGTTGGCCTTTGAGGAATTTTAGTGCCAAAAAATTTGAGCCTAAAGTTAAGGTTCTTGGAGTTATTTATACTCTATCAGTAAAAGTTCGAGTTGAAATTCCTAAAATCAAAAACCGGTAGTCATCCTTAGTCAAAGTTGCTCATGATTCGTGGTGACTCAAATGTTATAGGTCGTCCGAGTATGACCTATCTATACGGTTTATGAGTCCAGGATCACCTATGGTACACCCTGCTTGATACCGAGTGCGAGTCATCTGATCCATATGTTGCAGAGACCCGGAGAGCGATGACTTACCAAACACGGTTATATGACTTGGTTGATCGTGTTAATGCACATTTGAGATCGCACACGATGAGTATGGACGAGCTACGTCGGTCAATGGAGGAGTGTTCGACGGTGGCGCGCCAGTACCGAGAGCGTGATTGAGTGACTTGTATTACATGACTTGTATTATATGAATATTTTATGGATTTTTTGTGACTACCTTACGCCCCTACTTTATGTTTTCTCTCTCTGGATTAAATTTTATTATAACATCATATGTTATTATATCATTTTATGTTGTTACGTAGCTTATGTTATTAGAACAAAACATAAATGAAAACTAAATTTTGACTTCAAATAGGTGCGTACAAAGTTTGATAGTTGAACGTAAACAACATAGGACGCAAACATAACTTAGAAAAACATAAAAACTAAAACAACATATACGCAAATCGCAAAATCAAACAACAACTTATCAAAACATGAAAACTCAAAACACAACCGAAGAAAGCAAAATGCTCAATAGTCGAAGTCCTATCCCATGTTTTCCTCAACATCATCCACCTTCTCCCTTGTTGTAATCGTGTTCTCTAGATTCGCTACCATATCCATAGTGATGCAGTCTACCACTGTCATGTTTCACACGGAAAACGCTTATTGCTTAATTTTGAATGGCATAAACAACAAATGTTGGAGCGGTTTGACAAAAAAGTACTTGCATTTGATTTTCTTACGATAACACGCAACAAGACCTGTTGTTCCTGAATGACCGTAATTGAAATACATCATGCATAGGACCCTATCAAAAACCACATCGCTCGTATCTTCCGACAACTCTCGACGGACAAGCTTCACCGCGTGAAGCAACTGATAGTCTTCATCGACAGTGAATTCCATCTCTAAAAGTCTCTGTGTTTTTTTTTTGTAATTTTTTATGGGGGTGTTATTAGACTATATTTCATGTTTTTTATAAGAGAAAGTCGATTTTGGCGGGATTTGATATTGGGTCTCATTTTAGCGAAGTGAGGTCTCCTTTAAAAGAGACATGAATTATACGGTATAATGAGACCCTTATAGGTTATAATTGGATACCCTGATCTAACCCACATGGTTTATAATATTTCTCATCGAGATGTGTGTACTTTTATATCTATTAGGTGTCACAAAATTATTAGTCTACTTGGATTACGTTATCCTTATCGTACATGTGTCATGTATTGATTTGTTTACTTGAATTACATTATCTAAAGATAAAATGGTCCATAAATAGACGCTCTTCAGCCATTAAAAGATAAACTAAAAATAAATACTATAAAGATGTCTCTTTCGACTGAGTTGGAAGATGATTTTTTATGAAAGCATCGATCGAAGTTGGTAAAACATATGAGAATGAATGGGGTAAACACTATTAACATGCAATGCTATGCCAGATGTATTTCCTATACAGAAGAGATGGCGTCTAGCCGCCTAAAATTCCAAGGCATGTGGATGAGGTAAAAACTAGGTGGTCTGTTTTAGTGAAATTTCGTGTACACCTAGTTTCCAACATCAACGACTTATCGTCATGTTACGTTTAACCTGTTCAACTCCTAACTCACAGATACTTTAACGGAGGATCAGCTGGATCATGTCCGTTCCGATATTGTTACCATCAAAGAATAGAAAATGTGTGTCGTTATTGTGGACTACCAGATTGCGAAAGAAGAAATGAAGTTGATAAATTGGAACTAGCCTGATATATAAACTTCGTTTACTATGATTTATTCCCATGGCTTTCTTTAGTTATTGTTTGAGTTTATGTTTTCCTTAGTTGTTGCTTAAGTTCACGCTTTCCTTGATTGTTTTTTAATTTTTATGATTACTCGTCTACTTTTTCTCACTCTTAAGCTACTTTTAAGTTGTTTTAGACCTAATTTGAGGATTTTTTTTTCTTTTTTCCGCTAATTTTTTCAGTAATGGTGTTTAATGACTATAGTAGACTATTATTGGTAAAAATAAACTTGAGTTTGGAACTGGAGGACATACAAAAAATGAAAATTTGTAATATTTCCAGTAGTCTTGCGAACACAGAGTTTGTGTTTTTGCCCAGTTTTGTACATATCACGTACACCAAGTTCGTGATTTGTACAAAATTGAGCAGCCCGAGTTCGCGATTGGGTAAAGATTGTGGTCTTTGTGTTCACAAATTTTCCACCGAACAAGATTTAAACCAAATAACGTACACTAAGTTTGTGATTTGCACAAAATTAAGCAGCCCGAGCGCGCAATTGGGACAAGATTGCGATTTTTGTGTTCGCAGTGTACAAGATTTAAACCAATTTTTAACCCAATTTGGAACAAATTGTCCAAAAATTAAAAACATTAAATGAACACAAAACTAATAATTATATTAATGACAAACGTGGATGTGTCAAAATAAATAAACCGTGTTACAATAAACTATAAAATTCAAACGAAGATGAAATTCAAATAAAGTATTCATAAATGTGCTAGAAAAAACAAACAAAAACGTGTCTACTTAATCATTGGTCTCCGCTCAAATCGAAGAACTCTTGTGGCTCTTCGTGTGCGGTTGATGGTTGGGCGGGCTTGATTTGGTTATGTTTTTCAAACCGTTTGTCGAGCACCTTTTCCCAACCGGTTACGTCTCCGTTAGTGCGAAACGGAAACCAAGTAGGATAGATTTCCGACAATGGTCCATTCAACACAACTTATACAAAGAAAATCAAGATAAATATTCGATCGCAAAATGAAATATAATATTAAAAGATTCATTGGTATGCTCACTTCCACGAAATGGCTACCATTTAAAAAACCTAGACCAACTTCAAAGGTAGGACACGATCAAGGAGGCACACCGCGTAGTGGTAGATACGTATAGGATTGTTGGAGTGATACGTGGTATACGATACATTGATACATAGTGGCTATCACCAAGCCGTAGTCGGGTAACGTCATCCGATGCCGATTACTATTCCCATACTCTTGAAAGACGTCCAAACTTTTTACTAAGTTATTCAACATGTTATGCACCATCGAACACTCTTTCCCTTAGATCGTATTGATTTTGCAATTTGGCGATCAAATCTTATCTAACTTGGTCCCATGAATCAGACTTACCATAGACGGTTAAAGCTACGGCCTAAAATCTACACTTACCGTCAGGAGAGACATCTTTGACGTTAGAAATGTACTCATGCAAATAGTTAGGAAACCAACTCTCGCACCCACTAAAATTTTTACCTTTGATCGATTTTTTTATCGAGTCACTTTCTCCTTCTTTGGTTGAGGTTGAGCCTTGGATTTGGATTTTGCTTTGGCTTTGGGTACCAAAAATTATTTATTAGCTATCGATACGGTCGTGCTACCATTTTTGTACCGGGAGTGCTAGCGCCTAGACTACCATCGTATTCCCACTTAGGTGGGTTCTGTTTAGTTGATTTGTCTCAGCCGACTTTTTTCCTACCTTTAGTGACAACCGACTCCTTAGGTTCCAAAACATTACTTCTAACAGGGTCTAGGATTTGCATCATCCTATTTATGATATGATATTGGATGTGTGCACCGTAACCGCGGATGGTGTTATCCATTATGGAGAGTTTTCTCGTAAGCTCATCTTCGGTACCAACCTCATCCTTAGCTTTGATATTTAAAGTAAATAAACATCACATTCATCTTTTTGAATACCTTCTTTCACGATCATAGCTAACTCGCACACGCGCGGTTGTTATTTGTTTTTCTAATAACACAACCACACATTCCAAGAGTGAACCATATTTCCTCGGACGTTTTAAGATTTTCCTCTATTATTTCTATAGTCGTACATGAAAGTTTACCTTTGATTTCCTTATAGAATGCCGCATTAACCCCCTCCCCCCCCCCCCTCCCCCCTGTTGAGTTTCTTGGACGGAACATACTTCGCTCGAACGATTCAAAAATGTTAGAGTGTTGAGCGGTAAGCAATGTATGAACATTTTTCTAATATTGCTCAAATGTGCATAGGCTTGAGCCAATTTCCCGTTTGAGGCTCGAGTGAGCACTCTCCACCCTACAACGTAAGATAAAATAAGTTAGAAGTCCAATAGTTAATATTAAAAACTAATGTGTGGAGATGACAATACAACTCACCGATTGCTAGTTTGCTTCCCAAAATGTTTAGATTTTTTCATGTATATATCGAGAAATTTGTGTCCATAAATGCTTATCCATTGTTTCATGACATAATAGACAACCATTGGACAATAGGCGTACGCGTGCTGTAACTCGGCAAGCTTATTGTTATAATATTCGAGCGTCGCCGAATAGGCAACCCTCGAATAAAATTTAACGAACTCATTGGCCGTGTCCGCTTTTAACAAAAATTTCCTAATGTAGGATAAAATATTTCTATTAATATGCCAAGTGCATAGCATATGAGTGGCATCCGGAAATACATCCTCGTTAGCGTTAACTAAAGCCAACTCCCTATTAGTGACAATAATATTAGGCAATGCGCACATGTTGTTCGTCAACACGTTCCTTAGAATGCTCCATCCCAAATGTAGTTATCTTGTTTCTCGAAGCTCAAAAATATAAAAGCGACACAAAACATCTTCTTCGTCGAAGTTTGGCCAACTATTTCTAGCAAAGGCATCTTACACCTTGTAGTCATATATGTGCTATCCATTATAAGAACTTGAGGAAAAGTGCACATTAAGTTGATGTTTTTAGGATGTGCGAAAAACAACTCGAGGATCTCGTCCCTTGCTTCGCTAGTTCGCTCCCAAACATAGTACTCGTGTTGTTTTAACTTACCGAACAAGTATTGCATTTGGGGTTTTACCTACTTTATCGAACAAATCGTATTTTTTATGCATGTTGTAGATCGTGCGCATACTAGAATATTTTTTGAGTCTTTAAGCTTCAAACTGTGGTATATCTCTCTTGGTCAAGAACCGACTTCCGTTTGACTACGGAATGACGCCACTTCTTCCACTTTTAGTTTTTAAGCTTCAAATCGCAGTATATCTCTCTAACGGTTGGTGGTTGTGTTTCTCATTTACCACTATCAATTTTCAATAACCAGGTAGCTCTAAGACTGGTTTTCCTCTTAACAAGAACAGACACGCGCATATTTTCGATAAACATTCTCGGAGCTTTTTAACATACCCCGGCTTGGGGTTAGGTTTGTAAACCCTTACCTCTCGCACCTAAAATATATCCTAGGAGTTTTTCCACTTTTGATATCGTCGTCAGTTACACTACATATCAAAATGAATCTTAGCTTCTTGCTTTCCGATTCAACCTATAATACCAAATCGGGATTAGTATATAAGGTTTCAATAGTGAACATTTTTGCGTAATCAGCCATCGAATAAAACTATGCATGTAAAATGAACAAAATCGCGTATAATTATGCATGTAATTCAACCAAATCGCACAAACCGGACAATTAATTTGTTCTCAAATAAAAAATATAGGCTACCACTAATATGTCCAAATCGTGAACATGGTTTTCGTGATTTTGACAACTCCGCGAAGGTAGTGTTCGCGATCTCGTCAAAAAAATATAAAAACCATGTTTGCGATTTCGATATGAAAAATATGCAAATGTGCGAACTCTAAGTTTCGCAGTTTGTCCATATTATGGCGCAACGTGTGCTATATTCACATCGAAAGCTTAAAAATCTCGAAAATTACCTCAGCTTGGGTTTCAAGATGGTCCGTCGAAGGCACCTCCTCCTCTAACGTAAAATCATCCATATTGTAGCTAAAATCGTCATTCAAATCGTTTAAATCCATGGATTTTGGTGTTTTTTTGTGTTAGGCAAGATAGAGAAAAAGAAGAAAAAGTTTGATTTTTGGTTGAAAAATTAGTTTCATATAAGAAGGGTAAATTGGTCATTTCACATAAACCGGAAAAAAAGGGTTTGATTTTGGGGTTTTATTATAGCCAAAAGGGTCTCAGTATAGCCTTGTCCTTTTAGTATACATGATTAGCATTATTGTTTTCTAAAATGATCTACATTTAGTTGTTGCACTATTTCCAATTTTTTTATGTGTTGTCCGCATCTTGATAATCAAAGTTCTAGATTTTGATATTATAGTTGGTTATTATGATTTCGTAATTATTTGTAAGTAATAAATTTGGATTTCATAATTATCTATTTTGATTCAATATTATTAGTCTTTTTTTATTCCGCTATTATTTTTATAAAAATATACAAATCAAGTTTTTGAGTAGATAGTATCGAAATGTATAT
Source organism: Limnanthes douglasii subsp. nivea (assembly GCA_036936605.1). Classification (NCBI taxonomy): domain Eukaryota; kingdom Viridiplantae; phylum Streptophyta; class Magnoliopsida; order Brassicales; family Limnanthaceae; genus Limnanthes; species Limnanthes douglasii. The sequence goes on from JAUPFV010000003.1 coordinate 171,185,621, forward strand.
AAAAAACTATAACCTTAAATCTAAAAACACATTCCAATCCAAATGTAAATTTTTAAGAAAAAATTGAGCGAACATGTTTTAATAAAAATCGAATAGCGTTATAAAAACAAAAGGTCAAAAAAAGAGAAAAAGCCACTAAAAAAATGTTTAATAAAAATATCTAGTAACACTCAATTTCAGTTTAAAAACAAACTTTTAATAAAAATGTCAAATTCGATAAAATGACAGTAATAGTATTCGGAATATCATAAAAAGATATAAATAATAAATTAAATGAATGTTTAAATATAGGATAACAAAGATACTAAGCGAAAAATAGCATTGATTTTTTATATTTTATTTATTTATATATTTTTGCTTAATAATTCAAAATTTTAAATTATTAGAACACCAAATAAGACTAAGAACCAAAAGACCGAGCGTCGACTTTATCTCGGCTTTACGGGGCAATCAAAACACTGATTTTACTATTTATGTGTATCTTTTTTTAACTTAAAAGTTCATGTTATCAGTTTCCCGATTAGAATTACTTCGATAGCGTCCCTTTAACTACAAATATATTACTAATAAAGGGTCAATTATAAGTTTTATCTTAAAATTAAACATAGTCCAATAGTAAACAATAGAAAAAATCTCCTATTTTGGTTTTTCAATGTTTATAAAATTACCGCGTTGGTAAAAAAGCTCAAAAAAATGAAAACAGCTTTGGCATCAGCAGTAACAATAAATCACATGACATTTTCTAATGAAAAGTGCAACCTTTTTTGTGCTTAAACGCACGAGGTTAAGAAAAAAACTGGCCAAAATCTAAAGCCTTAAATAAAACAAGTACATCAAGATTTCGATGCGCAATAGATTGCACAGTTTGCTACACAAGGATCAAAGCAATGGATGCCAAATCTCTGTATATAATAATACCAAATAGGCCAAAATGGAAACTCTAGATTACGAATCTGCTATAACTATGTTGAATCATAATTATGAGCAATGATACAAAAAGATTTTTGCACTTAAAAGAGCTGAAAAAGAAAAGACTGTCCTACGAAATACTGAAGGAGGACATTAGCCTATACGATGTCGACAGCTACTAATGTGTTTCCCTGAGAGCATCGGCTTTGCTTAACTTGGGTGTTTCTGTTTCGGGTCTTGCTCTCAGGATAATAAAAAATGCTTCACGTTTCTTGCTCGGCACTAGATTCTTTCTTCCCCAGCCGTCTACGCTTATAAAACAACAGTGGTTTCTCATCTCGCTCAACCGCAGCTGCATGACTCTCTCCGTTGCTTGTTATTCCATTATCTGGCTGTTTGTCTTCCATGGATTTCCGCTTGGAGCTGAGTCCGATGTTTACCATGGATTGTTCAGTTACCAACTCCATCTCTCTCAGCTGAGCTTCAGTTAAGACCTGAAGAAGCTCCATTGGCAAAGCTGCAGAATCAAGCTCTAAGCAACCTCTAGGAGCCTTAAGACCTTCTTTACCTGTGAGTATTATTGATTTGACCTGGTGAGAGAACCTGAATATCTCCTCTCTCAAGACTGTCCTGATTTTATTCTGATCTGTGTTTCGACGAAACACAGTCTTGAAACCTGCAACTTTGACAAGTGGAGCAAACACAAGACCACTACTTTCATTGAAGTCATCCAGCACCTCCACCAAATCATACTTCTGTATAACTTCTGTTGGGGTAAAGACGTTCCATTCCGGGGACCAGTTGCGGTATAGAGCCCAAGTGTCTCCTTTTTTAGGATATATTTGAATTATTCCTTTCGTGCCTTTTGTCCATTTAACTTTATGTGAGAAGGAATTGAGATGGTTCCAGACTTCTTGCTTTCCTATCCGGAAATCTCCACAGGTCTTGGTAAACCCAGAACCAATCCAGTTTATCGGGGAAAGCTCACTGTTGGTTTTTGAGGTGAGCCAACTGATACGCACTCTGAACGGTTTCAATGATTCAACACTGTGAATTTTAACATATAATCTGGGCATCCCATCTTCATCGTCGTAAACAGCCCAAACCTCCTTCTCCCGAAATGACCTTTGTGTCCGATCTTGATCAAAATCGTAGAAGTCAGGATCTGGAACAGTCATGGTTACAGCTTCTATGTCTTTTGTATCCGGATCACCTTGAACATCAGCAGGACATGACTCTTTGATTTCGATTTTCTGCTCGACGTTCACAATTTTTGTATTTTTCCTTACTGCATCTACTTTTACTTCATTGATACATGTGGTTTCTTTCCCTTTTTTCTCCTTCTTCCTCACCTGCGTACCCGAAGCTTCTGTCGTCGCAGCAAAGGTTTTTAATTTCTGTCGAATCGCATTCTGGGCCATTGTAACCAACATATTCCGTATTTCTGGATTTGAAATCTCTTTTGCAGCTCCACTTTTAGGTTCTCCAGTGATGTTCACATTTTCGGTCTTCTGCGGGGGAAGTGCAGTAGCTTGTTTACTATTCTCATTCTCACCCACCAAACTTCTTTTCATAGGCCTGTCCACACTTACAGAACTAGAGCCAGAATCGGGCAACCACTCACCATTTCTATCAAAAATACGGGTTTTCGTCCTTTGAGCAGCTGTTCTATTAGTTTCTTCATTAACTTTCTTTGATGGCACCTGAGAAACCCCTGTACCTTTCGAAGTCGCGTGAGCCGGTACTTGTCTGACACCGTTTGATGGAAAAGATGCTTGACCAGACAAATTAACAGCAGAAAACTTTGACCAATACTTTGTATCTTGATGCACGCTTTGATGACGCATAGAGTGGTTGGCTGAGGTTGGTTGTTGAGCCTTTGCATATTCCCATGGGGCCTGTGTCTTGACAGCCTTAAAGGAAACATGGCAACGAGAGCAGCGCAGAATCTTGTTCATATAATTTAATTGATACTCAAACTGTGTTCGGCAAGCAAGGCAAAGAGTCCAAAATGTTTTATCAGGAACCAGATGAGATGCGGGATGCCTCTTCTTGTTCAGTGAATCATGTAAACCATTATGAGCATATGGTGTCCATCCATTCACGAATCTCGACCTTGAGACCTTCAGTTCCTGGTCATAAGCCATCCTTGAGTGTTTATCTGATAGTAAGGCATGCGCTTTAGATACGATGTCAAAAGCTCCCTCTGCCCCTATCGATTTATTCTTATCGGGATGAAGACTCAAGGCCAGTTTTTTGAACTGTTTCTTGATTGTGGCATCATCAGCAGATGGGTTCACTCCTAGGACCTTGTACCATTTTACTAGGCCGTCTGTATCTTTTTCTGCAGAAATGTAGACATTAATAGCTGCAATAAATTGAGCAAGACCGTCTAGCTCAGGGTACAGGTTATGAGCACGTAAGGCATAACTTTTAGCCCTAACAAAATCTCTTTCCAAAAATTTAACCTCCGCTAACTCTTTAGATATAGAAGCCTCCTGTTTCTTAGAGTCCATTTGTAAGTTCTTTCTTTTTTTTCTTTTCCTTTCTCCGTCAGATTGTTTCCTCTCTATCAACAAAGTGAATAGAGGCACGATCTAACTCTAATAATTAGATTGTGAAAGGATTAGCCTTTATAATTCAGATCCTGATACACAAAGGCATGGACAAATATGTTAGGAGAGAAACAAAGATAAACATTATGCCAGAACACTAATGAATGAAGGCAAGCGATCTCAATATCCTAGGTTTCGTTTGCCCATTGATTATTCAAATCAACTACAATGTTAATTTTAAGACAGAAGACTCGGAAACTATATTTCCAAGACATACACATAACGGATTTAACGACAAAATTTTCAGAAAAGTATTATGATAGCAGGAAGTGCAAATTTCTTTCTAGAATAATTTGTTACAGGAATGGGTGTATCTTAACAGAGATTTGATATTTATGCGCAAAACACTCAAGAACTGCAGCTTTAAACTATAGGACGAAAAAATGGATTATTAAAACACAAATAATGGATTTAACGGTATGATTTCTGGAAAAACGGATTACATCAATGAGAGTATCTTAACAAAGATTTGAACTTTACGCTCAAACACTCAAGGACTATATCGTTAAACTATAGACGAAAAAATGGATTATCAAAACGAACAAAACGGACTTAACGGTATGATTTCTAGAAAAAGTATCATTACGACAGGACATCCATATTGTCTGCCAGAAGAATCTAATACATCAAAGACAGTATATCAATAAAGACTTGAACTTTATGCCCAAACACCTACGAACTGCAGCTTTAAACTATGTGACCAAACATGGATTATTAAAACGAACAAAACGGATTTAACGGTATCATTTCTAGAAAAGTATCATTGCGACAGGACATCCACATTTTCCGCCAGACGAATCCAATGCATCAAAGACTATATTCATACAGACTTGAAATTTATGCGCAAAGGATTGCAGCTTTAAACTATGCGACAAAACATGGATTATTAAAACGAACAAAACGGTATCAACGGTATGATTTCTAGAAAAAGTATCATTACGACAGGACATCCACAATTTCTGCCAGAAGTATCCAATACATCAAAGACTGTATATTAACAAACATTTCAAATCTACGCGGGAATACCTAACGATTGCAGAGTCAAACTATATGAAAAAATATTGGATCATTAAGACTGACATAGAAGATATACAGGTGCAATTATTCTACATCCACATTTCTCTTCCGGAATCACTCAATACATCAAGAAACATATCAAAACTGCACCCTAAAACAAACTGAACCCATCTGGTTGGCATCCGAGATAAAATCTGAAATGAAAAAGAATTCAGATTCAAAGAAGAATCAAATTCAATGGCTATAAACTTCATCAGCCTTTCTCATCAACCAATGAGTATAGATTCTTTCTCTCTCTATCCATCTACCAAGGATGATACAACAAATAAACTGCACTTTCACTAGACAAAAAAGGACATAGCGGAGAAACATGAACCCTAGACACAACTATCTAACCATCACCAAATTCAACGATATAACATAAACCCACTAATCATATTAGTTTCAATATCAAAAAAATCATATAAAAGGCACTCATTTGAAATCCACATTCATGTCACCCAATTCATCGGGTCTTCTACTAAAACCCTAGACAGTTTTATCATAACCAGATAAAAAATAAAGCTCGCATAGAATAAATTGGTCTGGATTACATGCAAGACATGTATAATGAAGAGCTGATATATAGATAAAGAAGATTAGAATCGTTCGAGAAAGGATTACCCAGTCGGTGAAGCATTGCATCAAAGAGACTCCATTGACAAAAACCCAAGCTGAATTTTATGCCGTCTTTGCCACCCGGATCAAAAGAGAGAAAATTGCACCGCGAAAAAGACTCTCTTTTTTATATATATTGTGCAAAGTATTTGTGTTGGCACATTCACATATATGAAACTAGTCATATGTTGTATATATAATAAAAAAATATGCACTACCCGTTAGAAACAATGGCACACTTTCGACTTATAATTAATTTTGTGATAAGATTACTATTATACTCATTACTCACACCACAATAATTTATATTTAATTATTTAATAATTAAATAATAAATGTTAGGTCATTTCTTAAAAATGATTTGTTAGACCATTTTTCAAAATTTATTGCATAAGTTGTCTTTTGTTTTTTAAGTTTAGTTTTTTTAGTACACTTATACATTTAAGTACCTTTAAATATATAATTTTTTCTTCCATTTAACTAGATAATCAAAATTATACTCTATCCTAACTAATAGATGTTGAATGAAGTTCAATCCTTTTCTTTCCCCTGTATTTCAACTCTAAAAGTTAATCAGACTATTTGTATTTTAAAACATTTAGTTATTACGTATTAAGTATATTTTAAAATATTATGATAGAGTTGGTAAAATTTAAGATATAAAATGATATTTTAATAAATATATTGAAATTAAAAGATATATATAAATAATTTAATACCAAAAAATAAAATTATACTTTTTATAATTATAAAATTTGTTTATCTACTGACCCAAAACTTCGTATCCTTATCATATTCTATATATATAGAATGTAAGAGGTAACTTTTTCATATAAATTTTTTCATCTAAGAGTACCCCTAAAATTAAAATAAGGAGATGTTGTATATAAAATAATATATATATATATAGTTGTTTTATTCTATTTTACTACGTGGATTCAGTTAAAATTATCAAATATGACAGATAATCATAAATAAATAAAATAACTATATATCGGAATTATAAAAAAGATACTAAAGTAAAAAGTTAGAATTCTGATAGAAGGGGTTATATTTATGATGATTTATATAAAAATTAAATATATTATTTATTATAGAATCATTAAAGTTATACTAATAAAATTTAATCATTATTTTATTAATGAAAATAATGATGGATTTGAATTACTTCTAAATACTTTAGCTATGGTGCTATACATATTATATCATTATATAATATATTGTTTTAGTAAAAATATGAGTTTTTAAAATATGTTCAACAAACCTCTGAAGTAGGATAAAAATTATGAAATGTGGATTTTTATTATAAATTGTGGAATTTATATTTTAACGAGGAAATAATATTTGAAGGAGTCTAAAATTTTACAGTGAATCATTTTGATAATAAACAAGAATAAAAAAAACTTGAAGTAAAAATAAAAGTTTAATTAAAAAAGAAATTAAAATATTCGAAAAAAAGAAAATATTGAAATATTTAAAAATAAAAATATTTTATTTTTAATGATTTTTAAATAATAATATTGTTATATATGTAGGTAGTAATTTGGTTTAGAACTTTTAATAATTCTCTAATTTAAGTATTTGAACATACATTTTTAAACTTATAGTTTTAGCCATACAATTTTAAGTTTTGACCAAATGTCCTATTTTACATGCATAAATTTAAATGGGATTCAACACTTATATTTTATAGCATTATTAATAGCCTTTTAGTTCTTATGATAGAATATAAAAGTTGACTATACTCGTGAAGTATTTTTCTTAGACCGGAAATATGTGTTGTTTACCTATAATGTTGGATTGCAAAATTTGTATGTCTTATAATTTTGAAGTGTAAGGTCTTGTTTGAACTTATACTTTGAGCCAAGCTATTAAATCGATTACGGTTGGACTCATGAGAGCTTTGAATTATGTTGGATTTATTTTTTTCGTTAAGAACCTTTCATCGGGCCAAACCTCCGTTGAGGACAAAAACTATATTTTTTTAAAGGGTAAAAAATACAAGTACAACTATAAGTAATGTTTTCTCTTTTTTTGATTTATAAATAGTTGGTTATCTAACATAAATAAATCTAAACCCGTTCAAGATTGGACAAGAAGTTGAGAAGAAATACTTTTAAAAACCGTTTTGAATTGCCTATGTAGGTATAAGAAAAACTATTAGCTCAGACTTCATAGTTTTGTGTAACCGCAAATTTCTGGTTGTAGCTGAGACTTCTAATATTCATGTTATTCTGTGGTTGTCAATTTTTATTTTGAGAAACCATAAATGTGGAGCATTATTTTACACACGTTAAATACTAAAGAGTCACACTACACGTGTCACAAGCGTGAGGAGGTGTCGTTACTCTGAAACGCCTCAAACTACTTCATAATTTTTTTATTTATAGTCATTTGATCTTTTTTATCATATCTATTTCATATGCAAAAAAATCTGAATCATTTATCTTATAAAAATCAAAGACCGTGATTTACTAACCTTTACTTTACATATTATTCTTCTATCTTTTCATTCTTTTCCAACTTTTCACCATCGTTTTCCATGAAACTTTTTTATCGAGTTTTCATTTATCTTTGTTTCTGCTTAAAACTTGAACTTTTTGTTCCCCCCTTCGTTATACTTTATAATTTTTCTCTATATTGAACAATTTTCTCCTAAATGGTTTGAACAGGGAATTTGTACATTTAGGATGTGGATGGAGAATTTTCTCATAGTTAAAATCTGGATTACATACAATTTTTTAGGGAACCTTCCTCAACTTTGTCTAATAAAGATGACAATTTTAATAAGGTATTTGTTGAATACAACAAAACTCCTAGTATTATTGCTCTCAAAATTTAACATTAACAAGTAGTGTCATTCCCAACCTTCGACACAAATAAACCAGATACTGTTATTCTTGCAGTAGGATCTATCGGTTATTCTAGTAAAGATATTGAGTTGGGTTCTTCCATAACAAACTCAAAAATTTGGCTTTCTTCTGCTTTGGTTAAAGTGAAGACTAAACGGGTATGTAAATGTTTTAGAAACACAAGTCTGTAAGAATATATTTGACGTCCGACAAGAGTTTCTGCTTGGAAACTGGAAGGTATACATATATCAATTAATGAGATCTTCAAACTGGAAGGTTCACGAGGTAATGATTTTCACCTCTTTATGTAATAATGGGCTTCAGTTCTCTCTTTTTGAATACTTTTTGTCATTCTTCAAGAATAATCATATGTGTTACAATCAATTGGTTTCCAGTGGTTGGAGATATTCGATGTTATCAATTATTATATCTTGTCAATTTAAAAAAAATAGCATTAAAGACTTTTTAGCAATGTCCAACCTTAGTTGTAGGGAAAACAACACCTACTGTTATCCAATAATGTCAAGTGGTACTAGGATTGTCCATAATCTTTATATGTTTACAGAATATGAAAGAAATAATTTCTTTATGTCACTAACAAGTGGAAAATTTATAAGAAAAGAAGAAGTTTATTATTTGTCGATTTTAAAAAAACAAAAATTCAGTATTTTTCGTTTTTTTTTGTTTTTTTAATTGTTTTCTTATTTATGTAACTTGGTTTTATTCGAATTTTTCAGCTGCTCATTATGCAGACTTTGGTAAGATTTTTCATATTTGTTTTTCCCAAGCTAAACACAATTACGTTGTACTTGTTGAATTTTATACATAATTATCCAAAAAATACCAATTAATTTTGGTAGCCCAGATTACAAATCTTTTGGGTTATGTCCTAGTCATGCCATATATGTTGCTTCTAATATTTCAAACATGCGAAATAAGACTAGTAATGAGGTACCATATAAGGCCATAATGTTTAATGCTAAGCCCATTTCAGCTTTGGCTCTTCTTAGAAATTCTCAACATAAGGTTGTTGTTTCTAAGATGAATGAAGCGGCTACCAAATCCTATGAGCCAAATACCAAAATTATTGTGGTTAAACCTACCAAGAAATCACATGATGAAGTTGAAGTTTCTAGTTGGTAATCGGTCTTCTACATAAGTTGTTAATCACTATTTCATCAAGGTTGCTCAATCTGAAGAAGCTGATCTAAAGGCCCAATATGTTGATCATGAGGCTAAATAAAAAAATCTCATATAAAAGTATATTCTTAAAAAAATATCATATAAAAGTATATTCTTTAAAAAATCATATGTTAAAATTCTAATTATTATCGCTTTTGTTCTGAAAAGTCTAGTTGGTATTGCTAAAACTTGTGCTTTCAATTTTTTGGTGAAGAATTAGCTAGACAAATCCTTGATTTCGTCATGAATCATCACCCATCTACTCGTAAAAGGTTTATTATTATAGAGTGTGCTCCTTAGGTTACTGAGAAGACTGTTCCTCATAGTGGGAAATGGAAGAAGAAAGTTGATTAAGGTTCTCTTGTGCCAGGTTGCCCTCAGTATGACAAATTTATGGTTGCTACAATTTTAGGTAGACAAACTGAAGCCTTATAATTAAGGTGTCTCATCATTTAGAGGAAATGCAAAGGTTGATTTACCGGTATAAAGATTATATTAAAAGGTCTAAAATAAAAAATTCCAAAACTGATGAGTCTGATGGGAGCAGGCAAGCACCTAAAACAACAATTTATATTACAACTAATGAAGTTATATTGGACCTAATTGTTTTAATTGAACTAAAGTTTTTTATATTTACTAGAATCTATCCTATGTAAATAACTTATGTCTCGGCCAAACCTGAAGTTGTATATCCATTAACTCTTATGGATGCAAGTAATGATAAAGTTTCCACTTATGGTCAAATGGTTGAGACTTCTCCTACTACCTCAATTAAAAAAAGTTATAGTAAGCAAATTTCAAAAGTGTTTTAGCTACTTCATCAATTCGCCACATGTGAGGGTGTTGACAACTCATATTTCTCCTCTAGAATTGGTTAGGCAGAAATTAGAGACAGGTGTTGAAGTACGTTTTATTTGCTTATTTATATATAGCTTATGCTTATATATATACTTTACTAACTCTAATTTTTGTTCATAATATTTAGTTAATGTTTTTGTGCTTGCATATCAATTTTATGAAACTCTCTTCCCAACTATTCATGACCTTTACCATTTACTTAAGGTTACCGCAAAGCCATTTGAAAGCAGCCAAAAACTTAAATTATCTCATGATGAAAAGAAGAAACATTTATCGGATGATCTCCAAACTAAATTTGGAGTCGATGCGCAATGTATGCTCATGCTGGAAATTTTCATTAAATGAATTGATTGCAGTTAATTCGGTGGCAAATTCGGATCATTGGAATCAACTTAGAATAAAAAAGTGAACTAAGGAGAATGTTGGATGAAGCTCATAAACAATATGGTTTAAGAGAGGTAGTTCGCTATAGTCAAAACACGGTTTGCCGAGGAAATTTTAGACATAACATACCTCTAATTTGATATTTCATGCCCTTTTCGCGGCAACCAAAATGTTGGTCACAAAGAAGTAACATGGGTCAACGTTTTTGAAAATTTTGGGAACAAGTTCCTTGTGGCAACCACATGGCAGATCGCGGCGAAATTATTTCCATGTGGCAAAAAAATGGTTTCGGCAATGTCAAGTTTTTAAGTTCCTAGACATTTTGCATAAAATAAACAAGGGTTGTCGCAGAAAACTTGTTAAAATTTATATGTTAATTGAAAACCTGAATATTTATTGCGACAACCAAATGTGTGTGCACAACAAAACCAAACTAGTGTATATTGGAAGAAATATATTTTTTCTTAAAAATTGCCTATACGTTTATATAATTCTTTCAAAGGGTTTTGTGAAAATTACAATCCTCTTAAGAATTTAATAATCGTTGTAAATATATAGATGATGAGTATATGTAACATCTAAAAAATAGGTGATGAGTTTTAGACACGGGAACACGGAAAAATCTTATTGACAGATTTGTAAAAGGTACCAAACACGGGTGACTAAAATTTTTAACAGTTTACATTAGTAAACCAACCAAAGTAGTTCAAGAGTTACGTGAATATCTGCTGACCAAGGTAATCCAAGAGATACGTGAATGTCTTCTGACATTCTTAAAGATTTGGATTGCTTTGTTTTGTTACCACGTTTCATTATTGAAATATTTGGGTAATGTTATTCAAAATTATATTTTTATTTTTATTTAAATAAATATTATTTATAATCATTAAAATAATATAATTTTTTAAATAAGTTTAACAATGTCTCAAAAAATATTTAATTTTTTTATAACAAGTAAAAATTTATGTTTACAATAATAATAAGAATAAAAATATATATTAAATAAAATAATCTTTACTTTTTAATATAACTTTTTAAAAAGGAAATAAACATAAAAATAAATATAATTTAATATTAAAATTTAGGTATTATGATTTAATTTTTAACTTCAGGACTAAATGTTAGTCTCAAAACTTTACTAACATATATATCATTTTTAAAAGTTAATCAACTAAAATAAAAAAAATATATTATAGGCTAATATATAATTTTTAAAACTTTATGGATTAAAGTGTGATTTTCAAAATATTAGTGTAAAATCTAATTTTCAAATATATAGGGATTAAAACTAAAATTTCATAATTGTAAGGACTAAAGTGTAGTTTTCCAAACTTTTCTAGTATAATTTCCGTAACTTTAGAGTAAAATGTAATTCTCTAAACTTAAAAACTAAAAAGTTATTTTAAACCTTCAAGTTCCCGATGTATAATTTTTGAAATTTTATGAAATAAAATCGAATATTATTAATAGACGGAACGTAACATAATACAATTTGGACCAAAATTCAAATATAAGATCAGAATTTGGGGACCAAACAAAAATTTAATTCATTTCCCTCCGTTGAAGCAGAGAGAGAAAAAAATTAGAGAACAACGATTTCAGAAAAATCGTCTTCTACTTCTATATTATACTTTAGGAACTAAATGCAAATTTTGAAAATCGAGTGTTAGCAATTTTGGGAACCAAAATGTAATTTAAAAAACGAACCCTAAAATGCAACTTTCAAAAATAAGATATAATATTCGCAAGATTTCACAATTTTTAGATTAAAATAGAATTTTCAAAATTTATGGACTAAAATAAAAAAATTGAAAATCATATGAACTAAAATTTAAAATTTTATAGGAGACTAAAATGCAATGTTAAAAAGTTTAGTGATAGTATGTCATTTTAGAAACAATATAGATATAGATAGTAATATTTAATTTAAAAATTTGGAAGATTAAAATGTTATTTTTAAAAATTATATTATAATTTGTAATAGTTTAGAGATTAAAATATAAAATTTGGAAGTTCAAAAAATTAAAGAATAAAATGATACTATAAAAATATTGGATTTTATATAATATTTTTGTAAGTTTTTGTTATAAAATATGATATTTAAAAATTTAAAGACGCAAAGAGATTTATTATAAAATTTTAAGTTAGTTTTTGTAGCTGAAATATGTTTGTAAACTTTTATTTTAAAACGGTGATATTAAAATCTAAATAAAATTAGGTATTTTATTCCTAAGTGCATGATAAATAGACATCATACTATCGTGTCACATAAGGTATGTACGATGACGGTAATAGTTTTAAATTATTTGCAATCAAACAAGGTAATCACTTTATAATATCACAACAAACTACCTTAAAACTTTAATATAATAAAATTGACACATATTTTAGACAACTACAATTATTTTTTAAAATTGTAAATTTTAAGATTTTGTAAGATTATTATTAATTTCATTTTTTTTTTCAAAATATGGTAACTATAATAAATTATGAGTTCTTAGAGGTTATTTTTTTATATAGAGTAAATAAGATTAAAATTATATAATATTTATTTAAAAAATAAATTACATATTATCATATGAATAAAATTTAAATCACTTTTGAAGTTTACCGATATCTATTTATATCATAACTATTTAAACAATATCCGTGAAAACAAAAACACGTATAATCTCCAACCATGAGTTACTTTTAATCTTCAAACTTTAACTTAATTTTTAATTTCAAACACACATATATTTTTATTTTAAGAAGAACAAAACAAAATCCATGAGTGATATGTTTGACGTATATATTATTTTAAAGTCAAATTTGTAACCAAATTGCTCATAATTTCGTAAATAAACAAATATTATTTTTTAGTAACCCAATTACACATAAATCCGCAACTACAAAATATTTGTTTTTCACAACCAAATCATACGTAATTTCGCAACTAGACAACAATTGTTTTTTCTAACCAATTTACATGTAATTTTACAACTAAAAAAATAATTAAAAAAAATATCTTTCATGAATCTAAAATTTTGCAACCAATTTACATTTGGATATTTTTGGAGCTATGTTTTGGAAGATATGATATTTAAAAAAATCTATAAAAAAAAACGCGAAAGAGAAAAACAGTTAAAGATATTTTGGATTAACGTGTGATTAAGTGTAAATACTAATTTATGACCGGTGATTATCTATACTTTATTGTTATTGGTAAATGAATTTGATATTACGTGATAATTAGTAGATTATTTTTTTTAATTACCAGATTATCTTTTTTTAAATACCTAAAAATAAAATTATTTGACTAAGAAAATGATATTAATATTACTATTCATTGATAAAAAAGTATTAATAATATTATGCATCATAAAAATGCAAATATTACATTGTATTTTTTACCAAATTTATATTTGTTTATTTTTATATTTAAAATTTTATTTGTGGTTTTTATGTTTAAACAAGAATTATATACTCTGTTTATTTCAGTTAGTTTTGTTATCCTATTGCAAAACAAGAAGAGAGCTCGTCCACTATTTCGAATTTATTATTATTTTATTTTTAATTTATTATTAACTTTAATTTGTATATTATTGTTTTTTAAATATTTTTGAAAAAAATGATTACTTTAACTATAATTTATTATTCTTTTAAAAAATATTATTATTTTATACAAGTAGATAATAATTTAAACTAACAAAAACAAATAAAAATAATACAAATAAAAAAATTCAAAACGTAAAAAATACGAATGATGCTATCGTTAAAGGGAATTCTAACAAATAATTACCAAGATAGTGATTTTATTAATCCGAGAAGATAAATCTTGTTGTGCGTAATGTTTAGCCTAATTTATACTATTACACATGAGTCTCAATCTGTCATTTATTATGTGATTCTACAAAACTCGCACGTAGATTGGTATTAATGATAATGGTCATAAAGTCGTAGCCATTACTTTAGCCCTAGTGCGTTACATGGGTTGACTAATCAACATGCATTGACTCTATTGTAAGCTTTTGTTTAGTCGTTTATCTTGATAACCAAGCTTGACCAATTTCGTTGTTATGCATCTATCTTTGGCGACCTCTACTCGATAATGACCTCTGCTCAGTATTGTCCATGCCCGGTAAAGTTATGATTGTATTCACGTTTGATGATAACTCTTTCCCGGTTTCCTCTTCGGTTTTTCTCGGTAACGCCTGATCGAGTTCGTGATTAGCGATGCTCTGTGCTCGGTTTAATTACTGGTGCGGTGAGTAATGTAGCCTAGAAATTCCAAACAAAAACTTATTTTATTTTATTTTATTTTATTCAAATATCTTATCAAATCTAATTATATTAAGATTTTATTTTAATACATTTATTTTATTTCCTTGTAATCTAATTTAGGGTTTTGAACAACTCTTATATTAAGCCTCATATACCTTAAGTTATTTTAAGTTTTTGGAATAATATATTTTTTATCTCTAAAAAATTCACTATTTGTTACCCTTAGATTAGGGTTTCATCATGTTACCCTTGAATTATGGTTTCATCTATCGTCGATTCTTCTTTTATTTCCACCGCATCATCAGTTTGGTATCAGAGCCTTAGTTCCTGCTATGGGGAAGCATGTTTCTAAAGCTTGTCTATTCTGATTTAAGGTTTAAAGAAGAGAACAACACCCATGGTTATGAAGATCAGGAAGATCGTTTGAGTACGAGGGGATATACCAGTCGTTCAATAACGGTCGTATTGACCGGTTACTATAGGAGTTGAAATTGACTACCAATCGTCGGATCAAGGTAAAACTTGCTTATCGAGATGTTATCTCAGGCTATGAAAAGGTTTTCGTAACCAATTTTTCTCATCAACTGGACATGGGGTATTGTTTTCAGGCTATGAAGCGGCTTTCAAAACCAAAAAATTTCATCAATTGGAAGGGTTCAATGTGACTTTGAAGGCTTTGAACAGTGAGTCGTCCCTCGACTATCGCGCTTGGTGGCAGATAGTCCCTGGACTTTCAAATGTCCGTTGGCAGTCCCTGGACTATCGCGTTTGGATAAAGTTAGTCCAGATGATCCTCTGATCCACCAGATGGTGCCACCTGTCCCCATACTCCTTAGTTTTTTGTGTCACCAGTAGTCCCTTGACTTTAGGTACGATTTTTCCCTTTGACCAAAATCCTTGTTGGCAGCCCTGTTGGTGAGATGGAAAATTTTTCTTGCGTGGCACCTATTAAATGAATCCTACGCGTCATTTAATAACCTAATTTATTTTTTAAAGAGAACTCATAATCGAGAAATTTCTACATAATCACCTAGTTTAAACTACTGGAATAGCTCTCTTCACTAACATCACTTCCCGTGCTTTCCCTATAGATACTTGTCTTTCTGCTTTCGACAAAATCACACGAGTTACTCACTTCGCCACTTCCCAAAGATTTCTCGACGCTACTTCTTGTGCATTCACTGAGTTCTGTGTTTGTGAAGCTTTGTTTAGCGTCCGAATACTGCGTGTTACAATTACCTCGGAATCTAACAGAGTTTAATAACCAAACCCAACGATCCTAGATATTTTATTGACCTGCACAGAATTTATCAAACAAGTGAAAAAACATATTAAATGAGAAGAAGGTCAAATTCAGATTTTTTAAGTAAGAGAAACGCAACCAGAGTTCAATCTTATCTGCAGTCAATAATGAAAACTAAAGCTCAAAGGAAAAAAACAAGTTTAATACAAGAAAAGTACTCATTCAATAGTTCAAGAAGACTTTTCAACTAACCAAAACCAACCATTTTGTAACACTGAATTTGAACTTTCACCTAAACAATTATAAAAAACATTCGGTCAAAATAAGCAACCAGCTTCAAATCAATCTCTTTCGCTAGTCAATATGTCTTAAGAAATCACATGTTTCAAGCTTGTAATTTTAAGAACTAAAAAAACTTAGAAAAGAGGAAAATCAAATGAAATCAAAAGAAGATTCAAACCCACAAAACTATCCACCATTAAAAAGGGTTCACCAACATAACTAAAAATCGGTTTTTCAGTAAAATAAAAAAAACAAAACCGAATCCGAATCCGAGAAGAAGACAATGAAAAAGACTACATTGACTTTTGGTTCCTGTTTTTCTTTCACTGAAGAAAATAAAAATCTACTTTTGTTTGCATTCTTCAAAAACTCTGTAACCAAATCTGGTAGGAACAAAGAAAATAAGCTTTTATTTTGACTCCTATGAAAGGATACTGGGGTTGAGGAAGAAGATGGCCCTCCTCTGGACTGTGGCGATTGAGTTCGAGAAGGACGAGGAGTCCCGTGTTTCGAAAGAGGTTGTTTGCCTACTATAGAGGTTGATATATGGGGCTTTGATGAAGAAGCAACTCAATTACTGGAAAAAGGTTGTTTGCCTAAAGTTGTTAAATTTTGAGTCTTTGATGAAGAAGCAACTCCATTAACATGCGATTCCATTCTGACAAATCACTGATACATAAAACAAAAAAAATCAAACTCAATTGATGTTTTTCATACAAAGAAATAAGATTTAGGGTTTGTGTTTCGATTTGAGTATAGATTTAGGGTTTAGATTATGGTTTGATTTTAGGATTTGCTGTAGAACAAGGGAGAGAGGGGATGAGAAAGTCGAGGGATTGGAATTCGAAAAGAGTGAATTCTGTTCAGGTTTGCAGAAAATCTAGGGTTAGCTTTGGTTTAATTATTATAATAAATTAAATTAAATTAATTAAAACAAAAAAAATGTAACAATGTAACGCACCGATTGATATTGTTATAAATGAATTTGGGGAAAATATTACACGTATGCATAATAATGCCACATGGACAAATTGATTTAATTTTAAATGCCAAACTGGAAATTGAAGGGGTAGGTGGGTCATTTAATGTCTCGGACTAAGTTTGGGGTTTGACCTAAAGTCAAGGGACTACTGGCGACACAAAAAAACTGAGGAGTATGGAGACAGGTGGCAGCATCTGGTGAATCAGAGGATCCTCTGGACTAACTTTATCCAAACGCGATAGTCCAGGGACTGTCAACGGACATTTGAAAGTCCAGGACTATCTGCCACCAAACGCGATAGTCGAGGGACGAATCACTGTTCAAAGCCTGACTTTGAATAAGGAACACTCGAGAAGAATTTATCTTATTCCGATAAGGTCAACAATTGTAATTACCAATGTAACAATTGAAAAAATAAAATAATTTTTTTAGTTGTTGATGGTGTTGTGAATTCGAGGACGAATTATTGTCAACCAAGAGAGGATGATGTAGCCCAAAAAGTTCAACCATTTTTTTTTAAATTTGTTTTATTCAAATATCTTATCAAATCTAATTATATTAAGATTTTATTTTATTTTATTTAATATATTTATTTTATTTCCTTGTAATATAATTTAAGGGTTTTGAGCAGCTCTTATATAAAGCCTCGTATGCCTTAAGTTATTTTAAGTTTTTTTAATAATATATTTTTTATATCTGAAAATTTCACTATTTTTTATCCATAAATTAGGGTTTTATCATATTACCCTTGAATTAGGGTTTCACATATCTTTGTTTCTTCTTCTATTTCCGCTGCGTCATTCAGAGCCTCGATTAGAATTTCTTGGTCCTTTCATGCAGCTCATGCCCAGTTACTCTTCGTAAGATGATCGTGAATATTGTCGTAGGGGCCTCAGCATGGTCGCCAGTAATGGTCTTGTTGAGCCACCTGCATATTGTATTGTCATGAAGTCGATGCCCCTCGGTTTGACCTCGGTCTGTTCTCTTTAGTTGTTCGTTCTATTCATATTTTGCCCAGTGATCTTAATACTGATATTAGCGACCTCATTAGGGTGTTCCCTAGTCCATTGAGTATCTTTGAAAAAGGTACTTAATGGAATAACGAATAGTGGACGAATAAATATGAAGTGTGATGCGCACGTGTTATGACATGTGACGTAATGGTGACGTTTGTGACACGTGTTGCTTGTAATCTGGTGATTTTTTACACAAGGATATTAATGAGAGTGTGCCTTTCTGACTATTGTGAAGCGTGTTAGCATTAATTAAGCAAATAATGATTAGTATAGTCCCATCACGCATGGGGTAATCAAAATTGTATTTGCAATATTCTGAGTGAGTGTAAAGGAGAGAAAAAACCTCCATTTGTGTTGCAAGTTGGGAAATCTCGTCGTGCATTGTCGCCGAAGAGTCGGCTAACTTTTATGGTATGTTTTATACCTTTAGTAGTGATATAATATATAGTAGGATTGCTCGTGGGGCAGTACTAAGGTTTGTCTAGAAATTACTTTCGGTAATATTATTTGGAGTTTGGTTGCTAGAATATTTTATTACCGGTAAATCTTTGTGAATCACCATAACTAGGATAATAGCTTGATCTCATGATTGTTTTTGGATCATTGTAGTCAGTCAATTAATGGTGCCAAATAAAAATATAAAGAAGAAAAAGAAGGCCACTGAAGTCATAGATTCGTAATTTGAGAGTACTCCGTTTTTGGAGGAGTATTTAGCTAAAATATCGCATAAATACGGGTATCTTACAAAGGAGGGGATTCGAGAATTTAGAGTTATGTACAGAATTCCTAAAAGACGTGACCGTAAGAGTGCCCTCTTTTGGGGATCAACCTTAACGGACCTAAGAGGGCGAAGCGTGCTTATACACCACCATTTTTTATTGGGGTCTTCACCTTTGATTTCCATCTTTGATTCGAGATTTCTTTAAATTTATATGAATCTTCCCTACCCAATTGACAACCAATGGTGAAAGAATGTTACTGAGCGTAGTATTAAGCTCCAAAGTGCTTAACATTATATTCTTTGCAGACTTCCTAGAAACATTAGATGTATCCAAATTGGCCCGCTCATCTTTCTTATACCTTCAGTTGTCTGGGATTAGACGACTGGTAGTTCTGCCCATTTCCGATTTTGTTTGGAAAAACACCTTTGTATATGTGTCATAAAATTGGGAGTGCGAAAGTGTTGTCATGAACTTGCAGTTAGAGAGACGGTGTAAGGCTAAATGTAAGCTGGTTGAGTTCTTTAAGTAATGTACCTAGAATTAATATAGGATATGTGACCTAAGTTATGTGTTTGGGTGTGTAGGTAAAGGTAAGCATCAAGAGTGGTATAAAGAGGGGCTACCATAAGGCTTGGTGAACCCGTTGATTAAGCTAGCTACATTTGTAAACACTTCTTAGGGGTTGGAACCGTCACATGTGTTTCCCATCTAAACTACTTAAATTATGGTTTTTGGCGAGTGATAGAGTTGAAAGTATCAAAAGATGAACAAGTAATAATGGTTGGTAGCAGGGAAGCTACTACTATGGAGAGGTTGCGGGCTCTGAAGAGTAGAATAATGTGGGTGTGGGGTTGCTAGTACCCCAAAGTCGCAAGGCACAAGAGACAATTGAGTCATATCTATCGTGGGAGGAAGGAGGAAACAAAAAAAGAACGTTAGCTCTTAGAGCTGGTGAGGAGAATAACCAATAAGAAGAGAACACAGAGAGCGATGGGAATAAGTTGTTGCAAAAAGGTGTGAAGAAAGAGGTTGTGTGTCCCATGATGAAGATGAGGATACTGAGGATGAATGTCCTCCTTTAAAGATAAATTTGTTTTTCGTGGATGTGGTATCCTTATCGCAACAAAAAATGGTCTTGGCGGATGAGGATGATGAGACTGATAGAGGCCTCCTACTAGCAAAGCGCATGGGGTAATTGTGATTGACGAGGAAAAAAAATATGGAGAGCTAAAGATAGAAAGAAGAATGAGAAGGTGATGCCAGAAGGATTAACGCAGCGTATGCAGAATTTTGTAAACAGTGCAGGGCCAGTGTCAACATTTGTGAATATAATGATGTATGATCATATACCGCAAAAAGTCAAAACAGTGAAGCTAACCGAGGGGTCAAGGTGACAGAATATCTACCCCCATGAAATTGGTTGTGCCGCAACCTTCTCAACTAATGATGGAGCAACTGAAGCACTATTTGGACTTGGCCTTCTTTGACACTATGCTGATGAATGAGCTTCTGCAGCGCCCACTAGAGCTGTTGATCTAGATATTTGTACTAGTGTGTATGCACTAGAATAGTGGATTCTAAAATGATGATTAGGTAGGTAATTTTTGTTTTCTTGAACAGATGCATCATAACTCCATGGCGTTGGCTTGCCGACGTATGTCGCCACTTGATTACTCTATCATGGAAAAGTGGAAACCAAATCCTTCATTCTTTGGATCGGTGTGCGGTCTGACTACTAAGTTGGCACAATTTAAGACTGCGTATGGTTTGATAAAGATGTGTTATTATAAGGATGTAAGAGAGAATGATGAACTACAAAAAGAAATCCTGGCTAATGAAGATGATCGAGACGCGATCCTTAAGAGGAGCTTGGAGGTAGTGAACAACACCTAGCTTCTTTCTTTGCAATGATTTGGTGAATAAAAATGACACGTTGATCACTAATAGTGTTGGTTTACTATCACGGAATGTGGTGCAAGGTAGGAGGATGGAGGAACAGACAGAAAAAATAGATTAGCTTACTTTGGAGGTTGCCAACCTGAAGGTGTCCTTAGGGTAGACAAAGGGTGAAAAAAAAGGACAAAAGGCAGACATATTAAGAAAGGCGGATCAAAACTTAGAGAATAAGGAGATGCAAGTGATGGAAGTTGTCATGGGTATGATCCAGAGAGACCAGCAGAAGATAGTGGAGGAGTTGTTAGTCTTAAATCCTGGAATGTCATTGGGAGCGTACCAGAAGTTAGCGCCCTACCAAGAAAATTTGAATTTAGGAAATGTAGATGTGCTTAAGGCACTACCGATGTGGTGGCGGCGAGGGTAGCGAGTGTACCCGCTGACGTTAACGCTGCCCCTAAAGGAACGGAATTATGGTCCACCTCCGTTATCCCTAAAGTGTAGTGTGTCCTTAAACTAAACTTAGATTAAAAACTTTTGTATGTTTTTGGAATGTGTGTAAACATTAAGACTACTAATTCTATATGACTTATATGATTTTTATTACGAACTATGCGCATTTGGTAGTTGATTTTCTTATGGAGATAGAGGCACTATTCAAGCACAATATGACCCATTGCGTAGCCGGGAGTATATGAAGTATCCCTTGATTCACGGGAGAAATTGGTTTGGCCCATTGCGTAACCTCGTGGGCTTGGAGTAGTTCGTATAATAATACCGATACAAGGTATTGGGCACTAGTAAGGACCCTTACGCAACCTCAGTGGGCGTAGCCAATTGGCCCATTCGTATTTTTTAGACTTTGTCTAGTTATGGCACAATATGCCCCCCATTGCGTAGCCTATAGGCGTTGTCAGCGACCCGTTAGTGTAGTTGTAAGGAATAAAATAAATATAAACAAACACATCTAGTTGGCGAAAACAACAAAAAATTATTTAAATGAGAAAATAGTTTGATGCCTCATTAAAAACTCCATTTGCGCCATCAGAAGGGAAAAAGAGTGCATCAGTACATTACATGGTTGGATGATACAATTTTATGTGGCTGATATTTCAATGGTACTTGAGGATGTGCCCTTCTTGGTCAACGATGCAGTACGCTCTGTGGTGTCCTTTGGAGATAATAATGTAGGGCCCCTCCCAGTTGGGACCCAACTTGCCAACTTTTTTATCTCCAGCTTCTTGAAATAACTTCTTCATGATAAGGTTTTTAACTTAAAAGGTGTGAGGTCTTAATTTAGACTTGAAACGCCCCCTCATCAGGCTCTTATAGTGCTCAGCACGGATACGTGCTTGATCTAGTTGTTCCTCAATGAGATCAACAATGATAGATTGGTCATCGTCATTCAAAGTGTTAGAGTAATTAGCGATTATATGGCTCATGATAATAACTTTTGCTGGAACCATATGCTTTATACCGTAAATGAAGGAGAAATGAGTCTCACTTATTGTTGTGCGCGGCGTGGTACGGTAGGCCTACAACACCTCGGAAATTTTATCAGGTCACTTCATTTTTTCTCCTTCTACCTTTATTTTGATACCGTCAATGATAGTACGGTTGGTAACTCGACCTGCCCATTTGCTTGAGTGTACTAGGGAGTGGAGAAATATTGTTTGATGCTGTAGCGTTTACAAAATATGGTGACCACAAGATTCTCTAGAATTAAGGGCCATTGTCTGTCATCAGTATACGAGGAATGCCAAATCAAGCAAGTATCTGGTGGTGCATGAAATCACAAATATCACGAGCTCTTGTTCGTGATAAGGCCTTGGCCTCAACCCACTTAGTGAAATAATCAACCACAACTACTAAGAACTGACGTTTGGTTGTAGCCATCGGTAAAGGTCCAACCAGGTCGATGCTCCACTTATCGAAAGGGCACACGATCAGATTGGCACCCATCAATTCACTTGGAAGATGACATGTATTGGAAAATTGCTGGCAGGCATGGAATTGTTGGATGATACTCTCTGCGTCTGATACCAACTCAGGCCAATAATATCCAGCAAGTAAAAATTGACGAATGAGGCTACGGTAACCACAATGGGCTCCTGCATTGCCTGAGTGTAAGTCATGAAGAACTGTGGTAGCTTCTTCTTGACTTAAGGGGCGCAAGAGTGGTCGAGTTTCACTTTTCATGTAAAGAACATTATCCAAAATATAGTATTTAGTCACGTGTATATGTAATGCTCTAGCGGCTGCCTTATTCGGGGGGAATGTGTCGTGGTTGAGGTAGAGTAAATATGAGTCTCTCTCATTAGTAATAGACCGGATATACGGTATATTGTTGAGTGCATATTGAAGTAGTAGGGTGTTCCCGTAATATCATGTGAGGGTGATCCCTTGAGGCTGCAGTCTTAGCCAAAACATCGACTATGGAATTGTCGAGGCGGGGCATCTGCTCGTATTTTACTTCTTGAAATTTAGCCTCACATTCTTTTAACATTATGCGATAGCTGCGGGTTTCTTCTTACTTAGCGTCGTAAGCTCTTGTAACCTGTTTGATAACTAGTTACGAGTCAGACCGCACACAAAGTATCTTTGCCCCACATATATGAGCTAACCTCATTAAGCCAATGACCGCTTCATACTTTGCCGCATTTTCGGTGACCGGGAAGCCAAAGCGGATAGCTTGTCGAATTGTTTCCCATATATAAAGTTTTATGACAATACCAACTCCCTTACCGATTATATTTAAAGTCTCATCAACTTCCAATATCCATTCCATCTCACAAGTACTTAGCAAAGGGTTGGTCTCTACCTTCTCGGGGCAAGGCATGGAGAATTTGGTAATAAAGTCGGCAACGACTTGACCTTTAATTTCTGTGTGTGGTTCGAACTTGATGTCGTATTTCTCTGACTTAATAAACTACTTGTTAAGACGGGCTGAAATATCTGGTTTCTGCAGATTGTTGCGCAAATAAAAAGATATTTGAACTATGATCGTGTGATCCTGAAAATAATGACACATTTTTCGAGCGGTGACCACCAGTCCCAAAGCTAGCTTCTCCAGGTTAAGGTAACGGGTTTCGACGTCTACCAAGGTCTTG
Organism: Limnanthes douglasii subsp. nivea; assembly: GCA_036936605.1. Lineage (NCBI taxonomy): Eukaryota > Viridiplantae > Streptophyta > Magnoliopsida > Brassicales > Limnanthaceae > Limnanthes > Limnanthes douglasii. The sequence goes on from JAUPFV010000003.1 coordinate 171,209,606, forward strand.
CTGGCATAATAGACCGGATGTTGTATGCCTTTGGGTTCTCTGACAACAACGATACTGACTACAAAAGAAGATACATATAGATATATGTATAAGAACTCACATATTGTAGGTGCACAGAGGATTTTAGGTGACGTGTGATAGGTTTCAATGCAACAAATGCAGAATCATAGTCTGTGTTCCAGTCGAACTTTTTGGCTTATCTTAGCACTTTGAAGAACGGTGACTCTTATCAGATTCCCTTGATATTAAGCGGGAAATTGATGCAAGACGCCCGATTAGACACTGGATCTCCTTCATATTTTTGCGAGGCTCCATGTAGATTAAGGCTTTTAACTATACGGTGTCTACTTCAATCCGCTTCTTGCTGACGACGTACCTCAATAAGTTTCATGTGCGGACTCCAAATGAACATTTAAGTGAATTTAATTTGAGCTTATACTTACGTAGAATGGTGAAGATGTTATTTAGCACTTCTAGCTGATGCTGAGCGGTATTGGTTTTGACAATCATATTTTCGATGTATGCTTTCATATGGTGCCCTAGCTGGTCTTTAAAGATTTGGTTGATCAAGCGTTGGTATGTAGAACCATCGTTATTTAGGCCGAAGGGCATGACGGTATAACAAAATAGCCCACGCTATGTTTGGAAGGTGGTGTGTTCCTCATCGCTTTGGTGCATCTGGATTTGATTATAATCTGAATATGCGTCCATGAAGGACATAAACTCACATCCCGAGTCGGAATCCACCAATTTATCAATTCGAGGTAATAGGAAGTATTCTTGGGGCATGCTTAATTTAGGTCGATCAAGTCGGCATACATGCCCCACTGACTTCCCTTCTTTTTTACCAAAACTGGGTTTGAAACCCAGACCGGGTATTGAGTGCAGTGTATGTGCTTGAGCCTACATAACTTGTCGATCTCTTTACTAATAGCCTTTTTTTTTTCTACAGAAAATGATCGGCGCTTCTGGCTAACAAGATTGGAAAATCTATCGATTGTTAACTCATAGCATATTACCGGGGTCTACCCCCGATACATTACTAGAAATCCATGCAAAAATATACAAATTTTGTTGTAACAAATGAACTAGAGAATTTTTAAAAATAAAATCTAAACTCGTACCTACGTGCAGTGTGCACCATTCTGCTACTAACTCATCAGAAGCATCCTCAGGAACGTCATCTGGTTGTGCACCTTCCTTAGGATCACCCATCGGATCGAGCGAGGGTGGTATAGTGTTTGCTATCACATCGTTTTGATAGGGTTGACTGCCACCGAGTAACAGGTTTGGGCAATCTCTGGCTTTCCCTTATGATCCCTACAAAATTACTCATCGGGTATTTATTACATTAAGGGAAGGTGCGGGGAGTAGCCTCTTTCCGATGTAGCCATGGTCGTCTGATTATGGCATGATATGAGCTTGGGGAGTTAGAAATCATGAAGAGTGTCTTGATCTCCATTTTTGTAACAACATGTCTCACTTTTACCATGAGTTCAACATCGCCAACACACTATGAGGTTTTTCCTTTATATCCCATCAAAGTGCGATGTGTGGACTGGTAGGGTGGTACTTCCAACATTTGATCATAACTTGCTTAGAGATGATATTAACCGGGCTTCTCCCGTCGTCTAAGACCCTGTTACCATGGCGCCTCTTATGTCCAGGTTTATCGTTAAGGCATCTTTATGAGGAGTGACGATATCTTTTAGGTCATCGTCATTGAAAGTGATATCGGTTACTGGTTCTGGGTAAGTACCGTAGGGGGGCCTCCGGCTGAATAAATCTCATGGTCAGCTTTCAACCATTTTCTGGATTGTTTATCCCCCGTCAGGTTTCCTCCTCCGGAGATCGTAAAAAGCCATTGTTTCTTTCATGCATCGACCCTTTTGACCTTCTAACGGGTTTCATCGTTGTTATGACACAACTTTCCTTTTTTGTCGTTTTGGTGATGTTGCTCTTGTTGCTTAACAAATTGCACGAGCTCATCGATGTCCACTAGCCTTTGGATTTCTTCTTTCAACTGCCAACAATCTTCTGTTGCATGACTATGGTCGTTGTGGTTGATGAGTCCGAATTCAGCATGCTCCCCGGAAGGGCAAATCAGTCTAAGTCTCTCCTAATACCGGACAGGCTACAAGGACATAAATCGGACAGATCATTCGGACCGGACAGATCACTTTGAACACTGTAAACTTAAGACGGTTCGAACTATGACTAAAGTACTAAAAAACCTAAACACTTCCTGACTAAGCTACCTGCCCTCCTGCTTAGAACTCATGGGTCTTTAAACATGACCCGGGTCCATTAAACATGACCCGAAACCCCATAAGGGCCCAAACATCATACTATAAATACCCAACCACCAGCATTAACTATGGGTAATGAGAATTAACTGCTACCAAGCTGCTTAATCATCTCTCTACACCCATACACCACCGGTAAACACTCATACACTACCGTTAAACACCCATACACCACCTTGAAACTCCACTTGAAATTACTAGCCTACCCTCAGGCAATTATTATCCTCACCAAATTGGCGACCACAGTGGGAGGCGACGGTGCCTGAATCAAGCATTCAAAACCAGCTAAACAACTCTGTCCGAATGAATCCGGACAATCCAGAAGTGCCACTAGCTTTGCTCGAAGTGGTGGGAGAGAATGACGAGTACACTATCGAAGAGCGTGACCGGCTGAGGGCTGAAATAGAAGCTCTGAAGGCTGAAAAGGCCAAGATAGGCGTGAAAGAAAAATCCAAAGCATCAGTTGCTCATCATATCGACAACCCTAGAGAGCCTGAGGCTTCGAAAACTCATGTGAGCACCAAAAAGACACATGCCAGTTCTAAAAAGTCTCACCGGTCCAAGCATGTGGAGAGCTCTGACTCAAGCTCAGAATCTTTAGGCAGCTCTTTGGACAGTGAGGGAAATGAAAAATCCTTTGTCCTCTAGCAGCGATGAGGGTCGAACCAAGAAAAATCAAAAGAAGGTTAAGAAATATTCGAGAAAAAGAGATCACCATGGAAGAATGAAAAGGCATATTGGAAAGGGGTCATCTCACCACCGGAGGTATACGGACAAGATGCTGATGGATCCCTTTGCTTTCCACGATGAGCCAGGTATCTTTGCAACTCCCAATGAGGATAATGTGTTCAGTCGTGGAAGGAATTGGAGGCAGTCTCCACTGTCTTCTAAAATCATGTCCGGAAACCTCCCCAAGAGGTTTGACAGTACTAAGATGGAGAAGTACGATGGCAGTACCGATCCGGACAATCATCTGGAGCAATTCAAGAACTTCATGATGAACTTTGATGATGATGATAAACTACTGTGTAGGGCATTCTCCCAATATTTTACGGGGAGTGCTCTGAAATGATACAACAGCCTGCCTCAAGGTTGTATTAAAGATTTTGATACGTTTTGGGGGGCCTTTCGAAGGCAGTTTGTAGGGAGTAAGGAGCTGAAGGGCAATAGAGACACAATAATCCATTGTGCCCAGGAGCCAAATGAGTCCTAGAAGGAATACATAAGTCATTTCGTGAACACAAAGAATGGGTTGGCTGATTGCTTCGAACAGGTGGCAATAGCATCCCTAAGGCAAGGTTTGAACCTAGGAAATCTGGCTGATTCGGTGACCAGAAAGAAAGCCATGACCTTGGGAGGATTGCTGAATCAAGTTGGCAAGCAAATAAACGTTGATGAAACGAAAAAGACCAGGGTGCACAGGCACGTGAGGTCCACCCCAGTGGCACCAACTCTAAATCAAAACCAGTCCGGGAACAAAGCAAGAAAAACCAGACAGGGGCATGGTAGGGCAAAAGCTCAGTCTCAGCCAGCTGCTCCTGCTCAAAGTCAACAATCCAGAAACAAAAGAGGGCCATGGGTCCAACCGGAGTGGTTCGCAGAGCTCAAAGAAAGCGTGGCCACCATTTTCGATAAAACAAAAGATGAGGTGCACTAACGGAGACCAGCAACCTTGCAGTCTCCCATAGAGCATCGTAACAACTCCTTTTGCCAATATCACAATGATATTGGCCATACCACTGATGATTGCATAGCGTTGAAGCAAGAGGTTCAGAACTTGATTGAAAGGGGAAAGTTGGGAGCATACGTTAAGAGAAGAGGAGGCAACATGCCTGACAACACTCACCGGGTTGGTTCAAGAACTTCATGATGAACTTTGATGATGATGATAAACTACTGTGTAGGGCATTCTCCCAATATTTTACGGGGAGTGCTCTGAAATGATACAACAGCCTGCCTCAAGGTTGTATTAAAGATTTTGATACGTTTTGGGTGGCCTTTCGAAGGCAGTTTGTAGGGAGTAAGGAGCTGAAGGGCAATAGAGACACAATAATCCATTGTGCCCAGGAGCCAAATGAGTCCTTGAAGGAATACATAAGTCATTTCGTGAACACAAAGAATGGGTTGGCTGATTGCTTCGAACAGGTGGCAATAGCATCCCTAAGGCAAGGTTTGAACCTAGGAAATCTGGCTGATTCGGTGACCAGAAAGAAAGCCATGACCTTGGGAGGATTGCTGAATCAAGTTGGCAAGCAAATAAACGTTGATGAAACGAAAAAGACCAGGGTGCACAGGCACGTGAGGTCCACCCCAGTGGCACCAACTCTAAATCAAAACCAGTCCGGGAACAAAGAAAGAAAAACCAGACAGGGGCATGGTAGGGCAAAAGCTCAGTCTCAGCCAGCTGCTCCTGCTCAAAGTCAACAATCCAGAAACAAAAGAGGGCCATGGGTCCAACCGGAGTGGTTCGCAGAGCTCAAAGAAAGCGTGGCCACCATTTTCGATAAAACAAAAGATGAGGTGCACTAACGGAGACCAGCAACCTTGCAGTCTCCCATAGAGCATCGTAACAACTCCTTTTGCCAATATCACAATGATATTGGCCATACCACTGATGATTGCATAGCGTTGAAGCAAGAGGTTCAGAACTTGATTAAAAGGGGAAAGTTGGGAGCATACGTTAAGAGAAGAGGAGGCAACATGCCTGACAACACTCACCGGGTTGGTCCAAGTAATGCTGCCCCGGAGGGGGCCATGGTCATAATTGAAAGGTTTGATGTGGATTCTGAGTACTTGGATCCTGATCCAACTCGAAACAGGGTGGGTGCTATAGAGGAATGTTCTAGGTCGGTCTCCAGGCTCATTAAATTCTATGAGTCACTTACAATTTTCAGAGGGGACTCTATGACAGCTCCTACTCCTTCTTCGAGAAAGAGGCATGTTCATAATTTAGCCTCCCAGTTAGAAGGAGGCATGACATCTTATCAGTCACCAAACTCATTCCCATTCATAGTCTTTGACGAGGATGATTTGAGAGACATTGATGGCCCTCGTGAGGATGCTGTTGTTATAGGAGCATCTATAGGGGGCAATGAGATAAGGCGAATTCTGGTGGATACTGGAAGCTCTGCCAATATTCTGGTGGATACTGGAAGCTCTGCCAAAAGTCGGACAGATCAATCGTGGGCTTCACGGGCAGCTCAGCCGATGTGATCGGAGAATTTGAAGAAGAGGTGTTATTGGGCAGGGGCCCTTTCAAGAAAATGGTTAGAATACTCTTTATCGTGGTGGATTGTCCCACTTGCTACAATGCTATACTAGGGAGATCTTGGCTCTCTAGGATGCATGCAGTGGCTTCAACAGTCCATCAGTGCTTAAAGTATGCTGTTCAGGGACAGGTTGGGGTTGTCCGGAGCAGCCAAAAGATTGCAAGAGAATGCTATGCCACTGCCTTGGCTCCTCGAACGCTGGGGGCAGTCCGTATAAACGATCAATAGCAGTTTGAGGGTCTTTCTGGGGGTGAGGATGAAATTGATGACCCCAGAGAGACCCCTGGAGTGTTGATTCCAATAGAAGAGGTTGAAACACACTGTTTGGAAGAAGGCAAAAGTATCAAGATAGGGTCCAAGATGCCACCAATGTTGAAAGAAGAGATGTTGAAATTCTTGAAAGATCATCAGCACGTTTTTGCTTGGTGCAGTGCTGATGTTACTGGAGTTCCATCAGAGGTGATATCCCATCACCTATCTGTACGGAGAGATGTGGCACCAGTGGTTCAAAAGAGAAGAGCTTTCTCAAAAGAAAAGGCTGATGTCATAGTACAAGAGGTTGACAGACTCACAAAGATGGGGCATATTAAAGAATCTCAATATCCTTTGTGGACTGCGAATCCTGTCCTGGTAAAAAAGAAAAACGGAAAGTGGCGCATGTGCATTGACTTCACAGACCTCAATAGAGCTTGCCTAAAAGATTTGTATCCGGTCCCCCGGATTGATCAGTTAGTAGACTCTACTTCTGGGAACAAGCTGCTCTCCTTTATGGATGCCTTCTCCGGGTACAATCAGATTCAAGTAGATCCAAAAGATTAAGAGCATACCACGTTTGTCACTGATAGGGGTCTACATTGCTACAAGGTGATGCCTTTTGGCTTGAAAAATGCTGGGGCTACTTATCAAAGGTTAGTCAACAAGGCATTTGCTGATCAAATTGGAAGAAATATGGAGGTATACATTGATGATATGATGGTAAAAAGTATGGATGAGCAGTTGCACTTGTCCAATCTCCAAGAAACTCTTGCCAACTTGGCAAAAGTGAATTTAAAATTAAATCCTGAAAAGTGTGTGTTTGGAGTACAGTCCGGGAAGTTTTTAGGATATATCATAAGTGAGCATGGGATACAACCCGACCCGGACCAGCTCAATGCCCTATTCCAGATGGAGCCTCCTCGAAACATTAAAGAAGTACAGCGATTAACGGGGAGATTAGCTGCCTTGAACAGATTCATCTCGAGGTCTTCGGACATGTGTGCTCCTTTCTTTCAAACTTTGAAGGGTGCAAAGGGGTTCGAGTGGACCCCGCAGTGTGATGAGGCATTCAATGAAATCAAGAAACATCTTTCCTCTCCCGAAACTTTGTTCAAACCAGTTGATGGGGAGACTCTTATTGTGTATCTGGCCGTTTCAAGTTGTGCCATCGGTGTTGTGTTGGTAAGAGAGGTCGATGGGTGTCCCTACCCAGTGTACTACATCAGCAAAAGCTTGATTGATGCTGAGAGGCGTTACTTGAAACTCGAAAAACTGGCGTTAGCTCTGGTGATAGCTGCAAGAAAAATGAGGCCTTACTTTCAGGCTCATCCTATCGTCGTCCGGACATCTTTCCCTTTAAAGAATGTCCTTCAAAAAGCAGACATTTCAAGCATAATGACAAAATGGTCAGTAGAGTTGGGAGACTTTGACATAGACTTTGCTCCCCGGACAGCAGTAAAAGCCCAAGCTGTGGCTGATTTTCTGGTTGAATTCCACTCCGATAGGGATTTAGAGCAACCTACTGACTCGAAAGACAAGAAAGTATGGATTGTCCGAACAGACGGAGGGTCTTGCACCATGGGATGTGGAGCAGGAATATGTCTCACTTCCCCATACGGGGACAGCATGTACCAAGCTATTTGTTTTGCTTTCAGGGCATCTAATAACGAGTCCGAATACGAAGCAGCTATAGCTGGGTTAAAGTTGGCCCACATCTGTGGGGCTAAAAGGGTCAAGCTTCTAAGTGACTCCCAGTTGCTTGTCCACCATGCCTTAGGCCAATCTGAGGCTAGAAAGGAGCAGTTGGTAAAATATTTACTCCTCCTCAAAAATGAAGCGCTAAAGTTTAAAGCTGTTGTCTATGAGCACATTCCCCGGGCAGAAAATGAGCTAGCAGACTCATTGGCAACAATAGCATATACGGAGTCCTACCCATGGATCCATGTGCTTGAAAGCCCTTCTATTCAACTTAGTGAGGGTGGAAAAGAGGAAGTTTTTGAAATACAAGTGAATCGGCCTCAAGACTGGAGATCTCTTCTCATACAATATCTGTCCGATGGTGTTATGCCTTCAGATAAGTCACAAGCCAGAACATTGAAACACAAGGCTCGTGGTTTCATTATGTTGAGAGAAGTGTTGTACAAAAAATCCTATAGTAAACCTCTCCTACGTTGTTTAGGGGATAATGAGTCACAAATGGTCCTCTCCGAATTGCATGATGGTGAGGGATCAGGCCATTGTGGATTCAGAGCTTTAACAAGAAGAGTGTTACTCTCCGGATACTATTGGCCATCAATCATGAAAGATGCAAAGGAGCTGGTGAGAAGGTGTGACCCATGCCATAGGTACAACAATGAAATTCATGTACCGGCCATTCCTTTGGAGTCAATTTCTGAGCCCATCCCTTTTGCTCGATGGGGGTTGGACTTGGTTGGGCCTCTCCCTATGGCGTCCGTAGGGCGTAAAACTATAATTGTGGCCATTGACTACTTCTCAAAGTGGGTAGAAGCAGCTCCCCTGGCAGGGACAACATCGAAAGCTGTCATAAAATTCATTATGTCCAACATATGTTGCAGATTCGGTGTCCCACAAAAGATAACGACAGACAATGGGCCACAGTTTGACAATAGAGAAATGGAAAGCTTCTGTGCCTCAAGGGGTATACATCACTGCTTTTCTTCACATTTCCACCCACAATCCAATGGGCAAGTTGAAGTGGCTAATAGAACTATAATGTCCGGTTTAAGGAAGAATCTAGAAGGGGCTGCTGGGAAGTGGCCTAGTTATCTACAAGAGGTCTTGTGGGCCTACCGGACAACGCCTGGGGCTGCAACACAAGAGTCTCCCTTTGCCTTGGTCTATGGAATGGATGCAGTAGCCCCCATAGAGAAGACACTCCCTTCCTTTCGTGTTCATAACTTCTCCGGACATGCTAATGAGATGGCCGTCAGAAATCAACTTGATTTAATAGATGAAAGACGGGTTAAAGCCTGCCTAAGAGTGGCACACTATCAGGGCTTGATGAGAAGCAGGTTTGCTTCTAAGGTTAAAAGAAGAGATTTCCAACCAGGGGACAAAGTATTAAGGAAGGTCTTCTTGCATACTAAGGAAAAGCTCTTTGGAAAGCTGGCCCCAACCTGGGAGGGTCCGTATACTGTAGTTGAAAGAATCAAGCCTGGGACTTATTGGTTGGAAGACAAAGATGACAGGGTTTTAACTCACCCTTGGAATATTGAACACCTTCGAATGTACTTGGAATAACACTTGTGTAAATATTTACTTGTTTAAACATCCATGTAAATATTTGGGGGCATACCTTCCCCTCTTCGGTGGCACGGAGAGCTTTCAATGAAATTTGATGCCTTCTTCAAAATTTTCTAAGTATTTTCAAAATTCTATCTCTTATCATACTACCCGGACTGAAAGGTCTAAGGGCTATTTAAACTCTAGCCGGAGAATCTTAACACTCTCACAATCCAATAACTCAAAGCTACTTAAATTCCACCTATCTAAACTAAAACAAATAATGAAAGAAGATGATGGTTGAGCAAAATAGAAACATTCATTCAACAACTTAAAATTGCCTTGGCCTTCCAAGGACTTTTGAACAAGTTAGGGTACAGCACAAAAAATCTGTCCGAATAATACCGGACACCATAACAAAAATAGTGCCTTGGCCTTCCAAGGACTTTAGTTTGAGTAAAAGATAAATAAAGTACACCATAAATTAAGGTTGAGCCTTTAAAGATGGCTCACCCTCGTCTACCTTCTTGCCTTTGATGTCGCTCCCCCCTTCGACCACTTTCTTGCCCTTGGGATCATTCTCCTCTTCATCTGGGCTCTCTCCGGTTTTCTCTTCATTATCAGATGAGGACTCACCAGAGAATCCCTCATCAACCATAGTATAAAATGGAAGGTCATCATCATCCACATAGAGCCATAAGTCCCCCACGGTCCTCTTCGGGAATTTTTCGTGAAAAAGGAGAACCATATCAGACTTCACCCTTTGAACCATTAGCTCTTCGCTTTGTATCATCTCCCTGGCATAGGCGTTGATCTTGGCCTTGATTGTGGCCTTTTGGTCCCTTACCAAAGCAACCTTCTCTTCAGCAGCCTGAGTCACTGCATTTTCTAAAGTAATCTTGTCAGTGGTCAAGTTGGTGATGAGCTTTTCCTTTGCAGTGGTCTCTCCCCGTGAGACCGTGAGATCTTTCTCCATACCAGACAACTTCTCCTGGAGATCTTTTATGGTTTGCTCTAGGGTGGAAACTTTTGTGTTGCTCTCATCATGACTCCTCTTCAGCTCCTCGTGTGCTTCCTTGAGTAAATCAGCATTGGTGGTAGCAATGCGGAGGTCTTCGGACAGCTTATCCTTCTCAGACTTGAGGTCTTTGATGGTGTCTGCTTGACTCCGGACTTCTCTTTCCAGTGTAAGAACTGGCTGCACATTACTAAGCAAGGAATGGGCTATAGTGTCCTTCTCACTAGAAACCATGAAAGTCTTATCGTTAAAATTGACCGTATTGGAGCTGCTCGGAGAGATGTAGGGCCCTGCGAACTCGTCTCTGGGCAGGCCAAGGAAATATTCACCAAGCCCACCCAGACCGGTGATGTCCACTTCATCCAAGTTGAGCTCTCCCCCCTCGACTTCATCAGTGTGAAACTCTCTGGGGATCTCTTCGGCCAGCGTTGGGTCAGAAGGGCCAGTGGGAAAAGAGGGCTCCGGATCCCGGAGAGCGAGCTCATCTCCTTGTGAAGTCTTTTTCTTCTTAACTACCCGGTCAGCGCTTTCACTTGCTTGCTTGCGAGTCCTCTTGGGAGCCCTTGGGGGTTTTGGAAGGTCTACTTCCTGCCTCTCGGTCTCCTGCTCCACCACCTGCAAGAGGGTTGCATCAATTTGAACTTGGGCTGGCCCCTCTGGATCTATTGGGGCATCCTTCTCAGCATCGCCCGCCACCTTCTTGCCTTTTATTCTGCCCTTCATTTTGCTTGGGGCTTTGGCCCGGGCAGGCAGGTAGAGTGTCCCATCCAGTTCATGGGACCTTCTCAGCACAGTGTCTTCATCAGGCTGGGTCGTGAGCTCCTCCCAAGTTAGGTCTCTCCGACTTGTGGTGTTCCACAGGTGAGACCTTGCTAAATTCTCAGGGGTAAAGGCCTTGTGAAATCGATTCTCCCAATTCTCTGCGGCCCAAGCATTGATTTTGCCACAGGTAGTCTGTCCGGCATTCAGGTAGTCCCCGAACTCCTTTGGCAGCTCTGTTAAAACAAAAGAGAAATTGGTTAGTATAAACTTAACTAAAAGAAAAAAGAAAAGGGAAAAATGGACAGAGACTAAAGTTAAGAAACTTACGGTCACTCCTCCACCTACTCCTGAGGAGACTTGGGTTCTCTCCGGCCTTGATTTTCTTACCGTTTTCCCAGGCACCACTAACGAACAGAAATTGGCTTCTCCATTTGCTCTCTGATTCCAGGAGATCATCAACAGCCTTGAGATCGTTCCCCATGTTGAAATGGTAGAAGGGGAACTGATGATGCTTGCACAGGTTGGCCACTGCTGCGAACTCTTCCATAGGAAGAGGGATCCCAGATAACCTAGACACCATGATACATGACATCAAATTGAACCAGCCATTGGGACTTAGCTGTGTTGGGCAGAGCTTGACCAGGTGAAAGTAGCGCACGATCTCCGGGTCTAGTGGGAACCTGAGTCCCCAGTTAAATAGCTTCGTAAAGAAGACTATTTCGTTCCGTTTGTAATCCATTGGGGTCTCCGGATCAATGGGGATCCTTATCTTCACGTTTTTAGGGATCCCCCATTTTGTGCGCATTCTACCCAGATCAGAAGTATGGATGAATGCATACTTGGTCTTCTGCAAGGCCAAGAGGTACTTAAGCTCGAATTTGTGGAAGCACGGCCCCACTCTCCACTCAAGGCACTCCGGCAGGTCCGGATGCCTCAAATACAAAATTTCTTAGCCCTTTTTGGCAACAACAGCAGTGGTATCAGCCTGTCCGGAGGACTCGGACTCAAAGGGGACCTCTTCAGTAGAGTCCTCCATTCTCTCCTCCATAATTGTTGGGGGGACTTCTGTGGAAGTGGTTCGGGGAGGATTGAAGCTTGGCATAGCCTACCCTCCGGACTGTTGACTGCCGGTATTCATCTGACTTCTCACCTCAAGTTGGGTTTCTGAGGCAGAAGACTCTCTAGGGGGTACTGGGCTGCTGGCCACCGGACCGGACGGCCTCTCCCGGGGAGCTCTAATGGGCACTCCAGACCCAGAGTCACTATTTTTTGCCCCTGATTTCGAGGGAGTATTCTTCGAGGTTAGTCCCTTCACTAACCGGCTTGGCCTCTTAATCGTTAGCTTCTCCGGAGAGTGGTCAGAATCAGACCACATAGCTATAAACGGAGAGGGTTTCCTGACACTTGTAGCGGTAACTCCTGGTTCAACAGCAGGTATTGACTCCTGAACTGAGGAGCCAGATACTATGGGTGAGAGGGTGGATTAGAAGAGTTTTTTGGGTTTGGTACCTTTGGAGGAGGATGATCCTCTATCAGATTCTGCAACAGAGGTGGCTGGTTTCTCAACAGGTGATGATGGTAGCCCTGCTGCTATTCGCCTTTCCTTCTCGACCTTCTGCGCTTTCTCCAACTCCGAAAGGTTGAGCCAACCACCTTTGATCAATGCTGTTCTTGCTGTAAACATAAACAGCCAAGGAAATTTTTGTTCTAGAGAGAGAAAGCTCTGAGTAAATTTGCAGAGTAAAATTTGAGAGAGATAGTAAAACAGTGGAAAATGAATATGAATTTATAGTAGATTTGAAAAAAGGAGTTGATTCCTAGGGGAATCCGAAAGGTTGGGCAATGATTAAAAGACGGCGCTGATGTCACTACTGGTAATTAAAGAGGTTACTTGTTAAAGAAGGTGGTGCGAAATTCAAGGTAAAAAACGGCTGGAGTGGCCAATCAGAGAGCGACACGTGTCCCACTAACTCTGGCAAAAACCGTTTGGAATTCGTAAAGCTTAACCTGTCCGGGTATACCCACAGTTTTGTCCAAATTAAGAACCACTTCATATATTAGACTGTTTTTCAGTTCTTTGACAAGGACACTTGCTCAAACACCTAAAAAAGGGGCTCCTGATAAGTCCGAATTCAGCATGCTCCCCGGAAGGGCAAATCAGTCTAAGTCTCTCCGAATACCGGACAGGCTACAAGGACATAAATCGGACAGATCATTCGGACCGGACAAATCACTTTGAACACTGTAAACGTAAGACTGTTCGAACTATGGCTAAAGTACTAAAAAACCTAAACACTTCCTGACTAAGCTACCTGCCCTCCTGCTTAGAACTCATGGGTCTTTAAACATGACCCGGGTCCATTAAACATGACCCGAAAGCCCATAAGGGCCCAAACACCATACTATAAATACCCAACCACCAGCATTAACTATGGGTAATGAGAATTAACTGCTACCAAGCTGCTTAATCATCTCTCTACACCCATACACCACCGTTAAACACCCATACACTACCGTTAAACACCCATACACCACCTTGAAACTCCACTTGAAATTACTAGCCTACCCTCAGGCAATTATTATCCTCACCAGTGGTAGGAGCAGATATACATGGTCAATCGTTTATAGTTGGAGGCGGTCATAATACATAGAGATTGGTATCACATGTGATCCTTAGTCTTATCGTAGATGGCAGAGATAGTATCCGTGAGCGGAGTAAAGCGTTTGGCTGAGTTTTCGCCGGTCACGGACCATTGGTTATTGATGTTCCTTGATACTTCTCGGCGAGGACCCTCGTCTAGCTTTCTTTTGTAAAAAAATGCCTCTCTTGAACTCTGGTATAGCTCTTTCGGGCGAATCTCATTTCGTCGCATAGTCCACTTTGATAAAAATTGTCAGGTCAAGTAAAGAGGTCTCTTATATTTTCAATAAAAAATCGTACCAGATGAGCGTACAATATGTCTTGCTTGTCGAACATTCTCTATTCTCTTCGGCCAATAATTTTAAATAAAGAATTTAACAATTCCATAAATTAATTTTTCATTTTAACTATTTTTTATATATATTTTTTGAGATTATTTTTGCACCTCAAAATTATATATTTCTCAAAAAAAATATTTTTGATACAATGGTGGGTTCACTAAGAAAAAAAAATTGATTTTTTTATTATAAAAAGTTGGTTTATTTTTTGTTAAAAAATCATAAAAAAATAAAATTTAATAAAATAAATCTATTTCTATTAAAATAATAAAAAAAATCTATTTCTATTAAAATAATAAAAAATATTTTAATTTCGCTTTTGACTATATTTTTTTATCCACCGAAAGAATTTTAGCTCCCCTTTAACCACGTTATATTCTTATATACGAGAGTAGAAAGAGCATGCATTGGACTCCACAAACAAATACGACCCGTGAACCACAAATGACAAATTCCACCCTGGACACGGCCTTCTTGTCTATTCTATTTATTGGTTTCCTCCTCTTCATTTTCACGGACAAAATCATGCATGTGTGAGTTGTGACTTAGTAAAGTATTTATTTTGACTCAAATCATTTTTGAAAAACGAAAATAGTTTGGTTCTACAAGTTAAAACAACACTAGGCATTTATATTCATTTCAATGTCGGTACGATCTTCTGAGTACACCTCCCCCCTCCTTATTTATCTTTTCAATGGTTTATGTCTTGTACTAAGCTAAGTTGCTTTTGATTCGGAGTTTCTTCCGATAATAAACATTTATCGAAACAACTGAAGTCTACCTAACTCAAACGAAGAGTGGAACAATACTTTATTGCTTCCCTCGGATTTATGCACTTTCCGCGTTAAAGAATTGACCTGGCTAGAGTATTTGATTCGATGTGATTAACTTTGTCGATGAACTCGTTTGGTTAAAATATTTTATCATATGCAGTTTTGCATTTATTTTAGTAGTCAGATATATCAAGGAGCGTCACAAAGTTGTTATTTAATTGAATACTGTGAATCATCAAATAAAGATAAAAACAAGTAAAAAAGAAAAGTAATTTTTAAAAATAGACAGTTACTAAATTGATGAAATGGTTTGTAAACGAGTGACAAATTGGACTTTAAATATTTATTTGGGTAATTTGGTAAAAAAATTATTTAGGTCCAAAATAATTATTATAAATAAGATTTGTCATCTTTCAAACCATTTGGGAGAAGGAGCTTTTCATTTATGGTTAAGTTATATATACCAAAAATTGGTTTAAGTTTATTCAGTTTTGAGTTTATGCACAAATGGTATAAGTTTATCCAATTTTAGACGAAAATACTCTTTTAAGGATATATAAACCTCACTTTTTTACCAAATCCCCTTCACCTCATTTTATCTCTCACACTTTCTCAATTCCCTCACTTCTCTCTAAAATCTTTAACTTATCTCTAAGTTATCCGGCAAACTTAATATTAGTATAAAATTTAAGATTATGGTTGAATTAGGTAGAAAAATCTCAATTTTAGGGTGTTTGGAGGCCATTTTTCAGCCATATTTTGGCCTAAAAAATGGCCGGCAACGAAGGTCTTGCGTACTAGCAGGTACGCTAGGCATGTACCATCTGTACATAGGCAGCGTACTAGCTGGTACACTAGGCATGTACCTATGGTACAGGGGCTGTGCACCAACGGTGCAAAGCCAGAATCTATATTTTTTAAAACAAATTAATTTTTTTAATTATTAAATCCTTAAAAAAAATTAAAATAACGTCCCAAAACAAAAAAAAACAAAAAAAACAACCTTTTACCTTAATTCCAATTGATTCATGTATGATTTTGTGTTTTAATTAGAAGAATTTAAAAAAAAAATTGAAAAGAGTTTGAATTTTCTTGAGACAACTTTGAATGTTCAAAAATATTTTGAAGAATTTCACAAAATCGTAGTAATATGGGGTTTGATCTAGTAAGGAGTTGTGTTTTTTTGGGTCTAGATATCCAAATAGAATGTTTTGTGAATTTGGACTACCTATGATATACTTAATGTTTTCTTTTACTTAGTGGTACTTCTGTAATTAAATGAAAGTTCAAAGGTATTTTTGTCATAAAAAGTCAAACAAAAGTCAACTGCGTTTTTGGATAAACTTAAACCACATTTAGGTATATATAGCCATACCCTTTCATTTATTATTATTCATTTGCTGTCACTATTTTCTCTCTTTAATTTTACTCTTTCGTCTTATTTATAAATATTGTGAAAAGTTGGTATGTGTGTTCCTACTCCAACGAATCATAAAAGTCATACGAAGCATAACCAACTAAACCTAGACTTATCGATGACGACCTTAATGGAAGTTTATTTCGAGTTAGCATACGAAAAGCTTTTTCAAAACCAGGCTACCGATTAGTTTCTGTTCTTTAAAGTAGTTGCTTCGACATGTCAAATTCAGAAGTTGTTGGTATGTCTCTTACTTTAGGGAATAAAATATTACAGAAAGGATCGGGAAACCCTGTAGATTTGGATCAATTACAAGCTCAGTTGGAAGAGAAAAACCAACGATTTCGAGTAGAGATCGCAACACTTTAGACCGAGAAAGAAACATCGGCCGAGGCGACTGTTGGTCTTGCTGAAAAGGTTGCATCAACAAATAGACAGCAATCTGAGGTCCACATTGAAGCATGAATTGAGACATATGAGACAATGACATGAACTTTACCTGTCCATACGGTTCGAATCGAAGTTATGATTACCTAAGTAGGGAGCATCAAGTGATACGACATTATTTATCTTACTCGAGTAGTGAAAGTGAGGAATATTTGACTTCTCACATGAGCAGGTGTCACCGCAAGAACCGCAAAAGTATTGGGCATGCATTTCACTCGAGATCCTGAAGGGAAAGGATTATAAAAAGAGGTCACAGATGGAGCAAGAGACCAAACCTCGAAGAAATACACAAGATAACCCAACCATAGTTAGTGAGGTCAAGCCAACAGAGAATAACCCTACAAATTGCCAAAACACCCAGGAACACTAGACCATTTTACCTTAGGGACAATATCAACATCAACGTCAACATCCCTTCCTACCAACCCAGCTCCCCACGTAAATTTTCAAACTAGTGGACAACATTAGATTCTGGTTTGTTGGACCGCAAGTTGGCGTTTTGGGACAATACATGACCGTATATCAATAGACCACACCCATACAACCACCAATTTATGCAAAAACAGCGTTAATGTTCAATATAGATTCGTTATAGTAGGTCGATCCATATTCAGCTACGCTTTGTACGAACAAGGTTATAGAAATAACATATCTCCATTTAGCCAAAAAATAGTATTCGTTGATATACGACAAAGATTCGATGTCCAAAAGATGGAAAAATATGATGGAACTAGAGATTTGGAGCATCATACCGAACAGTTCCCGAACATAATGATAATTTTTCAGAGGATGATCGATTGTGGTGTATGGCCTTTTTTATTACTTTTAAACGGATTGCGTTGACTTCGTTCAACCAACTTAATTTAAGGTAAATCACAATCTTTGGCCAGCTTTGGACTCTTTTTAGACATCAATTTATGGAAAGCAAAGTAACAAAATATCATGAGGATCATATCACGCACTGTAAATATCTAAGAGGAAAGAGTTTGCGAGATTGCACTAAGCGTTTTATGCACTCAAATATTAATTTAATTATCGTGAAGATATTACCATTGCTTCATATAGGCAGTGTCTTTTACCGAGGAACAACTTTTCCAAGAAAGTGTTGAATAAACATGCTCTGACATTCGGGGTGTTGTTGGCACAGGTAGAGTTGCAAATCCGAATTGGGGAGATTATACGTCTTCTCCTGTAAGGTTCCTTATGTGGGACAACAAACACAAATTGTTTACCCACTCCCTCTGCCCCCGACTATTCCAGCTTCGGCTCGTTCGAGTCAAGGCCCTAGTGAAAGACCGACGTAGGTCGTTCAATCTTGGAACGGAGGGACATGCAGATGTCAGGATGACCAAAAGAACAAGTGGTTGAGGCATGAAAACTTCACTACATTGAATGAAAGTGTGACTACCATTTACTAAGAGGGCTATTGGAATTGTTCAGTTTAGACCTCCTCCTCGGTTGACACGACCAAGAGAAAAACATGTTAGTAAGTTTTGTCCATTTCACAATGACGTGGAACACTTAATAATAGATTATGTTGCTTTGAGGGAGAAAATTCAAAGCTTAATAGACAATGAAAGATTGTTGGAGTACATGAGAAACAACAAGATGAGAGACTATAGGAGTTCTAATAGTTTTTCTAGGGCATTGAGGGCAAGCGGTCGGGGACTCAGGTGCCAATCCCAATATAAGAAAACAATAACATAATTACAGTTAGCTCTAGGGCGACCCTGAATGATTTAAAAATGAGTATTTGATTCCGAACGCGAATTTTTATGTGATTGGCGGCATTTGAGGTGAATACTATTTTGATATTTATCTAAACAGAAATATTGTCGAAACCATTTCAGGCGCATATGATCTAAGTGTAGCTTTAGGGCTTCTGACTATCGTCAGAGACGATACTGTTTCAGGAATTAACGAATTGTCTTGAAAGAGACACACAAGAAGCATGAAAGTATAATTGTAAAGAACAATATCTCCGTGGATAAATCGAGCTCTAGATCCCCTAATTTTTTTGACGATGATGAACTTTGGGGTGTAGCGGACCCATATGAGATTAACACATTAATTTTATGGGATGAAATAAGGAGGGTTTTGGTAGACACTGGAATTTCAACCAATATTATGTTAATAAGTACGTATGACCAAATGAAGAGCCTTCCAACTTTGATGTGCTCTGATAGAACAGTTGTGGGTTTTACCAGGGTTCGAGCAGACATTTCAGGAGAATTTAAAACAAATGCAAAGCTTAGAAATGTCGAGTTTAAGATGACTATTTGAGTCTATTTCATTATGGTGGCCAACCTAACTTCGTACAATATTATTTTTGGTAGGTCTTGGCTGAATCAGATGTATGTCATCGAGTTGATCATTCACCAATGTTTAATGTACATGGTAGGTTATTGGGTTGGTGTGCTTTTACAGAAATCTGAAGGTTACGATGGAGTTTTATACTGCGTCATTTGCCTGGAAGAAATATAAAGAGACCGATGTTAAGAAATAGGAAAATAACGAAAATCTAAATATGGAAGATGTCAGTTGTCGGGACCTCTTGTAAAGGTAGATGTAGTAGAAGATCCCACGAAGACCCCCAGTTTCGTTGTTCTTGGAAAATTTACAGATGCGCATCAATTTGCAGGAGGTTCAAGTTTTAAAGTATGTACTTCTCTCTCAAAGAACTTAAAATGCGATCTGGTTTATTTTTAGAAAAAATAAATTAGATGTTTTTGCATGGTCAAGTGAAGATGTGATAAGGGGTTATATCAGATATTATCTGGCACAAAATTTTGGTAAACCTGAATGTCAAACCAATATCACATAAGAGAAGATGTTTTTCCATCAAGAATTTTACGGCTATAGTGGCAGAAGTAGATAAGTTGGCATGCGTGGGATATATTTGAGTCATAATATACGATGTGGACCGACAGCCATGTTTTGGTGAAAAAAAAAACACACTATGTGGCAAATGTGTGTTGATTTTACAAATTTAAATAGGTTATTTTTTAAAGATCCCTTTCGTGTTCCAATACCGGATCAACTAGTGGACTTGACCTCATGAAACAAGTTACTATCCTTTATGGATGCCTATTCCAACTATAATTGAATCCAAATGCATCATTTCGACCAAGAAAACACCACCATTTCCACATATCGAGGTTTACATTGTTACAAAGTTATATCATTCGACTTAAAGAATGTCAGGTCTACTTACCAAAAATTGGGGTAACAAGATATTTTCTCTCAGATTAGGACGAATGTTGCAGTCTATATAGACGATTTGTTTAAAGTAGTAAGGATTACGAGCATATTTCCAACCTGGTCAAAATGTTCAAGAACTTGAAAGTTATTAAATTAAAGCTTAATCCAAAAAATACACTTTCGAGTTTTAATCTCAAACATTCCTCGGGTATTTGGTCAGTGAAAAAATAATTGAAGCCACCTATTGTAGCTAAAAGTTTTGAATTTTATGAAACCACGTCGGACACTCAAATAAATACGAGTGCGCATTGGCAGGCTTGCAACCGTAAATTATGTTATCTCTTACTCTTCGAGCAAATGTCCTATGTTCTTCCAAGTCATGAGGAAAATGACTAACTTTCAATGGATCGAAGAGTGCGATATAGCTTTTGAGAGAATAAAGCAACATTTTGATTCTCTGGAGACTATTTCCAAGCCAACTTCGAGGGAGAGCCTATATATATATATATATATATATATATATATATATATATATATATATATATATACTTGGCAGTGTCCGATTATGCGATGAACGCCATTTTGATTAGGGAGGAATAAAAATATCCAAACCCGTTTATTATGTGAGAAGAGTCTGTCCCTAATGGAGATACAGTAGTAGCAAGGAAGATGAGGTCATATTTACAGGGTCATCGTATTATGGTTCGAACCTCTTTCCCTCTTTGGAATATATAATAAAAGCATGATATCTTTGGGCATTTAATGAAGTTGCCAATAGAGTTAGAGGACTTTGATATTACAAGCGAAGTAAGACGGTCATCATAGCACATGCTTTAGTTGACTTCCGGATAGGGTATCATGCGGAAAAACCACAACCCTCGATGAATAATCCAATGCCAAAATGGATGGTAAGAACCGATGGGGGTTTAAACATTTCGATATGTGGAGCATTAGTGTTTTTAATAACCCATTTAGGGAAAGAAATGAACCCAGCTATGTTTCGGGTTCCAGCTTTTGGATAACGAGATTGGGTATGATGCCACAATCACAGGAATTCATTTAACATAATTTTATGAGGACAGTTAAGTTCAGTTAATCAGTGACTCGTAGCTTCTGATAAACCATGCTTTGGGACAAAAAGAAGATCGAAAAGAGCATTTGGTAAAGTAAAAAAATGTCTTCGAGATTTTGGCACACTTATTTGAAAATAATCAGTATGGGTAGGTATCGAGGGCTAAAAATTTCCAGCACATGCCTTAGCTTCAATAGCTTGCGCATAAACTAATCCATGGGCCATTTTACAAGAACATCTTCCAATCGATAAAGAACATGGGTTATGTGCATATGAGATTTGTGATGTATGCTTGAATAAGGTGGGGGACTGGCGATAAAAAATTCTAAACTTCCTTGAGAGTGACATTTATCCAGATGACATGGTTGTTAACCGGAGGCTAAGATTCAAAATTAAGAAATTCATCCTCTCGGGAGGAACCTTATTCAAGCAAGGATTTAGTCGGCCTATGTTGTGTTCCACAGACCTAATGAGCCTTGGTTTATTTTAATGGAGCTCAATAACTGGCAAGTTTCAGCATGTTGATGATTAAAAACTCTAACACGAAGGATTTTACTTGTTGGATTCTACTGCCCACAATACTCGCTGATGCTAAGGAGTTAATGCGACCCTTGTATTTAATGTTTTTTTTGTTCGATAGGTGGGGACTCAACGTGGTCAAACCATTGTAGTGAGCTATTGGAGATCGAAAACACATAATTGTAGTTATGGACTATTTATAAAAATGGGCTGAGGCTAGACCAATCACCTGGATAATGGTCAATAACGTGATCAAATTTATATTGAACAACATATATCACCATTTTAGTATACAGAAGTCGATTGCTATGGATAATGTTCTCAATTTTTAAAATATTGAGTTAGAAAGTTTTTTCCAAGAGATGAGGATAGAGCAACAATTCTCAACCCATTTTTACCCGTAAGAAAATGGACAAGCAGAATAACCATAGTGTACTGAAGCGTTTGAAGAATAATTTGACTGGAGTAGTTGGACAAACTATCTACAAGAAGTCATATGCATAGACTGGACGACTTCGCGTACCGAAACATGTAAGACTCATTTTACATTGGTGTATGATATGGATACAATGGTCCTGAGAGAGACTGCAATACTACCTTTTAAAGTCACCAACTATACCCCGGAGGGGAATAAATAAGAAAGACGGGCCAAACTTGATTTAATCGAAGAAAGAGGACAAAGAAACATATGAGGACCCAACATTATCAGTCCCTCATGAGAAGCCAATATGATTTGAAAGTCCATGCAGAGAGTTCAAAGTTGGACACGTGGTTTTAAGAAAATTCTTCCTCCATACCAAAGATAAGAGTCGAGGGAAGCTTGGCCTGAATTGGGAATTCCTTTTATTATATAGTCGAACAAATAAAAGCGAGAACCCAAAATCTAATGGATTAAGAGAGGATGACCCTTATGCATCATTGAAATATTGAACACCTCTTCACTTATTTAACCAAGTATTTTATAATTTTGAATGGACGGAGTGCACACTATTTCCTACCACAATGGCTCATAAAGGTTTTAATGAGGTGCCCAAATAGTAGGGGCTCATCTAATAAATTTATTTTTGTCCTATTTCATGCGTATTTGTCTATAACTCGAGCAAAACACCAAATCCTTTGTGAAATGTTACAACCGGGTTTGGTTAAATGAGGCAATAAATTCAGGAAAAATTTCAATTATGGTCGGCCAAAATATGAAGTCTGTTAAAGTGCACCAACTTAGGTTGATCACCTTTTTTGGAGCCTTGAGAATTCTTCTGAAATGGAGCAACAATTAAAGTGTTTAAAGTATACTTCAAATAAAATAGTCTAGAGAAGACTAAAAGTAAAATAGTCCAAAGGGGACCTAAATAAAAAGAGTTTGTAGTAGACTTAAAATAAAAAGAGTCTAAAGCCAACCAATAATTAAATAGTCTGAAGTAGACTTAAAATAAAATAGTCTGAAGTAGACTTAAAATAAAATAATCTGAAGTGAACCTACGATTAAATAGTCCAAAACAGACAAAATTAAAAGAGTTTGAAGTGGACCAAAAACGAAAAAAAAAACCTGAGAAAAGCATGCAATAAAACAGTCTGAAGTGATCTGTGAGCAAAAGAGTCCAATAGACCAAATTATATATTTTTAATAAAACTAGTCTTAATAATATGGAATAGACTCAATTCAACTGATCCCAGGAATACAAGCTGAAAAAGGTCTAAAAGTATTCGATTATGAACGTTTCTCGATGAACACCAAACTTAAAGCTCTAAAGGAAATTAAAATGTGATTGCGCAAAAAGATGATGGTCGCTAAATAGAAGTAAAATACAAACATACAACACCCCAAACTCTCACTTTAGTCACAAACATAAAGGTGCCTTGGCAAACCAAGGACTTGAGTGAAAGAATATAGTTAAAACATTTAACCCTAACATAGTGATGAGCGCTACAAGGGAAAAACAAAAAAGCAATATGAAGGCAAAACCAACAATTCGAGGAGAGACAAGTGTCAAACTCATTCTCCTCGCTAGCAACAATGGAAAGTTCAACGAGGTTATGTTCCTCTTCTTTATCTGTTCCCCCATGTTCCTTTATAGTGTATTACATATTTTCACTAATATCCTTGAGGGAGACTTCCGTTTGTGTTTGTATGTATGACACGAGTTGTCATAAAGACTTGAGGTGAATATTCAAGATTTTTTGATGGAAACCTAGAATCATCGCATACTTGATCTCATTGGCCTGTTTGATTGAAGCATCGAGCATCTTTTATTCAACACATCAATATCGTTGTCTTTGTTAGTTTTTCCTGCCCTAGAGAATCTTTGTGTAATTCAGAGGCTGCAATAGTTTCGTTCCTTAGACTAGTCATTTCAGTATCAAACGATAAAACCTTCTCTACTTAGGCCTTCAGCTTGTCAACCTTAGTTATTTCACTATTATCTTAAGCTTCTTTTTCTCTTTGTTGACTAATTTTTTATTTAGTTGGTAGGTCAATTTACAGCTCTTCATGGTATCAATAATTACATCACAATCTATAGTATTGTTTATCGGACACTTTATGAGGATAAAGAAAACGAGAAGTGTTAGGTGATTTTGCTCAACCATATTCTGAATTACCCCAAATGTGATATTTAATGTCGGTATACTTAGAACTATAAAAAAAGAAGTGGTTTAGAGAATATGAAGGGTGGCGATCGAAACCATTGCATTCAGAAATGATTAGTTGGTATATGCCCCCGAATATATAGCCTCTGCAACATAACAGGCAAAAACTTTGACTAAATTTTGAGCGTTCATGCATTCCTATTTTTGTTTTTAACTTTAGAGTTAGAAAAATGAGAAGAGAGGCACGAGAGAGCCTGTTTTGAGCTGAGTTGCCACCTATAAGGGTCCATTTTGCTTTGATTTATTTGTCTTGATTATATACATCAGAGTTTTAGTCCCTTTGATAGAGGTAACGTTCATCTTCCCTTTTTTCCTTCAAACGTTCTTGCGTTTTAGTTTTCATCTGTTGTCTTATGCATGTTAAGAAATAAAGAGAGAAACGATAGAAGTAGAAAAAGGAACAAGCCGCTAGACGGCTAGGGTTTTGTATTATTCAGAAGTATAACAATTAGTACAGTATACGCTCTTATTTATAATAAAAGAAAGCTAACGGGCTTGGGCTTTATACGGGCTTTATATTCTTAACACCCTCCCTCAAACTTACAATGCAACAGTAATAGGCATTGAGAGTTTGTCACAAAGAAAACGAAACCGCGCTGTGGACTGAGCCTTTGTGAAAATATCAGCAATCTGCAAAGCTGACGGAACATACGGAAGCGAGATGGTGCCGATCTGAAGATGATGTCGAGTGAGATGACAATCTATTTCAATGTGCTTCGTCCTCTCATGAAAAACTGAATTCTTTGCTATCTGCATGGCGCTTTTGTTATCACAATGTAGGGAAGTTGGTTTAGTAACATTAACCCTTATATCTGCAAGAAGCCATCGTAACCAAACAATCTCACATGTGGTGACAGCCATAACACGATACTCAGCTTCAGTAGACGATCTAGAGACAACATCTTGTTTCTTGCTTTTCCATGATATCAATGAATCTCCAAGAAAAATACAGAAACCGGTAGTAGATTTTCGATCATGAGGATCACTATCCCAATCAGCATCGTTGTAGGCACGCAGTTCAAGTGAAGAGGTCGAGGGAAATAAAAGGCTCTGGAACTGAGTGCCACAAAGATATCTCAATATTCGAAGAATAGCTCCCCAATGAACAGATGTAGGAGCAGTAACAAACTGACTGACCACATGAACAACATAAGCTATATCTGGCCGAGTAACTGTAAGATAGACCAAGCTCCCTACAAGAGTTCGATATAGACTTGGATCTGACAAAGGAACGCCATTAGTCGGAGAATACCGAGCATTGGTTTCAAGAGGAGTATCTACCGTTCTGTTATCAGAAAGCCGCGCTCGTTCGAATAAATCAGATATATATTTTGTCTGAGAGAGAATATAACCTTTTGGAGAGTGAGCCACCTCAATACCTAAAAAATATCGTAATAGTCCCAAGTCTTTCATTGTAAAACGCTGAGCCAAATCACGTTTTAGTGCTGCAATGCCATCAATATCATCACCTGTAATGATCATATCATCTACATATAGGGATAAAATAATTCGTCCTACACTAGTACATTTGATAAACAAGGCCGAATCGTGATTACTAGCAAGGAAACCAAGTGAAGTTATAATCATAGAGATTTTTTCAAACCAGGCACGAGGAGCTTGTTTGAGTCCATATAAGGCTTTCCTAAGTCGACAAACTTCACCTGGTTGGTGAGCAACACCTGGAGGAGGAGTCATGTAAACCTCCTCATGAAGATCACCATTCAAAAATGCATTTTTGACATCGAGTTGGAAGATTTTCCACTGGCGAACAGAAGCAACCGCAATAAGAGTACGAACAGTCGTCATTTTTGCCACTGGGGCAAATGTTTCATCATAGTCCATACCATACTTCTGTGAATACCCTTTTGCTACAAGACGAGCTTTATATCTTTCAACAGATCCATCAGATTTTGTTTTAATTTTAAAAACCCATCGAGAACCGATTATATGCTTACCGGATGAAGGCTTAATTATATCTCATGTATGAGTTTGGTAAAGAACAATGAGCTCTTCGACTATTGCATTTTGCCAACGAAGATCAGAAACAGCTTCTTTAAACGACTGAGGTTCATATAAATCATGTATTTTTGCTATAAAAGAGGCAAAAGGAGCTGAGTAAGAAGAATACGCAAAATCTGGTAGTTTGGTAGACTTACTTGTACGAGTAGATCTTCTAAGGGGTGGAGCTGGTGGTTCACTAAAAGAAGAAGCTGAATCAGGACTTGATGGAGCAGAAGTAGTATCAATTGTAGTTGATGTCTCAGGAGTTGTCACATCAATATCAATGGGTATGTCGCTATTATTTTCAAAGGGATCAATAGTCTGAAGTTTGGTACTTGTTATATCATGTGATTTCGTTGGAATCGAATAAAACGGGATATGCTCAAGAAAAGTAGCATGTCGAGAGACATAAAGTTTCTGACTAGTGGGATCAAAACAACGATAACCTTTCTGTCTAACACCATAACCCAAGAAAACACATATTGCGGATTTAGGGCCCAATTTGTTGCGTTCTACATGAGGACGAAGGACAAAACATGTACATCCAAACACTCGTAAGGAAGAATAATCTGGAAGTTGTCCATATAACTTCTGAAAAGGAGACATCCTTGCATTATGAGTAGTGGGAATTCGATTAATCACATATACAGCAGTATGAATTGCTTCTCCCCAAAAAATAGTAGGAACCTCAGCAGATAAAAGTAAAGAACGAGCAGTCTCAATAAGATGACGATGCTTTCTTTCTGCAACACCATTCTGCTGAGGGGTGTCAGTGCAAGAAGACTGATGTATGGTACCATCAGATGCAAGTAACTGAGTAAAATCATTGGATGTATATTCACCCCCCAAGTCACACCTGAAACATTTTATTACAACAGAATGTTGAGTCTTAACAAGTGCCCGAAATTCTCTATAAATTCCAAGGAAATCTGATCTCCGTTTCATAAGGTAAACCCAAGTATATCGAGTATAATCATCGATGAAAGAAACATAGTAGGATGAACCACCCTTTGTGGAGACATGAGATGGACCCCAGACATCAGAATGAATAATATCAAACAGAGCAATAGAGGAAGAAATACTTTCATTAAACGGTAACGCCGAAAATTTTGCAAGTTTACAACCACTGCAATCCGAGATATTACAAGTGTTTAGCTGACCTAAAGCACCTGTAGAGACTAAAAACTTTAAACGCGATGTGGATACATGTCCAAGACGAGAATGCCAAAGATAAAACTTAGACGATGAAGGATTCAAACGAAACGAAGACAAATCAACACCCGAGGCAGTAATATCAGTCAAATATGTTTTTTCACTATCAACACCATAGACATCCATATCTGTTACTTCGAGTTTCTCCAAAACATAAAGTTCCCTTATTTTACGACCTGTCCCAATCACTCTTTGGGTCTGTTGATTTTGTATAGCACAAACAGAGTCGGAAAATAAGACACATTAACCAGATTTACACAATTGACTAACCAAAACTAGATTCAAAGCAAGGGTTGGAACGTAGTAAACATCAGATAACGATATATGAGGGGTACAAACAGAGCCAATACCCTCTACTAACATTGGTGTAGCACTAGCAGACAAAACAGATGTGGGTGAAACATGAGACAACGAAACAAAGTTCGACATGTGAGGTGACATGTGATGAGACGCACCCGAATCCAAAATCCACAATGATGAATCAATACCTGAAGTGGAAGACGAGGACATACCCGAATGGTATGCAGATGTAACAAAGTTCTTCTTATCATCTTTTCCTATCATGTTCGCAATAAGATCCACAATCTCCACTGTACCAGTTGCACTTTCTTCACTCTTTGTTTTTTTTTTACTTAAACACTCTTGTTTTACTCAGACACACATACCTCACTCTTTTTGTGTTTCACTCAGACACACATACCTGACTCTTTTTGTGTTTCACTCAAACACACATACCTCACTTTTTTTTGTTTCACTCATACAAACATACCTCACTCTTTTTGTGTTTCACTCCGACACACATACCTCACTCTTTTTTTTGTGTTTCACTAAGACACATACCGCACTCTCACTCAAATTGTTTTACTCAAACACACATACCTCTCACTCAGATTATTTTACTCAGATACACATACCTCTCACTCAAATTGTTTTACTCAAACACACATACCTCTCAAACACACATACCTCAAACACACATACCTCTAAAACACGCATACCTCTCAAACACACAAACCTGGCTCTGATACCATGTTAAGAAATAAAGAGAGAAACGATAGAAGTAGAAAAGGGAACAAACCGCTAGACGGCTAGGGTTTTGTATTATTCAGAAGTATAACAATTAGTACAGTATACGCTCTTATTTATAATAAAAGAAAGCTAACAGGCTTGGGCTTTATATGGGCTTTATATTCTTAACAATGCACATCTTCGAAACTGTAAGAAGAGATTAGAAAATAAGAGGGGGGGGCTTCAATGACACCACCTCTTGGCTGGTCACGGGCTTGGGAAGATGACTTCAAAACCTTTGGTGGAAGAGGTGAACAACTTGAAATACCCAATGATAAAAATACTTTGGGTTAACATCAGATGAAAGTGGCAAGAAAAATGCAAGAGTTGAAATTCTAATTAAAAGTTAAGGCCGGATATGTTAGTGTGTGTCCTTACTTTCTCGTTTCTATGTACTCCTAAAGCGGCTCGCCATTTTCTTGGATATCGGTTCACTATTATCCTAGGCAACACCAACAAAGAAGAATTAGAGCTTGAATCCCTCTCAAACTCTAATAGGTCGGTGGCAATCTTATAATTGTTCGGTAATAAAAAGTAATAGGTCAAATAAACCAAGTTGGAGGGTCACAGTATATAATTGATAAAATTTTGTTCATACCAAAATCAATCATTGATAATGTTGAAATGATAATACAGGATATTAGAGTGCGCCACGTGTTGTTACTAGCTTGGCTATGACACATGTCGACCATATAAAAAAATTCAATAATATCCGTATAAAAAGAGAACTGAACACCTCGGTTGAACCACTTACGGAAGACTATCAACCTCTCTTCCTCTACAATTAGGGGGTTTCCTTAAGTTTAGAGAGCTGAATATCAATATTCTAAGAAATATGCTATTCACTATGCATGTTAGAGACTTTTATCGGGTTGTCATATTCATAAGGAATTTAATACAGAGCTTTAAGTTTGGGTTTCTCGATTGTATACATAAGGTAAGAAACCATAACCCTATCAATACTTGGTGAAAAACTTTGAGGCTTCATCATACTTTCTTAAGAAGAGCGATGAAATGATTTACTTATAGGTTTTTTTTATTTAGAAGACGTTTTTTTGTTGAAGGTTGCTAGATGCAGAAGGGGTTTGCCCTTCTTGAGCATCGATAGCTATAGATGGAGACTGCTCTTCCGGAGTATCAGTGACTCTATGAGAGGATGTAATAGTCCGGTTGTATTTGGTTGGAACGGTTTGGGGGACTTATCAAAGGTTTACTAGAGGGAGTACACCTTAGCCTTATAAAAATACGGGTCAGACTACCTGTAACCCTCATAGCCTGAGAGGGTCTATCAAACACTTTGACCATCTGTGGACTGTAATACACCTCTTCTTCTAGTTCACCGGAGAAGGCATGCAATGAACCGTCATTTCCATCACTTTTAATTTCAAGTTGGGTATTTCGTAATCCTCATTCCCTTCAAATGACATTGAAGTCTTTGACATCCATTAAGTTAGTATGGTAAATAAATTATGAGATTGTACCTGGAAATGGGAAAATGTTCGAGCATATGTTTGTTGTTGATCCAAAATATTGAAGCAAGGATCAAAGAGTAGATTGATATTTTTGGTTGTCGTTCGACGCACGATCTTGGTATACAGAAAAGGGGTTTGTGGTGGCTCAACTAAACGAAAAAATGTTCGCGATGGTCGGATCATCTTTTGAGAGAGAACTTCTCTCTCTAAATTCAGAAGGAAAGAAGATGTCTAATGCAATTATTTATAAAGGCTCCAACAGTTAGTGTGACCTTATCAGACGTATGTGGCGTTTGGCTCGACCCCGTGAAAAATATTTGAAACGTGGAAGTCGAGTAACATTTGCATTAAATGAGACGCTCTACTATATAGTTCAAACTTTACGAATTATTCAAGAACACCTTTGTTATATCCTACCCAATATTTATACATCATTATTTAAAATAATTTGGAACGGGTCATGCAGTTAACCATAAAGTCAGTACCATTAGAGTCCAAAAGAGGAGAACAATTGGTTCTTCGAATAAAAAAACAAGACAGTTCCTCATCATGATTTATCATGTTGTTCCCGACTTGTGTAGGCTTCCTCCAAACCACCAATGCTTACGAGCATAGGGGACCGGCGTACCGTATTCCTACTTTAACAAGCTCGATAGGAAAACAGAGGTTATTGATAATGGGTAATTTGGTAAATTTATGGCCTTGATTGTGAACCGGTTTAATCATTATTTATTATGAGTAACGAGTCTAAAAGAGGGTTATTTATGTACTTTGGGTCAATTGAACCACCTAGACTCAAACTGGTCATTAAAAATAGGACTTGTCATCCCACTTGGGAAGGGAAGCTTTTCATTTATTACATATTCATGTGTTGTCACTATTTTCTCTCTTTAGTTTTACTCTATCGTCCCATAAATGCTGTCCCATAAATGCTATGAGTTAGTTTCGTGTTAGTAATAGTGTTTTTACTACATCAAAGCACAAGAGTCATGTGAAGCATAACCAATTAAACCTAGACTCATTAAAAGTAATTATATTTATATGAGGTTTAATTAGAATATTATTAAAGATAGAATTCAGAATAAACAACTTAACCAAAATAAAAATAATTAGAATTATTTTTTAATAACAAAACAAACTCGAGATTATGATCCTTAAGAGTTTCGATTTAACAAAAATAAATCATTTAGATTATAGTTTGAACATTAAATTCAAATATTATAATATAAAGTCTATGTTTTAAAATCAAGTAACGGTTAATTCAGTCGAAGGAGGTCCGGAAATACCAGACATATAAACTAGCTAACAACCTCATGGATATGCTGAGATACAATCGAAAGAGGTCCAAAAATCCTAGAAATATACATATCATGAGCTCATTCACTATTGCGCCCAAGAATAACACAATTAATAATTATTTGGAAGGATAGAAGACTTAGCTACGACTGCACAAAACCTTAGGCTGACATGCAAACACCATCTTTCGCCGACTTAAGTACATTCATGCTTAATTTATATTCAGTCAAAAGATTCTCAGTCACAACAACAAAAGGATCATCAAGATTTGATTCTTTGACTATATCAACTATAAGCTCTAAGACTTGGGTTTCTTTAGTCACTGTCGCACTGGAAGAATCCTTTATTAGCTATTCATCCATACTTATGCCTTCGACTTCACAAGAAACTTAATTGCAATATATTTCTCCACTACTTGGTTGGTTTTACATCACCATCTTCATCGATCTTGGCCTTCGTGGCATTAGAATAACCTTTACCACCAGCTCTGTTACGTCTTTTACTAATTATTTTTCCCAACACACAAATAACTTGAGGATCAGCCTCAATGAATACATTGGTCCTCATAGTTTTGGGATCTTACATTTCACAAAACCTCTTCCAAGGGGATTTCTTTTACCTTCACAAATAGATTTTTTTTGTATTGGCTAAATGTGCATTATTAATCATAACCAGCTCCTCCTCTATATACACAAGCTCTTCGCCAATGAAAATAACATGGCACCGTCGCTCTTAATTTGGACTAGCAAACCTGCTGTCACAAAGATACGACGATAAGCCTTATCATTATAGTTTTCGACCAAGTTCCTCTTAGAAAAAGAAACTGTTATTTTGGTCTCAAGCAGATTTGTGGTTTTTTTTTCGTTATTTTGCCTCTCATTTGTCAGTACAGAGGTACCGGTCGAACCCTCAGCAATATGGGCCTTCACAATTACATATTCGACAGAAGAATCAACCATTTCCTTCCTAAATACAGGCTTGGGATTCGGCTCAACAATTTCACTCATGGACTTCATAACTTTTGATCCTCTAGACCTATTACCATATGTTTTATCATACTTGTTAGGTGATGCATCCTTATAGATTTTCAAACCTATCTCTTTTACTTCTCTCTTTAACTCTACTACATGTCGCTTTCAACCTCACACTTTCGGTTGTTTCTAATTTCACCAATACATACTTTACAACAACCTCCATGGCTAATGATCTCCTGACTGCAACTATTCTCCAAAGAACCATTTATTTTTTCATTCTTGGAGGTGGCCATAATTTTCGAAGTCTTTTTTGTGGGGAGGGGGGGAAGAGGGAGGAGAGGATCCTATGCATCATTATCTTCAATGTCTGTCTAGTTTTTTTAGTAGAATTCCACCAAAGAAAGATATATGGGGCCATATTCCGATGTTAAAAAATATATGGTATAAGAATGGGTCGATACAAATAACATCATTGTGTAGCTTCCATTACCATTCAAGTGTAATGCATTTCGAAAACTGATACTTTATCCGTATGCATCTTTAAAACTTTCAATAAATTCTATAACAAATCTAGTTAAACATCCAAATCATGTTCATTAAAAGTATTACAATTTAAACAAGAATAAAATTGTATGAATCATTATACAAATTTCAGGTACGAAAATGTAGTCATTTATTATTTTTTACCCTAACCTTCCTGTTTTTTGGAAATATATATGAATTAATTTTTCCAAATATCATTAATGTTTTTCAGAAATATATATGAATGAATTCTTCCAAATATCATTAAATTTTGGAAGGTCTTCAAGGATCTAAACCTTATCACTAACCGCGAAATAGATATACAGATCAGGACTTTTCCCAACAATTTAATACATATCCAAGAAGCTCATCATATTAAAGTGCATATATAACTTTTACGACAGGATGATAGTTATCATTAAAATTTACAGACGTGCAATACAAGTTGGATGTGGTAAAGTTGGATATTTTTAAAGAATCTCACTACTTCTAGGTTTAAAAGAAATTAGAGATCCATTTCAAGGATATGCATGAAGAACATAACCCCATCAGCATACACATGCAAGTAATTTCACCCTCTAATGGGAGCTGAACCTTCATGCTTACTAGAACCCCCCCCCCCCCCCCCGATATTATAACTTTTGACTCTGATCGACATGATCAATGTACTTATAACTGGTACCGGTCACATTCTGGTTCTTTGGAACAACTTAAAGAATTATGCATATATTTTATTATCGTTGGCTGACTCGCCTCAACTAGAGCTTTAAATAAACAAAGTAGTGACGCTGCATAAGAAAGAAAGACACTCATACACTACAACCGAGATAATTTCAAACGAAAGAATATGTTCCCAAACCCATAGTTTTGAAAAACGCCGCTAAACCACTGAATTATCTTAAATATAAACTAAATACTGAAATCTTGATTTATTAAATGTCTAAATTCTAATCGATTTATTTATATTGATAAAGGCTAGTTTATGTTTGATTTATGTTTAGTTGAAGTATTTTTATGTTTAATCGCATTTGAATGTCTTAAAATATTTGAAGTTAAGATTTTATAATATTTTTTATTGAGTTTTGGACTTAATTGCTCATTTTTTTTATAGTATATTATATATTATTTAATTAATAATATTGGTAAACGGAATAACTTTCGTCGCAACTCTCGTCGCATCACCGCAACTTTTTAACCCCTCGTCGTCGCGGGGCGTCGCACGTCGCTTAAAACTATACCCGAACTTTTACCTCATCTGCAGTTTTGGCCTTTCAACTTATTCTTTGCAAATCCTACACAGACTCATTCTTAACTGACTGATTGATATGAGTAAGCTAAATGACGCATTTGTACTTAGATTATGACTACCAAAATCATCCCATTCACGGTAGATCTTGAGCTTTGGGCTTATATTCATAGCCATTTTCATTCTAAACAAAAATCAAATGCAACCATTTTAAGCGATAATCAACAAATGATTTGATCAGTCAAAGAAAGCTTTCAAATTTTCATGATAACGATATGACAAATATCCTGAGACTTTAGCTTTCAAAATCGACAACGACGAAGAATAAAAAATACAAAATGGAAATAATAGTATTTATACTTTCAAGCATTGAAGTCTTAACCCTTTATATTATTTAAAACTAATAGTTAATATCTAATCACAAGGTAATGGTATAGTAAGAAGGCGATCAATCGGCATGCATGGAGTTTAGCCCACTGCTACGCTTCTACCATGTGTCATTATGTCAACATATCTCCATGATACTTTACATTAGGTGTATATAACCGTCCAATTTAAACAACAACTTCAGTTACTATTAGGTACCATTTCAGAGGAAAATCGGTTTGTCTATCTTTTATCTATACATGTATTTATATTCTGCCAGAAAATAAAATTCATGAGAATATATTCAACTATACTAGCTTTAAAATATACAACACTTTAGCCAACCATACTTTCATTCTCTCTCAAATCACTCATCCACTATTTCAACCATTATTGTTAGTTTTTTTATCTTTTAAAAGACCTAAAATGACATTATTCTATATCCAAAAGAAATCTGAAGGTTGAAGCTAATACAAGATCCTTCCAATTTGGCTTGATGTGCTAACGAACCTAGCAACATGCTACATGTTAGTTGTATTTTTTATATACGGTAAAATATAGTTTTTTTTCCTCAATGGAGGTTTTGGCCGATGAAAAGTTTTTAAAGAGACATGAATAAGGTCAATATAAACCAATCCAAAAATGTATATGATGCTTGTTCGGCTAGAATAAGTTGCGTTCAACAAAAAGTAACGCCAATGTATCTTGAGACTCTTAGAATTATGACCAAAAATAGGTTATGATACAATTCAACATCAACTGAGAACTAATAACATTCAATTTCCGGCAAAAAAATGAAGATCTAGATTTGGAAATATAAAAAATATATATACTTTCAAAAGCAAACATCCCAAAAGTTCTACAAATTGTAATCTTTTCTCGACTCTATTGTAAGGACTAGAAAACTATTAATAATGGAAATATTTATTCACTTCATACTCGACCCGCGAAGAGATAACACTTATTAAATTTTAACTTAAAAGCTAAAAAAGAAGAAACGGAAGTTAATATGTAGTAACACTCACTAACATAACCAAGAGAATCAATAAACACATTAAACATAATTTATATCTTCATTTTTCTATAACATATAATGTAATTCTATAAATACAAAAAATTACCATTTAGTAATGATCTCTTGGAATAACAAATATACTATTTGCATTGTTTTATTATCTTATTCTTTATATAACAATCCAAACATTCATATGTATATAACTAGATTTTGACAATAGTCGGGTAAAGTAAATACAAAATGCAAAACAAATTGGATATAGTAAATGTGAAATAAGAAATAAGGATTATATATGATTTTTTTGCTAAATATGAAATACGAAATAAAGGTTAATGCAAAATACAAAACAAGGGTTAAATGAAATGTGAGATGCGAAATATGGGTTATTTATAGAGTTTTTTTTTGCTAAATATAAAATATGAAAAACTGGTTAATATTAAACGTAAAATAATACTTTAATGAAATATAAGTTAAATGTAATTTTTTTGCTAACTGCGGAATGCAAAGTAAGAGTTCGTGTCAAATGTGAAATAACGGTTAAATATGATGTTTTTCACTAAATGTGAAATGCAAAACAAAGTCTAATGTAAAATGTGAAACAAAGGTTAAATGAAATGTAAAACGCGAAATACTGATTAAATGTGATTTTTTTTTGCTAAATATAAAATGTGAAATGTGAAATAAAAGTTAATGTAAGTTGTGTAACAATGGTTGAATACGATTATTACTTTTTTGCTAAATGTGAAAAGCAAAACAAGGCTAATGCAAATTGCGAAACAAGAGTTTAATGAAATAAACAACTCAAAATAATGGTTAAATCCGATTATTTTTTTGCTAAATGTGTAATACAAAATAAAAATTAATGTGAAATGTGAAACAATGGTTAATAGTTAAATGAAATGCACAACTCAAAATAATGATTAAATCTGATTATTTTTTTGTTAAATATATAATACGAAATAAAGATTAATGTGAAATGTGAATCAATGGTTAATAGTTAAATGAAATGCGAATGTAGAACACGGAATAAATATTAAATAAAAAATTAAAAAATAATGTGAAATAAAAATAACTGTTAAATTAAATGTAAAGTTCGAGGTAATGGTTAAATATGATTTTTTACTAAATATAATGTGAAATAAAAGTTCACATAAATATATTATAAAGTTAAAAAAATATAAAAAATAAAATAAAAGTTAAATGGTATACGAAGTAAAATTTATATTTATTTATTTATTCGAATGATAAAACGCGAATAAAGGATAAATGATACGACACAAGAAAAATGACATGAAAAAAGAATAACAAATATATAAAAAAAAAAATGTAGAAACAAAGTTTCTTTTTGACATGTAAAAGAATGTTCACGTTCATTGCATAGCAAACCCAGTAAGGTAAGTAACAAAAAGCAGAAGTTGTCTTTAACCGACTCAACCATCCACTTACCTTTGTCCTTTTTCCCTCCCTCTGTTTCCTTTCAGCCACACCCAAACTCTAGAACCTTCATTTTCCTTTTCTCTCTATCTTTCAAGTTTCAACTCCTACTAACAAGAGAGGAAGATAACATAACAAGAAGCTGATACTGATAGTGATATTCATCATGAGACCATTTTCTGCCATTTTCTTACTCTTTCTCTCTCTATCATCATCATCTGTTCTTACACCGACTCGTCTGGCTTCTGGACAATCACCCATCAAAACTGTCGTCGTTTTAGTCATGGAGAATCGTTCTTTCGACCACATGCTTGGTTGGATGAAAAAATCCATCAACCCATTAATCGATGGAGTCACAGGACAAGAATGCAACCCGGTTTCAAAACCCGACCCGAACAATACCACAGCCAAGACAGCAACAGCAACTCAAACAATCTGTTTCACCGACGATGCCGAGTTCGTGGATCCGGATCCGGGTCACTCTTTCGAGGCGGTTATGCAACAGGTGTTCGGGTCATCCTCAGGTTTCAGTGATACTCCTTCCATGACTGGTTTTGTGAACCAAGCTTATTCCATGTTTGGCATTGATAATGTTAATATGTCTGAAACTGTTATGAAAGGGTTTAAACCTGATTCTGTTCCTGTTTATGCTTCCCTCGTTAAAGAATTTGCTGTTTTCGATAGATGGTTTTCTTCAATCCCTGGTCCAACACAACCCAACAGACTCTTTGTCTACTCTGCCACTTCTCATGGCTCAACAAGCCATGTCAAGAAGCAATTAGCTTTCGGCTACCCACAAAAGACCATTTTCGATTCCCTTCACGAGAATGGAATCGATTTCGGTGTCTATTTCCAACAAATACCCACAACTTTCTTTTTTCGAAACATGAGGAAATTGAAATACATTTCCAAGTTCCATCAATTTGATTTGGAATTTAAAAGAGATGCGGTAAATGGGAAGTTGCCTGCTTTAACGGTGATCGAACCAGGTTATTTTGATGTCTTGGGTTTTCCTGCTAATGATGATCATCCGTCTCATGATGTTGCCAATGGCCAACAGCTGGTTAAAGATGTTTACGAAACTTTAAGAGCTAGTCCTCAGTGGAACGAGACTCTTTTAGTTATTACTTATGATGAACATGGTGGGTTTTATGATCATGTTAAAACTCCTTATGTTGATGTGCCTAACCCGGACGGAAACACCGGACCTGCTCCTTATTTCTTTAAGTTTGATAGGCTTGGTGTTCGTGTACCAACCATTATGGTTTCCCCTTGGATCAAGAAAGGAACTGGTAAAGCTCAGACTTATAACTTTTTTTATGTGTTATGTTTGGTTCAAGTGCTTTATCTTTAATATCGTTAGATTAGATTCGTTATTGGATATAGCGTAGAATGTTAATTATTACATTGCTTGTTTTGAATCTCTTGATGAAGGGATGACCGTAAGATGCTGTGGTTATGGATAAAGCCTAGATGTACATATATTCAGTAAATTCTTTCTGATTGTTTGCTTCACGAAAAGGCTTTAACCTTTAGTATATTGAGATTGATTAGATGTCTTGGGAAGCTTATACTTTGAGTTCATTATGCTTAATTCAATGTTTGGTTAAGGATCTTCTTTGTTAAAGCTTAATTCTTTTGTTTGGAAACTACTGCTTGATTCTAGTTGTTTCTCATTTATAAGAGACTGATTTGCCTCAAAAACATGAAATTTGAGTGTGTTTTTTTGTGTAGTAATAAGCAGCCCAAAAGGACCTGCCTCGAACTCGGAGTTTGAGCATTCTTCGATTCCGGCAACGATAAAGAAATTGTTCAATCTCTCCTCTAACTTCTTGACTCATAGAGATGCTTGGGCTGGCACATTTGAGGATGTGGTTAACGACTTAACTTCCCCCAGAACTGATTGTCCAGGTACATTAAAAGTCAAGGAGCCTAATGCTCCAAACTAACAGTTAAATACCGAATCTCAAACTATATTTGATGTGAACCTGTTACAGAGACTTTACCGGACGTGGTACCACTAAGGAAAACAAAAGCGAAAGAAAACAGTGCTTTATCGGAATTTCAAGGGGAAGTAGTTCAATTAGCGGCTGTTTTGAACGGTGACCATTTCTTGAGCAGCTTCCCAAACGAGATGGGAAAGAAGATGAGCGTGAAAGAAGGGCACAAGTACGTCAAGGGAGCTGTGTCGAGGTTCATCAGGGCAAGCAAAGAGGCCATCAAGTTAGGAGCCCATGAATCTGCCATTGTAGATATGAGATCATCACTCACTACTAGATTATCAAGGCACCCTTAGTCTTGGCTTGTAATCTTGCTCATGTTTTTGTATTCGTAAATCTTTTTGAATCTGTTGATAGTCTTGAAAGATATGAGAAATTATAAAT
The DNA here is from genome assembly GCA_036936605.1 of Limnanthes douglasii subsp. nivea. Lineage (NCBI taxonomy): Eukaryota > Viridiplantae > Streptophyta > Magnoliopsida > Brassicales > Limnanthaceae > Limnanthes > Limnanthes douglasii. The sequence continues at coordinate 171,248,503 of JAUPFV010000003.1, forward strand.
GATCTAACATTCCGAATTAAAATGTCTTTGTTGTATATATGTACGATGAAATAATAAAAGAAAGGGGTTACTATGTGGTGTTATAATTTTATCGGTGAACTATGGTTTATTTAGATTTAAATTATTAGTAATTTGTTGGATCGGTATGTTAAAAAAGAAAGTTGTTAAAATGACCATTGTTTTGTGTTTTAAGATAAACGTTAATCGAAGCTCCAAAGGTGACTAAAAGTTAAAATATAAACACTTAAAAGAAACTCATCAAAATTTTAATTCCGATTAGGTAAGAGTTTATTGGGCGTCCTAAACTTGTCTTAGAGTTTATGAAATTAAAGGTGAGAGAAAGTCTGATGATAAAAAATCGAAAAGGTCAGAGAAGATTCGACGAAAAACTGTCGAAACAAATGAAAGAGTAAAACTGTCGAAACAAATGAAAAACTGTCGAAACAAATGAAAGAGTAAAACTGTCGAAACAAATGAAAGAGTGTTTGTAACTTTTTTTGCATTTCTCTTACGTCGGCTAAAAATATTGCATGTTTTTTTTTATGTTTGTTATTTGTTTTACATTAGTCGTTTTTTTAATAATAAAAGGCTTTTTATGTTTTCAAAAATGTATAATATATATATATATATATAAATAAAAAAAACTTAGTGAGACAACTGATAAAAAAACCTACAATGTTTTTTATCTATGTATAATAATAGAACCCACCCGATTAAATTTTATCTTTGCATTTCTCATGTAACCAACTCAAATTAGAATAGGTTAAGTAAAAATAGTCACCGTTGTTCTATACAACGAAATTAAAAAAATTATAATATATATATATATATAAAAATAAAAGAGATAGAAGAAAGAGATAATATAAGGAAAATTATTGTGCTCCAAACTTATCTAGGGACGGTTAAATCGAGGTAACGAGTCTTCACAATTAATATTTTCTTTTATAGGCATAAAAATATTATTGTGGCTTTCAAATATAAACAACCAATTTTTCAAAAAAAAACACATTTAAACTCTGACCAAACTACGTTTAAACAATGATTTAAAACTTAAAAAATCTTAAAACTATCCTACATTATAGATTTGAGTGATTTGAATGATGATTTTTTTCAATGTGGATGATTTTGCATTAGAGGAGGAGGAGCCTTTGAGAGATCAGCTTGAAACACAAATAAATGTAAATTTCTAAAAAAAACTATGTTCAATACAAAAAAACGCACGTATCGCGCGCTAGGAGGGATAAACAACAAACCCATAGTGTGCAATCGTGCACAATTTAACCTAGTTGATTTTGGACGAATCGCGAACAGTGCATGCGCGATTTTGACAAATCGTGAACAGTAGTTGCGCGATTTTGAAAAATCGTGAACAATGGTTGCGCAATTTTGGTCAATTCTGTGCGCAACGCGATTTGGTTAGTTAATAAGGTAGTGCTAGTTCGCGATTTTGCACACATTAGTTGTAATGTACGTGCGATTTTGGTCAGTAATGTGCAATATTTTCTGCAATTTAAGCTGATTTCGATATAATTAATTAGAATTAAGTAGACTTTTATATAATGTCATAGGTTTTGTAGGAACCAGAGCAGCAGCTATATTTGATGACCGATTACACGAAAAAAAAATCTACGGAAAGTTATTATACGAAATCTGATTTGGTCTCATGGGTTGAATCTGAAAGCTCAAAGTTAGGATTCATTTTGGTTTTGAATAAAGACGATCAAGGTAGCAAAAATGGGAAAACTCTAAGATGTATTTCAGGTGCGAGAGCTAATGTGTTTATAAACCTAGCCCCAAATCGAGGTATGTTAGGAAACGCCGAGAATGTTCATCGAAAAAATTCGGTTGGTCGTTCATGTTAAGGAGAAAACCGATCTTAGAACTACCCGGTTATTAGAAATTGATAGTGATAAAAGAGAAACACGACCACCATCTGTATTTACACTTTGATGGTTTTTTACGAGCCGTTAGACTAAAAGTGGAAGAAGAGGCGTTTGTTCGTAATCAAACGGCAGTCGATTCTCGACCAAGAGAGATATACCGTGGTTTGATACTTAGAGACCCTTGAAAATGTATCTAGTATGCGTATGATCTACAACATGCATCAAAAATAAAATTTGGTTGATAAAGCGGACAAGACCTAAATGCAATACTTATTTGGTAAGTTAAAACAACACGAGTACTTTGGTTGGGAGTGAACTAACGAAGCAACGGACGAGATCTTCGAGTTGTTTTTCGCGCATCCTACAAACATCAATTTTTTGTGCGCTTTTCCTCGAGTTCTTATAACGGATGGCACGTATAATAATACAAGGCATAAGATGCCTTTGCTAGATATAGTTGGCCAAACTTTGACGAAGAAGGCCTTTTGTATTATTATTTTTAGCTTCGAGAAGCAAGCAATATACACGTAGGCATTGAGCGTTCTAAGGAGCGTGATGACGAATAATATGTGCGCATTGTCTAATATTATCATCGCCGATAGAAAGTTGGCTTTAATGAACGCTATCGATGATATATTTCCGGATGCCACTCATATGCTATGCACTTGGCATATAAACAGGAACATTTGCTCGTACACTGAGAAAGTTTTGCCCCAAGCTGATATGGCCTATGAGTTTCTAGAATATTATGAATCAGTTGCCTATTTGGCGATGATCGAATATTATACCAAAAACCTTACCGAGTTACACCGCGTCTACGTCTTTTATCCAATAGTTTTCGATTATGTCTTGAAATAATAGATAGACACTTATGGACATAAATTTCTTAATATCCACACAAACAATTATAAACATTTGGGCAACCGAACTAGCAAACAATGAGTTATATTATCATTTTTATACTTTAATTTTTAATATTAAGTGTTAGACTTCAAATTAATTTAATCTTATGTTATAGGGCAAAGAGTGCTCACTCGAGCCTAAAACGGAAAACCGACACAAGTCTATGCATATTTCAACAGTTTTAGGATTGTGTTCATTTGTTGCTTCACGTTCAACACTCCACAATATTCGAATCATTCGAATAAAATGAGTTTCATCCTAGACACACATCTAGGGGGCATATCTATAAGAAATTAAAAGTAAACTTTCATGTACGTCCATAGAATTAATATAGAAAAATCTAAAATCGACTGATGAAATATGGTTCACTCCCGTACGGTGTGGTTGTGTTATTAGGAATATGCATAATGTATCGTGTGCATGTGAGTTAGCTATGATTGATAAATAAAGTAGGCAGATTTATTAACGTTAGATTTTGGTGTCAAGGTATAACATATAAGGGTCTCATTGTAGTGTATCATAATGCTAGGAATACATAGTAACTGTAAATGACATCGCACACGTAAAATAATACAACACATTAGTAACATATAAAATATGTAAATAAAATTAGCTAAATAACATAGAGAAAATATATAGTGCTATAAAAAGAAAAACCAAAATTTGACAATAAACATGATGAAATAACATAGTCGTGATACATGCCGAAAATACAATCAACTAGTCATGGAATTCAGAACGGTCCCTCAATCACGCTCTCGGTACTAGTGTACCACCACCGAGCACTCCTCCAATGACTGATGAAGCTCGTCCAAACTTATCGCGAGCAACATCAAATGTACATCGATAAAACGATCCGAAAAATCATATAACCTAACCTGGTAACTCGTCGATGTTGGGTTCTCCCCAACATATGTGTTCGATGACTCACACTCAAGATTATTCCAAATGTACCATAGGTGATCCTGGACCCATAAAGTGTATAAAAAGGTCGTACTAGAATTTCCTATAGTATAACTATCACCATGAATCTTGGGATCAACAACATGCGACTGCCATGCAGCCCATATAGTCTCATCCCACAAATAGTGCGTGTTAACACGCCTACCTCTGCCTCGCGACAAAACAGGTCACAGTGAAGGAGATATATCCTGAATATGTCCCAACTGTCGAGCAACACGCACCGAATAATATGTCCTAACTATATCTTATACTGTCGGCGTGTGGTCTACCCAAGCTACATCTCATAAAGGGAAAGCATCGCGTATATAATCATATGGTATGAAGCAGACCTACAATATAAAGGTTATACTAAGTAAAAATAAAACAAGTATTGTTCAACAAAGAAAAACATAAACGTTGAAACTTACATTTTTCTCCCTCAATGAAGATAAAGTATGTCGCATATTGATTCGAGTCTCCTAATCTGAGCGGAAAGAAAGAGGTATGTATCTACATATAGTCTGCATATAAATAGCGTATCCACTATTGATTGTAGTCATAAACGCAGGAAATTGATCATAAATCCACATCTCTAACAAAACAACAAAACTAGAAAATTCTGAGGTCGCATGCAAGGACGATCGGCCAAGCTGGTAATACAATTGAGCCAATACATATTGGCCCCAGTTATACCTAATCGATGACCTATAGTTCTCAAAGAACTGTAAGTAGTCGAGCAATATATTGTTCCTTGTCTTGTTCGTCATAACAGAACAACCAAACATATGGAGCAAATAACCCATCGTCACTTTCAGGAATATCTCATCAGAAATAGAATCATCAAACAACTCATGAACAATGTATACCTCACAAAAAAAACTGTGGTCGTACATGTCTACTACTACCCGCTTTGTTACGACTAAGATCCGCCGTAAGAATATCAGTGGGTATACCTAGTCAACTATAATACCAAGAAATATGCTGACCACCACTAGGAAATGTCTGTAGGTCAAAACCTAACCTGTAACCGGAAGATCGGTGATGGTGTGGATGTCATCTAAGGTCACCGTCATCGCACCGAATGCAAAATTGAAGTTGTTGGTCTTTATATGCCACCTCTATTAAACGCCTATACGATGTGCATATTGGTATCCCAACGCGTATAATAGTCGATGAGGGGAGAAAAATAAGACTTATAACCTGGTCCGTGATCTTACTCTGACGTGTAATATCCCAAGAGCGATGGGTAGCATACATCGCGTAGCAGTGCAACGATGGACAAACCTACATAATATTAAATTAAATAAACAATTAAGTAGATATAATTTACTACACGATAAACTAATCTTAAGTTACCTCGTTGTTGAAGATGCTATATGCCTCATGTTGCTTGTAGTCATTCATTGCCGAATACATCCCGGTACATGGGGATTCGCTCTCCGGAATAGTTGATCTGGAGTCCCATGTCGTTGTGGAAGTACAGGAAAATGAAGGAGGGCGCCTTGTTGAACCCTACCACACCATGAACTAGGTTCACGATGATCAATGTCTGATCTGGAAGGCGTAGGATCTCTCCGACGAGGAGGCATGCTGAAAATACAAAAAATATATTACTATATACCAAATCATATCTAAAAAAACTCCACAACGCTCCAATATGTATTTTCATGAAAGACATAAGCGATGGTAAAGAATAATCAAGTTAATTAGAGGTTATACAAGCGCAATTTCATCATACAGTAAAAATTGCGAAAATTGTGTGCCCAAATTACGCTAAATCGTACACATAGTGTTTGCGATTTCAAACAAAAAATTATACAAAATCGCGAACTCTGGGTGCTTAGAATAACTGGATTTGCAAACCCAGAACGTGTGAATCCGGCTATTATGGGCACCAAGAATTTGCGAATTTGCATGAACTAACAACTCTACCCATGGATCCCAAAACCTGCAAAACTCACCCAAATCCAGCAACTAGCATACCAAAACGTAGATAACAACCTAACTAAACATATACATCTAACCAAAGTTCGAAACAACAACTAAAATCATAGGAAAAATGGATTTTTCTAACTGAAACTAAAACTCTAAAAATCACTAAAATATCAATGTAAATTCAAAACAAATTACACCATGATATAGACAAACATACCCTAACGTATTTGCAAACTTGGATTTCAGAAATCTAAGGTTTTTGGAATTCGAATATTGAGAGGTTTTATGGTTTGGAAAAGAGAAAAAAGGAAAATCTATAAATATAAGGTATTTATATTAATTGCATTTTTGTAAATATTTAGGTCTCATTATAAAGAAAATAAGTCTCATTAAGCGGGTCTCGTTTTAAGAAAAACAGATATTAATTTAGCCTATCCTAACTTATATAACTACACAATGCATGTTTAACTCCCCCAATGGGGTAGCCGAGTTGGTTGAGTAAGGCATGCTCGTGACCAAAGGTCATGAGTTCGAGTCCTTTTACATACGTTATCTTGGCTGAGCCTGTCACCTTGTGTGGTTGACGTTATTGCGTCAGACTGAGGGTTTACCCTATGCGCATTCGTTGAGTAGCGATTGTGGGTTCCCTCCGAGAAAAAAAAACAATGTATGTTTGATGGCTAAAAAACATGGAAGATCCTCCATGTTTGCCATTTGTTCACGTTAGTTCTCATCTTTTACTTCTGTGATAAATGGGTCACTTTAGTTTTAAAAACGTAATAAATAAATCTTTTTTTACTTCAGTACTGACGTTGATGGTAAATAATTAAAAAAATTAATATTTACTATTTAGCTAATAACCTTACCCACCTAATATCCGAATAATCCACTTTATTTTAATAGAAATTAATAAATCAATTTTGGTAAGTTACCATCTTCATAATTGAGCTTATACTAACATTAGGATTATTTTTCATATATATAGCGTCAAATATTTTACCAGTTAACCGATGTGGGATTGCGATAGTGAGATAATATTTTACCAGTTAACCGATGTGGGATTGCGACAGTGAGATAATAGTAGAATCTGTACTTTCTTTAGTGGTTCTTTATTCTTTTTACTAGGTAAGTTATTACCTTTAGGTTTAAGAATAGACGTATAAAAAACGAGCAACGTACTAATTAAAAACACTCAAAGTAAATCTATTACTTTTTTTGAATTTTAGTTAGTAAAACTCTCTACCTTAGTAAAACTCTCTACCTAATAAACATCATGTATATAGAGTTTACTCATATTATAAAAACATAAATCCATAATACTTTTGAAAAACCAGTGTTGTCTTTTACATCCTTGTGGCTAGTATTTCCTGTTAAAAAATGCAAATGAAAGATTATAAATTATAAACTAGAGCTTAATCATCCGAGATGAGAAAATATCAAAAAATACAACCGTACTTGTACATCTTGAGCCAATGGCTTGCAATATCCAAAGCAATTGATGTCAAAGAAATTTTGCATGCGTGTTTAGTATTAATGTCTTGATAAAATAATTTTAATCTTCAAGCTAAAAGATATTAATATACTATTAGACTCGATACCGCAACCTAAAAGGACAGATTTGGATGGGCTAGATCTTTTTGAAAGGATAAATGTCGCATGATTCCAAATCTGGTAGTAAGTATGTTAATCCCGCTTAAATGGTAAAGTTGTTTGAAGCTATGTATACGAAGACATTCCTAATATTAGTATAAGCTCAATTATGGATATGGTAACTTACATAAATTGATTTATTAATTTTTTTTTAAATTAAAATAGGATGGATGAGTAGGTAAGTCCTATCATATTATTGATTGGATTGAGTTATTAGGTGGGTTGGATCGGGTTATTGGGCCGGATCGGGTTATTAGTTAAATAATAAATAATTATTATTTAATTATTTAATTATTTATCGTCCACGTCAGCGTCCTACGTGGATACTGATTTGGAAAGTAAAAAAAAAATGGAATTGAAATATGAATCGAAATAAAAAATATTTGTTTATTGTATTTTTAAGCTATGGAGATCCGTTTACTACAAGGTAAAGGATATGGACTAAGACAAATGACAAACATAAAACACATACCATATTTTTTAGCCCATATTTGACACTTAGATTTTAAAGATTGTATATACAAATTTTGAGTATTTATTAATGTTAAAAGTAAGATAGAGAAAACAAACCCAAGCCAAAAATTGAGGAAAAAAACAGAAAAAACAAAAAAAAGTCGCTTTACTTCAATTTATTATCAGTTAATATAATATAAATATTTCGGATATTACAAGATATAAGATATAGATTAAGAATAAGTAATTGTTATACTGATAATATTAGTGTGTGTGACGATTAGGAGTCAATTTGTTTAAACCTATATAATAAAATACACTTCTATTTAGTTAAGTAGCGTTATGATTAGAAAATAAAATAAAATATCAAATGTTACGTTTAAATAAAAATAAAATTTAATAGTTAAATAAATTTATTTACAAAATTTAAATTTATGAAATTAAATATTAAATATTAAATAATATAAAATATTTCAATAAATATATAATATAAATATTTCAATATGGGTTTATTTGTGAAGTTAAAAATTATAAAAAAAAATGAGTAAATTTTTGACTCAAAGACTGGGACACTGGCATTTTTAAGAGTGGTTATACATTTTTGATGGGTTTGATTTTTTTATGGAATAAATAATAGAATATTGATAATGCTATTATATATTTTATGTTTGTTTAATTCTTTTCAAAATGATATTGAGTTACAAATGGTTATATGCTACTGTTAAACTGGAATATAAATGTGTGAAATGTAGTGACCAATTTACATGTGCATCTCATTTGCACAAACATTCATAGGTGTTGGTTATTTGTGTACGATGTGATTGGTCTTTTAAGGACGATATGAGGTCATGTGTGGACGGTGTTGGTCCATTATGGATGATGTGGGTGGTCATGTACGAACGATATAAGGTCATGTGTGGATGATATGAGATCTTGTGTGAACGATGGATTAATGATCAAATTCATCCATCATTGCATATATTATAAGTTTTTTGAGATTTTTATGAATTTAATTATCTTATCTATATTATATATATATATATATCATGATCAGTGGTGTTCATCCCCGCACAATTTTATCTGCACATAACAGATAAAGTTATGGTTACGACATATCTGGTCATGTGATGAACCTTAGAAGATAGTTTGTGTTGTTTTATTAGTCGTTTGTCAAGTAAGTACGCATGTTGGTCAATGCAAATTTGGATTCTTACATAGTCTTTTGTTGTGTTTGGTTTTTGTTTATGTTTAACACATTTTAACGTTGAACGTCGAGACTTTTGGGTTGCCGATGTGTATGTATATAATCTAAGGGTTCATCTTCTTATTTTTTTTGTATATATGAGGAGTCTATTTTGTTTACAGTGTTGTGTTAGCACCTCGTAAGGTTAGGGCGCGACAAAGTGCATCAGCAACTGATATGGAAATAGAGTTTTAAGGATTAAATTGTAAATAATGTAAATTTAGGGATTTAATTGTAATTAATGTAAGTTTTGTCCTTAATTCGTGACTGGTGTAAGTTTTAGATGATATTTGTAACTTTTTATAATTTATAAGGACTAAACGAAAATTAGTCCACTTTTGTAACAGATTCAGTTTGAGACTAAGTCTTGGCTCCTCTATATAAAGGACCAGACTACTCTAATGAAGGGGTTCAACACTTTTACTTTGAGATTTATTGGTGCTTGTATTTTCTCTCTCTAAAAAACTTTGTAACATTTTATCTATCTAGAATTCTTCCTTAGCAATTTACTAAAGCAAAATCAAACCTCATCAAATTGGCGACTTCACTAGGGACTAGAATAAGAAAAATCAGTGGCTTATTCTGTTCGAAAGTGATACTATCTAGTGTTATTTCTTGATTAAAATTCTTACGATGAATCTCGATAATAATCTTATGCTTCAATCAGCAATAGAAACTGGGAGAGATTATTTGCAAAAGAATGGAACTGATGGGAATAGAACTGATGCATCGTCTCCGGTCCAAGTTCGATATGATGTTGAGACAAAAATTAATCATCTCCTAGATAAAATTAATGCTTTGAATGAAAAATATGAACGGAAAGGACAAGAGATACTTTCTGCAAGAATCGGATCTGAAGTTAGGCAAGAAATGGAAAAGACCGATGTGGAAGGTCATTCAGATCGATCTTTTGATGATCGACATGTTAAGTCTGAGCACAAAAAAGCACGTTTTGTGTCTCCAAAAGAGCGATATTCGTCTCGAAAGGAGAAAAAAGACAAACATAAATTAATAACTTCCAATGACGAGGAGGTTGAAAGTTCAGCTTCAGGATTTAAAAGGCATAGATGTTCTTCAAAAGGGGAATCAGAAAGAGATTATTCGAGGAGGTATAAAAAGGAGAGTAAGTCTAAGAATGCTCCTCGATCAACTTGGCATGAAGGGAATCTTTCAAATCAGTATGTTGAAACTGATAAGAATCTATATGTCACAATGGGAACCGATGATCAATTCATTCAAGGCGTTGATTGGAGAAATTCTCCATTAACAGATGATATTCGTTCCATGACTCTTCCGAAGCATTTTGACATTTCGAAGGTTGAAAAGTTCGATAAAATGCAAGATCCCGATGACCACATCGAACAATTCAAAAATTATATGATGAACTTCGAGGATGACGACCGGCTTATGTGTCATGTATTTTCTCAAACTTTTAAGGGAACAACTCTCAAGTGGTACAACAAGATTCTAAGGGGCTCCATATCAAATTTCGGAGATTTTTATACTGCTTTTCGAAGGCAGTTTATGGGAAGCAAAGAGATGAGAGCCAATGGTGATACGATTATTCAGCATAAGCAGGCACCGGGAAAAAAATTGAAAGATTATACCAAGAGAGTTGTGTTGACCAAGGCTAGTTTGGATAGCTGTGAGGAAAATGTGGTGATGACTGCTTTTCGCTAGAGATTATTGCCAGGGGATCTGGCTAATGAGACGACAAAGAGAAGGGTCTTGACTTTTGGAGTGTTGATGGCTCAAGTTGAGGATCAAATCAAAGTGGAGGAGTCGAGTGGAGTCCAAGGTGGACCTGCTAACACTCCAAAACAATTGGGACACGTCGCCAATAATCAGAGGCAGCCCTCGAATGGTAATAACAATGGTAATGGCAATAATTAGCAGTCAAGGCAGAAGAACAGTAATTTGCCTCCTTAGAGTGGTGGTTATTCGAAACACGCTCGATCTAACAATTACAACAGGCCTAGGCCAAATACATGGGTCAGGCCAGAGTACTATGCTGATTTGACAGAGAGTGTTTCTGTCATAGGGGATAAAACTAAGAATTATGTAAACTTTAGGAAGCCCGCTCCTATCAGCAAACCAAGAGAGGAGAGGAATAATAAATTTTGTAGGTACCATGATGATATCAGGAATGATACGAATGATTGTATTTCTCTGAAGAAAGAAATCCAATATTTGATTGAGAATGGAAATCTCTTGACTTATGTGAAGTCACATGGGAGTGCGTCGAAGAATAATGGCGCATCAACTTCGAAGGCTGCACCGCCAGCTGAGAACTTGATGATTATGGAATCACAGATTGAATCATTTGATGCTTCTGCTGAATATGTTGAAAATGATCTGAACAGGTTGCTTCTGATGGCAGTCAAAGAGCCTGTGGAAAAGGGACGTGTTCGGGAATTATGCAAGTTTTTTGAATCGTTGGCTATTTTTGGGGGCGATTCAATTACTGAAAATTCAGACAGTTCGAGGAAAAGGCATGTTGTCAACTTGACAACTCAAATTGAAGGGAGGATGGCAACACATTTGTATAGAAAGACAAATATTCCCTTCATTTTATTTGATGAATATGATTTGAGAGGGACTGCAGGACCACATGAGGATGATGTGGTGATTGGAGCTGAGGTGGCTGGTGTCGAAATTCGACGTGTGTTGATTGACACTGGTAGTTCTGCTAATGTCCTTTTTAAGTCCACTTATGATAGGATGACAAAATCCACCTCGGATTACTCAATAGGATCGTAAAATTATCAGATTTACGGGTGTAACAGCTCGTGTTGTTGGAGAATTCGAAGGTGAAGTTAGTTTGGGAAAAGGACCATTCAAGAAAAAGGTCCAAGTACTCTTTGTGGTGGTGGACTGTCCCACAAGTTATAATGCTACTTTTGGAAGATCATGGCTTTCAAGAATATATGGGGTGGTTTCAACAGTTCATCAATGCTTTAAGTACGTGGCTAGAGACAGAGTTGGAGTGGTTTGAGGCGATCAAAAGGTTTCCAGAGAATGCTATGCCACTGCACTTCGGATCCGAGGATCCAGCAGTTGGGATTTGATGCAAGAATAGCAGTTAGAGAGGGTACCTTCGGATTTGGAAGAAAGGGTTGACGATCCGAGGGAAACCCTGGGTATTTAACGGTGAGTGAAGAGATAGAGGAGTTTAATTTTTCGGAAGGAAAAGTGCTTCAAATTGGAACTTTATTGACCCATTTTCTACGTCAGCAGCTGCTTGCTTTTTTATCTTATAATTTTGATGTCTTCGCTTGGAAGACCGAAGATGTAACAGGAGTACCTATTAAGGTAATTTGACACGGCTTGGCCATAAATATGAAGATCAAGCCGGTAATTCAAAAAATGAGAGTGTTTTCCTCGAATAAAGTAGAAGCAATTGTTGCAGAAGTGGATCGGTTGTCTAAGGTCAGACATATAAGAGAATGACAATATCCTTTGTGGACGGCGAATCCGGTGGTGGTTTAAAAGAAGAATGGGAAATGGAGGATGTGTCTAAATTTTACAGATTTGAATAGAGCTTGCCTCGAAGATCCATTTCTTGTTCCTCGAATAGATCAGTTGATTGATTCCACTTTAGGCAACAAAATTTTGACCTTTATGGATGCTTTCGCAGGGTATAATCAAATCAAAATGGATCGAAAAGATCAAGAGTGCACGATTTTTATAACTGATAGGGGCCTGCAATGTTATAGAGTGATGCCCTTCAGATTAAAGAATGTTAGAGCCACTTATCAGAGCTTAATGAATAAAGCTTTTGCTATGCAGATCGGAAAAAATATGGAAGTATATATAGAAGATATGGTAGTGAAAATTTCAAGGGACGAAGTGCATCTTGATGATCTAGAGGAAGTTTTTTTTGAATCTAAGAGCGATGCGGTTGAAATTAAATCCAGAAAAGTGTACCTTCGGAGTTCGGTCGGGGAAGTTTTTGGTTTTTATTATCACTGAAAAAAGAATAGAAGCCAACCCAGAAAAGTTAAAATCTTTGATAACAATGAATTCACCTCGATCTATCAAAGAAGTGCAAATTTTGACAGGATGGTTAGCAACACTTAATCGATTTATTTCAAGATTTTCTGACAAATGATTTCCTATCTTTCAAGTGTTACGAGTACCCAACAGGTTTGAATGGACGTCGGAATGTGAAGCAGCGTTCATGAACATAAAAAATATGTTGTCATCATCAGAAATTTTAACAAAGCCTCGAAATGAGGAGAAATTATTTTTGTGCATCGTGGTATCGGATTTTGCAATCAGTGCAGTGTTAATTAGTGAAGATTCAGAAATTTTGAAGCCGGTGTATTACGTTAGTAAAAGTCTGGTGGCAGCAGAAAAGAGATATATGAAATTGGAGAAGCTGGCTTTAACATTGGTGATTGCTGCTAGGAAAATGCGTCCTTACTTTCAAGCTCATACTATAGAAGTCTGAACTTCATTCCCCTTAAAAAGGTATTACATGAAAATCGTTCAATTGTTACTCAATCTAGCCAATGTGAAATTATAGAAGAATTTTTTGTCACTTATGAAAGCCGAAACGATTGGCGGTCGGATATTCTTAATTTTTTGAGCCAAGGATTACTACCAGATGATTCTCAATTGGCTAAAAAGTTAAGGTTGTCATCAAATTTATTGTGAATAATATTTGTTGTCGTTTTGGGGTTCCTCGGAGAATCCCAACAGATAATGGCCCTCTATTAATAATAAGGAAATGGCTGCATTCTGTACTTTTAAAGGAATTCAACAATGTTTTTTGACGCCATTTCATCCTCAATTTAACGGACAAGTGGAAGTGACAAATAGAACAATTTTAGATTGTTTGAAGAAGAATCTATCAGGGGCAGCAGGGAGATGGCCAAATTACTTGCAAGAGGTGTTTTGGGCTTATCAAACAACTCCAAGAGAGGCTACAAAAGAGACTCATTTTGCTTTAGCATATAGTATGGATGCGATTAGCCCTGTTGAATCTACGATGTCATCTTTTAGAATATCTCAATATTCAGAAAGGTTCAATGACAAAATTCAAAGAGTAAATTTGGATTTGATTGAGGAAAAAAGGGTTCGAGCTCATTTGAACGCAATCCATTATCAAACTCTTATGAGAAGTAGATATGATTCGAAGCTGAAAAGAAGAGAATTTAAAGAAGGTGATAAAGTGTTGCGAAATTTTTCCTACACATAAAGGAGAAGAGCCTCGGAAAAATGGCTCCAAATTGGGAAGGGCCTCATAAAGTTGTTGAAAGAATTAAGTCGGGGTCTCATCGTCTTTGTGATTTCGAGGGGAGGATGCTACAACATCCATGGAATATTCAGCACTTCAAGCTTTATAAGGACTAGACATGTTTTTGTACTTTGGAATTTTTGTTTTGAATGGCACACTCTTTCCTATCCTGTTGGTCCAGGAAGGTTTTAACAAGGCATCATGCACATGTACATATTCAACTTTATCAATAAAGTTTGTTTTTTACCAATGGTTGTTTATATTTATTTGGATACTATCTTAATAAATCATCAAAGATTGATCACCTTTGAGATTAGTTAAGAGTAGAATATTTCGAAGTGTTTATGACACTTTTCGAAAAGATAACCATGTTTTATAGCCACACTACATTTGATATTTCAAAGTGAATGCTTGAAAACGCAATGAGAATTTTGATGAGCTAATCAAGTGTAATAACACATTCACGTCTTTTCGAAGAGATACAATATTTTTCGAAGAGTTATAATACCCATCAATTTTTATTAAGGTATTTGAGGTGGTAAGTTTATATTATTAAGATTTCGTAATCATTTTTTTAAATAACTATTTAGCATCGAATAATATGCAAGAGAACGGTAACATACAAAAACTCTTTGTCATTTAGATCAAGTTGTTAAAGTACAAAAAAGATATTTTAATTAGACAAAAGGAAAACAAAAAGGGACTCAAAATAAAGTTAATCGGAAGATTCTTACTTTTCGGATGACTCGTCTTCTGAAGATGATGAACTGGAAACAGGGTTAAAAGCTTCGCTTGGGCGTTTTTCTTTGGGAATATCGTTCCAAAAGTTTGTAAGATTGATTTTTGGATAAGCAGCATGGAGTTCTCGAAGAAGAAGGATGGTTTCATCTTCTTTTCCGATGTGAATAGTTGTTTGCATATCCTTTGAAAGCTCAAATTCGGCACGAGCTACAGTCAGCAACTTTTTCTGCTTCAAAATTCATCTTCAGTTTCTCCATTTCATCGGTCAACTCCTTGTTTTTTGTTTCACAAAGAGTGAGATAATTTTAAAGCATAGTGGAGTTGGATTTTTCAATATTCAATTCAGCAACATGCTTGGTTTTGAGTTTCTTTATTTTTTCTTCATGAAATTTTGTCAGGAGCTCTGTATCAACCATATGCTTGATTCGAAGATGATCCTTTATGCAGAGAGCGCCTTTTTTATCAGTTACATTGTTGTGCAAAGTCTCTCTAAACTTCTTTTCAGCTTTATAAGATTTCTTATAGTAAACCATATATTTGGCTAACTGTTTGAGATGGTCTTGAGAAGCTTCGATTTGAGAGACAAGAGTTTTTGCAGCAGCATCAAGACCGGAAAATGGTTAAAGAGCTATGACAATTGCAGGATTTGGAGGAGGGCTACGAAATTCCGATGTACTAGGCTTGTGAACCATATCCAGAGATGTGACAGGTTCGAAAGACCGAGTAACTTCTGGAAGAAATTTTTCTGGTGTAGGCCTCGCAAAATCAAGCATGTGATTTTGGATGACTTGAAGAACGTGATCCTCTTCGCCAGCAAGTGCCTCTGTGTTCTCAAAATTGATGAACATATTTGGGTTGAAGCTTGTAGAAGCATGATAAATGGTGGGGGAATTGTCATCAATGAGAATCACAGGGTTATCTTTATTAGAATGTTCTTCAGTAGAAGGGTTTGGGGGTGTTGTTGGTTTCGAGCAGCAGCATCTTCGTCTTCATCAACCAAAGTGTACGAGTGGTTTTCTTCTGTTTTTGTTCTTTCCGAGGGAGTCAGAAGATATTTTTTTTTCTTTGATGATGGTTCTTGAACCTTTCCCGCTTCAATGGGTGAAAGAGGTTGTTCTGTACCTTTGCATTTTTTATTCTTTGGTTTCGAGGACGTGGAAGGGTTAGCACCAGATGTGTTAACTTCCTTTTTACCTTTCTTTTCTTTGATGATTTTGTCTTTCTTCTTTTTTTGCAAATGGTTATCCGATCTGTTACGAATAGGAAGAAAGACTTTGCAGTCAGGCTGGGGTATTCGTTGGCATGCAAGTTTTGGATCTGGATCAAAAAAAAATCTTGAGGAGGCAGCCCACCTTCTTTGATCGGAAACATGTGGCTATGAAGGAAATTGATGGGCTGAAAGGCAGTATGAAATGCATTATTCCATCCCTTTTCAGCCCAGGCGGCGAGTTTTTAGAAAATATCTTTAACAACTTTTTGACGTGTTGAATAGCGCTTCGAAATTTCTAATATAAGTTAACAAAATAAAATGTTAAAAAAATAAAAATAAATAAAAAAATTGTATTAAAACGTAAAAAATTCGAAGAACTTACGATTCCTCTCTAAACAAGAGTTAATTTCGAAGGGTTAGCTTCGGAAATTGCCTTGCCATTTTCCCAAGCCCCAGATATGAAAACAAATTTTTGTTTCCAAAATTTATCAGCCTCCAAAAGATCGTCGATGATCTTGAGGTCATCCATCAATGTGAGGTAATAGAATGAAAGCTTCAGACCTTTTGAAAGTTGAGTTAGTGAGATGAAGTCCTTAATGCTGATGGGAATTTTGGATAGACGGGATGCCATGCACTGACATGAGGGTGAACCATTGATTTGGTGTCACCTGAGTAGGGAATAAACTGAGGACTTCGAAGTACTCCACGATCATCGGATCTAGTGGAAATCGAAGACCCCAGTTGATGAGTTTTGGGTATACCACTAGTTCATCATTTTTGCAGTTAAGGGAAGTTTCTCCTTCTTTTGGTAGACGAAGGGTTATGTCTTCTCCCATTCTCCATTGCTTCTTAAGGGCCGAGGCTTGATTTTATTTTTAGTATATATAACGAACTTCCTTCAAGGCGATAATATACTTGCTTTTGAGGTTCCTCAGGTTCCTCCCAATTTTTTCTCTTTCTTCTTCGGAGATAGAGCAAATGTCAGCCTCTTCTTGAGAGTCAGCCTCAAGATAAGTTTTTGTAGCCTCCGAGTCAGCTTCGTTGGCTTTTGAAGCTTCTTCTCGAGGGTTTTGAGAAGTTGGGATAATTGTTTCTGTAATAGGGTTAGCAGTCTGAGGCGCCTCCTCCATCACTTCTCTTTGAGGAGAATCGTTAGTAGTTGGATTTGGAGGAGAGGGAGTTCGGATGATTGCTGATTCATCTCCCATGGCGATGAAATTTTTTTCTTGGTTTGGTTAATGAAGAGTTTTCCGAAAAAGGGTTATTTGTTTTCGATTTCAGAGGAGAAATTCTGATTTGAGATGAGGAGGCTCGAGGTGTTTTAGGACCTGAGATTTTAGAGGAGGTTTCCTCTTTGGTTCTGGGAGAAGGTGAAAGATTTTGGACTTTGGTAGGATCAAAGTTACAGTAATAGAATGTCTTAGTCGTAGTTTCGATTGGACCACCTTGAATTAATCTTGCTCCTCGGTATTCTTCCGCTCTTTGCGTAATACAAAAATAATCATAAGATCTGAACACTAGGTTACTATCAGAGGATTTTGGTTTTATGGGAAGAATAGCCTTCTACTTTTTGGTTCTTGGTTTCTTTCTCATAAACCAAGTAAGGGTTGATCGGAGAGGATGAAGGTTGATCAGGAAATTTGAATTTTGCGGTGAGAATCCTGAGAGTAGGGGAGGAGCAGATGTAGGTAGCCAAAAACTCTAACTTCTCTCTAAAGCGGTTTTTCTGTGAGGAGAGTTGGAATGAGAGACATGTTGTATTTATACTAAAGAAAGTGAATACGTGTGAAGATGGAAAAACCCGTATGATGATAGGTTGGAATATGAATCGTTGAGTGGATTAGATGTTCGACATCTGTCAGGCTAAATTACTAGGGTCATGATTTGTGTGGTTTATTTTAAACTGAGGGTAATTTTGTCAAGTGTTTTGGAGAGTTTTAAGGGTATTAAATGTTTGGGTGTTTTGTACTGAGAGATTTAAGCTGTCTGGTTGTATTAAATGTTCATTACCCTCATTAATGAGAGTAACTGGGTATTTATACCCTTAATTATGGATCCATAGGCTTTCAGGTCAAGTTATGAAACCGGTTCAAGTTTAAGGACCCATTTACTTAATAAGTTGATTAGCACTTAGCTTAATCAAAAGATGTTTAGTGTTTTAATACTTTTGTACTGTCCGGATAGTTCGGTGGGCACTTATTGTCCGAATTACCCCTGTCCGGTTTTCTCAGTGAGTAGTGGTGAACCTGTCCTGACTCATCAGTAGCCCCTTTTGTAGGTTTTGTCAAAAATATTTGGCAGGACTAAAAAAATCATTTAGTCAGTAGCAATATTTTCCGGCCCGTTCGTGTGCTTGGTTCGAGGTTTATCCGGACTGATTTCTTCTCAGAATTCTAAGAGTTTTTCTTTGGATCGTGGGATACGTGTCACATCTTGATTTGACCTACCAGCCGTTTTCTACCTCGAACGAGTAACCTCTACATTTAATGCGTCCTACGTTAGCGTCGTTTTCAATCATTTCTTGAATCTTTCGTCTACTCCTAGGTGTCAGTAGCTCTTTCTCTTACTAATATAGAAATCATTTTCTTTTATTGTTTCACCATCTTCCACACTCTACAAATCCTTTTTCAGAGCTTTCACCTTTTCTTTCAAAACCTTTCTTGGATACTTTTATGTTCACAGCGAGAAACGCTCTTGTAAATGGCGGTTGGTTGAATCTTTCAGAACTAGAGAAGGCGAAGAAATATGAACGAGAGAGACGCATTGCTGCTGGTCTTCCAGTCTCTCCAAGCAATAAGTCTGATAAACCATCTTTAGAAGCTGATCAGGGATCGTCTTCTACCAAAAGTCCAAAACCTAAATGTCTATTCAAGCCAAACCTTTCGCCAATCCCATCAGGATCCTCTATTCAGGAGTCTCAACCTTCTACTGCCCAAAAGAAAGCGGTATCAAGTGTTAGGAAACCCTCTCTGTTCATAGCCATGGGATCTGACATCGAAAAGTCCCCAGAGAAAACCAATCCTCGCCGGACAACACGTTTGGTTAAAGGCCAAGCGACTGGCTCTCAATCAAAGTCCTCCAAGGCGGGGGTTTCTAAGTCGGCAAGTAAAGACAAACCCTCCGGATAAGAGATTTTCATAAGAGCTCCTCTAAATAAGCCATCCGGACCAGAAGCATCCACTGTGGTTTCTCACACCAAATCCTCAGGAGCTGGGGCCCCACCGGACACCAGACCTGTAGAAGAAACTGGTGCTCAACCATCCGGACAGACCATTGAGCCACAAGTTGACACTCTTCAATCCTCAACAACTAGCAAACCTTCCACAATGATGGAAGAAGTGATGGAAGATAGCATCAAAGAGGGCCCCTTCGAGACTGAAGCCTCCGAAAAAACTGAGGACGCTGCCTCTGAAAGAAAAAAAGAAGGCAAAGTGAAGGTGGGACTGGCTCATCTGGAGCTACCAGAGTGCTTGGAGGGAAAGGTGGGACCTTGCTTTCAGAAGGTCAATGTGAAGTATCTACTGGCCATGCAGTACATCAACTACGTTTATACTCACACCGATGAGCTGGGTCGGATCTGAACTAAGTGGGGGATCCCAGAATCAGTGAAGGTGAGAATACCAGTTACACCTGAGATCTGATGGACTGCAAGCTCAATGAGATTGTCATTTACACCGAACTGTTCAACTGGGGGCTCAGATTCCCCTTAGACCCAGAAATCGTCAAGTATTTTCACCTCATCAAGCATTGTCCAAGCCAGTTAAGTCCAAATGATTGGTATAACTTTTTGCCTGTATAATGGCATCGAGGATATCTGGCATCCCTCTCCCCATGGAGCAATTCGCCACTATGGCCAGCCTGTGCAAAAATCATCACATCCCATTCTACCACTATAACATGGGAGACAACTTCAAAGTGGTGGATGACTTGTTGGAATCAGAGAAAAACTGGAAAACTCAGTTCTTATTCATCAGTGGGACATGTGAGAATGGGAGAAAGATCAAGGCTAAGGTTAACCCTAGCATGCTTACCAGCAGGTGGAAGAGCACAAGTAAGTATTCAGTTTTGTTTTTCATTTTCTCCTTCTTATTATTACAAACATTCCACTCATGAATCACCCATTTTCCCTTGTCAGTATTACCGAAGGAGTTCATCGGTTATCTGAAGGAGGGGCAGACCACATGTGCCAAGCTGAATGCATGGGCTGCTGAACGTTGCGGGAACGTTTTCCACAAGTGTTTCACTTCTGGCAACTTGGTGAGGTTTCACTTGTGGAATACCACGGGCCGAAGAGATCTCACCTGGGAGGAATTGACCGCACCACCTCCCCTAGCTGTCATACTGAAGAGAACAGAGGAAAAGGATGGCAAACTGGCATTGCCCTCTAGAGCCAAAGCCCCTAGCAAAATGAAAGGAAAGGCCAAGAAAAAGAAGGTTGCAGCAGATGTAGTTCGGGGTGCTGCAGAAGAGACTGGTTCGGATAACCAAGGAGGGATTGTTGCATCCTTTCTTCAAGTGGTTGAAGACGAACCGTTAAGAAGGTAAGTGAATTGCAAAATCCACCAAAGCCTCCGAAGAAGGACCAAAAACGAGGAGCCAGTAGTGATGAAAGGATTTCCAAGAAGAAGAAGGTTACATTAGGGGGAGAAATAACTTTGCACCTTTCGGAGCTTCCTCCTCCACCAGCTCCTATGGACCCTACTTTGGCATAAAAAATTCCCACATACTTGCAATTCGGAGAAGGCACCGGAGGGGAGATTGATGGAGTAGACATCAGTGTCTTTCAAGATATTGGTCTTTATTTTAATGATTCTGAGAAGGATGACTTCACCGGCCCCTACCGTCCTTCAAGCTCTTCCAATATGGTAAATTACAATGGAAAGTCCTATACTGTCTCCGGGGAGAATGATGTGGTGGCTCATTCTCTTCTAGGCCATATTCAGCCAGTACTCAACCTGGAAAGGCAAGTAAAAAATCAGTATGCCCTCATCAACACCCTCAACACTGATAAGGAGAATTTGTCAACTAATCTCATCAATGCCAACCAGAGTATTGAGGCAATGAAGAAGGAGCTTAAGGAGTTAAAGAAGGATAAGGAAGATCTGTCAACCAAGCTGGTCACTTCAGAGAAGGCTAACACAGTGCTCCAAACTAAGTGCTCATGTTTGGAGAAAGATCTCTCCACCTTGAAGGAAGATGTGAATACTAAAGATGATGTCATCCAGACCTTGTCTGATGACAAGATTTCCCTTAAAGAGGTTGTGTCCAAGGTAACCAAGGAGAAAGAAAACTTGGTGAAAGAGCAGGAACAGAGAATTCAGGCCCGCATTGATGCATACACCAACATGGTGATGAAATTCCCTAGAAAAAAGGTATGCCGAAGTGAAGTCTGACATGGTTCTGCTTTTCCACCAAACGTTTCTGAATAGGACACTTAGTACCTTGTGGAAATATGTTGAGTATGAAGACATCCAATTCCATACTATGGCGGATGGTGATAAGAAGAACTATTCTAGTGGGATTGATGACACTACTGATGAGGAAGAAGGAACCGGGGAGAGTTCAAGTGCTGAGCTCAAAAGCCCCCGGAAAAAAGATGATGCAAGAACTTCCGAAGAGAATAAGCCATGAGGTTTCAACTATCTTTTCTTACTTTTGTAATCGTGTCCGGTATGAGTCCGGTTAAGCCTTTCTTAAAACTTAAAGTCCTTGGATGGCCAAGGCATATTCTGTGTTCTAATATCATCATCCGGTTTTTAGCTGGACAAGATTACCTTGCTTAATTTTTGCTATGTTTCATACTTGCTTTCAAATTTAATGGCTTATTTTTAAAGAGCTCTTATTTATTTTACAAATATTTAAGATAAGAGTGTTTAAAATATCCAATGACATATGTTTAATGGTCATCATTCAATCAAATTAATCTGATCTGTCAAAGATCCTTAGTAAAATCGAAGACTTGAAAGGAATTGTAATTAAAACACTCTGAATATATTAAGAAGGTATCATATTTTATTGAAAAAACCAGACACCTCATCAAACCCTCCCCGAGCCACCGGGGTAGGAAATAGTATGCCCTCAATATTTACATGGACTTTAAACAAGTAAATATTTACACAACTTTCATTCCAGATATAACCGGAGGTGTTCAATATTCCATGGGTTCTTTAGAACTCTTCCATCTTTGTCTTGAAGCCTATATGGCTTAATTTTTTCGGAGACCTCATAAGGTCCCTCCCAGTTCGGAGCTAGCTTGCCGAACTGCTTCTCCTTGGTATGCAAAAAAATATTTCTCAATACTTTATCTCCTGACCGAAAATCCATTCTTTTGATTTTGGAAGCAAATCTGCTCCTCATCAAGCCTTGGTAATGAGGATGAGCCTTAACTCTTCTCTCTTCTATCAATTCTAACTGACTTCTGATTGTCATTTCATTAGCTTGTTTGGAATAATTGTGGACTCTGTATGATGGAAGAGTTGCCTCTATAGGAGAAATTGCATCCATCCCATATACCAATGCAAAAGGATATTCTTGTGTGGCAGCTCCAAGAGTAGTCTGGTATGCCCATAACACTTCTTGCAAATAGCTTGGCCACTTTCCTGCAGCCACTTCTAAATTCTTCTTTAAACCGGACAAGATGGTCCTATTTGCCACTTCAACTTGACCATTTTCTTGTGGGTGTAAAAGAGAAGAAAAAAATGATGAATGCCTCGGGAGGCACAAAAATTCTCCATATCCTTGTTATCGAATTGTGGCCCATTATTTGTGGTTATATTTTGTGGAACCCCATATCTGCAACAAATGTTATATAAGATAAATTCTATAACGGCTTTAGAAGTAGTTCCTGCCAGTGGGGCTGCTTCTATCCATTTTGAGAAATAATCAATGGCTACAATGATAGTCCTGCACCCTCCGGATGCCATTAGTAGAGGCCCAACTAAATCCAGTCCCCAACGAGCAAAATGCACTGGCTTAGAAATCGATTCCATAGGAACAGCTGGGATATGAATCTCATTACCATATCTTTGGCATGGGTCACATTTCTTCACCAACTCCTTGGCATCTGCCATTACGGATGGCCAATAGTATCCGGCCAACAAAACCCTCCGGGTTAAAGCTCTATAGCCACAGTGTACTGATTCTTCTCCATCATGTAGTTCGGATAGCACAATTTGGGACTCTTCAACCCCCAAACAACACAGGAGAGGTCTACTAAACGACTTCTTATAAAGGACACCTCTTATGATTAATAAACCACGAGCCTTATGCTTCATTTTCCTTGCCACAGCCTTCTCCGGAGGCAAAATACCATCAGAGATGTATCGAAGAAGAGGATATCTCCAGTCTCTGGGTTGAACCACTTGTACACTTAAACTCTCCTCATCTTCCTTGCTCTGATTTGGTTGTATGGATGGGAATTCTTGTACATGAATCCATGGGTAGGACTCAGAGTATGCTATGGTTGCCAAAGAGTCTATTAGTGTGTTCTCCGATCTAGGTATATTCTCATAGCTAACATTTTTGAAGTTAGCTGCCACTTCTTTTAAGGATAAACAATTATTTGATCAACTTCTCCTTTTTGGCCTGAGATTGACCTTGAACATGGTGGATAAGAAGCTGAGAATCACTCATCAATCTAACTCTTTTAGCCCCACACAGAAAAGCTAACTTCAGACCAGCTATAGCAGCCTCATATTCGGACTCATTGTTAGAAGCCCTAAAAACAAAACATATAGCCTGGTATAATTTATCGCCATACGGAGAGGTTAAACATATCCAAGCCCCACAACCCATGGTATTTGATCCACTATATGTCCGGACAACCCATACTTTCTTAGTTTTCTCATCTGTAGCTTGCTTAGTACTTCTGTCCGAATGGAACTCTACCAGGAAATCGGAAACAGATTGAGCTTTGATTGCAGTTCGTGGGGAAAAATCAATATCATAATCACCCAATTCTACTGACCATTTGGTCATCCTGCTTGATATGTCTGCCTTCTGAAGAACATTCTTTCAAGGAAAATACGTCCAGATGATGATATAATGAGACTGAAAATACGACCTCATCTTTCTGGCAGCAATCACCAAGGCTAGCGCCAGTTTTTCAAGCTTTAAGTACCTCTTTTAAGCATCCATCAGACTCTTGCTGATGTAGTACACCGGACGAGGATAATTGTACACCTCTCTTACCAGCACTGCACTTATAGCACATTCAGACACAACTAAGTACATGTACATTGTTTCTCCGTTAACTGGTTTGAAAAGGGTTTTGGGGGAACACAAATGTTTTTTTATTTCATTAAACGCCTGGTCACATTGTGGAGACCAGTTAAGTCTTTAGCACCCGTTAAAGTCTAAAAAAACGGGGCACACCTGTCCGAAGACCTTGAAATAAAACGATTTAATGCAGCCAACCTCCCTGTAAACCTTTGTACTTCTTTAACACTTCGAGGAGGGTCCATTTTTAACAAGGCATCAAGCTGGTCCAGATTAGGCTGTATCTCTTTCTTACTTATTACATACCCCAAAACATTTCCAGATTGCACCCCAAACACAGTTTTCTGGATTCAATTTGAAATTAACCTTTGCCAAGTTGGCAAACGTTTCTTGAATATCAACTAGGTGTAATTCTTCTTCCAAGATTTTTACCATCTTGTCATCAATATATACCTCCATATTTCTCCTAATCTGATCAGCAAATTCTTTTTTCACCAACCTCTGATAGGTAGCCCCAGCACTTTTCAACCCAAAAGGCATCACATTGTAACAATGGAGACCCCTATCTATAACAAAGGTAGTGTGTTCCTGGTCCTTCGGATTCACCAGTATCTGGTTATAACCGGAGAAGGCATCCATGAAGGATAATAACTTGTTCCCAGATGTGGAGTCTACCAACTGATCTATCTGGGGGACTGGATAGAGATCTTTTGGGGAAGCTCTGTTGAGGTCAGTAAAGTCGATACACATACGCCATTTCTCATTCTTTTTCTTTACTAACACTGGGTTGGCTGTCCATAAAGGATATTGAGACTCCTTTATGTGTCCCATCTTGGTAAGTCGGTCAACCTCTTGAACTATGACATCAGCTTTCTCCTTAGAAAAAACCCTCCT
Source organism: Limnanthes douglasii subsp. nivea (assembly GCA_036936605.1). Classification (NCBI taxonomy): domain Eukaryota; kingdom Viridiplantae; phylum Streptophyta; class Magnoliopsida; order Brassicales; family Limnanthaceae; genus Limnanthes; species Limnanthes douglasii. The sequence continues at coordinate 171,273,816 of JAUPFV010000003.1, forward strand.
TCTTTGCACAACAGGCACAACATCTCTTCGGATAGACATCTGGTGGGATATAACACTTGCAGGTATATGGTCACATCAGGATTGCACCAAGCAAACACATGTTATTGGTCTGCCAAAAAGGAAAACAATGTTTTCTTCAATTCTGGTGCCATCTTCGAGCCAAATTAACACTCCTTCCTTCAGCCAGAGAGTGGGTTTCAACTTCTTCGATTGGTATCAAAATACCAAGGGTCTCTCTAGGGTCATCAATTTCACCCTCACCCTCAGAGGCCCCCAACAACTACTAATCCTCATTAATCCGGACTGCCCCCAGAGTTTTAGGGGCAAGTGCAGTTGCATAACATTCTCTTGTTATTTTTTGCTACTCTAGACAACTCCCACTTGTCCTTGAACTGCATACTTTAAACATTGGTGAACTGTTGAAGCCAGTGCATGCATCCTGGACAGCCACGACCTCCCAAAGATTGCATTTTAACATGTGGGACAATCCACCACAACAAACAGTACCCTGGCCATCTTCTTGAAATGGCCTTTTCCCAACAATACCTCCTCCTCCAATTCTCCGATCACATCCGCAGAGCTCCCCGTGAAGCCCACAATGGATCTGTTCGAACGCTGAATCACTGCTGGATTTTTCATCTGTTTATAGGAACTTAAAAAGAGAATATTGGCTAAGCTACCAGTGTCAATCGAAATTCGCCTGATGTCGTTGCCCCCAATCAAAGCTCCTATCACCACATCATCCTCATGAGGCCTAGCTATGTCCCTTAGATCATCTTCATAAAAAATGAAGGGAAAAGGAATTTGAGACTGATAGGAAGATATGTCTCCCTCCAACTCAGTATCTAGAGTGTGAACATGCCTCTTTCTTGAAGAAGAAATTGGCGCTCTCATAGTGTCCCCTCCGAATATAGTAAGTGACTTAAAAAAACGTATGAGTGCAGACACTGTTTTGGTATGTTCTGTTATAACCCCCACTTTATTCTGGGTTCGATCAAGATCCAAATACTCTGATTCGACATCAAATCTTTCAATGATTACCATAACCCCATCTGGACCAGATGTCGCTGCATTGTTCGTTGGGCCAGTCCGGTGAGCATTGTCAGGCCTGTTTCCACTTCTTCTCTTGACATATGCTCCCAGCTTCCCCATTTCAATCAGATTCTGCACCTCTTGTTTCAAAGCGATGCAATCCTTGGTGTTATGGCCAACATCATGGTGATATTGGCAAAAGCAAGTATTACGACTTTCCCTAGGAGATTGAAGCGCTGTCGGCTTCCTGAAATATAACTCATCTTTTATTTTGTCATAGATGGTTGCCACATTTTCTTTCAATTCAGCAAACCACTCCGGTTGGACCCAAGGTCCTCGTTTATTTCTGGACTGCTGGCTCTGAGTTGGAGTTGGGTGGGATTGAGTCTGTTTGGCCCTGTTGGTCCCCTGTCCGACTTCTTTGGCCTTGTATCCGGACTGGTTCTGGTTTGGAGCAGCTAGGGCAGACCTCACTTGCTTGTATACCCTAGTCTTCTTTGTTTCATCTACATTGATTTGCTTTCCCACCTGATTTAGCAAACCGCCCCAGGTCATGGCCTTCTTCCTGGTTACTGCATCGGCCAGATTCCCAGGGTTTAATCATTGTCTCAAATAAGCTATTGCTACATGTTCAACAATCAACTAACCCATCCTTTGTGTTTACGAACCGGCTTATATAGTCTTTCAGTGATTCGTTCGGCTCTTGGGAAAAATAGATAATAGTATCTTTATTACCCTTCACCTCCTTACTCCCCACAAACTGCCTTCGGAAAGCCACCCAAAACGTATCAAAGTTTCTGATATAACCTTGTGGTAAACTGTTGTACCATTTCAAAGCGCTTCCCGTAAAAGATTGAGAGAAGGCTCTACAAAGAAGCTTGTCATCATCATCAAAATTCATCATAAAATTATTAAACTGTTCCAGATGGTCGTCCGGATCTTTGCTCCCATCATATTTCTTCATTTTAGTACTGTCAAACCTTTTAGGAAGGTTTCTGGACAATATCTTGGACGACAATAGGGATTGCCTTCAATTCCGGCCACGACTAAAAACTGTGTCTTTATTAGGTGTTATAAAAATATATGGCTCATCATGGAAAGCAAAGGGATCCATCAACAGTTGATCCACAATGCTACGACTATGGTTGTGGCTGTCAAACGACCGTTTTCCCAGATACCTCTTTAATCTCACATGCCTATCCCTCTTTCTTGAATATTTTTTAACCAATTTTTGTTTCTTTTTGGATCTCCCCTCATCACTGCTGGATGACAAGGACTCCTCAAGCCCATCCTCATTCGAGGAGCTACTAGAGGATTCAGACTCTGAGCTCTCCACCAGCTTGGACCAGTGAGATTTCTTGGAACTGACATGGGTCTATTTTGTGCTCAAGTGAGTCTTTGCTGACGGGTCATTCTCCTTTGGGTTGTTAGTATGGTGAATGGCTGACACTTTTGACTTTTCCTTTAAACCCATCTCTGTCTTTGTAGTGGCCCTCAAAGCTTCTATTTCAGCTTTCAGTCTGTCTCGTTCTTCGATCGTGTACTCATTGTTTTCTCCCACCACCTCTATCAAAGGTGATGGCACTGCTTGCTCTTCCGGATTCATCCGAACTGGTTTTTCTTGCTGGTTTCGAATGCTTGATTCAGGCACTTTCGTGTTCCCACTATGGTCGCCAATTTTGTGTGGTTTATTTTAAGCTAAGGGTAATTTTGTTTTGGAGAGTTTTAAGGGTATTAAATGTTTGGTTGTTTTGTAGTGAGAGATTTAAGCTGCATAGTTGTATTAAATGTTCATTACCCTCATTAATGAAAGTAGTTGGGTATTTATACCCTTAATTATGTACCTATGGGCTTTTGGGTCAAGTTATGAAACTGGGTCAAGTTTAAGGACCCATTTACTTAAGAAGTTGATTAGCACCTAGCTTAGTCAAAAGGTGTTCAGTGTTTTAATACTTTTGTCATGTCCGGATAGTTCGGTGGGCATTTATTATTTGAATTACCCCTGTCCAGTTTCTCAATGGGTAGTGGTGAACCTATCTGGACTCATCAATGATGAATGTAACGGTTACATATGTAACCTTTATATTCAAAGATGATCTATCTACATAATATTTCGAGGACAATTTTCATACTAAAGTAATTGCATCGATTCGAAGTGAAAAGCGATTACATCGATTCGAAGTGAAAAGCGATTACATCGATTTGAAATAATTTCAAATTTATATGTTATTTACCTACTCAAGTTATTCGAAGCCAACCAATTGGTATTTATGTTTTGGTTCGAATTTGTCTTAAGATTTTATAGTGTAGATATGCTTCGAATAATATTTTAAGATAATGGCTTCGAACAAGTTGTTTTTTTATTTAGGACAGGTTATATAGCCAATGTGAATGTTCGAGGATGTAAAGATTCGAAGACAAAATGGATTTGAAAATTCTTTAGTTCTCATTCATTTACTTACATGAGAACTAAGGGGGCTTCTGATATAGAAATAGAGATTTAGGAATTAAATTGTAAATAATGTAAATTTAGGGATTTAATTGTAGTTAATGTAAGTTTTGTCCTTAATTCGTGACTGGTGTAAGTTTTGGATGATATTTGTAACTTTGTATAATTTATAAGGACTAAACGGTAATTAGTCCACTTTTGTAACAGATTCAGTTTGAGACTAAGTCTTGGATCCTCTATATAAAGGATCAGACTACTCTAATAAAGGGGTTCAACACTTTTACTTTGAGATTGATTGGTACTTGTATTTTCTCTCTCTAAAACACTCTGTAACATTTTCTCTCTCTAGAATTCTTCCTTAGCAATTTACTAAAGCAAAATCAAACCTCATCAGCAACCATGTTAGCTTTACTGGTTTTATACTCAAGATGATAGTATAGTTTTTCAAGGAAATTATGTCATCTAGCTTGCTTTGATCTTAACTTTTTCTGTGTTTGAAAGTAGATGGTTGTCACGTTGTCTATCTTGACCATGAATTTTGATCCGAGGATGTATTGTCACTATAAACACAAGCAATGAACCATTTTTTCATTTTCTTCTCTTATATGGTGTACATCTTCTCGGTGTCGCTCAACTTTCAAATTTTGAATGTGATAAGTTGTCCTCTTGCATCAAAACTCCCATTATTTCAAAGTCTAAAGCGTTTTCTTACACTTCAAAAAGTAGGCTTGGCTTGGGCAACTTCAAAACTGGCTCTTCAGTCACCATTTTTTAGGTTGTTTAAATGTTGTTTGACATTGAGGAGACTATTTCCAAACTCATCATTTCTTCAACAAGTCCATCAATGGGGTTGTCCTCCACACGTATTATAGGATAAACCGTCATATATTAGTTGATAATACTTGGGAAAGATCAAAATTCACGCACTTTAGTTTGGGATGTTCATTCTTCCATTGGATGGATCTTAACTTCTTCTTTAATAAGTTTTCTGCTACCGATTTTATAATCTAGGAAGAAGACTTCCTCATGGGCAAATGATCGCTTCTCTTTCTTCATATATAAATTATAGTCATTTAGTGCTCGCAAAATAGTTAACAATGGGTCAACTTGCTATTCCAACATCTTGGTATAGATCGTTATATCATCAAGATATACCACAAAAAACTTGTCCAAGTATATGCGAAATATCTTGTTCATTAATGTAAAAAAATAACGGGTGCATTAGTTAAACCTAAAGGCATAACTAGGAATTCATAAGCTTCATACCTTGTGACACACCTCGTATTCGGTCTTTTATCTTCCACAATCCTTACTTGGTAGTATTCCGGCCACAAATACAAATTTTAGAAATATCTTGAACCCTCAAGTTGATCAAACATATTTGAAATGAGCGGTTTTAATATTTTAGGCCACCTTGTTTATAGCCTGATAGTCGATGCACAACATAATTTATACATCCTTTTTATTTTAAAACAACACTCATACTCCGTGTTTTGCTTTTGATGGCTGGATATAACATGTATCCAGCAAGTCTTTAAGTTGCTTCTTCAATATAGCCAACTCTGATTGGTACATCTTTTAAGTTTCATTTGTGGGAGGTTCAGCAATAAGATTTAGTTCGATCGCATGATCAATCTTCCTTCGTATTTGTAACTCTTGGTTAGCTCTTTCAGCATCATATACTCAAAATCTTCAAGAACCTTCTTTAAACCATTTGGAAATTTTTCAGTTTGGGTTGTCGATTTATCCTCCTTCATTGATGTTCGGAAGTTTACCTCGCCCTTCTTAAATGTTTTGAAATTTTTATCACCGACAACATCGTGGTCTCATTCTTCTCCTTAGTCAACGAGATAAGGTTGATTGATCTTTCTCCAAGTATACATAATAATTCAAAAAGTGACATTGGAATGATGTATTTCTCACATATGAACTCCAACCCCAACACCATGCCAAAGTCGTCCATATGGATCACCGAGAAATTGATCGTTCCGACCATTTGTCGAGTACTATTTACACACCACGCGCCACGCCTTTTAGTGGCTTTGTACCTTCACCACTTTTGCTGTATCTTCTCATATTGTTTTCTTGATGCCTAGTCGTAAGGTTCTTTATTAAATACAAATTTGTGTGTGGCTCACGTATCTACTAAGGCGTTGTATATTTTTATGTTCACCTTAACGTCTATGAATATGAAAGTCTTATCCTTAATATTTTGTTTATCCGCTTTTGTTTGGATAATATTTAGTACTTGGAGTGAACTCACTATGAAGTCATATTACTCTTTGGATTCAATTTACTTCACCAACATACTGAATTGGCCCTTATTTGGGCATTCACGGATTCTATTTATTTCCTTCACATAAGAAGCGAGAGTAGGGGGCTTACTTTGATCTTTATGTTTGGGATCTTTGTGCTTCCACATAAAATAATTTCTTGAGGCATGTTTATTTTTATCGTCTCTTGCTCCACCATATTCGTTATGGTACTTCTTGAAGTTCTTTCCAATTTCTCAAAGCTCGCACTCCTTGAATTATTTCATTTTTCTTTAAATCTTGGCTTGGTATTCTTGATCAGGGTTTCAGATTCGGTTATTGCAGCAATCAACATTGTAACACGATGTTGGTTTTGATGAGTCCGAATTCTGACTACTCACCGGACAGGGACAGATCGGACCTAGCCCTCCGGACCGGACAGACCACTTCGAACACTTAGCTAATGGGACTGTTCAAACTATGACAAAAGTACTAAAAAACCTAAACAATTCTTGACTAAGCTACCTGCTCTCCTACTTAGAGCTCATGGGTCTTTAAACATGACCCGGGTCCATTTAACATGACCCGAAAGCCCGTAAGGGCCCAAATGTAAGGGTATAAATACCCAACCACCTGCATTAAATGTGGGTAATGAAAATTAAATACAACCAGGCTGCTTAATTCTCCCTCTAGAGTCTAGACTCTACTCTAAATATTAAACACCCACATACTTCCACTAAACACCAAACAAATTACAAGCCTACCCTCAGGCGATAATTATCCTCACCAAATTGGCGACCACAGTGGGAGGAGAAGGTGCCAAAATTAAGCATTCAAAACCAGCAAGAAAAGTCAGTCTGAATGAATCCGGATGCCCCAGAAGTACCACCAGCTCTGCTCGAAGTGGTGGGTGAAAACGATGAATACACCATCGAAGAGCGCGATATGCTAAAGGGTGAAATAGAAGCTCTGATAGCATAAAAGGCTAGGATGGTCATGAAAGAAAAATCCAAAGCATCAGTTGCCCATCACACTGATAACCCCAGAGAGCATGAGCCTTCAAAGACTCATGTGAGTACCAAAAAGACTCATGCCAGCTCCAAAAAGTCTCACCGGTCTAAGCCAGTGGAGAGCTCTGACTCAAGCTCGGAATCTTCTGATAGCTCTTCGGACGAAGAGGGCGTTGAAGAATCCTTATCCTCTAGCAGCGATGAGGGTCGAACTAAAAAGAAGCAAAAGCAGATTAATAAAATATTCCAGAAAAAGAGATAGGCATGGAAAGATGAAGAAGAATATTGGTAAAGGGCCATCTCATAGCCGGAGGCATCTGGACCGGATGCTGATGGATCCTTTCGCTTTTCACGATGAACCAGGTATCTTTGCAACTCCCAATGAGGATACTGTGTTCAGTCGTGGTAGAAATTGGAGGCAATCTCTATTATCTTCCTAAATTCTGTCCGGAAACCTCCCTAAGAGGTTTGACAGCACCAAAATGGAAAAGTACGATGGCAGTACTGATCCGGACAACCATTTAGAACAATTCAAGAACTTTATGATGAACTTTGATGACGATGATAAGCTAATTTGTAGAGCATTCTCCCAGTCTTTTACGGGGAGTGCTCTGAAATGGTATAAGAGTCTACCACAAGGCTGTATCAAGAATTTCGATACTTTTTGGGTGGCCTTTCGAAGGCAGTTCATTGGAAGTAAAGAGCTAAAGGGCAATGGAGACACAATAATCCATTGTGCTCAGGAACCAAACGAGTCCTTAAAATAATATATAAGTCGTTTTGTGAACACCAAGAATGGGTTGGCTGATTGCTTCGAGCAAGTGGCAATAGCATCCTTAAGACAGGGCTTGAACCCTGGCAATTTGGCTGATTTAGTGACCAGAAAGAAGGCCATGACCTGGGGAGGGTTGCTGAATCAGGTTGGAAAACAGATTAACGTAGACGAAACAAAGAAAACAAGGGTGCACAGGCAAGTGAGGTCTGCCCCGGTGGCACCAAATCCCAATCAGAATCAGTCCGGGAACAAGGCAAGGGAAACCGGACAGGGGCATGGTAGGGCTAAAGCTCAGTCTCAGCCAGCTGCTCCTGCTCAGAGTCAGCAATCCAGAAACAAGAGAGGGCCTTGGGTTCAATCGGAGTAGTTCGCAGAATTGAAAGAAAGTATGGCCACCATTTATGATAAAACAAAGGAAGAGGTGCACTATAGAAGACCAGCCACACTGCAATCTCCTAGGGAGCATCGCAATAACTCTTTCTGCCAGTATCACAATGACACTGGCCATACCACTGATGATTGTATAGCTTTGAAGCAAGAGGTTCAGAACTTGATCGAAAGGGGAAAACTGGGGGCTTATGTCAAAAGAAGAGGAGGTAACAGGCCTGACAATACTCACCGGGTTGGTACAAGTAATGCTGCTCCGGAGGGAGCCATGGTTATAATTGAGAGGTTTATGTGGAATCTGAGTACTTGGATCCTGATCCAACTCGAAACAGAGTAGGTGCAATTGAGGAATGTTCTAGGACGGTCTCCGGGCTCATTAAGATTTTTAAGTCACTTATAATTTTCGGAGGGGATACTATGGCAGCTCCTATTGCTTCTTCGAGGAAGAGGCATGTACACACTTTAGCCACCCAGCTAGAAGGAGGCGTGACTTCCTATCAATCACAAAATCCATTCCCCTTCATTGTTTTCGATGAAGATGATTTAAGAGATATAGCTGGCCCCCATGAAGATGTTGTTGTTATAGGAGCATCTATTGGAGGCAGTGACATAAGACGAATTCTGGTGGATACTGGAAGCTCAACCAATATCTTTTTCTTAACCATGTACAAGAGAATGAAAAATCCAGCTGTAATTCAGGGTTCGGACAGGTCAATTGTGGGCTTTACCGGCAGCTCAGCAGATGTGATCGGAGAGTTTGAAGAAGAAGTTCTATTAGGCAAGGGCCCTTTCAGGAAAATGGTCAGGATACTTTTTATCGTGGTGGATTGTCCCACTTGCTATAATACTATTCTAGGGAGGTCTTGGCTCTCTAGGATGCATGCAGTGGCTTCAACAGTCCACCCGTGCTTGAAATATGTTGTTCAGGGATAGGTGGGAGTCGTCCGGAGCAGTCAAAAGGTTGCAAGAGAATGTTATGCTACAGCTCTGGCTCCCCGGACACTGGGGGCAGTTCGTATCAACGAGCAATAGCAGTTTGAGGGGCTTTCGAGGGGTAAGGGTGAAAATGATGACCCCAGAGAGACCTCTGGAGTGTTGATACCGGTCGAAGAGGTAGAGACACATTGTTTAGAAGAAGGAAAAAGTGTCAAGATATGGTCTAAGATGTCACCCGTTTTGAAAAATGAAATGTTAAAGTTTTTGAAGAATCATCAGCACGTTTTTGCTTGGTGCAATTCTGATGTTACTGGGGTTTCAGCAGAAGTAATATCACATCACCTGTCCGTCCGGAAAGACATAGCACCAGTGGTTCAAAAGAGAAGAGCTTTTTCTAAGGAAAAGGTTGATGTCATTGTGCAAGAAGTTGATAGGCTCACAAAGATGGGGCATATCAAGGAGTCTCAATATCCTTTGTGGGCTGCCAATCCGGTTCTGGTAAAAAAGAAAAATAGCAAGTGGCGCATGTGCATTGACTTCACAGATCTCAATAGAGCTTGCCCAAAAGATTTGTATCCAGTCCCCCGGATTGATCAGTTAGTAGACTCCACCTCTGGAAACAAGCTGCTATCCTTTATGGATGCCTTCTCCGGATACAATAAGATCCAGGTAGATCTAAAGGATCAAGAGCATACTACATTTTTCACTGACAGGGGTCTTCATTACTACAAGGTAATGCCATTTGGGTTGAAAAATGCTGGGGCTACTTATCAGAGATTGGTCAACAAAGCTTTTGCTGATCAGATTGGAAGGAATATGGAAGTATACATCGATGACATGATGGTGAAGAGTGTGGATGAGCAATTGCATTTGGCATACCTCCAAGAAACTTTTGCCAACCTGGTAAAAGTGAATGTAAAGTTAAACCCAGAAAAATGTGTGTTCGGAGTGCAGTCCGGGAAGTTTCTAGGCTATATTATAAGTGAGCATGGGATACAGCCCGATCCGGACCAGCTTAATGCTCTATTACAGATGGAGCCTCCTCGAAATGTTAAAGAAGTACAGTGACTAACGGGGAGATTAGCTGCTTTAAACAGATTTATCTCAAGGTCTTCGGACAGGTGCGCCCCGTTCTTTCAAACCTTGAAGGGTGCAAAGGGATTTGATTGGACCTCACAGTGCGATGAGGCTTTTAATGAGATCAAGAAGCACCTGTCCTCCCCCAAAACTTTGTTTAAACCAGTTGACGGGGAGACACTCTTCGTATATTTGGCAGTTTCAAGTTGTGCCATTAGTGCTGTGTTGGTGAGAGAAGTAGATAGTTATCCCCATCCGGTGTACTACATCAGCAAAAGTTTGATAGATGCAGAAAGGCGTTACTTGAAATTCGAGAAATTAGCATTAACCTTGGTAATAGCTGCAAGAAAAATGAGGCCTTATTTTCAGGCTCATCCTATCATCGTTCGGACTTCTTTTCCCTTGAATAACGTCCTCCAAAAGGCAGACATTTCAAGCAGGATGACTAAATGGTCAGTAGAGCTGGGAGATTTTGACATAGATTTTGCTCCTCGAACAGCAGTTGAGGCCCAAGCTGTGGCTGATTTTTTGGTTGAATTTCACTCCGACAGAGATTCGGAGCAGGCTACTGACATAAAAGATAAAAAGGTATGGGTCGTCCGAACAGATGGTGGATCTAGCACTATGGGATGTGGTGCCGTGGTGTGTTTGACTTCTCCATATGGTGACAAAATGTACCAAGATATATGTTTTGCTTTCAGGGCATCCAATAATGAGTCAGAGTACGAAGCAGCTATAACTGGATTAAAGTTAGCCTATATTTGTGGGGCTAAGAGGGTCAGGCTACTAAGTGACTCCCAGCTTCTTATCCACCATGCCCAAGGTCAATCTGAGGCTAAAAAGGAGCAGCTTGTGAAATATTTACTCCTTCTTAAAAATGAAGCACTCAGGTTTAAAAGTGTTACTTATGAACATATACCCCGGACAGAAAATGAGTTAGCAGACTCATTGGCAACCATAGCGTACACGGAGTCATACCCATGGATCCATGTGCTGGAAAGCCCCTCCATTCAACTTAATATGGGTAAAGAAGAGGAAATTTTTGAAGTACAGATGAAACAACCTCAGGACTGGAGGTTTCCTCTCCTGCAATACCTCTCCGATGGTATCGTGCCTCCGGATAAATCATTGGCAAGAACATTGAAACACAAAGCTCGTGGTTTTATCATATTGAGAGACGTTTTGTATAAAAAGTCTTACAGTAAACCTCTTCTGCGTTGTTTGGGGGATGATGAGTCTCAAGTAGTCCTCTCTGAATTGCATGATGGTGAGGGATCAGCTCATTGTAGATTCAGGGCTTTAACAATGAGAGTTTTACTGGCCGGTTACTATTGGCCATCCATCATGAAAGATGCTAAGGAATTGGTAAGAAGGTGTGACCCATGCCAGAGGTACAACAATGAAATTTATGTCCCAGCTATTCCTTTAGAGTCAATTTCTGAGCCTATTCCTTTTGCTCGATGGGGGTTGGATTTAGTGGGCCCACTCCCTATGGCGTCCGGAGGGCGCAGAACTATAATTGTTGCTATAGATTACTTTTCGAAGTAGATTGAAGCAACCCCTCTAGCAGGAACAACGTCAAAAGCTGTCATAAAATTCATTTTATCCAACATCTGTTGCAGATTTAGTGTCCCACGAAAGATAACAACAGACAATGGGCCACAGTTCGACAATAAGGAAATGGAGAGCTTCTGTGCCTCAAGGGGTATACAACATTTTTTCTCTTCGCCTTTCCACCCACAAGCAAATGGGCAAGTTGAAGTGGCTAACAGAACTATACTGTCCGGTTTGAAGAAGAATTTGGAAGGGGCTGCTGGGAAGTGGCCTAGTTATTTACAAGAGGTCTTGTGGGCCTACCAGACAACACCTGGGGCTGCAACACAAGAGTCATCATTTGCTTTGGTCTATGGGATGGATGCAGTAGCTCCCATAGAAGAAACTCTCCCATCGTTTCGTGTTCACAACTTCTCCGAATGCGCTAACGAGGTGGCAATCAGAGGTCAGCTTGATCTGGTAGAAGAAAGACGAGTTAAAGCTCACCTTAGAGTTGCACACTATCAGGGTTTGATGAGGAGCAGATTTGCTTCCAGAGTTAAAAGAAGAGATTTCCAACCGGGGGACAAGGTATTGAGGAAGGTCTTCTTACACACTAAAGAAAAACTGTTCGGCAAATTGGCTCCGACTTGGGAAGGACCTTATATGGTTGTTGAAAGGCTTAAATCTGGAACATATTGGCTAGAAGACAAGGATGGAAGAGTTTTGACTCACCCTTGGAATATCGAACATCTCCGGATGTACTTGGAGTAACATTTGTGTAAATATTTACTTGTTTAAACATCCATGTAAATATTTTGGGGCATACTCTTTCCTCCCTGGTGGCACGGGGAGGTTTTAATGAGGTGTCTGGGCTTTTGAATAAAATTTGATGCCTTCTTAAAAAATTTCTGAAGTGTTTTAGTTTTGTCCTTTGTCACACCATCCGGATTGAAATAAAAGAATGATGACCACTTAAACATTCGTCATCGGAGAATTTAAACACTCTCACTGAAATAACTAAGGGCTATTTGAACTCTAGCCGGAGAATTTAAACACTCTCACTATGAAATAACTAAGGGATATTTAAACTCTAGCCATCAAAATTGGAACAGACTATGTAAGAGGATGAGAATTGCACAAAACAAAGATATTCATTAAAATAAGTTAAAGTGCCTTGGCCTTCCAAGGACTTTCAAATTGTCAAAAACAGAATAAAAGACCTATCCGGTCAAATACCGGACACACTTATAAAAAAGAGTGCCTTGGCCTTCCAAGGACTTTAGTCTGGATAAAAAGTAAAAAAGTAGTTCATAAATCAAGGCTGAGCCTTTGAAGATGGCTCAACTTCATTTACCTTCTTCTTTCCCTTAGGATCATCTATCTCTTCGTTTGGGCTCTCCCCGGTACGTTCTTCGTCATCGGATGACGAGGCACTGGAGTAGCCAAACCTGTCACCTTTGGCCATCGTGTGATATGGAAGGTCTTCAACCTCTACATGAAGCCATAGATCCCATAGGTTCCTCTTCGGAAATTTCTCATGGAAGAGCAAAACCATGTCTGATCTTACCTTGGCATACATTTGATCCTGAGTATCAATCACGTTGTTGGCATAGGCATCGATCTTGGCTTGGATCTTGGCCTCTTGCTCCCTTAGCAAACTAGCTTTCTCCTCGGCAGCTTTGGACACTGTATTCTCAAGAGCAATTTTGTCATTGGTTAAGTTGGTGATGATTTGGTCTTTGGCTTTGGATTCCCCCTTTGAGGTGGAAAGATCTTTCTCCAATCCGGACAGCTTCTCCCGGAGTTCTGTGATGGTGTCCTCTAATGTGGTGACTTTTGTGGTGCTTGCCTCTTGGTTTCTCTTCAACTCCTCGTTTTCTTCTTTTAGAATGGCAGCGTTTGAAGTGGCAGTGTGAAGGTCATCGGACAGCCTCTCTTTGTCACACTTAAGATCTTTGATGATGTCTGCCTGATTTTGAACTTGTTTCTCCAACGCAAGTACAGGCTGAACATTGCTTAATAAAGAGTGGGCTATAACATCTCTTTCACTTAAAACGATAAAGGTCTTACCATTGAAAGTGACTGCGTTTGAGGTGCTCGGAGGGAGGTAAGGCCCGGCGAAATCGTCTCTGGGAAGATTGATGAAGTACTCACCAAGCCCACCAAGACCGGTGATGTCTACCCCGTCAATATTGAGATCTCCCCCTTCAACCTCATCGATATAGAAGTCACCCGGTATCTCCTCCGCATGTGTTGGATCAGTAGGATCAGCTTGAGAAGGAGGCTCTGGAGCTCGGAGAGAAAGCTCGTTACCCTTAGAGGTCTTTTTCTTCTTGGCCTCCTGTCTTTGCTTTCACTTCCCTGTTTACGATTTCTTTTGGAAGCGCTTGGAGGTTTTTGGGAGTGCACTTCTTGCCTTTCAGTCTCCTGCTCCACCACTTCCAAGAGAGCAGCATCAATTTGACTGTGGACTGGCCCCTCCGGATTTATAGGAGCATCCTCCTCCGTCTCAGCAGGGTTAGCTCCACCCACCACCTTCTTGCCTTTCTTTTTACCCTTCATCTTGCTTGGGGCTTTGGCCCGGCTTGGCAAGTAGAGTGTCCCATCTGGTTCATGGGTCCTTTTAAGCACAACATCCGGAGGAGGCTGAGTGGTGAGCTCCTCCCAAGTCAAGTCTCTTCGGCCTGTGGTGTTCCACAAGTGAGACCTTGCCAAGTTGCCTCCGGTAAAAGCAGCATGGAACCGGTTCCCCCACCTCTCAGCAGCCCAAGCATTGATCTTGGTGCAAGTAGCCTGCCCGGTTTTCAGGTAATCACTGAATTCCTTAGGCAGTTCTGCTGAGGCAAAAGTAAGACCAATTAGTTTAAACTAACTCTAAAAAAAAGACAAAAATATAAAGCATGAGACTTACGGTCACTCCTCCACCTGCTTCTGAGAAGGCTTGGGTTCACTCCGGATTTGATCTTCTTTCCGTTCTCCCAAGCATCACTAACAAACAGGAACTGGGTCCTCCAATTCCTCTCCGCCTCTAACAAATCATCTACAGCTTTGAAATTATCCCCCATATTGAAATGGTAAAAGGGGATGTGGTGGTTTATACAAAGACTGGCCACAGCAGCAAACTCCTCCATTGGCAGAGGAATCCCGGAGAGCCTCGAAGCCATGATGCAGGACATGAGGGTGTACCAGGCGTTGGGGATCAACTGGCTCGGACAGAGTTTTATCAGATGGAAGTATCTGACAATTTCTGGGTCCAATGGGAATCTGAGCCCCCAATTAAATAGCTCCGTGAACATGACAATTTCGCTTAATTTGTAGTCCATGGGAGTCTCTGGGTGTATGGGGATCCTGATCTTCACATTCTCCGGTATTCCCCACTTCGTACGCATCCGGCCCAGCTGAGTTGTGTGGATGAATGCGTAGTTGATCTTTTGCAAAGAGAGGAGGTACTTAACGCTGACCTTCTGGAAACAAGGCCCCACCTTTCCTTCAAGACTCTCCGGCAGATCCAGATGCCTCAACACAATTTCTCTTTGCCTTTGTCCTTTTTGGAAACTATAGCACTACTGGTCTGACCGAAGGGCTCAGACTCAAATGGAGCCTCTTCAACAGAGTCCTCCATTACTTCCTCCATAATTGTTGAAGGATTTTCAGCAGCAGTAGTAGGGGGAGGGTTCAAATCTGGCTCAGCCTGGTCTCCGGACTGCTGGGCCTCAGTGTTCTTTTGGCTTCTGGCCTCCGGTTGGGGCTCTGGTGTAGATGCTTCTCTTTGAAGACTTGGACTGGTGCCCTCCGGACCAGACAGTCTGTTCTTGGGAGCTTTGATGGGCACTTCTGACCCAGTGCTGCTGTCTTTAGCACCCGATTTAGAAGGAGTGCTCTTAGAAGCCTGGCCTTTAACTAACCGGCCTCTTCTCCGGTCAACTAGTTTTTGAGGGGAGTGCTCACTGACCCCATAGCTATGAAGGGGGAGGGTTTTTTGAAACTGGTTACAGTGACGCCTGGCTCAACCACAGGTTCTGATTCTTGAACCGAGGAACCTGAGATAATGGGGGAGAGATTGGTTTGGAATAACCTTTTCGGCTTAGTGCCTTTAGAGGAAGAAGAGCCTTGATCTGACTCTGTGACTGAAGTTACTGGTATGTCGATGGGTGATACGGGTAGTCCTGCTGCGATGCGTCTTTCCCTTTCGACCTTTTGCGCCTTTTCTAATTCAGAAAGGTTGAGCCACCCACCTTTGATCAGTGCGTTCCTCGCTGTAAACATAAACTATCTGGGTAAATTTTTGCTTTAGAGAGATAAAGTTTTAAGAAGTTGCAGAGTAAACTTGAGAGAGATGGTAAAACAATAGAAAGTTTTTTAATTTATAGTAAATCTGAAAAGGAGTTTCATTCCTAGGAGAATTCGAAAAGATTGGTAATGATTAAAGACGGCGCTGATGTCACCACCTTTAATTAAGAGGTTGCTTTTTGAAGAAGGTGGGTTCAAAATTCAAGGTGAAAAAACGGCTGAAGCAACCAACCAGAAAGCGACACGTATCCCACAACCTCTGGCAAAAACCGTTTTGGATTGATGAAGCTTTATCAGTCCGGATAAAGCCATAGCCCAAGTTAAAAGACCTATCCGGGAAAAACTACCCATGACGTCGGACTGTTTTTCAGGTTTTTTACAAAGGTATTTGAACAAACACCTAAAAAAGGGGCTCCTGATGAGTCCGAATTCTGACTACTCACCGGACAGGGACAGATCGGACCTAGCCCTCCGGACCGGACAGACCACTTCGAACACTTAGCTAATGGGACTGTTCGAACTATGACAAAAGTACTAAAAAAACCTAAACACTTCTTGACTAAGCTACTTGCTCTCCTACTTAGAGCTCATAGGTCTTTAAACATGACACGGGTCCATTGAACATGACCCGAAAGCCCATAAGGGCCCAAATGTAAGGGTATAAATACCCAACCACCTGCATTAAATGTGGGTAATGAAAATTAAATACAACCAGGCTGCTTAATTCTCCCTCTAGACTCTACTCTAAATATTAAACACCCACATACTTCCACTAAACACCAAACAAATTACAAGCCTACCCTCAGGCGATAATTATCCTCACGAGGTTTAACTCTTATTTTACCCATGGTTTTTCTCTATACACGAGTTAAAGAGATTATCTTCCTCAAACATATTAGATATTTATAGCAATCAGTTCATGTATGTTGCAATATAATCTTTCATTTTACCCATCTTATAACATATATTTTAACTTCACTCTCGCTTTGTAAGTCACATTTTTTCTAGGTAAAAGTATTTATTAAGATCAACTTTAAAATATGAGTAGAGATATTATTCATTCATAGCTGAATTTCTTAGCTTCAAAGTCTCCACTATGTAAAGGAATTTTCCATAAGGCATATCGTTTCCATTTTTATCTTCTTCGAATCTTCCGTTATCTCAAGATGTTCGAAATACCTCTCACAACTCTATATGAAAGTATTGATCTCCTTTGTATCTCTATTTCCATTGTACGGTTTTGGTTTGGAGGAATTATATTTTTTTCATTTTTCTCAGCTCTTCATGTAAAACTTGGTTTATTGCAACCTTCTTGCACAACACCAACTTGCCACTAGTTGTCCCAAGCTTACCTTTGAGGTTTTCTAATTCTTTTTCGACGAACAATAACTTGGCTTTCTGTGCATCATATACCATTTTTCGGCTTTTACTTCCATCTTGATAACATCTACCATCTTGTTTATGGATTATTCCATGGTATCTTTCCACCCCTTAAAACTTTCATTTGTTATAAACTTTTCCTCGCTGTGCACTAGGAAATCACCTATTTTTTTCATACGCATCATTCTTTCCTTGAAACTTGAATGCATATTCTTGGAATTTATCCTCGTCTTGATTTGGCTATAAACGTAATTCCCTTTAGTGAGTTTGCTATTTTGTTAGCCACTTCTTGAGTCTCGAACTTGCTCTAATACCTATAGTCACAAGCTTAGATTTTGGATAAGACTGTGTGACACTTGAACTCTCAAATAAGTTTAATAGAACACAAAAGAAATAGAGGCCTAGAGATGTTATAAAGCGTAATTATATTTAATTTCTAGAGAGATAATTTTACAATACTTGAAGATATCTTTGGTGGATGAATGAGAAAATGTAGCTCTCCTTCTTATATAGAGTTATGTCGATGATTCCAAAAAATGTTTTAGAATTATTATTTTTAGAGACTTCTACTAGTTACGAAGACGTAAAAAATATTCTAAAAGAAAAAAAAATTGTAACATCCTGTAATATATTGGAAGTTTGTGGTCTTCTCTATATTTTTCCAGAAAAAAAAAGAGGGATCGTAATACTACTAATGCAATCATAGTTTCCAAATTAAAGTGTACAGCTTCCCATTATCTAAATATGGATAACTGAAACGTATTGAGCTAGAAGTCCTCAAATACTTTATCATTTTTTGAGTCCAAATACAATCTCAAATCTAAAAAACCATATAACTAAAATCACATTATACATAAACACACCAGCAACATAAACATTTCGATTGATATTACAAACTCAACGTAGTGTGATAAAATAACTATCATAAAGTTAAGTCTCATCTATATGTCACTCTATAAATAGAGTAACGAATAAAAAAAATTGTATTAGATAAAATATAATGTAATGTAAAAAATTATTTCATCAACAAATATCCTAAATAAGAAAGATAAATGAACTAAGTCTACTATATTAAAGTAAGCAGCTAGCTAAATATTAAGAGAGAATCAAACTACAAATATGCTATGATCAATCGGTCTTAAGTGTTCCAATGTTAGAACAAGATCATTCTATATTATCAATTCAACGATATCAGAATCTTCGTCACTATGGTATAGAATGTGCAAACCACAAGTTGAATGGAAAAAAAAATTAGGATCAAGACAATTAAAAAATATATATTTGAAATATTATACAATTGTTAAAACTATGACAAATTATCATGGTTAATATAATTTTATTCTGCCGTTGATTTATATTTTTATAAAAAAAAATCGAAATTATAACTTGAAACACATAAAATATATATCGTTAACAAATATTTTTATTTCCAATGTATATTTAGCCGTGAACCACTGAAAACTATTTAATCCTTGCCATCCTAAATTTCACCATACCCAACTGTAACTATTAATTTCTAGAAATTCGATAAAAATATAAACTTCAAAAACAAATTCCACAGTACAATTAGAACATGACATTGTAGACTCTAACGAAGATGTATTCTACAACCATTTTTTTATTTGTAACTCGGTTCATATAGGAGAATTGAGAGATTCATTTATTTCTCATCCAGTTTCGAATTTATTATATACGATTGTGACGAGTATTATACGACTACGTACATCTTTTATAATATTAAAACTGTTACGACCATAGTTAATAAAACCCGAATAATATACTAAAGTTAAATCCGACTATATTAAATTGTAAAATCATAGACCCAACTAATCCAATCGGAAATGATCATATCGAAAACCGGACCAAATTTTAACGATCCGGTTTACAGTTCTATTTTAAAAATCGGAATCCATAAAGAATCGAAATAGTAAAATCGGTAAAAAACCAAATCGATAGAACCGATTCAAAACCGATAAAATTCGATATATCTGCCTAATAATTATCCATCGTGGTTAAAAAGTAAAAAAAAAAAGCTACAAACATGTGTATTAATAGACATTATAATTTATTCAAATACTGTATTTTGAATCCTAAAAACAAATTACTTAAACTACACAAACATACAAATAATTTGTTTGATTTTACCTTTAAAACTGATATTGATATTTGAAATAAAATTTAAAGCTTTGAGTAGCCTAGTTAAAAAAAAAAAATCTTTTCGTTCTCTTACAATTATTTTAGCAGTTTATTTAAATAGATTATATTATAATATTTTGAACTACTAAAAGAATTAGAAAATACACATTCGCTAATAACTTGAGCAGTAGTGTATGTGACGCCAACATCAGTAATCAATTGGATGCACTCCACTTACATTTTAACTTTCTTATCTTAACTAAACGTTCAACAGAGATTTCGGCTCTTCTGAAGGCACCCACGTATAAAGATTTTGGTTCTTCTCAAGCCATTCACGCACAAAGCGAACTTTAATTTGAGTTGTTGGAGTTTGGATTCGAAGTAGAGGTGTGTGAAGCTAAAAATGAGCTAGATCATGAAGTTAACATCAGTCATAACCTTAAAGATATTTGAATATTTTTTTCTTCGAATCTTTATTACACTAACACTAGACTATCAATTCTCATTTAAACACAAAATATTTGAGTGATTATAATAACATGTATCTTATGATGAAAATACCCATTTTCAAAGCTTTTTAAAGTATACAAAATTTTGACTTTACACATGAATTTTATGTTTTTTTCTTAAATTAAAACCTGAATTTTATGTTTTTTTAATGAAAATTTAAATTAATTAAAAAATTCATACATAATTTTGGAGTATACCCGCAAGAATACAACAGCTAAGCAATTAGAACAAACATACTAAGTAGAAAAGTTTCCATAGAGGTGTCCATATAGAAGAAAATGACCCCCGTAGAAACGCGAACAAGTAACTTGCAAAATGACTAGGTGGTTGAGGTGGGTGAGTGGTGACTCCACCATCCCATCCGGAATCCACGCTCCAGTCCCAACAGAGAGTACCTGTAACACAGCAAAGAGTAAGTTAGATTTAAATACATTATATTTGCCAGCTAATCTTGGTACCATGGAATCTAAATTGGAGATCCGATAAGATATGGTAAGATATCGAAGAGGCTAAGGCCGGGGCAGATCCAAAAATTCTTGAATTCCGCTCTTTCCAAATATGGTAAATAACCGCATTGAAACAAGTACGTCAAATACATTGATTTCGAGAATTTGACCATCTTGACGCCTCATCAATCCAAGTTAGCCAGCACGAAGAGTGATAAGAAAAGCCAAGTTTGTTACTGGTAAAGGACCAGATGCTCGGAGAGAAACTACATTCAAAGAGGATATGAGATGTAGTTTCCGAGTCATAGTGGCAAAGGGTGCACACATTTGGGATATTATAACCCCAACTACGAAGCTTGTCTTTGGTGGCAAGTTTGCCCTTGATTGCCAGCCAAGAAATAAAGGAATGGCGCGGAATATTGTATTTATTCCATACTAAACCCCGCCCATCCCTTTTCAGGGACAGGCTTACGAAGGACATTGTACATATCCTTTATTGTAAAGTTGTCACATCCTGCCGTTGCCGCCCAATAGGGAACATCCCTTGATAGGGTGTTCGGATAGGGAAGGGAAGGATAAGCTAATGGATTTCGTCTAGGTGACATCGACTTTGGGTTCGCGTCGATCTCAGGTTTTCAGGCCAGTTCCATTCACCATTGTTGATAATGTCTGAGATTTTTAGGTTACTTCCCAAACGGGAGTCACTGATGATGCCAGATCCATAGTGGGATGAGAGAGGCAAAAAGAGAAGCCATGGGTCATGCCAGAATGAAGTGTTCAATCCATTCCCGATAGCCACCTTGTACAAATTACGAGTCAAAGGCCGAAGCTGGAGAATTTTCCTCCAAATCCAAGTTGATGAGGAACCTAAAGAAAATTCCCAAAAACTTTTATTTTTTATTTTTTCAATTTTAATCCACTCACACCAGATAGAATGGTTCTTATTACTTACAATAGACCAGAGGTGTTTAAGGACGGCCTCCTGATTCCAAATTTTTAAGTCTAGGATCCTAAAACCGCCCTCTTTATAAGGAGTGGAAACGATCGTCCAGGAAACTTGTGCTCCCTATATTTTCATTGACGAACCAAACCAGAGAAAGTGGCAAAGGTATTAGTTTAACTCCTTGATTATCCTAGAAGGTAGGATAAAAATCGAGGACCAGTAAACCTGACCCGCGAATAAGACCGATTTGATTAGTTGGAGTCTACCCGCATAAGAGAGGTGCTTGGCAGTCCAAGAATCAATTCGGGAGGTTATTTTGTGCAAAAGAGGCCGGCAGTCCGAGTGAGAGAGTCTACCAGTAATGAGGGGTACCCCAAGGTACTTTACCGGGAGAGAACCTTTAGGGAAATTCAAGATAGGTAAAAGGTTCAATCGGAGGGGTTGGTCAATTCCTGAGAAACAAATGTGACTTTTCAAGGGATTAACTTTAAGACTAGAGAGAGAGTAGAAGTCATCCAGAGCATCCTTGATGAGATTGAGGTAGAGAGTATCACCATGATAGAAAATCATTAGATCATCTGCAAAACAGACGTTGATGATTTTCTGCTTGTGACATTTCCATTGGAAACGGAAGTTCCCGTCTTGACTTTTCTCTTTGAGGATGCCTGAAAGGACTTGCATAACAAGCACGAAGAGGAGAGGGGAGAGAGGGTCACCCTGCCAAAGGCCTTTTTTACCTTTAAAATTACCATGAAGATCTCCATTAATGATTATAGAATATGAGGGAGAAGAGATGCATTTGACAATCCAAGTAATCATATTCTTAGGAAATTGCATTGCAGCTAAAATATCAAGAATGAGGTGCCAGCAAACATTATCAAAGGCTTTTATAATATCTATTTTAAGGGCAACCCTTTTTCCTTTACCGTTTTTGTTATAGCCCTTAAGAAGCTCCTGAGAGAGAAGGATGTTATCAGATATGTTCCTTCCCGTTACGAAAGGTGACTGAGAAGAATCGACCAGATAAGGAAAATGAGGCTTTGATTCTATTGGCCAGGATTTTAGAGATGATTTTATAGACAACATTACAAAGAGCAATTGGTCTATAATCCGCAAGCTCGGAAGGAGAATCTTTTTTAGGGATAAGAGCGATAGAGGTCGCATTCCAAGAATCGATCAGAGTTCCAGAGAGGAAGAACTCTTGGACACCTTACAAATGTCCGGGCCAACAATGTTCCAAGTGGATTTGAAAAAACTGGAATTGAAGCCATCTGGACTAGAAGACTTGTCACTATCAATACTGAAAAGAGCCGATTTTATTTCTGACTGGATGATCTCGCGAATCATTGACTCTTTATCAGTACGAGTAACATGGGAAGAGATAAGAGAAGAGACTTTTTCAAGACCTGGGTAGTTGGTAGAATGCTTGGTACCCAAAGATTCCTCGAAAAAGTTCATCAAGACTTTAGAGACACTAGCCGGAGAGGAGACAATATCTCCCTGATTAATTGGAGATCGAGATAATTTTATTTCGGAAAAGTCGGACTTTAATACTTTTATGAAAGAATTTAGTATTCCTGTCACCCAATTTGATCCAATTTTCTCTAGAATTCTATTTTAGGAAAGATTCTTCCGCTCGACTAAGAAAGATGAAAGACTCAGAAGCCTCAGTTTCTTTAGTTACAAGAAGAGGATTGAGAGGATCATAGGCTAGAATTGATTGAGCCTCAAACAAGGCTTTTTGGTCACCTGAGGCTCTAGATGAAATATCGATAAACTCCTTGCGATTAAGAGAAGCTAGCTCAATTTGCAGACGAGCTAGTTTGTCAGAGACCATCCTCATTCCTCTGGATAAGGTAAGGACGATCTATCTTGAGGTGACTATTTCCTTGAACTTGGGATGGTCTTACCACATATTGAAGTAACGAAAGGGTTTTTTCCGCCTTGGACGAGGGAGTCCAAGTTTGAGAGTAACCGTAGTGTGGTCTGACGTGCGAAGATATCTGAAGTGGACATTAGACATAGGGAAAAGATCATCCCAATCTGGGTTGACCAAGACTCGATCAATTTTAGAAATAATTGGATGGGCTAGCTGTTTGTTAATCCAAGTAAATGGAAAACCAATAGATCGAAGATCACTGAGATCGCACTGGTAGCAGCAGTTATTGAAATCATCAATTGCTGAGGATCAGGTATCAGAGGATTCCAAACGCTCGTCTGGGTGACGGATCGCATTATAATCTCCAATGGAAACCCATGGAATGTGGTTATCCAGTTTGGATATATTAATGAGGTCCTTCCAAAGAGGAATACAGTTTTTTGCTTCATTGAAAGCATAGATAGCAGTGAGCTTAAAAGAGGCTCTGTAATTGTGACATTTAGCTATACAGTGGATTAGCTGGGGGGTTGGGATATTCAAGTTATTGTAATTACAATTGGATTCCAGAGAATCCAAATTCTACCTAAGGGATGAGCTGAGTGATTAGTAACTACATGCTAAAAGGGGATCATTTGTCTAATAATTTGGTCGACTTTATGAATTTGGACTTTAGTTTCTACCAGGACAATCAAAGAGATATGATTACTTATAATAAAATCGTCGACGTCTTTTTGCCTAACAGGGTCGTTTAGACCTCTCACATTCCAAAAAGCAATATTCATAAATAAATACTTACAGTGAGTCAGTCGATAATCCTGTTGGAGGACAACTCCATATTACCATTAATAGTTCACCGAGTCTAAAAATTATAAATTAATAGACCTCAACAAATAAAAATAAATAAAAAATAATTTCCATAATAAACAATGCAATTAATATATATATATATATATATATATATATATATATATATATATATATATATATAAAAGATTAATACCATATTAATTAATCTTATCATCATTATTATACTACCTATTACTTATTACTCTCATTAAACTTATAATTATTAAGTTTACTATTTTACTTTTAGTTAAATGCCTGAAAATAACATCACATACCTCTTTATTAAATAATGAGAGGCTATGTTCAGTGGGATAAACGATGGGACCACACCCAGTAAAAGAAAAATAAGGGATCCCGCTAAGAATGATAAAAGTAACCTTACCTATATTTTTACCCGTGTTTCGACAAGTACAGATGCTTTTTTTACCCATATTTCGACAGGTGCAGCTACTGGATCGGCAACGGCAGGTACAAGTGCAGCGACGCAAAACCTTCCCATTCTTCGTTGCATCCACGGTTTTTGGGGATAACCTGAACTCGGGAGACAACCTGTAAGTAAGTTCTACCTCGACACTCACCAAGCATCACCATTCTGGTGAAGCTCCTCCCACCCGAGCTGCTCCGGCAACTTCGAGACCCAAAAAGAGGACACGAGCACTTAAAGAACTGAGCTCGGATTTTTTGATTTCATATCACTCCGACGATGGGATACCGAGGAATTTGTTGGCGAACAGAACCACGTTAGCTACAAGATTGCGTGTCTCTCTATGGTGGTAACACCATAGAGAGACACGTAAAGCATGCATTCGACAAGTAGAATGGAACCAAAATAGAAGCCGACTGACCATGCTTCAAATTACGGTTCATATTGGTAGAATTTGAATGTAAAGAAGTGTGGGTCACTTCGGAACAAGTCGTTGCGAACGATGGACAGCACTGTGATAAACAAAAAGGTAAAATCTTTTGACTGACTGAAAAATAGGTGGGGAGCTCAGCCATTTTGCGAGTGAAATTAGAGGGAGGTATTGTCGGAGACTCAACCGGAAAAAGGACTCCAGCACACCCATGACTGCTAAACACAGAGATCAAGAAGGCCCGAAAAATGGGTGAAAATCTACTGAGAAGAATCATAGATCTAGAACCCAAGATAGCCCATGTAACGACTAAAGAACCAAGATCGGTCTCGAGATAAATAGAGCACAAGGATAATGCAATGAGGCTCGACGAACGGCTAGCTGAATATCATCCATGCGTCTTACAAAGACTCCAAACAAGAATTGAAGTGAAGAAGTTAAACAGAGTTCGGTGAATAGAGATCCATTTCGTCCGACTTCGGATCCACTCACGAAAAACGGATCCAAAAAGAACGGAACAGTCTCTTTCCGACTGAGAGAGAGTGACAATACTCCAAGAGCTGAACGACGGCCGAGGACAGACAATCGTCCACTGAAAAGGAACCGACGATGAAATAACAGAGGAAAAGAAAAGACATTGCTGCGGATAAGGTATTTTCTTGACAGCAAACTGGAAAACCACATCACACAGGTAAAACCAGCCACCACTAGAACCGGATTCGAAGGTTTCAGACCGTACGGCTTGAAACCGACTTAAAAACCCAGAAAAAAGAGCGATTCAAACTTAGAAAACTAGCCGTTGGAGAGACTTTCTCTCTAGGATTTTCACTTGTATCTCTTTTTTCTATATTTATACTTGAATTCTATGTTGATTTGGTTAAAGATAAGGGCCAGCCTAGAAATAATACACATTTTTATAGATCTTGAACCGCTAGATCTTATACCTAATTGATAGATCTCGCACCTAAATTTTGACCATTTTACCCTTTTCAGAAAACCTAGCTATAAAAGCGTTTGATAGATCTCTCACCACTTTTTTCCTCTCTTTCTCCCTCTCTCTCTAGAAACCTCTCAAGCACCCGTGGGACCCATTTCTGAAATTCGATTTTTGAAGAATCTAAACTGAAGAAAACGTAAAGGTAAACGATACGAACATCATGGTGTAATTTGTTTTTGATTTCATTCGGTCTAAACTGTCGAATCTAGGTTTTTTAGTTTTTTTGGTTTCGATTTCAAAAGTTCGATTTTTGTATGATTTTAGGTGTTGTTTTGTTAGATTAGTGTTATATTGTTGTTAGTATTGCTAGGATCTATGTTTTGGTGCTTGGTTTTGTTAGAAATGAGGCTGTTTTGGTGTTGTTGAGTTTTTGAATTGAGCTTGCTGTTGGGACCTGGTCGCAGGCCGTTCGTGCGAAGAAGACAGGGCCTCGTCGCATGGCCAAAATGAGACGACGCCTTAATGCAGTCTCATTTTGGGCCTGCGACGAGGCCCAATAGATGTCTCATTTTGGGCCTGCGACGAGGCCCAAATGAAGTCTCATTTTGGGCCTGCGACGAGGCCCAAATGAAGTCTCATTTTGGGCCTGCGACGAGGCCCAAAGTTGTTTTTTTTTATTCATTTGGTGTTTTGCAATCTAATACATATTTTTTTGCGTTGTATTTACAGCATGCCTCGATTCAAGATTAAAGCAAAAAATCCGTTCAAAAAACTTAGGGCCGAGGCCGAGGAGGCAGCAGCAGCGGCTACAGCGCGGGCCGAGGCCGAGGAGGCTGCTCCGAGCGAGGAACATGTTCCCGGTACACGTAGTAGACGACGTCTCCGTCGTGGCGGCGATTATATTCCTACTCCTGCTGATGGTACCACAGGGGCAGCTTCTACGTCGCATCCCCCTGACGAGGAGTACGATGACGATGTAGATGCACCGCAGTATATGGAGGCTGATGCATCTCATGTACCGGACTATACGGAGGCCGATGCACCTCACGCGCCAGAGGCAGCATCCCACTCATTTGAGGGTGAGGATGTTGATTTTTATTCCGTGTTGTCGCATGTTCCGGGACTTTTCCCGGATTACACCCTGCACGAGGCTTATAGCGTCTATCACGGAGATGTAAGTGTTACACCTTTATACTGTTTTATAATTTTCTTACGTGTTCGATACACATGTTTTTAATTATTATTGTTTTACGAATTTACATATTTTATACATATTGTAGGATAGGGTCACTCTCCGATGCTTCTCTATGTATGACAGTCTCCGGAGATGGGACATTACGAAGCAGAGCAGGGTACGGGCTAGGGTGATGGAGACTATATTCGGTCCACTCGTCGATGCACTCACCCGCTGGCATACGAACCTCCATTTGGTGGAGGCATTCTTAGAGCGGTGGCATGAGGAGACTTCTTCTTTCCATTTCTCGTTCGGGGAGATGACAGTCACCTTGGACGATGTCCACGTCATCACTGGACTACCGGTTTTAGGTAGGTCCTTCACAGCTATACCCTTTGACTCTGACGTTGAGAGGCTTGCTACTTATGCTGCCATGCTAGGTGTGCGACAATCGGAGCTGAGTAAAAACCTTAGGAATGCTGGTAGTGTGAACCTAGGGTGGCTGCGTACTACTTTTAGTAGTTCTCAGTATAGTGATAGGAGGATCACTGATGACCAGGTAGATCATGCCACCCGTGCCTACATACTATATTTGTTAGGTACCACTATATGCGCGAACAAAACCGGGAACAGCATTCCATTAGATTACCTCCAGTTCGTGAACCAGTACCAGAGTTTGCATATGTACAACTGGGGCCAGTTGGTTTTAGCGCAGCTGTACCACGCCCTTAGTCAGGGATCTCTCCATGGTTCGGGAGGCATTTGCGGGTTTCTAGCGTTGCTCGAGTCGTGGATTTTTGCACACTTTGTTCAGCTTCGAGCTCCACTTTTTCCGGGTTACAACGTATCCATGCCCCATATGTGCCGACATGCGCCGCGGAAGATTGGTGTCTCCCATGAGGTGCGCATGCAGATGAGACACACACTGGCGACTTGCACCGAGGCAGATGTAAGTCATATTCGTTCATTTTAATTATTTTAATTATGAGTACTTTTACTAATATAAATGGGCTAAATTGTTTTATTTACAGGTCATGTTCCTCCCCTTCATACATTTACGGGACCCTTTTCCGTTCCAGCAGGTGACTTATGTTGAGTTGAACCTTGCTTCGTTCGACGTGGTTGTGGCGTACTACCCAGACCGTGTCGTTCGACAGATGGGGTATGTACAGCTGATTCCTAAGGATATACGCCCTCCTAAGTCGAAGAAAGTTGGGAAGAAGATGGTCACAGACTTAAAGTGGGACGATCACTTGTGGCAGAATTGGGAAAGCCGCGTGTTCACTCCTTTTAGCACGGCGTACCGTGGTAGTGGACCGAGTGCTGACCCGATGTACTACATTTGGGCGAGGAAGAGGCTATGGTACATCGTCAGTCGTCCTGCGCCGGAGAGAGGTCCTCGGGTGGAGCCGCAGGGTGGTGCTGATTATTCACGATACGAGCAGATTGCTAGGTTTGCTCCTTCGCTACCTACTTTGGATCACCCTGATCTTCTAGAGACCGCCCTCATGATGTGTAGGATCGCTGAGAGGTACCGACGGCATTGATTATTACTCTCAGCATAACTTTGTTAGATTTTTGGACATTCTTACTATGTTTTTGTAATCGGTTAATTGTATGACTGCTTTTAATTTTTGTAATCGGTTAATTGTATGAATGCTTTTAATTTTTGTATTTTAATTTATTGTATGACTGCTTTTAATTTATTGTAATCGGTTAATCGGTTTGATTACTTTCGAATGATATACACACTCAAAATTATAATGAAACAGAAATACACACTCAAAATTAAAATGAAACACACTGATACTTAAACAGCAACTCACACGCAAACAGAAATACACACTCATACTCGAACAGAAACTCACTCAAACAGAAATACACACTCATACTTAAAATGAAACTCACACTCAAACAGAAAAACAAATTCATACTTAAATTGAAACTCACACTCAAACAGAAATACACACGCAAAATTATCTATCAGGCCAGTTCCATTTCATCAACCTCCTTTCTTCTTTCGCATCTTTGTAGTCACTGATTTCCTGTAGCTGGATGTCAACAATGTCAGAGCGGACCATATCCAGCTGGTCCTCTGTTATATAATCCGTCGCTTGACAGTTGAACCGGTTACCCGCAATACGACGTTCCAATTCGGTGAGGTCAGAAACTAGATGTCGACGGGATGTGACCAAGACCGACCACCTAGCTCGCACTTCATCAACACGCCTTGAAATGTAAGGCGGCTGAACACCATCCCTTCCGTACAGGAAGTACATCTGGCATACTAATGCCTCGCAGTACCTTTTACCACCCTCTGGAATGTGCATATTACCAACTTCAACTGATGCCCTCATCAGATACTGATCTTCCAACTCAGTCCATGAACCCATTTTTCAGCTAGATTTATCAACTAATGATGAAGTTTCAATGTGCATGAAGCTTCTATTTATAGATGGACCCGAAAACTCCCTCTCATTCTCAAACATTCTAACAAATCCCGCTCATTCTAAAATATCAAAACTCCCACCCATTTTCAAAATTCAAAAAAACTCTCTCGTTCTCGAAAATTCTAATAATCCCGCTCATTTTAAAATATCAAAACTCCCTCTCATTTTCAAAATTCAAAAACTCCCTCTCGTTCTTGGAAATTCAAAAAATCCCGCTCATTCTTAAAAATCAAAACTCCCTCCCATTTTCTAAATTCTAAACTCCCTCTCATTCTCTAAAATAAAGTCCCTCTCATTCTCCTTCTCAAACTTAGAAAGTTCAACAAATGGAGTTTACTCCCCATGAAGACTACCATTTGCTTCTGGCGGCGAGGATTTCCCGCCGAGAGATGGGGGAAGATACTAGTGATGCTTTTTTTGATCGGGTGCTTTGTAAGATGTACTACGGCTACGGCCGTTTACAAACAGAAGGGCTCCTCGTGCGCAACCGTGAGCAAATCAAGCAGAGGTATATTTTTTGCCAACCGCTCCAGCGTTTGTTGTTTCAGCCGTATAAAATTAAGCAAGAAGCGGCCGCCGTCTTCAACATGACAGTGGTAGACTACATCAGTAGGGATATGGTTGCGTATCTTCAGGATAGGATTGCGGAAAGGGAGGAGGGGGTTCATTCTGACGACAACTTGGGATATGACTTCGATGATTAAGCATTTGGTTGTTGCCATTTCGGTGTTTAATTATTTTCTTATGTTTCGTTAAGTTAAAAGTCATAACTTAATGATTTCCTCTTCTTGTAACCACTTCAAGTGTACTTGTTGTTTTCTTCTATTTCTTCATAATATACTAGTTGTTTTCCTGAACTTCTTCAAAATGTACTTGTTGTTTTCTCCCATATACTGGTATTTTATTCCAACAAATGTCCAAAATGATAAACTAGGCCTATTTTCTGTCTGAAAAACTAGGCAAAAAATTTGGCCTAGCGTCGCAGGCCCAAAATGAGACCAGGCCCAAAAGGCGTCTCATTTTGGGCCTGCGACAGAAGCTTTCTGTCCAAAATAATGGGCCAAATATTTGGCCTGCCGTCGCAGGCCCAAAATGCGACCAGGCCCAAAAGGCGTCTCATTTTGGGCCTGCGACAGAAGCTTTCTGTCCAAAATAATGGGCCAAATATTTGGCCTGCGACAACTGCTTTCTGTCCGAAATTATGGGCCAAATATTTGGCCTGCCGTCGCAGGCCCAAAATGAGACCATGCCCAAAGGGCGTCTCATTTTAGGCCTGCGACAAATGAATTATTTTTGAGAAATCAGGCCAAATTTTGACATTGGATATGTGATATGTGTTTCTAATGAAACTTACGTTAAACTTAAAATCGTCAAACACATTTGTATGAAATCGACAAACACCGTAAACTACATTATATCAAAATTACATCAAAATTACATCAAAAGTACATCAAAAGTACATCAAAATTACATCAAAAGTACATCAAAATTACATATGTTACAGTAGATGTTAGGAAAACTAACTAACTTAAACTACAAATGTCGCACAAAAACATTTCAAACATTTGAAACGTCCTCGTCTCTAGTCAAATCTGTGACATGGGGTTTTTCGTTCAAGTTGATTTTCCTTGCGGGCATTATCTGTGTAAATTTGTTCAACCGCCGGTAGTATGGATGCGCCCATTTATTCGCTTCTTCGGTTGCGTAAGCGGCCCAACACGGGTATAATGGAGGCAACGGTTCATCGGGTGGAGTAGTAATCTACAAGGAAATAAAATAAACGAATGCATTAGTAATGATAGCGTAAGAAATTTTGATTGGAAACGAAATATACTTACATTAACAAAGTGACATCCATGCACGAAAGCTATCCCAACTTCTATGATCGTCGAATTTTTGACGGGTGGCTTTCCACGTATTGGTAGATACGTTAACGAGGCTGCGAGCGATACATGGTATACCATGCATTGATACCTTGTCGCGATGACTAGTCCAATGTCCGGAAATGTCATCCAATAGTGGCTACTAGGATTGGGCTTGAAGTAATCAAACCTTTGTATCAAATCGTCAAACACCTTCTCCGAACCATATACATCCAACCAACATGCACGGTTGTCCCGTAACTCCTTCAACAACTCGTGTTTAACATCCTCCCATCTATCTTCGTCGTTGTATATTGAATGCGCTACGGAACGATATCCGCATTGTCCGTCCGGAAGAAAGTCAACTAACTTTGAAATGTAAGTGTGTAGAAAGGTCGGGATGCAATCCGGATACAATGTTAACTTCCCATCCTTAACAATTTTCTTAGGCCTTCCAACCTTCTTTTTTGCTAATGGAGGTTTGGGTGGTACGATGGGAGCCACTTTGGATGCGGCCGTGCTCCCTAACGTGTTTACGGGTG
This sequence comes from Limnanthes douglasii subsp. nivea, assembly GCA_036936605.1. NCBI lineage: Eukaryota > Viridiplantae > Streptophyta > Magnoliopsida > Brassicales > Limnanthaceae > Limnanthes > Limnanthes douglasii. The sequence goes on from JAUPFV010000003.1 coordinate 171,305,519, forward strand.
TACTACCTACCGAGTTAGCCGGAGTACTAGCACTAGCGGTTTGTTCAATGGGATATTCCCACGAACTAGGGTTCCGTTTAGTCGATTTATCAACGCCTCCCTTTGGTCTACCCTTAGCTCTAACCGCTTCTTTAGGATCTTGAATATGACTTGTCTCGGGCATCAAAATTTGCATTACTTTATTGATAATGTGGTCTTGTTGGTCGGGGCGGAAACTACGAATGGAGTTGTCAATTAAGGAAATCTTTTTTTGCAATTCCTCTTCGCGAGAGGTAGGATCCCTGTGCACAATATCTAATCTTTTCCAAAAAATATCCACATCTTCTAAAGGGATGCACCTACCTTCTCTAGATATAAAGGCAATTTCACATGCACAAGGTAAACCATGCGTTTTCCTAAGAAACAACCTCCACATGCCACCCGATCTACTCCTATATTCCGAGCACGTACAGTAGCAACCGTCAGTATCTTTAGCCCCGCATGTGACACATGACCTTTAAGATTTTTGGTCAAAACACCATCGAAGCCGGGAATTGATCTAAACTTACTTCGCTCGAATGATTCGACGATTCCCGCATGCTGCTTCGTTAACAAGTTATGAACTTTTTCCCAAAAAGTCTCAAAGTTGCATTGATTCGTCCCAAGATATTTTTTTAGGGACGAGTGTGCACCCTCCGCCCTACATAGTACAAGTAATAAATTATCAACATACTTGAACTTTAATAAAATAACTCAACGAAAAGTAGGATAGACGGACTAACCTATTTGTAGTTGTTTGGCCATAATGCTTAATCGTGTTCGTTTTGTACGCAAGGAACTTAACAGCATATTTTGTTATCCACGAGTCCATAACGTACGCAAAGCACTCCGGTTTAGATGCGAACATCTCCTTAAGTGTATCCAGATTCTTTTGGTAACTCTCAAACGTGTTCGCCTCCGCAACGTAGCCGTAAAATTCAACAAATTGTTTCGCTACCGCATCATCGTGCAATATCTTCCGAACCGCCCCAAGGATGTTCTTACTAATGTGCCACGTGCATAACAAATGGTGCGTTCCGGGAAAAATTCTATCAACCGCACGCATTAGAGCTAACTCCCGATCGGTAACAATAATGGATGGAAATGCGCAAACGCTATCCATCATCAAACCACGAAGAGTTTCCAAAGCCCATACGTAGTTTCCAATCTTCTCTCCGCTCATAAACACGTACGCAACGGTAAATGTGATGGAAGTGGACGTAAAACCGACAACCTCTAACAACGGCATCTTATACCTAGTCGTCTTGTACGTACAATCCATGAATAACACGTTCGGGAATGTACGTAATAAGTCTATGCTAGTAGGATGTGCGAAGAAAAAGTCAGTGATCACCTTTGTATCATCTTTCAAACGCTCCCACGTCGAGTATCCATTCTCCTTCAACTTCGTCAATAGATATTGCATTTGGGTTTGTCCCCCGTGTTCAGCGTCCCGATGTTTTTGGCGGACATTGTAGATTGCACGCATGTTCGAAATGTTTTCCGGATATTGGTGCTTCAAACCACTGTATATCTCCCTAGGGCGCGAACCTAGGTGAGATAAACTACGAACTAGTTCCTCTTCGTCCAGTTTTAGCCTACAAGCGCGGGAATGACCGTCTAGGCGAACGTAGGGTTCATGATTGTGAGTACCGTTTATCACCTCCAAACGCCATTTCATGGCTAGTACGTCGATCGGATGACCTTTTAGCGCAAATCCCACGAAAGCATCTAATTCGTCTTTAGTGAATAATCTATCCGTGTTGAAATTTTACTGTAATCGGCATCTATAAATGGAGGCTGGGCAGGTTCCTCCGGCAAAATATACAATCGAAATGTATGAGTTTATATATACAAGTTGCAGTAGCATGCCCAAAATGAGACATGTCTCAAGTACCGTCGCAGGGCCAAAATGAGACAGGGCCAAAATGAGACGGGCCCAAAGAGCGTCTCATTTTGGGCCTGCGACAGAGGCTCTCTGTCTGCAAAAAATGTGCCATTTTTTTGGCCTGCGACGGCACTGGAGACCCGTCGCCCGCTGTTCGTGCGATGACGACGCTGTTCATCGCACGAACAGCGTGCTACAGGCCTGAAATCCGAAAAAATAAATTTCGGTCCTTACCTCCATCCGGTAAGCTTCCTCCTCGTTCAGTAAGTCTTCCAGAGAAATGCCCATCTCTTCGTTGTCCATAGATACTCCGATTCAAGATTTTTCGAAGTGGGTTTGATGGGTTTGGGTAAAAAAACGCTAATTTTTTCGAATTAATGGGTTTAGATTAGTAGATGTTAGTATAAAGCTTGTAGATCTAGTGTAATATCGGATAGATTTAAGTGTTTCGGCCGATTTGGAGACTAAATGGCATAAATGTCAAAATCTAGAGAGAGGAAGGGCAATTTTGGAATTTCAACTTTCAGTTTGAAAAAATAAGGGAGTAGGGTGAGAGATCTATCAAAATGTGTAACATTTCTAGCCTGGCCCTAAAGATAAAACAACACACTCATCATATGTAAAGAGAACCCACAAACTTTTCAACTTACCAAAATTAATAAAAATCATAACCTATTGTCGCCCACAGCCTATTGTGACTCATATAATACAACTAGTTTAAAATAGTTAAAATATTTTTAAAGTTGTTGTTGATCTGGAAAATCGGACCGAACCGAACCGATTTTTATCGATTTCGGTTATATTTTTCAAAATCAAAACTTTGTTGGTTTGGTCCGAACCGATAAATTTAACGGTCCTGTTCGGTTTCATCAAAAACCATATGTATAAAAGCTTCAGATCAACAACGGTAAAATGCAATTAATAACAACAAAAATCAATTTGAATTAAGCAAAAGTAAAAAAAGAAAACTATTTAGCAATATGTATACACTCATATTTTTAATTATCATATACTATCCAACCATTTTTATACTTGACAAACCAGAATTACTTCTCAAGTATATGTTAACATGAGTCGAGAAAGACAGTTACACAAATCATCATACTACAATTCATAGACTAAATTTTTTATATATATATATATATATATATATATAGTTTATATAAATTTTAAAATTAGTATATCTTGAACAATAACTCGAGACAAATATCCAAAAATATAAATGTTTTGTTTTATTAAGATGGATAGAAAACAATTTATAAGATCGTTTTTTAGAATTTTTTCAGTTAATACTTTATATATGATTTTGCTAATTTTATTTTCGTAAATTATTGTGTATATTTTTGTATTCAAATTTAAATAAATTGTTTTTTTCAAATTTTATTTTTCATAAATTTAAATGAATCAACATGTGGATTTGGATTGAGTTAGAATATGTTTATGTGTTTTTTTTTTATGTTTTTTAACTTATTTTAAACTGTTTATAACTCATTGATTTGGAGTTGGTTATGGGTTTTTGTGTGTTATTTTAGTATTTGTGCAACTTGTTTTGAACTATTTTTAGCAAATGGTAGACTTAAAGTAGGTTATGACCCATTTGTGTGCTGTTTTATATGTTTTTATAATTTATTTGAACTATTTTTTTTGTAACATGTCGTGGACTTGTAGTAGGTTACGACATGTTTGTGGATTGGTTTAGTGTTTTAACAACTTATTTTTTTTTACAACTCGTAGACTTTGAATAAGTTAGGATATGTTTTTGTGTTATTTTTTATGTTTTTTAACTTTTTTGAACTGTTTTTCACAATTTTTTTGGAACTTTTTCTTCATAATTATGTGCTTGTAGTAGGATATAAACTGTTTATGTGTGTTTTATGTGTTTTCGTAACAAATTTTAAACTATTTTTTTGCAACTCGTGGGCTTGCATTAGGCTATGATATTTTTTTGTATCGTTTTTAGTATTTTTGTAACTTATTCTCAATTGTTTTTCATAACTCGTGAACTTGCAGTAGATTAAGATCTCATTATGTATTGTTTTTATATTCTGCAACTTGTTTTGAACGCTTTTTGCAACTCGTTGACTTGTAGTAGATTAGAACATGTTTATGTGTTGTCTTTTGTGTTTTCACAATTAATTTTGGATTATTTTTCACAACCGTAGATTTACAGTAGATTAGGACGTATTTTTGTTATTTTTTTCATTTTGCAGTTTATTTTGAATTTGTTTTCATAACTTGTGAACTTGCTTATTTTTTAACTATCTTTTGTAATTTATACACTTGCATCACGTCATGTTATATTTGTGTTGTTTCTATGTTTTCGCATTTTGTTTTAAATTATTTTTGGTAACATGTGGACTTGCAATAGCTTGGACATATTTGTATATTATTTTTTATTGTATTTTTCGTACCTTTTTTCAACTGTTTTTTGCAATTTGTGGACTTATTATAGTTTAGGACAGGGTTTGTATATTATTTTTCTATGTGTTTCATAAATTATTTTGAATTTTTTTTGCAAGTACATTAGTTTGTGGGACTTTTTTGTATGTTCAAAATTTATTTATTTTTTACAATTCATAAACTTGCAAATATTAGAACTGGTTTATGTATTTATTTTTATTTATTTATTTTAAATTATTTTTCACAATTTCGGAACGAGTGAAGCTATTTCCTCCATGAAATTTTTTATTTCCTCCGTAAATAAATAAAAACTCCACTTTGTTATTTCTTCGATAAAGAAAATAACATATTTACTATTTTCTTTATTTTATCCCAACACTCATTCATTCTCTAGCAACTTCATCGACTTCTACCACCATCTCAACTATCTCTCACCTTATCTCAACTATCTCCCACCCTATTAACTTATGCACACACAACCAGCCCTATTAGCTTCTCAACATTAATCACTCATAAACCATAACCCTAGCCTAGCCACTATAAAAACGACCTCCTCTTTAGATTTCTCTTCAATCTTGAAAAATAACAAACCCGAGCCACCTATTCGATTTCTCTTCTAATCTTGAAAAACAACGGCACTTTTCTCGAATTCGTCTAAGGTAGAAATCATTCGTTATTTAAAAAAATAAGAATACTTTAAAATGAAATATTATTTATTAAAACAAACGAAATACATCCGATTATGAGACGGTATCTCGGAATTAAGTGCATTTTTTATATAAAAAACACATGATTCAAGACGCACCTGATTCCTAGGTGTTGTCTTGGAATCAGATGTTTTTTTCTAGAAAAAAAAACAAATGATCCCGATCTGGTGTCTCGTAATTAGTTGTTTGCTGCTAAAACCTGTACAAATCGGGATTTTCAAAAATATTTTTTTTTAACATAGATTTTTAAATTACATGAATGTAAAACTAAAAAACAAGATTAAATTACCTTGTTGGTTGATTGGGTGATGTTCTCCGGTGTTAAATCTTTGGTTGGGTGTCTTCCTCTTCTATGAGTAATCTTTAAGAAATTTGATTTTTTTAGGGTTTAATTTTAGAAGCTCAATCATATATGTTGGATTTAATTTGAGTTAATCATGTGTTTGTTAATATAAGGATTTCATAATGGTTAATGACATGAAGTTATAAATTAGAAGGTAAAATGAGGGCAAGATAGTAAAAGCAAGTGATAAATCCTTTTTTAATTTTGAAATATGGAGGAAATAGCTTCACCCTTCTTGAACTTCCAATCGGTTTTGTGTTTCTTTTAAATAACCTATTTTGAAGATATATGGACACTGAAAAATCAAAATAAGTTTATATTTTCAATTTAAGTAATTTAAATAAATTTAATTTTCTCAACTTCGCAACTCAAACAATCATTTTTTTGCAATTTAAGTAAATTTAATTTTCTCAACTTCAACTTGCACTTTATAAATAAAGAATCACAAAAATAAATATTTTTCATCAATTAAATATACATATTTTTCATCAATTAAATTAACATATAATTATAATCAACCATAATTTATTTTTACGAAATCAAAATTTTATTTTTTTCAAAGTCAAAATTACATGTTTCACCAAAACAAAAGCGAAATTAAATTTTTAAATAAACGAAATTAATGATCCCTCTAAAAGTAATTCAAAATCATAGATCTTTTTTTAAAGTTCAACAAAGTTAAATCAAACATCAGTTTGATTACTAAAAACCTATAATAATAAATTAAAATTGGTTGTGGCATAAAAAAATCTAAAACAATTAAAATCGACCGAGATTTTATTAAAAATTCAAATATAAATACAGTTGTTTTTGAAAAAAATTAAGAAAAAATAGGTTATATATATAGTTAAAAGTAATTGAATAATTTTTTACACGAAGGATTTAGCAGCACAGTGTGACTAACGACAATTGAACTTAACGAGAACATTATTACGTCTTCATCTATAGTTAATAGTTTGTACAAGGTGGTTATCGACAATGGATTGGGTACTTCATTTTGGTATGATAATTGGCTCTTCTTTATGCCACTCATAAAATGTTATGGCAACATTATTAAAGATTTAAGACTCGAAATATCTCAAGGTCTTTGATATCATCAACAATGGTCACTGGAACTAGTCATCAAATATTTGATCGGCGAGAACAAGGAATCATATCAGTCTTCAAGAGATTAACAATATCATTCTCTCTCTACCTCCATTAAATATCATCTTCAATAACGTTCAATATTGGACTGCGAAGACTGGAAATCCTAACTTCAATATCAAGGACACCTATAATGTCATTCGTACGTCCACCCCAACTGTGGGGTTGACCGGGTTAGTATGGAATAAATGTAATATTCCTCGTCATTCCTTTATTTTTTGGCTTGCAATCCTTGACAAGCTTTCTACTTGAGACAAACTTCTGAGTTGGGGTCTAAATACCCCACCAAATTGTGTTTTTGTAACTCAAACTCTGAAACTATTGCTCATATTCTCTTATTGTATTTTCACTTAGAGTCTTTGGAACTATGCAAGTTCCAAGTTGGGGTTCACGACTGACGCTCGCTGCTAGCAATTTTAGGTTTGTGAGGTGTCAAATTAGTCTTCTTTTTTAAACGTCATTTTTTACGTTCACACTTTGGCGCAGTCATTTACCACTGCAGGAGAGTGGAATGCTACCCTTTTTCTTCTATTGCCTCTACGGTTTCTTACCGTATTTTCTTGGGTCTACAATTCAGATTCCAAAACACCAAAATTAGTTGGTATGTGCAATTTACTATAACTAACCTATACTTTTGTTTATCTTTTGCGGATCATTCTTCTTTTATTGTTGGTCTCATTCATTATTTGCAACGGTTGTGGTTCTTCTTGGATATACTACTTACTCATTTTTGGAGCTGTTTTATTCTCTCTATCATCTATTTGCACAAACTTGTATTTTAATTCTAATCTATCTTCATATATTGGCTAAAAAGCACTCGTGGTCCCCCATGTTTACCACTTGTATCAACTTGGTCCCCTTCCTTCAATCATGCATTGAACTCATCCCCATCTTTTTTTAAGTTGTATTTTCAGTCCCCCTGCACATGTGAAACATGTGAGCTTGATACGTGACATCAGTTTTTGTTGCAAGAATGGTCCCCCAATTTTTTTCCAAAAATGCCCTTAAGCATTCCATGTCAGCAGCCATGTCACCTTGCATGTTAGTTTTACCATTTACCTTAAATTTTACCATTTACCCATTAACTTAATAAACAGACCGGGTCGAACCCTAATTTAATTAAAAAAAAACCCGAAACCCAATATAACCCAACCCAGCCCATAGCAATATAACCCGATCCGTTTCCCTTTACCCAAATCAGACCCGTCGTCGTTCTCTTTTCTTACTTTGTTGACTGAAACACTGAAAATTAAACTCAACTCTCCATCTTCCATTAATGTCCACTTTCTCTCATACAAAATTAAACCCAACTCTTCATCCTCCATTAACGAATTGTAGCAGCAAAATAAGCCACGAAAACAGCAGCAACAATCGTTAATGCAGCGAAAACCAAAGCCCTAAAACTTCTCTTTTTATCGCATCTGCATTGTTCTCTTCCAATTCCAATACTTCTTCCAATTCCAATACTTTTCCCTGTAAAAATTTCTCAGTGTTTCTCAAATTCCAAGCAAATCCTTCTCTATCCTCTCAAATTCAAAGCAATCCCCACTGTCATTGGAACCTCCGTTTCACCATCAGCACCGTAATCGATCGCCTCAAGTAAAGCCTCTCTATCCTCTCGATGCTTTCCCGATCGGTTATCTTGTTCCCATGGGAATCCATCACGAAAAAACTTTTAGTGAAGTAATCACTGTCGAACTCGATTGTCGCCTTGTCGACACAGAAACAAAGGATTTTGAACACAGTGGTGATTACTTGGAGTAGGCCAATATGGTTGCGAGCACAGATAAAAAACGCAGTTGTGGAGTCGTCGTCATTGAAAGCCTCAACGATGACACATGTGGTGGTTGTTGAGGCTGAAAGTGGTTCACTAGTTGAGGCAAGCACATGAGAATTTTTCCGGCCGGTATTGCTAAGAATCGGCGGCATGTAGAAGTTTCTAGAAGGAACCGGAAATACAGGAGACAGAGTTTGAGTAAAAGGGAATCGGGTCGGGTTATATTGCTACGGGCTGGGCTGTGTTATATTGGGTTTCGGGTTTTTTAATTAAATTAGGGTTCGACCCGGTCCGTTTATTAAGTTAATGGGTAAATGGTAAAATTTGAATGTAAATGGTAATATTTGAAGGTAAATGGTAAAACTGACATGGAAGGTTACATGGCTGCTGACATGGAATGCATAGGGACATTTTTGGAAAAAAAATTGGAAGACCATTCTTGCAACAAAAACTGATGTCACGTGTCAAGCTCACAGACTTTACATGTACGGGGACTAAAAATGCAACTTAAAAAAAAAGATAGGAACGAGTTCAATGCATGATTGAAAGAAATGGATCAAATTTATACAAGTGGTAAACATGGAAAACCACGGGTTCTTTTTAGCCACATATATTTATACAAACTTGTATTTTAATTTAATATTATTTTACACTAAAAACTTAACAAGAACAGCCATGTAAGCTCCATCCAAAGAATATACGATTAGACTTATTAAATAAAGAAATAAGTTGGCTAATAGATTTTTCCCGATCTGTGATAACAATTTAAATATCAATTTTCTCTGATTTATTACGGAAAAAAAAAACTATTCAAAAAATTTGTAAAGCACAATCGCTTAGTGTTTGAGCAGTAGTACTTATGAGACTGTAACTAGTTAACATGTTATACACCCCAAACCATAGATACCTGCAGAACGTTTCGAGGCTAAAGGATACAAATTTAAATCGCAAACACCGATGCCAATCAAAGCACAAACAATGATTTCTCCTTTTTGTGTACATGGTCTACAAAACACCACAATGAAGCCCAACTTGTGCCCCCACATAAGCAATATCCAAATTCCAAACTCCCTCTCCTGATTCAGCAAATTTTCCTCATTGTATGCTCCTCCAGACAAAAGTACATATCAATCATGTTAACATATTTAACAACTCAATTCCCATGACGTTTAAGGTATGCTATTACGCCAATTCCGGCCATTAGGGCAGCCCCGGCTGCCACGGCACTATAAGCAGCACCCCATGCGTCTGACTGGGCATAATCCAAACTTTCTGCACCAGAAGCCCTTCTGCGACCCTGTTGTTTTGTATAATCCAAATGCAATCTCAGACCCTGCATCAATTGGTCGTTAAGTTATCAAGACTGCCGATCAGCATAATCGCGTAAAACCAACACACACAAACACCTATATTGCCATCATAAACTCAACCCAATGGGTAAGATAATTATCATCCCACCAAGGTAGCTTCCATTTCTCAATCAGCCCACAAATGGAGCAAGAAATAGAGGAAAGTTCGTTCCAAGGAATGGTAAGAGATAACATAAAAAATCATTTTATAAAGAACAACATACAAAAGCAAGGTGAATAAAACAACTGGATAACACCCTACATGTTAAAGTAAGCAACTAAACGTTAAGAGACAGTTAGGTTAGAAGTACCTTCCAGCCAATCGATCTTGCATGTTCCACTGCTGCTACAAGATCACTGTCTGTTGCCAACACTACGTTATCATGGTCCTCGTCTTCGTACTATGGAATGAGCAAACCAATCAGCATTCAGTCGGAACACGAAAAAGAAATACTTCAGACCAAGACCAAGACAGCTAAAAAGGATATCCTTAAAATGTAATGCACATACCAGGATCTGTGGCAAGTTATCACGGTCGATATCGTCCCCCATCCTCTGAAGGATAGCTGTTATCAAATCTGTCAAACTCCGAGTTTCTGTTATAACAAAATTTGACCCTTGATAAGAAGCCTTGATGTAAAATATAAATTACTGACTATTCCCAGACAAAGAATTGATAAGGGGAAATAAAGAGATTGTACAAAATCAAACGGAGAATATGGTACTATAGTGAGTAACATGTCAAACAGATGCAAAATGGAGTGAAGTGGTATACCAGAAATAAATCTATGCATTTGGCTTTTGTTGTCTTGAATTTTGAAAGTAAATGTATGAGGGAAAGGAAAAGGCTTCCCCGTCTCGAGTTCGGAAGGCATTCTTATGGAGCCATTGTCACTGAAACATCATTTATATTTCGTTAATAACTAGTAGCTCTTGGAGTAAATAGCAATGTGGAAGGATACAAAGTTTAAGATACATCTTCGATCCTTCTTAAAAAGAAAGTTATATCATGAAAAAAATATAATCATATCAGAGTAAAAGTATAAGACCTTCTTGACTCATCTTCATCCTCGTTAGGAGAGAGTGCCATAGCAGAATCCCAAAACTTTTGCATCATTGTGCTTGCTGCTTCATTACTTACTCCAGCAGCATTTCCAGCCTGTAAGTGAGCTAGACCGTATTATTTACCATAATAAAGGTATCACAGGACAAACAAAAAATTGTGCATTATCTGCGGATATTTTTTTTTATAACTAATGTCAACATTGCATGCGCGATAAACAACACTAAATATAACCATGGACCGACAGATTTGTATGTGATAAAAAATGGTACTTGAAGGAATCAAGATGAACATTACAACAGCAAAAACAAAGTCAAAAAAGTCATGACGGGAAGAAGATTAGGAGCTCCATCTAGCATAAGTTGAAACTTATGAATATACACTTCAGCAGACTGAACTTGATCTACCTGATAGATAGACTGGCTGCCAGTATACCAAACAATATCAAATTTTGAAGTTGAGGGCCGAGAGCAAATAAGTCATTATAGTAAAGGAACTAACAACCAGGCTCCTATTCTACTAACTTGGATGACAGGAAACTCAACATGTTATATTGAAAAAAGGGGAAAATCAAGACTAACATGCTCACCTACCATCTCTCTTGGTCAAGTCAGTATTATACTAAAAATGGACACAAGCAAAAGTTTCCTAATTTCATTGGTCAATTAATGCAAATTTCAAACTAAAATAAAAGCAAACGATGCATGCAACTAAAAGATCTGTCAAGTAACAAAAAAAACTAGCAAAAAAGGTATTCAGTCCATCTGCAATGGCGCAGAGCCAGACATGGTCAACCAACCAACAGTCTAGTTACTATGTCTAGTTTTAAATTGGTTTAAATCTGAATTATACGAACATGAATAAAAAAAATTGCCTTACCTTGCAGCCTTAATAGTAATTTTATCCGACTACTTGCAGGGCGTAGCAGTTCAGCATTAATGAAAATAACCTATTTTTATCGGACTACTTGCAGGGCGTAGCAGTTCAACGTGAATGAAAATAACCTATTTTTATCAGACTACTTGCAGAGCGTAACAGTTCAGCATTAATGAAAATAGCCTATTTATATGAGATGACCGCTGACAATTCGAATTTATCATCCAACGCATCTAACCAGTCATTGTAGCTGTAGGTTCAGTGTCATTTTTTGTAAAGTATACTTACTGTGGCAACAGCAGCATGAGTGATGTGGATCACGTCAACAACAGCAACTATATCCCCCTCTGTGTCAAAAATGTTCACAGTCATCACATACTGACTTATTAACTACATAAGACTTTCTTGATCCCAGACACATTAAGTAATAACATACCTCTATTTACTACTGGAAGATGCAAGAATTTCCCATCATGCATGATATGTAAAGCATCAACGATTGGTGTATCAACTGTTGCACATTCTGGATTTAGAGTCATGACCTATAGAAGAAAGAACAACACTAAATGTCAAGACTAACACTCCAGTGCAAGAGAAATTCGGACAGTAATATTCAAATATTCCATGTGACAAACAATGGAGAATAGACCATCTGATTACAAGAATACCTTTTCTACAGTAGTTGAGTCTGGAGGAAGACTCTGGGCTATTACCCGCATTAAGATATCTTTTGATCTAACAAAATTAGAAATAAACCAAAATTACAATGACTATTATAATTAAAATTTTGAATTAAACAGATCCCAGAACTACTAAGATAAACTTATTAGCTGTTGCAATGCCAGCACACAGATACTTAGCAAATAAATGGGGCAAATGTGCTCAATATGAGACTAACGTTAGAATTCCCCGTGTTTTGTTGTCAACTATCACAACTGCAGAGCTCGACTTAAGTTCAAGCATCTTCTTTGTTACGGTTGACACTGTGTCAGTTGATAAGACTTTACAGACCCTGAAAAATGCTACTGCGTTAATAGAGCACATCATAGGATGAAAAGGCTACATTAAGCACTATAAAAGAATTAAGAGAACGCATGGCATACTTTGTGGTCTCCGGAATTATTGTCGATAGGGAGGGCCTAAAAATACGATCCCGAAGTGTCTCGATGAAAGTGTTTGGACCTGCATGTAGTCCCAGAAATCTATTAAGGCATAAAGGTAGTACTCTGAGGAAACTGATGGAATATTATCACAAGACTGGTACAAGAAACATATTTAAAAGAGTACTGGAAAATTAACATGTATCCAAGAGATAATTCTCTGCCTACCAGAAATTGAAGTCCCCCAATTTTTTTCAACACCTTCTACAGCAGCAGCAATAGCCTTACCCTTTTCAGCAGCCCTTTCCATACGAGCAATAGCATCATATAAACACTTTGCTATATCTAGGAGTGCAATAACCTCGCCGTTTTCTACAACTGGCAAATGCCTGAACTTTCCTGCAAATATGCATATTACCATCATTTTTCAGAGAAATATAGAAGCAACACTTAACATGGCCCTCAGCGGATTACAAACCTTGTACCATCTTTTGGAGGGCTTCCACGGCAAGTGTATCAGAGAGAACAAATACAGGATTCCTAGTCATAACTTTAGAAACAGGTGTTTCCTCAAGATTAAGGTCACGAGCAATCACTCTTGTTGCTATGTCCTGTATCCACAAGGGGTGATTGTCATAGAAAACTCAGGAAAAGTAACAATTAATGCCTGTGGGGCTGCACAACAAAACGATTATTTCATACCTTGTCTGTGAGAATTCCACAAAGTAAAGCGTTTGAGTCAGTCAATAGTAAGGCATCAACCCGGCGAGCAGCCATCCGTCGACAAGCATCAAAAATCGTTGTACTTTCTGGAACTGTAAGGGCCTTTGACAGGCGTAGTCGCTTTACAGTGCGCTCTCCAGTCAAACTCCTACTGCGCAAATTATGTTTATTTTAGTAAAACATTAGTTGTATCATACACACCATAGCCTATCAAGACATTTGATGCTTTTTTCAGGCATTCTCCCATAGACTCAGAATCTTCTTCCAAGTATGCTTTCATATTTTCAATCAATTTACTTCATATCATAAAAATATAGAAATAGTGACTTTGATACCTAAATTTGCTTGATATGTCTTTTTCCCTTCAGGTAGCTTATCTATTTTGATCAGAATGCGGGGGAATCCTAAATCACTAGAAACCCCAGATGACACATAATATTACAAATTTGACAATTCCAAGAAATTTAAAGGTGTGAATATGCAGAATACCTAGAGAGTCAAAGCATTCGGTTAAGGTGTAGATATCACTTTAGTTAGCTATCAAGAGCACACATCTAAAACATACCTCCACAGCCAGTACATTAACATTAATTAGCAAAAACTATTGTCTCTGAAAAGCACCTCTCTAGCTTAATGCTACCTATCAACCAGTATTCTACTTAATGACTGATCGATAACATGGTCTCGTAAAAGGTCATTGAAGTTATGCCTTACACAAATCCCTGGCAAACATTTGTAAACAAAAAACACTACGGCTCCGTAGATCTTCACTAGCTTAGATTTCTTCTTTTTAAAATACATCATTAGCATCTTCATAAGCAAGAAACAGTAATACATATAATAAATTGAACAAATACAAACAGCTGAAATCATACATGGATGATCGAGAAGCCGACATTGATTTGCGTAAGGATTCAGTGCCTCCTACACTATTCTCGTTAGCCTTCTTTTTCCCGTGGAAAGACGAAGAAGACAACGATAGACTTCTCCTCGATGAACCGCCTTGACTAGCCATTTTTTTCCACACCGCTAATAAATTTAATCTCCAACGAATCTTCTTTCAAGTATTTTGATACTATCAACCTGAAAAATGGAATGGTTGTTTACATCGATGAACCAAAACTATATTGATAGGATCAACCAAACGATACATAAACAGATGAACATACACAAACGAAATTACGAATTAACAACAAAATAATACCCCCACAGCAAAAATTCGGCAAAAACAATCAACAATCCGATGAAAAGTCCAGAACCTGAATCCGATGATTGTAAAATCGAATTAATCGATGAAAGCTCAATTAAACTACAATCTCGAAGAACAAGCTGAAACTCGGCGGGAATATATAGTCATTTTTCGATTTCAAAATATTTTCCTCCGTAGATTCTTCTTAATAAACGAGGAACAAGAACAATTCAGAAATCCAATCGGAAAGTTTGATTTTGCCGGGAAAATCGCCGACCGGAAGGGAAAAACTAGAGAAGGAGAGAGAGAGACAAGAAAACAAAACGAAACCTAGAAGAAGAGAGAAAGCGGATGGATCGGGGAGATGGCCAATACAATTCGTGCACGTCAACGAAATTTAACAGAAAAATCGCTCAGGAGAGAGCCTTTTTGAGGTCTGTAATAATTTTACAATATGAAATGTTGAAAATGTTATAAACGTGATAAGTTACACGTTTAACCTTGTTGTATGCAGTACTGGTATGGTCTGCACCAATGGCGTATGGTTTATGGTGAGGTTTTAGTTGTCCTTTTTGGTGAGATTACACAATTAGTGACATAATTTTGGCATATATTTTACATCGTGCTAGGTTTAATCGACCGCCACGGGGTTAGAATCAGTAAGTCCACCGTAGATGCTAGGTCTATTGATCCATACTATTATTTATATGGTATAAGTAGTGGTTTAGATTTCATATAATTTTATCAATTTTAAATAAACAAAATTGTAGCCATTGTTTTCAGTTTTTGGATTGGTTATGGATGGTGAGAACCGTTCTCATAAATCGTTTTCTAAAATTTGATAGAAAATATGGTTGAACCAATCCGGATCACCATTAAAATCTCGACTGTTCTTTTTAAAAGTCGAATTCGATTTTTTATTCAGTTTTTTATAGTTACAAAATGATCGATTTTAACCTCTAGGGCTCTTCCATATTGATTTATTTTTTAATTTGGGCTAACAAACCACCAAATGATAACTCTTGTTTCATAGTCACGTTATGAGTTAATTCTCTAGGAAGAAGTCACAGCGTGAAAAAAAGCTATAGCCACTTGCTCATAAAAATCATCTAAACTATTTTTAGTTTGTACGAAATGTTTAGTGTAATTTTTCAAACTTTTCCCAATCAACTGGTGACAATGAATTATCGTGTTGTTGTTTCCTCTTATCTTTTTGCTTCCGACAAATTGTCTTCCAAAAGGAGTCAAGAACATATCAAAATTCCTGATAGACCTTTGCGAAAGTCGATTATACCACTTTAAAGCATTATTTTTTAGAGTTTGGAAGAAAGCCCGGCACAACAACTTATCATTATCGTCGTAATTCATCATAAAGCTTTTGAACTTCTCTATGTGGTTATTCAGATCTTTACTCCCGTCAAAGTTTTTCCATCTTGGATATGCCAAACCGCTTTGGTAGATGTTTAAAGATGATTTTTGTAGAAAGGAAAGACTGCCTTCAATTACGTCCCTGACTATATTGGTACCCTCATTAGCTGCTACATAAATACCATGTTCGGACTAAATGAAAAATTGATTATTGGCTTGAACATTTCGGTTCCCCAAACCTCTTTGTATTAACACATGAATCCCCGGGATCTGTTGTTGTCGCTCAACTCTTCCCTCGGTATCTTTATGATGTTTATTTAACCTTTGCTCCCGCTCAATGTGAATGTCTCTTTGAGTAATGTTTACCATCATGATTTCTTCTCTTTTTACAACGATAATCCATATTCGGAGAAGACGAAGACTCCTTAGACTCAGAAACTGAGTATTGACTAAACTGTCAAGGACTGTAGCGATACCTGGTCTTACGTTCCCTTTCAAGAAATGGTATTTTTTGCGTGATCGACCTCTTCGTTAATTTTATTGATTGTGTTGAACACTTGAGTCTACAACTTCTTCCTCGTAGCCCTCTCGTCCTTTAAGTGTTTGGACTTCCGTGTGGACCTTACCCAATGGGATTATTATTATTATTATTATTATTATTATTATTATTATTATTATTATTATTATTATTATTATTATTATTATTATTATTATTATTATAATCTTAATGCGTCGATTTTCCCCCGCAGTTGGTCACACTATTCTAACATGAGTAAGTGTACTTGTTATTCATCATTCGCATGCGTTAATTGACTAGACCTTGCTCTAATTATGACTCCCTCAGTCATTTTGGCAAGATCCACCTGTATAAAAATCTATCATTCAGTATATTCCAAAAATAAACTTAAAAACGCCTCAGGTTCTGGATGTTGTAATCCTGGTACCTATCTAGGCTCCAACTGTGGTCGTCGCTGATGGTGTTAGTAATTTTCAAAGGGTATTATCGTAAAAGAATAAACGAATTAAGACTTTTGGATATAAGGTAGAGAGATAATTGATCTGTTTGGTATACGTTTCGAGAGAGAAGTTCCGGCATAGTGGTTAGACAGTAAATGTATTCTAACTTTCATTAATTCAAGCAAGGCTATATATGGTGAAATGAGCCTGGTGAGACTACATGGTTAATGGTCTAATTTCGGTAACCCAAACCCAAATACTATCTAAGCCCATTATTATGTAAAATGCCTCTAATTATTACATTTTATTACATAAGCATTATAGAATAAACTTCGGTTTGATAATTCATTAGTCCGACTTGCCATTTGGAGAATTCGGTCCTTATCAAAATGAACCTTAATTTTAGTTAAATAAATGATAATTTCAAGAAAATGATAATACAAATTGCATCGTACATTATTATGTTTCATTAAATGAATATTAAATCATATTTTGTGAATGATGGCATTAAAAAACTTGAAATTTAGCACAACCTGATGATTTTATTAGTTTTATATGATAGGTTTATGGCTGTTATTGGGCTTATCAACTCGGTAACTCGTCTGGTACAGGTCCGATCAAGTCCATCCGAGACCGATCTGATAATGTTATTGAGTCGTTAACGAACTGAGGTTTAAATCCAGACTGATTAGTGGTACATACCGATAAAACCGACAAAAACCCAATTAATGATTTTGTAATATATATATTCAAATAATAAACTAAATATATTAATCTTTGAAGTATTTAATTAAAATATAATAAATTATATGGTTATTTCCCCTAAGATACATAAAATAATTAAAAATTCTCTTTTAGTATGGCTAATTTCAATAAGTGTATCTAAATATTTGTTTGGTCTATCAGATACATAACAAGGGTTTTTAATTTACAATAAATTCTTATCTTTGCATAATTCATAAAACTATTAGTATAGTTTCAATATTGTCTAAATTTGTACATTTACTTTTTAATTATGTCAAAATATGGTCTGTAATAAATCTATGATAACTTTAGGTTGAACGCTAGATATTTTATTTTAAACTAAATTGTTTATTACCCCTCATTCCGATATTCTAACGAATGCGACCAAAAGTCCTCCTGTTGCTTTTGTTGTGTTTTAGGTTTGGAATGGATAATTTGCTTTTTTTATGTTGTATGTATTTTATGTTTTGAATCATTTTCTGAACGACAACGATCCGGTCCATAATTAAAATATTTTATTATAAGTATTTTTTTAGTAAGTTATTCACAATTGTAGGATAAAAAGTAAATAATATGTAACCACAATAGTTATCGATAAGAAAATAAAACTTAGAGGATCAAAATGTAAATGAATAAAACCTTGTATCATAACTTGTATAGTTATGAGAGAGATTTATGAATAGGTGAAGGACTAATGCGTAATTTTACCATTTATGTAACCGATTCTATTATCTTTAAGTCCTCTGAACTACGAAAGGATTATGACATTGGAGATTATCTATTTTTAGTTCTTGATTTTCTCTCTATAAAAACTACTTTTCTCAATCTTTTTATGCTTATTTTTACTTACTCAAATATACTTAGCAAACCATAAAGAATACTCATCAAATTGACGAGTCCACTAGGGACATGGTCATTGATTGGTGCGTAGATTTTTCTGTTTGATTTCTCTCTTTTGTTCCCGTTCGAACCTTTGAAAACTATTTCAACCAACAATGAATCCAAGAAACGAAGATGGTCCACTAGTTGGAGCAGTTGTCAAAACGTTAAAAAGGATTGCAAGGAGTTGATGATACGCATGATGAATCTCTTCTGGTTCAACAAACTTAATCGGATATTGAAATGTGAATCAATCAACTGCTAGATAAAATTCCAGCTCTGAAAGAGAAGTACGACTATAGAGAATAAGAAATTCATTCAGTTAGGCTGAAATCAGAGGTAAGACAGTTGGATGACAAAAATGACGCTGACGATCAGTCTGATCGATCTTGCACATCTCGTTAGATTAGAGGTGAACATAAACAAAATATGCTTCGAATCTTCTAAGGAGTGTTGCACTTCACGAAAATATAAAAAATATAAACAAATGTATATCACATCCAATGATGAAGAAATTGAAAGTTCAGGATCTGGCTTTAAAAACGTATCGAGGATCTTCGAAAAAAAAACCTCAAAAATCGCAAAAGGAGTACAAAGCTAGGAAGTAAACTATACCACGATGCTTGAGGGAAGCTGATTGGTGTGAAGGGAACACATTGAACCAATACAACATGATGGATGATCGGAATATATACGATGTGATGGGAGCTGGGAATGACAATCAATATGTACAAGGTGTTGACTGGAGAAAATCTCTTCTAATAATTAAGATAAGATCTAGTAGCCTTCTAAAGTGATTTTCTATCTCTAAGGTTGAAAAAATCGATGGGATGCAAGACCTTGATGATCACATCGAACAATTCAAAAATTACATGATGAATTTCGAGGACGATCACATGTTGGTTTGTCGAGATTTCTCTCAAACGTTCAAATGAACAGCATTAAAGTGGTACAACATAATTCCAAAGGGGTCAATCTCAAATTTTAGAGATTTTTATATTGCTTTCTGAAGACAGTTTGTGGAAAGCAACGAAATGCAAGCGAATGGAGATACGATAATTCAATGCAAGCAAGCAGTGGGAGAAAAATTGAAGGATTACACTAAGCGGTTTGTCTTAACCGATGATGGTTTAGATAATTGTGAGGAACCGGTAGTGATGGCAGCATTTTGACAAGGGTTATCACCAGAAGATCTAGAAAATGAAACAACAAAGCGAAGGGCTTTGACTTTTGGAGCACTGATGGCTCAGGTAGATAACCAAATCAAGGTAGAAGAGTCGACTAGAGTTAAAAGAGTAGTTGGAACTACTCAAAATTACTCAAGACATGTGCCAAATAATCAATGATAATCTTCAAATTCAGCCCAACGAGCACGTCTGAAGAACAACAATAATTTACGTCATCGAACTCGGGGATATTCAAATCAAGCATCGGGATACCAGTTTCATAGGTTGATGCCCAATCAATGGATAAGGCCTGAGTATTATGCCGATCTAACTGAGAATATTTCCACAATCTATGAAAAAACCAAAGGGTATGGTATGTAAATTTCAAAAAGCTAGCCCCGATAAATAGGCCATGGGAGGAGCAAAATAACATGTTTTGTAAGTATCACAATGAGATCGGATATGATATTGTGGACTGTATAACGTTGAAAAATGAGGTACAAACATTGATTGAGAATAGAAAATTGTTGGCCTATGTAATAGGACAGAGCAATGCGACAAAGGCTCTTGTTGCATCGACCTCACAGATAGCAAATCCTAATACACTGGCAGAAAACTTGATGATTATGGATACAAAAATTAATGATTTTGACGCTTATCGGAATATTTAGATGTAGATCTGGATAGGCTGATTTTAATAGCAGTTGAGGATCTAATGAAGCAAGCCCATGTTCGAAGTCTATGTGAGTATTTTGAGTCTTTGGAAACTTTTTGAAGTGATATTATGGCTGGCAACACTGACAGCTCTAGAAAATGACATGTAGTGAGCTTAGCTACTCAAATAGAGGGAAATATGTATACTCATTTATATGGTAAGATAGACATTCCTTTTATTATTTTTAATGAAGATGATTTAAGAGGCACTTCAGGACCACATGAAGATGCAGTGGTTATTGGAGCAAAGGTAGCCTGTGTTAAAATCTGATGCGTGCTGATAGACACAAGGAGTTTTGCGAACGTTCTTTTTAAGATAACTTACAATAGAATGTGCAATCCACCTCGAATTTCCCAATCAGAGCGTACTATCATTCGTTTTACTAGAGTAACAGCGCAAGTAATTAGGAAATTCTAATGAGAGGTGAGTTTGGGAAAGACACCTTTTCAAAAGAAGGTTCAAGTGTTGTTCATGGTGGTGGATTTTCCAACAAGCTACAATGCCATTTTTGGAAGATCTTGGCTATCAAGGATATACGTAGTTGTGTCAAGAGTTCACCAATGTTTTAATTATATCATCCGAGATCTAGTGAAGGTCATCTAAAGTGATCAAAAGGTTGCCAAAGAGTGTTATGCCACGACTCTTCGAATTCAAGGATCATGCAGTGGTGATAAAATGGATGAATATCAACCAAGGGGTTGACCTCGGATCTCGAGGAAGGGGTTGACGATCTGAGGGAAACCTCGGGTTTTTTTTACAGTAAGTGAAAATATAGAGGAATATGTTTTTCCTGATGGAAAAGTACTTCGAATAGGAACCTTACTAACCCCAATTTTGTGTCAGCAACTATTGTATTTTTTGTCTTCCAATTTGGATGTTTTCACTTGGAAAACAGAAGATGTGTTAGAAGTTCCAGTCGAGTGATTTTTCATAGCCTAGAAATTAATCTGAAGGTCAAACCTGCTATACAAAAAAGGCGGGCATTTTCTTTTGAGATAGCAGAAGAAATTGTTTCCAAGGTGGATCGCTTATCAAAGGTCAGACATATAAAAAGTCATGATATCATTTATGGACAACAAACCCAGTGGTGGTTAAGAAGAAGAATAGAAAATGAAGAGTGTGCGTCGATTTTACAGATCTAAATCGAGCTTTTCCTAAAGACCCATTCCTTATTCCTCAAATAGAACAATTGATTGATTCCACTTCGAGAAATAAAATTTTGACTTTTATGGATGCATTTGCGGGGTATAATCAAATTTAGATGGATCTGAAGGATCAAGAGACTACTACTTTCATCACAGGTCGACGCTTGCATTGGTACACGGTTATTCCTTTGGGTTAAAGAATGTTAAAGCCACATATCAGAGATTAATGAATAAAGCTTTCGCTTCTCACATCGGAAGAAATATGGAGGTGTATATTGATGACATGGTGGTTAAGAACTTAACAGATGATGCACCATTGGAAGATTTAGAGAAAACGTTTTTTAACTTAAGAGTAATTAGATTAAAGTTGAATTCAGAGAAGTGTACCTTTGAAGTTCAATTAATAAAGTTTTTGGGTTATGTTATTAGTGAAAAAGGAATAGAAGCTGACCCAGAACACATAAAATATGTGGTATCAATGAAATCTCCTCAAACTATCAAAGAAGTTCAAATTTTAACAGGGAGATTAGATGCTCTTAGATTCATTTCTAGATTTTATGATAATTGTTTTCCTTCCTTTCAAGTGTTATGAAGAATAAAAGAGTTTGAATGGACTTCGGAATGTGAAGCAGCATTTTCAAGAATTAAAGATTTATTTTCATCACCAGAAATATTTTCCAAGCCTCGAAATGGAGAAGAAATCTCTTTGTATATTACAGTATCGGATTTTGCGATAAGTGCATTGTTAATAAGTGAAGAGTCAGGAATTTCGAAGTCGGTGTATCAAGTCAGCAAGAGTCTGGTAGCAGCATAAAAAATGTACTTGAAGCTCAAAAAATTGGCTCTGAATTTAGTAGTGGCTGCTAGAAGTATGCGGCCCTATTTTCAAGCTTACACTATTAAGGTTCGAACTTCATTCCCATTGAAAAATGTTCTACAATGCCCATATATTTGTGGGAGGATGACTAAGTGGTTAGTTTGGGAGATTTCGACATCACATTTTCACCTCGAACGGCTATTAAGGACCAAACCTTAGCAGATTTTCTTGTTGAATTCCATTCGAGCAGATCAAATAAAGAGATTAAAAAGGAAATTTTTCCAAGAAGTTCAACGTGGCTAGTTCAAACTTATAGGTTTTCTAGCACTTTAGGATGCAACGCTGGAGTTCAACTAATTTCTCCATCTTGGGAAAAAATGTTTCAATCCATTAAGTTTGGGTTTCATGTTTCGAATTATGAAGTTGAGTATGAAGCTTCATTCGTTGGTCTAAGGTTGGAAAATATTTATGGGGAAACTTCAGTTAGTTTAGAAACAAATTCACAGCTAGTTGCAAATCAAGTAGCTGGAATTTGCGAAGCTAAAAATAGCCAATTAATATTATATCTTCGAGAGCTTCTAAATTTGAATCTCTTATTTGATCAGGTTACTGTAGAACATATTAGTCGAGGAAACAATATAATTGCTGATTCTTTAGCAATAGTTGCTTACACAGACGGTATCCCTGGATTTTATTACCGGAGAGTCCTTTGATTTTGAACTATTCAGAGCACTGTGAGCATATTGAGGAGGTATTCGTAACTCCAGTTACAATCTAAAGTGATTGGAGAACTGACATTCTGAATATCTTATTAAGAGGAACGCTACCTGAGGATATGAAATTAGCTAAGAAGTTGAGAGGCAAAGCATTTAGTTATATGGTGTTAGATAGGGTTTTGTATAAGAAAGCATTGAGTAGATCATTATTTCGATGCTTGAGCATACTAGAATCACAGGAAATCTTATCAGAGTTACATGATGAAGAGGGTTCAGCATATTGTGGGTTCAAGGCATTGACTCGTCGAGTTTTGCTGGCATGGTATTATTAGCCTTCGATTATGAACGACACAAAACATCCAGTTCAAAGTTGTGATACTTGTCAACGGTTTACAAACTCTATTCATAAACTAACAGTTTCATTCATGTCCATTAACGAAGCCATCCCATTTTACAGATGGGGAAAAGACTTGGTAGGACCATTGTCGATGGCTTATGGAAGACGATAAAATATATTGGTAATAGATTATTTTACGAAATGGGCATAAGCTGGATAAACGCTAAGGATATAACTAAATTCATAGTAAACAGTATTTGTTGTCTGATGAGTCCGAATTCTGCATGCTCCCCGGACAAGGACAGATCGGTCCAAGGCCTCCGTACCGGACAGATCACTTCGAACACTTAGAACATGACCCGAAAGTACTATGACAAAAGTACTAAAAAACCTAAACACTACTTGACTAAGCTACTTGCTCTCCTACTTAGAGCTCATGGGTCTTTGAACATGACCCGGGTCCATTAAACATGACCCGAAAGCCCATAAGGGCCCAAACATTAGGGTATAAATACCCAACCACCTGTATTAAGTGTGGGTAAGGAGAATTAACTACAACCAGCCAGCTTAATTGTCTCTCTACTCTCTACTCTATATATAAAATACCCCCATACTTCTATAAAATACCAAAACAAATTACAAGCCTACACTCAGGCGATAATCATCCACACCATTGTCATTTTGGGGTGTCTTAAAAAATTACCCCGGTCAATGGTCCCCAATTTAATAACAAAGAAATGACTTCTTTGTGTGCTTTAAAGGGGATAAAATAATGTTTTTTTCACATTTTTCATCCCCAAGAAAATAGTAAGGTAAAGGTGACAAGCAGATCTATTTTGGAAGGTTTAAAAAATAATTTGGCATGGGTTGTAGGAAAATGGCCTAATTATTTGCATGAGGTGTTATGGGCTTATCGAACAACTCTTATGGAAGCTACTGAAGAAACTCATTTTTCCTTAGCATATGGGATGGATGTTGTTAGTCATGCATAATCTACATTACCTTCTTTTAGAGTAGCTCAATATTCTGAATGACGAAGCAAAAAAGCGTAAATTTGGATTTGATTGAAGAAAAAAAGTTAGAGTTCATTTGAATATGATTCACTATCAGACTCTTATGAGGAGTATGGGTGATAAAGTTCTAAGGAAAATATTCCTCCATAGTAAGGAAAAGAGCCTCGGTAAGATGGCCCCGAATTGGGAAGGTCCTTATATGGTTGTGGAAAAAATAAAGCCAGGTTCTTATCACCTTTGTGACAATCAAGGGAGGATGATTCAGCATCCTTGGAATATACAACATCTAAAATTTTATTTTGAGTAATTGTATTTTGAAATTTTTTTTTTTTAAATAATTGGCACACTCTTTCCTACCCTGTTGGCCCATGGAGGTTTTAATGAGGTGCTATGTAAATATTTGAAGCTATCAATAAAAGTATTTTTGGCCAATGGTTGTTTATGTAAATATTCTAGGTTTTACATTATATTGGTAACTAGTCAAAGACTGATCATCTTTGAAGTTGACAAAGAGTAATTATTCTGAAGTGTTGGATACATTTTTTCGAAGAAACAACCATATTCGAAGTGTTGCGTTCTCTAAACACACTATAATATCTGAAGTGCTACGTTTCTAAACACACTATAATATTGAAAGTGTTACTTTCTCTAAACGCACTATAATATTCGAAGTGCTACATTCTTTAAATGCACTATAATATTTGAAGTGCTACGCACAACATTATTTGAAATGTCACATTATATAAGGACCTTGTTATATTTAACATTCTTTAAGCACACCAATGAACTTCAAGTATTTTCACTTTGAAATATTTTTATTTAGTTATGATATAAGTTATATTTCGAGGTGAACATGATTTATAAGATTTAAAAAATGTAATAAGAATATATGAGAAACAAAGTATTTCTGCATCCAATTCAATTCGATGGTGACAAAACATGTTTTTAAGTACCAAGTAAAAAGACATCTATAAAAAACAAGGTTTTACAATAATTGAATGACAGGCACAAAAAAAAGATAGCAAAGTTAATTGTCTTTGAAGCTTTTTTCAGAAGTTTCCCCTTGTTCAGAAACGCTTTCGTCCGATTCTACTTCTTTGGATTAAGAGCTAGGAACAAGATCAAAAGCTTCGCTGGGGAAATTTTTTATGGGAATTTTCTCCCAAAATGTGGAGAGGTTAGTCTTAGGAAATATAGCATGAATTTTGCGAAGAAGATTAACATATCTTTGCTCTTCGACATTTTTTATGGCTTCTAGCATGTCTTTTCCAAATATATTCTAAGCGGCGGTGGCAACAAGCTTCATCTCTTCGTCGAATTGAGCTTTGAGAGCAGGCATATCTTCTATCAATTTTTTCTTCTATGCCTCACTATTGTTAAGTGAAATTTGAATATCATCAAAATTTTGTTTCTATGTAGATAACTCTTCAGAATGCTTGGATTTGGGTTGAGCTATTTCATTTTGATGAGAAGTGTTTGAGCTCTTCCTTCACTTTTTGGTGCACACCCCTGAGCTGATTCTTGAGATAGATCAGTGCTTTGATGAATTCTGATCTGGCCATTTGAAATCCATGGAATTATTTTTCCACAAGGACACCAAAGATGTTCGTCATACTTTTTTCAGCAACATCAATTTTCTTGTAGCGAACCATCTCATTTTCCATATATTCTAGTTGATTGCGAGAAAATTCGATTTCTTAGATTAATTTTTGTTCAGCAGCACCAATATTGGCAAACGGTTGAAGAACAAGTGCACCTTCTTCGGATGGCTCTTCGGTAGGAAAAACCATTGGATTGGGAACAAGTATAAGAGCACTGGAGGATGGAGGCAAAGAGACCTGTGGTGAAGCTGTTTCAGGGAGGAGGGGGGAGAAACAGAACTTTTACCGAAATTTTGCAGTTGGTCCTGAAGATTTTGAACGAAAATATCTTCATCTCTGACAAGCTCTTGAGATTGAACGAAGTTGATGAAGCTATCAATATTAAAGTTATCATCACCTCGATCATTTTCCGCAACGGTTTCTTCTTATTGAGTGCCTCCCTCTTTAACACCAACTTCATTTTATTTTTGCTGATCTTCCACAACTATAATTTCATCAGCATCAGACAACACCTCTTCAGTGGTTTGCACAACTTTCTTTTTTGCTCTCTTTTGAGGATTCGTTTTAGTTGTGCTCTTCTTTTTTGTCGGGGCGATTGTTTTCTTCCTTTTTTGATAAAGATCAACTTTTTATCCTTCCTCGATGGTGGGGAGGTTCTTGTGTGTTATTTTTCTCTTTGATTTTGGCGGCGTCGGAGCCTCTAAAGGGCTAGCACCAGAAATGCTAGCTGTCTTTTTTATTCTTCTTCTTCTCAGAAAGGTGGTTATCCGATTTGTTTTGAACATGCATAAATACTTTGCAGACATTAGCCTTTTAACAATATACAACGGGTTGGGTGGCTCCATTAGTTTTTCAGGGAGAGGATCTCCCAAGTTGATTCTTCACAGATGGCTGTTGAGAAAGTTGATAGGTTGGAATGTTGTGTGAAATGCATTGCCTTATTCTTTTTTGGCCCGGTTGCAAGCTTCATGGAAACCTCTTTAGAATCTTTTTGACGAAGCTTGTAACACCTTGACATTTCTGGACAAAACATAAAACTTAATGAGAAATAATAAGAAATTAAATTGGAGATATAATTCAAAGTAATAGAATAAAAAGACTTACTGTTACTCCTCCAGACGAGGTTCAACTTTGATGGGTTGGCTTCAGAAATTTCTTTACCATTTTCCCAAGCTCCTGAAACAAAGACAAATTTTTGTTTCCAATTTTTTTCTTCCTCCAACAATTCATCAATGATCTTCAAATCATCATCTAATGTTAGATAGTAAAATGGAAGTACCGGTCCCTTCGACAATTTGGTCTAGGAGATGAAGTCCCGGATGCATAGGGGAATTTGGGCCACTCGAGAAGCCATCATCATGGAAAGCAAAGTGAACCACTGATTGGGTATCACTTGAGTTGGGTACAGATCTAGAATCTCGAATTATTCAACTGCATAGGGTCCAATGGAAATCGAAGACCCTAATTGATGATCTTTGGGTAGACCACCAATTCATCTTTTTTGCAGTCCAAAGAATTTTCCCTTTCTTTGGGTAGATAAAGTATAATGTTGTCCCCCATTCCCCATTGTTTTTTAGATCATCTGCTTGGCTATCTTGGTTATATGTGTAAGAAATATTTTTTAAAGCCAAAATATATTATGTATCGAGAGGCTTTAGATTTTCACTAACTAATGCAACCAGCTCTTCAGAAATTGTCATAAAAGATTTATTTTTTCTTATCCTATGAGCTTTAGCCTTTGAAATATTTTCCACTGTCTCACTCTCTGATTCTTTCGAAGCTTCTTCTTTGTATCATCATCTTTATTTGAATGTGTGGCTTTAGAATCTATTCCTTTCTTGGATGCCTCATCCACAAGTCAAAGTAGCTTACTTGAGGGATTCTGTTGAGACGATGATGTTATCTCAACAATCTCCCCAAGGGAGGAGATGAGGTTGATGGATTCAAAACAATATTGGCATCATCACCCATGGATATGAAAGGTTTTCTTTTTGGAGTTTGAGGAGGCTTTGTTTTTGTTTACTTGCGCAATGGACAAGGGAGCTCAAGATTAAATGGAGAAAGAATCTATTATGATGTCCCTAAAGAATATTTGGAAACCTTGTGATTTATTTGAGGGATTCGAAGTGATGATTTAGTTAGGAAAGGTGAAATTCAAGGTGTGTTTGGTGTCTGAGTTTTTGATGATTGACTTTCTTCTGGCAGAGAATAAGGTAAAAAGACAGAAGTCTTGTTATGGTCGAAGTTGCCGTAGTATATAGTCTCTGCAGACAAACCACGAGGACCGTTGCTTGGTTGCTCTGTATTCATATTCCCTTTCGTTTATACAGAAGTAGTCGTATGATCCAAAGACTTTGTTGTGTGATTTTGAAGGACTAGGTTCTCTAGGAATTTTGGTCTTTGATCTTCTAGTCTTCGGATGCTTTCTCATAAACCAATTGAAGATTGAACAGAAAATTTGATTTTTCCAGTGAGAATAGCCAACATATTGAAGAATCAAATAAAGGTTGCCAAAGATTTCTTGATATGTGTAGTTTCTCTCTCAAGTGAGTGTTGAGAAGTGGAAGATGTGGAGAAAACATAATTTCAAACTATTATGTAAATGAGGATTTAACACCTGTCATATAATAGACCTAGTGGCAGACCTAGTGCCTAGGGCATCATCATTTGCATAGTGGCAGACCTAGAGCCTGGGGCATCATCACCGATTCAATTTCAGCTTCGAATAATTATGATTAGTGGAAGAAAATGATGCCATAAAAAGCAATTCAAAGCATTGAGTCAGAAATATGAAGATAATAGAATTGAAGCAGCTCGAATCCTGGATCAAGGTATTTCTCTTTACTTATAAAGATTTCCAAAGCTAATTAGTTCTTATTCATTGACTTTCATAAAAAACTAACGGGGTTACTAATAAACAAATAGAACTTTAGGGATTAAAATGTAAATGAATAAAACCTTCTATGATAAATTGTATAGTTATGAGAGAGATTCAGAGCTTTATGAATAGTTGAGGGACTAATATGCAATTTTATAATTTATGTAACCGATTATGTTATGTTTAAGTCTTAGTGCTTATATATACTGGTCAGACCTGAACTAAGAAATTCTAACATTGGAGATTATATACTTTCACTTCTTGATTTTTTCTCTCTAGAAACTACTTTTCTCAATCTCTCTTTACTTCTTTTTACTTACTCAATTCTACTTAGCAAACCATAAAGAATACTCATCAGTTAGATTGTGAAGTTTATTAAAAATCAATTCTATTATATATTTTTTGTATGAATAATAATTTTTTTTGTTCAATCTGCGGATATCCGACCTGAGCTGATCCAGTGGAATTAGTTATTGGTTTTAAAAAAAAGTTCACGAATAGACTGTGGGTTCGAGAATTTACTACCCACCGAATTTGGAATTATTTTAATAAATTATTTTTGGTTTTTTAATTTTTATTAGATAATTTATTAAAAAATATTTTGTAGATAAATACATGATTAGTGGGCATAGAAAATGTTATAGAGAAAATGTATGGACAGAGAAAATATATTATTCATTTTTTTCATTCTTATATTTAAAGTGGCTGATATAAAATAATAGTAAGTAAATAGTAGTAGGTGGACAAAAGAATATCAAGTTCTAATCAATTATCATCATTGGAATAAATATATTTTATGGAGGATTTTGATTGATTTCAATAGATCAACAAAACATAATGTCTTTTTAGTGACAACTCAAGAGTATTAGTTCATGCATATTTTGCTAATTATTTCTTTATTCTTGTACGATAGATTTAATGTTAGATCTAGACCAGTAGATGACACCATTACAAAGTAAGGTGACTTGATTTGGTATTTGGTGTTTAATTAGTGGTTTCATCGTTATCTTGGATTTTTTGGTCTTTTCATAAGATTCAAAAAATAAATGTGACCATTATTGTTATTTATAGGAGTAACAATTGTATTACTGTTATTTCTAATAAAATGAATAATTTTATTATTGTTATTCTTGTATACAAGTAACATGATTAATTTTTATATTTTTCAAATGAATAACAATATTTATTTTTGTTAACCTAAACAACTCAAACAAATTATAAAAATATATAAGTAACATGGTTCATTTTTGTTAATCGAAATACCAAAAAATAATAGTCTTATTACTGTTATTCTTAATAGAATAACAGTTTTATTTCTGTTATTCATCATATTTGTAACATGATTAATTTTTTTTAAACGAATAATAAGATTTATTGTCGTGGTCGTGGTGATAGTGGTCGTAGTCGTGATGGTGGTGGTGGTCGTTATTGTGCTGGTGATGGTGGTGATGGTGGCGGTGATTGTGATGGTGGTGGTCGTGATGGTGTTTGTGGTGGTCGTTGTCGTGCTGATGATGATGATTGTGTTGGTGGTGGTCTTAGTGGTGGTGGTGATGGTGTTGGTGGCGGTGGTGGTCTTGCTCGTGGTAGCAATGGTGGTTGTGGTGGTGGTGGTGGTATTGATCGTGGTTATGGTGGTGGTGGTACTGTTGCTAGTTGTGGTTGTGGTGATAGTGGTGGTCGTGATGGCGGTCGTAGTCGTGATGGTGGTGGTGGTCGTCGTCGTTTTCGTGTTGGTGGTGGTCGTCGTCGTCGTCGTTGTCGTGTTGGTGATGGTGTTCGTCGTCGTTGTCGTGTTGGTGGTGGTGGTCGTCGTCGTTGTCGTGTTGGTGATGGTGGTCGTGGTCGTGGTCTTAGTGGTGGTGGTGGTGGTGGTGATGGTGGTCAATTGGTGGTAGTGGTGGTCGTGATCGTGGTGGTGGTCGTGATGGTGGTCAACTGGTGGTGGTGGTGGTGGTTGTAGTGGAGGTGGTGATGGTGGTATGGGTGGTGGTGTTGGTGGTGATGGCGGTGTTGGTGGTGGTCGTGATGAGGTTCATGGTCGTGGTGGTGATGGTGGTGGTCATAACGGTCGTGGTGGTGGTGGTGGTCCTGTTGGTGGTGGTGATAATGGTGATGGTTGTGGTGGTGGTGGTGGTGGTGGTGGTTGTGGTGGTTGTGGTGGTTGTGGTGGTGGTCATAGTGATGTTGGTGGTGGTTGTAGTGGTGGTGGTGGTGGTGCTCGTGGTGATGGTGGTGGTGGTGGTGGTTATGATGGTGGTTGTAGTGGTGGTGATGGTCGTAGTGGTAGTGGTGGTCCTCGTCGTACTGGTGATAATGGTGGTGGTGGTGGTGGTGTTTGTGGTGGTGGTAATTTGGTAGTGTTGTTTGTTGTGGTGGTTTTGGTGGTCGTAATAATGGTGTTGGTGGTGGTGGTGTTCGTTATAGTGTTCGTAATGGTGGTGGTGTTTGTGATGGTAACGGTGGTTGTGGTGGTGGTGGTGGTAGTGGTGATGGTGGTGTTGGTCGTGGTCGTGGTGATGGTGATGGTGGTGATGGTGATGGTGGTGATGGTCGTGGTCTTGGTGATGGTGGTGCTGGTCGTGGTCGTGGTGATGGTGATGGTGGTTGTAGTTGCGGCGGCGGTGGTGATGTTGGTGGTGGTGCTGGTGCTGGTTGTGGTCGTGATGGTGGTCGGATTCGTGGTGGTGGTGGTGGTTGTTCTCGTCGTTTTTGTGCCGATGGTGGTGGTGTTGGTGGTGATGGTGGTCTTAGTGGTGGTGGTGGTGTTCATGATGGTGGTCGTAGTTGTGGTAGTGCTCGTCGTCGTCGTTGTCATGTTGGTGGTGGTGGTGGTGGTCTTAGTCGTGGTCTTAGTGGTGGTGGTGGTCGTCGTCGTCGTCGTGGTCTTGGTGGTGGTGGTGGTAGTCGTGGTCTTGGTCGTCGTCGTGGTGAAGATCTTGGTCGTGGTGGTGGTGGTTGTGACGGTCGTGGTCGTGGTGGTGGTCTTGGTTCTGGTGGTGGTGATGGTGGTCGTGACCGTCATGGTGGTGGTGGTGGTGGAAGTGGTGGTGGTGGTGGTGGAAGTGGTAGTGGTTGAGGTTGAGGTTATGGTGGTGGTGGTGTTGGAAGTGATGGTGGAGGTCGTGGTGGTAGTGAGGATGGTGATGATGGTGGTCGTGGGAGTGGTGGTGATGGTGAATTAACTATGATTGTTTTTTTGAAATTAATAAAGTAATTAAACCTGTTTTTTAATTGAAACTGTATTTTTAGAGTTCCAAAAACTTATACACTTATTAAAATTATGAAAGTTTGGTGTATGTAGGAAGAAATTTGAAATATTTGATGACCCTTTTAAGAACTTATCCCAAATCATAATATAAGAAAATAAGTATGATATTTTGTTCATATATTTAGTGTATATATATATATATAACAGCTAATTTGCATAAAATTGGAGGACAAAAACAATATTTAGGTAAGTTTGAAACAATTACCACCAAAGTACTCTTAGCCTAGTGGTTTAACTACATTCTTATCTACTTTCTATCATATGTTCAATCAGTATAATCTGACTGGTCCGAACCGACCCGGTCCGAAACTTGAGTCTGGACTAGACCGGTCCGGTAACATCCCTAGATATGTTACACAAGTGAATCGACCTAAAGGAATGTTAGCAGTTTTATAACAATTGTGTGTAAATTTTAATCAATGTTCACGGTTTGTAGCATGGACAAATTCATTTATGATATTAAGTGAGCGCCTCATCATTGGTACCTTGATATCTCAAAGTTATAATCGTGCTTCATTTTGAGATAAATTTAGTAGATCATGATAAACTTCTCAAGTTTAATGCGACTTGATTCACATTTACGATTGTATGTCGGTGACATATTCTTTACCATAAACTATAGTTACATATTGCATGCTACTAGAAAATTCATGTTGAAGTAATTTGATGTAAATTTATTTATGAGATACAGTTTTAAGAACTCAGATTTATTGTGATCATTCTTGATATTGTATGGATTTAATACAAAAAGGCACGCAATAACAGTATACTACAATGTTATGGTGTATAAAACAAAAGGCTTGTACAATCTTTTTTTATGTAAATTGAGATAAGTTGTCTCACAAAATATCTCAACATTAATTTAGATATTTGGGAGATATAAAATATTTCATATAGTTCATTAATTAAAAAATTGATGCGTGCTTAAGTTTATTAAGAATATGATATAATATTCATAACAAGTATCCTAAGTATATACTTAAATACTATAGGGATACACTATTCTGCATTATGACATAGGTTATCTGGTGTTTAATATGAACAAAACATTTCATATTGACATAAAAAAAAGATGAAAAATTAAAGATATTATGTATGCCACGTCACATCCAATGAATGTTAGATAAATTGTACTATTTATTTGTGCACATTTTATAAGAATAAAATCTGTAGCATACTAAGTAACACTAAATAAAAAAAATTAGTTCCTTATAGTTATGTAAATTAAAACAGAACAAACTTCATTATTCTTTTTTGGTGCATGCAAGTAAAAATATTAATCTTTTTGTATATTATCATGTTATGATTTTAACGTCTAAAATATTTCATAAACATATCATTCATGTAGACGTTTTAGACTAGAGGATATTCATATTCAGAGATAGTTTGTTTTTAATTCAGTATCCAGTTTAGCTTTAGATTATATTGTGTTTAGTTTCAGTTTATATATAATTAAGTTAAATAATACAGTAGTTAACTTTGATCTTATATCTCTTGTACATTTAACCATCTCAATTAAGTTAAATATAACACGTTAGTAATGAACACGTAATGATTATGATGTTGTGTAATTTATATGTTGCACTTCATGAAAAGTAAAAGTTTATTGATGTGTTTATTGAAAGTACGATTATTATAAGAAGTGTTATGTTTTAAGTGGCACACCCTCTTTAATTACTTATTAACTATCATCTAAAGTGATAATGATACACAAATTTAGGTTATTTGTGAGTACAATATCACAAATTAGTGAAAACTTTAATGGATACACTTATTACATGAAACGATGCAAGTCGGAGATTGTAAATATATCCTGAATTAGAATATATTCTCAATGTATATTTAGAGTATTAAACTTGTGGTAACTATAGTTTAATACTTTAATTGTAATCAATATTAATTTTAATTAGATCGACATGTAATTATAGAATATATATATATATATATATATATATATATATATATATATATATATATATATATATTGTTAGGGTTGAGACCAAAGTCTCACATCGGTTAAGCATGGGAAGGATCAGTGGTATATAAGTAAGAACATATCTCAACTAGTATGAGGCATTTTGGTAGTGGTCCAAATGCAAAATAGTGAGGGCCTTCGGGTGCCAAAGCGGACAATATCATACTAGTGTTGAGATCGGTTGTGTTCTTACTTATATATGGAGGTGGAATATGTGTGGACCGGACCCCCATATTCCCAACACGTGGTATCAGAGAGGTGAATGATCTACTCTATACATCCTAGTTCGGAGGCCTGACAGAACACGATGATGGTAATATTCTCGGAGGTCGAACATGGTGAACCAGTAGTCATGATTAAGGTGAATGATCTACTCTATACATCCTAGTTCGGAGCGTCCATGACTCATCAAGCGGTGTTACTTGATTGGAGTGGATAGTGAAGCTAAGGAACATGCACAAGATGGTCGAGTGAGTAGATAGATCCACTGTAAAAGCTTTATTGCTCAGGTGGAGCAACTTCTGATTAGAGTGAGCGGATGAAAGTCAATTGAGAGAAGGTCGAGTGAGTAGATAGATTCGTTGTAAAATCTCTATTGCTCATATGGAGAAACTTCTGATTAGAATGAGCGGATGAAAGTCAATTGAGAGGAGGCTAAGGTGGTACTTTGTTCGAGAGGGGACTTGTTAGGGTGGCGACCAAAGTCCCACATCCCACATCGGTTAAACATGGGAAGGATCAGTGTTATATAAGTAAGGACATATCTCAACTAGTATGAGTCCTTTTGGTAGTGGACCAAATGCAAAGCCGTGAGGGCCTTCGGGTGCCAAAGTGGACAATATCATACTAGTGTTGACATCGGTTGTATTCTTACTTATATACGGAGGCGTAACTCTTAGTTTGGCATTATATTTATTTTGCTTTATGAGCCCAATAAGATTATGATTTCCAACAGACACAAGCTCCGAAAAATAATCTCTAGGTTTACTAAATACATATTCATAATTGTATTATGGTGCATAAATTAGAGATATAAAAAATATCACAGTTTTCTTCCGCCACTACTCTCCTTCTTCAAAACCATTATTTGTAATAAAAAAAAAGCTTTAATCCGTAAAGAGTTTTTTACTATGACTGTTTCAAACAACCAATGAGTGCAACTGCTCGTGCTCCGTTAGAAAATCCATTTCCCAATAATCAAATCTTTACCGTCCTCAAATGCAAAATAATGTCTACATGTTCTATGTGGGTATCTTTTACGTCTCTAGACTTATTAAACTCTAGTACTAACAGTTAAAACCTTTCATTTTTTAATACACGATGAAAAATATGGATAACAATGGGTCAGAACGGGTGCAAGTATAGTTAGGGTTGTTATTGGGCTTATCAACCCGATAACCCATCCGAGACCGGTCTGATAAAGTCCGCTCAAGACTAATCTGATAATGTTATTGAGTCGTTAATGAGTCGAGGTTTGAATTTGGACCAATTAGTGGTGGAAACCGATAAATTGATAAAAACCTGATTAACTTCTTTTAATATATATATATATAATTTTACACCAATTAATATCCAAATAATAAACTAAGTATATTCATTTTTAATATATTTAATTAAACTATAATAAATTATAATGTAACAATAAAATATGAATACAAAGTTGTAAATAAATAATAATAATAATAATAATTCAATCACATTATAATATAATTTAGAGGGAAAATAATAATAAAAATTATATTAATTATTAATATTAAAGTAGCGAATTCTCGGGGGGTCAGGTTCAAGTTGGGTAGTCGTCGAGAAATATTTTAAACCCGTAACTCATACCAAATCTGGCGGGTAATATATTTTAGAATCCACGATCCATCTCATATAAAAAATAAAGTTCAGGTATTTTAACTCGTCGGGTCGGGGAAAAATATCATCTATAGTGAAAAACCGTATAAGTTAATTAACAAACTCAATACATAGTTTGTGCCAGTCGGGTCATAACCTCTATTGGAATAATAGAGCTCAATAGCTCAAGTATTTGTCCAAAAATATACATTGGATTACATAATAGTTCACCCATTTTTTTTATAAAAATAGAAACCTATGATATTGTAATAATATTATTAGATTGTTTTAAATTTATTTACATAAGCTCAATTACTTTTATTAGCCGACCAACTATATATCATAGCTAAAAAACTTTAAATTTACGAAACATACCGACTAGTATATTGGTATAATCTATCACGTAGATAACTGTTTGTACTAAAATGTAATGACTAAAGAGTGCTATAAAATAAATATTGTAATAACATGTAATAAAAAAATATTTTTATTAAATCATCATCCCGATCCGCATTCAATACAATGTGCCATAGATAATCATTACCATACCCAATATTTTCATTTGGTTTTTGTATTTTCCAATCTACCTTTCTTAGCGTGTTTTTTTTGTAAGAAAATGAATACTCTAAATGTATATGAATTATCACAAACTCTATCATGATGGTATGGCTCGACTTTGTGCATGAGTCAGACACCAAATTTAAACCATGATAGTTACTCGAATGGTTTGGACACTCACAAGTACTCGAATAGCTTAAATATAACTTGGAACAAAATATAATCCACATTAAATGTAAAGAAAATATATTAAAGTAATCCAATGTTATTTCTATCATAAACTAAATATACTAAGGTATTCATAAATAATATATAATTCACAAGATTAAAAAGTTAAAAAATATCGAGTCGATGGATAAATGATTAATAGTGACTCCAAACGACTCAATATCTTTTTTAAAATCATGAACCACGTTCACATGTTCCGGAGTTACCCATGTACGGATGTGTAGTATATGCGGATGAAACCCTTCCCAACGAGCTCATAGGAAGCGGTAAAATGATAAAAAGTCTAGAATTCTAGAAGATGAATGAAATCGTTCATCATTTTCGTGGCATACTACGATCCCTATGTAACTTTCTATAAATCTCGATGATAATGTGCTACCCCTAATAATACTCCCCTAGTGAGTGCCAATCTCCAGTCACACATAACAAGACGACTTTAATGAAACTTCCACCTTTTATCTGAGAATACGCAAGAGCAACAAATATATAGCAGATACATATTTTTCACATCGATCACTATCGTTGACCTTTATGATATCCATTGTGAAAATACCCGAAGATAAATTATCTCTCAATGCATGCATCGAGCTTTTCTC
The DNA here is from genome assembly GCA_036936605.1 of Limnanthes douglasii subsp. nivea. NCBI lineage: Eukaryota > Viridiplantae > Streptophyta > Magnoliopsida > Brassicales > Limnanthaceae > Limnanthes > Limnanthes douglasii. The sequence goes on from JAUPFV010000003.1 coordinate 171,342,901, forward strand.
TAGCCTATTTTTTTGAAATTCCGAGAACAACGTGTACCAATTTGGCCCGGACATTACGATCGTTGTTTCCTCTCAATTTGAAAAATGTTCATTCTATCAGTAACCCGATAATTATCGTTATGTAATCAAATATTATTGTCATCTTACTAAATAAGAAGTTGAAAGACCTTGTCTTCAATGTTATCTTTCTATAAAAAAGCTACAAGAAGAGTGTAGTATGCCAATTATATAACGTATCCAACAACGGTCCGAATATGGTGTCATCGATAACACTTTGTACCGAAATATGGTTGGTTAACTGTCTACGTGTAACAATAGTTTCAATGATGAAAAAAGAAAATGTTGTCCTTTCTTTTCGAAAGAAATAAAACAATAATTATATTAGCATGCTAGAATAAACATATCATAAATATTTTTTAACAAAAGAATAATTAATGTTACTTGTTTGTGGCAGGCGCTATATAATGCGTGTTTCTAAAATCCTTTATAGTGTCTAGGAATGTCATGAAGTTTTAAAGCAAACACCTCATTTTTATCTGTTGAAATTATTTTATCCTTAATTTCTCCATCATCCTAAATGGTTATTCTATAGGCTTCAGAGATTATTCTTTCACAGTTACACGTTTGTTACGTCTTTTTGATTTAGATGTAATACTATAAGTATCTAGAGATATTGGTTGTTCAATAATAGTTTCGGTTTCTTCTACATGTGAAGATGAGGAACCTCCAAACAAATGGCTCAGTATCTTCCTAAGTCCCATTCTATAAGAAACACAAAACATTAATAACATTAACATTAATAAACACTTTTAATATGTTATCCAAAATGAATGTACTTTTGAGATGGTGTCTCGAAATTACATGTCATTATATGTAATTTTGAGAAACCACCTCATAATCATTTTGAAAAAAAATGAATACACTCTAAACAAGGAACTCAAGTAAACATACTTAACTCGAACTTGCAACTATACATAAAAAAACATAATCAAGCAAACTGAATACACACGCAAACACACTTTAACATGTTAAAACAAAAAACTCAGACAAAGAATCTGAAATCGCAAATATACTCAATCAAAGTGAATATATAAGCAAACATACTCAATCATCTCAAAACAAAGAACTCAAAAACACATACTCAATCTAAAACTACAAACATACTCAAGCAAACTGCAAACATACACTTAAAACATGAAACTAATAACTGGATTGGTACTCAAACAAACATACTCAAGCAAATTAAATACAAAACACACTCAAGCAAACTGAATACTAATTCTAAATTTTAATTTTAAAAAAACTAAATACAATAAAAACAGGTTGGGTATACAAACAACACATAAAAAAACTTACTGATTTAAGCAACAAATAAAGATTCAATACATTAAAAACATGTATAAAAAACATACCAACATACTCAAACCATTCAACAAAACATTAAAAACACTAACGAAACACCAAAATGAAAATTTAATACACTATGTACATGCATAAAACACACACTGTAACAGTAACGAACATTTAGATTTTGAAATACACCAACATAGCAAGAAAAATAAAAAACGTTATTGGGTTTTAAACACTTAATGACACTTAAAAAACACCGTCGTCAAAAGACTGATTTTGTAAAAGAACAATTGAAAAAAGATTACAAATTAAGTGTTTGATCCGAATAAATCGAAGAAAACAAAACTTTCAATGATACGACGAGAGTGACAAGAGTAATAACACGGTATCCAGTGAGAGGGTTTCTGACGAGAGGGCGATAAAAATTGTTTGAGAGTGAGACGAGAGGCAACTATTGAGAGAGGTTTGAGATAATATTTTGACATATATTAAATGTTAATAAAAATATAATATCAAGAGTTTTAGAATGAGAGGTGATTGTTCTAAAATAATGTATGATTAGGATTAGACATAAAAAAATGTTTCAGAGATAAATAAAGAAAAAAAACATATATAATAAGATAAACTGTAATTTTCTTTGATATAAACTACATATATAATTTTTTTCCTGAGATAATGACAAAATAACAAAAACGATAAAAATAATAGTCGTAATATGTATCTTTTCTAGTAATAGAAAACTATGATTCTCTAAACAATAAACCACAATCTTCAATAAGACGAACAAAAAACATAAATATAATTTAATCATTAGAAACTAATCATATAACTATAAATCTTAGGGAAATAACAGCAAAGTATCTAGTCACAAACTATACTGCCATCTAATACACAAACTATCATTCAGACTTACTTAATACCCATCTTATCTATATAACTCTCAATTAATACCCAATTCATGATAACACATCAAATACCCCTACTTCGTCAACCACATAACTATTTATAATTCTTCAGCCAAATTTTATCTTTCTTACTTTATCTTTTTATTTTATTGTTTAAAAGGCCCATATCTTTCAAACCGGATCTCGAAAAAAATATATAAAAGTATCATCGGATTTGTTTTCAAATTCGAACAAAAGTAGATCATTCATGATATTTTTAAATTTTTTTATTAAAAAAAATCGCCAGTAACATACGAGTTCAAACATGAGAGTTTTGTGTATTTTTAACCATGTGAGTTTATTGAATATTAGACATGAAAGGTCTTCATTATAATCCAACCGTGAGAATTCTTCATTAGATCCTTATGATTCCGACCATGAGAGTTTGGTGCATTTTTTACCATGCGAGTTTATTAAATTTTATACATGATCTTTATTATAATCTAACCGTGCGAGTTATTGTATATCAAACCATTCGATTTTAAATCTATTAGTTGTGCTAGATCTTTATGTTTCCAATCATGAGAGTTATGTATATTTTTAACCGTGTGAGTTTATTGAATATTAAACATGAGAGTTCTTTAATATAATCCAACCGTACGGGTTTTTGTATATTAAACCGTTCGACTTTAAGTCTCTTAGTTGTGCTAGATCCTTATGGTTCAAACTATGAGAGTTCTGTACATTTTTAACCATTAGAGTTCTATACACTATGTTTACAAACATGAGAGTTATGTACATTTTTAATCATGCGAGTTTATTGAATATTAAAAATGAGAGTTCTTCATTGTAATCCTATCGTGCGAGTTCTTCGTATGCCCTATCACAATACAACCATCCAACGGCTAAATAAGATCCGAGTTTAATGTATATTCAAAGGATGAAGATGCGAGTTTCTTGTTATTTTCACATGCAACGTTGACAAAAAATTAAAAATTGAGTCTCGTATAGTTGGTTTTGCCTAGTCTCACATAGTTAGTTATGTACGCTTTCCTATGTTATGGACGAAAAAAAAAATTCAAAAAATATCATTAATAGATCTACTTTTGTTCGTCTTAAAAAAACAAAATTTGGTATTTCAGATTTTTTTTGAACTATAGTTTAAAATAAACAAACTTAAAAAAAAATTCAAAAAATTAAAACAATTATTTATTATTTTTCAACTTATTGGAGGTCATTAATAATATTTTATTAATGCAAATTTTAAATATTAAAAATTGAATGGCTATTGAATACTTTTCTTCAAATCTGATCTGCATCCTAATCTTATTCTGACAAAATTTACATAAAAATATACTTATTTTAATTGTTATAAATTATAGGCAACTATCCGCCGTAAGTTTTAAACCATCAGCACAGAGCTTTCGATATTTTCTTTCACGAAATTATCGCTGGAATTCACCAAAATTTTATTGGGATTAAAAATAACGGCTGCTAAAACTGGACAGAGTGCAGTTAAAATATAACAAATTTAAAAGTAAAATATTTTTGCTTGTTAAGTTTTATTAACCAGAAGGTAAAACTACCATTTCATTCCGGATAGCTTTTTGTAGAACTTGAGAGAATCTAAAGTAGAAATAGCAAAAGTATGGGTTGGAAAAGCTCCAGTCTACATTTCAAACCCCAAAATGAGTAGAAAGGCCCGTTTAAAGCCCATAATTTGGATCCAGTTTCTTTGTGAATCAACCTCCGGCGTTGCTTATTTACGAAATTACCCTCTGTCTCTCCATCTTCAACTGGTTACTAGAGCTGAGGAACACATTTCCGGCTCTTTCTTTACAGACCTCGATTTCTCCCTCTCTTTACTCCTACCCGGCGACAAAAACAGAAATGGCCACATCTCTAGCTCGTATCTCGAGGAGAGCGGTGGCATCGGCGCTCTCTTCTAACCTCACTCGACGCGGTTTCGCGGCGGAGGCGGTGGCAGTAGAGGCGAGCAAACCTAAGCTGGAGATTACGCCGTCACCGGATCGTACAAAATGGGATTACAGGGGACAGAGGCAGATCATACCACTGGGACAGTGGCTTCCCAAAATCGCTGTCGACGCTTACGTGGCTCCCAACGTGGTGCTGGCCGGCCAGGTCAAAGTCTGTGACGGCGCATCCGTATGGAGCGGCTCAGTGTTGCGTGGAGATCTTAACACGATCACCGTCGGTTTCTGCTCTAACGTCCAAGAGCGATGTGTGCTTCACGCTGCTTGGTCGTCTCCTACAGGTTTATAGTCTATGTTTATCACAATTAGTTTCGGTTCTTTTGAAATTATTCGTGATTTTGGAAGCTTTTCCTTAAGCTTTGTGTGCCTTTAGTGTGGCGTGAGCAGTATAATTGAGCAGTTTTGATGGATCATTTAGTGTTAAATAGGGTTAGTTCCTTGAGCTCTGATTGCTTTGAACTTTGAGTGCTAATTAGATGCATGTTGTTTGCTCTGTGTATAAAGAAGCTTATATTGGTTCATAATATAAAAGAGCAATTGAAAAAATCACACTTTTGGTACGAACAAAGGCTTCCTGATCTCAAGTAGCATTGTAATTGTCCTATCTTTGCTTTTTAATCCTGAAGCACGACAAACAAGTAATTAAGGAGGCAATGTTGCCATTCGTATGTCAGGTTTCTCACCTGTGTGTCTGTCTATCATTTAGGCTCCTCTAATTTGTATAGCTGTCAACATTTAGGCTCCTCTAATTTGCTGCCTAACTTTTATACCATTGGTGACTATGTCCTGCATTTCATGAAGCACATTGATTAGTGCATTTTGTCCCTACATGTTGTGGCTAGTAGTTTCCAGCACAGGCACTGTCATTTGTTGCCAAAGAGAATTTGACTCATAAACTGCCAGCTTTAGTCCGCAGATAATGGGGGAATGGCAAGTATTGACTGATTGAATGTTTAGGTATTAGTTAATTTATTCTTGAACTTGCATTATCTTCAAGTCTCTGTTAACTTTAATCTCGTGGTTCTATATGAAGTACTACTGCAGTTTCCATATGAATTTTGCCCCAAAATGTAATGTCGCCTTTTAACCTTCCAACAAGTAAATCTATTTGAAAATAAAGTAGGAAGTAGAAAGCAATAAACTCCTATGAAAATATCTCTCATCCAAGAGAAGGTGTTAGTGATAAGATGACTATAAATCTGACCTAGTTGTTCTCTGAGCCAAGTTTCATTGAATGGGAAAATTTCTTGCTTGTCGTACTTGATGTGTGTGTTAATAGCAATATAGCACCAGTATAGGGAATATGTTCCAGATGGAGTAAATCTACAATATCCTTAGCAGTGAAGCAACGTTACTCGTCGTTTCTGTTATTGTGTTGATTGCCGATTGAAGTGTTTATTAATGGATATGATACTAGCAAAGTCTTGTTATGAACTCTTTAGAAAATAGTTACATACACTTTCCAGTTCATATAAATGGTTTGTACACATATCCATATTTTACTTATTTCTGAAGCTGTTATTTTTGTTAAGAAATACGATAGAGCATCAAATATTTTTTGTGCCGTTGTCTTTACAAAGACAGCATGTATTTATTTTCATCTTTTATTATCGCTGAGTGTTGACAACCTTTCTCTCCGTATCAGGATTGCCAGCCGATACTTATATAGACAGGTATGTTACTATTGGCGCATACAGTCTGATTCGATCATGTACAATCGAGCCAGAATGCATAATCGGACAACACTCAATCCTTATGGAAGGTTCTTTAGTGGAGACGCACTCGATTCTTGAAGCCGGATCCGTAGTTCCTCCAGGCAGGAGAATTCCAACTGGCGAACTTTGGGCAGGTAATCCAGCAAGATTTATTAGGACTTTGACCCACGAAGAGACCTTAGAGATCCCTAAACTTGCTGTTGCTATCAACGATCTAAGCAAAGACCACTTCTCGGAGTTTCTCCCTTACTCCACAGTGTATTTGGAAGTCGAGAAGTTCAAAAAATCCTTGGGAATTGAAATCTGAGCAATATTGTATTTTATTCTCTGTAATTTCGTGTATGGAGTATCCTCACAAGGAAATAAGCCGCAACAAAACTTAAGAGGCAAGATTTTTCACTTTTGTTGTAGCTTTGGTGTACTCCTTTTCACTTTCACTGTATTTGAGTGAACTTATCTATAATCAGATGGTTATAACTTATAATGACGAACTTGTTTGGTTGTTTGCATGATACCTTGTGAATCTGAAGGTTGTCTAATGCACTAGATGATGTATAAATTGACGCCACTAATTAACCAGAGTTGTGTTATATGTATGGATTGCAAAAAGAGTAGACAGGCGAACCTTAATCTAAACTTGTGTTATATCCTTTCCGACTTTATAATAGTTATTACTATCATATATAAAAAATATTCTAATTTCAAAGTAAAACATCAAAATTAAAAAAATATATATAAAAAAATATCCGAGTTTGGATGATTTTGGTTGTAAAGGCCGAAGGGTCTTCGAACGTAAAAAAAAAAAAAAAAAAAAAACTGCACCCAGATGAAATTTGTTTGGGTCGGATAGAGCTTTTCCCAAATCCAATTTATTGTCATTGCTAATCAGACCTCTAAACTTTGAGTTTCCAGTTTTTTTCTTAAATGTCAGAAATAGCAAAGGCACTAGATAGACTTGCAAATACAACAATAAATGCTTTGAAGTTCATAAGTTAAGGAGCTGGACAAAGAAATTAGCAGTCACATATTACAGGATTTGACTTCAAATCCAAATCCCAAACTCGCAAACAGAGAGAAATAGCGAAAACCTTCAAAAACAATAATCCAAACATGTCAATCTAGCGCAACAATAACAGCATATAATATAGTGAGACATGACATACAAACACCAGTTAACTAATCCCAGTTAAAAGGAAGTGCTTGAGGAGCCTCAGACCCGTTGTGCGAGCCAGCATGAAACATTCCCTGGCAATGAAGACCAGATTCGTCCCTACTATTATTAGGAAGTAGAACTGAATCTGTGGACCCATAGCTGAGTTTGCTAATACTAAAGGGTTGTACCATGTCATGGCTCAAACCGATATTACATGTTTGTGACGAAGGTGAAGATGATGACAGAAGAGAGAGAGCACAATCTGAGTCACTGACCCTAGATGAGAATCTGTCAAATATTGCATTAATGTGGCCACTACCACTGCCGCTGTTACTTGCAGACAATGCAACTGCTCCGAGAAGAGGTTGGCAGACAGAAGAAGCTTCGTGAGATGTGCTTTGTAAGAAAGGAAACTGTTTTGATGCTTTATAGCTGCCGGTGCCGCTGTTGCTTGAAGAATAGTCATGGAACAGGCTATGTGTTGCAGGTGAGGGTAAGTGTTCGAGCTGGTCGTAAACTCGATTGCCGGCGTCACTATTCATCACCCCACTAACCCAGTTCGGGCTACCCACCGAGGTAGATGAATATACATGAGAATTAGAGAATGGAGGCAGTTGACTACCTAAAACAAGAAAAAAAAAAGATAAGGTGTGGATTCTTTAAGCAATGGACTAATATGGTAGATATGGCTAACCATGCTTGGTCAAGTTGGGAATTAAATTTGTCCAGAGGGTCTTGGGGAGCTGACCTTGGTAGTTGGACATAAAATTTGCCGACCGAGATAGTAAGTTTTGCTGAGGCTTCCTTCGCCTGCGGTTGTGTCCATCAAGACGTTTCCGGCAGCTTCTTTTTCCTTCATCGAATTCCTCCAGAGAATGAAACCTGCAATAGGTGTGTCGCGAAACTGCTGAGGATATTTAACAATATATGTAAAAGACACGTAATTAGTCCTTTTTAAACACTATAAAAAAGTGTAGTTCACCATATATACATGAATTATAACTTTTATCCAACAAGAAGTAAATCAGGCTAGTTTTTTAAAAATACATAGGAGACTTGCAGTTTTATCCTTTGGCTGCCGAATTTCTTATACCAGTATACATTGTAGGAAATAATACCGACTTCAACAACAAAACAAACGTGTATAAAGACTTGCTAGTTTCCATAAAAGAATTCTAGCTTTAACATTTGAAATTGTCTCGAGAATCCTCTGATGCTTAACAAATACACACCCCAACTCCATTTAGCATAATAGTTGAAACCCGGATACCATATAAGCACTTGGCTTATACTTTTGCTTTCTATGTATCAAGATGCTTGTTTCTCAAGCTATTGTACTCGAATAATTAAACCATGACTCCGTAGTTACCCTACCTTTTATCTTAAGGAAAAAGGTCCTGATTCTAAGCATACTCATGGCTACTTGCAAAACTACTAATTTTCAAAACACAGTAACATAATTATTTATAAATAGAGTACATAGAACTGCTGTAACTAGAACTGATACCTGCTGCATTGCTGGCAAAACCTTTGTTTGTGTCCATTAATAGTAACCTGTGGAGTTTTGGAGTGAATCTCGCACACTTTATGACGTCTATGATAATCCCTACAAGTACTAAGATCCGAGGTGCAACCATCAACGAGACACACAGCCACCTGTGCTGCTCCATTAGTACCTGCTCGTGCCCTCTTCGATGATCCAGATGACGAATTATCCATTTTCGTAACAGCAGCACACTTACTCAATGCCTTATCAAAGTTGTAATTAGCAACATGACCCAGTTTCAAATCAAAACTAAATTCCCTTCTACCATTAGAACCTGAAACATCATCAGTTCCTCCGCAGTCTATGTCCGAAACAGTTTGTTGCTCAAATCCAGTCAAACCCCAAGAATTTGTTTTGAAATTCCAGTCCATAAACTATACTACTTTAAAGATCTTCTAGTACTCTGAAACCTATACAACTAAACTTCCCCTTCACTTGTTGTATCAACCTTACACAGGAAATCAAGAGAGAGTCATGTTAAGTACAGTAGTAATTAGAAAGATCGGTCAAATAGAAGTTAAATATAACAAGAATATGAACCGGGTAGCTTTCAAAAATAGAACTTAAAACATGAATCTTTCACTAATAATAAGATTTAAAAGCAAGAAAAAAGAAAAACCCATATGGAAAAAATCAATTTTTATATAGTGAAAACTTGTTATCTTGGATAGAGTCATATAATATCTGCCTGGAAATTGATAGAAAGGATAGAAAGAAAGGTACAATGATTCTATAGAGATAGGAAGTACTTACAGTTGGGTTGAGTTCAGCATAAGAATACCATGTAGCTGTTTCTATCCATTTATTCACTGACATGGAATGCATAAGCAAATCAACAAAAGTGGTTTGTAAATAAAGAAAAAGAAAGAAAATAGAAGTGGTTGTGTTATAAAGGGGTAAGAAATACCTTACTATGTAAATATAAGTTAGCAGAATGCCAGCAAGGATCTTTACACTTTAGATTGGATAATCTAATCAAGTGTAGAAAGAAGTGAGTGAGTGAGAACTGAGAAGAAGAAACTAGAATAGCTAGACTGGAGAGAAGACCAAGAAGAAAAGAAGTGAGAGAGAGAGATTATTTTATTTTTAGTAAGTGTAAAGTTGGGAAGATTAAATTAATGATTTTATGTTCCAGATTTCCACTTTTAGGGTTTGATTGAAATGCAAAACAGGGACAGGCTGTTGGTTCCTAAAAGCGGTAAGGAGGATGCTTAGGACAAACAAAGCATGTGGTAGTGTGTTTCATATTTTTATGGCATGTTTTTGCTTTTGGACTCTCTTTTAAATTCAGGAATAATCAACACGATGTAGGACAATTTTCTTTGGTAGTTAGGAGTTACGAATTTCTCTTTTTATGTCACCTAGGTCGCGAATATTTTTGTTTGGTAAGAAGACACTAAAATTGTTTCTCCAAAAATATAAACGTTTTTTATGCAAATTTTATCATATATTATATATTCTGGATAACGTTAGGGTCATAACTTTTTTTTAAAAAAAAAAAATCCGACGTTGAGTTTTTTTGTTTTTTGTTATGAAGAACGAAGGTACTGATGGAGAGACAGAGTTTGTCAAGAATAGACTGGTGTTTCAAGAATCAATCAAGAAGCTGAGAAGATATTTTCTTCCCGTTTCCTTCATCTTCTTCTTCGTAATTTTTGGTGTCTCCAAGCTATCTTTGTCATTCAATTTTTTCCTATTTCGGCCTTCGAACACTTTCCTGCTCTGAAAATGTTCTCTCGTGTCAAATCGATGAAGTTTCATGTTCTTGAAACAAGATCAATGCCAACAAAGATAAAATCAAGCTCATTTACATTCAAGAGAAAAAATATCATATTTCTCTGCAATTTCACGAAAAAGATAAAGAAGCAATGATGGCTTCTTCAAAACACACGTTGATCAGAAAGTTCACCAAATGACTGCCCAAAAAATTAGTTCTTAAATTCTTTGAGAGAAAGTTCACAGAAGAATTTACCTTTTCAAACTTGGATTCTCGCCATTTATTTCTTGAATTCTTGTCCAAGGATGATCTCTGCAAGATGTGGTCCAGATGTGTATGAACCAGTAGGCGATAACGCCTTGAGGTTATTCAAATGGCAGCCTCATTTTAATTTAAGCGTGAATGCCCTATTGTCCCAATCTGGATTCGTATTGAAAACATTCCGGATCAGCCCCATAATTAGGGTTTTATACACTCAATCGCTGCTGCTATTAGCCAACCTTTGAAAACCTGGATTCCATTAAAGAACATGACCATGTTCAACGCATGTTTTGCTTGGATATAACTGGATATTTCTAAAAAACTGCATCACTATATATGGGCAGGCTTTGGCAACAATAAAGAAAATTGGCTCACTGTAATTTATAAAGACTTACCAAAATATTGCTCTCATTGTTTTCATGTAGGTCACAACCATAAAACCTGCAAAAAGATTATTCTTATTAATCAAGAGGCACCAAATGTGAACATTCAACACAACCATAATATCATCAAAGATCTTAGATCTTTTCAACAGAACAACACTATCAACTCTGACCTTAACAAAATTTATACAATAGATAAAGAAACCAACAAAATGCAGTCTCACAAAATCAATTTTCATAATAATTAACCCCATTAACAATGTGATTCCTAACAGTCAAGATATTAAATTGTCATCTCCTTCAAGATCCGACTCGCCTAATTCTACTAAAAGAAATGATAATCTAATTGATGCTATGAAGAACCTTGAAGATGACTATGTTACTCAATACGACATGGAGTCTCGAATCTACACTCTCAAACAAAAAAATATTGACAGTCTTCCGCCTACCCCTAAACTTAAGATGAAAGAATCTGATAAAGACTTTCAAGATATCTTGAACCGGAAACTCAAAGAAGCAAATACTAGGAAAAAGAAAGGAAATATTATATTTGAACCTCTCTTTGGGGCAAGTAAATAATCTCACTATAATTCCAACAATAATTAAGTTCATGTGTTGGAATATCCGAGGTATCAGAAACAAAACCTCAATTAGAAGGCTCAAAACAATTATAAAAAATGAGAATACGAATATTTTGTCCATCCTTGAGCCTTTCATCAAAGAGGATCACATTTATGACATTGCCACCAAGCTTGGCTTTACTAACTACTGCAATAACACCAACAACAAGATCTGGCTTTTCTGGTCTGAGGAATTCACCATCAACATTGTTATCAACCATTCTCAATTTATGCACTCTACAATATCTCACAAATCTATCACCAAGAGCTTTAGCCTTACAACGGTCTACGCTAAGTGCCAGAGACTGAACAGATTTGATATTTTGAACTCTCTTAAGTCTATTTCTGTTAATGTTAAGGAATAGTTTGTTACTGGCGACTTTAACTCTATTGTTTCCGCTAATGAACATAGGGGTTGTATTACCTATTGCATGTACATTGCTGATGAATTTAGTGATACAATTAGAGAGTGTTCTTTGGAAGATGCAGGTTATATTGTTACTAAGTATAAATGGACTAACAAATCTAAAAGGAAAAGACTTGACCGTACTTTATTTAACTCTGAATAGTCTGCTTATTTCACCATAACTAAAGTGACTCACCTTGTTAGGACCTATTCAGATAATTGTCCTCTACTTGTTTCTATTTCTAATGTTTCCAATCCTATTAAATCTAATTTTAGATTTCAAAATATGTGGACTTTAAGTGAGGATTTTCTTCCTATTTTTTAGGCTAATTGAATGATTGAATTTCAGGGTTATCCTTTTTTTATATTTTGGCATAAACTTAAACGTCTCAAAGTGGAACTAAAAATGTGGAATAAGTTGACCTTTGGCAACATATTTGATGATATTTCTAGAGCTGAAAATCGAGTTCACATTATGGAACAGGCTTTACAAGACAATAATTCTTAAGAAAACATCACCAATTTGTCTAAGGCTAATGCTATGCTACTCTATGCTCTCAAGGTGGAAGAGACCTACTGGTATATAAAAACATACTGTAGTTGGATCACTGATGGGGACAGAAATACGAAGGTGTACCATTCCTATGTTAAGAGAAAAAGAAGGAGAAATTTAATATCTTGCATCAAAAAGAATTCAGAATGGATCACTCATATCAACCTTATCAGTAATTCTGCCCTAAACTATTTCAATTTTTTTTAAAATAATAACAGTAATCAACATGTCATGAACCATTGTAATCTTATCAGTACCTCATTGTTTAAGAATTTCCTAAGCTTATAACCAATAAAGACAACCTAATGCTCATGATGTCCCCTACTGAGAAAGAAATCTACTCAATTATCAAAAGTCTCAACCCTAGTCTACAAGCGTTGCTGGAATCGATGGTTTTAACCATTGTTTTTTCATTACCTACTGGTATATCATAAAAAAATAACCTGTGTGCAGCCATTTACTCCTTCTTTCAAGGCCAATTCATTCCCCGAGGAATTATCTTACCATGAATATGCCTTATCCCAAAATCCAATAACCCAACATCCTAGAACCAGTATAGACCCATTAGCCTATGCACCTACATCAACAAAATCATGTCAGAAATAATAAACACAAGGCTATCCTCTCTACTTTCTAAAATTATATTAGAAGCACGATGAGAATACTTTGAAGATAAGTCTATTCATGAAAATATTCTTATAGCCAAAGAATTAATATTTGATATTAGTAGAAAGGTTAAAGCTGGGAACATTCTTATCAATGTTGACATGGCTAAAGCCTTCGATAGAATGTCCCACAACTTTATCCTGAAAGTTTTATTTTGTTTTGGATTTGATTTTAAGTTTGTTTATATTATAGAAAACATCATTTACAATATTCATGTTTCTATTCTTATCAATAGTGAAGCTACTGGTTATTTTAAAACAAAACAAAAAAACCTAAGAGAAGAAGATATTTTTTATCCCCAAGTATTTTTATTATAGCTGAAAAAGTCCTTATTAAAGGACTCAATAACCTATTTTCTTAAAACAATACCTTAAAATTTGTAACCAGAATTTCTATCACTATTCCTTGCCTAGCCTTTGCAAATGACCTGCTTATTTTCACTAATAGTTTACAATCTATAATTGTTTTATTAGTAATTTTTTGCACGAGTATCAAAATATTTTTAGGCATACTATAAACAAGCAGAAAACAAAGATTATCTCTCATAACAATGCCTCTTATGCTAGAATTTCCTCCATCACAAACATGATTGGTTTCGGCTCTGAGTCTCTCCCTATATCCTATCTTGGTATCACTATCAACAATGATAACAAAACATCAAACTACGAGCCTCTCCTAAATGTTATTAGATAAAAAATATCTAACTGAGATGACAATCTTCTCTCCTATGGTGGTAGACTGACACTTATATCTTCTGTCCTTATGGCGATTCTTAACTACTGGCTCTAATGTTGTACTATACCATATCAACATAATCAACAAAATTGAAAAATTGTTCAACAAATTTCTTTGGGGTACCAGACAAGACGTCTTTAAAACTCATTGGTCTAAACGGTCAAAAATCTGTAAAACTTTTATGGAAGGTGGCCTTAACATTAAATCTATTTAAAACATTCGTGATTCATATTCATGAAAGCCATGTATTACCATCAGATACAATAAGACTTTTTACGTCATATTTACTCATAATATTTACTCAATAATAGACATATTCTGCAAGCTGACTTCTCAACTAAAAAATGATCTCACATTTAGAAAATAATGACCGCTGTCAAGAATTTTGAGGAGCCTCTTATTGAATGGAATGTTGATTGTGGCTCTATTAACTTATAGCTTGACAATTGGTTCATAAAATCTCCTCTAACTATTTTGGATAATACTTGGGATAATAGTTGGTATAGACACGACAAAGTTTCTAACTACTAGGAGAATAATAAGTGGAACAAATCTAAGCTTTCTGGTTTCCTATTTGCTCATGACCTTAAAACTCTTGATTTGATAAAGATTGATCCTAAGAATTATGATACTATCTCTTCGCTTGCTTCCAAAGATAGAAGATATAACTCTAAAGACGTTTGGGACCTTATTATGACCCACCATAATCCGTCCAACCTATTTGGTAAATAGTGCAACTTTATTACTCCTGGAAACTGCTACTTTCTAGCCTAGAGGATCATCTACAACTATCTTTCTATTGATATTATTCTTCAAAAGAGGCACATCAGTCTCGCATCAAAATGTCAATTCTGCTATAGTGTAGAAACTGCTAAGCATTTATTTGTGGAATACTGCTATTAATGGGAAATTTGGACTAACTTTTCCTTCATATTTAACATCAAGCCTCACAAACACATGAAAATCACTCATATGCCAAGAACCTGGATTTCGAACTCTGACAAGGATATCCAAATTAACTCAATCATTCAAACTATTATCATATGGTCTATTTAGCAAGCAAGAAACAAAATCAAAATCAAAATCAAAATCAAAATCAAAATCAAAATCAAAATCAAAATCAAAATCAAAATCAAAATCAAAATCAAAATCAAAATCAAAATCAAAATTAAAATTAAAATCAAAATCAAAGGTATGTTTATTACCCCTGCAACTACTATCACGTATTTTAAACATATTATTCAGGGTCTAGATTATTCGTCTGTCCTAAAGAGCAAACACTGGATCAATACATCAAATGCTACATACGAGATGGGGTATTTTAATTATATCAAAAATAACAAAAGCCTACATATCACACATGGAATCCTCATGCCTCCGAGAGAGCTAAGCTCAACACTGATGGATCTTCTCTTGTTAACGGAGAGGATTCAGGTGGTGTAATCATTAAAGACTCCAATGGTCATCTAATTTCTGGTTCAGGTAATGTATACGGTAAGTTATCCCCGATTCTTGCTGAAGCTTATGCAATACATGATGGCCTCATTTCCTATAAAAAGCTGGGTATGGTTAATGTAGATATATAAATAGATTCTCAAATTATTGTTAATCTAGGTTCTAAAGTAAATATCCTCATATACTTGATTCTACACTTCTAAGGTGTAGATAACTAATAGGCTTCTCTATGGTGATTCATCATATCAGCAAAGTCTAAAATAAGGATGCCGATTGGCTAGCCAAATGGACTTCTAATTGCAAACAGAAATCAGAATGCAATTCAAATAATGCTCATAATATTCTCAAAGCCATTATCTACCTAGAAAGCATCAATATTGGTTATATTAGAAACAATATTTAACATTTCTTTTAACCTCTTTAGATATTATCGGCAACTGCAGTCTCTTCTAACAAGCACGCCAAGTCTTTTATTCCTGGCAGATAATTAGATTCCGATAACCACCCCTCTGGATGAATTGGACTCGAAGCTCTGGTTTCGAAGGATTCGTCTCGAAGCTCTGGTCTCGAAGGATTCGTCTCGAAGCTCTAGTCTCGAAGGATTCGTCTAGAATTCTATCCTTACAATAGTTTATCTTTCTGAATTCACGAGTCTGGTGATTAAATAATTTTTTGTATAATTAAAATATTGATTATGTCTACTCTCCTTGCTAATCTTTGAAGGATTTAAATCGGCCATTTAGTGCAATACTGATTTCCTTCCTTAATTTAAAAAGGTGTATCTCTACTTTCATGGCTTGGTTTATCTCTGTATTCATATCTGGATAATTCTCTGGTTTGGACTGTACTTTTGCATCTCCGAATTGAATACTTGGATAGCCATTTTTCCTTCAACTCCTGAAATGAAGCATCTCTATATTATAGCTTGATTGCGCATTTTTCATCTGCTATGCTTCTCTTAATTCTTCTAATCGGTTTCAGCAAATTCCTTTTCCATTGCATGTGCTTCTAATGATCTTCACTTTGTGCCTCTAATGTTGTTTGGTTGATTCTCTCCATTATAGAGCTGATTTCGTTGAAGTTTTCCTCATGACATCAACCAGGGGTTCCTGAATCCCAACTTTATTTGTATTATCTATATCTCATCTTGGTTGTTGATTCTTTCTCTACAATTTGAAGCTTGCACCTAGGGAAATGTCATTTATCAGTCTTGGGTAGCTGATTTTGCGATGATGACGGCACCAAAAATTATTTGGGAGGATCTCTAATTTTTACGCTTTATCCTAGTCTTATTTTGGGCCTATTTTAATTTGCTTAAACCTTTGGTCCTCATTGATCTTCAAGGTTGTAAATGTTTTTTTAGCCTTATACCAATCAAGTCAGTGTTTTAGTAAAAAAAAAGCCTAACCACTCAGTTTGAACAAAAGATCTAGCTCAAGGGGAGCTAAATATTAAGAAGAGAATTTTTTTTTAAAAAAATTACAATTTGTACAAAATGAAGTTATTTATTTGGACTTGAATCAGTTTAACTACAACAAGAAAATAATCTAATCTTGTTTCTTGAGAGACGGTTTCAAATTGCTTCTGATTGTAGCTTCTTGAAATATATTTTTCAGCCCCTTATCCTATTTAAAGAGACTGCAACCTTTTGATATTTTCACCATATTTTCAACTTTGTCCAGCTTTGAATCATAGTCCTTGAGACTTTTGCAATTCAGACCCTAAAAGAAGTAGGCCAGGTTTGAAACCTGCTTACAGATGTTAGTGTAATTACTCTTAAGGAATATGAAAAATATAATATGAAAGATTAACTTCAATTGTTATTGTTCAATCTTAAAAACCCAAGGTTTATACTTTTCAAGAATAAAATAGCTCGTAATTGAGCTAGAGCATCAATTAAAGTTAAGTTATAGTTGGAGTTTCCCTTAAGAGAGAATTTTGCAAGCCAATTGGCTGCAAAATTTTGCTCTCTTTAAAAAAGCTTTAAAGTCATAAACGAAGTTACTAATTTCATACAACAAGATATTAAGGGAGATAAGAACCAAGGAGAAATACCATTAGCTAATGAGTCAAAAAGAATTTTTGAAATAATATCAATTTCAACATGATTATAACCAAGATTATTACAAAAAGTTAAGCCATCAAGCAAGACTATAGTTTCAGAAATGATGTGAGATTATTTCCCATATAACCTACTACCAGAAGCAATCATGTTTTCATTAGAGTTTCTAATTATAAAACAACAGCTTGACTCACCAATTTGAATGCAAGATCCATCATAATTGAGCGTTAATCTATTCCGTGTAAGGGGATGTCATTTGACATAAAAGGCTGTCCTTTTAATAAAGAGATGATTAAAACAATTTAGATGATATGAAATTTTATAATAACTACTCCAAATTATCTTTCTTAATAGATTAGCACAATCAAATTTGAATAACATATGAATAATCTTGTTTTTAATATCGTGAGATGACACATAAGTATTATTATACTTTGATTTATTTTTGGTATTAGAGATACTCCAACAGATTATTGTAGGAATAATAGTTCTTATGTGTGTTTATTTGTTTGTTAATGAAAAACAGATACTAATTAGGTGTGTGATTGACATATGATTACCAAAAAAATGCCAAATAAACTTGTATAATATTTTCATACTTCAAAATTTATTTGACAATGCACAAA
The DNA here is from genome assembly GCA_036936605.1 of Limnanthes douglasii subsp. nivea. NCBI lineage: Eukaryota > Viridiplantae > Streptophyta > Magnoliopsida > Brassicales > Limnanthaceae > Limnanthes > Limnanthes douglasii. Next base: position 171,361,027 of record JAUPFV010000003.1, read on the forward strand.
GAGGTAATCAATATATTATGTATTATTAGAGAAGTATTAGTGTCATAGCTATTCGTTAAAAAATATTATATATATTTTTGTAAAAAAAATATTTTTAATTAAATTTGATTAAAATTTAGATAATATATAATTTTTTGTTCTAAAAAGCATTAAATAAATAAAATATGTCCGTACAGATACTTGGGGCACACCCCGAGGGTTGACATTAGAGCCATAAAGAAATCAAGATAGAAGTAAGGAGGATGCGACATGCCAAAAGTCCAAACAAAATAGGATAGACTAACAAGAGGTAGAAAAATATTAAAATGAAAGAAATCCATAGTTACGAATAAGTACAAGAATAAGCAAAAAACCAAGCACAGACCAACATATGGAAGCCAACTGCACTCGGTAAAAGAAACCAAACGAAAACAAAATTAAGTTAGTGGATGTGGAGGATGGATATGCCATACAATTTTGGTTCCCAGAAATCTGAAATAGAGATTAGCTAGCATACTGTACAAGACAACAGATTCCATTCTTGGAGGAGAGTCAAAGATTCTATTGTTTCTTTCACATCAAATATGATGTATAGTAGCAACAAAGTAAGCCCTCCATATGTGGCGTGAGCTGGTGGGGATCCAATTGGAAGCCTTGAAGAGCCAAGAGATCCAATTGGAGTTATTATGGTAGGGCATCCCAAGCTTTGTACTTGCAAACTTCTAAAGGTTCCGAGAGAAATACAATAAAAGATAATGTGATTGGTAGTCTCGTTGGTGGAATTGCAGAGAATGTACGTAGGGGGGGGGGGGTATTAGACTCTAATTCAGAAGCTTGTCATGGGTGGTTAGACTTCCATAGATAACAAGCTAGAGGATAAAATAATGGCGAAGAATATTAAATTTATGTCATAATAGCCCCGCCCAACCGACACAAGGAATGGATAAACAGATGGCGTTGCAGGTATCTTTGATCGTGAATCTGGGGAATCTTGCCTTAGTAATCCAGTAGTGGAGGTCCTTGAGGAAGACACTTGGAAGAGGAAAAAAGAGAATGATGTTACAAATTTCCAAAATATTGCTTTTGTTTATAAGACTTGCGGATCTCCTGTTAGAGGGCTAGATGCAACGCCCATCGGAGATAAAGAGACATTAAGGTTCTTACCTAACCTCGAATAATACTCTACTCTTAGTAAGATGCAAGAGAGGTTGTAAGAAACCAAGGATTAAACCAGAAAGAGTTATTCTTATCGTTATCGATGGCCACCCTGAAAAGATTACTAGTCAGAGACCTAATGGATAAAATTTTCCTCCAAGTCCATGAGGGGAAGAGCCAAGGTTGATGTCCCAAAAATTATTGTTTTTGACTTTTTTCAATTTTAATCTAATTATACCAAATAAAGTTGGAATTATTAATAATAATGGGCCAGAGATGTTTAAGGACGACCATGTGATTCCAAGTTTTTAGATCTAGAATCCTAAGACCGCCCTTGACCGTGGGAAGTAACAGAAGACCAAACCACTTTAGCCCCCGTGATTTTCATCTCATAGCCGGACCAGAGGAAGCGACAAAGGTTTTTGGAGAGCTTTTTGAGAATTCTTGAAAGGGGGATGAAATTAGAAGATCAGTAAACTTATCTAGTGAAGAGGACAGACTTAGTGAGCTGAAGACGATCAACATAAGAAAGGTATTTGGATGTCCAAGAGCCATTACAAGGGGTAATTTTATGAAGAAATGGTTGACAATCAGTATGTGATAGTCGGTTAGTGAGCAGAGGAATTCCCAGATATTTTACTAAGAGGGGAGCCAACCTTAAACCCTAAAAGGTTAACGAGGTCAAGCTTGAGAGTAATGTTGATCCTAAACAAAAAAATTGACTCTTATCAGGGTTAACTTGGAGCCCCGAGAGCATAAATAAATCGTTGGGGAATTCTTTGATGAGAATGAGGGAGTTGACATCACAATGGCATAAGATCATTAAATCATCCGCAAAGATTAACAATTTTGAGTTGTTGACACTTCGAATAGAATTTAAATTTATGATATTTGCTATTTTCCTTGAGGATGTCAGAAAAGACTTGCATGACGAAAACGAAAAGGAAACGCAAGAGGGGGGGGGGGTCTCCTTGTCTGAGCCTTTTTATCTTCAGAAAGACATCAGGATGATCACTATTGACATTGATGTTATAAGAGGGAGTGACAATACATTGGATGATCCAAGTGATCATTTGTTTCAGGAAGTCCATTAAATCGATAATATCAAAGATGAGGTGTCATCTAACATTTTCAAAAGTTTTCATCAAATCAATTTTTAGAGCAACCTTCTTGCCTTTGGAGTTTAGATGGTACCCCTTAGGTAACTCTCGGAAGAGGAGAATATTATCAGAGATGTTCTTACCGGTCACAGAATCCAATTGAGAATTATTAATCAGGTAGGAGAATGAGTCTTTGATTATGTTGACAAGAATATTAGAGATGGTTTTGTAGGAAATATTGCATATAGAAATTGGGTAGAAATCAAAGGCGTAAGAGGGAGAGTCGGTGTTTGGGACGAGAGAAATAAAGGTGGAGTTCTTGCTCAGGACGAGGGAAATGAAGGTGAAGTTCTTGCTCGGGACGAGGGAAATGAAGACGGAGTTCCAAAAAGGGTCCATTTGGTTTGAGTTACAGAAATCGAGAACACTATTGCAAATTTAGTTACACATAATGATCTAAGAATTTAAACAAAATACAATTAAAACCATCGAGATCCGTAGATTTGTTATTATTGAACAAAAATCACGAGTTTTTTTATTCATTTTAAACCTAATTAAAAAAATTATTTTAGATATTTCCCATTACTTTAGGATATAAGAACCTAATACTATTTAACCTAATTATAAAATTAAGATATATTATATATTATTTGTATAAATTTTTTAGAGCATCTCCTCCAAAAGTGTAGGTATATTTTTGGTAAATTTAGATTAAATTATTATAATCTAAATTTGTTGATTAGATTTTTATTCTAACAATGTAACTATATTTATAGCGCTTATTAATTTGTTAAGTTAAAAGAGAAAAAAAAAGAAAAAATATAGTGATATATTTTAGAGATTGTGTTACCGCCACTATAAACATAAATTGTAGGTTAGAAACTTATTTTAAAGTATAATTCTTATATTTATTATCATGCTTAATGTACCATATATGTTTGGGATGTTCTTAATACATTAAACAAAATTATTTTATAAAATATCAAATATTTTTAATGGAGACAAATTAATTTTTATTAATACACTTAATATTTTTAATGGAGACGAAATAATTTATAAAATACCAAATATTTTTTATAATAAGCTGGTAATTGGATTTATAGGTGGATACTAAAAAGTAACCCAACCAAAAATTTATAGTTGAATAATTTTTAAAAATATAAAAAATGTTAAAAGGTAGTGTGTTAAATGCTTTATTAATATTTTATTGAGAAATGGCATTGTACCTTCTTTAACCCTTACTTTTGTATTATTGATAGTTTTTGTACATATCAACTTCATGAATGAAGTTGATATTAAAACGTGGATTCTACTGTACTTTTGCAAATTTTTAATTCCTTTTTGTTATCATCAATATTTTCCAATCTTGTACAATGTATGTATTTGGTTTCTTTTTGTATTTTCTTTTGTATTATTTTATTTATTAAGTCGAAATAATTAATATATTTATAATATTATTAATGTTTAATTAAACACACGATTCCACCTTCCATTTAGGTGTATGCCAATTTTGTTTTGGACTAATAAAGTATTTTCAAAACGAAATATCACTTGTACTTCCGGTCTATATCTGTTGTTGATTTATTTAAATCAATATTATTCGTGGATTTGATTTATCTCATTTATTTAAAAAAAAAATTTATATAATTATTCAAATCCACGTCTCAAATTAAGTTTTTTCGATAAAAAACAATTTAATTTTTTTTTATATAAATATGAACAGTGGTCTTATCGGTTTAAAAGAACACAATTAATTTTTAGTACGAACTATCAATCGAGAAGCAATCTTTTACGAAGAAAAAAATGCTAAAAACATCTATGAAAAAATAAAAACTTGAAATTTATACTAACTTATGTTTAATTTAACAAAAGTTAAATATGAATCCGAATAGGATTACGAATTTAAATATAAATTTGAAAATGCTTACATATTATATTAGGTACAACATGATAGATGTTATAGGAGCCCATATAAATACATGATAAATTTAAAACCATGTATTTGAACAAAAATTTAGTAACGTGGTTGGTTTGTGTGTGTTTCGTGGTTAAACTGAATTGTATTTGGTCTGTGTGAGATCTAAATCTCTATTTGATACGTGTGTGTTTTGTGTTTGATCTGAACTGTGTTTGGTCTGTGTTTGAGTGGTCAGGGTCTGTATTTGCTTTGTGGTTGATATGTGTGTAAACTGTGTTTAATCTATGTGTTGTATGTATTTGGGTAGAGTTTGTAGTAGATAAATATGGGTACGGTTATAGAATTTCAGAACTAAAGTAAAGATTAAGCCTAGGTAAAATTGGCTTACCGATAGAGAAGTTTGACTCATGTATTAAAGAACCAACTATTTCTTAAGATATAGGAAAACTAAAAACTATGAAGAATAGGAAATAAGAAAAAAAAAGACTCATAGAAAGACATGTCATATTATATAGAGGTTCATAGAAAGATAGATCAAATTTTAAGTCAATTTTTTTTAAATATTGCATTAGATATAACAAGATATATTTTATAAAAATATATAGAGGCTTGTTAGTTTTTTAAGTAATATAGTTGGGTAATGATTAAGGTAAACCATGATAAATTATAAAGAAGTATATAAAGAGATAGACACAAGTTAAAAAATGTTTTACATATTGTATTAAATAAAACATAACAAGTTTTGTATTGGGTAATAACTTAGGTAAGCACGGACAAATTATATAGAAGTCTACATAGAGTCGAGTAAAATTTAATTCAATCTTTTGAAAACTGAATTAGGTAAAACATGACATATTTTATAGGGAATCCATATAAAGGAAGGATAAATTTAGTTTATATATTTAAAAAATGATTTAGGTAAGTGAAACCAGATTATATATAAGTCTATATAGAGACAAATAAATTTAAATTAATGTTACCACCTACCATATTATATCAGGATATAATTTAAATAAGTTTACTAATTGTTAGAACACATGATGTAAATTATCATGTATTAACATTACTTGTTTTACTTCAAATAATTTCTTATATATATAATAATGCAAAAGGAGAAAAGTACACATACAAGCATGATCCTAGATCAAGAATGGTAACTATTATTTGAAGATTTTATTTTAGTCGACGATACTTGAGAGAGTCTACAAATATTCATTTCGGTAATTTATTAATAGGCTTATATAAGCTGAAAGGATTATAACCAAACCTTAGGAAGTATGACCATCAAACAATAGAACTTGTAAAATAGTTTAACGTAGACGAACAAGGAATAAAGTTAGCTCGTTAAGAGGTAAAGATTACTGAATCTGAAGTTAAGATCATATATGGTATATGTTATGGAAATGCGACATTACCAAATATAACAATTGCTCAAAAAATGGATTCAATAATTTATAAAGAATACTTCCAAAGTACAGTAGTTAAAAGTTGGAAAAAAGATAACCTCTCTTATAAGGAATATTATAGTTGAAGCTATTGATTTAACATCATAAAAAAAGCAATGAAGACATAAAAAACGCAGAAAGACTGATGTCTGTTAAGGAATTTGAAAGAATCAAGAAGTTCAAGTGGATAAAATAAGTTATTGATAATCTTAGAACATCAATTACCTATACAAAAAAATATCTTTTAGTAACAGACCGTGTTACATTAATAGCTGTAAGTATTAATATATATTATATAATAGTTTAACTTATAATATTATTATTTTGAAGCATTATTTTTACAAACATGCAACGACAAAAAAATCAGAAAGAGAAGAAGTATATCCACGATGTTTGAAGTGGAAATGTCATGCAATATTAGGAGTTGTTTCACTTAAATATATATAATCTAGAAACAAATCAGGTAAAAAAATAATTAGGTGTTTAAAAATATAAAAGTTTCTAGAATAAACTAATATCATTTTGTTAAGTAATTTTAACATAAATGAAATGCATTGAGTATGAAATAAGCCATATGAAAATAAAGTTTAAAGAAATGAAGATTCTGAAGAAAATGAAGATTTACGTAATCTGCAATATACAGTTCAAGATTAAGATGAACAACAAAACTTCCCTGAAGAGAAAACTTGTACAAAGTTCTTAAGAAAAGTAAAGAAAGCTAGAAAAAGAAAAGAAAAAGAAAAACTGAAAACAAAAAAAGAAGAAGAAAATAAAAAAAAACATCAAAATCAACTAAGAGAAATGTAATTAGATTGTATAAGAAACTGTTTAATTTTATACTTTTAGCTACTACATTCGGTATATGTAGGAATGATAGATTATTAGTTAATGTTAAATTCATTGCTGTAACTACTGTATAGATCAAGCATGACATATTTTATAGGATTCTATATAAATACATCATAGAGATTCAATTAATGTATTTGAGTAATGTTTTTGGTGAACTATGACAAATTATAAAGAGGCATGACAGATTTTTAGTTTATGTAGTTGAGTAATTTTTCAGGTAAAACATGTTAGATTTAATAGAAGTCTATGTTAGAAGATTTAAATCAATTTTTTTAGATAGTGTAGTAAGTAAGGACAACTTTACAAAACTCTACAAACTGTAAGTAGACATGATATAAACTGTAATGTATTATCATTATATGTTCTACTTTAAAATATTTAGTAAAGTTTTATTAACTAACATAAAAAATAACGTTTTATATATGCTATTAATATGTTTATAGGAGGTATAAAATGATAAGGATCAATGTGAAAGTGATAAACAACTTACAATAGTTGTTTATACACCAAAACAAACAATTGCCCAAAATGGCTATAGTACTAGCAATTTATAGAGTCACACAAGGTGAGAACTTATACAATGAAAACATATGAAAGTGATGAACCAACACCAGTTCCAAAATCTTAAGAAAGGGCCAAGGACTATTGACGAATACACTAATTAGTTTTTCAAGTGGCGAAACCGTGTTGATAATGCTGATTCGGCAGATCAATTCGTAGGATGAGACAACACTTTCCGAAGCAACTGAATATGTTTGAACCTATGAATGTGTCTGAAGTAAATAAAAGTGCTCTACATCTGGAGAAAGCCCTTTCGCGAAGGCCATTCAGAGGAGATACTACCAGGACATCACCAATGGTGTGTAAAAAAAAGACGATTCAAAATCCTATCTCATGAGTATCAACTGCAGCCCTTATTCGTGCAAGTTCTTACACACAGGTCCCTAACCGTGTATGTACTTCCTCATAGGCCAGGTGCTTCTATTTTAAAGAAGCATGGAACATTGTTTTGTACTATCTAAAATTACGATAACAACAACAATAGTCGAGGGGTTTGCACCAGAGCTGCTGATGATCTAGAGGTTGAACCACAATTTAATGAGGAACTAGAGGATGATGTTAATGAGGTTCAGCCGGACCAAGTTACTAGAGGGGATGTTGGGAAGTCGTTGGTTCTAAGGCGTGTTTATTTTATGCCTAAAGTAAAAAGTGAATGTGATAATTGGTTGTGAAACAATATTTTCCAATCGACTTGTACTATCGGGGGGGGAGGTATGTAAATTTGTAATTGATTCAGGAAGCTGCAAAAATATGATTTCTGAAGAAGCTGTGCAGAAGCTGGCCTTGGAGACAGAAGACCACCCCAATCCTTAAAAACTCGGCTAGCTAAAGAAAGGTAATGAGCTAAAAATCTCTAAAATATGTATGGTGTCATTCTCTGTCGGTAAGTATAATGTAAGGCTTGGAGTGATGTTATTGCTATAGATGTCTGTCACTTATTACTAGGCCGATCTTGGCAATACGATAGAAGTGTCACATACGATGGAAGAAAAAACCGCTATAGCTTCATATGAAATAACATTAGATTCATATTAACACTATCTAAATAGGTAACTCTAAACATGCGCTCGTTGTATCACCAAAGTTTGGTAAAAACTTTTTATCTCGTAGAGCATTTATAGAGCATGCTAGTGATACATGGATTTTTTTTATATATTTGTGGTTAAAGTATGTAATGATGATCCATTTGTTGGGATACCTGATTGCATTCAAGCGTTATTAGTAGAAGTTGCTGTTGTAATTCCCGATAATCTTCCTATAGGTCTTCCTCCATTAAGAGACATCTAGCACCAGTTTGACCTAGTACCAGGTGCTAGCTTGCGAAACAGACCATATTATCGGATGAGTCCAAAGAAGCATGATGAGCTCCGTAGAAAAGTGGAAGAACTATTAATTAAAGGCCACATCCGTGAAAGGCTTAGTCCTTGTACAATTCCATCACTATTAACACCAAATAAAGATGGCTTATTAAGTATGTATGTGGATGGGCTATCTACAAAATCAAAGTGAGGTATTGGTTCCCTATTCCACAAATTAATGGCTTATTGGATCAGTTGAGTGGTGCTACAGTATTTACAAAACTGGATTTGAAGAATGGGTATCACCAGATTCGTATTTGCATGGGAGATGAGTGGAAAACAATATTTAAGACTCGTGAAGGTCTGTTTGAATGGATGCTCATGCCATTTGGCCTTTCTAATACTCCTAGCACGTTTATGAATCAGGTATATCGTCCCTTCATTGAAAATTTCTTAGTTGTGTATTTTCAAAATATTTTGATAAATAGTACTACGGAAGAGTTGCACCTCTAGCATTTACGGGAGGTATTGGTGGTTTTGAGGTAAGATAAGTTTTATGGAGGACTCGACAAGTGTCCCTTGGTTATGGTGTTTCAAAAGATGGTTTGTTAATGGATGAGTCGAAGGTAGCAGCAGTCTGTGACTGGCCTATACTAACATCTATCATCGAATTCTGTTATTTTCATGGGTTGGTTTCATTATACATGAGGTTCATCTATAATTTTAGTACTATCATGACTCTTATTACAGATTTTATAAAGGGCAAACGTTTTGCTGGACCCCTGAAGCAACTACTACATTTGAAGAGATTAAGATAAGACTGACCACTACACTTATTCTGTTTATGCCCAATTTTTTGACAAGGTTTGAAATGCATTGTGATGCGTCCGGATTGGGCATTGGAGCTGTACTTAGTCAATAAGGCCAACCCGTAGTTTACTTCAATGAGAAATAAAGTGGAGCTAAACTCAATTACAACACCTATGACAAGGAGTTTTATGCAGTGGTGTAGGATTTGAAGCTCTGGAGTTACTACTTGGCCTGTAACAAATTTATATTGTACACCAATCATGATGCCTTGAAGCATCTGTAGAATCAAGAGAAGCTCTCTTCACCCCACACCTGTTGGGAAACGTTTACCTAACAATTTACCTTTTCTATCAAGCATACTTCAGGGGTAGTTAACCGCGTAGCTAATGCACTGAGCCGACGTAGTAAGATGATTCATATGGAATGAGAGGTTGTGGGATTCGAGATGATGAAGGGATCTACTGGCTACCGATGCATATTTTGGTCATATTCTGGAGGACATTATGGCAAGTTTGAGAAAAGATTTTGCAGTGAACAATGGTTACCTCTTCAAATATAACTTACTCTGTGTTCCTAAGGGCAGTTTGAAATTACTGATTGTACAAGAAAGACACAACAAGGGGAATAATGGTGGAGATCAAACCCTCCACTCTATATTCAGCCAGTTTTTATGGGTGCATTTGAAGAGAGATGTTGTCGGTTTTATGGCTGGCTGCCGGGTTTGCCAGATGGCCAAATGCAAGTCCTCTAAAGCAGTTCTATAATTTACCACTCCCAATACCGGAGGGACCGTGGCGAAGCGTCATCATATATTTTATCTATGAACTACTGGTAATGCAGAGAGGTAACAATTATATTTTTGTGATGGTTGATAGGTTTTTGAAGATGGCCCACTTTATTTCCTGTAAAAAAACCACAGATGTTGTGAATGTTGCTAATCTATACTTTTGTGAAGTCTACCTCTTACACGGCCTACCCCTGAACATCACTTATGATCGTGATACACGGTTTGTCGGACACTTTTGGAGGAGTTTGTGGCGTCTTACAAGCACGAAGCTGAGTGTTATCAGCTATCACCCACAGACAAACGGGAAAACTAAGGTAACTAATCAAGCCTTAGGCAACGTGTTGCGCATAGAGGTCTCCGAGAACTTGAAAGCATGGGATTTATACCTTTATCACGTTGAGTTCACTTACAACAGGCATCACAAGAGAAGTATTGGGTGTAGTCCCGTCATGGTAGTTTATGGTTATAACCCACAGGGTCCGATCGATTTAGCTTTCCCAATTCTTAGTAAGGTTCCAGCCAGGGTGGGGACAGTCATCAGTGATCTATGGGAGATCCATGGAAGCACGAGAAAATAAATTGAGGAAACAACTCGAAAGTACAAGGTTATCACAGATAAGAAGTGTCGACTGGTAGAGTTTGTAGTAAGAGACTTTGTATGGGTAGTTTTGACCATATATCGCTAGCATGCACATGAATATAACAAACTAGCTGCAAGGAAGGTGGGTCCGTCTGAAATCATTGAGAAGATTAATCCCAATGCATAGAAGTTAAAGCTACCCAGCCACATGAAGACACCCACGACATCTTTAACCTGGGCACCTGGTTCCGTTTACCAATGCCACTGATGATGAAGCTGAAAATCGTGGGCGAATTCTTCCCAAGAAGGAGAGGATGATGTAGTAGTATGGGTGCATGGGTATATGGCCGTTTTGGACAAACGAAAACGAACCTTATTTAGGACTCGAGTATCAGAAATAGGCGCCACGACTACTCAAATTGAACGCATCGAGAAGCCTGACGACTTTTGGAAGAATCACATGGCATAGCCAGTGATGAAGTCTCAAATAAAAAAAAATCAGTTTAGGGCCTTATTTATATGTTTAATGTTTTTTCAACAATTTTCTATTTTTCTTTATTTATTTAAAATACTTAAACAACTCCAATCGCTTTGAAATTTGGCTAGGCTTTATTTTATTTCACTACGAATGATTTTTAATTTTTTTATAGAGTTTTGAAAACTTCTACAAAAGGCTCTAAACCCCTACTTTTACCGGCAAACTTTTATGAATTATATTTGAGATTAATTTTACTATAACCTAGGGTTAGGGTCTATACTCTACTGTTTCTTCCTCTTTCTTGTGTTTTAAAGCCGTTTAATCTCTCTCTCTCTCTCTCTCTCTCTCTCTCTCTCTCTCTCTCTTAAATCACCTCTATCAATAACCTTATAATCTCAAAATATGCACCCAAATTACCTACTCAAGCCGGAAGAAATAACAAAACATCGACAATCAATTTTCCAAATTCATGGATAGATTCCGCAGCCTAGAGATAAATATGCATTTTGCTAATCTGCTAGAGCAAATACTTAAATATGCAAAGTTTCTCAAATATATCCCTCCCACAAAAGGAAATTTAAAGACTTCAAGACAGTTACGCTTACAGAGGAATGAAGTGTGCTACTTCAAAATAAATTACCACCCAAACTACAACATCGAGGAGTTATACTATTCATTTTTTAAATTGGTAATTTAACATTTGATAAATGTCTATGTGATTTAGGCACTAATATCAATTTAACGACTCTCTCTATCTATAAAAACAATTAGGGATAAAGAGAATAAAGGCTACAATTATTTCTCTTCACTTAGGTGACAGGTCTTTTGCACATCTCAATGGCATAATCAGAAGGTAAATTAAAAAAAGTTATATTTTAGATTTTATAATTTTAGATATAGAGGAAGATAGACTCATTTTTTTAATACTAGGTAGAACTTTTCTAGCTACTACTAGAACCATTATTGATGTTAGGGATGAGAAATTGATTATATGAGTTGGGGATAAGCGAGTAGAATTTAGCATATCATATGATTTGAAATTTCTTAAGGTTGTTAATGCTTATATGATTAATGTGGTAGATGAATTGGCGCATAAATGTAATGAAAGTTTTCCTCAATCCACTTTAGAAAATTCTCTAGTCCATGCTAGATTAGATGAAACTGAAATTGAAAATGAAGAGGTAAGAGAATGTGCTAAGGATTTGAATATTTTACATACTCAAACTTTTTACACTTACATCACCTAAAGCAAAAACATCTATATTAGAACTAAAACTTTTACCATCACATTTGCGTTATATTTTTTAGAGGAACCTAATAATTTTCCCGTGATTATTTGTTGAATGATACAGATACATGAAATTTGTTGTTGAGGATGTTAAGAAAATTTAAAGAATCCATCAGATGGACGATTGCAAATATCAAAGGAATCAATCATTCTCCATGTCAACATAAAATACAAATGAATGATGTTTACAAACCCATCGTTTAACCTTAAAGCTGATTGAATCCAATGATGCAAAAGGCGATGATGAAAGAAATCCTGAAATTTTTGAATGGATGAATCATATATTATATCTCCGAGATTATATGTAGTCTTAAAAATAAGGGATGGCGGTGATAAAAAATGATAAAGATAAGTTGATACCGAAATGACATAGTGGAAAATATGCATTAATTATAGAAGATTAAATAATACAACACATAAAGATAATTCATACTTCTATGCATTGATAAAATGTTTGGACGATTAGTCGGTCATAATTTTTAATGTTTCCTCGATGTTTAGTCCGTGGTACAACCAAATATTTATCAGAATGAAGGATCAAAAGAATACTACTTTTACTTGTCTATATAGGATTTTTGCCTACACAAGTATGCTATTTGGTTTGTGTAATGCTCATGCCACTTTTCAGTGATGTATGATTTTTATTGTTTCCGACATGATTTAAAAATCCATTGAGATTTGCATAGATGATTTTTCTATTTTTGGTGACTATTGATAATCATCTATGCAAATCTTAATGAATTTTTCAATCATGTCGGAAACAATAAAAATCATACATCACATTTCGCATGGAGCCTTGCAATCACATTGTATAAGAGAGTATGCCAATATATGAGAATTTCTCGATGAACAGTTACTAATTACTGGCGGTTACAGCTTAACCTTGGCTTGCAGACATTGCAACATTCTTATACATAAGAAGGTCCCAACAAACATGGGTTATTAATAGAGGAAAAAATTATTTCGAGATCTTAAATAGTACTACTGAGATTATATATACTTATACAAATAATGCAGGGACCATTTATGTTAAAAAAGTATGACAACAATGAATATTGGTCCAAATTTCAACATCAATCAGGGGTCGAGCTCAGATCCATACTAGGGGTATGCCCATTCAATTAGTAGGGTATGGACTTTGTAACGCCCCTCATTCCCGGACCTGGCAACATCAATTGTTTTTATCGTCGCAATCGACTATTTCACCAAGTGGGTAGAAACGGAAGCCCTAAACTAAACTAAAGGATATGGAATTATAAAATTAATATGAATACATATAGTCTTCCATTTTGGTATTCAGAGGATCCTCTTCTCCGAAAATCGGTTGCAGTTTGACAACGGGAGATTGAAAAAATAATATTTATATGAGATCCGCCACTATTTCACATCACATTACCACCTATAAGCCAATGCGAAAGTAGGATTCACCAACTTTACTGATAAAAAGTTTTCTTACTTATAATATTGCCAAAAAAGTAATACTATAAATCATCAAAAGTAATTATAAAGATAAAATTATTAGCTCCATAATTTATCCTTTTCACAATGATTGGATCTTCAATTTATATCTAATTTATTTCCTAATTATTTAGGATGGATGGCAGATATATCTTTTGATACGTGTCAGCTAGCTATTACATAAACTAATATTTTACCCTTTAACCGTCATGAGTATTTCAGTAATATGTTATATTTATCTCATATACTCAAATCATCCTTAAGTTCTTCCAATCAATCGTCTCCTCATCTTTACGTGAGGTGTCGACTAAGAATAAATATCTCATTTTACCAATACTTTTGATCATTTCTCCTCTTTCATTTGTTGGATCCGTTATCATTCGGCGTCTCATTTTGATGATAATTTTCTCTTTTACGGATACTATCAATTAATAGTTTTACTGATGCCTTCTCTTTTCAAGAAATTCACCCGAAGTTTTATATCTTAATATGAATATTTACCTTTTCCAAAAAGGCAATGTCATTATAGTGGTATATAACCTTATCATGGCTCTCTCTAATACTTAAAAATATTCATATTTTTAACTAATATCCTCAAAATAAAAAAGGTAAAATTCATATATTAATCACATTATAGCATCAATTATCATATTTATTAATATCATACTCATTTAATTAGTCTACAACATACATTAATTAATAACATTAAATTATACATTTATCACTTAATGATGCTCTTTTTGTATTTGTCAGACTATATTATTTAATTTATCCAACAATTTGATGATAAATTCTACCAACGTCTTTATTTTAACAATATGAATAGTATCCCAATATCATATATGTATAAGGTTTAAAGACTAAATATATAATGAAACAAGTACAATTACTGTCACGTTTTAAATTTATATTACCATCACTTATTCTCCCTCATTTTTTAAATCAATATTAATTAGTAAAAAAAAGTGAATTGATGACATCATTAACATGTATTCTACACCAATGAATATCTGATATTTTATATAAATTTAACAATCTTTTCAATAACACTTTTCAAATTTGTAGTATTCGTAACTTTTCTCTCTAACATTTTTCTATAATTATTTTGTGTAGTGGTCGGTTTCCTCTTTTTGTAATTGACAATCCATATATTATCGTCACTTTTATGAGGTAAGAAAATATCATTCTCGAAAAACAAAATTAGACTCGATATCATAAGTAGAATTTTGGTAAATTATTAGATTTAAATTACTGATGAGTTCGGTGATATCAATACAAATATCACTGGAGAATATGTGAATAAGATAAATAGGTAAAGGAAAGAGACCGAGGTGAAACCGAGCGGCATTGTCTTGGACTAACCGAGCAGAATCTTTTACAAAAGCGCTACCGATCGCCCTGTGAAGAGTAAATCGAGCCGACGTCAAATGGAACAACTAAAAGAGCCCGATTGAAGATCAGGGTCGAGCCGAAACAAACCGATCATATGGCCTCGCTCAACCCGAAGCCTGACCTAATTGATATCAATGCCAAGCCAAAAAACATCAATTATATGCGAACTAATTTGAGCATTGAAGAAACAGAGCAGAAGACGCTACCGAGCAGAAGTTCCTTCGAGCAGAGGCGAAGCTACGAGGTCGGTGGCGTATGGTAAATAAACAAGGAAAAATTCTTAAATGAAGTCGACCCACTTTGCGCACTAAGCACGTAAATAATGGTCATAAGTTTAGGGCCATCATCATTGATATTGGTCTACGTGCAAAAATAATAAAGTCACACAATAAATGGAAAAAATGTAACTATTATCTAATAGTATAAATAAGGATCTATTGTAAGTAAAAAATGTTATCTTCACGATCGATAAAAAGTTAATACTTTGGCAAATACTTGTTAGATTTCCCTCTAACATTTTTGGCGGCGTTTGTGGGAAAGCTGAAGAAATTCATCCGTGTTAAAGCACCAGTGGTAGTGACTAGACCCGAGATTGAAATTGAACCAACTGAGAGATGCACTATAATGGAAAACCATATGTCGACACCAGATCAGGCCGTCAGACCTAGCAGTAATCCGCTGATTGCAAACAACGAGGAGGATCATGTGCTTAGAGCAGAATATACTCCGGTGGGCGCCCTTTCCAAGATAGTCGACCCACCGCTTGGGAATCAATAACCCCGATGAGGAAACATAAGTTAGACGGTTAGAGAAGTAAATTGATTTCATATAAGAGGCTCAGCAAAGGGCATATCATGATTAAGAGGCTAAGGATCAGGGTGTAAAAGAAACTTGGATGATGATGAACGATGCTATCAACGCATTAACGACCAAACTCCACGATGGAGGCCAATCACAACTGAGTTCGTGGGTTAAGGCTAGTCGAGCATCCAGAAGAGAATGATCTTCCAAGCGCGATAAGTACGGTAAGGGGACATGGGAAAGTAGCGGTAAAAAACGCCAGAATAAGAAATAACACCACCAAGAGGAAAAACAAGCGTTCCCCAAAAGATCGAAGGAAGGTGTAGGTGAAGCATGATCGGATACATTTGACAATGGCGGCCTATGTACTCAAGGGAAATCATTGTTTGTAGAAAAGATCCTCACGACTGAACTCCCGCAAAAATTTGACCCTTTCCTCTTAGAAGCATACGACGGTACAGACGACCCGAATAGGCATATGGAGCAATTAAGAAATATAATGATGGTATTTAATCCGGACGACTCCTTGCTTTGCCGATCTCTATCCATGACCCTCAAAGGTAATACCATGGATTGGTTCAGTAGTTTACCTAAGGGTTTTATCCATAATAATAGACAGCCGGACGATGGGCCCTATAGAGAAATACCGAGGGTCACTAACAATCAGCGACTTACGGTCTACAAGAATTTGGCCATGCAATTTACTCCACTGATGGAAACCATATATGTCAACTACGACACGACCAAATATCGGGTGCGCTACCAATCTCCATGAATTATGTCCGTCCCTGGATACAAATGATCGAATATCCACTTTTGTACCTACGAAAACGACCAAGGACACATGACTGATGACTACTGGCAGCTAAAAGAGGAAATCCAAAGGTTGGTGGATAATGGTGATCTCATCCAATTCGTCAGATAGCAAGAGCGACACTACCAGAGTGACAAAAGGGAAGGTCCATGCAAAAATAACCAAGAGTCTCTATGACAGAATAAAAGAGTCGATGCAGGAAAACAACAATGGTTGTTTACAATCTCCAGGGGCGACACATTAACTGAAGCTGATCAGCAATCCAGAAAACGGTTGAAAGTAGACCACCAAATACATTCAGTCGATGGCTCTTCTTACAATGCATACAAAGAACCGGTAGTTGACCTCACTTTCAATGATGATGATCTAAGGGGAATTAGCACCCGTCATGAAGATATACTAACATATAACCTGGATATAGGGGTGTCATGGTGACTAGAGTTTTGATCGACGAGGGCAATTCTAGTAATATTATTTTCCAAGCCAACTACAGTCAGATGTTGGAGGTTCCACCATACAAACCCACCCATCACACATTTATTGGGTATGGAGGAAAAACGGCACGATGTGTGGGGGAAGTAGAATTCATGGTTAAAGTAGGGCATGGTGCTACAAAGAGGAGGTTAAGACCCTCTTCATGATTTCGGATGCGCCGAGCTCTTATCATGCTACCATTGGAAGATAGTGGCTACATCAGATGTAAGCTACCCTCTGCACATTCAGACAATATATCAAATACCCAGTGGGCAATTCGGTAGGAATCATAAGAGGAAGCAAAAAAACAGTAAGGACATGCTATTTCGTAGAGGTCGACCCTAGAAAATCGATGCGATATCAATTAACAAGTGAGGGGGAGCTGAGTGAGCAAAAAAATATTCCCCCGCGCCCGATCCATTAGATGTAACTAGAGAGAGTACACAACAAGATGATAGGCAAGAGGGTGCCTCAGATGAGTTGGTAGCAGATGGGCGCACATTGCGCATCGATGCGAGTTTAGATTCAATTTTTAAAGATTCGTTAATTTATGTTATTACAACGAAACTTGGATATTTTTGCATGGACCGCTAATGATGTAACGGGAGTTAATCCCTCAGTGATATGCCACGAACTGGCGACTGATAGATATGTCAAGCGTATTAGGAAAAAGTGTAGATCTTTTTCTGCCGAAAAACAGGAAGCAATAAATAAAGAAGTGGATAAGATTTCTGGTCTGGGGCACATTCGTCGCGCTCGGTATCCGGTCTAGGTTGTGAACCCAATACTAGTTAAAAATAAGTAAGGAATGACGCATGTGCGTTAATTTTATTGGCTTAAACCAAGCTTTCCCTAAGGATGCATTTCCCTTGTCTCGCATTGATCAACTTGTGAATTCCACATTAGGATTTGAATATCTATTCTTCATGGACGTGTATTCTGGTTATAACCATATTTGATTACATCATAAGGATGATGAGCACACCGTTTTTCAAATAGAACGAGCGTTATTTTGCTATACAGTCATGCCTTTTGGATTAAAAAATGCAAGTTCCATCTATCAACATCTGATCAACAAGATATTTAAGGACCAATTAGGTTACAACATGGAAGCTTACATCAACAACATGATCGTCAAAACCAACACCGCAGAGGAACATCTATAAGTGCTGAACAACGTATTCACAACTTTACGGTAGTACAACTTAAAACTAAACCCACTAAAATGTTATTTTGGAGTCAGAATATGAAAGTTCTTGGGATACGTTGTCATTAAGAGGGGGATTGAGGCAGACCCAGTGTAATTATAATTTGTTATGCAGATGGAGCCCTCCCAAAACATAAAGGAAATCTAATGCCTAACAGGGCGCATCGCGACCCTCTATCACTTTATCTCTAGGGAATCCGATAAGAGCCATCTATGTTTTGAGGTATTACAGGCAGACAAAAAGTTTGATTAGAATAAAGACTGCGATGCCACCTTCATCGCCTTAAAAACATACCTCACATCCTCTGAAATTTTATCAGAACCAATGGTAGGTGAACTACTGTATCTTTACTTGTCTGTATCGTTTTTTGTTGTTAGTGCTGCTCTTGTATGAGAGACGGAGGGCATACAACACCCAGTCTATTATACCAGTAAAACCTTGGTGGACGCTGAAACCCGCTATCTAAACCTAGAGAAACTAACAATGGGGTTGGTGGTCGCCACTCGGAAGATGCGCCCTTATTTTCAAGGCCCAACAATCGTAGTTCGAATTTCTTTCTCTCTGCGTAATGTGTTACAAAATCCAGACATTTCGGGACGTCTCACAAAATTGTCTATAGAACTTGAGGAATATGACATCAAATTTGAACCGTGTATCGCAATCAAAGGGCTAGCTATCACTGACTTCTTAACATAATTCTTCGGACCCCGCCCGGAAAAGAGAGAGCTAGACATTTTTCCCTCAGTGCATGATGCGTAATAGGTATTGGAAGCCGATAAGGCCTTAAGTATATCCAGGGGAGGAGCTGGAATTGTAATCAAATTTCCAGCCGGAAAAGAAATCAGACAAGCTATCCGCTTTGATTTCCAGTCACCAATAACGTGGCTGATTATGAAGTAGTCATTGGAGGAATACAACTAGATCATATATGTTGAGCCAAACTATTTCGTGTACGATTGGATTCCTAGCTGGTTATTAACCAAACGACATGAACTTACGATTCTAAGAGGTGATTCAGAGTTACTTAATGATATTAAAATAATGTGAGGCCGAGTTTCAGGAAGTTTAGTACGAGAAAGTACCCCGTCTCTACAACTTCATAACATATATTTTGGCTAGGCAGCAGCCTCAACGGAACACCATTTTATCATTTTACAAGAACATCTTAGCACTGCAACATATCTAAAACCAAACACCGTCTGTTCGGTTAGCATTACCACTGATTGGAGGGACCCGTAATTAGTCTACCTTAATCATGGTACGTTACTATCGAACAAAGCCTTCGCTCAGGCCCTCCAACTCTGTGCCACAAAATATTATGTTTTAGATAATATTCTCTACAGAAAAAGTGCAACCCGGTCAGTACTGTGTTGTTTAGGTCGTGGAGAAGTTACCACATTCTTCACAAATTGCACTCAGGCGTTGCAGGATCCCACTGTGGCCATCGAAGTCTCATAAGTCGGTTCTTAGTTGCAGGGTACTATTGGTCTGAACTGGCCGTATATACTGAGAAAATCGTTCAACAGTTTGCTAGCACCAATCATTTCCCAAGTGACCCGATGGTCTCAAATCCGATTCCCTTCCTTTTGATAAATTGGACATCGATTTGGTTGGGACCTTACCAATGGCTACATGCAAATGGAAGTTTCTTGTAGTTGGAGAAGACTATTTCACCAAGTGGGTGGAGGCTAATGCATTATAAAAAACCAGAGCTCAAGAAATTTGTGACTTCATGCTTCATCAGATACTGACCCGATTTGGTATTCTACGAATTTCGATGACAGACAACGGACCTCAATTCTAGATTTCAATGTGTCTCCAAGTTTTGTAAGTGCTACGGTATTAATATATATTTATCCACACCATATTATCCTCAAGAAAGTGGGAAGGTCGAGGTCACTAATTATAATTTTCTTGACGACATCAAGAAGAAATTGGAAGGTGCAAAAAGGAAATAGTCGGATAAATTTTCAGAGGTGTTATGCGCTTACCATACCACCCCATGCACAGCCACATGCGAGACACCATTCGCCCTCATCTACGGATTGGAAGATGTAGTTCCAGCAGAGATCATCATCTCAAGCTACAGGATTGCTAATTACTCTGAAGACTCAAATGATAATGGTCGAGCAATCAACATTGATTTCATTAAAGAAAGATATGATCATGCACGTATCCGAGCTGAGCATTAAAAAATCGTGATGCATGGGTGTTTTAATTCCAAATTACAACCCCACGCCATTCAAATAGGAGAGCTCCTCAAGAAAAAATTATTTTAAGGGACTGAGGACAAAACAGCTAGCAAGTTGGAACCCACTTGGAAAAGACCTTATACTATCATTTCCAAAGGACACCATGGAGCCTATCGCCTAGAAGATCAGGAAGGTTACACCCTCAAGCATCATTAGAATATTAGTCATCTTAAGCTGTATCATCAAGCCATGTAATGAACTGATTGTACTTTTTTCCCTTGTGATGGCGCAAAGGCTTTTTTTAATGAGGCATCAAATTATTTTCTCCATTAATGAAATTTTTATTGTTTTCACATTTGGATGTGTATGTTTATGCTTAGTCTTTGCAACTACGAGAATGGGTCACTGACCACGCTTACGAGCTACGTAGTGGAGGCCATATTGTGCCACATTTAGAGATATTTAAAAAATAACACGAATGAGCTAATTGGCCATGCCTTGTAAGGCTACGTAAGGGGTCATACTATGCCCAATACCAAACTATGGTATTATTATGAGAACTACTCTAAGACCACTGGGTTGCGCAATATGCCGAATAGATTGTTCCCGCGAATTCAGCCGAGGTACAATTATTTATTCTCGGCTACACAAAGGGCCATATTGAGCTCGAAATTGCAAGAAAATGTTAAACAAACAAACACAAGTATAACACACATATCCATTCTATCTCCAAATCAACTTTAACTACGAACATAACTCATTCAACAAATTACATTTCATTCGGCAAAGTCAACCCAACATCCCTCAAAACAAAGTCTCTAATATACACACATTAAAGTAATTTTACGCATCAATGTTAGTAGATGTGGACTCCAACATTCCGCCTTTTTAAATAAAACTGGCATACACAGGCCCACCTATAGTTTTTGCAACCGTTGCATCAACTTTATCTTTAAGTTTATCTCCATCCCCAACGTTTGCTTTCTCCTGCGAATGCAACAACTTCTAATATGAACTTAACTTCATGTTGGGAATCAAAGCAACCAGCTTTTCCACAAGTTTTTGTTGATCCATGTGGATCATACCCATGGAAAATTCCATGACTTGACGCTCTTTGTCCCCTAAATATACCTCTGTTTTCTCAGTAGCTCTTCATATTGCTGATCCTTTTCACCTAAAAATACCTTCAGATCGGCAAGTTCCAGGGTCAACCCGGCTATCTTTTCTGCATGATCCTCTATCCTGCTGGCTTTGACTTACATTCTGATCCAATAGCTTGGAATTTTGAGCTATTATGGTGTCATTTTTCTTCACCAAATCATTATTTTGGGAAGATAGCAGGTTTGTGCTGCTTACTGCCTCCAAACTACGTTTACGAATAAAATCTCGTTCATCGCAAGTACCAATATGTTGTCTATGTAAGTCATAATTTTATTTCAGAGCCTTATCAAAATGTTGATATACCCACATGTTGTCTTAAATTGCGCAAGATCTGTAGTCAAACTACAAACAGAACCAAAGAATTTTGGTCCCGACTTCCACTTTTCCATTATTGAACAATCCACCAGTGACATCCGACGATAGGCTAGAGGAAGTGAATTGTGATGAACCTATTTTAATTAAAATATTCTTATAATTAGTAACAATCTTCGGAATAAATACTCAGACACATACACATACATACCTCAATTTCCAATTCCAGTTAACACTGCAGAATCTCGTTCATCGGCATCATTCGTAGAAGGCTAAATCAGGGCAATGGCGAACTTGGTCCATCATCAGCTGCGAAGGTCTAGAAATAACCAAATTCAAAGGAGGAAGCTTGTCTGCCACCTTAGCCCCTCCATCAACTCCACTAGTTTGTCCTTTTTGAGATATGTTATGAGGTAAAACAATGTTTACAAAAGAAAAACCCGACCCAACACCATGCACAAATTTTTTCATGCATTGTACGAGTCTTTCAGGGATCACATTTGTCTTCCCCCTCACCTATTCTACAATGATAGGGATCTTCACTTCTTCACAATCAATTTACTTCTCTTTATCAGAGGACAGTCGTTCTCAGTATCTTCATATTTTTCTCGATGACGTACAACCCCTTTCTTCTGGGTCTTTTCGTTTACAAACTGCCTCATCGCCAAGAGCTACCACATTTTTCTTATTTCCCCCATTTTTATGTGAAAACGAAGATTCGGTCGTGTCTCGTGCATTCCGAATGTGAGGCACAAAAAATAAGATACACACATTATTCTGCTCTTTAAACCATCTTTTCATCAAGGCTCGTAGCCTTTCCATTGTTGATGTTTCTCTATTACCAGCCATTACAACTTACCCGTCTTGCGAAATCTCCAACTCAAGTACCCGCCACAGACCAGATTTCAAGAAGTTCAAAAGAGAAAACACTCGCGCCGGTTCCAACCCCCAGACGGTGTTAGCAGCTGCAACTAATTTGATGAGTGGATTTACCGCACATTTGGGTTGACCCTCCTTGCACCATTCTTGATACCTGCCTTCACCTGCATAATCAAGTTTTCAACCGAATTAAATATTATTGCAAGTATCCACGTATAAATTCTCTATGTAAATAGAAAATCGTCTTAAACTTCGAATTCCACCGCCTTTCTAATTGCAAGTTCATAACAGCAATTTCATGCTCCCAATTCCATGATACGTATATAAAACTATGCTTTCAATTCTTATCTGGGGTGGGCAGATCTACTATACGCCTAGCCCCAGTTATTATAAGGTAAAAGAAATGCAAGCGTGCCAATTTAGATACATCTACAACAGTTAAAAATGCGCTAAACATACGTGTATGTTCAGTATTTTGGAACACAACTGTATACTTAGCAAGGTCCTCCACCGTTGGCAGTTAACTGAGCAGGGAAAATCCTAATAAATCTGAAAAAATCACGAATCAATAAAGGGAGGAGGAGGAGAAGACCCCAATCGAATATCATAATATAAAGGCATGTCTCGCATTCCTGAGTATCATAAGGCTGATCCCCAGCGGTAGGAACCCTAATCGTTAAATCCTCTGGAACCCAATACCTAATCCTAAATTACTCCAATGAATCCTCAGTAAAATACCATATTTGGAAGATATCTTAGTGAAATACTCCTCAAGAAAATAGGCGCTCCCAAATTCTGACTCTTCGTTTTCGACAACTTTCTCTTTCTTCTTCATATTTTTCTTTGGCGTCATTGTTAGACTAACTGCAATGATCCAGCATTAGTCATAAGTATCAGGTATTATCCTATTTATGGTGGTTCACAAAGATTTACTGGTATGGTGGCTTTCCTACAAGAAGAATGCAATCCACAGAAATTCCGAAAACATACCCTAAGACTACCCATAAGAACTCATCCTCACACTACAGACATTGCTACAAGTACGAAGTGCAGAAACTTACCTTACAACATTTCTGTACAAGGTACGCCAATGGCGATTTTTCTCCCTTTGCGTTTCTACTTACTTTATGCTTATGGAAACTGGTTATTATTTACTCACCTTTCCCACTACTACTACTTGTACACTCGGCATGATGGAAATCTAACCATCATTACTTAATTACTTAATGAATACACACTTCTCGAAATTCTAAGCGCCACGATCTATTTCCAAATCTTGGTGTCAGAATATCAGATCTTAAGAGAGACGCGTCACAATGATTGTCTTTACGTCACAAATCACTAGCCACGTTATCACCATATACGTATTGTTATTCACATCTTTTCACCTTAACTTTTATTATTCCATTCAGCACCTACTACCAAGTTGCTCAATGGACTAGGGGGAGCCAAGATGAGGTCGGTGATATCAGTACCGATATCACTTGGAAAAATATGAATAAGATGAATAGGTAAAGAAAAAAGACCGATGTGAAACCGAGGGGCATCAGCTCGGTCTAACCGAGCAGAAGCTTTTACAAAAGTGCTACCAATTGCTCTGCGAAGAGTAAACCGAGCCGACATCAAATAGAAAAATTAAAAGGGCCTGATCGAAGATCAGGGTCGAGCCGAAGCAAACTAAGCATATGACCTCACTCAGCCCGAAACCTGACCTAATTAATATCAAGGCCAAGCCAAATAGCACAGAGCATATGCGAAAGAATCCGAGCGTAGAAGGAACAGACCAGGAGCCGCTATCGAGCAAAAGGTCCTTCAAGCAGGGGCAAAATGATGAGGTTGGAAACGTATGGTAAATAGACAAGAAAACGTTCTTAAATGAAGTCAAATATATTTATTAATCGACCCACGTAACACACTAAGCACGTAAATAGTGGCCATAATTTTAGGGTTATCATCATTGACAATGGTCTACGTGCAAGAATAATAAAGCCACACAATAAGTGACAAATGTGTAACTGTTATGTAATAATACAAATAAGGATCTATTGTATGTAAAAAAAGTTATCTTGTCGAATCAATAAATATTTACTACTTTGGTAAATACTTGTTAGATTTTTCTTTAACAATTACATTTTCCCATCATCATTAATTATTACATCTATTATTCATCTACTAGGTATGAAGTAAAATAATTAAAAAGTCAAATTATGATTAAAATCTACTAGATTTTTCATACGGATCATCGGAAATGACTCCAAAAACTTATAATTTAATCCATTCTTTTTTTTGAATTCCAGACCTTACATAAATATTGCATCCTCTATTAACAAACCCCCCCTCCTCCCGTTTAAAGTATCAAAAATTATTCGTGACGCCAAAACCTTATGCTATTACATAACCAATTTAGAAAAAAATAACTTTCATAACATTTTCGAAAATAAACAATCTTATTGCACCATTTACTCTCAGTGATAGAAAAAATATTAAGTTTTTGATATCCGTAATACGGTGGATCCAAATACCAAAATTATCGATATACAAGAAGATTTTTCAAATACTCTAAAAATATTCTTTAAAAGAATCTGAATGTGATAATAAGCTTATCATTTTTAATCAACAACGAACCAAACAAAAGAAAGAAAAAATAAACTAGTAATCTAAAAAGAACAAAATCAATAAGTCATTGAACCAGTATTGAAAAAACGACGGGATGCTACCCCCGCTGGCTTCTTCAGATGTTAAAAGAAGAAAGTTATTAACAACTTTCAATCATATTAAAGTATTCTTCTAACTAAGTAGATAACCCATCAGCTACCAAAACATCCACTTCTCGTTGATTTAAACAATCCTCTAACCCTCTCCAAGCATCATAAGTATTAAATATCCAAATCTATCAAATATAATTATGTTACGTATGCTAACCCTAAATTTATTCCTTTATCAGCTATCTTTACACAGTAAATCCACTTTCATCTTTTGGTCGTGACCTCAATAGTCCTAAAAAGTATTTCTTTAGTCTTAGTAACGTCCAACTTCTCCGATATAAAATAGAACTTCGAATTGAGATTCAAAATTTTACTAATTTATTTCCAACATCTTATCTTTAAAAATTGTTAATTATAATTGTTTGCAAAAATATCTTGTACAGTTCGTTCAATTCTGTCATGCTTGCCAACAGACAATTTTCGTCCAACAAACTAATGTTTTTAGATGAAAAACAAATCCAACCACTTTACTTTGGTGAAGGATCATTAAAATTAAAACAATATATAATTGCTCAAGATAACATTTTGGACAAATAGAAGCATGAAGAAAACAAAAGGTGTCAAATATAAAGAAGCGGTTAAAAGAGGTTTATTATTAAGAAAAATTAAGAAAATAACAAACTCCAAACTTCTAACAAGCAATTGGAGGAAGAAAACAACAAACTTCAGGATGAAGTAAAAAATATAAAAAATGATACAAATGTTGGTGTCGAAAAGATTAAGGAGATCTTGATTTAAAAAATTAGATGATGCAATGAAAGTTATAAAAGAACATCTTATACTGATGTTAATGAAAATACTTGATCATAACAAATCCCAAAGAGTCTTTATATTTATATTTATATTACCATATTGAAACTATATTCCAAAAAATACCAAAATATGTATCGCATATCTATCTATGTTTCTGATCTTACTAGGGAAGCTTCTTTCATAATTGATGCTTGCATTTCCGATGATATTAGTAACAATCAAGATGACGCCACCTTTGAGAATAATCATACTATTCTCTTTCATACTCTCTTACTCATGTAAATCCTTAAGATTTTTGAATCATTGTGTTATAATATAACTACTTTTAACTTTTGTCGGCTAGCATCCGATTTTTATGTTTATTGTTTGCTTAAAATATATATTAATTAATATTCAACTATATTTAATCTCATAATCATCAGTTAATCATTTACTTGTGAATACTCATTCATGTTTCATTTAATTTGTTATAATCTAATATAATTTCAATATCATATTATTTAAAAATCTTAATTGAAATGTTATTTTTAAAAATTAAAATGCACATCTCCACGATTCCTATATAATCGTCAATTTATAAATGACTTTCAAATATTACTTATTCCTTTATCTTTTTATAAATACATAACTATTCTTATCGACCCTGGTTTACTATTACCAACTATCATATATTTTGATTTCTTATCATATTTAAAAAGTAGTGTGACCTCTTATAATTTTCAATTGGGTTTGACTTGTAGTTATGTTCTCTTTATAGTTTGACATTTACATTTTTATTTTGAGCTTTTATGTTTTTCAGCTAGTCTTGGCTTGACTTATTGGATGTGTAACCTCTTAAGATTTTCAGCTCGGCTTAACTTATTTCCATATTTTATTATTACCTAAATTTATGTTATACTTTTCTTAACTCATTTCACTTTTGTCGTTCTCAATAATTTCCAATGTAAAACATTTGTCAGAAGTTTTAGAATATATAGTTAACCGAGAGATGATAAGAACTTCTATATAATAACTAACGGTTAAAAGTTCCTTTGAAAGATATAATTTCTTAATAACAATTAAAAATTATCCAATGAACATCTGTTTATTAATACTTGAAACATTTTTTATAACATGATCTTTCATTCATAATGGTTCCATTGGTACCACTAAATGAAAACCAATAACGATTCTCTCTACAACATTCATTAATTGCAGCTAACAAACCTCCAGTACTAATAAAATACTTACAAAATACTATAATTACCAACTGTATGTCAATAAATATGATAGGCAAAATGAACCCCAATATCAAGAATTATCGCACCAATCTTCGCAACTCAAATAATTCCAAGCTTGAAAACATCTTAGTAATGGTCATGGTATACTTCTTTAAAATAGAATTCCATCAAACACAACACATTTTTCAAGCTGCAAACATAATGCTCAATATTATAACTAATCTGACGGTAAAACTTTATCATCTATTAAGAAAAAGTACCATATTTTATAAGACCATACTTTGTTAAAATATTTGCTTCTTTAGAACAACTTTGTCATATGTAACCTTCTTCAACCTTTTCTTTATTTTATTTTATTACATTGAGAACCAATAACGAACAAAAAAGAATTTTAACAATCAATTGAATTTTTTTTCCTTCACATATTCAAGTTAATCATATCCCAGCTAAGATGGCTTCATATCTTGATTTTTCATTAGTAGTAAGGATTATGGTCTTAATAATTTTCTTAATATAGCATCCCTTTAGAACAATTAGAACAACACTGACTTCACTACCATTTATACTTGAAATCTGTCAACTTGAACATTTTATTACTTATCTTTCAAATTAATTTTCATGAACTCGGAAAATTATTTATCTTTACCTTGAATTCAAAATAAAATTCAATACTTATCACATTAGTTAAGCATTTAATTCTCATTTTTTTTAAAATAACATGATTTTCTTCACTTTACTATTGGAATCTTACTTTCCTATACCAAAACTATGGGTTTATAATATGTTTCCATAAACACGCCCCTTGAAAAGCTTTGTCATTACTATGATACTACATTTTCTAGAGCAATAAACATAAATTAGCAATCTCTAGCTGCCCATTCACTCTATCAAATTACATTTATTTTCTCATTGATCACCTACTTGATTCATTAATACATTCACTATGTTTAACCAAAGTTGCCATAAAATTGCATTATAGGAACTCAGAGCACTAATTATCGTGAATAATATAGTCACAGTTTTCTTTTTTTCTCCTTTTACGACATACACAACTAAATATATGCAATCAATCAATCGACCAGTAGAATTGTTTAGATTTATGTCAAAAAAAAATTGAAGGTGAAACTCTTGTCATACGGTCGTATCTCTACTTATAAAATACGTTATCTGAACTTCTGGTGTCAACCATTACCCTCCTCAATATTACCCAAACTATTATAAAGGTTACCATTAAATCATCTTTGCAAGGTATCACTAATCCTATTAAGTAATCATCAGTAAACAACAAGGTTAAAGTTGGATTTCAGTGCAAGTACCAAGATGATTCACCAACTAATTTTAAATTCAATGTATTTTTTATATATTTTTCTCGATGAATTAGTATTTGTAGATAATATATCTCCGACTTTACTCGTCTTGTTGGTTTTACAAAAAAATCAACTTATATTTCTCTAAATTTAACTCATTTGGTTGCAATTATAAAGCATGTAAAATAGAATTTGATTGATTACTTTTAGGATCCATCGACAAATTTTAAACATTCCTTAAATCCGTTTCTACGTCTTGCCGCTACACTGTTGTTTCCGTCGGACTAGCTATTATATTTCATGATCTTCCTTAAACATTATTGTCCTCTTAAATTGGAGACCTTGCTATTGATGTTCGTAGTATACAATTTGATGTTCATTGTACGATATTGTTCCCATAAGCATGTGAAGCAATGTTTTGAAGGTTCATTGTTGGTGATCTACGAGCATAACCTCAAAGAGATCCTTTATTCGCTATTAGTCTAGCTGTCATCATTTGGTATATGAATGATTTATTTGAATATTTTTCTCATATACGACGCCAAAAATGATGAGGGAATTTCTTCCTTAGAATAATTTAAAAGAGGTAAGACTAGAAATGATCAAGAGAAAGTGTACAAGTAGTATTATTAGCAAAATAATCAATCATTTTTACAATGATTGGATCTTCTATTTATGGCTACTTTATTCCTAAATAATTGAGATTGGTTACACGTGTATCTTTTGACATATGTTAACGATCTATTATATAAGTTAATATTTTACCGCTTAATCATAATGTGTAATTTGGTAATATTTTATATTATCTCGAATCCTCTAATCATCCTTAAATTATTTCTATCGTATCAACATCTTTACTTGAAAGACCAGCTAGCAATAAGTATCACATTTTACTGATACTTTCCATCATCTCTCCTCTTTCATTTGTTAGATATGTTATCAGTCAATGTCTCATTTCGTTGATACTTTTAACTTTTACCGATGTTGTCAATCAAGAGCTTTATCGATGCTATCAATCAAGAGCTTTACCGATGCCTTCTTTCACATATTATTCAATACTTTATTTTACCAACGACTATATACAAAATGCACTCGTCATTTTATATTGTAATGTATCTTTACTTTTTCCAAAAAAGGTAATGATGTCCCAGTGGCATATAACCTTACCACACACGATCATGGATAACCAGAAGAAGAGAATGAGAAACGCAAAGGAAAGTTAGCCAAAAATGCTACCATATATAATATAGATATATCGAATGTCCTCATAAAGCCCAAGTAGGGAAACATATTTCCAAATAAACTACCATACAAAGATCGTCATGTCAGTGGAAATTGGCACCCAAACCGCCCGTATCCTTCGATATAATGAGAACAATAATAAAGAAGGACATCAAAACAACTTGGATTTGCTGGAACAACGTCATGATGAAGCACATTTAAGTGACCAAACGGAGATATAACTAGAATCTGAAGTCGAGACCTATCAGAGTGGGAGAAATTGGTACTTCGACATGTATACTAACATACTCAATAGCCAGGAGCGGGGAAGTTGACACCCACGTTAGAAAGACCCTACCGAATAATTGAATGTAACCGAGCGGTACATATCGGCTGGAGCAAATGAACAAAAGTAAGGTCCACAAATCGTAGAACATATAAAATTTATATTTTTATTATGTTTGATGTTTCTAACTTGTTATAGAAAACCGAATAAAAAAATTAATACTTACGAATATCTTTTTCATCTTAAAAAATATCTTATACCGTTATTTTACACAATTTTACACCTCGACCCCCCACCTAGCCTGCGTTGGGGTATAAGCTAGACCGAAAACTTGTTTGATTGATAAATCAAAAAATCAGTAGAGTAGAAGAAAACTTTTACAAATAAATAATAATGAGGCAAAATAATGTAAATTATAATGTTAATTTTGATGTGATGAACCAACAACCTTCTATCCCAACTAGTTGTGGGACGCACAAACAACCATGCTAGTGCCGTTAGGGGGGAATCAGCAAATACAAAATGGGATGAGGCTATTATAATAATCATGAACACTCATGTTCCCACACAAGTAATAGAGTGAGGGGAGTTACTGATATCAAATAATATACTACCCAAAGAAGACTAGTGGACATACATAAAAATAAACAATATAGCAGCACACCCAAAATGCAAGTAACTCCAACTAGTGAACATGCATAAACGTGACCTCTCTCTTGGCTATAACGACCAAGAAATCCTAACATGGGGTTACGTACAAGTGCGACCCTTTATTTAGTTATAATGGCCAAGTAGATCGCGACAAGGGATTGCGTACCAAGACGCGACCCCTTAGCTAGGTAGCGCACATTCATGCACGACTCTTAACCTAGCCAAATAACCAAAAAATATGTAAGGCCAACTAGCTAACACAACACATATGCACGCTCATGCGCAACCCTCGATATCGACAATCAGGCCTAAGGATGACCATGATAGCCAGACAACAATATACCTCTTCAAGTCACAAATGGTACGGAGACTGTATCTGACACTATACAAATAAAGCGTCTGATATTATACGGAGATACTGCCAACACAATGTACCCAACTTTACAAAAGTGGCAAGTATATCATGAAAGACTGAGCCAATAAAAAAGCATTTGTCCAAGCTGTCTCGGGATCAAGACCACTATATAAGAATCATTAGAGTCATTTTGTATGTGGGTGAAAGTTAGTGTGAATAATGAATACACATAATCATAGTTGTTGTAATCCCAAATATCAAATAAATATGAGTGTTCATCTAAAAGATTATTGGATTTCTTAGTACATGTGTCTCTTCGATCTTGTTTGTGTTTTATCTTTCGAGTTCAGTTAGTTATATGAGTTACTATCCCAACATATATTGTCTATATTTCATAACTGTAACCCACTTTTTCATGTTAAGTTGATGTGGCGGGGGATCATAACCTTCGTGTGTTTTTTTTACAAAATAATTTTATAAACTTATAATTTAGTTTTAAATATCAATATGCGAATTCAATCATTCATGAAATCCGAATTTGTTATGGTATCTATAAAATTATTTTCTTGTATAATTTTTTATCTATGTCTAACATTAATTAATGTGATTATTATTAATCGGTTTATATTTAAAAAATCATTTTATCATCAAACATATGAAAATCCATCATAGATAAAAATTCTAACCTTTATTCTTATTTTTATATAAAAATTTAAAAAATAAAGTTGATAATTTTTTATATTTATACTATATAATTTGTTTAACAATTTAGAAGATAAAAATAAAAATAAAAATAAAAATAAAAAGGTTAATAAAATATTTTGTAAAAGACTAAACTTACATATAGCATATAGCTTATGGGTATCTTAAAATATTAGTTTATAAATTTAATGTTTTTGAACACCATCACTTCAATTGTTTTAAATTAAAACCAAATGACATAATATATTTATTTTAAAAAAGTTATTTGAAGATTGAAGTTTAATTGAATCTAGCATAGTTTGATGCTTGTGTGCTAATTTTAAAGTTGTTCTAGCTTTGTTTTTTTTATTTTTTTCCAATCGATAACACTCATTTAAACAGGTAAACGAATATGATTAAGATAAATATTTTCCGAGCTTAAAAGCCACTACTAGTTCGTCATGTTTTGCGTTTATATCAATTTAGTTTTTATGCCCACTTTTGTCTCCAATTGATCCGTTATGTTTTAGATATTTACATTAATAGTCCATCTGCACATGTGAGTATAGAGAAGCTGGCATGTGGCAACCCAAACATTCATATTTTTTCTCATTATTCGTCTCCGAAAAATCTGAAAAATGTGGTTACAGAGTTATGGAGTTGGGATAAACATTATGTGTTTTTTGAATTAGGGTTTCAGATTTTTGGGGACCAATAGTGAGATACAATATTTATGTTTGGCATGTCACATGTTAGCTTCTCAATACTCACCTATGCGGGGGACTAATAATGCAAAATTTAAAACATATGAGACCAGTGGGAGACAAAAGTGAACATAGGGGACTAGTTTAATATAGACGCAGAACATGGAGCACCAATGGTGATTTTAGCCCTTATAAGGAATATATACTATCCATAGGAAATATTTTCACGACTCTTACATAGTCTTTAAATTAAATATTACGATTTTTTAGGGCTACTAAATATTACTTAGACGATGTATCATCATTAATCCATTAGTTTTATTTTACGATTTATTTTTTTTTAGCGTGTGTTAAAATTCTTAACTCCTCAGATTTGTTTCGCAATATATAAATATTTAAACGTTTATACTCTATCAATTTCGACATGTTCTTTAAAAACCATTATACTTCTTCAAAATCTAGTCATGACCAATTTATTATTATATATATTTCACAAACCTTCATCTTAACCATTAATCCTTTTTTGATTCATCGACTAAGATTCTCCATCATAGCCCCCTATTTATACCAAGAAAGCTACCTCATTTATGATTGTCTTCCCTGATTTTTATTAGAACTCACATACTGATTCTACTTCTCCCTCTTTAACAATCAATATAAAAAATAGAAAGTAATTAACTTAGAAATCCCGCTGATAACATTTTTTCTTCTACCTAAAAATGGCTCAAAAAAGAAAAATATCTTCACCAGTAATAGTTATGAACCAACTCTCTCCTTTAAATGAAGCAGAAAAACTTGAATTTTTAGATATATATTTTAAATGATTTACTTACAAAAATATGTTTGATGAAGAACATCAAATTTTTAGACATGATTACCGTTTTCCTAATGACATTGTTACTCGCCTTCCCTATTTCATTAGGGTCTTCGATTCTCGCTTCCTCAATTTATTCAAGATTTCTTTAGACATTTTCATATCTACCTCACTCAACTAGTTGTTAATGGGTGGCGTACTATGCTAAATGTGCTACTTAGATAAAAAATATTGATAAAACATTCGTCTTTCTGATTTTGCTAACCAATGTTGACATGTTAAAATATACAAACACCCATTTCAATTTTATAAGCATCAAATATGGGAATACAATTTTCAACTTAACCACTTATGTTCATGATTAGAAAATTTCATTTATTTTTGTATTCGGAAACTGGGAGTATCAAAATGCTAATCGAGAATATGGTCAAGTTGAAAATGATGGATGAATACAAGTAAGATATGATTTGTTTATTCTTTTTCCATTTATTTTCTTTCATTTGTTTCACCCTCATAAATATGTTGCTCTTTGCAGATTCTTGTTAGTATCAACATATCTTCAAAAACGTTTATAATGATGTTAATGTAAATCATTTTCTAGGTTTACACGTTGCAGCCTATTCGTTTTGGTTTTTGGATTTTCACTATCTTTTTACAATATTTTTTTATGTTAGTTGGTATTTGGCCTATTAACGGGCATACTATCACGTTTGATAAGGAAATTACTTTGACTGAAACTGGAAAAGAAGCTACACCTAAAAAACTAAGAGTGTAATTCTTCAACGATTCTATGACCAAGATAAAACCGGACTTGGTTTAAAAGTTCCTAGAAGAATTTTTCTGAAAGATACCGGTGGTGTCTCTCCAAACAAACAAATACATTAGAGAGATCAACCTGAACTTGGCACATAGTCCTCTCTTGCTAATAAACAAGTTAGCAACCCTATCTATTGAAAGATTGATAGAATCATAGTCAAAAACTTTTGGGACAAACATTTCCTAACTTATTTGCTCACTACTGCCTCCCGTGAACTTCTATCCACACACCAATAACCCTATAACTTAATTCCCCTCATATGACCCTAAAAAACCCTTCTTTTTAATATATATTTGTACCACCCCGACTACAATAATATCTGTAACACTAGTTGGAACCTCCATATCTATGGTTTCAACATGTCAATCGTTCTTTCAAAACTCAGTCATTTCCAATATGTTCTTTCTACTTTAAATAAAGAAAAATTTAGTAACATCTAAGAAAAATTCTATCGCCCAATAAAAAATATTCCAAGCCCAACACAATCTATAATCTAACCCCCGAATCCATCTCTTATTAAAGTCGAAATAAATACTTCAAAATACTTCATCTTCTTTATTAAAACGTAAGAATCTTTTATCCAACAAAAATCTCGCAAACTTAGCGCAAGCTAGGTGATCGCAATTCTAAATTATTCTATACTATTAAAATTTATCCAATATCAACAATGACAATCATGGCAGCATATGTTCCACCGCCCAAGGGGTTGCAAATTTCAAAGGTAAAAAGGCATTTGATAGGGAAACTCCCATTTCCATTTCTTCTTTGTCCTTATCATGTAAGTAATTTCTAGAATCTTACAAGAAAAATGCTTTGGACCCAACTTTAAATTCTATTGGAAATGCCAAAAACTAAAAATAATTAACCTTTACTTCGCATATTAATTAATAATATTTAGTTCTGCAGACACTAATTTTCTCAAGTTCATAAAGCGCGAACTCGTTGAAGTTATCATCCTATCAGGTCTTCACATAAACCTTAGAAAAATTCAAATTTATCTCTTATGACTCCATTATTCCCTTTGTAAGAAATTATTAACATTGTTGGTTTTAAGGTAGGAACTCTCACTTTAGACTTATTTTTATCACCATCATATTAGCCTATAATAATTGACGTCTTTTCATCAAAACAATTACAGCTCGTATAAGATCTTCGACCTTAAAGTATCTAACATACATCAGTAGATTACAACTTATCAAAGTTTTTATCTTTGTTGGCCAAGTGTATTGGTCATAAATGTTTATCCTCTCTTCAAGAGCTCTAAAGAAACTCCCAGAAACTCAAATACTTTATCTAGTCTGGAGGAACATTTAAATTTTTTGTGAGCTAAAATGCATAAGAAAAAGTTGCCTCTCTCTCACTTGATGACGGCCAATAGGCCTCAAAATATGGAATCAAATGGCCACCCCAAACACATTTGGTCCATATTGAGTGGAAAAAACACTTCAGTTTGGTGTGATGGATTAAATCCTAAAATATCAAGAACAAAACTTCTGAAACCCCCCAGATTTCTCCCATAGCTAAGGGTTGAAGTAAATCTTCAATTTTAGAACTCGTGCCAAAAATCTATATGAGTTTGAAATTATAAATGGTAACTTCACCTTTATTTGGTATATTTCTTAACGTTTCTCAACATCTATAGTAAACCGTCACAGAGATAGTATAACATGTCATGCTAGAATAAATGGAAGCAATACAGCTTAAAAACATTTACTGACTGTATAGGATCTCGTTCCTCGAAGCTTCGATCATATGTCGGTAGATTACAAGTTATCAAATTTGTTCTAATTGTTTGCCAAGTATATTAGTCATCAATGTTTTGCCTCTCTTCTAGAGTTTTAAATGAAATTTCCCACCAACTCAAATGCTTCATCTAGACTGACCATGTAATAAACATTTTGGAGAGCTAATGTTTTCTGGATAAACGTTACCTTATCCTTACTTTAAGGAGACCTTATGATAGTCGTAGACATTATCTCCAATCGAACTTGGAATTGTCCTTTTGAGATAAATTCTAGGAACAAAACTCACTGATAAGGCCATATTCCCTTAGGGTCATATATTATTATTCTGTAGGTAAAGTGATGAGGGAATAATTTACACGATTCGCAAGTCAGATTTTTGGAATATTTAACCAATATGTACTTTGTAATAAGAAGTAAATATGTTTTTACTTAGTAAGTTTGTGGGATGAATTAGCCTCTAATGGACCAATTGTTTAAGTCCAATGGCTCAATAGGCCAAAAAGCCCACAACAATTGCTATATAAGCTAACTGATATTTTCTTATAGAGGGAGAGATCATTTTTTGCTAGGGTTTCAGTGAGGGTATTTTCTTATGGATCTTTCTAACTTTTCCTTTTTTATATATTTTTCAATTATCTTTCCATTCTTGAGATTTTTCATCATCATAAAGATCTTTCACTAATATTATGTTGCACTATATATCATTAATGTCGACCCCAAAATAAAAAAATAATGAGATGTCAACCCACATGCCAAAGGAAATAGCTCAAGCCTGATTAAAGAAACTTACATGATATAATATGACAACCTATATATCAATACGAACCTAAAAATATGAATATAGAAAGTTAAGGAAGATGATTATTTAGCAAGCTGGACACAAGTTTGAGACAGACTAAATAGGAAAGATGAAAATTGAGAATGAAATATCTTCTAAGTAGTATAATATTGAGGAGCCTTCTATGACCTTTTAAAATATTATTCAATATTACTAGAATACCCTAGGTAATTAGATGGTATATTTTTAACATTTGTAACTTTTTTCCTTTGATAAATGCCAAACGTATTATTCATCCACAAAATTAAGATTAAGACTGGGATGGCACTATAAATAAAAGTTTTGGCCTCATTGTAAATGGTTTTCAAGTTATAATTAAGAGGGGAATCTAATAAGATATTAAATTTCGTTTGTTTCTTAAGTGGTTCGATTCTTTAAGCCATAACATTATTTGTTAATGATTAATCCTTATTATTTTTTGTGTCGGCTGTGAGAATTCATAGCAAAAGAATCGTATAACTAATGGTGTGACTCGCTCAAGAATTGAGAGGGATTCGTTTCAGGATTTTTCTATCTGTAGGTATTCATAGATTACTCAAAGAATTGGTAATGTTGTGTCTCCCCTTGTTGTGAATAAATTGGTTACCAGTGATGTTGGTCCCTTCGTGGTTGATCCAGTTAATCTTGAATGTGTTGAGGCAAGGTCGTTACATGAAAATAGATGAGTTTGAGGTATCTCAAAAGTTTTTTCTCTTGTTGATGTGACAAAGTTATTGCGAGTCATATCAATCAGTATTGTGGTTGGTTTAGTAAATCTTAAAGTTGTCGAGGCAAGATTTACACTTACTGGGGTAACAAATAACACGTCTATCCAACAAGTTGTGTTAGGATCGGGTTTATGAAGAAATAAGTGTGTTTCTCACAAAGGGGAAAGTTTATATGTTTCAATACTTTCAAATTGTAAATGAGTTAATTTAAGAAAGAGCAACGACCTTGACTTAAGACAACAAAATATATAGGGCCTTATATTATGTTTATCATCATGATCACGAACGTACTACAAAAGAATTTTTAGTTGAATGATGAAATACAAAGACCAATAACAACGGTGAGTTAATTGAGTTTGTCAGGAAACTAAAGGATTATATATAGAATAAGTTAAGGATAATCGAAATTCAAGAATACAAGAAAAAGGGTTACAAGTGACTGGAACCATTTCTAGAGGGGACTCCTTAGGTAGGACATCTAGTAACTCAAAGAAGATACATATGAAGGACCTCAAGGTTCAACTTGTTGATGAATCAACCATACATATTAACATGCATCATTCTCAATTTTAATTTTTATTGATGATGATCTAAGAGGGTTGTTTACTCCTCATTAAGATTTCTTGTTGATAACCGTCGAGCTTTATGGGGTAATCACGAGGAGAGTAATGGTTGATACATGCAGTTTAACAAACATCATATTTCAAAGTAGGTATGATAAGATGATCGAGGTCGTTCCATATGAAAAACAAATACAAATTGATTAGTTTTGTTAGAAAACAAACTAACTGTGTAGGAGAGGTGGAATTACTAGTGTTTGTAGGACTTGATTGGACGAAGAAAAGAGTGACAACCTTGTTCATGGTGGTTAACGCACCAGGTTTGTATAAAGATATCCTAGAACGTCCTTGGTTACCCCAAATAGAGGTAATGAAATTATCTTATCATCAGTGTTTGAAGTAATTCGTTAGAAGAAACATCAAAGTTGTGAGAGGAAGTCAGAGAGTGTCAAGGGAAGATTATTCAATTTTTTTGTCTTCAATAAACATCGTTATATAACAATTACATACCCCATCAAACAATAATGAGAAAATTAAAGTTCATAAATTTTTTATGAGATCTGGTGAGGAAGATGTCAACGAAGCAGGGGAAGTAGGTCGTCTAACGAAACCGTTGGATGAAACAATAAGTGTTGAGATTTATGAGGGAGTTTTTTTAAGAGAATGCCAATTAGATAAGACTAAAAATGATCAAGAGTAATTTTATTAATCAATGAATCAATCTTTTTTTAAATGACTGGACCTAAGTCATATTAAGCAATCATCCGTTATGATATATTAACGTAAGATATATTAAGCAATCATCCGTTATGATTGCTTAATAAAGATTACTAAATTATTCATGAACCATTATGAGTATTTTGGTAATAAATAACATATTCTATGAACGATTTAATATTCCTAAGTTTTTTCATTTTCAGTTGGGTACCGTTTGGCGTCGGCTATTTGTCCATATGAACTTTGCTAACGTTTTTGAATATCTTCATTATTTTATCATTCTTTCGCCTATTTTTATTTATTACTTTGTCTTTTTGTCGACGCTTCTGTCTAGGTCTTTTAATGATGTCTTGATTCTTATTACTTTATTTTCTTTATACTTTATACTTCTTTTCAAGATCATTCGTTCTTACAATAATCAATATTGGTGACATCCGACACCAATTTTGGGACTTTACCAAATAATATGAATTTTTATATTTTCCATAATAAAAGATTATGCATGAGCGACATATATTTGTATCCGGACTCCTCCATAGTCCTTAATTTTTTAAGGAATTTCTTAATAAAGAAATGTAAAATTCGTATGATATTAATTGTCATCACAATTTATTCAATAAAATATTGTTATATATATTTTTATTACACCTATTTTTTCTTTAATTGACATTAAAAAACTATATAATCATACGTGAGTTTCTTCAATAATTAAAAACATATTTGATTTTAACGTCAATTCTACAAAGAATATTTATTCAAACTTCATAAAATAATATTTTTTTTGATCCATTTGAACAACGAGTATAAGTTTCAAGATAATAAAATATTTTAATAAAATATATTTTTTAAATGAATAAATAAAATATTAACACGTATTATCTTCCAATAAAATTTTGACTTTTGACTTTTATCTATATTTTCATAATATGTGAGCTACTCATCTTACTTTATGTCGAACGTTTAATATTTACAATTTTTTCCTATGTCAAACTCCAATTCTCTTCCATATTTTTTTTACTTTTATTTCTCTCTCTCCCTCTCAACATAAATTCTTTATTTAATACTTAACCATGATAATTAATATTATTATGTTATGCATATCTATGCTACCGATGGTAAAACAAATACCATCATTAAATTTTATAAAACTATAATGCTTTACTATATCTATATTTATAGTACATATGCATATATTTTAGATTAACTGAATTCTTATTAATAAAAAGACTTCTTATATATCTTAATATTAATAATTAAAACAATTTATAATTTTGTAGTTTCGATGGATCCATCTAAGGAAATCCTTGAAATAAAAGGTGATTATACCAACATATTAATAGACCTTATTGGAGAAGAATCTGAATGAGACTCAAAACTAATTTCAAAATGAAGAAGTGAAACCCACTATTTTACCGTCAGAAATAACATCTGAAAAACCTCTTGATCAAATTTGGAGAAAACAAAAATCTACTACCCTTACTGATTCTTTGAAAAATAATGAAACTATTAAAAATAAGAAAACAAAAACCATTGACACCTCATAAATTATCAATACTTTTCTTGAAGGAAATACAACTTTATATCATGTCGTCTCAAACACTATTCCTACACCCTTAAAATTTTGTAAGTATCATTTTATTTTATATAGTGATTTTACTTACTATACTTTTATCCTATTTAAAATTTCAAAAATAATCATCAATATTTATAGATGAATCGTTGATATTGAATTTTCGATCATTCGTTGGTCACTTTGCACTTAACAGCCTAAAACATTATTTTTCAAATCTTTCCAACAAACAAATTATCCAACGCCAAATTGAACTTCATATCGAGGTATAAAATTTTATTAACTTTATTCATAGTTTTTTCCCTAACAATCTATAACTATTAATTGTTTTCACATAATTTTCTCTGAGTTCGTTCAATTCTATCTCGTTTGTCAGCAAACAATTTACTCCTGACGACTTGTAAGTTTTGAATAATCAAGTGATACCACAATTTCAATTTGGAGAAGGAACATCAAAACTGCAACAATTTATTACCACTCGAGACAGTCTTTTAGATCAATGGAAACTTAAAGAAACTGAATGGTCAAAAGACATGAATTTTGGAACAGAGTTTGTTAACAAGAAATGGAAAAAAATCAGTCTCAAATTATAACCAAACAATTGGAAGAAGAACATAACAAACCCAAAATGGAAATAAAAATGAAAAGTTTAAAAAAGAATCATTTTGTTGTCGCTAAAAAAATAAAAAATAAAAGATGTCTAGAAGAATTCTAGAAAATGCTAAAAGAAACTTATAAGAAAACCATAAATATCAGTGTTAACAGAATTACTTGATCGTAATAA
The DNA here is from genome assembly GCA_036936605.1 of Limnanthes douglasii subsp. nivea. Taxonomy (NCBI): domain Eukaryota; kingdom Viridiplantae; phylum Streptophyta; class Magnoliopsida; order Brassicales; family Limnanthaceae; genus Limnanthes; species Limnanthes douglasii. Next base: position 171,402,461 of record JAUPFV010000003.1, read on the forward strand.
GCTAGAGTACATGACCTTATTGTAGTAACCTTGCTAAAAAATATGAAGACATGTGTCACAAATCCACCTATCTTTCAAACCATACTCTTGAATCATTTTTCCATTTATTATCTTTGGAGACATTGTTGATATCCAAGATGACGCAAATACTAAAGAAAACAAGAGCTCATCAAATACTAATGACTATCCCACTAAGATATTAGATGAATAAAAAAAATAGTCTCATACCGACAATAACACCTGGATTATTACGTATGTGTAAATTTATTATTTTTGTTTCAAAAATTAAATGCTTTTACACAACTCTTATGCATTTATTGACTTATTAATATATCTATATTTTCTATGGAGTGTATTTTTTTAACATTCTTTTGAAAAATACAATTAATTATTCTCTTAAACGATATTATTTTTATTTTATATATATATATATATATATTAAAAATAAATTAAATTAAATAAGCCGGTAAAGCGGTTAATATACACATTCACCGTCCAATTTGGACTAATGCTTGAGTTTACAATTGTTTGATCAAACTTAATAGTTTATTTTCAAATGAGAATTCTTTTTTTTTATGAAAGGAAGCTTCTCACGTAGGCTTGATTTATTTAATCTTTTTTTTTTAAAGATTTTTATCTCTTAGTGTCCTTCCAATCTTTTGAAAAAAATAGCCTTCATCGTATCTAATTGATGACATCTATTTGTAGTTTTTTTAAATCTAAATTCTTTATGTGTGTTGTGTAATCTACAATGATTTGTGGTGTGGATTATTTTCGATTGAGGGTAATTTGGTCGGATATATTGTGGTGTTTCAAAGGTATTTAATGTTTGGGTGTTTAGTAGTGAGAGATTTAAGCTGCCTGGTTGTATTAAATGTTCATTACCCTCATTAATGAAAGTGGTTGGGTGTTTATACCCTTAATTATGGGCCACATGGTCTTTCAGGTCAAATTTATGAAACCGGGTCGAGTTCAAGAACCCATTAGTTTATTAAGCAGATTAGCAATTAGCTTAGTCAAAAGGTGATTAGTTTTTAGTACTTTTGTCTAGTTCGGATGATTCAGTGGGTGGATTTTGTCCGAATTGCCCCTGTCCGGTTTCCACAGTGAGTGGTGAGAATTTTCGGATTCATTAGTAGCCCCTTTTTTAGGTTTTGTCGAAGGCCTTTGGTAAGACCTAAAAAATATCCCTTGAGTACTAGTTACATTCTCCGGACTGTTCAAGTACTCTGCCCAGGATTTATCCGGACTGAAAACTTCTCAGAAGTTCAAAAGTTTTGTTATGGATCGTGGGACACGTGTCATCTCCTGATTTGGCTCACCAGCCGTTTTTCTTCTAGAACGGCGCTCCCACTAATCCCAAAAAGTAACCTCTTCATTTAATACCCATGACGTCAGCGCCGTCTTCAATCATTACTTTTGTCTTTTCGTATTCTCCTAGGTTTTTGGCATCTTTTTGTCTCATTAATATATATTACTTCATTTTTCACTGTTTTACCATCTTCATTACTCTCTCATTCATTCATCCGAAAGCTTTCACCTCTCTTTTCAAAATCCTTTTGGTGTGAGTTTATGTTCACAGCAAGAAACGCACTGGTAAAAGGCGGGTGGCTTAATCTCTCGGAGTTAGAAAAGGCACAAAGAGTTGAGCGAGAAAGACGCATTGCTGCAGGTCTTCCAGTTTCTCCAATTGACAAGTCTGAAACGCCATCTTCAGAAGCTTATCAAGGTTCATCTTCTGCTAGAAGCTCCAACCCCATGAGGTTATTTCAACCAATTCTTTCACTCATTGTATCAGGCTCCTCGGTTCAAGAGTCACAGCCTACTGTTGAACGGGAAAAAGTTGTTACAAACACAAAGAGACCCTCTCCATTCATAGATATGGGATCAGATGCTGAAAATTCCCTAGAAAAATTGACACTTTGTCGAATAGGCCGCTTAGTAAAAGGCCAGGCTGTTGTTCCACAGTCTAAGTCTCCGAAATCAGGCCCCCCTAAGTCTGAGGCCAGGGAAAAAACTACTGGGTCAGAGGCATCCATCAAAGTCTCTAAGGATAAATCGTCTGGTCCAGAGGCTACTAGAACAAGCCTTCGAAATGAACCCTCCGGATCTGAGCCCCAGCCGGACATCAGACCACAAAGAGAAAGCGATGCTCAGCCATCCGTACAGCTCACTGAACCAACTACCAGCACTCCTCCACCAAAGACAACTGACAATCCTTCCATGGTGATGGAAGAGGTGATGGAGGAAAGTGTTGAAGAAGCCCCTTTTGAGACTGATGTTTTCGGGCAGACGGGTGAAGCTGCCACTGCCAAGAAGGGCAAGGGTAAATAGAAGCTATGTTTAAAACATCCGACCCTGTCGAAGTCCCTTGAAGGCAGAGCGGGACCTTGCTTCCACAAGGTGAGCATAAAGTATCTGCTAGCCATGCAGAACATTATCTACGCCTTCATTCATACTGCTGAATTAGGCCGGATCCGAACGAAGTGGGGGATCACAGAATCTGTCAAAGTGAGGATACCAGTCGATCCGGAGACGCCAATGGACTGCAAGGTGAGTGAGATAGTTTTCTATAAAGAATTGTTCAACTGGGGGATCATATTTCCCTTGGACCCAGAGATCGTCAGATATTTTCATCTAATAAAGCTCTGTCCAAGCCAACTGAGTCCCAATTCTTGGTACACCCGCATGGCCTGCATCATGGCCTCTAGGCTCTCCGGAATCCCGCTTCCGATGGAGCAATTTGTTGTTGTGGCCAGCCTTTGCAAGAATCACATCATCCCCTTCTACCATATCAATATGGGTGACAATTTTAAAGTGGTGGAAAATGAGAAGAAGATTAAAGCTGGTGTCAACCCAAGCATGCTTACCAGCAGATGGAAAAGTACGAGTAAATATTTCATCATGTTTGTTTTTCTTTCCTTATAAAATGTTTGTTTACTTAAATTCTCTTCTTCTTCTTTGGGTAGTACTGCCGAAGGAGTTCTCCGACTAATTGGAGGAGGGGCAGACAACTTGTGCCAATCTGAATGCTTGGACTGCTGACAAATGGGAAAATCGCTTCCACAATTATTTTACAGCTGGCAACCTGGTGAGGTCCCACCTCTGGAACACAGCCGACCGGAAAGATTTATCTTGGAAAGAATTGACCACACCACCTCCTATGGGTGTCATCCTACATAGGACAGATGAGAATGATGGGAAGCTGGCCTTGCCGGGCAGAGCTAAAGCCCCAAGTAAGATGAAGGTCAAGAAAGGCAAGAACAAGTCAGATGTAGCTGAGGTCAATCAAGGTGGTGTTGAAGAGATCGTCCCAACAAACCAGGAGGTGCAAGACCAAGGAGGAATTGATGCTGCTCTGCTTCAAGTGGTGGAAGATGAGAGTACCAAAGAGGTAGTTGGACTTCCAAAACGCTCAAAGGCTCCCAAAAAAGACCGAAAACGGGGAGCAGGTGGTGGAGATAGGGAAGCCAAGAAGAATAAAATCTCTAAGGGGAATGAAGTAGCTCTCCGGCCTCTAGAGTCTCTTCCTCCGGTCGACCCAACAGACCCAACACAGACAGAGCAAATCCCAAGTGATTTTCACACCGGAGAGGGTACCGGAGGGGATATTAACATTGATGGAGTAGATATCAGTGGTCTTCAAGGGATTGGCCTTTACTTTGGAGACCTCGAGAAAGATGATTTTGCTGGCCCTTACCTCCCTCCAAGCTCTTCGAACATGGTTACTTTCAATGGTAAGTCTTTTTTATGTTTCAGGGGAGAATGACATGGTGACCCACTCCTTGTTGAGCAATATTCAACCGGTGCTCAACTTGGAGAGAGAAGTGCAAGGTCAATCTACCCTCATCAACACACTCAACGCAGACAAAGAGAGCTTATCCAACAATCTCCTTAACGCCAACCAGAATGTTGAGGCATTAAGGAGAGAGATCGAGGAGTTGAAGAAGGGGAAAGAGGACTTGGATACCAAGCTGGCCACTTCGGAGGGGGTTAACAGAGAACTTCAAACTAAGTGCTCTAGCTTGGAGAAGGATCTCTCCACTTCGAAGGAGGAGGTGAAGTCTAAGGACAATGTCATCCAAACCCTAACCAGTGATAAAATTTCGCTCGAAGATGCTGTGTCTAGAGTTAATCAGGAGAAAGATCATTTGATAAAGGAGTAGGAGAAGACAATCCAAGCCAAGATTGATACATACACCAACAAGGTGATAGATTCCCAAGAGGAAAGGTATGCTGAAGTCAAATCAGACATGGTCTTGCTCTTTCATCAATTTCTAAAGAGGACACTCGAAGATTTATGGCGATTTGTGGAATACGAAGACCTTCTTCACCACACTATGGTTTATGGTGATAAGCACAAATATTCCAGTGGTTATGATGATACCACTGAAGAAGAAGAAGAGACCGGAGAGAGCCCTAACGAGGAAACCAAAGACCCCAAGAAGAAACCAGATGAGGCTGGAACATCTAAGGAACCGCAGCCTTAAAGTTTTACCTATTTTTTATTTTCCTTTAATTCTTGTGTTAGACTAAAGTCCTTGGATGGCCAAGGCATTTTTGTAACCGTGTCCGGCTCTTGTCCAAATAAACCCTTTCTTTTCAAACATCAAAGACCTTGGATGGCCAAGGCACTTTACATATTTTAATATCATTCCCCGGTGTTAGCCGAGCAATTTTACTTTACACAATTCTTGCATTGTTTTATAGTTACCCAATTCCGATGGCTAATGTTTAAATAGCCCTTAGTTATTTTACAAGTATTTTAAAGTGAGAGTGTCTAAATTCTCCGATGACAAATGTTTAAATGGTCATGTTCTACCAAATCAATCCAGTCTGTCAGTGATACTTTAAAAAATTTCAAAGAAGCTATCAATCAAACCACTCCGAATTTTTCAAGAAGGCATCGAATTTCATTAAAAATCCTGGACACCTCATTAAAAACTCCCCGCGCCACCAGGGTAGGAAAGAGTATGCCCCCTAATATTTACATGGACTTTAAACAAGTAAATATTTACATAATTTTCATTCTAGATACAACCGGAGGTGTTCAATGTTCCAGGGGTTGTTCAAGATCCTTCCATCTTTATCTTGAAGCCTGTATGTCCCAGGCTTAAGCTTTTCACTGACCACATAGGGTCCTTCCCAAGTTGGAGCTAGCTTGCCGAACTGCTTTTCCTTAGTATGTAGGAAGACTTTTCTCAACACTTTATCCCTTGGTTGAAAATCCCTCCTTCTGACTCTGGAAGCAAACCTGCTTCTCATCAAACCCTGATAGTGTGTGGCTCTGAGATGAGCCTTAACTCTTTTTTATTCTATCAAGTCGAGTTGACTTCTGATTGCCACTTCATTATCCTGTTCGGAAAAATTGTGGACTCTAAATGAAGGAAGAGTTGCTTCTATAGGAGCTCTTGCATCCATACCATATACCAAAGCAAATGGGGATTCCCGTGTAGCGGCCCCAGGAGTAGTCCGGTAGGCCCATAGTACTTCGTGTAGATAACTTGGACACTTTCCAACAGCCCCTTCTAAATTCTTTCTAAGACCGGACATGATGGTCATGTTTGCCACTTCAACCTGACCATTCGCATGTGGGTGGAAAGGATAAGAGAAGCAATATTGAATGCCTCTAGAGGCACAAAATCTCTCCATATCCTTATTATCGAATTGTGGCCCATTGTCTGTGGTTATCTTTTGTGGAACCCCAAATCTGTAGTTAATATTAGATAAGATAAATTTTATAACAGCTTTTGAAGTAGTTCCTGCCAATGGGGCTGCTTCTATCCACTTTGAGAAATAATCTATGGCAACAATAATAGTTTTGAATCCTCCGGACGCCACAGGTAGAGGTCCCACCAGATCCAACCCCCAACGAGCAAAAGGTATTGGCTTATAAATTGACTCTAAAGGGACAGATGGGATATGGATTTCATTACGGTATCTTTGGCATGGATCACACTTCTTCACCAATTCCTTGGCATATTTCATTATAGAGGGCCAGTAGTATCCGGCCAACAAGACTCTTCTGGTTAAAGCTCTATAACCACAATGTGCTGATCCCTCACCATCATGTAGTTCAGACAGCACTATTTGGGACTCTTCAATCCCCAAACATCGCAAGAGAGGTCTACTAAAAGACTTCTTGTAAAGAACGTCTCTTAGGATTACAAATCCATGAGCCTTATACTTCACTTTCCTTCCTACTGCTTTTTCCGGAGGCAAGATGCCATCTAAGATGTATCGAAAAGAGGATACCTTCATTCTTGAGGTTGACTCACTTGTGTGTTCAAATTTTCCTCCCCCTCCTTGATCTGATTGAGTTGAGTGGATGGGGACTCTTGCACGTGAATCTATGGGTAGGACTCAGAATATGCTACGGTTGCCAATGAGTCTACTAACGTATTTTCTGTTCGGGGTATGTGCTCATAGGTGACATCTTTGAAGTTAAGTGCCACTTCTATAAGAATGAACAAATATTTAATCAACTGCTTTTTTTTTGCCTCGGATTGACCTTGTACATGATGGATAAGAAGCTGAGAATCGCTCATTAATCTGACCCTTTTGGCTCCACAAATTAGGGATAACTTTAAACCGGCTATGGCAGCTTCATATTCGGACTCATTATTAGAAGCCCTGAAAGCAAAACATATAGCCTGGTAAATTTTTTCACCATACGGAGAGGTTAAACATATCCCAGCACCACAACCCATGGTACTTGATCCACCATTAGTCCGGACAACCCATAATTTCTTAGTCTTTTCACCTGATGCTTGCTTAGTGTCTCTGTCCGAATGGAACTCAACTAGGAAATCAGAAACAGACTGAGCCTTGACTGCAGTTCGAGGGGCAAAATCAATATCATAGTCTCCCAAGTCTACTGACCATTTGGTCATTCTGCTTGATACATATGCCTTCTGAAGAACGTTTTTCAAAGGAAAAGACGTTCGGACAATGATAGAATAAGACTGAAAGTAGGGTCTCATTTTCCTAGCAGCAATTACTAAGGCCAGTGCTAATTTTTCAAGTTTTAAATACCTCTTTTCAGTATCTATCAAGCTTTTGCTGATGTAGTACACCAGACGAGGATAGTTATCCACCTCCCTTACTAGCACTGCACTTATGGCACAATCAGAGACTGCTAAATATATGTACAGTGTCTCTCCATCAACAGGTTTAAACAAGGTTTTAGGGGAGGATAAGTGTTTTTTAATTTCATCGAAAGCCTGGTCGCACTGTGGAGACCAGTTAAATTCTTTTGCACCTTTTAAAGTTTGAAAAAACGGGGCACACCTATCCAAAGACCTTGAGATAAAACGCTTTAATATTCCGAGGAGGCTCCATTTGTAATAAAGCACGAAGCTGGTCTGGATCAGGCTGTATCCCTTTCTCACTTATCACATACCCCAAGAACTTCCCGGACTGCACTCTGAAAACGCACTTTTCTAGAGTTTAACTTTAAATTAACTTTTACCAGGCTGGCAAAAGGTTTTTGGAGATCTGCCAAGTGTAGTTCTTCTTCCACACTCTTTACCATCATGTCATCAATGTAGACTTCCATGTTTCTTCCAATCTGGTTAGCGAAAGATTTGTTCACCAACCTCTGATAGGTAGCCCCAACATTCTTTAATCCAAAAGGCATCACCTTATAACAATGAAGGCCCATATCAGTAATAAAAATGGTGTGCTCTTGATCCTTCGGATCCACTTGAATTTAATTATACCCGGAGAAGGCATCCATAAAGGACAACAACTTGTTCCCAGAAGTGGAGTCCACTAACTGATCGATCCGAGGAACCAGATATAGGTCTTTTGGGCAAGCCCTATTAAGGTCTGTAAAGTCTATGCACATACGTCATTTCCCATTTTTCTTTTTTACTAATACCGGATTGGGTGTCCATAAAGGGTACTGGGATTCTTTTATGTGCCCCGTCTTAGTAAGCCGGTCAACCTCTTGAACTATGACATCAGCTTTCTCCTTAGAAAAAGCTCTCTTCTTTTGTACAACAGGTATCATATCTCTTTGGATGGATAGTTGGTGTGATATAACATCTGCTGGTACTCCGGTTACATCAGCATTGCACCAAGCAAAAACATGCTGATGGTCTGTTAAAAAAGATAACATTTTGCTCTTCAGTTCTGATGTCATCTTAGATCCGATCTTGACGTTTCTTCCTTCAGCCAGAGAGTGAGTTTCAACCTCTTCAATTGGTATTAAAATACCAGGGGTCTCTCCGGGGTCATCAATTTCACCTTCTCCCCCAGAGGGCCCCTCCAACTGCTAATCCTCACTAATCCGAACTGCCCCCAAAGTTCGGGGGGGGGGGGGGGGGCAGTGTTGTTGCATAACACTCCCTTGCTATCTTTTGACTACTTCAGACAACTCCCACTTGTCCTTGCACAGCGTATTTTAAACATTGGTGGACTTTCGAAGCCACTGCATGCATCCTGGAGAGCCAAGATCTTCCCAAAATGGCATTATAATATGTGGGATAATCCACCACGATGAAAAGTACTCTGACCATCTTCTTAAAAAGGCCCTTGCCCAACAAAACCTCCTCTTCAAACTCCCAATCACGTCTGTTGAGCTTCCAGTGAAGCCCATAATTGACATGTTCGAACGTTGAATCACTGCTGGATTCTTCATTTGTTTATAGGAAGTTAAAAAGAGGATATTGGCCGAACTGCCGGTGTCCACCAAAATTCATCTAATGTCATTGCCCCCAATGGATGCTCCTATTACCACAACATCTTCATGGGGACCAGCTATGTCCCTCAAATCATCTTCATCAAAAATAATGAAGGGAAAAGGAATTTGCGATTGATAGGAAGTCATGCCTCCTTCCAGTTGAGTAGCCAGGGTATGAACATGCCTCTTCCTCGAAGAAGCAGTTCGTGCAGTTATGGTGTCCCCTCCAAATATGGTAAGTGACTCAAAAAAGCCGATGAGTACAGACATCGTCTTGCTGTGTTCTGTGATAATGCCCACCTTATTCCGGGTTGGATCGGGATCCAAATACTCTGACTTCACATCGAATCTTTCAATTATCACCATAGCCCCATTCAGAGATGACATCCCTGCGAGGTTTGTTGGGCCAGTCCGATGAGCATTATCAGGCCTATTTCCACTTCTTCTTTTAACATAAGCACCCAACTTTCCTTTTTCAATCAAATTTTGCACCTCTTACTTCAAAACGATGCAGTCTTCTGTGTTATGACCAATATCATGATGATATTGGCAGAAAAAATTGTTATGACTTTCCCTGGGAGATTGAAGCGCAGCTGGCTTCCTGAAATGTACTTTGTCTTTTGTTTTGTCATAGATGGTTGCCACATTCTCTTTCAACTCGGCAAACCACTCCGGTTGAACCCAAGGCCCTCGCTTATTTCTGGATTGTTGGCTCTGAGCTGGTGCTGGGTGGGATTGAGCCTTGGCCCTGCTGGGACCCTGTCCGGCTTCCTTAGCCTTGTACCCGGACTGATTCTGGTTCTGGTTTGGTGCCGTTGGGGCCGATCTCACCTGCCTATACACCCTGATCTTTTTCGTTTCATCTACATTGATTTGTTTCCCCACTTGATTCAGTAAACCGCCCCACGTCATGGCCTTCTTTTTGGTTACTGAATCAGCCAAATTACCAGGGTTTAAACCCTGCCTTAGTGAAGCTATTGCTACTTGTTCAAAGCAATCAACTAATCCATTCTTGGTGTTCACAAAGCGACTTATATATTCTTTCAAGGATTCATTTGGTTCTTGGGCACAATGGATAATAGTGTCTCCATTGCCCTTCACTTCCTTACTTCCGACGAACTGCTTCCGGAAGGCCACCCAAAAAGTATCAAAAACATTTATGCAGCCCTGTGGCAGACTATTATACCACTTCAGAGCACTCCCTGTAAAATACTGGGAGAACGCTCTACAAAGCAACTTATCATCATCGTCAAAATTCATCATAAAGTTTTTGAATAGTTCCAGATGATTATATTGATCTTTACTCCCATCGTATTTTTCCATCTTTGTGCTGTCAAACCTCTTAGGATGGTTTCCGGACAGTATCTTGGAAAACAATAGAGATTTTCTCCAATTCTGGCCACGACTAAACACAGTATCTTCATTGGGAGTTGCAAAGAGACCTGGTTCATCATGAAAAGCAAAAGGATCCATCAACAGTCGGTCTACATGTCTTCGGCCATGGCTGTGACCATGAGATGACGATTTTCCTAGATTCATTTTCAACCTTCCATGCCTGTCCCTCTTTCTTGAATACTTTTTTACCAACTTCTGCTTCTTTTCAGAACGTCCTTCATTGCCGCTGGATGACAAATACTTCTCAACTGCATCTTCGTTCGAGGAGCTACTAGAAGATTCTGAATCTGAATCTAAGCTCTCCACTGGTTTAGACCGGTGAGACTTCTTCGAGCTAGCATGAGTATTTTTAGTACTTACATGGGTCTTTGTCGATGGGTCATGCTCCATTGGATTGTCAGTGTGGTGAACGGCTGACACTTTTGATTTTTCTTTTAAGCCCATCTCCACCATTTTAGCAGCCCTCAAGGCTTCTATCTCAGCTTTCAATCTATCTCGCTCTTCAATCGTGTATTCATCATTTTCTCACACCACTTCTGCCAAAGTTGGTGGTACTTCCTGCTCGTCCGGATTCATACGAACTGGCTATTCTTGATGGCTTCGAATGCTAAATTCAGGCACCTTCTCCTCCCACTGTGGTCGCCAATTTGGTGTGGATTATTTTCGACTCAGGATAATTTGGTCATGTATTTTGTGGTGTTTCAAAGGTATTTAATGTTTTGGTGTTTTGTAGTGAGAGATTTAAGCTGTCTGGTTGTATTAAATGTTCATTACCCTCATTAATGAAAGTGGTTGGGTATTTATACCCTTAATTATGGGCCACATGGGCTTCGGGTCAAATTTATGAAACCGGGTCGAGTTCAAAAACCCATTAGCTTATTAAGCAGATTAGAAATTAGCTTAGTCAAAAGGTGATTAGTTTTTAGTACTTTTGTCCAGTTCGGATGGTTCAGTTGGTGGCTTTTGTCTGAATTTCCCCCGTCCGGCTTCTAGAGTGAGTGGTGAGAATTTTTGGACTCGTCAATTTGAACTCTTTTGAAATACCTGAAAATTAACAATAAGTATCGTAGGTCAGAGAGAAACTTGCTTACCAAATGTTAGTGGACATTATTTAAAATAAAATACAAATTCAACATTTAATTTTGAAACCAATTTATTAACTTGTTATTTCCCTATTTTCAATCTTAAATAACCTAAATCAAGACTTTCTAAGAATATGATGGCTCAACTGAGCCCCCAAGGGGGTAGCCGAGTTGGTTGAGTAAGGCATGCTTGTGACCAAAGGTCATGAGTTCGAGTCCCTCTACATACGCTTTCTCGGGTGAGCCTGTCACCTTGCGTGGTTTACCTTCTGGCGTTGGTTTGTAGGTTATTGCGTCAGACTGAGAGTTTACCATGTGCACACTCATTGCACTCTGAGTAGTGGCTACGAGTTCTCTCTGAAAAAAAGATGGCTCAATTGAGGAAGGGATTAACTAAGGTTAATATTAAAATTAGTCTTACACTTTACGAACGATTTTGTTATCCAGTCAGCAACAATTGTTTTTCTATAGATTAGTTTTATTGTTATTGAAGAAGATAGTAATTTTCTATAACACGTTATTATTGAAAATAAGTTCCAAGGAGCACTTCCATTTGCTAAAGACTCAAATAGTATGTTTGAATCTATTTCAATATCCACTTGTGTATAACCAAGATCTTTACATAATATAAAGACATCAAAAAGATCCCTCGGTGGAGCAATAATGAGTGTTTTCCCCATACAACCTACTTATTGATGTTAACATGTTACCCTGAGAATTTATAATTAAAATTCCACCATTTGATTAATAAGTATGTGTGCAAGAACCAATTGAGTTTAATTATAATCTATTGCCTAGAGAGGGATTCCATTTGATGTGAACGACTTTTATATTATTTGTGCGATGATGAAAACAACTTAGGTGAATATTAGTTTTTTGGTCCCCAATCCGAATTCCCAATTTAAAAGATTAGTATTATCCAGTTCAAATACTAAGTGTGGTACCTTATCCTTCTGTGTAACTGATTGAAATAGAAATGTTATTAAATTTTGATTATTGCATGCCAAATGCACCAACAAATTATTGATGTAAGTATGATTCTTATATGAGTTGGTTTTTTCTTTGAAAGAAACCAGCAGCCAACTAAGTGATTGATGGTCATATGATTTCTAATTAAGATACCAAAAAGTTATGCGAAGTATTCCCATACATCCTAGGTGGTTTGAAACTGAATAAGAAGATGACTAATGGATTCTCTATTTTCTCAAAATTGTTATTTTGAAAATATATTAATTTTTTTATTTTAAAGTATAGTATCAACTGATATTATACCTTTGAGAATTCTTCAAAGAGTGAACGAACACTTCACTGGAGTAATATAATTCCATATTCTTTTAAATATGATTGATTGAAGATTTTTAGTTCTGATTTTATCTATGGTATTATTTAGCTTGAAGTACCTAGAGGAAGAGGTAATCCACTTTATTATATCAAGTATATCTTTTTAAAGATTAAAATTGACGATTTTATTAATATGTGAGGGGATAATATTGTTCTTGATTTTGTCTAACTTGCGTGTGTTATTATCTCAGAATTAAGAGACTTTCTCACTGTTATACCATGTATTATTACAACCATTTGACAGTTTAATGAGAGGATGGGTGTGATTCCATCTCTAACACCATAAATCAATATTGTCATTTGCAATATGTCAATATATAAATGTTTCAACAATCTCTATCATGTTGATCAGACACTTCTATATTTTAGAGTCATTTGTTTTAAGGTTGATCTGTAAGGGTGTTTATTAGGAAAATAAATTGAATGCATTAACCATGACCATAATGTTTGATGATTTCTGAATGTAAACCAAAGTTTACATGAGAAAGAGTTTTGAGTACCTGTGAGTTTTCAAAAGTTTAAACATTCTTCCTCATAGTAATTACAAATGTCAGACCAAATGGACCAAACTATTACATTTCTGTTTTTTTTGCACCCTAAAGAAATTTATTAAGTGACCTATAAATTCTTTCTATTATAGTTTTATAGAGATTATAGCTCTGAACATAATATGAAGGAATATCCATAAGAACTTATTGTATTAAAACAATTCTTCCTCCAAAAGATAAGTTTTTTGCAATCCCACTCTAAAATTTTATTTCTTATTTTTTTTATAAAAAAATATCAAATAACAAACTTTGTAGCTTGGATGGATATTTATAGCAATATTTAATGGGTAAATAACTATGCTTCAATCTAGTAAGATTACCAATTGTATTGTTTGAGGTTTTATCTCTATTTTGAGAGGTTATGAAGGTTGATTTGCTTGTGTTGATTAATTGACCATACACTTTTTGGTAGCGTTTTAGATAGTCCTATAAATTTTTGACATTGTTTATTGATCCATTCATGAAGATGATTATATCATCCGCAAAGGCATGGCAATGAGTTGGGATTTTACTTCTAGATTGATATCTCATTGTTTTGTTTTCATGAAATACGTTTTAATTCCTCGAATGAAGTATTCTTCTGTCACAATGAAGAGGTTGGGTGACAAAAGGTCACATTGCCTCACGAAACCATAAAATCTTTCATTTATGGCTGCAGAGAAATAAACAACTTGAATCCATTTTTTTATATTATCAATAAATTGGTTGTTAAAGCTAAAGCATGTCATTATTTTTAGAATAAAGTTAGTGGATAATCTATTAAATGCTTTATCCATATTAAGTTTAAATATGAAATTTGATGAGTCTGAATTCAGCATGCTCCCCGGACAGGGATAGATCAGTCCAAAGCCTCCGGACCGGACAGATCGGACAGGTCACATGGACCGGACAGATCACTTCGAACACAATAACCATAGGACCGTTCGAACTATGACAAAAGTACTAAAAAACCTAAACACTTCTTGACTAAGCTGCTTGCTCTCTTACTTAGAGCTCACGGGTCTTTGAACATGACCCGGGTCCATTAAACATGACCCGAAAGCCCATAAGGGCCCAAACATCACACTATAAATACCCAACCACCTGCATTAACTATGGGTAATGAAAATTAACTGCTACCAAGTTGCTTAATTATATCTCTACTCTCTAAAACACTTAAAACATCTACACACTACCACTTAAACACCCACATACCACCATAAAACACCAACTGAAATTACCACCCTACCCTCAGGCGATTATTATCCATACCAACATTAACACCTCTGTTTTTCTTAACTAGATCATATGACAATTCATGTGCTATTAAAATATTTTCATTAATGTTCTTATTAATTACAAAACCCCTTTGTTCATCTGAAATGATTTTAGAGAGTAAGTTTAACAACCTATTATTGATCAACTTAGAGATAATATTGTTGAATACATTACAAAGACTAATAGGCCTGAAATCATTCCAGGTCTGATGAGAGTCTTTTTTGGGAGTCATACATAAGACAATTGCATAAACTCCCATGGGAGCGCTATGTCTATCAAAGTAATCTGTTATTGCCTTACATAGATCTTTCTTAATTATTTTTGAACAAGTAGAGTACAATTTGGAGTTAAATTCATATATTCAAGTCACACTATTGGGGCTGAAAGAGTGGATAGTTTTGAGGATTTCATCTTAAGTTAGGATAGATAGAATATACTGATTATCTTGATCTGTGATTAGATTTGGTATACAATTTTGAATATCTTCATCAATAATTTGGATTGGCTATGAGTTTAGGATTGTTTTACAGTGATTTACAACTAAGTTACCTAGTGAAGTTCATCATCAATCCATGAATTTTCATTCCCATTTCCATGGATTTTGTTTTTGACTATTCTCTTGTTTACATAATTATATAAGCAAAAGGTGTTCATGTCACTACTCTTAACCCAAGAAGTAGCATTATACAGTTCCTAGAAAGCTTATTCATTGGTAAGAAGGTTAAGATATTTAGCTTTAGCTTTTGCAAGTCTGATTTTATCTTCCAAGTTTTTTTTTGTTTTCAAAGCAAGTATCTAGATATTTTACTTCATCTTCAGAATTAGCTATATTATTAAATATATTACCAAAAAAATCCCAATTCCACTATTTTAACTTATGTTTGAGTTTTTTAAGTTTTTCTCATAACACATGGAGAGGTGAACCAATGATATTAGCTGACCAATTATCTTCAACAATTTTTATAAACTCAAGATGAAGAATCCCCATGTTGAGAAACTTGAAGTTTGATTTTGGTTTGTTTGAATGCACAATGGTGAATTATCTGAGTCAGCTCTATCCAAGTGGTTCACTATTATGATATTAAAATAATTACACCACACAACATTATATAATGCCCTATTAAATCTTTTCTAAACTCTATTGTTTATCCAAGTGAACCTTGATCCTGAAAAGCCAGCTTCTTCAAGCTGACATTCTAAGATGGTTTCATTAAAATCACCAATATTATTGGTGCATAAAAAGGAGTAAGACAGTTGTTCCTTTACTGATGTTATTATATTCAAATCTCCAACCACTAACCATTCTTCGTTAGTAATAAATATTTCTTTCAATTGTTTCCATAAAATAATCCCTAATGTTCTTGTACATTTTGCATATATTATTGATACCAAGAATTATTTGTTGAGAAGTGGATGGTTTACAGACAAATAGAGAATTTGGTCATGGTCAATTAGAGTGGTATTTGGAAGTCCTCCTTCCAGATTACCCAAATTTTATTAGTTCTATTAAAACAACCAGAATGAAATCATATGGATTTTGTAATATATTCTATTATGTATGAGTTGATCATTGTCTCTTACAGCGTAATGAAATCACCCATTCTTATTACTTAAATGTTTAATGATATAACTCGGTTCTACTACTCATAGAAAAGTAGTTGGAGGGGACCCCTAAAAAAACATAGCGCGAACAAAACATTATTTTTGCAGGCAAATAAGTTGTGGTGGGAAGAAATAAAAAAACCATTTCTATTCATTACAAATAAACCCCCCCCCCCCCTCGTTTGAACAATTATCACTCGACGGCGCAGATATTGTCAACAAGTGGTTGACAACTTCCCCGTCGGTTGAGAAATTTTCAACCAGCTGCAAGCATCCTCCAAATCAAATTGGGGATGAATAAAGTTTTTTTGATTTCATCCTGCGTTGGGCTATTTTTCCCCCGACAGTTGATTACTCCCCCGCCGAGGCATAAACTTTTGCAGCGACCGATAATTTTCAACCATCCGGGTGAGTTTACCTTACCCAAAATGTAAATATACATTAAATAAGACAATTGATCCGGCGGTTGACTAATTGTCAACCGACGGGTGATACCTTCCCCTGCGCTTGCAATTTTTTCAACCGTCGGTAAGAAAACTAGCGGTTCATGCTACCCACCCCGACAGTTATCTTCCCTAGCAGTTGCAAATTTTTCAACCGGCGGGTATATTATTAACCGCTGGTTGAAAATACGCCAACCGGTGGGTATATTATCAACCACTGGTCGAAAATACGCCAATCAGCGGTTGATGAATATACAATTCAATCCCATATGGAGACTCATTTCCTCGCTCTCAACCGTTAGTTGAATAATTTTCAACCGGCGGGTGCAAACTTCCCTGACGGTTAAAAATTATTCAATCGGTGGTGCATAAAATGTGATAGTTAATAAATGGTCTTAGTAGCGTAAAGCCATAATTTCAACCTCTAATATTAGGAACTCGGTTAAAATTGAGGATCTATCATCTAGGAAATAAAAGAAACACTAATTATACTAATTATTTAAAAAAACCCCAATTACGACACGAACAAACTAATAAGTATCCATTTAAATAAAAAAATGTGAATTAACATCCGAATCAACGTCTAAATTCTGAGTGTATAACATAAATACATGGCACTTAAACTAAAAAACCATACAAATAACAAACAATAGTAGCATTACGACAACCCATGGACTAGTGAGATCAAGCACCTTTCTTGCGAAGGACAGTAGTTCTTCAGGTATCTCGTCTAACGGTCGAAATACGATTTATCGTGTTCACCACATCCATCATGGAGCGCTCGCTAAGGATACGAGGGGTGACGTTATACCAACCGTATTTCTTAACGTACAGTTCGTACTGGAAGAATGACGTCCGGCTACTCCCTTCCAAACGCCGTGAGTACCTATCAATCACGTACATATACTCCTTCCAGTTGGTTCAGTGCCTACCCTCTAGAAAGTAATAGAGATTGTCTCATCTTGATAGACCGGCTCTAGGAACAAGTGGAGACAACAGTTTCTCTTGGACCCAACCGATTTGCCGCATCATTCGATCTAGGTAGTACGTTTCGCTCACCAACATTATGCGGATATGGTTGCGATACAACCCTATTGCTTGCTCCGGGAACATTGCATGAATGTCTTCGTAAGGTCGAAAAATAACCTACAAATAAACATTTAAACATGTTAACATTGGATAAATAAACACACATATTAATCCATGTAAAGAATCAAAACTTATATCTCTCTCTACATGAGAATGTCACGGTAGTACGACTTCCCACGAATAAGGTCTCCAGTCAGCTCCTTCGGTGCCCACGCTAGCATCTTTAGATTGGTTGGGCTATAACTGAGATCCAGCTTTGCCCGAAAAACAAGGAAGTGGTCATACACCCAACACTCTAATAGCACCGAAAAACCAATCATGCTCTTCAAAGAGTGCTTCGAAATGCCTCATAAACTCTTGTACAGCCATACCAATGCGCAAGTACCCCATACGTACTCATTAAGCTTGTCGGAGTGCTCGAGATAATGGGGAAATCACATTGAATGTTCTTATGGCTAGTGTTCGTGAAGATCGTACATCCAAGGAAGAACATGATGGGTGTCCTAGCAGCTTGTTTCTTCATCTCCGTAGTGAGCCCTGCATTGGAATCCAAATATTCGTCTGTGGAAAACGCCGTCCTTAGCCATTGGAGGCCGAAGCCACTCCCGTCATGCGCCTCCATATCCTCCTGCACGGCTTCCGCCGAAGCTCCCAACAGTGATGCATAACGTGCATATGTCTGATTTATTGACTCCGTCCTAAAAGCGTCGATAATTCTCCCCTTGACCGGAAGGTCGGTAATCACATGCACGTCATCCAACGTGATAGTTATCTCGCCAAACGACAACTAAAAGGTGTTCGCCTATTGATGCCACCTATCAGTGAAAACCTCGTCCAACTGTTGGTGCAAGTTGAACTTCGGCAGATGACACATGAGTGGTCAGAATGAAGTATCTTCCAATATAGCCTTGACATATAGCTTTTTATTAAGGTCTCATTGACCGAGAAGCCCATATTTCAATTGGATCGTGATGCCAGATCGGGACTGAAAAAAAAAACATGGATATACCGTAAAAAATATATTTAAAGTTAATCATAAATAATTAAGTCCGAAATTTAAAAATTTACGTCTTCCATGAATGTGAAGTAAGCTCATGCTGCGTATAGTCCGGGAACAGAATGATATTATTATGTTATAGGAAAAGGTTCATCTATCCCTCCAAATCAGTTGGACGGCCTCGGGTACGGACCTTGCGTGGAGGTGATGGCTCGGGGACCTCCATCTTCTCCTCTTCCTCGGAGTCTATAAGCGCACGGTGTTTCCTAATAACCTCTCGTGGAGGAGATGGATGTACTCCGCACTCCATTGTGGCGTCTTATTTTTTGTGCCTCGCGGAGCGTTCCTTGTGTACTGTATGATCCCCACGTTCGGCCTGATCGCCCTTTGGTTGACTACTAGCGTCACCTTTTTTCGCCGGACAGGTTTCTTCCTATTTATGCCTTGCCAGCTTCTTTCTTCTCTCCTTCTCGGGTCTAGGTGCCTCATGCCTGCGAAAAGAAATCATAGTTAAAAAAAGTTCAACCTAAAAAACGACTAGGTCCCCGCCGGGTGTGGATGGATTTACCAAGCGGGGATCATAAATAACATGAAACTAACAATATCTACCATGTCGTGTAAACCCAGCCTCATCCGGCCGGATTCAAATACAGCCTGCAAAAAAATAAGCCACCCCGCCGGGTGGATTAGTTCTCACCCGACGGGGTTGAAGAACACACACGAACCGTCATCGAAGCAACTCAAAACCAACTTCAAATCCAACCCCAAAATGCCTATTCGACCACAAATAAACCCTCATAACATCCATATATCACTTCACACACCTAAATATATATATATATATATATATATATATATATATATATATATGTATTTTCCTATTCTAACACCCTAAAGACCATAAATCGAGGAAAACAAAAAAAGCGAAATATAACCAAAACTAGTTATTTTAATAGATTTTTTTTTCCTTGCACTGGATTTGAGTCTTATGGAGTTGTTGTAGGAAGATTTATGGTTAACCAAAAATCTCGATTTTGTGGGTAGGGGTTATGGAAGTTTGAAGAAGGAGAGGAGCGGGAAATGTTAGTTTTTAGGGCTATTTTTGTTTTGGGGATGGTTAAAGTTTAGGATTAGGGCTTCGTAAAACAGACAGAAGTTTTTTGGATATAATGTTGGGGATACTTAAGATAGGTGAGGAGGTACTTAAAAAATGAGACTAGTTATCGAAATGGGACTCGATTTAGCCAAAGTCATAACCCAATTGTCTTTATGAAATGCGAGTCTATTACCTATTTCTTAATACAAATTTACTTTTTATCTACTTCTCTTGTTTTGGAAGCAGACTCGTGGAGGTAGTTTTCGGCTTCTTTTGTTATTTATGATAGTCGTCATTTTAATTTTAATTATATATTTTTAAATTATTTATTTTAATTAATTATTTAAAATATTATAATAATTATTTGTGTTAATTATTTAACTTAATAAAAAATATCAATATAAAAAATACCTAATATTTTAGAGATGATATTTTTTAAAAAGCTTATAAATAGAGACTAAATATTCACCACTAAAGTATTTGTTCATTCTTATTTATTGGCGTCTATTTTTTTGCTTTCACTTTCTTATTCTTCGTAGTTTTTCCAAACCTCAAATTCATCCACCAAGAATTTGTACCATCAATTAATGGTTTCGTATGTGGGAATCAGTATTTTCTTCCCCGTCATAAAAAAAAAGAATACGAAATTAATCAATGACGAATTCTGAAAAACGGTATGATTCGTTTGTAGATAAAGAGTTTGAAGTGGAGGTTCCCGGCAAACAACCTCCAGCCTCTGTGACTCCGACACTCCTCCCCACTAAATTTCAGTGACAATTTTTAAATATCAGAGGAACAATTGATCGCTTGCTCTTCCAAATTAAATTTTTTTGTCCAACGAGTAAAATAGCAAGAAGAAGATGACACAACTCCTAACATGCTGAAAGAGCGTTGAATGTCACTCAAAGAAGAAAACTACATCTAGACAAAGCTAACAATGAAGATAGAGAAAACTCATATTGGAGATCATCCAGATGAAGCAGAACGACAACATCGCATGAACAAAAGAAAAAACATATTACCAACATTAAAATATAGCCAAATGGAGGAGCCAATTTGGGAACCTCGAGTACCTTACAACAGAAAAAAGGAAGGCTATGCTATCTCTGCTATTCGTATGAAATGGAATACCAACTACCTTATTGCTCCATGCTTCGGCAACCTTCCAACAGACTCATCGATATATTATAACTCAACAAGGCTTACTGTCAGACAACCAGAATATGCACAACCTCATGTTCAATAACAACATGGGTACTATCAAGTCTATGTGCAACATCCAAGAAGGCCATTGAGGCTCAACCAGGGATCCCACTTATCCAACAACAAGGTCCAATTTCTCATTCATAGATCTCGCATAACAAACTTATAGCATAAAGAGGCTTCCAAGAAAATTTTACTCAAGGACCACCAATGTCACATAATAACGTACAAACGTTTCCAAATTTTAATCATGGCTACATGCACGACTCGATAGCATCAAACACAATTCAACCAAACTTCCAAGGACAACATTAAGTGCATATGAACCAATATGTTCAAGGTTCTCATTTAATGTACCAAATCATAATAATACACATCCTGAAAATGGTACGGACCAGAGTATCAATGAGTATACATTTTCATGAACAAAGCAAGTAACTTCTATGTGGACGAGGATAATGTACCAGATGAATAATCTGCATTGGCTTTAGACATCTTGTAATGGCTTCTACGGGCGGACATCAACAATCATAAAATGGATCAGTACTACGAAAAAGAGACCCTAAGCATTGCGTTCAATAAATTTAATAGTGGTATGTTGTAGTATGAAGCTGATGACAAAATGAAGTGTAGAAAATTCTCCATGGCCTTCAGATGAAGCGACATGTTGTGGTTTAATAGTCCCTCGGCATGACGTATCAAGATCTACTTCGAACAGCCTTTAGGAACCATTTCATTTATTCAACAATAATAAAAGAAGACGAGTATTACATAATTCATTGTAAGTAAAAAACTAATATATTCGTGGATACCAAGATATGATGTCAAGACTGCCATAAATTTATGTTAGTGGCTTCATGCGTGCAATGAGTCATACCAGCTACACTTTTGGATCATATAATAAAGAAAAGGTTTTGAACTTGATGACCTACTGAAAGAGAGTGAAACGTAGCAGAAGCTTAAAAGAGGGATAAAACCCTAATTTAGTTTTTATTTAATCAAAATAGTCTGACGACAAAATAAGGTATAGGATGCTTTATATAGCATCTATCCAAAACCCTAATATCAAATAAAGAAAATTACATAAATGTCTAGAAACTAAAATAAATAAATAAAATAACGTCTAAATATGAAAACTGATTTTCGAAGGTTTTAGAGGTCGAATTTGGGTATTAAACTTTGTGACAAGTCACAGTTTTGAAATCTTACGGTCTCGTCGAAATCTTCGATTTGAGTACCTATTTCACCTAATTCCGATACCTGACCAAGAAACCAGTTTATCCGCAATCTTCGCTACATCATCCTTCCCCGGTTGGAAAGAATTCGACCTCGAATTCAAAACGTGGAAACATTGGATGAACTGCACTACGACATTCGGAAGTGACTGACTCAACTCCCATGCTATGGAAACCCCGAGTTATAGCATCCAAGTCAGCATCGAAAGAACCGAACAGCAAAAACCTGCAATATCGTGTGATAGCAGAAGCCTCCAATCTCTTGAAACCCAAACTTTCTATCCCATACGTAGCATACATATCGACCACGAAACTGTCTCTTTTGGACATTTCATCAAATACCTTAGGTGCACAAGAATAAGAACGAAACACAACGATGTCATCCAGTGAAGACCCGATTTTAGAGCTCACAGAATCCGTAATCTTCATATAACCATTCCAACCCAATCGTGTATCACAATTACAATTACTATTGAATGCAATCGATTCATGTAACATCAAAGTGTCAACACTTCTAAGAACATAAGCATGGCGATACATATAACCCGAATTGGGATCGGAAACGCTAGAGAAAAGAGTGAAATCGGACAGACCATATGATTTCGGCTTACCTTTTTCAGCTTCGTACTGGTTGGAGTATTTTGTGAGAGCCTCATTAATGAGGCCAGTTTGTTTTGTCTGTGTTCGTCTACCCTGTGTGCGTTTTCCTCGTTTTATAACCCGTACCCTTCTGAATCTTTGTTCTCTATTGGTCCCAGACGGTTTGGTTGGTGGCAAGAACAATGGTAAGAACCCGTACCCTTCTGAAACTTTGTTCTCTATTCGAACCCGTAACCTTCTGAATCTTTGTTCTCTATTGGCTCCACTGATATATTTTCTTTTATTTTTTATTTTTGGTTTTGAGTTGGAGAGGGTATACTGGATATCATATCTTTGATCCACCGATTCATCCGTAGGAAAAGAAGAGAAACTTGAATTCGAAATTAATTCTTTGTTTTTCGATGAAAAAAATGGTGTAAAAGGTTTTGTTTCTTTATCCTTAGCTCTAGAACCTCTGGTGTTTTTAGGAGTAGAGAAAGAATTATTGTTTACCTTGTCGAAAGAAGATGCGATTTTTTCTGGTGTTATCCAAATATCATCGTCTACATTATTAATCGGATCATCTTCTTCCTCATCACCGTATACATCATAAATCGGATCTCCTAATTCCGACCAAGTTTCATCAGAAATTTCACCTTCGTTGTCAGCCTCATACTCATCAAAGAGTGGATGTTTGAGTATCAGCGACTCCTCCATGTCACCATCAAAGTCAGGAATGTTGACTTTCTGGGTCCGGCGAGCCAACTGGTGCGGTGACTCGGTCACATCTGTGCGAGCCAACAGCTGATAGAATTCGTCGGTATATTTATCCACAGATCTAGGTTCCTGACGAAGATTCTGACGTCGCTGGTAGAGTTCCCGCTCGAAGTTGTAGGGAAGGAAAGCCTTGCGGAGTTTTCTTTTGAA
This sequence comes from Limnanthes douglasii subsp. nivea, assembly GCA_036936605.1. NCBI lineage: Eukaryota > Viridiplantae > Streptophyta > Magnoliopsida > Brassicales > Limnanthaceae > Limnanthes > Limnanthes douglasii. The sequence continues at coordinate 171,425,941 of JAUPFV010000003.1, forward strand.
TTTCTCCCAACTCTGGACTTTATCCTTGCCTTCACGCGCGCGGTTCTGCTTCACCTGCTGCCACCAAGCCTGTGCCCTACCGCGTAGGTGAATGGTGACTAATGCGACCCTTCTCTCCTCGGGAACTTCCTTGAAGTCCAGGACTTCTTCAATCTGGGATAACCAATCGATAAGTGCCTCTGCCTTAAGGCTGCCATCAAAGTCCGGGATGTCTATCTTGAATCCAAGCTCCCAACAGCGTGGGTGAGAAGTAGTCTGGTCGATCCCCTCCCCAAAAGGGTGAACCATGCCCTCAACCTCTGTGCTTTGTTGCTTGGCGGTAAGAACAGCCACCTGCCGGGTAAGATCGGCTACCTGACGGCGTAGGTCAGCATCTTCACGATCATCTACATCACTTGTATCTCGGTACACTCTAGCGCCACCGCGACCGCTGGTTCTTGCTTGTACCATCGCGCAGGACTGCCTGTGTCTGATACCAAATGAAAGAGAGTGAAACGTAGCAGAAGCTTAAAAGAGGGATAAAACCCTAATTTAGTTTTTATTTAAATCAAAATAGTCTGACGACAAAATAAGGTATAGGATGCTTTATATAGCATCTATCCAAAACCCTAATATCAAATAAAGAAAATTACATAAATGTCTAGAAACTAAAATAAATAAATAAAATAACGTCTAAATATGAAAACTGATTTTCGAAGGTTTTAGAGGTCGAATTTGGGTATTAAACTTTGTGACAAGTCACAGTTTTGAAATCTTACGGTCTCGTCGAAATCTTCGATTTGAGTACCTATTTCACCTAATTCCGATACCTGACCAAGAAACCAGTTTATCCGCAATCTTCGCTACATCACCTACTAGACTAATTAGAGCGCTACATAAAACTAAACATATTTGTTAAAATAAAAAATTATAGATATATTGCAATTCTAAGGGGGTATCCATCAAACCATCATTGGGCTACAAAAAATGACACATTAACTCGTGTTAATAAAAATTAAATCATGAAGGAGAAATAGTGCAACGATATATTCTAGGCCAATGAACAATCAAGGTCAAAGTTACAAAGTAAAATCTAGAATATGTAAGAGCAACAATAGTAATAAAAAAATGATTATCCATCGAGAGGGCCACTCATAGAGTTCATCAAGAGAATAGGATAAATTTATGAGAATACCGAATATATTCTTAATTGTCAAAGGTCAGGAAGTTGCATGGAACGAGAGAAAATAAAAAAAAAACAAATATTATAAATTCTACAATGATATTCGCCTCCTTACTAGAGAATGTTAGGATTTCAAGATCAAGTTCAAAGTCTAGTCGATGAAGGATAACGTACCAATTTTTTATTTGGAAAAAAATAATGAAGAAGTACAATGTTCAAATGAAGCACCCACACAAGCTTTGACTTGAACCGGAGAAAAAATAGCATTATAAAAAATCTCATTATAACAGTAAAAAAGAAGAAGAATACATAGACTTAGACCTATAATAGGATTTTATTAAAGGTAATTACAGGAAGATATATATATTCGAGAATCTTCAAAAATCAATTCAATAAGGTTAAATATACGGGAATTATGGAGGAATATACTAAGGTATGAACTCGATAGACTAATAAAGGTACTCTTGTTAATATCAAAAGAGTGGTCATTGTTGAAGGTGGCTCTCGACCAAGGTAAGTGCCCCAGTGTGTACTAGAAAAGGAAAAAGTATATACCTAGAATTGTTACCAAAGATGGATTTAAAGGCTATGAATATGCAAACTACTAATTTACTAGCAACCAAATAAAATTTGTTGGAGGCAAAGTAAATCTAGAAATAAAATAAAAGGCACAAGATCTGTTGAATCCTCTGGAGTTAAAAAATTGAAAGTTGATGGCCTATAGGGGATCATGGTTGATCTTGTTGTTGAAAATGTGATATTTTTGTATTCTGCAAGTCGAAGGCTACATCTGAAGCCATCATATATATTGATTCAATTAAAGTAGCTAAAAATAATTCTATTAGATGATGTCAGTGAGAATGATGATGCCAATGATGCAATTGCTTTTGTCAAAAATTTAAAAACTTCATATGTTATAACTTTTGTTGTCGAACCTCCATATGGTTTTAAAGTTCATAGTGATCGTAAAGTGGTTGTAGAAACTATCCCTACAGAATTTCTCACCTTAGCTTTATCTGCAAGCCTTCATATTTTTTAAGTCTTTCTTATATCAAATTCTTAAAGTGCTCAATCATTTTATTGCTTCAACCTAAATGTGCATATTCATTTGTCTACTTTTATTGCTTTTAGGGCTTTATTTTATGGATTTAACCTAAATGTGTTTAAAGATCCTTAAATATGGCTATTCATCTGTCTACTTTTGACTTAACTAAGAGATAAATGAATTTAGGGTCGGAGATAATCCTTGGTTAACGATTTTTTACTTTATTTAATTTGTAAATAAAATATAAGTAGCTTAGATGTTTGATCTTGTAAACAATATTGAATATTTTTATCTTGTTTTATCAAGGCTATAATAAGACACATTTTCATGCCCCTGATATTTGGCCACTGCTGGAAAATAGTATAGACTCATTTGAGGATAGTTAAGAAAGAAAGGTCATGCTGCAAGCCAAAGTTGAAGATAAGAAAATTGTCAAGTTGAGCTAAAAAAAGGCTAATGTTGAGAATAAGTTGAGGTCTGGGTGGCGGACTGAGGCTGCTGCTAAAGAGCAATTGAAATACAAGTTACAAACTGGGGCAGGAAGCTAAGATCCAAGCAGCAATTGAAATACAAGTTACAAATTATGAAGGAAACCAAGAATGAGATTTTTTTCTAAGTCTTTATTGATGGCACGGGAACAGCGAGAGAATCTATATATGGCTGAAAAATTATATGTCTACTACCACGAACTAAAATATTTGGCTATCAAAATGAAAGAATAACGGATTCTTTGGGCATCCGAACAGACCGGCCATTATAACGGCATGACTAAGGTATTGACCGGGTGAGATAACTTACAACACAACTTAGACACAAAATTAAAAAAGAATATTGATATCCAAGTAACATTGGATCCAAAGCAGTCTATATGGGCTGACACTACAACCAAGTTTCAGAACAAATGCTCGATAAAGCATATGATGTAGTGTTGAAGGTCGAGTCAAATTAACAATTGTCATTTATGAGATACATCTAAATTTATTATTTGAAAAGTTTTGATATTATATTGTTAAAAACGAAAGACATCCAACTTTCCCTTTGACCTATTATTCTAATCATGAACCTCTCGACATGTTAATGTTGCTTATCTTTTGGAAGAGGTCGAAAATTAGAAATTTGAAAATATGATTTATTATGATGATGAAGAAGATAATACCCATAAAGTTTCCCCATTTGTTATGTTTTTTGTGAATTAAGTCAGGTGCCACCATCTAGTATTGTTGATGATATGGTTGCTCATTCGGTTGAAAATATAGTTTGTGCTCATGTAACCAAATGTGATGTTTTGTCATCTAAAACAAAGTGATATGTCCATTATCATTTATTTTTATTTTGGTTAGACAAAATGATGTACGCTTACTCGTATTTATTTTTTGAACTAAGTCTTATTTATTGGAAATTTTTGAAATATTTAACCTTTCATGCTTCTTACTAAGTGAATTTATTCGGTAACATTTAAATTTCTCGTGCTTTCTTTTATTTTTATAATAATACTTTCCTTAATAATATGCACGTATGTTTCTATTAATATGTTTTTCCATTTGAATTGATTGAATTCATAGGAATAGTCTTTATAATGAACACATTGGTCCATTGCTAAGGTTATATCTAAAATATCCCAAAATGTATTTGTTTATTATTTTTACTTACTTTTTGCTTATGTATTTTAGGGATGTTAAAGTTCTCGAAGGGCTAGACTTACATTTTTCATTATTTTTAGAAATTCTGAGATCCCTTAAGATGCTGAAGACTAAATTTCATTTCAGACTTATCTTATTTGTTGTTATTTGATTATCTTGGAGGGATTCAAATATTTAAAGGCGAGGAAGACTAACATTTCATCTCAAATTAATTATTTATTTCTTTGATTGATATAGATAGATGAGGAGTCCGTCAATGTGCTAAATAATTCATTTCATCTCAAACTTATTCTTTTTATATTAAGAATATATATTTATAGGAATTCTTATATTCGCTTATTATGCTTGCTGAACAAAAGATAAAAATGAAACATTGTATTTTGCCATAAACACTTTATTAATTGTTAGATGCTTCATTAAAACCTTACTCGCGGCATGAAGTAAGAAAATAGTACACAAAAAATATAGTTTACAAATAATAATTAATAACTAAGTAGTTCAAGCTTATAGAGGATAGTAGAGCTTCATATGATCTATATTTGACGGATGCCGAAGTTGCTTTCATTATTTATCCAAAATTTGATATGTTCCCGGTTTTACTTTTGACTTCACTGTGTAAGGGCCTTATTAATTCAGGGAAAGCTTCTCGAGGATATTTTATTTAGTGTCAAGGAATATCATTCTCAAGATGTTGTCGTATGATGTAAAACTTATGAACCAAACTTTAGAATTACATATGTTACGCATCAGATTTTTATATTGCTCTGGCCGTAATGAGATTTTACCATTTTCTCTTATGTTACATCGAGTTCATGTTGCATTACTTCTAGTTTGCTTGTTTCCTCATAAATAGATAATTTATATAAAATCATAGTTGTTTTGATCGGGAGAACCGCTTATATTCCATATACCATAGCAAATGGTGTTTCACATGTTATTATTCTAGGAGTGGTTTTATAGGATCATAGAACTTCTTACAAAAAAAATTGGTCATATCGCTCATTCTAACATATTTTTAATTCTTTCTAATATGGTTCGTTTGGTAACCTTTACTTTTCCATTATCACGTGAATGAAAATGAGAGGAAAATATTTTTTTATACCTTTGTTTTTTATTAAACGTGTCACCGTTTCATTTTGAAATCGAGAATGATAGTCCGTTGTTATGGCGATTGGTATTCTATAGTGGAAACATATGCTTTATGCTATAAAGTTGACTACATCTTTTGTTATGATATTTTATAATGGTTGTGCCTTCATCAATTTTTAAGAAGTAATCTACTGTCACTAATAAGAACTTTCTTCTACTTGAAGCTTTATTTCGGCCCCTATAATATCAAGGCCTCATTGGTTTACAATTGTTTCAAATATCGTCTATAATATCCCAATCATGACTTCGATGAAGTTGGAGAAGCGTTGGCAAGTGTCTCAATGCTTGACTTTCTACTTGACATCCTTCATTGTTATCGACTAGTAATAATATTGTAAGAGAATTCTTTTTGTGATACCTTGTAACTTTAATTTGAAATGCCCTCTCCATCATGATTTTCTTCAACCACAAAAGATGTTTCATCTTGGCCGAGTTATTTGAGAAAATATTTAGTTAAACCTTATTTGTATACAATATGAGATATCCATACAAACCTTGTGGATTACATTTTGATTTCTCTTGCCTCCCTTTTCTTGCATGTAATTTTATTCTGATCATGTATTTTTTTGTATGAGATCCCCAATCTTATTTTTTTCCTTATATAATCATGACATCAGGGGCTAAGACTGTGGATAGGAATTTATTAGTAAGAAGATATATGGTTTCTTTTGGAAAGTGACTCCTGCTCAACTTGTTGTACAAGCCAAGTATGTTAGAGCATCGACATATGCATTTTATTCTCTTGTCACTTTCTCAAAGTCCACTTATTCCAAAAATGATGTGTGATTCCTAAGAACTTTCAAATACTGGACGATATTATCTTTTTTTGCTTCACATTGGCCCAAATCTTGATTAGCCATCATAAGGGAATCCATGAAATTTTTAACTTTTTTAGCTTCGTAAATGTTTTCTAACCGAAGATTTGCACTGGTTGCTTCATACTTTGCTTCATCATTTGAGGTTATGAAGACAAACTTGATAGATTGGAACAAGATCTCTAAGGTTTGGGAGATTAGTTGGACCATCACTCCTAATCATTGGTTGTTATTTCCACCAACTGTTATGAATTTCCAAGTGGATTTATTTTGTAAAATGATAGGTATTTCGGATTGAAACTTTGTGAGGAAGTCTTCCACGACATGAGCTTTAATTGCATTTATCGGGTCATACTAGATGTCATAATCCCCTACCTCCACTGACCATATAGCCATCCTTCTGGAAACATCTATCTTTTGCATAAAATTTCTTAATATGAAGGACGTTTAGATACAGATTGTGTAGGCCTGAAAGTATTGTCACATATTTGTGGTTTCTACCACCAATAGGAGATCAAGTTTTTCATGTTATAAGTATTTGGTTTCATCACTTAATAAATATTTAATTATATAATATATTGACTTATATTATGTTCTTTTTTCTCTTATAATAATAGCATTCACAACACATTCTGAGACTGCAAGGTATAAGAATAGTGACTCCCCTCGCTTCGGCTTCAATACTATTTATAGAGAGGTGATGAACTTTTTTATATTATTGAAAGCGTCTTAACATGTGAAAGTTTAGTTTAATCTTTATGTGCCTTTTAATATTTGAAATAAATGTTGATTTATCTTAGGATTTGGAGATGAATATGTCGAGTGATGCTAATTTGGTTGTTAGAATCTGTACCAATAAAAAGAAAAAAAATTAATTGTACCTTAAATGTGATTATTATGACCGAAAACTAATCATACCTAAGCTCATACCCTTATTGAAGCAAGTACTCCAGAGGAGATAAAAGAATTATGCACATGAGAAAAGTTCAATAAGTTGTATTTGGCTTTAATGAGACAAATGATCTATTCAGTATTTTTTGCGGTTGTTTTAATAGAAATCACCGCTGCCTATGAATTTCTCACAAAGGTTGAAAACATTTTTTTCATACATAAAAATGTGGAGTTGCATTAGTTAAAGCATAAAATCTCCACGGTAAAGTACAAAATAAAATTGACCATAACATAGCACATTGTTGGAATTTCGATGTTGGTCGCTAAGTTAATGACTATAAAGATTGATCTCATTCACGAATATGTGCTCGAGTTTTTTTCTTCAATCACTTCCTATTAAGTACAAACATTTTTAATTTACTTATAAATTTAGGCATAAAATTTAGACAACAAGTGAATTTATTTCTCATGTTGAATAAAAAGAAGAAATACTGAAAGATAAGTTTGGTGAGGTGTATATGGTGAGCTCCAATAAGTAGGCAGGTCAAAAGATAAATTTTATATAAAAAATATGGCTCAAGCATAAAGAAACAAATAGATTCGACTGATGGTCAATGTTTTTTCTACAAAAGTAAAAGGAATATAAAAAAGAATTGTGAAAAGTATCAAGCTTACATGAGAGCGAAAGGTATCTTACTACTTTGGTATGTTCACAAATTAATCTTGTTTTAGTTGCAAGATATATGTTGTGAGTTGATAATATTGCAACCACTCATGCATGTATTTCTTTACAGGGTATGTTAAGGAGCTGAATCCTGAGATGAAAGATCCATCTATACAGTTGAGGGGAACTCGTGCCAACTTCTTACTATTTGTGATTTTGACTTTAAATTATCTAGTGAACATATGTTATTTTATAAATATGTTATGTTTGTTCCGTTTATTTAGAAATAATCTGATTTCTTTTTCAGTTTTAGATAATTTAGGTTATTCATCTTTATTTGGAAGTAATGAGTTAACTCTTTCATATAATAATGTATTAATTTATACTTGATGTTTGCAATGGATGATAGGATGTATTAGTTAGATAAAATTTATCCATATTGGGGCAATGAATACACAAATAACAAATAACAAGATTAATTAAACTAAAAATTCAACAACTCTCGCATAAACGCTTAGGTCATATCTCTAAAGTAAGGATGGATAAACTTATAACTGAATTTTTATTAAGCCCACTGGATTATTCAGACTTTGGTACTTGTATTGAATATATCAAAAGAAAGCATATCAAAATGAAAAATGTGAAGAACATAGAGTGAAATAAGTCTTAGAATTGATCCATATATGTGGACCATTCCCTAAAGAATCATGGAACAGGAAACAGTACTTCATATAATTCATCGATAACTTCTCTCATCACATGTACCTGTAATTTTTTCACGAAAAATCAGAAGTCATATGCAATTTCATAGATCTTAAGCCTGAAGTTGAGAAGCAACTAGGTAAGATCATTTCAGTACGTTATATTTTATCATGGTGGCAAATATTATGGTAGATATGACGGTTCAGGTGATAAAACCTTCTCCAATTTATCTTATATTCAATAGCCTTTTCCAGATTTTAGAATCCTTCCTTGTAGCTTGTACTTTAATTAGATGGAGAGTAGAGTATTATAAAGTGTGCATATATTTAAACCATAAATATTTATGGTTCCTGAAATGGTATCACAATTTACAAGAGAAAAAATATTACAGATCTTCTAATCTTCTTATGTTTAATCATCCATCATAATAGGGTTTACATGGATGCAACCATCTTAATTTGGCAGGTCATGTTATTGTTTTACTTCTAAATTGGAAGTTATATATTTATTACTATAATATTTTTATTTAATACCATAATTACTATTTTCTAACTACATAAGGTAATTTTTAAACCAAAATATTTAAACTCGTAAACCTTAAACTTTGAAATCACCAACATTTCTTACGAGGAATGAGCTCAACTCTCTGATAAGTTTCTTATTTTTTATTTATTTTCTGTTTCTTGTAGTACGTTAAATGAGTTATTGTTTTGATATAAACATGAATCATTCTTTAACTACATATATATAATGGCCAAACATACAACCTACTTTGTAACCTTCTATCATGAAGAAGACCTCGCTTACATGAGCTTTCTAAATGAAACTGTAGCACTTAATAATTTTGATGAGCCAAAAATTACCCAAGCTCGGTCTGAAACTTACCAGACTCAATCTCATTTTACCCAAGATTCGTTTCGACGAACCCTATATCGTGTAGGCAAGGCTTATGCATTGAATTCACCCCAGGGATCTAGTAGAAAGTCTCGCAACCCCACCTAACTGGAACTAGCTAGGATAAAGTGGATCAACGCAAGAATAAAAAGAACAATGTAAATGGTGATTAAATGAGCTCTTCTATAAGGATCCACAAGACCAAAACATTAAGGTTTTAGGACTCGTCGTCCTAAGCCAAGCTCCTAGATCAATTTTATTTTAAGTTTTTTCAAATTGAAATTTTCATTTTAAAACTCGAATCTTATGTTGAAAAACTTAAATGATAATTATTTCTTAATTTTCATTTGATATTTATATTATTTCAAAAATTTAGAATTTTCAAATTCGAGTGATTGTGCACATGAATTATTGTATAACAATTTAAATTTGTATTTTGTATAGCAGGTCAAATTAACATACTTTTAAACTAACATATTATATAACATATCAAATTAACCTAAACGTGATTCAGTTTATATTGTATAACATGTCAAATTAACATATTGTTAAACTAACATATTGTATAGCAAGTTAAATTCGCGTTTTGTTAGACTAACATATTTTATAACATGTCAAATTATATTATGACCCTCCTCGTTTTATTTTTTACTTTACATATCATATATTATCTAAACTTTCTTGTTATTACACTCAATATTGTATGATTTATTTCTGTATATTAGTAACAATATGTTTTAAATATATCAATTACATTGATAAAATATTATAAAATAATCACAAACTTTAACAAATACATGAACAATCTTTAACACACTCAGTCACAATACTACAAAAAATTGAAATGTTTTTACTTCTAATGAAACTTTCATTTTTCTTTCTTGTTTGGAGCTCTAGTGAGAAGCTTTATTTCTACGAATTTTGAATTTTTTATCGATGTCTCAAATATTTATGCTCTTGTTTGATTTTTTTTTGGTTGGTTTATCTCTTCCTATGTGATGACTTCAGAATTATTTTAGGGGTAAAAATGTCAAATATATTGCAAGTAGAGTCAGACATATATTAGAGAAAGAATTTAAAATGAGAATTCTATAGAGGAAAGCTGCCAAAAAGTAGTAAAAAGTAATAACTATTTACTTTTTCCTAGAAAATATACTAATACCTTATATAGTATTGGTGGTGGGCTTTTAGGCTAACATGGTTAACCCATTTTTTGTTATTCCACCCATTCATTTACTAATATTAAACATATCTATTACTTATTACACAAAATACGCTCAATATTACACACTTATTAGGTGTATACTAGTGATGATGGAAAGAATTATTTGGAATAATAGTCAAATCAGTTAAATAGAGGGGTAATTTGGCTTTACAAAAGTATTGTAAAATAAATGCAATAAGGGTGTAACATTGAGGGTCTCTTTTGTAATAAATAATTATTTATGGCTAAGATTAGTAAAATTGTATGGTGAAATTACTTTAAATAGGCAAATCATGTAATTTTTGGGTCCACCTCTTGTACTATATAAAGCAACACACATTTTTGGGAAATATATACAATTATTACTTTATTACAACTTTTGTCAACTTCTCACTATAGATTTCCCATTGTTTATCTCTCTAAACAATTTCCTTCAAACATAGCTTAGACATATTATCCATGTAAGAAATATTTAGAACTATTAACTACAAAGTAAATTATGGTCCAATATTTTACTCAATTGACATGGGAGTCGGATAAATCTTACCATTATCAATAGCTACCCTAGTCCTTGCGAGTATTCTTCGAAAGGACTAAGTTTGGCGCTGATTTAGATTTCTTTCGTACACCTACTCCGGATTGCATAACAGTTTGTGATCCGAATCAATTAAGGTCAGATATTAGTGCCTCTGATTATCACTACTGCACAAATCACTATTCTCGTATACAACACGCATGATTTTACTCATGTATACATGTCACAAAGGTATTTAACCCACGTAATAGATCCTTAGTGGTGAAACGTGACAACGTGGTGAAGAAACCGTTCCATTTTCCAATGTAAATATTTGTTAGGGTGTGAAAAGAAATCCGAGAGACATTTCCACTCCCCAACATAGGTGTACTTGAGGCATTCGAAAGGTGTAGACTGGGCTTTTGAAATCTCTCATATAAATTTTCCATCTCTTCTCTTATTATTCTCATTTCTTACTAATTTTAAAGATAGAGAGATAAACTCATGTTACCGCAAAACCCATTTCCTTGTTTGATCACCGTCGCAAAATAATTTATTTTTCAAACCCTAATTTTCATTCTCTACCACCGTATAGTTTCTTCAGAGTTCTTTTGACTAGTTTTCAATTTCTGAGCAAGCCGATGAAAGAAACATTATTGGGATCGCAAACAAAAGACATGTTCACATCGGTCAAGTGTTCGAGTACGAAGGTAACGTATCAAGCATAAGACATTCTAAACCTTCAAAAATAAATAACTTTTCTTCCCGACATACTCACTCTCAAGGAAACGAATGCCAAGCGTATTTTATTTTGATATGTTATTTGGACACCGACGAGGCATCTCTCTTAAAGAATTCTTTAATACCTCCGGAGAAAAAGAGATATTCTCCTAGCCATCAAGAAAATAAAATAAAAAAAACCTAAAATTACCCCAGCATCCTGAGCTGCAACCCTAGAGGAATTGGATGAGTTAAGCGTGGAAGCTTTCACTAGAGCCTGTATGATTCATATGTCCTGAGCTACACCTTTGAAAGGATCTCAATGTAGAATATCAGTTACTAAAGATATTCATATACGGTTGATTGATGAACTAGATGAAGATGTAAAGGACCGTACTAACTTGGGGTGGGAGGTTAGCAGCTTAGGTGAGAAAGGAGGTAGCATTGAGAAGGAAACATGATCCTCAAGAAGAACAAAAGAAAGACTCTGAAGCCTAAAAAATCAAAGGAAAAATAGTATAATTTGAAGTGCTTTCTAAAATAACAGAGGTGTTAGGGCGCAATCTTCACGAAGTCGAAAGAAGATACCTGATTGTTCTTCATGAAATCAAATATAACTACTACTCTAAAGAGGAATAGTCAAAATTTTAAATACATTGGAGAATCCCGAACTTAGTTGATATTTGCTTCCCAAAAGTAGGAGAAATAATGTTATATGCCAAAACTTAAGAGTTAATGGTTTACACTAATGTATTGAACTAGGGACTTTGGTTCTCATTAGATTCCACTATTGTTTGATATTTTGAATGGGTGAGCCTTTTCCCAAGTCAAGCGATCTGAACACCTGGTTCACGTCCATATGTGCATCGCCACGTCAAGACTATCTGAATTGATCTTCTTATGGAGTAAATAGTGGCGATCACTTCATTGTCGAGTAATATTTGTATTTCTTTTTATTTCACCACTATGGGGAGAATATAAAGTGGTGGTTGATCTACTAGAAGCTGAGAAGATCTGGAAGTAAAAATTTATCTTCATCAATGGTTGTTGAGAAAATGGCAAGGAGATCTCGATGAAGACTAATCCTAACCGAATTTTGAGCGAGTGGAAAAGTATAGGTGAGTTCATATTTCTATGGAACCAAACTGTAATTATTACCGACTTTTAACGCTTAAAAATTCATTTCCTTATTCTTTTTGTAGTGATCTCTAAATCCCAATTAATAATGGTCCCCTCGGCCGAAAAAATATCTCATGGAACAAAAATCCATTTTCCAAGTCAAGATCTCTGCACTGGAGTCCGCCTTGCTAGACAGGGTTCGGAAGCACAATGACATTATGAAGTAAAATTACCTTCGTAGAGATATTTTTTGTCAAAATTAAACGTGCAGGTGATGGATCTTTGGAAAGATGAAGATAATAATATAAAAATTCTCGAGTTTCATTTCATTCAAAAAAGCAAGGTTAAAGGGACGAAGAAGTCGTGGTTACATCTTATACTGAGAAATGCATAAGCTCTCTAAATCAGCGAGAGGCTAGAGTCAAATTTGTGTTAGTTTTTAACTTTCATAAAGCTTTTACGATTCTAAACCTTGGCTCTTTTAGGGACATGGTTCCAGAGGATGGACGTTCTGCTAACGTTTTGTTCGAAGAGGAACTAGAAGTATCAACAGATTCGGGGAGTGGAGATGATGAGTCTGAGACCAAGTCTGAAAACCAGGAGTCCAAAAATCAAAGCTCCAATGAGAATCAATCTCAATAAAATCTTGAGGATGACCCTGAAACGGATAAAGGAAAAACAACCCATATCAAGGATAATGAAGATAATCCAACGACGCTGAATAATTTCCCTTTGCTTTCAATATTAAAACTTTTTGTATCTTTTTTAATTTGAAGTCCATGTATGGCTATGACATTTTTTTACTTTCGATTTAATAAATGTTACTTTGTTTATCTTTAGCATTTCTTAAATAATTTGTATTTCATCTCATGTCTTTAGATTTTTCTTAGTTGAGGGTGATCAGTCCCCGACTGGTTACCGAAGATCTTTTAGAGATTTAACAACATAGAGCTCTCAGTATTGACTAACTAGTGTTGTAAGCTTTAAAACGTGACCAAACTGTGTTGGAACCTTTTAAGCATGACCAACTAGTGTTGAAACCGTTTAAGCATGATCAACTAGTGTTGGAACCTCTTAAGAATGACCAACCAGTGTTTAAACCTCTTAATGCTCAGCATCACATATGTCTTGAAGTATTAAAGATGAAAATGGGGAATATAAAAGGCAAATGATCTATATTTACTAGTCGGCTAGTTAGACAGCTCACTAAAACGTTCCTCCTCCATGAGGGTGGGAACGAATATGCCACGGATCATTACATGACTAGTTAAAAGGATTTACACTATCTACATAGTAATTCTAAATAAAACCTCAAGCATTCGATGTTCCAAAGCTGCTGAAGTAGTTTGCCTTATTGGTATTTCAACCGATAAGTTTCGGGTTTAACCCTCTCAATTATTGAATAAGTTTCTTCCCAATTTTTCCCCAACTTTCCCAGCCATTAATTTAGTGTGTAAGACAAACTTCTTTAGAAATTTATGCCTTACTTTGAATTCTCTCCGGCAAACTCGAGATGAATATATATATTTCTCATTAAATTCTGATAATGAAGGGATCTTAGTTGTGCATTCGTTCTTTGACCTTCATCAATACCAGTCTTGGAGTATGTTGTTACTCTGAAATAAGGGAGGGTAACTTCGGTAAGGGTTACTGCGTCCATCCTATAAACCAATACAAAAGGTGATACTTGGGTCATTTTCTGAGGGGTCATTCAGTAAGCCCACAACAGGTCGTGTAGATAATTTGGTCATTTTCTGGTGGCCCCCTCTAAATTATTTCTTAAACCATCAAGGATAGTTTTGTTCATAACCACTACTTTCCTATTGGTTTGTGGATGGAAATGCGATAAAAAGAAATGTTGGATGCCTCGGGAAGAGCAAAAAGCTTACATGTCCTTGTTATCAAACTAAGAGCCGCTAACTACTGTGATTATTCTTGGGACTATGAATCTACAACATATGATAGATATAATAAATTTGATAACATCTTTCGTTTTGATTCTGGATCAAAGTTCACTTTCCACCCACTTAGAAATATAATCAACAACTATTATAATCGTTCTGCTTCCGTGTATGCCAAAGGTAATGGCTCGACTAAGTCTAAACAACATCTATCGAAAGGAAACACCTCAGATATTAATTCAAGCGGTAGTGCTGGCATATGTATTGCATTTGCGAATTAGTGGCAGGTATCATACAGTTTACTAATTCTTTAGTGTCAACCATGATGGAAAGACAATAATATCTAGTTACTAAAACCCTTATTGTCAAAGTTTTAAACCTGTAATGACCTGACCCTTTTACATCATGTAATTCGGATAGTGCCATATGCAATTAATTAGTTCTACGGTATCACAATATCGGTAGGATTAAATATTTTCTATAAATAATGTCTCTAAAAACACCAAAACAATATGCCTTAAATATCTATTTTTTTGCCAACACTTTATCAACTGGAAAAATCACTTTGATTAGAAATTCGTTATTCTTATGCTTCCAATATTTTTCCAGACTTGTCAAAATTTTGCTATGCTTTTTCTTAGTCTGACTATTGTTTGGTGCTTGGTTTAGATGCTTTTGTTCAAGTATTCACGGATTCTATTTGGTGTATGTTACAGTTACCATGGAATCAACAATATAATTTTATGCATGTCAGACATGTTCATACTGAACGCACTCGAACAATGTTATCAATTCCCTCAACGTCTTTAGGTACTTTACCATATGATATTTCTTTGTTTCGCCATGGTTGGATGCATGGTTGATAAGAAGTTCTGAATCTCTTATCAAACGAACTTTCTTGGCACCACATATTTTGCAAGCTGCAACCCTGCCAAGGCTTCTTCGTATTTTGCTTCGATGTTAGATGTTTTAAAGCCAAAACGTATTGTTTGATACATTTATTTTTGGTTGGAGCTACCAATTGAACCCCAACTCCAAAAACCGAAATTCTTAAACCCTTATCGGTCTAAATTACCCATTCATCTTGGGATATGTTAAAATTTGGATCTAGTTCAAGTCGTTAAGAATGAAACTCGACTAGAAAATCTACCAAGTCTCGCACTTTAATTGTTGTTTAATGTTCAAAATTGATGCCGTAGTTTTCTAGTCCCACCAACCATTTAGTCATCCGACCTGATATGTTAGGCTTTTGCAGCACCTTTTATAATGGACAAGAGGTTTAAACCACCATACAATGAGCTTTAAAATATGGCCTCACTTTTCATGCTGCCACCACTAAAACCAAGGATATTTTTTCCAACTTCAAGTACATTTTTCAGCATCTAATAAACTATTTCTCACGTAATATACCAGGTGTGAATAATTTTTAACCTCTTTGACTAATACTACACTTATTGTCTAATCTGAAACTACGATGTAAACAAATAACTTCTCTCCTGCAACTGGTGTTGTCAAAAATTTTGAAGAGGATAAACGTTCTTTTATTTTAACGATAGCTTCATCACTTTCGGAACCCGGTTTAGCCGATTTAGTTTTCTTATAACTTGACAAAATAGAATAGAGCACACTTGTCCGATGAACTTTATATGAATTTGTTTAAAGCAGCCAACCTTCCAATTAATATTTTTACCTATTTGATGGATCTCAGGGGGATTCATAGTGGTTAAAGTATTCAATTGTATTGGATTGGCTTCGATTCTTTTTGGCTCCCTATATAATCCATGAATTTTCTGGATCGTACCCGAAAGTGTATTTTTATAGATTTAATTTTAAGTTTATGATCTTCAAGTTTCGAAACGTTTCCTCCAGACTCTCGGGCTTTTTACTAACATGTCGTCAATATAGACTTCAATATTCCTTTTGATATGGCCTACAAAATATTTGTTCACTAGTCGCTGATAAGTATCCCCGACATTTTTCAACCCAAACAATATTACCTTATAGAAGTGTAATGTGGTGTTGTATTGGCCCATCGGATCTATATGTATTTGATTATACTTATAAAATGCATCCACAAAAGATAAGAATTGATTACATGAATTAGAATCTATTAGCTTATTAATTCTAGGAATATAAAATGATCATTCGGACATGCTATGTTCAAATTGGTAAAAACAACACACATTCGACATTTCTCGTTCTTCTTTTTTCACGAGTACTGTTTTTACCGTCCATAACGGATATTGAGATTCTTTGATATGAATTAATTTTGTTAACCAATCCACCTCAGCCACAATCGTTTCAGATTTTTCAATAGATAACGTTATTCTTTTTTAAATTATGGGGTGTATATTAGGTCGTACGATAAGTTTGTAACAAATAAAATTTGCAGGTAGCCATGTTACTTCCTGGGTACACCATGTGAACATATATGCAAATTTCTTAACAAAAAATATGTAATGTGTTCTCTTACAACATGCGATAACTGGATACGGTCTTTAAACTTTTTCCATTATTGAAGGTATAAATTTCAATGTCCTCATCGAGTATTATAAAACTGAGAATCTCCCTCGGATAATTTATAACATCTAATTCTAAAGTAGACATCGGTAACTGCTATTCTTGCTGTGTTTCAACACTTTTAATTATCTTTGAGCCAATGCATTTGTGTAGCATTCTCTTGCTACATTCTAGCTGTTGCGGAAACTCTCACCTGACTTCCAACTACATACTTAAAATATTGATTAAAATTTATGGAAATAACCTACATTATTGACAACTAAGACCTACCAAAAATTACATAATACGATATCGGTTCATCAACCACAATAAACAACACTTTTAACTGAAAGACCCTTGTCTTAATAACACCTCATTTTCAACCTCTCATGATATTGATAATAACCCTAGTGAATCGTATTAATTTCCTATTTGATCGGAGAATGATACGAAGGTCCTATATTTTATTGTAAGTGGATGTAAACAAGACATTTTCCAAACTTCCCATATTAATTAGGACTTTTCGGATTTTGGTCCCTTCAATAAATGCTTCCATTACCATAATATCCTCGTGAGGTCTAGTAACTTGCCTTAAATTATCATCATCAAAAAGTATAAAGGAAAACGAATCTCGGTAAAGTTTGGTTAACATTCTTACTTCCAACTATTTTGTTAAAGTTACAACATGTTATTTTTGTGACTACCTGGTGGTTTCCGACATTGTATCCCCACCGAAGATAGTCAACAACTCAAAAAACTTGCACAATTTTTTTACCTTCTTTTTGGCTTTAGATTTGTCAATTACCGTAATACTCATTCGGTTGGGGTCATGGTTAAAATATTTTGTGTCCACATCAAAATAATTAAAGAGACCTATTATAACCATTGTATTTTCCTACTTTGGTGCAACCTTCATTACCTCCCTCTAATTATTACTTTATTACCCATCAAAACCTGATGTCGACCCTTGATTGTCTCTTAACAAATATGGTCAAATTACCATTCTTGATCAGGGTTTGAATTTACTGCTTCAAAGTTATGCAGTATCTCGTATCATGACCGACATCATTATGATCTTTGCGAAATCACTTATTTCGTCCTTCTTTTGGACTTTGAATCGGTTGAGTTTTCCTTAATCGAACGAAATTATACGTCTTATAAAAAATAATAGCAATGCTCTCTGTCAACTCTGCATAATTATCGGGTACAACCCACTGATTTTCTCTAGGCCTTTTGATGTTGACCTTGAGGTTGTTGGTTTACCCTCAGTCGAGGAAGCTTTTGACTTGTGCCTCTTGGACAAAACGAAATCACTGCTTGGGGCTTCAAACTTTGGAATTGTTGTTAATAAACCGAAGCAGATGATTGTTAAATCTAGCTTTACAAAGGAATCAGTTTTGATCTCTTAGATATATACACCTTTATTTTTTCTTTTACCTAAGCTTGGTAAAACACCAAAAGTCAAAGCTTTCTTTCGAGTTACTTCATTAGCCAATTCTCCGGGGAGAATCCTATGTCTAAAAGAAGCACTGACAATTTGCTCATAATAATCATCTAGGCTATTCATTATGGGAACGAGGCGTTTAGCATAATCTTTCAAACTCTCTCCGACCAACTGTATGCATTAGATTATCGTGTGTCATTCCCCTCACGTCTCCTTACTTCCCACAAAGTTTCGTATAAACGTTGTCCATAACAAATCAAAATTCTTGATAGAACCTTGAGGAAGTTGGTTGTACCACTTTTTAGCATTGTCCTGAAAGGTTTGAGAGAAAGCACGATATAACAATTTATCATCATTGTCATAATTCATTATGAAGCTTTTAAATTGCTCAAGATGATTATATGAATCCAAATTCCCATCAAACTTCTAAATTTTGGAAATATTAAACCGCTTAGGTAGGTGTTTAGAAGTAATTTCCACTGACTAAAGAAGACTGCCTCCAATTATGTCCCTGACTATATTGGTGGCCTTCGTTAGTCGTCGTTTAAAGATCGTGCTCTGAAGGATTATTAATTGTTTACTTAGTAATCAAAACTCAGGTTCCCCGGACTTCCTTGCAACAAAGCATGTCTTTCTCGGACTTGTACCATATTTTTATGTGGTCCAGCCTTAACTTCTTCTACCATATTATCCTTAACCTTAAAATATTTATGTTTGTCTGATGCATCATGTTGTTTTTTATTCTCGCTCTCACTTCAAACCCTGGTACTGATTGGAATGCCTATTTGAATAACACCTACCACCATAGCTTTTGTTTCTTATGGTGACAATATCTTTTCGGATAAGAAGAAAACTCATCTGAATAAAAGAGAGAATAATCACTAGTTTCTAAAAGACTATAGCGATTTATGGCATTTCGTTCATTTTTTAAAGTTTGGTGGCTTATATCCAATCGAAACTGATTGGATATCATATAACATTTTTGTTAAACTAACATATTCTATATCATATAATATTTACTTACTTCATTAATGTTTTATGCATACAATTTCATGTTAAATATTTTTATGACACTGAGTTCTTCCTCAACGATTATTTTTTCTTTTTGCATTTCCTTCAATTTTCTGTTAGTTTTTCACCAGTGTTTTGGCATTTTGAAGTTCAACTTGTAATGTGAAAACCTGCATATTTATTTCAAAAAATTATTTTAATTAGTTGTTTTATATACAACTAGAAAATATGTCATGAGTTTTCTTTTTTACCAAAAGAAACTTTGTATTAATCAATGAATGTTTATACAATTGAATTTAAAAAGTTCACTTTGATACATTTCAATAGATACTGATCCATTGCTAACACATGGAGACCAAGCCATTAGATAGAGATAATTTTTCAGGGACAGTTTTTACAGCAATCTTCACCAAGTTCAGAACTTTCCTTGTATTGAAACATCGATAAATTATCAGCATCTTTTTTATCCAAAGTAGATTTCCACTCAATCAGGATGATCTCGGAATATAGGAGGCCCTTTGCTTTGAACTTGAGAACATAAATCTGCATATACAACTTAAATCAATATTGTGAGTAAATTTAATCATTGAATTTATAAACAAAATTTCAATATTAAAGAAACATCAAGAAATATCAATCTTCCATTCTAAGATAACCAAATTCTATACTTTCCAACATAGTTATAGCTTTTAGAGAGTTAGGAATTTGATTGTTGTTTTGATCTAATCTTTTTTACATTTTGGGGTTCATCTAGCTAACCCATTCGTTGTTTGATTTTGTTTCCTAAAAATATGTTTAATAGTCATTATTGATCTAATTAAAGTTCTACAGCATGTGATTAAAGGTTTTAGATACCAAGGGTCATTGTTCTTATCAAGTATATCAATAAGAAGAGGAGAAACTGTTTATATATCTACTTTAGTCAATCCTTTTTAAAACATAAAATGAGACCATCAAATAAAGACATGCATTCAAACACCAATTAGGTTTGCTTTCCATACAATCATAATTTCAACATACTTATGTCTATCAATGGATTTTATTTTCCGTATAATCTTTCATAGGAAAATATAATTTCAACATACTTGTCTCTAATGACTCGAGCTCCACTTGACTCACCATTTGTGAGTCAAGAACCGTCAATATTTAACTTAACTTTATTGTCTTTTGGAAGAACCCAATTATAGATGTTTACACTCCTAGCATTATTATTATAAAAATTACCGCCTAAACTAAAAATATTAGTATCTCAATATATGATTCAAAACTATTTTTAAATTTGAATACATAAATATTAACATATTTAATATATAAATTATATAAATTAGTCAAAACCAATTTAAATTAGAATACATGCATGTATTCTAATTTAAATTGGTTTTGACTAATTTATATAATTTATATATTAAATATGTTAATATTTTTTATTAAATAAGCTTAAAACAGTTGAACAATCTTCCTTAACAGTTATTACCATATATTAATAATATATATATATATATATATATATATATATTTAAAGATACAAATTTTTTTGAAATATTTCTATTTTATATATATTGGTCCTTTAAAACATTGTAGAACTCTGCATAAATTATATATATATATATATATATATATAAAAGAACTACGTAAATCATTTATTCAAAAGTAGACTAATATTTTACAATTTTACCGTGGATATATACCATGGAATGTTAAACTTTCTCATATGAGTGGTCAGGAACAAGGGCACGTAGTATCACATAAGCATTGATTATCAGGTCCCGTTTCTTCGAGTTGGTGGTCCAGTACAAACAAACAGATGCACAATTTGTGGCACATACCCTCCAACACATCCTCAATAATTGATCACTTCAAACGAAATTTATGATCCCACCACTGTCGTATATGAAAGAAACAAAAATTTATGTATACTTATCTAGGTAACAATAATTCAAACACCAATTGTGCAACGTGTGCTGAATCGTGGAAAAGTCGATATTTTTTTCCAATTTAAGTTTTTTCATAAATGAAATGCGGTCTTTTAATTTATTTTTAAAATATTTTTAAATTAAAAATAAGATTTTACGCTATATATTCTTCCTCTCTTTTTTCATCATCAGAAAAAAATAACAATGATCAAAATCTTAATTTTTTAATAATCAACTCTACCAAATTTTGAGAGCGGACATTTCATCAATGGCTAAGAACAAAAGAACAAAAAAATTTTGTTCTTGAATTAATTTATTTTTATATTTGAATTTATTTTTGATATAATCTAGATTAGAATATATTTTGGGAGGTTAAAATTAAATACAGTATTATAATTGACTTAGGAATGATATTATTGTGTGGTTGTGCTGAATTTGTATTCTATTAATCTAAATGATGGATTTGAGAGGTTTATTATGAAGAACTATCGTCGAAAATCATAATGATATGAATATTTTGTACCGCTAGTGTTGTTGATATTTGCATCGTTAGTGCTACGATTTTTTTGGTTTTTTTTTCTTTAGCTATGATAGTATTTTTAATAAACCTAGTTGTGCCAAATATTTTTTACACCATCCGTATCATTAAACTAAGTAATGTGGCATTTGTATAACAGACACTAAAAAAGGTAGGCCGAAA
Source organism: Limnanthes douglasii subsp. nivea (assembly GCA_036936605.1). Taxonomy (NCBI): domain Eukaryota; kingdom Viridiplantae; phylum Streptophyta; class Magnoliopsida; order Brassicales; family Limnanthaceae; genus Limnanthes; species Limnanthes douglasii. The sequence goes on from JAUPFV010000003.1 coordinate 171,447,928, forward strand.
AAAGCTTGAAAACTGTAAAAAATAATGCTCAACAAAAGGTTTATCCACGCAAATCTATGCGTACCTCACAAATCGTAGAAGTTTGTACTTTTACTTCTACAGTTCGGGAAAGTGATTCGGTGCATACCGAGTATATCAAGCGGTCCTTGTGGGGTGGCTAACCATCTAGTCACCGTGAAGCATCACTAGACGGGTATTAAGGTTTAAACCATGTATGAGTTATTAGCCAAATGAGACCATGTGATGGTTAAAATATCCTAGATGGTACTCTATTTTGGCCTATCATTCGGCACTTGAGTAGGTAATCCATAAACTCGCAGTCGAACGAGGTTTTCCTCGAACACTAGCATCAGGAGACCAACACTTTTTAGTTCTTCTTCTGGGAGATGACTATCACGTTAGACAATGTGTTTGTCATTACTGGGCTCCCGATGACGGGGATAATACTCAAATATGTTGTTGATGAGATATTCGGGGATCAGTGTGCACATTATGCTTAGTTTTAAGAGGTTTTGGTGGTTGATGTTAGTGCGGAGTTGGAGTTCCAAAAAAAGAGTCGGGTTTGGTCTTATATGGCTTAGGAAAAGGTTTTTTTTTAGTTGTATTTGGATAAAAATAGAGTTGCCTCTACTATACTAGACCATGTTTTTTGTCTTAATCTTAAGGTATTCTATATCCATATCAATTAACATTATCTCTAAGGTGCGGAACTTTGGTGCTCGGTCATTCTTCTTTGAATGATCCTTAATGGTGTAAATATTTGGACGTTCAGTTTTTTTTCGACAAACAATTGACAATTGGGCTTAAATCCTCCTCCCCTTGTTTTGGAAGGGTATATCATTGTTTTCAGGTTAGTCATCTGGATTTTTGGTTCTGCACGATAATTATTTTCCTCTTCCTACCATTGATGTGTGAACAAACTAAAGTAAAATAATATTAAGTTTAAGTTTTAGACTCCAAGTAGTTAAGTCAGAATTAGAGGTTTTGGTTCAAACTTAGAAGGAACCTTTATATTATTTTCAATTTTTCTAATATTAAACTGTTTGATTGATAGGAAATGGGGGTGCATGGAAAGAAGATAAAATGTCACATCGCTTAACAATGTATGTTTTGAAAAATTTAGTAGTTTTATCACATATCATAAACTCATAAGCTATAAAACATTCAATGATTATAAATATGTTAGACCTATATGAATGGTGATCTATCACGTGGATATGACACATCTACTTTCAACAACTATAACTTTTGGTCTCGATGATCTCATCTCTTCGGTCGACCATGCAACACACTTTTAGCATCTAGCGCAGCCTAACCAATTCAGATCTGTCTTTTGTGTCTGACTCACCCGATATCCTTTAGACTGGTTGGAATAATTTTTCCTAGCATGTGAAGCAACCGTTTTGCATTAGTTTTTCACTATCTTCTATTTTGTACAAGATGTTCCAAGCCTCTTGCAAATTCCTTGGGACGAACTAATTCATACACAGTCTTCTAACCACATTCTGCCTAATTATTAGTTTTGACCATAGTTTACTCAAACCTTTAACTTATCATATACTCAACCTTCATCCTAACGGTCTAGACCCTCAGTCCATTAACGGTATGAACCTCGTAAAATCCAAACCGACAACAATTGTGCCAAATAAACAACAAATTTTTTAACTTCATTCTAATAACTTAAGGTGGAATCACTTTTTCAGAATTAAGCTAGTATTACCTCGTTATACTAGCTGCTACTAATTATGGAATGATTAACCCGAATACGAGGATCCAACACGGAAAGATTATGAACTAATGTTTTCTAATAATCTATAGTTAACTAACTACTATAATATAAGATCGACTCTCATTTGTGAATGAAAATATTTCATTCGAAAAAATTCTCTTTTATTTTATACTCATATCATTGTGTGTGTTTTTACCTACCGATCTAATTTTATATTATGATCTAGCAAGTCTTGATATGACAAATGAATTTTATATAAATAAATTTTAAAAACAATTTAATATTTTAAACAAAAAACATATTTTATATATTGACTATTATATTATTTAAGTACACATATTTTATTATTTTTAGATAACATTTGATATAGTTATTTTTTATAAAGAATTATTTATTCATTTTTATAATAAATATATACTATTAACTTTTAAAACTTTAAATAAATAAAATAATTGATATATAACAATTACGATATATATTATAGCATGACATATCATCGTACAATTATACTCATATATATACATTTTTACTCATATACAAACTAATCCAACGATAATATACTAAATAACTTTAAAATTAATATAAATAAAATACAATTTTGAGGGAAAAAGAACATGTTTGTTCCCAAAGAAACCCATTAACCTTTTTCACGATCTAAATCCCTAAAATCTCATATCACATACCGCAGTTTTTAGCTTCAATCAATGGCTGATAACAACACACAACATCCTCTCGATGTTGAATCATCACTAAATTAGGATGTTCACGGCTTGGAATTCCTAGTAAATCAGATTTCAAGATCTAGAATAACAACATCAAAACAAAATCAGGATCCAATAGAACAAGAGAAAGCTACACAAGATGGAAAATTCCCCCCATTGCCCTACAACCAGACGACTAATCTTCAACCAATCTTTATCCAAAGATATGAAATCAGAAATAATACAGTATTCGATAACCTGTATTCATCTCAACATGAAAAGCAAATCTTGTTCAATACCAACAAACCAAGATCTTAAGTTGAAGTCACGAGAATTAAAGTGAAAGATTTCATTCACGATAAAATAAAATACTAGAACAAGGATGAATTCAAAGCAGTCATCTTCCAAGAAAAAGATAAGAACATCCTTTATTTTACATATAAATTTACTCTAGGTGCAAAATTTTCTTTTTGGCATACTTAAAATAGATGAAATTAAAATCTTTCTGGAATCATTAAAAAAATAGGTTTGTTTAGCATATCAGTTTTGGATTATAGACATATACTAATAGAATTAACTAGTTTAGAAGATGTTAAAAATTATAAAAATAAAATGTATGTAAAGTAGGACAATTCACACTTAGGCTACTAAAATGGTTCTCAAGGTATTAATCTCATAAGGAAGTCCCCTTCAAGTCCAATTTGGGTATCTTCCCCAATAATCTTGAATGTATGCACAATCAGAACTTTATAATCCAAGTTTCCAAGGCTATTGGTGTTAGGTGCGACCAAAGTCACACATCCTGCATCGTTTAAACATGGGAAGAAAGATCAATATATAAGTTAAGAATACATCTCCATAAGTGTGAAGCCTTTTGGAAGTGGACCAAAATCAAAGTCGTGCGGGCTAGTGGCCCTAAAGTGAACAATGTCACACTAGTGTGGAGATCGGATTATTCTTAGATGGTGAAATTCTCATATGCCGAACATCTTATCAGAAGCCATGATGCATGATAGCTCATCAAGAAGGTGGCTTGATCAAGAAGCGGTACACTATCATCTGATAGTGAGCAAATAGAGCTGTTGTAAAGCTTAGCTCGAAATATATGACTATAAATCTTTACCCCAAAAAATCTGGATAAGATTTGGGGATACAATAGGCTTCTGGTAAAATATCAACTTTGGTGATATGTCATCATACTGACTCATATGTAAACATCTATGACAAAAATATATTAACTGTAATAAGGTTTCCAAGAACAATGACAAGTCTGCTGCAATTGATAAACAACATCCATCTAAATCAAATAAAAACTCGAACATGAACTCACTATTTTTAAAAAGGAATGCTGGTTCGAAAAGTAAAATCTGTAATAGTAAACATCAAATAAACTGAGATAAATGAAAATACTACATCTTCTATAGCTCGGAGAAATATAAATTGTAATGGCACCCAAAAGTCTACGACACTATCTTATCTATAACAAACTTTACATACTCAGCCTTCAACAATAATCTCAGTCCAAACAATGGTGATAATAATAATATTGAGGAATTTAATTATGACCATACTCATTCTAAAGAAGGTATAAACTTGAAATAAACACAAGAATGTGATTCTAATGAAGTTACAAGCAATGAGGAATAGAAACACTTCACAATAGAATTAGACAACACTTTTACACCTCAAATGATTTACAGAACTCTAAAAATAACCAAGATCACCCAAAATCTTAACATCTTGCAGTATACCTTTATCTCTAGATTACTGCCAGAAAATATAACAACAAATTTATTAACAAAAGATCAAAAAAATCTAAAACTAAAAATTACAAAGGTTCCCTTATCACAAAGACGGTCCACTTTAAAAGATCTTTGAGATCCTTTAATTCCATCTTTAAATGACATTAACAATCCTAAATAATATGCCCAAGGAATAAGAAATAAATCCATAATTATATAGTGAAATCCATAATCTAAATTGAAAATATAGATTTCATTTCTCTACAAAAGCCAATGATTTTTAAAGATGTACTTGACAAAATTTTAAAAAAACTTGGTTTCAACTTTGGATGTGCTAACACCAGTAATAAAATCTGGATCTTATGAATGGTAAGTTCAATTATTAAGAGTTGTCTTAGGAAAAAGTAATGCGCGAGTTTTAGTGAGAGAGAGTTTTTAGAGAGAGAAAGTTAGAGCACAATTGAGTTCGATCAAAAAGTGTTCAACCCTTTTATTAGTTCAACCCTGGCCTTTATATAGAGGCGTTGGGACTTGTCTCTAAACTGAAAACAGTTACATAAAGGGATAAATTACCCTTAGTCCTCAATAGAAATACATAATCATAATTGCTCCATTAAACTTACATTATTTACACTTTAGTCCCTAAATTTATATTTCCATATCAGTAGCCCTCCTAGTTCTCATGTTCGTAAATGAATGAGAACTAAATGTCTTCGAATCCTGCCATAAGCCATATCAGAAACTCGAAGTCAAAAAATCAATTACATTTTTTCTTTGTCCTCGAATCTTGTCAGACGCAAATTCAGAATATAATCATCGGATTTTGCCAAACGTGCCCACACATCAAAACTCTCAAATTTAAAAATATAATAATCGGATTTTGCCAAACGTACTCACACATCAAAACTCTCAAAGAAATAAACAGTCTTCAAAATCTTTCGAAGTAAATATTTATAAAATCTAACCATTCAGATTCATCATAAATAACTAGCTACTAGACTTATAGATAGCTAGCTAGTCTAAAAGATGTCGAACTCATAACCCTATAATCATTTTGTATATGGCCCAATCATCAGAAAGTATTTTCCACTTCTACATATCTTCTAATCCTCCTATAAATTCGTTAGTAACTTCATTTTCTAATTCACAATCAAAATTTATTGAGAAAGAAACAGCACACCCTTGGCTACCTTTAACATGTTCTTCAATTTTCCCAGCTATCTTCGACGAAAAACCCATACTTTTCGGTCAATCTTCATCCAGTTTATGAGAAACAAATCCAAAATCCAGAAGATCTAAGGCTAGGATACCCAAAACACCCAAATCTATAGCCTGACGATAATTTAGTCTTCGGATCATACGATTATTTTTGCATTACTGAAAGAGCAGAGAAGTACAAAGCTGTCGGATTAATCAACAACGCTCACGTTGGAACAACCACCAAGACCACATACTACGGTAATTTAGATCCAACTAAAGTTCCTATTTTTTTCGCCTTCTCCTGCTACCAAAGAGTGTCATTCCTCTAGAGTCGAAACACCCAGAACGCCTTGAACATCTTCTTCTCAAGTCAGAGAATCACCTTTGATCAGTGAAGAATCAAGCAAATCATCTTCGAAACAAATTGAAATCACTCATTCTTCAAATTGTCCTCTATCAACCCGTAGAACAAAAACTTTCATAGCCATGGGGGATGATTATGAAGCTGCTCCAACTTTCTCTTCCTTGAATCCATCTACTCAGTCTCCTCATCGAAAAGAGATAGTCGAAGAAACTTCATTACCTCAACCAAATTCCTCCAAAGATCCTGTCCAAACAAGGGATGAAACAGCATAGGTCGATGAAGCTTATTCTGAAGCTACCCGGTATGATAATGAAGCTGAGTCTGATGAAGGAGACTCAGAATCTGCCATAGAAAATAAAGTTCGCAAGCCTAAAAAAAGACAATGGGAACTGTTTCCGATGAGCAAAGAGCAGCCATTGACATAAACTTGAGAGATCTCGATGCTGACTACATTATTGAGCTGAAAAAAGTTTTATATATATACTATCAAGAGAGTCAAGAATCGAACTTAAAGAAACATTTGGGGGACGGGAGACAACGTCACCGTTTGACTACCAAAGAAAGGGGAAACTCCCTTAGATTGCAAATATAAAGAAGTAGTGGTTTGCCCCCAAAACCATCAACTGACGTCTTCGGTTCCCATTGGATCCTATGATCGTGGAGTACTTCAAACTTCTCAACCTATGCCCAACTCAAGTGACACCAAATCAGTGGTTCACTCTTATGTTTGTGATCATGGCCTCTCGATTGTCCAAGATTCCGATCAACATTAAGGATTTCATATCCTTGAAAAAATTATCAAAAGGTCCGAAGCTCCCATTCTACTACCGCATTTTAGTAGATGATTTAAAAATAATTGATGATCTCCAGTAAGCGGACAAATTTTGGAAACAAAAGTTTATCTTTAACTCGGGAGCATAGCAGAACGACAAAGAAATATCTGATGCCAACCCATCAAAACTAAATCTCATCTGGAGAAGCAACCGTAAGTACTTCGAATAATATACATTTTAAAACAAGTTCAAATCTCATATATTGTCTTCCTTATTTATTATTTATTTGTATGATCATTTCAGCAATTCTGAGACGGTATGCTATTCGTCAGACAACAACCGAGGACATTTTCAAAAAACTTGTTGCTTGGGCCGAAACTGAGTGGAACAACGCTTTCCACACCGCCTTTCAACCGATCAACTTCCTCAACAGTCATCCTTTTCCGATCACACCTGGAGCCTTGCCTCCTCCAAATCTAATGGATCATCCTAACCCTCATCACGCTTACAAAAGACTAGTTCAACCTGATTGTAAGGTATTCCTCCACATCCGTAATGGGTCAGAGAGTCACCTGTCTCAAAAGAAAAAAAAAGAAAAAATAAATAAAGAAAATAAAAATAAAAAAGAAGCTAGCACATCTGGTGCTAGCCCTTCAACACAGTTGAATCCTAAACATCACGAAATAAAAGCAGCAGAATAGACTCTTTCAACCATCGAAAAAGAGAAAGATCAAGAACCTTCGTCGAAGAAAAAGAAAACTTCCATCAGTCCTCATGGGAAGAAAAACAAGAAATCAAAGGTCATCGAATACACACTGGTTGATGAGAATGAAGTCATAATTGTTAGGAATCAGCAAAATCCTCTCATCGAAAAAAACAACCAATGATGATACTACAATCATCATTGAGGACAATGCAGATGATGATAATCAAAATGACGACCAATTCGACCACGATAGCTTTATTAATTTCAACGAGTCTCTGGAATTTACTGGAGATGACGATCATGTCATCCAAGATATTCAGACTCGTATGCACAATTTTAGGAGAAATTCAATCGTCGAAGCGTCTCCAGAAATCATATGTCCTTCTGTTCCAACTACATCTCTGGACATGATTCCTCGTCCTAGCCCAACGGTTTTTCCTCCTCCTCCACCTGATCCTGAAGTCCTTGTTGCACTCCAACTATTTGCTGATCTTGATGCTGCAGTAAAGTTGCTTTCTTCACAAGTCGAGACTTCCCACAGTCACTTGAAGCGATTGGTCAAAGACATGGTTCGATGTAAGGGAATTGCTGATGCTGAGAAACAACTGAGGGAAAAAATTCAGAATAAAGTAATCGAGAAATTCAACATCTTCGAAACGGCAAGATCTGAGCTTATTCAAATAATGCTCTTCGTCAAAAGCCATTTCCGAAAACAACATTATGCTTATAAAGAAAACCTGTTTGCCTCGCATCAAGAGGAGATGAACAAGATCAAAGCTAAACATACTGAAGAGTTGGCTGCAGAAAAGCTTAAATTCGAAGGTCTCCAAACTTCTCTTGCTACCAGCGAAGCAAAAAATAAAGAATTGACTGATGAAATAGCCACGCTGAAGTATGATTTTGAGAAGGAAAAAGAAGCTGATGTCACTGCCGCAGAAGCTGAATGCTCGAAGGACATGTTAGCAGTTATTAATAATGGTAAATAAGAGATAGCCATCACTCTTCTTCAAGAGATTCATGCGACTTATCCAAAAATTAATGTTTCTAGTTTTTGGAACGACATTCCCGTTGAACGGCGTCCTAGTAAAGCCTTCGATCCTATCTCAAGCTCATCATCAGAAGAAGAAGGATCATCCGAGGAGGAGGAGTCCGAATAACTTTGTTGTTCTTTGATTTTATGTTATCCTTTTTGTACTTGTCAAATTAGTATCCTATTACTTGTATTTCATCGAATTAATCTAATTGACAAATATCTTTGTTTATTTCTCATTTTTGTTATCAATATGAATTATTCAAACTTAAAAATCTTGAAATAATAATAATAATAATAATAATTTTTTAAACATAAATTCTTAAATATAATAATGTACTTCGAAATTCACAATTCGTAATACTTCGAATGACTTAATGCAAATTTCGAACATACCACCTCAAATAACATAGTGCAATTATTAAACGTTATACTTCGTAAATTGTAGTGCATTCATTGAACATTGCACTTCGTAAAAACACAGTGCATTTATTGAACGTAGTACTTCGAATATGGTTGTTTCTTTGAAAAGTATAATAAGCACTTCAAAACATTCTACTCTTAACCAACCTCAAAGATGATCAGTCTTTGATAAATTGTTAAGATAGTTTTCAATAGACACTTGTAAAGAATCATTGGCCAAAAATTCATTTTACTGATAATATTGAATATGTACATATCGCCTCGTTAAAACCATCATGGGCCAACAGGGTAGGAAAAAGTGTGTCATTCAATAGTAGAAATCCAAAATACAAAAAATATATTCCCAATATAACTTTAAATGTTGTATATTTACGGGTGTTGAAGCATCCTCCCTTGAATATCACAAAGGCGATAAGACCCTGGTTTTATCCTCTCGACAACCATTTAAGGCCCTTCCCAATTCGGGGCTATTTTTCCGAGGCTCTTCTCCTTTGTATGCAAAAATATATTTGTCAACACTTTGTCACCTTCTTTAAACTTTATTCTTTTCACCTTCAAATCATATATGTTCCTCATAAGAGTCTGATAATGGATTACGTTTAAATGAGCTCGAACTCTTTTCTCCTCAATTAAATTTAGATTCTTTATTTTAGCCTCATCATTGGATCTTTCATAATATTGAGTTATCCTAAAAGATGACATCGTATATTTTACGAGGCTAACTGCATCCATTTCATATGCTAGGGTAAAAGAAGTTTCTTTTGTAGCCTCCGTGGGAGTTTTCCGACAAGCCCAAAACACCTCTTGTAAATAATTTGGTCATTTCCCTGTTGCCCCTGTCAAATTTTTCTTCAAAACATCTAAAATAGTTATGTTCGTCATTTCAACTTGTCCATTAGTTTGAGAATGAAAATTCATCGAAAAATATTGTTGAATTCATTTTGATGCACAAAACAAAGTCATTTTTTTATTATTAAACTGAGGGCCATTATCTTTTGTAATTCTCTGAGGGACTCCGAAGCGACAACAAATACTATTCACAATAAATTTGATTACATCTTTTGCCTTTGTTCCAGATGGTGGTCATGCCTCTTCCCATTTTGTAAAGTAATCTATTGCTACAATTATCATTTGACGTCTTCCAGATGCCATCGACAAAGGCCCACCAGATCAATCCTCCATCTATAAAATGGTATGGCCTCGGTTATAGACATAAGTGAAACCACCGTCCTGTGTATAGCATTAGTAAATATTTGACAAGTATCACAACTTCGAACCAAATTTTGAGAATAAAATCCAGCAAGCAAAACTCGTCGAGATAAAGCTTTAAACCCGCAATGAGGTGACCCTTCTCCATCATGCAACTCTGATAACACCTCCTGTGATTCTCGCTTATCTAGACATCGAAGTAATGGCCTGCTTAATGCCTTCTTATACAAAATTCCATCTAAAACTATGTATCTAAAGGCTTTACCTCTCAACTTTTTTGCCAACTTCGTATCATCTGGAAATGTTCCTTGAGTCAAACAATTAAGAATATTCGTTCGCCAATCTCCTCGGACTGCATCGAAAGTGACAAAAAGCTTCTCTATACATTCACATTGATTCGATTGAGTCAAAATCGAGGGATTTTCTTGTAGCAAAATCCAAGGATACTCCTCATCGTAAGAAATATTTGCTAAAGAATCAGCCACCATGTTACTTTCTCGACTAATATATTCAACAACAACATGATCAAATAGTAACATTAACTTCTAAAGTTCCCAAAGATATAAAATTAAACGATCATTTCTCACCTCGGAAAATCCAGATACTTGATTTGCTAACAATTGAGAATCTGTTTCCAAGTGCACTGAAGTTTCCCCACGTATTTTTGTCATTCTCAAACCTGCCAAAGCAGCTTTGTATTCAGCTTCATTATTTGAAGCGTGAAAACCAAATTTGATAGATTCAATCGTCGTTTCTTCAGTTGGAGCTATTCATTGAACCCCAACACTGCATCCATAAATACTAGACCCTCAATCTGTTCGAACAATCCACCTCAAATTTACTGGTCCAATATCTTTACTTTCTTCAATATCTGATCTATTCGAGTGAAATTCAACAAAAAAAGCTACCAATGTTTGTGCTTTAATCACAGTTCGAAGTGTGAACAAAATATCATAATCCCCTAACTTCATTGACCACTTGGTCATTCTCCCCGAAATATTAGGTCGTTGCAAAACATTTTTTAAAGGGAATGAAATTCAGACTTCGATAGTGTGAGCTTGAAAACAGGGGCGCATTTTTCAAACAGCAATTACCAATGCCAATGCTAATTTTTCCAGTTTCAAATACCTCTTCTCTACTTCCACTAGACTTTTGTTAATATAGTACACCGGCTTCAGAATACTTGAATCTTCACTTATCAACATTGCACTTAGTGCAAAATTCGATACCGCAATGAATAAAAAGAGCTTTTCTCCACTTCGAGGTTTGGACAAAATATTTGGTGATGATAGCAAGTTTTTTATGCTTGTAAATGCTGCCTCACACTCTGATATCCATTCAAATATGTTTGGTCCTCGTAAAACTTGAAAGAAAAGAAAGAATTATTCTGGAAAATCTGGAAATAAAATGGTTATGTGCTGCTAACCTTCCTGTCAAAATTTGCACTTCTTTAACAGATCGAGGCGAATTCATTGCTGTCAGAGCTTTCAATTATTATAGGTCAGCTTATATTCCTCTTTTACTGATAACATAACCCAAGAACTTCCCTGATCGAACTCTGAAGGTGCACTTTTTAGGATTTAGCTTTATCCTGATTGCCCTTAAATTCAACAATGTTTCCTCTAAATCCTCGAGATGCACGTAATCCTTCAAACTTTTTACCACCATGTCATTTATATAAACCTACATATTTTTCCGATCTGAGTGGAAAAGGCTTTATTCATTAATCTTTGATAAGTGGCTCCAACGCTTTTTAATTCAAAGGGCACAGCCTTATAGTTCTGCAACCCTTTATCAATTATGAAGGCCGTACACTCTTGGTCCATTGGATCTATATGAATCTGACTGTATCCTGCAAAAACATTCATGAATGTTAGTATTTTATTTCCCAAGGTGGAATCAATCAGTTGATCTATTTGAGGAATAGGGAATGGATCTTTAGGGCAGGTCGATTCAAGTCTGTAAAATCCACACTGATTCTCGATTTCACATTCTTCTTTCTAACCACTAGATTTTTCGTCCATAAAGGCTAATGTGACTCCCTTATGTGTTTGACCTTGGATAATCGATCCACCTCAGAAACAATTGATTCCACCTTCTCCGAAGAGAATACCTTTCTTTTCTGAATCAATGGTTTTACCTTCGGATCAATAGCCAAACTATGACGAATCACCTTGATCGGTACTCCTGTCAGATCCTTCGTTTTCCAAGCGAAAACGTCCAAGTTAAAATATACAAATTCTAGCAGTTGTTGACGTAAAAGTAGGGTCATTAAGGTTCCGATTCGAAGCACTCTTCCTTCCAAAACTATACTTCTCTATTTCTTCACTTACTGTTAAAGACCCTGGTGTTTCCCTCGGATCGTAAAATCTTTCTTCAAAATCCGGGTTAACCCCTCTGACTACTATTCATGCATCAAATCTCCACTGTTGGATCCCCGGATCCCAAGCGTAGTGGCATAATGTTCTCTAGCTACTTTTCGATCGCTTCGAACGATCCCGATTCGATCTTCTATCACATACTTGAAACATTGGTGTACCGTTGACACAAGCCCATACATTCTAGAAAGCTATGACCTTCCAAAAATAGTGTTATATCTCGTGGGGCAGTCCACCACCACAAAAAAACACATGGACCTTCTTCTTGAAAAGTTATTTTCCCAAACTTACTTCCCCCTCGAATTACCCAATCACACGAGTTGCCACGTCTGTAAAACTTATAATTGTAAGTTATGATTGAGAAATTCGAGGCGGATTTGGCATTCTGTCATAAGTTTTTTTAAAGAGGACATTTGCAAAACTGCCAGTGACTATAAACACACGCCGAATTTTGATGCCAGCAACTTTTGCATCAATAACTATTGTGTTTTCATGCGGCCTCGTTGTTCCCCGCAGATCATCCTCAACTAATAAGATGAAACTAATGACCTTTTTTCATACAAATGTATAGACATTTTCCCTTCAATTTGAGTTGTCAAATTGACAACATGCATCTTCCTCGAACTGTCAATATTGTGGGTCATTGAATCACCTCCGAAAATGGCTAATGATTCAAAAAAATTACACAAATCTCGCACACATTCCTTCTCTACTGGCTCTTAAACATCCATCAAGATTAACCTGTTCGGATCCCTATCCACATATTCTGAAGAGGCATCGAATTCTTCAGCATTCAAATCTAAAATCATTAAATTCTCAGCTGGCGCAGCTGGGTTAGCCATTGAAGTTGATGTTATGTTTTTCGAACCGATCCCTTGTGACTTCACATAAGTCAAGAGATTCCCATTTTCAATCAAGATTTGAACTTCTTTGTCAATGCGATGCAGTCATTGGTATCATGTTCGATGTCCTCATGATACCTGCAATATTTGTTATTCTGCTCCTCCCTTGGTCTATTTATTGGAGTTGGCTTCCTAAAATTTATGAAGCTTTTGTTCTTGTCAAAGATTGCAGCCACGCTTTCTGTCAAATCGTCATAATATTCTGGCATAAACCATTGATTTGGCCTCGGTCTGTTATATTATAGGATATAGCATGATTTGAATATCCACCAGTTCGAGGTGGCAAGTTATTATTCTTCAGATGTGACTGTTGAGTACCATTCGAGGGTTGCCCTTGGTTATTGGCCACATGACCCAAATTATTTGGAGTACTAATTGGTCCTCCTTGGACCCTGGTTGACTCTTCAACCTTGATTTGACCATCTACCTGAGCCATCAATGCTCCAAAGGTTAGAGGTTTCATGTTTTTCGTTTCATTAGCCAGATCCCATGGCAATAGAACCTATCGAAAAGCTATCATTGCCATATTTTCTTTGCAATTATCCAAACTTGCTTTAGTCAGAACAAAGCTTTTTGTGTAATCCTTTAATTTCTCTTCAACCGTCTGCTTGCACTGAATAATTGTATCTCCATTCGCTCTCATCTTCTTACTCTCAACAAACTGCCTTCGAGAAGCAATGTAGAAATCCCTAAAATTTGAGATGGATCCCCTCGGAATCCGGTTGTACCACTTTAATGTCGTTCTTTTGAAGTTTGTGAAAATGCACGACACACAAGCCAGTCGTCATCTTCAAAATTCATCATGTAATTCTTGAACTGTTCGATGTGGTCATCTGGATCTTGCATCCCATCGAACTTTTCCACCTTAGCAATATCAAAACGCTTCGGAAGCGTTATAGATCGAATCTCACTTGTCAACGGAGAGTTCCTCCAATTGAAACCTTGCACGAACTGATCCTCAGTCCCCATGACTGCATACAAATTTCAATCAGTCTCAGTATATTGATTCAAGGTGTTCCCCTCACACCAAGTAGATTTCCTCAAACAACGAGGAATGTTTGATTTATGCTCCTTTTTATGCTTCCTTGGTTGTTCTCGTTCCGGTTCCTCTTTCGAAGAACTTCTATATCTCTTAAAGCCTGAAGCAGAGCTTTCAACCTCTTCATCACTAGAGGCTATATACTTTTTTTGTATTTTTTCCTTTGGCGAGAAGAATAACGCTCTTTAGGAGCTTCGAAGCGTGCTTTCTTCTGCTCATTTTTAGCATGCCGATCAGTACAAGATCCATTGGACTGATCTCCCATCTCAGGTTTCTTGTTTACTTGCCTCACCTCGGATTTGAGCTTCGCCACGTGAATTTCTTGTTCTCTTTGTTCATATTTTTCATTTTGGCGTATTTATTTTATCCAAGAGTTGATTCATGCGCATCTCAATATCTGATTGAGTTTGGATCAGAGCAGATCCATCCAGTCTGTTTTCATTTCTTTGTAAGTCATCTTTTAATGTCTTAATCACTGATCAAAATGACAGACTGTTTTCAGGATTCATTATAAGAATTCAAACGAAAAATAAGAAAATTGTATTGAAATTTAAACATGTAAGACACTGATTTTTAATCTTCCCCGGTGAAGTCACCAATTTGGTAAGTTCAATTATTAAGAGTTGTCTTAGGAAAAAGTAATACGCGGGTTTTAATGAGAGAGAGAGAGAGAGTTTTTAGAGAGAGGAAGTCAGAGCACAATTGAGTTCGATCAAAAAGTGTTCAACCCTTTTATAAGTTCAAGCATGGCCTTTATATAGAGGCGCTGGGACTTGGCTCTAAACTAAGAACATTTACATAAAGGGATAAATTACCCTTAGTCCTCAATAGAAATACATAATCATAATTGCTCCATTAAACTTATATTATTTACAATTTAGTCCTTAAATTTTTATTTCCATGTCAATGAAAAGACCATTTCGAGGTTAAGATCCTCATTAACCATGAACAATTACTCTACATTGTGGTGAGCCTCTCCTTTATTAACAAGGAATTCTTAGTCACCATCATTTATGCTAAAATGCTCAAGATTACATAGACAAGTACTTTGGGATAAATTAAGAGAAATTTCAGTAACCAATGAATAATGGCTAATAGTATGGGACTTTAATGTAATAAAAAAAATTCTTATGAGAAGTTAGCCTGCTCAACTCTCTGCTTTAGAAGTATAGATGAATTTAACAATATGATCATTGATTGTAAACTAGAGGACCCTGGTTTTTTTGGCTCCAAATTTACATGGTCTAATAAAAAAATAGAAATGTCTCGACATAACATTATTTAATTCTATTTGAAGAGACTTTTTTATATCACAAAAGTTAAGGATTTGACCAAAACTGGCTGAGATTACTCATCTTTGTGCATATCAATATATCATACAATAATAAGCCAAAACCTCATTTTAAATTCCTTAATAGGTTTAAATCAGGAAATAGTCCCTCGACTATCACGTTTTCTTTCATTTAGTCCCTTGAGTAAAAAACTACCGGTGAGGGTCCCTCGACTATCCCATTTTATTTCATTTAATCTTTCGACTTTAAAATCACCGGTGAGGGTCCCTAGACTTTGCAAAAATCTAAATATTTAGTCCCTGATTTGGGGTTTTTTTCTTAGATTCAGAGACTAAATTTATAGATTTTGCAAAGTCCAGGGACCCTCACCGGTGATTTTAAAGTCGAAGGACTAAATGAAAGAAAATGGGATAGTCGAGGGACCCTCACCGGTGATTTTTTAGTCGAGGGACTAAATGACAGAAAACGTGATAGTCGAGGGACTAGATAGCGATTTAAGCCTTCCTTAATATATGGATTCTTCATACTGATTTCCCCAAAACAATAAAATAAGAATATTTATGTCCATCATATAACTGTGTTCAGGTCAAATCTTAAAAGACTTACACATAGATTAAAACTATAGAACAAAGATATATTTGGCAATATATTATATAGTATTGCCCAAGCTGAAGATAATGTCAAATATGTTAAATCCTACTTTGGAGAATCTAAAAGTTTGGATGAAAAAATCAGACTATTTAAATCTAGACAAATTCATCTAAATTTATTAGCTACAGAAGAAACACTCTTTAAACAAAATAATGCTTCTAATTGGTTCTAAGATGGTGACTGTAATACCAATTATTTTTACAATGATGTTTAAAAAACGAAATAAAAATAGAATTCATTGTATAATGATTGGTGATTTGTGGGTTGAAGATCAATCTTTAATATGAGCCTCTATAGTATAGCATTTCAAGTCTCCGTTATCTTGTCAACGTAGCTTTTCTAACATTGACAATTTTTATGAAATTATCCCTGAAATTATAACTGCCCATGATAACCAAACAATTCTAGCTATACCCACTACTGAAGAAATTCTAAACTCAATCAACACTTTTAACCCAAATAGCATGGTTAAAGTTGATGGATTTAACTCCAAATTCTACTAAACCTGTTGGTCAATCATTCATAAATATTTGTGTGATAATGTCACTGCCGAATTCAATGGACATATTTCTCCCAATGGAATATATGTTACCGTAATATGCTTATTACCTAAGACAGATTCTCCTAAATCCTAGCAAGATTTCAGGCCCATAAGCCGTTGTACAGTTTTCAATAAAACAGTCTAAATCATAAATAATAGGCTTGCTAAATTATTCCTTAAGATAATTTCAGAGGACCAGGGTGGCTTCATTGAGAACATGAACATCCATGAAAACACAATAATTACTCATGAGCTAACTCATAACATTAGCAAGAAAACAAGATGATGTAATATAATTTCAAAACTGAATATGGCTAAAGCCTTTGACGAAATACCATTCAACTTTATTTTCACTATAATGAAATCATTTAGCTTCAGTATTAAATTAATATAATTAATTGAAAAAAGAATAGATTCATTTAACTTCTCTATAATCATAAATGGAACCACATATGGTTACATCAACTCAATCAATGGTGTAAGGCAGGGTGACCATCTTTCACCCAACATTTTTCTCATTACTACCTCATAATAGGTATCAAAAATCTATTTCATAACCACAATTCTATGAAATACAACACAAGAAGCCCAATCAATATTCATTATCTTGCATTCGTTGATGATATTATCATCTTTATTAATGGTTCCCTAAATGATGTCAACAAACTTTATGGGTTTCTTAACCACTATCAAAATGTCTCTAGGCAGTTAGTAAACAAACAAAAAACAACCTTTATCTCACCAACTAATATGGGTGGATAAAGGATTAAAACCACTGAAAACATATGTGGTTTCAAACACAGTTACTTACATTTCAAGTATCTTAGAATTACAATATATCCACGTAACAAGTTATATAACTTTGATGAATTGGTTAGAAGACTAATTTTAATTCAATCAGTATTCCTTGTAATTCCTATATATTATATCCAAAGTTGTCTTCTTCCCAAAATAGTAATATTTAGAATCAATATATTGCTAAACAAAATATTATAAGGATCTAAGAAAATACTAAAACTATAATCTAGTCCATATGGTTTACTCTTTGTAAACCATTTGAGGAAGGATATCTCAACTTAAGAAAGATAAAGGATATTCAAAATTTATTTTCTTGCAGACTTTGGCTGAATTTCAGAGAACATAAACTCTCTGGTCTAAACTCATGCACTCAACCTACTGCCTATCAATTCACCCACTCCAATCTCGTACCAAAGTAAAATACTCAAAAACATGGAAAATACTAATCAGTATTAGATACACTGTTGAAAACTTTATATTTTGGAATATTGACAAATACAATTTAAATCTTGGCTTGAAAGATGGAGCCACACTCACTCATTAATCACCCTCTCATACAATGATAAAAACAATTGGTATATATAAGAAAAGATTATTGATTTTTGGCAAAATAGTTCGTGGAACCCTGTCAAGCTTAATAACAAGGTTTGTCCCTCTGATTTTGAGAGAATAATTAAATTCAACTTATATGAATACAAAGAAGATATTACCCTATAGAATGTCTTTTCTGATTGTTGTTTCTCTTTTATAGACAATTGGAATAACATTAGGAGAAAAGACTAAATCAATACTTTACAAGAAAATTTAGAATAATACAACTCCAAAAAAGTGTTTCTTTACCTTTTGGAGATTACTTAAAGGATTAATATTTGTAGACTCAGTATTACAAAATAATTGTTTTAGTTTCGCATCTAAATGTCAAAAATACAATAATACTAAATCTATAAAACATCTTTTTATCTCCTGTCATATCACTTGGAAAGTGTGGAAATACTCTGCATGTCTATTTGGTATTCTAATTGGCAAGCATATATCTCTCAAGCATATCATTAGTTGCTGGTTTTTATCAACTAATAAAAATATACATAAAAGAACCATATTGCCCCTATAATCTCATGGGCTATCTGATCAGCTAGAAACAACTCAAAATTCAATAATAAAATCATCTATTCCAATATTATAATAGACAAACGAATTATATCATTTCCAAACTTAATTGCTCTAACTTAATTAAAAAGAAATTATGGTATGAAAATCTAAAAACAGTCCATGATCTAGGTTGTTTCCATCATCTTATTAATCATAGGATAGTCTCAACTGTCAAATGGATCACTTTATCAAACACTATTCTGAAACTCAATTTTGATGGAACTGGTTTGAATAATAGTGAATCAAGTTTAGGTATTATCATTCGAAACAGTGAAGGAGAATTACTGAACTCGATGAACATATTATATGGAAACAATCCTCTCTAATAGCTGAAACTATGGCTATTCTAGATGGTCTTCTCTTATGTGTCAAACAAAGGTTTCAATTTCTTAGATATTGAAACAGATTCATTTATTCTGTTTGAAATCCTTAGCAATAACAAATCTAATGGTATTTTAAACCAATCATCACTTTATGTATAAAATTTATAACATCATCAACGAATGTCAGACATATATATAGAGAACAGATTTACATTGTTGATTGGGTTGCGAAATGGACTCTCAAATGTAAATCCAATTTAAAGCAGGATAACACATGATTTTACGTTCCACAAACTCTTTATGTTTTGTAGGTTCAAAGATATGCTATCAATTAGTGGTTGCGAACATTGATGCTCCATCTTCATAAAAATCCAAATGATCTAATATATCACTAATATACCAACCTAAGATCATCAAGATACGACAACTTTAAAAAATTCAAGATCATGGACCAAAAAAGCAATTGTAGTGCCTTGAGAAACCGATAACCAATTTTAGCTCTAATTAGAGTCTCATTTACATCTTTTAACTTGGAAAAAAAAATCATACTTTTTGTGTACTCTCAAGCCCAAATAGCGCTTTTTATCTATGATAAAAAAAATCTTTTAAAAAAACTATTATAAATAAAAGAATATATAGGTAGTTTGCCCTGTCGAGACTTGCTAGATAGATATTTTAGTTATTATTAAACATAAATAGTTTAACATTTGTATGCATATCCAAATATAACGAAGTTACACCATCATAATATTTTGAATAAAATAATGTTGGAGTTATAATTTCTTTTAGCATTTATGAGGAGAAGATCCTAAAGTTAGATGTGTATATAGTATACCTATTCTGGTCAAACTACCAAGTTGGAGTTACCTTTCATGAACCATGTGATCACGAGAAAATGACTTGATTCTTTTGATATTTTAGTAATAATAAAAGTTATAAAAGACAAAAGAATCATACTGGTAAATAACAACATCAAAATCTTGGTTATGAGTTTCAACATTTTATTTAGTAAATTATGGATAAAATATAGCAGCGGATTAAAAGTTTGGAATAAATACCAATCTACAATCAAAAATTTGATTCGATATTATTTAGTAGAAATAGAAGTAAAAGTGACTTGGGGTTTATAAATCGACAGTATTTTTTTTTTCAATAATGATGTATTTTACATACTATTATTATTTCACTTTCGATGTTAGACTGAGATAATGGATCGGGATAGGTGGGGGTATAGTTAAACCCGTAATCCATTCCGTCCATAATTTTTCAAATTCATATCCTAATCCGTATTCGTCGGGTATTAATTTTTTTTTCACATCCAAATCCATCGGGTTTGGGTATCCATGGATGGATATCCATCAAACTATATTTTTTTAAGTTATTATTAAATTTAATATTTAAATATAGAAATACTATTTTTAAAATATATGATATCTAGTATTGATTATCAATTATATTGTAATATATTAATAATTAAGATATGGTTTTGGTATATGTTAGTAAATAGTTTTTGTTAATTTAATTAATAATTTTATTACTATTAAAATAAATTTAAAAAATCAAATCCAATATTTAAATGTAGAATGATATTTTTCAAAATATACGGTATCCTAATTAGCAAATATTTTGTATTTTTGTTATGTTATTAATAATTAATATATGGTTTTGGTATATGTTAATTTTTTAAAATTTAATTAATAATATTAATAATATTACACCTATACTCTCTACCAGTATTTGCAGAAAACAAAAGAAAGTATTTAAAAGAAAAAAAATCGAAAATCAAATGTCATTTTTAAATATAAAATACTATTTTTAAAAATAGATTGTATATATTAATAAATAATATATGGTTTTAGTATTACGGAATACATATACTAATATTAATAACTTTATTTTAAAGTTTAATAAATAATATTAAATAATTTATTATTTTATATACAATTAATTTAGCGGGTAGCCGTCGGGTATTACCCAATGAGTAGGGTTCAGGTTGGGTAACCGTGTAAAAATTTTTAAAACCCATAACTCATTCCAAACCTGGTGGATAGTGAATTTTCAAACCCACGATCCATCCACAAATTCTTTTTAAAACTCATAACTCATTTCATCATATCGGATACCCGTGATTTCGAAAAAAATTACCATCGTGATTAAACATTCGGGTGAAATATAACAGTACTAACTTCGTTTTATACATCATTTGAAATGTATGGAATAGTCATCGATCTGCATGGCAAATCTACAAGGATCGATTAATTTCATGTAAACATGTTATCTATTAATATTTAACATGTCTTTTTATTAGAAATTTTAATAATATAATTAATTTTGTTAGGATAAAATTATAATTTAGTTGAAGTTATATTGATGTATCGGTTAATAAATTTATAAATATTTTATACATTATATGTTTTCATCGTTTTTTAGTATCTCAAACATGGTTTATCTTTTTGAAATGATTTCTATACTATAAATATATAAAACTATATTTACTTTAAATGTACAAATCATAAGAATATAACTTTGTCATTAGCCTTAATAATTTAAACTTTTATGTATTTTACCTTTTTAATTTTTTAAAAAGGGTATGTTAGAAAACTTTCCAACTCTTGGTATTATTTTCCAAATTATTTGTTGATTTTATATTTTTTATTATTCATCTACGATATTGTATTGTTATATTCTATCATTTTATATAGTACAACTTTAACGATATATTTTTTTTTTTTTGTATTTCAAATTTTTAACAACACTAAAATCCAATACTATTAGCTATTTTCTTTTCATTTCAAAATTTAACTTATGTAATCATTACATTTAAATTCAACTAACATAAATAATATACTTTTATTATTACATTAACATGTATACGTGTTTTCAAGGGTGAATCTATGACTATGCTATATCGAGTTTAAAACAATTAAACAAAAAGATTATATTAATGACTTCACTTTTTAGTCTAGGAAGTGATGACATAAGTACAAGTCACAAACTATTGTACGCACATCATAAGAGTGGATAACATCAAGAAAATATATTAAATTATTTGAAATGCGTTCGTTTTTCTTTGATCATATAAACTATTTTAGTGATCTTATTGGAGCTTACTCACTATGTAATCTATTTTTCTATATACACTAACAAGTAATCTTTTAAAAAATCATCTTTCATTCGACTATGAAGACTTGTTTTTACTATTTTCATAGCTGAAAAGCTCTTTCGGAAGTTGCAGTTGATGCAGAAAGTGTCAAGACAAGACTTAAAAATCGATCGATTAATGAATACACTTCGGGTTTCCATGTTATCACCATTCCTTGACATTAACCACCACTATTAGAAAATTCATTAAAATCTGGACGAGTTTATATATCTAGCCTAATGTTGTAATTCACACTTCAAATGAAATTTTTCTTTTTCCAAAAAATGACACGGATACAATTTTTTGACAAGCATACAAATATTTTTTTATACTTAATTTGTAACCATCTCTAGGATACACTAATGTATTCAAAATGATAAGTTATGTTTCTTGTTCACTGAACTTATTAAACTCCTTCAATTGTTGATTTATGTGAGCGACGAATATTTCTACTCTGTAATGATGTTCTATTGTCACTGGTTTTCTTTATTTTCTTTGTTTCCAAATAGATTTTAGGATATTAAAATCATGAAAAACCATGTCAAGAATCAAGATAGTAAATCGCTCACAAAATAATCTGACATTCTCTAAAAAACTTTCCAGTCATCATTTCTTAATTTTTGGATTAACAGCTTTGTAGTAGAAACCAAATGCATAACATTTATAATATTATATAGTAAATACTTAATAGCCATAATCTCATTTACTAACATGTAAAATAAACACAAATCCATACGATCTTAAATTTTTATGGTATTCAAAGCATGACCTCGTTGAACAAAAGTTGTCCCTTGTGCAACTATTTTAGTTAAATTAGAACGAGTAGCACCATAGATGTTTATCAGACTACACATTAATGTGAAATAAGAGCTCCATCTAGTATCTCCACGACGATGTAGTGTTCTAGTTTGATTTAGACTTTTATCCGTTTGAATCTCCTCAATATCCTACAAATGTTTAATTTCAGCAATTTCATTTAACTGCAACTCATCATGATGTTTAGTAGAACTTGTCACAACATTGATAATGAAAACCAAATATTAAAAGAAAGTGTGAATCTTAGGAACTTTTCTTGTTGCAGTAACAAATGTTAAATGTAATTTAGTGAATGCAATAAACATAATAACAATCTTTAAAAATCATGCTTATATCCCATTCCATTCATTTCTCACATTACTAGCGCCGTCATACCCTTGTCCTCTTATTTTTCTAAACACTAAGATTATGATGAGACAAAATAGCCCATATTTCATTTTTAAAGTTAAAGAAGTCGTATCTTTAACATGAACTAAATCCAAGAATTGCTATTTCATGAAACATTTCTATCAACAAATATAACTGTGATTTCTATTTCATCCCTCTTTGAAATATCTCTAGAAAAATTTGCAATTAAATAATATCTTGTATTACTAATTTCCTCACGAATCATACTTTGCACATTTCTGCGCATTTCTGGGAAAACATGTAGAAGTTCTTATTGGATTTTTGGTAAAATGTATTTGATATTTTTTGAAGCTTTATCTAAAGCAAATTATTCTACTTCACTATTGTATAATTCCACAAAATTTAACATCTCCAAAAAGTTATCTTGGTTCTTTGAGCTGCAACTTTCACCATGTTCTCTAAAAGCACAAGCTTGGAATGTTAACCATTTTATTGCATTTATTGATGTTTTAAAAGATAACCGATTTCGTTTAATTTCTTCTTCACTTTGCTTCTCAACAATATTTTCCAAGTGACATGGTTGATTTTTAATATTATAAAAACAATTGGCTGCAAAATAATAGGTTGAACTATAATTCTTTATACACCCAACTTGACATAAAAACACAATATTTTCAATTATTTAATTTCCTCCAATTGTTAAAACTATTAACAATAAATGTATTTGAACTACACCTTTCTAATGTTTTTTTCGTAAAAAGAAAATAATAAAATAGTATGTTCTATCTTTACCAAATGAATACTCTCACCAAGGAAAATTTTGAAACTAAATTTTTTGAAATCGACGAGGATGTTTTCAGGGATTTAGTAAGGATAAACTTGTACTACTTGATACATATCAAGGTCAATATATTCCATTCTAACTAAATTATTTTTATTTGGATCATAAGAATCAATTTGTCTATGCAAACCAGGATCTCGTATCAAAAAAATTAAATAAATACATTTGCTAATAGTTTCAGAAACAATACCTATATCAATGGTCTCAAAATTTTGAGGAGTTTGTTCTCAATGTTGGGTTCTTCTAAAATAACAGATTCATCTTCGTCGACTTCAGTTGAGGTTGTGTTTTGTGTTTGTATATTATTTTCACAAACATTTTGCTTCTTTCTGGGTTTAAAAAATAAAATAATTTGTTTTCTCTTACTGTTATTCATGCGTCAGATAAGAAAAGAAAAAAAATCAGAGTTAGGAATTGTAAACAGATATTTATGTAATTTGGGATTTTGGTAATATAAATTAGACATTAAACTTGTAAATGTGATTACTATTACAAGATTTAATCAAATACTTTTTTTTCTTAAATCCTAATACAACAAAACCAATTTTAGTTTTAAATAAAAAATTATAATATTTTGAACAGAGAGGAAAAATATATTAAAAGAACGAATCATATATTTAAAAAAAATAAACAAAGAGTTATGTTAAAAATTCGATATTACGGAGTAAATTGATGAAGAGTGTGGTCCCCTAATTCCGTCATTGTATGTTTTGCTTTTAATGTCACCGTAATATCAGTTGTATTAAGATTGATTATGGTGAGGTTTATTTTGGGCTGAGGGTGATTTTGTAAAGTATTTTTAGTATTAAATGTTTTATTATAAAGGAGTGAGAGATTTGAGCAACTATTTACTTATTAAGCTGACTAGCACATAACTTAGTCAAAAGGTGTTTATGTGTTTTTTTTACTTTTGTCTTGTCCGGATAGTTCTGTGGCAAGACGATGTTCTGAACCGTCCTTGTCCGAATAACACAGTGAGCTAGGACTGGATAATCCGAACTCATCAGATTATACTTTATATAATTCAAGCTCTATATATACTTTAGACTTTCTTCAAAAATAGTTTACATTTCTTATTTTCTTATAGATTCGTACCGACTATCGATTTTATTAATAAAATTATACTATAATTTTTAGCTCCACAAAATAACTCAAATTCAAATAATATTAGAATACATACTCAGCTTTACATAATAAATGGAGTTTTAAATAATATTAGAATATTAGCATATTAATATTTTTATATTATGTATTTATTCCACATGGTTATTATCTTATTTACTGTGTTGTTGTCGTCTTTATTTATATAAAGAATTTCTACCTATTGCACTTATCTTTATGAATTATAATAAATTTCTAATCGTTATTTCCCCTTATTTTTACATAAAATACATATGATATTATCCTATCTTCTTTCCTATATCTATTTGATTTTTTTTTTGTTTTTGATCCTAAATTATTGTATAGGTTGTTTGTTATTTTTAGTCAATTTATTTTCTTAAGTTTTTTTTGGTTCGCATCTCGAGGGCATCTAACTTTTACCGTGTATTCTATATTTTTATGTTTTATGCATTCATGGACGACCAACATTTTAAGTTTGATACATAATTTTTTGTGGTAAAAATATAAACTGGCATGTCCATCAGAGCGGTTAACTTTTAAAATTTGGTATGTACCATATAATGGCAAAACAATATATAGTTTGCGCTCTCAGGATGACCATCTTTCAAAATTCGGTATGCACCCTTATAGAGACCAAAACCTAAATATATGAAGAGACTTAGATTTAAACTCAAAGATTATGGTTTTTACCCATATGGTAGACCCTTCTGATAGTGGTATGTACCCTTACAATGGTCAAACTTCAAATATTTAGTAACACGGTATATATAAAAAAATGCAAAATTTTAAGTCCAAACGATAGCGAGGTCGGTGTTCACCTCCTTAACATATCCCCATCGAGGCTAATCACCTCGTTTGGGAAGATCTTGCCCGTATTGACAATATGGTCGAATGGCGTTTGACTAGTAACGTGTGGGGCGATGAATAAAAAAATCAGCATAAGTAGGATGTAGGCTGTATTTGTCATGACTAACTTACTCCTATGTCACCATGCTCACCATGATGAGCTCCTGATAAGGGAATAATTTAATTATCACAGATATAAAACAAGTCAAGTTAAGTCCCAGTAAAATAAGTGCCATAATGAACCATATTCTACTACTAGTCACACGGTCCTTTTAACAATATTCTTATATAAAGCCGGTTTCATAAACTTCATCCAAAATTATTACAAATAAATTATCCACTTTTCATTTGGGATGAGAAAATATTTTATTCCAACAATATATATATATATATATATATATATGCATGTCTCTTACTTTTTACTCACATTATTAGGTGCGTATTCAAATTTCCGGTTAAATTTTACATTCCGATCTAGCGAGTATGGATTTGGCATATCAATTTTGATTCTTTTAAAAGATATATTGATTTAACATAATATACAAACTAAAGTTTTTATTTTTATCTTTTGTAGACTAGATTTTTATTTGTTTGTTTATAAATACTAATAAAAAATTATTCATTTTCTAGCGGTTGATTATATTTCTACTGGATTTACTATCGAATAAATAAAATACAATATGAGTTTCAATAAACATGAATTTATAGAATGTAACATATTTTAAAATTAAAAAAAAGGTTGATATTAATATAAAAAATATGTTTTATTTGATTTTAATCATACTATTATTAGTTTTTTATCTTCAAATTTGATCATCTAAACAATATAAAAAGAACTTCATACCATAAACTAATTAGTTTATAAATTTTAACAAAATAAATAATCATATAATAAAAAAAATGAAGGACTATTTTATATAATATATTAAAATGATCATAATATAAATTAAGATTATTAGTGTTGGAAATATAGATTATATGTGGTTTATCTTGAAAGAAGCTCATATCATCATAATTGGTGAAACGACGAGAATGTTGAATTAAACAAAGATGATTTCAGCATGGCAAACAAAAATATTAATCGCGACAAAATATTCATGGACAACATACTGTGAATTTGACATTAATTGGCCTTGCGATCAGACACATGTGTATCGCGACAAAGTAGACTTCACTGTGACGAGCCTGCAAAATGATCGCGATGAAATAAATAAACACGACCTACTAGAACTATGCAAACCTACTTTGATGCAATCAGACGAGAGTTATTGCCATGGAGTCAACTTTTCAGTTGCGAGTAAAAGGCCCGTCGTGATCAACAGTAAATTATCATTTACAAATTTGAATTCTTAAATGGTAACTATTCCAACCGATATTTCACCACAATTGGAAATAGAGTTGATCGCTACAAAGTCCGACAAGTTGTAACTTGTTTACAAATTGAGTTTTTTAAACCAATTGTTTCTTGAAAAGTTATAACTATGCTTGAAGATTTATGAATGATTATAACTATTTGGAAGGATTTATCACTTTTATAAATAGGTAGACATTTCAAAAATGAAACGTAACTTTGATAAAATCATAAATTTTCTCTTACGTTAACCTTTTTCGTTAAAATCATATTTTGTCAAATTTGAATCCAATTGTGTTATTATTTATATTTGAGTTCATAAAGACTTTTATATCGCAAAAAAAAACTTCCTTCAAATATCAAAATAATATAATGATCATGTTTTTTTGAAACACGTAATCTTATGTGTCTTAAACTTCGCTATAGTTTACATCATTTTTTCGTCACACTTAATTTCTCTTATTGTTGTAAGTTATTATTTCCTAACTCTTATTTCTAACATATTTGAAATTGTTTTGTTAATCGAATGTATATTTTTAAAAAATCAAAAATATTTGATATAGTTACGTTAATAAAATAACTTATAAGTATTATTGTAGATAAATTAAATTTAAACAAATACAATTAGAATTAGTAATTTAAAATTTATTTCTAACCCATTCATAATCGAAAACCAATAAATGAACTAAATCGACCATTAGTCTTCTATATTTCGCGTTTGTGTCAAACTAGTCTTATATGTTCACTTTTGTCTTATATTGTTCCCCTATGTTTAATAAATTTGCATTATTAGTCCTCATGCACATGTGAGTATTGAGAAACTGACAAGTGGCAGCCCAAACATCAACATTTTGTCTCACTATTGGTCTCTTAAAAATCTAAAACCATAATTCGAGAAACACTTAACTTTCCTCCTAAATACCTACTTCAAGAATCATATTTCTCATATTTTTAAGGGACCAATAGTGAGCCAAAATATTGATGTTTGAACTGCCACATGTCAACATCTCAATACTCATATGTGCAGGGATTAACACTGCAAATTTTTAAAACATAAAAAATCAGTAAAAGAAAAAAATAAACATAAAAAATTAGTTTGATACAAACACCAAACATGGAAAACTAATAATAATATTTAGCGGAGCTAATATTATTACCTGATACCTAATATCAGTCATTACCCTTTTGTTGCACTAGTTTTGTTTACTATAGTTATAAAAAAAACTTTTTTCTAAGGATATTCATTTTGTTGCAAAGAAACATCCATAATTATATTTGAAAATAATAATTAAACTACTATAACTTACAGATGTGAAAGCGAAAAGACGAATGAATCATGGTTATCAACTCAATCATGGATAGAAGGAGACTATGAAGTAGTTTTTATGGGCTCTGAAATTTAGAGTCCGTATACTTTATAGCTCGTCCTTAAACATTAATCTTTTATATTTTAAGTTTATTTTTAAAGTTTGGTTGAGCTATTGATTACAAAATTACAAAATTTTTTATATAAAAATTAAAAATAGTATTTTTTATCATTGTAGCTGAATTTGATTTTTTTTTGGTTTTTGGAAAATCTAATTGAGAATAATTTATTTATTTTAAAATGTAAAATTGATTACAAAATCATTTTAAACAGTAGCATTGGACCATTTTTCTAAATCATGAATTTGTTCTTAATTTTTTAAATAAAGAATAACTCTAATTCAAACTTTAAAAAGTATCAAAAATAAAAAACCACAAACTTATCGATGAAATTAGTACTCTAAAAGAGATAGTCAACTAGACCTGACTCATTAATAAAATCCTAATATATATATATATATATATATATATATATATATATATATTTCACAGTGTACATGCGTGTATCATCAATGCATTTCGATACCTCTGATGTCTTTTATACTTTGGCACCGACGATATAACATGATCTCATTATCAGTATTTAGGCATTATACCGCAAGTTATTTTTGAACCCAATGCATTTGACACCAACGATACTAAGGCAATACGAGTCAGTGTCGGTGGATTGTACATGCGGTATACCATTTGTCAAACTTTATTGTTATTTTTTTATATATTATGGTTTTAATTTTCTATTATTATGCTAACGATTTGAAAGTATCATACTTAACTCAATAAAATTAAATATAAAATTCAAAGATATCGGAAGCGGATACATTAAACAAAAACAAGGAAACAAATAACACAACATTTTACAAAAAGTTATATCCATGCATATCTATTTCTAGGATTGAAGCATCTGATATCAGTTGCTCGAGTTTGTTGTTAACGAGGTCCAAGTTAATCTCCTCAAGTATATGTTGTTTAAAATAATAAAGTATCCACAAATCAAATAACTTATGCACCTCTTTTATGGCATCGTGCGGGAGATCACGAACGCGAATATTTGAATCGATTCCAAATATTGTATCCTAGTCGATACATTTCACATCGACATAAGAGGCAAATAACTTACAAAATAACGTTAATGTAAATAAAACCTACATAGCAACAAATAAAATAATTTAAGAACATCAAATGAACATACAACAATATTAAGGATGACATGCAATAATACATATAATATTAACTAAAGTCATATCCTTTATAAAATTTAATTATTTCATAATTCTTTACTGTATCTTCTTTTCAATGATTTGATCTTCCACATAACGTAGCATATCTTTTGTAATGAAATCAATAATTTTCAAATTGAATGAGTTGAATGTCATTTTACAAAGTTTATATGAGAGATCGAACACCTAAACCATTGGTTCTAATTTCAAATAACCTACCTGTTAGAGACTTCTGCATGCTTGCGTGGAGTAGGACATGGATCTGCTTATTCACGAACATACATGTGCTAATACATGTAATAGATTCTACACAACACTTTATTGCAAAACCCATCAGTAGTCACATCCAATCTCTTTCTCTTCAAAAACTAAACGACTTGCAACAAGTGGTTGTCTTAGTTGAGAGTCTATTCCATATCTTAAAAATAGATAATTTCAGCTTGATTGCTTATGTTATTTTGGTAGATGAATAAATATGGTAGGTGTGAGTATTTTTTCATAGAGAAATGGATTATAAAATTAGCAAAATGTTTGTAGTTGGCAGGACTTTTTAATTGGTTGAAGTTTGAGATGACACGAGATTTTTAAGGCGATTCTTTTTTCTACAATCGGTGTGCATTTACATATCAGTTTCTACATAATTTATTTATCGTTGGTGTAATAAGTGCATTGGAGGTTCAAACTCTTGCACCACCGGTTTAAAGTCCATAAAATACTTAAAATGACCCAAAAGAATGGTAGGGTATACCGGTGGTGCATAATTATCATATCGTTGGTACGATACAAGACCGTCGACATGGAATTTATATATTGTTGGTATGAAATTTCTATATTTTCGGTATGTAATCCTCATACTGTCAGCTAAGAGTCCAAAAAACAACAATTAAAGACCCACAAATCTGAGACAGTGTATCATCGTAATAACATTTTTATACCATCGGTGTGATACTACATTGTTGGTTTGTAATTTCTATATAATCGGTGTCACACTACGAGCGATATAAAATCAATATATTATCGGTTTAGAGAAAAAAAAACTATAAAAGACCCACAAAAATTCTATGGTATATTGGCGGTGCAGAATTGTGTCGGAACGATAGTACATCGTCGGTATAAAATTTTCATACCAGCAGTGCCACAATCATTTTGGTGGTATGAGGTCTATATTTTTCTTATTAAGAGACAAAAAACATTAAATGACCCATAAAACTGAGTTTGTGTATCGGTGGTATAACATTTGTGTATTGTCATTAAGAAACTACATTGTCGGTCTTAAACAAGTTTTTTACATCTTATCATACTAAGATGTTTTTGTTTCATTATTTTTTTCTCACTTAAATTCCATTTCTTCCACCGTTTTTTCATATCCTGCTACGTCATAATTTTCTAATAATTTTATACTCATTGAATTTGTAGAGGTTTTTCTTATTGTATTATTATATGTGTATTTATTCAATCTTTTTGTTGTGTGACTGTTGTAATTCCTTGAATTTATTCTTATGTCCAGTTTTTTGTTCTAACTAGTTAGGATTTTTTTATTGTTGTGGAGTTTTTTATTGCAGTTTTTAGAGATATATTTATTTTTGTGAAGGTTCTTGTAGCACTTGATGTAAATCTTTTTGTTGTTGAAGATCTTCCTGTTGTGGCAGCTCATTTTGATCTTTTTGTTTTGGAAGTGTTTTTGCTTCGGTTTCTTATTGTTGTGGAATGAAAGCATTTACCTTTTCTTATTTTGTACTTATTTCAAGTTTTTCTTCTTCAATTTTAGTATCTTTTTGTTTGACATTACTATCAATATTCTTACGTTTTTTTCTTGTAAATTGTGTTATCAACCAATTATTTATTTCCTCTACTACCGAAATTGGTTGTAACATGTGGAGTGAAAGTGTCATGCTCAAATTATATCTATCCAATTCACCATCCATTGTTTTTATGACACATTCTCGATTAGTTACTTTTTCTATCACAAAAAATGGTAACTATTAACTGTTTTATCTGATCATGTAAGCAAACTTCATTGTTGTTCATATATTGATTTTTTATCTTTTAGTATATTAATATATCTTCAAGATTAATAGTCTTGCTCAACTCTTCAGTCTGTTGTTAGATTATTTGTTGTTATTTTGAACTCCACATTTTGTCCTTCAATATTATTGTTTGTTTTTTAAGCTCCTTAATCTCTTGTTCAAGATTATTGTTTTTTTTTTCAGTTCCTCAATCTGTCACATCTCTTAGGTCGAGCTCTGGTGAAAAAATATTTGTGTAACACTTCATAAATAAGAGTAAATCACTTGCAAAAAAAACATTTAAAGTTACTATTTGATGCTCATCCGTCATTTTTTTAAAATGACATCTTTTTTCAATTTTCTAGTTATTTCATTGAGCTTCAAGTTTTATGATATTTTTTTCAATGCAATTTATTATTC
The DNA here is from genome assembly GCA_036936605.1 of Limnanthes douglasii subsp. nivea. Taxonomy (NCBI): domain Eukaryota; kingdom Viridiplantae; phylum Streptophyta; class Magnoliopsida; order Brassicales; family Limnanthaceae; genus Limnanthes; species Limnanthes douglasii. The sequence goes on from JAUPFV010000003.1 coordinate 171,480,352, forward strand.
ATATATATTAAAGCTATGAGAATCTGCAAGCCAGTGTTCTTTCATGAACGTAATTTAAACTCATTTTTATTTTTCTCCATCTTCCTTCACTGCTATTGGAATCATCCTTAGAATTATCTAAAGCCCAACAATATCCTCCTTATATATATATATATATATATATATATTATCTTCGTGTATTTATTTAATTCGTGAGGCATTTTCCTTGTCTTAATTATCAACACTACCTTCATTAATTCCCCATTCCAATGTTTCCTATCTTGATTCTTGATTTTCTCTGTCAGCATTAACCTTCGTCTGACCATTTATGTCTTCTAATTCATTATCATTTCTTTTATTTGTGCAAAATTACCTTATTTTATCATCGTTAGCCTGAAGTTATCGAGTCAAAATCTATAATCATAATTGAACAATTTTTATTTAAAACCGTTCTTTAAAATTAATAATAAAAATCATTTTTAAACATAACTTATATTTCTTGAGTCATTGAAATATCCAAAATAAGTTTAATACAACATGCCTACTTTCAACTACTAACCACTTGATACATTGTGGTAGTATTTTAAACTATGTGTTATTTTTGTTATATGGTGTGTGTTTAAGGGAAAAAATGGATGCATTATAATAAGCATGTAGTATACGAATTACTTATTTTTAATTGTATACGAGTCGCAAGTATCTTGATATAACCAACTATTGTTTATGGTTTACTTCTACAACACTTTTTGGCTAACATCATTAGCTTATCACTTATTGGTTCTGACCAATTATATTCGTTGATGTTTTCGATATTTTTTACGTATTCAACTGTTGAAGCAACCAATACCTCCCCATATGTAGAGAAAAGCAGAGTCACATAAACATATAAAATTAGGAATACTGCTACATCTTTTCTGGGTTAGTCTCATTTAATTGTTGTTATTGAATTCATTGCATCTTTTAATAGATAATATACATGTAAATGTATGTTTAATTATATTTTTTTATAAGTATAATTTCTTGTGAAAAAACAAAGTGTTCATCACTTGCGAAAACATGCGCAAATAACTTGCGAAAAAAAACATCACTTTTGAAAAAAATACATTTTTACAAGTATAAATGGTTTAAAAAACTACGTGCAATTGACTTGAGAAAAAAATATCACTTCTGAAAAAAGTATTTTCACAATAAAACATATTTTTACCTTAGGTTTTTTTCTTTGTTATTTATGGGTGCACTTTTTCCTTTTGTTTTCACCAACATTTCTAGGAAATTTGTGTTAATAATATTTTATTGTTATACTTCATTTACATTGACCTTGATGCCATTTTTTTCCCAGATGGATCCTTTTTTGTTTCCAGTTTTGACTCATAAAATAAACGTTACCTCTAAGGATGTAATTTACATGTTTTTCAACGAATACGAAAGTTGATATTCTAATGTCATAAGTTTTTATTATTTGAGTTATGGCATTCCACTTTTTTCTTTCAACATAATTCTATGTCAAAAAAACTTTTAAGTATATGATATAACAATATATTTCTCAAAGTATTTATATGTTATTCTCTTATACTTTTTATATTCATCACTACAAATACAGAGACGATTCCTAATTTATCAAATATTATATCAATTGAACTTAACATTTTTTATCTGAATTAAAAATATAGGTACTTACGGAAATAAGACAAAGATGAGTGTGAAAAACAAATATCAAATCCCATAACCACAAAAAATAAAACAATTATTATCATTCACTTGTCAAAATAAGACAAAAATAATTGCAAAAAACAAAACAAAAATCAAACAAAAAAATACAAATATGCATCGTCATTCATTTGCAGAAATAAGGCAAAGAGAATTACGAAGGATGACGCAATAATATTTTCATAAACTTATTTTTCTATTTATATTTGTTTACAATGTTGGTTATTTATGTTATGTTTACATTGATAACATGCTGACTTCAAAAAAACTAATAATAGAAATATCAGATGATGTAGGATCAACACTAGGATAACTAATGATGAAAAATATTTGTAGTAAACTAAATGATGCAAAGGCTTATTTAGAGGATGAGAGATTCACATCAATTGTGCAAGAGGTTGCGAGTGCGGTAAAAATATTGATGGATAAGATGTGGTGAAAGAGGTGTATTTTGAAAGAGAGATGGGAAGGATAGTCTTGGATGAAGAATTTCAGATGAAATTCTATCATATAAATGCGTAGTTCATTGGATTCACTAAACACACCTTGTACCACATATACCACGAGAGGATAAGTGATTAATTTATTATTAATAACTATATTATATTATTTAATAATATGTTAAATTTCTTTTGGTTTTTGGTTTGTAGAAGGAGAGGTCTGAGGCAACTTAGTTCCGATTTTATACGAGTGTATTGCGTAACTGAGAATTAAGAGACTAACCAACTGTCCAAAGTGCCATCAATAACACTATATTTAGACCATTACATGAGACATGACCAATTGATGGCCTAATATGCCTCTTGCATTTGATTTTTTTATAGATATAACACCTATACTCGAGAGGGAAATGTTCATATGGTGTAAGAGTTTCTTGGGCTTGAATAAAGCGTATTGAGATTCGATCTTAGTGAGAGTAAAGGTAGGGGCTTCAAATGAAGTAGTTGAGGGTAACGTTTCATACAACGTGTTACCAATGTGAGATTGTTGATGTTGTATATGTATTATTTTACACTTGAGCATATATATATATATATATATATATATATATATATATATATATTCTATATTATGGTAATTTTATATTCACTTACAAGATTGAAACGTAAATTAACGTCGATTGGTTGGTGAACCTTAGAGGAGTTAGATACACTAGATGAGTACGGGTGGGAAATGCACATCATGGTCGAAATTTACCATACTTACGATCTACATACGAGCCATAATTTTCATATATGTACCTGACCCATTATAAGCTCGGGCCAGACAAAGGTCGACCGGGTTAGGCTGGATCAGACCAACTCGGACCAACATTGTCATCCCTAACAGAATTAATAGTAACATGATTAACACGAATAATAATAGTAACAAAATGGATATTCATAAACATGAATAATAGTAACCATGAATAATAGTAATCCTAGTATTCAATTTTATCATACCCCTACAATATCACCAATATGAAAAACTACAAATACTAACACGAATGATATAATAGTAACTTTACATATGATAACGTGAATAATTATTTGTTTTTATATCTCAATTTGAGGTAGATATTTTTGGTAACATCTCATTTGGTTAGTCTTTAAAGTTCAATAACATTGTAAAGCATAAAATGGAATGAGTAAATTCCAAAAATTATATTAAAAAATATTGACAAACAACTAATTTCATTAACCCACTCAAATTTAACGACTCTAATTTCGAATAGCTTGAAGCAATGACAAAAACATACGCATCAGTTAATTCTAAACCAAAAAACTAATGAAAGTAGCTTTAATCCCTTGAACAACAAATCAGGAAGAGACTAATCAGATTTCCTGCGATGAACCACATATATGCTTAAATCATACATGTCTTTTGATTAAAAGAAAACAAAATGCAACCGAATTCTAATTCATATGAAGTAATATATTCAACCGATAATAAAATTTATGATATTCAACAAAACTCAAGTTTGCAACTATGAGAGTAAGACCAACAACATATGGCAACCTAACTTTGTTATATGGATAATTTGAAATCTTAGACAACATATTCCCAAACCACCAACCATAGTAAGATCAGTCGCACATTTTTCTTGTCCATAAAACCCTAATGATATTTCTTTAAGATTTGTACAGTTAAAAACCTACATTAGCAGGACCAGAAAACAAAATCAATTGAATCCCCCCCCTCCCACAACAAAATATATATTAGTTGATCAAAGAATGATATGAATTAATTACCATCTTTGATAAAGAGAGAAGATAAAAATTATATATATTAGATGTACAAAGGCCAAATCCTCATTAATTTGAACATTAATTCATCTTAAGAGCCGCTAGACAACGTTTATCAGAAATACAACGACTTGTTGGTGAGAGCAAAAATTGTGGGTATGAGAGGAATGAAGAGGATGGATTATTTTTGGAAATTGAGAGCAAAAGAATCATGATTTTTATGCGGAAGAATATGTTTTAGGTATGATACAATAAAACTAGTTAGGTTAGGGTAAGATAAAATAGTAATATTAACTTTCGTATATGTAAATATGATTTGTACTAGTTGCAATATGTAAATTGTAACATATTTTAGTTCTATTAGGGGAGTCCCCCAAGATTTAATAAGATTTAAATAAATATAAACTTTAAAATAGTAATAAAACTAATTCATTACCAACAATATAAAACTTCTTGTAAAAAACCACATAATCTACCATGCTAGAAAATAATGCATGACAAATTTTGTACAAACGCTTCGTTACATACGGTAATTTAGGAGACAAATTTTATACAAACGCTTCGTTACATACGGTAATTTAGGAGATGTTAGTAGTATGAGATATTTTACACAAATGATTTTTTACATGAAATAAAATAAAATAGATATTGATTTGTTTTTAACATGAACAATTTTTTTTTGTTCTTCAACTAAAATTGGATAGTTTTTTATTTTTTAAAAAATAAGTGAGAATATATTTTAATGTTTTTAACATAATATATGTAACTTATTCTTAATATAAAATATTTTAGTTTTTTCTTAGACATGGACAAACAAAATTTGTTTTCTTTTAAGATAATAAATTTGACTACTTTAAGGCAAACAAATTTGATTACTTTTTTTTATGAAATTTTATTTTGTTCCCGATATGAGTTTGAAAATTTAATTTATTCCATTTCAATTTGAAAGAACAAATTTGATTTAATTTTATAATCTTAATTTCATGATTCCGTTAGAAAACTTAATAACAATTTAAAAAAAGATATCGTATATTTAATTTTGTTTTTATTCATTCAAATTTTTATATTTGATTACCGAATTGTAATAAAAAGCTATAAATTTGGAATTAAATTAAAACACTACAAATTGCATATCATAACTTCAAAAAAATTTGAACTAAAAGTCCAAAATATAAATATCATGTTGTAAAATATATTTCAAATCCAATAACTTAGCATTATATTTTGATTAAACCATGACTAAAGTTTTTTTTAAAACCATCAAAATTCATGTAAACTTGTTATAGTTTGTAATATATAAGTAGTGACTTATGAAATTCGTTATATTTATTAATGATTGGTTAAAAGTTTATAAGATTTGTTAATGATTTTTAATAACTTATAAAGTTTACAGTATATAAGTTATAATTTATGAAATTGGTTATATTTATTAATGATTTGTTAAACATTTATAAAATTTGTTAATAATTTGTAATAATTTATGAAGTTTACTGATTTAAGTTAGCTTTTTATATACTCTGTGTCACATGTATATTACACACGTGGTTTTAAGATTATACACAAATATTAAAGTGTGATATTTGTTTTTCGTTTTTATAAAAAAGTTAAAAAGCAATTTTAATTAATAAAAAACAATAAATAAAAAGTTACAGTAAGTAATAATCACGATTTACATATGAGAAGATTAAGCAATCGATGTTACCCTGTAGTCGATTTCAGGAACTACAATATCAACTAGATCAGATCACCCTACTTTTTTACCCAATCGTTTCAGTAACCTGACTGTTGGTATGCCTAAATCAACTTACAGGGCTTAAAAGGCAAGAGTCTGAGCGGAAATGAATTTTAAACCATGCCGAGAAAATTCAAGAACCATCCAGATTCAGGTAAACGAAACTACTATTTCATTTCTCTCTAAAAAAAATTCAAAAGTTTAAATTGATACAATATGCTGCTCTTTCTCTTTCTCTTGAAAAAACAAACACAAAACCAGGTTATTATTGTTATTATATATTTTCAGGTCTGAAGGCTTTAATTGGAATTTCTGATGAAGCTAAAAGCATGAAACGACGTCGAATTCTTTCGAGGACCCTTGTTTCCAACTTTAACAGGTATGATTTTGTTAATATTTTGTATTTTTCAACAAAAAAAACTCTTAACTAAAATATCAAAAGATAATGAAAATAAATCGCGGATATATAACCCCGAGGGGGTAGCCGAGTTGGTTGAGTAAGGCATTCTTATGACCAAAAGGTCACGAGTTCGAGTCCCTCTACATACGCTTTCTCGGCTGAGCCTGTCACCTTGTGTGGTTTACCTTCTGGCGTTGGTTTGCAGGCTATCGCGTCAGATTGAGGGTTTACCCTGTGCACACTCATTGCACTCTGAGTAGCGGCTGCGGGTTCCCTCCGAAAAAAATAAAAAAGAAAAAAAATAAAAAATAAAATAAAAAAATCGCGGATATATTTTTTTGCTTTTTTAAAACGATCGGTATTTGATATCTATAAAAAAGTCAAAAATCAAAGACCATAAAAGTTGGACCGAAAGATAACAAATATCCGACCCGACTTAAAAATCAAATAAAAAAGCTAGTTCTAGAACCGGTTCATCTCATTCTAAACACTTAAACAAAATCTTACAAGTTCAAAAACGTCTTGATGAAACCGCATAGACATTGGCAAACCATCATGCAAATTCACCATTCAATTCAGAGCTTAACCAATTTTAAATGAAACGGATTCATTAACAATTTTAAATCGCGGATATATTGCTTTCTTCTTGTTATTTAAAAGATGTTATTTAAAAAATTTATTTTAAAAAGTTAACATATTATTTTTATCATTTTATTATTTTCAATTTTTTTTTTTTATCAATTTTGTTTGCTACTAACACTTTTTTCTCTTTTATTATTATTATTATTATCAACCCCAGACTATATCCATAAATTTTTAAAATAAAAATCTAAAAATACGATAAAATAAAATAAATTGAAACCTATAAGAAAAACAACAAAACAATGGTTCGGAAAATGTCACTAAATCTGATTAATCTTAAATTGAAAATTAAATCATTAAATAAACTCTATTTCTAAAAATCTTCACTTTTAAATTTCGGAAAATTGCAAATTAAATTATGAACAAACCTTTTCATTAGGGGTTCGACATTAGTCTAGCAAATTTTTAATATTTAGATTTTGTTAGATAAAAGAAATAACAAAACTAAAAACACAAAAACTAGGAAGAAAATTAAAAATCCATGAAAAAACCCAAAATTTGGTTATATATGGAGTGGGCATTTTGGGCCATCGATTCGGGTTTGACCCGTATTTGAAATTATATCCACGACAGACCACCGGATCGAATTCTATCGTAGAGGCTTTCGAATTCTGAAGCTACTCTTTGTTCTTTTTATTTTCTTCCTAGTGTTAGGGTTTGTAAATTTACAGGGTGAAATTCGATAACAAATCTTAGATTCTGATTCCGATAGCAAAACATTTCGAGTTTTTGTAGTTTGAAGTTGACAATGAACGGTGAAGAGCTAACTGAGCAAGAGACTGCTTTGTACGATCGTCAGATAAGAGTATGGGGTGCTGATGCTCAAAGGAGGTAACTTCTTTTCTCTTCTTCTTCTTCGTCTTCGTTTGGTTCTTGGTTGTTTGTTTAGTGTTTTCTTTTTATTGTTTTGTTGTTTTTAGGTTGAGCAAATCTCATATATTAGTGTGTGGAATTAAAGGCACAGTGGCTGAGGTAGCTTCGTCGATCTGTATTCGTAAACTTATATCTTATGTAACGCCTATGTAGAGTTTTTTCTCTTGTTGGTGTGTAAGTATGTATTTTTTTTTTCTTTTGTAGTTTTGCAAAAATATTGTGTTGGCAGGAGTTGGAAGTGTAACATTAGTGGATGATCGATTAGTGACAGAAGAATCTTTAAATGCTAATTTCTTGATAGTTCCTGATGAAGATGTGTATAATCGAAGAACTCTAGCTGAAATTTGCTGTGATTCTTTGAAAGAGTTCAATCCTATGGTTCGAGTTTCGGTAGAAAAAGGTTAGTCTCTCCCAATAATGTAGAGTATGAGGTTGCTTTTATACTATATGTCATGTTTTATATTTGGATTACTTGTTCTACAGGCGATATATCGAGCTTTGCGTTGGACTTCTATGATAAGTTTGATGTTGTGATAGTTAGCTGTGCATCTCTAACCAAAAAGGTACTGACAGCGATCTTGATTATTTTTTTTGGTTGCTTGATTTTGTTATTTCAATGCTTATGTTTACGTATTTTTGTAACTATTGCAGAAATTGATTAACGAGAAATGTCGGAAGTCTACCAAACGCATTGCCTTTTACACAGTTGATTGCAGAGATTCCTGTGGTGAAATATTTGTTGACTTGCAGAGCTATACATACAGACAGGTATTTTTGTAGTCTATCCTATGGTTTACATGTTTGATGCTGCTAGTGAACTCTGCACTAGACACTTCTTTTCATGTGTTTCGCATGACTGGTTTTCACCTAACATGTGAGCAGCTGTTTGCTAATCATCCAATTTTTTTGAATCACAAAATTTATTGGTGAATTTTTCTTCTATTAGTATTACATGGAATTTTATCAGTTATGGGCTGCCGGGCAATACGGTTTTTTTAGTGCTGCATAAAGGTTTTTCTTCATGATAACGAGTGGAATTTAAGTTTGAAAAGCGAATGACTTGCATGTTTGGTTTCATCCTGGATAGAAGCTACATTGAATTTAAAAGTATAATTTAGAACATAGAATTCTAGCTCAATTCATTTGGAAAGGAGAATATCATTTTGTAGTTCATTTGATCCAGGCATGCTTTTGAAGCGACTAAAAATGATAGATTTGGAAATTTTTGTGTAGTATTACATAATTAGGTCTAAACCTAGCTGTGCTATGACTCTTATCATTCTGTACGTATTCTCAGCCGTTAATTAAGTAGCTTGTAAATGTTATGTGTTATTTTGATGATGTATTAAGCTTCTTTGTATATGACTGTACTTTGGCAGAAAAAGCTTGACGAAACTGTTGAATCCAGGCAAAATTTTCAAAGTTTTGAGGTATGTTATTATTCATAAAAGTGCAGATCTTTTCCCTCTGTACTCTTTAAAGCATGTTAGCATGGCAAAATAAGTACAAGTGTTATTAGTTGCCAGTTCATAAAGTGCAGCTCTTTTCCCTCTGTACTCCTAAAAACATGTAAGCATGGCAAAAGTACGAGTGTTATTAGTTGCCAGTTTATTCTGCACTATTCAACCAGCATGCTGTTTCTTTTTGTTGCGTCAAGTTTTTAGTTGTACTACTGGATATGATTAGATAGTGTTTCTTTAATTGTTATTCTCAGACTCAGTGATAGGATTCTTTGTTCGCTAACAGTAATATTCAATGAAGCACGAAGGCTTCATAAAACCTCAAAATCGTGACTGTTAAGACATGGACTATGCGTTTAATGTGGCATGGTGTGGCTTGGAAAGGATCTCAGTGTTTCTTAATTTAATTATAGGTGCAATATAGATGAGGGTTGAGGGCTAGAGGGTTTCCCTTAGGTGATATATATGCAACTCACCGATCTTTTCTCTTCTTTTTCACCTGCCTGTTTTAATCAAGTTTCTCTCACTTGCTAAATGCTCGAATATTGTAAGTAGTTGTATGCGGTTATCTTCTTTTATATGTATACATTGGTTTGGCTTGTACATCAAAACTGAAGACCATCTGCTTCCCATGTAGTGCTTGACATTATGAGGTTAACAGTATTGTTAGTACTCAGTTTTCCATGTTTAACAGACTTTGTGCCAGCCTAACTGGTGGTGCTTTATCTAAATTTATGTGCCTCTCTTTAATGAAGGATGCAGTTTCGGTACCGTGGGGAGCACTTCCTAGAAAAGTATCAAAGCTTTACTTTGCCATGAGAGGTGAGGTATATTGTGTTAATACTTGATAATTACAAGTGTTAGATACAGCGAGTCTAGTGCTACAATGTGTGCACGCACATTTTATCTGGAAGGAAAATGTCATTGTCCACTTGATTTGCAGTAATTGAAAGGTATGAAGACACTGAAGGTCTTAATCCTGGTGGTATTTCACTTGTGGATCTTGCTGGTGTGTTGAAACTGAAAAAACAACTTTGTGAGGCAAACGTATGTTACTAGTAACTTTGAAACTTTGGTAGTTTACAATATATCTGCACTTTCTTACCCATTCCTTATCAATTTTGTTGCAGTCATTGAATGAGTCGTTTGTTCCTAATTCTCTTCTAGAAAGATTGGTAGCAGGAAATAGAGAATTTCCTCCTGTTTGTGCTATCGTCGGTGGAATCCTTGGACAGGTGATCTTGAACTATTATTTTCTTCTCTTTTGACTCCGAAAAACAGAAATAAAAAATTGGTGAATTTACTTTGAACGCTTTACATTTCCATCTGCTTGAAAAGTGATTTTTAAGATTGCGGTAAAGCTCTCCTTCGATTTTTTTCAAAATTTCATACAGTTCTTCCTATATGCTGGCCCATTACAGCGTAGTTTGTGTTTTTCTGATACAAAGACAGAATTTGTTTGATAAGTTTGGTGAATAATTTGACATAATAGGAGGTAATCAAAGCGGTATCTGGAAAAGGAGATCCTCTCAAGAACTTTTTCTTCTTTGATGCTATGGATGGCAAAGGTGTAATCGAGGATATATAAAGCAGTAACGTACTTAGCTGAGTTACTTGTTCGGTAAACTTAGGTCTAGGAATCTAATATAAACTGCCATGAGAATTCTTGTTTCCCACCGGATGAATTATGTATCAATGGTGCTGTTAAGCGTTACTACTGTACTCATTAATATAATAAGGTATTATGATCGTAGATTGAGTTTTGGACGCACCATTTCTAGTGGAATAGTTCTTTCACGAGACGGACAAAAGAAGCGTATAATTAAGTTTTGATTTTCTTTTTGTAAAAAAGTTTTTTTTATTGTAACTTTTAGAGGAAGCAACCTTGCCGATAACATGAAGTCTAATAATTGCAAAAGTAAAACTAAAAGCTGTTGAACATTGCATACAATACAAAAAATAAAAATAAAGGATACTTAATATTTATGGTTTAATTAAGACAAATTTATTCTCGTTTCTTTGGCGTTAGTCTACGTCTAAAATCAAATTTATTCTGGCTTTTCATCGTTTTTTAATAGCATATAACTATGAAATATTTTTTTTTTATATTATAGAGTTAATTTATATATTTGTTTGTATGTAAAATATTATGAGGATGAATAAAATATTGAATATATGTTGACTATTGAGCTTTGAACAGTACATCGTCCCTCAACTATCGCGTTTGTTGACAGATAGTTCTTTGACTTTCAAATGTTCGTTGACTGTTCTTGGACTATCGCGTTCGGATAAAGTTAGTCCAGGGATTCTCTGATCCATCAGAGGCTGCCACCTGTCACCATAGTTTCCAGATTTTTGTATCACCACTGATCTTTTGAGTTTAGTTACGATTTTGTCATTTGACTAAAATCCTTGTTGGCATAGGTGCTGGTGAGATGACAAATTTTGTTGACCTGACACGTATTAAATGAATCCTATATGTCATTGTGTCATTTAATTAAATTGAAGAAATAATTGAAAGGCTTGTAAACATATACTTATTCTTCTTCCTTGAATCATTGCTCTTTTCTTCTTTTTGTTTTCTTCTTATTCCTTTCTCCTTCTCTCCAATTCGTTCCTGAAATCAGTAAAAAGAATTCATCTACATCCTCCACTAAAGTCTACCATCTCTACCACTTTCCCTCATAAAAAAATGGAGATTCGGTATCGAGATGCTTTCGTGGGAAACTTTTGGTAATTTGTACTTCGTGGACAGACTCTAATCCAGTGAGAAGATTTTATGGATGCAGAAACTATCGGGTAAGTTTAATCTAAGCTAAATCTTCTATAATTTAAACCATAATTTATGTTTAGAACTTTAGTTTTTTAAAACCCTAAATCGATTTAATTTTTCAGAGTATTGAAGGAAAATGTGGGTTTTTTAGTGGGGATTCCCCAGTTCCTCATCATTCCAAAGAATCAAGTATTACGTTGAACAAAAAGATACACAAGATTGAAGCTGAGAATGGTAGTTTTAAGAGCAAAGTTAGTTTCTTGATGTTGTTTTGCTTCATTTCTTGTATGTTTTTTATTAGTCTTGTTAAAAATTAATTTTCAGCAATGTAATTTTTGGTTTGATAAGTAATGTAAGAACTGGTTTGGAGAAGTAATTTTATCAGTATTGTTCTTTGTTTGGTTTGGAGAAGTAATTTTATCAGTATAAGAATTGTTGTTGTCTAAGCATTGTGGTGGTATTTATGTTAGCTTGTGGTGGTATTTGTATTGAATACTGTTTTTAGCTCAATTGTGAACTTGTTTATTTATGGACCATTTGCAAATCTACAAATTAGAATAGTGATAACACTGCTAAATTCTGATTCAATGAGAACCTTAAAATTTCACTCATAATTTAGCCAAGCTTACATCATATTCCAACATAATACATTAACAACAGATAATACAAAAAATTAGATAAGGCTATGAACACCTAATAACAACAACACCCTTAAAGTTCAGACTTATGATTGTTAACAAAATCAGACAAAAAATAGTCTACTCTAGAACCAAAAACTAAATTTCTAGTGTTCAATAGTCTATATACTAGACAATCCTAGAATAATCATCTGGTATCTGGTGCAGCCGATGAACACGCAGCAGCAGATGAATTCAGGACTCGTTTTGGTCTCTTCCATTTCTCATTTGCCACTCTAGTAGCCTCTTTGAATTGAGGCATTTCCCTAGCCGGCACCCAGTTTCAGTAGTTTCCAGCAATCATACAGTACCCTAATAGTTATAACTACTAGACCAACAAATATCAGCAATGCCAATAACAGCAAGCATACCACCAATACCAACACTCAGCCCATTAAATACAGAAATAGTAACACCAACACCATTTTGTTAAAGCCTAACTAACATATAAACAACACTACTGAATACTAATTAAATGCACACCAATACCACTATGAAACATACCATGTGACCAATTATTCTATTAAAAAAATAGGTAAAAAAGTCAAAATGAAACAGCTTTATAGTAGGAGAGATAAGAATCTTACATTTCTTCCCATCCCTCTTCTTGTGGCTTGTGCACCTTGTCCCCCACCAGCTCTTGGAACAACATAATAGAGAAGACTTCCCTGCACCAAAAGGATAAAATCAATATAATTTAAAAAATGAAGACTAAGAAAGAGAATACAAAATTTTGAAAAACTTACATCAGGCATTGTGTTAGCAGCAACACCCCTCCCAACCTATTTCACCATTAGAAAAACCCAATCAGTTGCCATTATCCCAACACTCTCAAAAATCAAAAGTATGAAGAATACAAATAAGTTACCAGGAGTTTAGCCACTCTTCTTGCTGCCTTTCTAAGACGAGCATGGAAACGGGCGTCATGTGCTCTATTAACTCCATCAGCAGCAGGTCCAGGTCCTTCTGTGTTGGTTGCAGCCCTACCATCAGCTGGCTCAGTCCCAGCAGCTATCTGTAGCTCTCTATGAGTTGTTGGCAGCACCAACATCACCAATCTCAGACCCAACAGTAGCTTGTGAGGATTCTCCAGTGGTTGGGCAACTTGTTCTGTTGTGTCCCGGTTTCTTGTATTTTGTGCACCTTAATCGAACGAACTTCCTAGATAGTCTTTCTCCAGCCGGTGGTTCAAGCTCGCTTCTGTCCCTCTTCTTTTTTATTACCCTTTTCCCCCTCTTGACTTCCATAGGTGGTGGCTGACAAGGAGGAAATATAGATTTCTTCCACAACAACTGCCCATTCATAGGGTTGATAGTATGCTCGTAGATGGCTTTGTTAGTTTCAATGCGGTAACATGAAGTAATAAAGTCGGTGGGTCTTTTTATTGTCAACCCATATACCCGCAACAGCATGAGCGCAAGGTATACCAATCAGCTGCCAACTCCTATACGAACATGTCTTTTGAGCAATATCTACAAAAAATTTCCCTTCCCCTGATTTGATTTCATATTGGGGACCTCCAGATTCTTCAATCCAGCACCTCCCAGCTGCCTCTATACTAAACTCCAGCTTCTTCAATATACTTGGGCAGACTTCACCCTTCCAAGTAGCACTATTCTTTTTAAGCTTCGCTAGTCTTTTCATTGTCTGTGTTCTGATACCATCCATTAACATTATGATGGATCGCTCCCTTAGGTGTAGAATAACCATATTGAAAGTCTTCGCTAGATTGAAGGTCTGAATATTGCAGCATGTGTCCTCTTTGTAGTGGGCTCTAGACCATTGTCTTGGTGGTTTATCTTCTAACCATTTGAAAACATCAATATTAACCCTTTGCATCTCTGCCATATGCGCATCAAACTCCCCAGGCTACGTGGCTCTAGCTGCTGCCCATAATATCATTTTCTCTAGTCGATCGGGGTAGATTTTTTTTTAAAGTTGGCATACAAATGCCTACAACAAAAACGAGGCTCTGAGTTTGGAAAATCTTCCTACAAAGCAGGGACCAACTCTTTCTGTTTATCACTCACAAAAAACCATGCTCCCTGGTTTTGGATGTCAAGGTCCTCTTCTAGCAAATGTAGAAACTAACTCCAACTTGATCTGTTTTCGTTCTCCACAACAGCCCACGCAACAGGGTACATTTGATCATTAGCGTCAACACCAACAACCACCAAAAGTTGGCCTCCAAAAGCTCTATTAAAAATATAGTCACCCAAGATAACAACTGGCATACACCCTGCTTTGAATTCCTTTTTAACAGGCTCCAAACACATGTAAAAACACTAAAAAACATTGTTCGATTGCTTAATAATGCAAGTAGAACCTGGATTCGTCCGGATAATCTCCTCGTTGTAGTCCAACAACCGCGCGAATTTCTGCTTATCATTCCCCAATATCATCTCATGAGCAATAGACTTAGCCCTATACCCCTTCTGCCTATTAATGTGAACAAGGAACTCTTTGTTTAAGGAGGCTATTAACGACGTAACTGACCAGTTGATATATGCCTTCCACTGTGGCAGATAGTACTTAGCTATCCGTATTTACGTAATATTTTTGTTTTCATTTGTTGGAGGACATGTATGGTTGTCGACCAACATTTCAACACCCACCTGTTACTGCATCCCATTGTGGAGCAGTATGCTTTCCAAGGGCAACCCTATGCTGAACATACAAAGGAGATTCTTTCCTTGTCATTTTTCTTCATAACAACGTACCTCCGCTGCTTGATCCCATAGTTTTTTATAGCCTCCTTAAGCTCAGCTGCAGGTGTGGATTCATACCCGACTTGTAGCTGTACACTGGCCAAGGGTACATATGGATTGAACTCAGTAAAATTATACCACTTCTCCACGTCATCTTCGAGCTCTACATTGGAGTTTGCCGTTGTATTCAGCGCATCCGATGCCTCGTAGTCTGTCTCGATATCCTCTGCATCCTCTTGTTGCTTAGGTGGGACAGACTGGTGTTGTTGACAATATGGGGTTGGCATCTTCTCTTCAGCCTCATCATCAGACTCTGTCGCTGCTTCACCAACATTTTTCTCGTGGGTAATTGATTCAACCTCAACTCCATCTCCCCAGTGAACATCGGGCCCTAACTCCTCTATGAAAGTAGTCCAATTTGAAGACTCTTCAATGAGAGGTTGTGCTATGTTTTATTCTACCCCACCATCACCAACATCTTTGTCAACCCTCTGTTCAGTGGGCTCAACACCATCACCAGCTTCTTATTCACCCCTACCAGCTTGTTCACTTTCTACCTCAGCCCTTTGATTAACATCTTCACTAACAACCCTCTGTTCAAAGCCACCACCAGTATTGCAAACTGAGTCTTCTTGTTGTTCAACCCTTTGATCAGTTTCTTTTTCAATATTCTGTTCTACCCTACAATCATCATCACCCACTGTTTCTTTCTCTACCCCAGCATCACAACCATCTTCTTCACCCCTTCAATCAGCCACATCTGTTTGTACATCGATCATTTCTTTAATTGTTTCTACACCGACCCTTTTCACCAACTGTTTCACCTTCTACACCGGTCCTTTCACCAACTGTTTCTTCTTCTACCCTAGCCTTTTCAGTAAGTGCTTCTTCTTTTACCCCAGCCCTTTGATCACCTTCTTCTTCGACCCTCTGTTCTCGAATCCTCTGTTCTTGAACCCTCCGTTCTTCAGCAGCCATAGCCTTAACAAATTCATCTGCATCCCTATCCACAAGGTTTTCCTCACTACTCTAACTTTCTTTATCTTTATCTTAATCTGAACTTGATTCTGAAAGTTCAACCACCGGTGGAGTTTTTACTTTTTTTCTTTTTAAAGGGGAGATTAATTCCAGTGGTAGAACAACTTCTATATAAGCTTTAAGAACCTGCACTTGTCTACCAGCTTGCATATCTCCAGTGCATATGCATCACTGGAGACATTTAGCAAACCTTTGTCATCCTTGCGTGACAGAAGTTGGTAGGAGAAGTTCCACACGCCAAAATTCTGTTCAGGCGAACATGTCATGTAAATGTGCTCGCTTAGGTAGATAAGTGAGATCTTTTCGGGGTTTACATTATCAACTAGTGTCTCTTTCCCACCCCAGTATGTTACAATGTTGTTTTTCTCGTAGAATTTACCACCGTGACGTACTACCATGGTGAATAATATACGATTGACACCTGCAAATATCACAAAACCAATTGCAGCAACAGTCACTCAACAATTAACAAGTGACTGCAACAATCACTCAAATAACAACACTCAAACAACAACAATCACTCAAATATCACAAATAGCCATAAGTATCATCTGCTCCCAAATATCACAAATAGTCACTCAAACAACAATAGTCACTCAAATATCACAAATAGCCACAACTCACTGCAACAACAAACATCTCTAATGCAGCAAAAAGCAAACATCAACCATCTGTCAAGTCCAATGCGGAAAAAATAATGTAAAACAAGTCCAGTGCAGTAACAATCCTAATCATTAACACCTAATTACACAAATTATTTATCAGTTCATATGACACTCATTAAACATCAATAAAACACAAAATCAAAACATTATCAGGTAAACACAGAAGACAGTATCAAAATGTAACACTATAACCATCATTAAACATCATTTCACAGTGAAGCAAAGTAAAACTCAAAGAATTCTAATTTTAAAAACTAAAACGATACATCACTAAACTAAACACTGAAACATACTAATCTGTAAAGCAAAAAAACACTCAGGATTTTGACACTAAGACAATATCGACATCTATCACTCAATAAATAAGGAAACAAACAAAATAACCGTATATTCTTGAGAGAAATCCAATTCGATTTTGACCTTCTTTTGTTTCCTTCTTGAACCCTTCTTCATTGTTGAATCACGTTTATTGTTGTAAAAAATTAGGTCTAGCAACATGGAGTACGAACTGTGACTAAGGAAGAAGATTTAGGGTTCTGTTTCGATATGGGTATAGATTTAGGACCATATAGATTTGGGTATAGATTAGGGATTTGATTTTGGGATTTTTTTTTAGAACAAGAGAGAGTAAATATGAGAAAGTCTAGGGATTAGAATTCAAAAAGAGTTTAGTCTGTCTATTCAGGGAGAAGGCAATCTAGGGTTTAGATTTTGTTAGATATTTCATTAAATTAAATTAATTAAGATGTAATACGACCGATTGATAAGGTTATAAAGGATTGTGGTGACAAATAATCCACGTAGGATAAATAATGCCACTTGGATAAACACACCAAATTAAAAATGCCAAGTTGGATATTATAAGGGTAGGTCAGTCATTTAATGTTGCAGCTAAGTTTTGGGATTGACCTAAACTCAAGGGACTAATGGTGATACAAAAATCTGGGGACTATGGTGACATGTGGCAGACTCTGATGGATCAGAGGATCCTCTGGACTAACTTTATCCAAACGTAATAGCCAGGGACTGTCAACAGACATTTGAAAGTCAAAGGCATATCTGCCACCAAACACGATAGTTGAGGGATGATGTACAATTCAAAACCTTGACTATTGAATCAAATAGTCAAACACTTTTTTATAGTTATTATAAATGTTTTAAAAATATGTTAGCAAGTAAGAGGTAACTTGTTATTTACTTATTTTTCAAAGCTTCCACTTGCATAAAAGATTTATATGAAAGATTAATTGGTGCTAATAGAAACAAAGATTTTGAATCACAATTCAAAAATAAATAAATAAATAAATATCAACATCCAAACATTTTTAGCGTTTTCAAATTTAGAAAGGTATAAAAAAAACTCATAATTTTACACTTTCATTTTTTCTCAATTATTATTCATGGTTCAATTCGCTAATCCTCAATATTTTTCTCACAATTTTAATCATTACAAAAAAAATTAAAACTTAGAACAAAACCCAAAAATCAAATAATAATCTAGAGAGGAAAAAATCATTAAAATCTAATATATAAAGAAAGAGAGAAAAGAACACGCAATGAAATTGTTAACTTCTAAAAGCTTTTATGTTTCTTTATTTTTTTTAATATATTAATAAAATTGTTTCCAATCGATCAAAATTTTGAAAAATGGAGGAAACATCTCTTATGGATTAATACATGATGTTTAGAACATATAAAATCTAAACATCACTCCAGTATTATCCTCTCTCGAAAGACTTGTGTTTTTATCTTTCTCTTTTTTCATTTTTTTAAAAATCGGCACATAAGCTTCTTCGTATTTTTCTTTCGCTAATTTTATATTTTCTTAAGGAAAATATATATTCTAACAATGATAGATTTTGGATAAACATAAGACGAATATTTGAAGATATTTGAAAAACATACAGATAAAAAAATATGCGTGAACTAAAACGATAACAACTAATAACATATTAATTAATTATACAAAATTCCCTGCCTTCTTTGTAAATAAGTGATATGAATCTAATAACATTTCAACGAATCTAACTATTTAATGTTTTTAACTTTATATCTTACTAAAAAGAGATATTTAAAAACTTAAATATAAATTAGATAATGTAAATGTATGTTGATGATATATATATATATATATATATATATATATTGTATATAGGTGAGTTACTGATCAAGACTCGTCCACCAATCTATTATTTAAAATCCATTATTTTAAATTTTATAAGGTTTGTATTTTTTAAAATCCAAAAATACCAGAGTTTATGATATTTTTTATTTATTGTTTTATAAGCTCAGTTAAAATTGGTCTCGTATTTAAGTTTTTTGGCCTCACATCTACTATTAAAAAAATCAATTTTAGACTAATGTCGTATCTATCTAATTTTTTTTCACAATATTGCACATCAATCACTCATGTCCCTCAATCACTTATCACTAGTATCATATCTATTTAATTTTTGTTTTAAAATTTCCCACATCTATTACTGGTGCCGCATCTATCATTTAAAAAATAGTTTACATTTATCTCGCATTTATCAAAATTTTAACAATGTATTGCATTTATAATTGGTATCATACATATTATCTAAAAAAACTTCTCTATTGTTCTCGTATATATCAAAACTAGATGACGATATTGTAAAAAAATACAAAGAAAAAGAAAAACATAAAAAGAAGATAGCGCAACTTTAATAAAAATGCTTGAGATATTTTCAGTTTATAATGAAAATCGTAAACAAAAAATATTATAAATATATTTTCTTTTTTATTATTCACTCTTTAATGAAAATTGTAAAAATATTTAGTTTTTAATGAAAAATAAAGAAGTTTATCATGTAATAATTACTGATGTCTCTTATCTCGCACATCTCAGACCTAAAAATGGTGCAAGAAGCATAAATGAACAAGTTACTAACCTCATCAAAATATGTCTCCCCCGATGGAGTAAAGATCAACCTTATGCGTTATTATCTTAACCGATATAAACTTTTCCTTAATGGACAATATAATTTTTGAATGTGGTATGGTTTGTATGTTAAGCCTCTATTTTTGTAGGAACGTGTTTTGTTAAACAATTTGAATGCAAGCAAGTATTTATTAGTATATTTCGCTTATAATTGTGGGATGTTTAAGTATTTACTTATCTTATTGAAATGCATAGTATGATCCGTTGCATAACCCTGTAAGGTTGGCATGTTGGCCAATTGTTTGAGTGACCTATCATTCAAGGCTTAGTGCAGCCCATTTCATAGCCCGAGACCATGGTTAATTATCATGATCGTAGGATCGTATAGGGTCGAGGCTTAATGTGGCCTCACGGTTTGACCATATTGGCCAGACCTTAGTAGGGCTTTTGGTGTAGCCCTGAAGCATGATTGATTAGCTTGTTCGCGAAAGCTATAGAATTTAAAAATAAAGAAAAGAACACAAATATTGACGAAAACATAATAATTCATTAACCACATATGAATGTGCCTCGTTAAAAGTCCTTTTTGTGCCATCAGAAGAGAAAAAGATAACATATTTTATTTATACAACGCATTGATACAATTTTGAGTAGTTAATATTCTGAAAGAGTAGGACCCATCCCATGTGAGGCCCTGTCTCCCGCACCTTGAAAGATATTTTTCATAACTAAATCGCCCACCTAAAGGTCATCGGTCTAAGCTTCGAGTCGAATTGAATCTGCATCAGACTTTTGTAATGTTTTAACCGCATGCGGGCCTGCCTTTTGCCTTCTTCGAATATATCAATTTGTACATGGCACCCTTCCGTGTTCGAGGCTTCGGAATAGTGAGCAATCCAATAGTTAGGTATAATGATCTCACCTGGGATGAAGGCCTTTATACCATACATAAAAAATGGTGGGGTTTCATAAGTTACCAGTCGAGGGGTCGTTTTGTATGGCTAGAGTAACCCTATAAGCTTATTGGGCCATTTACCTTTTTTGCTTTTGAGTTTCTTTTTTAGGTCGTCCAAAATAATGCGGTTTGTCACATCAACTTAACCTTTCACTTGCAAGTGGTATGGCATGGATAAATGTTGTTGAATCCCATATATTCTGCAAAAAGTAGCCATATCATGTACTTTGGAACTAGGGTTTGTTGTATATCATCATAATTCACGGGATTACAAAACGAGACATATCTAATTGTGCATGATATCACAGAATTCGTGGTCCCTTTTGTAATAAAAATCCTCGATTTCTACCTATTTAGTGAAGTAATAAACCGCTAAGATCATGTACTACCGTTTTACCAGTGATCATGAGGAGTGGCCCCATCACATCGATATCCTATTTTTCGAAGGGACAAGGGGTCGGTGTGATGCTTTTAGTCTTGCTTGATGTGTGTCAATTGTTGGCATATTAGTGACATGTATGACATCCCTGCACCATCCGTTTCGCATCGGCAACCGACTTAAGCTAGTAATAGCCCGCGAGTATAAAGTTTAGCATCAGGTTGAGCTGCCCACAATGGTTGTCGACCTACCCTCCCACGCATGTCTAAGAGTATGGTACAAGCCTCACTCTAATCAAGACATTACAACAACAATTTTGTTGCACTCTTTTAGTAGATGACGTAAGATAATGTACTTGGCAGCTCGTAACAGCAGAGCTCAGGAATAGCCTTATCATTGGGTAGCATGTGGTCTCTTAAATATGACATGTAATCCTAGCTCAAGTCGTCACCTGTAGAAATAGATATAATGAGGGTATTGGTTGTACTTGCGGGCACTATGGGATTTTTTTGTGCAATGATGAGTAGATTGTTGCTATAGACAACTTCCTCGGCCAACATGCCAGCTAACGAGTTGTCCAGATACGTCACTTAGTCATAAATGACCGAGTCAAATTTGGTCTCTCGTTCTTGGACAACCATATTTTCGTGGGTAGTCTTCTGCTTGGTATCATAAAATTCCTTAGCTTGATTTATTACGAGTTAGGAATCTAAGAGGATGCGGGTGGCCTTCACTACATAAATATAGGCCAAATTCATTCCCCCCCAAAACCATTTCGTACTCAACAACATTGTTGGTTATGTTGAAACTAAACTTAATCATCTGCTTAAGTTTATCTTTTCTCGGTGTTCTCAACACAATTTCACCCTCTCTACCTTACATGCTTGAGGCCCCTCTGATTCGACTATCCATTCGATAGAAGTAACCTCTGCTAAGTTGGATCATCATCGGCCCACGCCCGAGAAATTATGAACTCGTAATGAAGTCTGCTATCACCTGGCCCTTAATGATGTTATGAGTTTTATACAATATGTCGTACTTGCCAAGCTCAATGGACTACTGGTCAACTGAGCTAAGATATACGGGTTTTGGAGAACACTTTTCAGGGGGAAAGATATGCATAATATGACTAAGTTCCTTTGAAAATATGGTCTAATCTTTCGCGCTGCCACAACTAAACCAAGGGCTAGCTTATCAAAATCGAGGTATCTTGTTTCTACGTCGAGGAGGGATTTGCTGACATAGTAAACCAGTTTCTGCACCCTCTCCGCCTCCTATGCCAAGAATCCACTGACTGCACAATCAGAAACTGACAAATAAAGGTAAAGTTTCTCACCAGGCACATGCGCCAACAAGATTTTAGGGTAGGTTAAGTAATATTTCAGTTTTAAGTTGTATTGGTGCAGGGTAACGAAGATGTCTGACAATAATTCAACTGACAGCTCTCGATATCACTTTTAGCGACCATGTCTTTGATATAATACATCATATTTTGACCAAAATATTTCTCAAAAAAGTTATTAACCAGTTGTTGGTACGTCGATCCTGTGTTTTTAGGCCGAATGTCATTACCGTATAGGAGTATAAGCCTTTCTTAGTCTCAAATGTAGTATGCTCTTCGTCTCTGGAATGTATACGAACTTGGTTTTATCCCGAGTAACCGTTCAATAAATGAAAGGAATTTATTAACCAATAATGCGTCTACCAACTGGTCGATGTGGGTGGGGTGGTGAGGGGGGGGGGGAGGGAAACCATATTTGGGGCCAGGTTTATTGAGGTCGGTGAAATCGATGCACATACGATACTGACCACCTTTCCTCTTGAAAATGACTAGGTTTTCCACCCATAGAAGATATCTTGCATGCCGAATGTGTCCCAACCGAAGATATCTTGTGGCATATTAACGACTGGTGGACCCCCATTACATCATTCACACTCTAGGAAAATATTTGGACATTTGATTTAAGCATAGTGATTAGATCTTGTTTGTAGATTGATGAGTCCGAATTCTGCCTCCTCTCCGGACAAGGACAAATCAGACCAAACTCACCGGACCGGACAAGACACCTCGAACACTCAGCCCATTGAGCTGTTCGAACTATGAAAAAAGTACAAAAAAACTAAACACTTCTTGACTAAGCTACTTGCTCTCCTACTTAGAGCTCATGGGTCTTTAAACATGACCCGAGTCCATTAAACATGACCCGAAAACCCATAAGGCCCAAATGTAAGGGTATAAATACCCAACCACCTGCATTAAATATGGGTAATGAAAATTAACTGCAACCAAGCTGCTTAATTCTCCCTCTACTCTCTACTCAAAATATTAAACACCTATAAACCTCCACAAAACTCCGAACAGATTACAAATTTACCCTCATACGAAAATTAACCACACCATAGATAGAGTTAAATTTGCTACAAATTTTGAACTTCCAGCCCCCTAGAGAGTTTCCTCCACCATGTTAATGTATACATAATTGATATTTTATGGTAATGAGTTGGAGTTTTGTTGTTGGTGGTCCCTCCCATCATCAGTTAGTTACTACATGGTCCGTTTAGCATGGGTCGACTGAGAAAGCATAACACATCCGTGCCATGTGTTGGCTTTCTCTGACTATTCCAACCAGGTTTTTGATCGACTACTTCAGACATTGCTGGAATATGCAGGGCGTTGCCTTTATGCGATGCAGCCATGCCCTACTCATGATAGCGTGGTAGGAGCTAGGGGAATCATATATCACAAAAAGCGTCAATAGTTTTTTTTTTGTATTACTGTGGCCTACGATCACTTATAACTCTACCTCACCCACAAACTTGGATGGGTTCCCTTAATAACCCACCATCATCTTATGGGTCGGCTTATACGATGGTACTTTGAGCATCCGGTCGTAACTAGCCTTGAAGATGATATTCGTTGAGCTGAAGCCATCCACCAAGACCTGAGTCACCCTAATCGTCAGGGTGTCCTCGTGGGGCATCGTGACCCCCCCTGCAAGTCGTTATCATTGAATGTCAGGTCCACTAGTGGGTCTCGATAGTTGTGGTATGAAGACTCATCGATCGATTGTAAATCCAAATCGTTTTTGTGGCATTTTATCGATGTGAGATCAGCCCCTGACAATGCTCCTCGCCCTAAAATAGTAAATAGCCATTGTTGATCTCCTTTTCTAATTATCCCCACTCTGGGGGGGCTCTTCAACTAAGCCATAACCCTTGTGTTCCTCAAAGAGGTCCTTTTTCAATTTGCGCTTGACGAGTTAGGTGGCCATGATCGTTGTAGTAGGAGAAAAAATGAAGGCATAATCTCTTCTTATCGAGGGAAAACATGGTGCAAGTGGTTGGTATCGAGATTGAAATTTAGTCCTATCGTAGATCACACATATGGACTTTGTAAATGGTTCAAATTTTTGCGTTGGGTTGTCATAGTAAGAGCCCCTCGACCTGTTACTGGAAGCCCTTAAGTTGTCATTTTTCTACCATTTTCTGTCAATCTTCGCTCGGTTGGTGGTGCTTTGAAGTCCAGTTACCCGAGGTCAGATGGGTAGGCGTAATCTCCTTTTTTGGCATCATAAACCCGGATAAACTAGTCCACCTTCGCCAAGATGTCTCCCATATTCTTGACTAAGAACCGCACAAGTTCGACATACAATGGGGCTTCTCTGTCTAACCCCCACTCCAGAGAGAAAAAACCATGGTCTCTTTTAGTCTAGCAGAGTGTTCATTACGTGGATAACTATTTTAACGTAACTCTTGAGCGGTTTGACCTACCTCTGATATAAGTACATGATCGAAGCACTCTCCTTCTTTGGTTCCTTGATTTCGACGAATCGATCTCTGAAGACACTTCATAACCCCACGAAATCATGAATATACCCTATCGATAAACCCTTAAACCAATCCATAGCGTTACCTTTCAAGGTCATGGAGAGTGCATGATACAACATGGAATCGTCAGGATTGAACACCATCATTATGTCATGGAATTTCTCGAGATGCTGTTATGGTTCGCTTCTTTCATCGTAAGACTCCATCCTAAAAGGTTCAAACTTTTTCGGGAGATCCGCTTCTAGGATCTTACCTATAAAGCGGACTCATTCAGCATATAGGTAGCCATTTTGGGACGCAAATGATTATACTGCACCTCCTCTGCTTCCTTGGTCATCTTCTCGCTCATGGTCTGACCCACTCGCGCGCTCTTGACCCTAGGGTCACTTTTTACTACCCCCAGTTTCATATTATCCCTCAACAATCTCCGCCCGTTCATTCCTGTTGTCATTGCTGTTAGCTTTGCTTGCTTCCCCTGGTAGCCCCTGCTTCTCCTTATCTTCACTCAGGACCTTCGCAATTAGCTGATGCAGCGTGTTAGTTACTTTTGTGAATGTAACCTTCGCCTCATGATCCTTACCCTCTTGAAGCTGGAGCATTCTCAGTTGCTCATATCTCAACTCTTTAATCTGCGATTCCAATAGCTGCATAAAGGAGGGAACAACATGTGCACCCTGGTTTACGGCATTCTCTCCCCGAGCAGAATTAATTTTTTCTTCTGCCATTGTGGTAATCAATATAAAGAACAAAATTTCTATCATTAATGACCATGTTCGCCAATCACGTCCGTTGGTAGGAGTAATGATGATAATCGCTCTTTCTACCGATGATGCTTGGCCTCGGAACAATGCTTTCCATTATCCCCTCGGGTAGTTGTAGTCTTGTATTGTCAACACCTAGGCTCGGGATATTGCCCACTTTATCTATTTCGGTTAGCGTTGCACTAGTCGGTACACGTATTTTACCGAGAGGGCTGATTGTGGCGCTTGGTCGGTAACTTCTAGAGATCGGTCATTGGTCACTCGAAAGATATTGTCTAAACCGAGGGGTAATATGATATTAACTTGTCGCTTATAGGGTTCACACCCTATCTGTGAGGTATTGCCTTAACTGAGAGGTGATAACTATACAAAAATATCTAACTATCGTATGCTTTCTAGATTACTTTATATTGTTCAAATGATAGTTGTGTTGAGTGCCGAGCAAAGTATTTAATTTTCTCCAAAGTAAAGTTTAGTTGGCTCATCCAAATAAAATGTTATGTGAACCTTCACTATTGATAATAACATAAACAAAATGATTTTGATTAAATTACTATAATATATATCACTATATATATCACTATATATATATATATATTGAACTTAATAATATGTTTTGTGTTTTCGTAATGATTGACCATGTTAGTGTATATATAACTGATTTTTTATGGTAAGATTTGAGCCAAGATGTCCGAGCGTAACTCAAAGATTTCATATATGGTATATATGTTTCTTTTATAGTCGTCGTATTTGACTGCAACTCGACATCGATTACTGAATGCACTACCACATTCCAAAACGTAAGAAGCTCTTCCTTCTGCAAAATATTTTTTCGTATAAGTTATAATATTATATACTACTTGCATAACAAGTGTGTCACGTTGGAGAAAACTCGTGTCATCAATGCTAATTCGTTATCCATCAAGATAATATAGGGCAAAATGCACCAGTTTTTTCCATAAACAATGTAAGACGATCCAACGCCCAAATATCATTGACCAACTTTTCCGCACCCATTAAGTGAATGTAGTGTAAAATTTTATATTTTTAACCTAACTTTAATGCTATTTCATACCTCGAATGGAATGTAAAATATTATATTTCAAACAATTTTTAAATATTATTTAAAGATAAATAGACATTGCGTGTGTAAAAATATATTCGTGATAATTTCATACTCTTTAACCGTTTTTGTCATTCAGCTGTAGTTTGTTTTTCCTTTAACTTTTCCAAGAGAAACTGCATGTCTAATTGACCGCACATCTCCAACATATGATGTTAATGTCTGAACGAACATCTCCAACATATGATGTTAATGTTTGAACGAACATCTTACATATTACGTCAATAATTTTAGATTTCAAAATTTTTAAATCGACTATTGTTTTTCAAAAACGGATATCGATTATAGTTTTCTTCTTAACAACTTTTTTATCATTTTTTTAATTTTCTTCGCTTTAACAAATTAGTACCCGTGCGGTGTTTTTAACACTTACAAATACCACAATCTAAAATTAGTAAAATAAACTTTAAATTTCTAAAAATATTCATTTTCTTTTGTCTGATGAATTTTAAATTAATATTGCTCTTTGAAAATTTCTATTCTTATGTTATGTCTTTTATTGTGGATCTCTCGGAAGCAAAAACCCAAATAAAAATAATCTCATGTTTTTCTATAGTCATGTAAATTTATATCAACAAATACTACAAATACTTTAATAATTTCTCTATGGTTCTATCTATTTTTATAAAACCGGATTTAGTATAATATGCATTAGAGTTGAAAAAAATCTATTTTTATAAAGCCGGATTTAGTATAATATGCATTAGAGTTGAAAAAGTACTTAAAAACACTCAATTTTACACCGATTTCAATTTCGTACGAGATTTCGGAATCGGTTCTCTACACTTTAAACCTTTAACAATAAAAGTTCAATATATCACAAAATGTTTTAGAAATTTTCGGTTAATTTCCTCATAAATCGAAATCATGTGTTGCAGAACACACACAATTCCAGCCAAATAATGGAATCACTCGCCAACCCTTTCCTTTTCTGTCTTCCACAAGGTTTAGCATTTAAACCCCTTTCCTTTTCCTCGATATGTCACTTCGAGATTGGTTACGCAACCGTCTCCAACATCTAGTTGCCTATCAGTATCTTTTCGACTCAACATACTATGTGGAGATCCAAATGATTCTCGCTACTCTCAATCCAACGCAACCACGAAAAAAAATCCTTCTCCCAGGTAACTCCTACTAACTACATTCACGATGTTTCTCGAGAAATTATAGAATGGGTACAAACAATTTTCTAGAAACACCAATTTAGAACTGACACCAGATATAGTTTAATCTACTATCAGGGATACGTGGACACAAGTCTTGGAGATATTCAGTTGTTTCTGCAGAGTTTGGCTTTTGTTGATAACTTTATGAATTTATGTGCTTGTAAATCTTAGTATATTGATAGATGGTTTTTGTCGATCACATCAACCAGAAGAGGAGATGGCCTGTAATTTATTGTGCAAGAAGCTGCTTGAGATTGGCTTTTTCCCTTCCGTTGTAACATATGATATACCCTTGTAGTAAAAGGGTTCACGGAATCTCAAACGGTTATTATCGCGGTATCCATAATAGATGCTACGGAATCTCAAGGGCATATCTGTGACTTGAACCTTTTCAGTGGACCCATAAATTGTTTATGCACTTGGTATTTTTATGTAGAATTGTTAAAAGTAATTTGAAACCAGGTTCTTATATGTTTTCTTTTTTGGTACATTAAGATATGTTTGTCCAAGAGATTCTCTCTTTCTCAAAACTTTCTTAGTGGACTTGTGACCAAAGCAGAAGCAGACCTTGCTGCGTGTAACTCACTTTTAGTTTATTTTTCTAAAGCCACACTTTTAGTTTATTTTTCTAAAGCCTTCCTCTACTGCGTTGGAGTTGTATAATAGAATGTTAATTGGGTTGGGGGGTTAGGCAAGATGATTACACCGTTTTTAACCAACTACCTTTGCGAAATCGAGAATCGTGAAGAGAAGTTGAACAAACTGGCAATGCAGGGCAAAATCAATGAAACTAAAATGTTAGCGGAAAGCCAGTGAAATTGGAAGTAAAGATCTGCTTAGATCCCTGTCACTTTGATGATATCATTTGCTACCATCTCCAATTAATATATTGGATTCAAATGCCTTATTTAAAAACTTCCTGCATTTTGCCAAACTGAGAAGAATATAGGAGATACAGGAGGGTTTGTCTTTACAGTCAATGGGCTCTGGTAGACTTGAGAGTAGCTTCAGTGATATGAGTAGTTCTTGTATGTCTCGATTTTATCATTATACATGCTAGATTCTTTAAAAAAAATTAAAGCTTTAGTTCCCAACAAAGTTGCCTTCATGTCAGTCAATTTTTTATATTTATATATAAAGTCTTTTCTTACACAAAAACTTCTCCAGATTCTCGCATTAGGTCGCCCCCCATCATCTGCTGCAGGTCCTCCTAAGGGTCTTCATATGCAGCTTGGAAAATCGCAGAGGACAAACTAATTCTTGGAATCACTGAAAGCAGAAGGTGAAGTTATACTTGAAGATGTGCCTGCAGCAGGTCAGTCCAGATCAGCTGCCGCTTTATCCCCTACAGATCCCTTTACTCTGAGTGCGGGAGATAAACTGAACTTGACTCTAACGTGAGATGGTGGTGTCCGCAACTTTGACGTATAAGGGACCTTGTCACTTCAAATTCTTAAGCAAGAGGATGGGCTGGTGCAAGTTCAGGTGTTCAGTCAAGTCTCTTTGGGTTTATGTGAGCTAATGTATAATGTCAGTTAGTATTTTGCGGATGCTCTTATATGTACCTATTTTCAAAACTTGTCAAACTCTCTTAGCGTGCCTATTGTTTTTTTTTTTTTTGTGCTGATACAGAAACTTGCACGTAGCTTTACATCATAATTCTCAGAAACTCTAATACTTGGTCTATATTTATAGAGGTAAAATATATAATCTAAGCTTTTGTCCATAGTTATCATAGATACCGCTAAGTTAAAAGTTCAGAGAACTATACTGGGGAAAGTTTCTGAGTTTTAACTCTAATTCCGACTTTCATGAACTTAATAAAAGGTACTATTTCTATTTCTAGGAATGTTTAATAAATAATGTTCGTATCAGAATCTGAAATTTCTCTATTCAGTTTCAGTTATATATAATAATATAAAGGGAGGCTGTGTTAAACCAGGGGTCCTGTTTTTTCTGGGGAGACAATAAACTAGTGACTTGAATGACAGATTAAATAAGGTGCTGCAGTCACTATTATTGACCTACTCAGTTACATTTGCTTTGGTTTTAGAGCGCTAAAGACATTGTAGAGTAGTATCTAGTAACCTCCACGTGATCAGTTCTTGTTGATAGAGAGAAATTGGAATTTATAGGTGCATTTGGAATCAACAAAATTGGAGACATTGTTATTAGAAATATGTAAGATATAGTAGTCACCAAGTTGTTTTCCATACTATACATAGATAGATAGATAGATACATGAGGTAGAATGAAGAAACTCTTCTCTAAACATGATGGATTATAAACATGCAGACCTCAGTACAGCTCAATGAGCAGCCCATGATCCAGTTATATAGTCAGATCAGATCCTTGTATTGATGGTGTACTGTATCAACAGGCAATATCATTTTGCTGACTCCATTCTTCTTCTTTATTCTTTTTTTATCATCATTCTTCTATCTTTGTAGGGTGTGTTCCTATAACACAAATAGAAGAACAACAAACAAGTCAATGATTGATGCTTAAAATAATGATATTTATAAGTTGATCACATAAAAAAATATACATTTTTCAAAACAAAAATGAGATCTTGAATTAGAAAGTCAAATGTTATAACTTTAGTGTTCAGATATGTCCAAGTTCTGATAAATTGAATAAAGATTGCAAGGTTTAATGGTAATGAAAACCTGAAGCAGCTTACCTCTAATGAAGTAATCTGCTGAAGGCCAGCCACGACTGGAGACGGTGGATAAAGTTTCCTCTTCCGACAAAGGAACCACGAGTTTCTCCACCAATTTGTCAACTCCATAAGCTCGGGATATCTGCGGTGGGATCCAATATGAAGATCCTGGAACGAAGGGGACCCAATCTGGTTGAGACTTTTGCACAATTATCCGTTGGATAGCGTCTTCAAGCTTCTGCGTCAATAGATCGAAAGAAGATGTATCTGTCTCGGAAAGATCGATCGGGTCGTTGTTGTTGTTATTGTTGTTGATGGTGGACTGGGATCGTAGAGAAAGAAGCCGAGATGGCGATAATGATTGCTTTTGCGGTAAGAGAGTTTTAGAGAGTGATAAAGAAAGAGATCTAGCCATTGTTGTTGTTAGGGAAAGAGAAAGGAAGATGAATTTAACGGATAAGAATGAAGTGAGGTTTTATTTATAGTTGAAAATTAGAAAGACAGTGAGAAGCAGATGCAAATTTCTTAGCTGTGTGCTAAGAATCGATGGGCTTTGTTTTGTATTTATTGGTAATAAATAATAAGTGAAGCCCAGTACGTAAGTCTTTGCTTTTTCTGTCTTTTTGCCTGCCTACACGTTCTTAACAGAACATAGCTAGAAATGCTGGTAAATGTCAAATTTAGAATCTTAGGTGTAAATGGACTCGAGTGAAGCCTGGTGCGTGCGTGAGTTTTTCTTCTTTTCTTTTTGTCTCTTTAACGAACACGATTTTTACACGGTACAATGTTAGCAAACACGGTACGGATGCAGTTCAAAACGTAGGCGAATGTCAAATTTGATTTCATTTGGTCGAGGTAATCACTTTTCTATTTACTTCATGTCTAAACTATTATTTCAATTTTTGTTGGATTCTATTTAAAAGTCCGACTATTATATAAGAAAATAGATTAAAATGTTATTATACTTTTGATTTAATGAGTGATATATATAGTCTGGTTATAAACAGTGTCCTATGGACTTAATTTGTTTTGAATTCTTTTTTAATGTTTTAATTAGTAAGTTTTTTTTTTTGAATTATTACATTTGGGGTATTTGTCTCATTATTTTGTTAGAATTTTGATCCAAAGGTCATATGTCTTCAACAATTTGTATCTTTGTAAATTCAAAATTTCTCAATTTAGACTTATTTTGGTAGTGTGAATTTTCAAAATCTGCCGCATTGTTACGATGCTTATCGCAAACTATATGATATGTTTTTTAAACTTTGGATATATATATATATATATATATATATATATATATATATATATATATATATATATATATATATATATATATATTTGATCTAGCAATTTTATATTACAAAAATTAATTTACGTATATATTTAGTTGTTTGTTTGAGTTTTTAGTTAGTTGAATTGTTTATGATACGTATATATCTGCCTTTGAATATTTATTTGTAAAAAATATATTGAAATGAAAGATTTGGATTTTTTAGAAGTCATGATTGTCGTACGAAAAGTCGGACGGGTCATGCAATTAACTTCACGATTTTCACAAAATTGGGAAATTGTTGCTCTGGTCGTGCGACATTTCATATAACATCCATGACTTTCTTAGCAAAAATTGAGTAATTTTGCGCATTATCCGTACGATATTTTGTCCAATTTGCACATGATTGGTGCGAAAGTTTACCTAATTTTGGCATGACTATTGTAAATTTTACATATAACTTCGTTGTTAGTTAGTTGTTTTGTGATTATATTTCAGGATGCCTCTCCGTCGATTTCCATCTTTATCTTCGTCGTCTGAGACTAAATCTGAACTACCAGTGCAAAGTATTGTTCGACATACACCACAACCGGATACATCACGATGGCATCAACGTCAATGAGTGTCTAGCTTAACAATTTAAACGGTTTACGTATGTTTGTATATCACGATAATCACATCATTTGACTTATCGAAATCAATAACTCTACACATGATAGATGTGAATGACAAATATATCGTCTACGGTCTGAGTTCAGACCGTCCTGTTCGGATCTATTTTTTTTTACTTAAGCCCGAACATGATCTGACTCGTTAATCTATTTTTTTTACTTAACCTCGAACATGGTCTGACTCGTTCCCAATCTAACATTTTCAAATCTGAATCTGTTTCTTCATGTCCTGTCAATCCGTATGTATATATATATATATATATATATATATATATATTATTTTATTTTCAGACCGAGTTTGACAAATTAAAAACCTGAGCCCGACTCAGACCTCTTACGAATTATAATGTCTAAATCTTTATCATTCGTTTATATTATTTCGGTCTTAGTTATATATTAATATAAATGTTTTACAAATCGGTATGCTGATTCAAATAAACTTTTAAATTATGAAAAATATATTATGATATAAATATAAGAAATATTTCTAAGTTTATTTTTCTTTTATTATTTTATAGATAATTTTTTTTCGATATATTACTTTAAAATATTTATTTTACATGTTTTGTTTATCAATTCATAATATATTATATAATTAAAATATTATAAAAAATGACAAACATGATAAAATATTTTAAAATGAAAATGCGCTTGTCTACAATTTAGATTTTCAATTAATTTGTTTGTACAATTAATTATTATTAAAAATAAAATAAATATAAATAGACCAAGTTTTATTTGGTTTTATCGGTTTATAAATATAAATAGACCAAGTTTTATTTGGTTTTATCGGTTTATACAGCTGACTTTATATAACTAGTCAGACTGGTCTTAAATTTTGACTCGTAAACCAGTAACGTAACCATGAACAAAATATTATCATGGCCTGGACCTCATGGTTATTAAACAATTTAGGAGATATTTGGACTTGTTAGGGTGCCAATCATAGAAGAAATGTTTCGATTCTAATTGAGAAAAAACGTTTAGAGAATTTGTAAATTGATATATTGAATTTTGAAGTTGTGTTTACAAGTGAAAATTTTAGTTTCCTATGATAATTATGTATTATTTTATTGACTCTCCTAATATATTATATTATGTCTCTTGTAATGATTGCGTATTTTTATATTAGGTTTATTTCGATTAAACTTCCCTCTTATTAATCTGGAAAAAAAAATTGAGATACAAAAAATTATTCGGTGCTTTGTAATAGTTGTATATTATTCTATTAGGTTCATTCCGATTAAACTTGCCTCATATTAGTTTGGAACGTTTTTTTAGACAAAAAAATTATTCAGTTCTATAGCTTGTAATAATCACATATAATCATGTAATAATTTCAGTTTACATATTATTTTATTCAATGTAATATAATAATATGCAGTTATATTAAGTATCATAATATATTAATATTATTTAATTAGATTCATTGTGATTAAACTTTTCTCCAGTTAATTTGAAGAAAAAAAATGAGAGACACGAAAATTATTCAGTTCCAAAATAAAAAAATCATAATTCTCGAGTTGAGCTTTGAGAGTGGGTTGGAAAACTGCAGAAAAAAAATAATAATACTAACATTATCGAATTTATATATGAATAAATATTATTGTTTTTCAAATCAATGTTTATATTATATATGTACAAAAATAAATGATATATATGATGGTATATTTATATATGATATAAATGACTTGTGGGTTCGAGATTTGATGTTAAAAGACTGGGTTCATAAGTCTCCATAAGAACCCACATAGCTTTGCTTCTATCGTAAATGGATCATTAACATTCTCAAACGGTTACCAGCTGACCATACCAGAACGGTTTTGGGTAGGTTATCGGTTTTGGTAGCCCACTAACAGCCTTAAATATGGATTTGGCAAAACTCGTTATATTTGAGATGCATATATGTGGACTACATGGTAGAACTACATTTTTTACTCCCACTAAATTATTCCATACGATACCGACCATGGTGATATGAGGGTATTCTACACTATTTGGCTAAGGTCCAACTTATGGTACATATTGGCCAACCCACAATCCATTGGCACCTATACATATATTGGGGTAAACCCCTCTGTGAGCACCTATCGGGCCCAATTAGATATGTTTTCATATTAGATACTCAAGATGAAGATGATGAATGATGATATGACTGTGAATGAGAGATATAATTTTTTACGCGAGTGCTTCATTATTGCGCACCACTGTCGAATATTGATTTACACGATATCCATAACTTACACGTGCCGAATATTGATAGGAGTACTTGTTATATCCTTATTGTTGTGGGGGTTATAATAATATTAAACCAGTAGTCATCACATGGGTTTATCTTGACATACCTTAACAGTTGCATTATTCTAATCCAATAGGTGTCCCAAATTTATTAAATAAACGGATTACGTTATCCATAACTTATATGGGTCTGCTTTGGATAGGTTTATTTATATTATTTTATCCTCGACTAAGACCCAATAAATAGACGTTTCACTCTTGTAAAAACTCAACCTTAATAACTCATACCCTAAAAATTAATTATATATGTGTGGACTTCTTTCGAAGATGAATATTTGAAAGAAACTATCTTAAAAGTGAAGAAAACATATTGAGATAAATAAGGTAAATATCTAGGAGTTATATTATCTATATGGTAGAGATCATGTTGAGCCGCTAAAAAATTAACGATGTCTAGATGAGGTTAAAACTATGTGGGATTATTTAAAGACTCAACAAACACACTTGGTTTTCAATCTCGACGATGAAGAACATCAAACTACGTTTAAGTTATTTAAGTGCAAGGTCCCCGATAGTTTAACCGTGGAACAATAAATTAGTTACATTACCGAATAACAACTAAAAAAGAGGAAGCTTTATATAAGGCTCATATTGACTACCAAATTGAGAAAAGTGTATAATGAAATGGAATTGGCTTGACATAAAATCAACGACCTAATTTATCATTAAGTTATCATTGGTGAGGACAAGACTTAGTTGAAGGGTATTTATGCAACTATTTTGGTAATATATTACATTTAGGATGGAAGGTAGAAAGATAATAGAGCTGTTATATTTAATGTTTAGAGAGATAAAGTCTCAACCCTTTTAAATGATGCTCTTTTGGGTTTTTATATTCTAACTTTAGGTTCGTGAACCAACCGTTTCGGTTCATGGATACGGGTCCAAAACCATAATCCCCAAATCCCATTAACCATAAATTACGAGGCTTCATACGTAAAAAGATAAGTAACACACAATTGAGTCAGTATCAGCTAACACACAACCGAGTCAGTAGGGTTTTTATGTGTACATTTTCCATTTGAAGAAATTTGACCCAACAACTAACTACCATAGCAAAGAAATCCGACCCCATCATCTAGCCCCCTAGAAAGTATTTGGGAAGGCTAACTGACATAAATCCGAATCGCATTTGATTTATATTTTTTTATTTTCTTAATTTTGATTCTCCAACGCTCTCCATTTGAGTATAAGGGATGAAAAAATTTGAACCCCCTCCAATGGTATTACTCGAAGACGATAGTTACCCAAATATCACAACTTTTAATAAGTTATTTTTTAGAACACGTGTCATCTCTTAACTGGAGCCATGGAATTATTTTACCCTAGGTAAAATTAACCAATCAAAAGAGAGACAACTCCACTCCTTTGGCTACCCCTCTTGTTTCAACTTCTCTAGTATGACACTCAAGAGTTTCTTAGTTTTGTATATAAATTCCTTTTTATTTTTTTCACTGTAGGTATTTTTAGATAGAGAAAAGTTTACATTCTAGACATAGAAGATCTTCTCCATTGACATTAACTTCTTACCGTGATATTTCCCTTCCTCTACTGCTTTAACTACCACATATTACATTTCAAGAATCCTTTTGGCGTTTGCATGTTCATTGCAAAAAACACATTAACTAAAGGTGGTTGGCTGAATTTCTCTGAACTCGAAGAAGAAAAGAAGAAGGCTAGAGCGGCTGCTGGGTTACCGACATCCTTATGTATGGTTGTTGTAACTCAATCCATTAATTACGGAGTTTTTCAACAATACAATAGGCGGAACATTCATTCCAGACTGCTTAGTCTTTTACATCACCAAACCATTCTCCTAAACCTCTCAAATCATCCCAATCCCAAAGGGCCACTAGCGTTCGAAACCCTTCTACTGTCAAAGCTATGGGGTCATATTCCAAACAGAATAATCTGCATCGAGTAACCAGATTAACTAAAGCCAAAAGTAAGTTTTTTACATAAAAAGAGCCAACATGGCAACAATCCACCTCCACTAGTCCTCTTGTTCTATAAATTTTGAATATTGGAGAAGACCATGTAACTCTTCCAGCCAAACTTCCACTAAATTCGAGTGAAGGAGAAAATCCTGCAACACGGGATGCTGAGTCCTATCATCTTGAATGAGAGAATGTGGGAACTCAACCTATTGAGCCTTCGGGATATAGTCTTCAGATTATGGAGGAGAATACGGAAGATTCCATTAAAGACTCCGCCTTTGGGAAATATTGTAAGACCGGAGATACTTCGCTGCCAACAAATAAGAAAAAATCAAAGCTGCAAAGAAGTTGTGATGGCAAGGGTAAAAGCAAAGCACCAACAATAGAATCTGAAATCCTTCTTCCGCCTCTAGTCGGATGTCTTGGGCCTAATTTTACAAAGGTTAACGTCAAAAATATATTATTCATAAACAAGATATTCTATGTTTATTCTCATGAGTCCAAATTGGAGGTTATTCGAGCCAAATGAGGGTTTCCCAAATCAGTGAAAGTTAGGATGCCCAAATCGAGAGAGACTCTAATGAGCTGCAGTGCTATGGAATTAGTAGTTTACACTAGCGTGCTCAACTAGGGCTTTTGGTTTCATTTGGATTCTGAGATCGTGAGATACTTTAAATTGGTAAGATTATGCCCAAGCCAAGCCAAGCCAAATACATGGTTCTCATTACTGTCATGCTTTATAGCTTCAAGACTATCTAACATTCTAATGTCAATGAAATAGTTGGTTGCCATTGTGGGACTTCTCGTAATTCTCATATCCATTTTTACTATTTTAACCTGGGGACGACTACAAAGTGGTGAATGATCTGCTAGAGGTAGACAAAATTTGTAAAACACAATTCCTTTTCATCTGTGGTCAATGAGAAAATGATATAAAGAGCACCTCTCATAGGAATTTGAGCCATCTCACCAGACACTAGAAGAATACGTATAAGCCTCTTCAGTTTATTTTCATGTTTCTATCACTTTATGCGATATTTTATCATTTAATCTTAAAGATTTTTGCATCAGCTATTTCAAAGACATATATGTAGCACCTGGTTGACACAAAGGTGAATTTTAAAGTGCTAAACCAGTGGGCCAAGGCAAAGTGGTCCAACGACTTCCATAATTTCTTCACCCCAACCAACTTTATTCGAACTCATATATGGATGACTCTTCCCGAACGGGAGCTAATATGGGAGTTTTTTTGCACTCCTTTTCGACCTTCTGTCATTCTCAAAAGAACCAAGGCTGATAATGGTAAATTATTCCCTTTGACCAGGAATAAAGCCTCAAGCCATCAGAATAAGAATAAAAAAGCAAAGAAGTTTCGTCACAGTTTGCTACCAAAGTGGAAAATAAAGGGCAGCTAGATGAGAATGACTCACCCTTGCTATATGGTGTTTGATAAGTGCATTTCATATCACTTATTACGCTTCCATTATTCTTAAAATCGTCACCGGTTCTCAAGTATTCGTTGATTTTTAACGTATTTTTCCAGTATTCTTAAAGACGCTTGTGCCGCGGGTAAATTGTGATAATATTAATAAATTTGGGGTTGAAATTGAAGAAACTGGAAAATTAATGTACTTGAGGGCAATTTTGGAACAGTTGAAAACAAAGAAAAATATATTGATGCTTGAAAAAATATATTTATGTTGAAAAAAATATATTAATGCTACGAAAATATAATATGACGAGTGATTTTCCAAAAATATATATATATTAATGCTTGAAATATATTATGAAGAGTGATTTTCCAAAAAAAAAAATATATTAATGCTTGAAATATATTATGACGAGTGATTTTCAAAAAAATATATATTAATGTTTGAAAAATATATTAATGTTGAAAAAAAAGGAAAATATATTTTCTAAGATATTGTTTAAAATATTAAATTAAGAAAAAAATATTAAAGCGAAGCATAAAAGGAAATTAATGTTAAATTAAGAAAAAAAACATTAGATTAATGCGAATATTTTATTTAGCTATATTGTTTAAAATATTATTTTATTTAACATAAATATCTTACGATTTGTAATTTGATTTTTTTAGGAATACAAAACCGTTTTGGATTTTTTTGGTGCAAAACAAGCGAGAAAAGGAAAACAAATATTATTGGTCTATTCTGCTGAACATGGTGAGGATAAAAGTAGCCTGAGGGTAGGCTGGTAATTTCAAGCGGAGTTTTAAGGCGGTGTGAGGGTGTTTCACGGTGATGTGAGGGTGTTTAAAGGTGTTTCAAAGTGCTTTTAATGTGGAGAGAGAATTAAGCAGCTTGGCAGCAGTTAATTTTTCTTACCCATAGTTAATGCTGGTGGTTGGGTATTTATAGTATGAAATTTGGGCCCTTATGGGCTTTCGGGTCAAGTTTAATGGACCCGAGTCATGTTTAAAGACCCATGAGTTCTAAACAGGAGGACGGGTAGCTTAGTCAAGAAGTGTTTAGGTTTTTTAGTACTTTTGTCATGGTTCGAACAGCTTTAGGCTCACAGTATTCGAAGTCACCTGTCCGGCTTAAATATCCTGTCCGGTTTACGGAGAGATTTACATTGGGCTGCCCTTCCGGGGAGCACTTCGAATTCGGACTCATCAGGAGCCCCTTTTTTAGGTATTTGAACAAGTGTCCTTGTCAAAGAACTGAAAAACAGTCCGATTTAGGAAGTGGTTTTCCAATTCGAAGAGAGTTGAGGACAGACCCGGACAGACCAAACGTTACGAATTCCAAACGGTTCTTGTCAGAGTTAATGGGACACGTGTCACTCTCTGGTTGGTCACTTTAGCCGTTTTTTCACCTTGAAATTCGCACCAATTTCTCGAACAAGTTACCTATTTTAAATGCCATTAATGACATCAGCGCCGTCTTTTAATCATTGCCCAACTTTTCGGATTCTCCTAGGAATCAACTCCTTTTTTCACATTTACTATAAATTCTATTCACTTTTCACTGTCTCATTATCTCTTTCAAACTTTACTCTGTCATTTTACCCAAAGGTTTATCTCTCTAAAACTTCAAAATTTCCTTAGCTGTTTTATGTTCACAGCAAGAACAGCACTGATCAAGGGCGGCTGGCTTAACCTCTCAGAATTGGAGAAAGCTCAAAGAGTTGAAAAGGAAAAAAGACTTGCAGCAGGGCTTCCAGCGTCGCCTGTTGAGAAACCAGCCCCTTCAATCGAGGAATCTGACAGAGGTTCATCTTCTTCTAAAGGTACAAAACCTAAAAAACTCTTTCAATCAACACTCTCCCCCATAGTATCTGGCTCTTCAGTTCAAGAGTCGATCCCTATTGTTGAACCGGGGGTCACTGCCACAAGTGTTAGGAAAAAATCCTCTTTTATTGCTATGGGGTCTGATTCTGACCACTCCCCAGACAAATTAATCATGAAAAGGCCAAGTAGGTTGGTTAAAGGACTTCCTTCTAAAAACACACCCTCAAAATCGGGGGCAAAAAATAGTGAATCAGGGTCTGGGGCAACTATAAGGGCTCCCCGGGAGAGACCGTCAGGAATAGAAACCAGCAGCCCGCTACCCCCCAAGGGATCTTCTACCTCAGAAACTCAAATTAAGGTAAGAAGTCAAGTAAATTCGGACAGCCAACAGTCCGGAGGATCAGCTCTGCCAAGCCTCAATCCTCCCCGGACTATTTCTACTGAAGCTCTCCCAACGATTATGGAGGAGAGGATGGAGGACTCCACTGAGGAGGTTAGATTTGAGTCCGAGTCCTCCGGACAGGCTGAAACTGCTATCGTTGTTGCCACGAAGGGCAAAGAGGACTTGTATCTGAGGCGTCCGGACCTGCCGGAGAGCCTTGAAGGGAGAGTGGGGCCATGCTTTCATAAGGTGGAGTTCAAGTATCTTTTGGCTTTGTTGAAACCCAAGTACGCATTCATCCATACTTCAGATCTGGGCAGATTGCGCACAAAGTGGGGAATCCCTGAGAACGTAAAAATAAGGATTCCCATCGATCCAGAGACCCCGATGGATTGCAAAAGGAATGAGATAGTCTTCTTCACGGAGCTATTCAACTGGGGACTCAGGTTCCCACTGGACCCGGAGATAGTGCGCTATTTTCATCTAGTCAAACTCTGCCCATCACAGTTAAGCCCCAATGGCTGGTTCACCTTGATGTCATGTATTATGGCGTCTAGGTTATCTGGAATCCCTCTTCCTATGGAAGAGTTTGCAGCTGTGGCCAACTTGTGCAAACACCATCAGTTCCCCTTCTACCATTTCAACATGGGGAACGATCTTAAAGCTGTCGATGATCTCCTGGAGTCGAAGAGCAAATGGAGGAGCCAATTCTTATTTGTTAGTGGCTCATGGGAGAATGGCAAGAAAATCAAGGCCAAGGAGAATCCTAGCCTTTTTCGAAGCAGATGGAGGAGTGATCGTAAGTTTTTACTTTAAGCTTCTGTTCGAATCTCTCTTTTCTTCAAGTTTATGCTAATTAGTTTCTTTTCGTTTTAACAGAGCTGCCAAAGGAGTTCGGGGACTACCTAAAGACCGGACAGACTACCTGTGGCAAAATTAACGCTTGGGCTGCAGAGAACTGGGAGAACCGGTTCCATAAAGCCTTCACTGCTGGGAACTTAGCAAGGTCTCACATGTGGAACACCACAGGTCGAAGAGACCTAACTTGGGAGGAGTTCTCCACCCAACCTGATGAAGACATCGTGCTGAGAAGGTCTCACGAACTGGATGGGACTCTCTTCCTTCCTGCCCGGGCCAAAGCCCCTAGTAAAATGAAGGGCAAGAAGAAGAAAGGCAAGAGGGCAGCAGGTGACGATGAGAAGGAGGCCCCAACAGATACAGAAGGACCGGCACAGACTCAGATTGATGCAGCCCTTCTACAGGTGGTGGAACAGGAGAGCGAAAAGCAGGAAGTGAACCTCCCTAAGCCTACAAGGGCCTCTAAGAGGACTCGCAAGCAAACAAGTGAGAGCGCTGACAGGAAGGCCAAGAAGAAGAAGTCTTCCCAAGGAGATGAAGTTGCTCTCCGGGACCCGGAGCCCTCTTTTCCTACTGACCCAACCTTGGCTGAAGAGATCCCAAGGGACTTGCACGGAGAGATTCAAAGGGAGTTTACTACAGATGAAG
This sequence comes from Limnanthes douglasii subsp. nivea, assembly GCA_036936605.1. NCBI lineage: Eukaryota > Viridiplantae > Streptophyta > Magnoliopsida > Brassicales > Limnanthaceae > Limnanthes > Limnanthes douglasii. Next base: position 171,522,327 of record JAUPFV010000003.1, read on the forward strand.
TTGAGAGGGGGGAGCTCAACTTAGATGAAATGGACATCACCGGTCTGGGTGGACTTGGTGAATATTTTCTTGGGCTGTCCAGAGATGAGTTTGCAGGGCCCTATGTCCCTCCAAGCAGCTCTAACACAGTTAATTTCAACGGTAAAACTTTTATGGTCTCCAGTGAGAGGGATGTTATAGCCCATTCTATCCTTAGCAACGTGCAACCAATACTTACCCTGGAAAGGCAAGTCCGGAGTCAGGCGGACACCATCAAAGAGCTTAAATCGGAGAAGGAAAAACTGTCCGAAGACCTCTGGGTTGCTGCTAATAAGGTTGATTTGCTCAAGGAGGCAAATGATCAGCTAAAGAAGAATCAAGATGAAAGTAATACAAAAGCTGCTTCCTTAGAAGAGACCGTAAAAGATCTCCGGGCTAAGCTGTCCGGACTGGAGAAGGACCTGACAGCCTCAAGAGAGAGACTGCAGCAAAGGAGAAGCTTGTCACCAATCTGACCACTGACAAACTTGCTTTAGAGAATGCAGTGAATCAGGCTGTTGAAGAGAAAGCTGCTTTGGTGAAGGATCAAGAGGCCACAATCAAAGCCAAGATTAATGCTTATGCCAGGACGATGATACGGAGTGAAGAATTAATGATTGAAAAAGTGAAGTCTGACATGGTCCTCCTGTTTCACGAGAAATTCCCGAAGAGGAGACTAGGGGACTTATGGCGCTATGTGGATGACGATGATCTCCCATACTGGACCATGGTTGATGAGGGGTACTCCGGTGAGTCCTCATCTGGTGAAGAAGAGGAAACCGGAGAGAGCCCAGGTGAGGAAGAGATTGATCCCAATGGTAAGAAGATAGTCGAGGAGAAGCGCGACATCAATGGCAAGAAAACCGATGAGGGTGAGCCATCTTCAAAGGCTCAACCTTAATTTATAATTTGTTTTGTTTATCTTTTGTTTGAACCAAAGTCCTTGGAAGGCCAAGGCACTTTTTTTGTGATAGTGTCCGTATTATTCGGATAGATTTTTGTACTGTGCCCAAACTTGTTCAAAAAGTCCTTGGAAGGCCAAGGCAACTTTAAGTTGTTGAATGAATGCTTTTATTTTACTCAACCATCTTCTTCTTTTATTACTTGTCTTACTTTAGACAGCTAGAATTTAAGTAGCTTTGAGTTATTGTATTGTGAGAGTATTTAGTTTCTCTGGCTAGAATTTAAGTAGCCCTTAGACCTTTCAGTCCGGGTAGTATGACAAGCAACAGAATTTTGCAAAAACTTAGAAAATTATTGAAGAAGGCATCAAGTTTTATTGAAAGCTCTCCGTGCCACCGAAGAGGGGAAGGTATGCCCCCAAATATTTACATGGATGTTTAAACAAGTAAATATTTACACCAGTTTTATTCCAAGTACATTCGTAGGTGTTCAATATTCCAAGGGTGAGTTAAAACCCTGCCATCTTTGTCTTCCAACCAGTATGTCCCAGGCTTGATTCTTTCAACCACAGTATATGGACCCTCCCAAGTTGGGGCCAGCTTTCCGAAGAGCTTTTCCTTGGTATGCAAGAAAAATTTCCTCAATACTTTATCTCCTGGTTGAAAGTCTCTTCTTTTAACTTTAGAAGCAAACCGGCTTCTCATCAAGCCCTGATAGTGTGCCATTCTAAGATGAGCTTTTACCCGTCTTTCTTCGATCAAATCAAGCTGATTTCTAATTGTCATCTCATTAGCCTGTCCGGAGAAGTTATGAACACGAAAGGAGGGGAGTGTCTTTTCTATGGGAGCTACTGCATCCATTCCATAGACTAAGGCAAAAGGGGATTCTTGTGTTGCAGCCCCAGGTGTTGTTCGGTAAGCCCACAAGACTTCTTGTAGATAACTAGGCCACTTCCCAGCAGCCCCTTCTAAGTTTTTCTTTAAACCGGACAGTATCGTTCTATTAGCCACTTCAACTTGTCCATTGGCTTGAGGGTGAAAAGGTGAAGAAAAGCAGTGCTGAATACCTCTTGAGGCACAGAAGCTCTCCATCTCTCTATTATCAAACTGTGGCCCATTGTCTGTTGTTATTTTCTAGGGGACACCAAATCTGCAACATATGTTGGATAGAATGAATTTTATAACAGCTTTTGATGTTGTCCCTGCCAAGGGAGCTGCTTCTACCCACTTTGAGAAGTAGTCAATGGCCACAATTATAGTTTTACGCCCTCCGGACGCCACAGGGAGAGGCCCAACTAAGTCCAATCCCCATCGAGCAAAAGGGATGGGCTCAGAGATCGACTCCAAAGGAATGGCCGGTACATGAATTTCATTGCTGTACCTCTGGCATGGGTCACACCTTCGTACCAGCTCCTTAGTATCTTTCATAATTGATGGCCAATAGTATCCGGAGAGTAGCACCTTTCTTGTTAAAGCTCTAAATCCACAATGGGCTGATCCCTCACCATCATGCAATTCAGAGAGAACTATTTGTGACTCATGATCCCCTAAACAACGTAGGAGAGGTTTGCTATAGGATTTCTTGTATAATACTTCTCTTAACATAAGGAAACCACGAGCCCTGTGCTTCAATATTCTGGCTTGTGATTTATTCAAGGGTACGATACCATCGGACAGATATTGCACAAGAGGAGACCTCCAATCTTGAGGCTGATTTACTTGTATTTCAAAGACTTCCTCTTTTTCACCTTTATCGAGTTGAATAGAAGGGCTTTCGAGCACATGGATCCATGGGTAGGACTCCGTATATGCTATCGTTGCCAATGAGTCTGCTAGCTCATTCTCTGTCCGGGGGATGTGCTCATAGACAACAGCTTTAAATTTCAACGCCTCATTTTTCAGGAGGAGTAAATACTTGACCAATTGTTCTTTTCTAGCTTCTGATAGGCCCAATGCATGGTGGACTAGCAACTGGGAATCACTTAATAGCTTGACCCTTTTAGCTCCACAAATGTAGGCCAATTTCAACCCAGCTATAGCTGCCTCGTATTCGGACTCATTATTGGATGCCCTGAAAGCAAAACAAATAGCTTGGAACATGTTGTCCCCGTAGGGGGAAGTGAGACATATTCCTGCCCCAGATCCCATGGTACTGGATCCTCCGTCTGTTCGGACAATCCACACTTTTTTGTCTTTTGAATCAGCAGGTTGTTCTGAATCCCTATCAGAATGGAACTCAACTAGAAAGTCAGCCACAGCTTGAGCTTTTACTGCTGTCCGGGGAGCGAAGTCTATGTCGAAGTCCCCCAACTCTACTGACCACTTTGTCATTCTGCTCGAAATGTCTGCTTTTTGAAGGACATTCTTTAAAGGGAAAGAGGTCCGGACAACGATAGGATGAGCCTGGAAGTAGGGCCTCATTTTTCTTGCACCTATTACCAAGGCCAATGCTAGTTTTTCGAGTTTCAAGTAACGCCTCTCAGCATCAATCAGGCTTTTGCTGATGTAGTACACTGGGTGAGGATACCCATCAACCTCCCTTACTAACACAGCACTGATGGCACAACTTGAAACAGCCAGATATACAAAAAGAGTCTCCCCATCGACTGGTTTAAACAAAGTCTTGGGAGAGGACAGATGCTTCTTGATTTCATTGAATGCCTCATCACACTGTGGTGTCCATTCAAACCCCTTTGCACCTTTCAGGGTTTGAAAGAATGGAGCACATCTGTCCGAAGACCTGGAGATAAATCTGTTCAGGGCTGCCAACCTCCCCGTTAATCGTTGTACTTCTTTAATGTTTCGAGGAGGCTCCATTTGGAACAAAGCATCGAGTTGGTCCGGGTCGGGCTGTATTCCATGCTCACTTATGATATACCCTAAGAACTTCCCGGACTGCACTCCGAACACACACTTTTCAGGGTTTAATTTTAAATTCACTTTGGCCAAGTTGGCAAAAGTCTCTTGGAGGTCGGACAAGTGCAACTGCTCATCCACGCTTTTCACCATCATATCGTCAATGTAAACCTCCATATTTCTTCCAATTTGATCAGCAAATGCCTTATTGACTAACCTTTGATAAGTAGCCCCAGCATTTTTCAAGCCAAAGGGCATCACCTTGTAGCAGTGTAAACCTCTATCAGTGACAAAAGTGGTATGCTCTTGATCTTTTGGATCCACCTGGATCTGATTGTACCCGGAGAAGGCATCCATGAAGGAGAGTAGCTTGTTCCCAGAAGTAGAGTCTACTAACTGATCTATCCGGGGAACCGGATACAAGTCTTTTGGGCAAGCTCGATTAAGGTCTGTGAAGTCAATGCACATACGCCATTTACCATTCTTCTTTTTTACCAAGACAGGATTGGCAGTCCACAAAGGGTACTGAGATTCTTTAATGTGCCCCATCTTTGTGAGTCTGTCAACCTCTTGTACAATGACATCAGCCTTTTCTTTTGAGAAAGCTCTCCTTTTTTGTACCACTGGTGCCACATCTCTCCGGACAGATAGGTGATGGGAAATCACCTCTGATGGAACTCCAGTAACATCAGCGTTGCACCAAGCAAAAACATGCTGATGGTCTTTCAAGAATTTCAACATTCCTTCTTTCAGTATTGGTGGCATTTTGGACCCTATCTTGACGCTTTTTCCTTCTTCCAAGCAGTGTGTCTCAACCTCTTCAATCGGAATCAACACTCCGGGGGTCTCTCTGGGGTCATCAATTTCACCCTCACCCCCAGAAAGGCCCTCAAACTGCTATTGATCGTTTATACGGACTGCCCCCAGCGTTCGTGGAGCCAAGGCAGTGGCATAGCATTCTCTTGCAACCTTTTGGCTGCTCCGGACAACCCCAACCTGTCCCTGAACAGCATACTTTAGACACTGATGGACTGTCGAAGCCACCGCATGCATCCTAGAGAGCCAAGACCTCCCTAGAATAGCATTATAACAGGTGGGACAATCCACCACAATGAAGAGTATTCTAACCATTTTCTTGAAAGGGCCCCTGCCCAACAACACTTCTTCTTCAAACTCCCCGATCACATCGGCTGAGCTGCCCGTGAAGCCCACGATTGATTGTCCGACTTTTGAATCACAGCTGGATTTCTCATTTTCTTGTAAGTGTTTAGAAAAATGATATTGGTAGAGCTTCCAGTATCCACCAAAATTCGCCTTATCTCATTGCCCCCTATAGATGCTCCTATGACAACAGCATCCTCATGAGGGCCAGCAATATCTCTCAAATCATCCTCATCGAAAACTATGAATGGGAATGAGTTTGGAGATTGATAGGATGTCATGCCTCCTTCTAGCTGGGAGGCCAAATTATGAACATGCCTTTTTCTTGAAGAAGTAGTAGGAGCTGTCATAGTGTCCCCTCCGAAAATTGTCAGTGACTCGAAGAATTTAATGAGCCCGGAGACTGATCTAGAACACTCCTCAATAGTACCCACTCTGTTTCTTGTCGGATCAGGATCCAAGTACTCCGAATCCACATCAAACCTTTCAACTATTACCATAGCCCCCTCCGGGGCAGCGTTGCTTGGACCAATCCTATGAGTGTTGTCAGGCCTGTTGCCTCCTTTCCTTTTAACGTATGCACCCAACTTCCCTCTTTCAATCAAGTTTTGTACCTCTTGTTTCAACGCTATGCAATCATCGGTGGTATGGCCAATATCATTATGGTATTGACAAAAGGAATTATTTCGATGTTCTCTGGGAGACTGCAAGGTTGCCGGTCTCCGGTAGTGTACTTCATCTTTTGTTTTATCGAAAATGGTTGCCACACTTTCTTTGAGCTCTGCAAACCACTCCGGTTGGACCCATGGCCCTCTTTTGTTTCTAGACTGTTGGCTTTGTGCAGGAGCAGCTGGTTGAGACTGAGCTTTTCCCCTTCCATGCCCCTGTCCGGTTTCTCTTGCTTTGTTCCCGGACTGGTTTTGATTTGGAGATGGTGCCACCGGGGTGGATCTCACCTGTCTGTGCACCCTGGTCTTTTTCGTTTCATCAACATTTATTTGCTTGCCAACTTGGTTCAGCAATCCTCCCCAGGTCATGGCTTTCTTCCTGGTCACCGAATCGGCCAGGTTGCCTGGGTTCAAACCTTGTCTCAGGGATGCTATTGCTACCTGTTCAAAGCAATCAGCCAACCCATTTTTTGTGTTTACAAAACGACTTATGTACTCTTTTAATGATTCGTTTGGTTCCTGGGCACAATGGATTATGGTATCTCCATTACCCTTCAGCTCCTTACTCCCCACAAATTACCTTCGAAAGGCCACCCAAAAAGTATCAAAGTCTCTGATACAACCCTGAGGCAGGCTGTTGTACCATTTCAGAGCACTCCCCGTAAAAGACTGGGAGAATGCCCTACAGAGTAGTTTATCATCATCATCAAAGTTCATCATGAAGTTCTTGAATTGCTCCAGATGATTGTCTGGATCAATACTACCATCATACTTCTCCATCTTGGTACTGTCAAACCTCTTGGGGAGGTTTCCGGACAGGATTTTAGAAGACAGTGGAGACTGCCTCCAATTCCTTCCACGACTGAACACGGTATCCTCATTAGGAGTTGCAAAGATACCTGGCTCATCATGGAAGGCAAAAGGATCCATCAGCATCCGGTCTACATGCCTCCGGGTGTGAGATGACCCTTTTCCAATATGCCTCTTCATTCTTCCATGGTGATCTGTTTTTCTGGAATACTTTTTAACTTGCTTTTGTTTCTTCTTGGTTCGTCCCTCATCACTGCTAGAGGACAAGGACTTTTTATTTCCCTCACTGTCTGAAGAGCTGTCCGAAGACTCTGAACTCGAGTCAGAACTCTCCACAGGCTTGGACCGGTGAGATTTTTTAGAGCTGGCATGCGTCTTCTTAGTGCTCACATGAGTTTTGGAAACCCCATGCTCTCTTGGGTTATCGGTGTGGTGAGCAGCTGATGCTTTGGATTTCTCTTTCACGCCCATCTTGGCTTTTTCAGCCCTCAGAGCTTCTATCTCAAGTTTTAACCTGTCGCGCTCTTGGACAGTATACTCATCGTTCTCTTCCACCACTTCGAGCAAAGCTGGTGGAAGCTCTGGATTATCCGGATTCATTCGGACAGAATTTCCTTACTTGGTTTCGAATACTTGATTCAGGCACCGTCGCCTCCCACTGTGGTCGCCAATTTGGTGAGGATAAAAGTAGCCTGAGGGTAGGCTGGTAATTTCAAGCGGAGTTTTAAGGCGGTGTGAGGGTGTTTCACGGTGATGTGAGGGTGTTTAAAGGTGTTTCAAAGTGCTTTTAATGTGGAGAGAGAATTAAGCATCTTGGCAGCAGTTAATTTTTCTTACCCATAGTTAATGCTGGTGGTTGGGTATTTATAGTATGAAATTTGGGGCCTTATGGGCTTTCGGGTCAAGTTTAATGGACCCGGGTCATGTTTAAAGACCCATGAGTTCTAAGCAGGAGGACAGGTAGCTTAGTCAAGAAGTGTTTAGGTTTTTTAGTACTTTTGTCATAGTTCGAACAGCTTTAGGCTCACAGTGTTCGAAGTCACCTGTCCGGCTTAAATATCCTCTCCGGTTTACGGAGAGATTTACATTGGGCTGCCCTTCCGGGGAGCACTTCGAATTCGGACTCATCAGAACATAGACAAAGAAAGGAATTAAATAATTATACTATATAATTATATGAGTGTGGGTCCAGCGGAAGCATTTAATGAAAAGCCCAGGAGAAAGAAAGAAAGGCAATGGGCTTCTTAGGTTTTCACGAGAAAAGTTATAAATAACAGACTCGGACAGAAGGGAGAGGAGGCACTGATTGAGTTTGCGGAAAAATACAAAAAAGAGACGAAAAGAAAAGACTATTGGGGATTTTTCCGATCGGCAGAGGAGTAGGTGACAGCTGTTTTGGATTTTCAGTCGGCAGGAGGCAGACAATTTTTCGGTTTAACTTTCTCTAAACTTTTGTTCGGTTTAACTTTCTCTAAGAAATTTATTCGTTTTTTTACATTCTTCCTAAACAATTATGTTAACTTTTGCATCCATGATGATGATTTGTTCGATTATGAACTAATCGTTGTCATGGAACCTTAGCGGATTTGTTTGAATAATATTTAGGGTTTATTGCTTAATTAATTTGTGAGATACGTTTATCGGTTACCTAGTATGATTGTGCTTAATTTTAGATGCGTCTCGAACATCTAGTTTGTTAATCTTTAATGAATGCGAAAGTGGATTTAAGGGTTTAGAACTTGTCATGCTAGCATAGGTTCTTGAATGATTCATATTGTGATTGTTCATGATTCGTAATATGTCATTAACCATATCATATTACCCTATGTAATCGAAATAGGTAACTTGTGCTTAAAACCAATTGTACCTCAATTCATATAGACATATAGGATTGTCATGCATGCGGTGTCTGCTTAATTGTTATCTCTTTTGTGGTTGTTTAAGTGGTTTGGTTTACGTGTACTAAAAGGTAGCGTATTCTGATTTTGTGTTATCTCATTAGTAATCGTAGTTATCTTACATATTGATTAAGTATATTAATACTCTGAGTAAAATAAACAATGAAGTTAGGGTTCTATATTTTCTCTCGCATAAGTTAATCTCGTTAGTTAATTTGCTTAGTTATATTCATTCACTCATACTTTATTATTTGTTCCAGCAGTAGTCTAATAATAATACATTGTTGCATAAGTAAATTTTTGTCTTATACACCTAGTCTTCGTGGGAACGATCTTTCTTACTTATTACTTGCTACGATTTGACCGCGTATACTTGCGTGAGAAAAGGACTAGCTAGTTTTTGGCACCGTTGTCGGGGACTCGGTGTTATTTGACAGTTTTATTGCTTATCAGCAGGGGTCGTTATAAAACTACTGACTTGATTCGGTTACTTGCTTTTCGAGTGTTTCTTGTGCTTCAGGTACTTGAGCGTGTATACAATGGGAGATCCAGCTCCAAAAGCACTCATGGAGTACTCTCAACCAAAGATCATGGATATTCAGTCTAGCATTGTCAGACCCAATATCGCTGCGAATAATTTTGAGATTAAACCCAGCACTATTCAGATGATGCAGAATTCTTGTCAGTTTGGGGGAGCTTCATCTGAGGATCCTAATATGCACATTATGACCTTCCTTGAAATCTGTGATACTTTCAAGTTCAACGGTGTTTCAGATGATGCCATAAGAGTGAGACTCTTCCCATTTTCTATGAGGGACAAAGCTAAGAGATGGTTACACTCTTTACCAGCAGGCTCGATCACTACTTGGGATATACTAGCACAGAAATTTCTCTCAAAATTCTTTCCTATGGCAAGAACATCCGCCTTGAGGAATGCTATTACTCAGTTTTCTCAGTCATATGGTGAATCTTTAAGTGAAGCTTGGGAGCGTTACAAGGAGATGCTCAGAAAATGTCCTTATCATGGGATGCCTGATTGGTTAGTAATAAATTGCTTCTACAATGGGTTGGGTGCGCAAACATGGCCCATGGTCGATGCTGCATCTGGGGGAGCCTTATTAACGAAAAGCTATGAGGAGGCTCATGAGCTCCTTGAGATGATGGCTGCTAATGAATTCCAGAACCCTTCTCAGAGACAGTCACAACATAAAGTAGCTGGTATTCTTAACGTAGACACTGGCACTGCTTTAGCAGCTCAGCTTGAAGCTCTAAACATGAAGGTAGATTCTTTGACTAAACTGAGGGTACATCAGGTAGCTAGTGTGTGCGAGATTTGTGCTGGAGGGCATGACACTCAACAATGCCCAATATCTACTGAGTCAGTGCAATTTGTGAGTAACTTTCAGAGGCAGAATCAACAACCAATCTCAAACACCTATCACCCAAGCAACATAAATCATCCGAACTTCAGTTGGAGCATTAATCAACAAGGTAATCAGCATTATGGTGCTAAGCCATACGCTCCTCCTGGATTTCAGCAACAAGGGCAGCAACATCAATCTCAATAGTATGCCCCAAGACAACCTCAGAATCAACATCCTAACCCTTCTCAACATTCTGTGAGAGTCTCTGAATTCGAAGAGATGAAGTTAATGATTAAAAGTCTGATGGTATCTCACAAGACCTTGGAAAATCAGATTGGGCAGATGGCCAGTAACATGATTGTTAGACCTCAGGGAGTTCATCCTAGCGACGCAGAACATAATCCAGGTAAACGGGACGTCAAAGAGCAATGCCAAGCTATCACCTTGCGATCAGGAAAGGTTGCTGAGAACCCCACATTTAAACAAGAGGCGGATTCTTCTCAAAATCAGTCCATTATGAAAAATTCTGCTCAAAATCAGCCCTCATCTGAGGTTAATTCTGGTCAAGATCAGCCACCTAAAAAGCCATCTCAGTCAGTTGTTGAGCCTACGATCTACCCTCCTGCACCTTTTCCACAAAGGTTGCAGAAACAGAAACTAGATGCTCAGTTTGGGAGATTTTTGGAGGTGTTCAAGAAGCTACACATCAACATACCTTTTGCTGAAGCATTAGAGCAAATGCCTAGTTATGCCAAGTTCATGAAGGGAATTCTTTTGAAAAAGCTAAAGCTTGGTGATTTTGAGACAGTGGCGCTCACTGAGGAATGCAGTGCGATCTTACAACAAAAATTGCCTCCCAAACTTAAAGATCCAGGAAGCTTCACCATTCCTTGTTCAATCGGCAATTTAACTTTCAGCAAATGTTTATGTGATTTGGGAGCGAGCATCAATCTGATGCCCCTATCTGTGTTTGAGAAACTTGGGCTACATGAGCCAAAATCGACTAATATCTCTTAGCAACTGGCTGATCGTTCTATCACATATCCTCGTGGTATCGTAGAAGATGTCTTAGTAAAGGTAGACAAGCTCATCTTTCATGCTGACTTCGTTATCTTGGATTTCGAAGAGGACAAAAACATCCCCATAATCATGGGAAGGCCATTCTTGGCTACGGGCAAAACTTTGATTGATGTCCAAAAAGGGGAGCTCACTATGAGAGTGCAAGATCAGACTGTCACTTTCAACGTTTTCAAGGCTATGCAATCCCCAATAGAGGATGAGGAATGTTTCAGGTTGGATACGGTCGATTTTTCGCACAGTAATGAGTTGGATCAGTTCTCGAGTTCAAATGCTCTAGGCAGAGTTCTACATGGTGAATTTGACTTCGAAGACGAAGAAATATCCGAATGTGTTCAACTACTACAGGAAGCCCCGTATCAAAAGAGGCTCAATATTCCACTTGAGTATTGTTATACATAATCCTTGCTTAGGTTCAGAATTACACTTTAATCCTTTATTAGCTCATGGATTGCAAAAAGATAAGTTTGGGGGAGTTAAAAGATAAATATGAGTATTATTCAGTTAGGTGTCAAAGGCTAGTAGCCGCTCGTCGACGTACGTCCTCTCGCTGGGGGCTGCGTATTGCGAGTAGTCTAGGGGTGGAATGAGATGGAGCGAAACACACTCATTCCTAATTTAATTAAAAAAAACACCAAAAAAAAAAGAAGGCAAAATTGGCTAGGATGAGCTTTTTGGTACTCGAGTTATTAAGTTCTAGGGGACTTTGTGCCTAGTGACCTAAGACTTTTCCGGTATGGGATCCGCTAACCTAAAGCTCGCTACATGGGCACCATTGTATAAGTCTTTAAGGGACCTCGTCCATTGCACGGTCAAATAAGCCTTTGTGTGTCTGTATATAGAGTAAAGCATAATGAATCTTTGACAACCCCGGAGAAATATGGATGTGCAACTTGACTATGAAGAATCTAAGTTGTATTTCGTTTCTAATCTTGTGATTATTATGAAGAGAACAAGTAAGGTCCATTAATTTGTACTAAAAACATGTCGATTGAGTTTGAGCACACACGCACGCTTCGTCACTTGTATTGCTAACATTTGAGTACCTAGTTATTTCACATTCCGAGGTTATTACATTCGTTGAGGCATTTATGCTGAATTAGTTACGGTTACTCGTTCGGGATCATTGCGTTCATGCATTCATTTAAATTCAGTTGCATTCATGCATCAATTGTTAAACCTGTTTTGTATTGCTTGAGGACAAGCAACGGTTTAAGTTTGGGGGTTTGATAAGTGCATTTCATATCACTTATTACGCTTCCATTATTCTTAAAATCGTCACCGGTTCTCAAGTATTCGTTGAGTTTTAACGTATTTTTCCAGTATTCTTAAAGACGCTTGTGTCGCGGGTAAATTGTGATAATATTAATAAATTTGGGGTTGAAATTGAAGAAACTGGAAAATTAATGTACTTGAGGGAAATTTTGGAACAGTTGAAAACAAAAGAAAAATATATTGATGCTTGAAAAAATATATTTATGTTGAAAAAAATATATATTAATGCTACGAAAATATAATATGACGAGTGATTTTCCAAAAAAATATATATTAATACTTGAAATATATTATGACGAGTGATTTTCCAAAAAATATATATATTAATGCTTGAAATATATTATAACGAGTGATTTTCAAAAAAAATATATTAATGTTTGAAAAATATATTAATTTTGAAAAAAAAAAGGAAAATATATTTTCTAAGATATTGTTTAAAATATTAAATTAAGAAAAAATATATTAAAGCGAAGCATAAAAGGAAATTAATGTTGAATTAAGAAAAAAACATTAGATTAATGCGGATATTTTATTTAGCTATATTGTTTAAAATATTATTTTATTTAACATAAATATCTTACGATTTGTAATTTGATTTTTTTAGGAATACAAAACCGCTTTGGATTTTTTTTGGTGCAAAACAAGCGAGAAAAGGAAAACAAATATTATTGGTCTATTCTGCTGAACATAGACAAAGCAAGGAATTAAATAATTATACTATATAATTATATGAGTGTGGGTCCAGCGGAAGCATTTAATTAAAAGCCCAGGAGAAAGAAAGAAAGGCAATGGGCTTCTTAGGTTTTCACGAGAAAAGTTATAAATAACAGAGACGAACAGAAGGGAGAGGAGGCACTGATTGAGTTTGCGGAAAAATACAAAAAAGAGACGAAAAGAAAAGACTATTGGCGATTTTTCCGATCGGCAGAGGAGCAGGTGACAACTGTTTTGGATTTTCAGTCGGCAGGAGGCAGGCAGTTTTTCGGTTTAACTTTCTCTAAACTTTTGTTCGGTTTAACTTTCTCTAAAAAAATTATTCGTTTTTTTTACATTCTTCCTAAACAATTATGTTAACTTTTGCATCCATGCTGATGATTTGTTCGATTATGAACTAATCGTTGTCATGGAACCTTAGCGGATTTGTTTGAATAATATTTAGGGTTTATTGCTTAATTAATTTGTGAGATACGTTTATCGGTTACCTAGTATGATTGTGCTTAATTTTAGATGTGTCGCGAACATCTAGTTTGTTAATCTTTAATGAATGCGAAAGTGGATTTAAGGGTTTAGAACTTGTCATGCTAGCATAGGTTCTTGAATGATTCATATTGTGATTGTTCATGATTCGTAATATGTCATTAACCATATCATATTACCCTATGTAATCGAAATAGGTAACTTGTGCTTAAAACCAATTGTACCTCAATTCATATAGACATATAGGATTGTCATGCGGTGTCTGCTTAACTGTTATCTCTTTTATGGTTGTTTAAGTGGTTTGGTTTACGTGTACTGAAAGGTTACGTATTCTGATTTTGTGTTATCTGATTAGTAATCGTAGTTATCTTACATATTGATTAAGTATATTAATACTCTGAGTAAAATAAACAATGAAGTTAGGGTTCAATGTTTTCTCTCGCATAAGTTAATCTCGTTAGTTAATTTGCTTAGTTATATTCATTCACTCATACTTTATTATTTGTTCCAGCAGTAGTCTAATAATCATACATTGTTGCATAAGTAAATTTTTGTCTTATACACCTAGTCTTCGTGGGAACGATCTTTTTTACTTATTACTTGCTACGATTTGACCGCGTATACTTGCGTGAGAAAATGACTAACAGTGTTGCTGCCACAGTTGCGGGATGTGAGATTCCTTCAAAACCACTAGTGCCCAAGAAGAAGGAAGTACACAAAAGGGGAAAACAACACAGTGAGAGACAAGAAGATGAAGAAAACTTGACTAGTTCAGAGATAGTCATTCGTTCAATAATTCATCCTTCAACAATCCTTGGTGTTGATCCTCTAGCAGTTGCAATATCTTACCCTATTTTTCCACTACTTCCCTCTTCTAAGTGACATGAGTACAGATATGTTGACCCAATTGAAGGTATGAGGGCTTTCGACTTCGAAGCTTATGCAACTGACTTTTCTGAGTCTACAAACACCATAACGATTGTGGAGAATGATGTGTTAAGGAATTCAGTCCTGAGCTATGTGAGGCCAATTGTTGAACTGGAGAGACAATTTAGGTCACAGGTTGAAGAAATCACTTCTCTTCAGGATGAAAACAAGAATTTGAAAACTAAAATTGAAAAGGAGAAGACAAAAGCTAATAGCCTATCCGGAGTAGATCAAATCTGTCAAGGATGACTTGGTTGAAGTGAAGTCCATTTATAAAAAGCTACATGCTGATCATAGAAGTCCGCAATCATCCAACTCCAAGGATATTACTTCGTTAAAAAAATCAAAAAACTGATGATAAAGCCACCATCGAACATTTATCAGATGAAAAGAAAACCTAAAAGGCTTTTATCAAGAAGAAAGAGTATGGCATTACTCAAAGCTAAATCCACCCAAGAGGCCGTTGATACTATAAATGCATATGTTGATATTGTGATAGACTCCTTACAAAATAGAGATGCATCCGTCAAATTGGATATGATGTTGGAGTTCCATAAAAGGTTTCTCACACTTTCCCTGAGAAATTTTTACGGGGTATGGTCCAAGAAAATTTGGTGCCTCTTGATATGCCCATAGCTGATGAACTTGTTATCTTTGAAGATTTATCGAGTGACGGTTCCATAATAGCGATGAAGGGGGCTCTGATGGTGAGAGTTCAGAAGAAAGAGAAGAAGAAGATGGCGGTTGGAACGAGCCCTAAGGCCAATAGTTTCTATATAGTTATTTTTGTGCAAACCCTTATCGCATATAATGAATTTTATTGTTTAAATATTATATTTCGGTGCAAGTCATTGGCATGGCCAAGTTATTTTTGTAATCTTTCTCCCTAGATTCTATTAATTCCTCGGGTTATCCAAGGTATACTATATATTATAAACTTGGCTTATTTCCTTATACATGTTTATCTTATTTCTTATTTGAATGTATCCGAAGATAGTTAATCTCAAAACAATCCATCCGAAGGTCATAAAAGCTTGGTGCACACAATCCATTCGAATTTAATCCATTCAAAGGCGATAAAAGTTTTGTCATACATAGGCTATCCGAAGGTAATCCATTCGAAGGCAATAATACTTAACATACACAAGTCATTCGAAGATAATCCATTCAAAGGAGATAAAACATAACATACACAAGCCGTTCAAAGGTAATCCATTCGAAGGAAATAAAACTTAGCATACGAAATCCATTCGAAGGAAATCTTAACATACACATTCCATTCATAGATAATCCATTCGAAGGCAATAAGAACTTGATATGCCCGATCCCAGGGATGACAATGGGTCGGGATGGGTGCGGGTATAGCTAAACCCGTAACCCATCCCGTCTATGTTTTTCCAAACCCATACCCTAACCCGTACCCGTCGAGTAGTAATATTTTTCTCCCACACCCAAACCCGCCGGGTTCGGGTACCCATCCGCGGGTACCCATGGAAGTTAACTCTTTCTCTTCTCTCTGACTCAAGAACCCCTTTCTCTTCTCTCTGACTCCATAACCCTGAGCATATAGATTTATTTTCTTCTGTAAATTAGGTTTTATAAATTAAAATTTAAGTTATATTATCAATCTTGGAGAGAAAAAAAAACTTTTTTATTTTAATTAAATTTATAACAATATCTTGAATTTGAATTTTATACTCATTTCACAAGTCTTATATAAAAAAAGGAAAATGTTTTTAAAAAACAAATTAAAAATTCAAATTTACTATATGTTAATAAGCAAATATTTTGTTATCTATTCATAATTTATGTATAGTTTTGGTATATGTTAGTAAATATTTTTCTTTTAATTTGATTAAAAATATTATTAGATTTTCTAGAATTTGATATTAATTCAAAAAATCAAGGAAACATCTTTAAAATATCAAATTTAAATATGTTAGTAAATGTTTTTTAATAATTAATATATGGTTTCAGTATATGTTAGTAAATATTTTTTAATTTAATTAATAATATTATTATTGGACAGAAAAATAAAAAATATTTTCAAAAGAGATTGAAAAATCAAATTCAATATTTAAATGTAGAATGAAAATATACTATAATCATTATAAGTAGCAAATATTTTGTTTAAATGTAGAATGATATTTTGTTTAATTAACAAATTTAAGATGATATTTTTCAAAATATACTGATTATTCTCAGTTTTGTAGAGTTAAAAAACAAAATATTTGAAAAACATAAATTAAAAAAAAAAATTAAATGTTTAAATGTAGAATAATGTTTTTCAAAATATATTATATATATTAACAAATAATAAATTATTTTTGGCATTACATAATACAAATACTAATATGATGAATTTTATTTTAAAGTTTGTTAAATAATATTAGATAATTTATTTTTTTATATAATATTAATTTAGTGGGTACCCGTCGGGTATTACCCAATGGGTCGGTTTCGGGTTGGATACCCGTGGGAAATTTCTTAAACCCATGACCCATCCCAAACCCGGCGGGTAGTAAATTTTCAAACCCACGACCCATCCGCGGAATTTTTTTTAAACCCATAACCCATCCCATCGGGTCGGCTCGGGTCGGGTACCCGCGGGTTTGGGAAAAATTGCCATCCCTACCCGATCCATTCGAAGGTAATCCATTCGAAGGCTATAAAAACTTGATATACGTGAGTTATTCAAAGGATATCCATTTGAAGGGATATAAAAACTTAGCATACATGTAAACATATTTTTAGAAGCAATTATAGTAGATTAATAACAATTCAGACACCTCATTAAAACATCCCTGCGCCATGAGGGTAGGAAAAAAATATGCCTTTAAATATTTATATTGAATAAAAGTAAAGGAAATATTTACAATATAAGTTTACTCAATATATAACCTTAACATTCCATGGATGCCTTAAAGGACTGCATTTTTGGTCAACTAACTAATACGTTCCTTGTTTAATCTTTTCACACACAATGTATGGTCCTTCCAAATTTGGTGCAAACTCTCCAAATTTTCTATATTTGGTGTGGAGTAATACATTTCTAAAAAACTTGTCCACCAATTGGAAGTCTCTTCTTCGTACTTAGACGCATACCTACTTCTTAATAAACCCCGGTAGTGTATTGTTTTTAAATGAGCTTTAATTCTATTTTCTTCGATCAAGTCTCGTTAAGTTCTTATTGCAGTTTCATTTTCCTTTTCAAATAATTTTGAACCCTGAAATAAGAAAAGGTAGCTTCTATTGGTACGATTGAATCCATTCTATAAACCAAGGTAAAATGAGATTGATGGGTGGCAGTATGTAGAATAGTTCGATAAGCCCATAAAATTTCTTGCAGGTAATTTGTCCACTTGCTTGTTGTTCCCTCTAAATTCTTTTTTAGACCCATTAGAATGCTCATGTTTGTCACCTCTATTTGTCTCTTAGCTTTGGGATGAAAAAATGAAGAGAGACAATGGTGAATTTTTATCGATGCACATAAAATTTGCAGATTATAATTGTCGAAATGAGAGCCATTATCTGTGCTAATATGTCTAAGAATTCTGAAGCTGCAACAAATGTTGGAAATGATAAACTCGATTACTACTTTGGAAGTTGTTCCGAAGATGGGTGAAACTTTAATCCATTTAGAAAAGCAATCAATTGCTGAAATAATAGTTTGACATCCTACAGAAGACATCAGAAGGGGTCCAACCAAATCAAGCCCCCACATGTCAAAGGGTACTGCTTCAGATACCGACTTGATTGGAACTTCTGGTATATATATTGCATTTCCATATCTTTCACATTTTCTAACTAAATCTTTAGAATTCGTCATGATAGATGGCCAATAATACCCTACTTATAAGACCCTTCTAGTTGAAACCTTGTAGCCATAATGGGCAGACCCTTCACTATCATGTAATTCAGACAGAACCGCTTGGGACTTATCGGATCTAAGGCACCAAAATAAAAGCTTACTAAAAGATCTTTTATAAAAGATCATTCTCAAAACCAAAAACTCGTGTGCTACAAACTTTAACTTCTTAGCCAGTCTTTTGTCTTCGGGAAGGCTTCCTTTAGTAATGAACTCTTGGATATCATACCTCTAGTCGTAACTGAATATGACTGATATTTGAAAATTTTATTCATTACGTTGTTAATAGATGGACACTCTTATACTAAAATCCAATGGTATGCTTCGGAATATGCAACAATGGCTAAAGAGTAAGCGATCATTTTTTTAAATATTGGCACGTGTTCATATTTTACATATTTAAAACAAACATAAATTTATTTCAACACATGTAAGTAATTCACCAACTTATCTTTCCTTGTTTTAGATTGTCATTGCGTTTGATCTATGAGTAGCTGCAAATCACTCAACAGTCAGATTCTTTCGGCACCACAAATTTGAGCAACCCTTAAACTTGTTATGGTCACCTTGTATTCTGCTTCATTGTTTGATGACTTAAAACCAAAACGTATAGCTTGGTACATTGAGTCCCCGAATGAGGAAAATAAGCAAATTCATGCTAGATCCTCTATATGTTTGAATTACCCACTCGTTTTTAGGCTTGTGAATAGAAGACTCTTTATAGGGTCTCTCCGAATGGAACTCAACCAAAAAATCTGGTACATCTTGAGATTTGATTGCCTTTCGAGGAGAAAATTAAATATCACAGTCCCCTAACTCCACATGCCACTTGGTTATTCGGCCTGATATATCCAGTTTTTGTAATAAATGTTTATGTGGAAAAAATTTCAAACAGTGATGGAATATGCTTGAAAATAAAGCCTCGTTTTCCTGGATGTTATTACCAAAGGTAAGGCCAACTTTTCCACCCAGAGGTATCTTTTCTCAGCATCTAACAAACTCTTGCTAATGTAATAAACGTGGCAAAAATAATTGTCAACCTTCCGAACTAGCACAACATTCACAACATAATCTGATACCACTAGATATATATAGTATCTTTCTCCAATGACTGGTTTGAATAAATTTTTAGCTGAAGATAAATGTTTCTTGAATTCAAGGAGCGCCTTATCACAATTTCGGGACCAATTGAACTCTTTGGCATTTATCAATACTTGGAAGAACTGCTCACATTTATCTGACGTTCTCAAAATAAACATATTCAAAGCTGCCAACCTTCCAGTCAATACTTGAAAATTTTAGTAGTCTGATGAGGTTGTGTAGTCAATAATGTATCTAATTGTGTTGGTTTGGTCCAGATCCCTTTCTCATTGATGATGTAGCCCAAAAACATTATGGATCATACTCCAAATGTTCACTTTTATGGGTTCAATTTTAAATTAATGGCTTCCAAATTAGAGAAAATTTCTTGGAGGTCAAGTAAATGAGCCTCCTCTCTTAGACTGTTTACTATAATGTCATCTATATAAACTTCCGCATTCCTCCCGATCTGACTGGAAAATGCTCTATTGACCAGGCGTTGATAACTAGACCCAACATTTTTTAACCCGAAATGCATTACCTTGTAACAGTGCAACCCTCAGTCAATGATGAATGTATCCATCTATATCTGATTGTATCTAGCAAAAGCATCCATAAAGAACAACAAATTATTTCCCAAATTGGATCCACGAACTGATCTATACGAGGAACTCTAAAAGGATCTTTGAGACATATCGTGTTGAAATTTGTGAAATCAATATACATTAACATTTTCCATTATTATTTTTAGTGAGCACCAGATTTGTTATCCAAAGTGGATACTGGGATTCTCGAATGTGCCCTACATTTGTCAATCTATATACCTCTTGAATAATGGCTTCAAAGTTATATTTAGGAAAAATATTCATTCTTTAGACTATTGGGCCTACATTGGAACACATAGATAACTTGTGGAAAATGACACTAGCCGATACATCGATTATATCTACATTACACCAGGCAACACGTGTAAAGTTTTGGATAAGAAATATAATAATTTTTCCTTTAATTCTGATGGTAATCTAGCTCCAATTCTAACACTTTTCCATATGCTAAATTGGGTATTTTGACTTCCTCTATTGGGATAACCAAAATACGAGTCTCCATTGGATCATCTATTTCGGCCTGACCCAGAGAGGACTCTAGTAATTTCTAGTCCTTTTTTGCTATCACATTCTCTAGGGACTTTGGAGCAAGAGAAGTCACATAACATTCCATAGCCACTTTTTTTGCTGCTCCAAACCACTCCTACTTGAACTTCAATCGCATATATAAACAATGGTGAACTGTTTATGCGAAAACGTGCATCCTTGAAAACCAAGATCTGCCAAAATATTGCATTGTAAGGAGAATTTCCTTAAATGGTCATTTGCCTAAACGTTCTTCTCCTTTGAATTCTCCAATGAAATCAGTATAGTTTCCCGTAAACCCTACTATGGTTATGTTCGACCAAAGAATAATAGATGGTTTCTTCATTTGTTTATAAGTGGATAAAAATAAGATATTAGTCGAGCTACCATCATCGATCAAGATTCTTCAGATTTTTGTTCCCTCAATGGATGCCTTTATTACCACGACATCTTCATGTGGGCCAGCGATATTCCTCAAGTCATCTTCACCATAAACTTCAAAGGGGGTAAGGTTCTGATACATATGAGTAGACATCTTTCCTTCCAATTGCGTTGTCAAACTATCCACGTGACTCTTCCTAGAGCAATTTGAAGGCACTTTCATAATATATCCTCCACAAATAGTTATCGATTCAAAGAATTGACACAACTTGGACACCTTTCTCATAATCTCGGTCACTATATTCACCCAACCTAGATCCAGATCAGGATCCAAACACTCCAAATCTACATCGAATTGCTTAATAATTACCATTTTACTCTATTATTTGGGTGTTTATGTATTTTGTCTTCGGAAAACTGGTGATGTAGCATGACCCTCACTCATACTCGGTTGTGATCTATTATTCATCTTCCTATTACCGACTTGTAACTTAACAAAAATTGTTAACTTTTCATTCTCAATTAACGATTGTATCTCTTACTTTAAAACAATAAAATCCTTAGTGTCATGTCCCACATCATTATAATACCTGAATAATCGTTTGTTTATATTTTCCCTCGAAGTTCAGACAAGTGCAAGCCTTCAGAATTACACAAAATTCTTGGCCTTATCGTAAATGGTAGCCACATTGTCAATTAATTCTGCGAAATAGCCAGGTTGGACACACTGATTTCCTTTTTGCCTAGATTGTTTCCCCTGATTGGACTGGCTTTGTCTTGTCCAATGAGAACCCTTCTTGGAGTCTCCAAATGTAGCTTATGACTGGATACTGGCTTGTGGCAGAGAGGCTGAAGGGACATGTTTACACTAATGAGGCTGCCTCAATCTCTTAGTTTATTCCACAGTGATTTGATTTCCGACCTGGTTTAACAATCCACCCCAATTGATTACTTTTTTGAATAATTGAATCAGCCAATTCACCAATTAAAAAACCTTGTCGAAGTAAAGCTATGGCCACATGTTCAAAACAATATGTCAATCCATCTCTAATGTTCATAAAACGGTTGGTGTTGATGAGTCCGGAATTTGTTGTCATTCTTTATGAGAACCGGACAGGGGCAATTCGGACAACATCCACCCACTGAACCGTCCGGACAGAACTAATGTACTAAAAACTTAATCACTTCATGACTAAGCTAATTATCTACCTGCTTAAAACTAATGGGTCTTTGAACTCGACCCGAATCCATAAGTCAACCCGAAAGCCCATGTGGCCCACAATTAAGGGTATAAATACCCAACCACTTTCATTTAATGAGGGTAATGAAAATTAAATACAACCAGGCAGCTCAATTCTCCCTCTACACTCTATCCATACATTAAATACCTTCAAAATACCACAAAAATCTAGACAAAATTACCCTCAAACGAAAATAAACCTCACCAAATTGGCGACCACAGTGGGAGAACGACGGTGCCTGAATCTAGCATTCAAAACCATCAGAAAAAACCTGTTCGGATGAATCCGGATGTGCAAGAAGTACCACCAGCTTTGGCAGAAGTGGTGCGTGAAAATGATGAATACACGATCGAGGAGTGTGATAGATTAAGAGTTGAAATAGAGGCTCTGAGGGCAGAAAGGGCAAAGATGGGCGTAAAAGAAAATTCAAATGCGTCAGTTGCTCATCATACTGATAACCCTAGAGAGCATGAGCCCTTAAAAACCCATATGAGCATGAAGAAGACTCATGCTAGCTCGAAAAAGTCTCACCGGTCTAAACCGGCGGAGGGCTCTGATTCAGACTCAGAGTCTTCCAGCAGCTCCTTGGGCGAAGATGGAGTCGAAGAATCCCTGTCATCCAGCAGTGATGAAGGCTGTTCGAAAAAGAAACAAAAGTTAGTCAACAAATATTCAAGAAAAAGGGATAGGCATGGAAAGTTAAAGAGGCATATAGGCAAAGGATCGTCTCATAGCCGGAGACACGTAGATCGGATGGTGATGGATCCTTTTGCCTTCCATGATGAACCAGGTATCTTTGCAACTCCTAATGAGGATACCGTCTTTAGTCGTGGCCGGAATTGGAGACAATCTCCACTGTCCTCCAAGATTCTGTCTGGGAACCTTCCTAAGAGGTTTGACAATACAAAAATGGAAAAATACGATGGTAGTAAAGACCCGAACAACCACTTGGAACAGTTCAAAAATTTCATGATGAATTTTGATGACGACAATAAGTTGCTTTGTGGAGCATTCTCCCAATCATTTACGGGGAGTGCCCTAAAGTGGTATAACAGCCTACCGCAGGGGTGCATTAGAAATTTCGATACTTTTTGGGTGGCCTTCTAGAGGCAGTTTGTTGTAAGTAAGGAGGTAAAGAGCAATGGAGACACAATCATCCATTGTGCCCAAGAACCGAACGAATCTCTAAAAGAATACATAAGTCACTTTGTAAACACCAAAAATGGGTTGGATGATTGATTTGAACAAGTAGCAATAGCTTCTCTGAGGCAGGGCTTAAACCCTGGAAACCTGACTGATTCAGTAACCCGAAAGAAGGCCGTGATAGGGGGAGGTCTGTTGAATCAAGTTGGAAAGCAGATTAATGTTGATGAAACAAAGAAAACAAGAGTGCACAGGCAGGTGAGATCTGTTCCGACTGCACCAAATCCAAACCAAAACTAGTTCGGGAACAAGACTAGGGAGGCCGGGCAGAGTCATAACAGAGCCAAAGCTCAGTCTCAGCCTGCTACTCCAGCACAGAGTCAACAATCTAGAAATAAGCGAGGACCTTGGGTCCAACCGAGGTGGTTTGCAGAATTAAAAGAAAACGTAGCCACCATTTATGACAAAACAAAAGACGAAGTGCATTATAGAAGGCCGGCTGCGTTACAATCTCATAGGGAGAGCCGTAACAATTGTTTCTGTCAATATCATAATGATATTGGCCATACCACCGAGGATTGTATTACTTTGAAGCAAGAAGTCCAGAATTTAATTGAAAGAGGAAACTTGGGAGCATGTGTTAAAAGAAGAGGAGGCAATAGGCCTCATAACACTCATCGGGTTGGTCCAAACAATGCAGGCACATCAGCTCCAGAAGGGGCCATGGTGATAGTCGAGAGATTCGATGTAGAGTCAGAGTACTTGGACCCTAATCCTACCCGGAATAAAGTGGGGGTTATCACAGAAAATTGCAAGTAGGTATCCGGACTTATCAACTTTTTTGAGTCACTCACAATTTTCGGAGGAGACACCATGACAGCACCCACTGCTTCTTCAAGAAAGAGGCATGTTCATACTTTAGCTACCCAAATGGAGGGAGGCATGACTTCCTATCAATCACAGATTCCATTTCCCTTCATTGTTTTTGATGAGGATGACTTGAGGGATATAGCTGGTCCTCATGAAGATGTTGTTGTCATAGGAGCATCCATCGGGGGCAATGACATAAGACGGATTCTGGTTGACACCGGAAGTTCTACCAATATTCTCTTTTTAACTTCCTACAAAAAGATGAAAAATCCAGCAGTAATTCAGCGTTCAAACAGGTTAATTGTAGGTTTCACTGGAAGCTCAGCAGATATGATCGGGGAGTTCAAGGAAGAAGCTTTGTTGGGCAAAGGCCCTTTTAAGAAAATTGTTAGAATACTGTTCGTCGTGGTGGATTGTCCCACTTGTTATAATTCTATTCAGGGGAGGTCTTGGCTCTCTAAGATGCATGCAGTGGCCTTAACAGTCCACCAATGTTTGAAATATGCTGTGCAAGGACAAGTGGGAGTTGTTCGGAGCAGCCAAAAGATGGCAAGAGAGTGTTATGCAACAGCGCTGGCCCCCCGGACGTTAGGGGCAGTTTGGATTAACGAAGAATAGCAGTTTGAGGGGCTTTCTGGGGGAGAGGGTGAGATTGATGACCCTAGAGAGACCCCTGGAGTTTTAATACCGATTGAAGAAGTTGAAACACATTCATTGGCTGGAGGAAAAAGTATCAAGATAGGATCCAAGATGACACCAGAATTAAAAGGAAAAATGTTAAAGTTCCTGAAAGACCATCAGCATGTTTTTGCTTGGTGCAATGCTGATGTTACCGGAGTACCAGCAAATATTATGTCACACCAACTGTCCATCCGAAGGGACATAACACCTGTGATACAAAAAAGAAGAGTTTTTTTTAAGGAAAAGGTCGATGTCATAGTTCAAGAGGTTGACCAGCTTACTGAAATGGGTCACATAAAGGAGTCTCAGTACCCTTTATGGACAGCCAATCCGGTTTTAGTGAAAAAGAAAAATGGCAAGTGGCGTATGTGTATCGATTTCACAGATCTCAACAGGGCTTGCCCGAAGGATTTATACCCACTTCCCTGGATTGATTAATTGGTGGATTCCACATCTAGGAACAAGCTGCTATCTTTTATGGATGCCTTCTCCAGGTATAATCAGATTCAAGTGGATCCGAAGGATCAGGAGAATACTATGTTTGTTACTGATAGGGGCCTTCATTGTTACAAGGTGATGTCATTTGGTTTAAAAAATGTTGGGGCTACCTATCATAGGCTGGTAAACAAAGCTTTTGCTGATCGAATTGGAAGAAACATGGAAGTATACATCGACGATATGATGGTGAAAAGTGTGGAAGAAGAGCTACACTTGGCAGATCTCCAAGAAACTTTTGCTAACTTAGTAAAAGTGAATTTAAAATTAAACCCAGAGAAGTGTGTTTTTGGAGTGCAGTCCGACAAATTATTGGGGTATGTGATAAGTGAGCAAGGGATACAGCCTGATCCGGACCAACTTAATGCTTTGCTACAGATGGAGCCTCCTCGGAATATTAAAGAAGTACAACGATTGACTGGGAGGTTGGCTGCACTAAACCGATTTATTTTAAGGTCTTCGGATAAGTGCACCCCATTTTTTCAAACTTTGAAAGGTGCGAAAGACTTCAGTTGGTCCCCACAGTATGATGAAGCCTTCGATAAAATTAAAAAGCACTTGTCTTCTCCCAAGACTTTGTCTAAACCTGTTAATGGAGAAACTCTTTTCGTATATTTGGAAGTCTCTGATTGTGCCATAAGTTCAGTATTGGTAAGGGAAGTGAATAGTTATCCCCGTCCGGTGTATTACATCAGTAAGAGCTTGATATATGCAAGAAAACGCTATCTGAAGCTTGAAAAATTAGCATTAGCCCTGGTGATTGCAGCGAGGAAGATGAGACCTTATTTTCAGGCTCACCCTATCATTGTCCGGACGTCTTTTCCTTTGAAAAACGTTCTCCAAAAGGCCGACATTTCAAGTAGAATGACTAAGTGGTCAGTGGAATTGGGAGACTTCGATATTGATTTTGCTCCTCGAACAACAATCAAAGCCCAAGCAGTGGCAGATTTTTTAGTTGAATTTCACTCAGATAGGGACATTAAGCAAACAACTGATGTGAAAGACAAAAAAGTCTGGGTCATCCGGACTGATGGTGGATCAAGTACCATGGGATGTGGTGCTAGGGTATGTTTGACCTCTCCGTACGGTGACAGAATGTATCAAGCTATATGTTTTGCTTTCAGGGCTTCTAATAATGAGTCTGAATATGAAGCTGTTATAGCTGGTTTGAAATTGGCTCTTATTTGTGGAGCCAAAAGGGTCAAGTTAATGAGCGATTCTCAGCTTCTTATCCATCATGCACAAGGGAAATCCGAAGCAAAAAAAGAGCAGCTGGTTAAATACTTACTTCTTCTCAAAGACGTGGCACTTAATTTCAAGAGTATCATCTATAAACACATACCTCGAACAGAAAATATACTGGCAGACTCCTTGGCAACCATAGCCTATATAGAGTCATACCCTTGGATTCATGTGCTGGAGTGCCCATCCATTAAAATCAATCTGGATAAGGGAGAAAAAAGTTTCAATATACAGATAAAACAGCCTCAAGTTCGGAGATTTCCTCTCCTTCAATATCTCTCAGATGGCATCTTGCCTCCGGAAAAATCAATAGCAAGAAAAGTAAAGTATAAGGCTCGTGGTTTTGTCATCATAAGAGATATTCTTTATAAGAAGTCTTATAGTAAACCCCTCTTACGATGTTTGGGGGTCGACGAGTCTCAAATAGTGCTCTCCGAGTTACATGATGGTGAGGGATCAACTCACTGTGGATTCAGGGCTCTAACAAGAAGATTTTTGTTAGCTGGGTACTATTGGTCGTCCATAATTCAAGATGCTAGGGAGTTGGTAAAAAAGTGTGACCCATGTCAGAGATATAACAATGAAATTCATATCCCAGCCATCCCTTAAAGTCAATTTCTGAGCCAATACCTTTTGCTCGATAGGGGTTGGATTTAGTGGGACCTCTACCCATGGCATCCCGGGGGAACAGAACTATAATCATTGCTATTGATTACTTTTCGAAGTGGATCGAAGAAGCTCCATTGGCATGTATGGCATCAAAAGCTGTTATAAAATTCATTTTATCCAATATGTGTTGCAGATTTGGAATGCCACAAAAGATAACAACAGACAATGGGCCACAGTTCGACAACAAAGAAATGGAGAGTTTTTGTGCCTCTAGAGGCATACAACATTGATTCTCTTCTCCTTTCCACCCACAAGCAAATGGTCAGGTCGAAGTGGCTAACAGAACAATACTGTCCACTCTAAAGAAGAATTTAGAAGGGACTGCAGGAAAATGACCTAGTTATTTGCAAGAAGTTTTGTGGGCTTACCGGACCACTCCCGGGGCTGCAACACAAGAGTCTCCCTTTGCCTTAATATATGGGATGGATGCCATAACTCCCATAGAAGCTACTCTCCCTTCATTTCGAGTTCATAATTTTTCCGAACACGCTAACGAGGTGGCAATCAGAGGTCAGCTTGACTTAATAGAAGAAAGAAGAGTTAAGGCTCACCTTAGAGCTGCACACTATCAAGGTTTGATGAGAAGCAGGTTTGCTTCTAAAGTTAAGAGAAGGGATTTACAGCCAGGGGATAAGGTATTGAGAAAAGTTTTCCTACACACTAAAGAGAAGCAGTTCGGAAAGTTGGCTCCAACTTGGGAAGGACCCTATTTGGTCATTGAAAAGTTTAAGCCTGGGACATACCGGCTCCAAGACAAAGATGGAAGGATTTTGAATCACCCCTGGAACATTGAACACCTCCGGTTTTACTTGGAATAGAAACTATGTAAATATTTACTTGCTTAACAATTCATGTACATATTTGAGGGCATACTCTTTCCTACCCTGGTGGCGCGGGGAGGTTTTAATGAGGTGTCCGGGCTTTTTTATAAAATTTGATGCCTTCTTAACAAATTCGGAGTGTTTCAATTAAAAGCTTTCTCTAAAAAATTTTATCAATAGCAGACCGGATTAAATTGGTAGGAGTGGTGACTGCTTAAACATTGGTCATCGTAGAATTTAAACACTCTCACTTTACTTTAAAATACTTGTGAAATAACTAAGGGTTGTTTAAACATTAGCCACCAAAAGTAAAATCACGAAACGATGCAGGAGCTATGCAAAATAAAACTGCTCATTAAAACATACGAAATGCCTTGGCCATCCAAGGACTTTGAATTGTCAAAACAAGAAAGGTTTATCCGGACAAGGACCGGATACGATTACAAAAAATGCCTTGGCCATCCAAGGACTTTGGTTTAATCACAACAAAACTAAAAAGATAATTGATACTTTTAGACTGAGCCTTTGAAGATGGCTCAGCCTCACTTGGCTTTTTCTTTTTTAGGTCGTTATCCGGACACTCTGGGGTCTCTTCTTCTTCATCACTGGTGTCCTCACTAGAGTACTTGTATTTATCGCCAACAAATATGGTATGATGAGGAATGTGTTCGTACTCCACAAATCTCCATAAATCCCCCAAAGTCTTCTTCGGAAATTTTTCATGAAATAGTAAAACCATATCTGACCTAACCTCGGCATACCTTACCTCATGAGAATCTATCACCTCATTAGTGTAAGCATCCATCCTAGCCTGGATTGTTTTCTCTTGCTCCCTCAACAAGTCAGCCTTTTTTTGCTCAGCCTTGGACACACTATTCTCAAGAGAGACCTTGTCATTAGTTAAGGCTTGAATGGTGTTATTTTTGGCCTTCACCTCTTCTTTTGATGACCGGAGGTCTCTTTCCAGGATAAATTGTTTTAATTGGAGTTCTTTGACAACTCCTTCCGAAGTGGCTAACCTGTTGGCCAAGTCCTCCTGACGTTTCTTCAACTCCTCAATCTATTTCCTCAATGCCTCAATATTTTAGTTGGAACTAAGAAGATCGTTAGACAGTTTCTCTTTGTCAGAATTGAGGGTGTTGATGATGGCTGACTGATTTCGTACTTGCTTTTCCAAAATAAGTACTGGCTGGACATTTCTCAGAATGGAGTGAGCAATGACATCCCTTTCGCTCGAGACAGAAAAAGACTTACCGTTGAATGTGACGGTGTTCGAATAACTTGGAGGGTGGTAGGGCCCAACAAAATCATCTCTGGGGAGGCCTTCAAAATAAATATCAATCCCCTCAAGCCCGGTGATGTCGACACCGTCAATACTGATACCCCCTCCTCTAACCTCTTTGGTTCAAAAGTCACCAGGGATCTCTTCTGCTCTCGTAGGGGTAGTAGGGTCAACGGGAGGTAGTGGCTCCGGATCCCGGAGAGAAACCTCATCTCCTTTGGAAGTTTTCTTTCTCTTAGCGTCCCGGCCTTCACCTTTTGCTCCTCGTTTTTTGTCCCTTTTAAGGACCTTTTGAGGCTTTAAAGACCCAACAGCTTCCTTGGTGCTCTCGTGTTCCACCACCTGTAGTAAGGCATCATCGATTTTCCATTGACCTTGTCCCTCAGGATTTTTTGAGATAGCTTCTTCCACCTCAGGAGGATTGGCCTTTGCCATATCTCGCCCGGCCTTGGCTTTTTTTCCCTTCATCTTGCTTGGGGCCTTAGCTCTGCCTGGCAAGGCTAATTTTCCATCCTTTCCCTCTGTCTTCCGAAGGATCACTCCCGGAGGGGGTGGAGTAGTTAATTCCTCCCAAGACAGATCCCTCCGGTCCGTTGTATTCCACAGATAAGATCTGGCTAAGTTGCCTCCGGTAAAGCAGTTATGGAAATGGTTTGCCCATTTTTCAGCTGCCAAGCATTCAGCTTAGCACAAGTAGTATGCCCGGCCTCTAGGTAATCGTTGAAATCCTTGGGCAACACTACCAAAAGCAAAAGGAAAAAGAGTTAGATAAAAAAATTATAAGTAAAAGTAGAATTATCTGGTGAGATTATTACCATCACTTCGCCATCTGCTGGTGAGCATGCTTGGGTTGACACCAGCTTTAATTTTCTTTACGTTCTCCCAAGCACCACTGACGAACAAAAATTGAGTCTTCCAGCCTTTATATGACTCAAGCAAGTCATTCACCACCTTGTAGTTGTCACCCATGTTGAAGTGATAGAAAGGGATGAGATGATTTCTGTAGAGGCTTGCCACGGCAGCAAATTGCTCAATCGGAAGAGGAATTTCGGAGAGCATTGAAGCCATGATACATGCCATAAGGGTGAACCATGCATTGGGGCTTAGCTGGTTTGGGCACAGCTTAATCAGATGGAAATATCTGACTATTTCTGGGTCCAAGGGAAATCTTAGTCCCCATTTGAACAGCTCAGTATATAAGACAATCTCGTTGAGCTTACAATCCATGGGCGTCTCCGGATCGATTGGGATTCTTACTTTGACATTCTCTGGAATACCCCAGTTTGTCCTTATCCGGCCAAGTTCAGCTGTGTGAATGAAAGCGTACTTGATTTTCTGCATATCCAGCGAATATTTAACATTTACCTTGTGAAAACAAGGCCCCACCTTTCCCACAAGGCACTCCGGCAGGTCCGGGTGCTTTAAACATACTTTCCCCTTGCCTTTGCTCTTCCTAGCCATGGCAGTTTCACTTGTTTTCCCGGAGACGTCAGTCTCGAAAGGGGCTTTTTAATACTATCCTCCATGATGTCCTCCATTACCATGGAAGGGTTGTCAGCTGTTTTAGGAAGAGAGGGGCTGGTGATTGGCTTAGTAGGCCCTTCGGATTGTTGAGCATCCTTTCCCTCTTGGGGTCTAGATTCCGGTTGGGGCTCGGACCCAGAGGTATCTTTTCAAAGACTTGAGCTAGTTGCCTCCGGTCCGGAAAACTTGTCCTTGGAAGTTTTGATGGGTGTTTATGACCGTGTGGTTTTACTTTTTGCCCCGGATTTCAAAGGCGTGGATTTTGGTTTAGGCTGTGTGCCAGTAGCCTGCCCTTTAACCAGATGACCCTTTCGTCTATCTACCAGCTTCTCCGGGGAGATATCAGCATCGGACCCCATGGCAATAAATGGGGAAGGTTTCATGAAACTTGTGACTGCATGCCCTGGTTCAACAACATGCTCTGACTTGTGGACCGATGAGCCCTAAACGATTGGTAAAAGGTTGGACTGGAACAACCTCCTAGGTTTAGCACTCTTAGTTGAAGAAGAACCCCGATCAGGCTCTGAGCTCGGTGTTTCTGGTTTATTAACAGGGGAAACAGGGAGGCCTGCAGCGATGCGCCTTTCTCGTTCAACCTTTTGAGCCTTTTCTAACTCTGACAAATTGAGCCACCCACCTTTTACCAAAGCGTTTCTTGCTGTGAACATAAACTCACATAGAAAGAAAGGTTTTTTGAGAGATGAAAGCTTTTGAGTTTGACAGATTAGAGATAATGAAATAGTGAAAAGTGAACTGATTTATACTAATCAGGAAGATGATGCTTCGATACCTAGGAGGATTCGAAAGGGTAGATACAATGATTAAAGGCGGCGCTGATGTCATTCGCATTAAATGAAGAAGTTTCTTTTGAATCAAGTGGGAGCGCCATTCTAGGAGAAAAACGGCCGGTGTGGCGAATCAGAGAAGGACACGTGTCCTATAATCTTTGGAGAAACTGCTCAGCTTCTAAGGGTTTCAGTCTGTCCGGATAAAATCGTTACACATTTTCGAAATGTCCGGACAAAGTTATAATTACACTAAAGCTATTTTTAGGTCTTGCCAAAGGCCTTCGAACACAACCTAAAAAGGGGGTTACTGATGAGTCCGAAATTTGTTGTCATTATTTATGAGAACCGGACAGGGGCAATTCGGACAACATCCACCCACTGAATCGTCCGGACAGAACTAATGTACTAAAAACTTAATCACTTCATGACTAAGCTAATTATCTACCTGCTTAAAACTAATGGGTCTTTGAACTCAACCCGAATCCATAAGTCAACCTGAAAGCCTATGTGGCCCACAATTAAGGGGTATAAATATCCAACCACTTTCATTTCATGAGGGTAATGAAAATTAAATACAACCAGGCAGCTCAATTCTCCCTTTACACTCTATCTAAACATTAAATACCTTCAAAATACCACAAAACTCTGGACAAAATTACCCTCAAACGAAAATAAACCTCACGAGGTGTACTATTTTAATGATTCATTTGGATATTGGTAATTATCGTATCTCCATTCCCTCTAAGTTGTTTATTTCCCATAAATTGCCTTTAGAATTCCATCCAAAACATGTCAAAATTCTTAATTGATATTTTGCTTTAATCTGTTATACCACTTCAAGGCGATATCCTTGAAAATTTGAGAAAAAACGCTCTGCACAATAGTATGTCATCATCATCAAAGCTCATCATGCAAGTTTTAAATTTCTTGAGATGATTATCGGGGCCCTCACTCCCATAATATTTTTTATGTTTCCAAACTATCAAAACGCTTATGTAGATGTCCATAGATAATTTTTAAGGACAACGAGGATTACTTCCAATTGTGTAATTGGCTAAACATGTGATCTGCATTGGGGGTGAAAAAAATCTCAAGCTCGTATTGCACATCGAATTGATCCCTTAACAAGTGATCTATGTTATGGTCTACTGACCCTTTCATCTTTCCTCGATACTCTTTTTTTCCTTTACCTTTTCGGTCCATTTTCTTCCATGAAGAATCTTGCTTACTTGATCTATGATGTTTTTTCGATTGTTTTTAGCTAGTTTTCCTTTATTCTTCTAATAGCCATGACCGTTACTCAAAGAAAAAAGTGAAACCTTTAACTCTGATTATGTTGTTGATCCCTCAGCAAACTCATATGTGGTTGAATATATTTTAAACTAATGTTCCTTTTTAGAGTATTTGTGGGATTTGAGAGATTGCTCATTTAGATCTTTCATTGGATTATGATATGTGGTTTGGTTTATTTTGGGTTGGGTGTAATTTTGTAAAGTATTTTGAGTATTAAGTGTCTGGTGTAAAGTAGTGAGAGATTTGAGCAACCTGGTTGTATTAAATATGCATTACCCTCATTAATGAGAATGGTTGGGGTATTTATATCCTTAATTAAGGACCCATGGGCTTACAAGTCAAGTTATGAAACCGGGTCGAGTTTAATGACCCATTAAGATTTTAAGCTGATTAGCACATAACTTAGTCAAAAGGTGTTTAAGTGTTTTTACTTTTCTCTTGTTCGGATAGTTCAGTGGCATGTTATTGTCTGAATTGCCCTTGTCTGGATAACAGAGTGGGCTGTGACTGGATAATCCTTTTTAGGCCTTGCCAAATATCTTTGGTAGGACTAAAAAATCTACTTAGTTAGTAATGACTTTGTCCGATCTGCTTATACGGTCTGTAATAGGGAGTTTATTTCCATCATTAACCCAGTTCGAAGTCTATCCGATCTGATTTCTCTTCCTAGAATTCTAAGTGTTTTATTCTTGGATTGTGGGACACGTGTCATAATCTGGTTTTGCCTACCAGCCGTTATTCTTTCTAGATTGGCGCACCCACTAAGTCTAGAAATTTACCTACGCATTTAATACTTCACACGTTTGTGCCGTCTTTAATCATTATCGAACCCTCTTCAACTTCTCCTAGGTAACATTTACTTTTTTTCTACTGTTATATAAATCCTTTTTTCACTATTTTATTATCTTCACTACTCAAAGGCTTTCTAGAGAGATTTTCACTCTTATCTTCAAACTTGTTCTTGAAGAGTTTTATGTTCACAGCCAGAAACACACTTGTTAAATGCGGCTGGTTAAACTTATTAGGGCTAGAAAAGGCGAAAAAAGTAGAGAGAGAGAGAATCACATTGCTGTTGGTCTATCAGTTTCTCCAAGTGAGAAATCTAGTGAACCAACTCAAGAAGCTAATCAACGATCATCCTCTTCCAGAAATCCCAAGCTTAGACAGTTATTCAAACCAAGCCTTTCTCCCCTTCCTTCAGGCTCTTCTGTTCAAGAGTCTCACCCTTCTATTGCTAAAGAAAAAACGATTTTGAGTGTCA
Source organism: Limnanthes douglasii subsp. nivea (assembly GCA_036936605.1). Lineage (NCBI taxonomy): Eukaryota > Viridiplantae > Streptophyta > Magnoliopsida > Brassicales > Limnanthaceae > Limnanthes > Limnanthes douglasii. The sequence continues at coordinate 171,556,249 of JAUPFV010000003.1, forward strand.
GAAAACCTCCCCCCTTCATAGCCATGGGTTTTGACATTGAGAAGTCTTTGGAGAAGTCAACCCATCGTCGGACGACTCGTCTAACTAAAGCCCAAACTACTGCTTCACTGCCAAAGCCCTCAGGATCGGAGGCATCTAAAACAACCTCAAAAGATAAGCCCTCCGGGTCGGAGACATCTAAAATATCCCCTAAGGGCCAAGTCCTCCGGATCCCAACCTCAATCGGACACCAGGCCTTCAGAAAAAAACAGACACTCATCCATCCGAACAGCCTTTGGTGCTAGAAGTTGATCCCCATCCTTTTAAGACAATTAATAAACCTTCCACGATGATGGAAGAATTAATGGAAGACAGTATCGAGGAGGCTCCCTTTGAAACTGAAGCATCAGGTCAAATGGGGGATGCTGCTTCTGACAAGAAGGGCAAAGGCAAAGTCAAGGTTTGCTTCATCCATCAGGAGCTTCCGGAGTGCCTAGAGGGCAAGGTAAGCCATTGCTTTAAAAAGGTCAGTGTTTAATATATGTTGGCTCTAGCAAATATTAACTATGTATACACCCACATTGCTGAGTTGGGCCGGATCCGGAAAAATGGGGGATCCTAGAGTCAGTGAAGGTAAGGATACCTGTCACTTCGAAGACTCCTATGGACTGCAAACTCAATGGGGTGGTTATTTTCACTGAGGTGCTAAACTGGGGACTTCGGTTCCCATTGGACCCAGAGATTGTCAGGTATTTCCACCTGGTTAAAATCTGCCCAAGCCAGCTAATCCCAAACGCCTGATATTCCTTGCTTGCATAATAGCATCAAGGTTATCCAAAATCCCACGACCAATGGAGCAATTTACCGTTGTGGCAAGTCTATGCAAGAATCACTATATTTCATTCTACCATCATAATATGGGGAACAATTTCAAGGTGGTAGACGACTTGCTGGAGTCTGAGAAGAATTGGAGGACACAGTTCTTGTTCGTCAGTGGGACATGGGAGAACAGTAGGAAGATCAAGGCCAACACCAATCCCAGTATGTTAACTAGTAGGTGGAAGAGTAATGGTGAGTTTTTTCTATCTTTGTTTTTCATGCTTTTTTTAAGTCATAAGTATTATCTTCTCCGTCACTTCTTTTTGCAGTGCTGCCAAAGGAGTTCACTGGACACCTAGAGGAGGGGCAAACAACCCGTGCCAAGCTTAAAACATGGGCTGCGGAGCGTTGGGGGAACGTTTTCCACCATTACTTCACCTCGGGCAATCTTGTGAGGTCCCATCTGTGGAACACCACAGGTCGGAGGGACCTCTCATGGGAAGAGCTAACTATGCCACCTCCTCCTGGTGTAATCCTCAAGTGAACGGAGGCCAAAGATGGTAAATTGGTCTTACCTTCCAGAGCAAAAGCTCCCAGCAAAGTGAAAGGGAAGGAAGAAGAAAGCTGCAACAGAGCCGGTTTAAGCAGCCACATATTAGACTGGTTCGGGGAACCAATGGGGAATTAACGCTCCCCTACTCAAAGTGGTAGAGGCTAAAATTATAAAGGAGGTGGGAGAGTCACAAAACCCACCAAAGCCTCCCAAAAAAGACCGGAAAAGAAGGGCTAGCAGTAACGAAAAGCCTGCTAAAAAGAAGAGGGTCACCTTAAGAGAAGAAATAATTCTTCTCCCTTCGGAACCTCTACGTCCACTAACCCTTGTTGATCCCACTTTACAAGAGAAGATCCCAACAGGTCCGCAGTCGGAGAAGTTGCTCGGGGTGGGACTGAAGAAGTGGACATTAGTGCCCTTCAAGACATTGATTTATACTTCAATGATTCTGAGAAGGATGATTTCGCAGGTCCCTACCGTCCTTCGAGCTCTGCTAATATGGTGACCTTTAATGGTAAGTCCTCTCCGTCTCCAAAGAGCAAGATGTTCTAAGTCATTCTCTTCTTGGTCACATCCAGCCAGTGCTTGACTTGGAGAGACAAGTGAAAGCCAGACACTCTCATCAATTCCCTCGCCACTAACAAAGATTCTATATCAACCAATCTTTTTAATGCCAATCAGAGCATTGAAGAACTGAAGAAAGAGATTGGAGCATTAAGGAAGGACAAGGAAGATCTATCAACCAAGCTGGACACTTCAGAAACTGCCAGTACTGAGCTCCAAACTAAGTATTCCGGTTTGGAAAAGGATCTCACAATATTAAGGGAGGACCTGAAGACCAAAGATGGTATCATCAAAACCCTATCATATGAGAAAACTTCCTTAGAAGGTACTGTGTCTATGATGGCCAAGGAGAAAGAGGACTTGGTGAAGCAGCAAGAGCAAGCTATTCAGGAAGGTATTGATAAATATACAACCAAAGTGATAGATTCCCTTGAGAAAAGATACGATGAAGTCAGATCTGATATGGTGCTGCTCTTCCACGAGACTTTTCCGAAGAGGGCCCTTGGTCCCTTATGGAAATATATGGAATACGAAGACCTTCCTCATCATACCATGGCAGCTGGTGACAAGTACAACTACTATAGTGGAATTGATTCTACTACGGATGACGAAGAGGGAACTGGTGAGAGTTCAAGTGCTGATCTCAAAAGTCCCAAGAAAGGTAGTGGTGGTGAGACATCCGAAGGGAACAAGCCCTAAGGTTTAATCATATTTTTTTTTATCTTTTCTGAACTATCAAAGTCCTTGGATGGCCAAGGCATATTTTGTAATGTTATCCGGTTAGAGTCTGGATAAGTTTTTGAAATACTTAAAGTCCTTGGATGGCCAAGGCATGTTTTGTTCTTCCTATTCAGTCAAAGTCCGAAGAGGTTTATTTATCAAATCTTCCTTTGTTTAACACTTTCTTTCCTTTTAATTTTAATGGCTAATGTTTAAATAGCCCCTAGTATTTCAGAAGCATTATAGTGAGAGTGTTTAATATCTCCGATGACATGTGTTTAATGGTCATCACTCAACCAAGTTTATCCGATCTACCAAAGATCCAAAGTGTTGAACCAATGATTTATACCTGAATTGAATTGTAGTAAAACCACACCGGATATTTTAAGAAGGCATCACATTTTATTGAATGAAAAAATCAGACACCTCATTAAAACCTCCCCGCGCCACCAGGGTAGGAAAGAGTATGCCCCCTAATATTTACATTGAAATCTAAAAAGTAAATATATACACATAACTTTTATTCTAAATATAACCTGAGATGTTGAATATTCCATGGGTGTTTTAAAACCCTTCATTCTTTGTCATGAAGCCTATATGTCCCAGGCTTGAGCTTTTCAGAGACCTTATAAGGGCCTTCCCAGTTCGGAGCCAGCTTACCGAACTGCTTCCCCTTGGTGTGTAAGAAAACTTTTCTCAAAACTTTATCTCCTAGTTGAAAATCTCTCCTCTTGACCATGGAAGCAAACCTGCTCCTCATCAAGCATTTGCAGTGGGTTGTTCTCAAGTGAGATTTAACCCTTATTTCTTCTATTAAGTCCAACTGACTCCTAATTGCTATCTCATTAGCTTGTTCAGAATAGTTATGGACCCTGTATGACGGTAGGGTAGCTTCAATGGGGGTAATGAAATCCATCCGATACACCAAAGTAAAATGAGATTCTTGTGTAGCAGCCCGATGAGTAGTTCGATATGCCCACAACACTTCTTGTAGATAGCTTGGCCACTTCCCTACAACTCCCTCTAGATTCTTTTTTAATCCGGACAAAATGGTCCTGTTGGCCACTTCAACTTGACCATTTCCTTATGGATGGAAAGGAAAAGAAAAACAATGTTGAATGCCCCTAGAGGCACAAAAATTCTCCATATCCTTGTTATCAAACTGAGGCCCATTATTTGTGGTAATCTTTTGAGGAATCCCAAATCTGCAACATATGTGGGATAAGATAAATTTAATGACACCTTTCGAAGTGGTTCTTGCCAAATGAGCTGCCTTTATCCATTTCGATAAGTAATCAATAGAAACTATAACAGTCCTGCACCCTCCGGGCGCCATTGGCAGAGGCCCAACTAAATCTAACCCCTAAAGAGCAAAAGGTATTGGCTCAGAAATAGACTCCATATGTACTGCTGGCACATGAATTTCGTTTCCATACCTTTGACATGGATCATACTTCTTCACCATTTCTTTAGCATCTACCATTATGGATGACCAATTGTACCCAGCCAAAATACCCTCCGGGTGAGTGCCCTATAGCCACAATGAGCTGACCTTTCTCCATCATGTAGTTCGGATTAAACGACTTGAGATTCCTCAACCCCCAAACAACGCAGGAGAGGTCTACTGAAAGATTTTTTTTATAGAGAACTTCCCTTATAATAAAAAACCACGAACCTTGTGTTTAATTTTTCTTGCCATAACTTTATCCAGAGGCAAAAGCCCATCAAAAATTTATTGAAAAAGGGGAAATCTCCAATCTTTAGGTTGAACTATTTGTATACTCAATCTTTCCTCCTTTTCCTTATTATGGTTTGATTGTATGGATGGGAATTCTTATATATGAATCCAAGGGTAGGACTCAGAATATGCTATGGTCGCTAAAGAATCTGCCAGTGTATTTTCTGATCTAGGAATATGCTCATAACAAACACTTTTGAAGTTGGTTGTCACCTCTTTATGGATGAGTAAGTATTTGATCAGTTGTTCCTTCTTAGCCTCAGATTGACCTTGAACATGATGGATAAAAAGCTGGGAATCACTCATCAACCTAACTCTTTTAGCCTGACATATAAAAGCTAATTTGAGACCAGTTATAGCCGCTTCATATTCTGACTCATTGTTAGAGGCCCTGAACCTAAAGCATATAGCCTGGTACATTTTATCACCATACAGAGAGGTTAGGAAAATTCCAGCTCCACAACCCATTGTGCTTGATCCACCATCAGTTCGAACTACCCACTCTTTCTTAGTTTTTCCTTCTGAGCTTTGATAGTAGTTCATGGGGCAAAATCAAAATCATAATCGCCCAACTCTACTGACCACTTGATCATCCGGCTCGATATGTCTGCTTTCTGGAGAACATTCTTTAATGGAAAAGACGTTCGGACGAAAATAGAATGAGACTGAAAATACGGCCTTATTTTTCAGGCTGCAGTCACCAAGGCTAGTGCCAACTTTTCAAGCTTCAAGTACATCTTCTAAGCATCTATCAGACTTTTGCTGATGTAGTAAACCGGACGAGGGTAATTATCCACCTCTCTTACCATCACTGCATTTATAGCACATTCTAACACAGCCAAGTATACATAAAGTTTTTCTCCTTGTACGGGCTTAAAAAGGGGTTTTGGTGAAGATAAGTGTTTCTATATTTCATCAAAAGCTTGGCTGCATTGTGGAGACCAATTAAAGTCTTTATAACTCTTCAAGGTCTAGAAAAATAGAACACACTTGTCCAAAGACCTTGAAATAAAATGATTCAAGGCATCCAACCTTCCAATAATCCTTTGGACATCTTTAACATTCCGAGGAGGATCCATTTCTAATAGGGCATTAAGCTGATTCAGATCGGGTTGTATCCATTTCTCACGTATCACATAACCCAAAACTTTTCCGGATCGAACCCCAAAGACGCATTTTTCTGGATTCAATTTTAAATTTACCCTGGTCAAATTGGAAAAAGTTTTTTGAAGATCAATTATGTGCAGATCCTCCTCCAAGATCTTAACCATCATGTCATCTATGTACACCTCAATGTTCTTGCCAATTTGATTGGCGAATGTTTTGTTTACCAACCTTTGGTAAGTAGCTCCAGCATTTTTCAACCCAAAATGCATCACCTTGTAGCAATGGAGACCCTTGTCCGTAACAAGTGTATTATGATCCTGGTCCTTTGGATCCACTTGTATATGGTTGTACCCAGAGAAGACATCCATGAAGGACAATAACTTGTTTCCAGACGTTGAGTCCACCAGCTGGTCTATCCGGGGGACCGGATAAAGATCTTTTGGGCAAGCTCTGTTGAGGTCAGTAAAATCAATACACATACGCTATTTCCCGTTCTTTTTCTTGACTAAAACTAGATTGGTAGTCCATAAAGGATACTGGGACTCCTTTATGTGCCCCATCCTGGTAAGTCGATCTACTTCTTGAACTATTACATCAACTTTCTCTTTAGAGAAGGCCCTTCTTTTCTGCACCACAAGTGCAACATCACTCTGAATTGATAGTTTATGTGAGATAACGCTTGTAGGTACTCCAGTTACATCACCATTGCACCAAGGGAAAACATGTTGATTGTCTGCTAAAAAGGATAATAATTTCTTATTTAACTCTGGCGCCATCTTGTAGCCAACCTTGATACTTTTACCTTCTGCCAAAGAGTGGGTTTCAACCTCTTCTACTGGTATTATAACACTAGGGGCCTCTCCATAAATCTCCCCCTCCCCCTCAGGAGGCCCTAGTTACTACTAATCTTCATTAATTCGAACTGCTCCCAAAGTTTTGGGAGCAAGTGCAGTTGCATAACACTCCCTTGTTATCTTCTGACTACTGTTGAGGCTACAACATGCATTCTAGAGAGCCAGGATCTTTGAAAGATTAAATTTTAGCATATGGGGAAATCTACCACAACGAATAACACTCTGACCAGCTTTTTCAAAAGCCCATTGCCCAACAGCACCTCTTTCTCAAACTCCTCGATTACATCCGTAGAGCTTCCCGCGAAGCCTACAATGGTTCTGTTTGACCATTGAATAATGGCTGGATTTTTCATCTGCTTTTAAGAACTTAAAAAGAGGATGTTTTCCGAACTTCTTGTGTCTATTAGAATTTGTCTGATATCACTGCCTCCAATAGATGCTCCTATCACCAGATCATCCTCTTGAGGCCCACCAATATTTCTTAAATCATCCTCATCAAAAACTATGAATGGAAAAGGAGTTTGGCACTGATAAGAAGACATGACTCCTTCCAACTAAGTAGCCAGACCATAAACATGCCTCTATCTAGACGAAAGAGTGAGCGCTGTCGTGGTGTCCTCTCTGAATATAATGAGTGACTCAAAGAAACTAATGAGTCCGGAAACTGTCTTAGTTTGCTCTGTTATGGCCCCTATTTTATTCCGGGTTGGATCATTATCCAAGTATTCCGAATCAAATCAAATCTTTTAAGGATCATCATTTCCCCCTCCGGAGCAGATGTTCCTACATTATTCGTAGGGCTAGTTCGAGGAGCATTATCAGGCCTGTTTCCACCTATTCTTTTGACATAAGCTCCCAGCTTACCTCTTTCAATGAGATTCTATACTTCCTGATTCAGAGCAATGCAGTCTTGTGTGTTATGGACAATATCATTATGATACTGGCAAAAACAAGTATTTCGACTGTCTCTGGAAGACTGCAGTGCTGCTGGTTTCCGGAAATGGACTTCATCCTTGGTCTTGTCATAAATCATGACCACATTCTCTTTCAGTTCTGCAAACCATTCCGGTTGAACCCAAAGACCTCTTTTACTCCTAGATTGTTGGCTCTAAGATGGATTTTGGTTGGACTGAGTCTGTTTAGCCCTGTTGGACCCTTGTCCGGTTTCCTTAGCCGTATATCCGGACTGGTTTTGAGCTGTTGGGGTGGAACTCACCTGACGGTGCACCCTGGTATTCTTGGTTTCATCCATATTAATCTGCTTCCCCACTTGATTTAATAAGCCACCTCAAGTCATAGCCCTCTTCCTGGTCACTGAATCAGCCAGATTCCTACGGTTCAACCCTTGTCTCAAGGAAGCAATTGTCATCTGTTCGAAGCAATCTGCTAACCCATTCTTCGTATTTACGAAGCGGCTTATGTAGTCCTTTAAGGACTCATTTGGATCTGGGGAACAATGGATAATAGTATATTTATTTCCCTTCACCTCCTTACTTCCCATAAATTTCCTTCGGAAGGCAACCCAAAATGTATCAAAGTTTCTAATACACCATTGGGGTAAGCTATTGTACCATTTAAGAGCACTTTCCGTAAAATATTGGGAGAAGAATCTACATAGAAGTTTATCATAATCATCAAAATTCATCATAAAGTTCTTGAACCGCTCTAGATGATTGTCCAGATCCTTATTTCTATCATACTTCTCCATTTTGGAGTTGTCAAACCTTTTGGGTAGGTTTCCGGAAAATATTTTGGCAGACAAAGGTGACTGTCTCCAATTTCTATTACGACTGAAGACTGTGTCTTCATTAGGTGTTGCAGAAATACTAGGTTCGGTCTGAAAAGCAAAAGGATCGATCATCAACTGATCTACGTGCCTGTGGTTGTGGCTGTGAGATGACCCTTTGCCCAGATGCCTTTTAAGTCTCCCATGCCTATCTCTCTTTCTCGAATATTTTTTTAACTAATTTATGTTTCTTCCAGAACCTCCCCTCATTACTGCTTGATGACAAAGACTCCTCAAGATCAGCCTCGTTCGAAGAGCTGCTGGAGGACTCAGAATCTGAACTTTCAACCGGCTTAGACCGGTGAGTCTTCTTAGAACTGACATGGGTCTTTTTTGAACTCAAATGAGTCTTTGCTGATGGATCATTCTCCTTGGAATTGTCAGTATGATGAATAGTTGACGCCATTGACTTCTTCTTTATACCAATTTCTGCTTGTTTTATGGCCTTCAACGCCTCTATTTCTGCTCTTAGCTTGTCTCGCTCTTCGATGGTATATTCCTTGCTTTTCCAAACTACCTTCACCACAGGTGGTGGAGTTCCCTGCTCGTTCGGATTCATCCGAACTGGTCTTTTCTACTGGTTTTGAATGCAAGATTCAGGCACCCTCATGCTCCCACTGTGATCGCCAATTTGATTTGATTTATTTTTTGCTGAGGGTAATTTTGTAAAGTGTTTTGTAAATTATTTTGAGTATTAAGTGTTTGGTGTAAAGTAGTGAGACATTTGAGCAGCCTGGTTGTATTAAATGTTCATTATCCTCATTAATGAGAGTGGTTGGGGTATTTATATCATTAATTAAGGACCCATGGGCTTACGGGTCAAGTTATGAAGCCGGGTCGAGTTTAAGGACCCATTAATCTTTTAAGTTGATTAGCATATAGCTTAGTCAAAAGGTGTTCAAATGTTTTTACTTTTGTCCTGTTCGGATAGTTCAGTGGCATGTTATTGTCCGAATTGCCCTTGTCCGGATAACACAGTGGGCTGTGACTGGATAATCTGAACTCATCAATATGGATTATCATAGATTTGGGATACTCTAACATATATTTTTCATTCTAGATCATTTTCATCATGTATCTGGGTTCTCAACGCCTCAATTTCTGCTCGTAAATGATCTCGCTCTTCCTGCATGAAAAATATTTTTTCAGTATTATGATTCACATAAGACGTGTGCCCATGGTCCTTTTGGAGTCTGACCTCCTCATTTTCAAGAGGGAGATCTGTTTTCATATCGTGATTTATGTTTCAAAGAACTTCAAAGTTAAATTTGTACATTAGGTTTTGGATAGTTTTATATGGGTACCTTCCGCTCCCATTGTGGTCGCCAATCTATGTGAGATTAAAACTTATTTTGAGGGTATTTATGTAACTATTTTGGTAATATATTAAATTTAAGATGAAAGATAGAGAGATAATAGAGCTGTTATATTTAATATTTATAGAGATAAAGTCTAAACCCTCTTAAATACTGCTCTTTTGGGTATATATAGTCTAACTTTAGGTCTGTGAGCCAACCGGGTTGGTTCATTGATACAGGTCAAAAATCATAAGCCCAAAATTCCATTAACTATAAATTGTGAGGCTTCATACGTAAAGAGGTAGCTAACACACAGTTGAGTAATATAAGCTAACAGTTAGATGTGTTAATATGATTTTTATTTTGGGTCTAAATTTCCCCCTCAAATATATTCAACCCAACTGCTAACTACCGCACCAAATAAATCTGACACGATCAATCGTTGTTTCAATTTATAAGTTATTGTTGTTTCAATAGTTTTAAGTCATAAGTTATTATTAGTTTTGATGAGTCCAGAAATTTTCACCACTCACTGTAGAAACCGGACATGGGCAATTCAGACAAAAGCCACCCACTGAACCATCCGAACTGGACAAAAGTATTAAAAGCTAATCACGTTTTGACTAAGCTAATTGTTAATCTGCTTAATAAACTAATGGGTTTTTGAACTCGAACCGGTTTCATAAGTTTGACCCGGAATCCCATGTGGCCCATAATTAAGGGTATAAATACCCAACCACTTTCATTAATGAGGGTAATGAACATTTACTATAACCAGATAGCTTAAATCTCTCACTATAAAACACCCAAACATTAAATACCTTTGAAACACCACAAAATACCTGACAAAATTACCCTCTGTCGAAAATAATCCACACCAAATTGGTGACCACAGTGGGAGAAGAAGGTGCCTGAATTTTGCATTCGAAACCATCAGGAAAAACCAGTTCGGATGAATCCGGACGAGCAAGCAGTACCACCAACTTTGGAAGAAGTGGTGGGAGAAAATGATGAATACACGATTGAAGAGTGAGATAGATTGAAAGCTGAGATAGAAGCCTTGAGGGCTGCTAAAGGGTGGAGATGGGCTTAAAATAAAAATAAAAAATGTCTATAGTTCACCATACTGACAATCCAAGGGAGCATGACCCATCAGCAAAAACCCATGTAAGTACAAAAACGACTTATGCTAGCTCAAAGAAGTCTCGCCGGTCTAAACCAGTGGAGAGCTCGGATTCAGATTCAGAATCTTCTAGTAGCTCCTCGAACGAAGATGGAGTTGAGGAGTCCCTGTCATCCAGCAGCGATGAAGTCCGTTCTAAAAAGAAGCAGAAGTTGGTAAAAAGTATTCAAGAAAGAGGGACAGGCTTGGAAGGTTGAAAATGCATCTAGGATAAGGGTCATCGCATGGTCACAGTCATGGCCAGAGACATGTAGACTGACTGTTGATGGATCCTTTCGCCTTTCATGATGAACCAGGTATCTTTGCAACTCCCAATGAAGATACTGTGTTTAGTCGTGGCCGGAATTGGAGACAATCTCCATTGTCTTCCAAGATACTGTCCGGAAACCTTCATAAGAGGTTTGACAGCACAAAGATGGAAAAATACGATGGGAGTAAAGATCCACATAATCATCTGGAGCAATTCAAAAACTTTATGATGAATTTTGATGATGATGATAAGTTTCTTTGTAGAGCGTTCTCCCAGTCTTTTACGGGGAGTTCTCTAAAGTGGTACAATAGTCTGCCGCAGGGCTGCATCAGAAATCTTGATACTTTTTGGGTGGCCTTCCGGAGGCAGTTAGTTGGAAGTAAGGAATTGAAGGGGAATGTATACACTATTATCCATTGTGCCCAAGAACCAAATGAATCCTTGAAAGAATATATAAGTCGTTTTGTAAACACCAAGAATGGATTAGTTGATTGCTTTGAACAAGTAGCAATAACTTCTCTAAGGCAGGGTTTAAACCCTGGTAATTTGATTGATTCAGTAACCAGGAAGAAGGCCATGACGTGGGGTGGTTTACTGAATTAGGTGGGGAAAGAAATCAATGTAGATGAAATTAAAAAGACCAGGGTGCATAGGCAGGTGAGATCAGCCCCAACTGCACCAAACCAGAACCAGAATCAGTCCGGGTACAAGGCTAAGGTAGCTGGACAGGGTCCCAGTAGGGCCAAGGCTCAATCCCACGTAGCACCAGCTCAGAGTCAACAATCCAGAATTAAGCGAGGGCCTTGGGTTCAACCGGAGTGGTTTTCCGAGTTAAAAGAGAATATGGCAACCATCTATGACAAAACAAAAGACGAAGTACACTTTAGGAAGCCAGCTATGCTTCAATCTCCCAGGGAAATTCATAATAATTGTTTCTGCCAATATTATAAAGATATTGGTCATAACACGGAAGATTGCATCGCTTTGAAGCAAGATGTGTAAAATTTGATTGAAAGATGAAAGTTGGATGCTTGTGTTAAAAGAATAAGTGGATAGGCTTCATAATGCTCATCGGACTAGCCCTAACAATGCAAGGACATCGGCTCCGGATGGGGCTCTGGTGATAATTGAAAGATTTTATGTGGAGTCAAAGTATTTGGATCCTGATCCAACCCGAAATAAGGTGGGCGTTATCACAGAACACAGCAAGACGGTGTCCGGACTCATCAGATTTTCTGAGTCACTTACCATATTTGGGGGGGACACCATGACTGCACCAACTGCTTCTTCGAGGAAGAGGCATGTTCGTACCCTGGATACTCAACTGGAAGGCGACATGACTTCCTATAAATCGCAAATTCCTTTTCCCTTCATTGTTTTCGATGAAGATGATTTGAGGGACATAGCTGGTCCCCATGAAGATGCTGTGGTGATAGGAGCATCAATTGGGGGCAATAACATTAGACGAATTTTGGTGGACACCGGTAGTTCAGCCAATATCATCTTTTTGACTTCCTATAAACAAAACAAGAATCCAACAGTGATTCAGCATTCGAACGGGTCAATTGTGGGTTTCACTGGAAGCTCAGCGGACGTGATCAGGGAGTTTGAGGAGGAGGTTTTGTTGGGCACGGGTCCTTTTAAGAAAATAGTTAGAGTACTTTTTATTGTGGTGGATTGTCCCACATGTTACAATGCTATTTTGGGAAGATCTTGGTTTTCCAGGATGCATGTTGTGGCTTCAACAGTCCACCAATGTTTAAAATATGATGTGCAAGGACAAGTAGGAGTTGTCCGAAGTAGTCCAAAGATAGCAAGGGAGTGTTATGCAACGGAACTGGCCCCTCGAACTTTGGGGGCAGTTCGGATCAGTGAGGATTAGCAGTTGGAGGGGCCCTCTAGGGAGAGGGTGAAATTGATGACCCCAGAGAGACCCCTAGTGTTTTAATACCAACTGAAGATGTTGAAACTCACTCTATGGCTGAAGGAAGAAACGTCAAGATTGAATCTAAGATGACATCAGAACTAAAGAGTAAAATGCTGTCATTTTTAAAAGACCATCAGCATGTTTTTTCTTGGTGGAATACTGATGTAGCCGGAGTGCCAACATATATTATATCACACCAACTATCCATCCGAAGAGACATAGCACCTGTTGTACAAAAGATGAGAGCTTTTTCAAAGGAGAAAGCTGATGTCAAAGTTCAAGAGGTTGAGCAGCTTACTAAGATGGGGCACATAAAGGAATCCCAGTACCCTTTATGGACAACCAATCCAGTATTAGTAAAAAAAGAAAAATGGGAAGTGGCGAATGTGCATTGACTTTATAGACCTTAATAGGGCTTGCCCAAAAGACCTATATCCGGTCCCTCTGATTGACCATAAGTGCAGTACTAGTAAGGGAGGTGGATAATTATCCGGGAAAAATTAGCACTGGCTTTAGTAATTGCTGCTAGGAAAATGAGACTCTACTTTCAGTCTCGTTCTATCATTGTCTGAACGTCTTTTCCCTTTAAAAACGTTCTTCAGAAGGCAGACGTATCAAGCAGAATGACCAAATGGTCAGTAAAGTTGGGAGATTATGATATTGATTTTCCCCCTCGAACTGCAGAAAAGGCTCAGTCTGTTGCTGATTTCCTAGTTGAATTCCATTCGGACAGAGACACTAAGCAAGCAACGAGGTAAAAAACTAAGAAAGTATGGGTTGTCCGGACTGATGGTGGATCAAGTACCATGGGTTGTGGTGCTGGAATATGTTTAACCTCTCCGTACGGCGACAAAATGTACCAGGCAATATGTTTTCTTTCAGGGCTTCCAATAATGAGTCCGAATATGAAGCTGCTATAGCTGGTTTAAATTGGCCCTAATTTGTGGAGCTAAAAGGGTCAGGTTAATGAGTGATTTTCAGATTCTTATCCATCATGCACAAGGTCAATCCGAGGCAAAAAAGGAGCAGCTGGTTAAATATTTATTCATTCTTAAAAAAGTGGCACTTAACTTCAAAAACGTCACCTATGAGCACATACCCCGAACAGAAAATACGCTAGCAGACTCCTTGGCAACCATAGCATATTCTGAGTCCTACCCATGGATTCACGTGCAAGAGTGCCCATCCATTCAACTCAATCAGAGCAAGAAGAGGGAGGAAAGTTTAAACATACAAGTAAGTCAACCTCAAGACTGGAGGTATCCTCTTTTTCAATACATCTCAGATGGCATCTTGTCTCCGGAAAAAATCAGTGGCAAGGAGAGTGAAGTATAAAGATAGCAAGGGAGTGTTATGCAACGGCACTGGCCCCTCGAACTTTGGGGGCAGTTCGGATCAGTGAGGATTAGCAGTTGGAGGGGCCCTCTAGGGAGAGGGTGAAATTGATGACCCCAGAGAGATCCCTAGTGTTTTAATACCAACTGAAGATGTTGAAACTCACTCTATGGTTGAAGGAAGAAACGTCAAGATTGAATCTAAGATGACATCAGAACTAAAGAGTAAAATGCTGTCATTTTTAAAAGACCATCAGCATGTTTTTTCTTGGTGGAATACTGATGTAGCCGGAGTGCCAACATATATTATATCACACCAACTATCCATTCGAAGAGACATAGCACCTGTTGTACAAAAGATGAGAGCTTTTTCAAAGGAGAAAGCTGATGTCAAAGTTCAAGAGGTTGAGCAGCTTACTAAGATGGGGCACATAAAGGAATCCCAGTACCCTTTATGGACAACCAATCCAGTATTAGTAAAAAAGAAAAATGGGAAGTGGCGAATGTGCATTGACTTTATAGACCTTAATAGGGCTTGCCCAAAAGACCTATATCCGGTCCCTCTGATTGTACCATAAGTGCAGTACTAGTAAGGGAGGTGGATAATTATCCGGGAAAAATTAGCACTGGCTTTAGTAATTGCTGCTAGGAAAATGAGACTCTACTTTCAGTCTCGTTCTATCATTGTCTGAACGTCTTTTCCCTTTAAAAACGTTCTTCAGAAGGCAGACGTATCAAGCAGAATGACCAAATGGTCAGTAAAGTTGGGAGATTATGATATTGATTTTCCCCCTCGAACTGCAGAAAAGGCTCAGTATGTTGCTGATTTCCTAGTTGAATTCCATTCGGACAGAGACACTAAGCAAGCAACGAGGTAAAAAACTAAGAAAGTATGGGTTGTCCGGACTGATGGTGGATCAAGTACCATGGGTTGTGGTGCTGGAATATGTTTAACCTCTCCGTACGGCGACAAAATGTACCAGGCAATATGTTTTCTTTCAGGGCTTCCAATAATGAGTCCGAATATGAAGCTGTTATAGCTGGTTTAAATTAGCCCTAATTTGTGGAGCTAAAAGGGTCAGGTTAATGAGTGATTTTCAGATTCTTATCCATCATGCACAAGGTCAATCCGAGGCAAAAAAGAAGCAGCTGGTTAAATATTTATTCATTCTTAAAAAAGTGGCACTTAACTTCAAAAACGTCACCTATGAGCACATACCCCGAACAGAAAATACGCTAGCAGACTCCTTGGCAACCATAGCATATTCTGAGTCCTACCCATGGATTCACGTGCAAGAGTGCCCATCCATTCAACTCAATCAGAGCAAGAAGAGGGAGGAAAGTTTAAACATACAAGTAAGTCAACCTCAAGACTGGAGGTATCCTCTTTTTCAATACATCTCAGATGGCATCTTGTCTCCGGAAAAAAGCAGTGGCAAGGAGAGTGAAGTATAAGGATCGTGGATTTGTAATCCTAAGAGACGTTCTTTACAAGAAATCTTTTAGTAAACCTCTCTTGCGATGTTTGGGGATTGATGAGTCCCAAATAGTGTTGTCTGAACTACATGATGGTGAGGGATCAACATAATGTGGTTATAAAGCTTTAACTAGAAGAGCCTTGTTGGTCGAATACTACTGGACCTCTATAATGGAAGATGCCAAGGGATTGGTGAAGAAGTGTGATCCATGCCAAAGATACGGTAATGAAATTCATATCCCAACTGTCCCTTTAGAGCCAATTTATGAGCCAATACCTTTTGCTCGTTGGGGGCTGAATCTGGTGGGACCTCTACCTATGGCGTCCGGGGGGTGCAAAACTATTATAATTGCCATCGATTTTTTCTCAAAGTGGATGGAAGCAGCCCCATTGGCAGCAACTACTTCAAAAGTTGTTATAAAATTTATCTTATCTAATACTTGCTGCAGATTTGGGGTTCCACAAAAGATAACCACAGACAATGGGCCACAATTGGATAATAAGGATATGGAGAGTTTTTGTGCCTCTAGAGGCATTCAACATTGTTTTTCTTCTCTTTTCCACCCCAAGCAAATGGTCAGGTTGAAGTGGCGAACATAACCATCCTGTCCGGTCTTAAAAAGAATTTAGAAGGGACTGCTGGAAAGTGGCCAAGTTATCTACAAGAAGTACTATGGGCCTACCAGACTACTCCGGGGCTGCTACACATGAATCCCCATTTTCCTTGGTGTATGGTATGGATGCAATAACTTCTATAGAAGCAACTCTTCTTTTATTCAAAGTCCACAATTTTTCCGAACAGGCTAATGAAGTGGCAATCAGAAGTCAACTTGACTTGATAGAAGAAAAAAGAGTTAAGGCTCATCTCAGAGCCACACACTATCACGGATTGATGAGAAGCAGGTTTGCTTCCAGAGTCAGAAGGAGGGATTTTCAACCAGGGGATAAAGTGTTGAGAAAAGTCTTCCTACATACTAATGAGAAGCAGTTCGGCAAGCTATCTCCAACTTGGGAAGGACCCTATGTGGTCAGAGAAAAGCTTAAGCCTGGGACATACAGGCTTCAAGATAATGATGGAAGGATCTTGAATCACCCTGGAACATTGAACACCTCCGGTTGTATCTAGAATGAAAATCATGTAAATATTTACTTGTTTAAAGTCCATGTAAATATTAGGGGGCATACTCTTTCCTACCCTGGTGGCGCGGGGAGGTTTTAATGAGGTGTCCGGGCTTTTTAATGAAATTTGATGCCTTTTTGAAAAATTCGGAGTGGTTTGATTGATAGTTTCTTCGAAACCTTTTAAAATATCACAGACAGCCGAATTGATTTAGTGGAGTGATGACCATTTAAACATTTAAACTCATTGGAGAATTTAATCACTCTTAATTTAAAATACTTGTAAAATAACTAAGGGCTATTTAAACATTAGCCATCAAAATTGGGTAACTATAAAACAATGCAAGAATTGTGTAAGGTAAAATTGTCCGGCTAACACCCGGGAATGATATTAAAATATGAGAAGTGCCTTGGCCATCCAAGGACTTTAGAGTTTTAAAAGAAAAATCCGGACAAGAGCCGTACACAGTTACAAAAATGCCTTGGCCATCCAAGGACTTTAGTCTAAACACAAGAATTAAAGGAAAATAAAAAGATAGTTAAAACTTTAAGGCTGAGCTTCCTTAGATGTTCCAGCGTCATCTGGTTTTTTCTTGGGGTCTTTGGGTTCCTCGTTAGGGCTCTCTCCGGTCTCTTTGTCTTCATCAGTAGTATCATCCCAACCACTAGAATAGCAGTGCTTATCACCATCAGCCATAGTATGGTGAGGAAGGTCTTTGTATTTCACAAATCGTCATAAATCTCCTAGTGTCCTCTTCGGAAATTTTTGATGAAAGAGCAAGACCATGTCTGATTTGACTTCAGCATACATTTCCTCTTGGGAATCTATCACCTTGTTGGTGTATGCATCGATTCTGGCTTGGATTATCTTCTCCTACTCCTTTATCAAATCATTTTTCTCCTGGTTAACTCTAGACACAACATCTTCGAGTGAAATTTTGTCATTGGTTAGGGTCTGGATGACATTGTCTTCGGCCTTCACCTCCTCTTTTGAAGTGAAGAGATCCTTCTCCAAGCCAGAACACTTAGATTGGAGTTCTTTGTTAACCCCCTCCAAAGTGGCCAGCCTGGTGGCCAAGTCCTCTTTCCCATTCTTCAACTCGTCGATCTCTCTCCTTAATGCCTCAACATTATGGTTGGCGTTAAGGAGATTGTTGGATAAGCTCTCTTTGTCTGTGTTGAGTGTGTTGATGAGGGTAGATTGACTTTGCACCTGTCTCTCCAAGTTGAGCACCGGTTGAATATTTCTCAACAAGGAATGGGTCACCATGTCCTTCTCCCCTGAAACAGAAAAAGACTTACCGTTGAAAATAACGATGTTCGAAGAGCTAGGGGGGAGGTAAGGGCCATCAAAGTCGTCTTTCTCGAGGTCTTCAAAGTAAAGGCCAATCTCTTGAAGGCCACTGATGTCTACTCCATCAATGTTAATATCCCCTCCGGTACCCTCTCCGGTGTGAAAATCACTTGGGATTTTCTCTGTCTGTGTTGGGTCTGGTGGGTTGACTGGAGGAAGAGACTCTGAAGGCCGGAGAGCTACTTCATTCCCCTTTGAGGTTTTTTTCTTCTTGGCTTCCCTATCTCCACCATCTGCTCCTCGTTTTTTGTCTTTTTGGGAGCCTTTGAGGGTTTTGGAAGTCCAACTACCTCTTTAGTACTCTCATCTTCCACTACTTGAAGCAGAGCAGCATCAATTCCTTCTTCGTCCTGCACCTCCTGGTTTGCTGGGACAATCTCCTCAGCACCACCTTGATTGACCTCAGCTCCATCTGGCTTTTTCTTGGCTTTCTTGCCCTTCATCTTACTTGGGGATTTAGCTCTGCCCGACAAGGCCAACTTCCCATCCTTCTCATCTGTCCTATGTAGGATGACACCCGGATGAGGTGGTGTGGTCAATTCTTCCCAGGACAAGTCTCTCCGGCCAGTTGTATTCCAGAGGTGGGATCTTACCAGGTTGGCGGCAGTAAAACAATTGTGGAAGCGATTTCCCCATTTGTCAATAGCCCACGCATTCAGCTTGGCACGAGTTGTCTGCCCATCCTCTAAGTAGTCGGAGAACTCATTCGGCAGCACTACCCAAAGAAAAGAAGAGCATTTAAGTAAACAAACATTTTATAAGGAAAGAAAAACAAACATGATGAAATATTTACCCGTGCTTTTCCATCTGCTGGTAAGCATGCTTGGGTTGACACCAACTTTAATCTTCTTCCCATTTTCCCAAGCTCCACTAATGAACAAGAATTGGGTCTTCCAATTCTTCTCCGATTCGATCAGATCATCCACCACTTTATGATTGTCCCCCATATTGAAGTGGTAGAAGGGGATGATGTGATTCTTGCAAAGGCTGGCCACAGCAGCAAATTGCTCCATCGGAAGCGGGATTTCGGAGAGCCTGAAAGCCATGATGCAGGCCATGAGAGTGTACCAAGCATTGGGACTCAGTTGGCTTGGACAAAGCTTTATCAGATGGAAATATCTGACGATCTCTGGGTCCAAAGGAAATCTAAGCCCCCATTTGAACAATTCTGTGTAGAAAACTATCTTACTCAGCTTGTAGTCCATTGGCGTCTACGGATCGACCAATATCCTCACTTTAACAGAATCTGGGATCCCCCACTTCGTCCGGATCCGGCCTAATTCAGGAGTATGAATGAAGGGTAGTTAATGTTCTGCATGGCTAGCAGATACTTTACGCTGACCTTGTGGAAGCAAGGTCCCACTTTGCCTTCAAGGGACTCCGGCAGGTCCGTGTATTTTAAACACAACTTCTCTTTACCCTTGCCTTTCTTGGCAGTGGCAGCTTCCACCTATTTCCCGGAGACATCAGTCTCAAAAGGGGCTTCTTCAACGCTGTCCTCCATCATATATTCCATCACCATGGAAGGATTGTCAGTTGTCTTTGGTAGAGGAGTGCTGGTGGCTGGTTCAGTAAGCTGTCTGGATGGCTGAGCTTCACTTTCCCTTTATGGTCTAGTGTCCGGCTGGGGCTCAGATCCGGAGGGTTCATTTTGAAGGTTTGTTCTGGTGGCCTCCGGACCAGACAATTTATCCTTAGGGACTTTGATGGGTGCCTCTGCCCCTGTGGATTTGTCCTTCGCCCCAGACTTAAAGGGCCCTAATTTCGGAGACTTGGACTGTGGAACAACAGCCTGGCCTTTTACTAAGCGGCCTCTTCATCGAAGTGTCAGCTTTTCTGGGGAATTTTCAGCATCTTATCCCATAGCTATGAAAGGAGAGGGTCTCTTTGTGCTTGTAACAACTTTTTCCTGTTCGACAGTGGGCTGTGACTCCTGAACCGATGAACCTGAGATAATGGGTGAAAGACTTGGTTGAAATAACCTTATGGGTTTGGAGCTTCTAGCAGAAGATGAACCTCGATCAGGCTCTGAGTTTGGTGTTTCAGACTTGTCGATTGGAGAAACTGGAAGACCTGCAGCGATGCATCTTTCTCGCTCAACTCTTTGTGCTTTTTCTAACTCCGAGAGATTAAACCACCCACCTTTTACCAGTGCGTTTCTTGCTGTAAACATAAACTTACACCAAAAAGATTTTGAGAAGAGAGATGAAAGCTTTGAGGTGAGGGAATGAAAGAGTAATGAAGATGGTAAAACAGTGAAAAATGAGGTAATTTATACTAATGCGACAAAAAGATGCCAAAAAACCTAGGAGAATACGAAAAGACAAAAGTAATGATTAAAGGTGGCGCTGACGTCATAGGCATTAAATGAAGAGGTTACTTTTTGGGATTAGTGGGAGCGCTATTCTAGGAGAAAAACGGTTTGTGAGCCAAATCAGAAGATGACACGTGTCCCACGATCCATGGCAAAACCTTTGAACTTCTAAAGAGTTTTTTCAGTCTGGATAAGTCCTTTACTAAACACTAAATCCGTCCGGAAAATGTCACAAGTTCTCAAAGGCAATTTTTTAGGTTTTGCCAAAGGCCTTCGAACAAAACCTAAAAAAAGAGGCTATTGATGAGTCCGGAAATTTTCACCACTCACTGTAGAACCGGACAAGGGAAATTCAGACAAAAGCCACCCACTGAACGATCCGAACTGGACAAAAGTATTAAAAGCTAATCACCTTTTGACTAATCTAATTGAAAATCTACTTAATAAACTAATGGGTTTTTGAACTCGACCCGGTTTCATAAGTTTGACCCGAAAGCCCATGTGGCCCATAATTAAGGGTCTAAATACCCAACAACTTTCATTAATGAGGGCAATGAACATTTAATACAACCAGGTAGCTTAAATCGCTCACTACAAAACACCCAAACATTAGATACCTTTGAAACACCACAAAATACCTGACAAAATTACCCTCAGTCGAAAATAATCCACATCAATTTTAGTTTCAGAATTCTTAAGTTGTTGTCGCTGTTTTGAGATAATTTTTTTATCGTATCTTATTTACTGTGTCTTAATAATGATTTTCTTGGATGAGAAATTATTTCAAATTTTAGTTCAACTTACAATAAGTGTGTGTAATTTTAATTTTTTTCCCAAAAACAAATAGTTTCTCACATAAGACTGTATGGAAATGTTCATATTTTCACATTTGATGCACACAAATATGTCCACTATGTTACGTTGACTGCACAACCACTGTTGTACCATGTCGCCACGAGTGTACAATATGTTAACCATATGTCATACTTCCAATGCGACTTTTAAAATGTATCTAACAAAATATATGGTAAAATGTCATACATAAATATTAAAGGTATTACAACTCAAAATTCACACGATACATAAATAAGTTGTGGATGATATATTAATATATAAAATATAAGTATATAAGTTATAAATATCATGGAAACAAAACTTAAACAAGTTACATATGGAACATATTCATACAATCGTAGCATAATCGAACGTATTTGATCAAATAAGTAAAATATGATTCTTGATCATGTATCATAGATGTGTGGAACAGCTTAATTTTGTTAAACTGGTTGAAACTTTGGTTGAATGGAATTACCAACGCAATTTTGTTTTTCTGAGTGAAACATGTCTTATATCTCGTTTGATCCCGACATCGGCCTATCCATAATATAATATAAATAAAATAAGTTTATTGATTTAATTACTTGAATAAATGGGTTATCTTGTACAAAACTAATTCCAACTTCCTTTATCGAACACGACTGAGATGGGCAACAATGAAAAGTAGATATGTAAAAGAACCATTGAGAGAAATATTGTATACCATAATATCGATTGGTTATCATTAAGCCGATGTCGGGAAATGTCATCTAATAACGATTAAATCTATGATACACTTTAAACAATCTAATATATGTAAAAGGTTATCTAAAATTATGCACAACCAAACAATACCACAAAATGTGTTCAATTCATATATCAAATCTCGTCTCACATATGCCCATAAATATCTAAATTGTATGTCGCTCTAGCTATGGTCCAATAAATACACTGACCATCTGGAGCAACGTATATCGTACTAGTAATATAATCATGTAAATATTTTGGTAATCATCAATTGTAACGAATTTGATCGTTTGTCTAACTATATTTTTTTAGTCGAGTAATTTTTTTTAGGGGAGGTTTAAATTTGGGTGTCAAGAATACATTTGGTTTCATATCAATTATGCTACCTATATTATCGGGGGTGATAACACTCTCAGTTTACTCAATGACCTGTTCAAATTTAGAGTTGTATTATTTAGTGGATTGGTCCAGGCCAATTTTTTCCCATCTTTAGTAATAAACAATTTCCTAGGATCCAGTACGCGACTTGTTTTGGGTTTGCGTATTTCATAAGCTTATTTACAACATGATCTTAAATACTTAGCTCGTACCACATATAGAACTATATATTATTTTGGTTTTTTTTGTTTTACCATATTCAATACTTATTTTATCCCTATAAACAATCTTTAAATTTGTCTAATGTATATCACATTCTTGTAGAGGAAATTGTATATCTTCTTTATTGGCCATAGTTAGTTCACATGTACAAGGTAACCCGTTTGTTTTTCTAACAAGACAACCACATGTTACATAATCCAAATCTATATTTTTATTGCGTTGATAACTCTCATCGATAATAAGGCCATATAAATTAAATTACCTTTTGGATTTTAGCCGAAAGTTACTTCTTTTGAATGATTCGAGGGGGATGCTAACATTGTTTTGCCAGCTCGTGAGAACAGGAAAATATGAGGTAATTCTCCAGTGATTTTAATGCATCATCTAGTTATTGTACCTCCAACACAAGGAAATGTGCTTGGTAAGGAAGAAAATCCTCAAGTGTCTGCTGATTTGAATACTCTAGGAATACATTTAAATGAATTGCAATAATAGAAAAATATAATTGTGTTATAATTGTCGACTAAAAAGGTAATGGCTAAAAAGATGATGAATGAATAACAAGTATGAGGCATATGTCTAAAGTGTTATAGTTGTTGACTAAAATGTAATGTTTAATTATAATAATGATCAATTCATTTTTCACGTGAATGAAAATATAGTTCGAAATAAAGAAAATGAATTAAAAATAAGCGATGATAAGGACAAACGATATAGTAATAGAATTCTGTATACATAAAATATTAATACAAAAAAATTAAAAAATATTTGAAAAACATCAAAGAATATTTAAAAGACCAAAGTTAACCTTGTATACTTTGGCGTAGTTACCATTGTCTAAGAAAATCTATGAAGGTGAACTGCCTATAAATTTTGATCAGTATATAATGGGTAAGTATGATGGGACTCAGATCCATAACATCATTTAGAATAGTTTTGTAATATGATTTTATGTTTCAATAGTGATGATACTTTTTTTCCGAGCTTTTTCTACAGCGTTTAGTTAAAATCATTTGGCATAGTTTAACAAATTATTTTCTTGTATTAATATCTAAATTTGAAGAGATTTGGAGTGTATTTAAAACTTAGATTATTAGCAACAAATATATTAAAAAGGATGGTGATTATATCATGACTTTATTCCAAAAAAATACTAAAACTTTTAGAACATTATGTTCAACGGTTCATTCGAGGAATGAATAGTTTGGAAGGATGTCAAGAAAGAGTTACTTTGACTGCTTTTAAGAGAGGTATTTATGTATGCACTCAATTATTAGAGGATAAAATAAAACTTATAGTTGATAACATGGGTGATATATTAGAAGATCATATTAAAGTTTAATAAACAAGATAATGAGGAGTTATACCAAGTAAAGTTCACAAGAATTATAATGATCGATAGAAGAAGGGCATATGGTTTCAGAAATGACGAAGTAATGAAAATGCAACCTAATTGAGCTAGATTTTTATATTATGATAACGCGAATCAGATGTTCACACCAATTACACAATGAATTGAAACAATTTATGATAAATTATAAGCCTCATAGAAAGATGTTTTGTTCCACAAAATGAAAGAAAAAATATATATTTATTGATTATCATAATGATCATGGTGATACAACAAGAGATCATTTTCAATTAAGAGATAAAATTCATATATTGACTGATAGTGGGAGTTAATTATTATATTGATTAAAAATTAAAGGTTTTAAAAAAATGAAAACATAATACTTTAGAAAAGAATCGAGCTTAAAAAGAGTTGTAAACTATATATAGAGGGTACATTTTAGTTGGATCCTCTAATGAGTCTATAATAAGGTACATACGTGATCTAGAAGTGCATTTTATTGATGAATCATCATTGCATGCAAATAAACTTCCAAAATCGTTAATATTTAATAATGATGATTTGAGGGGGTTAATGACTCCGTACGAGAGACTTTCTTGGTTACTTAAGAGATTGTCAGGGTAATAACTAAATTTTTTATGATTGATACAATAAACTTAGCTAATATTTTGTATAAAATAAATTGTGTACAAATGATTAAGATATTCATACATGAGAAAATTGAAAAACATTTAGTACGCTTTGCAAGAAGGCCACCTGCGTATGTTGGTGAAGTTGAATTGTTTATGAAGGTTGGTGTTAGTTAGACATAAAAAATAGTATAAACTATATTTATGATAGTAAATACACCAGGTTCTTATAGTGGAAGAAATGACTTCATTATCACCAATATGTCAAGTATTTTGTTGGAAATCATGTTAGACTTGTGAAAGTAATAACTCGAAATGATTATTGTTGTTACAACAAGTTAAGCTAATGTTTTGTATAAATGCAGTTATAAATAAATGATTAATATATATATATATATATATATATATATATATATATATATATATATATCCATATGAGAAAACTAAAAGACATATAGTAAGATTTGTTGAAAGATCAATTGTGCGTATTAATGAGTTATAATTGCAATGAGAGGTAAGGGACGCAGAGATAATAGATAGAGAGTTGCGGGATAAAGGACTAGAGTTGCACGATGAGAGACGAGATTTACGTGATGAGAGACGACATTTACGAAAGAAGAGAGCTGCAGGATGAAAGACGAGAGAATGGGAGTTGTGGGACAAAAAACGAGAGTTACGAGACCAATATAAAATTTAAATTTTAGATGATAGATACGGGACCAAAAATCTAGATACGAGACAAGAGTTAACTGGGTTCACGAACAAAAATAAGAATATAAATCATCGATCTAGTTTTGTTCGTGTTAAAAAACAAAACTAATGGTACTTTCGGATTCCCCCCTCCCCCCAAATTACCGTTTAAAATATATAATTTTTTTAAAAAAATATACAAAACATGTTTGATGATTTTAACAATTTTTTAGATATAAGAATGCCAACATTTAGGACGTATTCACTCAGATTGTTAAAAACTCTTATAACCAAAAGATAATCAGAAAAATAGGGGTCAGTAATTTCACTCCAACACTCAGCTAAGAGCTTCAAACCAAATAGCAACATGGGTGCCAAAAGTAAAATCTATCGTACTTAATAAAGTGGTAGTGTGGATCAACAATAAAAAAATAGGAAAGTATCAGAGCACAGATGCAGATAAATGATTAACAATATCAAGAAGGTAAAAACTAAGTGCTAATATTGATTTCTAGCTCGCCAAAGATTCAACCGAAATTTAATCAAACAACATTAGCCACCACACAAAATTCTATGAATTCAGAAGACAGATTAGACAATAACAATGCTGTAACAAAAGACTTTGAAATCATAAAAGCTCTTAAATCTATTGAATCAGGTATAATCTTTTATGCTTCAAATGATTATGTAAATCTAGATGATAAACAACACTAGCCTAATCCTAATTCAATTGGTAGCCTACCAACTTAACCAATACTTAGAAAACTAAATGATGACATATATTTAAAAAAATCTTAATAAAAAAAGTCAAGAAATCTAAATAAAAAACAACTCAAGGCTCTATTTGTGTAAAAACCCTTCATTTTAAAAGACCAACAAGGTCCTTGACTGGAAACCTTAAATGAACTTAAACATTCTTAATTGTAATGTTAGATGAATTTGAAATAAAATAACAATAAGAAGACTCAAATCTATAGTAAAAAATGAAAATATGGAATTTATAGCTATTCAATAACCTATGATTAATGTTGATAATCTTCATAAAGTTACCAAAATCCTTTTGTTTTAAAAACAGTATTGCAAATTGCAATAAAAAATATGACAATTTTGGAAAGAAGATTATAATATAGATATTATTGAGGATCACGATCAACTACTTTATATTAAGGCTAAGCAAAATTCTGTGGACAAACAATTTTATATTACTATAGTCTATGCTAAATGCATAAGATCTCAAAGAACAGAGCTTTGGAATATTTTGAGAGACTTAACTAATAATTCAGTGTAATGGCTAGTGGTTGGAGATTTCAATGTTATCTCTAATTCTCAAGAGCAGTTATCCTATACTACCATATGTTTAAAAGGTCTAGATCAATTTAACAATGATATTCGTGATTGTAATTCAGATAAGGCAGGTTTTATAAGTTCTAAATGCATATGGATAAACAAGATAGAATGAAAAAAGGCTTGATAGAGCCCTGCATAACGCTGTTTGGTCTAACTATTTTGATGAAACCAAAGTCAAATATATGGCAATGACAGGGTTTGATCATACTCATATATGTATCTCATTGTCAGTTGGAACAAAGAAAATTAAATCAGCCTTCAAACTTCCAAATATGTTGGTATTACACCTTGAATTTCTTAGTATGGTTTGATCTAAGTTGGAATACTTATATGGAATGACCTTTTATGATTCGTTTTTAGAATAAACTCAAAAGATTATAACATATAAAGTGTTAGAATTGGAACTATTTTGGAATTTTTTTAATGCCATCTTACAGTCAGAGGAAGAAGTAAAATTCTTGGAAAAAACCTTTAATGAATCAAGGAACATTGAATATAAAGTAAGCTTATCTAAGACTCGGGCAAACCAACTTCATATTCTTGTTAGAGAAGAAGTATATTGAGAGCGAAAAGTATTACAAATTGGTTGAAGAATGAGGATAAAAATATTGTTAACTTTCAACAATTTATTAAAAGGAAAAGAAAGTTAGAATATGATGAAAGGTATCATGGATGGAAACACGTGGATTAATGATCAAGATCTCATAGGTAACTCTGTTGTTAACAAATTTAAATCTATTTAAGATGCTCCTATATATCCAAGTGATAATATGGAGCTATAAAACTATATTCCTAATGTCATCGGTGATGAAGATAATATATTACTAATGAAGATACATACTGAAATTGAATCCATGGCATATTTAAAACTCTTAGCCCAACAATTCTAACTGGTATAGATGGATTTACCGGAATTTTTTTATGTATTGCTGGAATATCATATCCAATGACCTTTCTAATGCCATTAAGGCCTTCTTTGATGAACAATCCATCCCTAATGGCATATTTGCAACTTCAATAAGCCTAGTCCCCAAGTTTAATGATCCTTAATCTTAGAAAGACTATATGCCTATTATTTCGTTGTTCTTTCTTTAACATAATAATCTCCAAAATACTTAATGACAAAATTTTAGTTATGCTTCCAAATATTATCTCCAAGGATCAATATGGTTTTTTTTCCCATGGTAGAAACATACACAAAACATACTTTTAGCCCAAGAACTGACCCATGATTTAAATAAAAAAGTAAGAGTCAATTTTATCCTAATCAAAGTAGACATGTCTAAAGCATTTGATCGTATTTCTATCAAGTTCATTCTAAAGATCATGGAAATTTTTGGCTTTGATCAAAGGTTCAAAGACAAAATAGCTAAATCCATTAATTCAATCAAATTCTCGATTATAATTGGTAAATAAGTTAAAAAATACTTTAAATCCTCGAATGGTGTAAGATAAATGGACCATCTACCCAAATTTTTTTCATCGTTGTCGAGGAATATTTAATAAGAGATCTAAAAAACGTATTCAATGTAAGGCACAAAATGAGATATGCTACTAGGAGTTTAACTATTATACCTTGTTTAACATTTGTAGATGATTTATTATATTCACAAATGGCTCCTCATCATGTATTAACAGGTTGAGTCAAATCCTATAGCATTACCAACAAGTTTTAGGTCAAATTATAAATAAAGATAAAACCAAAATGAGTACTTCTACAAGAATATCATAACAAAGAACTAGACTAATAGACTTCAATCCTGGCTTTAATATGGATACTATTCCATTAACAATATCTAGGTATTACCATTTATTCAAACATCAAAGCTAGTCACTTTAAAGATTTAATAACAAAAATAAAAGAAAAGATACTTGAGTAGGATAGTTTACCATTATCATTTGGAGGTATGTTGACACATATTCAATATGTTCCAATGTCTATTCCTGTGTATAATATGCAAAGAAATATCCTTCATAAAAATGTTATTAATAAAATATAAAAACTTTATAATATATATATCTGTATGGCTCTACTGAGGCCAAATAAACCATAATTTGGACTAAATGGATGAACCTATATAAGTCATTCGAAGAAGATGGACTAAACATAAGGAAACTAGATAATCTTCAGAATTCTTATTCTTGTAAACTATAGTTCGTGTTTAGAGAATTTTTTTCTTTGGTCTAAATACTTATATTCAATATACTACCATAACTATCATCCTTTGTAATTTAGCTACTCAAATTAGCACTCAAAAATCTGGAAAATATTAACGAGCATTACAAAAATTGCTGAAGAGTTTATATATTGAAAATTAGAGAAAATTGACATGGATTTTTAGCTTGAAACATGGAGCCATACTAAACGTCTAATTCAATTATCTAGAGATAAAAATAACAATTGGTACGGTAGAGAAAAAGTAAATTCCTATAGGAGTGAATATGGTTGGTTTTTTGAAAAATTGTCAACCTTCTGATATCTAGAGAATTGAAAAGTTTCACATTAAGGAGTTATATAATGATGAAATTTATGGTCCCTATCTTAGATCTCCACACACTTAGAACAAGCTAAGATTCAAAAGAAATAAATCTAACTTGTATAAACAGACATGGAATAATATAACGCCTATAAAATGTTCATTCATACTATGGAGGATTTTAAACCAATGGATGTATGTAGACTTTATGCTTCATTAGAGATATTTCCCTTTAACATCAAAATGTCAATTCTGTGACAATTCATAATCATCTAACATTTATTTGTCCAGTGTAATATGTCTTGGAAAGTTTGGAGTTATTTTGTTAATCTCTTTAGTATTACTATTAGCCGATACATAATTTTGATACATATTATACGCTGCTGGTTTTGGTCAATTGATAAAAAATGCATATTCGCACCATCATACCCAAATTATTTGTTGGGCTATATGGAAAGCTAGGAATTATGGTAAACATAAAGATATTGATTACTATGTTATTGATATTATAAACTATATCAAGAAAATTATCTCAGGGTTGGACTCTTTTAACACGCTAAAAAGAACATATTGGTTTAAAGACTATAAAGTTACATCTGAGTTTGGTTGTTTAAATACTTATCCAAAGAAATAATAAGTAATATACTCAACTGGAAACCTCCTTTGGTTTCCAAATAAAAACTAAATATTGTTGGGTCATGTAGTACGAATGGTGAGGCTTTAGGTAGTGGTCTTATTAAGAATAACTCTAGAAATATAATCATGAAATTTTGTAAAATCTTAAAAATACAAACACCAATTATAGCTGAGAAATAATGCATTATTAGATGGTTTATTAATTTGTAAGGGAAAGAAGTTCAACAACATTGATATAGAATCAGATTTCCTTGTTCTAATTGAAATGCTGACTCAAGGAAAAGCTCATTGATTTCTATTTTCACTGATTGATTGTTATAGAAAGCTTATAACTTATTCTATGACTACTAGACATATTTTAAAGGAGCAAAACCATATAGACGACTACATTACTAAGTGGATTTCAAAATGCAAAATAAAATATGACTTCAACCAAAGTAAACTCCTAATCAATTAATAGTATAACACTTCTTCAAAATTTGGGTGTAGATTATTTAAAAACCATAAATTAAAACAATATATGAAATTATATATTATGCAAACTAAATAATGTCTATCCAAATTTTAAGCAAGATATTTAAACTTAGTTTGATTATAGTTGAATTTAAGATTTGTATCATCCTATGTAGGGAAACCGGATATAAATATGGATACTAACAAATTAGTAAGACAAATTCTATTTTACAGGGAGAATAGAGGCAGTCTTCAAACAGAGGAGGTTAAATCTTTATGATCAACTCGATCATGGAGCTTAAATCAATAGAAGAATTTCCCGTTCTGGAGTCCACTGTGAATAATATTAAGCAACCAAGAAAGAAATTCGTTGATTTATTCAAAACTGAGGATGAATCTTTCACTATAAAACCAGAATTTGTGAACAAAACAGAGCATCATTACTTTATCCAATACAGTGAAACAGTTAAAGAAATTCTAGCCAAGAAATCAAGAATCACACTGGTTGGTAAGTTTAGTAATGATGTGCCAAAGAAGATCAAGCTTGAGAGCTTCCTGGCTACGTTGAAATTTAGGGGACCTTTCAATTACGAAGTATGAGACTCACACCATATTTTATTTGAGTTCGAATTGAAGGAAGATGTTTCTAGATTCTGATAAAAAAATGTATGGCATTTCGACGATACAGTAATGAGACTCTTAAGATAGACTCGTGATTTCAACAAGAAGATCGAGAACCCTACGATCTTAACCTGGGTTCGATTCGAAAATTTTCCTGAATGCTTGTACGATTATGGTTTGATCAATGATATTGCTTCTGTTATAGGGCCTACCTATAAGGTTGTTGTTCCACAGAAAAATCGGGCGCATACAAACGCCTGTTACGCTCAAGTAGATGTCGATATCTCTAAGAAGTTGCAAAGAAAACTGTGGATTGGATTTGGAAGTAATGATGGATACTGGGTGAATATTAGCTATAAGAATGTTCCAGCGTATTGTTTTGGTTGTTACCACATAGGGCATAATCAGTCTGAGTGCAAGAAATCAACAAAGAAAATGGACATGGGTGGTACTTTACAAGTGCACAACAAAGTGAAGGATGTTAATGAAGATAAAGAAGATAAAGAAGGGAAAGATTATAAGGAGCCTTATGTTGATACCACAGTATCTAGGAATATGAATATTGTTAAGGTGTATAGAAGAAAACTCAAGTCTATTATCACTCAGAAGGATCAAGAGGAGAATATGACTGGGAGTATTAAGGCTACGAATCTTGATAACAAGGATGAATCTACACAAGTTCAATTGAACAAGACCTTACAGCAGAATCATGAAAATGTTAATGCTTATTCTCAGGACATCAGTAAGGAAGTAATAAAGCTATTGAGAGGATTAATGATGTCCATTCTCCTAATCCAAATATTGGTAGCCGTTCTCCTTCACCAAGGCATTCTCCACAACAAAGCTTCAATGAAATTTTATCTTCTAAATTGAAAACTGCCAAAAGAAGAAGATCAACCAGTAAGTTAACTATCAAGTCTCTTAGTTCTAGAGACAAAATTTATAGATCCTTTTCTGAAAATTATCAAAGCGATTAGTTAGAATGCTAGAGGTGTGAATAACAAGACAACCTTGAGAAGACTTAAATCTATGATAAATTCTGAGTATATCAAGATTCTTGTTATTCAGGAACCTTTGGCTAAGGGTGATAAAATTAAGGTTGTTGCTGAAGATCTTGGTTTTGGTGATTATGTAGCTAATATGTCTAATAAACTATGGGTTTTCTGGATGTCTAATGTTAATATTAACATTGTCCTGGATGTTGATCAATGCATTCATATGGAGATTGCTTACCCTGGCATCACTGATATGATATATCTAACTTCTGTCTATGCAAAATGTAATCGTATCCAAAGGTTAGAGCTTTGTAATTGTCTTAAAACTATTTGTGACAGTGAGAGGGCTTGGATGTGTGTTGGAGATTTTAATGTTATCGTTGTTCATGATGAGCAACTTGGATGTACATCCTCTTGTCAAGCTAGCATGGATGACTTTAATGACACTATAAGATATTGCAATCTTACTGATGCTGTATACAGTGGTTCAAAGTTCACATGGTCTAGAAGTAACAAGTGGAGAAGACTGGATCGTGCTCTAATAAACATTAATTGGATGTCTATATTTTCTGATACTCAGGGTTTTCACATGGTCAGAACATGTTCTGACCATTCTCCTCTCTTTATCACAGCTAATACTCACAATTCTAATGATGCTATTAACAGGAAAAAGGACTTTTAGGTTTCTAAACTTTTGGTGTAATGATGATTCCTTTTTAAGTGTTGTTGAGCAGGATTGGAATCAACCTCTTGATAGCCATCCAAGTAACACTTTCTGGTATAAACTTAGAAGGCTCAAAGGCTGCCTTAAGCTTTGGAACAAAGACAAGTTTGGTAATGTTTTTGACAGTGTCAAGGAAGCTTAATGCATGGTCAATACTATGGAGGTCCTTCATTACACTAATAATAACCATCAGTCTGCTGCTAACTTAGCTATGGCTAATGGTATGTATTTAAAAGCTCTCAGAAATGAAGATTCTTTCTTGAGACAGAAATGTTTCAATAGTTGGCTTCATAAAGGTGATTTTAAATATAAGATGTTCTATAATTACATTGCTAAGAAAAAAAGGAAAAATAAAATAAAGAGTATTAGAGATGGTGATACCTGGATTACTGATAAGAAGGGGATAAGTATTTCTGCTGCAACTTACTTCAAAAACATCCTAACATCTGATCCTTACAAAAGCAAAGAAGAGGAGATCAGGTTGTTAGATAACAAGAACTTCGATTGTATCCCTTCTATTGTGTCTATTGAGGACAACAATATGCTGCTCAGTAGTGTCACTGAAGATGAAATTTGGAATATCATAAGCAATATGAAGAAGGATAGCTCTCGTGGTATAGATGGTTTTAATCTTTTTTTCTTTAAGCATTGTTGGCATATTATTAGAAGGGATTTGTGCAATGCATTTAACTCTTATATTCAAGGTAGTCTTATTCCTACTGGCCTTTTTGCAGCTGGCATTTGCCTAATCCCAAAGATTTCTAACCCTACTTGGTGGAATAGTTACAGACCTATTGGTCTGTGTACCTTTGTTAATAGGATTTTTTCTGCTCTTATAAACTATAGATTGTCTAATATCCTTCCCAAAATTGTATCCACTTCTCAGTCTGCTTTTGTAAAGAACCGACTTATTCATGACAACATATTACTGGCTAAAGAGTTTTTTTTTGATATTAACAAGAAGCCCAAAATAGAAAATACTATTGTCTAGTTAGATATGTCGAAAGCTTTTGACGGAATCTCCCATTCATTTATTCTTAAAGTACTGTATTCTTTTGGTTTTAACTTTAAGATTGTTGAGCTTATAAAGAGAATGATTTCTGATGTTCATGTCTCCATACTTACTAATGGAGAAACTTTTGATTACTTTAAAATGAAAAGGGGTTTAAGGCAAGGAGATCCTCTTTCTCCTTGCCTGTTTATTCTTGGTGAAGAGTTTCTCAGCAGGAGCTTAAACATCTTGTTTAATTCTAACCCTACAATGTGTTATGCCTCTAGAAGTTCTTTTATCATTCCTTGTATTATGTTTGCAGATGACATTTTGATTTTTACTAATAGTATCCCTAACTCCATTGATATTCTTAGTGGCTATCTTGATCTTTATCAGCTTACTTCTGGTCAAGCCATTAACAAAAGCAAAATAAAGCTTATTGTTTCTCTTAAGTCTAACTCTTCTAAAGTGCATAATCTTAAGCTGCAAACTGGATTTGAGGTGGATTTTCTTCCTCTCTCTCACCTGGGTGTTACTATCTCAAATAACAACAAAGCTAAAATCTTCAATCCTATTTTGAACAAAATCAATGATAGAATCACTGATTGGGACAGTAAGTTACTCTCCTATGGTGGCAGGTTATCTTTAATTACCAATGTCCTACTTCCTATTGCTTATTATTGGATTCAATGCTGTGAAATGCCTAGAACTATCATTAGTAAGATTGAACAAACTTTAAACAGATTCTTATGGAGAACTAAGCAAAATCAGAAGACTATACACTGGTCCTCTTGGCATTTCATCTGTAAGCCTTTTGCTGAAGGAGGTTTAAATGTCAGAAAAATTCTTGACATTCAAAACTCTTTCTCCCAGAAGCTCTGGTACAAGTTTAGGATGAATGGCTGTCTTTGGTCCGATGTTATGATGAATGACATTTATTGTAAAAATGCTCATCCTTTATACATTAACATAAAGGGTTCTTTAGTTTGGAATAGATTATGCAACATTAGACAGCAAGCTGAAAAGAACATTACCTGGATTCTTGGCAGAGGTAACGTTGACTTTTGGAAGGATTCTTGGCACAGCCTGCCTGCCATTGCTACTTAACAAAATATTAATTGGTATATTGATGTTAAAGTTAAATCTTTTTGGCATAATAACTCCTGGTGTTTAAATGAAGTTCAGGATAGCATTGATACTGATAGAATGTTAAAGATCAACACAACACAGATTACAGATAAGGATGATGCTATCTACTGGAGGCCTTCTGAAAATGGGCAATTCAACTTAAAGCAAACATGGGAGAATATAAGAGCTAAACATAACTACTCAAGCCTTTACAAGAAGATCTGGAACTCAAAAATCCCCAAGAAGTTCTCTTTTATGACATGGAAATTAATGCATAACTTTATTGCATTAGATACTATCATGGTGAAGAAACATATTAGCATGGCATCTAAGTGTATATTTTGTGATAACTGTGAGGAAAAGAATCATTTGTTTGTTAATTGCTCTTTTGCTTGGCAACTTTGGAATTGGTTTGCCTGTATCTTTAAAATTAAAATAAAAAGATCAATGGTTCTAACTCATCTTTTAAGATGCTGGTTTTGGTTTTCAAAATCAAAATTTCACATTTCTCACCTTATTCCCCAAGTTATATGTTGGGTGGTTTGGAAGGCTAGAAATTCCATAAAGTATAAAGGTGTTCACATAAGTGTTAACAGGGCTATTGAAAACATTATTAACATTGTTAAAAGTGTTAAAGCCAATGGTAATCTCAGTTACAAGCACCAGTCGAAAGCTTATAATGCAGGTGTGATCATGGGATGTCGTTCTATTGAAAAGAAAAGCAAACCTCAGTACCTTCGATGGATTCCTCCTATCCATTCTCATCTAAGATGAATGTTGACGCTTCATGTGCCTTCAATGGTGAGGTTGCTACTTGAATACTTTTCAGGAACAGTGAGGGAGACATCACTCATGCGTATGGTAACTAAATTGGTAAAGTCTCTCCTTTCCAAGCTGAAACTTTAGCTACGATGCAAGGCCTGACTATTTGTTTCAAGAATAATTGGACGCACGTAGACATTGAGTCTGATTCCCCCGTCCTTATTAAGCAGCTTACCAACAACATTAGAACTGATTTTGAGGATCAAAATCTTAGCTATTGCCGTAATTTTTTGGATAAAAACATGAGCCTCAAGCACATTTCAAAGGGTCCAGAATCAGGCAGCTGATTGGCTTGCCAAATTGACCCTTAAGTGCAAGCAAACACACTACTTTCAACAGCATAATGCCCCCTCTGCTTTGCTTGCAATTACATTTCTTGAGAGCTTAAATTTAGGGTATCTTGATTAGTGAACATTGGTACTGCTAGTTTTTGGTTTTTTTGGCAGATTTGGATTGGTGTTGCTATGGAAGTGAAGTTTTGGAGACAAGAAAATGAAGAAGAAGTTGGAGTTACCATGGAAGTGAAGCTGAGGAGACAAGGAAATGGAGAAAAAGATAGAGTTACCATGGAAGTGAAGATGAGGAGACAAGGAAATGAAGAAGAAGATGGAATCGAAGAGTTCTTTTGTGAAATAGTTAAGGGGCTGTTCTCTTAGGAAGGTTCCAAAATTTAATTTTGGATTTCTTTTGTAAGGCGGGAGATTTTGAGCGTCAAATTTTAGACTTGTAATTTTGGGTTTTTACGTTAAAACCTTTATTGTTTGTAACTTTTTCAATTCTTTAATAATAACTCTATTTTAAATATTTAAAATTTACCTTCCATACAACAGTTTCACTCCAAAATCAATTAAAATTGAAGCATGAATAATTTTAGTAATTTAAACAATAACAAATACATTATGAATCGATATTTAAATAAAATTATTTGATATTCATTCATTGGAATGTAGGTCGTGGGAATGTTGATTTTTGGAGGGATTCATGGCATAACATGGCTCATATAATTACTGATAAAAACTCTTGGTACCTTCCAGCAAAAGTTAATACATTTTGGATTAATGAAAGATGGGACTTCAGTATATTGTCTTCCCTATCTCATGAGAGACAGCAACACATAAATGGTGTTAAAATCAACCATGATAAGGAAGACAGTATAGAGTGGAGCTTATCGAAAGATAAAAAAATTTGCACAAAAAAAACTTGGGAAAACATCAGAACAAAATACAATAGTTCTTTCTTTTTCAAAAAGATTTGGCACAGTTTTATACCAACAAAGTTTTCATTTCTCAGCTGGAAGATACTAAAGAATTTTATTCCTACTGATAAAATTCTCTCTAAGAAGCATTTCTTTATAGTTTCAAAGTGCCAGTTTTGCTGCAATTGTGAAGATATAACTCACCTCTTCGTCAATTGCAGTTACGCTTGGCACTTATGGAACTATTATGGAATCTTGTTTAAGATCCCTGTTAGGCGGTATATGAGTATGAGACATATGTTTTTTGTCTGGTTTAAGTCAACTTGCAATAAATTTCATGTTACCCAAATTGTTCCACAACTGATAATATGGACAATTTGGTATAACAGAAATCATTGTAAGTTTGATAAGCCCATAGATAGTTTTCATAATGCTGTTAATAGAGTTAACAGGTTTATTTTGGGTATAGACTTGAAACTAAGAACTAAGCACTGGGTAAATGTGGAAGATGCAGGTCTGAAGATTGGAGTACAATCTATTAGTAAGAGAAAGGCTACTTACCGGACTTGGAGAGCGCCTGCTCAGGGAAGACTCAAAATCAACTCTGATGGGGCTTGTGATTTCACCGGCGAAGCATCTGGAGGTCTCATTGTCCGGGATCATTTGTGGAACTGCATTGAAGGAGCTGGCTTTCTGTTTGGCAAGCTCAGCCCTCTTCAAGCAGAAAGGCGAGCTTTTTCTCGAAGCTCTCTCGCTATGCCACAAGAGAGGGTGGAGAAATGTGGATATCGAGCTCGACTGCTTGACTCTGGTCAGCAACATCTTGTCTGATGGCATGGTTCACTGTCCTGGTATCGAGCTGTGCAAAACTTTACTTCTTCCCTCTATGAAGATCAACCATGTATCCAGATCGGAAAACATGGCGGCGGATTGGATCTCGAAGTGGTCTATGGTGGTGAAAAAGAACTGGTTTTTTGATAGCCTTGAAGTTCCTAACTCACTCTTAGCGATTGTGGTGCTCGACAGTTTGGGAGTAGGGTACATAAACCCTGGTTAGGGTTTGTTTTGTGGTAGTTGGGATTAAAGAGTGTGAAAGAGAGAAGGCAATGCAGAGACATATGAAATTAGGGTTTCAAATTGGGATCGATGTTTGGTCCCTTTTCTGTATGCCTTGTATTGGGCCGTCTGTCTCTTTTGTGGCCAGCTTTTGTGGGGGCCCTTTGCTTGTTGGATACGGTTTTATTAATAAATGGATAATTTGCAAAAAAAAAAAAAAAAAAATCAAACAATTTAACTGAATTATTATTTATTTGATTATTGTAATTACTTCGAAAGGAAGTGGAGAAAAATGTGTTGCAGGCCCCATAAAATTTGCAATCTGTCTTTCCGATTCATTGTTCCCTTTGGTTTCTCACTCTCTTAATTTCTCGGCTCAGTTGCTTCTGAAAATACACAGAACAACACCTCTCTTCGGGAGCGAAAGTGGTACACCGAGGTAAGTCCATTTCTCGATCACAATTTTTAGATCTCTGTACCCCTTTCCACTTTTTTACCTGATCTGTACCTCCATTACCCTGATCGATCATTCATTCTCAGATTCGTAGTAATCTAAACATTTGGAAACCAGATCCATATATTTTGCATTAGTAAGCTGAAAATTTCCTGCATTTTCTCTTCATTCGTGATTATGCGATATGCATTTAGTAGGATTGGCTATCTATTTGTTAGGCGGATCATGAAATGGTGGAGATTCTTTAATGATATTATGGAAGTGATGTTTTTAGGGTTTGTTAGATTATTCTCAACCTAGCTGTTGTGCAATGCAGGAGCTGTGAGCTCCTGTAAGACATAATTCTGCATAGGAGAAGTCATATGTTATAGTTTTTTCTTACTTGTGTTATAAATTATGGATAATTGGGAACTAACCAATTTTTCTTTATGTAGGTTCTTCACAAAAAGCTTCTTTGTCTCTTGGTGTGAGTCAAGATGGTATGTTTTTGCTCTTGTTAGCTAGCCTGTGTTTTTAATTCTTCCTCAATGATAAAATTGATTAGGAAATTAAGTTTATGATGTACATTTGAAGATGTGAGAAACCTCGTGTTTCAGTATTTGACTGTTTTCATCTTATTGGATTGATGTATGACATTGCCTAATATATGCGCGGGTATAGTATTCATCACAAGCGCCCCTATGTTAATGTGCTCAGAAAATTGCTGGGATACCCAAAGTATGCTACTCGGGTTGGAGTTTGCAATTTTCAAATTAATTGTTAGAATATTTATTAATTTTTAAATAGTCTTTTTTTCTAAGATCCAACATCTTATTTAATACTTTGTATGTGTCACTCAGGTTGTTCTTGCTGCTTCTGTTGTGGGCAAGTCTGGAAAAGGTGAGTTATATTGTCGCTGCTGTTCTTTTTTACTGAAAGCTAGCACAGCGTGTTCCAACTAATTGTTAAATAAAACAACCTTTTAACTTGCAAATCACAAAAACAAGTTATTCACATATTTGAAAGAATGGTTGACTCCGTATCTGCCAATGCGGGGGTGAATTTGAATAATATTAATAAGCATTCAACCATGTGATTAAACTTTCCAACCTTTCGGTTTTTCCCTACTACTTTAATTGTTTCCGGGCTGCTTACCTTCTTTTGATCTGTACTGCAGTGCTTGTATCCAGACAATTTGTGGATATGACACGTATAAGAATTGAAGGTCTCCTTGCGGCTTTCCCCAAGCTGGTAGGTATGGGAAAGCAGCACACCTATGTTGAGACTGAGAATGTGAGATATGTGTACCAGCCAATAGAGGCTTTATACTTGCTTCTTGTCACCAACAAGCAAAGCAACATCCTTGAAGATTTGGAGACTCTCAGACTACTTTCCAAGCTGGTATCCTTGAATTTTTTTCTTTTAGATTTTGTTTTCTTTAATTGGTTGACCTGGTATTCAAATTATTTATATTTTTCAATATTGGAACTGATAGTAACAAGTAGTAATTATATGCAGTAGCTTTGTAAATTCCTATTTTTTGCGAGCCAATAAACTCTAAATCTACTAGCATCGAGGTTGTTTTATAACATAGGCCTATTATGTTCCCCGGTTACTAATTAAAGGCCTAGCAATGGTTCCTTAACTCTTTCTAGGTACCTGAGTATTGTATGTCCTTAGATGAAGAAGGAATATGCAAGAGTGCTTTTGAGCTGATCTTTGCATTTGATGAAGTCATATCCCTTGGGCACAAGGAAAATGTGAATGTTTCACTCGTAAAGCAATATTGTGAGATGGAGAGCCATGAAGAGAAGCTGCACAAACTGGTAATGCAGAGCAAAATCAATGAAACTAAGGATGTTATGAAGCGTAAAGCCAGTGAGATTGACAAAAGCAAAGTATGTGTTTAGATCTGTAACTTTGGTGATATTCTTTGCTGCCATCTCCGATTAATATATTGCTTTCATATGCATACTTTATTTGATTTCTCATGCACTTCGCCAGATTGAGAAGAATAGAGGAGGTGAGAGAGGAGGGTTTATGGCCATGCAGTCAATGGGCTCTGGTAGACTCGAGAGTAGCTTCAGTGATATGAGTATTTCTGGTGGTGGAGGTGGTTTTGGAAGTGGTTCTGGGTTTGTAACGCCCATGGATGAGGCCTTTACAACTACTAAGCCTAAAGGTGTGTAGGCAGATCTAATTTGATATCTAGGTTTCATTCTTTGGTTTCTCTCATTGTCTGTATATATCTATATATATACACAAATATTTCTTGTGTGTGTTATGCTAGTCTATAAACTTTTTTCATGCTTTGGTTCCCAACATGTGCCTTCTTTTTTGTAAAAAAAGTCTTATATGGATAAACTTTCTTATACATAAAGATTTCTCTTGATTCTCGCTTTAGGCCGACCACCGTCATCTGCTACAGCTCCTCCAAAGGGTCTTGGTATGCAGCTGGGAAAATCACAGAGGACGAACCAGTTCTTGGAATCCTTGAAAGCTGAGGGTGAAGTTATCCTTGAAGATGTGCCGACGCCAGGTCAGTCCAGATCGGCGGTCGCTTTACCCCCAACAGATCCCTTTACATTGAGTGCGGAAGAGAAATTGAACGTGACTCTAAAGCGAGATGGTGGAGTCAGCAACTTTGATGTTCAAGGGACCTTGTCACTTCAAATTCTTAACCAAGAGGATGGGCTGGTGCAAGTTCAGGTATTCTCAGCTCTTCTTTGGGTTTATGCGAGCTAATCTACAATGCTAGTTACTATTTTGCGAATTCTCTTATTTGTACCTATTTTAGAACCTTGTAAAAGTAACAGCATCACTTTAATGGTATTGTTATATTTTTTTTGTTGATTCAGTTGCCTGTAGCTTCTCATCATTATTTAATATTGTTTTCAGATTGAAACTGGGGGGAATCCAGGCATCCTTTTCAAGACTCACCCTAACATAAACAAAGAACTGTTTGCCCAAGAGAATGTTCTAGGTTTAAAAGACCCCAATAGGCCTTTTCCCACTGGTCAAGGTGGTGAGGGTGTTGGTCTCTTGAGGTGGAGAATGCAAAGTGCAGACGAGTCTCTGGTACCGCTAACAAGTGAGTTTAAAGTTGTTGTGCCCTTTCTTTGAATATTCAATGTATGCTCCAATTTTCCTTTTCATTAATTTGTTTTTCTTTGCAGTCAACTGTTGGCCTTCTGTTTCTGGAAATGAAACATACGTCAGCATCGAGTATGAAGCATCATCATTGTTTGAGCTACGAAATGTCCTTATCTCGGTCCCACTTCCAGCTCTTAGAGAGGCACCGTCAATCAGGCAAATTGATGGTGAATGGAGGTTAGAATTTACATATGTAGATTGAAATTTGATAATCAAATTTCTGACAACATTCCTTTAGCAAATAGTAAATTTTGTAAGGTAGTACTATTATATGGATTCACGGCTATATTACGAGATCTTCAAATTCAAGGATTTGCAGCCTAACTGTCTCTGCAATTAATACAGGCTAGATGATTAAATTATCCTTATGCAAACAGTTCATAAAACTTGTCATCGCACTAACCCAATTTTTCTCGGCCTGTTGAAAGACAGGTTGATATATTTAGATTTGTAATGTATAAGTTGGTTCTACTGCATAGGGCGTCTTTATTCACAAAGTTTAGTAAGAATCTTGGTCTGACAAAGAAATTCTGTACGGGACTAGAGATTCTAAAACCTCAGCTGTGTTCGAAAACATGGAAAATCTATCAATTTGTATAGTAATCTCTCACGCATTAGTATTTCTGTTGCTTATAACTAGTTCTTACTGATAAAATTCGACTTCTGTCTCTGTTTTTACTAAATATTCAACATCTGTTTGGCTGTTTGGCTTGTAGGTATGACCCCAGAAATTCTGTTCTTGAATGGTCGTTGGTTCTTATTGATAATTCTAACCGCAGGTCCGCAAATATTTCCTGTGATTTAAATTTTATATTTATTTTAGTCTCCTGTCTTGTTTTCTTACTAATATTGGTTCTTTTCCAGTGGATCGATGGAGTTTGTTGTGCCTCCAGCCGATTCTTCAGCATTCTTCCCTATTTCTGTGCGGTTTATGGCCACTAGTATCTACAGTGATCTCAAGGTTTACTTTCTCTTTTTCTGTTTTGATATATGAACTGTATCGTTTTGCTTTATGTAACTAAACCAACCAGTAAACCACATATCTCTAATTCTCAGTAGTTGATCTTCACATTTGTTTAAACCTGTTATGTTTTCTTATACCTTATCTATTACTTTTACAGGTTTTGAATGTCATTCCTCTGCGAGGCGGTAACCCACCTAAATTTGTTCAGAGGACACAACTTATCACAGATAACTACCAAGTAGTATGATTAATGGACGCTTGGTAGTTTTGGTTGTTACTTATCTTATCTACTGTGATTGTTCGGATTTGTTTTTTGTATGGGTATGGAAGATTTTGGACAAAACTTTATATTTCTTCTACCTATTACTTTTATTTCCTACAATGTACTTGTAAAGCCTGAAAGTGACTATGAAACAATTATTTTACTTAAACTCAAAGGGTAGTTTTATAAATACTTCATTGTCTGAATTGAACTGCTGTAGTTCCATGTTATTTTAACTATCATTTTGTAGATTTTCTGGTCTTATGTCCCAGATTCTTATAATTTTTGTGCATTGTGTCTAATTTTAACTCTGTTTCTTTCATTATTATTAACATTTTATAAGTATGTCCATTAATCGTTATATTTCCTCAAATGAAGTCTTGTATTTTTAAGGAAGTATATTTGTGAGAAAATTTTAAAATATACCGAAATATAGAGTAGCCTCCAAGGGGTAGCCGAGTTGGTTGAGTAAGACATGTTCGTGACCAAAGGTCATGAGTTCGAGTTCCTCTACATACGCTTTCTTGGCTGAGCCTGTCATCTTGTGTGGTTTATTTTCTGGTGTTGGTTTGCAGGCTATTGCGTCATGACCAAAGGTCATGAGTTCGAGTTCCTCTACATACGCTTTTTCGGCTAAGCCTGTCACCTTGTGTGGTTTACCTTCTGGTGTTGGTTTGCAGGCTATTGCGTCAGACTGAGGGTTTATCCTGTGCGCACTCATTGCACTATGAGTAGCGGTTGCGAATTCTCTAAAAAATATATATATATATATATAGAGTAGCTTCCGTCCTACCAAAAACAGACATTTAATGTCCTAATATCAGCATACTAATGTGTGCACATAAGGCGATGAAGGTCCTACCAAATCTTTTAAATGATCGATGTTACTAATTAAGATAGTATAAAACTGAGTATTATTATCCTATTAAAATTTTGGTATACAATGTTTCGGTATACTAAAAAATTCGGTTTGGTACGGTTATTACCGTAAAATAAAAATAAAACAAAGCTAAAAAGTACAAGATAATTGCAAAATAAATATTTTTCTAAAATAATTTTTTGAAAGTAGTTAAATAAATAAAAAAATATCAAATATATCAAAACATATAAGATTAAAATAAAAAAAGTTTTACCAAAGATACCTAGAACTAAACTATATTACCATATAATATCCAAACTATTATTTGTGCTTACTTAATACCCATTTTCTGTAAATAGCTCACAGTCAATACCCAATTTTATAATAATACACTAAATACTCTCTACCAACTATATAAGCTTAATTCTTTTAGAAGTTCATTTTCCTCTTATTTGACATTTTGAACATTTGAATTTTTGGTAGTCGCTTCTTTCTTTCTTTTGGTATCAGAGTTTACCATACTACAAACTCATACATTTTATCTAATCCGGTGGTTTAAAAAAAATCCATTTTCTCAATCAGTAAATCGACTTAGGTAATCAGAGCATCATATATCATCAGAGTTAGTCCATCAATGACTATAAATTGGGTTTCTGAGTCTATCAACGAAAAAATCGAGCATCAAACGTTGTTTTATAGTATCGCACTAGTTTTTTAGAGTTTTAGAGTTTTGGGTTGTTTCATCAGAGTATACAACTAGAACCAACATAGTATCGTACAAGCTTTCTTTGTTTCGGGTTGTTTTCTTAGTCAATTGAGCTATTTGGTCATCGAAGTATAACATATTATGTTTTGTTCTTTTCTAGAAAAGAATGTATAACAGTATGTTTTCATGTGTTTTCCTTTTGTAATAAGTTATAAACTGGTAGTATAATGTATTTGATTTAGTTATTATATCTGTTTAGGGTGTGAAATATATATATATATATATAATCGATTTTAGAGTTTCCAGACATGTCTTTCTTGACGATGCGAGTTGATGTGAAGAAGATGCGAGATTCGTCCAACACATGCTATTCATGTGTACATGAACACGCGAGTCT
This sequence comes from Limnanthes douglasii subsp. nivea, assembly GCA_036936605.1. Classification (NCBI taxonomy): domain Eukaryota; kingdom Viridiplantae; phylum Streptophyta; class Magnoliopsida; order Brassicales; family Limnanthaceae; genus Limnanthes; species Limnanthes douglasii. Next base: position 171,600,677 of record JAUPFV010000003.1, read on the forward strand.
AGTAGTACATATTTATAGTTAAACATGCGATTCCTTTGGAATACACCATGCGAGAAGTTCAGAACAGCCAGACGTCTCGCATATGCGAGACATGTGAGCGAGATTGGTCATTTTTATTATGAAATTCTTATATATATATATATATATGCTCCTATCCGTTTCTTAACTGTTCAATGCAAGTAAGATATGTCTAAGCCACGAGTGTGTATTTTCAGACATGGTCACCAAACTGCAATGTTCCTCTTACCGAGTTTGAAAACTTTGAAAGTATTCAAAAGTATGTTGAAAGTAGATGGGATAAGCTGGTTAGAGGTAAATACATTATTACCTACTGCTGCGGTGATAACATGAATTGTTTATTTAGTAATGAGACGAATTTTATGGGTTCGGTAGTGTATGTTGATGCTGAGCGTTCAAAAAGTGTTAGTTTTATTTTAGAACAACAACTCATTGATAAGGTTGATGTTAAAAAACATACACAACCTAGCATAAGTTTCAGAGAAGCCTTGAGTAATCAACTAATTAGTGGGGAGAGTAGTAATGGTTTAAGTATTTTCGATCATAAAAAAACCTTCCTACTACTGGTTGGGCTGATGCAATTATATGTGTTACTAAAGTTTTTGATCAAATCGCTGTAACTAAAAAATTATCTTTAAGTTGCTATGCCTTAGAGTATGATTTTTTCTTTCAAATACATGCATACTACAATAAGTAAGATAAATGCTTATTATGGTAATAAAGTCTCAACTGGATGTAAATGAAGACTTTATGCATTAGTTTATTCCACCGTCAAATTCATGACAATTAAGCGGGTTGTTGAACGATATACTTACAACCCCGTTTTTTCCAAACACATCGGAGATATTTGACATTAGATTTGATTGCTACAGTAATTCACGATTCTATTAGGACATGCCATTCCATGACGATAAAAAGTATACAATCGTCTATTAAAATAGACTACGCTTTAAACATCTCTTACCGTTTTTCATCGAGTGCTTTTGATAAAGCAAGAAGGAGATTTTTCACAGATAGTTCTAGTTCTTTTAGTTTACTCAAGAGATATTTCAAATTATTGAATAGTCATGATATAACGACCGATTGCCATTTGAAACATGTTGCTGGAGATGCATTCAAGCATTGGTTTATAACACTTGGTTCCTATCTTCAAGGTTTTCATTCATCTTGTCCGCTTTTATTTGTCGATGAAAACTTTTTAACCGGAAAACATAGGGGTGTATTACCATCTATCGTAGCAAATGATGGTAACAATGGTCAATTTCATGATTTTCTTATAATTTGATGACTTGTTAGTTTAGTTATAAACATAATGTTATTCTCCTGTTTAATGGCCATGTGATTCTAGTGTTGATGACAATGCGAGTTATTGTATATTAAACATGCTATTTATTTTGGATAATGAGCAATACGAGTTCTTATATATTTAATCATGTTATTTTCGGTATATTAAACATGTTACTTGTCATATAACTGAACATGCTATTTCTTGTTTATTATATTACACCAAACACACGACTTATCGAATAGTAAACATGCTATTTTCTTGTATACTGAACTATGCGAGTTCTTGTTTATTTAACCATGCTAGTTTCAGTATATTAAACATACGACTTGTCATATAATTGGTCATACAATTTTATGCGTATTAAACATGCTATTCTAGTGCAATAAACACTATACAAGACATATAAACCTAGTTTATTTATTTTGTTTTGCATGTATACTTCTGATTGCATTTGGTATTGTTGGTTGTGAAGATGTTGACAATTGAATATGGTTTTTGGAGAGTTTGAAACCTCATTTGTTGAAGCGTCAAATCATATTTATTTTGAACCGCCATTTAGGGATCATTAATGCTGTTCCCGTCTTGTATTCAAATTGCTACCATACCTATTGTATTTTCCATCTTGTTTAGAATTTGAGGTATGCTCTGAATAATACTAACATAATGTTTAAATCTAGGATGCTAAATTCGTTTAATCAATGGTGGTATGACATCTAATGCGACTTAACCGTTTAACAATCAGATTAAAAACTATGTAGTCTACCAATTGTTTCATTAATTGACAAGATTAGAGTCTTACTTATGACTCAAATATAAAAACATTATTCGGAGGGGCTAAGCTGAAGTACTAAATTATTACTAGAGTATGAAAGGAAGTTAAAGCAAAATGTCAAACAAGGCCATACCTGGCTAGTCCGTAAGTCTTCAGTAGCCATATTTGAATGTTTTTCAGATCCCGTCATGGTTGTTATTGCTGGATTTCAAATGTTCTTGTGGTGTTTGGAAACAAGATTGTTTTCCACGTTCTCACGCTTTTGCTGCAATACATTCGACTCAACAAGATCCTATAACAGTAATAGAGCTATTCTTCACTATTAGCAATTATATGTCAACTTACTCTTTTAGCATACCGGTTTTAACCAATTTTTGTGAAAGATCAAGCTCTAATGATTCTTCCGAGCCTCAAAGTTTTCTTCCCAACATGAAAAGACGAGTTGTAAGGCCTAAGAAGAAGGATATTTTATCTAGAGGAGAAATAACAACCAAGTAGTTGAGGCGTGACCGTTGGTCGAAGCCAGGACATAAAAAAGGACTTGTGATGAAGTATTTTAGATATTAAAAATATTTGTTTACCATGTTTTGTAGTTTTAATTTCATGATTACGAACTATTTTTTTCCACTTATATGCAACACCAAGATTGAAAACATTCGATAACAATTTTACATTTTAGTAACATGCATTTTCTTGTATATCGAACATGCGAGATTTGTGTATATTAAACCAAACATGCAATTTTTTGTATATTACACCAACATTGCGATTTCTTGTATATTAAACAATTCTATTTTAAGTATCTTAAACATGTTAGTTCTTCTATTTTCAATCATGCGATTTCAAGTATACTGACCAACTAGTTTCTTATATATTTTCAAGTATACTGACCAACTAGTATACTGACCAACTAGTTCTTAAACATGTTAGTTCTTGAATTACACTAATATAAAATTGTTATATTAGTTAAATAGAGATTAAAAGTGTACTGTAATTAACAAAAAAAACAACCCTAACATTTTTCATACTTTCAACCCAGAAGATATAATAGGATAGTTTGGGGTTGGTTAGTTTACAACGTTAGAAACTAACAAAAACATTCAACCATCAGAAGAAGAGACTTCTTCTTCAGACTATTCTTTCTCTTCATCCATCTTATGATCAACCTTCTCATCTTCACTCTCTTCCTCTTCTTCTTCCTTGACGTCTCTAAATTTTTCTTCCTATTTGTCTCCAACTACTTCTTCTATATCGTCCTTTATTTGGCTTCTCTTTTATTTTTTTGGAAGCTCATTGAGGTTTGGCTCATTTTTGGAAAACAAACTGGAGTCTAGTGAATAATATAAATCATGGAAGGAAAATATGGACTCATTTCCCCAAGACTCTACTCGGTGGTTGTTGAATGTTTATACTCAGAGAAGTGCTCCAAAGAGTAAAAAAGGCTATCATCCAAAGATAATTAGTAGCCATACGAGTCATCAAATATAGGGAAATGAGAAATTTTTATAATATGAAAAAGGTTTATGAATTTTTTCGCGTTGAAAAGTTTATGTATAATACCTTAGTGAACCTGGGTAATTTTATTTATTGGCATAAAATCTAACCCAATCTCAAAATGTATTTTGTAGTTATTTCTTTAGTCATGATTAGATATTTACTTGTGTTAAGTCAAACAATAACTTGACCAATTTAAATGATTACAATTCTTAAATATTGATATGACAAATTGATTGGAAGGTTGTGCTTTTTTCTGTATTAATGACCATGCATGACTAATTCATTTTTTAATAAAAGTTGATACCAGTTAGTCATTCAATTTAAAGTATATATAAACATGCGAGCTGTTGTTATTTAACCATGCGATCCTAGTATACCTAAGATACAATACAAGTTATATGACCTTGCGAGTTCTTTTATAATATACCATACTATGATTTTTTCACCATACTAGACATGTATTGTTCAAACATTACGAGTTCAAGGCCATTCACTATTCTGTTTTTTACTTACAATATAAATTACTTACAAAATATGTAAAATTACGAATTCACATTAGAAAAACTCTATCAAGAGAGCTATCACCTATCGTTTGTATTTATATTATTTAGGAAATAATAAAACATTTGAGCTCTGGTATTTGGACACATATCTTTACTATAAGTTTTTGATACAAAACCTTTTTGGATAATATATTTGGCGTATTTACAAAAACAAAATAACGTAGTCGAGGTTGTGTAGTTTTTGTTGTGGGATATCTCTTGCATATTTGACTTTGTATCCTTTCTTTACAACATGTATATATTTTTTTCCAGATAATATGCCAATTGTTAACAAACGTTTAGAGCAGTTAGAAGCTGATATGTATGACCAATATCAAATAACAGACATGTATGACTTTAAATACTTACGAGTGACTCAAAATTTTTCCTTGCGAGCCCGTTGCGTCTTTATTGTTAAGAATTAGTGGGTTATAGTTTGTTGACGTTCCATATTCTATGTCAATAACCACCAGTGGTCCAGTGGTTCAATGTATCTTTCTTTATGTTGCACATTGGAAGGAACACGTAATACGTGTCAGGCCTTATAGTTTTGAATACATCATCAACGAGTTTTGAGAGATATTCCTTTTCGGCCAGTGTTTGCTTCATTAAGATAAAAGATTATAAACAGTTTTGTTATAATAATTGATAAATAATTTTTGTTATACTTATCGCTGCATGAGTAGAAATTATATCGCGTTGAATTTACAATTATAATCACCTTCGAAATATTAGGATGTACTTTCTAATTGGTTTCTTTAAGCATCTTATGAATCTAAGTGTCGATAATCTACCAAATGAATAGTAGATGGCGTATAATCAAATATGTGATATTAGTACAACTCAATTGTGCGATACCATGCGAGATTGTTAAACATGCGTTTATAATATAAACAATCATGCTAGTCTACTTTAAAACCCACCGTTACAATGTAACACTTGTATAGTTTACCTTGAAATACATGTCGCGTTTGTAAGGTAATTCCATCAGTTTACCTACATTCACATTCAGTCTATAGGAGAACTGCGATAATGGTAAATACTATACTTCTAGATCTTTTTCCCTTCGTATCTTAAGGACTTTATGGCATTCACAGACCTCAATGATTTACGTTGTTGTTGTATTTTTTTCCCAACCAGGTAAAGTAACATCTTCCTCTTGTATTTTACTATGTATTTGACCTTTAAAATCCTAGTTAGGCCACATATTTTTCTCTTGCACTGATTATTTGGTGGTTTGGAACATAGAAAACTGGGTGTCAGACACGATGCGATTCTAGGTATAACAACTACGAGATTCCAAGTATACCAAACCTGCAATGCTAAGTATATTACACCATGCGAGATGTTAGAAACATGACAATATATATTTTATGTTTAATAAATTTAATCTACTAAATATCCACTTACAAAATCACGAGCGACTACCTATGATGTTGTCTCATTTACAGCCTTGCCAACAACAGTATATCCTAAATTATGAGCAAATGTATCCTCCGTGATAAAATCTAATTTTTTTTGCATGACAACATAAGAGTGTGTGCACTCTATCAAAATATTATCAAAGAATTCTAGTTTTATACAGAATATTTTGTTAGAGGTATCAGCTAATGATGATGCTTCTCTTTCGTACTTTTATACTGGCTGTAGAATTGCTGCTACTGGTTCTTCATGGGGGGGGGGGGGGGGGTTGTTCCGACTTTTTGAAGTCTGGTTCTTATTGTCGGGGTTGGTAGTGTTGTTGGTGTTAGGTTTAATGGTGTTCATCTTCCTCTTCAGTTGGCTGTGGAACTGTTGTTGCTGCTTCTGCCTCGGTGATATGTTTTGCCTTTGTGTAGGCTGGTTCTTGTTGTTGGGGTTGATGGTGTTATTTGTGTTGTGCTTCCTCTTCAGTTGGATGTAGGACTGGGGCTCATGCTTCTGTTTGAGTGAGTTGTTCTACCTTTGTGGAGGCTGGTTCTTCTTGTTGGGGTTGATGGTGTTGTTGGTGTTGGGCTTCTTCTTCAACTGGCTGTGGGACTGTTGGTTTTACCTCTGTTTGGGTGCGTTGTTCTGCCTTTGTGGATGTTGGTTATTCTTGTTGGGGTTGATGGTGTTGGGCTTCCTCTTTAGTTGGTTGTGGGACTGCTGGTGTTGCTTATGTTTGGGTGAGTTGTTCTCTCTTTGTGGAGGTTGGTTCTTGTTGTTGGGGTTGATGTTGTTGGGCTTTCTCTTCTTGTTGGTGATGGTGTTGGGCTTCTTCTTCTTGAGGTTAATGGCGTTGTTGGTGTTGGGGTTGATGGTGTTGGGCTTCCTATTGTTCTGCTACTTTTTGTTCGGGTTGGTGGGTGAGTTCTTGTGCAGGTTTGGACGATGAAACATTTGATTATGGTAATATAAGTATAATGCAAGACTTGTTAATATATTTGGATAAACCATTTAGAGAATAAATTGCGAGAGCTTTACATAATACTTAATAGTGGTTTCTTGTTGGTTCAATTGATATGGTTCATTAGATTGCTGCAAGTTGAGGTTACCGTGTTGGCCCTGCGATTCCTTATATGATGAACATGCGATTACAATTATATTATGAATATGAAATTTCGTTTATTGTTAACCATGTGAATTCTCATATACTAAACCATGACGTTCCAGTTGTATTAAACATGTGATTCCAGATATATTAAAACATGCAATTTACAGGGTTTATAAACATGCGAGTTCTTGTATATTAAACGTACGGTTTGTTGAGTTGTTAAATATGCGAGTTGTTTGATATTTAAACCATGCGATTTCTTTGATATTTCAACCATGAGACTTATAGAGTGTTAAAAATGAGACTTCTTGGGTATTAGACCACTAGGTCCAAGTATAACAAAATAACATGTGATATAAATAACATTAAATCCAAGATTGAGTTTACAACCCTACAATATATGACTTTAAAAACCGATAGTACATGAAAATATATATTCAAATTTGAATCTTAATATAATTAAGATCCACTTACATCTTCATAAACTTGTACCACTAGTGTAGTTTCTGTTTCTTTTAGAGGAGATTCATTTCTTACCGCTTCATGTTCAGGTGGTACCAGTGGCACATCTTTGGGGACCAGTGATTCTGTTGTGACTCATTCGTCGACTCGTGGTCTTGGTGTTACTATGTCAGGGTTATCTGGAGCACAAAAAGGTAGAAAAATTGTTTTTTTAAGTTCTCGTTGTTCAAATTTCTGACGTAACTAAGCTATATATTCATGTAGCTCTTCAATCTGTCGCAATAATGCCAGAAATATTGGTATAAGATCTGTTAGGATGAAGGAAATGAAAAAAATATATAACAAATCAGACCAGATGAGAGACATATACTTACCTTTTTTGTCTTTTTTAGAGAACGCTGCATACATTTGTTTTTAACAGACCACCTGTAGGCAGTGCTCTTTTTTTAAGTTCCAGTCTCTGACGTAATAGATAACTACTCTTCAAGTTGTTTGTATTATTTGTTCGGATGTTGGTCCAACCTTTGGATGTCATTGCAGCGCTCTGTGAGGGTGTTGGAGTCTTCTTCGAGGGTATTGGATTCTTCCTTTGTTGGATGATGAAATCATTTAGTGTGAAACCATCATCAAAGTCATCTCTGAACCCCTGGGTTTTAGTTAGGGATGTTCAACTTGGTGTTTCCTTGCTAGTTGTGGGTTGGTTAGGTTGCGGTTTTGTGGTTGCTGGTTACCTTAGATGTGCTTGAAGAGTTCAAGAATAGCTAGAGGGGTAATTTTATGTTACGAGAATCTTTTAGTGTCAAAATAGTCTTTAAGTTCTTTGTTAAGCAGCCTTTCTAGAGAGAGAAAGCGATAGAAAGATTAAGTAGAGAGAGAAAGTAATATTATATTAATCCTGGAATCTATAAAGCGTGTGCGGTCCTTTTATAGTACAATTATGGATCCCACACGCTTTAATTCCCACTTATGACATCTTTGGTCCCTATATCTTTTCACCTCTTCATAATGACTATCTCTATTGTATTCTTTATAATTCTCCCCTAATACAACTTCTTCTTTATAATTCTCTCATAATAAAACCACTTCTTTACAATTTTGTCATACGTCTTTTATTCTCCCTCATTAGTGCTGACATTTTCTTTGTTTTTTTTGCTATAGATTTAGTCCTGTTCCTAACCATTTCATCCGATAAACGATCTGGATTCCTGCTTACTTCACCCCTACAAAATCTTGTTCTTTCAGCCTCTGTCAACGTCAATTCAACTTCCAAAATCCATCAAAGATTTGGATACATGTTATTACATTAGGCTGAGTTATTTTAATAATATTAGGTTAGTTTAAATTTGGGTTGGAAGTTATGGGCCGAGTTGGGTTTAGAGTTATATATAGGGTTAATAACAAAAAAAATTAAAGTAAAAAAGGTAAATTTTTTGGCACATCCTACGTGGACACTGACATAGATAATCAATGGACAAAATTGGACAAAAAAAAAACCATGAGATGTTTATGGACTTGTTTGTTGCATTTTTGAAACATTGGAGATCAATTTATTACAAAGATCAATGATGGAGACTAACTAGTTTATTATAAGTGTATGATATTGGTGATTATAGTTTACAATAGTTTTTTTGGTAGACCAAACTACTTATAGAAAAGGTCTTAAAGTATTATTTTTTTAATCAATAAACGTTATATTTTTTCAAATATCCAAGTTTTTATATACAAAAGTAATTTTTAAAGTTTATTTGTGTATTTAAATATCACATGATATTATCAAAAATTAGATTCATGATGATTGACATTAGATTCAGTTTAAAACATAAAAATGGTTGATACTAACATAGCCAATGAATGTTATGATTAAATTTATTATCTCAGTAATGGTTAATAATATGCGATTTGGCTAGCCGAACGTATTAGACCCAATCATATTTTTTTCCAATTAGTTTACTATATATAACATAGTCTTGCTGCATGAGTTGTACCATCAATTTCGTAGAGCCACTAGAGCACGAGTATATATGACGGTTAAGACCGAGCTAGACAATGTTTACAAAAACTCTGAATCCCAAGCCTCACACAATATTCTTGCAAAATAACTCTCTATGTTTTTCTGAGAAGAAATCTACTGAGTATTTCTCTCTCTTAATCTCTGTTGCACACTCCACCAAAGTCCCGTCAGCTATTTAAAATCCAAAATATATTATTTACAATGCTTGGTACCAATCTCTCTCCAACATATAATACAACAAACTCCTAATAAAAATAACCATTTCTATTATAATAATGAGTATGTGATTCTATTACTAAGAGAAGATGGATCCAACCATTGTAGCTCAAACCTATATCAACATTCACACTTAATAGCTTAAGTTCACAGCGATAAGCACTTAGCTAGTTTATACTTTAACTCATCCGTTATACTTTAAACCAAGGTAGCATTCGCCTCATCCAAAGGCCCCGAGACCTATGATATCGTTTGGATTTACCAATGTCTTCCCAACCGAAGTAGCTAATGCCTTTATCGAAGTATTCCTGACACATGGACCTGCTCGGTTAGAGAAATGGACTCCTAGTTGAAGCAACCAATGCCTCATATGATAAAATTATAGTATAAATAGTTTCTCAGATTTCCCAAAGGATTCGAAGCTGAAGCATCCAATATCTTAACCGAAGCAACCGATGCCTCGATAATGCTTAGGGCTATACAGTCGATGCTTCAAAGACGCCTATGCTGATACAACCGATGTGTTCAATCAGTTATGATTTTGTCACTAATGCAGAACCATTGTTTCACAATTCTCCATATTGGTTTTGAGTTCAAACCAATCTACTTGTAGTTCTTCATAGCCTTCTGCAAGGGCCTTAAATGATTAAGATATGAACCAAGTCAAAGTAGTTGCTGAAGTTGTTCGTTATCACTGGTTTCTTAAACATATATATTGGATACTCATATGTATGAACCTTTTCTAGCACAATCACTTCATTTTGAAGAATACTTCTTACAAAATGGAGTTTAAAATGAATGTGTTTAATCCGTTAATTAAACACCTGATTTTCTGGAAATTGTATTGCATTTTGGTTATCATAGTGTACCATCAGAATTTCTTTCTAAACCTGAAGCTCCCTCAACATTTCTTTTAACCATATAAATTTTCTTGTGGCTTCGGTAACGTCAATATAATCAGCTTCAATGAAGGAAAATAATACTACTGGTTGAAGATTAACTTTCCAGCTTATATCACTACAAAACAACACAATCAAATATTCAGTCAAAGACTCCATAATGTCCAGAACACTAACATAATTAATGTCAACAAAACCCTCATAATCTTCTAGTCCCAAACCAGCCGTTCCATACATTAGTCCTAGACTAGTAGATCTCTTGATGTACCTCAAAACCCACTTAAAAAAACCTACCAATGTTCTTAAGAGGGTTGCAACATGAATCTACTCACTAAGCTTGAATGATAAGCAAAATCAGGCTTACTACATACCATGTCATACATTATACTTCCCACAATATTGAAATAAGAAACATCTCTAATTTTATGCATCTTCAAGTCCTCGACATCAATATTTAAAGATAGTTTAAAGTGTTGAGCAATGTGATAAGTGACTGATTTTTCCTCTGTCATACCAAACCTGTCAAACACCTTCCTTAGATATATATCTTGAGATAGAAACAGGGTTTTAATTTTTCTATCTCTAGTTACCTCCAACATAATAATCTTCTTAGTTAAACCCATGCCTTTCATCTCAAACTTGCTCATCAACATTACTTTAAATGACTTAATTTCTGTCTTTTCTTTGCTAACAATCAACATATCATCTACATACAACAATAGGTATATATTGGTAGAACTATATTTTTTCTTATACACACAAATTTCATAATTTCTGCTTTCATAATGATTTTTAACGATGAAATCATCAAATCACTTATACTACCACTCAAGAGATTGTTTCACACAATATGATGCTCTATTCCTGAGATATACCTGGTCACTCTTTTCTTTTTTACAAATCCTTTAGACTACTTCATGTATATAGTCTCCTTAATGGTCTAGAGTATGAAAGCTATCTTGACGTCTATATGTCCCAACTCCATATCAAATTTAGAAATCATTGCAAGTAGGATCCTGAATGAACTATATTCACTAAAAAGAAGAAGATCTCAATGTAATTCATACCATCATATTGAGTAAATCCTCTAGAAACCAACCTGAATTTGTACCGAGCCACTTCAAGCCAGGAATGTTTTCCTTCTTGTTGAAAATCAACTTGCAATAAACTAGTCTTTAACCTCTAGGCTTGTCTACCAGGTCCTATATGTTATTATTGCGAAGCGAATTCACTTTATTCTTAATAGAAACAACACACTTGACTTTAACCTCAATTTTATTTGTCTTCTTAAATTTTTCAGGTTCATAGTGAATAAATTCAGATTCCATAACCAATGTAAAAGTTGTCGGTTTGGCATACTCGTACCTTTGAGGAGCTCATGTGACTCTTTTGGTAATATCCCTTGCTATTTAGTAACCATGTTGAGCAAGACTACCTTCCATATTTAAACACACTTATTTTACATGTGTATATGTTGGCTCGAATCCTCTTAAGCCACTAGAAGATTCTGATCAAGGTGACTCCACCTTAGTCTCTAGTATCAGGTTGAGCTTCAAGAATTTCACCACCAAAACTAGGATAACTGATGAGTCCGAATTTCGTACTCTCCCCGGACACGGACAGATCAGTCCAAGGCCTCTGGACCGGACAAATCACATGGACCGGACAGATCACTTTGAACACTATGACCATAGGACTGTTCGAACTATGACAAAAGTACTAAAAAACCTAAACACTTCTTGACTAAGCTACTTGCTCTCCTACTTAGAGCTCATGGGTCTTTGAACATGACCCGGGTCCATTAAACATGACCCGAAAGCCCATAAGGGGCCAAACATCAAGGTATAAATACCCAACCACCTGCATTAAGTGTGGGTAATGAGAATTAACTGCTACCAAGCTGCTTAATTATCTCTCTACTCTCTACTCTAAACATTTAAACACCCACACACCACCATAAAACACCAACTGAAATTACCAGCCTACCCTCAGGAAATTATTATCCACTCCAAATTGGCGACCACAGTGGGAGCACGAAGGTGCCTGAATCAAGCATTCAAAACCAGCTAAGAAAATCTGTCCGTATGAATCCGGACAATCCAGAAGTACCACCAGCTCTGCTCGAAGTGGTGGGAGAGAACAATGAGTACACTATCGAAGAGCGTGATAGGCTCAAGGGTGAAATAGAAGCTCTGAGGGCTGAAAAGGCCAAGATGGGCGTGAAAGAAAAGTCCAAAGCATCAGCTGCTCATCACACCGATAACCCCAGGGAGCATGAGTCTTCAAAGACTCATGTGAGCACTAAAAAGATTCATGCCAGTTCTAAAAAGTGCTGTGCTGGTAAGAGAGGTCGATAGTCATCCCCATCCAGTGTACTATATCAGCAAAAGCTTGATAGATGCCGAGAAGCGTTACTTGAAACTTGAAAAATTGGCATTAGCCCTGGTGATAGCTGCAAGGAAGATGAGGCCTTATTTCCAGGCTCATCCTATCATCGTCCGAAACTCTTTTCCCCTAAAGAATGTCCTTAAAAAAGCAGACATTTCGAGTAGAATGACTAAGTGGTCAGTAGAGTTGGGGGACTTCGACATAGACTTTGCTCCCCGAACAGCAGTCAAAGCCCAAGCTGTGGCTGATTTTCTGGTTGAATTCCACTCCGACAGGGATTCAGAGCAAACTACTGACATAAAAGATAAAAAGGTATGGGTCGTCCGAACAAATGGTGGATCTAGCACTATGGGATGTGGTGCAGGAGTATGTTTAACTTCCCCATATGTAGACAAGATGTACCAGGCTATTTGTTTTGATTTCAGGGCATCTAATAACGAGTCCGAATACGAAGCAACTATAGCTGGGTTAAAGTTAGCCCACATTTGTGGGGCCAATAGGGTCAAGCTGTTAAGTGACTCCCAACTACTTATCCACCATGCCCAAGGCCAATCTGAGGCTAAGAAGGAGCAACTTGTGAAGTATTTACTCCTCCTAAAAAATGAAGCACTTAAGTTTAAAGGTGTTGTCTATGAGCACATTCCCCGGGCAGAAAATGAGCTAGCAGACTCATTGGCAACCATAGCATATACGGAGTCATATCCATGGATCCATGTGCTCGAAAGCCCCTCTATTCAACTTAGTAGGGGTAAAGAAGAGGAAATTTTTGAAATACAAGTGAAACAACCTCAAGACTGGAGGTTTCCTCTTCTTCAATATATCTCCGATGGTGTCGTGCCTCCAGATAAGTCACTAGCCAGAACATTGAAACACAAGGCTCGTGGTTTCATCATATTGGGAGAGGTGTTGTACAAAAAGTCCTACAGTAAACCTCTCCTGCGTTGTTTGGGGGATGAAGAGTCACAAATGGTCCTCTCCGAATTGCATGATGGTGAGGGATCAGCCCATTGTGGGTTTAAAGCTTTGACAAGAAGAGTTTTGCTCTCCGGTTACTATTGGCCATCAATCATGAAAGATGCTAAGGAATTGGTAAGAAGGTGTGACCCATGCCAGAGGTACAGCAATGAAATTCATGTACCAGCCATTCCTTTAGAGTCAATTTCTGAGCCCATTCCTTTTGCTCGATGGGGATTGGATTTAGTAGGGCCTCTCCCTGTGGCGTCCGGAGGGCGCAAAACTATAATTGTGGCCATAGACTACTTCTCGAAGTGGATAGAAGCAGCCCCTCTAGCAGGGACGACATCAAAGACTGTTATAAAATTCATTCTATCCAGCATATGTTGCAGATTTGGTGTCCCACAGAAAATAACAACAGACAATGGGCCACAATTCGATAATAGAGAAATGGAGAGCTTCTGTGCCTCAAGGGGTATACAACATTGTTTTTCTTCACCTTTCCACCCACAAGCAAATGGGCAAGTTGAAGTGGCTAATAGAACTATACTGTCCAGTTTAAAGAAGAATTTGGAAGGGGCTGCTGGGAAGTGGCCTAGTTATTTACAAGAGGTCTTGTGGGCCTACCGGACAACACCTGGGGCTGCAACACAAGAATCACCCTTTGCCTTGGTCTATGGGATGTATGCAGTAGCTCTCATAGAAGAAACTCTCCCCTCTTTTCGTGTTCACAACTTCTCCGAACACGCTAACGACGTGGCAATCAGAGGTCAACTTGATTTGATAGAAGAAAGACGAGTTAAAGCTCACCTTCGAATTGCACACTATCAAGGCTTGATGAGGAGCAGGTTTGCTTCCAAAGTTAAAAGGAGAGATTTCCAACCAGGGGACAAAGTATTAAGGAAGGTCTTCTTACACACTAAAGAAAAGCTCTTCGGAAAGCTGGCCCCAACTTGGGAGGGTCCGTATATGGTTGTTGAAAGAATTAAGCCTGGAACTTATTGGTTGGAAGACAAAGAAGGCAGAGTTCTAACACATCCTTGGAATATAGAGCATCTCCGGATGTACTTGGAATAGCACTTGTATAAATATTTACTTGTTTGAACATCCGTGTAAATATTTGGGGGCATACTCTTTCCTCCCTGGTGGCACAGAGAGGTTTTAATGAGGTGTCCGAGCTGTTAAATAAAATTTGATGCCTTCTTAAAATTTTCTAAGTGTTTTTAAAGTTTTGTCCCTTGTCATACTGCCCGAATTGAGATAACTAAGGGCTATTTAAACTCTAGCCGGAGAACTTAAACACTCTCACAATGCAACAACTAAAGGCTACTTAAACTCTGGCTATCAAAATTAAAACGAACAATGAAAGAAGATGATGGTTGTACAGAACAGAGATATCCATTGAAATAAATAACTTAAAATTGCCTTGGCCTTCCAAGGACTTTTAAATAGTCAAAATACAACACAAAAAACCTGTCCGGTCGAACACCGGACACCATTACAAAAGAGTGCCTTGGCCTTCCAAGGACTTTAGTCTGGATTAAAAATAAACTAAGTGGATCATAAGTTAAGGTTGAGCCTTTGAGGATGGCTCACCTTCGTCTACCTTCTTACCCTTAGGGTCATCTTTCCCTTCATCTACCTTCTTGCCTTTAGGATCGTCTTTCTCATCTGGGCTCTCCCCAGTATGTTCTTCATCATCCGAAGAGCCACTAGAGTAGCCATACCTGTCACCTTCGGCCATCGTGTGGTATGGGAGGTCTTCAGGCTCAACATAAAGCCATAAGTCCCCTAGATTCCTCTGCGGAAATTTTTCATGAAAGAGTAGAACCATGTCAGACCTCACCTTCTCAAGCAATAACTCTTCGCTTTTAATCATCTGGTTGGCATAGGCATTGATCTTGGCTTGGATCGTAGCCTCTTGATCCCTTAACAAAGTGGTTTTCTCTTCGGCAGCCTTGGATGCTGCATTCTCAAGAGCAATCTTGTCAGTAGTTAGGTTGTTGATAATCTTATCCTTTGCCTTGGTCTCTTCTTTTGAGGCAGTAAGGTCTTTCTCCACACCGGACAGCTTCTCCCGGAGGTCTCTAATGGTTTCCTCTAGAGTGGCAACTTTTGTGGTGCTTTCCTCCTGATTCCTCTTCAACTCCTCGTTTGCTTCCTTTAGCATGTCAGCATTGGAGGTAGTAGTGCGAAGGTCTTCAGACAGCTTTTCCTTCTCAGACTTAAGGTCTTTGATAATGTCTGCTTGACCCCGAACTTGTCTCTCCAACGTAAGTACCGGCTGCACACTGCTTAGCAAGAAGTGGGCTATGGTATCCTTTTCACTAGAGACAATAAAAGTCTTACCATTGAAGTTGACCGTGTTGGAGCTGCTCGGAGGAATGTAAGGCCCTGCGAAGTCGTCTCTAGGGAGGTTGAGGAAGTATTCACCAAGCTCACCAAGACCGGTGATGTCGACTCCATCGATGTCCTTCAACCTCATCGGTATGAAAGTCCCTTGGGATCTCTTCAGCATGCGTTGGGTCAGAAGGGTCAGCCTGGAAAGAAGGCTCCGGATCCCGGAGAGCAAGCTCATCTCCCTTAGCAGTCTTTTTCTTCTTGGCTACCCGGTCTGCGCCTTCACTCCCCTGTTTGTGATTCCTCTTGGAATACCTTGGAGGTTTTGGGAGGTCTGCTTCCTGCCTTTCGGTCTCTTGCTCCACCACTTGTAAGAGAGCAGCATCGATTTGGCTCTGGGCCGGCCCCTCCGGGTCTGTTGGAGCATCCTTCTCAGCATCAACAGGATTAGCATGCTCGCCACTTCTTGCCTTTCTTCTTGCCCTTCATTTTGCTTGGGGATTTGGCCCGGCCTGGCAGGAAGAGTGTCCCATCTGGTTCATGGGTCCTCTTAAGCACAGTGTCCGGAGAAGGCTGGGTGGTGAGCTCCTCCCAAGTCAAGTCTCTCCGACCTGTGGTGTTCCACAGGTGAGACCTTGCCAAGTTTCCACTGGTGAAAGCAGCGTGGAATCGGTTCCCCCATTCCTCAGCAGCCCAGGCATTAATCCTGCCACAAGTAACCTGCCCGGCCTTCAAGTAATCACCGAACTCCTTAGGCAGTTCTGTTAAGACAAAAGAAAGACCAATTAATTTAAACCCACTTTAAAAAGGAAGAAGTAGACAAAGATTTAAAGTGGGAGACTTACGGTCACTCCTCTACCTGCTTCTGAGGAGGCTTGGGTTCACTCCGGACTTGATCTTCTTTCCGTTTTCCCAAGTGCCACTGACGAATAAAAACTGGCTCCTCCATTTACTCTCAGACTCCAACAGATCATCAACAGCTTTGAAACTGTCTCCCATATTGAAGTGGTAGAAGGGGAATTGGTGATGTTTGCAAAGATTGGCCACTGTAGCAAACTGTTCCATAGGAAGAGGGATCCCGGACAGCCTTGATGCCATGATGCATGACATAAGGGTATACCAAGCGTTGGGGCTCAGCTGGCTCGGACAGAGTTTGATCAGATGAAAATATCTGACGATCTCTGGGTCCAATGGGAATCTAATTCCCCAATTAAATAGCTCCGTGAAGATGACTATTTCATTCAGCTTGCAATCCATAGGAGTTTCAGGATCTATGGGAATCCTTATCTTCACGTTTTCTGGGATCCCCCATTTCGTGCGCATTCGACCCAGGTCAGCCGTATGGATGAATGCATACTTGGTCTTCTGTAAGGCCAAGAGGTATTTAAGTTCGACCTTGTGAAAACAAGGCGCCACCTTCCCTTCAAGAAACTCCGGCAGCTCCGGATGCCTCAAGCACAGTTTTTCTTTGCCTTTATCTTTTTTGGCAGCAGCAGTATTACTAGTCTGACCGGAGGGCTCAGACTCGAAAGGGACTTCTTCAAAAGAGTCCTCCATTTTTTCCTCCATGATCGTTGAAGGAATATCAGTGGCAGTGGCCCGGGGAGAATTCAAACTTGGCTCAGCCTGGCTTCCGGACTGCTGGTCTTCAGTGTTTCCTTGACTTCTAGTCTCAGGCTGGGGCTCTGAGACATAGGTCTCTCTTCGAAATGCTGGGCTTCCAGCCTCCGGACCAGGTAGTCTTTCCCGGGGAGCTCTGATAGGCACTCCAGACCCAGAGCTGCTATTTTTTGCCCCCGACTTTGAGGGAGTGTTCTTAGAGGCTTGCCCCTTAACCAGCCGACTCTTTCTTCGATCGACTAACTTCTCCGGGGAGTGCTCCATATCTGATCCCATCGCTATGAAGGGTGAAGGTTTTTTGAAACTAATGGCAGTTACTCCTGGTTCGACGATGGATTCTGATTCCTGAACCGAGGAACCAGAAATAATGGGGGAAAGGCTAGGTTGGAATAACTTTCTAGGCTTAGTGCCTTTGGAGGAAGAAGATCCTCGATCTGACTCTGTAGCAGAGGTGATTGATCTGTTAACAGGCGAGGTAGGTAACCCTGCTGCGATTCGTCTTTCCTTCTCGACTTTTTGTGCCTTCTCCAACTCAGAAAGGTTGAGCCACCCACCTTTGATCAAAGCAGTCCTTGCTGTAAACATAAACTATCAAGTAAATCTTTGCTTTAGAGAGAGAAAGATCTAAGAAAATATGCAGAGTAAATATGAAAGAGATAGTAAAACAGTAGAAAGTGAGTTTGAATTTATAGTAAATCTGAAAAAGCAGTTGATTCCTAGGAGAATTCGAAAAGTTTGGCAATGATTAAAAGACGGCGCTGATGTCACCATTTGTAATTAAAGAGGTTGCTTTTCGAAAAAGGTGGGTTCGAAATTCAAGGTGAAAAAACGGCTGAAGCAACCCATCAGAGAGTGACACGTGTCCCACGAACTCTGGCAAAAACTGTTTTGAATTCGTGAAGCTTTATCTGTCCGGATAAATCCTTAGACCTGTCCGGATTATGACTACCCCTGGCGTCGGACTGTTTTTCAGGTCTTTGGCAAGAATATTTGCACAAACACCTAAAAAAGGGGCTCCTGATGAGTCCGAATTTTGTACTCTCCCCGGACACGGACAGATCAGTCCAAGGCCTCTGGACCGGACAGATCACTTTGAACACTATGACCATAGGACTGTTCGAACTATGACAAAAGTACTAAAAAACGTAAACACTTCTTGACTAAGCTACTTGCTCTCCTACTTAGAGCTCATGGGTCTTTGAACATGACCCGGGTCCATTAAACATGACCCGAAAGCCCATAAGGGCCCAAACATCAAGGTATAAATACCCAACCACCTGCATTAAGTGTGGGTAATGAGAATTAACTGCTACCAAACTGCTTAATTATCTCTCTACTCTCTACTCTAAACATTTAAACACCCACACACCACCATAAAACACCAACCGAAATTACCAGCCTACCCTCAGGCAATTATTATCCACACCAATAACCATTCTCGTTGAATGTCACATCCATGCTAATGAGAGATTCCTTATAAACTATTTTGAGGCACTATAACTTGTAAATTTTGACACATTCTAGATACCTAATGAATAATCACTGTAAGACTCTTGGTTGTAAATTATCTAGTTTGATATATGCATATTAAACGCAACCAAACACCCTCAGATTTGAATATTCCGAAGGCTTCTTATACCATATTTCTTTTGGAGTCTTCAAGCCAATTGTAGTATATGGACATATGTTTGTGAGATAACATGCAGCCATTACTGATTCACCCTAAAACTACCTCAGGAGCTTAGCACCGATAAATATGCAAATTATCCTCTTAAGATTTTATATTTTTATTTTTTTAGAAAGACCATTTTGTTGTGGAGTGTGTCATATAATTGTATCCTGAGCTATCCCTATTGTTTTGCAGTAATCGATAAATTTATTTGAAAATATATAAAGACCATTATTTTTTCTTAACCTCTTTACTTTCGGCACACTTTGTTTCCAGCCATGATCCTCTATTGCTTGAGCCTATGAAAAGGTATTTTTCTTCAAGTTCTACAGATAAATCCACACCTTTCTTAAGTAATCATCAATAATTAATAGAAAGTATCTAATACCTTAATGAGGCTGCACCGTTGCAGGCCCCATATATCACCATAAATCTAGTCAAGGGTTCCCATTATTGTGTGTTCGGATCTTATAACTTGACACTGCTATTGTTTATGTACATATAAAAGTAACAAAATTCCAGGCCAGTCAGTTTGCCTTTTTGGAACATACATTGCTTATGTAACTCCAACAATCCCTTCTCGCTCACATGCCCAACGTCTTATGCAATTTGGTTGTACCAACTACTGGTCATTCGCACAAGGTATCTGTTGTGCATATAACAATATCCTCGATCAATGAATAAAATCCATTGAAATTTTTCTCCTTAATTATAGTCAGTACACCTCTAACAACTTTCATGTAACCATTCTCAACTTTGATTAGAAAACCTAAGTTTTCCAACATGCCAAAGGAAATTATATTTCTTCTCATATCAAGAACGTACCTTACATTCATAATAATTTTGATCACAGCCATCAAATATTCGAATCTTCTCATATATAATTCTAATTATCTTGTAAGCCTTATTTTTGCCAAGTAACATAATGCCTGCATTATTCTCTTCAAATGAGTTAGGGTTTTGTATTTCGATTTCTCGTTACAGGTGTTTGTCGCATACACGCGACAACGATAGTATTCATTATGTATGTTTCACGACATAGATGATGTTTTATCGCAAACATGAATGCGATTTAACAGGTGTTCGTTGCGTGATTCATGCGACAATTTGAACTATTTTCTTATAGGTTGTGCGATTTTCTTAAGTTGCCTTATTTACTACCATAAATGTTTTGTTTACTTGTTTCATAGTCTTGAAACACTTATACGATGTAATTATAGTTTAAAAGGTATGGTGAAGATAAATACAACAATGCGAAAGGTGAGAGAAATGTGAGAGATCGCTCGATGCCCCCAATGAGAAAGGTGGAGCTAAACTCAACTACAACACCTATGACAAGGAGTTTATGTAGTTGTACGAGCTTTGAAGCACTGGAGTTCCTACTTGGCCTACAATGACTTTGTCTTGTACACCGATCATGATGCCTTGAAGCATCTGCAGAGTCAGGAGAAACTCTCTTCCCGCCATGCACGTTGAGCAACATTTACTCAACAATTTACCTTTTCCATTAAGCATAGTTCGCCTACAACAGGCACTACAAACGCAGTACTGGGTATAGTCTCTTCATGGTAGTCTATGGTTATAACCCACGGGTGCCTATTGACTTAGCTTTCTCAACGCTTGATAAGGTTCCAGCTAAGGTCGAGAACGCCATTGCGGATCTATGCGAGATCCATGAGAACACCCGCCAACACCTGGAGGAAACAACACAGAAGTACAAGCTTGCCGCAGATAAGAAGAACCGCCTGGTAGAGTTTGCAGTGGGGGACTTTGTATGGGTTGTTTTAACCATGGATCTTTATCCTGCACACGAGTACAACAAGTTGGCTGCAAGGAAGGTGGGTCCGTTTGAAATTATTGAAAAGATTAATCCCAATGCATACAGGTTGAAGCTACCTAGCCACATGAAGACCCATAACAGTTTCAACGTGAAGCACCTGGTGCCATTTACCGCTGTTGCTGAGGATGATGAAGCTGAGAATTCGTGGGCGAATTCTTCCAAAGAAGGAGAGGATGATGTAGTTGCACAAGCCCATGACTATATGGCCCTTTTCGACAAACGAAAATGGGATTTATTTGGAGCCCATATATCAGAATTAGGCGATACGGCCACTCAAATCGAACGCTATGAGAAGCCCAACGATTTTCGAAAGCATCACAACGTGATGAAGTCCAGACCCTAAATTTAATCGTTTAAACCCTTGTTTTGCTGTTTTAGTAAATTTTCTGCATTTTCCTATTTTTGTTAGATTTTATTAAAAGACTTAACCAGCTCCAATCTCTTTGAAATTGGGCTGAGCTTTATTTTATTGTATAAGAAGAAAGCTGTAATTTTGGGCTAGGGTTTCAAGCACTTTTATAAAAGGCTCTCAAACCCTTGTTTTGCCGCAGACTTTGATGAATAAGAATTGAGATTTTTCTCTTAGTCTCCGAGTCTCTTAGTCTCGTATATATTATTGTTTTGTATCATTCTTCTTGATTTCTACAGCTGGCGATTGTGTTTCAACATCAGTCGCCACCATGATTGATGAGAACGTTGGTTCATTAGAACAATGTCTTCGTATAACCGAGCGCTATCGAGGTCATTCCTAGATCGTAGTTATCATTTTTTTATTACTTCCTTGACTTTTTAGTTCGATGATAAAGAAATTTATCGCCTTGTTTTGTTATCCAGAATGTCATACATATTCTATACATTTTGGGTAACCAACATAAATTGACACAATGATGTTAGACTTCGATCATAACGTTTACCATTTATGTTTTGACAATAAAGTTATAAAATTAATTGCTTCGAAGCATCGTCGAGTATCAACTTTCTAACCTTGCCAAGAACGTTCTTGTTTATATGAAACTTTCCAAGCAATTTCTTTGCATCCAAAAATATATATTCAATAGATAACATCAATGCTAACTCCCGATATGTCAAAATGACGCTAGGAAATGCACTTATATTATCCATCATCACACCTCGTAGAACACTTAAAACCCACCTATAAATGGCTTTCTTCTCACCACTAATAAACACATAAGCAACTCTAAATGCAAGTGGTGTTGAAGTTACTCCAACAATTTGGAGCAATGGAATTTTATACCTAATCATCCGATATGTACAATCCATGATAAGTACATGCAGGAATATATGCAACAAATCAATACTTGTAGGATGCGCAAAAAGGAAATCGGTGATCACGTCCAACATATCACTTGTCCGATCTCACACGTAATATTTATGATTCTTCAGTTTTTCCAACAAATATTCCATTTGAGATTGACCACCATGATCAACATCACGATGCTTTTGACAGTAATTATATATCGTCCGCATGTTGGAATATTTTATGGGTTATGCATCTTCCAACCAACTTATATTTTCCTAGGATGCAAACCAAGGTAAACCAAACTACAAACTGGTGGCTCTCCATCCGCCTTGAGTCTACAAGCTTTCGAACGACCATCTAACTGGGCATATTTTATCATCGTTGTGTTTTCCATTTTCAATGGTCAATCACCATTGTGCATTAACCAGATGCCCTTTTAATTCAAATGGACATCTGTATATTTTGGCTGTACATTTTTTTTCTTCGAAGTTTCTGGTTTAGCTTTCGAAACATGAATACCGTATTTGTCACATTGGTAGGTTAACCTAGAATTTTTTCCCTACCTTTCGTCGTAATATAAGGTAATAATGTTGATGAATCATATCTTATGCCCTCAGGAAAAAAATTCATTCATCCAATTCTCGTTTAGTAAAATATCTATTAGTTGTAAAGATGCGTGTGTAATCGGCCATCATAAATGGTGGTCGTCCATGTATCCACAACATATAAACATAAACTAAATAAAGACAATAATGTATAAATCGCAAGTGATCGACACAATTAAACTAAATCATACCAAAAATTCTACAATATGTCGCTTATATACTTGCGGTGAACAACCCTTATATTGCATGAACATTTGCGTTGAAAAAAACCTTAGATCGCACCATCCGTGCGATAATCATAACCCTATCGCAAATTGGGTGCGACAATGTTACGGTTCATCGCACACGTCGCGCGTTTCTATGTTTTACAACTACAAAAGTTTAAAAATTACCTCAATCGCAGTGACTTCGTCTTCATCCATAAAATCTTTTAACAAACATCTCTATTCTTCGTCTTCCATATTTTTTTAGAGAGTGGTTAAGTTAAATTGTTTAAATTAAATTGGGTTAAATAATACTAAAAGTTTTAGTTAGGGTAGTTAGAATATTTTATGTTTTTTGAGTTTGAATTAAATTATTTTTATAATAACAAAAAGTTAAAAGAAGAGAGACCATAATCTGACCTTCCCCAAGTATTTCAATCGTGGATAAACGAATATATTTGATCATTTAAATTTTCATCGATTATATCAAGAGATCCGATTGAGACAACTTTCGGACCCTACTAAACGAGCAAATGATTTAGGGAATTGCTAAAAAAATGGCCAAAATTACTCCGTGAAGTTGCGTAAAAAATAAATGAGTATTTTTTAGAGGTTTTTAAAGATTTTTAATGAATACAAATTTTGTATAAAATGTAAATAAATTGAATAAATAAAATTTAAGGTTTTTGAAATTTATTTTAATGAATAACAATTTTATAACTATTAAAAAAATTGAAAACACAACTTCACGAAGTAATTTTGGCTATTTTTTTAACCATTCCCAATGATTTAATTAAAAATTAATACTGAGATAAGAAAACGGTTGAATGTCGATGAACAAAGTAAAAAAGTGAGAACATTTGGCAATAATTTATTACAAGATATCAAATCTATAAAACTCAGAACAAATTATAAGCATTCAAAACTTTTCTACAAATAGTACAAAACCAGTAACGTTTGGGCTTGAAATAAAGAGGCGTAAAACAGAACCTCCATTGTTTCTGAACTTCAAGGTTTTCTAGCGTACGTCCACCACAGTGAGGACACGCTCCTTCTAATCTTCGTCTTCCAATCAATTTCTGCTCTTCACCGCACACAAACACGAAAAACTTCTTCACAAATTTCATCACAAGCTGTAATAATTGTTTACTATATTGGATTGTTTGGATGAGAAAAGGTTTTGAAAGGAATATTTAAAGAAAAAAGGAGAAGAAAACAATGTTCTCGATCAAGAAAAGAGAGACAGAGAGAAGGATATAAATCAGAGAGGAAGAAAAGTACACGGTTGAAGATTTCAAACCGATCCATGACTTACTACCATGTTGATTTGATTTTTCTTCTCTTAGGAGATCAGAAGAATATTAGTTGGTATAAGCGCGTAGCGTATTCCTAGAACTTAAGAAAAATATTTAACAAAGAAAATCACAACTGGTCCAGACGATATATATTAAGTGAAAATTTATTTTAACATAAAATTTGAAAATAAAACAAATGGTATGTTAACTTTAAATGGTTTTGGTTACAGAATTATTGCAGAATGGTAAAGATCAATATGGTAAAGATCAATGGTAAACATAAAAGCAAGAGGTTCGAAGTTATACATCAAAGTCAGTATGGACTTGGTATAAGAAATGGATTCAAAACATAATTAAATTTGGATTCGTTCCTGAGTTTTTATGCCCAGTTAACCATGAACTTGAGATCCCCTCTAATAGAGGGGTTTCAAGAGATTTGAGTTCGGAGATTAAACTGAATGCTGCAACCGACAAAACAGAAAAAAGTTGTTATCATGGTAATTCCTGTAAAAAAATGTTAATAAGATATGGTCTAATATAACTTAAGCTCGTACTCTCTACGAAATTAATATCAGTCAATTGAGCAGGAGTGTTATTATAAATATGAGTGCAATCGGATTTAGAAGATATGGTCCATTGACTCCCAATCGGCCGCGAGATTTTGGTCTCTAAAAGTATGCCTTATGGTTAGGGCTGTCAAACGGATATTTCGGATACGAATCTGCCTATATCCGAGTCCGAATCCGAAATCCGAAATCACTATCCGAATCCGAATTCGAATCCGAAGTTTTATAAAAAGCAACATCCGAATCCGTATCCGACGGATATTATCCGGATACGGATAATATTCGAATCCGAATTTCCATTAAATTTTTAAACTAATTGCACTATGGGTGAATTTTAGAAGGACCTTCGTAGAAATTCATACTCCCATTTTAGATGTGGGATAAGACTAAGAAAAATATACTTATTTTGAAAAGCTACCATGTCTTTTATAGAAAATGGTAGCATTTATTTTCCACATTTTAAATGTGGGATAAGAGTTACAAGACTAAAAAAGATATACTTGTTATAAAAAGCAACCATGTGTTTTATAAACAGCTTGGTATGAACACTTTTTTCCAACTTTAGATGTAGGATAAGATACATTTTTTAAAGAAGCAACCCTATATATTTATAGCCAACTTTGTTAGTAATTTGTTTTGCTTTTTACAATGTGGGATAGCTAAAAAATATGTTTAAATAAAAAAAAATTATATATATTTATTTATAAAATTCGGATATCGGATATTTTGAATACGGATATGACTATATCCATATCCGCTATTTTCGGATACGAATTCGGATACAAATATTATCCGTTTTCTTTCGAATACGGATATTATCCGTTTTATTCGGATTCAATATCGAATATTTCGATCGAATATCGGATTTTTCGGATTTTTTTGACAGCCTTACTTATGGTCATTAGAGGGAAACTATTTTTCTACATACAAAGATGAAAGAAATTAGATATCGGGGATTTTCCATAACATAACATTTCAACTAAGAGCAAAGAGTCAGTTTCTATATTAAGACAGACCGATGTAATTGTTGGAGCAAAGAGTTCAGTTTCTATATTAAGACAGACTGATGTAATTGTTGGATATGCAGAAAATGAGACTCTAAAAAAGGGTTCTGGTTTATGTAATTAAAGGACTGTTTTTCTAAAGGTGGTACCAACAACAGCTAATAATGAACCATTACATTTTCTATTTACAAAAGCCTCCACTAGATTCACCAGAAGGTAAGCTAGAGTTATCACAATTCATTTTGATTCTATTCATCTAATGAGGGTACCATTTAACATAGGAGTAAGGAGTTGGAATAGAGACATTATGAGGGGTATTCTCCGGCTGACACGAAAGAAGGTATCCGAGCAGAAAAAGTCACTCGAAGCATGGGAAGGGACCGGGCGCAATGTAAGTCTGAGCGTCAGGAAAAGAGGAATAAGATACCAAACTTAAACTACGAGCTGAGCAGGAAGTCAGGGCCCGCCTAACGATGATGAAGAAGATGGAGAACGCTCACACCAATTAAATATTTCACCAACTTAAGGAGTCGATAGACAAGCTGACCTAAAAACCAAGCGAGACATCTCAAACGAGCTGAATGTGGTCAATTGAATCGAGCTCGGTTTGCCACGCGGACGAAACCGAACACTAGAGGATCGTTGATTTATGCTCGGCCGAGCCCGCATATGATACTGACCGAGCTCAATCCACGAAGAAAACGATCAAAGCAACAGTTTAATGTCACTTAAATGGAATTAGTCAAACGATTAACACATTACTCATAAATATAGGGTCCATGATGTAAATATAGTTATGCATATATTTAGTGGGAAAAACGTTATGGTAACCGCTAAGAACGGTAATACAAAATATATAAATATGAGATAAAATCCAGTAGATTAGTAAGTTCTGGGAACTCTAGAAAATCATTAAGTTACTTGAACCATGATAGCTACTAGATCAGGAATTGAGAGAGAGATCTCAAAATTGAGTGAAGTAACGGGGAATCAGAGATCCGTTGCGAATCAATCATTGAGGCAAGACGTTCCACGCCCTAGCACTACCACCACTCCAGAGGCCATAATTGTAATACCCGTTGCGTCTGTGGAACTAGTGTTGCAGTTATAGATAGCGGGAGCCGTAATGGAAGTCGCTCCCCCAAGGACTGCAGTGGCTCTCGTTACGGCTGACGTACCTGGCTTAAACCATGCTACGAACCCTATCATCCAGCAGCTGGAACAACAACTCCAACACTTTCAGCAGGAACAACTCAGAGTGGCATGCAAGCCAGACGCACGAGCATATGCCATGCACGTCACTCTAGCAGGAATCGACGACGCTCTTCATGCGCTCACGGCCAAGGTACGGGGATCTATCCGAGTTAATTGCTAGTCGGAGCCACAACCCAATCGTGCTAACTATGCGGAACGATCATCCAAGGGTGATGATAAGCAAGAAGGAGAAGGAGAAAGTGGGGAAAAAACACTCCAAGGAACAAGAGCCTGCTCAGGAGGGACGCCTCGCCGCATGGAAGAAGGCCCGAGAGTCATGTCCTTGAATCCAAAAATGGAGAACCCCATCGCAGAAAAGCCGAGGAGCCTCCTCGACGGGAAATTAGCCGAAGGCCTCAATACTTTGAAAATCTATCCAGAAGATTCACACCGCTAACCGAGTCTATATCAGTCATATACGATCGAACTAAGGGTACCACAAAGTACCAAACGCCTCTGGTGATGAGCGCTGCTGGTTTCAAGCGGTCAAACTGATACTTTTGTTCTTACCACGACGACCATGGGTATCAGACTGACGAATGTTGGAAGCTTCAGAAGCAGATCCAACGACTCATTGACAATTTCAAATTAGTACAGTTCATTAAGCAACATGATCAACATCAACAACCTGATCGGCGGGATGGCGTGCATCCCGCTTTAGAAGAAAAACCAAAGAATGATGAGTGAGCCGACACAGACAAGCATCACTAGTTACTCTCTATTGACGGGGGTACCCCACTATATTTAATGGTGATGTCACGTCGTGACCCGCTCATATGCGTGGTGAGAGATCAGAGGTCGCTAGCAACATTATCTCGTGGAGACAAGATAACGGCCCATCCGTTTTCACCATCTCCAGGGGGAAACTCATTAGTATCACAAGGGACAACTCCAGGGAAAAGAGCTATGGCGAATCTTGATGTCTACAAAGTCGATGCTACATAGAGCTGTTAGGGGGCCTCCCAACCCGTTAACCCGCCCGGGACCGGACCGGTAAGGCCCACCCGAGACCGGTCCGGATAGCTTAGGGAGCGGGTTGGGAGCCAAAATTGTGGACTGATTCTCTTACCGGTCTGGACCGGTCCGTCCGCCCGGTAACCAGCCCGGTAAGGGGGATATATCATGTGTTTTCCTAATATATGTATATTTATAACTAAAACCCTAAACAAATTATGATAAACTAACAAACATGCCCGTTAAGAGTCGGTCTAGGTCCATCATATTTGGCTCCCTTCGCTTAGCGGTCCGGCTCGACCCGCCCGATAGCTTAACGAGTCGGTCTCGGTCCCGTCCATACCCGGACTGACCCGACCCGATAACAAGACTAATGCTACATCATACAGGAATTACCGGGACCCGGTGGCTAACTTAACTTTCAACGATGACGACTTGAGGGGTTTTAGTACGCCCCACAAAGATGCATTGACGATACACATAAATATTGGAGGTGTGATGGTCACACGAGTATTGGTGGATGGAGGGAGCTCGACGAAAATCATTTTCAAGGAGAGTCCCACCTATAAACCCACTCAACGAACCTTGGTTGGGTATGAAGGCAAGACATCTCAGTGCATGGGGGAAGTAGAGCTGATAGTTAAGGTCGACCATGGAGGCACTAAACGTGAACTAAAAATACTTTTTATGATCTTGGATGCGCTTAGCCCATACCATATGATAACCGATCGACCTTGGTTGCACAAGATGGAGGCAACGACATGTACTTTAAAGAAATGTGTAAAGTACCTAGTGGGAAATACGGTCAGTATTATTCAAGAGAATCAACATACGGCGAGGACATGCTACGCGGTAACCGTTGAACCCACCAAACAACTAAGATAACAATTAGTTGGCAAGGGGTCCCTGAAGAGGGAACCAATAATCCCCTCTCGCCTGACCCGGTAGATAACCCACGAGAAGCAGAGTAGCCTGATGAAAGCCTTCTGGAATGAGTCGGGGAGGAAATAACAGAGCGACGCACGTTATGCTTGGGTAATACATTATCATTTAGTTTCAAGAAATATTTGACTGATTTATTAGCAAACAATTTGGATATATTTACATGGGAGGCGAGTGATGTTTCAGGTGTTGACCCTTCAGTTATATGTCACGAGTTGGAAATTGATTCGTGTGCTATACCGGTACGCAAAAAAAATGATTTTTTTTTCACCAAGAAACAGGAAGCTAAACTGGCTGAGGTAACGAAGCTATCTCGGTTAGGACACATCAGGGAAGCCAGGTATCATGTATGGGTAGCAAATCCGGTATTGATTAAAAATAAAAGAGGAAAATGGTGCATGTTTGTCGACTTCACCGACCTCAATCAAGCTTGCACGAAACATGCTTTTCCGCTGCCCCGCATTGACCAACTAGTTGATTTGGCTTCAGGATGCGAGTACCTATCATTCATGGATGCATATTCAGGATAGAATCAAATATTTCTCAACCCATCCAAAGAAGAGCACACTGCCTTCCAAACCGAGCGTGGCCTATACTGGTACACGGTGATGCCGTTCAGATTGAAGAACACTTGGTCCACATATCAACGTTTAATTAATCATATTTTCTGCAATCATTTAGGGAAAAACATGGAGATGTATATTGACTAAATGATTGCAAAAACGCACAGGGGAGCAATAGCTAGAGGTGCTCCAAATAGTGCTTGATTTACTTCGCAAGTTGAATTTTAAACTCAATTCGGTCAAATGTTCTTTTGGAGTTAGCGGTAAATTTCTAGGTTACGTGGTTAACCAAAGAGGTATTAAGGCCGAACCCGACATTTAACTCAATTCTAAAAATGTCACCCCTACATACAGTCAACGAAGTGCAATGCCTCATGGGACGATTCACTGCATTATCACACTTCATATCTCGAGCCTCAGATGAAAGTCACCCATTTTTTTAGATTTTACGGGGAGCAAAAAAGTTTGATTGGACAGACAAATGTGAAAAGGCATTCAATGAGCTATAATATTACCTTACCTCGCCAGAAATCCTGTATGCCCCTTTAACCGACGAACAACTATTCATATATTTGTCAGTTTCTCCTTTTTCAATCAGTGCTATTCTCGTACGTTAGCCGAACGGAATACAACGACCTATCTACCATTTTAGCAAAACCTTGGTCGATGTTGAGACAAAACACCTTAACCTCGAAAAACTTATGTGGCTGCTCGAAAAATGCACCCTTACTTCCAAGGACATAAGATTTGCGTGCAA
Source organism: Limnanthes douglasii subsp. nivea (assembly GCA_036936605.1). Classification (NCBI taxonomy): domain Eukaryota; kingdom Viridiplantae; phylum Streptophyta; class Magnoliopsida; order Brassicales; family Limnanthaceae; genus Limnanthes; species Limnanthes douglasii. Next base: position 171,631,112 of record JAUPFV010000003.1, read on the forward strand.
ACAACTTTTTCCCTAAGCTGTGCTGCAAAAGCTTGACGTGTCGGGTAGATTAACTACATTGAGAATCGAGCTTGGGGAAAATGATATACAGTTTGAGCCGTGCACTGCGATAAAGGGACAAGTCATTACAGATTTCCTAGCATAATTCTCCTCTTCCCGAACAGAAAACCCTCATGAAGAGGAGGTCGCTAACAGCGAGCACATCGATTAGATAGTCGGAATCGATGGGGCTTCCAACACGTCCGGTGGAGGAGCAGAGGTCATAACATATTTACCTACGGGTGAAGAAATCAAACATGCTATTAGGTTTACTTTCCTAGTTACGAACAACATGGCGGAATACGAGGCAGGTATCTATGGTATGAAATTGGCTTTTATATGCGGAGCCCGAATTCTAAGGGTTTGTTCGGACTCGCAGTTGGCGTTCAACCAGGAAAAATGAACTTATAATGCCAAACAAGAAGGAATAAGAAGTTATTTAACTATGTGAGCAAGTCCATCGAATGGAAAACTTTGATGTGGAAGCGCTCTCAAAGACAGCAAACTTGGGGGGATATTCGTTGATCATTACCTAGAAATTGATATCTCCAACGCCATTCTGCTGACTGATAAAAACGCCATTCGAGTTCTCCAGCAAAGGTTGTCGAGTATTGTGTATTGGACAATGTTTTGTATAAAAAAGTGCCACTCGTCCTTTGTTGTGCTGCCTGGATCGAGCAGAAGCCAACTCAGTGTTACACGACTTACACGTAGGAGAAGCATGAGCACACTGTGGCCATTGAAATCGCATTCAACGTTTTCTATTGGCTGGATATTATTGGCCAGAATTGGCGGGCGATGTAGAGTGATTAGTCCGGTAATGTCATCAATGCCAATAATTCGCCAATACGGGACATTTATCGAGCGAGCCTATGCAATTCATCCCCGTCCATTGTTCCTTTGATAAATGGAGCATCGACCTCGTGGGGCCACTCCATATGGCGAACGAAAAAAATACAATTCCTAATTGTTAGAGTGGACTATTTCACGAAATGGGTAGAGGCCAAAGAATTATTTGAACTAGAGCATATGAGGTTTGTGACTTTATCCATAATCAAATACTTGCCAAGTTTGGAGTTTTACGTGTTTTGATGATAGATAACGACGCTTAATTTCTAAATTCAGTAGTAATGACCTTCTTGCAAGCTGTATGGGATCGAGCAACACTTCTCAACACCGTATTACCCTCAGGAAAATAGACAAGTAGAAGTCACCAACTGAACAATATTTGAGGGGGTATAAAAGAAACTTGAAGGATCCAAAATAAAATGGCATGACAAGTTAGCAAAGGTCTTATGGGCGTACCAAAGTACTCCTCGAGATACGACTGAACAAACCCCTTTGCCCTCGTGTAAGGCAATGAAGCAGTGGTTTCAGTAGAAATAATTGTGCCAAGCCATCAGATCACGAGTTATGAGAAAGAGCCCAATTTAATCAACCGAGCAGAAATCATTGACCTTATTGAAGAACGCCGCGACCAAGCACCTGTTCGAGAAGAACACTACATAAGCCTCATCAGGGGTCAGTTTAATGCTCGTTTATAGCCACGCAATTTCAAGGTTTTTAAAATGGTGATGAAGAAAATATTTCAAGGAGCAGGTGACAGAGCAGCTGTAAAAATAGGTCCTAACTGGGACGGACCCTACACTATCATTTCTAAAGGACATAATGGAGCTTATCGGTTATCAGATGTCGATGGTTGCACCTTGAAGCACCCATGGAATGTAAATCATTTAAAGTTGTATCCCCAGTCTCTATAATTATGAGGATTCACTATTTTTCACCCTGATGGCGCAGAATGGTTTTTTTAATGATGCATTCAAACTCTTATTCGTTTATTAATATATTTTATCGCTTTCTCCCTTCCATGTGTTTATTAAATTTTCTCCATCCTTGCAATAGTGATTGGGTCAATGACCACGCCTACGGCTACACAAGGGACCATACTGAGTCGAGACCAAGTGTCTATAAGCACGACTGTGCCAATTGGCCATGCCTACGGGCTACGTAAAGGCCACACTGAGCCCGATATCTTGCACATGGTATATAGGGAAACTGGTTATAAACCAAGCCTATAGCAAGCCATACAATTTGGTCTTATAACTTCACCGCAACTCAACTAAAAGGATAAGCCATTTTCTAAGCTATGCAATGAGCCTTACTGAGCTCAACCTTGTAAGGATTAGCTCGAATAGTTAAAGAAATTAATAAACACATATATAAAGCTACACCAATCACAATACTGCACGGCATACATCCATTCAAAACAACTTGTTCCATTCGTACTATCTCAAAGAACAAAAATAAATTTTTATAAAAAGAGGGTTGAGGAAAATAGACAAATAAGGTGGTACAACTTAAGGTTAACAAAAGAGAAATTAAATCAACAAATTAAGAACTGAGAGGAGCAGGAGGATCATTGTGGAAGGTCTCTCTAGGAACTATATCGGTCGGTTGGACTTCAAACTCCTTGGTTTCTGTCACTAATTTTTTATCGGCTTCTTGTTTCACAACAGGATCAATGCACAAAGGGCTGATCGAGCAAGGAGGGGCATGCTCTATTACAAGATGGCTTAGGGATCTCAGGTCCATCCCGAGGTTCAATGACAGTAGTTCTGCCACAATCTCTCTCTAGTTTTATTCCATCATGTCCATCGCAACCCCCATCACTTGCGTTTCCCTCTCATCCAAGCCGACCCCCAATCTCTTTTTACACCGAACATGTTCGACATCCTTCTTTTTCTTGGCATTCTCTCCATTTGTTTTCAATTCTCCATTTTCCACTATCAGCGCGGCCATACGCTCAACTTGATCTTCAAATCTTTGTGCCTCTGCCATATTTTGTGTAAACAGACTGGCACTCTGCGACAACAGGTTGTCATTCCGTTTGATCAGTTCATTATTATGGTCAAGAATAGTGGAATTACCAGACGACAGTTCTTTGCATTTGTCTTCGCTCGATGCCATTGATATCTTTAAATCAGCATTCTCCACCCGAAGTGCCTCGCTCGCTTTGTACGCTTTCTCTTTCAACGCATTTGCAGATCCGTACGCATGCTTAATCAGATGAGCTCGACTGCCACATTCTTAGCCGGCCCGAACATCATAGGCTCTTGTTTCCATTTCTCCATTACCTCTAAGTCAGCATTCGACATCCGGCGGTAGGACAACGTGACTGAATTGTGATGCATCTGTGGATAACACCAGATCAGATCTTGTTTGATATATGGATTATTGAAACAATTTGTTTAAGTAGATATTGACTTACCTCAATTGCCAGTTCAACTTGGCATTATAAAATATCACTCATTGGCATACCGTCATAGTATGACAGCTCGAGGCATCCTTTGAGCTCATCGAACATTAACATTGAGGGGCATGCCATAACAAATCTGGTCGGTGGGAGATCCTCCATGGGTACTACCCTTCTCGTGGACCCAACATCTTTATTGCCAGTAAGAATCTGAGCTGGCTTAGGCTCGAATGTCCACCCCTTGTGCTAATGAGGCTAAAAGATGTATATCGGCAGAGTTCACAAACGCCTTCATTCCTTGGGCTCTCTCATCGAGAATTCATTTTTTTCGTTCCCCATTTTCATCATCAGTGTCCTCGACCTGACCCGCTTGGTCATCCGCCTGATTTTCATCTAACATAACCACCTCTTGAGCTTTCCCATAATCCTGGTTAGTTGTTGGCTGTGCGGGCTGGTCGACCGACTTCTAGGCCACCATAACATCATCCCTGCTGTCCTCATCTACCAGTTACAACTTCCTTGTTGCAAAAGGAACATCATCAAGTATTAATCGAGCCTTTTTTTGTAAGGGTATGACTAACTCATCAGATTCTTCTTCATCTTCTCGACATGCCGCGTTTGACCTTCTACTATATCCCCTTTAGTAGGGGTAGCCTCATCTTTATGCTGATCTACTTTGTCAGCATCCTGAATTGCAAGTACATCTCCACCTTCATTTTGAAAGGACATATATGTGAAACCCTCTACTTCTTTAGATCTTCGGGTTTGAGGCATTGCTAGCCAAACCGTAGTTCTATTCATTTCCTGATATATTTTCTCCATCGACATCCTTATGCACTCAACCGATGCCACTGCACCATCTTCAGCCATGGTCACTTCTCCTTCCTTTGAAATATTCAGCTCAGGAACTGGCCACAAGCCATCTTTTAGGTAGTTCACCTATGTAAATAGTAGAGCTGGTTCTTGAAACCAAGTCGAGATTGAAAGATTTTCGACTTTAACCAAGGGGTTCTTGTATCCCTCCGCTAGGCCTTTCTGACACCAATCCTGATGAGTCCATTCACCTGGAAAGACAAGTACAAAATAATTAACACCAAGAACAATTAGCAAATCAGAAACTTTATAAACGACACTTACACTGCACTTTATACTTTTTCTTTAATTGGGGATTCATTTTTGGTTTCTCGTGCTCCCAATGCCCGACACAAAGACAAATGAGTTTTTTCTAATTTTATTCGATGAAGGGAGTTCGACAACTTTGCTCATCCCGGTCAATAGATAAGTAATTTCTCTTCTCGGAAATACAAAAGTAATTACTTGGAAATTTTCTTTGTTATTTCCCATAACAAGACATGATGGAAACATCCTAATGAGTATGCAACTTTTAAGTCACCAACCCAATGCTTAGATTTTATAAGGTTGGCATTATCGAAGTTAGTGATAAGCTTGATTACTTTCTTAATTATATAATCATAGGAAGGTTTAAAGTCTTTATATTTAGTTTTCTTTATTATTTTCCAAATTGACCAACATATAAGAGAATGAATAGATTACCTAATGTGCTTAAGGGTGTTAGTTGATGAAATCTAGGTTTTGACAATGAGGCTAATAGATATGAGATTATTAATATGGATACTAAATTGATATGAAAAATAAGACTAAACATTCCAAGACATATAACGAGCAACAAAGACATGATTTATGTTTTCTAAGCTATCACATAACTGACATTTAGAAACAAGACTAAAATTATGGGTTTGAAGGACATAATCAACATATATGTAATTATTTAGGATTCTTCGAAGTGTGAAAGAACACTTCTTTAGAGAATGATTGTTCTAGATTTTATAATGTAAGATGGATCTATCATGCTTATGTCTGATTTTGTGCCAAGTATCTTTAAGGGAGAAGAGATCATCTTGAGATATAGTCTAGATAATATTATCGTCAATGTTGTATTTGATTTTAACTCTAGTGATTCTATTAATATCATATTGGAGAACATTATTGTTTTAAATTATTCAAATTCCAATTATCATTATACCAGAGTTCTTTAACCTTAATAGGATTGTACCAATGATTATCATGATTATAAGGTAAGGTTATGAAAGGGTGAGTATGATTGTAGTTGTCAAGCCAGAAATCAATATTGCCCTTACCAATTTACCATGATATATTTTTTAGCAGTTTCTTTAATGCTAATCAATATTTTCCAAGTTTTAGAATCAGTAGGCTTAATATTAGTTTGAATAGGGTAAATGTTAGGGCAATAGATAAAGTGCATAAGGTTAGCCCAAAACATTTTGTGTCTCTAAAGGTTAGCCAAAGCTTATATAAAAATGCACATTGGATATCTTTGAGATTTCTTATGTTAAGGCCATTTTCATCAAAATTCTTAGACATATTGGAGAAAAAAGACCAAATAATAGAGTTAGAATTTTATTTACAACCCAAATGAATTTGTGAATAAGGATACTAATTCTACAAATGACAGATTTAAGACGGATGTAATTCTGCATGTAATAGATAGGAAAAGAGAGGAGAATAGATTGAGATAATATTAATCTACCACCAAAATATAGATTAATGTTATCCGAATCCATAATTTTGTTTATGATCTTAGAAACCAGATCATCAAAGTGATGGTTATAGTTGGTTGAGTTTGATTTGGATGCCAAGGTGATTGAAAGTCATATGACTTTTCTTAAAACCAGTAGTATTAGCTATGATATTGGATCTAATACTGCTCATATATATTGAAGGGATAAAAATTGTTTTTAATTTGTTGATTTACTGGCCAAAAATAGTTCGTTAATGGTCAAGAAAGTCACAGACTTTCTTGACATTGTTTAAGGAGCCATTAGTAAAGATTAACACATCATTAGCATAAACAAGACAATGGATGTTTATATATCCTTTTGTCTTGTAATACAAGACATTATATCTAGTGAAAAACAGTTTATGACCTTTTTACAAATACTCATATGCAATGATGAACATACTTGGTGATATAAGATCACCTTGTTTAACTCCATTGCAAGAGGAAAAGTAGCCAAAATAAGAGCCACTTATAATAATAGAGAAGTTTGAATTTTCAATAGCATTGTTGATAGGTTTAATGAAATGATCACAAAAACCAAAAGATTTTAAAACTAAGTATATAAATCTGAAAGAGATTTTATCAAAGGCCTTAGCCATATCTAAGTTTAAAATTAAGTTATTACCTCTGTTTTTTTGTGTAAGTCATGAATAAGTTCTTGGGTGATCAATATAATTTCATGGATGGTTCTAGATTCAATAAAGTCTGGTCAAACGAAATGATTTTTGGGAGGATCTTCATAAGTCTATTGTTTAAAATCTTGGACAATATTCTATTGAATACTATACATAAGCTTATTGTCCTTAATTCTTGCTAGGTTTTAGGAGAGGTGTTTTTAGGAATCAAGCACAAGGAAGTGGAAAATATACAATTGGGAGTAGGGTAGCCTCTATTGTAATAGGTAACAACATTATAAAGGTCATGGTGAATGATTGGCCATCAAGACTTAAAGAATCTGGAGTTGAATCCATCAAATCCAGAAATACTAGTATCATTGAGAGAAGATACATAAGAGAAGATATCACTAGGAGAAGGGATGGAGATAAGGAACATGTTGTCTTGGTCAGATAAAAGGTTTGGGGTGATCTCAGTAATATGGTCAAGACAGAGATCAGGGTTATTACAGTTAAGAAGATCATGGAAGAAATCAACTTCAGAATTTCCTACAATAGTAGGATTCTTTGTCCCAATGTTCTTAATATTGATACCATGAATTCTGTTTTTATACCTTTTTTGACATAATTATGGTAACTTTTAGTATTGTTGTCACCATTTTGAATCCATAGGGATGCAGTTTTCTAATGCCATCAGTTGTAGCTTTTATGAGATTAGATTTGATGACCAAGATTATTAGAGATTTTAAGACACTCTTCAGTATATTTAACATTTTCTTCACTATAATTGTTTTTTTAAAAAACATTCTTGTTCCAAATTTTAAGATTGGTTTTAAGCCTTTTTAGTTGTAACCAGAAAATTAAGATAGAATCATCGAATTGAGGATTGTTCTAGCTTTGCTCAACATATTTCAAAAAATCTTTGTGGAAGATCCATATATTTTGGAATTTAAAAAGGGATTTTGGAATGTTTGAGAAGAAGGAATAATGGATACAAAGAGGTAAATGATCTGAGCAAGTTCTGGTTATGTCATTCACTTTTGTAATATAAAAAGAGATCTCCAGGAAACATTGTGGATAGCTTTGTCAAGGCGCTTCCATTTGTGATTATTAGACTAGGTGAAAGTTGAGCATAGATCACCATGGTCTTCTAATTTATAGTCAATAATCATATGGTTAAAATCATTCATACCTCTCAAGTTAAAAGAGGTACAAGAAAGTTGTTCAGAAACTTTAAAGATTTCATTGAAATCTCTAAAGATCAACCATGATGTAGTGATGGAGGAGATGGTCCTTAAGTGATCCCAAAGGATAGATCTTTGGGATCTTATACATTTGACATAATTATGGTGATTAAATCTACCATGTTAGTGGTCGTATTACTCACCATCAAGTGAAGGAATTGATAATTAATATTAATGATTTGAGTTTTAAAGTTATTATACCAGAAAATCAAAATTTTGTTGTTAATATTAGCAAAACCATCATTAAAGCTAATTTTATTACAAACATGAAGAATCTTTGTATTAGATATCATTGGTTCTTGAAAAGTAATGAAATTAAAATTTTCAGTTTTTATATAAATTTTAGTCTTTTATGGTGCCATTGTTATCAATCATCTTGCCTTCCAATTTAAATTTTTTTAAAGTCTTTTAAAGTCATTTTAAAGGATTTTTTTAGTTTTAAAGTCACAGTTGAGGTCAGATGAATTGATGATGTTTGCATCATTAATGGGAAGATTTTCATGAGTTTTTTTATTTGTTTCAACATTTTTTTATGGAGAGGCTTTGTAAGTTTGGGATTGAATGAGAGTTTGCAGGATGATTGTAAGATTTTTGAACAAATATTTCTTTAAAAGATTGTTGATTTTCCAGAGCAGCGGCCTTTTCATTATTTACTTTGTGTTTTTTGCACGATTCTTTACTGTGACCTAAGTGATTACATTTATTATAGTATGTAGTCATTGAACCATAATACGTTTTTTTGGAAAAATCCGTCTTCTTTCCAAAAATCTACCCAGAGTTTGGGAAGAGTTTTAGAGAGGTCAAGGATATTGAGGGCATCAACATAGTTAAAGTTGGCTTTGTTGAAGGTGAGGATACATATATGTAAAGGCATTCCCAAAGCCTTGACAATTTGGTTCATAGAGTCCAAATTGTATATGTATTCATGAATTTAAAATAAGGTGATCCAAACTAGAGTCTCATGAGACTCAAATTTGGGATTAAAGTATGGTTTCTAGTTTAAGAGTCTAAAAGAAAAGGTGCATATAATGTAGATATTTTTTTTCTAAAGATTTTTAGGTCAGATAAGTTGTCAAGCTTAATGAATAAGTGTCTATAATCGTATATGTATATAATGTAATTTCCAGTAAATTTAAATGAATCAAGAAAAGCTCTAAAACCAGACATTTAGATTTACCAAATGAAAACTTAGCAACCAACGTAAAATTAGAGTACAAGATTAAAGAGAACTTATCTTTCTTGTTGAATATAACTGCCCCATGTTCATCTTTTTGTTGGTAGACAACCTCAGGGTGAGTGAATAATTTTGCTTTTGGCTTAAGGACGTCTATGAATGATTTTTTATTTTCGCTTTTGGAGCAGGAAGGGAATTCTTCAAAGACTGGATCTGAGCGTATCTCTTGAGTTAAGAAAGGTTGATTTCTGTCTGGATTGGCTTGATGAATTATTAGAAGGAGTAGAAAGTCTTTTGGTGAAGGATTATAATGAGATTTTCCTGGAGAATGTTAGTTTTTATTAGGAAGGGTTTGGTGCTGATATTCAGGTGAGGTTTCCTGATTTGATACTGGAATGACATTTGGAGCTTTCTTCGAAGAGTCTTCAAAGTATTGGGTGGCTGGACTGACTGTAAGAAGATTATTTTGAGGAAGGTTTTTCTCGATGATAGACTTGCATGGAGAGGTCTCCATGGAGGCGACATGAAATAATATGAAATTCAGATTAAAATTTATATAAAAAATAATATAACAAACTATATATAAAACTTATTTTTATTTTATTAAAGCAGTTTTGGTTTTCGAGTTATTTAATATTAGTAGTTTACTATGATGAGATTTTCGTTTTAATTAATCAACTACAACGAGTTATACACCACATTATAAATAAAATAAATTGGAAAAAACTATTTTATTTGCATGATTTTAGTTTGAGTTACTTAATGTTAAAAATTTATTTTTGTAAGGATTTTATTTAAATAAATCATAAAAAAATACAAAAAACATTAAAAAATAAAATAGAAAATAATACAACACATGTTATAGAGAGAAAATAAATTAGAAAAAAACTTTCCCAATGTGGTCATCATCATTGTAACAATTTTTGTGAATATTGATATGTGATTGCACCTATACTGAATATCGATATATACAAGAGTTTTTTTGGTTAATTAATGTATGTGTAATTTTAAAAAGAAAAAAATTCACACGATTAAAAAACTGTCGATGAACTAATTATTAGAATTTTAAAATTTTATTATAAAATACTGTTAATGATGATAGTTTTTTTGAAAAACAATCGTTCCGAGTCAACCCAATCGTTTTTTAATACACTATTAATAAATCCTTTATAGTTTGTAAAATACTATTTTTTTGTTTACGATGAAATACGTAAAGTAATACCTTTATAGGAATCTGAAAGTATGTTAGATATTATTGTGATTTGATTAACGAAAGTATTATCTTCATATGAGTTTTGAAACAAGTAAGATATCGTATGGATTGAAAACTATAAATATATAAGATATTATTTTGACTGGATTAAACAAATGTTGTCTAGTTTAGATTATCAAAATAGTTAAGATAATATATAGATTGATTTATCAAACTAGAGATGACATTGATAAGGAATATCTTGATACATGATCTATACCCTTATTAGGGAGGAAACGTTTCATAATATAAGTATGATGTGGAACTGCTTATGGAGTAGCTAAATGTTATTTGACATGCATCATAGACGGATGAAGTATACCATAATGAGAATTTGATGACTATGATACAAATGCATGACGAGGTACACACTGAAAAAAGTACAAAAACACTAATACAAATGCATCATGAAGTATACTTTGAAGATAGGAAGACAACACTCATGCGATAAAAGAAATACAATTTTATGTGGAAGTAGTACGTATACAATTATACTCATTATATCAAACCCAAAATATTATAGGCAATTCTTCTCGTCACTAAACAAAATTATCTAAATAGTATATAGTCTATAATTTAGTTGATTTTAAGATCATGAGTTTTTTGGTTTATTACAATAAAAACAAAAATTAGAAGAAATAAAAATAGTAAACAATATGCAATTTAGAAAGAGTTTTTCAATATGAAAATATCTAAAATTATCAAACTATGTACGATACTCACAATCTTAGTTGTAAAAAAATTAATACTTCCTAGAGATTTCATAAAACTTAGATTCTGTTAAATATGTTTCCTAACGACCAATACTAACGCGCCATGTCTTTTATTCAGTTTACCAAGAGAACCTTGCTTGTTTCCCAAATCTTAAAATCACGATTATCGTACCAAGTGTTTTAAAAAAAATGAAAATTACCTAAATTACCTAATTGACAACCAATTTTTATTGACGAGTATATCACAATTGAAGTATCATCCTGAGAATCGATTATGGATGATTCAAATTATTGTTTCGGTTTTGAAAATTAGGGATTTTTATTTTTTGGCACCATATTAGGTTATTCGAGGTATATTATAATATAATTTTGATGTTATGATTTCTCTTGCGTAGTGTCTTGAAAGTTATTATTTAGAAGATGTAATAGGATTTTTTTCGTTTAAATTGTTTTTATAGTATTTTTATTTCTCTGGTATTGTGTTATTATGTTTTGTGTAAATGAAAAAGATGTATGGAACTTCTAAGCAACAAAAAGACACTGAATGTTTGAGTTTTGTGATTAAAGGTTGAATCTTTTTATTTAGCTAAACCATTACACTAGAGCCATGATTTGTTTACCCCTATGCTCCTGTCAAACTTGAGGCAAACATAAAAACCATATGATGGATAAACTTTTGTAAATACGCGAAACCTATAATGATTCTTATTGTACATGAATTTCGCATCAATAAGTTTGTATTTATAAATGATGAGCATGTAGTATTGCTTCAGGGAAACATGTAAAGTTAGCACCGACTTCGATTAATGATGTGCTTCAGCTTCCTTCAATACCAAATGATTGGTATCGATTATGAGGATGGTCTATGTTTCATTGTTATGGAATTTATTATTTGGAATATAGATCTGAAAAATACTCTTTAGATTGAAAAGAAAAACCTGAATTTATCGGGTTGTACGTGGTTTCCATTTTTTGTTGCTCATCTGATATAAAAAACGAATCTAAGTCATATCACACGAGATACACTGTTTTTTATATACAAGATTATGACAGAAAAGTCTATTGGTATATGTATGACATTCATAGAGTGATTTGATTTTGTACCCTCAATACACATCAATGAAGAATAACATCTTATTCGATGAAGTTGCATCCACTAGCTATTCAATTCTCACAAAATAAAATAGATTTCTTGGGTCAGGCTTTATTCAAATATGGAAAATCGATCTAAATCTTATATTTCACAATCTTTTGATTTGATAACACTGGGTTAACTATCCATATTGGATAATATGTTTCCCTAATATCTCATAATGAATTTATTATGTCCACTACCTCCACTATTGCTTCACTCTTTTGTTTATAAAATTATGTAATTCTTTGTCTAACTGGCCAAAACCTACTACTAATGGATTATTTGTGTCTAATTAGTTAGGATGAAACTCCATTCACATTATGTATAATTTAAACAAACATATCTAAATTATTTTTTAAAAGATATTAATTTATACATGATTGTCGTTGGTATATCTTGGCCAAAATAAATTACTTTATTTTCCTCCATTTAATTTATTTAGATCTTCCCTTGAATCAATTAAGTGAAAAGACTCTCTTGGATCATCCATGTCATCAAGGAATACATGATACCTTTTTTATAGCTGCCTTTTTAAAGGTCGAGAAGACCGCATAACAATCCCTTGATATTATATGTTTTCCTTTTATCAATCCAACTCTTCCATTCACTATATACCGAACGTACAAATGTATTTTTTATACTATTGCATGCATGTAAGCCAACCTAGATCTTTCTAAAATTCCATGGTATGAAAAAGGTGCATCCAGTATTATAAACAAGCACTATACCTTCTTTTTGAAGTTTTTTATTCCTAAAACCACATCTAGGTTCAACTCTCTTATTATATTTTCATATGCCAATACAGTTAGAATTATCTGGGTTGGTACCCGATGTTTCTAGTTTTTTTTTGGGTCAATGGAGTAGATCCCGAACAAGTATTACTAATGTTTTAATGTAGTTCTTATATAGAAATGATTTTATGAAAGTGATAGAGAGAAGAACACGAATAATTAGATACATAGATGTATATGTAAATAATATTATCCAGGTGCGCAATCCAGTATGCATCATGAGCTCCTCGAGCTTAGGAATGGTACAAATCTATCTCATATCAGTACTATGGCTACAACTCTTCAGTTCTTGTCATAAGTTCTTTTGTATAAAATATTGGTTGAGCTGCCAAGGCGGATTATTACTCGTTTTACTTAGAATCTATATATCTTTATCATTATTATCACCACATCTTGATAAGGTGTTCCAATTCATATTAAACCGTCATCAGTGAAGCCAAGAATTGGTTAAGAAATTCTATACAAATGTGGTGACATTTGACCCTGAACTTATACCTTGAAATCATTAATATGTATTATCTATAAGATTTATATATATATGGGAGAATGAGTCCCCTCTCACGATTATGTAGATGCTTTGTTTGTTTAGATCTGGATCCAAGTAAGTTTGTTCTCTATAGAATATGACATTGTTTTCTAATACTCTTTGGGCTTCAACCACATATGCGACTTAAGGTTCAACTGACATGTCTTAGTTCAACCATATGTTTCACTATTACAAATTCTTCAAGTTACTCCTCATCTACCATATTTTTGACCTCATCTTTCATTGCAATATAATCTCCGGTGTAGTTTCCTATATCATTGTGTAACTTGCAGAACTTAGTCTTGTCATTATGCTCTTTTGAAGTCCACATTTTCTCTGGTTACTGAAACTTGACCACATCTTTACTTTTTTTCAAAAGTTACTCTCAATTTATTTTTTAACTTTGTATAGTCTCATCTACTCAAACTGCTAGGCTTTTGGTTATTATTGTAACTAATATGATTGTTCTCTCTCGTCTTTTCTCTTGAACTTTAGTATTGAATATGAGGTCTCGGTCTTTTAAATACTCCGGTTTTATCGTGATTTAAACTTGGAGCCCTATGCCAAAAGACTTTTATTTAGACTTCTACATCCAATAGTGGCTCATTGGTATTTTCCAAAAGATGGTAGGAGTGGTGAGCATTTGGAACTTCATCCAACCTTTCTCTTATGGTCTATCCTATCTTTATTTTATCATACACTTGAGCCAATAAATTACGAAATTAGTTGTTTTATTTTAATTAAAATTTCTACCAAAAGTACTAGAAGAATCCATTATTCATAGGCTCCAACGGCCACCAAATCATGACAATCTTTTAGACCATTATTTGTTTCCATAAAACACCTAATATAGTCTCAAAGAATCTCATTTGGCCTTTGTTTTCATTGGATTATATAGTTTCCATCTTCTATGATGACTTTAGATCTTATAATTTGGTTTCGGAATGAAGTGCACAACATATTCAAGCTTTGAATACAACTTATGAAAGGTATTTAATCTATGTTAGTGCACTGCCTCTGAATGTCATAGAGAATTCCCTGCATACAACTCTACCACCTATTTTGTAAATAAATTTAATTTATTTTAACTGCTTTTTATGGTGTTCGTGGTCCTTTTTCAATTATACTATCAATTTTTATGGTTATTGAATTTTGGAGAAAAGTGGAGACTCGACATGACTAAGACTTTGAAATGTTGGAAATACTTCAATATGCGTCTTACTTTGATTATCTTACTTTGTGAATGATTGGTAATTAAACATATGAAAATATTTCTGATTGTATATGACTCTTACTTTCATCAATTCCTCTATAAATTTGTTTTCAATCTACCATTTACAACTAAAACTGTTTCAAATCAATATCATGTAATTTCAAACTATTGCTAATAATAATTCATTTTTGCATCACTTATTCATTAACATTATTTGACGACTCTTAGAATAAAATAAAAAAATAAAAAAATGTAGTAACATCACTTGATTGTCTATAAAAAAATTAAAACTTTAGCGTTGATCTTAAACGCGTGAACTAAAAAACAGATTGGATGAAGATATTTTTTTAACTCAATCATGACTCATCAAGTTGCTGGAAACTCGCATTTTTTAATATCTGATAAAAACCAAAGAACCGTCGAAATAGTGAATCGATTTGATGCTTGCTTCTAAATTTTGATATTGATAATAACTCGATCCTTTGAATTTCTTCATATCTTATTGATTTTGGGTATCAATTCGTAAGTTTATTAACCTCACAACCTCGATGTGACCGAAGAATTAAAAAAGGATACGATAAAAGTCAATTTGAATCGCTTCAAATCAGTAATAATTCACTTCAAATCATATTTTATAGATCATCAAAATAATAAAAAACTATTTTAGATGAAGATCACTGAAGAAAACACATAGTTGAACCACCATTGAGTAAGAAGATGAAAATTCATAGCTAATATTAGTTCTTTTTAGACAAATAAAGAGATATTTCCTTCTTAACCTTTATCATTTTAACTTGTCAAATAAAATAGTATGCTTAAATAAATCTACTTGACAAACCAATTAAACAAACCTGATTTTTTTAATATTCAGTTATTAAGAATAAACAATACATTTGGTTATAATATGGGGCCAATTTTTTCTTTCGCAAATGATACAAATTTGATGAGGTAAAAAACCGCATAAAATATTGTTTAAACCAAATAATAAATAATAAAAAATAGAGAGGTTTTGAAAAAATAAAATCAGAGAAAATAATATTGTGGTCATAGAAGAGATACTTCAACTTTGTGTACTTCCCCTCTATATATAATATCTCAAATGCTACAACTCTAAAGGACAGATATACCTTTGAGGGAATATTAGCTCTTAATATAAAATAAATGTATTTATATGATTAATTATATAAATATTAATATTTATATATCACTATCCAATTATTATATCATTATCAACAAAATCGAATATGTCGTACTTAATTATTTAACTAATATATTTTAAAAATCCAACCTCAGAAGATTAAAACTTTTTATTCACCTACGATCTATCATGAAACATGTATGCAATAGTGAGATAACATTTTATAAAATGTCCTATTGTATATAATCTTTTTATGATACTGAAAATAACGATTCAAATATATGTTTTTGAATATTATCTAAGAATTCGAAAACTTTATTGGCATCTAATTTTCAAAAATTAGTAATTCAATGTAATTTCTAGAGATATGAACTATACGTTTATGATAAAGATATACTGAATTATCCATTATTTTAAAATTAATTTTAGTTTATAATACATTACTATGTATAACACTAACACATGTGATAATTTTATATGAATTTAGAAAACTTATTTTCTTAATTTATGACTCATTTTGGTTGTAAAAGTCTTTTATAGTCACTAAATTACTACAAGTTTAATGTATATTTTAAAGAAATATAAACATTGAGAGATGTTAAAGTATTACTCTACCTGATATTTTTATGAGCTTAAATTAACTTGAGCTTCAAAATAATCCGTCAATGTAGAAAAATTATTTGCGGAGTTAAAGTTTTAACCTCTCACATTGTTTTTAATTACCACAGATCATCCAAGGAGAAATTCAGCCATGTTGTTGAATTTCACTTAAGCTTATTAAATTTCGAAACCATGTCAAACTAGATTACGTTCATGATAAAATATGTCGGATGATCGTGATAAATAATATCCTTATGTTGTATATCTTTTAAGTCGGTAACCATATGGATTATCAAACCAACTAGACTAACAATTTGAAAAATAAACTTATACTTATGGACTCAATTTGTTTTTAATAATATGATCTTAATCTACATAATTTTAGACTTAATAAATCTTTAAATAAGGAGAATTAGACACATAAAAAATTTAAACTTACTCGGTGAAATAGGTTAGTGCTTTAATTATTCTCTTAGGTAGTTTACCATAACATGTTTTATTTACGTTATCTATAAGTCTCTTCACACGTATTTGGTTCCATCTTAGCCAAATCACTATAGTATTTCTACTATATTTTGAAGTAAGGGAAGTAGTTTTATCAATTGGTAGGGCCTAATTAATATCCCAACATTTTTATTGAAAACACATATACATTTTGCATTATACGCAATTAAAAGGTATAGCTTAGATATAGGAAAAATAATTAAAAATAAATAAGTAATACTTAAGTAAATAAATACATAAATTAAGATAATGAACTTAAATGTCATAGTTTAAAAATCGTCCAAATATTCATTTAAACTATATTATAATAGTCTTCAAAGTTCCAAAGACAATTTTTAAGAGATAAAATGTTGATTGACTATCACATATAAAATAAATACATAACTTATCTCATGTTTCCACAAAGGTACCCATAAGTTTATTACTCTTTAAATTAGAAATTAGTAATATGATCTTAATGCATATTTTATGTGACAAATTTAGAACACCTCGTGACTGGTCCAAAGAATCTGAATTCCTAATAAGTAAGACTCCCTATCCAAATATTTTATATTCATTATTTTAAATGGTTTCATGCAACAACTACTTATCTCCTTTGGTAAAAAATATGGCATCGACATTCAACAATAAATATTAATCTATTTCCACTGAATTTATGGTGTCTTGGATGTTATACTATTTTAATCCTATAACCAAATGAGATATAACTTTATAAATTAAGATACAACTAATGAGATACATTTGATCTTAAAAATACATTTCAACTTGACAAAGATTAAGTTTAACTGAAGTTTACATATAACTTTTGGAAACCTTATCATATTCTTATGGGTTAATTAATATTTATAACTTATCATACAAAAAAGTCTTGAGGGTGTACTAATTCATGTTTTCTCAATGTTAACATTGACCAATCACACAGTCTGAATATCCGTTTCATGAAGCTCAAAGTTTAAGTTTACAATTCGTACCATGATTGTCTCAAACGAGTACTACGTTTAAAATGTTATTTTAATATACAAAGTTTAAAGTTTTCAATGACATATGATCCATTTTAATGTAGGTAACAAGTGTTGGTAATATGAGAAGTATTGTACTCCTCTTCAGTATATAAGTATTAACCAGTCTTTTCTCTATACTAGTATTATATTGTCTGATTTATATCTAAAGGTTTTCGCGGTTGCTTTTGATCCACTAACATTTGGAAAGTTTTCTACATAATATATAAATTATCTATGACTTTTCTAGAATACTAATGAGAATGGTATGCATATATCTGTCTAAATATGGTATAAGACCTCTCTCACTATCTGTACATCATTTTTTTTAGAAAATAGTTTGTTGATACCTATTCTAGAGACGTGATTTAAACATATATTAAACATACACTTAATAATGTGAGTATTTTAACAGTTTTAGTTTTTTATACATTAATATGCATAATGTTAATGAAAATTATATGTTCATGTATTCATACAAGTTATCTTCCTAACTTGACTCATTATATATATATATTTCTTCTCTGTATACCAAATATTTTAATGAATATTTCAAAAATATAAAACCATTTCTAAACTAATCCATCAAAGTAAGAAAAAATTATTTACGGAATAATTATCTCAATTTTCATTCTTATTACTAGAATTAACTATTGAATATACTTTCGATAAAATATGTAGTTACACTCGGAGCATTTGTGATCATACAAGCTCCAAACTTGGTTTTTCTTTAAGTTACGATAATAATTGGGTCTCTTGGATTCATGAGACGTCCAACTGGCCTCCATCCAGTTTACGACACCTTTGGCGTGTCTGATTTGGTGTCATCGTCTACCATGTATGGTATGAGAGGAATGCTAGAATTTTTAGCTTCTCTCCAACCATTTCCTCTGCGATATCTTACCACATGCTTTCTAACCTGCGGTTCAGATTTCATCGTACGAAAGTTGTCTGGTCTACTTAATCCCTTTAATATCTAACTTAATATTGTTTTGTTTGTAGATTGTCGCAGACTTCTGTTAGTACATGTCTGCTTGCTTTGTTGAATTTTGAAGCCGCTTACTTAATTTGTATGTGTTTCGATTGAGGAAACTATTTTTCACTATTGGTCTGTAGTCTTTTCTCTCTCTTCGCTGTTACTAGTCTCTTTGATCATATAGGTTTTGAAACTTTACTTTGCTTTGTTGTATTTGTTTGGTCAAGTTTATGTCATTTTTCTTCGACTTTCACGGCTCTTAAAACACTCCTCAGGGTATGCCCCATATATTTGTAAGAACCATTTTTATTTTTATTTAATCAAATTTTCAACCCAAAAAATAATTTATTTTCTTATCAAACTAAATATTTCTCTCATATAATATAACTTTAACGTTGATAACAATAAAAACTCTCATCACAACTAATCAAAGACGAAAAACGAAAAACAAAAAACAAAAAATAATATTCTTAAACTAGCCAATCATATAGAGTTATTAATCAGTTAATAATAAGAATAATATCTTATCAATCATATAAAGTTAATAATAAGAATAATATCTTATCAATCATATAAAGTTAATAATAATATCTTATCTTTTATATTTTTATAAACCTAATAAAACTTGAAATCTAGGAATTTCAAACACTGAACATTTGAATTCAAAATGGTGACGTTTTAATGACTCAATTAGATACCTTGCCATAATATGGTTTAGTTAAACTATCTTATTTTCTCTTAAAACTTGTATGGTTGGATTTAGTCCATCAATATACTATTTACATTATATATATTTATAATAAGAAAAATGGTTTTGTCAATTGTTTTGGTTTGATGGATAGGGTAACTTTTTAAATATAATAATAAAAATTTAATGCATTCAAGTTATTTAATAATTAAAATGTTAGTTTTTTTTTCTTCTTAAAAAGTATAAATAAAAACTAAGTCAACTAAATAAGAACGCTAAACAAATAATTAAATAACTTTTAACCAAATCAATGTATAAATTTAAATAAAATTTTGATTTTTAATTAATTTTTCTAAATATTAGTTTTAATCTCGTTATAGGCATTATCAGGGGATTTTTGGACCAATGAGATAATATATTAAGGGGTATTATATTAGCTGACTGACATATAAAATGAAGATATAACATATCTCATTTTACCAAACCAAAAAGTTACATCATGTGTCAATGTATTTTTTATATGACAAATATAAAGTAATTTAAAATTAGATTGATTAAAAAATTTATTCTTTACGGATAAAACATCTCATCCAAATATTTTGTATCAAATTGTTTTGGAATTTTTTTTTATAATAAAATATATATTGTGTCATTGTCATTCAACATTAAAATATAAATCTAGTTAATCGGAACTTATTATAAGCATAAAACATTACTAGTTTTATCTTATAACCAGATAAGATGGTAAATTTTGTAAGTTAGTACCATGTTAAGATGCTCGTTTGATTTTAAAAATATATTTTTCAACTGAAAAAATGTTAACTCTAATTTATTTTATTTATGATTATTGCACAACTTTTAATATTTATTTTGATGAAGTAAAATACTTCAATCAAAACTAAAAAAAATGTTTTAAATCTTTAAGTTCTTAGAAAAAGAGAAGAGAAATTTTTAGAATATAAAAATAATCAGAAGGGTACTTTATATATATATATATATATATAAACGAAATATCAAATATACAAATGTAAAATACCAATATATCTCTATTTGTAGGTATGTTGATATAAAAGACTAATATACCTTCATTTACAAGAATATTGAAGTAATATATATATATATATATATATATATATATATATATATATATATATATATATATATATATATATATATATATATATTAATTACATAAATGTCTTTATATTTTTATCGCTATCCGAATATTCTATCCTCATCAAGACTTCCATCTAGTCCTTGAGTTAAAATGTGAAATGAAACTTAAAAAGATAAGTCTTTAAGTATATTCGGATAGTGTAGTCTTCGTGTTCTTTCTTCTTCATACTCCATGCCACTTTTCATTCTCGTCGATGACTTTCAAATTATATCTACTTCATGCTCTATACTAATTTACATTCTCGTCGTTTTAAGTCCAATTAGTTGATATATTTTTTCTTGTATACAAGACTATACAAAAACTTAATATAATAAATTATAAATATTTAATTTTATATTAACTGCTTAGCTTATAATGTTTCAAAATGTTAAAATCCTTCCCATCACCAGACCGTTGACTTTGCCTTTTGTTCACCAAAACTACAAAATATTCTCTATTATGTTGATGTTTCTTTCTTTTCCCAATGTCTTCACTTATTTATTTTGCGGACGCTCTCTTTTTATCTACTATTTTAGCCATTTCTTTACAACTATCTATTGCAAAAACATATGAAAATATATATTTTGATGTTGCTTTAATTAAGGAACATTAGGGACGTCGTTTATATATCATTAGAAACATTGGAAACCCTCGCTTTGGAGATAATTAAAAACAATAGAAAAATTGTATGGCCTCTTACTCTTTTTAGATGGACATGGTTTATAGCCATATTCACTTTAATTGGACATATAACCTCTTAACTTTAAACCATGAATGACTTTTATACATATCTTTACTTAATATATTTTTTGATTAACAATATATATTTAGAATTTCCTTCTTGTTGTGGGGTTAAAGACTTATATATTTATAACTCAGTATGGCTAGTTTCATAACCTTATAATTTTCCAACTGTAGCCTTGGTTTATTAACCATTTTCACAGATTTGAAATGTTAATCAAGGTTCCGTATGACCAATTACGTAAATTTTTAGTTTTTCAACCATGAGCTTGGTTTATGAACCATTTCCCCTTATTTATAACTATATAAAACCCTTTGTTATCAGCTTATTATTAACCATGATTCTTATTCATAATTTATCCCTATTGAACTTCGTAATTTAATTATTTTTAGGGTCAAGCTATATATACCCAAATGTGGTTTAAGTATACCCAATTTTGAGTTTACCCAAATGTGGTATAAGTTTACCCAAATTTTGACAAAAATACCTTTTTCTAGGTATATAAGGTTTTTTTTACTAATCTTATCCACCTCATTTTTTCTATTACACTCTCTAACTTCTCTCTAAAACCTTCAAGTTCTCTCTAATTTATCCGGCGAACTAAAATCCGGCAAACTAAAATATGGAAACTTAGTCTTAGTATCAAAATTTAGGGTTATGGTTGAATTAGGTAAAAAAAATCATAATTTTAGGGTGTTTGGAGGCCATTTTCCGGCCGGAATTCGGCCGGAAAATGGTCTCCAAACACCCTAAAATTATGATTTTTTTTAATAATTAAATTTTTAATTTTTTTAAGAAAAAACTTCAAAAAAAACAAGTTTTTATTTTGTGTTTTTATTAGAAGAAGTTTAAAATTTTTGAAAAGAGTTTGAATATTCTTGAGGCAACTTTGAATGTTCAAGAACAATTTGAAGAATTTCACAAAATTGTAGTAATATGGGGTTTGATCTAGTAGAGAGTTGTGTTTTTTTGGGTATACATAGCCAAATAGATTGTTTTGTGAATTAGGTGTATCTAGGATATACTTAGTGTTTTTTACTTAGTGGAAATTATGATATTAAATGAAAGTTTAAGGATTTTTTCGTCCTAAAAAAGTCAAACAAAAGTCAACTGCGTTTTTTGGGTATACTTAAACCACATTTGGGTACATATAGCCATACCCTTATTTTTATTTATCATTTATTTCTTCTTTTTGAACTCTTTTAATAATAATTATTTTGAAAAGGAAATATCTTTGATTGCATGCGTAATCTCTTAGACTTTTCAACTAGGCTTGACTTTTGACATGTTCGCATATTAGTTATAATTCTATATCTCATGTTGCTTCTTTCCTTCATTGGTAGTTAATCCGTAAATTTAAATAAATTTCATAGAGATTGTCGGTTGGAGAAACTTCATAGACACCATCAGTTGTAAACTTTCTTAGAAATATTAATAACCATCAATCGAAGACTTGGAAAATATTAGTATATGTCAATTAGAGAATTTCTTAGAAACCATTATAAACATTAAATACTTTCTCTTTAGAAACCTTTATAAATCTTAGAAAAGTTTTTTTAAACCATCATAAATATTTAAGACCGTCGATTTATGATTTATTAATCCTATAATCAAGGCTAAAAAGCACCCGTGGTCCCTCATGTTTACCACTTGTATCAACTTGGTCCCCTTCCTTCAATCATGCATAGAACGCATCCCCATCCTTTTTTTAAGTTGCAATTTTAGTCCCCCCGCACATGTGAAGCTTGTGAGCTTGACACGTGGCATCTGTTTTTGTTGCAAGAATGATCCCCCGATTTTTCTTCCAAAATTACCCCTTCTTCCTCCATCTCAGCTGCCATGTCAGCTGCCCCCTCAACTTTACCATTTACCCTAATTTTTTACCAGTTTTACTTAAAAACTTACCATTTACCATAAGTTAACCCAAACCCGAAACCATAAAGAACCCAGCCCAGCCCAAACCTAATATAACCCGACCCGTTTAACCCAATTACCCCAAACCCCAATTCCATGGAGAGAGAAATGAGAGGAAAGAGAGAGAACTTAAACATGAAATCGCTTGATTTAGGTATTCAGATTCGTGTCGTAATTGTATTTGAAAACATTTTGTTTCTACCTTTATGGTTAGCATCATCTCATTTCTTGATAGAGTTCGGTGTTCGATTATAGCAACATTTTCTTTTCTATATGTTTTAAGAAATGGAATTCAGGTTATATCGACTGAGAACTTCCACTGTTCCGATTTAGATAATTATTTGACACTTAAGTAGATTTTCTGGTGGATTCTAGTTTCTGTTTGCAACAGCATGAACCAAGTTGAACCATTTGGTGTTGTGCCTTATTTTCTTAGGTTTCAACGGCAATTAGATTTGACGCTGGAGTTTTATCTTGCTTAGAATTCTTAGAAGCTGCACCATGGGCAGAGGATGAAGAAGAACAAGTGGCCTCACTATTAGCAGAGCTACATCTTGAAAATGTTGGTGCGACAGAAGTTCTGAAAAGGGTTTCTATTGAAATTTCGAATAGAACAGAAGAGACTAGTAGTGAAAATAAGGAAGTGCTTCTCAAGCTCTTACACGTAGTTCTTGGTGGCAAAGACGAGAAGGGGAGACGTGAAATGAAAGGGTTAGTTTCGAAAATTCTTAGGGAAAATACATCTCAAACCGATCTTAGAAAGGAGTCCTTGTACTCAGCTTGCGACATGTGTTTACAGTCGTTAGAGCACCATTTCCTCCTTGCAGCCGCTTCCCATTTCGAATCGGTAAATCAGATTGCAAGAGAACCCGTCGAGGACGAGTTTACTGATCCGATTGATAGTCGGGTCGCATTCGACTCTGATCCAATGGCATGGGTCGTTTGATTCCTCTGTCCATGAAGTGAGCTTGGAGTTTGGGTCGGTTAAACCCGCTTTGAAAACGATTAGTCCGAGAACATCGTCGTTGAATGTCGGGTACACAGATTGAACAGAAACTGTAGTTATTGCTAAAAAAAGAACAACGAAGAAGAAGAAGAATTTCTTAACCATTTTTTATGTTTAAATAACGAATTTCAAGCTTCAATTGACATTAAGAAGCCGAAAATGAGCAAAACGAACTAGAACTTAAAGAGAAGAGATAGAAGAGTGGAGGTCTACTTTATTTTTTCCCACAATATCAAGGGAAAAAGGCATGGATGCATCAATCGTTTCAACTGCAGAAGCATACAAGCTCCATGGAGAGAGAGAAATGAGAGGAAAGAGAGAGAAAATGGAAGGAGAACGACGACGGATTGATTTGGGTAATTGGGGTTTGGGGTAATTGGGTTAAACGGGTCGGGTTATATTAGGTTTGGGCTGGGCTGAGTTCTTTATGGTTTCGGGTTTGGGTTAACTTATGGTAAATGGTAAGTTTTTAAGTAAAACTGGTAAAAAATTAGGGTAAATGGTAAAGTTGAGGGGGCAGCTGACATGGCAGCTGAGATGGAGGAAGAAGGGGTAATTTTGGAAGAAAAATCGGGGGACCATTCTTGCAACAAAAACAGATGCCACGTGTCAAGCTCACAAGCTTCACATGTGCGGGGAGACTAGAATTGCAACTTAAAAAAAGGATGAGGATGCGTTCTATGCATGATTGAAGGAAGGGGACCAAATTGATACAAGTGGTAAACATGAGGGACCACGGGTGCTTTTTAGCCTATAATCAACATCAAGACCATATGCCCCCCGTCCTTGAATTAAATTTAAATTATTCTTAAGGACTAATAATAAATGACAACAATGTATAAGTCATTGGACCAATGACTTGATAATTATCATTTTCATGGCTTATTGCACGACCAATTTTTGTTGATATAGATTTTTTAATTTAATCCATGTATGAAATATAATTTGAAATGCTTAAATATATGCCAATGTAATGATAAATTCTTCTTAATTTTATTTATGATGATAGATTCTACTTAATGTATGAATGTTAGCTAATATGTTATGATAACTTAGTTTTTTTATAAGAAATAATTCGTGTTTGACATGTTATTAATGAATCTGTAGCATAAAATATCAAAGTATTTGTGTCGTCAATAATGTATCCAATAAATGGTATATGTTGATTTTAATGTTAAAACTTTACTGACAATACTTCTTTATTATCAATATTGAAAATGAAATTATTTATTATTAGTTTTTATTGACGAAGCTTGGTAGATAATATATCTAAATTTTGATGGCGTCTTCATTATTTTTTACTAATTATAAGCTTTGAAATATTCAATATATTAGTCGTCATCATGTCGTGTAGAGAGATCACTTGTCTGATGGATACTATTTTGTCTTAATTCAAGTAGATCTTATGAAAATACCACTAGTTTCTCCTAGCTTCCTATCTTAAATTAAAGATCTTATAAAACACCACAAACCATATATTTTAAACAAATCCACGGAAGATAAATGAACATATAGTATAACATACATTGTCCATACATCATGAACAATGCTCCACATATACATTTACACAAACGACTAGTCCCACCTATGTTTTAAATTTGAAAATCCTAATAGTAAGACCTTCAATATCTCAAATTCAATAATATTATTTATAGTATGAAAATTACAGCTAAACCAATAACCAAGATTTTAAACTACAAGTTTCAATAACATAAAAGTACTAAACCAATCTTCAATCAAACTAAAAGTCTCTAAAAATAATTTTTTAGCTTTGATTCAATTACCATTAGCACAAGACATGTTGTTAACTCGAGAAATATAAAACCATATGATATAAACAGATCAGTCAGAATGATATACATTATGAATTAGCTGCCAACAACTAGTATTCGAGTAAAATGCTAACATGCTCTAAACTAATAATCAATTTTTTTTATCTTACATACGGAACATGTTCTAGTGTAAGAACAAAAGACAATACGATAGAATGGAAGATTTTAAGAGCTTGGTTTCTTCTTCAATTGAGCAAGTGTTATTGAATTATCAAGAAACATATCTATTTAAACAGGTTTCATATATTTTGGAACAACCAGAACATGCAATGTCCATATGAATATGTAATCATTAAGGAAACTTCAAAACGTTTTAACTTTTAATGAAAAAAAGAAAAAAAACCTTTCGAACTTATGCGTATTCAACAAGATGAACCATGCCATGCTCTGAGGTATCATACCCATTCCCAATCCTCTCAATCATTCACAAAATGTCACACTATCCATAATACATTAACATACCACTCAAACTTATTCGAATAATAAACATATACACATCACAGACACCCGTATTATCATGTGTTAGCACCATGCATTATAAAAGTAAACACACACACACACACGCACACACACACACACACACATATATATTTCATATTCAATTTTTTAAATTTTTAATGGTTTTTTTATGACAAAACAAAACATGAACAAGGTATATAGAATACACGATTACACACAAAAGAATTGATAATTAATGGTGTACGAATTATACATACACAACGGAAACGTTGTAGATTATGATCAATAGGTGTGAGTGTTATTATAGGTATGAAAGAGTAGATGACAAGTATGATTGTTTATTCTCCTTAAAAAAGATCGGAATCTAAAAGATCCAACTAATATAAACACAACTTGTAGACTGAATATAAAAAAGTATAGGGATATCTCAAAAAGTTCATAAAAATCCATCATTTGCCTTTAATATTTTGAACTATACCGACTATCTTAAAACAACTCTCACACCAATAGCTAACATTCCATCAAGGCATCAATAGTTTTGAAATTAAATTCAATCAATCTATTCACAACTACAAATAACAATAGTCGCAAAGAACGTTACTCGACTGATTAGGTAGTCAGTCAACTGTATCTTATCTTCAAATTCACAGATGAGGGATATTTTTATAGTAAGCTTTGAAATTAACATGATATATTTTCTATTTTATTGAATAAATAAACCCCAAAGATCAAGACAAAATCAAATTAAATAAAATCAAGACAAAATTAAATCAAGAAACATATTATATTTACTAAACATTAATACCATCCAAAAACACGTCTAATGGGTCTACTAGTGCAATTAAAATATAAGCACATATAAGTAACAATTTGAGTGTGGAAAATATAAATGAGGAATAACAAGTTGGTAATGTATGCAAAACTGTAAGTAAATTGATTGGTGAATATGTGTGAATAACTATTGTGTGGTAATGAAGAGTAGGTTATGCGAAATAACATAACTAGTGTTTTCGTAACTAGTGATAAAAGTGATTTTTGTAAGAGCACCATTAGAAAGAACATAAAAAGACAATAATAGAATCTGAAAAACATATACATGCAAGATATGATTACAACTACTCACTTTAAAACAACATAACTGAAATGAGTATCAAAACTTATCACATGATTACAACATAAACTCTAAACACTTTCATTTTTTACTTCAATTAAAATTCTCATAATATCTAATTTTTCTTTGACCATCTGCTAAACATTCATGTGATGATGATACAAATAACTAAAATATGATTCATTAATAATTACAAGAAAAAATATTATTAGAAGCTTAAAACATCTATAATAACAAAACTTTAATTTCTGACTAATAAAAAGGGTAAATTCAATAAAAAAATTAAAATTCATTATATCCGATTAACCCTAATACAAAATGATATAATCATGTATCAATTAAATTAATTACACATTTAACAAAGTATAGATTATTTATCATCATCACCTAAACTCTACAAATCGCAACAAAGATGAACAAACACAAACAATTGAGACTTAATAATCCAACAAATTATGAAATTATTAATAATAACAAAAATATCAAATTGCCAATCGAAATATATTATCAAAGATATAAAAGCTAAAAATTGACCGAATAAGTTTTGTGGTATGAATTCTTAAAGTGATAGATTATGGATATTTTTTTCTTGCTTTGCTTTGGTCAATTCACCCGATTATTGAATTGAGACTTTGCCGACTCTGAAATGTTTATGATTTTTTTTCATTCAAATATGCAACAACTGGCTTTGTACCGAATCTATATTTATTTTTATATGTTGTTCGGTTCATAACTGATTAAAGAAAACATTGTTACTTGATTTCATCTCAATCTTGCTTCAAGATTGAACTTAAATATAAATTGAAGAAGATACAAAATGTTAGAAAAGTATAATCAATAGATTCGCCTCAAATCCGATTTTAATTCTCTCGATTCTCTTTATTTTTGTAATCACAACTTCTAACTGAATCTCAATCGAATATAATAAAAGATAACCCACACTTTTGAGATCTCTTTGATTTAGGTAAAAGTCAAACAAAAAACTTCCAAAGCAACCAGTTTCTTGATTATATTGCAATTGGTTGATATGTGATCTTGAAGAAAAATAAAATTAAAGCTTGGAAACTATGACAATTTACGATTTAGAAAGAAAGAAATAATAAAGAAGAAAAGACGACGATGGTGGAAATTGATTAAATTTTTATTTAGATTTTAAGAGTTTTTTTTCTCCATAAAAGTTTTGGTATTGGAAAATAGATAAGAAAGATCGTTCTCACGGACATCACCTTAATAAAAATTAAATATCTTTATATATTAATTACATAAATGTTTTTTACTTCTACCATTGTCTGAATATTCCATCCTCAACACATTTAGGTTAATTGTTGATTCAAGCTTATTATATAAAAAATTCAAAGTCAGGTCGTATTATATATCTTATTTATCGTTGTTACAGTCATACCATCTTAATATCCATTTAATGAACATAAAATTTGAAGTGTATAATTTGTACTATATTTGGTCTAAAATAAGCATTTATTTAAATTAAATAAATTATAAGATAGGAATTTTAAACTAAAAATAAATTATATAAAAAAGTAATATTTCACATTGATGGATGCGTATTTGATAAAAGGTGCATCAATCGTTAAACTGGACAAAAGAATAAAATGTGCGAGTATCGTCGATAAATACACAAATACATAATTACAAAATCTACAATATACAAGAATAATAGTTGAGATAGAAGATAATTTATGGACTAAAGGCTACATGATCTCTAAAAAGTTAATTCCAAAATGTTTTAATTCAACATGGCGAGCAATTTGTAACTTCAAGATGCAATTCCAACAATATCAATCTAATAATAATGTAGGATAAATGATATATAAGTAAGAACATATTTTAACTAGTATGAGACATTTTAGAAGTTGAACAAAAGTAAATTCGTACGAGCCTTAAAACCCAAAATGGACAATATCATACTAGTGTGGAGATTGAGTGATTCTTACTTATATAGAAATACGAATATGTAATACCCATAATCTCAACATCAACATATAATATAACTACATAAAAATATGACTTTCATTCATGAATCTTGTGTAAACAATGTTAAAAATTTCTCAAATCAAGCTCATAACGCAGCTTCTCACTATTTAATAGGAAAATCTTTATGATATTTATTTTTTTAAACCTTCATTGTGTAAACATTTTTACATGAGATATATTCGACTGGTAAAATAAGACAACTACAATAGAAAAACCAAATAGTAATTATTTTTACAACTGAAGCAAAATTTTCTCATAATCCATCACATATATTAATTTGTGTCTAAAATTAAGTTATTGTTTTAGTTCGGTCATTTTACCTAGATAAATCCAAGCACGATCTTATTCTTAATTTTTTTTACCAAAATTATTAAAAAAATTATTGAAAAAATTATATAAAAAAAATCAACATATTTACCAACAACAATAAATCACAAATGCATTAAAACCAAAACCACAACAGTTTAATGAAGATAAATCTTAGACCCCCAAATTTTGGAACTCATTTATTTAATTTCAGTTTTTCATATATTTTTATATGAATCCGTCGTCAACTTCATAATGTTAAGAGTAAACTTGGTCATTTACTCCACGACGCTTAGACTGAAAATAATATACAATATATAAGTGAATGAAATATCTCAACTAATGTGAGGCCTTTTGGAAGTACACCAAAGAGCAAAGACGTGCGGGTCTGCAGACCGAAAATGGACAATATCACTTTAGTTGATGAGGGATATATTCTAACATTGGCCTTAGAGTTATTTTTAAAAAAATGAACTTGATGGCTTCTGACAGTTTTGTACAACCATCCATTCCACGATTTGATGGTCACTATGATCATTAGAGTATGGTCATGGAAAATTTTCTGGGTCCAAAGAATATTGGACGGTTTTTGTTTCTAGAGTAGCATAACCAGCAGGAGGTGTTGTGTTGATGGATGTCGAGAAAATAAAGTTGGAAGCGAGAAAGCTAAAAGATTTGAAGGAAAAAAAAATATTTTCACGCAATTACTCGACCCATCTTGGAAACAATTCTTAGCAAAGAAACTTCTAAACATATTTGGGATTGCATGAAGAAAAAATATCAAGGCTCCGCTAAAGCGAAGCGTGTATAACTTTCAGCTTTGAGTAGAGATTTTAATACTCTAGAAATGAAAGATGGAGAACTTGTTACCAGCTACTATGCCACGACTATGGAGATCAGCAACAAAATGTGATTTCATGGTGAGAAAAGGGAAGATATTATCATTATGAAGAAAATATTGCGTTCCATGACACTAATATTTGATTATGTCGTGTGTTCAATTGAAGAATCAAAAGACATAGATGCATTATCTCTTGATGAACTATAAAGCTCGATATTGGTCCATGAACATAAGATGAACCGTAGTTCAACTTTAGAGGAGAAATATTTGAAGGTTTCTACCTATACTAATTTCTCAAACTTTAGAGGAAGAGGTAGAGGATTCCAAGAAAATAGAGATGAAAATAGGTATTCTAAAACCAATAGTCATAATTTTTCAGGCAGAGACAGATGACGAGATCAATATTTTGACAAATCCAAGATATAGTGTTTTAGATGTCATAAATTTGGTCATTATTGTTCTGAATGTTATACAAAAATTCCTAATGACAAAGAAAAGGAAGAACAACCAAATTTTTCCGAAAATAAAGAAGTAGAAACTTTGTTGATGACTATTCAAGATAATCAAGAATCTCATTCTAATGTTTGGTATGTGGATACGGGCTGCAGTAACTACATATGTAGAAGTAAGTCTTTTTTTATTTAAATGTAAAATTTTCATTCTAAAGTAATTTTTGGTGATTGTTCCATTGTAAAGGTGATATGAAACGATAATATTGTGATAATAACCAAGAATGGTTTTGTGGAAACAATCTCTAATATTTTTTTTATGTTTCCGACTTGAAACGTAATTTGTTAAGTGCTGGTCAATTGCTAGAAAAGAGTTATATAATCATTAATCAAAAGGGTGTTTATGAGATTTATGATCCTACTAGATGAACTATTGATGTTGTGCCAATGAGTTCAAACAGGTTGTTTCCATTAAATATTGAAAGTGTGCAAACTTGTCCGGTAGTTGAAGTAAAAGATCCTTCTTGGTTGTGGAATTTTTGTTATGACCACTTGAGTTTTTGTGGATTTAAGATCCTTTAACATAAAAATACGGACACAGATCTTCCTTATATTAGTATTCCAACTCAAGTTTGTGAAGAATGTTTTGTTGCCAAACAACATCGTTCTCAATTTACCCAAGGGAAGTCAGAGCAAAAAAAAAAGAATTGTGGAGCTAATTCGTCCTAATATTTGTGGCATGATAATACCAATTTCTAACAGAGATAAAAGATACTTAATTATCTTCATTGATGATTATGTACGAAAAACTTGGGTTTATTTTTTATAAAAAAAATCAAAAGCTCTTTGTGCATTTAAAAGCTTTAAGGCTCGTGTGGAAAATGAAACATGAAAGACCATTAAGACCCTTCAAACAAATCATGGTGGAGAATATTGCTCAACCAAATTTAATTTTTTTTGTGACATTCATGGCATTCAAAGAGAGATAATATCTGCTTATACACCACGACAAAATGGTGTATCAGAGAGGAAAAATAGTACCATCCTCAATATGGTGAAAAGCTTGTTGGCAAGAAGGAGAATTCCGAAATATTTTTGTCCTCATGCAGTAAATTAGAGTATTCATATCTTGAATAGAAGGCCTACATATGATGTTCAAAATCTGACGCCGGAGGAGGCTTGGAGTGGAAGGAAACCAGCTGTATATTATTTTAGAATTTTTGGCTGCATTGCTTATGCGCATATCCCAGATGAGAAAATGAGGAACTTGTTGATAAAGGGGAAAATTTATTTTTCTCAGTGTTAGTAAAACATCCAAAGCTTATAAATTGTTAATTCGTTGACTCAGAAAATTGTGACAAGTTTAGACGTTGTTTTTTATGAAGAAAATACTTAGGATTGGAATGTGAAGGAATCCACTCAAGCTATTTTCTTTGGAAATGATTCTAAAGGTGAACCAATTCCAGCAGTTTTTATGTCTGAAAATTCATCAGAAGCAACTGTAACTGCTGCTAATTTTTTTCAAACAGTACTCGAAGCTAATGATGTAACAACTTAATCTCTTACTCGTATTCGAAAAAGACTTGCATGAATGGAAGCTTATAACCGAAATTGATGATCTAGTCATTCACTTTGTTTTATTTTCAGATTGTGATCCTATAACCTTTGCAAGTGCTGTCAAAGAAAAAAAATAGAGGACGGTGATGGATGATGAGATTAGTGTTATTAAAAAATGATACTTGGGAGCTGACTAATCTTCCAAAAGGGCACAAAACCATTGGTGTAAAATGGGTCTTCAAAACAAAACTAAAAGAAAATGGTGAAGTTGAAAAGTATAAAGCACGTTTGGTAGCTAATTGATATAACCAATCCTATTGCACGACATGATACAATCAGGTTGGTGCTCGCATTGGTGGCGCAAAATTCTTAGCTTATTTTTCAGCTAGATTTCAGATCGGCATTTTTGCATGAAAAGTTGAAGGAACAAGTATTTGTAGAACAACCTCTTGGTCATATTAAGATTGGAAATATGCATAAAGTTTATAGATTAAATAAAGCTATTTATGGCTTAAAACAAGCTCCACAAGCTTAGTATAGTCGCATTGAGGCTTATTTTTTGAAAGAAGCTTTCACAAATGTCCTTATGAGCACACACTTTTTGTTAAGATTGGAGATAATAGGAAACTACTCATTTTTTACTTATATGTAGATGATCTCGTATTTACTGGAAATTATAGTGTCATGTTTAAAGAATTCAAAAAATCTATGATGATTGAATTTTAAATGTCTGATCTTGGTATGATGCATTATTTCCTCGGCATAGAAGTAGTACAATCAACTAATGAGATTTTTATATCTCAAAAAATATATGTGCAAGATGTTTTGGATAGGTTTGAAATGAAGGATTACAATCTTGTAAGCACTCCAATTGAGTTTGGCTTGAAGCTAAACAAAGATCATGAAGGAAAGAAGGTGGATAGCACACTTTACAAGCAAATTGTTGGCAGTTTGATGTATTTAAGTGTAACAAGACCAAATATAATGTATTTTGTGAGTTTAATAAGTAGATATATGGAGAATCCAACAGAAATGCATTTGTTAGCTGCCAAGAGAGTCCTTCGTTATTTGCAAGAAACTAGAGATTTTGGGTTGTTGTACAAGAATGATGACAGATTAGAACTGTTTGGGTTTACTGACAATGATTATGCAGGAGATCAAGATGATAAAATGAGCACTTCAGGCTATGTTTTTATGTTGGGCAATGGGGCTATTTCGTGATCTTCTAAGACACAATAAATTATCACCTTATAAACTACATAAGCTGGATTTATTGCTGCTATAGCACGTGCTTGTCAAGCTCTCTGGCTGAGAAGAATTCTTAAAGAATTCAAGTTGAAGCAAGTGGAAGCTACAACAGCTTTTGGTGATAGCAGCTCTGCAATCATGTGCTACACGGAAGAAGTAAACATATTGATGTGAAACACTATTTTTCGAGAGATCTTAGTAATGATGAAACAATCAAACTCGTTTATCGTCGAAGTAAAGACCAAGTTGCAGATATACAAACCAACCCTATCAAGTTGGCTACATTTGTGAAGCTGCGTGGTTTACTTGGAGTACGTTCATATACTGCCCTAAAATAGTTTTTTTTTGTAGAGGGTTAATTTTTTTTAAACTGATATCTGCATATTACAGTTTAAAAAAAGGTGTTAAAGTTTAAACGTTTTATTTTATATTTATTTTCGTTCAAAACTATTTAGTTGGTTATACCGAATCTTTAGGTGTATTAACTTTCATTAAACTCTATATTATATTGAGTTAGACCAAAATTTTAAAAATAAACCCCAACAATATCATTTCAAATATTATTATATTAAATAATATATGATAGTTGATCTTCAAACATTTGTATTAAAAAAATAGACATAAACCTATAACAAAATCCATTATTAAAACCACAGAAAAATCAAACCCGCTCTCATCGTTACCGCTTAACCACCAACTCTTAAGTCTTTTCCGTCATAATCACTCTTAAAATTTAACAAAAAATTTCCTTCAATCTACGACTTTTGTATTAAACAAAATCGGCAGTTAGGTGATACAATTTGTCACTTCTACTAGACATTGAATAAGGAAAGATAAAGTGGCCCGCGAAGAGATAATGTGATAAAGAAAAGAAAAAATAAACACTGGCGTGTCATTAATAAAAATTTGACCTTCTGAGTGAAGGTCAGACACACTCACCCTCGGACGATAATGGATGTGTACTTTATAAATCTAGATACGTAGCATTTAGTTCGTCTGTCACTGCAAACCTAAATTCATTCCATTTTTACTAATTTCATTTATGCGTTACAATATTCGAATCAAACACAAATTTGTATTAAATTATGGAACCGAACCATATTTTTGTGTGAAAAATCACAATTGAGTTCAAATTATAAACGTTCGAAAAGTCACAATAGGTAAGATCGAACAATACCGAAATTAAAGAAGTGTTTGTCTAAACGCAGGGATAGCCTTTATTTTGAAAATAACCATGTTATAAGAATTAGAAAAAGTTTTAACTTTAACTCTTTTACGTAACGAAAAATTAAATAAAGGTTAGTATGTAAATCCAATCAAAACTCAATCATTCAATACAAATTTTATATAGTTTGGATTGCGAAGAACCTACATGTATGGGCAACGAATACTGATTTTATATATAAAGAGGTTAGAAAAGGATTCTCTAAAAATTAAGTAACTCGACCACTCTTATTTTGGTACAAAGCAACTTCGAGTTACAAAAAAAACTATGGATTTCAGATATCATGTCAAATGTTTATCTTCTACTTCACTTCTCTCTCTAAAATGAGACAAACAAGAAACTTTATTTCTCTAAATATTATCTCTCTATTTCACGCAATGCAAACTTCAATCTTCTTTCTTCCAATATATAGACTCAAAAATGTAGTGCACAATGCGTCAGGTTGACATTAAGATCAGAACGATATTTCTTTGCTCATTCAAATAAGGAGATAGTTGTTGTGACTCTGGCACAAGACACATATAGTGTCGGGTAGTTACACCATTTTTGACGCATGCACAATTTGTCTTTATTCGATACGCGCTCTAGATTAATTCTCTTAATCCACGATAGTGATCTTTCAACAAATTCAAAATTTTCATAACAAGTCATCAAGTTTCTTCTAGGAACTAGTCAAGCAGATCCATAAGCATTCACCAATAAATTCTTGCGGATTCGTTCTAGCAGAAAATCACACTACACCTTTGGTTCCGGTAGTAATAATACACTTGTCTTCGGCAAAGATAACAAAGTGGTTCCAAGATACGTCTCTGCAACTAAGTCTTAAATTGAGCTATTGACACAAATGTTTAGAGTTTTATCAGTTCATTCTAAGAAGATTCGGTTCTCCAGCTTCAACCCTTAAGTTTGAAAGTACTCTACATTAGTCATTTTTAGCCTACACCTAACAATTATCCACCTAGGCTTATAGTAACTCCAATATCTATTGCCCCTATGTTCCAACTACTCTTTAAAGACATCTAGTTCATATACCTCCAAGAATTGCACAAGTCTCATGGAGTTTATAAACTTTGAAATCGGTAATACGTTGGTCACATCATTCAAAATATTTTCGTCACTTGAAATCTTTACCATCTTCACTTGCTCTTTTTATCACATCTCAGATGAAGTGCAACTTGATATCTAGTGATTAGTTCTATTATTAAACTTTGGATTCTTCATTAAATGAAGAGTACTAGTATTATCACACAACAAAATGATATTATGTTTCATACCAATGATCTCATTCAATATTTTTAGCCATGACTTCTTTCATAACTTCAGAGCCATTCAAATATTTGGATTTCTTTGATGACAAAGCAATGGCCTAATATATACAAGGTTTCCAACTAACCACTCCTTCATATATAGTATACAAATAAGCTAAAGTTAACTTCATTGTATCAAGACAACCCGCATAATCAGAGTCAATATACCCTCTCAACATTTGATCAGCCTTTTACATCTGATTATAGCACAACCCAACTACGACTCAATCTTTCAAGTACCTTATGAGCCATTTGAGGGCTTGTAGTGAGGCTTTCCTGGATTTGACATAATTCTTCTAAATATACTAACAGAGTAGGAAATCTCAAGTGCTGTACATATCAATGCATACATAATACTTTCAATTAAATTTACAAAAGGTATCTCTTTCATGAATTTCTTATCTTTTATTTTGGTTGGTGGTTGAGGGGTAGTTCGATTAAAATATACACCAATGAGAATTTTAACCTCACGGGCTAGATATATTTTGAAACTTTTGAGAACCTTATGTATGTATTCTCATTTAGATAAGAATAGACATTTGTATCCAGAACAAACACCATACTAAAATGCGCTACATGTATTTTCAACTAGTTTACAGTTTCTCAAATAATTGATCTTGATCTCTATACCTAAAATCCTCACAACCTCTTCCATATCCTTCATCTCAAACTCTCCATTGAGTTTGTACTATTTTAATTCTCCTCTCGTTATTTTCAGCTATTAGAATATCATCGACATATAATAACAACACGATCCATCTCTCCATGTGTGTTTTAAACATTATAATAGACAATTGTTTCATAATAACTCCTCACATACTTGATGGACCTCATAAAAGAATCAAATATTATATTTCACTATCTCGTCGACTGTTTCAGCCCATATAGAGACCTCTACCACAAACACTCATCCTCTTCCTTTCCTTATTCAAAACCTTGTAGTTGGCACATGTAGATGGTCTCTCATAGGTCTCTCCAAGGTCTCCATACATGAAGGTGATACTAATATCTATTTGCTTTAATTCAAAATTAAATCTAGCAACAATTGTACTAGAACCTTGTTAGCGGGTTGTTTTACAACTCACGAGAACATTTTATTAAAATAAACACCGTTCTTTTGTGTGAATCCCTTAGCCACCAACCTAGCTTTGTATTTGGTTAACTCAACTACAAGAATTATTTGTTTATTTGTGTATATCCATTTACTCTCAAAAAACTTTTGACCGTTCAGTTATTTTACAAAAATCTAGGTGCCCAACTTCTTAAAAAAATATAGTTCTTCCTGTATAACCTTCAACCACTTCTCCTTATCATCGTTATACATAAAATTATGGTAGATCTTAGGTTCAATAACACCTTCATGTATTTGAATAAAAAAATCATGACCTATAACTTTAGAAAAATCATACATGTGTAGGGTTTTGTTAAGTCTTCGTGCTCTATCTCATACTAATTGATAATATTAAAGATCATGTTCCTATACAGTCGGATAATCCGAAGTTTCTAGAATATCAAACTCTCGGTCATCTTCATTCTCATGAAATTGGTGAATTTCCTCTACATGAGCCATAGTTGGACAAAGTTTGAAGTCATCTTTGTTAGAAGTATCCTTAACTTCACTCTTTTTTTCAAACTTATCATAAACTTCACATCTCTTCTCGACAGTACTAGGTTTAGTATCTATCGTCTTAAACAATAACATCACATCCTCATTCAATACCATATTTCAGTTGATTAAAGCCTTCTAAGTTCCAGGTTCCATGCACCACAATCTATACCATTTTACTTATTCCGGATAACCAAGGAGAAAATACTGCAATGCTCTCAGCTGAAGCTTATCTTTCTTCACATGTGTGTAGGCAACACAACCGATCACCATCAAATGTTCTAGCACATGTTTCTTTCTAGTCCATACCTCTAATGGACATTTAAACTTCATGATCATAAATGGATTCTTTTGAAAATATATGCATTTCTTTATACAACTTCTCCCTTAAATATGTGACATATTCTGGTTGATAGAAACATACACCTAACCCTTTTCAGCAAGGTTCATTTCATCTATTTAGAAAACCTATTCTGTTGGGGGATTTCTCTCATATTTTGGTGTCTACTAACAAAAGGTTTAGAATGGTACAAACTCAACGCCTCATTCACATACTTTAAGTCATTATTAGTTCTCAACTTCTTCATTATCTTTCTAGTATGATTCTCCACCTGCCTTTTCTGGTTCTTAGAAATATCAAATGCTTCATCATTGATCATAAAACAAATATAAGCCATACATTTCTTGAGTAGTCATCAATTAAAGACAAAAAGTACCATGCTCCATCCATAGTAGGTGGCCTTGCCGAACCTCAAAGATCCGAATGAACATATTCAAGCACATCATTAGTTGTAAAACTGTTAAGCAGCTTAACCTTCTTATTTTTATCGAACACAAAAATTTAAAAAAAGTTAAACTTATAAACTATGTTAACATCCAACAACCCTTGTTTTCTAAGATAAGGAAGGACTTATTTTCTAGCATAGCGTTAGATGCCACAACTTGATTGAATCTCTATCTACACTAGACACACCATCGACAACTACAGACTCTTCAAGAACTACCACAACATTAGTCATATATGATTTCATAACAACTAGTGAGCCTTGCAGAATTCTAAGCCTATCATCTTCAACCTTACAAAAATAACCTTCCATACCAATTGAAAGAAAGTTATGTTTAACGTTAGGCACACACCTCACGTTTGTTATCAATCTATCAAGTTCTTCATAAACATGAAGCTAAACGTTCTTCATCTTCTTTATAATACATAGTTCATCCTTCTCGAGTATGACTTTGGCATCATAAACCAATCTCAAGTTTTAAAACCAATGTTGGTTGGAATTCATGTACAATGAAACTTATGAATCCAACACCTACTTGTCCCGTACCTGTAAGTATGAATCAGTAAATGATTAGTACATTTATAGTCATCTAAGACAATTGTAGCATCTTTGGTATCATACTTTAGATATCTACCACCCTTCTTTTTGTCTTGATATTTAGTATTGATATGAGAATACTTGTTGTACAACCAACCTTTCACTTTACAACCAATCACAAATATCTTTTATTCAGACTAAAAGTTTCCTCTCTGCTTGAACAAATCTCTTAATCTAGGCATGCCCCTCACACTCGAGACATTCAGAGTCACTCTTCATAACTATTTTCTTTAAAGATCATTTGAGTTTGGAGCACTCTTTACGTTTCCCATCATAAGAGAATCTTTATTATAGAGTATGATGTCAACAAAGTTCCCATCGAGGTATGTTCATATTTTCTTGCTACTATCCATTGACAGCGTATGTAACTTTTCCTAAAATATAATTTATTATATATTCTTCATGCAAATGGCTTTAAACCGATTACATATCTACAACGCTCTTGGTTTTTTAGATATCTCTTGAAGCATCTCATATACTAAGCTAAAGATCATAACACTTTGAGCCTTATATAATACTTGAGCATCAAACAATTTTTTACATTCTCATGAATAGCACTAGACAACCCCATATGTACTACGAAACCCCGAAACTTAATTCTCTGAATTATATTAATTGATTTTTTCAAGATCAAACTTCGTAAAATTCATCTTTGTGAGTTTATTTGGTTTACTAGTAAACCAAATCGCTAGCCTCAAGAGCAAAGATTATTTTTATTTTTATGTATTTCACCTAAACATAATATTGTTACAAAAATATTTCACTCCACTTATTATGTAAAAAATAACTGAGGTTAAATCACCACCGCTTGAAGAATCACAATATATAAGATCTAGTAAAATGATGACGCTAAAGAAGTGTTGGCTAATTTTTTTATAAAGTTTATTGAACCTTTATTTTGAAGATGACTAATGCAATAAAAAAAATAAGACGAGAAAAGCTTTGGCTCTTTACTCTTTTACACAAAAAAGTAATAAACACTAGCATATAAAACTAATCAAAACTCAATCACATAAGACATATTTAACATGGTTCGAATTATAAATAGATCTTGAATCCATAGACAATGGCAACTGACTTATGTATAAAGTGGTTACAAGAATACTCCCTTAAACACAACTAACCGAAACAATCTTTGCTTGTTACGAAGAACTTTATCTTACAAAATAAAATATGAATTTCATAATTTATCTCAGTGCTTACCTTCCACCTCACTTTTCTTTCTAAAAACAGAGAAAAAACTATCTAACTCTATGCATCTTCTCTATGCTTCACACAACGCCAACATTATTTTTTTCTTACTTGATGTAAATTCAACGATGTGATGTGCAATGCATATGGCTCACATTAGAATCAAAATGATATTACTTTGTTTAGTCAAATAAGAAAATGGTTGTTGCCACTCTAACACATGATAGAGAATGTCGAGTAGTGATAAAGTTTTATAACGCTTGTGCCATTGTACATTTTTTCCACTTTCAATACACATTCCATATTATATTTATTACTAAACAACATATACTTTTCATGCACCTTTGGTCAAACAAGATATCATCCTACACTTTTAATTTTAGTAGTCAGTATACACTTGTCTTCAGCAATCTCAAACATAGGTTCTAGTAGACGTTTCTGTACCTAAATCTTTAGTTGAGCTCCATAACAAATGTTTAATGGTATAGTCATTCTTACTCTCGAGGTTTGGTTGTCCATATTTTAACATTTTAAGAATTTTAGAACTCAATAAATTCATCTTGGATCGACATTACTTCATGTTGTGTATATACATAAAAAAATAAGCAGTAATTTGCTCTCTTCTCCAGCCACCAAGGCTAAACTCAAG
Organism: Limnanthes douglasii subsp. nivea; assembly: GCA_036936605.1. Taxonomy (NCBI): domain Eukaryota; kingdom Viridiplantae; phylum Streptophyta; class Magnoliopsida; order Brassicales; family Limnanthaceae; genus Limnanthes; species Limnanthes douglasii. The sequence continues at coordinate 171,672,542 of JAUPFV010000003.1, forward strand.
TTCCACCAAAATAAGCAATAATTTGTTCTCTTTAATTACTATCAAAACTAAGTTCAATATCCATCAAAATAAGAAACAATATTTCTCTACCGAAGCCTGCTTAATCTTTTAAAACATTAAGAATATCAAACCTATGAATCTTATGATTTGGTTCATACTGCTAACATAATAACATGAAGGTCAACCAATTAAAAATCTTTGAATACTTCAGATATATTTCATTCATTATATAGATATACCCCTCATTCTTTTTTTCACTAGTAATATTACTCATGTTTTAACTTTTTAGTACTAGATGGCTAACCCTCTTAGTAAAAAAATGTTTTTTTTCACAAAAAAAATCGTTTATTTTTTCCTAAAAAATAATAATAAATTATCCTAAAATAAGGTTTGGAAAAATGAGAAATGTCTAATGAGACATAATTAAAAACATTACAAAATCGAGCTTTTTGAATTTATAACAATTTGACTACGACTAACTTGTTCCACTGGAGGCCAACACGAGTAACAATTTGATATCAGTTCCAACAAAAATTTATGAGATTGATCCCGATGTCCGATAATATAGATTAAGAAATTTGATTTTAGAAGTAGTTGTTGGGCTATAAAAAATGTTATATATAAATTTTTACTTCTCCTCTACTTCATTCACAAAGATCACGGTTTACTCATAAATGTCAAATATGTCAATTACTCAAAATTTAATTGTATAAAAATTAAAATTAATAAATATCTTGGACCAATATTAGTTTTAAATAAATTCAAATAAGTAAAAAGTTTAATTTCTTTTGTAAATATGAAAAAAGAAATCAAATTTAAATATTCATAATAGTTGGTTAGAAATAGTCGGTTAAAAAATTAAAGATAAGATACAATTTTTTTAACTTTTTTTTAGACAAAACATTAGTTTATTTATGAATGAGTTACTGATGTAATTACAAAAAGATCACGACTTTAAGCCTTAGAAACTATTTCAAAAGCAAATGCCCAAACAATGTCCCAATTCTTATATTCAATACTATTATACTACTTGAGGTAAGATTAAAACCCTAAACCTATTTATCCTCATCACCTCTATGTAACCCGCATCTTCTTCTCCAAATCCAATCAGTCGATTAAATTCTCAAATTATTTCCTTCCCTGAAAAAGGATCCTCATTTTGGATGATACAAATCTAGAGATATTTTGTGGTCTTTGATTCCAAATTGAGTTCCAAATTAGATAATGATTTGAAGGTATATCTTATTGTCAACGATTCTTATTTAATTTTGCTTCACACGTGATATCTGATTTCCTGATGATTTTTCTCTTTTTGTGAGCGAAATCGATGCTGAAGATGAATTTATTCGACATAAAAGGCTTAAGCTTGACTTTTAGATAAAGTTTAAAGTAATTCTCCTTATATATTCTATTATTCGAATAAATCCTTCGGTCCTCTATTGAGCTCCAATCCCATTTTTAGTTCATGTCTTAGACATTGAAGAGTTTATAAGTCACGCATAACCTGCTTAAATTGTTAGTTAACCATATTTTCCTTATTTAACCTAGAATTTTGGTAAAAAGAGGATATTCGATTTGAGCCATGAACCATTATGAGATTTATCTAATAGTTCTAACTTGTAAACTATCCAGAATAGCAATAGCTTTAAGACTAGGAAATTCTGATGGATTTAAATCAAGCTTAAATTTGTATTTGAGAGTTCACTTAGCCAACCAATTTGCTGCTAATTTTTGCTCTTTCAGTATGTGAGTGATATTCATGTTTGGACATGTCAATTTCCTGTAACATTCGATTAGCGGACATAAAACCAAGGGATATTTTGATTGAGAATCATGGTTATAAGAGTATTAAAGTATACAAGTTATAGATCTTTAGGTTAGAACAAAGTGTGAGACCATCTAAGAAAGCTCTTCTCTCAGCTAAAATCAGAGTCTGTTTACCATACAGTCTTCAAATCACAAAACTTATATCACCCTTACTATCCCTTATGATGGCTCATCCACTTGATTCATCATTTGTGTAACATTAGCCATCAACGTTTAGATTATATCTTGTGTGAGTAGGAAGAGACAAGTATAAAGAATATATATTCCTTAATTTGTTGATGTGGTTATAATAGCCCAATATAATAGACTTGTCTAAGTTCCCAAAATTTTATTTTAAAAATATTAGCCACATCAAGCTTTGTAATTGTGTATAAAATATGTTGAATAATAATTGTTGAAGTGAACTTTAATTGTTGATGTTTGATTTATTTCTGTAATGCCACAAGGACTAACAGATCATTAGAGGAACAATGGTGCAAATGTGTACAACATTATGAGAAGAACATATCCGAGCTCTAATGATGTGGTTTAGTGACATATGGTGGCAATATTTAGGTTACAAATACAACAAAAATATTGTCAAACATCCCATGAAGTTCTATACTGGACAAAAATATGAGTTAAAGTTTCATAGTTATTGCAATATTGGCATTTTGATACCACAATAATATTTCTATGTTGAAGATCTGAGTCTACGGAGATCGGTTTTTTATAACAAAATTCAAAGAAAGAAATAATAATTATTTGGAATAATATTTTTCCAAATTAAATTAAAAATATTTAATTTAGTTTTCTTAGATTTGATATTGTCCTATGTGGCTTTAATATTGAAATAACCATTATAGTGAGAGTCTAGTGGATTGAGTCTTCCTCTACTTATTGATAGATAATAGTCTTATTCTTTCAATATCTAATAACAGATCTAGGTTATGTAGTCTGTTGAAGTTCCATGATCCATTAAACAAAAATTATTTGACTCTATCTTGGATATACCAAGAATTAGATTCACCATAGTTGAGAGTGATGAGAGGATGCTTTGTACACCATTTTCCAGCCAAAACTCTATGTCTCCATTGCATAACGCATTTTGCTATAAGGTGTTGATCATTGCATTAGGAGTTATGCATATATATGGGTCATAAGCTTTTCTTGTCTCTGAATTTGTACAAAAGCTTACAAGAGTAAGTTAACTGGATATCTTCTAGTCTTCTAATATTTAGGCCGCCTTCTTCATAAGGAAAACATAGTGAACTTCATTTGGACCAAGAAATAACTATTTGTTGAGTATTACAGACCCATAAGAATTTATTGAGGATTGTCTCAATTCTGTTGATAACAAATTTAAGAATGATTACACTTTGGAGGTGATAGTTTGGATAGGTTGGTAAGACTGGCTAAATTAGAGCCAGTCTCCAAATGAGAGTAGAAGATTGTCCCAATCTTGAATTTATTTTTGAATCTTAGTAATTAAGTCTTCATACAGGGAAGCTTTATTTCTAGGATTAATGTTTATTCATGGGTATTTTATAGGAATACTACATTTCTTGAATCTAGTTATATGTTTGATGTTTTGAATTCTGTTTGTTGATATTTTTTAGAGGGTATATTTTTTTATTTATCCTCGTTAATTACATGAGCTCAGATGTCTTGATAGTTTTGCAAGAGAGTCAACATTTTGCATAGGCATGAAGATGCAGCATTCCTGAAGATTACCATATCATCTGCAAAAGCCAAGAAAGTTATATATAATGTACTATATGTTTTGTAACTTAAAGTATTGTTGTCTTCCATTAGCTGTTTTAGTCCCATAATTACGAACTATTCGGCCAGAGTAAAAAGGCTAGGAGATAATGGGTCTCCTTGCCTGACTTTATTAGTAAAGTGAAATAAACCTTTAGCATCACCATTTCTGATTACAGAAAACTAGACATTTGATATATCTCTCTTAATCCTACTTATAAAATTATCAGAGAAACCAAAAACATATAGAATCTTTTGGATAAAAGGAATTGAAAGCTTGTCAAAATATTTAGCCATGTCAATCTTTATGATTAGGTTGCTACCTCTAGTTTTTCTTTTAGGTTATTTATCGTTTATTGGATTAGAAGTATGTTATTCTGAATGTGTTTACTGTGGAAAAATCCATTTTCTTCATATGAAATTAACTTAGAGAGAACAATTGAAAGTCTATCATTCAATGGTCTAGATAGAATTATGTTAAAAACATTATATAAACTAATCGATCTATAATTATTCTAACTTGTAGGAGAATATTACTTAGGAATTATACTTATGACAGTATCATAAATACCCTTAAAAGAACCTGATCACCTTTGAAAAAATCTATTATAACATCAATTATATCATTAGTTATGGTGTCCCAATATTTTTGGTAGAAGAAAGTGTTGAATCTATCAACATTAGATACATTAGTACGGTTTAGGGCTTTGATAACATTGTGAATTTCACTGTTAGTTGGATTTCTCATTAGGGATTCATTCTCATCCATAGTTATTATCCTAGGAATTATGTTAAAATGGGTGAGGGATGGCCATATATATAGGATGCTCTGTTAGGAGATTCTGACAATGGTAAAAAACAGAGTTATTGATGGTTTTGATGTCTTAAATCCAATTATTACTTACATTCATTCTAGCTATTCTAGCTTTGTGCTTTTTTTTAACATAGTTTTGGAAAGAAGCAATGTTTTTTTTCCACATTTTGGGTCTAATTAACACTACATTTTTTCTCCCAAAACAATTATTCTTTAACAAGTAGCTGATTATGAATGGATTGGATTTAGAAAGGTTTATTTTATTTTGAATTTTTTTTCTTGATATTTCTTTTCATTAAAAATAAATTCATCATCAACTTGAGCTATAACACTGAATCTATTCCTATATACTTATCTGTTTAAATTCCTTAATTGTTTTAGTCTCTTTAGTGTATTCTAAAATCTTTGAATTGACTGACCAATCATATCTTCATCGCAACAATTCTCAATTGTGTTGGACAATGTTGGGTGAAGATGCCACATATTAAGGAATTTAAATGCTGTTTTGGGCTTATCAACATTATTAGTTTTAGAGATTAGCAATGGGCTATGGTAAGAGCTTGTTCTGGCTAGATGTCTGACATAAGTAGTGTCAAAATAGTTATTCCAAGCAGAGTTAAGGAAAACTCTGTCAAAGTGTTTACACTTATGAGAGTTAGTCAAAGTAAATTTTGAACCTGTAAATCCCGCATCTGAAAAATTAAATTCACCTATAATGTCATTAAATTCTTCAATTCTTTTTAAGCATAAGATAGAGCATGATAATTTCTCAGAATTGTTAGTGATGGAATTGAAATCTCCCATCACTAACCATTCTTTATTTGGATAAAAGAATCTTTTAAGATTTTCCCAGATATCAAGTCTCTAAATTTTCGTACATTTTCCATAGATTATTGAGACTAATTTTTTTTTGTTAAGAGAGTTTTGAGTTACCTGTACCTGAAGAGTTTGATAAAAATTGTCCAACACATGTATCTTAAAGTCACGTTGCCATAAAATCCCAATCTTATTGCTGATGTTAGAAAAGCTATTTTGAAAACCTAATGTTTTTATGAGTTTTTTTAGATTAATTTTAGAAATTATATGCTCTTGGATTACCATGAAGTCTATGTTTTCAGCTTTAATAACGTGTTCCGTTTTCTTTTGGTAGCCTTGTTACCAATTCCTTTAAAATTCTAGTAAATTTTATTTATAGTCATTTACAGGATGCAGTTTTGGTTTGGCTTTCCCTTTTGCTTGTACTACTTTAATGAGAAAGACTGTTTATTAGGTTTCATTTTAGTTTTCCTAGATTCATTTTGTTAATATTGTTTCAATTCTAAATTGTTTTAGTTTTTGGCTTTTGGTGAGGATGGAATGATCTCGGATAAATTTGCGGATGAAGGGGCATAACTGATGTGTTGGTCTTGATTTTCAATAAGCAGGTTCTTTGTTTATGAGGTATGGATAGCTTCTAATAACTATTGTTCCTGAATTTCACTGTTAATTATTTTATTTTGTTAATAATTTGTGTCCTATTTCTATAGACATATTTATGATAACGTGTGAGGTATAAACACGGTTTATTTGTTTATCAAGGGAGTTATTTGTTTTTTTTTTAACTTTCCCTTGAATGGTTGGATATTTCAGGTAAGTTATTGGTTATAGTTTCAATACTTTGCTATTTGACTATTATGGATTTTAGTTTGGGCTGGGACTTTATAGGTTGGCTCTTATTTACAGTGTTTTGTGGTATTTAAGAGATAGCTTTTAAGGTATATTTTGATGTCTTGATTTCCTACAGTCTTTATGGCTATGTCCAATATGGAAGTGTTATAATATTCAGTGTATTAAGTTTCCTTGTATAGGCCTCTAAGTTCTCTATATATTGAGAGACTTACTTGGGTTTGCATTATAAAAAACAGTTCAATACAAAAACGAAAATTTTCTAATAAACACAAAACCCTAGCCACCTCCTGCGACTACTTCTCTCTTTGTTATTTTAACATGGTATCAGAGCACGTGTGATTATGGGAATTCTGAACATCCTCAATAAAGATGGTTGGCAATAAAGTCGTGGTAAGTCAAATCCCTGATGAATTAACAATGCCGATTGCTGCCATTCCAAGAAATGGTCTCGGAACACAACAACAAACAACTAACCCCGATAATTTATCCCTAGGGATTAAACTTGGTGGTGACAACTATGCCCTATGGGAAAACCTGATGAAGAAAGCAATTGGGGGAAGGGGGAGAGGTTCTCACATTACAGGGGAGCCGACACCTCCATCCAAAACTGACAACACATATACAAGGTGGGAACAAGATGATCAATGTGTTTTCACATGGATTATCCAGAATCTTGAAACCAGCTTGGTGAATAATGTCTCGCAATATCCCACAGCAAAATCCCTCTGGGATGGGTTAGCCACCACGCACGGTTCTGGTACAGATTCGTTACAGGTGTTTGACCTTCACAGTAGGGCTAATTCATTAAGACAAGGGTCTGATACACTAGAAGACTTGTGGAACAAACTGCAAAACATCTGGATGTCTATAGATAGGTGAGATCCAAACCCTATGAAAGACCCATAAGACATTCAGATCTACAATAAGAAGACTCAAGAACAAAGACTCTATCAATTTCTAATGGCGATTAATGACAAGTTAGAACCAGTCAAGAGAGATATCCTTAAAAAGGATCTTCTTCCTTCCGTGGAAACAACATATGCTACAATACGAAGGGAAGTGGCCAAGCTTAATATACTAAAATCAAGTTCTTCTGATAGTGAATCGATTGAAATTGGAATTGGTTTGGCTGCTAAAGATTCTACACATAGGTTTAAATTCCGATCCAAAGAGAAAGAAGATAAATCCAAGTTGTATTGCACTCATTTTGGGATGAAGAAACACACTAAAGAGACATGTTTCCAGCTGTTTGGCATTCCAGATTGGTGGGAGGACGGTGATAAGGAGAAAAATAACTAGTGTTTCAGATCTAATGTCAAACGGGCTTCGTCTACAAGTGGCGGTGAAGATCCGACTAAAAATGAGAAAGAAAGTGGCACTGGTTTTGGAGGAATGGCGGCGAACTCCTATGAAAAACTTGGAGGTAAGGGGTTTGAGAAATCAATGAATTGGATATTTGATTGCAGGGCTACGAACACCATTTCTTATGATCCTAAAGACTTTGGTGACATGTCATCTCCAAAGAAGTCCCATATTGAGACTGCTAGTAGAAAAATTTGTGAAGTCGAAGGGGGAGGTTCAATATTTTTTTGGAAAAAAGGGAAATTAAAAAATGCCTCTACATTCCTTCACTATCCTTAAAGTTATTATATGTTAGTCAAGTGACAAAACAACTCAACTGTGTGGTTCTTATGTATCCATTTTTTTTTTCATTTTACAGGACATTCGTACAAAGGAGATCATTGGGCGAGGTACTGAACAAGGAGGTCTCCATTATGTTGATGAGGTAGTTCATAAGGGACATGCCATGCTTGCTCACGGAACAACTGAAAGACAACTTTGATTATGGCACCGATGACTTGGTCATCCTTCTTTTAGCTATCTTAAAAGTTTGTTTCCTAGTCTTTTTTTGAATAATTCCATTCATGAGAAATGCGAAACCTGCATTCTTGCAAAAAATCGTAGGGTCTCATTTAATCAAAGTAATACTAGAGTTGATTATGCTTTTTCGCTAATCCACTCTGATGTTTGGGGTCCAGCACCAAATTCCACTAACAATCAAATCAATTACTTTGTTTTATTTGTGGATGATTTCTCAAGAATGACTTGGATATACTTCATGAAACATAAGTTGGAAGTACCAGAAATATTTGTTTGTTTTTACAAAATGATTTTGACTCAATTTGAAAAAAATAAATACGTATTCTCCGTTCTGATAATAGAACAGAGTTTGTCAACCAAACAATGCATAATTGTTTCAAATCAAATGGTCTTATCCATCAAACCACTTGTCCAAACACACCTCAACAAAACGGTACTTCAGAACAAAAAAATCGCACTTTAGTTGAAAAAACTCGTGCTATTATGATTGAATCTAGAGTTCCTCATTCTCTTTGGCCAGAAGCTCTTACTACATCCACGTATCTTGCAAATCGTCTACCAACTCAATGTCTAGGAAATAAAACTCCATTACAAGTGCTTGCCCCCTAAGTTACAATTCTATCTGTTATGACCTTACCACCTCGTGTCTTTGGTTGTTCGGTATTTGTTCATATCCCTAAAACTAGTCGAAACAAAATTAATCCGTGTGCTGAAAAGTGTGTATTCGTTGGGTATGGTGTCCATCAAATGGGCTATCGGTGTTACAATCCGGTTACTCGTCGAATCCATGCCACCATGGACTGTGACTTCTTAGAATCCGATTATTTTTTTACCACCAATCTCGTGCTCAGGGGGAGAAAGTAAGTGAATCACTCGACTGGTTGCTATATGAAAGTTACTTTGAGGATGTGCCGACAGAGTCGGTAGATGGAGCCACCGAACACGCATCTTCCAACATAAAGGAGACTGACGAGGCAGTTCTTACCACCAATGATTCTCCCGAAAACAATGTCCAGCAAGAAATAAGTGCCATGGATACTACCAGCGAATCAGCCGAAGAAAATGTCCATCTAGAGGTAAACAATTTACAATATCATAATTCAGAAAATGCTACTGACCATGACATTTCAGGAAGTTCATTTGTTAAAACTCAAACTCTGGTTCTTCCCTCAAGAAAAAAATAAAGGGGTTCCTCCTGACCGGTATTCACCAGAACACATTCCTCGTGCTTCCACATATCCGGTAAAAATGGACAAGAAAGGAATGACAAAGATTGCAAAGGCGTTTTCAGCTACTATTCTCTCTGAACAAATCCCTAAAACGGCTCAAGAAGCTAAGAAGATGACTGAATTGCATGAGGCAATGAATACCGAAATGGAAGCTCTAAAAAGGAATGGTACGTGGGAGAATTATGTGTTACCACAAAGGAAGAAAATAGTTGGGTGTAGACGGGTGTTTAATATAAAATATAAATCTGATGGCACCATTGAGCGACATAAACATATGGTATAGACTACTCTGAAACGTTCTCTCCGGTTGCAAAGATTTACACTATCAGAGTTTTACTTTCAATAGCCGCGAATAAAGATTGGCCTCTTTATCAATTTGATGTAAAGAATGCTTTCTTACATGGAGACTTGGAAGAAGAGGTATATATGGAACCCCCACCAGGGTTCCCTTATGGTTTTCAAGAAATTGAGGTATGTAAACTGAAAAAGGCATTATATGGGCTCAAACAATCTCATCGTGCTTGGTTTAGGAGATTTACAATGGCAATGAAGCAGTATAGCTACAAACAGAGTAATGGGGATCATACCTTGTTTTACAAAGGGAGAGGAGAATTAGTCACTTGTCTTATAATATATGTTGACGATATGATTATAACGGGGAATGACGAAGAAGAAATTAGCTCTCTTAGGAAAACCTCTTCAAGGAGTTCGAAATGAAAGACCTTGGGGGATTGAAGTATTTCCTAGGAATCGAGGTTCTTAGGTCAAGAGGAGGGATTTATATCTCCCAACATAAATATATATTAGATTTATTAGCTGAAGTTGGCATGGTGGATTGAAAACCAAATGACACTCCTATGGTTGTGAATCACAAACTAAAGATAATTGAAGGGGCCATACCAGCGAGTAAAGAAAGGTACCAAAGGTTGGTGGGAAAATTGATTTACCTGGCTCACACTCAATCTGACATTGCATACGCGGTGGGAGTAGTTAGCCAGTTCATGCATCATCCTCAGGAACACCATATGGAGGCAGTAATGAGGATTATTCGATATCTCAAAGGCACACCCGGAAGAGGCATAATTTTTAAGAAAAATGGACACCTTGATGTTGAAGTATTCACAGATGCTGATTATGGAGGGAATCCTAACGACAAGCGATCAACTGCTGGCTACTTTAATCTTCTTGGAGGTAACTTGGTGACTTGGAGGAGTAAGAAACAGAAAGTAGTATGACTGTCAAGTGATGAATCGGAATTTAGAGGAATCGTGAAGGGGATTATCGAGATACTTTGGTTAAAGAAGATAATGAAAGAAATCGGATCCCCCCTGAAGTGTCCAACTCAGTTAATATGCGATAATAAAGCTGCGATTAAGATTTCAGAGAACCTGGTACAACACGATAGAACAAAGCACGTTGAAATAGATAGGCACTTCATAAAAGAAAAGATTGAAGATTTGACAATCGAACTTCCGTTTGTTAGATCCGAAGACCAACTGGCAGACATCCTGATAAAAGCGGTTGCTCCAAGAACATTCGAATCAGTTTTATCCAAGTTGGGTATTGGTGATCCCACTACACAACTTGAGGGAGAGTGTTAGAATATTCAGTGTATTAAGTTTTCTTGTATAGGCCTCTAAGTTCTTTATATATTGAGAGCTTTACTTGGGTTTGCATTATAAAAAAATAGTTCAATACAAAAACGAACATTTTCTAATAAACACAAAACCCTAGCCGCCTCCTACGGCTACTTCTCTCTTTGTTATTTTAACAGGAAGCATGTATTCCAATAAATGGGTCTGGATCCATAGCTAATCTCTTGCCATAACCTAGTGGATTGGCCAAAGGCTATCCAAATTTATTCAATACATGCTTAGATAGATCAATTTCGACTCATGCCCTACAACAATTATGCATTGCTTGGTTCTTTTGAGGAACCCATGCAGCTAGCGTATTGTCAATTGATTGGGATATTTTTTTATTATTTCTTCATTGTATAAGTAAGCATGTATTCTTAGGTATGACAGCCATACAAATGAAATCAACGCCTCGTTTATGGGATGGAAATTTGGAAGCCACTTGAGGATTCTCAAGGTAAAGTTTCTAATTTTTGATACATTTCGACGAATAATCTTATTTAAATATTTTTACAGGTCTAACTCAATTATAATATGGTAAGGGTCCCATAAGACAATGTTATATAGACCTGAACAGCCAAAAGCTTTAAATAAAACCGATATTTTTGTCATGATGAGTCTCCCATTGGAGAATTTGCCTATAAAAGTTACTTTTGATTTTGATTCCAAGTTAGTTTTGGTTTGTTCTTAGAATTTTATTATCTTGTAATCTCTTGTATCTTATATTCTGACTTTGTTATGCAGGATGTCATTCTTGACGACCCATGCTGCATTGGTGTATGATCTTGACTGTGAAAAATTTGATGGTTCGAGTTGATCTCAAAAACCGGATCTGGTATACCTCTCGATTTCTGAGATAATTTAGCTTTTAAGAGTGGGAAATCATTTTTTTCTATTCTTTGATTAATTTTTTCTATTCTTTGATTAATTTGAAAGCTTGTTTTCAGGAACTGTTGTATCAAAATGAGTTGATGATGGTCCTTGTTTGTTGATATTGCTACGAAAAGTCTACATAATACTCCATTCATAGTTGTTTTCATCGAAGAAAAAGGATGAAAGGGGTTCGATAAGCGATTTTTTGGAGCTTAATAAGATCCATTTCTTTTTCTATAAATTTTTTAACTTCAAATATATATATTTTCACTTAAATAAACAAATATATTTTAACTTTAAAATAAACCTATTTTTTTTACTTTTATTCTTTTTAAATTTTATTTAAAAAAGAGAGAGAAGGTATTTGTGCTATTTTGATCATGTTTACCGCTCTAAGTAGCGGTTGCGGGTCCCCTCCGAAAAAAATGATAAAAAAAGTACATAAAATAATGAAAAGCTTAAGTATTATTAAATTTATTCTTCATACAGAATAACATGGTTGAATCTTAAGTGAATCAAATAAATATTTTCATTTACGTGATGAACACCAATTTCCTTCTTTTTATGCTGTGATTTGAGTTTAGAATTTCAAGAAAAGGATCTCTACAGTTTGGTTTTCTTTTTTGTATTTATGTTATGTACTTTTTGTAAGGCACCGAGAAATCTAAGTCAAAACCCTATCTTTTATCATTTAATCTACTAATAAATTTTCATGAAATGTCATTTAAAATGATTTGAAGTTTCACAACTAAACTGAGATAAAGTCAATATATGATATGATAAATAACTTAAAACACCCAACTTATCCAAATTAAAGACTTTCTTCATACATTTAAGGTTTTAATCAATAAGACATAGTGAAGGGAGGCCTTAGCCAATTGCTTGCTAAGTAGTAGCACTACATACACACCTCTAATCTTACATTAGACGTTAAACAGAAGCACACAATCTCACATCACTTCATTAAATGTCTATAGTGATCATGTCCTTGTTTTGTTTAGCTTTCTTAACTTCTTCCATCATATGGTTTTCATCCTGTTGAATAAGAATAGCCTCTTCAATGCTATCACTACTCAGCTGTGGCACCACACACATTGAGCTTAGTTTTGCAATATCCACTCCAACATGTTCAAGTTCGATAATCTCTATTATGCTTTTTTTACTCTTCCTGTAAATCATGTATAGCACCATCTGAGTTATCCCGAAAAGGAATCCAAGCACGTTTGGAAGCTGCAAAACAAAAGATGAACAACGTCTTCATGTGTATTCTTTGATTGTTTGTAAACATATATATATATATATATATATATATATATATATATATATATATATATATATATATATATATATATGTGATAAGATCTAGCTACAAAGCAGATTCATGTGAGAATATGAGATCTTACCGAAATGTTTATGTCTTTAACAAGAAGACCATAGAAGAACCACATGACTGCACCTAAAGTCAGGAATAGGGATAAAAAGAATGGCATGTACTCCACACTCTTGGTTTTTACCACCTTTCTCTGCACTCACCAATAATGATATATATCTCACTTAATGTTTGTAACTATGTATTAAGTAAATTTAATTAATAGGGTTAGGGCCCAAGATATATAGAGTCCGATTGGATTAATCACTTACCAAAATGCAAAGAGGTGCAACAAAAACAGCTATGGACAGACCCATACAAATGTAGCCAAGTATGTGAACACGGCGAGTAGCGTCTTTCACAAGGTATGTAGTCAGGATATAGATTGTACCGAACCCAAACACATTGAACAACAGCAGAAATTTCACCGACAGAATCTGCAACCAATATATGTACAAACTCAAGTTAAAACTCCTCCTCTAGGTTAGAAAAACAAAAACAAAACATGTAAGTATACAAGACAGAAAATATACTTTATCTTTCTTGGGTGCATAATAGAGATAGGCAGAAATGTAGAGAGTCTGTACAACACAGCAGAAAACGTTGATAGTGATAAGTAGGGTTGTGTTCTCTTGAAGAAGTGCATAGTAAATCCATAGCATGGCACTAAATAGTGCAACCACATAAGGAATTGATTGAAACCCTTGAGCTGTTTTCCTTTTGTATATCTCATAAAATGTTGTCCTGAAAGTCAAATGAATGATTCAATTTTTTTTTTTAACTATTTAATTTTTTTTTAAATAGAAAATATTTTCAAGAAAAAATACTTACAAGGGAGAAAGCGTGACCATGCAGGAGATGATGTTACCTAATAAAGCAAAGAAAAGACATGAGAGAATAGAAAGGTACAAAAGTATAAAAGAACATACAAATTAGTTTCATAGTATCAACTTTGTATATTTGGGAGGACCATGCAACATAAGTAAATCTATATTGAGATCAACTCACTCACCCCTATGTATAATATAGATTAAAACTTCTAGTGCAAGTAATAAATTGAAGAAGGAAGTAAATTATACCCAGAATACCAAAGATGAAAACCAAAGTGGAATGGTTAATTGTCATCTCTACTGATATTGCTATCTCTCTCTCTTTTTGCTTTCTTAAACAACTATGATTTGGAGAAGGGTTCTGTTGCTATTTATATAGATAGAAAAGGAGAAAGATGAAACAGGCGTGAGGTTTCAAAATTCAATTATCGAGCATTATGTATCCTTTCCAGTTGTTTCCTATTGGAATTTTTTTTTTTCATATTAACTTTAAACCCTAGTCTTAATATTAGCTTTCACAGTAGGTCTAATGCATGCTCTAGGTTATTACTATTTTAGGCAACCTATTATAAATATTACCATTGCTGAAACCCTAATTTAATCTAAGTGTACATGTACAAAAAAACCATTCCGTTCCACTATATTTCTTTCTGATGTGTCACCCACCTAATAGTTTTAAGGCTTACAACTCATGTACATTTCAATTCTTCAAGAATAAAGAAATAAAAAGAGGGGCGGAACTACATGATGATACAGTGGTAACTCGAGTTCTCATTCGGGTAAAGAAAACATAAAAAAATCGAAGAATAGTATATAAATAATTAGTTCTTAGTATTGCATAAATTAAAACATGATACATGTTTTTTACGGGAAAAGTTGAGTATAAGTTTAAAGTGACTAAGGTCGGAGCTCCGTCGAAGTTGGAATTTATACCGAAAGCTATAACTCAATGCGGAAGCCGGAACGGAATGACGAAAGCTGGAATTCAGTATTGAAGCGGAAATTAAATGCCAAAAGCTGAAATTCAATGTCGAAATTGTAATATGTGAAGTAGTCACTGATGTCACTCGACCGAGATTTAAAGACCAATTTTTTTAGTAAGCTCATAATTTGAGGGTTGTAGGTGTTTTATAAAGAATTATGTGCAAAGAAGTCTGCTAGAATTTAAGTGGTAAACTTAGCCGATGACGAGTGTTATGTCATTATGTGGATAAAAATGTGCAAGATCATTATCTGCTGGACCTTGGTGCAGGTACATGTTAATTCTTAATATACCTATGTGTTTATAGAGGAAAGTGATATTATGATTGAAGAACTTAACATTGATGAATTAATCTCAACTTTTGATCAAGTAACTATTGGTGTAAAGTTTGCTTGAGAATTGAGCGAGATAGTACACTAGTACAACATCAAGTGTAAGAATGATGGTGTCATTACCTGATGTAGTGTAAGGTCGTACGGATGTCAGGGCTCCGTTTTTTCCATATGAGGGAATAAGTTATAAGTTGTTATCGTTAACTTGAGAGTTTAACTTACTCATTGTTGGTTTTATATATAATGTACAAGAATTAATGAGTCATGGCTGAAGTGATTGAAGCAAAAATTGATAGAGATAGAAAGTAATTTATCGTATAGTTTTAAAGAGAGAAGTAATATAGACGATAAAATACTGAGAGAAACACTGAGATCCATATTGTATTCTGTAAGTCGAATGCCTTTGCAACAAAATAATAGTGGTTGTGTTAGTTGTAGTTTGGAGAGTGTTTTTGTAACCTTTTTCTATATATAATTTGTGTTCGTTGCCCATGGATGTAATACTTTTTCACATTCCAAACCACGTTAAATCTCTTGTTGTGTGTTTTTTTTCATTTTTTTATTTCTTGTTAACCTTGTTTCTTGAAAGAGTAAGATGTCCAAAGCTTTGTTACTTCCTTCTACTCTTGGCATATGGTCATCAATTGTTTCCAAAATCTCGGTTGATTATGACTATGTTTTAACTAGGGCCCTTGTGAATATTGTGATAACTTCATCCCAACAAATGGTATAGTGAGTGTGTAAATATGTGATAATTAAAATATAAAATGACAAATATCATTTCAGATATTGAGTGTAGAGATTCAGGTCTCACCGATAGTATATAAATAATTAGTTTTTACTATTTTGTAATGAAAACATAAAAATTTAAAGAATAATATATAAATAATTAGTTTTTGCTATTTCACAAATTAAAACATGAAACATCTATCCAATGCTTTTATGGAAAGTGTTAAGTATAGATTCAAAGTAATAAAGGTAGGACTTCCGTCGAAAGTTGAAATTAACGCCGGCGGTTTTAATTTAGTGCGGAAATTTGTAACTAATTGCGGAAGCTTGAACGAAATGAAAAATGCTGGAACTAAATGTCGAAGTCGTGACATAGTAAATTAGTGTCTGGTGTCACTCAACTGAGAATTTAAAGGCCAAAGAATTGAGTAAGCCAAAAGCTTAAGGGTTATATCTATTGTATCTTTAAGTGGTTGGATGAGTAACCGAAGAGTTGTGTGCAAACAAGTCTGCTACAATCTAAGTGATAATCTTAGCCGATAACAATTATTATGTTGCTGCTAGAACCAAAATATACAAGATCATTACTTGATGGACCTTGGTTCACACACATGTTGCCAAAAAATTCTTAATATACCTAAGTATTTATAGAAGAATATGATACATTGATATGATTGAAGAACTTGACATTAATGAATTAATCTAAATTTTCGATCAAGTAACCATTGGTGTGAAGTGTTCTTAGAATTGTGCATGATATTACACTTGTACAACGTCAAGTGTAAGAATGGTGGTGCCATTACCTGATGTAGTGTAAGGTCGTACGGATGCCAAGGCTTCGCCGTCACTTCTGTTTTTCTATCTAAGAGAATAATTTATAAGTTGTTATTGTGAGCTTTGGATTTCAACTTACTCATTATTGGTTATATATAATATAGAAGAAGAAAAAAGTCACGGATGGAACAGTTAAAGCAAGAATTGATAGAGAGGGAAAATATTTGTTTGTAAAGTTTTAGAGAGACGAGTAAGATATGAGATAAAATACTAAGAGAAACACTAAGATCCATAGTGTATTTCGTAAGACATATCCGCTTTGTAACAGAAGAATAGTGGTTGTGTTAGTTAATTTAGTTGTAATTTGGGAATGTCTTCTTGTAACATTCTTATATATATATACAATCTATGTTTGTTGCCCGTCGACGTATGTTTTTTCACAATCCAAACCACGTTAAATTTCTTATTGTGTGTTTATTTGACTTTTTGAATTTATTATTAATCTTGTTGCTTGAAATAGTAAGTTGTCAAAAGCTTTGTTAATTCATGTTACTCTTGGAAGGTGGTCATTAAATGACGCCAAAATCTTAGTTGATTGTGGCTAAGTTTCGGTCAGGGAAAGTCTTGTGAATATTATGATCATTCCATCCCAATAAGTGGTACGATGTCTTATATCTCTAACACGGTGAGCATACAGATTTATGATAAATAAAAGGTAGAAGGAAAATATCATTTCAGGAGATCTCACCGGAAAATCGAACACAATCATAAAGATGAGTTCCATGAATTTTGACCTTGATAAAAACACAAAAGATAATGAATTTAATATTTGTAGAATTAAGGTTGGAGAATCTCTAGTGAAATTGATGAGAAATATACACATGGGATTGATTTTGAAGTGTTGTCCACGACCCATAGTATTCTAATTTTGAGCGTTTAGGATGATGTACTTTGATAGGTGTTTGAATAATATTCGGTTTTGAGGATACGTAATAGGTTGGAAGCCAGGTATATGAAGAAATATTTGGAAATATATTTTATCTTAAGAAGCAGATATATACATTGGTCATGGATGATGGTAAGGTGATCTGAAACACTTGGATGATTTCAATGTAAACACTCTTGATTTGAATGCAATTGATGTCAAATTGAAAAATAAGGATCAAACGATTATCCTTTTGAGTTCTTTGTCGGAAGTGTATGAGAAATTTGTTGACATAATTCTTTATGACAAAGACTCTCTTAGGATGACCGATATTAGGAGTGATTTTAACTCACAAGATCTTCAAATGAAGATATTTCTGAAGAGCGACTTTGAATGTATAAGAATGAGTATGCAGATAATGATTGAATGAAGAGATTCAAACAAGAAAGATGCAATTTCTAGAGTTAAATGTTGATGTTGTAAGAAGGATGAACGGAATAGTAGGAATTATCCCGAGAAGGATGAAATGTGATGTTGCAAGAAATGTTAGAGATGCTTCAGTTTTCTTGGATGACTATGGTTATACTTAGGTTTGATGGTCTCATCTTGTAGGTATGTTAAAAACTAGGTTCTCAGTTATGGAGTGTCATTCCATATGACTTCCAACTAAAATTAGTTTGATGAACTAAAAGTGTCTAATGATGGTAAGATCATGTTAGAGAGTAACAAACGCTGTACTATGAAGGAAATTGAAAGTATTCAAGCTATCTACTAGACTTGATAAAGTTATAAAAAATGTGAATTATGTCTATAAATTTAAACATAACCTTCTGTACATAGGAATATTAGACGAGGGAAGGGTTTTAATATAAGGGTTCAGAAGGCAGTCTTAAAGTAATGAAAGATTCAGTGATTGTTATGATGGCTAACCAAACTAATGGTATATTAGTTATGGAAGGGTCTGTAGTGGATAATGCGTCTAGTTTTGGGAATTATTCAACTAAGATACAGATGATTGTTATCTTCTTCAAATCGATGTTGTGGTGGACAATATTGTTGTGCATAGAATTCTGTTATTTATGGATGTTTTCTATGATATAACTAGATCATGATAGCCAATGAAGATAAAAAAAAATGTATTTATCACTATATAAGATAGGATGGCATGTTTTGTTACAAGCTGATATTGTTTAGTCTAAAAAATGTCGGGGAGACATACCAACAAGCCATAACTACTGCGACTTAAAGGGAAGAATGATTTACAATGTTAAATGATCTCTTTTATGTCTACATATTAGAGAGTATTGTGTACTCACTATTTGACGTGAATTTCAAACCTGGACCATGATGATAAATGGAATTTTGCAGCCCATACTGACGAAACCTTTAGTGGTTGGGTGTACATATTTACAAGAAGCCAACACCTTCTTGGGCTTATCAAAATGTTGGATTATACCTTAGTTATCTATGTTTACACTAGTGACTAAATTAAAAAATTCTAAAAACTTATAACTATTGAGAAGATCAAATAACTTTTATATTATGTGATACAGGTAGGATTTATCCGAATCATGGGTCGAAGCAGAAGAACATAGGATTTATCTCTCTATAATTACCTTGTTTAGCTATCTACAATCTGACTTCCACAATATCTTAGACCTAATAACCCATCAGAGATGTCTAGAACTATCAGTACGAATCAACTCTTAATTCAAACATTGTAAGAACTATACATCATATCATTTAATTTTATTTTGACCTTTTTTACACAGACTGAGCCTCTATGCTCAAGTACAACACCTAACTGTGTCTAATTTGTAATATAAAACAATCTATTATTCTTTTAGCATTTTACATCTTATCTTATTGCAAATGTTACAACTGAATTTATGAAAAACTAATTTTATGTTTAGAATAAAAACATAAATTATTTTCTTTCTTGGTGTCAAAATAGGATGAGAACCTAGTTTTTCTTTTCAAAATAAACTATGATCTTGGAGATTTGAAAGTTAAGCTATTGCAGAAGACAAACTACAAAATCCGATCCAATTTATCATAATCCATTACTTTATATGTTGGTTAATTGTATTATGAAACATGGACTTGTCAAATTATCTATCAAACCATGATTTTTTTAACAAAAGACAAAAACAAATCTGTTATCTAGTTTTACATCAAGCAATACATGGACTAAATCTCAATATAGCAGTAAAAGAAAGGCACATAGGTCGTTTAACTAAGTTCCCATTAAAAAAGGATCCACATAAGAAAATATGTTTTCCATTTGTTGGTTATTAGAGGCATCCCAAAAACGTTAGAGTCAAAAATCGCCTTTAAATTAAATTCTGAATTAGTGCATGTTGCATTTACGATCCTATGTTTCCAGACACATCACACTTCCACTCGAGTCAAGACTAAGAGTGAGAAATTTGTTGTTGGTTTTTCGAATTTGATATTATTGACCCATATGGAATCATCGCAATCTTTAAAGATGAATGATCTTAAATTCTTTATTTATTATTTATATGTATCTCTTTGAAGACAAATCAAGTCAAAGTCAGGTCACTGTTGAAATCTTGGATTATTAGGTCACGTAATCTTGGATTATTAGGTTAGGTCGAAGTCATGCGAGGGAATGAAGAAAGATGAATTTTTCAGTTACTAACGTTAGGTAACTCTTCTTTGAAGTCTAACAAGTTTGCTAACCTTAGGTAATTGAACATTTGAATATTTATTACAATCACTTGAAATAGTTTAATCATTTTTATAAATAGATAAACTTTAAAATAAAAAAAATCAGAATGTTGCTACAAAATTTCAAAAATCTCCCTAATCTACATTTCTTTCTTTTACTCAAAACTTTGTAAATTATGCAATACTAGAAGTGAGACGCATAAATAGAAGGATACACAAGTGATTCAAATTTTTTTTAACGAATACAGAAAATGGTTGGTTGCCATCTAATATTTTTGTTGTTTGTATTTGGATTCATAAAACTTATTATATTGCGAAACTTAAAAAAAGGTTAAATAATAAATTAATTAAAATATTTTTTTTAAAATGTAAATCACATCCTTAGGTTTGGACGATTTTCCGACAAACTTTATCCTCTGCTAT
This sequence comes from Limnanthes douglasii subsp. nivea, assembly GCA_036936605.1. Lineage (NCBI taxonomy): Eukaryota > Viridiplantae > Streptophyta > Magnoliopsida > Brassicales > Limnanthaceae > Limnanthes > Limnanthes douglasii. The sequence continues at coordinate 171,693,269 of JAUPFV010000003.1, forward strand.
TGGCTGTAAATTTGTTTCCTATCTCTATTACTGAATCTCTATTACTGAATGATTTAAATAGATTAATGTGTTTTTTCCAAATAAAAATGAATAATAACTGTTAGCTACATTTTCTTTAATCCATTGGATCTGTATAGAGATAGCCAAAAAGAGAGCAGGTATCTTTTTCGAAATGCTACTAGAAGCTATCGCATAATCTATAGTTGTAGATAGTTGGGTTGGGATTGATATTTTCTTTGCATTTTGGAAAAAAAGAAAGCATTAACGGAATATGTCTAGAATGCTGTTGTGGAGGCCAATATATATTATTACTAACTTATTTCTAAACTACATTTAGACTAAATGATTTAGTGTAAGACTGTTCAATTTGCGGGTAAATTTAGTATCTTAATTTTGCAACAAATTAAAACTAAAGAAATATATCAAAACAATGAATAATACTATTTTTGAGTGTTGAGTCGCTTATGATGGAATATTATTGGCCGACCTCTGCACTGAGGTTATTTGTTTTGGGAGTCAAAGCGTGCCATATTGCTAAATGTGCTAGAATAACCTAGCAGGCTACAACTATGATTCCTCTCCGACTTCGAATAAGTGGCCTATGTACTCGATTGCCAAGAATATTGTTAAATGGAAGATTATATTGTCTAAATAAAAGCTCAAAAAACCTAGTATGCATATATGAATGATGTTCGAATCCAATCATTCAACAAATGAAAAATAATAATAGAGTAGACTGAATTCTTTCAGACAAAAATTCACATAAATAATCAGAGAACTTGATAGACTATTTAATAGCTTACATTAATTTTTATTATCTATTTATCCATATAATATAAATATATACTATTTATTACGAATCTAAACTATTCATACATCGAATCTAATAATAGTTTATTTATAAATAGATACTATATAAAGGGTGTAACTTCTTCCGTTTTATAATCTATTTATCCATATAATATAAATATATACTATTTATTACGAATCTAAACTATTCATACATCGAATCTAAACTATTCCGTTTTGTCGCTAATATCATTCGGCCTTGAGTTTGATTTCACTACTATAGTATCAATCCGGCTCCGTTTCATTAATAGTTTAAAAAAAAGTTAACATATCTATTAAATCAAGTTTACTTAAAAGTTGAAGATCTTGTTATTTAAGTGCTTGATGTACTTTTTATTTCTTTTACTTGTGTTATTGTTTTGTTTGATTTGTTTCATTTACTAATTTTTTCATACTTTTAAAAAATATTCTTTGCATCAAACATAAAGCGATCAAATATTCAAACTCAACTTAAGGCTAATCCAGATCTAAATTCTTATGATTATAATATTAATATACATTATCTCATAGATACTGATCTGGAAAATCCAATCTTTAAAACACATTCTTCCCATATTAGAGGTACCACCGCTAGTGGCAGTGGTTCAAAGTATAGGAAGAAAACATATTGGGAGCTGGACCACTTAGCTGTGAAATTTCAAGCTAATATATCTATGTGTAAAGTTTGTGAAAAACTAATATACCTATAAGGTTAGAAAATTAAATAAAGACATCGGGGGTATGACAATACACTTAACTTAGCACAATGTTTTGTATCCTTCTAAGATCCTTGAAAAAGGTAATATAACCATAGATCTAAATATCGGTAGTGTATTTGTTTTTAAAAAAAATACAGATATGGAAGAAACCATGATATATTTTATTGATACTACAAGGCCATTCGGATTTGGATCTTCTTGGAGATAGGAGATTTGGATGAAAAATAAGGTCGACCCAAGAGCCAAAAGCATCTATATACAAATATTAGCTTTGTCATGGATAGTTTCTTTGACTAGTGATATAACAATATTTTGTGTTTTTGATGCTATGTGTGTTACTTTACATTAGATATTCCTAAGAATAATTGTATTTTTTTATTCTATTGGGAAGCATAATATTTTTGTAGTTAGAGATAGATTGTTAGAGTGTATGCATGATTTTAAAATTTAAAATAAAATTATGTTAATCTCATTCGATAATATATTTAGGAACGATATAGTTATTAAGTTAGTGAAATATGATTGCAAACCTGGTTTTCCTCAATTGTTTCACACTAGATCTTTATCTCATATACTTTAATTGGTCGTAAAACATAGAATAAGTATGAAATTCCATGATTATATCGAGCCTATTGATTGACGGTCCTACTATGATCGACATTGGGTCCTAGACGAAATAATTGGAAAATAAATTGTTTTTGGTAGTTTTAAATGTTAAAGATAGATGGAACTCTACATATTATCTTCTTGTATGTGCTTATATATACATGAGATTACTGACCTTTATACTAAACATATGCCCAGTGATCATTTTCCTGATCGACATTGACATTATTGTTCTTCATTGTTACATTTCTTGAAGCCGTTTAAAGGTGCAACTGAAATGTTTTCTATGCAATGTACTCATAATATTAATTTGAACTTTTTAATAGTAGTGATCTTGACATGCATATATATCTATATATACATACAAAGATCATAATATATGTTTCGACATGGTATCCGGTATGAAAGTAAAATTTATAAAGTATTTTCATCACATCTCATACACTTATGCTATTGAGTGTATTTTTATCTTTTAAAAAACTGACAAGATTTATCTTGTTAGTTAAGTATTTTTTATAAAAGTATAAAACTTGTTCATAACCTACAACTATTAAGAATATATTCAATAAATTGATATTTTTATTTATAAAATGTATAATAACTATGTTGAAGAATACGAGAGAAAAAGAAATAATAGATCTTCAAATGTAGTGGGTAGTAGTAGTAATATTGGAAGATTTCGCATTTGCAACCTTAATTGTATGATAACTGCAATTATAAATAGAGGGGTGGCAAAAAAAGATCCTCGAGCTGACAATAAGATGGCGAAATATTAGAGCACCTCATTTGATTTAGACCAGTATGATAAAAAACCCTCCTGATGTCTTCAGGTTGTAGAAATCCAAAGAAGACCAACTTTATATACTTTGGAGGTTAGCCATGGAGGTTTTTTCAGTACGCGTGTTTACAGTTGCAATTGAATGTATTTTTAGTTATGCTAAACTCCAATACACGACTAAACGATCAAGAATAACTAAGAATACATTTGAAGTATGTGTTTTAGTCAAAGACTGGTTTGTAATTGAACATATGATGGAAGACAACGAATATGAAATGGAAGAAAATCAAACATATTCGATTAATTTGAAGATATTGAATGTGATCTTTATGATGAATCATATTTGTAATAGAAATTTATTAGTTAGTTTGTAATAAGGCAGTCCAATTTGAGAATATTTGTACAACTTCTTACCCATAAGAATATAAACTGTGAATGATTTAAATCAATATAATTTATTTTTTTAACTTTCAATATAATAATGTAAGAACAATCATTTTATCACTTATAAAATAAACAAACTATAACAAGTTATATTATAATCAAACTATATATATATATATATATATATATATATATATATATATATATATATATATATATATATATTTAAGGCAATAAATAATATGTTGTCATAATAAATGGTGAAAATGAAGACCAAAAGTAATGGGCTTTGATATATATTCTCTTTAACTCTTTAACTGAATTTTTTTAGATCGAAGGAGTAAAATGAAAAATTCATTTACTACCATTGTCTCTTGGGTCTCTTGATTATTCTTTTGAGCTTTGTAGGGCTTTGATTGTTTTCAACAATCTGAATATTAGGAGCATGATAGCACGAGACTGCTCACAAAAAGTGACAAAATCTAAGCAAAAGACAAGTTCTTGTGAAGGCGATATCAAAGAGAAATGGGTATGAAATATTGACAGAGAGTGTTGATCCACGAAGTAAGTCTGAATTCATTGGGTTTCATATAGAATTTCTTAGTGTTTGTGCTAACTCATCTTTGTAGTTCCTAAGATTTTTTTAATTCTTTGAGATTTATTTTGTCAGCAGCAAAATGTAATCATGCAAAAATTTATTGTTAGGTAATGAGTTTGCAAAAGAAGGTTAGTATTAAGCACTAATATTAAAGATAAAACATTTGAAGTATATTCATATAGGATTTCTATCTTGCAACAGGATATTAGAGTAATGAGAAGTACTTGTTTGCTCGGGTAATCTTTTTAAGAAAACCCACTTTAAGACTGTCAAGCAAAAAAATAACTCTGAGATGATTGGAAATCTGTTCAGCAGGTAAATCTAGTTTGAATTCACACGTGTGAGTCAACGTTTCCAGCCAATCGGTCGCAAAGTTTTGTTCCCTGAATAATATGCATGCTAAAATGGATCAATTTCCTGAAATAATCTAGAACAGAAGTTAGAAACCAATAAGATTTAGGATTTTCAAACATAATTTTAAGGATAAGAGAATGAGTTTCAATATATAGGTTAGATATCTTTATTTGATTGCAGATTTGGAGTCCATCAATGGCTTATTGCAGGGCCTTATTTGCCAAATCCAAAAGAAATATCTCCTTTATAGTTCCTAATGAATCTGGCCCCACTAGCCTCACTTGTTAGAGAACATGATGCATCATTGTTTAGTTTGAACCCGGGTGCCTTTGAAGGAAGCCAACTGATATAATTTAGATGATTAAAGCATCCAAAACCAAAGGAAATATTAGAATCTTGAGACTAATGTTTCATCTTAACAAGCCTGGTATAATCTATCTTTTAAAATGGTAGACTTTATGAGATAGTAGATGTTATTAACAGAGATCCTTACGTCGTGATTTTTGACTTTGTTTTGGGATATCCAAATATCCCAACAAACAATAAAGAGGATAGTTTTCCGAATGTGAGTGAACTTGTTAGTAGATAAACCCAAGTTCGGATAATATGTTGTATTTTCACATGTCTCCCAATTCTCAGATGAAATAGGCTTCCAAACCTCCCATGAATTTTTGCATAGAAAGAATAAATGATTTACAAATTCTATAATGTCATAGTATTGGCATTTTGATGTGTGAATGTATATCTATGTTGATGTATAGTATCAGCTGAAATCCAATTCTTCATTAGCCTCGAAAAATTAGAAACAGACATTTCTTAGGAGTGACCTTATTCTAAATTTTCATAAATTGATTTGATTGTTGACTTTTAATTCTGATTTGGTTCTGTGTGATGTATTTCCTTTGAGTAGATAAATTCCATTGAATAGAGTCCTCTTCAGATGCTTTAATTGAAATATATTTAATCTTGTCAATCTCAGATGGAAGGGCAAAAGATTGTACCTTGTCCATAATCCAACAATCTTGATTCTAAAATCTATTAATAAGATCTTAAATATACGAAGAGTTGCTAACATTACCATTTAGGGATATAAAGGATTTGTTGGAGCACCAATTATTTAAATAGAATTCAATGTTTCATGTGCTCAAATTTCAAAAGAATAAAGTTTTCAGCTAGTTATCAAATGTCTACTAGACTTTTTCATGGTTTAGTTTGATTTAATATAGGGTGCATCTGTATATAATAGAGATTAGGGCTATAGGTTGAGTGTATAAAATTTGGACTAAAGTTTTTTATGCTCACAAAACTTGTACCAAAGTTTACATGAGAAGGTATTTTGAATATCTTGAAGACATCTAATGTTTAAAACACCTTCTTAATAAGGATAACAAACATTTTTCCAATTTTTCCAGACGATATCTTTTGTGATTGCTATTAGCTTCCCAAAAAATCCTACTTCAGGTCCTTTCAATTCTAAATATAATAATTTTAGGGAGACTAAAGCTTTGCATGTGGTAGTAGGGAGTGGACATGAGGGCATATTAAATTAAAGCTAAATTTAGGATGGAAGATAGAGAGATAATAAAGCTGCTATATTTAATGCTTAGAGATATAAAGTCTCATACCCTCTTAAATGTTGCTCTTTTGGGTATTTATAGTTTGACTTTAGGTACGTGAGCCAACAGGGTCGCGAATATGAGTCCAAAACCATAAGCCCAAAAGCCCATTGAACTAGAATTATGAGGCTTCATACGTAAAGATGCAGTTAACACACAACTGAGTCAGTATCAGCTAACACACAGTTGAGTCAGTATCAACTAACACACAGTTGAGTCAGTATCAGCTAACACACAGGTGAGTTAGCATGGTTTTTATTTTGGGTTTAAATTTCTCAATCAAAGAAATCCCATCCAACTGCTAACTATCACACCCAAAGAATTCTAACCCGATCAACTAGCCCCCTTAGCCCTCTCAAAAGTATTTTTTTTGGAGGGGGGGGGGGACTAACTTATACAAATTTGAATTGCATTTGATTTACACTTGTTTATTTTCTCAATTTTGATTCCCCATCGCTCTCCAATTGAGTATAAGGGATGAAAAAAATTCTAACCCTATCAACAAGTTATTTTTTAGGACACGTGTCTTCTCTGAATTGGAGCCATGAAATTGTTTTACCCTAGGTAAAACTAACCAATCAAAAGAGAGACGGTTTCAATCGTTTAGATTCCCTTAGCTACCCTTGTTGTTTCTACTTTGCTAGTAGGGAACTCAAGAGTTCTTAGTTTCAATATAAATTCATTTTCATTTTTTCCACTATAGTTATTTTTAGAGAGAAAACGAGTTTATATTCTAGACATAGAATATCTTCTCCATTGACATTCAACTTCTTACTGGAAATATTTCCCTTCCTAAATCGCATTAACCATCACATATTACTTTTGCGGAATCATTTTAGCGTTTGCATGTTCACCGCCAAAAACACATTAACAAAAAATGATTGGCTGAATTTGTACGAACTCAAAAAATAAAAAAAGAAGGCTAGAGTGGCTGTTGGGTTGTCGACATCTTCCGGTAGGTTTTTGTAACCCAATCCATTGATTACGGAGGAGTTCATCCATACAATAGGCGGAACATTCCCTCTGAAGTCATTCTCCTATACAATATATCCTATGTTTATTTTCATGAGTCTAAATTGGAGGCCATTGAAGCTAAATTGAGGTTCTCTGAATCAGTGAAAGTCAGGTTGCCCAAATACAAAGAGACTCCGATGAGCTGCGGTACTAGGGAACTAGTAGTTTACACTGACGTGCTCAACTAAGGCCTTCGATTTCCATTGGACCCCGAGATCGTGAGATACTTGAAATTGGTAAGATTGTGCCTAAGCCAAGCCAGTCCAAATGAATGGTTCTCATTGTTGGCATGCCTCATAGCTTCAAAGCTGTCTAAGATTACAATGCGGATAAAACATATGGCTTCCATTGTGGGACTATCTCGTAATGCTCATATTCATTTTTTTTATTTTAACTTGGGGAACAACTACAAAGTGGTGGATGATCTACTAGAGGTAATGTTTTTTGGAAACCTCGATTATTTTTCACCAGCGATTATTGGGAAACTGACAAGAAGATCACCTCTCATGGGAATCCGAGAAGGATCACCAGATACTGGAAGATTACTCGTAAGCCTCTTTAGATTTATTTTCATGTTTCTATCACTTTCTGTGATATTTTATCATTTACTCTTAACCTCTTTTGTATCAGTTATTTTGAAGCCCTATCTGCAGCACTTGGGTGACTCAAAGGTGACTTTTAAATGGTTGAACCAGTGAAAAGTGTTCCAACAGCTTCCATAACTGCTTCACCCCAACCAACTTTGTTCATACTCATCTTTAGAGGACTTTTCCTGAACGAGAGCTAACATGGGAGCAGTTTTACACTCCTCCTCGACCTTCTGCCATTCTTAAGAGTACCAAGGCTGCTGATGGTAAGTTATTCCTGCCGACCAAGAATAGATCCCATAACCATCATAATAAGGATAAAAGATCAAAGAAGGATCATCACAATTTGTTGCCGAAGTGGGAAATGAAGGGCAGCCAGATGAGATTGACTCAGCCATGTTAGCTATTGTTGCTGTCATAGTTGAGAGATGTGAGATGCCTTCAAAACCTCTAGTTCCCAAGAAGAAGAAAGTACATAAATAAGGCAAACAAGGTAGTGACAAGAGAGATAAGTAGATGAATAAAACTTTGACTAGTTTAGATATAGTCTATTGTTTTGAAATTCTTCCTCCAAAAATCCATGTTCTTGATCATCTAACAATGAAAATATCCGAACCTCTTTCTCCACTACTTCCTCTTTCTGAGAGGCAGGATTTCAAAGGTGTTAACCCAATTGAAGGCATGGGGGCTTCCGACTTCAAAGCCTTTGAAACTAACTTTCCTAAGTCTACAAGCACTGCAATTGTTGTGGTGTTCGAAGGGGTTCCCTTAAAATTATCAAAGGAAAATGATGTGTAGAGCTATGTGAGGCCAATTGTTGAACTATAGACACACGTTAGGTAACAGGTTGAAGAAATCATTTCTCATCAGGATGAAAAAAAGAATTTGAAACCTTCAATTAAAGAGGAGAAGACTAAAGCTAACAGCCTGTTCGGACAGGCCAAATATGTCAATGATGAGCTGGTCAAGGTGAAGTATGATCATGAAAAGCTACAAGCTAACCATAGAATTTTGCAATCATCCAGCTCATAAGAGATTACTTCGTTATAGAATCATCAAACTAAAGATAAAGTCACCATCGAGCGTTTATTATACGAGAAGAAAACCCAAGAGACTCTTATTAAGAAACAAGAGGATGAAATTGCTTCTCTCAAAGCTAAATCCACCCAAGAGGTTGCTGATGTTATATATGCATATGCCGATGTGGTGATAGACTCCTTACAAAAGTGGGATGCATCAGTCAAATCAGATAGGGTGTTGGAGTTCTATAAAATGTTTCCCACACTTGCTCTGATATATATAAAACATTTACCATCATGTCATCGATGTAAACTTATACATTCCTCTTGATCTGACTGGAAAATTATTTATTCACTAGAAGCTGGTAAGTATATTCGTCACTCTTTAAGTTACACGATACTATTTTGTAACAGTGAAGCCCCCTTCAATGATAAACATAGTATGATTATGGTCATTCAGATCCATTTGTATCTAATTATGTCTAGCAAAGCATAAAAGATAACAAATTATTTCCCAAAGTAAATTCACTAATTGATCTATTCGAGGAACTGGGAAAAGATATTTTTGACATGCGCTGTTGAGATCTGTGAAATAGATACACATTCCCCATTCCCTATTTACCATTCTTTTTTTTACAAGTACCGGATTTGACGTCCCTAGTTGATATATGTCCCATTTTAGTCAATTTTATCCACCTATATAACAATGACTTTAGATGTTTCTTTGGAAAAAACTTTTTTTTAGATTAATGGGTCCGCATCGGATCATACAAATAGCTTGTGAAAAATAAAATTAGCTGGTACACGAGTAACATCTTCATTGCACCATGTAAATACATGTAACATTTTCAGATAAAAAAGATAAAAAAGTATCTTTTAATTCCAATGGAAATTTAGCTCTAATTCTAACATTTTTTCTCATATGCTAAACTATGCACTTCAACCTCTTCAATTGGGATAACATCACTGTGAGTCTCTCTTAGATCATCTATTTTTCTTTGATCCAAATATGACTAAAGTAATTGATATTCCTTCTTATTCATTACATTCTCCAAGGACTTTGGAGCAAGAGTAGTGACATAACATTCCCTTTTCATTTTTTGGCTTTTCTGAACCACCCCTACTTGACCTCCAATTGCGTATTTCAAACATTGGTAAAGCATTGAGGAAACTGAATGCATCATTGATAACAATATAGTTTGGAAACCTTCCAGAATTTTCTACCACCATATTGATTCGACCCCGATCCGGATCAGTATCCAGGTACTCCGAATCCACACTGAATTTCTAAATAATCACCATTGTACTATCTTGTTTCGAAACTTTCCTATTTTACCTTTGGATTCCAGGTGACGCATCCTGAGCCCCACTTGAACTTGGTAGTGACTTGTTACTGACTTGTCTATTACTCATTTGGAACTTTAAAAAACGTAGTTAATTTTCTGTTCATGATTAACGATTGTATCTCATGATTTAGAGCAATACAATCCTTAATATCATGTCCACATCATTCTGGTATCTGCAGAACCTTCTGTTTAAGTTTTATTTCAGAGTTTGGATAGGTGTATGCCTTCAAAATTGTACGATGTTCTTGGAACTATCTTAAATGGTAGCCACATTTTCAATTAGTTCTGTAAAATAACCAAGCTGAACCCATTGATTTCCTCTTGGTCTATATTGTTGAGCCTGATTAGACTGGCTCTATCTTGGCCGATGAGAGCCCTGCCCGGTGTCCCTTGGACAATTTCTAAATCTAGCTTGTGACTAGCTACTAATTTTTAGGACAAGGGCCGAAGATGAAGGTCTATACTAATAACGCTGCCTTAGTCTCTTCGTTTGTTCCACAATGATTTATTTTCCGACCTGGTTTAACAAGACACCCTAGGTCATTACCTTTTTTGAGTCATTGAATCATCCAATTCACCAGCTAGTATCCCTTATCGAAGTGAAGCTATGGTCACCTGTTCGAAACAATATGCCAACCCATATTTAGTATTCACAAAACGGTTGATGTAATCGTTTGATGATTCATCAGGATATTGCCAATAATGGATTACTGTATCTTTATTCCCTCTAAGTTCTTTACTTCCTACAAACTGCCTTCGAATGCCATACAAAACATGTCAAAATTCTTGATTGATCACTGTGGTGATCTATTATACCACTTCAAGGTGCTACCCTTAAAAGTTTGAGAAACATCTCTGCACAATCGCATGTCTTCATAATCGAAGCTCATCATAAATTTTTAAAAGTGTTTGAGATGATTGTCAGGGTCCTAGCTTCCATCATATTTCTCCATTTTCAAACTTTCAAAAAGCGTGGGTAGATATCTAGAAAGAGTTTTTTTAAAACAACGATGATTGCCTCTAATCATGTCATTGGCTAAATATGTGATCCTTATTGGGAGTGGCGAAAATCCCAGGCTCGGATTGCACATCAAATTGATCACTTAACAAGTTCTTAATGCTATGGGTTGTTGACCCATTCATTTTTCCTTGATATTCTTTCTTTTTTCCTTTACCATTTTGGTCTCTTGTCTCCCCTAAAGAATCTTTCTTACTTGGTATACGATGCTTTTTCGAATTCTTTTTCGCTAACTTTCCATTTTTATTCTTATGACCATGATCACTACTTGAAGAGGAAGAGGAAACTTCTGATTCTGATTATATTGTTGAGTCCAGAGCAGACTCCAAGGTGCTTGAACAATGTTTAAGCCATTATTCATTTTTAGATTCTTTGTGGGCTTTGGGAGACTGGTCGTTTGGACATTTCTTCGGATTATGATGGGGATTATTATATGGCTCATCAGATTTGGGATACTCTGATGAATGTTTTCCATCTAGATCCTTTTCAGTCTGCCTCTAGGCTCTCAATACCTCAATTTCTGCTCGTAATTGATCACGCTCTTCCTGCATGAATATTTTTTCCTCAGTATCATAATTCACATGAGAAGCGTGCAAATGGTCCTCTTTCATTTCGTTCTCCTCATTTTCAAGAGGATGATAGGTTTGCATATCGGGATCCTTGACTCAAAGAACTTCGAAGGTAAATTTGTATGTTAGGTTATGAATAGTGCTATCCGGGTACCTTTCGCTCCCACTGTGGTCGCCAATATGATAAGGATAAAACTTAGTTTGAGGGTATTTATGTTATTGTTTTGGTAATATATTAAATTTAAGTTGGAAGCTAGAGAGGTAATAGAGCTGTTATATTTAATGCTTAGAGAGATAAACTCTCAACCTTCTTAAGTGGTGCTATACTGGTCTTTATAGCCTAACTTTAGGTCTGTGAGCCAACCGAGTTGGGTCATGGATATGGATCCAAAATAATAAGCTCAAAAGCCCATTAACCAGTAATTATGAGACTTCATACGTAAAGAGGAAGCTAATACACAACTGAGTCAGTATCAGCTAACACACAAGTGAGTCAATATGGTTTTTAATTTGGGTTTAAATTACTCCATCAAAGAAATCCAATCCAACTGCTAACTATCGCACCCAAATAAATCCGACCCCATCAAATATGCCTCCAAAGGATAGTAACTTTTTATCCCAATCATAGACACTAAATCTGATTTTGGTGACAAGATCTTAGTATTGTCTAACAATATTCTTAGTATTTATATTGGTTCCAAGATATTTAAAAGGAAGGTTACCTTTGTTAAAACCAGTGAGGTGCTCAATAGAGTTTATTCTTGTATTGGGAATTCTTTTTTAAGTAATGAAAAATGCTTGTCTTTATTTATCACCTAGCCATAATTGTTCTGGTAGGTTTGAAGAAATCTATGGATTTTGATTATGCTGGATGATGAATTATTTGTAAAGATAACTACATCATCAGCAAAAGTCACGCATGGAACTAAATTTTGACTTCTGGTTTTGTATCTAATGTCACATTGTTCTTCAAATAATCTTTTAAGACCTCTACTAAAAAAATCTTCTACTAATATAAACAAACTAAGGAACAATGGTTTCCCTTGTCTAACATCATTAAAGTATTTGAAATATCTTTTAATATCCTCATTGATTATGATAGAGTAGCTAACTACATTGACATAGTGTTAAGTTTTGTCAATGAATTCAACATCAAAGCCAAAAGCCTCTAGAATTCTTAAAATGAATGAGAAAAAAAATCTGTCAAATGATTTGGCCATATAAATCTTGAAAATCAAGTTTCCACTTTTACATTTCTTGTTAATGTCATAAAAAATCACCTGAGTCAAAAGAATATTAACGTGGATATTTCTACCATTTACAAAACCACTTTGCTCCTCAAAAATATTTTAGAAATCAAAATGGAAAGCCTATCATTTAAAAGTCTTGAAATAATTATGTTAAGGACAGTGCATAGGTTTATTGGCCTATATTACCTCCATATTTTAGGGAAATAGTCTTAGGGAGTAGGTAAATCGTTGTTGCATATATGCCATTTGGAACAATTTATCATTTAAAAAGGCCATAATGACCTCAATAAGGCCCGTTTCAATTATTGACCAGCAAGTTTGAGATTTTTTTATGTTGAAACCATCTACTCCTGCAACACTACAAGAGTTTAAGGCTTTAACAAAATTGTGGATTTCTTCTGCATATGGTAAGGCCATTAGATGCATGTTATCTTCATTAGTTGGAGGGATCATTTAGGATAAACTTGAAGTGATTTATAGTAGAGATACCTATCTTATTATGATCCCCAATCCGATTGTTATCAACCTAAATTTTATGAATTCTGTTTTCATTTATTTTATTCCTAACATAATTGTGAAATATAATAATATTTTTGTCTTCATATTTAGTCCAATGAGCATTACATTTATGCTCCCAAAACTTCTCATCCCTAACTAATAATTGAAGGTGGTGACCTTTATCTTTAGCAAGTTTTTTCATGTCTTCATTGTTCTTAGATTCCATTAGATAGTTTTCAAGAATTTTTAACCTCTTTATTCCATAGTTTGAGCTTTAGTTTAAGTTTTTTTTCACCCAGAAGGCATGTAAGGGAGGGCCTGGTATTTACTCATTCCAACACCGCTATATATGATTTAAAAACTCAGGATGAAGTAACTATATCTTGAAGAACTTAAAAGATGATTTAGTTATATATGTTGAGACAAAAATTGTTATACATAGAGGGTTATGATCAGAGCATGTTCAAGCTAAGTGCTTGAAAATAGTATTATCAAAGTAATTAGACCAACATGTATTATATAGAACTCTGTCCAAATGCTTCCATTTGTACGAGTTATATTTTGATATCATGTAACCAACATCATTTAAGTTATACTCATTGATGATGTTGTTAAAATCATCAATGCTCCTTAGGCACAATATTGAACATGATAATTGTTCATTCGTGATGACATTGAAATCACCCATCACTAACCATTCCCTGTTATAGTCAGTAACCAATCTTAAAATATCCCAAAAACAGTCCTCTGTTCTCTAGTACACTTAGTGTAAACAACGGAGACCATAATTTCTTTGTCAATATTAGTATGTTTGACCTTAAAACATAATAGTTGAACATGATTGATTATTGTGTCTATTATAAATTCATCATTCCAAAAAGCCCATATTTTATTTAAGATATTACCTGTACTAGAATGCAATTCTAAAATGTTAGTTATTTTATTTATAAGGTCAGAAGATATCATTGGCTCATGGATGGTAAAAAAGTTAATGTTTTCAGATCTAATAATAGATTTAAGTCTACGAATGGTACCTTTATTTCCAATATCATGGATATTGCAACAAATGGTTGTTGATATATCATTGAGTAGAGTCAGGTTTAGGTCTGGCAATTCCTTTAAGATGAATTCGCTTTGCTAGGATAAGACTTTTGGATAATTTATGTTTAACCTTTTTTATTTTCTTGCTTATCATTTTCTTAGAAGTTTTGTTTTGCTCTGTTGTTTCTATATGAGATGAAGGAAGACTACCCATGAATTTTAATTAAGGAGATATATGAGCTGTTATGGTTGAGCCGAGATCATGCTTGCTATCAACATAAGGCTAGTTGACAAAGTGTGCAGAGCTTCTTTAATTTCTTCTTCTTTTATTACATGTAAATTAATCTCTTGATTACTTGGTCATGATAAATATTGGTTTGTGTTGGTCAAGCTAGTGGATTGAAGAGGGATGTGTTGCATCCTTGAGTCTGCAGGTAGAACTGTACTGGATTATTGAATAGAGTCTTGATTGTGAATGATACCTTCTTGATCGAACTTGTTACCATATTCTTGAATATTTTTTGTATTAACATGGTCATGACTTTTAACTATAATTAACTTGAGTTTATGAGTCATTTTCTATTGAATCATCTTGGTGTTTAAAATAATTGTAATATCTAGATCTTTTGGTGGGTTAATGTCTTGTTGAACCTTGAGTGGCAGGGATTTCCTACAGTCTTTTTGTCTATCTCCCTAATGGCAACATCCATTACAATAGTTGGGCAATTATTTTTATTGTATATCCTACCAATATCCTTCTGATTGACCAAAACATACCCAAAGTTTATTGATTAATGGCTTGGATATGTCCAGTTCTATCCAAGCCTTACAACATTTATACATTGCATGGAGGACTCTTTATAGGCTTTGCAAGAGACTTGATAATATCAGTATTATACATGAATATTGTAAGCTTGGTGAAAAAGACCCACACCGGGGTGATTATGACTCTTTCTTGAGGTTGAAAGAAGGTTATCATTTCAGAATTTGCATAGAATATTGGCCTAAATTCCACACATTCCTACGCCATAATTTCTTGATATCATCTTATATGTCGAACTCTATCATTAAGTGCATGATGGCGCAGAATACCAGGCTGACTGGCCAGTGAACCATAGAAATCCAATGAATTTCGGTATATCTATCGTATGAGGCATGCCCTGTGAATTCGCCAATAAGAGTTGTCTTTGATCTTAATTATATAAATCTCTTATCTTGCATTGTAAAATAGACAGATATCGAGCTACTGTTATTCTCGATTTTAACTTGTGCATGGATGTAGTCCTTGATTGCAGGTCTTGTGACATCATCATAATTTTTCTCTGGAGTTTTATATTGGTGGGTTTGTGTTTGATAAAAGGATATGAAGAGGTCATGATGTTCATATGTTGGATTATATGTGAGAGTCGGTATTGAGACATAGATTCCAGCAATGCTATTTCTTAAGTCTTTTCTTTAATTGAGTTCATGAAATTCGATGGCTAAGCTATCTAGAGGGATACAACATGTTGGTAGTAGATTGTTCTGCTGAATCTGGTGGATAACAGGTCTCATTATTGAGTACATGATAACAGAGGTTTCTATATGATGCGTAGAAGTCTAGGGTGTTTACTTCGATTTCGCAATTACTTGTTGTTGATCATAGAAGATAAAGGATATTCATTAACTTAGTTGTCAAAAAAGTAGTTCTTCATAATCAAACTATATAATAATCAAAATATAATAATAAGATTACAATAACCATAAACTACTTATGAGTTATAATAGACAAACTCTATAATTAATCTCTACCGTCTATAACAACTTTTTTTTCAAAACAATAACAACACTTGTACTATATATATTATAAAAATAATAAAAAATTTAAAAGTCATTAAATTTTCGTTTAAATAATAATAATAACTTGACTTTAATAATTCACTATATTATAAAAATATAAAAGCAAAATTATTATAAATTTCGGAAAAATAATATAAAAAAATCAAAATTTTCATTTTATTTCGATAGGACTTGACGCGAATCCCATATTCCGTTGTTATCGTGATGAGACCGAACTGTGTTTTAATCGTAGAAGGACGAGACGGAACAATAATCCCATCCTATCCTGCGGTTATTGTGATAGGAGGACGGAACAATATTTTAAGTTGACAGGACGAGAGGGAAGAATATACCGTTACCTCGATGCCGTGTAGCATCTTAATTTGCTATGCATTCATTTTTACATCGTGCTGTGGAAAATCCTGTACTAGTATCATGAAAGGAAATAATAAAAGGGCCTTTTCTCTGGATGGAGGAGGGTACTGAAACCAGTAGATTCTTAGAATCTTCTTCAAGATACTCAGTACATTTACAAATAAATGGTAAAATAAAATAAAAAATTAAAATCTTTTGATATTGTTTTTTTTGGTGAGAACTGAGAATGGTACAAAATGTAAACTGTATAATGATTAATGACAAAACATAAGACACAAATTTGTTATCCACCCCCAAATTAGAATGCCTTGTCAAATCATAACCACGAGATCAACACTAATTATATAGGTATATAATGCGGCTGTCAATTGGGTTTTCTTTTCTTTTCAACCCTATATTTTTTAGACAACTAGGAGTATTTGATAAGTATTAAATTATGATTGCCGACTTACCACAACGTTTGATCTTTTTATTGCATTTAACAGAGATATTTCATCTTTTGCATGGTTGAAAAGAATTTAAGTATCCCTATTTTCATAAAATACAAAGATTAATATGTTCTTTTTAAAAGCCAGGATGCTAAATCACTTAAAAAGTAATAATTTAAAAAATAATATATATTAAAAAATAGATAAATTATCTAAAATAATAAATAATGGTTCAAATTCGGTTCATCAAAATTGTTGGTGAATTAATAAGATGTAAATATAGTTAGAAAAAATATTTAACGTTTTAAAACAAAATAATAATTGTTTAAATTTTTTTTTAAATGGAGTTATAAATTATATTTATAACGATGAGTTTGATTGATAATTTATTTATCATTAGCCCACAATTTTCGATGAGCTAGACAAGGCTGAAAAAATTATATATGTTTTAAAGGGATTCAGATGTAGTGGTTTGGACGCATTAAAGTTGCCAGCCCGTAGGATCGATGTTGGTTTCATCTTTTAGTATCGTCCCGTTATTATGAGAAACATCCAGATTGTCTTTTTTTATTAAAAAGGCGTCTACACAAATAGACTTGTGTAATGGACTAATGGTGTTGAAGCGATGTAGAGATTGTCAAAGCGATGTAGAGTATTTGCTTCGAAGTGTTTGACGATGATAAAACTTAGCAGCAAAATTACTCTTCAAACAGTGCGATAACATTTCTATTATTTAAAGAGATAACTTCGACGAGTCGCGTTGCCTTACCACTAACATGTTCTGAAACTGGATAAGTTTCCTCAAGAATATGGAGAGTCAATCCAAACTCGGTCTCGTATCTCCCAAGACTAGGCATGTAGTTGCTGACACTTGTCCACTCAGTTCTGACCTACGTATAGGTCTTATTATAGTTTTATCCCGCAGACGTAAAGAATCTCAATGTTTTGTATTCTTGCGGTCTTTGTTAGTATTACTCCTAGAAGAAGAGTAAAAGGAAAATGTAGCCAGTTTTCATATAAATAAATCGAGTTTCATAATTTTGTCTCATAAATAATATAAAGAGATATTTCCTTGGTTTTACAGGGAGAAATAACCCATTACAACCACCAACCATTTTACTCCTGCCATTCGCAAACTATTTTTGGTGATAAATCCTATGTTTGAACCAACGCGAGAATACGTTTTGAATTCGCGCTTTCTATCTAAAGTGTTACTCCAGGTTGTTTCATCTTGTCAATTTATTTGAATTTTGACTTATCGACCCTCATTAAATATATATATATATATATATATATATATTAGTTATGGCAGGGAAATATTCATCTTGAAAATTGGTTTCAAGAACTGAACCAATTTATAAGGTTAAACCTCTAGAATTCAAACCTCTCAAGATCGTGGTTAGTAGCTCCAAGGAGGAGTCCTCGTCCTCATTTCGAACCGAAACTTTGACAATTTAAATGGTAGTCAATCACTCCAAGGATATGATGGCTAAATATATACATACCACGATTAAGATTACTTCAAAAAAACAAAGTTTCAAAGGACACCCTAAGGGACACCCTATAGTTAGCCTTAGATCCTTTCATGTCCGCCCAACCACATGCCTCTTCAAACGTAACTCTGATGCCTAATGATGCGAGTCCAATCACAAAAAGTAACCCATCTCTGAACCCCTTTAAAAATATCGTAAGCTCATGAAGAAAGACTTTAAACTTCCTCTTAAACGCAGGCAGGTAGACAGGGGGTCGACACATACAAAGCATACTATATGTAAAAAAGATGGAGAAGCCACTATAATAGAGAAAAGATGCCAAATACATATACTATGATGAGGATGTTCCCCTGCTCGGAGTTACCCCCATATATTCATAAACATACATCCTTTTCATTTTATTATTCTAAGAGGAGGATCTTCAACAAGTATCAAAAGCCAAACAAACTAACCCTTTGAATCAAATACAATATCCCCGAACATATGCTTGTATTCTTCATTGATAAGTTCGACAAGGGTGCTATATTTCCACTCCACCCACGCTTGAGGAGGTTCCGCAGCCTGGACAATCTTTTCCCCAAGCGAGTCCCAACACCTAGAGGATTAGGTTGTCCTATATTATAACCTCATGAGTATAAAAGCTTAGTCTGTTGGAAAACAATTGATGGTGGTAGTGGGCTTACATGAGTTTTTTGACAAGTGGAAGAAAATATTCATCTTTATGAGAGAGGATTGAGAAAATTGATGACATGTTAGTAGTACAAATCCGCCTTGTATTAGGAATTCGTTGAAGTGTGAAGTAAGCGTCAATCTACTTTAAACCCCATAATATAGACCTTGACCATCATTTGTTAGCGCTTGACTTTATATTTTACTTGTATGCTATGTTTTAACTAACCTTTGTTTCCCTTTCCATACAAGAATATATTTCACTTTAGAATGATGAAGGTAAAAAATAGCTTGAGAAGCTGAGCCAATGGGATGAAGATAACTGGGAGTATGAATTTTATAAGTGCTTAACGACTCAGAATATTACCAAATCCAAATTATAGGATATGATGAAGTGGTTATATCCCGAGAATAACAACAAAATTCAAGTTGCCGACATCGATAAGCTTCGGGCTATCAAGGGTAAATCCTTGAAACTCTTAGAACATGGCTGAACCTCTTTGTTTCGAACAGTTCATTGTCTATCAAAATCTACTGGCACAATGAGGTAACTGTTTGACCTCATTTTTTTGCAGCTAAGATTATATGTTCCCGTATTTTATTTGTATATTACTTGCAGAAATTCAATATCACTTGGGATATGATATAAATATTCATCGATAAACACAAAGCCAAATATCATGATATGTCCAAAGTCATGAAAAACCCTATCACGCATACGATCAATGATGAAGAAGTTGCATCTAAAAAATGAACCTTAGAAACTCATTTAAGAGAGATATATGATATCATTAATCATAACCTTGAAGTCCATAAGTGAGTCAAAGCTAACATTTAGAGCACCATAAAGGCCTATGAGAACACCATTAAATATCTTCAATCAAAGCTCACGATAGCGGAAACATCATTTCAGATTACCAAGGATAAACATATTAAGGATTTAGAGAACCTTTTCAAAGCTTCCAAAAAGGAAAGAGACTCAATTCGAGAGAAGATGGTCCTTAGCTTTCACATATAATTTTACACAGCTCACCCTTGGGTATGAATACTTATATCCATTTTAACACTAAGATTTACCTCGACCAATAAAAGCTTGATAATATTATTATTATGTTCTAATTTTTATTTAAATTTTTTGGTCCGAATGTTATTATTATTTTTAACATTGGACTCTGCCTCCACCAATAAATATAAGAACACTTTGCCAAGTTTTGGCCCAAAATGCATTACTCTTCCGTTTTGATTTTACTTTGACCAACGAAGATTGGAACATTTTACATATTCTCAAAATAAACCTAAACACATACACTTTTGCAATACTAAATAAATTAGGTATTGGAAGAATTGAGTTTCCTAGAATATGACCGAAGAGAAAGAAAAAAATTTGGATTTTTTTTATTAATGCGTCGACTGTGTAGGCACCTCAATAAAACTTTCTTACACCACCCGGGTAGGAAAGAGTATGTCAATGATCTCTTTCATAATTTAAGACTAAATTAGTTCAAGAGAACTTATACACAATGAATTACAAATTTATACATAGCATAACCTAAGATGTTCAATATTCCCTCGGGTGCTGAAGTTTTCTCCCTTCTTCATCCACTAGTTTGTAAGTCTCATCTATAAAATTTTCAATCATAATGTAATGATCTTCTTAGTTATGGCCGAGCTTGCATATCCTCTGATCCTTTGTATGCAAAAACATTTTTCTTAAGACCTTGTCTCCCACCTTAGACTCACGTTTTGAAAAATTTGAAGTGAATATACTCCTCATGACAGTTTGGTAATGTTGGATCCTCATGCAAGCTTTTTTTATTTTTTACACGATTAAATCCAACACTCTACTTTTTATTTTCTTGAAGACCCTAAAAGATGAATCTGCAAGGACCACTGATCTATACCAAATACCATAACGAAAGGTATCTCACCTGTAGTGGTTCAATGAGTCGTCTTATAAAGCTATAACAATTCTTGAAGATAATTTAACCACTTATCAGGCCTTCTTAGATGTTTTCGCTAGTGACCTCTACCTGACCGTTTTTAGGGTG
The DNA here is from genome assembly GCA_036936605.1 of Limnanthes douglasii subsp. nivea. Classification (NCBI taxonomy): domain Eukaryota; kingdom Viridiplantae; phylum Streptophyta; class Magnoliopsida; order Brassicales; family Limnanthaceae; genus Limnanthes; species Limnanthes douglasii. Next base: position 171,714,325 of record JAUPFV010000003.1, read on the forward strand.
AAAAAACTTTGGACACATTACTTTATTCATATAGTTTGGTAGAAATAGGCTATCTCGGAATCCTATAAATGAAGACCATTGTTTCCAGTAGATTGACCTTGGATAACTGAAACTATGAAATATATTAGTGAAAATAAAATTATTCACGTTCTTAAAAGTTATCATGGAGAGTTGTTCGGAAGCCACCCACTTCGAAAAATATAATACATCAATGATAATGTTCTTGTAGTGTCTTGAAACACTAGGTAGAGATCCGACCATGTCGATGTCTTATCTGTCAAAGGTAGAACAACACAATGAATTATAATAGCCATACATTGACATAAACTAAACATTGTAACAAAGTTCTTTGCGTTTTCCATTATGCTTAGCCAATAAAATTCCGCTAATAGCACCCTTAAGTTCAATGTCTTAAATTCAATATAGGATGAAACATCCCCACATGGAGCTCTTTAAAAAACGTACACAATTCATCAGGTCTTAGGCATCGAATGAAAAGTCCCCTCTGAACAATATGAACGCATTCTCCATGAAATTTAACCTTTGGGTTGTATCCTTGTCCTCAGGTTAAATACCATTCTTTATAATGTTTAGTATTTATATGTTTCAAGCCCAACCTCATTATCATTCATCTCTAGAGTTTCTTCGTGACTTAGCTCATGCCATTTATCAATCGCGGGATGTTCCTGTATAATAACCCATGCTCAATCTTGGAGTAAGTTATCAAAGCCAAATAACATCTCAGAGAGCTTTTTTGGCCTTCGACATTTGCTCGTAATGGATACTTTCTAATAGTTTTTCTTGAGCTTACAGCTCCTTAAGGTACTTAATCAAGTCTTTTTTGGACACCTATGCTTCCATATAGTGTGATTTATCATAAGATGGGAGTCACTTACAAACTATACCTCTTTTATCCCACAAACATTGGATAACGGTATCCTTGCAATCACCTCTTGTTATTCAACCTCATTATTCGTCGCTTCTAAACCAGAGCAAATGCCTAAATTTATATTTTCTCTAGAACGAGCCACAAAATACACTCCAATTTTGTAACCTAAGATATTTGACACTCTATTAATTTGGACCAACCAGTTTAGCCCCGAAATCACGGGTGACGGCTCAAGCCTTTCTTAATGGAACTACATAAGGAAGTCAGCTATGACCTGAGATTTCATCGTGATCCTCAATTCAAAGGTAGTATCAAAATTCCCCAAATCTACCGTCCATCGAGTTAGACTTCTTAAGATGTTTGACTTTTATAAAAATGTTTCGGGGAGGAAAATATATTATGAACGTGGTGTAATACCTTTGGAAGAAAGGTCTCATCTTTCTCGTCGCGACAATCAAAACCAAAGCCAACTTCTCCAACTAGAGGTATCGTGTCGCCACTGGAAATAAAGATTTTCTTACATAATATATTGGCTTCTGGAAAACCTCCATCTTCGTTAATAATAACCGCGCTTACGACATGTTAGGATACAAACAAATATACATATAAGTTCTCTCGGGGGGATAAGTTTGGATAAAGTCTTTATATAGGCAATATGTTGTTTCATCTTATTATATGCTTCATCTTACTAGTCGGACCATTGGAATTTTTCAGCCAATTCCGGAACCTGCAAAAAAGGAGTGCACATGTCCGAAGATTTAGAAATAAACATGTTGAGTGACGTCATTCTACCAATCAAAATCTGAATCTCCTATAAGGGTCTGGGATGGTTACATGGAGGATAAAGCCTATAACTATGATAAATCAGCCTTAGTATCTTGTCACCAACCAATTAACCAATAAACATTCTAATTTAAACCCCAAACATGCATTTTTTTAGGTTGAGTTTTAAATTGGCTGTTATTAAATGTTGAAAGGTTTCCACAAAATCGTAGATGTGCCTCGAATTTTCCTCACATGTAATTAATGTAAACCTCAGAATTTCTTATAATATGATAAGAAAAGTCCTTGTTGACCAACATTAGATAAAGTTCTCCGATGTTATTGAAGATGTAAAGAATACCTTATAACAGTAGAGCCCCCTATTCGGTAGCAAATGTTATGTTTTTTATATGAATGATGCATTTGGATTTGGTTATAACTAGAATAAACATCCATAAACGACAAGCGTTTATTTCATAAAGTAGATTATACCAATTGTTTAACCATCGAACTGGGAATGAATCTTTCGAACATGTTTTGTTTAGATTCGTGAAGTCGACGCACATCTTTCAACTCCCGTTCTTTTTCTTCTCCAAGAAAAGGTTAGCCATCCATGTAACAGATTAATATTCTATGATATGACTTACACTTATCAACTTATGCACTTTAGCGATAGTAGTCGCCTCTTATTTTATGGAAACAAAATCTATTCTTTTCGGCTACTCCTACTATATACCCTACTACATAATTCAAGAATTAATTGAAAGTCCAGGTGATAACATGCATTCAGTCACATCAAGACCAACCAAAGATTGTATTATAAGAATTTGGGTGATCACCAGCATAAATAGTACACATATTGTTCTCTTATACTTAGCTTTGCCAACAATTACATCTGTTTCAAATTATCCAGTGACATTTACACTTACCTTGGTGAAGTTGAGTGTTGTTCTATCACGATCTTCTGAATTTTGCCCCCTCCCCCTCACAGATGTGTTTATCAAGACGATATCCGCACAGGGGGGCAACAACGCCCCATAGGTCATCATCTTCAAAAATAAAGAGGGATAAGGATCCCATATGAGGTGACGTGATATCCTTTATGAAACTATGATTGTAGGTTCCTAGCATGTCTCTTTCTAGATGAATTAGAGATCCCCGAAATAGAATCTTCCCCGACGCTAGTAAGAAGTCCCAAAAACCACACTCAAACCATCCGCATTAAAAATAATACAAACCACATAACGTTTAGGGTCAGAATAGAGATATTTATATCTTGAGATAGCTCACACCACGTGGAAATCGAGGTCAGGGTCTAGATACTTATTTGTTTAATCAAACAACATCGATTCTTGCCCAAAAATTATCATGTTAACATTCTCTGGCTTAAGAATAACCATTTGGGTCCTCAATCCACCTGCTCCGGCGGACCCTAAACCATTTCTAATGCTCATTTAAGCCATACTATTATTTTTCATATACTACACCAGTTTCTAGTTATCAGTAAATCTTTGAATATCTACCCTCAAAGATATACAGTCTCTCGTCTAGTGACCAATATCATTATGATGCTTTCAAAAGTTATGGTTTATATCCTCTCGATGTTTAATTATAGTGAGAGGCGGTCTAAAATGCCCATGGTCTTTAGTCTTAAAGAAGATAACTGTCACACTTTTAGTTAGCTTGATATAATTATCATGCATTACCCACTTGTTTCTTCAATCCTCCTGACCTCTAAACACCACTCACTCCAACCCAAAGCAAATTTTACTTGATTTTGAACACCTTAGTTTTCAACCTGAAGCAGATGAGATTAAAACGGTCTTGTAGAGGAAAAGAGAGTAGATATGTGAAATGCGGCTATTTCACTACCTGAGGTGCTCGGTATGCAGTTGAGGTAAAAAATTGAATTAGAGCAAGGAACTGGTAGTTGTGATAATCTCTCGGAAACCACATTTAAGGCAACTTAAAGCACAGATTACACTCGTCTAACAAATGTTGGTTGTTCGGAACTAGTAAAAAATACATAGTCTTATCGATTTTGATATGTGATTATACTTGCGCCAAAAATGCCTCAAACGTCAAAGCCTTCTTATTCATAACATCCTCAACTAATTTCCCATGAAGAAGTCTCTGTCTAAATGAAGCACATGCCATATCCTTGCTATAATACTCAAGACAATTCTTGGTTTTTACAAAGCACCTCGTATAATCTCTTAGACTTTCCCCTTTTCCTATCTACAATGCATAATATTATCAAAACAACCCTTTTGAGTTTTTACTCCCGACAAGTTGGTGCCTAAAAAGGGTCCATATTGTATCAAAGTTGGCTTTGAACAGTACATCATCCATCGACTATCATGTTTGGTGGCAGATAGTCCCTTAACTTTCAAATGTCCGTTGACAGTCCTTCGACTATCGCGTTTGGATAAAGTTAGTCCAGAAGATCCTTTGCTCCATGAGAGGCTGCCACCTGTCACCATAGTCCCCAGATTTTTGTATCACCACTAGTCCCTTGAGTCTATTAAAAATATAATTTAATCCGACCTAAAACGAGACCTACAACTCATTACCGTTGAAAACGAGAAGATCAATGGATTTCAAAATCTCTAAATAATCTAAAGTTACTTGCAACCCAAAATTTGTTGAAAGAACCTTAGAGTTATCCTCTTGGGACATTTCAAAACAAATATTTCAATCGTGCTCTCTCTCTCTTTAAAAACGAAAAGGAAAGTAATATATTTATTTTCAAACCATGCAAAGTAGTTAGATACAAACAAAAGAATAAGAGATATGCAATTATTCATGAATCTTATGAAGTAGGGTTCCAGCCGAGAAGTTCCCACTAGAGAAGTGTGAGTGATGTGTAATCCCATTTCCATAGATTTGGCAGACAATCAGACGGTGAGAACTCGATCTGATAATCATCATCAAAAACATTTATGCTGTTTTACCTGAACCGGATATTTCTTTGTGTCCAAGTTGACCCATGTCCTTTTCATTCACTTGTAATTATTGCATAAAGTTGTACGAACTGCTTCTTTGCTTCTAAGTTCTAACAATTTGCTTAACATCTTATCTCAGTCGCGTCTGATGTCAAATGTAAATAGTACACCGAAGGGTGATGCAACTTTATCTTATAAAACAATTGCAGGGTTATGACCAAGGGTAAGCGTGTCTCGCCTCCTCATTTTCCGGCTAAAACGGTATCGCCCTACTAAAATTATACCTGGACAGTAAACTTGATGTGTCCGATCAGTTATGTTTATTTAAAAATTTAATATATCTATTAAAATTTAATTTGTGTACAAAAAATTAGTCCAATGGAATAAACTAACATATTTATATAAAAAATAAAATATTTTTTTGATATTTTTTAATTTTTCCAATATATTTTTTAAAAAATAAAATTTTAATATATTTTTCAAAAATTATTCTTTTAATTAAATTTAATTGAAAAGGAAAATTATATTTTTAAAGTTGTTAGAATATTATATAATTATACAACAGTTTAAAAATGTGAAATTGTCTATATATCCTTGAGCTATTTACAACTTGTACGACCGTAAATAACAAAATATAATTTTAAAAATATTTAATTAACAACAACAATAAAATTTTAATACCCATATAAATAAAACAATACAATAGATTAATTGAACAAAACTATAACTATACTTAATACTATAAATAGAAAAACATAAAAGAAAATGAAAAACGAAGTTATCGAAACTGTAGTGTTGGAAGATCTTGGTCGGAAAAAAATAATGATGCTCGAGGATCTTGATCGCAAAAAAATAATGGTGCCGGAGGATTTGATAGTTAAAAACTTGCTATGTTTCTAACTGCATAATTTTAGCTATTTGTCGTGAGTATTGTTGTTGACGTTGCATGCGATTCTGCCTTTGATTTTAGGTGTTGTGAACTTCACCTAGCAGACTTAGGATTTGACACAATTGGGTATCGGTTTGAGAGCTTATCGATTTCAAATATTTGCGGTCAAAGAATCTCTTTTCAGGTTCAGGTGGTGGTTGATGAGAAGTACTACCGATATTGAAAGTGGTTGGCGCTTGCATCATATCGTGTCCGATTTATCTCACCCAACTTTGGCAATGATGAGGTGGACCACACTGACTGACTGCACGATTAGGTCCAAACTTTCCTAAAAGTTTGAATGACCTGACACTTTGACCAGAGTTGTCTATTCTAAGAATATATCTCTTGGATACTTAGAGATATCTTTTCTAATATGGAACCTCACCAAATTGGACGTTCAATCCACCGACTAACATCTCCTTATTCCTAAGAAACTTAGTTGATATCGTCTCATAAGGTTGATAATTTTTACCACATGAATTATTCATGTGTCTAATGATCAAACTTAGTAAAATTTATTATGCATCCCGGCACTATAACAATAGTTACAAATGATTGTGAAAAGTTTGGATCATTATTATTATCAGGAATGAAACAAGTATATACTAATAACTAATTTCGATCTCAATTCAGATTATGCTTACTAACAGGTTTAGGATTACTGCCAATCTATGGCTGAAGTCTACTATTATTTAGTCTTACAACTGTTTTATTTAACATGACAGGCCCCAATCAGTAGGCCATTTATTAGTAGGATAACCTAAAAACCTTAGAAAACCCTTCTATTGGTCCCGTCGTCACAAATCAAATTGTTATTCTACGTTAATTTCATAAAATCCATACCATGTATCATTAATTTTACAGCTCATCCCCAAATTAGATGTTATCCAAAATTATTCTTGGATTTAAATAAAAGTGTTCAATTATTTCTATATACCAATTGTAACTAAATTTGGAAAACTGAAATAACACTTGGATTCCTAAGATATCTTGAAGCTTATCAAGTTCTAAAAACATACACGTATTTACAGTAATTCCGCTTGGAAGAAAGTGAACGTCGTTTTTTAAACCATCTTTAATATCCTGACTTCATTTTTCTTCTATATGCTTGGATACATCGACCAACATATCTTCCATATGCTTGGATACATCGACCAACATATCTTCCATATGTTTGGATACATCGACCGACATATCATCCATCAATGTGGATCATTCGACAGTATTTTTTTGGGTATTTGTTTTAGCTTGCTTCAGATCTATTCAACATAAATTGAATAGAATCATGATTTGAGACAAGAATATTCGAAACATTATTTTAAGATTAAAAGTAGTAGAATGATAATATGAAAAAATAGGATTACAAGGATCATATTTATAGGAAATTTTTTATGTTAACCGTTAGGAAAATATATATGTTAACTATTCGTTGAGGAAAATGGATATCTGCTATATTTAACGGATATTCATTAGCCAAAACCAAACAAATATCTATTTCTATAATGATTTTTTTAAATTATCAAAACAAATATTTGTTTTGATCATTCATGAAAAACAAACCAATGGTTAACCAAAATGGATATATGTTTGGGGAAATAGATATTCATTTGGGGAAACAAATATTTGTTTCCAGTGAATGTAATTTTTTTTGGAGTTCCTTATCAATAAAAAAGATGAACTCCTTAATTTCTCATTCATCTCTCAAATCACCTCTCGAATCACCTCTCAAATAATATTCTTCTTCCAAAATCTCTCAAAACAACTACTATGGTGTTTAAACCCAATTAATATAATCTCTCAAACCAAATTCTTCTTTAATAGGCTACTTCTATAATATTTGAGTGAAATTAATATTTGACATACTCAATCAAGTTTAATTTTGGGTGGATGATCATTGGTTATTTAAGTGCTTGGTATGATTTTTCTTTCTTTTGTTATGTTATTGAGGTGTTATATTTATTAGTTGGTTCTTTTTTTAATTTTTTTAAAATGACATCAAATAGAAAGTGTAACAATGTCCCACATCGACCTATGACTAATCTATACTTAAATTATTTTGATTATATTGGTTTAAAAAATTCAATATTTGAAACACATTCTTATAATGTGCAGTATCATCGTTAACAATTGTTTGAAGTCTATGAAGAAACACATCTTAGGTATGAGACCATTTTCTTATGAAATCCAAAAATGATACAACTATGTATAAACATTGTAAAAAATGTATACCAATAAGGGTTGAGAAATAAAAATGATACCAAAGGTTTGATGATACACTTATCTAAGCACAAATTTACGGATCCTTACACAATTTTTGAATAATGGGATATAACCGTAGATCTGAATACCGATAATTCATTTATTCTAATGAATATATATATATATATGGAAGAAACCTTGATATCGTTACTGGTGCACAGCCATTTAGATTTGACAACTCTTGGAGATATGGGATTTGGATGAAAAATGGGGTAAAACCAATAGCCAAGTAGTTCAATGAGATCAAGTGTTATGAAATACTTTAAAAACAAAAAATAAATCATTAATGATACAATACTAAGTATTCAATGGAAATTATCTCGATATAATAACATTTCTTGAATTTGATATTATGTGTGCTATTGGGAAACAACTATTGATTTAGTTCAAAATAATTGTCGACCTGATTTCTATAAAATATTTCACACTTGACGTGTATGTCATATATTTCAATTGATTACAAAAGATGGAATAAGTGTGATAGCTATCGATTATATCGAGCCTATTAAAAAATTCTCGTGCTATGTTAGACATTGGGTCTTACACGAAAAGATTAGAAATAAATTGTTTTAGCCAGTGGAAAGAAATGCATAAAATTAGTTTTAGATGTGGAAAGTAGATGAAACTTTACATATTACCTTATTACACGAACTTATATGTATAATAATAAGATTAATAAGACTTATAATAATTATAATTATATTTATCTTTTTGTTGGTTTACTTTGGCATTATTTTTCTTCACTATTACATTCTTGTAGCCACTTAAAGATGCAACTAATTTTTTTTACGTTATATATTCCTAACATTGAGTTGACCATTTTTAATATTAATAATCATGCCATGCATATATATATATATATATATATATATATATATATATATTGATACAAATGTTGTAGGCTGTTCAGACACCTCTCAAAGCATTTCATTCCTCAAGCTCAGTATGGGGGCAGCATGAGCCTTATGCAACATTTTGGTATCAAACTTATACGTAGATGTCTCATCAATGGCAACAATCAATCTTTTTTATACTAAGAAAGCCTCAAACTTAATTATCTAGAGGTTGAAATATGTATCTTCGTTGAATTTTTATATGTTAAACTTCATAGTACTCATATTCTTTTTTTGGTTTTTCGTTGAGAACCTTCTCTTTAACCATAACATCTGAAATGATTTATGTTCTTTTTTCTTTGTATCAACACTAGAAACGTTGTTGCGTTAGATTGTCCATGACCACTACACCACTTGTTAGGAAAACTCTAACATATGGAGAACCTTTACTACAAAATTATCAACAACACAAAAGACCCAATAATACGAAATCTTCAGAGACATACTACTTCACCTGAAGCCCTTCTGGTTTAAGTGAAAAATCTGAAAAATAACAAATATAACCACACAGTTGCAACTCGTACTCAAAGCTTAGCTGTGAACCTATAAAACAATAAAATGGGACATAACAAGATTATAAGTTCTAACCACACATACACATGCAATATTTAACGTGGTCTGGATTGTGAAAAAATACTACATCCACGGGCAATGGAAACTTATAGTGCCCTCATACTAAGCTTAGGATATCAAGTGGTACGTGAGGTAGTTAAAGAGTCTACGATACTGAGAATATGGAATCGGCTGGTGGTGATTTACATGAATAAGTATAAAAAAGATCTTAAGGTACCTAGATTATTACAACCAAATCATACTAGACTTGAATGTAGTTTGTGTGAAGGTGGAAGAAAAAGACCAACTAGTCGACCAATTTAATCATGATACATTATCAAACAAGTAGTAGAGTGCGGAGTGTACACTTGTTAGATTGTATCATGATTAACAGGGTCAAGGGGCATAGCCCTTTGCGGGGTCCAAGTCAACAGAATTTCAAAATTGGAAATTTGAACGTTTTATTAAAATTTCAAATTTAAGTTGTTTTAATACAAATCTCGTTTAAATATCTTAATCACCCTAACTGCCAAACTCATTTTGTGGGTCGAATTGCTTAAAAATGGGTTCTGTTGAAAAACGAAACAACATCAATTACATATTCTCTGTTCAATTGAAATGTCTCTGATTTTATCCAATTGAAAATTTTGGAGAATCTCAAAAATATTTCAATAAGAAATTGTTTACAAGGCTTCAAATATTTATCCGGAATCAAAACATTGTTTTCTACCAATTATTGAAATATTCAGGTCTTGCTTATGAAGATAGAGATGCCGAACATAGGAGAATCAACAAAGGAGATGACAAGCAAATTCACTAAACTTGACAAGTTCGAAGGACATGATTTCAGAGCTGGCAAAAAAAGATGCATTTTATGTTGACTACCTCAAGGTTGTGTATGTCCTGAGTACCCCCTGTCCCGAGATAATGGAGAATGAAACGTTGGAACAAACAATGAGGCGCAACAAGTGGGAGAATGATGACTACATTTGTTGCGGCCACATATTAAACGGTATGTATGATACTTTGTTTGATGTATACCAAAATGTCGAATTTGCAAAAGAGTTACGGGATTCTATTGAATCGAAATACATGGCAGAAGATACTTATAGTAGGAAGTTCATGGTTACTAATTTCATAAATTCTAAAATGGTTGACACTAGACCTGTAACGGAACAATATAATGAGATACTAAGAATTCTGGGTCAATTCGTTCAACACAATATGAAAATGGACGAATGTATTTCGGTGTCTTCTGTTATTAACAAATTGCCTTCTTTATATAAGGATTTTAAACACACACTGAAACACACCAAGGAAGAAATGACTTTAGTCGAACTTGATAGACATTTTAAGATTGAAGAATCTCTAAGGGCTCAAGATGAAATAAGTAATCCTAAGGGTAAAAACCAAGTGGGAAACGTATCTGTAAATATGGTTGAAAGCAGCGGATTCTTTAAAAATGGAAATACAGATAAGGGGAATAAACGAAAGTTTAAAGACAACAATAAAAACAACAATTTTTCCAGCAAAAATCCTAAAATGGCATGCTGGAAATGTGGTAAACCTGGTCACTGTAGGAGGGATTATCGAGTTGGAAAAGGCAAAAACAATGCTGGTCTAAGTGGGAACAATGCTGGTTTAAGTGGAAACATTGCTGGTTTAAGTGGAAACATTGCTGGTTCAAGTGGATTTAAGGGTCCTGAAAAGCAACAAGGTCATAATTCATTTCAGAATTTTAATTGTAGCCATAATCATATATCTCTAATATCTGACAAATTTTATGTGCAGGATGATGATGTTTCTTGGTGGATTGATTCGGGAGCAACAACTCATGTATGTAAGGATCTTCGATGGTTCAGTTATTTTCAACTGATTGAAGATGGATCTTCACTTAAGATGGGAAATGTTGCAACCGAACCAATTAAAAGACTAGGAAATGTTAAATTACTATTTACATCTAGAAAATACATATTATTAAATAATGTATTGTATGTTCCTGGGATTCAAAAGAATCTTTTGTCTGGTGTTGTTTTAAACAATTGTGGTTTCAAACAAGTGTACGAAAATGACAAATATGTATTGTCAAAACATGGCGTATTTATGAGATTCAGATATTTGTGTAATGGTATGTTTATGTTAAATATTAATGTTTCGTTCCAAAATGATTATATTTGTATGGCTTCTACTCGTATGTGTAGAAATTTGAATAAAAGAGAACTATGGCATGCCACATTAGGACATGTCGAAAATGAGCCTTATTCCTCTTGTTGATGCAAACAATGAAAAATTTAAAACTTGCATGTGAACTAAGATAACTAGAAAACCTTTTAATAATGTTAACCTAGTTTCCAAAATTTTCGGAACTAGTACATAGTGATTTATATGATTTCCATGCTACACCTCCGTTAGGAAATAAAAAGTATGTTATTACTTTTATTGATGATGCATCTAGATATTGCTACATTTATTTGTTGTATGCTAAAAATGAAGCTCTTGATAAGTGTAAAATATATAAGGAAGAAGTAGAGCTACGTAAGAATGATTTGATTAAAAATCTGCGTACGGATAGAGGAGGTGAATATTATGATCCTATATATTTGCAGTCTACAGGTATAATTCATCAAACCACGGCTCCTTATACACCACAACAAAATGGTATAGCTGAGAGGAAGAATATGACTTTGAAATGATTATGGGGTTCAAGTGTGTATATAGTAAATTTGATAATTCTGGCAAAAGACGTATGATTTATCTATATGTGGATGATATGCTGATTTTTGGTACTGACCAAAATCAAGTTAATGAAACAAAAAAAAATTTATCATCCAATTTTGAGATGAAGGATTTGGGGGAAGCTGAAATGATTATTGGTATCAGAATCAAGAGAAAGAACAATAGTATATCGATTTCTCAATCTCATTATATTGAGAAGATATTGAATAAATTTAATTTAAAAGATTGTTCTTCGGTAAGCACAGTTGTAGATCTTAGTCTCAAGCTTCTACCTAATAAAGGCGTTGCTATATCTTAACTTGAATATTCAAGATCTATCGAGTGCCTTATGTATGCCATGACTAGAACTACGCCGGATATTGCCTCTGTTGTTGGAAAGCTTAGTAAGTATACTAGAAATCCTAGATCGCATCATTGACAAGCTTTAAATCGAGTATTCAAGTATTTCAAAGGAACCATGACTTATGGTTTAACTTATACTACATTTGTTTATGTACTTGAAGGATACTCAGACGCGAGTTATATTTCTAATATGGAAGATCATTCTTCCATAAGTGGATGAGTATTTCTACTTGGGGGAGGTGCTATCTCTTGGGCATCTAAGAAACACACTTGTATTCCTGATTCAACAATGGAATCAGAGTTTGTGGCATTAGCAGCAGCGAGTAAAGTAGCTGAGTGGCTAAGAAATTTAATGTATGAAATTCCGCTGTGGCCCAAAACGATATCTCATATATCTATTAGATGTGATAGTGAAGCTTCCTTTTCCAATGTCTATAGACAATTTTACAAAGGCAGGTTTAGATACTTAGGTGTTAGATACAGTATGATTCTTGAGCGCATCACGCATGATGTTATTTCAGTAGAGTTTGTGAAAACTTAATATAATTTAGCCGATCATTTAACCAAATGGTTAAGTAGAGATCTTGTGCACAAATCAGCTATAGGGATGGGATTAAAGTCCATCTAAAATCTCTTATGTTGAGATACCCAATTCCCATCTAATAATACCTTACGATTCGTCAAGTATAATTAAAATGTTATTATCCAATTAAAAAGTTATCACATAATTTGTTGTTGTTTGATATTTCAGATTGAATAATTGTGGTTAAAAACGTGAATAAGCTTTCATGTTTGTGATTTCTTTACAATGATTATTCATATTTATTTGTCTAACAAACAGTTTTACATGTTTACAAAATGTTGAAAATATAGTTCATTACGGTGTTATCCAAGCTTCTGTCTAATAATACCTTACGATTCGTCAAGTATAATCGTCCAATTAAAAAGTTAAACATAATTTGTTGTTGTTTTGAAATTTCAGATTGAATAATTTCGGTTAAAAATGTGAATAATCTTTCATGTTTGTCATTTGTCTTACAATGATTTCTAATATTTATTCGTGTGACAAATAGTTTCACATGTTTACCAAATGTTACAAATATAGTTCATTACGATTTTATCCAAGTTTTTGTCTAATAATACCCTACGATTCACCATGTTAATGTCCACCTTGAACACAACATGGACGTTGTAACTATTTAAATACCTATTATTTACCATTTATCTTACCTATTTATTTAACTCATTTACCCAACACAATCCATTGGCATAAAATATAAGTTTATCTGATCTAGCCCATTAAAACCAAAAGTTAGCTTGACCCATATAAACTAATATCCAATTTGTTAACTTATTTAAACCCGATAACCTAAATCGATTTTAGTTCAACAACTAAATGCTTTTGGACATTCAAAATACCTTGTTGAATCCAAATTGATTTTAGACTCTCGAAACCCAAGCCTTATCTAAACTTCAGAAACCCTCATATATTTTTTTCAGAGACAAGTCACCAGGGACATCAAATTGAAGCACTTAAACAAAAGATTCTATACTTTTGAAATCAAAAGAATTTGGATTCGCAAATGATCTTCTAGACTTGTCAACTGATAACATATCATAAACAACTGATGTTTGTGGCGCTACCTGAAGGGACACTCTTCAAGTTCAGGACAAGGATTTTGAAAAAATAAAAAATCATTCTAATGGATAAATAGACATTAGAAAATTTATACATCACTGAACAACACGTTCTCATACTTGAGATGCAAGTGATGCTAGTGTCAAATCTTTCGTTTTTCTTGTGTAAGTTTAATATTCATAAAAACTATTACAAAATATCCATATAATTATATATTACAATATTTTTAAGTATTTTTTGGCCAATAGCATTTTAATCGACTCTATACTGCAAATAAAAAAGAATTGGGTGATTAAAAAATAAGAAGAACTTGTTTCAGAACCTTGTAATTTGTTTGTTTTGAATATTGATAAGGGATATAGATAAAATTGGTTCACTAAGTGTACAGATTATTTGATAGGGGACTCAACAAGATAGTTTGAAAGTCTGAAAGTGTTTAGTTATTGACTTACAATCGATTTGGGTTATGAGGTTTAGATTAAATGGTTATTAGGTTATACAACTAGTCATTCTTTTGGTTTTACATGGGTGGATCGGTTTAGAATATTATTTATATTAATGGGATGGGTTAGGTTAAGGGGTTAAGTAAATATGTTAATTAAATGGTAAATATTAGTCTTTAAATAATTATAACGCTCACGTGGCTTCCTACGTGGATGCTGAGATGGCGACTCCAAAAATATTATTGGGCATAAAACTTATATGACACTGTGAGAGACTATATTTGTAACAGTTTGGAAATATATGGGACTCATTTCTTAGACAAATGAACATGCGGATTTTTTTCAGACAAGTAGAAACATGAGGGACTAGTCATGTTTTCAGTCAGTCGTTTCTCATTTTTGTAAGAAGAAATTACAACACTAAAGTTAATTGGTTGGTTTTCACTCGCGGTCTTAGGAAGGTCCATATTCAGATAGATTTTAAGATATTGGCTATCGTTCGTTATTATGACTATGTTGTTAAGTGGAAACAAAAGAAATATTTAATGTCGATATTATGTGTATTTTTTTAAATATCCAGTATGTTATATATTTTATTTATACAACTATAGTACTTTGTTACACCTTAGTGAGTAACTAAAAAATATCAACTCTTACGAGGTTGCTTCTTAGTCGCATCGAAGAATCCAATCAGCTGGAGATCCAGACTTGGTTTGATATGAAAATCGAGACAACGAGTTCCATATAAGTATCTCATTACTTTCCTTACATACTTGCAGTGAATTCTTGTTGGGGTCTATTTAAATTGGCTTAATTTGTTTACTGTGAAAATACATCTAGTCGAGTGCGTAGCAAATATTATAAAGATCCTAATGCAATTCTGTATTGTGTAGGATAGGTCAGTGAAGTACCATCACCTATGGATATAGGCTGAACAACGACCATGGAAAAGCATAAGCTTTGGAGCTCAATAACCCATCACGCACAAGTAAGTCTAAATTAAACTGAGTTTGGGTTAGATAAAAACATGTGCTATCATTGTACACCTTTATACGAAGAAAAATGTGTAATGTTCCCTTATCTTTAAGTGAAAAATTATCATTTAACAAATTATTATAAATACTCTGTATCGCTTCCTACTTTATGATTACTAACCTAGATTTATAAATGTAGAGGAATATAGAAGAGTCGCCCTTAGAGTTTTGGAATTTCCAGTTGAGTAATGCTTGCTTAAACTTATTATACCATACCATATGTACCTGTTTAAGTCCATATAGCCCTTTGTGTAGCTTGCATATGTAGAAAGTATTTCTAAGACGAAAAAACCACATCAGGTTGTAACATGTAGACAATTTTAGTTAAAGTCTCATTGACAAAATCATTATTAATATCGAGTTGTCTGACATTCCACCATTTAGTTTCAGGAATAGCTAGGATGAGTCTTATGGTAGAAACCTTGATCATCGGGGTGTAAGTTTCCACAAAATAAATACTATAAATGTGACGAAAGCCTTTGGCAACCAGTTTGGCCTTGTTATGCTGAAGTGACTCATCTTGATTGTATATTTTAATTTATATATCTATTTTTATCCAACTATATTTATATTAAGGGTTCATGCAACATAACTCCAAGTCCAATTATGTTGTAGGAAATTAAATGTTTTTATGGCTGGATTTGAACCACTTAGGATCACTTATGATCACTTAAGGCCTCTGAGTGTTCGGTAGAAAATGTAGGCAAACTTGAGGAGACAGTGGTAACACCAATATAGATGGAGTTGAGTTTAAAAATTCCATTTTTAGCTTTTCTTTGCTCAGGGCGTAGAATCTGTACGGTGGGTTGGACAGTGGTAGGTTTGGAAGTTCCATTATCAGTGAGGTTGTTTGTTTTAGTATTAGGTTCTTTATTTGGTGTGTTTTGATGCTCTGTTGTTTGATTTAGCGTTTGGTTTTATGTTATTTGGTTTATATTATGATTATTGGTGAGTGATTTGGTGTTATTTATTTTGAAAGTGTCGTTTTTTAATTTAATTGTTGTTTATAGTTGAATAACGTAGGTTAAAATGGAAGAGTATGAATTATTCATGTTAGAAGTAGACGAACCACCTTCATTTGATAATTTATTATAGTCTGAAACATGAATAAAAAAGAAATTTAAATAGAGATCTAGGGTTTTTAGTTTGTTGAAAGATTGAATAGAATCAAACTAAGACCCATTAAACACTACATTCCTTGAAACATATAATCTACCAATAGAACTTAGACACTTGTACCCTCTGTGACTATCACTATAATCTAGGAAGATGCATTTGATTCGGTGTTACTAGAAATGTTTGGCCTTGATAGGGTTCTGGGAAAGAGAAACAAGCACATCCATCGATTTTAAGACTCCGATAATAAGGTTTCTTGTGCTAGACTATTTCATAGGGTGTAAAAATATTTAAGGTAACAAAATGAAATATATTTATTAAGAAAACTGATGTGAAAAATACTTCACTCTAATTCTTGTAAAGTAAATTAGCTTGTGCTGCGAAAGTGAGGCAAGTCTCAACTATGTGTTTATGTTTCCCCGTTGGCTTGTTATTTTCAGTATAAGTATATGGGAAAGAGGTTTCAAATATGAATTCCAGATATTTTTTCCATTTGAATAGACTTTTTATTCCACACTCCAGTGAGATTTAATTGTTTTAATTTTCTTTCAAATTTATTTTCAAATACGTTTTGAAAAATAGTGAAATCAACAAGTGCTTCACTTTCAAGTCAAAACGTATAACCAAGTTTTTTTTGTAATCATCCAATACAATAAACATAATATTTGAATCCAAGTTTGGACATAATAAGAGAAAGTCCAAATAAGTATGTGTGTATAATATTCGGGAAGTGTGAGCATTTGAGCTAAAAGTATAATAAAGTAATTAGTGAGACTTTTCAAGTTGACAAGCATCACAAAAACTAATTTATTTGTTTAAAATGCTAGTAATAGTACACTTCTTAAAAATAAATGATAAAACTCTCATATAAGGATGACCAAGTTTCATATGTCATCATTCTTCAGGTAAATTAAGTTGAACAGTAATAGGAGAACTAAAACTTGACTCGATACTACAAATTTGAGGATAAAAATCCACAGACTCTAAACAGAGGATTGTTGGGTTGATGATTCTTCAAGCTTATAAAGATCATTCTCAAATTTCTCTTTGATTAGAAGCTTCCATGTTACCTTATCATTCACAAAATAATCAAAATAAAAAATATCCACATACACAAGGGTATGTTTGTTCATATGAGAGATAAATAATAAATTCTTGATGATTTTAGGAGCATAAAATATGTTATTCAAAATGATCGGTCTATTAATATAGCTAGTAAGTATGGATTTACCGGTATGCAAAATATGAAGTTTTTCCCACTACTTACTATGATAAAATTCATACATGTGTATTCAGTCTTTTGCTTCATGAGGTTTGTATTTCCAGTAACATGGTGGCTAAAACCACTATCCGCGTACCATAAAGCTTCATTTCACTAGTCTAGTGTCACCATATAGAAACTTTGGTTAGTGACATTTCTTTGATGATACATTTTTACAAAACCCATGTAAATGGGGTTGTCTCTGTAGTTGCACACAACCCCTGAGTGGCCACACATGCTACAGATTTAGCATTTACGCTTGTTATGAGTGAATTTTACTCATCTAGCTCTACAACATCTTCCTTTGTAATTATTTTGATTGTTATTTTGACCCATGATTCATCAACCTTTTCATATGTAGGAATTATTGTTTTGTGTTCTATAGTTGTTATTTGTTTGGTTTCTTCCTTGCAATTTATAAGCAACATAATTTGTTGTTGATAGACTCATGTTAACTGCAACATTTTTTCGATTGTTAAGTTTCCAAGTCCTTTCTCAAATGTCAAGAGAGTTGCGTGTAGATCTATCTAATTGATGTTTTTTATCAACTAGGCTCACTACAATTCGAGTGTACTTTGAGTCTAATTTACAAATACATGTATGATCAAACCATGTTTTAAAATAATACTAAATTATATAAGATCCTTTTATCATTCTCTTAAATTCTGAGTTGAAAACAATTACTCTTAATATGGTGTGTGAGTAGGATAATCTAGCAGCACCCTGCAATTCTTTTCATGTTTCTTTTTGTATGGATTGAGTTGTTATTTTCAACTTTCATTCTTATACAATCAACCAATGAGAAGTTGGACGGTTGCAACCAACTTTCACATTTTAATTTTTTAATCTTCTTTCATTGTTACACCGGTGGCTAGAATATTAATTTTTAAAGTGGTTGAACATATTATGTAACCTCCTAATTTATATTCTCTGGTTGTAAATATAACATAGTTTAAGATTGCTCATTTAATTTGTTTTCTTTAGTTTCGAATAGTGGTTCCACTACTTTGGTTTTAGATGATTTGAGGTTATATTGAATGTAAAAAGATTATTTGATCTATATGGATGGATAGAAAAGTGCTCCGGTGAAAACGAAGATTTTTTTCTTTACATACACGTGAATATACAAATCTACTAAGATTTTGGCTAAATTAGGATAAAAGAGGATAACCAACCCCAAAATTTTGACCAATCTTAAAGCTTATAAAAATACCTTTTAATCCCTATCGGTTGAGCCAGCGGAAAAGTTCCCCGTCGGGTGAATATAGGTGGCCCGACGGGTGAAAGGGTCTCATCCGATGGATGAGAGGGTCTCACCTGACCGATGAAAGGGTTTCACCCTCCGGAGAATTCTCTCGCCGGTTGAGAAGGTCTCAACCGGCGTGTGAACAAACGGATCTAAAAACAAAATAATAAAAACTCAAAAACGCTCAAATTTTGGAAATGGTTAACATTTTTTTAACCCCATTCTAACCAAAACCATATATTAATTTGTTACACGTCAGTTACCGGTATTAATTTGTTAAAACTACAAAGTATTCCCCCTTGTAAAATTTGCTTCTAGAAGGATTGTTTTATTTCCTGGGCTTGATCTAATTGGCTTGGGCTGAAATTAAAGAAGAGCCCAATCTAGAGAAAGACCATGAGTTAAATTGTGCATTTTGGTGAGCTTCGGACAGAAAAACTTGATCTAGGCTTTAGTCTAGTTTAGCTTCCTATTTGAAACCCTGGCCTTTTTCTTCAAAGAATTCTAATTCTTCATCTTTCCTAACACGATCGTTCCTAAGAAAAATATTATAGTTGAGTTATTGGATTCTTCTCTAATATACGATATATCGTTAACTATTTCACTAATAATTAATAGCTTTTTAGTATTTGCCTAGTAAAAGGCAGGAATAGAATGTATAAAGAAGTAGCAAATATTGCCAACAGATCCCAGGATGGGTTTTGTACTTCTAACTATTAATATATTGAACAATTAGTTCATTATTTTTTTATTTGTGTTTGTTTATATTATAAGTAGTTTCAATTTATTACTATAAAGTCATTGGTCTCTTAACGTTTTTGAATTTTTTTTTAAGCAGAGGGGCGTTTAATTCGATATAAACATAAGGCTAAAAGCTTAAATTGGATAAAAGCGAATTTACAGGCTTAAAAAAAACTAAAACTAAGCATTCAGATTTTAATTAAATTTAAGAGCACCGTCCAAATTGATACTATCTCAAAGGATGAGAACTGAAGCAACTCCAATGGCCAAAAGAAGCTAAGAGAAGAAGGTTGTTACTTAGAAACAACATACTTGATGAATATCATATAACCGATTTAATTTCAGAGAGAAAACAAGGAACTTCAATTACTTCAGGGAGAAAACATCTACAATCCATCGATTTTAAAGCCTTATATGGAAGAGAAAACTGATAGACTTGAGGTGAAAGACGACTGTTGCATTATTTATTGGAATCCAGTGGAATTACACACATGAGCCTCATCACTTAAAAGATTTAAGGCGAGAGGTCTTCTTCTTCGCGAGGAATCAGTTGCATCAAATACGATGAATGAGATCTCAAGAGAAGCGGAGAGCAAATTGATTCCACCAACTGATCGTTAAAAGACAAAGTATTTTATTTCGCAATAATCAAGAGGCTTTAGCCATCTAAAGAAGAAAGGATAAGCCAAAGTTTTGATGTAAAACAAATAGTCAACCAAGGGTCTAAGACGTAAGCAATCGAAGGAAGTAACCATTTCAGAATGAATGAGTTGAGACCTAAAGCTTGAATCCAATTCAACAAATACTTTTTTCTCTTTATGCCTTCATGCTACATATAATGATAAACTTAGTGAAGCAATTTTCAAGCAAAAGCTTGCTACTTCAAGTTATTGAAAAAATAGATTCAAATGACGATTAAGGAGATTCAGAGAGGTGATTATCAAGAAACAATAACATCGATATTTAGATCAGACAACTCAAGCCATCAAAATTGAAGCAACTTATCACAAATGAATCCAAAATACAAACAACTAAGACAGAAGACTATGTAATTTCTATTGAATTCAGTAGAAAGAATAACTACTAACTTAGAATAAAAAAAAGAAGATGTAAAACATATTTAATCATTATTACAGATGTAATAAAATCTCAGGCTTTCGAGAAGAGTGATGGCACTCAAATGAGGAGGAGCTTGAAATTTGCTAAAATCTTTTTCATTTACATTTTAGAGTCTATTTTGCAAGCCAATCGGCTGCTTTATTTTGGTATCTAAGAAAATGAGATATCACCATAGTTGGTGATATAAGGTTTCTACAGTAGGTTAAAATTGATTTGATAGGCCAGAGATAGTCGCCATGAGATATAAGGTTTACCAAAATTTGAGAATCAGTTTCCACATCCATAAATGACCAGCCTTTTTTTTTGCAGATGAGAAGACCATCAAATAATGCTCGATATTCAGCCATAATATGAGTTAACTTGCCATAGAGGTTGCTGGATCCCAAGACAATGTCCCTGAAGTTGTCCCTAATTAGGATACCACCACTCGAGTCACCATTAAGAAGGCATGGCGTATCAGTGTTGAGTTTCAGCCTACCATGAGTAATAGGATTCCATTTTACCTAGGAAGGCTTAATCTTGGAGGTAATGTAATTGTAACATCCTATTTCATTTGCTGCATAATCATATTTACTCCAATTCTTAGCCCTGAGAGTGTTAAAGATCTCAATGTTTAAAATATTGTATTTGATGTAATTGATAGCATGCCTAGTGTTGAACACATTGCCTTTAAACTTAGAGTTATTTATGGTCTTCTAGATAATCCAAAAATTTATGGGAGGAATGATAGTTCTTGCATGAACCTCCTTATTAGTGGAGCAGAATCAAGACCTGGTCATATGAGCTATATTCATGAAGTTGTTGATGTTAATTTTGAATAAATCAATAAAGTAACTCTAAATAGGCCCGACAAATTTACAAGATATTAATAAATGATTAGGAGATTCAATTGACTCACAAAATTTACATTTAGAGATTGTTACTAAGTGTCTTTTCTGCATGGTTGAATCAATAGGAAAGTAATTGAAAATGAGTTTCCATAATAAGAATAATCTTTTTTCTAAGAGTAATGGAATTACAGTTTAGCTAAAAATGTTAGACTTATTGTGATGATGTTTTATCTGATTCCATGTTTCCGTGGTGTTAAACTTTAAGTCTCTTGAAAGCTTCCAGATTATTGTATCCTCCTTGTTTTGATTGATTTTAGTGGGGTGAATAAGGTAAACACTGATATGGAAATAGGATTTTGAGGACTAAATTGTAAATAATGTAAATTTAAGGATTTAATTATAAGTAATATAAGTTTTGTCCTTAATTTGTAACTAATGTAAGTTTTGGAGAATATTTGTAACTATGTATAATTGTTGAGGACTAAACAAAAATTAGCCCTCTTTTCTAACAGATTTCAGTTTGAGACTAAGTTTTGGCTCCTCTATATAAAGGGCAAGACTAATCTAATAAAGGGGTTGA
The DNA here is from genome assembly GCA_036936605.1 of Limnanthes douglasii subsp. nivea. NCBI lineage: Eukaryota > Viridiplantae > Streptophyta > Magnoliopsida > Brassicales > Limnanthaceae > Limnanthes > Limnanthes douglasii. Next base: position 171,736,643 of record JAUPFV010000003.1, read on the forward strand.
ACACTTTACTTTGAAACTCATTTGTACTTGTACTTTCTCTCTCTAAAAACTCTCTACCTCGTTCTCTCTCTAAAATTCTCTCTTAACAATTTACTAAGACAAAATAGTAACTCATCAAATTGGCGACTCCACTGGGGACTGGATAAGAAAAATTAGTGGCTTATGTTGTTTGAAATTGATACAATCTAGTTGTATTTTCTAATTGAAATTCATACGATGAATGCTGAAAACAATCCTACGCTTCAGTCAGCGATGGAAACTGAGAAAGGTGATTTGCAGAGGGATGGAAATAGAACTGATAGACCGTCTCCGATCCGAGCTCAACCTCATATCGAGGCGCGAATGAATCAATATTTAGATAAAATTAATATTTTGAATGAGAAATATGAACAGAGGGAACAAAAGATACTATCGGCAAGTCTGAGATCCGAGGTTAAACAGGAAATAGAAAAGACCGAGATGGGAGGTCAGTCAAATCAATCTTTTGATGATTGATGCGCTACGTCTGAGCACAAAAAAGCACGTTTTGTGTCTCCTAAAGAGCGATATTCGTCTAGGAAAGAGAAGAAAGATAAACATAAATTAATGACTTCTAGTGACGAGGAGGTCGAAAGTTGAGCCTCGGGTTTTAAGAGGCACAAAGGTTCTTCGAAAGGGGAATCGGACAGAGATTATTTGAGGAGGTATAAAAAGGAGAGTAAATCTAAAAATGCTCCTCGTTCAACTTGGCACGAAAGAAATCTTTCGAATCAGTATACAAAAACTGATAGGAATCTATATGTCATAATGGGAATTAATGATCAGTTTGTTCAAGGTGTTGACTGGAGAAATTCTCCGTTGACAGATGAAATTCGTTCCATGACGCTTCTAAATCGTTTTGACATTTTGAAGGTGGAGAAGTTCGATGGGAAGCAGGATCCCGATGATTACATCGAATGATTCAAGAATTATATGATGAAGTTCGAAGATGACGACCGGCTTGTGTGTCATGCATTTTCACAGACTTTTAAGGGAACAACTCTTAAGTGGTACAACATGATTCCGAGGGGTTCCATATCCAATTTCAGATTTTTCTATACTGCTTTTCGAAGGCAGTTTGTGGGAAGCAAAGAGATGAGAGAAAATGATGATACCATCATTCAGTGTAAGCAGGCACCGAGAGAAAAGTTGAAAGACTATACAAAGAGATTTGTGTTAACCAAGGCTAGTTTGGACAACTGTGAGGAAAATATGGGGATAACAACTTTTTGCCAAGGGTTATTGCTAGGGGATCTGGCTAATGAGACGACAAAGAGAAGGGCCTTGAATTTTGGAGCTTTGATGGCTCAAGTTGAGGATCAGACAAAGCGGAGGAGTCGAGTAGAGTCCGAGGCGGACCAGTTAGCACTCCGAAACATTTGGGACATGCCTCCAATAATCAGGGGCAACCCTCGAATGGTAATAACAATGACAATGACAATCAGCAGTCGAGGCAGAAGAACAACAATTTTCCTCCTCGTAGTGGTGTTTATTCAAATCACGCTCCATCTAACACTTAAAATAGTCCTAGACCAAATACATGGGTCAAGCCAGAATACTATGCTGATCTGACAGAGAATGTTTCTGTCATTTTGGATAAAACCAGGAGCTTCGTAAATTTTAGGAAGCCAGCTCCTATCAGCAGACCAAGGGAGGAGAGAAATAATAAATTTTTCAGATATCATGATGATATTGGACATGATACAAATGATTGTATTTCTCTGAAGAAAGAAATCCAATATTTGATTGAGAATGGAAAGCTTCTGACTTATGTGAAGTCACATTGGAGTGCATCAAAAAATAATGGTGCATCAACTTTGAGGCTGCATCGCCAGCTGAGAATTTGATGATTTTGGATTCACAGGATGAACCGTTTGATGCTTCTTCTGAGTATTTTGAAAAGGATCCGAACAGATTGATTTTGATTACAGTCGAAGAGCTTGTAAAAAAGGGACGTGTTCGGGACCTATGCAAGTTTTTTGAATCGTTAGCTATTTTTCGAGGCGATTCAATGACTGGAAACTCAGACAGTTCGAGGAAAACGCATGATGTCAATTTGGCAACTCAAATTGAAGGGAGGATGTCTATGCACTTGTATGGGAATAAAGATATTCCCTTCATTTTATTTGATGAAGACAATCTAAGAGGTACTGCAGGACCACATGAAGATGCTATGGTGATTTGAGCTGAGGTGGCTGGCGTCGAAATTCGATGTGTGTTGATTGACACTGGCAGTTCTGCTAATATATTTTTCAAATCCACCTATGATAGAATGATGAATCCACCTCGGATTTCTCAATCAGATCGAACGATTATTGGATTCACGGGTGTAACGGCTCGTGTTGTTGGAGAATTCGAGGGTGAGGTCAGTTTGGGAAAATGTCAATTTAAAAAAAGGTACTTGTACTCTTTGTGGTGGTGGACTGTCCCACAAGTTATAATGCTATTTTTGGAAGATCGTGATTTCAAAAATGTATGAGGTGGTGTCTACAGTTCATCAGTGTTTTAAGTATGTGGTTGGAGACAAAGTTGGGGTTGTTCGAGGCGATCAGAAGGTTGCCAGGGAATGTTATGCCACTGCACTTCGGATTCGAGGATATGGCAGGGAGATTTAATGCGTGAATAACAATTAGAAGGGGTACCCTTGGACTTGGAAGAAAGGGTTGACGATCCGAGGGAAACCCCAAGGTCTTTAACAGTGAGTGAAGAGATATAGGAGTTTACTTTTTCGGAAGGAAAGGTACTTTGAATCGGAACTTTATTGACCCATTTTCTACGCCAACAATTGCTTGATCTTTTATCTCAAAATTTTGATGTCTTCGCTTGGAGGACAGAGGATGTAATATGAGTACCTATTGAGGTAATTCGACACAACTTGGCTATAGATCCGAAGGTCAAGTTGGTTATTAAAAAAAGAAGAGCGTTTTCCTCGGAAAAAGCAGAAGCAATTGTTGTTGAACTGGATCGATTGCCTAAGGTCGGACACATAAGGGAGTCACAGTATCTTTTGTGGACGGAAAATCCGGTGGTAGTAAAAAAGAAGAATGGAAAATGGAGGATGTGTGTGGATTTTACAGATTTTATTAGAGCTTGTCCCAAAGATCCGTTTCATGTTCCTCGAATAGATCAGTTGATTGATTCTAATTCAGGCAACAAAATTTGAAATTTTATGGATGCTTTTGCAGGATATAATCAGATCCAAATGGATCCAAAATATCAAGAATGCACAACTTTTATAACTGATAGAGGCATGCATTGTTATAGGGTGATGCCCTTCGAATTGAAGAATGCTGGAGCCACTTATCAGATATTTATGAATATAGCTTTTGCTACGCAGATCAGAAGAAATATGGAAGTATATATAGAAGACATGGTTGTAAAAATCTCAAAGGATGAAGTGTATCTTGATGATTTAGAGGAAGCGTTTTTGAATTTAAGGGCGATCAGGTTGAAATTAAATCATGAAAAGTGCACCTTCGGAGTTCGATCGGGGACGTTTTTGGGTTTTATCATCAGTGAAAAAAAAATAGAAGCTGACCCAGAACAATTGAAAGCTTTGATAACAATGAATTCTCCTCGGTCAATCATAAAAGTACAAATTCTGACAGGAAGGTTAGCAGTACTTAATCGATTTATTTCAAGATTCTCTAACAAATGCTTTCCTTTATGTCAAGTATTACGAGGGCCCTGTAGGTTCGAATTGACATCGAAATGTGAAGCAGCTTTCAAAAACATTAAAAATTTGTTGTCATCACCAGAGATTTTGTCAAAGCCTCGAAATAGGGAGAAATTATTTTTGTACATCGCGGTATCAGATTTTGCACTAAGCGCAGCGTTAATCCGTGAAGATTCAGGAGTTCCGAAGCCGGTGCATTACATTAGTAAAAGTTTGATGGCAGCAGAAAAGAGGTATATGAAATTAGAGAATTGGCATTAGCATTGGTGATTGCTGCTAGGAATATGCGTCCATATTTTCAAGCTCATACTATTGAAGTCCGAACTTCATTCCCCTTGAAAAATGTTTTACAACGACCTGATATTTCGGGGAGGATGACCAAATAGACAGTGGGGTTGGGGGACTATGATATGTTTTTTTATATCTTGAACAATAATTAAGGTGCAAGCATTGGCACATTATTTTTGTTGAATTCCACTCAAGCCGATCAGATGAGGAAGAAAATGAAACAGTCATACCTGTTGATTCGAGGTGGGTTGTTCGAACATATGGAGGATTTAGTGTTTCAGGGTGCAGTGATGAAGTTCAATTAATAGCTACGATGGGAGAGAAAATGATTTAATCTATTAAATTTGGTTTTCATGCTTCGAACAATGAAGCTGAATACGAAGCTGCTTTGGCAGGTTTGAGATTGGCAAAAATTTACGGGGCAATATTAGTGCATTTGGAAACGGATTCTCAGTTATTAGCAAATCAGGTATCTGGATTTACCGAAGCAAGGAAGGATCGTTTGATTTTATATCTTCGGGAGCTTCGGAATTTAATACTTCTGTTTGACAACGTTGTTGTGGAATATATTGGGCGAGAAAGTAACACGGTGGCTGATTCTTTAGCAAATGTTGATTACAAGGAAGAATATCCTTGCATTTTACTACAAGAAAATCCTTCAATTTTTACTCAATCTAGCCAATGTGAATGCATAGAAGAATTTTTTACCACTGATGAAAGCTGAAGCGATTGGCGATCAGATATCCTTAATTTTTTAACTCAAGGAATGCTGCTAGATGATTCACAATTATCCAAAAGGTTGAGGGGTAAAGCCTTCTGATATGTAGTACTGGATGGGATTTTGTATAAAAAAAGTATTGAGCATGCCATTATTACGATGTTTAAGCAAACAAGAATAACAAGAAGTATTGTCAGAGTTGCATGATGGTGAAGGGTCAGCTTATTGTGGACTCAAAGCTTTATCACGTCGAGTTTTACTTGCAGGGTTTTATTGGCCTACAATCATGGATGATGCTAAGAATTTAGTCCGAGGTTGTGATACTTGTCAGAGGTTTGCCAATGCTATTCACAGACGATCCGTACCTCTATGTCTATATCCGAGGCAGTACCATTTCATAGGTGGAGAATTGATCTGGTGGGACCTTTGCCGATGGCTTCTAGGAGAAGACAAATGATAATTGTAGCAGTTGATTATTTTACAAAATGGGCAGAGGAAGAAACGCTATCAGGAACAAAGGCAAATGATGTCATCAAATTTATTGTAAAGAGTATATGTTGTCGTTTTGGGGTTCCTCGGAGGATTACAACAGATAATGTCCCTCGGTTTAATAACAAGTAAATGGCTGCATTTTGTACTTCTAGAGGAATTCAACAATGTTTTTCGACGCCTTTTCATCTTCAATCTAATGGACAAGTGGAAGTGACAAACAGAATAATTTTAGATGGCTTGAAGAATAATTTATCGGGGGCAGCAGGAAAATGGCCAAACTATATGTAAGAGGTACTTTGGGCTTATCAGACAACTCCAAGAGAGGCTACAAAAGAGACTCATTTTGCTTTGGCATAAGGTATGGATGCAGTCAGCCCCATTAAATCTACGGTTTCATCTTTTAGAATATCTCAATATTCTGAAAGGTCTAATGATAAAGTTCGAAGGGCTAATTTGGATCTGATTGAGGAAAGAAGAGTTCATGCTTGATGAGTCCGGATTCTGTCACCACACCTTATGGGAACCGGACAGGGTTAATTCGAACAATGTCCATTTCACTTAGTTCGGACAACTTTCATTCACTGAACTATCCGAACAGAACTAAAGTACTTAAAACTTAATCATTTTTTTGACTAAGCTGACTACCTACTTACCTAAAACGAATGGGTCTTTAAACTCGACCCGAATCCATTAAACACAACCCGAAATCCCATATGGCCCAAAGATAAAGGTATAAATACCCAACCACCTACATTAAATGAGGGTAATGAAAATTAAATACAGCCAGACAGCTTAATTCTCCCTCTACATTCTACCCAAACATTAAATACTCTCAAAATTCCACAAAACTCTAGACAAAAGTTACAAACTTACCCTCAAACAAAAATAAACCACATCAAATTGGCGACCACAGTGGGAGGACGACGGTGCCTGAATCTAGCATTCAAAACCACCAGTCCGAATGAATCCGGACGCACCGGAAGTACCACCAGCTTTGCTTGAAGTGGTGGGAGAAAATGATGAATATACCATCGAGGAGCGCGATAGATTAAAGGGCGAGATAGAAGCCATGAGGGCAAAGAGGGCAGAGATGGGCATAAAAGAAAAGTCAAAGGCATCAGTTGCTCATTATACTGACAACCCTAGAGAGCATGAGCCCTCGAAAACCCATGTGAGTACGAAGAAGATTCATGCTAGCTCTAAAAAGTCTCACCGGTCCAACCCGGTGGAGAGCTCTGATTCAGACTCAGAATCTTCCAGTAGCTCCTCGGGCGAAGATGGAGTTGAAGAATCCTTGTCATCTAGCAGTGATGAGGGCCGATCTAAAAAGAAACAAAACTTGGTTAAGAAGTATTCAAGAAAAAGGGATATGCATGAAAAGTTAAAAAGGCATATAGGCAAAGGGTCATCTCATAGCCGGAGACACATAGACAGGATGTTGGTGGATCCTTTTGCCTTCCATGATGAGCCAGGTATCTTTGCAACTCCTAACAAGGATACCGTTTTCAGTCGTGGCCGGAATTGGAGACAATCTCCATTGTCGTCCAAGATTATGTATGGCAACCTCCCCAAGAGGTTTGATAGTACGAAAATGGAAAAATATGATGGCAGTAAAGACCCGGACAATCACTTGGAACAATTCAAAAATTTCATGATGAATTTCGATGATAACGACAAGTTGCTTTACGGGAAGTGCCCTGAAGTGGTATAACAGCCTACCACAGGGGTGCATCAGAAATTTTGATACCTTCTGGGTGGCCTTCCGGAGGCAGTTTGTTGGATGTAAGGAGGTGAAGGGCAATGGAGACACAATTATCCATTGTGCCCAAGAACCGAATGAATCTCTGAAGGAATATATAAGTCTCTTTGTAAACACCAAAAATGGGTTGGCTGATTGCTTCGAACAAGTAGCAATAGCTTCTCTAAGGCAGGGCTTAAACCCTGGAAATTTGGCTGATTCAATGACCAGAAAAAAGGCCATGACATGGGGAGGTTTACTGAATCAGGTTGGAAAGCAAATTAACGTGGATGAAACAAAGAAAACTAGGGTGCACAGGCAGGTGAGGTCTGCCCCGGCTGCACCAAACCCCAACCAAAATCAGTCCGGGAACAAGGCCATGGAGGCCGGGCAGGGTCATAACAGAGCCAAAGCTTAGTCTCAGCCAGCTGCGCCTGGCCAGAGTCAACAATCTAGAAATAAGAGAGGGCCTTGGGTTCAACCGGAGTGGTTTGCTGAGTTAAAATAAAGTGTAGCCACCATTTATGACAAAACAAAGGAAGAAGTACACTATAGAAGGTCGGCTGCGCTACAATCTCCTAGGGAGAATCGTAACAATTGTTTCTGTTAGTATCATAATGATACTGGCCATACCACTGAGGATTGTATTGCTTTAAAGCAAGAAGTCCAGAATTTAATTGAAAGAGGAAAGTTAGGAGCATATGTTAAAAGAAGATGAGGAAATAGGCCTGATAACGCTCATCGGGCTGGTCCAAACAATGCAGCCACATCCGCTCTGGAGAGAGCTATGGTGATAATCGAGAGATTCGATGTAGAGTCAGAGTACTTGGACCATGATCCAACTCGAAACAGAGTGGGTTCCATTGAGGAACGTTGCAAAACAGTGTCCCGACTTATTAACTTTTTTGAATCACTCACAATTTTCGGAGGGGATACCATGACAGCACCCACTGCTTCTTCGAGGAAGAGGCATGTTCATACTTTAGCTACCCAACTGGAGGGAGGCATGACTTCCTATCAAAGCCCAAGCTGTGGCGGACTTCTTAGTTGAATTCCATTCAGATAGGGATACAGAGCAAACAACTGATGTGAAAGATAAAAAAGTCTGGGTCGTCCGGACTGATGGTGGATCAAGTACTATGGGATGTGGTCCATGGGTATGCTTGACCTCTCCGTATGGTGACAAAATGTTCCAAGCTATATGTTTTTCTTTTAGGGATTCTAATAATGAATCCGAATATGAAGCTGCTATAGCTCGATTAAAGTTAGCTCTTATTTGTGGAGCCAAAAGGGTCAAGTTGATGAGTGATTCTCAGCTTCTTATCCATCATGCGCAAGGTCAATCTGAAGCAAAAAAGGAGCAACTAATAAAATACTTACTTCTTCTCAAAGATGTGGCACTTAAGTTCAAGAGCATTGTTTATGAGCACATACCCTGAACAGAAAATGAACTGGCAGACTCCTTGGCAACCATAGCATATACTGAATCCTACCCTTCGATCCATGTGTTGGAGTGTCCTTCCATTCAACTCAGTATGTGTAAGAAGGAAGAAAGCTTCGACATACAGATGAAACAACCTCAAGATTGGAGGTTTCCTCTCTCAGATGGCATCTTGCCCCCGGATAAGTCAATAGCAAGAAAAGTAAAGTACAAGGCTCGTGGTTTTATCATCCTAAGAGATATTATTTATAAGAAATCTTACAGTAAACCCCTCTTACGATGTTTGGGGGTTGACGAATCTCAAATAGTGCTCTCCGAATTACATGATGGTGAGGGATCAGCTCACTGTGGATTCAGGGGTCTAACAAGGAGAGTTTTGTTGGCTGGGTATTATTGGCCCTCTATAATGCAAGATGCTAAGGAGTTGGTGAGGAGGTGTGACCCATGCCAAAGATATAGAAAAGAAATTTATATCCCAGCCATCCCTTTAGAGTCAATTTCTGAGCCTATTCCTTTTGCTCGATGGGGGTTGGATTTGGTGGGACCTCTACCTATGGCATCCGGAGGACGCAGGACAATAGTTGTTGCTATTGATTATTTTTCGAAGTGGATCGAAGCAGCTCCATTGGCAGGAACAACATCAAAAGCTGTCATAAAATTCATTTTATCCATTATCTGTTGCAGATTTGGAATTCCACAGAAGATAACAACAGACAATGGGCCACAGTTCGACAATAAGGAAATGGAGATTTTATGTGCCTCTAGAGGTATACAACATTGTTTCTCTTCACCTTTCCACCAACAAGCAAATGGTCAAGTTGAGGTGGCTAACAGGACTATACTGTCCGGTTTGAAGAAAAATTTAGAAGGGGATGCTGGAAAATGGCCTAGTTATTTGCAAGAAGTTTTGTGGGCTTACCGGACTACACCTGGGGCTACAACACAAGAATCACCTTTTGCTTTGGTCTATGGGATGGATGCCATAGCTCCCATAGAAGCAACTCTCCCTTCATTTCGAGTTCATAATTTCTCCGAACACGCTAACGAGGGGGCTATCAGAGGTCAACTTGACTTGATAGAGGAAAGAAGAGTTAAGGCTCACCTTAGAGCTGTGCACTATTAAGGTTTGATGAGAAGCAGGTTTGCTTCTAAAATCAAGAGAAGGGATTTTCAACCGGGAGATAAGGTGTTGAGAAAAGTTTTCCTACACACTAAAGAGAGGCAGTTCGGTGAATTGGATCCAACTTGGGAAGGACCCTATCTGGTCATTGAAAAACTTAAGCCTAGAATGTACCGGCTGCAAGACAAAGATGGAAGAATTTTGAACCACCCTTGGAATATCGAACACCTCCGGTTGTACTTGGAATAAGAAATATGTAAAAATTTACTTGTTTAAAAGTTCATGTAAATATTTGGGGGCATACTCTTTCCTACCCTGGTGGCGCGGGGAGGTTTTGATGAGGTGTCCAGGCTTTTTTATAAAATTTGATGGCTTCTTAAAAATTCAGAGTGTTGTTACTTAATAGTTTCTTGTCAAATTTTTATTTCAATACAGGCCGGATTAAATTAAAGGAGTGATGACTACTTAAACATTTGTCATCGGAGAATTTAAACACTCTCACTTTAGAATGTTTATGAAATAACTAAGGGCTTTTTAAACATTAGCCACCAAAATTGAAAAAACTATGAAAGAATGCAAGAGTTGTGAAAAATAAAGATACCCATTAAAACAACCGAAGTGCCTTGGCCATCCAAGGACTTTAAATTATCAAAACAAACAGATCTATTCGGTCGAAGACCGGACACAGTTACAAAAATGCCTTGGCCATCCAAGGACTTTAGTTCAATCAAAACAAAAGTAAAAAGATAATTGATATGACCGAGCCTTTGAAGATGGATCAGCCTCACTCGTTTTCTTCTTCTTGAGGTCATTGTTCTCCTCATTTGGACTCTCCCCGGTGTTCTCTTCCTCATCGGATGAGTCAGCACTAGAATAATCATGCAAGTCTCCATCAGCCATAGTATGGAAGGGAAGGTCTTCATACTTTACATAAGTCCATACGTCTCCCAGATTTCTCTTCGGAAACTTCTCGTGAAAGAGCAAGACCATGTCCGACTTCACTTTGGCATACATTTCTTCCTGAGTATCTATCACATTGTTGGTATAAGCATCAATTTTGGCTTGAATGTTTTCCGCTTGCTCCCTTAGCAGATCAGATTTTTCCTATGCAACCTGGGACACCGAGTCCTCGAGTGAAATCTTGTCATTGGTCAAAGTATGAATGACCATGTCCTTAGCCTTCACCTCTTCTTTCGAAGATGAGAGATCTTTCTCCAACTCAGACTGCTTTGACCGGAGCTCTTTGATAGTATCTTCTAAGACAGCTACTTTTGTGGCCCAACCCTCCTGATTCTTCTTTAACTCCTCATTTTCCCTCTTTAGACCATCAACATTTTGGTTGGCAACAAGGAGGTCTCCGGATAATCTCTCACTGTCAGAATTAAGGGCAGTAATAATAGCTGATTGACCTCGCACTTGCTTTTCCAAACTAAGTACTGGTTGAATATTACTCAATATAGAGTGAGTAATAACATCCCTTTCACTCGAAAAAGAGAAAGACTTACCATTGAAGGTAACAATGTTCGAAGTGCTTGGAGGGAGGTAGGGCCTAACAAAATCATCTCTGGGGAGATTTTCAAAATAGTCACCAAGCCCCTCAAGCCCAGTAATGTCAACGCCGTCAATACTGATGTCTCCTCCTCCAACCTCATCAGTTCGAAAGTCACCAGGGATCTCTTCTGCTCTTGTTGGATCAGTAGAGTCAACAGGAGGAAGGGGCTCTAAGGGCCGGAGAGAAATCTCATCACCCCTGGAGGTTTTTTTTTTCTTAGCCTTCTTATCCTTGCTCTCTGCTCCCCGTTTTCTTGGCCTTCTTATCCTGGACCATGTCCCCAGGAGCATCAATCTGACTTGGAACTGCCTCCTCTTGGTTTGTTGGAGCAATTTCCTCCGTTTCGGTGGGGTTAGCTTCAACCGCACTTTGCTTGCCCTTAGCCTTTTTGCCTTTCATCTTACTTGGGGCCTTGGCTCGACCAGGCAGATACAATGCCCCGTCCGGTGCGTGTGTTCTCTTGAGGACTACTTCTGGAGGGGGTGGAGTGGTAAGTTCCTCCCAGGATAAGTCCCTCCGGTCAGTAGTATTCCAGAGATAGGACCTTGCAAGATTTCCTCCGGTAAAGGTGTTGTGGAAGCGATTCCCCCACTTTTCAGCAGCCCAAGCGTTTAGCTTGGTACAGGTGGTCTGCCCAGCCTTCAAGTGATCATTGAAGTCTTTAGGCAGCACTGTCAAGAAACAAAAAAGAAAAGACAAGTCAGATAAACAAACTTATAAAAAATAATAAACCTTGTGGGATGTGAGATGGGAATATTACTATCACTTCGCCATCTGCTGATAAAGAGACTCGGGTTGGTGCCGGCTTTAATCCTCCTCCCATTCACCCAGGCACCACTCACAAACAAAAAGTAAGTCCTCCAATTTCTCTCTGACTCGAGCAGGTCATCCACTGCTTTATAGTTATCACCTATGCTGAAGTGATAGAAGGGAATATGGTGGTTTCTGCAGAGGCTGGCCACAGCTGCGAATTCCTCCATTGGAATAGGAATTCCGGAGAGCCTGGAGGCCATGATACAGGCCATAAGAGTGTACCAGGCATTAGGGCTCAGTTGACTTGGGCAAAGCTTGATGAGGTGAAAGTATTTGACTATCTCCGGATCTAAGGGAAACCTTAGTCCCAGTTAAAGAGTTCAGTAAAGATAACTATTTCACTAAGCTTGCAGTCCATTGGTGTTTCAGGGTCTATTGGGATACTTATTTTTACATTCTCCGGAATCGCACACTTTGTTTGCATCCGACCTAGTTCGGCTATGTGGATGAAGGCATAATTAATTTTTTGCAAAGCAATTAAATACTTGACACTAACCTTATGGAAACAAGGTCCCACTTTTCCCACAAGGACCTCCGGTAGATCTGGATGCCTTAGGCGTAGTTTTTCTTTGCCTTTATCCTTCTTGGCAACAGCAGCGTCACTCGTTTGTCCGGAGGCTTCAGACTCAAACGGAGCCTCTTCAATAGAATCCTCCATTACTTCTTCCATTACCAATGAGGGGTTTTCAGTTGTTTTTTGGGTGAGGGGAGTTAGAAATTGGCTCAGCATGCCGTCCGGATTGTTGGGTTTCACTGGTTCCTTGTACTTTAGCCTCCGGCTGGGGCTCAGATGCAGTAGTTTCTTTTCGGAGACTTGAGCTAGATGCCTCCGGTCCGGATAGCTTGTCCTTAGGAATTTTCATGGATGCATCTGACCCTTTGTTGCTGTCTTTGACCCCTGATTTGGAAGGTGTACCTTTTGAAGCCTGCTCTTTTACCAAGCGGCCTCTTCTCTGATCAACTAACTTATCTGGAGAGGCATAAACATCTGATCCCATGGCAATAAATGGAGAAGGTTTCTTAAAACTGGTAACTGTTTGCCCTGGTTCAACAGTGGGCTCTGATTCCTGAACCGACGAGCCTGAAACGATTGGTGAGAGGTTGGTTTGAAATAACCTCCTAGGTTTAACGCTTTTGGTTGAAGAAGAGCCCTGGTCAGGCTCTGTGCTGGGTATTACTGGTTTGTCGACATGGGAAAGAGGGAGGCCTGCAGCAATGCGCCTCTCACTTTCAACCTTCTGAGCCTTTTCTAACTCTGATAAATTAAACCACCCACCTTTGATTAAAGCGTTCCTAGCTGTGAACATAAACTCACACCGAGAAAAAATATTTGTTTTTGAGAGAAAGCTTTGAAGTTTAAACAAAGTAAGGGTGAAGAAGATAGTAAAATAGTAAAAGAGTGATTAATTTATAGTAAACACACAGGAAGATGCTTAGATACCTAGGAGAATTCAAAAGGGTTGCAATGATTAAGGAACGACGCTGATGTCATCTTCATTAAATGAAGAGGTTACTTTTTGAAGAAGGTGGGAGCGCCATTTTAGGTGAGAAAACGGCTGATGTGGCGAACCAGAGAGTGACATGTGTCCCATGAATTCTGGCAAGAAACCGTTTAGTTTTCAAGAACTTTTTTCAGTTCGGATAAAGCTATAACAAAGTTCGAAGGCCCTGTCCGGATATGACTGTGACCAGCTGCAGACTAGTTTTTAGGTCTTGCCAAAGGCCTTTGAACACCACCTAAAAAAGGGGCTACTGATGAGTCCGGATTCTGTCACCATACCTTATGGGAACCGGACAGGGTTAATTCGAACAATGTCCATTTCACCGGACAGGGGTAGTTCGGACAACTTTCATTCACTGAACTATCCGAACAGAACTAAAGTACTTAAAACTTAATCACTTTTTTGACTAAGCTGACTACCTACTTACTTAAAACCAATGGGTCTTTAAACTCGACCCGAATCCATTAAACACAACCCGAAAGCCCATATGGCCCAAAGATAAAGGTATAAATACCCAACCACCTACATTAAATGAGGGTAATGAAAATTAAATATAGCCAGACAGCTTAATTCTCCCTCTACATTCTACCCACACATTAAATACTCTCAAAATTCCACAAAACTCTAGGCAAAATTTACAAACTTACCCTCAAACAAAAATAAACCACATCAATGCTCATCTGAATGTAATTCATTATAAACTCTTGTGAGAAATAGATATGATTCGAAGCTGAAGAGAAGAGAATTTAAAGAAGGTGATAATGTGTTGCAAAAAGTTTTCATGCACACAAAGGAGAAGAACCTCGGAAAAATGACTTCGAATTGGGAAGGGCCTTATACAGTTGTAGAAAGAATTAAGCCGGGGTCCTATCGACCTTGTGATTTCGAGGGGAGGATGCTTCAACATCCGTGGAATATCCAACACTTGAAGTTTTATTGGGAGTAGATATGTTTTTGTACTTTGGAATTTTTGTTTTGAATGGTGCACTCTTTCCTATCCTGTTGGCCCATGAAGGTTTTAACGAGGCGTAGTGTACATATTCAATATTATCAACAAAGTTCGTTTTTTTGCCAATGGTTGTTTACATATGTTTGAATACTATTATAAAAAATCATCAAAGACAGATCACCTTTGAGATTAGTTAAGAGTAGAATGTTCCGAAGTGTTTATGACACTTTTCGAAGAAACAACCATGTTTAATAATCACATTACATTTTTATTTCAAAGTGGACGCTTAATAGCACACTGAGAATTTTTCGAAGAGCTGTTAAAGCTTAACAACGCATTAAGAATTTGTCGAAGAGCTACCATTATTCAAATCATTGAGATTTTTGTCGAAGAGCTATTGTGTTCATCAATTTCGTTAAGGTATTTAAGGTGGTAAGTTTATATTTTGTAATTATTTTGTTTTTAAAATTTACCATTGAATAATATGCAAAGATAATAATAACATAGGAAAACCATTTGTCATTTAGATTAATTCATTGAGGCACATAAAGAAAATTCTTAATATGACAAAGACAATAAAAGTGGTGGTAAAATTAATCAGAGTATTCTTCTTCTTAGGATGAATCCTCTTCTGAGGAAGACGAATCAGGAACAGGATCGAAAGCTTCACTTGGGAACTTTTCTTCAGGGATGTCATTCCAAAAACTTGTAAGGTCGGATTTTGGATAAGCATCGTGAAGCTGTCGAAGAAGGAGTATTGTTGCATCTTCTTTTCTAACGTTGATAGTTGTTTGCATATCCTTTGAAAGCTCAGCCTCGGAAGCAGCTACATCAGTAGTTTTCTATGCTTCGAAATTCTCCTTCAATTTGGCTATCTCACCAGTTAGCTCCTTATTTTTTGTCTCACAAAGGGTGAGAGAATTTCGATGTTTACTGGAGTTGGATTTGTCAGTGGCCAGTTCAGTAGCAAGATTAGCCTTGAGCTTGTTTATTTCTGCCTCATGAGAGTTTGTCAACCATTCTGTATCCACAATGTGGGTGATTCACAGATGATTCTTCATGCAGAGAGCACCATTTATGAGTTCAGACCTTTCCATTTCATAACCATGAAATTGATTAATTACTTTGTCGTGCAAATCTTCTCTGAATTTTTTCTCAACCTCGTACGCTTCTTTGTAATAAACCACGTCTTTGGCCAGTTGCTTCAGATGGTTCTGAGAAGCTTTGACTTGAGAAGCAAGCGTCTTTGCTGCAGTATCAAGCTCGACAAATGGTTGAAGTGCGACGGTAATTGCAAGATTTGGAAGAGGAAGACAAAGTTTCGATGTGCTAGGCCCTTGAATCATAGGGGTGATAGGTTCATGAGAACAGACGACTTTGGGAGAAGCTTCGACTTTAATAGGATATTATTTTATTGCGTTTATTTTTGTTTCCATATTTTGTATTAGGGATTTAAACGATTCCTATTTAAGTCGCATCAAATCCTACACATGCTGGCAATGTCGTTTGATGATCTTGCAGCATACC
This sequence comes from Limnanthes douglasii subsp. nivea, assembly GCA_036936605.1. Taxonomy (NCBI): domain Eukaryota; kingdom Viridiplantae; phylum Streptophyta; class Magnoliopsida; order Brassicales; family Limnanthaceae; genus Limnanthes; species Limnanthes douglasii. The sequence continues at coordinate 171,752,477 of JAUPFV010000003.1, forward strand.
CTCAAAACGAGTTGAAGAATTAAATGTTGTTTTGGTAGCATCTTTATACGTTGGATTAACAAACTCCTTAATAGCACATCCTGCTTGTTTAAGCTCCTCGTAGTAAAGACCAAGTTCCAACATTAATTGGTTAATATTTCCTAGGAATAAAGAGCAGCCACTTTGGTCATTAGCATCTCTATCTGGGAATCCAGTTGCTCTAAGCAGCGGATCAAGCTGATTGTATTCAACGTTAATCATCATTAACCTTCCAGCAACAAGAACAAAAGCAGCTTTGGCTTCCTTAACACCTGTCTCTTCCAATTTTATAAAGTTATTGTCCACAAAGTCAACCTTTCTCCTGCTGGAACAGAAGGAGTGAAGCCGTCAAATGGGTTATTTCCTGCTTTTGAGTCAGCCAAAGACATTTTCCTTTTTGGCTACAAACAAATAGTAAGTTGTTCAAGTACACTATCCTCTGCCAAGGAAATTTCATCCAAAATAAATAACCACTGAATCCACAAGCTGTGTGCCACGATGCACATCTCTCGTATGGTTTTACTTGTAAGGGAAATACACTAATTTCCCGGCAAATCACTTCTAAATTTGCTTGGGTAAAGAGGAGTTTTGGGAAAATAAACAATTTTCCTGCACTCAAATCAAAAGAAAAGAAACACAAAACAAAAGTGAAATCAAACACACAATTGTTAACAGACTTCAGTAAATTATGCCTACGTCTCTGGACCTGCTGCGGATCGATTTTATTAGAAAGACACAGTGACTCTGCCGTTTTTCGATTCATACACAAAAACCCTAGATCTAGGTTTTGTAGAGACTGTAACCCTTAAAAGGAAAAATATTTACAGTCCTTAATGTGTAATTTATGACCCACTGTCTTTTCAATTCACTCTAGCTCTCTTTAATGTGTTTAGCACTTGCCTCATCTTCATTATTTTTTCATCTAGCATCTCTTCTATCCATTAACATGAATGTTGAATAAGGCTGGACTAATATGTCAAAATAACAATCTCTTACTTGAAGACCGGTTTCAACCTGTCTTCACACCTTGATCTATGCAGGAGATCATTCTGGTCTAGTTACTTTTACAGACCAACTGAAGTTGAACACAACTTCAGTTTTTTAATGGCTACTATCGTTGTCAACATATCGGCTGGATTCTTGCTTCCTTGGATATTTTCCAGTATTATCACCTCATCTTCCAATAAAGATCTAATGAAATGATAACGAAGACTGGTGTGCTTGGTTCTTGAATGAAATGTTGAATACTTCGCCAATTGAATTGCACTTTGACTATCACTATGCAGAACGTTGTTCTTCTGTTTGAATCCCAACTCGGTTAACAAACCTTGAAGCCATATCATCTCTTTACTCGCTTCGGTCACTGTACATACTCAGCCTCTGTAGTTGATAGAGTGACAATTTTCTGTAACTTTGACATCCAACTAACAGTAAATATATAACCGGTAGTGCTTTTCCGATGATCAACTTCACCTCCAAAATCTGCATCTACGTAGCCTTGTACCTTTAACTCACCCTTAGCACAGTACAAACACTTTTCTGTGGTACCTAGTAGGTACCTCAAAATCCATTTGACAGCTTCCTACTGAATTTTCTCTAGGTTTGACATAAACCTACTCACAACTCCCACTGCATGACTAATGTCTGGTTTCGTACAGACCATTGAATACATCAAACTTCCAATAGCTGAGGCGTAAGGAACCTTAGCCATGAAGTCTTTTTCTTCATCCATCTTATGGGATTGATCCTTGGATAAACGAAAGTAACCTGCCAATGGTGTACTAACTGAATTTGCATCACACATGTTAAACCTCTTTAAAACACGATCGATGTACTCTGACTGAGATAACTGCAAAACTTTTCTATGCTTATCTCTTATGATTTATATTCCAAGAATCTTCTTTGCCAGACCCAAGTCCTTCATGTCAAATTCTTTTGACAATTGTATCTTCAATTTTCTAATATCATCCATATCTGAACATGCTACTAACATATCATCAACATAAAGTAGCAAAATGATAAAACTGGACTTACATCTTTTAAAATAGCAACACTGGTTCGCATTACGCTTCTGAAAACTCTCTTTGTGCATAAACCGTCAAATTTCTTGTACCACTGTCTTGGAGCTTGTTTTAAACCATACAAACTTTTCTTAAGTCTGCATACCATGTTTTCTTTCCTTTCTTTTATGAAACCTTCTGGTTGATACATGTATATCTCCTCATCCAAATCCCCGTGAAGAAATGAAGTCTTCACATCTAACTGTTCAAGATAAAGGTCTTCAATGGCAACAATACTCAACACTGATCTAATAGTATTGAACTTCAAAACTGGAGCAAAACTATCGGTGTAATCAATTCCTCCCTTTTGCTGGAACCATTTGACAACTAGTCGGGCTTTGTATCTCTTTGAGACATCATGCTCATCTTTCACCCGATACACCCGTTTGTTATGAAGTGCCTTCTTACCCATTGGTAACACAGTTAGGTCTCATTTATCATTTGAGATTAAAGACTTCATCTCATTTTTCATGGCAAACTCCAACTTACTAGCATCACTGGTCTGGCAAGCTTCATCATAGCATTCAGGTTCCCCTCCATCGGTAAGTAACAGATAGTTCAAGTATCTCCTGTTGGGTACATAGGGTCGGGAAGATCTTCGCAAAACAAGAACTGCCTTGGTCGGTTGTAGGGTATCGGATTGTTGTCGATCGGTCTGTCCAACAGACTCTCCTTGTTGAGGGGTTAATCTGATCGCCTCTATTTCTTGACTATATGGGACTCCCTCGATATCTGCAAATACTGATTCATACAGCTTTGAGTCATTTGCTTCAGTTTTATTTATGTCCTTGTACATCACTGTTTCATTGAAGATCACATCTCTGCTTCGTATCATCATCCTGTTTTCCTCATCCCAAACACGATAACCAAACTCATATTCGCGAGAGCCGATCAGGAAACATTTTTTCGATATCGGATCAAGCTTGTTCCTTCCTTGATCACTTATATGAACATATGTTGTACCACTAAAAACTCTTAGATGTGATAATTTTATATCCTTACCACTCCATACCTCATCGGGTATTCTATGTTCTAAGAGAACCGACGGGCCTCGGTTAACCAGGTAAGCCGATATGTTGATTGCTTCTGCCCAGAACTACTTTGGCAAACCAGACTGTATTCGAAAGCTTCTGGTTCTTTCTGTCAACGTTCTGTTCATACGTTCGACAATACCATTGTGTTGAGGCGTACATGGAACGATTCTCTCCATCCTTATACCATCCTCATAGCAAAAGTTCTTAAATTTGGTGTCATCATATTCACCACCATTATCAGTTCTCAACTTTTTAATCTTCAGGCTTGTCTCATTCTCAACCATGGATTTCCATCTCCTAAAAACATCAAACACTTCAGATTTATGCATCAGAATAAAAAAAACCTTTCGAGAATGATCATCGATAAAGGGCACAAAATAGTGTTTCCCTCCTATAGATGAAACAGTTGTCTATATCGACTGACTTTAGACCTGAAAACTGACCCTTTTCTGATTTCCAAGTATGCAATCTTCACACATGTCTATATCAAATGATTTTAGACCTGGAATCTTCCCATTCGATTACATAATTTTCATACCCTTCACACTCATATGGCCAAGCCTCTGATGCCAAACATTTGGATTTTTGTTTCCTGCTGCTATTGAAATTGAACAACTCGTCTTTGCTGTCTTGTAAAGAGTAACACTCTTCTTTCCGCGAGCAACCGTCATTGCTCCATTTGAAATTTTCCAATTGTCACCATGGAAGATCGTATTATAGCCTTCGATAGCCAACGGCCCTACTGAGATTAAGTTCTTTCTCAAACTGGAGATATGTTTGACATCTTTCAGTTCCCATACAGACCCATTCAACTTAATTTTCACAGTACCTTTACCAATGATATCACAAGGTTGATCATCACCAAGATATACTTTTCCAAGGTTACCAGGGACATAACTCTCGAATAATTATTTCTTCGAAGTCGAGTGAAACGATGCTCCAGAGTCTAATACCCAAGACTCTTCCCTGCTTTCTAAGGAGCATACTAACGCATCGTCTCCTTCTGAAGTGATATTTGCCTCTGTCTTCTTCTCTTGGTCCTTTGGTTCTCTCTTGCACTGAAATATATAGTGCCCGGTCTTCCCACAATTCCAACACTCGATATTTCTCAACCCCTTGGAATTTTTAGGATTCCTAGACTTGGACCTACAGTCTCTTGATTTCCCTCGGTAGTTCGATTTACCGCGTCCATATACTCTGGTTCAATTTCTTCCTCTCGATTCCGTATGTAAGACTGAGGAGATTGATGACTCACCTGATTCTCTCTTTAGAATCTCTTCACTGAGAACTAGGTCACGAACATCATCAAATCTTAACTTATTGCTTCCTGACGAGCTACTCACCGCAGTGACAGTAGCATTCCAACTATCTGGTAGTGAAGACAACAGTATCAGTGCTCGTATTTTTTCATCAAAATCAATTTCAACTGAACTCAACTAGGTTGTGATTGTATTGAGTTTATTGAGTTGTTGAGCTACCAAAGCGCCTTCCATCATTCGCAAATTGAATAAACGCCTCATCAAGTGAACTTTGTTAGACGCTGATGGCTTCTCATACATACTGGAGAGATCCTTCATAAGACCCGCATTGGTTGTTTCCTTTATGATGTTAAAAGCAACATTGCGGGATAGCGTCAATCGGATGACTCCAAGAGCTTGTCTATCAAGAAGGGTCCATTTTTCATCTTTCCTACCCTCTGGGTTTTTTCTAAGAGGGGTTGATAAAGCTTTTTCTGGTACAAATAATCTTCAATCTGCATCTTCCAGAACCCGAAAATCTACACCATCAAATTTTTCGAGTCTTACCTTTCCTTCGTCTGTAGCCATTGCTCCCACTCAAATCTGACCTACTTTGGATCACTACCAGCCTGGCTCTGATACCAGTTGTAAGGGAAATACGCTAATTTCCTAGAAAATCACTTTTAAATTTGCTTGAAGTAAAGAGGGGTTTTGGGAAAATACACAATTTTCCTGCAATCAAATCAAAAGAAAAGAAACATAAAACAAAGTGAAATCAAACACACAATGGTTAACGGACTTCGGCAAATTATGCCTACGTCTCCGGACCTGCTGCAGATCGATTTTATTAGAAAGACAAAGGGACTCTGCCGTTTTTCGATTCATACACAAAAACCCTAGTTCTAGGTTTTGTAGAGACTGTAACCCTTAAAAGGAAAAACATTTACAGTCCTTAATGTGTAATTTATCACCCACTATCTTTTCAACTCACTCCAGCTCTCTTTAATGTGTTTAACACTTGCCTCATCTTCACTGTCTTTTCATCTAGCATCTCTTTTATCCATTAACATGAATGTTGAATAAGGCTGGACTATTATGTCAAAATAACATTACTGATTTCTGCAAGTTGGGGGCTAGCATTTTCATTTTCTCCAAGTAAAGCACTAGTTGCAGAGCCGATCTGTATTCTAAGACTAGCGTGTGAATGCCTTCCAGAGCTGTTAGTCACTGCAAGATCAGTATAAACTCTAGCTTGCCACAATAGGGATGATAGTTTATCAGAAATATCATTTGTAACTTCTTGAATCACACATCCGTAGATATTTGTCTGTTGTTTGGAGCCCAAATAAGGATAATCGGATTCGAAGTATGCTTGTTTAACCTTTTCTGCTGCTACTATCAACAATGCAGCTAAAGGTATTATCTTGCCAGCCATAACATTCCTATATGCCACTTCCTTAGCTGTCTCCGGATCAGTATACAGAAGACGTCAATATATACGCTCGGTCCCTTTGATCAGGATTGTCTGTCTCTACTGTAGCATTGTTCCAGACAACATGAATCACTTCTTGTGGGCCTTCAGTCGGCTTATTTAAAAATAATTTGACATATGTTGTAAGTAATTGCAGTTGGACTTGTGGAGGCTCTTATGGGAAGCTCTCTAAAACGCTTTCAAAGAGGTCATCGACATTGTCAATTATCTTTTGTAAATTCACTAAGTATCCATATCATTGATGTTTTACCTTCTAGTTCATCCAAAGTATCCATATAAATGACAGACTCATGCAAACTGATAACCTTCAACAATTTATCAGGTAGTTGGAGTAGCTTATTAGCCTCATTATATCCAGCCAAAATATTACTTTGTTCGTTTGCTTTTCTGCATATATCAGACATTTTATTTACTTTTTGACACCTACCATTCTGGACCTAGATTGCAGTGGTACTCTCTAGGAACTGCGAAAGCAAATCCACACAAATTACATATAAACAGCCTCCGTTGATCAATGAATTTCATGAAAATACTAACGTAAGCTCTGCGATGAGAGCATCGAACATGACCATTTTCTCTGAAGTCCACAAGTTGGATTGGGTCCTCAGATGGATAAGGAAGCGCCACAGACTGGATCAACAAAGCCATCTGCATAGCTGATGCAGTCAAAAGGCCATTTGCAGTGACAAACTTTTGTATCAATACTCTACTTTCATACCGTAAACTCTGCGGCATGTTTTCCAGGACTTTCTCAATCTCTACAAATTTGATATCTGGTTTGTTGATTCCCATGCCAAAAGCAACTATGTTAACTATCACCTGCAAATTACTATTACTTCACCACATACTAAATGGTATTATTAATTGGTCCTCTCTTAAGCCAAGCTTATTAACCCAACTACTATTTTTATTGTATACTTCCATGATACTTATTATTATTTGTAAGGCTAATATATTTTATTTAAGGTTGATTATTTTTATTTAATCAGACAAATGAAAAAAAAAACATAGATATTATAAACTTACATGTGATGAGACATTCCAAGTTCAAGATATCCTTATAATTTTTATTTTGGACATTCACATGGACAGATAAACCTGATCTGACCATTTTAGATTTGCTCATATAAGGAATTTAGTGTATATATTCTTAAACTTATTGGAGTTGTTGTTTCTGTTTGAGAAAATAACAGTTAAATTGTTGTTAGTACAACTGTAAATTTTAATTCCCTATAATGTATGCAATATTGCCACAAAGTTTCTCAATGAAATGCATTTATATATGTTTTGAAACATGCCACGTACTTTGTTGTCATCGTATAGTCTATGATAAGAGTTTGTTTTTCCTCTTCCATGATATGATGCCTAGTTTCATAATGAATATATAACTCATAGTAAACTTTCTATTGTCTACGCACCCACTGAAATACACATCAGAATAGCCTACGATCTCGAGGTTATCTGATCTACTGTATGTTAAGCCTTAATGTTTGGTATTCGTCAAGTATCAAAGCACCCTCTTCACATCATTTCGATATGCCACTCCTTGATTGCTCAAGTACCTTCCAAAAATTCTAGTTATGAATGATATGTATGATCTGATACATATTTGAGCATACATGAGACTTTCAATAACTGAAGCATATGGGTGTCTCTTTATGATCTAAACTTTTGATTTTATCTCAGGGAACTGATAGAGTGCCCAATTATTCACTTTTTCTATAAGGGTACTCATGGGTGATGTTCTCTAACGAATTACAATGTGGCATGCGTTCAATGTATATATTTTGTGAGAGACTTAAGATTCTAGGAGGGTGATTTTTTACTATTTGGATCTCTAATATATAAGACGCTTCACCAAGATCCTTATGTTAAATTTCTTTGACAAAACCTCTTGATATCATGTAATAAACCCAGATTATTTGTAACAACGAGTATGATATTGATATAGAACACTAGATAGATCAGTTTACTCTCATTGAAATTTTGATATACACAATAATCTACATGATTTATCTCAAACTCTAACGAGATGAATGTACAGTGGAAGTTTTGATACCACTAAAAAGATGTATGCTTGAGTCCATAAATTGATTTTTTTGGATTAAACACCGTCGACTTTTGGTCTCCAGACACAAAGTATTCAGTTTGATGCATGTAAATAATTTTATCAATATTTATATTAAGAAACAATCTCTTAACATATATCTGATAAATCTCAAAATCAAGTTGAGAAACTAGAGCCATGATTATCAGTCATTTGATAAAACTGGAGACATAGTGTCAAAATATGCAATCTCTATACATTGGTTCAACCCTTTTTCCACAAGACACAGTTTGTATCTTTTGTTTTCCGTGAAACATCACATTTGGTTTTAAATTATCATTTGAACTAAGTGATTTCTTCCCTTCAGGTAATGTGGCAAGATTGTATATTTAATTGTCTTCTATCGACTTATTCTCATCATCAATTGCTTTAAACCATAATTTACAGTTAGAACTCTTAATAAAATCCTGAAAGATGATTAGATCATTTTCCAGAATGCGTGAAGTCGCCTCATGTTTATTAAGGAATGCCAAATAATATAAAGGTAAGGCAATCTCTATCTCTCTCTATCTAGTGAGTCTATGAAATTTAGGCTTATTATGTTGCTTAATTTCTCAAGGATGCTGAATTTGTTCATCATGATCAATATCAACATTATCTTCTTAAGGCGGAATTATAACATCAACTTGAGGAATTGAATTCCCTTACATATTGCAGATAATTGGTATATTAACCATAGGTGGAGCATTAATGTTAGAGACTGAATGAATTGGTCATAAGTCTTCATAAAAAAAGATGTTATTTGAATTCTCCCTGCCCTCCCAAAAAATGCATCCGGAGAAAATGTTGCAATTATTTCTTTATCACTTTTTATTTTCTCATATACAAATAGATAATGAAGTGGAAATCTAGGGACTAAAATGTTAATAATAAAACGTTGTATATCATATGGTAAAGTTAGAGGAAGAATTTAGAATTATGTATTTTAGTCAATGACTAAAGTGTGATTAGCCCTTATATGTAACTGTTTTCAGTTGTAAGCTAAGTCTTTGCGCCTTTATATAAAGGCCAAACTGAACTAATAAAGGGGTTGAATGTTTTAGTTAGAACATTTGTGTACTTTGATTTTCTCTCTCTACAAACTATTTCTCTCTCTAAAAACCTTACTTCTCTTGTTTACTAAAGTGCTTCCAAATAATCAGACTCACCAGAAAGTAAATAAATTAGTATTGTGAAAAGTCATTTATAAATGATATAATGTATCTTTGGTCATTCCATGATACTGGACCAAAAATATATGCATGGATCAACACCAAAACGTCTTTAGTATGAGAGATCTTAAATCTCTCTTTTTGTACTTGTTTTCCTTTGATACACTCTACATATTTATCAAAGATCATGTAATCAAATACACCTAAAAGTCCTTCAATAACAATCTTTTCAATCATCTTTTGAGAGATGTAACCTAAACACATGTTCTATAGCGAAGCTAAATTTTCAGATGTGTTACATTCATTTCATTTGAATAATTATTAATGTTACTTAATTTGTATAAGTTATTAATATAATAAATTCACACTTAGCAACAAATATATTATCAAAACATAGTGCCAGTTCTTTATTACCAAACATACAAACATATCTTTTTTAGTCCAATAAAAAAAGATAGTAAATTACTTCTAAACGATGGAATAAAAAATACATATTATAAAAATAATAAATGTCCTGAATGAAAAAATAACTAAAAATATATGGATTAACTGGATACGTCATTTCCTCTGTCGTAAAAATCAGAATATCTGTATCATTAAGAGGTTTTATTCAGCTCGAGCCCTACAAAGAAACACACATGTGAGTTATACTTGTGGTTGGTGTATCAACCCATCATGTGCCATTTGCCATTAAAAAAATTTCTTATGGATTTACAACTGAAGAGATATTATCTTTCTTAACCATCCAAGCCTTCCACTTAGGGCAATCTCTTTAAATGATCCAAACTCCTGGAATGGAAGCAGGTGGTAACCTTTACTTTAACTTTATATACTTGAGGATACCTTACTTTTTTTGAGATCCTGAATGTTGGGACTAGTCTACATACAAAAAACCACTATTTAAGATATGAGCCTTTAAAAGTCGTTCTTATATGACTCTTCTGAAAGAGCATGGTCTTCTGAAGTAGTTATGCGTAAGTTAATCAAATGCATGTAACTAATCCAATTAACTGAATAGGCCTTTCGGTGTTGTTACCTTCTTACGTAGTGAACATCTGAAGTAGTTCAAGAATGTGTAATATATTGTCAAGTGCTCAGATATTTAAACGGATATAAATGCCAATTAAAACTTCTAACTTAAAACAAAAAATATTTGGAAATGTAGGACATCATCCCGTACTTCCTTAAGTCCAAGTGAAAACACCAATAGTTAATCATGTCGGATCCCGAAGGCCATATATTAATAATCACTAGATGATTCTCAATGCGCACATAGTTGGGGGCACAAATATAAAGACCTTTAAACATATGGCACTGCACCCAAACATGACAAAATAACTATACATGTCATCTTAAATGTGCAATCTGAATATGCTTAACATACGTTTTAAAAATAATTATATAACTGAAGATAAAAAAAATCTAAAATATTAAATAGTTTGTTGCTGTCATAAATGGGTTCAATGCAACAAACTCACATGCATATAGAAACATAAAAACAATCGAAAGAGGCAATTCACCGTGACCACAATATGATTGTCATGACAAACTAACTAATGTAAAAAAAATCTAAACAGTTCGTTGAGGCAAACTACACTGGTTTTGAACAACTACTGGTTTGCAAATTGTGAAGTAATACATGCCCAGGTGAACCAGTCCTCTAAAATAGTTTACCGCGACGATAAACACCCTTGTGGCGGTGAACTTTCGTTTCTGAAAACCCAAAATTTGTGTGGATTAGGGTTTTGATCTAAATATTTTCAAAAATCAGACATGCAACTATATACATACAACACAAACATAAATTATGTGCTCTCGATTTCACCAATCAATCCTAAAACAAGTATACTATGTTTTCTCCAGTAACATGCAATTAGATCTCTGAATAAAAAAAATTAAATATTTTCTCCCAAACTAAATCAATTTTAAAATTGGAGTTTTGGAAGACTCAGTCGAAAAGTTTTACATTTATAAAATAATTAGCAACCATAAATCTATGATAATAATTGTAATATAAAAGCATGTTGTATGGTTTGTAAACACTAAACAAATATTGAGGGCTAGTCCCTTTATTTCTAAGATGAATAACAAATACATGCAAATACTGACGAAATCGCATCTCGTATTTAATTCTGATAATGTGGTAAATATCAAGTAATGGAGCTTATTATAATTTGTTAGACGTTTATAAATATTATATTTGAAATATAAGAGACATAAATCCTATATGAATTGCGACTTAGAATCTCTGAAGAGCATAATAAAAAATACGAAGATATAGAGAAAAACGGTAGATTAAAACACACAAATGTTTAGGATACTGAAAATAGAGTTATGTGGGGACTATTTATATTTAGTGAATCTAATTCACTAAAATAACTAGGGACCTATGATTTAACTCAGTTCACTAGCCATTGCATGGAATCATAATCTTTATTGAGGTTTTGATTCTAATACTAAAGTGTTGGATTAATCGGTTGTTCGTGAAGTCCACAATTAACCCAACTAGTTCATATTGAATACATATGTGATACTTATTATTATTTGTATGTATAATATATTTAACATAAGGTTAATTGATTATTTAATTGGAAAAATGACAACAAATCTAGATACTTTCAATTTACATGTGATAAAGATATTCCAAATTCAAGATATCCTTACGGATACTAAATATATGAATGATACACATTTTTTCTCTCCTATGTCTTTCTATCCATAGAAATATCATCCGCTCTTCCTATTATGAATTCTCAAAAGACACGAACTATTAGTAATTAAAAATAATCAATATACAATACATTTTTTAATGTTATAATTTATTGTGTAAATTTTACTTTAATATTACACAGCTTGTATCGTATTTATTTACATTGTAGATCAACCAATTTTTCTAACATTTTACGAATTTATTTTACTTCCATCACATCACATCTATAATAAATATTATAGATATTAATCTTATATCTCATTTCTTGGAACCGTTTTGTTGTAAAAAAACAATTTCAAATATTTTTGTGTGCTTGATAGTTAGTTATGCTATATAGATTATCCATATAAATTGTATTAAAGTGTATGTTAGATTTATTCTTTACCATGATGTATTTATTTTTTATTTGAATTTATATATGTTTATGTACTAAAACTTACTAGATTTGAACATAAATATTATTTTTTTATCATTTTTATATCAATTAGTAGCCCGATCAGATAACGGTTTAGTTTTTGAAGTATATAATGATATTTGTTGTAATATACCAAACACGTGTTTTAATTATTAGTTTTAAAAATTGTACAATTTTATCTTTATTATTTGTAATTTTTACATTTAAATACATGATATATTTTATGAAATAATATGAAATCTAATAATAAATATTTGTTTTTATGATATTCTTTTTACTTTATAAAGCTTTAGTTGTGTTTATTAGGCGCACATATACGCTAAAGTTTTTGTAGTAATCATTTTAGTAATTTTAATAAATGAGAATTTTTTTTTAATCAATTTTAAACCCATTTTAATTGTTAAAATTATACAATAATTAGATTTTAAAATATAAACTGAAGCTAAACTTTTCTGCATTATAATTCAAACTTAATTTTATAAGACTATTAGAACCGTTTTAAGTATCAATTTTCAAAACTCTCCGTTTTAAATTTTTATTACATGTAATATTTAAATATAATAAACCGTTTTTATTTCATTTTTTTGGAAAATAAATAGCATTTTGATTTTTCATTCAATGAATCACATATGGATTGCTAATTGTCTAGAGTTTTATTAATGTTTGTTTTTATGTCATTTTAAGTTCCATTCAATAAATTAAAACATGCTATGTTTTAGAGCTAGATTTTATGTTTGGTATTAGGAAACATCTCCACAAATTATATATATACTAAAGTAGAATAGGGGCTTACTCTGCTTATGAACAGTAACCCATATTTTACTCAATTGTCCCTAATTGTTTAAGATAATTTCAAAAGGATTCAACTATTTAAGTTTGGATCAATATTTATTGTGTTTATAACTAAATAGAATTAGCTATTGGGAAAGCTAACTTTAAATCATATCTTTAACGGGTGACACGTTGAAAATATAAGCCGCGTATGTGTCATTTTGTTCTACTAAATCTTCCCACTTTTTTTTTCTACTGATTCCTAAATCCTCTCCCTTCACTTTCTATCAGTCCTATTTTAGGTAGAATATTCTAACCCTCTCTATCAATTTTGTTGTGCAAGATGATTTTGTAGGCGATTTAGTTTATGTTACAGATTTAATCTATAATTTTAGATTTTTTATTTTTTTTACTTTCACTCAATCTACTCAATAATTTTATTAAACAACTTTGAAGGCCTTCGAAGAAGCAAAAATTGAGGTTATGTTGTTATTCTTTTTGTACATAAGTCATAACATCGCTTCTATTATCCGAATGTGACATGTTTGTATATGCTGCAGAGACTGTCACTAAACATCTACAAGATTAGATTTGGATATCCTTGAATATGGATGGATGAGTAAGGTAACTAATTTGAAATACTCTTTAGCATCCTTTTGGTTTCTTGATAGAATTGTTGCAAGTTTATGCACTCGGGGAAAACAAAAAGTAGAAAGTATGTCAAGTCCATTTTATTGTCACAGATGTTGAAAATGTTTCACAAAACCTGTCAAAACAAAGATGGTACAGATGATCCAGAATAAGGAAGCCAACTTTTTGTGGTGTATGCGACTGAGATACAGATATATATAGAAACTAAGAATAATAAGAAGATGAAGGTAAATTTCGTTGACACTATTGTGTATACCATCATACTTGCTTATATAATTCATACATCTTTCGCGTCATGGATATTGCATAAGTTGGGAGAAAATATAATATGATTAACAAGATAATGGCCTTGCTCTATGCAAACTCATTTTGTAACAAAACAAAACCGATCCCTAGCATATACCTTTTCTCCTTGGCTACTTTGCAAGGGTCCATGTATAGGACATGGTCCCATATTGGTTAATTAATATTTAACATGGTTGCTTTTATTTTCAACCATTTAGTATTCGATCAATCACTGTCTTTGATATTAATCCAACAGTGAATCTATACATGGTCACGTTACTTCCTTGAGACCATGATTCCATCTAAATATCATCCTAAACTCAATCTTCTCTCGACCCGTCATGCTAATATTTTTGTTTGGCTTGACACTCTTCTCAGTTTGTGATTGTGATTGAACTGCATCTGAGATATTTAAACTGATACAACAACTGTACAAGAAAGCACTTGCTATAAAATCAGCTATACCACATCCAAGGATCATGGTAGTTATTTGTGAATGTGGTGGGAATATGCATATGCCTAAGCGTTAGTAGGAAAAGGTAGGCACAGATTTTTTTGAAGTTTCCAAGACTGCGAAGAAGTTGGAAATCATAGGTCTTAAGTTTTTTTTTCATACTGTGTTTCTGATTTATTGTTTTAGTTTAACCTCTTAAAACAAGATCTTTTGTTGCCTCTCACAATGGGTCAGATAAAGATTTTTAGACAGTTATTATCTTTAAATTTGGTGATTATTAAGTTTTATCTTTGTTAGTTTCATGTGGCATAGAATTAGGCTTGATGGATTTGTTTAGTTATAATTGTCTATTAGTTTCCTCTCGAGTCTTGAGGCACAATGAACTGTGTATTTCTACCATTAATCTTAACATGGTGATCCTTTTATATTCTCTCTGTCGTTTTATCTGATACTTAATTACTCAATCATTTGTATTCCTGAACCATTTTGTGGACATCTAAAGTTATATTTGTTTATATGCTGATGGAATCTAAAGATCGTTTGTTTGATAGTTAAGAGGCAAAGCTGGAAGTGTTTTACATTATAGCTTACTCTCTATGTCCTATCTTTTTCTCTTTTTTAATCATATGACTTCTCTTTGCGCGACAGATATAAAAATGATCATGAGAATAAAATGATCCTAAGAGCTTAGCCATGACAAATTTTATAGCAGCTTATCAGCGAAATGAAATAATAGAAATTAAAAAATTCTTAATTAAGTTGCCTTTGGTCTTTTATTTGATTAGTTTGTGTCAGTTGGGCAGATGACTCCATCTTTTCTTCTGAATATGGCCATGACTCATAGGCGAAACCAGGTGGGGTCCTGGGGGGCCAAGAACCCACCTGACATATTAAATAACCTGTTTAGCACTAAAAAATTGCCCGCACAACATCAGTCTGGTTGGTAAATGACGAGACGAGGAACCCACAGGTTTATGGTTCGACTCCTAGTATCTACATCATGTCTCTACGGTTCGAGACCTATTATCTACATTATTTATTATTATTATTATTATAATAATATAAAGTAGACTTATCATACATATATTATTTATATTTAAATATAAATAGATAATTCTATATTATTTTAATATAAATCTATATTATTTTAATATAAATAGATATGTTAGTTTAAAAATAAATATAATATATAAACAAGGTAAGGAAATCTATATTTTATTTTAATATAAATAGATATATTAATTTAAAAATAATATAAATTTATATAGATTTGATAGTTTTAGATAGTTTTAGTAAGAACAACATGAGTTTAAAAAATAATATAAATTGATATAGATTTCATAGTTTTAGATAGTTTTAGTAAGAACAACATTAGTTTAAAAAATAATATAAATTAATATAGATATGATAGTGTTAGTAAGAAAAATGATAAGTACAAGATACAATCTTTTAGAATAATTGTTCTTTTACTACAAATTAGAAAACTATAACTACAAGGTGCATATTATTTTCTTGTTTTTTTTTTCAGTTTCAATTTTGAAGCTTTGATACATGTCTTTTGTTACTAATCAAGAATAACATTGGTTGAACTATGTTTTTTCTTAAGATAGAGAGTTGTAGAGTCCAATTTAAGAGTAAATAAATCGGCATAAATCATCATTTTTATTTTGCTTTGCTAAGTTTAATTTTTTTTATTGAGTTTTTTTTATGTTTGTCATTATACGATGCATAAATATTTTAAATCAAATCCTAAATATAGATGAGCAAATAAAAATGTCTCTAATTTAATTACTGTAGTTAACCGCAGAGAGACACAAGTTGAAAAGGACTTGCAGAACGTTTTAGGATTATTGTGAATACAAAAAATCATAAAATACTCAATTGGATTTATGAGCTTTTGAAGTTGGCTTTGCTTTTATCCGTAGTAATGACGAGTGTTGAGCGAGTTTTCTCAGGAGTTTTGAATTATGTGAAGAATGAATTGAGAAATAGAATGAGCTTAATGATTGTTTTATGACATGTGGAGAAAGAGGTATTTACCACAATTAGCAACACAACTATCCTTCACCATTTTCAAGCTATAAGTAAGAGGTAAGTACAAGTAAAATTAACTCAGATTTATGTTTTTATTTTAGTTTTCTTAATCACGTTTTAATTATTTGTGTAACGTATATTATATCATGACAATGACAATTCAATATTTGAGATTTTAATATGAACCATATCTGTTTTAACCAATTTGTATCTTATTTTAATTTATTTTGATATATATATATATATATATATATTGATTTGATAATAATCAAAAGATCGAGGACACCATTATGTTCAGATGCTGGCTATGCCACTGGCCATGAGTAAGTAGTGTTGTATGAGTAAAATACATATTCTTTATATGTCGAGTCCAATGATATAAAATGAAGTGATTGACATTAGTTTGGTGCTTCTTTAACAACAAAAGTTCAAAAGTTTTATCTTCTGTAGATGAAGCAAACACACGATAAAATCTCTAACTGAGACATTGGTTAGAGAAAGCTAAGATATTTAATAAGTTTGAGATTCTAAAAATACAGTATGTATTTTTAAAATAATAAGTTTGAGATAAAAATAAAGTTTATATTTTTGTAATAATATTTGAGATTCTAAATGGTTTGTAATAATAAATTTGAAATTATAAAATTATATAGTAATTATATCTATTTATTTTTCAATGAAATGATGTGAGAATTAATCTTGACCAGATAAATAGCAATATAACTTCAATTTCTTTATAGTTTATAATCTTCATTATCAGTATTTGAATTATCAACTTTTTTTAAATATATTATTAAATTTTGTTTTTAAATTATCAATTGTATAATTTAATATTTTAATATTTCTTTTATCCTATTCATTATATTTCATATAATCCGCAACAACGGGCGGAAAATCTATATAAGTATATACTAAAGTGATAACTGTGATAATCTATAAAGAGACATATATTCAGTTAAAGTGTCTTCTTTTATTATTTTTTAGTCTATTTATAGAGGTTTTTAATCACTATCCTCTTTCTCCATTTTCTTTACTATTAGAGTATCTCCAACAGAGTAGGTAAAAAAGACTAGTTAGTAAATTTACCTATTATGTGCAACTTTTTCTTTTCCATAATCTAAAAGTCTATCGATATTTACTAGCTTAAATTAGGCTAGGTAAATTTGTAGTTGCAGTTACAAAATAGGTATAATTTATCTTTTTTTCTCCTCCACCTATGAAACAAAATAACTACCTTAAATATAAAGCGTCTTTTGTATTATTTCGTAATCTAAAAATTTAGACTACCAAAATTTCACGTTAATCTAGCAAATTTATACACTACCTGTTGGGGATGTTCTTAATTACATAACTTTTTATTTAAATATATTTTAGTGGTATTTAATACATGATCCACTAGTTGAACCATTACGGTAGACGTTCGCTAGTGGCACTTATTGAGGGATAATGACCGTAGTAACCATTCTTTTACCCACAATCAGCCCTGAATATCGTCCTCGTCGCTTGGAAATTTTTTTTTATTATCTTACTTACCGCATGATTTACTGTTCATAGTTGACCATCGTTTCTTTCGCGGTTTGTTTTGAGCCTGTATATTATTATCTTATTTACCGCATGATTTACTGTCGACCATCGCTTCTTTAGCTGTTTATGTTGAGCTTGTCTATATCGGCTAGTTTGTTTTGAGCTTGTCTTATATCGGCTAGTTTGTTTATCGAAAGGTATGGTTTACGATTCCAACGGTATTTTCAGTTTTCTACTTGTAAATAGTCAATAATTCATTTTTAGTTTGATCTTATCTCGGCACGCCGAAAGAACTTATCTTGTCCACGGTTTTATCATTTGAGATTAAATAATATATTTTACATAGTATTTTACTCAAATCTATTTATTTTATATGACTAAATTATCCTAAGTCAAGTTTTTTTTGCTTTGAATGTTCATAAATGTTGATCAGTAACTCAACTTGATGTTTAAAATGTACGATGGTTTGAGAAGTTTTCTATCATTTTTTTCTTTAGGCCTTGAATAATCATTAACGATTTATTACTCAACAAACAAAGTGGGTCTTCCCTTCTATCGCTGTTTGTTTATGTCGTAATATTATAAATTTATTATATTGATCATTATTAAATTGATAGCCATATGATCGTCTTGGATCCTGAATTGAAACTTAAGGATTTTATGTCTACCAATAGTATTATTTTTTATCAAATCAAATATGTTTTATTGTTCTTTCAACATATAGTAAGTATATGTAGCTTGTAAGTTAAACCGTGTTATTTCAAGCTCTTAAGTTTTTTTTCTTTTACAAATAATATTTTCAATTTTGGTCTAACCGGTTATAGTCAAGTGCTTGAATATTTTATATATTACTATATCTAAATATTAAATATATTTTAGAGTATACAATTTATTTTTATTTGTATATAATTTCATATTTCTTCTTGTACACGTTGTTCATAAAATACTTACGCCAATCAAACCTTCTTTTGCTCATGTTTTATTGTGGTATTGATTATACTAATTGTATCGACGTTGATAGGAGAATAAATGACTGAGGAATATTTCGGATCTTGAATCTGATGTGACTAGGGAAAGAGTATAGAGAGAGAAAGTACAAAGAAAATAAAATAATATGGAATGTCCCACCTACCAAGAATAAAGAATCCCCTTTTATAGTGTTGGAAGGTGGACCCATTTATATCATTGGTGGGCTTATTTTATTTCCTCTTTAGTCATTTTTTATATACATCGTTTACAAGTTACTCTCTAATTAATGATAATTATTCTAATAGGTATCTTGAGTTCCTTCTATTCACAATTGGCCCCTTGTTTTTATTATCGGCGAATTGCTCCCTTTATCAGTAGCCCCCAGTCTTCGGGAGCGGAGGGAGTGAAGACTTCGACGGTTTAGCTCAAAATGCCTCTGTACTTTGGCCTCTAGATCAATCTGGATTTCCTCTGCGGGGCTAATCCTCCATTTATCTGGCGCCCGACCCTTCTAGTTTGTTCAGAGGTGGTCGGGAACGTTTCGTCCCGCGGATTGTTCCTGAGTCGTTTTGGGTCTGTCTTCGTTCACCTTTATGGGCCTCGATCGGTCACACCATTTCGGGTTGGTGAAGCCCATACTAGCATCTCTGTCTGACTCAGCTAGCCCACGCCTTTTGTGTTTTTCTGACCAAAAGCGACACGTGTTGGTCGACTACTTGAGGCGTGCTTATTTGCACAACTCCTCACGAAACCCTTTCGACTTCCCGCTGCTTTCCATCGTTTAGACTTCCCCGTGCGTGCAACGGCTAGAAGAAGTTGCCTATAAATGCCTCATAAACGAACATTGCTCTCAGAAGCGTTCTAGAGAGAGAAACTGCTGCTCAGATTTTTCTAGAGAGAGAAAACTCGTTTTATGAGACATAGCCACCCGAAGCGGAAACCAAAACCCAAAAAGAAACAACCAGTGTTCGAATTTGAGGATTGGGCTAGCATCGGTCATCGTGCTGAAGAATACCGACGCGCGGGGTTAATTTGGAGTTCTAATACCAAACCATTCACGCCCATACCGCAGCCTCACGACCCCGTTATTTCCCATCCGATCCCTGCTGAGGCCTTCATCTTGCCCGAATCATCTGGAGGTCAGACCTCGGAGCCTATTGCCATATCTTCTAGCAGCAGCTCCCCGCACTCCCCCGTCGCCCAAACAAGCCGTCTGACGCCTTCGTCGGTAAATTCTTACGCTACCGCGCCTCCTTTCTCTTCCCAACGTCGCGGCCGAGGTCAATTTCTTCCTATGGGTGAGACCAGTCCTCAGAATTCTCCGATAAGAGGTAAGTTCCTTGGGATGGTTCAGCTTACTCCCAACATACGGGAATACCGAACCGGTACTAACACATCTATGAATTTTTTAGGTCTTAATTAGCGGCCCTTGACTCCCGCAGAAATGGATCCCGAACGCGCTCGTCGAGAACAAAACGAGGCCAATCCGACCCAAACTGGCAGCTGCTTGAACACTGCCGACCATGTCGTGCGAGAAACCGATCCGGGCGCGGTCATTGCCCTTAGTTCTGAGAAGATCCCGGTAGCGAGTACCGAGGAGTCGGATGCAGATGCTCTGCCTGTCGGTGCTCTTCCTGTTGGAGACGGTGCCGCTGCCCCTCCCGCGGAGCCACTTCCTGAGGAGATAGAAGCGATTGTTACCACCACCTATCATCGATGGTTGCCCGCGGACTACGTTATTTCTCTGTTCGAAGGCAAGTATCTCTATTTTACTGCTGAGGAACAGCCAGAGCTGCTGGTCCGGTGGGGCATCCCTGAGTGCGTCACTGTCAGGTTTCCAGTTCCCGGGGAGACCCCCGTACACGTTCGGTCACGAGAAATCGTGGTCTTTACCGAACTATTCAACTGGGGCCTTAGTTTCCCCCTAGATCCCGAGATTGTTCTGTATTTCAGAACTCTGTAGATTTGTCCCTCTCAGCTGACGCCCAACGCTTAGTACACGTTGATGTCCTGCATAATGGCCTCTGCCTTTCTGGTCGGGTCATGCCCATGGAGCAGTACATTGCCATGTCCGGGCTATATAAATCCCCGAAGTCGGCTTTCTTCAATTCTTCCCTTGCCAACACCTGGAAGATAGTGAATGATTTTCTTGAGGGCGAGAAGGGTTAGAAACACCGCTTGGTATTCTTAAGTGGCTGCTGGGAAAATGGACTCCCTTATAGCCGAGATAATCTGAGGTTGCTGCTGCGGACATGGGTTCCTGATGGTAAGCCTTTCCGCAATTTTTTTTTTGTAGTAATCCCGAACCTTTGTGCAGTTTCGAAGGAGTTTATCCAGAGGCTGAAAAAGGATTACTTTAAAGCGGGAAAGGCTACATTTCAAGTGTTGAAGGATTATGCTAAAACGCACTGGGGTCGGGCGATGCATCGGGCTTTCAAGAATACAAATCTGATTATGAGCAACCTCTGGCATTGTTCATCAGAAGTGCTATCAATTGAACAACTGCGTCAGCCCCCAAGGATGGAGGACTTGATCGCAAAGACCGAAGCACCTGACGCGTACTTGTTTCTACCGAAGCGTAACAAGGCGCCTAGCAAGCGCCCAAAATCTGACGACGAGGTCGAGCAAGGTGCTACTGGTGCTGAAGAGGTTGATGCTCGAGGGCCTCAGGATGAAGCTACTGCTGAGGGTGATGAGGCGCCACCGACCCAGGAACTGGCGGTGAAGCGGAAAGGGAAGGCCAATGTAGACGGAAATCGGGCGAAAAAACCCAGACGCTCAAAGAAGGAAAGCGGTTCGGTCCCCGATGTTGAGAATGCCACTGTCCCGGAGCTCTTCGATCAGTACGAGATGGTTGACGGTGGTTCAAAAGCAGCCCCCGTGGTGGTAATCCTTGACGATGGCAGTCCATCGAAAACCTCAGACCCTGCTGCGGCGTCATCGAGTGGGACGAAGTACCCGGTGCTGTCTATGCTTGGAAGTCCGCATACTTTCCCGCTGCAGGGAACCGATGGACTAGCCCTTTCTCTGTACAACTTTCTTGTACCAGCAGCCATGAAGGAGCGCCGGGCGATTGAGCTGGGCCAGAAGCTAGAGGACGCAGAGGCAAGGATTGCTAGTCTGGAAGAGCGGGTGCAGAAGGCTGAAGCAGCTCAGGTGCTGGCGGAAGGGCGGGTTTTAGAGGCCGAACAGGCCGTAGAACAAACAAAGAAGGCCGGGGAAGATCGCACTGTTACCTCGACACGGGAGATTCAAGAGCTGAAAGCTGCGAACACCGTTTCTGTCGACAAGTGCAAGAAATGGATGGAAAAGGAGACAGCCGAAGCCAAAGCCGCATATGTGCTGTCATTTCATAATCGCTTCCCGGACCTTCACCTCGGGAAGATGTGGCTGGATGTGCCGGAAGATGGCCGCCCTTCTGATGTGGTCTGTGAAGATGAGTCGGATGACACTGAATCAGAGGAGGATGATGCGTGATCCCGACGCCCTCGTTTTTGTTTTTTTGTTTTGTTGTTTTATTGTCTTACGTTTGGGGCTGTGGAGTCCCCTGTCAATTGCCCTATGTGAAAAAAAATTATCAAACAATCAATATTTCTTTAATGTTGGCATTTTATTGGGTGTTTTTTTATAATATTTTAATAGATGTTGAATTTTTTTTGTAAGGCCGGCGATGTAAGCTGTAGATTAGTCGAAAACTTAAAAACCCATAAAGGTTCTATTGACTGATATAACATCGAAAATTTCCCAATAGGTCGGGAATTGTAAAACGAGATCAGTTCGAACACTAAAAAACCCACGAAGGTCGTGTAGATCAAAGCAATATTGAAAACTCCCCATAGGGTCGGGAATCGTAAAATGTAGATGAGTTCGAAAACTGAAAAACCAAAAAAGGTTCTGTAATACTTCAAAGATTGGAAGGATTTTTTTTAATTAACTCAATCGAGAGGGTCGGGTGTCAATGATGCCTCATTAAAACCTTCTCGCGCCACCGAGGTAAGAAAGAGTGCATCCCCGACCAATAAATTCTTACAGACGACACTTAACGAATTCCAGAAATAAAATTATTCTAAATACAATTTCAGATGTTCGATGTTCCATGGTAATTTTAACGAGTGCCCGAGCTTGTTTTGCAAACAATATGTCCCGCTCCTGATTTTTTCTATGACTTCGTACGGTCCTTCCCAATTTGGGGCGAGCTTGCCGAGGCTTTTGTCTTTGGTGTGGAGAAAAACGCGTCTCAAAACATTGTCACCCACTTTAAACTCCCGACGGTGGACCTTGGATGCGTACCGACTTCTCATTAGGGTTTGATAGGTTGAAGAGTTCAAGTGAGCGCGGCTTCGTTTTTCTTCTATGAGATCGAGAGTGAGTCTTCTGTCATCTTCGTTTGTGTTTTCATCATAGGTACCGATTCTGAAAGATGGAAAAATAGATTCTGCCGGAGTGACCGCGTCCATACCATACACTAGAGCATAAGGTGATTCCTGGGTCGCCGTCCTAGGGGTGGTACGGTAAGCCCATAACACTTCTTGTAGGTAATCCGGCCATTTACCGGCCTTTCCTTCGAGGTTCTTTTTTACTCCATCCAGAATGGTTCGGTTGGTAACTTCGACTTGCCCGTTCGCTTGAGGATGGAATGGGGCAGAGAAACATTGCCTGATCCTATGAGTCGTGCAAAAAGTTTTCATTTCTTCGCTGTCGAATTGCGGTCCGTTATCCATGGTTAGCCTCTGTGGTACCCCGAAACGACAACATATGTTGGACCAAATAAATTTGATGATGTCTCTAGTCTTAGTGGCGGATAACGGCTCGGCTTCAACCCATTTGGAAAAATAGTGCACTGCTACCAAGATCGTCTGTCTCCCTCCAGATGCCATTGGTAGCGGTCCTACAAGGTCGATTCCCCACCGGTCGAAGGGCAATCCTTCTGATATGGATTCCAAAGGAGCTGCGGGTACATTGATCGCATTCGCGAATCTTTGACAAGTGTCACAAGTTTTTACTATTTGTCGTGCGTTCGCGACGACCGTCGGCCAATAAAATCCTGCAAGAAAGATTCTCCTAATCAAGGCCTTGTAACCACAATGAGCTGCACCCTCGCCGTCATGTAGTTCGGACACAATTATCTGCGATTCGTGGACTCCCAGACATCTTAGCAATGGGCGGCTGAATGACTTTTTGTATAGGACGTCGCCCAATAACGTGTAGCCTCGAGCCTTATTACGAACCTTCCGAGCCAACGCGCTATCGCTGGGTAGTCTACCTTCGGCTAGGAAGACTATGATATCACGCCGCCAATCCGAAATCGTCACCGAGGAAACCTGCCAGGCGATTTTGGGTCGGTTATCAAGCTCCTGCCGTTTGATGATGGATGGATTCTCTTGCTTGGTTACCCAGGGATAATTGCTCGAACAGGAAGTCGCGGCTAAGGAGTCCGCCACCATGTTCTCGCTCCTCGGGACATGCTCGTACGTGATTTTGACAAACGAGGCAGCTAGCACTCTTAGCGCTGCCAAGTACTGGACCAGATGCTCTTTCCTGGATTTCGCAATTCCCGAGGCTTAGTTTATCAGAAGCTGGGAATCACTAACGAGGCATACTTGTCTTGCTCCACATACTTGTGCTAGCCTTAGTCCAGCCAGGGCAGCTTCGTATTCAGCTTCGTTGTTCGAAGTGGGAAACCCGAATCGGATGGCTTGGTGCATGCTGATGCCCGTTGGGGTGACTATCTGTACGTCCGCTCCGCAACCATTGACATTCGCCCCCCTGTCGGTGTGGATGGTCCACTCACTGGGTTCGGCCTCTTTAGATGGCGCGTCCTGATCTGGACGCTCGGAATGGAATTCTACGAAAAAATCAGTCAGAACTTGGCCTTTGACTGTTGTCTGTGGTTCAAAGTTGATGTCGTAATCACCTAATTCGACCGACCATTTAGACATTCTCCCAGACATGTTCGGTCGCTGGAGGACGTATTTGAGCGGAAATGAGGTGCGGACGATGATAGGGTGTGCTTGAAAATACGGACGCATTTTTCGTGCTACAGTCACTAAGGCTAATGCCATTTTTTCCAGCCGTGGATACCGTGTTTCCGCATCCAGCAAGCTTTTGCTTACAAAGTAGACCGCTGTAGGGGCTGGTCCTGACTCACTAATCAAGGCCACACTAAGTGCAAAATCAGTAACCGTAATGTAAAGGAAAAGGGTTTCGCCTGTCAGAGGCTTCGTTAAGATATTCGGGGACGATAGATATCGCTTAATCCCTAGGAATGCGTCGTTACATTGGGGTGTCCATACAAAATTCTTGGCCTGTCTCAAGACCTGAAAAAAGGGGGCGCATTTGTCAGATGAACGAGAGATAAAACGGTTTAAAGCAGCCAATCGCCCAGTTAGGATTTGGACTTCCTTGATGTTCTTAGGAGGGGTCATGTCGGTAAGCGCTCGGAGTTGGATGGGATCGTCTTCAATCCCTTTTTCGCTCATAAAGAAATTTAGAAATTTGCCTGACTTGACCCCGAAGGAGCATTTTTCAGGGTTGAGCTTGAGGTTTATGCCCCTGAGGTTATCGAAAGTTTCCCGCAAGTTAGTAAGATGGTCTTCTCCCCTGCCGCTTTTGACTAACATGTCATCAATGTACACCTCCATATTCCTCCCAATTTGGCCTTCAAACGTTTTATTAACAAGCCTCTGGTATGTTGCCCCGATATTTATCAGTCCGAACGGCATGACCTTGTAGCAGTATAGACCTCAGCCCGTTATAAACGCGGTGTTTTCCTGATCTGTTGGGTGCAACTTGATCTGATTATAGCCGGCGTACGCATCCATGAATAACAGTAGTCTATTCCCCGAAGTAGAATCTACCAATTGGTCAATCCTTGGCATCGGGAAATGGTCCTTCGGGCACGCCCGATTGAGGTCGGTGAAGTCCACGCACATTCTCCACTTCCCGTTTTTCTTCTTTACCAGAACGGGATTGGAGGTCCACAGCGGGTAACTTGCTTCCTGTATGTGCCCGACGCTAATCATTCTTTCGACTTCGCGTAAAATAATGTCTGCATTTTCCGAGGAAAAAGCCCGACGTTTTTGAGAGACAGGTCTAACGTTTCTGTTGACAGTGAGTCTGTGAATAACACAAGATTCAGGGATTCCGGTTACGTCCCCCGAGTACCATGCGAATAAGTCTAAATTTTCCAGAAGTAAAGCCAATAATTGTTCCCTGAAGGTTGGCGACAAACAAACCCCGATCTGTAGGACTTTTCCTTCTGCAAACGGGTGTTGTTCACATTCTTCATCGGTAGTCAGATAGCTAGGAGCCTCCCTAGGATCATCAACAGGTAATGACCCCGGGGGGAGCCCCTTTAACTGCTATTCCCGCGCCTGATCCATCTCTTGATCCTTCTTGGGTGCTAAAGCTTCCCGGTAACACTCTCGTGCCGCTTTCTGGCTACTTCGGACTATACCCACGTTGTTTTCGATTACGTATTTCAAACACTAATGAACTATAGATGACACCGCATGCATTCGCGATATCCATGATCTGCCAAAAATTGCGTTATGGGAAGCTGGTGCGTCTACTACCACGAACGGAACGGTGACCTCCTTCTTAAATGGGCCGCGACCTAACTGAACGATACCCTCGAATTCTCCGATAACGTCAGCTGCCGACCCTGTAAATCCCACTATGGTACGGTCTGACCGTGTGATGACCGGAGGCGTCCTAAATTTGGCGA
The DNA here is from genome assembly GCA_036936605.1 of Limnanthes douglasii subsp. nivea. Taxonomy (NCBI): domain Eukaryota; kingdom Viridiplantae; phylum Streptophyta; class Magnoliopsida; order Brassicales; family Limnanthaceae; genus Limnanthes; species Limnanthes douglasii. Next base: position 171,779,116 of record JAUPFV010000003.1, read on the forward strand.
AAGTGGACGCGAAGATTATGTTGGCCGAACTACCTGTATCCACCAAGATGCGTCGGACTTCCTCCCCCGCAATGGCCGCCCCGATCACAATGGCATCCTCGTGAGGGCCAGCTATATCTCTCATGTCGTCGTCGTCGAAATAGAGGATCGACGAGGGGACGCTTTTGGAGTGGAGGTAAGCTCGAGTCTCTATTTGGGTGGTTAGATTCACAATATGCCTTTTTCTGGAAGAGTGCGTGGTACCTGTCATAGAATCTCCACCGAAGATAGTCAGAGATTCAAAGAATTCACAAAGGTTTCTCACATTACCAACGTTTTCCTCTGCTTCTTCTTCGATGATTCCGATGATGTTGCGGTTTGCCTCGGGGTCGAGGTATTCAATCGAAACGTCGAAGGGGTCGGTTACCTCGAAAATGGTCATATCGCTCTCGGGCTTCAGAATTATCACCACTTCTTTTGAAGTCGTACTCTGCTGGGCTTTCTTAACATATTCCAAGAGGTTTCCGTGTTCTATGAGCATCTGTATTTCTTTCTTGAGGGCGATGCAATCCTTAGTATCGTGCCCCACGTCTTCGTGATAGCGACAATAACGGTTGTTTCTCTGTTCCCGAGGCGTCGGTATTGGGAAAAGTCTTCAGTACATCCCGCTCTTCTTAGTTTTTTTGTAGATTGATGACACACATTCTGTTAGGTCGACGAAATAAGCAGGTCGGATCCACTTATTAGATATGGGTCGCGAAGTCATTTGACTCGTATGCTTCGTTTTCCGGCTGAGCTGTCTGTGCGTAGCTAGATCGAGTCCCCTGTCTTATTACTACCGCCGCTTGCGCGCTCTGCTGAATTTGTGCAGCCAGTTCGGATGCCTCGGTTTCTTCGATCAATATCTGCTTTTCTACTTGAGCCAGAAGGGCGGAAAAAGTGAATGCTTGCTTCTTAGTTACTGATTGTTTCATCGGTCCCGGGAGCAAGCCCAACCGATATACGGTCAGTGCCACGTTTTCTTCGCAATGGTCCAGGTCGGTTTTAGAGTCGATAAAACGCCTGGTATAATCCCTAAGGCTCTCTCCCAACCTCTGCTTACAATTCATGATAGTGTCACCGTTTGCCCGGAAGCTCTTGCTCCCGACGAAATGTTGCCTGAACATTGCCCAGAACATCCCGAAGTTTTTTATGCAGCCTTGTGGTAATCGGTTGTACCACTTGGACGCCCGATCCCGGAAAGTCATAAAAAACGCCCTACATAGGAGTTTATCATCATTATCGAAACTCAGCATGAAGTTTTTGAAAGCTTCCAGGTGGTTATCCGGATCCTTCTTTCCGTCGTACTTCTCCAATTTGGAAATATCGAAACGCTTAGGGAGATGCCCCGCTAATATCTCGTCGGACAATGGGGAAGCTCTCCAATTCATCACGTACCCGAAAGCTCCGCCTCCGAGTCCTTCTGTCTGAACTCCGTAGAGTCCTTCATCCCCTGGATTGATGAACTGGCTGCTGGTTCGGTACCCCTGGTTCTGGCTGTTCGAAGGTTGCCATTGCACTTGAGGAAGTGCTACCCGCTCTTCCCAAATGGCCGCGGGCATTTCTGCTTTTTCAAACGACGCTGGAGTTCGTTTTTTGGTGCTACCTTTTTTATACTTCGGAGAGTCTGACCGAGGTCCTTGGTGTCGTCGGGAACGATTTTTCTAGTGCGCGTTTGTTTAGCCTTTCCAGTCGTCGATACTCCCTTCCCGATGCATCATCCGAGGTGTAGTCGGTGGAAAGGCCGCGGTGGTCCTCCGGGTACCGCTGCTTTCTGGTATTTTGTCCCTCCTCGGGACGAGGCTCCCGATAATACCTTACAGGCTGGGCCTCGATGCGATGCCCCGCAGCCGGATTGCCTCCGCTGTGGTCATCCACGAGCGGTTCCTTGCCTTTTCCTTCCCGAATCCTTTTCTCGTCTAGTGCCTTCTCCCTTTCAGCGTTCAGTCTGTCAATGGCTTCCAGGAGCTGTCTTTGGGTCATGATAAGGGTCGATCGTTTATCCCGACCTTGGTCATAGCGTTCTCGACCCGGAGCTCCTTCACCCTCGAATAACGATACGGCTCTGGGTACTTCTCTCACGACCCTCTCTTCAACAGCCGCGTCATTCATCTTTTCAATCGTGATTTTCAAAGAAAAAGATTCCTTTTTGGTATCACGTGTTCCCACAGACGGCGCCAATGATGAGAGAATAAATGACTGAGGAATATTTCGGATCTTGAATCTGATGTGACTAGGGAGAGAGTATAGAGAGAGAAAGTGCAAAGAGAATAAAATAATATGGAATGTCCCACCTGTTAGGGTAGCGACCAAAGTTCCACATCCCACATCGGTAATACATGGGAAGGATCAATGGTATATAAGTGAGAACATATCTCAACTAGTATGAGGCCTTTTGGTAGTGGACCAAATGCAAAGCCGTGCGGGCCTTCGGGTGCCATTGCGGACAATATCATACTAGTGTTGAGATCGGTTGTGTTCTTACTTATATACGGAGGAGGAATATGCGGACCGGACCCCATATTCCCAACATGTGGTATCAGAGCTCCAGGTCCAGACAATACGCGATGTGGTGGGTGATGTGGGTGAAATTCTCATTAGTCGAACATGATGAATTAGTAGCCATGCTCAAGATCCTTGTTTGGAGTGCCCGTGGCTTATCAAGCAGTGTGGCTTGATTGGAGGCTCATCAAGTAGTGTGGCTTGATTGGAGAGATCCTCGTTTGGAGTGCCCGTTGCTCATCAAAGCAGTGTGGCTTGATTGGAGTGTATCAAGACGGTGGTACTTGTTTGGAGTGGCGCTAAGGAACAAGGCAAGATGGTCGAGATCACATAGATCGGCTGTAAAGGCTTTAGAGATCAGGCAGCCCCAACCTGATTAGAGTGAGCGGATGGATGTCAATTGAGAGGAGGCTAAAGTGGTACTTTGTTCGAGAGGAGGATTTGTTAGGGTAGCGACCAAAGTTCCACATCCCACATCGGTAATACATGGGAAAGATTAGTGGTATATAAGTAAGAATATACCTCAACTAGTATGAGGCCTTTTGGTAGTGGACCAAATGCAAAGCCGTGAGGGCCTTCGGGTGCCAAAGCGGACAATATCATACTAGTGTTGAGATATGGTTGTTCTTACTTATATACGGAGGCGGAATATGCCGAACACACATATTCCCAATACCACCTACCAAGAATAAAGAATCCCCTTTTATAATGTTGGAAGGTGGACCCATTTATGTCATTGGTGGGCTTACTTTATTTCCTCTTTAGTCCTTTTTTATATACATTGTTTACAAGTTACTCTCTAATTAATGATAATTATTCTAATAGGTATCTTAAGTTCCTTCTATTCACAATTGGCCCCTTGTTCTTATTATCGGCGAATTGCTCCCTTATGAGACGTAACATAATATGTTTTGAGAAATAACATACTTTATTAAAGAGTTCTCGAAAAATCTGATAGATAAGCTTAACATTCACAAAATAAACTTAAATGGTTATTTTGTTTATTTAAATATTTTGTTTTTATTTTTTAATATCACGAGGTATGTCAAAATATATTTATTTTTTATTAAATTATGAACCACAACAAAAATATTATTGTTGTTGTAAGAATATCATGAATTTGGAATACCTTGTCATTTGTAAATCTAGAGTGTTTAAGTTTTCTGTTTTATGTCAAATTGTATGAATTCAATAAACCTACAATATCTAAGTTTTTTGTTCTATGTCAAATTGTATGAATTCAATAAACCTACAATATATTTGACCTACACAAAAGAATATAAAAGTATCATGGGAGTTTATAGTGTGGATACTAGTTGGACGGATATGAATATTGAAAAATGTCAATCAATTTAGTATTTTAGTTATTGGGCTTTAAAGAGCTCAATAAAAAAATTGTTCCCCTAAAATGACGAGTACATCAAAACTATAACAATTTAGAAATAATTAAAAATAATTTTAAAAAAAAGAGTTAATAGATTGAATTTAAAACCTGCTAATTAATTTGGAGAAGTCCTTAAATATACTTACTTATCTAAAAACTCTAATTGCATTATGTTGCAATCCTACTTTTCAGCACAAAAAATACCTTGTCTAGCTCTTTTTCTTTTTTATAATTTTAATATAAAACTTTAAATCGTTTTTTAACTTTAATATAAACTTTTAAATCGTTCTCTCTCATTTAGTACTATTATTTTACTCATTTAAAAGCAATAACTATAACAGCTCACTAAGTGTTTGAATACTCCAAGTTATTATCATACAAAAACTCAGATAAAAATCATCAACTGAAGACAAATAAAAATAAAATTTGAAAGTATGACCGATAAAATTCATATCCATCATGATTTTTAATGTTATACTTGTTTTTTTAAATAAAAGAATAATAAAAAATAACGATTTTATTTGTAAATGTATAACCAAGAATCCTGCCATTTATTCATGTGATTTGTAAAAGTTAATTGTCAGATATTTTTATTGAAATTTGATTACTTATTTACTTAAATTTGTGATTAACCTACAATATATACATTTTGCATAGTTTTGTTTACGGTCTTATAATTCTGTTAGTTAGCAAGACAAGTATGAGATACTTTCTTCATCGTTACATCTATAGTTTGAAATATGAACTATATTAGTCAATTTGAAATTAAAATATAGGGTGGCTAGTCTTTAAATAATGAAGATCTACAATATTTAAGGTTGGTGAGTTACACACATATGAGTGATACCTGTTACCTAACAAAGCATGGAATTGAGATGCGTGATCATATAGATATAGCTAAAACGGGCTCTACATACACAAAATCATGCATCACCTCGTGACCTCGCCACTCTCGCTTATTGCTATACGAATATTTTGGGACAAATACTTTTAATGGGTATTATAGTCAAAGACGTCCAACTCCAAATATTATTACAACCTAATATTTCAACCATAAAAGAATTATTTAATGTACCAACGTGATATTTAACTCGTACCAAATAAATAATATCCCAACTATAAAAATAAGTATTTAGTATCTAAATACGATATTTAACTCCCATCTAATAGCTACTATTATTTTAAAAATAATTATTTAATATCTAAATACATTATCTTTTTTGTAGAATCTGTATTTTTTAAACCGTAGTTTAGAAAAAAAAATTGAATGTCATCGGTTTTATATTTTTACAAAAACGAACAAAATTAGATCCTTGAATGTTTTTTTTAAAAGAAAATGTCAGATCCAATTACTATGGTTTCGCATTATGTTTGTCTGGTTTTGCATCTCGTACTTCGTTTTGTTTTGGTCTCGCATGATGTAATGGAGAGATGTGAGACTAGACATGATGAAATAGAGGATGCGAGACCAAACATAATGAAGTGTAGAAACCAGACATAAAAGTGAAGAGACCATAATTAAACGTTCAAGTTTTTTATGAGTCAAAATATTATTTTGATAAGATTTGGGGTTTTTCCATTAAATATATGGTTTGTTTTGCTGGAACTTTTCTTCCAAATTTTGAATCAACCAAACTCTAATTTAAGGGAACAAATCAGATATATTTGGACAGTGGCTCATCGACGGCATAACCGCAGATGTTATTGTTGATCGAAGGTCATCTGATTAAGTTCACTATGACCAGCTAGCGATTGCAACTACGAATGAACGTCACAACTTGCAAAGAAATCGCAACTTGTTGTTGTCGCCATGAAAGCAACAGAAGGCTGTTGGTTGGACGGCTAGTCTAGTGACGGTAGCAGGAGGTTGGAAATGTTTTCCAAAGAACCATATAATTTTTTGTTGATTAAATATTATTTTGTAATTTGAAGGAACGTCTCGGGCTATTTAAGAAAGAGAATTACTCTCGCCTAAAATTCATAATTTTTAAGTAATTTTCTTTTATTCCCTCAAATTGGAAGACATCAGACACGCCTGGTGAAGATTCAACAAATTGGTAGCTTATAGTGGATCATCGACAGTCAATAATTAATTCGTTCAGGTGGTGAGATTTCTTTAAGAAATTATCGAAAGGGATTCCATCACTGTAAAGAAAAACATTATTATTCTTCATTACGAAGAATCTGTAGTAAGAGTTTTCTATCGAAGGCTTTTTGTCAACTATCTTTTGATAAGTTAAAGTGTTATAAGAAATTAGGCTTTACTCATTAGAAAGTGGGTTTCCTATACTCTGAAAATATTGGAAATTTTGGAGGATTATACACATTTTTAGGAATGATTTATACCATTATGAAGGAGGATTATACAAGAATTGTTTATTTGGTGCTCAGTCGAAAATCTAGGGTTCAAAGTGAAATAAAGGTTTTCATAAAGAGAGACAATCTAGGATCCTTCAATGAGAACTGATGATGATGGCTTCCAAGAATCAACAAATTAAAGAAAGGACGGAAGGAATTAACCATGAACAATACCAGCTTTACAATCACAAAAACAAATGAAAATTTAGAGAACATGATACAGACATCAAAGGCCATAAAGGAGATGAAGACAATCAGAAAAAAAGCAACAAAACAACGAAGCAACAAAGAATCAAAGCAAATTCATGTTTCCGAAAAATATTAAGATTTATTCCCTGCTGGAAGAAGAATCCATAAGAAAATCAGCAACAATATAATGAGATACAAACAAGAATGAGGTCATATGCAGACGCAGTGAAGCCAAAGACATCCAAGACTAAAGCCATTCATAGCCTAGTGAATGTCTCAGCGAAAGGGAAGGTCAATGTTGTGCACTTCTCTAACGAAAGATAAGTATTTTTTGTTCCAAAACTCTAAATTTACGCTCATAGGTAAATTTCCATTAGGTACAGCGTATATAAAAACTATTCAAACATTTATAGAAAACTTAAAACTAAAAAAAATAGTTCAGAAGTTTTTTTATCAAAGACATGTCTTAATACAACTGGAATCAACTGATGATTGGAAAATCGTATGAAAAAGAATGTTTGACAAGTAGGCTAACATTCCATGAGACTCCTCAAATGGGAGAAATTTTTTGATCCCAAATATGAGTTACCAGTAACCCTGTATGGGTCACTTTCCCTAAAATTCTTAAGTTTATGTATAATAATGATACTGTTAATATCATAGCTAAAACAAAAGGAGACCATCGAATATCTGGATACCTCCTAAGAACAGAGCGACATATGACTTATGTCAGGCTTGAATAGAGCTTGATGTATTCAATCCTTTAAAAAACAAACTCTGGATTGACTTTGAAGGTCAACATGGGTTTTGAATGGACATTGTATATGGTGACATACCACTATACTGTCTGGAATGCCACCATCTTGGTTATAACTTAAATCGATGCTAAAAGAACAAAAACTTGAACCCAACTTAAGTCTCTGAACATACTCATCAAAATAAAAGTAAGGAAATAACAGAAAAAAGGAAACCTTGAACAAAATTCAAGAAACCAACAAATCCTCAATTCTATTAAGGAGATAACCCCTGGAATTATATGTGCCCTTCAGCCAATTGAACTAAGAAACATAATTAATGTTATAAATGAAGCATATGATGAGGATATCGCAAATGATTCCCAAAACATATCTGAATGGGTAGCTTGTCTGCTACCCCAACGTATGGCCAAAATGTAAAGAAAAATGAGTTCACAAAATTCATTAATATGTAGAAGAACAGAGTTAACATTAAAAACAATAACCCAAAAATTTATAAAGAGTTAAGCAAACACTACCCTTTTGATTAATATGACCATAAAAATACTAAATGGGAACATTAGAGGTGTAAGGAATAAAAAAACAATCAAAAGGCTAAAATCTATAATAAGGAAGGAGAAAATTTGACTTTGCAACATTACAAGAACCAATCTTAGCTGAAAATAAACTTGATGATTTAGTTAAAATACCGGGTTTTAATAAAGGCACTAATAATATATCTAACAAAATCTGGATCATTTGGAGAAACACTTTCAATGTGGATGTGATTTTTAATCATGAGCAAATCTTCCACTTGAAAGTTCATCAATCATCTCTGAACAAAACATTTGTTACTTCTGTTATTTATGTCAAGTGTACAAGAATTAACAGAAATCCCTTTCTTGGATAAAATCAGGAAACTCTTTACTAATCCATAAAAATAGATTGTTATAAGAGATTTTAACTGTATTACCACCTCAAGTGAACAATTATCTTGTAAAACTCTGTGTTTAAGAAGTCTGGATGACTTCAACACCACCATAATAACTTGTGTTTTAGAGGATGCAGGATTTTTAGGATCCTCTTATACCTGGACAAACAAAAGGGATTGGAAAAGATTAGATCAAGTCTTAATTAATGCAAGAATGAGAACATAGTTTTGTAATATTCAAGTAAAACAATTAGTTAAAAGTCGCTATGATCATTCCCCGGTATGTATAACCCTGTTTAATAATGAATTTAAACCAAAACATGCATTCAAGTTTCTAAGCATGTAGACACATCATTTTACAGTTTAATGACCTTATAAATGATTTGTGGAACATTCAAACGGAGGGACAACCTCTATTTGTTTTCTGGAAAAATTAAAGAGAGTGAAAATGAAGCTTAAAACTTTGAACCATAAATTTTTTGCAATATCTTCATTGATATTGTCAAAGCTGAAGATGAGATAAACAATTATGATAAAATGCTTAAAGATAATCAAAATAATGAGAATAAGCATAATCTAAATAAAGCTAATTCCAATTACCTTCTTCTTTTGGCAAGAGAAGAAGCTTATTAGGAGCAAAAAAGTGATCATGATGTTTGGGAGTCGTTACCTTCTCAGAAATTTTATTAAAAAAGATAGAAAATCAACAAAATCAATGTCATATATCAGGATCGTTAATTGTTAGGGGATCAAAATGATATTAGTGATCATGCTGTTAATTTTTATAAAGACCTTTTATCTAATAAGGACACTGGTAATAATCACACTGATCAACTAAACATAATTCCTATTCTAATGACTAATGTGATAACCTAAACCTGATAAAAATTCCAACAAAATATGAGGTCCACTAAGCTATTAAAAGTCTTAAATCTAATAGTGTTGTTGGATTTGATGGGTTCAATGCAACATTCTATAAAAAATGTTGGTCAATTATTCAGGAGGACTTAGTTTCTCTAGCAAACCCGCTCCTAAAGGTTTTTCTACTGTTATCGGCCTAATTCCTAAAATTGAGAATCCTAATTATTGATAAGATTATAGAACGGTAAGCTTATATTCAGTCTTTAATAAAATCTTGTCTAGTATCTTAAATGATATGTTATTACATATCCTTCCCAAACTTATCTCTCCTTCTCAAGCTTAAATGATATGACTAGGGAGGCTTTGTTCATGGAATAAATATCCACGAACATATATTCCTTTATTAGGAAATTATATATGACATTAATAAAGAGTCTAGAGATATTAATATCCTTCCTAAAATTGATATACATAAGAATTTTGATAAGATATCTCACGAGTTCATCATCAGTAACTTAAAAGCCTCTGGTTTTAACAATGATTTTATTAATCGTATAAAGAGTAGCATATAAGTTGTTTTCTTCTCCATAATAATTAATGGTAACCTTAGTGGTTATTTCAAGGGTCTCAATGGTGCTAGGAAAGGGGATTCAATATACCTCAGCCTCTTTATTATTGTTGAAAAATACATCATTCAAGGTATTAATCAAACCATTAATCAAAATACGACTATAACTTATAAAACTAGAAGTAAGATGATAATTAATTGTCTGGCATTTTCCATATGACTTTTTCATCTTTGCAAATGGTTTCATCAATAATATTAAACAAATGATCTCCTTCTTAAATCTATATCAAAGCATGTCAGGTCAATTTATTAATACAAGTAAATCGACAATTATAGTTTCTAAAAAGATAAATCACATGAAAGTTAATCATCTTGAAAGAATTACTCGCTTCAAAACCAAAGTTCTCGTAATAACATATCTTGGTGTTTATGTTCAGAATAATAACAAAGCCAACCTTTATGATGATTTAGTTAATCAGATTAAAACTAAAATCGATAATTGGAATGGAAAATCATTATCATTTGGGGGTAGATTAGTACTTATACGATAAGTACAATGATTATCCCCATTCATCACATCCAATGTTATATTGTGGAAAATTCTAATACAATTAGAATATAAATATTACTTAATAGATTTTGTTGGGGATCCAAAGAGCCTTCTCAATCTATTATCTAGACTAAATGGACCACTATAACTAAATCATATAAAGAGAATAGGCTAAATATAAGGAAACATTTTGACATCCAAAATAATTTTTTCATGCAAATTGTGGTTTAAATATAGAGAAAACAAATCTTTATGGACTAGGTACGTGCAATTGATATATTATAAAGGTAACCAGACCCCTCTGATAATTAACATAAAAGGTTCAAAACTTGGAAAATGTTAAACTCAATCAAAATAATTGTTTAACGATACATTAATTAGAATCTCGTGAACGACAATGTTTAATTTTGTCTTGATAAGTGGTTCAAACACAAACCCTTATCTATGTTTTCAAATGAAAATAAAACTGATTGGTACTCAAAAGATAATGTAAAAGACTTCAAATCAGAAATAAAAGAATAATTCAACTTTATTTGGAAATGTTTTGAACAATATAATATATATTCAATTCTATTTTCTTCTTTTAAAAGTAAAGAAAGGTTGGATTTTTATTGATAATGATAAGGGTAGCAAATGTGAAGATTATTATGGGGTTTAATTGATATTAGAGAAGCAAATAAGGGCCTATTGTAAATATTGAGAAACATAGAAAACAAGTGTATTTAGGAGAGCCAATATGTATTTAATTAAACATAACATGTGTTAAGTGGAGCCCACCACTGACCCTATATAAGAAAATATCATCTTTTGGGAAAAGGGTACTTTCTAATGATTGATACTTTGATTTGACTACTTTCTCTCTCTACAACTTTGCATTTACTTCTCTGACACAATTCCACTATACAATTCATTCAATATTCAGCTCCAGATAATTCTGGAACTATCATTGGCGCCGTCTGTAGGAACAAGTGATACCCGAAGATTAAGTTCTCCAAAATCTCGACCCAAGGAGAAACTTAAATTTGAGGAATGGATACAAAGGCTAGAGAAGTAAAGGCAAAAGAGAAAGGCTCTGATAGAGAAATTTATTTTTCGGAGGATCGACGCTCCGAGGAGCAGTACAATGATCATGATCAGTATAACCAAGGTCGAGGAAAACATCCGACCCTTATCATGACCAGGAAATAGTTACTAGATGGCATAGCCAAGATTAATGATGAGAAAAAGACGGCCTTGGCTAAAAAGAAGTATCGATTGGACAACCCAAGAGAACGATCATGCGAAGATGGAAAAGAGGATAATTGTGTTGTTAATCAGGACGAGGCAGATTTTTATAAGGGCAGAGACGGAGTGCGAAATGGCGATGATATTTTGAGGAAAAAGTATGGACTGCGAACCAAACAAGAATATGAGTATTCGACCGAGGAAAAACTGTATGAATCATCCTCTCCAGATCGGGAAGCTTGATGTTTTAGAAAAGATAAAAGAATTATTCGGGAGTGCGAAACTCGAAGACGTAAATCGCGTCGAGCAATAATAACAAAACCCTAGGGGGATAGCGTCGTAAAAGTAACTCTCATTTCCATGGAAAATGAGGGGGTGATAACAGTTAATATAAGAGAGCAGCTCAACGTTCCACAGTTTCAATTTCTATCGGGATGCCAAACTTACGGGTATAGGATCCGAAGCCAGTTTGTTAACCCAAAGCGATTTGATATTTCCAAGTTATAAAAATACGATGGGAAGAAAGACCACGATAACCATTTGGAATAATTCAAGAAGTTCATGTTAGTTTTGATAATGATGATAAATTAATCTACCGAGATTTTTTGATGACATTTAAGGATCAAGCGTCAAAATGGTATAATCGGTTGCGTCAAGGATTTATTAAAAACTTTAGCATGTTCTGGCTGATGTTTAGACAACAGTTTGTAGGAAGCGAAAAATTCTGAGCAAATGGTGACCTAATCGTGAATTGTCGACAAATAGTTGGGGAAAGTTTGAGGGACTATACCCGACGCTTTGTAGATGAAAAAACTGATCTTAATTATTGCAATGAGAGTGTAGATATAACGGGTTATAGGAAGGTTTGTTGCCCGGTCCTATGAACCAATTTTTAGCAAAAAAGAAAGCTTTTACTTTCTAGGCCTTGTTAGCTCAGGTGGAAAAGCATATGCTAATTGAAGTGACTGCAACGTCTGAATTGGCAGCTCAAATCCAACAAACTTTGCAAGCTTCTGTGGTATCATATCAACAAAATTTGCAAAAGATATTTGGGTTTCCCAACCACAACCAATAACACTTTGGCACCAGCAACACAGCAATCGAACGGGAAAGGGTCGGGGACTCCGACGCAGAAATTAAAGAACAACAACCAAGTAAATTCATACTGACCCATATCAAATAAATGGGTTCAACCTGCCCATTTTATAGATTTAACCGAGTGCATTGCAACTATCTTTGATAAGTCAAAGAAAAGCGTACATTTTTTAAATCATTTTCCAATCGAAACTCATCTCGAGAGCCGGAATAACCGATACTGTCGGTATCATGAAGATGTAGAGCACTACACCAAAGATTGCACCGCGTTAAAGAAAGAGGTACAAGTGCTAATTGATAATGTGAAATTGGCAGACTATGTGAAAAACCAAGTTTAGCAAAGCGCGGCGTCTAAAGAAATAGTGACTATGCCAACAAGAAACTACTTTAATGATTTTCGAGGTTATGGATTCGTTTGACATATCCATTGAATACTTGGATCTCGACCAAGATAGAAATGTGATCGGATTAATTGAAGAAGTAGTTCCTGCAGCACGGGAAAATGTGAGTGATCAGTGCAAGTTTTTTGAATCTTTGACTATTTCTTTGTGGTGATTCAATGGCATGGATAACTAATTCTTATCGGAAAAGGCATATGGTCAATCTGGCTACACAGATAGAAGCAAAGACCTTGCCACATTTATATCAAACCCCGTCTCCCATCATATGTTTCGATGATGATGATATGAGAGACATTGTCGGACCTCATGAAGACGCAGTAGTGATCATAGTGGCAATTTCTGGTGAAGAAGTTCGAAGGATATTGGTTGATACTAGAAATTCGGAAATTATCATTTTCTTATCAAAATTTTAAAAGGTTAAGAATTCGTCGGTAATTGTTAAATCAGATCGGACTATCGTTGGTTTCACGGGAGCATCGGTAAACGTGGTTGGAGAATTTGAAGGTGTGGTCCAACTGGGTCGTGGATCTTTCAAGAAGGAAGTAACGGTACTTTTTGTAGTGGTAGATGCCCTCACGTCGCATAACACAATTTTTTGTTGATCTTGGTTATCAAGGATGCATGCAGTAACTTCTATGATTCACTAGTGTGTGAAATATGTGGTTGGAAATAACGTCGATATAGTCAGAAGCAGCCTGATAACAAAAAGAGAATGTTGCCGAGCAGCATTAACGACAAAGACAGATAAAGAGATGGTCGATGCAAAAGATTAGCAATTAGAGGGGTCGGCCCCGGGATCGGAACCTGCGGAATGATCCCAGGGAGACCCCATGGTTATTGCTTATAGATGAAAATTGTGAAAGTTATGAATTTTCTAACGGTAAAGTCTTAAAGATCGGTATAAATTTGTCCCTTTTTCCGGAAAAAACTAATATCTTTCCTTACACAATGATAAGGAAAGATATTCCTCAGGGACCTAAGTGCAATTGATAGGGACTAAAGTGATAAGTTCTGTAAATATAGGGTTAAATTAGGCTTTAGGAGAAATGTAAAGGGTTGAACTGCAAATATACCATTATGTAACCGTTTTTCTAACTAACTCACTCAGTCTATTTAAAGAGGCTGAAGAAGTTAGTTAGGCCTATGAAATAATCAGAAGCACTTTTCACTACTTAAAATTTCCTAAGAGATTTGTGTTCCTGATTTTGTCAATTCAGCATTAATTCATACCAAATTGGCGCTAGAAGGAGGGGGCGAAGATACCTTGATCAACATATCAGAAATCGACGTCCGAGTTTTCGTTTTGCAAAGCTTTTCGTTCGAATTTTCATATTTTTGTTTAGTTTTTCGCTGATTGAAGATGAATCCAGAGGAAGGTGACAATCCATCTGTTCGAAAAGCTATGGAAACACTGAAGTCCGATCTGCAAGAGGCAGGTAAATCGATTCCAACTCAATCAATCCAATTTGATTTTGAAGGGAAAATGAATGAGATGATAAGGAAGGTGGCAGAGCTTGACGAATTGGTAAAAAAGAAGGGAAATAATTATGGTGCTAGGCTTAGGTCTAAGATAGCAGGGGGCGATCAGAATGATCAATCGGATCAGTCGATGGACGAGGGCGATGATCGATATGAACAACGTAAAACACGTTTTGAGCAAAAAAAAAGAGTATAGTGGGATAAAGAGGAAAGAAAAGTTACAAAAGCGACTGTATGTGAATTCTAGTGATGAAGAGGATTTCGAAGATTCTGAGTCTGATGAAACACCAAAGTACGAACGTTCTCGAGGCCATTCAAGAGGAGCAGAGCGTGAGCTCCGGCCAGCTAGGGTGTATAAGGAATGGAGGAAAAAGAAAGAGAGGCGAGTATATTCACCTCGGAAATATTCGCCTCGGAGGTATTCACCTCGAAAATATGAAGGTGAGTCCAGCTTATATACTACTGTGGGGATGAGAAATGAGGACCAGTATGTTCAGGGAGTCGACTGGAGGGACTCACCATTGATCAGGGAGATCAGATCTGTGCCGCTTCCGAGGCAGTTTGATATTTCCAAAGTTGATAAGTTTGATGGGACTCAAGATCCCGATGACCACATAGAACAATTTAAAAACTACATGACTAATTTCGAAGATGACGATAAATTGGTGTGTAGAGCTTTCTCTCAGACGTTTAAGGGAACTGCGCTGAAATGGTTCAACAAGATTCCTAAGGAGTCAATTTCAAATTTTAGAGGCTTCTATACCGCTTTCCGAAGACAGTTTGTGGGAAGCAAGGAAATGAGAGAATGGAGACACAATAATACAATGCAAGCAGGCTGTGGGAGAGAAGTTAAAGGATTATACTAAGAGGTTTGTGTCAACAAAGGCTGAATTGGATGATTGTGAAGAAAGCGTGGCTATGGCGGCGTTTAGGCAAGGACTGTTGCCTGGGGATTTAGCCGATGAGACTACGAGGCGCAGGGCGTTAACATTTGGAGCTCTTATGGCTCAGGTTGAGGATCAGATTAAGGTCGAAGAATCGACGCGGGTTCGAGGAGGTGCTAGTACTGTTCAGAAGGGGAGTGGACAATTTAACACATCGAACAACAATCCCTCGCGTCCGAAGAACAATCAAAATGTCTCTAACCGAGGAGCTTCGAACTCGTATCAAGGGGGATATAATCAACACAACTCTAATAATCAGCAACAGTTTAGATCCAAATCGAATGTGTGGGTAAGGCCAGATTATTATGCGGATCTGACTAAAAGCGTGGCTTCAATATATGAAAAAACAAGGGAACAATAAATTTTAGAAAGCCACCAGCGATTAACAGGCCAAGAGAGGAGCGCAATAATAAGTTCTGTAGGTATCATGATGATGTCGGCCATGATACAAATGATTGCATTGCTCTAAAGAAGGAGATGCAAATTTTGATCGAGAATGGAAAGTTGCTGGAATATGTCAGGAAGAATGCTAAAGCGGCAGCTCCGAAAATTGGTAATCCTAATTCTAAGCAGGAAACTGCACTAATGATTTTAGATGTTGCAGGTGAGAGGGATGGTTTCGATGTGGCCTCGGAATATGTCGAACCAGACCCCAGTCGACTTTTGTTAATGTCAATAGATGAGCCGATGCGTCAGGGACGTGTTCGAGATTTGTGTGCCTTCTTTGAATCACTTACAATATTTGGGGGAGATTCGATGACCAACAACACTAATAATTCGAGGAAGAGGCATATAGTGAACTTAACACGACAAATTGAGGGAGTCGCATCGACAAACCTAAGCAACAGAAAGGATGTGCCCTTTATAATTTTCGATGGGGATGATTTGAGGGGGATTACTGGGCCACATGAAGATGCAGTGGTCATAGGATCAGAAGTATGCGGGGTGGAGATTCGACGAGTGCTGATTGATACAGGGAGCTCTGCTAATGTGCTTTTTAAGTCAACATATGAGAGATTAACTGCTCCGCCTCGAATAGAAAGATCAGAAAGGACTATCATAGGGTTTACTGGCGCAACAGCAAATGTGATAGGAGAGTTCGAGGGTGAAGTTTCTTTGGGAAAGGGGCCTTTCAAGAAGAAAGTACAAGTACTTTTTGTAGTGGTGGATTGTCCATCAAGCTACAATGCTATTTTTGGGAGGTCGTGGTTGGCGAAAATGTATGCTGTAGTTTCTACAGTTCATCAATGTTTGAAGTATGTGATTGAGGACCGAGTCGGCGTAGTTCGAAGTGATCAAAAGGTGGCAAGAGAATGTTATGCTGCTGCATTTAGACTACGGGGCAAAAGTTCTGATGATCCGATGGAGAATTAGCAGTTTGGGGGGTTGTCTTCTGATGGAACAGATGAGGGAATTGATGATCCGAGGTCAACCCCGAGTTCTGTGGTGGTCAATGAGGAAATAGAAGAATACATTTTCAATAATGGCAGGGTACTTCGAATTGGGACCCTGTTATCTTTATCGATGCGAGAAAAGTTGTTGACTTTTTTGTCTGAAAATTTGGATGTTTTTGCGTGGAGGTCTGAAGACGTAGTGGGGGTCCCAAGTGACATAATATGTCATAGTTTGGCGGTTGATCCGAAGGTCAAACCGATAATTCAAAAAAGAAGGGCCTTTTCATTGGAAAAATCCGAGGCAATAGTTGCCGAGGTGGATCGACTATACAAGATGGGTCATATCAGGGAAGCCAATTATCCGAGGTGGACGGCTAATCTGGTAGTAGTGAAAAAGAAGAATGGAAAATCGCGAATGTGTGTGGACTTCACAGATTTGAATAGAGCCTGTCCAAAAGATCCTTTTCCGGTGCCTCGAATCGATCAGTTAGTGGATTCCACTTCGGGAAATAAAATCTTAACATTTATGGATGCGTTTTCGGGGTATAATCAGATTCGAATGAATCCAAATGATGAAGAAAACACGACTTTTATCACTGACAGAGGATTGCACTGCTACAGAGTGATGCCGTTCGGATTGAAAAATGTTGGGTCAACATATCAGAGGCTGATGAATAAGGCGTTTGCTTCACAAATAGGGAGAAATATCGAAGTGTACATCGATGACATGCTTGTTAAAAGTAAAAGTGATGATGAACACATTGATGATTTAGAAGAGACGTTTTTGAATCTTAGAGCCATACAATTGAAATTGAATCCAGAAAAATGTACATTTGGAGTTCGATCTGGCAAGTTTTTGGGGTACATGATTAGTGAAAAAGGAATCGAGGTGGATCCAGAACAATTGAAGGCCCTGATATCGATGTCTTCACCTCAGAATATTAAAGAAGTGCAAATGTTAACGGGCAGGTTAGCAGCTTTGAACAGATTCATTTCTCGTTTTTCAGATAAGTGCTTGCCTTTTTTCCAGGTGCTACGAAGACCTAATAATTTTGAGTGGACTTCGGATTGTGAAGAAGCCTTTATAAAGATTAAAAATCTTTTGTCCTCTCCTGAAATATTATCAAAGCCTCGAAAAGGTGAGCAGTTATTTTTGTATATAGCAGTGTCGGATTATGCAGTAAGTGCAGTTCTGGTCAGTGAGGATACGAGAATTTCGAAGCCTGTCTACTATGTCAGCTAAAGTTTGGTTGATGCTGAAAAACGCTATTTGAAGCTCGAAAAATTGGCACTGTGCATAGTAGTGGCAGCAAGAAAAATGCGTCCTTACTTCCAGGCACATACGATTGTGGTTCGAACTTCATATCCATTAAAAAATGTTTTGCAAAAGCCAGACATCTCAGGAAGGATGACCAAGTGGTCTGTGGAATTAGGAGATTTTGATGTGTTATTCTCTCCTCGAACAGCTATCAAAGCTCAAGCCTTAGCAGATTTTTTGGTGGAGTTTCACTCAAGCAGATCCGAAGAGAAAGATGGTGAAAAGGTGAACGAGAATCCGACGTGGACGGTACGAACTGATGGGGGATCCAGTAACAAAGGGTGGAGTGCAGGAGTTGAGTTGGTGGCACCAACAGGGGAATTTATGTTTCAAGCTATAAAATTTGGCTTTCATGCTTCGAATAACGAAGCTGAATATGAAGCTGTGCTAGCAGGATTACAGTTAGCAAAGATTTGTGGAGCAATATTTGTGCGCTTGGAAACAGATTCACAGTTGGTAGTTAACCACGTTAAAGGAGTATCGGAAGCTAAAAAGGAACGTTTGGTTTTGTATTTACAAGAGCTTCGAGGAATGATGGCACAGTTTGAAAATGTCGAAGTGGAGCATATTCGAAGAGGTAGCAACACAATGGCTGATTCTTTGGCAACAATGGCTTACTCTGAAGAATATCCATGGATCATAACACAACCATCGCCTTCGATCATACCGAATTCTGAGCAGTATGAAGTTGTTAATGAGGTAGTGAATGATCCGATGTGCGCTCGAGGAGATTGGAGGTTTGACTTGTTAAACTTTATTTCGAAGGGAGTATTACCTCTTGATAAACACTTGCTCAAGAAAATAAAGTATAAGGCCCTTGGCTATGTGGTACTGGATGGGGTATTGTACAAAAGGTCTGCGTCGAAACCTCTGCTACGATGTTTAAGCAAGCAAGAATCTCAAAACATTCTATCCGAACTGCATGATGGGGATGGATCGGCTCATTGTGGGTTTAAAGCTTTAACGCGTAGGGTATTGTTGGCAGGATATTATTGGCCTACTATTTTGCAAGATGCCAAGTCGTTAGTTCGAAGCTGTGATACTTGCCAAAGGTATGCAAATTTAATACACAAACCAGCAGTACCCCTAATGACAATTTCAGAGGCGGTTCCTTTCGATAGGTGGGGGATTGATTTAGTGGGACCATTACCTATGGCTTCTGGTGGAAGACAGATGATTATTGTTGCGGTTGATTATTTTTCGAAGTGGGCAGAAGCAGAACCTTTAGCTGGGACAAAAGCTAAGGATGTAATCAAGTTTATTCAAAGTAACATTTGCTACCGATTTGGGGTACCTCGAAAAATAACGACGGACAATGGTCCTCAATTTAATAACAAGGAAATGGATTCTTTTTGCTCTTCGAAAGGGATACAGCAATGCTTTTCCACTCCTTTCCACCCCCAGGCAAATGGACAGGTGGAAGTTACAAATAGATCTATTTTGGATGGCTTGAAGAAAAATTTGGCAAGAGCAGCAAGGAAATGGCCAAATTATCTTCAAGAGGTATTATGGGCATATAGAACAACCCCTAGAGAGGCTACAAAAGAGACTCCTTTCTCTTTAGTATATGAAATGGATGTTGTGTGCCCTGCTGAATCTACATTGCCTTCTTATAGACTACTACAATATTCCGATGCGGATAACGATGAAGCTAGAAGGGTGGAGCTTGATTTGTTGGAAGAAAAAAGGGTCAAAGCACATTTGAATGTGATCCATTATCAAACATTAATGAGAAGTAGGTACGATGCTAAAGTTAAGAGGAGAGAATTCAAAATTGGCGATCGAGTGTTACGAAAAGTGTTTCTTCATACTAGGGATAAGAACCTCGGAAAATTGGCCCCGAATTGGGAAGGTCCTTACGAAGTCAAAATGAAGGTTAAGCCAGGTTCCTACAGGTTGTCAGATCGAGAAGGGAGGATGCTCAAACATCCTTGGAATATAGAGCATTTGAAATTGTATTGTGAGTAAATTCAAACTTCGAATTTTTGTAAAACAGACATACTCTTTCCTTATCTGTTGGCCCAGAAAGGTTTTAACGAGGTGTCTGGTTGATATTGAATTTTTTAATAAAATTTCTTTTGGCCATTGGTTGTTTACTATGATGAGTGATTTATTATTTTGGTAACTTGGCAAAGATTGATCATCTTTGAAAGTTGACCAAGAATAATTTTCCGAAGCAATAGCTTTGAAGAAACAACCAAATTTTCGAGGTGCCACGTCTTATGAGTGCATCTAATTTTCGAGGTGCCACGTCTTATGAGTGCATCTAATTTTCAAGGTGCCACGTCTTATGAGTGCATCTAATTTTCGAGGTGCCACGTCTTATGAGTGCATCTAATTTTCAAGGTGTCACGTCTTATGAGTGCATCTAATTTTCGAGGTGCCACGTCTTATGAGTGCATCTAATTTTCGAGGTGCCACGTCTTATAAGTGCATCTTAATTTCCAAGGTACCTCCATTAATAAATACGTCTAAGTTTCGAAGTGATAAATTTAAATAAGCACACCAAAAGTTTAAGATAAAATTTTAAGAGGAAGAAAAGTTGCTTGTTCATCGGATTAAACACGAAGTCTACAAAAAGGTGAGAATTACTTAGCCAAATACAAAAAAAAAAACATAATATGCCTAGCCTATTAGGCGTCTTCTTCTTCCGACGATTCCTCTGAAGCATCTTCTTCTTCTGAGGAGCTTGGTGGCACCTCGAATGCTTCCCTTGGGCGACTTTCTTCAGGGACTTGTTTCCAAAGATTTGTTAAATCCAGCCTTGGACATGCAGCATGAACCTCTCGAAGAAGTTGGATAGTTGTATCAATTTGAGCTTTCTTGATACCTCCAAGCATTAAAGAGCCAACAGCGTTTTCAGCCTTTTTAACGGCAGCATTCTTTTCTTTCTCGGATTTTGTTCGAAGCGTAGTCAACTCAGTTTGGCAATTCTTCAACTTCTCCTGAGTATTCTTTAACTTCTCCTGAGTTTCTTTAACAAGTTTCTCAGCATCGGAAGATTTTTGTTTTGCCTCGGTAATTGCGGTGGAATGTTGAGAATTTAGGTCTACAAGAGCTTGTCGATGAGAAGCCTCCAGAGCTTCGATCTTTTCTCTATGCTCCTTAAGAAGTTTGTCTTTTTCAGCTTTGAATTTCTGAAGTGCCTCCATTTTCGAAGTCTTTTCAAACTCTATTTCCTTTTTGCTCTTAATCAATTGTTGTGCAAGAAGCTCCAATTGCGCATGTGAATTTTTTACTTCTTCACATAATTTGTTGGCTGCAGCACTTAAATTTTCAAATGGATGAAGGATTGAAGTTACCTCATCAGATTTCTATGAATTGGGAAAGTTTGTTGGTTGCGGACGAACAGGAACAATGGCATTAGATGTCGAAGCCATAGGAATAGCAGCCCCAGTAGAAGTCGATGGAGTAAAATTGGGAGGTTGAGAATCACTGCCAGCAAATGCAAAATCCCCGCTTGAATTGAAGTTTTCGAGGTTGAGGTAATCATCTACTTGACTATCTCCTAGTGTCAATCCTCCATCAGGGTTCTCTTCAATAAAGGTTTTCCCATGCACCTCGGAAGCTAGTACTTCATCTAGCATATCGGCCTCGTTCTTTTTCTTAGGCGTACTAGACTTGCTCTTTTTCTTCTTTGGAGAATTGTCCTTTTTCTTTTTTAGGACAGGTTCATCTTCTTCGGAAATGGGGGGAAGCTGAGGTGCAGATGCTTTTCGTTTTCTTATAGTCTTCGAGGTGTTGGAAGATTTAGCCTTGACTGCTTTGGGTTTTTTGAGGGTTTGCTTCCCTTTCTTTTTCAATGGTAAGTGGCTGTCACTTCGATTCCGGGTCGGAAGATAGCATTTCCCATCTGGAGCAAGTATCCTCTGAACTGCTAGGATGGGATCCGGGGGCACCATCGGATCTTGAGGGAAGTCAGCCCCTAACGATATACGCCAGAGATGGCTGTTGATGAAGTTGATAGGCTCAAATGCTAAGTGAAAGCCATTTCCCCAAGACTTTTCTGCCCATTCAGCCATTTGTTGGAAGATGACTTTGGCTTCTTTTCGACGACTCTTGAATCGCCTCGGAATTTCTAAGGAGAGACAAATAGTTGGTTAAATAAATTAATTTAAAACAGTTAGATAAATAAAAGAAGGTATCACTTACTGCTATCTCTCCAAGTAAGGGTGAGTTTGGAAGGATTGGCATCGGAAATTTCTTTGCCGTTTTCCCAGGCTCCTGATAGGAAGACGAATCTTTGCTTCCAGAACTTATCAGCTTCGAGGAGGTCGTCGACAATTTTTAAGTCATCTTCAAGAGTTAGGTAATAAAACGGCAGAACTGGGCCATTCGAAACTTTGGTTACTGAGATGAAGTCCTCGATTTCGAGGGGAATGCCTCCAAGCCTCGATACCATGATTGCTGAGAATAAAGTAAAGAGCAAGTTGGGAGTGACTTGTGTTGGACACAATCTGTGGATTTCGAAGTACCTCACTATCATCGGATCAAGGGGAAACCGAAGTCCCCAGTTGAAGAGCTCAGGGTACACTACTAGCTCATCTTTCTGACAGTTTAGAGGTGTCTCTCCTTCTACTGGTAATCGAAGAATCATGTTATCGGTTAATCCCCATAACTTTCTGAGCTGCTCTTTCTCTGATTCGAGGTAGTAGCTGTAGGGTACATTCTTTAAGGCAAGAATATACCAAGCAGAAAGAGGTTTAAGATTTTCTTGAACTAAGGCAGCAACGCTCTCGGGAAGTGTAATAAGAGCTTTTTTCCCTCGAATCTTTTTCGGAGGAGCTACACCATCAGCCTCGGATTCCTCTTCGGCATCAGATTCAGTAGCTTCAGAATCGCCTTTTTTGTTATCTTCATCAGTGACTTCATTAGAGCGACTTCGGATTTGAGTCTCTTGTTGAGTCACAGGAATTGGCTGACTACACTATGGTGTAATGTCATCCACTTCTTGTGGGGGAGGAGAAGAGTGTGGGGGAGGAGAAGAGTTTTGCTTCTTCACCCATTGCTAGAAAAGGTGATTTTTTGGCACGTTTAACTTTGATAGCTTCGAATTGAGGAGGGAGTGTGTTGAATTGAAGGTTTTTTGTCGCTTCGACTTGAAGGACAGGTGATTTGGGTTGTGATTTATTATCAGTTGGTAGCTTGTCTAAAGTAACGACTTTAGATTTCCGATGAGGTCTTAGCAATGAAGAATTAGCTGGATTTCGAGGAGGAGAGGTTGTTGGGTTAGTCTCTGGGTTTGAAGCTAAGGGTGAAGACGAAGTGGCAAGGTTAGGGTCGAAATTACCATATTCAAAAGTGGTACAAGAAGAGTGAGGACCGTTGTAGATCAACCCAGCAGCTTTGTATTCTTTGGCTCTTTGTGAAATACAAAGATAATCGTAGGCCCTGAATACTTGATTGCTGGAACCAGGGAAAAGAGGTTTCTTTGGTTTTACTGGTTTTCTGGGTTTAGATCTTTTGTACTTAGGATATCTTCTCATACAATGGTATCGATCTAAGAGGTTGCTTTGTTAGATGAAAAAGATGAAGAACAGGTTGAAGATTTATGAAGAACAGGTTGAAGATGGCTTGAAGAACAGGTTGAAGATGAAGAACAGGTTGAAGATGGTTCAAGAGGTGATTTCTCTAAAAAGTTTTTAGTGAATGAAGAGTTGAGTATTTATAGGATAAAAGAATGACGTTGAGAATATGGAGAGGCAAAACCAGTGAGTTGCTCTCATTGGGTGGAATATGAAACGAAAAGAAAGTGTGTAAAGTCATGGGTCTACTATTAAAGGTCTAATCAATCTATCAAGTAGGGATCAGAGATTTCGAAGTGTTAGTAAAACTACGTTCCTAGTAATAATATTCGAAGTTGAGGCGAAGCTATAATTCAAGCTGGCAAGTTCGAAGCGATGGGAAATCTGTTTGCACTTATTCACAAATTCGAGGAGAAGTCACAAATCATTGGGTTCAATCATAATAAAGAGATAAAGTGAAGAAAGTTGTATTGACTCAAGATAGAGTTCGAGGAGTTAATAGTTCTTATAAATTTCTGTATAAGAACTAGGGGGGCTACTGATAAGGAAAGATATTCCTCAGGGACCTAAGTGCAATTGATAGGGACTAAAGTGATAAGTTCTGTAAATATAGGGTTAAATTAGGCTTTAGGAGAAATGTAAAGGGTTGAACTGCAAATATACCATTATGTAACCGTTTTTCTAACTAACTCACTCAGTCTATTTAAAGAGGTTGAAGAAGTTAGTTAGGCCTATGAAATAATCAGAAGCATTTTTCACTACTTAAAATTTCCTAAGAGATTTGTGTTCCTGATTTTGTCAATTCAGCATTAATTCATACCACACAAAAACTACACTTGTTTGCTTGGTGTTCGGAGGACGTAACCGGGGTTCCTCAATATGTTATGTATTATCAATTGTCTATAAATCAAAAGGTTCGACCAGTAACCCAAAAGCGTTGAGATTTTTCCCAGAAAAGACAGAGGCGATTATTTCAGAGGTTGAAAGGTTGACTAAGGTATGACACATCAGGGAGTCCTAGTATCTGTGGGTGGACGACAAATCTGGTCTTAGTAAAAAAAGAATGGGAAAATGGAGAATGTGCATAGATTTTACTGGGCCTGCCCTAAAGATTCATTTCCCATACCAAGGATCGACCAACTGTAGATTAAACGTCGGGGAACAAGCTGTTATCGTTTATGGATGCCTATACGAGGTACAATCAGATAAAGTTAGACCCAACAGATCAAGAAAGCACCACGTTCATCACGGTGCGAGGTCTGTATTGTTATAAGGTTATGCCTTTCAGTCTAAAAAATACGGGGGCAACTTATCAAAGACTGGTTAATAATGTTTTTAAAGGGCAAATCAGACGAAATGTTGAGGTTTACATAGATGACATGCTGGTCAAAAGTATTACCTAGGAAAACTATTAAAGGGAAGACGCTAGCAGAATTTTTAGTAGAATTCCACTCCAACAGGGCATGAGAGACAGTAGTTGAGCCAGAAAGGGAGCCAGATAAATGGATAGTCAGAACTGACGGCGGGTGAAGTATTAACGATTTCAGGGGCGGTGTCTAGATTTCTACACATTTGGGAATTGCGATGCATTAGGAAATTTGTTTTGGTTTTAAAGCTTCGAACAAAGAAGCTGAATATGAGGAAGCATTGGCAGGTTTAAGGTTAACATAGATTTGTGGAGCAAGGAACATTCGACTACTGAGCGATTCCCAGCTACTTGTTAGTCATGCAACAGGACAATCTGAAGCAAGAAAAGAATAGTTAGTCCAATATTTAGCAGCTCTAAGAATTTTAGCTTTATTTTTCAATAAAATTACTTACAAGCATGTCCGCAGTGAGGATAATACAATTGCTGACTCATTAACAACTACAACATATGTTGGTGAGTATCCGTGGATTTTAACTGAAGAGTACCCTTATATTTTGAAGCGGAAGGAGCTAGAAAACCGACCAGATTTGGCTTGTCAAATTTCAACAGCACTGAGCGTTGATTGAAGGAATAACATCATAAATTTTTTAGCGGGAGAGGTGTTACCCGACGATAAAATTTTGGCAAGAAGTGTGCGTTACAAGGCGCGAGGTTTTGCGTTATTGGGAAATATACTCTATAAGAAGTCTGTGAGTAGACCTCTGTTAAGGTGTTTAAGACAAGAAGAGTCGCATATGGCATTGTCCGAACTATACGACGGTGAACAGTCGTTGCATTGCGTGTTTAAGACATTGATCAGAAGAGTTCTATTGTGAGGATTCTACTAGCCCCCGAAAACAGTCGATGCCAAAGAATTAGTTAAAAGGTGCGACACTTGCCCGATGTTCGCTAATTCAATTCATACACCAGTAATCCCCCTCGAAACAATTTCAGAAGGTTTACCATTTGATAGATGAGGGATAGATTTAGTGGGCCCACTTCTATTAACAACTTTCACAAGGTAACCGTTTTGAAGCTTCTGGGCAGCCAATTCTTCTATGGCCTTGGCACGGTCTTCTTTGGCCTGCAAAACAGATTGTTCCCACTCTTTCTCTTTGACATTGAAAGCCTAGATTTCAGCTATAGTTGCAGTCGTTCAAGCATTGACGCGGTCGATTAAGTCCTGACTTTTTGACCTTGGACGAGCCGTTTTTCTTGAGTTCTGCAAGCTCATTTTGAAGTTTCATTACCTATCTTGCTTTTAGTGCTATAGGGGCAAGCATATTGTATAGGGAAGTTGCTAGGATATCTTATTCTTCAAGGGAAAACAAACCCAAACTTTGAGCATGAATAGATAAAATCAGGGGATCGGGATGCGTCGAACCCTCTTGGTGATGAGTAGAATCTCGCTACTTCTCAGCAGGAGGCTTATCTAAGAGGTCTGAAGCTCTACTCTTATCCGCAGAGTACTTCTCCTCCGAGCCTTTTCCTTTAGAAGAGGCCTCAGCAGGCGTGGCCGACTCCGCGCCTTCAAATTGCTCAAACATGGTTGGGATTGTGATATGTTCCACGGCCGTGTCATCGCATACTTTATCCGCCGCGAGTTTCTCCTTGTATTTCTTGGTTGAAATATGGTTTCCATCGTCAACCCCGACGACTTTATTTAATTTCTCACCACGTCCTTTCTTTTGGCTTTTGCCGGCTAAAGGATATTTATCTCCACCGACGATCAGATCACTAAGGATGACAATGGTTTGAGGCTCTGAAGGTAACATTTTTTGGGCAAACTTTCAAGATTCTATTTGTAAGTTAAGCGCCTCGAGTTTTCCTTAGCGTATGGTCGGCCGTTTTCCCAGGCACCACTGATAAAGACAAACCGGTACTTCCATGATCTGTCAGCTTCCAATAAATTATTTATTATATTTTGCGGATTGGCAAGAGAAGAGTAGAATAAGGGAAATTTGGGAGACTTTGATAGTCTAGATATGGCTATGTATTCTTTGATGGATATCGGAACCTCGGCTAATCGAGAGGCCATTATGGTGGACATTAAAGTGTACCTGGCTTTAGGGGTCAACTGGGTCGGTCAGATTCGGAGGATCTCGAAATAGTTGACAATCTCGGGGTCGAGAGGAAGCCACAGACCCTAGTTGAAGAGCTCAGTAAAAAACACTATTTTTTGTGACTCTACTGAGAAATGTGTTTCACCGAGCTTCGGGAATGGAATGTCCACACAGTCAAGAATCCCCGAGATATTTTTTAACCCGGTTTCTTCATCGAGATTGTAGTACAGATACTTCCAAAAAACAAGAGATATAATATGATCTCTGGGCAAGAGATTGTGCTAGCCAATTAAGACCTTAGCAATCGCGGGAGGAATGGGTTCCTCATTCACCGCAAGGGCAGCTTTTCCAGACACAGGAATATTTTGGGGTACTGATTTGTCAGAAGAGCTGGTTCGTTAATCTGGGCTTCGACCTTCATCAAAATAGATACCATTTTTGAAGGCTTGGGAATTTGTGTTTCGGTTTCGGTTTTTTGGTCTTTCTCGGGCAAAGTTTTTCAGTGGATGCCAGAATTGTTGTTAACTCGGGTATCTCCAGGTACTAGGATCTTAAATTTCTTAGAGGTAGCATCTTTAACATTCATCATTTCTTCATCTTGTTGTACCACCCATTTAGGATTAGTTGCAGTATTGTAACTGGTTCGACGCCCCACGATGGTCGGAGTTAGCTAGACGTACTCGAGAGTGGTAGACGAAGAGTTAGAATCGCCCATGGTTAAGAAATGAGTTTTGTTTTTTGGTCAATGGGATTTCTGGCTTTCGAAGGTATTAGACGAGTAAAAGTGTTGGGATCTGTGGTTTTTTAAGGTATAAGATGAGTAGCAATGTCGGGATCTCTGGTTTTTGAAACATCCCTTGGGATGGTCGAGGGACCCGTTTCTGAAGATGGTTTAGACGATCCCCAGTTTTTTGATTTTGGAAAAATCAACGGGTATGAACCCAGTGGAGATATTATGCCTTCGTGGATTAACCCCGCGACTCGAAAGCAATATCGGAGATTATCTCTCTAGGAAATGATTTTTCAATGTTCTCTTATGAGAAGCGAGCCTTCTCATAAACAATATCGGAGATTCTCCCTCTAGGAAATGGGGAGAATGTCAAGTGTTTCTCTCTCTAAAACTCAAGTTAAATATGGAAATGAGGAAGTGAGAGTATTTATAGGCGAGTAAGCAGGGTAACGGTTCGTTCCATGGAGAAGCGTAATCGAAAAGAGCGTCGGGCAGTTCAAGAGTTGTTTCGCCAAAATATTAGTTAAGGCATACTCAAGTCATCGCAAGGCACTTATGCACCCTGACAACTCGAGCAGGCCTAGGGGGCTAGCTTCATGATACTCGCATTGGATAGTTCAACAAACGAAGGTTTCGAATATAGATGACAAGTCAAGGAATGCACGTGGACGAGTAAGAAAACATATTCTTTGAGTAAAATAAATGGGCTTTCAAAAAAGATAATTTGAACCAAGGCCTATAAACTTGGGTTAAAGAGGATAGTTACAGCTTTAACTAAAGTCAAAAGCGTCGGGATACAACGGAGCAACAATTCGACCCCTAATAAACTATCGTTGACATCAGGACCTTTGTACGTTAACCATGCAAGAAAAAGTAGGCATCACAACGTCGGTATCCTCAGATAGATAACGACATGACAAACAAGATTCGGAAAGTTTATGGCGCAAACATTTAGCCAGAAGGTCCAACGATCAAGTAGTTTTTGCTCGACTCTCCAGAAAACTAGAGGGCTACTGATAAGAGTAGAAAATGTCAAGATTATTATAGGGTTTAATTGATATTAGAGAAGAAAATAAGGGTCTATTTGTAAATATTTGGAAACATAGAAAACAAGTGTATTTAGGAGGACCAATATGTAATTAATTAAACATAGCATGTATCAAGTGGAGCCCACCACTGACTTTTTTTTATCAAAATTCAATCCTTTTATTAAATTATGGATGGGGTCCACCACTAAAACTACAATCGATTCAATCCTCCAATCAACCAAAATTAAATCATAAAATTTTAGTGCTTCTACAGAGTCTTCCCCGCCAAGAGTTGGAACTCCATTGAAGCACTTCTTCGAGAAAGATCAACTTTAGAAGCAATCTTCGAGCCTTCTTTCCTCCCAATCAGCTCTCCAAAATTCTTTCCTATCCTTCTTCAGACTCAATCAATACAGAAAGCTGCAGAATTTTCAAAGATTTAAATTTCTAAAACTAATTCAAATTTAAATAAACTAGACCTAAAATTTCGAGAAAGGTTATGGCCAAGAGTTGATTAGGAATATTATGATAAGGAGAACTTATCTTTCTTGCCGAATTTAAACTTCATTTAGCAAGAAAATCAGTAGCCTGATTTGTAATTCGAGGAATAAATTTGTTGTTCATATTAGAAGTAGTAAGTCTTCTTTAGATTTCAATTAACGGCTCAAGGTACCAGGGAGACTTGTCATCAGCAATCAACTTGACCAGAAGCTGACAGTCTGATTCAATTTCGACATTGCTCCAACTATTTTTATAGCAAATGACTAAGCCTTCTAGGAGAACTCTGGCTTCCGCAAGCATTAGAGATAGCTTCCCATAAGTATTACCAGCACAATGGACGATTTCTCCTTTTTGTTACAAATCACAATCTCACCACTACACTCTCCATTGTTGAAGCAAGTTGCATCCACGTTTATATTCAGTCTATCTCTCTGAGACGCAATCCATTTAAGGTAATCTACCTTTTTTCAGAGGGAACCCACAGTCGCTACTCAGAATCCAATGAGTGCACATAGGATAAACCCTCAGTCTGACGCAATAGCCTGCAAACCAATGCCATAAGGTAAACCACACAAGGTGACAGGCTTAGCCAAAAAAGCATATGTAGAGGGACTCGAACTCATGATCTTTAGTTATGATCATGCCTTACTCAACCGATTCGGGTACCCCTTTGGGGGCTAAGGTAATCTACCTTGTTGATGTTTTTGATAGAATTATAACATCCCAAACTGATACCTGCATTAATAGCCTGAGTCCAGTTCTTATATTTAAGCTTGTTAGATATATCAAGACAAGTAATTACTATGTTAATATTGTTGATAGTTATTTAAGCAGAGTCGTGATGCCCTTTAAACTTAGAGCTATTACGGTTTTTCCAAATCATATAGCATATGATTGCAGGAATAGAGTGGGTAATATGAACTTTAGATTTTGAGAACCAAAACCAGGTTCTAATGATGTGAGTCAAGATCATATGCTTCCCAATTTGGTTGTTAAAGATATTTCTAAAATGATACCAAATTCTCCAAGAGTAAGGACAGCTAACAAAGAGATGTTTAGTGTCCTCACAATTGGAGCAAAATTGGCACTTAGAAGCAAGAGAAAGATGCTTTCTCTGCGAGATAGAGTCAGTAGATATATAGTTTTTAAGAAGTTTCTAAAGATGAAACGAATACTTCCTGGGGGTCAGCTGATTCCATGTCTTTTTAAAGATACCCAAGATGTTTGAATGAGCTCTAATGTTGTTCCATGTAAGTTTTATGCTAAAGCTATAGTCATGAGAAAGAGCCTAAATATTCTATCATCGTTGTTGCTGTCGATTCTAACATTCTTAATTTTATCAATCCTATCAGCAGGCAAGAATTAACTAAGCTGGTCAATATCCCAGTCATTATCTTTCCAAAATGTATTGACCTTAGCTTCAAGGTACCATTCTTTAATGTTATTGTTATTGATCTTCAGGATAGGAGAGTGATTGTGCCAATCATCTCTCTAAAAATCCATCTTTTCTCTTCCTAACAACCACTTTATATTGCCTTCAGCTATCTCTCTAACTTCATACATTCTTTTCCAAGTTAGAGAAGCATTCATATTAGAGTTAGCCATAGAAGGATGCTTGTTATTACTATACAAGTTATGCATAATAGAAGACCATAAACTATCTTTCTTTCAAAAGTTAAACCATAATTTTTGAGAGAAGGTGTGCTGTAAATCAGAAAGGCTTTTGATGTTAAGCCCTCCTTCTTCAAAAGGTTTACAAATTTTATCCCATGAACACCAATGAATAATCTTGTCATTGAAATTAGATCTTCATAGAAATCTATTAAAAATTAACTCTAATCTCCTGATAATACATGTAGGAAGGATATAATTTTGCATCCAATAAACAGGAAATGCCATAAGCACAGAAGTAATCAAGGTAAGTCTACCCCCAAAACTTCAATGCTTGTCATTCCATTCATGATTCTTTTCATTTACTTTATCAATGATACTGTAGTAGTTTTTAGAATAGTTATTATTACTAATTATCACACCATTCATATTAGAGTTAGCCATAGAAGGATGCTTGTTATTACTATACAAGTTATGCATAATAGAAGACCATAAACTATCTTTCTTTCAAAAGTTAAACCATAATTTTTGAGAGAAGGTGTGCTGTAAATCAGAAAGGCTTTTGATGTTAAGCCCTCCTTCTGCAAAAGGTTTACAAATTTTATCCCATGAACACCAATGAATAATCTTGTTATTGAAATTAGATCTTCATAGAAATCTATTAAAAATTAACTCTAATCTCCTGATAATACATGTAGGAAGGATATAATTTTGCATCCAATAAACAGGAAATGCCATAAGCACAGAAGTAATCAAGGTAAGTCTACCCCCAAAACTTCAATGCTTGTCATTCCATTCATGATTCTTTTCATTTACTTTATCAATGATACTGTAGTAGTTTTTAGAATAGTTATTATTACTAATTATCACACCAAGATAACTAATAGGCAGAGAGTCACTAACAAAACCAGTTTGGCATTCGATCTAGTGAATCTTGTTAGAATGAAGCTTGCAAGAGGTAATGATTTTAGTCTTGCTCTTGTTAATAGCCTGGCCTGAAGCAGTTTGGTATCTGTCAAGAAAATCACTTAAAATGTCAATAGAAGTGTCCAAACAGTTAGTAAATATAAGGATATCATCTGTAAAAGCCAGATAAGGGATCAAAAGATCATTTCTAGAGTAAAATTTCATTTTAGGATTTTTGACCATTAGATTGTAAAGGCCTCTTGTGGGAACTTCTTCCCCAATGATGAAGAGACTGGGAGACAGAGAGTATCCCTGCCTCATTCCTCTCTTGGGTTTGAAGTAGCCAAGAACCTCACCATTAATAAGGATGGATATATTAATGTCAGAAATGAGCTTGTTTATTAACTCAACAAAATTGGGAGAGAAACAACAAAGGGACAACATTCTTTTTATAAAAGAGTGGGACATTTTGTCGAATGCTTTAGACATGTCCAACTTGATAAAAATGTTACCAGTCTTGGGCTTCTTATTAATATCATGAAGCATCTCCCTAGCAATCAAAATGTTCTCGTGAATAGAACGACCTTTTACAAAAGCAGTTTGATTCTTGGAGATGATCTTAGGCAGAATATCAGCAAGTCTTGAGTTAATAGTTTTAGAAAGGATTCTGTTTAACATAGTACATAGGCTAATTGGCCTAAAGTTACTCCAGTTCATAGGGTTAGTTGTCTTAGGAATCAGATAGATCCCAGTAGCAAAACTACCATTAAGGATTCTCTACCCATTAAGGTAGCCATTAAGGGCAGAACAAAGATCTCTCTTAATGATTTTCCAACAAACCTTATAGAAATGAATGTT
The DNA here is from genome assembly GCA_036936605.1 of Limnanthes douglasii subsp. nivea. Lineage (NCBI taxonomy): Eukaryota > Viridiplantae > Streptophyta > Magnoliopsida > Brassicales > Limnanthaceae > Limnanthes > Limnanthes douglasii. The sequence goes on from JAUPFV010000003.1 coordinate 171,811,696, forward strand.
AAATCCATCAAGACCAGCAGCACCGGCAGAGCTCATACTATTGATGATGTTCCAAAGCTAAGTCTCATCAATCTCCTTCATTAAATTAGCATTGTCTTCTCTAGTAATACAACTAGGGATAGTGTTGAAAATATCACTCCTCATTAACTCTAACTCTTATTCTTTACTGTTATAAGGGTCCTTTGTTAAGCTGTTCTTGAAGAATTTAATCGCAGAGTCATCAATTTTTCCTTGATCAGTAATCTAAATATTGTTATCTTTGATGCCTTTGATTATGTTCCTCCTTTTCTTCTTATTGACGTATTCATGGTAAGCTTTTGAATTCATATCACTATCAATAAGCCATCTGTTAAAGCACTTTTGTCTCCAAAACTTTTTTTCATTCCTCAAAGCCTAGATATGGAGATTATTAGCCCTCACCAGATTAACTTTAGTTATATCATTGTTGAGGATAAGATGCTTTTCTTCAAGGCTTCTCACCTCAGCTTTAGTTTTCTTAACCTTTTTGAAAATATTCCCAAAATGATTAACATTCCACTCTTTAAGACAATGTTTAAGTCTTTTCATTTTAAACCAGAAAAACTGACTGGGAAGACCCTGAATTTCAAGGTTCCAGTTTTTATCAACAATATTGATAAAAATTTCATCATTTGTCCACATGTCCATAAACTTAAAATATTTCTTATTGTTAGAGTAATTTTTAGAACATGCCGTTATAAGAAGGGGAGAATGGTCAGAACAAGTTCTGACCATGTGCATATCCTTTGTTTCCTTGAAAATATCAGGCCAGTTTTGATTGATCATAACACGATCGAAACGTTTCCACTTGTTAGCTTTGTTCCATGTATACTTGGACCCAATGTATCCAGCATCCTCCAAGTTGCATCTGTCAATCATTTCATTGATGTCTTCTATGATGTTCTGGCATAAAGCAGTACATCCCATCTTCTCATTAGTGGAGGCAATGACCTTAAAATCTCCTGCAGTAATCCAAGCGTTCTTCATTGTAGATATAGACTTTAGCTGATCCCAAAGAGCTCTTCTAGTAACCCTTTGACCCTTGGCATAACAGGTAGTAAACATAAAGTTTATATTAGTATAATTATCAGTAATATCACAATGCAATAACTGATCATGATTCACAATAATATCAATCTTGACATCGTCTACCCAAGCAAGCCAAATTTTGTTAGAGATATTAGAAACGGAATAGTTAAAACCTATATTAGAAACAATATTAACTCTTTTATCATCCTGCACTATTGGTTCCCGAATAGAAAGGATCTTAATGTTTTCATTTTTTATAATATATTTCAGTCTATTAACTATTTCTAAGTTTTGAATTCCACGAAGATTCCAATTAAGAATCTTTATTATCATCAGAAAAGTATTTGTGATTTTTGTTGATCTCTGAAAACTTCAAAGACTTTATTATTAAGTTGTTTGGTTTTTTGGTTTTCTTCGCAGATTTTAGTTTTCTATTCTGGATTACTTTGAAATCAGGATCATTTAAATCAATATTGTTTCTAGTCGAAGTGGTAGAGATACTCCGTATGTTTTCTTAATTTGGCGAATTCTTTCCAGTGCTACTCTTTTCCTGGTCTAAAGAACAGGCCTACTCAAGCATTTGAAGCGCTCCAATTATTTCAGAATCATCCGGCATAGAGACTTTGATATTATTTTCTTTTATTCTTTCTTCCTTTGTATTGCTTTCATTTGATTGAGAAACTTGATTCTTGTTCACCACAATTGATTGAATTTTTGGCTTGTATACAATATTTGTCTTTCTTTCCATGTTTTTATTGCTTTCTTTAGGATTTTCAGCATTTCCAACTGATTCCTCTTCATTCCCAGTGACCTTTCCATTCGCAGTAGCCACCTTTTTACAGTTAATGTTTTTATATCCCATATGCGAACAATGATTATAGAATTCAAGCAGATTATTATATTGCACATTCAACCAACAACCATCATTGGATCCAAATCCAATCCATATGTGATTCTGAAGTTTTTTCTGAACATCAAATTCAACTAAAACTTGAAAAACATTCGATGAAGCTCTATTATTTAGAAGAATCTTGATTTTATAAACTCTCCCTAATGATTCAGCTATATCATTTAATATCTTTGTGCTGTAAAGATATTATGGGACCTTATGAACTGTAACCCAAACTAATGCTATAGAACTTTCTTTCATAACATTGAAGTCTGGTGTCCATCTCAAAATCCTCATCACAAAGTTGTCGAAATTCTAAACCATCCAAGCCCAGAAATTGCAGACATCCTCCTTCAAATCGAATTCGAAGAAAATATGACGTGAATCCCATTTACTCACCCTAACATTTCCTTTGAATTTGAAGTTGTGAAGGAAGTTATCCAAGACAGATTTCTTAGGTATAACAGCTATGAATTTCCCCACAAGATTAGTTTTGTTTCTTTCAACAGAGTATCTCTAACCGATTTATCATATTGAAATGATATGTGATCTTCCTTTAACAAACAACTTTTTGCATTAAGAGCAATGTTTTGAAATATTTTCGGCTTGACGGCATCACTATAGGATTTCATAATCTGATTCGCACTAAGACCGAAATTTGTAGTTCTTGAAGGAAAATAGGGAAATTGTCATCTCCATAGGCTAAATTATTGTAGACTTCCATCTTTGGAAAACAAAGAAGAAGAAAGAAACTACAGAGAAAGATTCAAAGCTTGCATCACAAATCAAAAATCTCCAGAAGACTGATATTCAATCTTCAAATCGCCATTCTTGGAGGAGAGTTATTCTTCATTATCCACCACTGACATTATATAAGGAACGATCCTTTTTGGGAAAAGGGTACTTTCTAATGATTGGTACTTTGATCTGACTACTTTCTCTCTCTACAACTTTGGATTTACTTCTCTGACACAATTCCACTGTATAATTCATTCATTATTCTGCCCGGGAAATTTCTGGAACTATCACATAGTAATTTTAAAAAAGAAGTACTAATCTGTCTTCCAAATGCAGCATTGTCAAAACATTAAAGACATTAATCATATTTTTGTCAATTGTCATATCTCCTGTTATGTTTGGTCTTATCTGGATGATATCTTTAACATTAAGAGGTTGGTTTTGGTCCACCAATAAAACTATCCATATCAAAAATGCAGTTCCATCTATTACTTGCTGGATTATATGGCTCTACCGCAATAAAGCTAAATTCGACAAGCAATCAGTAATCTATAATATTATAATTGATAAAATTTGTTCTATATTAGTTAAGTTAGACTCTGCTAATATTGATAAGGTCGGATATCTTTGACACTGGCTATTGTATATATCTGAAGGGCAATTCGGATATATCAAGTACCATGCCCCACCGAACAGTATAAACAAGTGGACCATGACTCAACTGGTTGCTAAGCATATCCTATCATGGGATTATGGGTTTTTAAACTTGACCCAAACCCATGATCTGACCTGGAAGGCCCACATATCATTAAAAAGTATAAATACCCCAACTACTTTCATTTATGAGGGTGATAAAAATTTACTGCTAGCACACACCTCTCTTATCTCTCTACATTTTACACTAAACATTAAATTCCTAAAACTCTTTCCAAATACCCTTCGATTATAAATAATCCACACTAAATTGGCGACCACAGTGGGAGGCGATGGTTCCTGAATAGAAAATTCAAAACCAGTAATAATAAATTAGTTGGGATGGATTTGAATGCACAGAATACTCCGCTTTCAGCTGTGGAAGGAACAAAAGAAAATAATGAGTACACAATTGAGGAGCTAGATCAATTAAGGGCTGAAATTGACACGTTGAGGGCATAAAAACAAGCATAAAAAGGATTTAAAGAAAAATCTAGCGCAGCAGCGCTTCACCATACTGATAACCCTGGTGAAAATTAACAGTCCTTAAAGAGTCATCTTAGCTCCAAAAAAACACATCGATCCAAACAGATGGAGAGTTCCACTTCCGAGTCTTCTGGAAGTTCCTCTAATGATGCGGAGCTTGAAGAGTCAGTCTCATATAATAGTGATGAAGAACGGTTAAAAAAATAAGGCTTACCAAGAAGCATTCAAGAAAAAGAGATAGACATGGCAGGCTCAAGAAGTATCAAGGGAAAATGAAAAGTTCAGTTGATCAGCATATTGACCGTTTGTTGATTGATCCTTTTACTTTCTAATCCGAATGAGGTATTTTTGCTACTCCAAATGAGGATATTGTGTTTAGTCGTAGCCAAAATTGGAGATAATCACCTTTATCCTAAAAAATACTCTCTAGACACCTTCCTAAGAGATTTGGTAATTCCAAGATGTAAAAGTACGATGGGAGTAAATATCTGTCAACCATCGGGAGTACGATGAAGTTTGACGATAACGATAGGCTCATGTGTAGGGATTTCTCTCAAACCTTCAAGGCAAGTGCCCTCAAATGGTATAATAGTCTCCCTCAAGGATCTATAAAAAACATTGACGTATTTTGTGTTGCTTTCCGGAGGTAATTCATTGGAAGCAATGAGATAAAAAGTAATTATGATATGATCATCCATTACGCACAAGAACTGAGCGAGTCTTTAAAGGAATACATCAGCAGGTTTGTAAACACAAAGAATGGGTTGGCAGATTGCTTTGAACAAGTTGCAATTGTCTCTCTAAGGCAGGGCTTGAATCCAAGAAACTTGGTTGATTCTGTGACCCGGAAGAAAGCTATGACCTTTAAGGGATTTTTAAATCAAGTTAGGAAGCAAATTAATGTTGAAAAAACTAAGAAATCCAGAGTTCCTCACCAGATCAGATCCACAACTATAACATCAACACCTCAGATAGCTATCCAATCCGGTTACAAATTGAAGGAAACTGGACAGGGATCTCATCGGCCCAGGCGGAATCAAACTAACCGAAACCAGAACCAACAAGTCATAAATAAAAGGGGACCTTGGGTTCAACCTAAGTGGTTTGCTGAGTTGGGAGAAAGTGTGGCTATAATATATGATAAAACTAAAAATGAAGTACACTTTAGAAAGTAGGCTGCATTACAATCTCCTAGAGAAAACCGGAGTACCTACTTCTGTAAATATCATAATGACATTGGGCTTGATACCCATGATTGCATAGCCTTGAAACAAGAGGTGCATAATCTCATAGAAGGGGGAAATTATGGGCCTATGTTAAAAAACAAATGGGCAGCAGGCCAGATAATACACCATCTAGTACAAATACTACCCGAACTACTCCTTCAGTTGCTGGAACATCTACACAAGAAGATGATATGATGATTATTGAAAGGTTTGATGTGGATTTTGAGTATCTTGATCTGGATCCGAGTCAGAATCAACTAGGAGTGATAGTGAAAAAGACTTCAGGCGTTTCCGATCTGGTTAATATTTTTTAGTCCTTAACCATATTTGGAGGGATACTATAACTGCACCCTCAAATTATTCAAGAAAAAGGCATGTTAACAGTTTGGCTGCTCAGATTGATGGGAAAATATCCACATCTATACCAAACTCCTGCTCTTTTCATAGTATTTTATGAGGATGACCTAAGGTATATTATTGGGCCTCATGGAGACGTCATGGTGATAGAGGCTTTAATATGAGGAAATGATGTACGCCAAATCCTGATTGATACAAGAAGTTCGGCAAACATATTATTTTTAAACACCTATAAACAGTAAAAAATCCATTAGTTATTTAACGATCGAATAGAACTATTGTAGGGTTCATTGGGAGTTTGGCAAACGTTATCGGAGAATTTGAGGAGGCGGTATTACTGCGCAGAGGGTCTTTCAAGAAGACTGTAAAGGTATTGTTTGTTGTGGTTGACTGTTCATCCTCTTATAATGATATATTTGGGAGATCTTGGTTAATGAAATTAAATTAGTGTTCTTACTCACGAGAGTTCACATGAGGAAACAATGGAGTATGGAAACTAGGAATGGTCTAATTAATTGTGTTTGGCCTTCGTGCTTCAAGGGATACCGGTTTGTTTTTGAGGGGTTGTCCCAAAGAATGCTACTAATGCCTTGGAGTTTCTCACAGAAGTCGAGAAATAATCTGTCTAAAATGGTAAGGTACAGATAAAATGTCTCATGAATGAAATCTATACGCAGAAGTACAATGCAAATGAGTTATCCAAGAGCATGTTTTGGGGATTTCTATGATTGCAACCAAGTTAAAGGCAATCAAGTAGACTTGTTTAAAGAATATGTGGTTTTTAAGCATTCCACCCACAACTGCTTGCGGGAAAAATGGATAATCAATAAATAGATTGCACACATTACACAAGAGGAAGAAAATGTTAAGGGGGCAGTCTGAAGTGATAATGGTTTTTTCCTAAGATGAGGATGAAGAAAAAGCGAAAATGTGATGGAAAAGGACCATATATGTTCCGGCTAAGAATAAAATACCTAAAAAATCGACGGTAGGTCGATAGTTTAACTACAAGGTAAAAAGAACACCACAAGAAAGACTTAGAGAAATTTTTGGTTTATTTGTTACGTAAAGTTAATCCCATGTCTTTGGTTGTTTCAGAAGTTAATCTTATTTATGTGGAAAAGAATATATTGTGGTTTAATTTGGATGCAACAACTCATTTCTATATTTCTTTGTAGGATATATAAAGAAGTTGAAGGCTAAATGAGGATGAAATGTCTACATTCATAACTAACAGGAGCTCATGCAACATGTTGGCCATTTATGACTTAAATTTAAAGCGTACCACGTGAAATATATTTTTGGAGAATTTTATGTATGTTCCTATATTTTAAAGGAACTTGATTTTTTTTTTGGTTTTGGACATTGGGAAATAATTGTTTAACTCTCTCTTATAGTAATATGATTGTTGGTTATAGTAGCTTGAGAATGGAAAATAACTTTTATAAATTATATATTATTGATAATCATAATATTGCTATGAATGCACAACTAGTAGTGAATGAGATTAATAAAACTGAAAAATCCTTGAAACTATGATACAAACGGTTAGGTCATATATCCAAAGTAAGGATGGATAAGCTTGTAGTTGAAGGTTCATTAGGTCTCCTTGATTAATCTAATTTTAGTACTTGTATCAAGGGGAAAACATCAAAACCAAAAGGGTACAAACAAATAACACGACCGAAGTTTTGGAATTGATTCATATCGATATTTTTGAACCATTTCCAAAGAACCGAAGTTGAAAAATAACTCGGTAAAATCATTACGAGAGTTAGATATGATTATGGTGGTTAATATTATGATAGATTTCACAGGTCAGGTGAACAATGTAAAGGGCCATTTGTAAAATACCTAGAGGAGGGTGGCATAGTCCCTCAATCTCAATATATACCATTTTGGGTTCACCCTGTATGAATGGTATATTTGAGAGACAGAACCGTACACTAAAGGATATGGTTAGAAGTATGATAAGTAATTGAACATAACTATTAATTCTATGGGGAGAAGCCATCAAATATGTCGCATACATACTCAATAAAGAGCCGACTAAAGAAACCGTTAAAACCTTATACGATCTCAAGAATGGTCACCTACCTAATTTAAAGCATCTATATATATGGGCTGTCTAGCTGAGGCAACGACATTCAAACCTCAAGAAAATAAACTGGACCCAAAACTAGTTAACTGCTTCTATATAGGTTATATTAAATATTATAGGGTGTTTAAGTTTTATAATCCTCACACTAATAGTATTTTCTAAATGGGAACATTAAAGTTTCTTGAGGATATTATGTTTGGGGGGCGAATTCACAAAAATATATTCGTTTTAAGGAAGAATTTTTACAGATTCATAAAGGTTCTAACAGATATACTCGGATATCATAAGATTGGACTTTAATGTCAATCATTTCGCCCTTATTAAAACAAGGTTATACTCAGAATAACATTTATGTTCCACTTGCGGGTTTTAATAATGACAAATATAATTAGAGGACACTAAAGGTAATGTTCCACAAGAAGATTGAAATGAAACTATTCACAATGATCAAATTCTACCTACTCAAGAACTGCAATAAGAAGTAATGATGAGCTTAAAAAGGTCCATGGAGAAAATAAGAATGTTATACCTTATAATTATATAGTATATCTTCAGGAACTTGAAGATTTATGTGTTGGAACTGTAGATGATCCCTTAACCTACGAATAAGCCACAGAAAGCTCTAATTCTCGGATGTGGATTGATGTTATCAATTGATACAAGACAATACGGTATGGGAACTTGTCCCATTACCCAAAGGGAAAAATGTAACCTATTATAAGTGATTACAAAACCAAATGCAATTTAATGGGTAAGGTGGAAATACAAAAAGCACCCCTTATATAGGATGGTGCACCCAACGTGAATGTATTTATTATAAAGAACCTTCTCTCTGATAGGAATGGAGGATTCTTTTAGAACAATCATGCTATGAGTTTCTCACTTTGATCTTGAGATTCATAAAATGGACATGAAAAACCATGTTTCCAAATGTTGATATTGAGGAAACACTCTATATGGTGCAACCATAAGGCTTCGAAATAGGTAACTTAAACAATATGGTATGCATGCTTAAGAAATCCATTTATGGGCTTAAACAGGCTTCCCGTGAGTGGTACCACGAATTTATTGAGGCAATAGTTTATTTTGGCTTTAAGGTCTACTCAGTTCATAATTTTGTGTATCGCAAGTTTAGTAGAAGTAATATTATATTTATGTTATTATTTATTGATGATAACTACTTGCCTCGATAAATAAAAGTTATTACACACTATAATAAAATTATCAAAAAAAATTAATATGAAATATATTGGTGATGTAGGTTTTATGTTATGAATCTAAATACATCGGGATCGTTTCTGTGGTATTCTTGGATTATCTTAAAAGCCATACATAAAAAATGTGTTACACTATTACGGATTGGAAATCTGTAGACGCTTGAGTACTCTTATATTTTCAAGGAACGAACGGACATATGTTGACATATAGGTAGTTGAAAAGGCTTAAGGTTATTAGGTATTCCAACTTATATTTGGATATATGCATGAACACACTGAAAATCTCTTCTGACAATATATTCTTATTAGTTGGGGGTGTAATATCCTAGAAAAGTATTTAAAAAACACTTATTGCATCGTCCATTATGGTGGTAGAATTTGTTGGATGTTTTGAGGCATCGAACTAGTTCTGGCTGCGAAATTTTGCCACTAATTTGTGCATTCGTACTGTATTACTTTAACAATATAAGGAGCTTCTCTAAATCCAAACACATAAACACAAAGTTTAAACCTGTTAAAGAGATTGTTTAGAGGGGTTAGATACATCTCAAACACATCAGTACAAAATCATATGGAACATTTTTTTTTTCGGAGGGAACCCGCAGCCGCTACTCAGAGTGCAATGAGTGCGCATAGGGTAAACCCTCAGTCTGACGCGATAGCCTGCAAACCAACGCCAGAAGGTAAGCCACACAAGGTGATAGGCTCAGCCGAGAAAGCGTATGTAGAGGGACTTGAACTCATGACCCTTTGGTCATAAGAATGTCATACTCAACCAACTCGGCTACCCCCTTGGAGGCTATATGGAACATTATTGTATTTATAATAGCTTGGATATTTACATAAGTAATGATTCAGTGTAACTTCTATATATTATTTAAATAATATAGATAGAACCATTACAACACATTGAATATGTATAATCCCATGGGTTTTTTTATGAGTATTTTTTACTCAGTGAAAGATTGTTTATTGTCCATTTCAAAGGATTAAGATCATCTTTTTTATTTCAGAAAATTTGTTTCTCATATACTTAACCCTCATAATTTCATAATTTTTGAATTTTTTTTGCTTTGTTGAAATTATTGATTTTAGACTTGAATCTTTCAAAGATTTGCAACTTTTATTTTACTAGATGATTTGATTTGAATCAACAATCAAGTATGGTTCATTAATTATGAGTTTCTAAATTATTTGTTTAATAACGTAAACCGTTTTTTCAAATTATGAACTGTGATAACCCGTGCTTTCTTTGAGACCATCTTTTTCTTTACATATTATTAGAATTTTGAACTCTAAATTAAAATTTTCTAAATGAAAATCAAAACTTGGTAAGTTTCGACTTTATGGACTATAACCGCATATTTATTTTATTGCTACAAAAAAATCCTAAAACTTTAATTTTTCTTAAGTTATTTATTTATGGGTCCTATCACTTATAGTATTCACAATAAATGAGGTATCTATAAAATAATATTTATACTACGAATTTTATATAATAGTATATGATTATTTTTATTGGACTAATATTGGCGATGGTCGAATGCATCGATAAAACATGTGTTAATATATCATAAGAGAAAAATTCCAATAGTATCTCATTTAGATAAACTTATGAAACTATAGGATGCATAAAAACAAATGAACTTAATTTATATCACATAATAGGTAAAATTAACAATCATGTACATGAATATTGATGATGTAGGACTAAATTCATCTTCATTTCTTTAAAACCTGCAAATCAACACATCAATAATCACAATATTTCAACAACCAACCACATGGATCTATCAAAGCACATAACATACCAAGGTTATAAAGTATAGTTACATATATTTATTTCATATTAATCTTACTTAATTAGAGATCTACTACTTATAATGGAGTACGAGAATTCACTGAAGAACAAGAGCATACTATACATGTGTGTGTGTGTGTGTGCGTGCGTGCATGTGCGTGCGTGAGTGAGTGTGTATTTGCGTGTGTGTGTGTGTATGTATGTGTGTGCGCGTGTGTGGGGGATGGGTGGGTGTGTGTATCTCTGTCTGTGTGTGTGTGTGTGTATATATGCACGCGCGTGTATGTGTATGTGCATGTATATTTGTGTATGTGTGTGTGTGGGCATTGTGTGTGTGTGTTAAATAAGGTAACTGCATAATGTCATAATATAAATATCTCTTGTAACTTAAGAAAAGCTCTCACTCAAACTAATATTCCTCTATATGGATAACACTCGTATAAATGGTATGTTCAATAAAATCTTAGACAGTAGTATCTTAGTTAAAAGATCTAATAACATAGAGTTTATCCAGATATGTATTATACTAATTTGATGGCTTTGAACTATTTCTTTAACATATATGAACTTCATATTACATGTTTAAACTTAATTAAGCTTTTATTACTCTTTAGTACTGAATCGTTGAGTTATTGTCACGATATAATGGAAGAGTCCTTTTTTATTCGTTCCATGAATTGCAGTTCTATGATAAATTTATACACCCAAAATATTTGGTTGGCTACTTCAAAACATGTAACCAATTTTGTTTCATAATATAAAGTGAAATGAGTGTTTGCTTTACACTTTTCCATGATATTGCAAGTCTCATATGATACTTAAAGTTGAAATAAGAGAATCCTCACATCAGGCATAATCCAAGTTGAAATATCTTATGATCTTCGGTCTATCCAACTTCCCAAACATGAATTTGTGATATATTATTTATTGTAAATACATAAGATATATTTTGATTAAATTCCAATGTTTCATCTCCAGATTACTTACATATCTCCCTAACACGCTAAAAATAAATGAAATATCTAGCCTTAATCAAACCTGAGCATAAAATAGACTTCTCACATCCAAAGCATATGAAATGTTCTACCTTTCCTAAATCTCCAGTTTTGTATTTATTTCATTTGTTGTTTGACATCCTATAAAGGTGTAGCATGCTCTCAATATATGACTTCTATAGTAAATCCAAAATCCCACAAGAGTAATCTGGATAAATTTGAATTTATAACACAAAAAATGCATCACCAAGAACTTTCATATCGAATTGTTTGAAACAAATTTCTTGGTCACATGTAAAAAACCTTTATCTTTTGTGGTTAGTAATATGTCATCGACATATAATACCAAAAATATGAATTTCCTTCAACTGAACTTTTAATTTTATTGTATAATTTTCGAGATGTTTGTTTTAGCCCATAAATAGTTATCTTCTGGTTTCATACCATCAAATTTGAATGATCAGATATAAAGTTTGTTAGATTGGACCATATAGATTGTTTCTTCAATGTCTATATTAAGAGAATTAGTATTTTCATCCATTTGATAGAGCTCAAGGTTAATATATGCAACTAGTTTCATGATTGTCTGATAAGAATCCTTCAACTAAACTAGATAGAAGGTTTCTTAAAAGTAAATCCCTTCACGTTGAGTAAAACTATTTGTCACATGCCATGTTTTATGTCTTTCCGCATTACTCTTTGAATCTCGTTTAGCCTGAAAATCTATTTTTAAAAATCAATTTTTTCCTTTAGGTAACGATACCATCTCTCATACGGTGTTATCTTGCATTGATTTTAACTCTTCGTTCATTATACTAATCTATATTTGAGAATACGAATGATGGGGACGGAAATATTCGAAGGGTAAGGTCGGACGTGGACCAACATTTGTTTTATTATTAAAATATAGTTAATTTACTATTGAAATACTTCTAGAATTTTAGCTTACTTTATTATTATTTTGTTATTGGGCATAATGGGTTTTGACGTATGGGCATGGCCCATAAGAATGGTTTGGCCCATAAGAATGGTTTGGCCCATTAGGTCCATTAAGCTTAAATTTAGACTATAAATAGTTTTTGAGAAAGCATTAAGGATGATGGATCATTTAAGACTAAATCGGACACTATATCTCTAAATATTTATTGAAGAAACTCAATTATCTCTTTACTCTTCACCATAATCAACTATTTATTCTTACTTTACAAAATAACCATACAAAAAATTTTATCCACATCAAGAACTTCTTATGGATTCATGGAAACTTGAGGGATCGTTTTTTAGTTATACCATAAATTATCACATTCTTGAAGATGTACTATATAGTTTGAAAATATAGTGCTCTTTATTTCTCTATTAGGTATTTGAAATGTAAAATTTATTCATTTTCATTTCTTGAGGATGTAGAGTTTGATATTCTTCAATAACTTCATTTTGGTCAATTGCAAATATTACATTTTGTTCATCTTTGAAAATATCTACATATATAAGATGAACACCATCTTTAGTATTTATATGTTTCTAACGATTCTAAAATGATTATTGACCTAAATACAAAATTATCATAAAACAGAATGTTAGTGTTAGAACCTTCGTGAATCTCTAAACATTCTTCTTCAAATAGAATGTTTGTTGCCAAATTCTCCCTCCTGAACTTAATATCCCAAGAATATTTCATTTACATGTCTAAACGATATTCATGTTAGATAGATCATAAAACTTAAAAATCCTAATATGGTCAGGATACCTAATTAGACGAACACTAACTATTTTTAATTCCAATTTATTTTCACTCAACTTATAAGTATTCACATTAGTTGTACATCCTCAAACATGTAAGTTCGTTAAACTAGTTTTAATTCTAGTCTAAAGTTCATTTGTTGTTTAAGTAGTTGCTTTCGTTACAACTTTGTTAAAAACATATATAGCGCACTTTATTGTTTGTCCCTATACTAATATAAGGAAAGTTGAATGACTAATCATACTTCTTACCCTAACTTTTATTGTATGGTTTTATTTATTAGACACATTATTCATGCTAGGTGAGCCATACATTATATAATGTGGACCTATTGCATTTATTTTAGAAATTTTACAAATGGCCATGATTTTGTTCACCTGAACCAATATATATCTCGTAGTAATCCCCAAAACGGTCCACTCTGACGCCATTAATGTCTATATCATATTATTTTACAACCTCGATCTTAAATAATATGAACTTGACGATGACCTATGATTTCTCGTATATAAAATATAGATATTCGTAATGTATGAATAATGTGAAATATCATTGGTCGGTCCATGATTATGTAAGGGACGTAAGTTTAGATATTTGTATTTATTAATTCCAATACCCATTTTGATATGTATGCATAGAGTCTTTCCATATTTGTCAGTTTGTTTTAGTATAATTTAATGTAAACATCAATATCTGTAAAATCTAGAACTTAATAAACTTTATGCAATAAGGTTTTCAATTTATTTTTAAAAATATGACCTAATCGATTGTGCTAAATTTTTGTTGAATATTTTGATCAATGAATGCTTTATTCATCAACCTCTGATAGGTAGCCCCAACATTCTTCAACCCGAAAAACATCACCTTGTAACAATGCAGGCCCCTATCTGTAACAAAAGTAGTGTGTTCCTGGTCCTTCAGATCCACTTGTATCTGATTATAACCGGAGAAGGCATCCATAAAGGACAAAAACTTGTTCCCAGATGTGGATTCTACCAACTGATCTATTCGGGGGACTGGATACAGATCTTTTGGGCAAGCCTTGTTGAGGTCAGTAAAGTCAATAGACATACGTCATTTCCCATTCTTCTTTTTTACTAACACTGGATTGGATGTCCATAAAGGGTACTGAGACTCCTTTATGTGCCCCATTTCGGTGAGCCAGTCAACTTCTTGAACTATGACATCAACTTTTTCTTTAGAGAAGGCTCTTCTTTTTTGAACAACATGTGATACATCACTCAAGATGGATAATTGGTATGATATAACATTCGCAGGCACTCCGGTTACATCAGCATTACACCAAGCAAAAACATGTTGGTGGTTTGCCAAAAAGGACAACACTTTGCTTTTTAATTTTGATGTCATCTTGGATCCAATTTTGACATTTCTTCCCTCAGCCAGAGAGTGGGTTTCAACCTCTTCAATTGGTATCAAAACACCAGGGGTCTCTCTGAGGTCATCAATTTCACCATCTCCCCCAGAGGGTCCCACCAACTGCTAATCTTCATTTACCCGGACTACCCCCAGAGTTTTAGGGGCAAGCGCAATTGCATAACATTCCCTTTCTATCTTTTGGCTACTCCGGACAACTCTCACTTGTCCTTGAACAACATATTTTAAACATTGGTGAACTGTTGAAGCCACAACATGCATCCTGGAAAGCCAAGATCTTCCCAAGATCGCATTGTAACACGTGGGACAATCTATCACAACGAAAAGTACCCTAAATATTTTCTTGAAAGGGCCCTTGCCCAGCAAAACCTCTTCCTCAACCTCTCCGACCACGTCCACAGAGCTTCCCGTAAAACCCACAATGGACCTGTTTGAACATTGAATCACTGCCGGATTCTTCATCTGTTTATAGGAACTTAAAAAGAGGATGTTGGCTGAACTGCCAGTGTCAACCAAAATTCCCATGATGTCATTGCCCCCAATTGATGCTCCTATCACCACAACATCTTCATGAGGAACAACTATGTCCCTTAAATCATCTTCATCAAAAACGATGAAAGGGAAATGAATTTGGGATTGATAGGAGGACATGCCTCCCTCTAAGTGAGTAGCCAATGTGTGAACATGCCTCTTCCTTGCAGAAGGAGTTGGCGCGGTCATTGTGTCTCCTCCAAATATAGTAAGCGACTCAAAAAAGCTTATGAGACCAGATACTGTCTTGGTATGTTCTGTTATAACACCCACCTTATTCCGGGCTAGATCAGGATCGAAGTACTCTGATATCAAACCTTTCAATAATTACCATGGCCCCGTCTGGAGCCGATGTTCCTACATTGTTTGCTGGGCTAGCCCGATGAGCATTATCAGGCATGTTCCCACTTCTTCTCTTGACATAGGCACCTAATTTTCCTCTTTCAATCAGATTTTGCACCTCTTGCTTCAAAGCGATGCAATCTTTTGTGTTATGGCCAATATCATGATGATATTGACAGAAACAAGTATTACGACTTTCCATAGGAGACTGAAGTGTTGCCGGCTTCCTAAAATGCACCTCATCTTTTGTTTTGTCATAGATGGTTGCCACATTCTCTTTCAACTTGGCAAACCACTCAGGTTGGACCCAAGGTCCTCGTTTATTTCTGGACTGCTGGCTCTGAGCTGAAGCTGTGTGAGATTGAGCCTTGGACCTGTTGGGACCCTGTCCGGCTTCCTTAACCTCGTATCCGGACTGATTCTGGTTTGGTGCAGCTGGGGCAGATCTCACTTGCATGTGCACTCTAGTGTTTTTCGTTTCATCTACATTGATTTTCTTTCCCACATGGTTCAGTAAACCGCCCTATTTGTCGCAACGATCTCAACCCATAAATTTGAAAACATGTCAACAAGTCATCTTTTCGTCTTCCTAATGTTCAAAAAATTTCTAACATGTATTTTTAATAAGCTCGATTACATCAATATCTCAGATATACTCTTTTATTAGTCGCAAAAAACATTAAATCAATGTGTGCATCATTTGCTGATTTGAATTCAAATAATCTTTAAACTTTAAATTCATAATATAAAATTCCTAAGAACGCATTCTCAAAGGGTGTGGCTCTAATACCAATTGTTGAATTTTTTTATTTTTTTCTCTTACATTATATATCCATGAGATTTTAAATCATCCTACAATGCAAAAATGTACTTAGAAGATGTAGTCATAATTTCATATTCTCTGAATTCTTTTACTTTTTTTGAAGTTATTGATTCTAGGTTTGCGAATTTCAAAGATTTTCCCGTTTGATCTTACATTATGATTTGATTTGAACGAATAATCAAATTTGATCCCTCAACTGTGATTTTTTAAATTTTCTAAAAAATAATTTTTAAAAAGCACAAATTGTTTCTTTAAATTATGAATTATCATAATTTGTTCTTTCTTTCCTACCATCTTTTTTTTATATAGTGTTAAAACTAGGATTTCAAATTTAAACTCTATATAAATATAAACCAAAACCAGCTCAGTTGGCATCGTTATGGATCATATCATCATAAGTATTTTGTTTATACAAAATAGTCTTAAAACTTTAGTTTGTTTAATTTTTTATTTTGGATCCAATCTCTCATAATATCCAGAATAAACCATAGATTTACATACTTATTTATATATTACATATTTTTTCAATCAATTTGTTACCTAATATTTGATTATTTTTGTTCAAGTAAAATTTAAGATAATCAAATACATCAATAAAATATATGACGATATATATTAATAAAAAATTATAGTATTGACGTGTCAGGAAATGATTCGGATTAGACTTGAGTGAGAGGAATAAAGAACCCAAACTTATTTTCCTAATAGTTCCTATTAACTGTAGCTACCAAAAGTCGACCATAACCCTTTTTTAATTTGAAATGTTAGGTTTTAGCTGTAAAAAAATAAACATATATCAATGAAAATACTTAAGAAAATAACGAGAGACTATAAATATGAAACAAATAATGTTATCACAAGCACAAAATTTAGAGGTTTGGAATCAAGTTCTCTTATTTTTGTATGTGTCATCCTCCTTAGATATATCTTATTTTATAACTTAGGTGATATTCTAAAATTTCTCTAGGTTAGTACCTGATTTCTAAAAATATAACCTTTTATGTCTTTTATTTTATGTAGGATTCACCTCATAAGAAAGTATTTTCCAAAATCTTTTTTTAATCTTGTTTTCCTTGATGTTGGCCATGGTAACAACTACGCCTTAAGTATAACCTATTCATATATTTTTCAGAAATCACTGTTAATCCGAATCAAAGAACCGATGTACGATTGTCGATTCTTCGGATAAATAATTAACCATTTTTAAGACGAGTAACAAATAAAAGAAAGCGTAATAAAACGAAACACACAAGTCATATTTTATGTGGTTTGGATTGTGAAGAAATCTTATAGTCACGAGAAATGGACACTTCTTTTATAAATAAGTAGGTTGGATAAAGACTCTCAAACACAAATTATTCAATCACTCTTTATAGTGAAAGATGATATGATTCACCAAATCATATCTTTCAATGTTTATCGCTCAACTCACTTATGTTTCAAAATACCTATAGATATATTTATCTCTCATGAAAATTATACTCTCATAATCACATCACACATTACATATTAATATCTTATTTTATTTATAAATTTATATAAAACCTTAATTATTTATTATATGCAATGAATTAAAACTCATTAATCAACGACTCAAATAACTACTAATCTATTTAATATAAAAATCTCAAAAATAGAAAATCCTAATTAATATAAAATATCCAATTAACATTAGGAATCTAATTAATATATAATACCGAAATAGGAGACCAGTTAATATAAGAGACCTAGCAAATAGAAGATTCCACTTCGGTCAAATTATGGTGTTATGGTCCAACTCGCCTCTGATCAAATTATTTCGCATCAACTTGGTTCAGACCAACCTGCTTCAGACCAGCCTTTCTCGGCTCAACACAAATATCTTTCGATGCAATGGTCACTAGTTCTCGACAACTTGTCTCAGCCCTTAGGATCTATTAGACATCTATGTCTTTACGTTACAAGTAAAGCTTCACTTGAAGAGTTTCAACATCTCTTGTCTATATATGTCACGACAGATCCAACTATGCCCATGTAGTCCTATATAAAAACATCTGTTGACGAGGTACCTCTAATCTACACCTAACATATATTTATTTTCACTGTAAGTTGGTAATACATTTCCAGACTAGTGTTACTTATTATGTTGGTAATAAAAAAAACGTGTTTTATACTTTACCGTATATGAATTTTAGATTCAAATCAAAATATATGAATTCATGATAGCAAACAATTGGTACAATTCTATTTAGAAATCTTACTCAAATGGTTTTATATTTTTTATAAGTTTTTTAATGATGTCGTCGTGTATATTTTTTTATGTTGGAGTTTCTCTATTAGGATTGATCATAATATTTATTGATGTATTATTTATTGTTAATAATGGTATTATCAATAATTATTTAAAATACGAATCATACAAATAGATAAACATTTTATGAAGGTAATTTTGTAGATAGCAGGTTAAATTCGAATTATGTGAAGGATTGATTCTAACATTGACATTTAAGTATAAACTATGAAATCTGTGGACTAATTTTTAACAAACAAAATACTCAAAGTTATGGTCCCTACAATTAGATTGCATAAGGTATTACAAAAGGTGAGACACATTGCTCTTCGAAATACCAGCCAATATAGTAATAGTATACATAAAGAACAAAAAACCGAAGGAACAAGAAAATTAAGAAATATGAAATTTCAATAGATGTCTTAATGTAAGTTTTATTATATTTTGTAAGAAAATAACTCAAAATCTTAAAAGGCATATAGATTTTAATTTTGGAGTTCATGCCATATGAATCTAAAAATTTGGTATAAGAGAAACCATTTTAGGATTGAGTGTTAGGGATTGTATTCTTGTATCAACTATTGTAAGCATTTATTTTATGTAAAAGATCCACACATTGGATTAATTTTTTATTGAATGGTTAAAGGTATGTGTTTCTAGGGTTTGAAATTACATTTTGTTTGATTGATTAAATATTAAAGTATGTTAGTTTATCCGTTTAATCAGTAAAGTATAAATTTCAAACGAAATTTAAAGTTTTTTATCAATTTGGGATTGCATTGCTGCCATAAAACAAACATCCTCACGATACGTTAAGCCTTAATCTAACTAGAAACAACAATGTGTGTTTTTTTGTCATGGCACCCCTTGACATTTTCCTCGACGCTTCATGTGGCTACCACAACAACGTCTTTACCATTGTAAGAAAATGACTCTGTGTAACTTTTTACGATATGCGCACCTATAGAGATCATTCCTTCAAACTTGGACCATGCGTTAGCTTGGAACTTGAGTATATTTGTGTCTATGTTGATGAATTTATTTACTTAGGGTTTAGGTGGGATTGTGATTAATTTTATTGTAAGGAATATTGTCCCAAATGAAGGTTAATGTTTGGTATAATTAAGTATGCATATGAGATTGTCAATTTTGAATTGGGAATTAAGTATTTAATCGAAATAGGGAAACCTAACCCAACATATCACACCACAATGATCCATCGTAAAGGTTTCTCTCAAATTAAATCAACTGAAATTAGATCAAAAATAGATTTTCTCAAACTCATACAAGTACATGTTAATATGTTAAATTAAAGTAGAGTATCTGATTTGAGATGTAATATTATATTTTATATGTTGAATACATATTTAAAAACTTGTTTAAGTTTATATATTAATAAATATGTTAGTTATATGTTATTTGTTGTATATATTGTTATAATTATTACATTTAACTCATTAGGCAATAGACCTCGCACTATGGATGAGTCCGATTTTTTCCAATAAAAATATGGTATAAAATTGTATTTGAACTCTCATAATTTTGATATGCCATTAAAAACTAAACATTTGGCATCCCTCAATGAAGATAGTTCTCTTAAGAGGAATAAAAAATTAAAGGTATAGAAAAAGTCAAATAGGTTATGCTTAAAAATCATGAACCAATAAATATCTTTGTTATTTCGTGGGGTTGTCCCGACCGAGATCACTCATACAATTGAGTTTTTTCTAAAAATAAAAGAAAAAGTTTACCAATATTGATAAGTTTATAGATCAACATACTTCCATTGCAACTCTTCACCGTGAAATTTAATACAAATAAGACAATAACGCAACATATTCTCGAGATATCAATGATCGCCTTAAAGTTAAAAGCACTTAATAGTGACCTTCGAGAGAAAGTTGTGATAGGTTTTGCATTATATTTTATTCTTTAGCGGGAGAAGTGCACAATTTCGTCATGCTACTCCGTAGGAGAAGAGGATGAGATAAGAACATTCGGAGTTTCATATGATGAGTTCTTAACATAAGAAAGAAAGAAAATAGAAAATATGATAACACATTCAATAATACTTCCGACTCAATGTAAAGAAATATAAGTCACCTGTTGTAGGTTTATGTTTCTTTTTTAAGATGATAGAGCATCTAAAAAATAAATGTGAATAATATCAAGCTCATATAAAAGGTCATGATAGTCTCACAACACTAGTCTGTTAAGAAATCAATTTGGTCTCAGTTGGAAGAAACACATTATGGGTTATATGTTACAATCACCCAGTGTATTCGATGTATTGAAATATATTAGAAGGAATTTGATATATTTTCTTAAATTTGACACCTTTAGATATTTAGACCTTTTCGGAACTAAATTTTTCTTTATTTGATAGTTTCGTATATGTTAGATATTTAACATTGAATAATAATTTGTATTTATTAAATACTATTAGGAATCACAAAGAAGAAATAAAAACATACATATATCTAATAAACTAAATTGTAAGGCTAGAAATTTAAGAAATATTTAGCATAAATGCTTTGGTCATAAATCTAAGGAAACAATGCATACGTTTGTCTCTGAAAGGTTTATTAGCTTATCTTGATTATACAAAATTTGGTTCTTGCATCGAGTATATCATGGAAAAAAAACCAAAATGAAAAGCTTAGGTGTATACATAGCGAACTATATCTTGAAGTTGATACATACCGATATATGTGAACCGTTCTCAAAGTAAACATGGAATAAAAATGGTATATTTATATTACTTGTAATGTTTAATATCTGAACGTGGTGATGAATATTACGCCAGAATAATGGTTCAGGTGAACAACATTATGGATCATTTGTAAATTACCTATATTCTTTAGAATTAGATCACGTAGCTTGTAGCTATTACATACAATACTTTATATGTTGATGAGTTAATATTCTGCCTTAGTAAATTGTCAAAAGATATATCTTGAGAGAGAAAAAGTTAGAGAGTTTTTAGAGAGAGAAATTTCAAATACAAATGAGTTCCAAAGAAAAATTGTTCAACCCATTTATTAGAGTAGCCTTTCCCTTAATATAGAGGAGCCAGGACTTAGTCTCAAACTGAAATCTGTTACAAAAGAGGACTAATTGCTATTTAGTCATTAACAATTATACATAGTTACAAATACTCTCTATAACTTACAACAATTACACCTTAAGGACAAAACTTACATTACTTATAATTAAATCCTTAAATTTACTCAATCAGATATTATCCGAAGTCTTTCCCGTTCGAATCCAAATACTGAAAATCCTCCTCAAAGAGAAGTAATTGAGGAAACTCTTCGAACATGTAGGTCTTTACCAGAGGCTATTAATCCAACATCTCAAAATCCTCAAGAAGAAACATCGAAAGCCAACGAAGCTGATTCTAAGGCTACTAAAACTGATCTCGAGGCTGAATCTGACGATGGGAACTCTGCAACTACCCATAAACCTCAAGTAGAAGCAGACGCTTGCTTTGTTTTCGAAGAAGAAAGAGCGAAGATTGGAAGAAAACTAAGGAATCATGCTACTAAATTGGCCACTGAAAAATCCAACTCTATTGAGCTTCAGAATTCTTTTACTCTTTGTGAGACAAAAAATAAAGAGTTGATCGAGGAGATAGCTAAACTGAAGAGAGATTTCGAAGCGGAAAAAGTTGCTGATGTAGCTGATGTCGAGGCTGAACTTGCAAAAGATATGCAAACTGCTATTAACGTAAGAAAAGAAGATGCAACCATTCTCCTTCTTCGAGAACTTCACGCTACTTACCCAAAAATCAACCTCACAAGTTTTTGGAATGACATTCCTGAATAAAAACGCCCAAGTGAAGCTTTCGATCCTATTATTGATTCATCATCCTCAGAAGATGAATCGTCCGAGGAGGAAGAGTCCTCTTATTAACTTTATCACTTTTTTTGTCTTTGTCAGATTAAGAAATTTCTTTTTGTACCTCAACAAATTAATCTAAATGACAAACGATTTATGTATTTTCTCATTCTCTTTGTATATTATTCGATGGTAAATTTTAAAGATAAAATAATTACAAAATGTAAACTTACCACCTCAAATACCTTAACGAGATTGGTGAATACGGTAGCTCTTCAAAAAATTCTCAATGTATTATTAAACATCTACATCAAATAAATATCTAATGTGATTATTAAACATGGTTGTTTCTTCGAAAAGTATTATAAACACTTTAGAACATTCTAATATTAACCAATCTCAAAGATGATCAGTCTCTGATGATTTGTTAAGATAGTAGTCAAACATATGTAAACAATCATTGGCCAAAAAACGAACTTTATTGATAATATTGAATATGTACATGACACCTCGTTAAAACCTTCGTGGGCCAACAAGATATGAAAGAGTGCGCCATTCAAAAATAAAAATTCCAAACTACAAAAACATATCTACTCCCAATAAAGCTTCAAATTTTGGATATTCCATAGATGTTGAAGCATCCTCCTCTCAAAATCACAAAGACGATAGGAACTCGACTTAATTCTTTCAAAAATCGTATAAGGCTCTTCCCAGTTCAGAGCCATTTTTTCGAGGTTCTTCTCTTTTATGTGCAAGAAAACTTTTCTCAACACCTTATCATCTTCTTTAAATTCTCTTCTCTCCACCTTAGAATCATACCTATTTCTCATAAGAGTTTGATAATGAGCCCGAACTCTTTTTTCCTCAATCAGATCCAAATTCGCCCTTTGAAGTTCATCATTAAACCTTTCAGAATATTGAGCTATTCTAAAAGATGACATCGTAGATTTTATGGGGCTAAATGCATCTATTCCATATGCCAAAGCAAAATGAGTCTCCTTTGTAGCCTTTCTAAGAGTTGTTCGATAAGCCCAAAGTACCTCTTGCAAATAGTTTGGCCATTTTCCTGCTGCCCCCGTCAAATTCTTCTTCAAGCCATCTAAAATTGCTCTGTTTGTCACTTCCACTTGCCCATTAGCTTGAGGATGAAAACGCGTCGAAAAATAAATCTGAATTCCTTTAGAAGTACAAAATGAAGTCATCTATCTGTTATTAAACTGAGGGCGATTATCTGTTGTAATCCTCCGAGGAACTCCAAAACGACAACAGATAATGTTCACAATAAATTTGATGACATCCTTTACTTTTGTCCCTGATAGCGGTTCTGCCTCTGCTCCCTTTGTAAAATAATCAACCGCTACAATTATCATTTACCTTCCTCCAGAAACCATCGGTAAAGGTCCCACCAGATCAATCCCCCATCTATTAAATGGTATTGCCTCAGATATAGACATAAGCGATACTAATGGTCTGTGAATAGCATTGGAAAATCTTTGACAAGTATCACAACTTTGAACTAAATTCTTAGCATCGTACATGATCGTAGGCCAATAAAACCCTGCAAGTAAAACTCGACGTGATAGAGATTTGAACCCGCAATGAGCTGACCCTTCACCATCATGCAATTCTGATAATACTTCTTGTGATTCTTATTTGCTTAAACATCGTAACAATGTCCTGCTCAATGACTTTGTATACAATATTCCATCCAGTACTATATATCCAAAGGCTTTACTTCTCAACTTTTTGGCCAATTGTGAATCATTTGGTAGTATTCCTTGAGTAAAAAAGCTAAGAATATCTAATCGCCAATCGCCTCAGATTTCACCAGTCGTAAAAAATTCTTCTATACATTCACCTTGGCTAGATTGAGTAACAATAGAAGGATTATCTTGTAGTAATATCCAAGGATATTCTTCCTTGTAAGCAACGTTTGCTAAAGAATCAGCCACCATGTTACTTCCTCGCCCAATATATTCCACAACAACTTTGTCAAACAGAAGCATTAAATTCCAAAGTTCCCAAAGATATAAAATCAAACGATCATTTCTTACTTCAGAAAATCTAGATACCTGATTTGCTAAGAACTGAAAATCTGTTTCCAAACGTACTCAAGTTGCCCCACAAATGTTTTCCAATCTCAAACCTGCCAATGCAACTTCGTATTCAGCTTCATTATTTGAAGCATGAAAACCAAATTTAATAGATTAAACTATTGTCTCTCTAGTTGGAACTATTAACTGAACCCCAACACTGCACCCTGAAACACTAGAGCCTCCATCTGTTCGGACAACCCACTTTGAATCAAAAAGTATGACTTCTTTACTTTCTTCCTCATCTGATCGGCTTGAGTGGAATTCAAAAAAAAAAATCTGTCAATGCTTGCGCCTTTATTGTTGTTCGAGGTGTAAAAAAATATCATAGGCCCCCAACTCCACTGACCATTTGGTCGTTCTCCTCGAAATGTCAGGTCGTTGTAAAATATTTTTCAAGGGGAATGAAGTTTGGACTTCAATAGTATGACCTTGAAAATATGGACGCATCTTCCTAACAGCAATCACCAACGCTAATGGAAATTTTTCTAATTTCATATATCTCTTTTCTGCTGCCAACAAACTTTTACTAATGTAATACACCGGCTTCAAAACTCCTAAATCTTCATTGATTAACACTGCGCTCAGTGCAAAATCCAACACCGCGATGTACAAAAAAAAATTCTCCCCATTTCGAGGCTTTGACAAAATTTCTGGTGATGACAATAAATTTTTAATATTTATGAAAGCTGCTTCACATTCCGATGTCTATTCAAACCTGCTAGGTCCTCGTAACACTTGAAAGAAAGGAAAGAATTTGTCAAAAAATATAAGAATAAATCGATTAAGTGCTGTTAACCTTCCTGTCAGAATTTGCACTTCTTTGATAGATCGAGGAGAATTCATAGTTATCAAAGCTTTCAATTGTTCTCGGTCAGCTTCTATTCCTTTTTCACTGATGACAAAACCCAAAAAATTCCCCGATCGAACTCCGAATGTGCACTTCTCAGGATATAATTTCAACCTGATTGCCCTTAAATTTAAAAAATCTTCTTTTAAATCATCAAGATATACTTCATCTTTTGAACTTTTTACTACCATGTCATCTATATATACCTCCATATTTCTTCCGATCTGAGTAGTAAAAGCTTTATTCATCAATCTCTCATAAGTGGCTTCAACATTTTTCAATAAGAAGGGCATCACCCTATAACAATGCAGGCCCCTATTAGTTATAAACGTTTTGCATTCCTGATCTTTTAGATCCATTTGGATTTGATTATATCCTGCAATAAAAGTTAAAATTTTGTTTCCTGAAGTAGAGTCAATCAACTAATCTATTCGAGGAACAGGAAACAGATCTTTGGGACAAGCTCTGTTCAAATCTATAAAATCCACACACATTCTCCATTTCCCATTCTTCTTTTTTACTACCACCGGATTTGCCGTCCACAAATGATACTGTGAATCCCTTATGTGTTCGACCTTAGATAACCGACCCACTTCAGCGATAATCGCTTCTGCTTTCTCTAAGGAAAACGCTATTCTTTTCTAAATAACCGGCTTGACCTTCGGATCAATAGCCAAGCTGTGACGAATTATCGCAATGGATACTCTTGTTACATCCTCTGTCCTCCAAACGAAAAAACCCAAATTTGGGGATAAAAAATACAGTAATTGTTGACTTAGAAAATGGCTCAATAAAGTTCCAATTCAAAGTATTTTCTCTTACGAAAAAGTAGACTCTTCTATCTCTTTGCTCAACGTTAAAGACCCTGGGGTTTCCCTCGGATCGTCAACCTTTTCTTCCAAATCCGAGGGTGACCCTTCTGATTGATACTCACGCATTAAATCTCTAGTACTGGACCCTCGGACCCGAAATGCAGTGGCATAGCATTCCCTGGCAACCTTTTGATCGCCTCGAATGACCCCAACTCTATCTCCAACCACATATTTAAAACACTGATGAACTATAGACACAACCCATACATTCTTGAAATCCATGATCTTCCAAAAATAGCATTATAACTTGTGGGACAGTCCACCACCACAAAAAGTACCTAGACCTTTTTCTTAAATGGTCATTTTCCTAAAACTCACTTCACCCTCGAATTCTCTAACAACACGAGCTGTTACACCCGTGAATCCAATAATCGTTCGATCCCATTAAGAAATCCGAGGTGGATTTTTCATTCTATCATAGGTGGATTTAAAAACGACATTAGAAAAACTATCAGTGTCAATCAGCACACGTCGAATTTCAACGCCAGCCACCTCAGCTCTAATCATCACAGCATCTTCATATGGTCCTGCAGTACCTAGCAGATCGTCTTCGTCAAACAAAATGAAAGGAATATTTTTATTCCCATACAAGTGCGTAGACATCTTCCCTTCCTCAAACTATCCAAGTTTCCAGTCATTGAATCGCCTCTAGAAATAGCCAACGATTAAAAAAACTTGCATAGCTCCCAAACACATCCTTTTTCTACAAGCTCTTCAACTGTCATCAGAAGCAATCTATTCGGATATTTTTTAACATACTCAGAAGAAGCATCAAAAAGCTCGGCCTGTGAATCCAAAATCATCAAATTCTCAGCTGGCGGTTCAGCTTTCGGAGTTGATGCACCATTATTTTTCGATGCGCTCCCTTGCGACTTCACAAAAGTCAGGAGCTTCCTATTTTCAATCAAAAATTGAATGTCTTTCTTCAAAGCAATGCAGTCATTTGTATCATGCCCAATATCCTCATGATATCTGCAAAACTTATTATTCTTTTCCTCCATTGGCCTGTTAATTAGGGTTGGCTTCCTAAAATTTACAAAGCTCTTGGTCTTATCCCAGATTACAAAAACATTCTTTGTCAGATCAGCATAGTATTCTGGTTTGACCCATGTATTTGGTCTAGGCCTATTGTAATTGTTAGATGGAGTGTGATTTGAATAACCACCACTCCGAGGAGGCAAATTGATTTTATTTTGCCTCGACTGCTGATTGCCATTTCCATTACCATTTGAATGATGACCCTGATTATTGGCTGCTTGTCCCAAATTCTTCCGAGTGTTGACTGGTCTGCCTCGGACTCTAGTCGACTCCTCCACTTTGATATGATCCTCAACTTGAGCCATCAAAGCTCCAAAAGTTAAGGCTCTTCTCTTCATCGTCTCTTTAGCCAAATCCCATGGCAATAACCCTTGCCAAAAAGCTGCCATCTCCATATTTTCCTCACAGTTGTCCAAACTAGCCTTGATTAACACAAATCTTTTTGTATAATCTTTTAACTTTTCTTCATGTGCCTATTTGCACTAAATGATGATATCACCATTTTCTCTCATCTCTTTGCTTCCTAGAAACTACCTTCGCAATGCTGTATAAAAATCTCTGAAATTTGAAATGGACCCCCTCGGAATCTGATTGTACCACTTAAGAGTTGTTCCCTTAAAAGTTTGGGAAAATGCACGACACACCAGCCAGTCGTCATCTTCGAAGTTCATCATATAGTTCTTGAATTGTTCGATGTGATCATCAGGATCCTGCATCCCATCGAACTTCTCCACCTTCGAAATGTCAAAACGCTTCGGAAGCGTCATGGAACAAATTTCTTCATTCAACACTTTGAACGAACTGATCATCCGTTCCCATTATAACATACAAATTCTGATCAGTTTTGAGCATACTGATTCGAGGGATTTCCTTCGTACCAAGTAGAACGAGGAACATTATATTTCTTAGATTTACTCTCATTTTTGTGTTTCCTCGACTGATCTCTATCTGATTCATCTTTCGAAGAACCTCTGTATCTCTTAAAACCCGAAGCTGAACTTTTTACCTCCTCGTCACTAGAGGTCACATAGTTCTGCTTATTTTTTTCTCTTTACGAGATGAATATCACTCTTTAGGAGACACAAAACGTGTTTTTTGTGCTCAGATCTAGCCCTTCGATCATCAAAAAATCGATCTGATTGACCTTCTATTTCAGTCTTTTCGGTTTATTGTCCAACCTCGGATCTAACCTTCGCCGAGTGAATCTCTTGTTCCCTCCGTTCATACTTCTCATTCAATTCATTAATCTTGTCCAAAAGCTGGTTC
Organism: Limnanthes douglasii subsp. nivea; assembly: GCA_036936605.1. Classification (NCBI taxonomy): domain Eukaryota; kingdom Viridiplantae; phylum Streptophyta; class Magnoliopsida; order Brassicales; family Limnanthaceae; genus Limnanthes; species Limnanthes douglasii. The sequence continues at coordinate 171,840,306 of JAUPFV010000003.1, forward strand.
ATTCGAACCTCAATATCAGATTGAGTTTGGATCGGAGATGATCCATCATGTCTACCTCCCTGTAAATCATCTTTTAGAGTTTCCATCGATGATCGAAGAGTATGATTGTTCTCAGGATTCATCGTACTAATTTTGAACAGAAAATATAACAAGATTGTATTAATTTCGAGCAGAATAAGTCACAGATTTCTTTTGTTCAATGTCCCCAATGAAGTCGCCAATTTGATGAGTTAATATTCTGCCTTAGTAAATTGTTAAGAGATAAATCTAGAGAGAGAAAGAGTTAGAGATTTTTTAGAGAGAGAAGTTTAAATACAAATGTGTTCCAAAGAAAAAATGTTCAACCCCTTTATTAGAGTAGCCTTGCCCTTTAGATAGAGGAGCCAAGACTTAATCTCAAAATGAAATCTGTTAGAAAAGAGGACTAACTGCTATTTAGTCCTTAACAATTATACATAGTCACAAATACTCTCTAAAACTTACATCAATTACAACTTAAGGACAAAACTTACATTACTTATAATTAAATCCTTAAATTTGCATTATTTACAACTTAGTTCTCAAAATCATATTTTCATATCATATGCCATCTTTAACAATTAAGTATCTAATTATACAAGAAGTTGGTTCTCATGACTAATTTCATACTAAACTCTTTAGTAAATGTATTTTTGAATGCCTAGTATAGTACCTAACTATAACCACCTTATATATTTTTTTAAATTCATTTGCATATATTATTTTTCCTGGAGGTAAATTAGTAATTGTCCAAGTTTTCTAAGTTCGAAATGAATCAAACAGTTCTTGTGTAGCTTCTAATCATATTTTTAATTATAGAACTTGTTTATATAAGTGAAGAACAATGTTAAAATTTTAAAAGGCAACTTCTCAATATGTGTATATAAATATAATAAAACTTAATTTTTTAAGATAATATTTACTCTTTATAAGCATGAAGTAAGTTAAAAAAAAAGAGCTATTACATAAAAAAGATTCAAAATAGTAAAATCACCTAACGACTTGAAAATGGGTTTTAGCAAAATTCATAATTAAAAAAAAGTTAATTATATTTGCATTAAGATCAATATAATTTTTTAGTTACGCTTATTAATATGAGTATGAAAAATATTCAATAATTTATGACTTGTTAGCTCTATAAGAAGGTATATCGGGGTCAACAACAAATAATAAAATATGATTAGTGAATGGTGAATGAACATAATGACTCATAACACTTACGGGTGAAAATAATAAAATTTCAAACAAATATATAAAATTTAAATAAATAAAACAATATAATTAGTGAATACCGAATGAAATTTAAAATTTTAATTCGAATTCGAAAATAAAAATAATATAGAATGTAGTCACACATATCTAGTCTTAGCTAGTCCTCACTTAAGTGGAGATCAGAAATAAATAAAACTAAATAAGCATACTTATTACACACGTTTTCCTATAACAACTAAGCGTAAACTAAATAAGCATACTTATTATACTTTTTATTCTTTTCTAATTAATTAAATTGTTATCTACCAATAATAATCTAACAACAAACTTATTTACTAATAATAACTCAATATTTGATAAAATACGGATAACCACCAACCGTTCAATTAGTATTTACATATAACCATATGTAAGTCCAAAATATCTTCAATTCTTTTTCTCCCTCCTGTTTTTTTGTGTTTTTTGTAACATATCTTATAAAAAATGAATCCTAATAAATATTCAAAAATATTATTGGTTTTCGTTTCTAAAACGAACAAAACTAGATCTATGAAGTATATTTTTTTTATATTTTTTTTAGTTGCAAAATTACGTGTAATTGGTTGCAAAAATAATTGTTTTTAGTTAAAAAATTACTTATATTTTGGTTGTGAAAAAACACTTATTGTTTAATTTCAAAATTATGTATAATTTGGTTACGAAAAACAACTATTGTTTAGTTGTAAAATTACCTGTAAATGTGTTGCGAAAATAAAAAGTAAATATTTGCGGATATAGGACTTTGGGTCTAAATAAGTATGATTGTCTGAAAAAAGACAAAATACAAACTTGTTTTGTGAAAATAAGTTTTATATAGTTGTGAAACAACTAACATTTTTGTAATTGTAAGAATATGTGGATTTTTGTAATGATTTTTTGTAAAATAGAGTTGCAAAATTATGTGCAATTTGGTTACGAAATAAATATGAAAAAAAATAGTTATTTAGTTGCGAAATTACGTATGAATGTTATCAATTATGTTTTAAAATCACATATAATTTTTTTATCTAATTGTTCAAAATAATTTCTGGACAAATATTATATGAATTTCAAACAAAAAAAAAGTGTTTAATTTTTTTTATTAAAGTCTCACCTCTTTTTCAGTTTACTAAAACTACTTTATTTTAACCTTTTAAATTTTAATAACATATCTAAATAGAATTCGAATTTCAAATTTCAATCCAAAATATATAATTGATATTTATATCATCTCTTATCTACACATGTATATATTTGTTTGAAATTTTATTATTTTCGAATTCGAATTAAAATTTTAAATTTCTATTAAAATGTTATAAAAAATATTTAAATTTTTAATAGTTTTAATTTTACTAGTTTGTTAATAAATATTTTATAAATATATAAGAAAAATTTAGTGTCACACCACTTAAACATTATTTAGGAACTGATTTGGATAAATTAAAGTCGGATTCACTGACTCTTTTCGTGGTTCGCATGCCCGGATTTTGGCTTAAGGATCAAATTCAATATGTGAGGCAAAAAGATAGTATATTTGTTTATCATAATATAACATGATGTCACCTAAGAAGTTATTAAATAAATTATTTTAGAAGTGTCATATTTGCAAGCACTTTAACATGACCACTCAAACAGATGGAATAGTACCAATTTTTGGTGAAAGTATACCATTAAAAAAGATAATGACAGAGCAGTGCCCAAACCATAACATTCAATACCGGAGGATTCGGGGGTTGAGGCTCAACCAATAATAAACCAAGAGGAATTCACACAATTTGTAACAATTTTCCCTCATACTCCGAGTAAATATAAAAGGATACTTGAATCACACAGCATAGTACGTCTATCACATGATGGTAAGTAGCTATAAATATTATAACTAGTTTATTAATGAATATTTAGTATCTTATATTATTTTTTAAAACAATTTATGTTCTTGTTTTTTTAGGGATAAAGAGGTACACATTTTCAATTTGACAGCACACGTACAACTACTGATTTGGGACTTGTGTAAAAAAGTAGTTTAAAATAGTGTTGTTGGCCAATTCTAGACGGGTTGTGCCATTGGCACCCCAATTTCCTAAATGAATGCGCATTCGTGGAAAGATGTCATCGAGAGGCTAACAGTTTTCATTTATCTTTTAAACAGATAACGATCACATTGGAAAATATGGTCAACATGACGGTTTTACCAGTGAGAGGATGACTTGTTAACTTAGACGATAACAAGTACGGACACGTACGGGGTACGATGATGTCTATGTTTCTTAATTTTTCGATTAAAGTAGGAAGAGAAAAGGTTAAGATCGTTGATTAACTTTGGATGAGGTACAAATTTAAACACGGGCTTATATGCTTTCTTATTCTTTTTTTTATCGTAAATACTATGATGATGGTAAATGTTAATTGTCTGTGTTTCTTTGAGAACTTAAAATCATTCGACCATTACGAATTGAGAATATATATTTTGACGGCCTCATATAGTGTGTTACGTTCCACTTCCATACACTGTATTATAATATGAACGGAGCATTGTTGGAGTTATCAAATACATATGGTGCATATCTGTACGTGGCCTACAACATTATATGGGACCAGTCAAGAAATATTACGTTGCCCATATTCAAATAAAGTGACTAACATTTGACCATTTAACGTTGATAAGGTACACTTATCAATAGTATTCGTATCAGAATAATATATCTATATAACAAAACAAATCTATTTTAGGTTTATTTCTAACTGTACGAGTATATATGGATATCAAATCGAGGATAAAGCATTGTTTGGCTATGCTATTAAGTGTGGTAAAAAATCGAGTTGTATCAATTGGATCGTGTACTTAAGCAATTTTGTTATATGCAATGTCTACCATGTCTTCTTGTCAAGAAACTTGGAAGGAGACGGGGAACGGACAACATGTTTCCGCATTTGTATAATGCGGTTTTGATACACTTGAGAGTCCAACCGTTTACTAATACGGGAATGATGTTCAATAGTGGTCGAAGGCTTTGGTTTTCACATTGCGGAGATAGGCTACAACTATTAGAGTTTGTGAGATCTTTGGTGTTCTATTTTTTATTCTAGTCGAGGAAAAGCGAGTGGTTGAACTGGTGCATACGATGCATAGATTTACCTTGCATGTGGGTTATAAAAATGTGGTTGTTAACTACAATATACAACTTTCGACTATGACGCTCCAAGAAAGATCGATTGTGCTATTAGACTCAATCTTGATATGTTATTTGTATGTAGACGATTCTAATTCTGATTAATTTATGGATATTTTACTTTTATTTAAGTTTTTTTTATGTGTTATTCATTATATATTGTACATATGTTTTGTGTTTTATGATGTTGATATTTGATATTTTGTATGTTATGTATTATTATGTATGTTTTCATTTTTAAAACTATATAAAAAAATTATAACACACCACGAACTAAGAAGAATGTAGATCATACATAATACACACCAAGAAAATAAAAAGAATATAAATAATACATAAGTTAATGTATTCCATAAAAGCTTCATATTTTGACCAGGTGTGTCTAAATATGAAAGAAAATATTATATCTTTTTCGGCTATGATCAATAATTTGTCCATGGACTATCGGTTTTAGTGACATATAGTCCTTGGATTTTCAAAAGCCCGTTGGTAGTCTCTAGACTATCGAATTTAGATTAAGTTAGTCTTCTAGATCTGAGATGAATATAAAGCTGCCACGTGGCACCATACTCAACATAAACGTTATCACCAATGGTTCATCGATTTTCACCTTGACTACATTTGAAGTTCGACCTAAAGACGATGAACCATTAGTGATACAAGTTTCTGTTAAGTATGATGTCGCATGGCGGTTTTATGTTAATCAACAGTTGATCTGGACTAACTTTATCCAAACTGGATAGTCAATGGACTGTCAGTGGACTTTTGAAATTCTAGGGACTATTTGTCACTAAAATCGATAGTCTAGGGACAAACTACTGTTTAAAGCCGCCTTTTTCAGGAGGTCAAAGTTTCAAATACATCTGATTTTGACTAATAGGCTCAAAATCATATACATTTTTCTTTTCTCTTTAGTCAAATTTTTTTAACAGGGTGGTTCAAAATTAGGAACCAACTTAATTTACCAAATATATTAAATTTTGATAGTGTGGGTCGAAATCAGTTTCAAAACTAGAAAAATCATCATTTCTAGCAGTTTGCTTATAAATTTTGGTTATACATTTTGGGATCAAAGTTGTTATGTTTTCTCCAAGTTTTTGTTCGAAAAACTTTCACTAAAAATATGACATTAGTTAAGAAACATAGTTAGAAATACAAAAGTTTAAATCACAAAACAATAAAGTTTCAAACAACAACATATACATTGGTAAGTCTTTGGTAAGATCCATAACCCTGTTATATGGTTCTATAAAAGGCTATATTTAGATTTATACCATAATACATTCGCATAATGCATTAATCCAACAATGACTCATTATGAAAAATATTAAAAACCACATAGGATGAACGAGTGATACTAGTTCATTCAGAGAATTTTTCAAACAAGATATTATTATATAACTGACTTTTTATATTTAAATTATGAAATAAGTTAAATAAACATTTTTACTCACTCACGTGGGTAATGCAAACATATTTTGTTCCGATAAGAGAATGTTGCATAACACGTTTGAGAAGTAAATAAGACGAAAATTTATGTAGAGAAAGTATAAAAATAGTGTATTGAAACAAAGCCGCAAACATAAAACAATTTTTGGACGTTGACATCCACTATTCAAAACAAGCAACATGAGAGAAGCAATATAGCCTAAATAGTTTATTATTTTTTAGTCATATGAAGGCAAGTCGTTATATATTTCCCCCATTAGGTCATGTCTCACATGTATTCATGCATCTTGAGTTTTCAAACAAGAGTGAGCTATAGTCCTAAAATCACAATGAACATTCATATGTACCTTCATTGCCTGAGTAACATACATATGCATGTAGGGATGGAGATGGTCAAAATACAATAACGTTTTAGGTTGACAAAGCTTATCGTGTATTACTTTTCAATATATTGGTTTCTATGGGGATTTATTATTTTTAGGTCAGATCAATATTTTAGTTTGGTCGATTATTTTTATGTTGTGCTTGTAACTGTTATAAAGGTTATAAATATTTTTACGCTATCAAAATTTTCAATTATGTACTCAAAATATAATTTCTTTTTATTTGGACAAAGTACGAATATAACCAACACATCTACTTCTATTTTATCGACAATAATATTTATAACTAAATTATATTGTTTTAACAAAATACGAGAAGATGTATCGGTAATGAATACATGTAAATTAGATTAGCAATTAGAGGAATATAATGATAGTAATAATTTTTTATTTGTTTCTAAATATTAAAAAACGTATTCAGCGCGGATGTTTTTGGACCAAACCAATCATTTGACCATTTTGGGAGTAGTTTGATATTTTGTCTTTGTAACATCGCATAATATTTGGTTGCAAACTATATTAGCCTCTTTTATTTGATAAGAAATTGTTTTGAAGTTACCTCATTAATGTGTTGTGTCCAAATCTCATCATTCATCATGATATGATATCACTCCTTTTTTTGGTTGAATATTATCTGCTATATACAAAATTTGAGTTGGCAGTGTAACAAAGGAACTACCAAATTTGAGGTTGGTGGTAGTAATCGGGCCAGGAATATAGAAATGGGCCCAATATGGGCTCCACAATCACATGCACCAACTTGCACTGTTTTTTTACCGTGACATGTTAGGCTTTAACACAACAAGCCACAACTCAGAATCTTGAGCATCTAAATTATTAGTATCACAAAATCATTCTCGAAACCAGTCCATATACAATACACTATACACTATCCATATTTCTAATTCATTTTTTAGGATCATTTTCATATATAACGTTTTAAAATCTCGTGAGGCTGTTCAAATGGGTCCGGTATTTAATTCTATGGTAAAGAGAGAAACATGATCAATCGAAACTAAACGTTTTCAAATGCTTAAATAATTTTTTTTATAGGCCGGTCATTTATACGGCCATTCCAATATGAAAATGGTTATAAGAAATACGTTTATCATTATTCCGCAAACTTTGTGTTTGTCATTGTACTAAACAATCTTTCTACATTATTATATGGCAGAAAAAAAAATACTATTTCGTTATCGGTTGGCTAATTTTTGCAACTTTTTTTGTCTAATTGTTTAATGTATTTTCAAAAAACGCGCTAAATAAAATAAAAATATTATTTTACAAAATCTTTTTTGAATATTTTTCAAAATGCATACGTAATTATAAATAATAAACAATTTTTTTTTATAGTTATTCGAATAATATTGGATAAAATCACCATTGCTTTTCATGTTTTATGTTTATGTCAAACTAGTTCTTTGTTATCTTTTATTTTTCCGTAGTTTTTCACGTTTAAAAACTTTACATATGTAGTTATATGTGTGAGAGCTCAAATAATAGATTTCATATTTGATCATCAAATCTTTGGTATATTCGGTCTTTTGTTAATAATATTTAAATTTTAAAAAATATATATTATTAACAAAATATTAAAAAAACATGAAAAAAATATTTTATATTCAAACTGCCGCATCGTAGTTCCTAAACAATCACACATACAAAAAAATAAACATACCAAATTTTAAAATATAAAAACTAATAATAAAAAATAATAATTTTAAACAAATACAAAACATGATAAACCATAATTGTGGGCATGATATTAAACTTCAAACACTAGTTCAATATGCAAATGGTTTGATGTTTTGTAAAATAAAGGCATATTGATGGCTCAACCTTATCCCCTTAAGCACCACTCTCCTTTGATGTTAGTATAGACCAACCGTTTGGGTAAATGTACATACCAAGCTCATCCTTTCAAACGCTTTGCAATCTTTTATTTCAAAAGTAGTGCTATACAAAGTTGCGATAAGAAAGACATTTTGTTCTCGTCTCAAAATACTAATAGTAACATTTATTTGGTTTTTTGCGCTGAAATTTTGGCTTTTTATATATGGAATCAATTTCTTGTTTGTGAATATAATATATTCTATTAGTTTCGGGAGTAACTAAAAAAGCGAAATTATTTCATGCAGGGTTTGAGTTTCTTTCGTCAAACAATGGGTGAGATATTTCTTTTTCGTAGTCTTTTAACGAAAATAAATTTATTTTATTAAATTTCACTATCATCATTTTTTTTACAAATATAATTAAATAAAATTTGCCCAAAGGATATACCTTTTTATAGAATAATTTTAATGTTATTTTTATAACGGCATTCGATTACTCAAGTTTAGTTTCATTTTCAATTTAAAGGTTTATCTATTTTATGGTAAATAGAAGTCCAATTGTATTAAGAGGTTTTTCCTCCAAGAAAGAGTTTCTTAAAACTCAAGCAACTCATCTCAGCTTTTTCTTCTCCCCAACAATGGTTGCTTGCCATCTCTAATACAACAAGGAAGAAAATGCAGAACAGCATCAACATAAGATACCAAGACTAGTAAGAGTTTCATCTTCTTAAGCCATCTGAAGTCCCAAACCTACAAAAAAAATCCAATGGAGATTATCCACAAACCACGGTCAATACAGATCGAAAATCATATTCGGAAACAGTTTTACAACCAAAATCAAGCATATATTTAAAACCTATATGTACCCAATACAAAGAAGATCACATAGCATTACAATTTGATGATCGTGTCAATGATTCTCTTCTACAATCCTCTGCATACATCCTAATCATAAATTTTACAAAAGGCTTGTCCAAGAAACAAGTTCTTGACAAATTCTTTTGAAGCTCAAAAATTTGAAGAGGACTTTTCTTACTCCAATTGTGATTCAAGACACTTATTCCTTGAATTCTTGTTAAAGGATGATATCAGTAAAATATGGTCTCGATGGGTCTGGACAGTGGGAGAATAGTCGATGAGAATATTAAAATGTCTTCCATCTTTTAGCCCGAAAATGGAATGCCCTATCGTTCCTACTTGGATAAGGATCAAAAACCTACCTGAATATCTCTATAATGAAGATATTATTGATTCGATAACATCTTCAATTGGTAATCCAATAAAGTCTTGGATTCCATCAAAGAACAAGGCATTGCACAATGCATGTTATGTTTGGGTAGAGATTGACATCTCAAAGAAGCTTGATCATCAGATATGGTTGGGTTTTGGATGTAACAAAGGTGCCTGGATTCACATTAGTTACAAAGAGGTACCTAAATAGTGTGACAACTGCTTCCATCTGGGTCATGATGACTCTTCTCGCAAAAAAACAAAAACATGATATATATGGGATAATCACTCACAAAAATGAGATGTCATTGAATGGACATACCTCTTAATTAAAGACTTCATAATCCAAAATATGAATAAAGTAGATCAGCCTACCAAACCTAATTTAATCACTGTGAATTTGCGTGAAAGGCCTAGCCAAATGTCAGAACAACATTGACCAGAAGTTGCAAATGAAGAAATCAACTCAGTTAATGTGGTAACCTAAAATACAATGTGAAGAACAAGAAGATGCATGTGAGGATGATATTATTGAGGATTTTTATCCATTAATGATGACTTTGATATATCTCAATCGGTTGAAACTACATCTCAAACAGCTGGTAATGTTACACCCAACAAAGACAACACAAGGAGCCTTCCACCAACACCCATCCGGAAAATTAAGAAAGTTGATCCTAGTTTAAAAACAATATTGGATCAAAAGTTGAAACAAGCAAGAATTAACAAAAGGAAAAAACTATTGATCATAAAATATTTGTAGTTTGATGAGACACGTATGTCTATATTTACAATTCCCAAATAATTAAAGCCTTAAGCTGGAATATACGTAGAGTAAATAACAAATCTTATGTGAGAAGACTAAAATCTATAATCAAGAAAGAAAGCATAAAGATTGTATTCATCGAGGAGCCTATGATAAGTAGTGCTCAACTGGAAACACTATCAGTTAAGCTCAAACTCCCTAAGTTGTTTACAAATACATTTAAAAAGATATAGATGCTCTGGAATGAATATTTAGAAGTCAATATACTGGTTGACAACGTCCAATACATTCACACTGACATTAAATACTTTATACTGGACAAAAGCATCAATATAACACGTGTATATGAAAAATGAGTAACTGAACTGAGCTCTTAAATATCTTACAATTATTTGTTTCAACTACAAAAGAATAGTTACTTCTTGGTGACTTCAACTTAATAACATCCCCTTCTGAGCAGTCTGGTTGTACAAATTTATGTTCTCAAAATGCTAATGATTTTATTGATGTGATTAAGGGTTGGTATTTGGAGGATGTAGGTTTTGCAGATACAAGATTTACATGGACTAACAAAACAAGATGGAAGCGTCTTGATAGAGTATTATTTAACCAAGAGTGGTCTCAGTATTTTGCTGAAACCATAGTGGTACATATGGATCGTATATGCTAACATCATACACCATTATGTATAATTATTACCAAAAACATATCTAAACAAAGCAAAACTTTCAGATTCCTTAATATATGGATAATAGATAATGAATTCCTCAACATTGTACAATCAAGCTGGAATGAAGCCATTGACGGATACTCATTTTTTGTATACTGGAACAAAATGAAAAGATTGAAAATGCTTTAAAAGAGTGGAATAAAAACTACTTTGGAAAGTTATTTGACAAAATAAAAAAAGCTGAAGAAAATGTATCTTCGTGTGAAGAAAAATACAACCTATTTAATAGCCTAGAAGACAAGAATCATCTCTCAAAAGCTACAACTGAACACATGCGTGTCCTTACTATGGAGGAAGAGTATTGGAAACAAAAGTGCTAAGCCAAGTGGATTCACGATGGGGACAAGAATACGAGATTTTATCACAACTTTGTTATGAAAAAAAGAAAGAAGGAAAGGATAAACGGTATAAAACTCAATAACAGATGGTGCACTGATGAGGAAACAATCAACTCATCTGCAAAATCCTATTTTACAAATATTATATGTTCTCCCTCTTATACTAACATAAATCAAGAGCTTGAATATATGAACAATAGTATATTCAATGTCATTCGTAAAATTATAACTGGATTAGATAATTAGTTGCTTCTAGATATGCCTACTGAACAAGAAATTTGGAACATTATTCAAAATCTAAATCCATCAGGGACTGCTGGCATGGATGGTTTGAACAAGTGGTTTTTCATCACTTGTTGGAAAATCATCAAAAGTGATCTTTGTAAAGCTTTAAAATCTTTCATTCAAGGACAAGATATACCCAAGGGAATAATGGCCACTGGAATTTTTTAATTCCAAAAGCCGATAACCCAACATATGGGAACCAGTATAGACCAATAAGTCTATGCACATTGTTGAATAAAATAATATCCAAACTCCTAAACAATATAGTGTCTATATTACTGCCTAATTGATCTCTGAATTGCATGTTGCATATGTCAAGGGAATAAAAATACATGATAACATATTGATTTCTAAAGAACTTATTCATGATATAGGCAGAAAAACAAAGGCATGAAATATTGTTATTAAAGGTCAATATGTTCAAGGCATTCGACAATCTATCTCATAGTTTCATCATCAGGGTGTTATAGAGCTTTGGGTTTAACAATAAGGTTATCAAACTAGTTAGTAGTCTAATAAATCCATTCTATGTTTCAATACTAATAAATGGGAAAGCAATTGGATTTTTTAAAGCTCATAGAGGGGTTAGACAAAGGGACTCTTTGTCCCCCCATTCTATTCATACTAGTAAAAGAAATACTGCTAAGAGGGATGAGTGAATAGTTTGAATCAGATAAAAGTCTTAAGTTCTCTAGCAGAGGCAACATAATTATACCAATCTTAGCAGTTGAAGACGATTTATTAATATTTACCAATTGACTAATTCCTTCTATGGATAAAATTTGCAAATTCTTGCAGGTATACCAAGATACTTCTCGACAAGCACTAAACAAATAAAAGACATATATTAGTACAGCAAATAACATGCCTCAGAACGGAAGAAAAACTCTCAACATTTAAACAAGCTTCAAAACAAATTTATTGCCTACAACTTACCTGGGAATAACTCTGAGCCCACACAATAAAGTCAGTCAATTTCATCCCATATTGAAAAATATTAATTTAAGCTAGGAAGGGAAAAAACTATCATATGGAAGTCGACTAACTCTATTTAACTCTATAATGATGTCTATTCCCTTGTATTGGATTTAGAGCTGTTGGCTAACTACCTCTCTCATCTCAAAAATTGAATGACTACTGAACAGATTCCTATGGGGCTCTAGTAATGAAGAAAACAAATTACATTGGTCTTCCTGACGAGCAATATGTAAACCGTATAATGAAGGAGGGCTCAATGTTAGAAGTCTCCAATATATTCAAAAATATTTCATATGCAAGCTATGGATAAGTTTCAGAGAAAAAAGTTCACTTTCGGCCAATCTATTACACAACATCTACTATAAAGGTAATCACCAACTCCAGATTGACTACTCAAACAAACTTGGAAGATGTTGTCCAAAATCAAGGAATTTACTGAGGTAAACATCAAGTGGAAACTAGGTAATGGTAAGGTAGACCTATGGATGGATAACTCGTATAATAGACCCCCTCTCATTAGTCTTAATTTAAACTCTAATAATACCTGGTTTAAAGGTACCATGGTCAGATCTTTGTGGGACAACAATTAATGAAATATGAATAAACTAAAACCACTTCTAATTGACTACACCATTAACCTCATATACAAGCTTAGTATCAATGATCACGCTAAGGATGTTATTATTTGGATTTCTTCGAAATATGGAAATTTTGATATTAAAGACACATGTTCAGGGTCTGATTTTAGTCTGCACCTAACAAGATGCATATCAAAACAATTCTACCTACAATTATTAGTTAGGCTATATGGGAGCAAACAAACAAAGTTAAGATGAATGCAGTACATTTTCATGAACTACAACAATAAAGTACATTAAGAATATGCTAATGAGCTTGGATCAATCAAATCCCCTGAGAAACAAGCCCGGGAAACAAACACCTTAGGATATACGAATCACCTGAAGCTTAAAAATAAAGTGACTTATCTATCATGGATCCTCCATTGTCATGGTAGATATAAGATCAACTCTGATGCTTGATGTTTGCTATATGGAGAATCAAGTGGAGCCATTTTAATTTGAGACAATCAAGGAAACTTCGTGCTAGGATACAAGAACAGCTATGGAATGTTTCTCCAATCAAAGCATAAGCTCGAGCCCTTCATGATGGCCTACAAATATGCAAAATCAAAGGATCCAAGGAAGTCGACATTCAAACAGACTTTGAAATTTTAGTCTCTCTCCTTTCATCTGGAAATTATCCTAATCATTTAGAATCAATTCTCAATAGCATAAGAACTTCATTAACTAGTAAAATGACTCTTCATCACATTTATAGAGAACAAAATCAAACAGCAGATTGGTTGGCTCGATGGACTCAAAGATGCAAAATGAAGATGGATTATAGATCTTTTAAACCTCCATCTCAGTTGGAAGCAATAATATTTTTAGAAAGTCTTCAAATAGGCTATATCAGAATTGAATAATGACTTACTCTTTATGACTTTTCAAGAATCCATGGAACAGAGGTGCCTTCTTCGTGGATTCAACTCTCTATTTTCTCGGCGATGATATGGAGATAAAACGAACAACTCATAGATGACAAAGAATATTATCAATGTTCGAAATGGATAATTACCCAAGAATAAGAAGATGATAATGACCAGAAATTAGATGAAGAACAAGCTGAATTTCTTCATAGATACAAGGAAGTGCATATGACTCCCAAATAAATCAAAAGACTCCCAAATCATTTTAAAACATTCAAAATCTCTGACTTAATACAAATTGGAGCTGGAAAAGAAGATGGAAAGAAAACCTTCGATATCTACAAGCTTATGTCAATTCGATTTTGTTGGAAGGAAAATGAAAACTCTTTAGCGCCGCTTACATTTCAAAATCAACTTATTTTGATTACAATCCTTATTTTCGTAAAAACTTTAATCAGATCCTAAATTATAATATAATTCTCTTGTATCCTTATTAGAAAAAAAAGCCCAATTGTATTAAAGTTTTGTCTATTAATTTTGCCTTTTGTTATAGTAAGTATATTTTATTTTCTGAACATCTTATTATGAATTTTGTAAGTTATAATTTTTTTTTAAGAATTCAAGTGTTCATATCTTATTTTCTTTTTTTCAAGCTGATACGATTTTATGGTATATAAATTCTATAATCTATGAAAGATACTTAATTCGCGGATTTAACGAATTCATGTGCAATATATCAATTCATCATAAAAAAACTAAAATCTATATATTACACTCATCTAATGCATTGCTAAATAATATCCGTCATTTAGATTTTTAATAGAATTAAAAATTTAAAATTTATATATGTTACTAATATTTATTAATATATTGCTCTGATGTTATGTACGTATTATATATTTTTATTTTTTCGTTTATATATATATATATATATATATATATATATATAATATTTGAGTCATATATATAATTAAAAATTGTTTTTTACTACAGTTATATATAAAAAATTATAAGATTTGGCTATTCATTTCATATTTATTGGTAGTAAAATTGTGACAAACATTTTCCAAAACTGAAAAAAAAAATTAACGGTGGAAATAGATGAAATTTTATGTTTGAATGTCGAACGATTTTACTTTTTGGTATATTTCTAAAAAAAATAATAGGTTGAGATATGTCTGTATTTATATACCATCAATTTTCTATATAACTAAGCAATGTAAGGTGTATAATCAAGTTTATATTCAAAAAAAATTAATAAGATTTCATCCTTCTTCTTGAACCTCGTTTTGTTCATCAGTCTAAAATCGACTATTTGTTGTCACCGACATTCCTAAGCCGAAACACATATTTTCCTATGTCGCTTCTTTGTCGACAATCCTTGGTCAAGTATGGGTCTTTTCCAACAAATCCTTTCGTTATTCTAGACAGAAGATTTGATTTTTTTATCTATTCTTTAGACTTTCTTCAATCGAGACTATCTTTCGGATTGTGATACAATATAATAAATCAAAAGAAATGATAATTTTATTGATTTTTGTTTTTACAACTTATAAATTTACAATTAACTATAATTAATTATAGTCAAATATTTTACCAATTCGTCCAATACGTAGTTATAGTTAAATTATTGTTTAATCTTTACTAGTAATCTAATATATTAACATATTATAATATTCCATCATATATCATCAATTAATCTTTAATCTCACATTATTATAATATTAGAATATATTAACAAATATTAGAGTATATTGAATGATTAGTCTGATATATTTTATATATTTATCTTTTGGTCATTGTCATTCAACTTTTTTAACTATTTTTTTTACAACTCTATTTCTATATATGGTATATATAGTCAAAAAGTAAAGACATTCATAACTTTTAATACAAATAATGTTAGAGGGAAACCAAAGTTCTACATCCAACATTGCTTAAATATGGGAATGATCAATGATATATAAGGACGCACATATCTCAACTAGTTTGAGGTATTTTGGAAGTGGACCAAAAGCAAGACCATGTCTACCCTTCAGATCAAATCAGACAACATCATACCAGTGTTGAGATTGAGTTGTTCATACTTATATACGGTGACATATGATATAATTTTTAAAATAAATAAGTGCCAAATAATTAACA
Source organism: Limnanthes douglasii subsp. nivea (assembly GCA_036936605.1). Lineage (NCBI taxonomy): Eukaryota > Viridiplantae > Streptophyta > Magnoliopsida > Brassicales > Limnanthaceae > Limnanthes > Limnanthes douglasii. Next base: position 171,856,349 of record JAUPFV010000003.1, read on the forward strand.
TATTTTGGTGTCCGATTCAAGATACATATACTTTATATAATCCAGAAACTTAATTTTCTAATATTTCTTGAACTTCTGTTTTAGAGGATTATCTAAGTTATAAGGCATATAGTCAATAAAGATAGAATATAAGCAATTTATGAATACTGAAATAAAATTGGTGGGAATACATTCTATGTAATATGAGTATTGTTATCATACTTGTATTTTTAATATCTACTTGATCAATAAAAAATCCACACATATATTACAAAAAAATCTCGTTTAGTTTTTTTATTTACTTATTTTGTATATCTTCTGAAGGTTTTTAATTTTGTTTTCTATCTGGTGATGGTATTTTATATAGCTAGAAAACTTCATCGCAAAATTATATGATATGTGTATTTACGGTTTGCTTATAAATTATATTCATGTTTTGACAATATAACTCAAAAATATATAGGTTCAAAACATGTTACGTTCAATGAGAGTTTGTGCCGTTTTTTAGCATTTTTAGAGTCTTCTTAACATTCTCCAACAATCACATATTTTTCAAACTCTATTGACTCGCTTTTACATCTAGTAGTAATACAGATACATATCTTCGCCCGTAAATGTTATGAATCATTATGTTCGTTCACCATTCACTAATCATATTGTTTCATTTGTTACGACCCCAATATACTTTTTTATAAAACTAACAAGTCATAAATTATTGAATATTTTTCATACTCATATTAATATATTAATATAAGTATAACTAAAAAAATCATATTGATATTAATACAAATATAATTAAGTTTTTTTAATTATGGATTCCGCTCAAAACCATTTACAACTCGTTAGGTGATTTTACAATTTTGATTTTTTTTTATGTAATAGCTCTTTTTCTTACTTCATGCTTATAAAGAGTAAAATAATATCTTTAAAAATAAAATTTTATTATATATACACATATAAAGGAATTTTTTTAAAAAAATTTAACATTGTTCTTTACATATACAAAAATCTCTATAATTAAAATATGATTAAAATCTACGCAAGAAATATTTGATTCCTTTCGAACTTAGAAACCTTGGACAACTATTGATTTAGTTTCAGACGAAATAAATTATGCAAATGAATTTTAAAAAACAAATATGTGGATTTCCACTTCATCATGTTTGGTCTCTCCACTTACATCATGCATGATCTCTTCACTTTCATCATGCTTGGTCTCACTTGATTTAATAATGCTTGGTCATCCACTTCATCATGTATGGTCTTTCCACTTTCATCATGCATGTTCTCTCCACTTCATCATGCTTCATCTCACATAATTTAATAATGGTTGGTCTTTCCACTTCATCATGCATGATCTTTCCATTTCTATCATATATGGTCTCTCCATTTTATCATTTCTGGTAGGCATGGGCATATGGGTATGGAACCGAAGAACCGAACCGAACCGAACCGAAATAACGGATTCGGTTCGGTTCCGGTTCCTTATAAATACCCGTACGGTTCCTTATCTTAAATATCCACGGTTCTCGGTTCGGTTCGGTTAGGAACCGAGAACCGAATAGTACCCATAAAGAACCGAATAAGCAATAGTACCTTTGAATATCCATGGTTCTGTTCGGTTCCAAACGGTTCTTTTGGCTACAAAGTAACCATTTGGTTCTTTTTGGGTTCACTTCCAAACAGTTCTTTTGGTTAGAAAGTAACCATTTGGTTAGAAACTAACCATTTGGTTCTTTTTGGGTTCAGTTCCAAATAGATTTTTTGGTTAGAAAGTAACCATTTGGTTAAAAAATAACCATTTTGTTTCTTTCGGGTTCGGTTCCAAACGGTTCTTCTGGTTACAAAGTAACCATTTGGTTAGAAAGTAACCATTTGGAACCGAAACCTGAATGTAACCGAACCAAACCGAGAAGAACCAAACCGAACTGAATTTTAATCAGTTCCTAAATGGGTACTAGTTTTAAAGAACCGAAAGAACCGAGAACCGAACCGAACCGAACCGAATTTTAACCGGTTCCTAAATGGGTACTAGTTTTAAAGAACCGAAAGAACCGAAAACCGAAAGAACCGAACCGAACCGAACCGAAGAGCCGAATGCCCATACCTAATTTCTGGTATCTCCATTTCCATCATGTATGGTCTCTCCGTTTTATCATGTAAGGTATCTCCACTTTTATCATGCATAGTCGCTTCATTTTATCATGTATGTTCTATTCACTTCCATCATGATCGGTCTCTCCATTTCATCATTTATTGTCTCATATCTCTCCATTTCATCATTTCTTGTCTCGCATCTCTCCATTTCATCATGGACAATCTCTCCACTTCATCGTGCATGATCTCTCTACTTTATCGTACATGATCTCTCCACTTCATCATGCATTGTCTATCTGCTTTTATCATGTTTGGTTTTTTCACTTCCATCATATACGGTCTCTCTATTTTATCATGTTTGTTCTCTCCACTTTTATCATGTACGGTCTCGCATGATTTAACAATATCTGGTTTATCTACTTTATCATGTATGATCTCTTCACAAAATAAATTATGCAAATATTATCAAATGGCATATTTATACGGATGGAAAACCTAAATAAAAATAGAGTTTGAAAAGGAAAAAAAATAAACAAAAAAAGTTAGGAATTTAATACTAATAATAAAAAATGTAGTAAAATTGGAGAAAAAGAACATAAAATTCTAAATAAATTCAAGTACCTATAGGTAGTTTAAATTTAAAAAAAAAATATCATCTTAAATCCCAGCACATACGAATATTTTCAATCTCAAAATTATTCAAATAAACAACACTCATATAAATTTATTTTCTCTAATAAAATAATCGTTAAATAAGAATTCTGTGTAGACGACACAACATTTATTTTATTAAATTGAAACTAAAATGTGACTCAAAAGTTATTTACAAGAATACAATCAACGTCCACTAGTTTATACGTTGAGTAATAGACTGGCATTATCTTCAATGCTATCCATATTTCGTGACCAAACTTGTTGGTAAAATTTATATAATATTTCCATGGAGCTCAGCTCATATTCATATTCATATATATTAATGTTGCCAGCTCCATCTAACTAACGTAGGTGAAATGCGACTACACTCTCTAAAACAAGTAAAACGTACAAATTGCTTTTACTTGTTTCATATAATTTATAGCAAAAAAAGGTAAAAAATATTAATAAGGATAGAAAGTTTTAAAAAACAGAAATACGAATTTATAAGTAGTTAGGTCACTGGAGGTGACGTAGTCACTTACCTTCCTGCCTGCCAACTAGTACCGACACATGTACTGCTCATACTTTTACCCATATGACACGTCTCAACATATCAACCAAACGGTAGATCGGTCATGGGTTTTTAGTGATGTAAATCTCAGAGAAGGGTTAGATTCGTTTCGCTGTAAAAGAAGACAAAAGCAACACTGGTCCTAACTCCTAATTGCAGCCTTAAATTACAGGTAAGCTACCACGTATTTGACACGTGTCATTTTGGCTACTGGATTAATATTAAAATTTCATAATCGAAGCCATGTTTTTTAGTCTGATCTTGAGAAACAAACAAGCCTGTCTTGTATCTTTCAGTAGAGTAATCAACGTTATGCTTGATTATATATATAGACCTTTACAACCAATGGGAACCTTGTCATGAGATAACTTCATTGTTAATAATATGTAAGACATGAATCATATTTTCCAGATTAAAACAAATGTAACGATAAGAATGATAGCAATAGTATATTGGAAGCATCGATAGTTTACCAAATGTTAAAAATATTGTTAAGTCTGGATTATTTTTTAAGAGATTGAACGAAAAGAAGATAAGATGCATGAGAAATGGATGGTTGAATGGAGAAGAAGAGAAACAGCATTATCAGAATTCAGAAGTAGGATCAATTGGAGTCACTCCTCCAGCTGTTTGGCACTAATCGCTTTGGACATAATTCTGTGAGCAGCAAAAAATCGCGCAGCGTTGGTGTAAGGCTACCATCACGAAAAATGTTACTTTCTTCCAATAACAATTTTTTAACTTTTTTAAAAAGAAACTCAATATTCGCCAACGTTAGGATGGTTAATCATTTATATTGCATGGTTTTTAAAATATGATAGCATATTGAAGTTCTTTCATATTTATTTACCATACAATTGGTAGTGTTTGTACGAATGGTTTTTTAATCTGGGATTATTATTTATTTGTCGTTTTCTGGGCAAAAACGTTTTTGTAGTGTGCGATATTTTTTTTGAAATACGTATTATTTTATGTTGTATTTTTTTACCATATTTTTATACATAAAATTATAGTATAGATTCCAATTCAAAAAAAGTAAAATTGTATGATAATGTTCTCTTGTATATTATAGACATATTTTACATCCTTAATGCTCAGGTTAGTGTGAATCCATGTCTTACATTATTGATTATATGACTCAAAGTTTATTATTACACAATTGACATGCGCCAACACTATTTTGATGGAAGTCATTCAAACTCACTATCATGTTTCATTTCATAGATGATTTACTCTACAGGAAAATGTTTTGAGATTCCTCATGGAATTTATTTTTCGTGGCGATCGTACCTACAGGCTCATGCAACTACAGGGGCATCGATTCCTTCCAAAAAATAAATTGGATTTGGACAAACAAATGATCTTGTTTTTCTCCCGATCGTGCCTACGGGAACGGGCAACCAAAGGGTTTTGTTTGTTTCCCGATTATACATACATGATCAAGCGACCTCATAGTCTCACTTTCCTTTGAACTCTTCTTGCAAGCTTGGGAAACTTTCAATATGTTGGTATAAACCTCTTTCTCACTTACCATTTTTTTTGATAATAATACTCATTTTGTTTTACCTTGAACTAATATGGGGCTACCCCATAAGACAAAATCAACAACAAAACAATTTCAAGTCAAAAGAGTATACCATAAACCGTTGAAGCCTACTCCAAATTTATGAATTTTTTCTTCATTGATAAAATTGAGCTTCTTTTCTTAGTGGAGGTTATATCTACTGAAAAGTTTTTAACGAGGCAGAAACAGGAAAATAGTGAATCAAAGCTCTCTTGGGCTAATACAGCTCGACTAGAGAAAATTGACCTCATCATAAGACGATAACAACACATCTCGAACACCCGCTTTAGTGAAAGGCTTTCCAGGTTAATCAGTCAACTAAAAAAATCAAACTTAATATATTAACTTTTGAGCTAATCTCGGGGCTCAGTCAAATGCAAAATCTGAGGCCTAATTATTTAGCCGAAATCTTTGCCCAAACCCATTTGGGCTCGACATATTTAAATAACTCATATGATAATAATGATATAATCGATTTATTTTCCCTCATTTTATTTGTAAGGAGTAGGTGTTACTGTAATCGCTCGATTTTTATTATGCCAAATCCGAGCTATTCTAGAGCTTGACATATAATCTACCGAAAATATCAGTATTATAAAGAGCTTGAGTAAACCTTCCATGTATTACGACTAAAACCTAAGTTATAAACAGCTTAGTCACACATTTAAGCAACAAATTCTTACCTCTTTAATAGCAATTAAAGTGTGATATAATGATCATTTACTATCTAATAAATGCAATTGTTATAATTGTAATATAAATATAAATAAGAACTTTGACGTAAAAGATGAGGATCGTACTCTAATTATTCAGTATTATCTTATTTTTATTATTTCTTTTTTCATATTATATTTATTGTCAAGTACTAACTTGAAGCCTTAGGTCTAGTTTTCAGAATCGGTCTCATTGGGCTTTAAAAAAATTACAACACGTCGGTAAGTACCCAATTTCAGTGCGATGATGGATTTTCTGACATAATTAATGGTTTTACACATTATCCGTCTTCACGAACTAAGATTGTATTGGAAACATGATCATATACTGTAAAACATAAATGAAGAATATTAACTAGATTTGCTCATGTTAAGACTTTGAAAGATGATAAGTTCTTCTTAATTCTTTTGAATGTTTCATCACATTATAGGGTCCAGTTGAAATGTTCGAACCTCTTTAGGCTTCATAAAAAGATAGCACAGTTGTCAATTTGTTTTAGCAATAAATCGATTTAAGATATCGAACCTTTCTATGAGGATCTAGACCTCAGTGATGTTTCATGGTGGCTTCATAACTTCTAAATTAGATTGTTGCTTTGATTCATATTTCACTAACCAAATATGTTGAGAATTTTTAAGATCTTACGCTAATAGTGCACTATTCTAGATTTATTTTAAATTGACTACTAAGAGGTTTCAAAATATTAATTCCAGGTCCGCTAAATGATTTATTGTCTTTTTGGTTTGTGACCAGTATATCATCAATGTATGCTAGAATGTTTATCCTAATTGGGTCAGAGAAATTTTTCTATATTAATCTTTTATATGTTGCATATTTATTCTTGAGACTGAAGAGCATTACCTTGTAGTAATACAAACCTCATTCAATTATTAATGTTGTGTATTTTTTATAGTTAGGGTGTATTGTAATCTGATTATACCTCGAATAGACATTAATGAACGATAACATATTATTTCCCGAAATGATATACATCGATTGATTAATGTACCAAAAACTGAATAAATAATTCTAACATGATTGGTTGAGGTCGATGAAGTCTATACATATCCTCAATTTGTTAAAAAAATTTAAACTATAACCGTATTTACAGCTGAGACATGATAATGAGCTTCTCTGATATGGCATATCTAGCTCAGTCGATTAACCTCGACTATGATGACCATACTTTTATCATGAGAGAAGAGTAAATGCATCAATTTTATTGACTTATAATTTTTGTTGATATGTAGTTTGTGGTATGTTAATAAAGGTCGTTAATCATGTTGTATCCTTTGCATATTCAGAAATATTTTCTAAATTATTGGATAAAAATATTAATAAAAATGTACACAAAACCTCTTATAGTCACACCTAATGCAGACTATATGTCTTACTCTAGTGATATTATTTCTACTACTTTTCTTAGATTGCCTGTATCGTCTAATACTATGAGGTGGCAATTTATTTTTATTTGTTACGAGTCAATGAAGTAGTATGCACTATATAGTTACATGTTTATTATCATGTATTACTATAGTCATTCATTTGATAATATATTTTAGGAATTTATAAAAGTTATACATGATGTTATGTGTCTGACTGAGTTATGGTCGCCCAAAATAATATTTATGAGAATAATTGTCTAATACCTAAAAAACACAACATTTTTGTATATTTGTTATGTCCTAAAACGACATGTAATTCTAGTTCACCAAGAATCAGAGTCTCGACTGCATAGAAACTCATCATGACTCTTTTGAAGGGAGATAAAGGTGTTATCTCTTATATTTGATCATAACTCTTAAAGATAATATATGCAGAGCTCCCTATATCAAGCATAATTATTTTGATATTAGCACTAATGATCTCGACAATGATGACTACTGCATTTTTGTGGGTTATACTACCCCTCAAATAATCATCTTTGAAATTGATACATGAGCTAGGACTCTGGTCAAGGTGATCCAAGATCTATCTTATCAATTAAACCTTGAGATCAGCAATGTCACTTTATAGATGAAATAACGATTCATAAATGGTCAAACTATCTATGACTCGTGATCTCGCAACTTCAAGTGATGTATGTGATGGCTCATCCGTAAATACTAATGGATGAGTTGGTAGAATATTCTTCATAATATGAAGGGCTCAACATTTATTAGTTAGAGAAGCTTACCATCAGTAATGAAGTTATGTATTTTATCTTTCAAAGTTTTGCAATTTCTTGTGATGTGTCCAATATCCTTATGGTATTTGTAAGATTTGTTCAGATTTTTTTACTCTCTTAAAGTCCAAATTTATTCTAGTTTTACAAAATATACCATATCTTTGGCTCAAGTATAAATGGTTGTTATACCTTCATTGACCTTCATATATTAGGTATTCGAACCCATGTTAGTTTAAAAATCTTGACCTCTTATAGGTCTTGTGTTCTCATGCCAAGGATTATTGTTTTTATAAGAAGGTCATCATTCTGACGATTAAAGGTGTACATAAGTTGGATACTGATGGGAATAAACGTGTTGGCTTTTCGAACATCCTCATACATATTTTTTTTCAACCTTGATATGTTGTTCTACTTAGGCTAAGAGTTGGTCGAAGGTCACAACCTTAAACTTCATGATATCTTTGGTCAAGAGAGTGTGAAGAACGTCTTACCAATAGGAACACAAGCTATGAGATCATCATAGTTTTCTAAGTAGTTTTTGATTTGATGAATCTTTTCGTGTTGTCACGCAGACTCATCATTGCTATTGATGATATAATCCCAATATCCCCGGGTTATTTTTATCCTTAAAGCCTGATCATAGAATACAGTCTAGCGCGTTTAAATTAATATAAGAGAGAACTAATTGAATTATGTTAAAGTGCTATCACAGAAGTTTATCGAGAAATCTTGTAAGAAGAGTTTATCATCGTCGGTTAACCCCAACATCTCGTTTTAAAATTGTTCGATATAATGCTCGGGATTTCTTACCTCATTGTACTTGTTCATCTTGTATTAATTGAGCTTGCGTGATAGATCTCCTACCAAAAAAATTAATAATGCGTACGTAATGAGATTATATTTCATTTTATGTTTACCCTATCTATGGAAACTGTATATCAGCATTCTTGAGATCTGAGGGTTTATTAGACAGATGTGTTGTTGGTTCCACCAAGGCCATTGTGGCCCTATGGGAGATATCCCAAAGTTAAATGCAGGTTTGGGTACAACACTGTATAACTTGGTTATCATTTTTACATTCCGTTAATGGTTTTGGCTTGAACTAATGCATTCTCGTTTCAATTAGGATAAGAGTTCAACTACTTGAACGAGAATGGTAGTGTCTGCGATGATGGCGTTCATTCCTTCCAATCAAATCCTTTCAGACCGGTCGTTTAAGTGTTTTGCCTTTTTAAACTTTTTCGTGTGGAGTTAGTGTTTATGTCATAACGAGTGATTCAGAGGGGGGAGGTTCGATATCTTCGAACTGAATTAGTTAAAGTGCCATCACCTTTGTTAGAATTATCCTAATGGTTAAGACGATGAAATTTTTAGGATGAGATTTTTTGTCTTACCTTCTCAGCAACAGATCAGGACGACAAAAGTGTTTTCAACGTCGCCATTATATGATTTATAAGCAAGAGTTGTTCTGTGTAGTTTTAGAGCACTAGATTTAGATTTTTGAATCTGGTAAAAGTATTATATTAAGTTTTCGTGTAATTTTTTTAAAAACATTATGTGTAATACATAGATAACGAAAATAAAGAGCTGTAAATCTGTCCGACCAAATATATAATAGTCGAAGTGATAGTTTATGAGAGATTAAGATTTCTATTAAGAATAATTAGATAAATACAAGACAAAAAATATGAATAAAAGTACGACCCTCGGTTCTTAGGTTGAAGTTCTACTAATAGATTTTTGGTTTCATAGACCCTTGATATTTGAATTAGAGACGAATGATATAAATTTTATATTTATTGTTTATAAAATTCTAATTTAATTCAATCTTCTTTTAACGCTAAACAATTTCTAATTAATACGGCTAAAAAATATTAATTAACATTATAAATTAATAATTATATAAATGGTATCCAAAAATGACTTTCTCATTAACTAATTTGATCTAAATATTCAATTTTTACTTTTTAACTAAAGTCGTATAGTTTAAAATAATAAGATATTGGTTGTACTTTGTGTAAAAGACCTGAACATAATTTTTAAAAATCAAAAGGTTTGAATGTGATTAAAAACTTAAAATATCAAATTTAATAAACGTAATTATAGATTTATTTTTTTAAATTACAAAAGATTTATTGAATGAAAAACTCAAACAAGTCGTTATTTTTTAAATATTTAAATTCATTATCAATAGTTAAAAGAAAAGAATACTCATATGATTTTAAACTCTATCTTTTTTCAAAATCAATAAACATACCATTTTCAATAAATCTAAAAAAATTAATTCAACAAAATCACAATAATTAAGGTTTGTGATGACTAATACACAATGTTTTCTTTTTTTTTCTCCTTGATACAAAAAAAGAACTTTAAAATGTCATAGATCATCTAATATAGATTCATGTAGATTAGTGTCAAAATTGGTCGAAATCATGCAAGTTTTGATTTGTTTTCTTGGCCAAGAAAATTACCCAAATTTTACCAATCGCAGACGATATCTTTCATGAAATAATTCAATATTTTATAAATTAATTATATCATTTTTATAACTAAATTATTGTGTGGCACAAGTTATATATAAACGCGTAGACCTCGAAAACCTAGATGAATTAAAAATAACATCATTTAGTTAACTGGGTGCAAAGTTATGGACTCTTAAAGTTTCAACACACACTATTTATTGTAAAAAAAAGAAATACTTAACATGTGTTTTGCAATTCAAATTTATACAATTTACCATATTTCACAACTTAAATACATCATGTCTTCAAACTTGATTATATCATGTTTTGCAACTTAATAACACGTGTTTTCCAACTTAATTATATCATATTTTGCAACTTAATTATACTATATTTTGAAAGTTAGTTATACTATGTTTCAAAACTTGTATATCAACTCACATATCTCAACCAACTAGGTGAAATAAAAGAAAACTTTATTGAGACAACTGAACGTATAGTATATGGCTTTCCAAAGTTTTCAGCATATACTATTTGTGTTTCTTCAAAATCATTGCAGAATGTGGGTCATTTTAGATGTTTCGAAATCTCTTCCTAAAAAGATAAAGATTACTTTTGGGCACCATACATTTTGGCAAAAACTGGTCTATAATAAAGTTCATAGCTACTGCAGTGTGTGTTCTCACCTAGGGTATGCCAATTTGGATTGTAAAAAAGCATCTCAAGAGATTCTGGTACAGCAAGTCACAGCCTCCACTAAGCCAGATGATCTGGCCCCTGAGTTCAAGATATTTAAGGATGGAAAAAAGTTGAAGTCAGTTATCGTTAATAGTTTATAAGAAGAAAAAGTTTATACTGAAAAGATGGATGAGCTTTTACAAAATGATGTACCTTTACAGGGTTCTGAGATGATCGAAGCAATCCATATGCTAGAATTGGGGTCTTCTGTCAATAATGTTCTTGGTTCCTCATTTCTTGATCATTCTTCTCCTACAAAGGAAACCACGAGCAGTCTCCCATCGTCTCCGGTAAATAAATAAATTAGCTCCAGTGGGATTAAGAGAAATAATTTTAAGAAAAGCGAAAAGATTAAAGTGGTTAGTTCAAAAGGGGTTATCCTTCCTAAGTGTGTGCAACATAAAGTTGCCGCAAAAAACCTCAAACATCCCAAATAATCAATATTCTTAACTGGAATGTTCGTGGGATTGGGAATAAAAGAACTCAAGCCATGGTCAAATCTTTAAAAATATCCAAAAAACTGGATTTCATAGCCATTCAGGAGCATATGGTCTCAGAGTCTAAGCTGGAAACAATATCTAAGAAATTTGGTTTTTATAGTTTTGCTTACAAAGATTCTAATAAAATTTGGATCATGTGGTCCAGGCTGTATGAGGTGGATATTCTTGTTAATAAAGATCAGTTTCTTTATGTCAGAGTTACTTATAGTCTTATGCCTAAAGACTTCTATGTTACGGTGGCGTATGCCAAATGCTCTAGATATTTGAGAAGGCTTCTGTGGGACAACTTATGGGCTATTGACAATGGGGAGCTGGAATGGATGGTTTTGGGAGACTTCAATACTATTGTCTCTCCTAATGAACAGCTCAATTTCTCATCTAACTGTACGGCTAGTATGGATGAGTTTAATGATTTCATGCTGGATTGTCCTCTTATGGACGCTGGTTTTTCTAGTAATATGTTTACTTGGTCTAATGGTAGGCAGTGGAGGAGATTGGATAGGGTAATCTACAATGGGAAATGGTTGAACTATTTTGACAACACTTATATTCACCATCTACCTAAAACATGCTCTGACCACTCTCCTTTACTGCTTATTATCTCCTCCTCATCAAATATTAGGGTGTCCTCTTTCAAGTTTCTGAATACGTGGTTCCTTCACAAGGATTTCTACAAGTTTGTGGAGGAGTGTTGGGATATATATATCTTCCTGTTCCTCTATCAAGAGGTTCTGGTTTAAACTTAAGCTCCTAAAATCTAAGTTGAAAGTGTGGAATATAACTATTTTTGGAAATACTTTCGACTCTCTAAAGCTGGTTGAGGAGGATATTGCTAACCTTGAGGCTAAACTAATCAGTTCTAAATCTGATGAGGATAAGGCTAAACTAGTGATTGCTAGAGAAAAGCATTTGACGCTGCTGGATAGGGAGGAATCTTACTGGTCTCAGAAAGCTAATACCAAGTGGACTTTGGATGGTGAAATGAATACTTGTTTCTTTCACAATTATGAGAAAAGGAAGAGCAAAAAGTCTCAAATCACTAGAATCTGGGATGGCACTAAGCGGGAGGAGGATCCTAAAGTTATAAGTGAGTCAGCTGTGAACCATTTCAAAAACCTAATCTCTGACTACCCTAACCCTTGGTGTTCTAATATTCTGGGGGACTATATTCCTAAGATAGTGACTGAGGAAGATAATGTCAGGCTTATGAAGCTGCTTTCTGAGAATGAAGTCTACGAATTTATCAAAGATCTGTGTCCTACTGCGGCTGCGGGGGCTGATGGTTTCAATGGTCAATTTTATAAGCTCTTTTGGCCTATTATCAAAATGAATCTCTGTGAGGCTCTGAAGGATTTTTTCAGGAGAGGTGAGTTCCCTCAGGGTATCTATTCTACTGTTCCTTGTCTAATACCTAAGGGTGACGCTCCTAGGGAATGGAAGGACTACAGACCTATTAGCATAACTACTTATTTTAGTAGGATTCTTTCTAAGCTAATTAACAAAAGGGTTTCTTCTATTCTTCCTAGTTTAGTATCAGATGTTCAGGGGGAATTTACCAAAGGTAGGAGTATTCATGAAAATATAATGCTAGCTCGGGAATTTGTTGGGGATCTCTCGACTAAGACTATGGGAGGTAACATTATGCTGAAGATCGATATGGATAAAGCGTTTGACAGGCTTGACCATACCTTCCTGTTAGGTGTGATGCAAGCCTTTGGTTTCAGTAATGGATTCATAAAAATCATTGAGAGAAATATTGAGAATTGTTATTTCTATGTCCTAATTAATGGGTCTTTGAAGGGCTACTTTAAGTCTAATAAAGGGCTGAGACAGGGTGACCCATTGTCCCCAACCCTTTTTATTCTTTCCCATGAGTATTTGATTAGAGGTCTTTGCTACCTATCATCTAATGATCCTACTACAAGATTTAAATCTAGAGGTGGTCTTAACGTACCTGACTTAAGCTTCGCTGATGATTTGTTGATTCTTTGTAATGGGTCCACTGTTTCTATCAAAAAAGTGTTAAATATGGTTAGTCACTACGAGGAGATATCAGGGCAGATTATTATAAGAGAAAATCCAGGGTTATTGTGGGAAAAAGTATTTTACTTGCGCATGCTAGAAGACTCGAAAGGCTCCTGGGTTATAAGCTGTGTCATCTTCCTTTCAGGTACATTGGAGCTGTGATTAACAATAAAAATCTGGTTAGTAACTTTGAGAATATTATATCTAAAAGCAGAAACGAGATCAGTGAGTGGGATCAGAATAATCTCTCGTTTGGTGGAAGACATGTTTTTATTTAGTCTGTTCTAAATTCCTATCCTATGTACACCATCCAGCATTCGTCTATTCCTATGACTGTTATCCAGAGGCTTGAAAATCTCTATAATAAATTCATATGGGGTGCTAAGCAATATAAATCTACTATCTATTGGTGTAAGTGGAGTAAAGTGTGCAAGCCATATGAAAATGGTGGTCTTAACATTAGAAGTATCGAAGACATGCTGGTGGTGTTCTCTTGTAAACTGTGGTTTCATCTAAGAAGTCAGAATTCCTTGTAGTCTAAAGTTGTGAAATCCATCTATTTCAAGGACAGTCACCCTCTCACGGTGCCCTTGCAAGCTAATAGTTCTCAGGTTTGGAGAAGGGTCTGGTCTGTGAGAGATGTGGCTGAAAATATGTTTTTTGGCATGCTAAGGCTGGGTGTTTGGACTTAATGCTAGACAGATGGTGTTCTAGTTAAGCGTTTAAAGTTTTTGAAACTGGAGAGGACAAACAGCTTTACGGGTATTCTCTTGTCAAGGACTTTTGGTCTAATGGAGGCTGGATGATCAGCAACCTTGAGAATGTTCTGGACCCAAATCAAGTCCAGAATATCCTTAAGGTTTCTTTGGATGAATCTATGTCTGATTCTATATCCTGGTCTTTAAGTAATAATGGGTTGTTTTGCTCTAAGTCTACCTGGATCGGGATATTTAAAAAGAAGCATAGTTCGTACCTTTATAGTAATGTGTGGAATAACGTGACCCCTCGAAAATACTCTTTTCTACTTTGGAGAATCTTCAACAACTCGCTGCTAGTTGATACTATTCTGCAAAACAGATAGTTCTATTTAGCTTCAAAATGTCTGAACTGCTATAACATAGGAAGTGTGAATCATGTATTTGTAGAATGTCAAAAATCCTGGAAGGTTTGGTCTTATTTTGCTGGTCATTTCAGGATTTTCATCTCTCAAAACATGTTGATCTCTCAACTGGTGAGATTATGGTTCTGGTCAACTAAAATCAAGTTTCATGTAAGAAACATCCTACCTCCTATAATTGTATGGGTTATCTGGATGGCTAGGAATAAGCTAAAAATAGAAGGTAAGAACTGGAGGGCTGAGGAGATGATTGACAGAGTTATATTCATTCTTTCTAATTTGGACAGTGCTACTCAACTTAAAGGAAAACATTGGGGCAGTGACAGGGGTATTGGGCTCTCTCTAAGTTGTGTGAACCATCTCCAAAGGAAACATATATCTGTGGTTCTCAGGTGGGTTTGTCCTAAATTGGGTCGTTACAAGCTTAACACCGATGGTGCTTGC
Source organism: Limnanthes douglasii subsp. nivea (assembly GCA_036936605.1). Classification (NCBI taxonomy): domain Eukaryota; kingdom Viridiplantae; phylum Streptophyta; class Magnoliopsida; order Brassicales; family Limnanthaceae; genus Limnanthes; species Limnanthes douglasii. Next base: position 171,871,363 of record JAUPFV010000003.1, read on the forward strand.
TCGGTCACTGGTGAATGTATAGGTGGAGGCATCATAAGGAATAATGAAGGTGTGATGGTTTTTGGTTTCACAAACTGCTATGGCAAAGGGAGTCCGCTCATTGCTGAAATTAGGGATTTTATAGAGGGTATTGAAATTTATCGCTCTTAGGGATTTCATATGGTCGATGTTGAGACTGATTCTAAATTCTTTTGTGAAATGATCTTATTTAACAAGGCTCCCTGGTATCTGAGAGCTTTGATGGACTTTTGTCTCAAGATTATAGCCCCTACTATGAGAATTAAGCATATCTTCAGAGAGTAGAATGAGGCAGCAGATTGGATGGCTCATTCTGCCTCTGATGCTTTCGGTAAGTCTGTTTTTTGGAAAGATAAAGCACCAGCATGCTTAAGGGCAATCGTTTTTCTCGATGGTCTTGGGGTTGGTCACTTAAGAACGAGTTCGGATTCCTAGTATGTGTATGAAAGAGTTTCTGAGTGGGTACTTACCTGTGTTTTGCTTTCGTGTTTCGAGTGGTTCCATGGTTTTGTTGCTGTGATAGTGTTGCTCTCTGATTTTTGGATTGCATGTCTGATCTTGTGCTGCTATGAAAGCGGATCTTGTTTGCATGTCTGATAAGCTGAATACTGGTGCTGATAGTGGGTTTGTTGAAAATCCAGCATGCTCGATATGACGGAGTTTGATTTGCTAGTAAGAATCATGGTTTCGTTCTTGTGTAAGGGTTGATTTCTGGTATTTGGGTTGAATACTCAATTTTCTGCTGGTAATTGGTGTTTTCATAGAACTCGGTGTGAAGAAAGTGTGCTTGGAGATTCAGAGTTGGGGATTTGGGGCTTGGGGTTGGTTGATTTCGCGTGGGAAGCTGCTGTATGGAGAGCATAGGTCAGAGCTTGGAGAAGAAAGAAGTGAGAGAGAAGATAGAAGAGATTGTGTTTCCAGGGTTTAATTGGGGATGTTTGTTGTACTCTGATTTTCGATTTCTAATAAAAGGTGCGATTGCACGATTTAAAAAAAAATACCAAAATTTAACATGGCATGTTTTATAATTCAAAATTGCACAAATTGCCATATTTATAACTTAAATACCTTGTTTAGAAACTTAAGTATATCATTTTTCACAACTTAATTGTATCAAATTTTGTAAATTAATTATACCATGTTTCACAACTTGATTATACCATATTTTGGAACTTAATTGTATCATGTTTCATAACTTAATTATACCATTTTTTGCAACTTGTATACCATTGTGTAGATTTCAAAATAATTAGTAGAATAAGAAACAATTTCATTGAGACAACGAAGTGCAAAGTTGTCGACTCTCAAAGTTTTCAGCACATACTACTAGTGTTTTGCGAAACATCAAAATTAATATGTTATGTTTCGCAAATCAATATCGCGCAAGTTAAATATATTATGTCTCGCAATTCACATATATCAGGTTTCGCAACTTCATTGTATATTGTTTCTCAGAGATGAACATAAACTAGATTAATGAATTATTATTTTTTATTTGTTTTTCGCGAGCCTAGTTAACCATGGTCTCGCTAGCTTTTAAATCCCACAACTATCATCTAAAAATTACATTTTACACTAGTTCTGTAACTCTCGTCTCTCGTCCCGTAACTCTCAGTCTTTTGTCCTGCAACTCTCATCTCTCATCTCCACGTCTCTCGTCCCGTAGCTTTCGTATTTCGTCCTGCAATTTTTATCTATTGTCTCTTGACCGGAAATTCTCATCTCTCGCCCCGCAGTTATCGGCTTTTTACCCGCCATTATTTGTCTCTCGACCATAACTCATGGTCTCTCGTTTCTGCGTCTCGCGATCTCTCATCTATGCGTCTCTAGTCTTTCATCAAAAAATAATTCAAAACAATTTCAAAAATATTATTCATGGATTTAGTTTTGTTCGTCTTAAAACAACGAAATTAGTGGTAGTTAATTTTGTTTTCCGAGTAATGATTTAAAAAATACAAAATTATAAAAATTAAAATTATAAAAACAAAAAAGAGAAAAAAAATGTGTTTGATGATTTTGAATGAAAAGATATTTGGAATACTATAAAAATAGAATAAATAGAAAATAGAAAAATCCTAGATATATGAAAAATGAATAATAATTTGGTTTTAAATATTTATCGACAGTATTTCTTTAATTTTAATATGAGTACACTAGAATAATTTTAAATTGTTTTTAACCGGTTCGTTAAACTATGATATACTTATAATTCATTGAAAAACCATTAATATGTTTTCTGCAAAACGGTTAACCTAGATTCAATAGACATTTTGGTTCTGCAAAGCTCTTTTTATTTTCGTGTTGGCTATGAACAGTCAATGAATCCGATAAATCATGACAGTAAATGGTTGTTCCACATGAATAACTAGAAACATCAAATCGTCTTTACAAAATAAACTTAATACTCCTACCTTACTGAAGATTTCATTAAATATGTGGACCATGTCCAACAGAGATTACTCGATGGCCTAACCAAAATTAATGCATACAAGTCGTACAAGATAAAGTTTGGATCCAACTTTGGCTAAATTTTATTTGAATGAATTACTTTTCAAATAAATATATAAAAGATTTAGTATAAATTTTTAAACATCAAAATCCCAATCCCAAAATGATTTCGCTTTAAATCAAAGTTATATTTGGATAATATATTTGTTTTTATTATTCTTTGAACATTTAGAAAATATTTTGTATTCAATAGATCATATATTCTGTTTTTTATAAAAATAATAATTCGTATGGTTATAATTATCGGGACGGATGTAGTATATGGTTCATTGTCCAGTGATTGGATGAACAAAAGATAAACTGAATTGTATAATCGTATGTTGGACAACATTATAAAATTGTGAACAAAAGATAAATTGAACCGTATAATCGTATGTTAGACAACATGATAAAATTGTGTTGAAAAAAATTAAATGTGTATGTATTAATTATTTTTGTTCAGTAAAGAAATATTGTACTGTTATAAATATAATATATATTTATGAATAAAGATTTGATTATACAGCTTTTCTCTTATAGACAACGGGTGTTATTTTATATCCTTTTAATTTTCTCGTCCATATCTAATTGGGATTCAGATTGAAGTTGAAAAAATGAAAGGCTATGAGTGCTTCAAGAATTCTCTCTTTGAGAAACACTCATTTTCTTTCCAAACCCTAGCTTCCTTAGTCTTTTATCTCTCTTCTCGAGAGTTTGAAATTTCTCTCTCCAAAAGATTGAAATAATTTCTCTAAGGATTTAGCTTCTTCTCAAATTACGATCGAAAGTTGATTCCGATTTCAAACACTAAAAGAATTTACAGAATTGAAGAAAAAATCAGAAGAATACCTAAGTTTAAAGAAGAATTGAAACTGGTATAGACTCGATTCAAGATACAAATGGGGAAGAAATAGAAAACCAGCTTTACCAACACACCAACAACCATATAAATCAAAGCCAAGAAGACAAAAAAAATCCAAAAAAGAGCCCGACTTTGAAGAACAATGAAGTTATCGGAAGCCTTTCCATTAAAAAATGAGCAAGACATTACCAGAATTGAAACTCCTCAATTACTCAGAGCTACAATAACAAATTCTCTTGTCTAAAATGAGAAACCAACATTGGGGACAAAAAGAATGGATTGACAAAATCCTTCAGTGAGGTTGTCAAACCGCAAAGCACAAAATAGGTCCACTAGCTTGGACCATCGAAGGTTTTCACCAAGGAAGGTTTCAAAGCAATATCATTTTTTGCGCAAGATAAGTATTTCCTCACTTCACACTCCTCTTTCACTATGATAGGGAAGTTTGTCTTAGGTAGACCTAACATGAAAGTTGTGAAATAATTTATAGGAAATTTTACCCAAAAATGTCTTAATATCTTAGTATTAGACCAGAAACATATTCTAATAGAACTTGAAATCCTGATGATCTGAAAATCTTGTGGTAAAGAAACGTTTGGACCTTAGGCCAGTATTCCATGAGGCTCGTGAAGTGGGAGCCTTAATTTAATCCAAAAATTAAGTCTCTTGTAACCCCAGTGTGGGTCACTTTCCCTAAGATCCCAGAGTTTCTTTACAATAAAGAAGTTATTCACTTTATAGAAAAGACCATAGAAATACCCGTGGACATTTGGATTCCTAATACTAATAAAGCTTAGTACAACTACTGTCATGCTTGAATAAAAATTGATGTATCAAGCCTATAAGTAGCAAATATGGTTAGATTTTGGCAACCAAGATGGTATGTGGTTGGATATTATATATGGAATCGTACCTGAATACTGTATGGAGTGCAACCATCTTGGTCATGCTTCTTCAAACTGTAAAAAACTAATAAATCAAATGTTATTCTTGTTGATAATAATTCAATGAATCTGGAACCTCAAAAAAATCCTAATGAAAAAATAGAAAACAACATTCCTAAGATTAAGTCAATAATTTTTAATCTAAATGAAAAATTGACTGATAACTTAGAAATCCAGAATTAAGAAGAATTAAAATTCTATGCAAAACTCAAAGGATGAAAAGACTAAGGATAATCCTTAAATCTATTGAGAGTTTTAATCCTGAAATAATAGATGCCCTCTAAGAAATTGAATTAGGTAATAGTTTAATAGTTTGATTGATTCATGTGATGAGAATTAATCAAACTCCTTTCCCAATCCCACCATTAGTGGTAGTTTACTAGGTTCTCCAACTTTTAACATTAGAAATAAAGACAAAATAAAAATAAAAAGGAAGAAACAGTTCAAAAACAAAGATAAAAGTAATATAATAAACCTATTGAAGCTAAATCTAAGACCTCCAAAATATTCTATCACCTTTACCTCTAATCCTTTATTATGACTATAAAAATATTAATTTGGAATATTAGAGGATTATGGAATAAAAATTCAATTAGAAGATTAAAATCTATTGTCAAAAATGAAAAAAAAATGATTTTATGGTTTTGCAAGAGCCTGTAGTGAATGAGTGTAATCTTGATAGAATTATAAAAACTACTGGATGTAATAAAGGGATTAACAATCAAAATAATAAAATTTGGATAATATGGAAAGATAATTTTGAGGTGGAATTGATATGCAATTATGAGCAGCTTCTCCACCATAAAGTTCACCTCAATAATGATAGCGAAACCATTATGGTAATTTTTATTTATGCTAAATATAATAGAATCAGTATAATTCCATTGTGGGATAAGCTTAGAGATCTCTCTAACAATACACTTGAGTGGATTATTACGAGAGACTTTAACTGCATAACTTATGCTTATGAGCAGCTCTTTGGTCTAACATTATGTTTAAGAAGTATGAACGACTTCAATAACATAATTTTATACTGTCATCTTGAGGACCCTGGTTTCACTGGTTCCGCTTATACTTGGACCAATAAAATATGTTGGAAAAGGTTAGATATAGTATTAATTTATGGAGAATGAGAAACTGTTTTCAAAATATCAAAGTTAAACACTTAAATAAAGTTTGTTCTAACCATTCTCCCATTGAATATGTGGATGCAACATCTTGACCTTAATAAAACTATAAAAGATTCTTTGGATATCCCTTTATATTGTCAACCATTGCTTATTTTTTTGGACGAAACTTAAAAAAGGTTAAATGAGAGATTTAAAACCTAAAATTATATTACCTTTGTCAATATCTTCACTGATATTGCCAAAGCTGAGGAAAACATAGCCTTCCATGTGCAAAATCTTCAATCTAATCAAATTGATGAAAACAAAGATAACTTAAACAAAGTAAATACCAATTACCTTTTTCTTTTGACAAGAGAAGAAGCCTATTGGGAGAAAAAATGCAATACAATTGGATTTAAAATTGTGACAAAAATACCTCTTTTTTTCACAACTTTGTGAAAAACACAAAGAATCAATAGGATCAATAGTGTGTACCAAGATAGTGCATGGATTGAGGACCAACCCGAAATTAATGATATTGCTGTTAATTATTTTAAGGAGTCGTTTACTATTTTATTTCGAATTTTTATTACTTTTGGGCATTTTCGTAATTTTCGTATTAGGGTTTTCATTCAAACCCTTATTTAAACAGATTTTGTTTACAATGTAAGGGTGTTGAATTTTGAGAAAGAAAATTAGGGTTTCCCCTATATTGGCTTCTCTGCATTTACTTTGTATCAATAAACAAAAGGTAAATTAAATCATGTAAGCACACATTAGATAGCACAATAGAGTTGTGTAAGACGAAATTAAAATGTATGTATTAATTATTTTTGTTCGTTACAAGAGATGTTGTACTACTATAAATATAATATTTACTTCATGAATACAAATTTAATATCTCATATTCTCTCATCGACAATTGATATTATTTTATATTATTTGTGTCTTCTCTTTTGTATCTATTCAGGATTTTTGACTTATTTGTGTCTTCTCTTTTGTATCTATTCAGGATTTTTGACCCGTCTAACCGAATTTTAGCGCAATAATTTTAAAGTTAAATAAATTAAAATATTAAGTTTGTTAAATTTAATATAATTTTATCGGTTTACCGTATATTTTAATGTTGTTAGACTATCAATATTTTTTTGGTATAGTAGATAAAAGTTTTATGTTTTAAAATTTATTTTTTTACCGTACCAAATATGCAAAACAAATAAATATTATTACACATTTGATGTTAGATAAAATAATAATATGTATTATTATATGATACTATGGTTTGTGCAAAATGATGATTATTATCGCATTGATATGTACAAAAATGATGATCACTTTATTCCGAATTATGCAAAAATATATAATCTCGTACCAATCCATCTAAAATTTAAATGATTAAATGTTTGATTTTCAGTATTTGTTTTAGTTTATTTATAAAATATGTATTATTATTGTTAAATACATTGATTTCGAAATTTACCAAAAATTACCTCTAATATAAAATTTTCCAACAATATCCCTAAAACATACCAATATGTACAAATTTAAACAACTATTTGTTTTTAATTTTAAAAACTACATATCTTTTAAATCATAACTGAAAAGAAAATCTGAAATCACATATATTTCTATTTTCTTAAGACCAACAAAACGAAATCCATAAATGATATTTTTTGGATAATTATTTTTTTTCTTATTTCCGCAACCAAATTATACGTAATTCCGCAACCCGAACACATTTGTTTTTTCTAAACTTATTTCGCAACCAAATTTCACGTATTTTTGAAACTCGAACAAAATCCTTTAAAAAAAACATTTTTTATCACAAAAATATACATATTTTTCCAACTACAAAAAAGTTAGTTGTTTCACACCCAATTAACACTTATTTTCACATAACAAGTTTGTATTTTGTTTTTTCACCCAATTAGACTTATTTAGGAACCAAATTCTTATTTCTTAAACTATTTTTTTCTTATTTTTGCAACGCATTTGCAAGTAATTTTGCAACTACAATAAATATACTTTTTAGAAACCAAATTATAGGTAATTATACAACCAGTATATGATTACTTTTTAGCAATCAAATTACACGTAATACTATAACTATAACATATTTTATTATTCGAGACTTATTTGGCAACCAAGTTACACGTAATTTTGCAACTAAAAATATTCAAAAATTATTTTTCATGAATCTAGTTTTGTTCGTCTTAAAAATAAAATCATGGGTTTTTCAAATATTTATTTAAGTTATGGTTTGAAATATATGATATTTTTATAATAGAACATAAAAAAACATGAGAGAGAAACGGTTATTGATATTTTGAACTGCCAAGTGGTTATCTCTGAATATTAATTTAACCCTAGATGGTTATCCATAAATGATCAAACTATAGATGGATATTAATAAATAAGTCTGATATTGAATGGTTATTAATAGATTGCCCTTTTTCTAATACAATTCTATTTGAGTCAAGCACTATTATTTTGTTAACATTTTATAAAGTAGGGCTTATTTATATTTTATAGATGAATTTATTATATAGTTTGTAACTTGTAAATGAGTTTATTGCATGTTTCTTAAATGATACATTAAAATATGAGCACCTATAGTGTATTTTTACATCATGACTCTATTATCTAATTAAATTATATAGGTACAAGAAATAACCAAAGCGCGCGTTGAAGCAATTAAAAAAAACTCATTTCACACTTTTTTCAAAACCGTATTTGATTTGAAGAGCGATAAAATAGCAACTAGGAAATAGTGAGACTTTATTATAGCAATAGTTTAGACATATGACAATGATAAATGAGCTTTCAAGTTGATGTAGCCCACAAAGTCCAAACACATACATTTTTTATTTTATTTTATTTTATTCAAATATCTTATATTTTTCAAATCAAATCTAATTATATTAAGATTTGATTTTATTTTATTTTAGAATATTTATTTTATTTCCTTGTATTCTAATTTAAGGTTTTGAGAAGCTCTTATATAAAGCCTCATATGCCTTAAGTTATTTAAAGTTTTTGGAATAGTGTATTTTTTATCTCTGAAAATTTCAGTCTTTGTTACCCTTATATTATGGTTTCATCAAGTTACCCTTAAATTAGAGTCTCATCTATCGTTGTTTCTTCTTCAATTTCCGTCGCGTCATCAGTTTGGTATTAGAAACTCAATTCTTGCTATGGGGCAAGCATGATTCTGAATCCTGATTTCATCTGATTCAAAATCTAAAGAAGAGAACAATCTCTGTGGCCATGAAGATCTCGAAGATCGTTTGGTATGCGGGGACACACCAGGCGTTTTGATAGACGATCGTATTGACCAGTTACATAAGGAGTTTAAATTGGCCACCAATCGTCGGATCAAGGTAAAACTTGCTTATCGAGATGTTGTCTCAGAGTATGACCAGGTTTTCAAAACCATTTTTTTCATCAACTATGATGAGGGTAGAATTCGCCAGATGTAATTAATAAGGATTCAATTGTGAATAAAAGTTACTTGATGTAGCAATTAGGAAGTTTAGAATTTCTTGGGGACCAATGTGTAAATATAATGCTTACTAAGAGGTCTGATCAAATATGTAGACGACCCACTAAGGACCCAAGCGGGGCCACCTTATTTTAGTATAAAAGGTGACCCACTTTCTTGGTAGGTGGGACATTGAATATTATTCTATTACATTCTCTTTCTCTCTCTATACTTTCTCTCTCTAGTCACATCTGGTCCAAGATCCCAAATATTCTTCCAAACAATTATTGACTCATCATTGGCGCCGTCTGTGGGAACGAGTGATACCAAAAAGGAATCTTTGTTCTTTGAAAATCACGTATTGCGAAATGAGCAACGAAGCTGTGACGGAGAGGGTCGGTAGAGAAGTGATCTGAGCCATTTCAGTGTCAGAGGGCGAAGAAGCGCCCGGACAGAGGCACTGCGAACAGGGCCGGGACAAGCGGTCGACCCTGATAATGACCCGAAAGCAGCTCCTTGAAGACATCGCCAGGCTAAAAGTAGAAAGGGAGCGGGCGCTGGACGAGAAGAGGATCCGGGAAGGAAAAGGCAAGGGACCCCTCTTAGAGGATCGGGAGATGGCCGAACACGATGTTGGGCCGCGCATCGAAGCCCGACCTGTTAGGTATTATCGGGAGCCACATCCCGAGGAGGGGCAAAATGCCAGGGCTCGGCAGTACCCGGAGGACCTTCGCGGCGCAACAATTGACTACACCTCGAGCGACTTGTCGGGCAGAGAGTATCTGCGAAAGGAAAGGGCCCAGCGGACGCAAAAGAATTGTTCCCGACGCCTCCGAGGGCCCCGGGCAGAATCACCAAAATATAAGAAGGGGAGCACCGAGAAGCGGACCCCGGTATCCTTCGAGAAAGAGGAGATGCCTGTCGCTAGCCGTGAAGAACGGGCAGCGCGGCCACCGATACCTTGGCAACCATCGAACAGTCAGAACCAAGGCTACCGAACCGGTAGTCAGTTTGTCAGCCCAGAGAAGAGGGGCTTTACGGAGTTCAGACAGAAGGACTTGGAGGAGGAGCATGTGGGTTCGGAATCAATTGGAGGACATCCCCGTTGTCCGACGCGATATTTCTAAACTAGAAAAGTACGATGGGAAGAAGGACCCGGATAATCATTTGGAAGCTTTCAAAAACTTTATGTTAAGCTTCGACAACGATGACAAGCTCCTATGTAGAGCTTTTTCCATGACTTTCAGGGACCGAGCATCTAAATGGTACAATCGCTTGCCGCAGGGTTGCATCCAAACTTCGTAATGTTTTGGACGATGTTTAGACAACACTTTGTGGGGAGTAAAAGCTTTCGGGCCAACGGAGATACCATTATGAATTGCCGGCAGAAGTTGGGGGAGAGCCTCAGAGAATATACCAGGCGGTTCATCGACGCAAAAACCGACCTAGACCACTGCGAAGAGAACGTGGCTCTAACTGCGTTTCGCTTGGGTTTACTCCCCGGACCAATGAAGCAAGCGGTGACAAAAAAACAAGCGTTCACTTTTTTCGCACTCCTAGCCCAGATAGAAAAACAGATATTGATTGAAGAGACCGAAGCATCAGAATTGGCAGCACAGATCCAGCAAAGCGCCCAAGCATCGGTAGTAATAAGGCAAGGTGCTCGGTCAGATTACGCTCGGGCAGTCCAACCGGTCAGCACGATACCACCGAACCCACCTGTGTCAGCCAAACCCCCGGCCCAGACAAGCACGCGACCGAAGTAAACAGGCCCGACAACTTCGCGACCCATGTCGAACAAATGGATCCGACCTGCATATTTCGCAGATCTAACAGAGTGTGTAGCGTCGATCTACGAGAAGACAAAGAAGAGCGGGATGTATCGAAAACCTTTCCCAATACTAACGCCTCGGGAGCAAAGGAATAACCGCTACTGCCTCTATCACGAGGACGTCGGGCACGACACTAAGGATTGCATCGCTTTGAAGAAGGAAATACAGATGATCATAGAACACGGAAAACTCTTGGAGTATGTGAAGAAGGCACAGCAAAGTACGGCCTCGAAGGAAGTCGTGATAATACCGAAACCAGAAACCACCATGGCGATTTTCGAAGTGACCGATCCGTTCGACGTTTCCATCGATTACCTCGATCCCGAAGCGAACCGCAACATCATCGGGATTATCGAGGAAGAAGCCGAGAAGAACATCGATAATGTACAAGGCCTTTGTAAATATTTTGAATCCCTAACTATCTTTGGGGGAGATTCTATGGCAGGGGTTACACATTCGTCCAGGAAGAGGCACATCGTCAACCTGACCACTCAGTTGGAAGCCAGAACTTGCTTCCAAACCAGAAGTGTCCCTTCCCCGATCATGTATTTTGACGACGACGACATGAGAGACATAGCCGGCCCCCATGAAGACGCCATTGTGATCGGGGCGGCCATTGCGGGGGAGGAGGTTCGGCGCATCTTGGTGGATACCGGTAGTTCGGCCAACATAATCTTCGCGTCCACTTTTGCCAAATTTAGAACACCACCAGTGATCGCGCGGTCCGACCGCACCATAGTAGGGTTTACTGGGTCAGCAGCCGACGTTATAGGAGAATTTGAGGGCACAGTCCAACTAGGCCGCGGACCATTCAAGAAAGAGGTTACAGTTTTATTTGTGGTAGTAGACGCGCCGGTTTCCCACAACGCCATTTTCGGCCGATCGTGGATATCGCGAATGCACGCAGTATCCTCTACAATTCACCAATGTCTAAAATACGTGGTAGGAAACAACGTGGGAGTGGTCCGAAGTAGTCAGAAAGCAGCGCGGGAATGTTACCGGACGGCGTTAGCACCTAAAAAGGATCAAGAGATGATTCAAGCCCGGGAATAGCAATTAAAGGGGCTCGCCCCAGAATCGCACCCCGTTGATGACCCTCAGGACGCCCCGAGCCTCTTGACGACGGACGAGGAATGTGAGCAATATCAGTTCGCCATCGGAAAAGCCTTGCAGATTGGGGTACGACTCTTGCCGATCTTCAGGGAACAGCTGCTGATTCTCCTACAAGAAAACTTGGATCTGTTCGCATGGTGCTCGAGAGATGTCACCGGGGTACCAGAATCTATTGCTGTCCACAAGCTAACCATCAACCGGAACGCCAGACCAACCTCGCAAAAACGTCGAGCATTTTCCGCAGCGAACGCAGACGTCATCTTGCGAGAAGTCGAGAGAATGATCAGCGTCGGTCATATCAAGGAAGCAAGCTACCCGTTATGGACCGCTAATCCCATGCTGGTCAAAAAGAAAAATGGGAAATGGAGGATGTGTGTGGATTTCACCGATCTTAATCGGGCGTGCCCGAAAGACCCATTCCCGATGCCGAGAATCGATCAGTTGGTAGATTCGACGTCGGGTAACAAGTTGCTGTCATTTATGGATGCATACGCTGGATATAACCAAATCAAGTTACATGTTGCGGATCAAGAAAGCACCACATTCATAACAAGCCGAGGACTGTACTTCTACAAAGTAATGCCATTCGGGTTGAAAAACGCCGACGCAACGTATCAAAGGTTGGTCAATAAAACGTTCGAAGGTCAAATTGGGAGGAATATGGAAGTGTACATCGACGATATGCTGGTTAAAAGCGACGCGGATGAAGCACACCTCACCGATCTGAAAGAAACCTTTGACAACCTGCGGGGAATAAACCTTAAGCTAAACCCAGAAAAATGCTTCTTCGGGGTCCGGTCGGGAAAGTTCCTAGGTTTCTTCGTTAGCGAAAAAGGGATCGAAGCCGATCATATCCAGCTTCGGGCTCTGACCGATATGACTCCGCCCCGAAGAATCAAGGAAGTTCAGATCCTTACTGGGCGTCTGGCGACCCTAAATCGATTTATTTCTCGATCGTCTGATAAGTGCGCTCCATTTTTTCAGGTATTAAGACAAGCAAAAAATTTCGTATGGACTCCTGAATGTAATGAGGCGTTCTTAGGAATCAAACGATATTTGTCATCACCGAACCTTTTGACGAAGCCCGTCGCGGGCGAGACACTTTATCTTTATGTTGCGGTTACCGACTTCGCGGTCGGTGCAGCCTTGATTAGTGAGTCGGGCCCGGCCCCTACAACAGTTCATTTTGTGAGCAAAAGCCTGTTAGATGCGGAAACCCGGTATTTGAAGTTGGAAAAAATGGCACTAGCACTGGTGACAACAGCGCGAAAAATGTGCCCGTACTTCCAAGCCCACCCCATCGTGGTCCGAACATCATTTCCACTCAAATACATCCTCCAGCGGCCAGACATGTCCGGGAGAATGTCCAAATGGTCGGTCGAACTGGGCAATTTTGACATCGACTACGAACCTCGGACAGCCGTGAAAGGCCAGGTCCTGGCCGACTTTTTGGTAGAATTTCATTCCGAACGACCTGAGCAGGACGTGCTTTCCCATGAAGCCGCACTGAGCGAATGGACCGTTCGTACCGATGGAGGGGCTAACGTTAGTGGCTGTGGAGCAGGTATACAATTAGTAACCCCATCGGGTATTAGCATGCACCAAGCTATCCGATTTGGCTTCCCTACTTCGAATAATGAAGCTGAATACGAGGCCGCTCTGGCAGGATTGCGGCTAGCACAGGTATGTGGGGCAAAGCGGGTGCGCCTCATAAGCGATTCCCAACTTGTAATAACCCAAGCTTCGGGAAGTGCGGAAGCTCGGAAAGAACATTTGGTGCAATACCTAGCAGCGCTCAGGGTTCTGGCCGCCTCGTTTGACAAAGTCACCTATGAACATGTCCCGAGAAACGAAAACATAGCCGCTGATTCCCTGGCTACACTCTCCTGTTCCAGTAACTATCCTTGGATGGTTGAGCAAGATAGCCAATCTATTATCAAGCGTGAAGAATTCGACAACTGACCCGAAATCGCCTGTCAGATCTCTTCAGTAACCCTCTCAGACTGGCGGCGGGACATTATCGCCTTCTTAGCTGAGGGTCGGTTGCCTAGTGATAACGCTGCAGCTAGGAAAATACGCAATAAAGCTCGGGGTTACGTCCTTTTAGGTGAAGTACTGTACAAGAAAGCCTTCAGCCGCCCCCTGCTCCGCTGCTTAGGGTTCCATGAATCGCAAATAATTGTATCCGAACTACATGATGGTGAAGGTGCGGCACACTGCGGTTACAAGGCTCTGATCAGAAGGATTCTTCTTGCAGGATTCTATTGGCCGACGATCACAGCGGATGCGCGACAGATAGTCAAAACTTGCGATACATGTCAACGGTTCGGAAACGCGATCAACATACCCGCAGCTCCCCTAGAGTCTATATCCGAAGGACTGCCCTTTGACCGGTGGGGAATCAACCTGGTCGGGCCGCTACCAATGGCGTCGGGAGGAAGGCAGACGATTGTCGTGGCGGTGGACTATTTTTCCAAGTGGGTTGAAGCCGAACCTTTATCCTCCACCAAGGCCAAGGATATCATCAAATTCATCTGGTATAACATATGTTGTCGATTCGGGGTACCGCAAAGGTTAACTATGGATAACGGACCGCAGTTCGACAGCGGGGCAATGAAAGCATTTTGCACCACCCACAAGATCCGAAAATGTTTCTCCGCTCCTTTCCACCCTCAGGCAAACGGGCAAGTCGAAGTAACCAACCGGACCATTTTGGACGGCCTCAGAAAAAATCTTGAAGGAAAGGCCGGGAAATGGCCTGACTACCTACAAGAGGTACTGTGGGCTTACCGAACCACACCCCGGACGGCAACTCAGGAATCGCCTTACGCTTTAGTATATGGCATGGATGCGGTCACCCTGCGGAATCCATCTTTCCGTCTTTTAAGATCGGGACCTATGCGGAGAAAACGAATAACGACAGCTGATGCCTCGAGCTCGACCTTATAGAAGAGAAACGCAACCGCGCCCGGTTAAGCGCCTTACACTATCAGACCTTGATGAGAAGTCGATACGCTTCAAAAGTCCGACGTCGGGAGTTTAAGGTTGGTGACAAGGTTTTAAGGCGCGTTTTTCTTCACACCAAGGACAAGAGCCTCGGTAAACTCGCCCCGAACTGGGAAGGACCCTACGAGATTGCGGAAAAAATCAAGAGCGGGACATACCGCCTGCAGAATAAGCTCGGGCACCTTTTGAGGCTGCCATGGAATATTAAACACTTGAAATTGTATTTAGAATAGTCAGGAACTTGTACTTCAAATTGTATTTTACATTTTGTTTCGAATTGTAATGGTCGGGGATGCATTCTTTCCTACCTCGGTGGCGGGAGAAGGTTTTAATGAGGCATCATAAACACCCGACCACCCGATTACATTAATCCAAAATTTCTTTTGCCTTCCAAGTATTGAAGTGTTACGACCTTGATCAGCTGGCGAGCTGGGCAACATCTTTTCCTATTAATATTAATGGATCTACAAATATGGTCTTCCAGACCCTCTAGGAGAACTTTCGATGGTACATCGATCTACAGAACCTTAATGGTTTTTCAGTTTCTACTGATCTACATATATGGTCTTCCAGACCCTCTGGGAGAACTTTCGATGATACATCGATCTACAGAACCTTAATGGTTTTTCAGTTTCTACTGATCTACATATATGGTTTTCCAGGCCCTTTGGGAGAATTTTCGATAAAACATCGATCTACAGAACCTTAATGGTTTTTCAGTTTCTACTGATCTACATATATGGTTTTCCAGACCCTTTAGGAGAATTTTCGATAAAACATCGATCTACAGAACCTTAATGGGGTTTTCAGTTCCCGAACTGACCCACATTTTGCGGTTTCCGATCCTATCAGGACTTTTCGACATTACGTTGGAACTTAAGGTTTTTTCAATGCTCTTTGGATTTCGCACAGGTACCAATATGAGAGAAGATAAAACCAGAAAAGATAATATATAGATAGGGGGCCCCGCGGCCCCCAAAACATGACTAAAGGTGTTCATCGGAAATATTGACAGGGGACCCCACGGCCCCCAAAGAATTACAAAAACAAATAACAAAAACAAAAAAAAGCAAGCGCAACTTCTGGATCACTCGTCCTCGTCCTCATCCTCCTCGTCCTCTTCAGCATCGTCGGATTCTTCCCCTTCTCCACAGTCGACCCCCTCGGGCCGGTCCTTCTCTGGCACATCCAACCACATTGTCCCGAGGTGAAGGTCTGGGAAGCGGTTGTGGAATGACAGCACATACGCGGTTTTGGCATCGGCAGCTTCCTTCTCCGACCACTTCCTATACCGATTTGCGAAGGCGACGTTCAAAGATTTTAACTTTTGGACCTCCAGAGCCAAAGCAGCGGCGCGGTCTTCCGCGGCTTTCTTCGCTTCCTCCGCGGTCCTCATCGCCTCCTCCACAGCTTCCTTCGCCTCTTTCGCGACACGTTCGGCTTCCACAATCCGACCCTCCGCCGACGCCCGAGCCGCCTTGGCTTTTTCCACCTCCGAAGTCAGACTAACAATATTTGCCTCCGCAGAGACTAGCTGCTGACTTAGCTCATTCGCCCGACGCTCTTTCATGGCCGCCGGTACGAGCAAGTTATACAAGGACAAAGCCAGACCATCCGATCCCCGCAGCGGGAACGTGTGCGGACTGCCGAGCATCGATAGCACAGGGAACTTCGTACCACTCGACGAGGCTGCAGCTGGGTCCGACGCCTGGGGGGGGCTCGCCGTCATCTGGAATTTCCACAACGTCCGCCGTTGGAATACTTTTGGCACTACCGACCTGATCAGACAGCTTTGGTCCTACAGTGCCAACCCCCGCGTCGACAACTGGCTTACTCTCTTTCCTCGAGTGCTTAGACTTCTTCACCTTAGTCCCCTCCGCATCAGCGCGACCTTTCCTCTTCTGCACTGGAGCCCGGTCCTGGTTCGCCTCCGTCCCTTCATGCGCGGGTACCTCCACCCGAATCGGCTCACCAGCCCCCTCAGCTCCGGTTTCCTTCTCCCCCCCCCCCCCCTCGTCATCTGACTTCGGGCGCTTGCTAGGCGCCTTGTTGCGCTTTGGCAGATACAGTATCGACCCAGGAGCCCCGGTTTTAGCGATCACGTCCTCCAAGCTCGGGGGCTGTCGCAGCTGCTCGATGGTGAGAACCTCGGATGAGCAACGCCAGAGGTTACTCATGAATAAGTTCGTATCTATGAAGGTGCGGTGCATAGCCCGACCCCAGTGCGTCCGGGCGTAGCCTTTCAGCACCTCGAACGTAGCCTCAGCAGCTTTCGAGTAATCCTTGTTCAGCCCTTGCAACCAATCCTTCGACACTACTACCTGAGAGGTAAAAGAGGAAACATATAGGTTCCAATTTATCACTCGTAAAAATAAATACTACATAGATACTAAGATGGCTAGGAAACTAGTAATATAGTCTCATATAAAATTAAGAACAGAAGGTTGAAGGAAGATGTCCATACTGTCCACAAAATAGACATCTGAAAAGAATACTATAACATGAACAACAAGTAATAATCCATCGCCATATTATTTCCTAAATGTAACATGTTTAGTAAATCATACATCTCAAATATGTTTCGTCATTTGAACATGGTTGTGTTACACAAATATGTCACTGTATTTTTTAACACTAGGCATAACATGATGATAAAGAAGAAATGTACAAATCCACCAGAAAGACAACATATACCAATGTCAAAAGATAAAAACCTAGCTGCACCAAATCTGGTAACTAAATTTTTAAAGACGGAAGATGATAAGCATATGACGAGACAACATCTGATAAAATTGAATATATAGAGTTTGATTGGCTAGTGGGTGATGAAACATAACTAATGATTGATAGAAATAAAACCAACAAATTAGCAAAGATTCAAATGAACCCATAATATGATGATCCAGTTGTATGGTCATTTCCAACAACAACAACATACTTTATTATGATGAGTAACACGATGGAGTTATCCAATGAAGACCAAGTTGACTATAAGGTAACATCTTTTCCCAATAACATATTTTGCACTTTTATTGAATATGTTTCATAATTTAACATGTTTCAAGTAATGTATATTTTGTATTTATAATAATGAAAATCTCACAATTGAATAGGTTAATTACATGTTTCGCGATTGCAATAATATAGTTTTTGGATTTCTAATAATGCATGTTTTGCGATTGCAATAATTTAGGTTTCATGTTTCTGATACTTCATGTTTCTCATTTCTGATAATTAATGTTTCACAATTGTAATAATGTATATTTCGCATGTCTAGTAATACATGGTTCACAATTACATTAAACATCTTTCACAATTGTATGTTTTCCAATTTTTTATTTTATGTTTTATATTTATAATAATATATGTTTTGAAGTCTACTAATGCATGTTTAAAATTTCATGTTTCCTAGTTTATTTTATTCTAAACTAAAAATATGTAGATTGTTGATACTCAAATTTATTGTGTGCTTTCCAAACATAGATTTAATATACTTGTCACTCACCTTGATAACAATTTCGGCCAAATCAATACCCATTTTAGACATGTAATGGTATGTATGTTTAATTGTTTCAACATTTATGTATTTTAAACACATAATTGTTTCTAAAGATTCTCTAAATAATAACATCAATCATTTAAGGACAAAATGTTAAACATAAAGTTGACAACTTCTATTGGGAACTAGATATATATACTATACTTTTCGCCATTCAAATATCTACTATAACACCAAAAAATAGAATCAATCACTCGACAATAATGATAATCGTTATCGATAATGGCATGATATACAAGTTTAATCCACTAGTGCTAAGTTCAAAATACATAGCTATAAAACAAAGAAAAACATTATAAAACGTAGTTCGCAAATTAGATTTAAATCATGTTTTGTAATTAACACTGATTCATGTTTCACAATTAACATCAATACATATTTGAAAAATTAGATCGGATCTATGTTTTAAAATTGATATTAAGCCATGGTTCGCAAACATATAAAAGAAATATTTGGTAATTCATATCTAAAAAATCTTTTGCAGTTCATATATAAGTTATGTATTTGATAAACCTCTGATTTAAATAAATTTATGATAACCTCATATAAAGGATAAATTGAACAAAAAACTTGCGATGGAGATTATATTCCCAACATATATCCCACAACAACAAATAAAAATTATGAATATACTAGAGATTTTATTGAAAATAGTAAAATGAATGACTCGTATTACCAAAACATTAGTACTTTAAAGATAGCTTAAATATCTGATATGTTTCTCATTGATATTAATATAATCAATTATGGTATTACATTGTGTATTACTAGTAAAATTAACAAACTATATTTGAAATAATTATTTGGAATATTGCATTATTTTGCAATTGATTTCTTGTAATATTGAGTATATTTCTTAATTCGAATATTTCACAAGTTAAAATATGTACATGATTCAAATTTTATAATATGAATATCTTTTTAAGTTAGAATATGAGCATCCCAATTTACATTATGAGCATGTTTTGCAATTCGATATATGTGCATGTTTCGATAATTAGTTAGTTATGCATGTTTCACAATTTAAAATATGAGCAGATTTTGCAAGTTAGAATATGATCATATTTTGCACTTTAGATTATGAGCATGTTTCAAAATTAAAATATGAGCATGTTTCTTAACTTTAACTTAACTGTGTTTTGAAATTTAAAACATTAGTATTTTCATAATTTATAACTTGAGTATATTTTAAAAATAAAAATAAAACTTTCGCAACTTACATATAAAAATATTTTGCAAATAATATTGATATTTCACAACCTACATAATTGTAAAATTAGATGGATTCTACAAGAATTCTTCGCATAACCATCTATTATGACCGAATTTACTACAACAGCCAACCTTTATATTACAGATGATAATTTCTCATTTAAATTGAATATGTTTCTCATTTTAGTTTTCATGTTCTCCTTTTAAATTATGTGGGAGAATAAACAAATATTATTTAAAAACCATACGTTTTCCCAAAAGTAATTAAAGCATACATTACCTTTGAATAATTTATCTTACAACAACTTGAGTAGTAGTATGGATCTACATATATTGAAAGATTTTGCTAATTCTTAAGTATGGTAGCCAAAATATGAGAGCATAAGAAACACTAAATTTTTGGCATACCAAAATAAAATTTAAAACTCATAAGATCAACAACCATAACATATTTCCAAAATAACTTTATGTAATACTAGTAAAGACAAACGAACTAGCCATGAACGACTTAAATTGACACTGGTCTTAAGCTTATTTTTAAATTGCAGACATAATTTAGTATTCTACCCTAAGTCATACGCA
The DNA here is from genome assembly GCA_036936605.1 of Limnanthes douglasii subsp. nivea. NCBI lineage: Eukaryota > Viridiplantae > Streptophyta > Magnoliopsida > Brassicales > Limnanthaceae > Limnanthes > Limnanthes douglasii. Next base: position 171,891,568 of record JAUPFV010000003.1, read on the forward strand.
TATCGTCTTAATATTAGACTCGTAAGTAAAATTTTAATCTTATAGATTAATTCGAATATATGAAGACTACAAAACTCTTTGATTTGGTTACTAAAATATTCCTTTATATTAGAGACCTTATGGCCGTATCTTTTATCTTGAAAATTACACATGCATATTTTTTAGAAGGCAAATTTTTATAAAATAAACTAACATCTTTTGAAACTCATTCTTTGATAATTGTTCCATATATAAATTGAACATGATTTGATTAGGAGCATACGAACATTGTTTCAATTTTAAAACCATTATTGTCTTATATTTTATAGTTGGATGAGTCAATGCATACTTTAGTTTCTCAATAAGATGATACATACCAACGCATAATAACAATGAGGAAACAAAGTAGAGACAAAACTAACTATACATAGGTGACGATAAAAAATAAATATGATTTGATAATCCAACAAATCTGGTTTTAGTTACTTAAGAAACCAATCTTTGGACCCAACAATGATAAATACAACTGGAAAAAACTTGTACATGTATATATGATTCAAAACTAATATAAACTTGTTGTTTTGTGGTTCAAAAGAAGGCATGTTTTGTTAATCAAAATATATATAAGTTTCTCAATTTCATAATAAGCATATTTTGGAAATGAGAGTTGTGTATGGCAATACAATGCAAGCCATGTTTCAAAAATTAACACGTGTATAATTTTCACAATTATATATTTCACAACTCAATTTACAACAATGTTTTGCAAAAATAATAATTGGAATTCATATTATAACTATATTTCGTAATTTAAAAAAAAACTATATTGCATCAACTCATAAAATAAAACTCGTTATTGTTATAACTTTTAGTTGTAGTAGAAAGTAAAAATCCTCTATATTTTCCCGTAAAAAAGGTTTTATTGATAAATAACATTTGACGCAAGAATAGAAACCTTGAAGAGAAGAATTAATTACTAGGAAAAAGCGTGTGAAGAATTTATTATTAAAATTGTATTGAAATAATTAGTCATTTGTAATATTAATACTTTTTTATATTTAGAATACCTATAACTATTTTAAAAAAGTATAATTATCTCTGTAAATATCCCTCGTAGCTTGCTCTAAAGTAATCCATAAAAAATAATACAAGATATTTAAACAATACTCAAAGTTCACTAGATTGTACATTTTTTACTAAGAGTCATATTTGGCTCTAACATAATACGATAACTCTTTGGAAATATCTAATGATAAATGCTTTCTACTTTCTTTCAAAAACGAGTATCACATACATTTTGTCCTATATGTTTTTTAATGATCATGAAGTCATTGAAGTTATCAATTGTTTCATAAAATCTCTATGGATATCAAATGAATATTTTATTCTTGTCGCGATCATTGAATTTTGATCTTGTATTATGCATATATTTAAAAAAAACTTATTCTTTATAACAAAACAAAATAAGAAAAATTCTTAAAGATGTAGTTCTTCTACAAAAACTTATCATGCACCTCTAATTCTATTAATCCAACTAAAAATAGCGAGTTATTTTTCTTATGACCAAAACTAGTTTCCTCAATAACTAAATTATCATTCAAAATTTTAAATAAACTTAGAGCGGTATTTTTATTTGATTCTCAAGTAACCTCATAACCAATTATATTAATACTAACCGTTAGAGTACCTAACGAATCAAGAAGTGATAGTATAACTGTGAAATCTTCATTACTACTTTAAAGTAATTTTTAAGACCACCATAGCAGTAACTAACTTAAAATTTATGCTTAATTTGATGTTTAATTTGCAAAGCATTACGTTGCTTGATTTGAAACTTATTTCGCTAACAGAAATATAAAAAATAGTAATGATTGGAGGAAGATAATAACGATTCGATTTTAAAAAATGGCAGTGATTTGATTTGAAAAAATAATAGTGAATCGATTTAAAAGATTTGATTGTGCAATAGTTGTGAATAAATCATAAACTTTTTAGACAAAGAGTTTGAGATTTGATTTGATGTTACATAAAAAATGAAGAGAGAATTGTGTTTTAGAAAGATAAACACGATTGGGTAAGATGAAAATAAAAAGGAATATTTATCTTTAAATATTTACTTTGAGAGATTAAATTTATAACCATTAAAGTTGACAAATAATAGCGAATGAGTTTAAACAATTTAAATTTTATTATAGTTATAAATAAATCACATACTTTTTCAACAAACAATTTTAGATTTGATTTCAAGGTTACACACAAAATTTAAAAAAATCATAGTTTTACAATAAAAAACAATATATATATATATATATATATATATATATATATATATATATATATATATATATATATATATATATATATATATATATATATATCAAAATAGCCTGATGGTTTAGAATATCATATGATAATACATAATATTTCAAATTTATTGAAAAAATAATTTTGGATTTAAAATACTTAAACTTTAGAAGAAAAATATTTTAAACTTTAATTTTTGAATAATTATAACAAAAAATTTAAAATTTGTTTTGTATGTTAAAAGACTAAACTATTTGAAATTAAAATAAACGGGATAGATGGAAATACCTAATTATGTATTTATCATTCTTTTTTTTTGTTATACAAAAATATTAAATAAAACGTAAATAAATTTATACAAAATGTAAAAGTATCTTCTAGCGATCGACATATGAAAAAATAAAAGTACGGCTAATAAACGTTTTTTATACGATTGTAACGAAGATAAAAATACATAAAACATTTCAAAATCTAAATAAAAAACCTAAAATTTAGATCTCAGTATTTTAAAACTAAGAAAAAAACATGAATAATAATAATAATCATCATCTTTAACACTATAACTTGTCGTAACAACCTAAAAATAACCATACAAAATTAAAGATTATGAAAATACGATATGGAGAAGGTTACGATCTCCTTTTCTTAAAAAAACACGATTAATGGTTTAAGAGAAAATTTAAGCTAGCCCAAAAAATTGTTTCTTGTATGGTTTCTCTAGAGATCAGCAATGAGAGTGCTCAACAACATCAACTCGATGTTGATTCTTCCTCTCTAGAATGTCATTAGCCTCAGCTGTAACCGCGTCTCTCAATTGGCTCATTTGAATCTCTCCAGAATCCTCAAATCCACCTGAAAACCAAGACACACCAATGATGTAAGATGACTTCTCTGGAATCTCCCAAGACTACCTTTCGATAGATCCACGAAGTGTATCTCTCACCTCATACAAGTTACAAACCAGCCTCTCCTCCCAAGCCTAAAATAATAAACTATCATACCAACCTAATGTTTGAACCCCAAACCTGCAATCAAATACATCATCCACATCAACAAAAAAGCTATTCTGAAATCACCAATCCAATCGTTAAGAATTGGTCCATAAATCTGTTGACATTCAAACTCAAGAAGATTACATTTATATAGACTTTCTAAAGTCTGATAAAGGCATCCTTGAATCTCGTGTAAAAATTACTCTCATCGAAAAATTCTCGGATGGAAGACCCCCAATGCCTGATATCCAATTTGTTTACTCACTCAAGTTTAAGAGTACTGTCAGCTTTTCTCTATGGGATCCAAATCATCTAATGATATAGCTGGATTTTCAAGAAGATATAAAATGTATATGGAAAAGATCTGTATGAACTATAGGCAAACACACCATGAGGATTCTTAAGTGAACTCCAACATTTCAACCGACGAGAGAAAATTCCATTTTCCCTGTCTGGATTACACTAAATAAAACCATAGGAAATCCAACTGATGTATGGGTGCCTTCAAAAAACCAGGCCATATACAATTGATGCAAGGCTTGGATGGAAATTGGCATGTCAAAACCACTACAAGAAAATATTTGGGTCATCTTTAGCAATCAAGAAGGCTTTTGGCTCAAGATTTCATATAAAGAAAGATCTCAATATTATACTGAATCTCAGAACAAAGGTCACAACGTTAAAGCCTGCAAAAAACTAATCCAAGATCCCTTTAAACCTCCTGAATCAGTTCACACCATCCTCAATACCAATATCTTTAACCCTACAACATGGATTCCTAAACTCAATCTAATCCCGAAAACCCAAGTTCATTCAATCAGTCGAAAGATCCATTTAATGGATCATGTTATATCTACCCAAGTCAATCATGTCCAATCTGTCCAAGTTAATCGTGATCATTCTACCCAAGCCAAAGCCACTGCCTTTATACCCACCTCAAACCCTACAATTATTCACAGTCCATCACTAGAACCAAATTATAGAGAAAACCATATTACATTATATTCTCATCATATCATACCTGTTCTTCATGCGGTAGAAATCAAGGAAGCCTTCCACTTCCTGGATTTATGCACCAGGCTATCATCAACCACTCTCCTTGATATTGATCAATATATTATCACATCTCCTAATCCTCAACACATTGGCAGCCTTCCTTCCTCTCAACCTGAACCTATACCTAAAGATGTAGACTTAATCAACAACCTATCAAAGAAAGATCAACCTCAACCTAACTGATCAGTGAAGAATCACATCAAACCTCTCAAACCTACAAGCTAAGAGGTAACTACACCTAAAGCAATGAAAACAAGAAGGTCTGTCTGACCTCAAACTGACTCTCTCAAACTGACTCTCTCAAACTGACTCTCTCAAATGACCCTGCAAATTATTTACTGGAATGTTTGTGGAGTTGGAAACAAAGCCACAATGAGAAGAACTAAATCCATTATCAGATCTGGTCTTATTGAATTTCTAGTCATTCAAGAACCAATTATTGACAAAAGCTTTCGAGCCCAAACAGATCAATACTTAGGCTTTCAAAATGATATCCACAATAGATCCAATAAAACTTAGATATTTTGGAACTCTAACTACACAATTTAGACTTTACTTGATCATGATCAAATCATTCACTTAAATGTGAAACATGCTAACTTGGATAAATAAGTTATGGTCTCAATTATCTATACAAAACGTTCGCGTGATCTTAGAAACGTTATTTGGGATAACATAAGAGATGTAGCTGATTGAAACAAAGAGTGGCTCCTTATGAGAGACTTCAACACCATTGTTGATCCATCTGAACAACTCTGATGTTCAACAAAATGTTTGAGAAGTATTGACGGCATTACAAACTTAATTTTTTACTGTAACTTGATTGATGTAGGGTATATAGGTTCAAAATTTACTTGGACTAACTCCCATAAATGGAAGCGCCTAGACTGAGTATTAATCAACAACCCCTGGACAAACTACTTTACATCTATAACTGTCACTCGCATGGAAAGGAAATGATCTGATCATGTACCACTTTGCATCATATTATCTAACAATATCTCTTAAGTTAAATCTAGCTTCAAATTCCAGAAGATGTGGCTAGACCACACTGACCTAAATTCAACCATTAAGATCAGTTGGGACCAAGAAGTATCAGGCTACCTTATTCAAAGATTTTGATAAAAACTCAAGAGACTCAAATCCTGTCTTAGAAATTGGAACAGAGACACAGTTGGTAACATCTTTAACTCAATATTGATAAGGGAGTAATTCGCCGATCTTATTAGAAAATGAGTTAATTATAAACATGAGAAGGGAAATATGCCCATTATTTTATTTATTGTTTATTGGGAAACTATTTGTAAACAAAGTAATTTGTAAAGGACTAATAGTGAAATAATATAAGACCACTAAGGATATAAACGGGACCCACCTTCCCCATTATAAAAGGGAGCCCATTTATTCTTGGTAGGTGGAAAATTGAATATTATATTCTCTTTCTACTTTCTCTCTCTACACTTTGAGCTCTAGTCGCATCAGGTCCAAGATCCAAGATCCTTTATCCTATTCATATATTCACTCTTATTGGCGCCGTCTGTGGGAACACGTGATACCAAAAAGTAAGCTTTTTGTTTAAAAATCATGATTTAAACTCAAAGAATGAATGACGAAGCAGCTAGAGAGAGGGTTGGGAGAGACGTGGCCCAGCCCATTTTACTGTCAGAAGGCGAGGAAGCTCCGGATCCCGATCCAACTACAAGCACTTACCGACATGACACCACCTAAGAATATCAAAGAAGTTCAGATATTGACCGGGCGCCTAGCGGCCCTGAATCGATTTATCTCTCGTTCATCTGACAAGTGTGCTCCTTTCTTTCAGGTCTTGAGAAACGCTAAGTCTTTTGTTTGGACTCCCACTTGTGACAAAGCCTTCTTAGGCACCAAGACTTATTTATCGTCCCCAAACCTTCTAACGAAGCCCCTGGAAGCACCAAGACTCTTTTCCTTTACATAGCGGTTTCAGATTTTGCAGTAAGTGCGGCACTGATTAGTGAGTCGGGAACGGTTCCCAAAGAGGTATACTATGTTAGAAAAAGCCTATTGGACGTGGAAACACGATATTAGAAGCTGGAGAAAATGGCCTTGGCCCTGGTAACTGCGGCGAGAAAAATGCGACCATACTTTCAGGCCCATCCCATCGTCGTTCGAACCTCGTTTCTACTCAAGCATGTTCTTCAGCGACCGGATATGTCAGGAAGAATGTCTAAGTGGTCAGTTGAGTTGGGCGATTTTGATATCAACTTTGAGCGAAGAACGGCTATCAAAGGCCAATAATCTCCCAGATCAAGAAGAGCCGCCCGGAAAAGATGATATAGTTGAGTGGATTGTCCGAACCGATGGTGGGTCAAACGTCCATGGGTGCGGTGCGGGTGTCCAGATAATCTCCCATACGGGCGTGAGTATGCATCAGGCAATCCGATTTGGTTTTACCACTTCTAACAACGAAGCAGAGTATGAGGCAGCTCTGACCAGTTTGAGATTAGCACAGGTATGCGGGGCCAAACACGTACGTCTTGTTAGTTATTCTTAACTCTTAATTAATCAGGCTTCATGAGCGTCGGAAGCAAGGAAAGAGCATCTGGTGCAATACTTGGCAGCCTTGCGAGTGTTGGTTGCATCATTCGCCAAAGTAACATATAAGCACGTACCTAGGACCGAAAATGTGATTGCCGACTCTCTGGCGTCGGCATCCTGCTTAAGCGGTTAACCCTGGATAACCAAACAAGAACACCCGTCGATTATAAAGAGGGAAGAGCTGAACAATCGACCTGAAATCGCCTGTCAGATATCCTCGGTAGCGATATCGGATTGGAGGAGAGACATTATAGCCTTCCTGGCTGAAGGACTATTACCGGATGATAGCGCCATCGCTCGGAAGATACGGAATAAGGCCTGGGGCTACGTTTTGTTGGGAGTGATACTATACAAAAAGTCTTTCAGCAGGCCTCTACTGCGGTGCGTGGGGGCTAATGAGTCACAAATAATTGTCTCCGAGTTGCACGACGGATAAGGAACGGCCCACTATGGTTATAAAACACTCATAAGGAGAATCTTCCTCACCGGATTTTATTGGCCGACGGTAACCGCCGATGCGCAGCAGATAGTCAAAATATGCGATACTTGTCAAAGATTTGTAAATGCGATCAATAAGCCCGTGACTCCGTTAGAATCAATCTCTGAAGGCCTACCGTTTGACAGATGGGGAATCGATCAAGTGGGGCCATTACCGATGGCATACGGTGGTAGACAAACGATTGTGGTGGCAGTAGATTACTTTTCCAAGTGGGTAGCAGAACTATTATCGGGAACGAGGACTAAGGATATCACCAAGTTTATTTGGTCGAACATCTGTTGTAGGTTCGGGGTACCTCAGAAGCTCACCATGGACAACGGACCTCAGTTTGAAAACAGCGAGATGAAATATTTTTGTACGACCCATAGAATTCAGCAGTGCTTTTCCGCTCCTTTCCATCCCCAGGAAAATGAACAGGTTGAAGTCACGAATCGAACCATCTTGGATGGGCTCAAAAAAAAACCTAGAAGGAAAAGCTGGCAAGTGGCCAGATTACTTACAAGAAGTATTATGGTCTTACCAAACTATACGCCTTGGTGTATGGAAGGGATGCGGTCATCCCATCAGAATCAATCTTTCCAACCTTTTAGGGTCGGTAATTATGATGAGAATGAAAACAGGGATGGAAGACGGCTAGCCCTAGACCTAATCGAAGAGAAAAGAGGCCAAGCCCAGATAAACTCTTTACATTATCAGACTTTAATGAGGAGCCGGTATGCGTAAATAGTGCGTCGGCGGGAGTTCAAAGTCGGGGACAGGGTTTTGAGAAGAGTTCTTCATCATACAAAAGACAAAATCCTCGGCAAGCTAGCCCCAAAGTGGGAAGGACCGTACAAAGTAATAGAAAGAATAAATAGTGGAACCTACCGATTGCAGGACAAGTACGGACGCGTATTAAGGCTCCCCTGGAACATTGAACACTTAAATATATATTTGGAATAATTTTATCTATCTTTGTATATTCTTTGTAATCATTCTTGTTTATATACGAACCTTTGGTCGGGGATGTACTCTTTCCTACCTCGATGGCGCAAGAAGGTTTTAACGAGGCATCCATAGCAACCGATCTTTTCAATTCAACTTTTTTGCCTATACAATTCAGATGTGTTAGAAGAGGGTCCATCAGCTGACGAGCTCATAGACAACTTTTGGCAATATCAATCAATTAACAGAACCTTTAATGGGTTTTTCGGTGTTTAACCGATCTACATTTTATTTCCGACCCTACGGGAAGTTTTCACTTAGACATTGATCAGCAGAACCTTGAATGGGTTTTGTGGTGTTTAACCGATCTACTTATTATTTTCGATCCTACGGGAATTTTTCAATTAGACATTGATCAACAGAACCTTGAATGAGTTTTTCGGTGTTTAACCGATCTACATATTATTTCCGACCCTACGGGAATTTTTCAATTAGACATTGATCCACATAACCTTAAATGGTTTTTTTGGTGCTTAACCGATCTACATTTTATTCCCGACCCTACGAGAATTTTTCAATTCAACGTTTACCAACAGAACCTTAAATGGGTTTTTTTGTATTCAACCAATCTACATTTTATTCCCGATCGGATATAAATTTGCAAAAGCATAGTGGAAATAACGTCACGATTGTGGATATTGATTTTCAGAAGCGTCGGTTACAAAAACGGTTTAAAATGGTTCTACAGACCCAAAGGTTACAAAATTTAAATACAGAAACATAGGAAGTCAAGCGTCCTCATCCTCAGACTCGGTTTCGGTGTCGTCCGACTCTTCGTCCTCGCAGACCACATCGGCGGGGCGATCGGCCTCAGGAACATTTAGCCACATTGACCCAAGGGGAAGGTCGGGGAAACGGTGATGAAAGGTCAGCACATAAGCGGCCTTAGCCTCGGTCGTCTCCTTGTCCATCCACTTCTGGTATTTATCAGCAAAAAGGGCATTAGCATTCTTCAGGTCGGCAATTTCCTTCACCAACTTCCCAGCATGTTCGTCCCGGTCTTTTCTGACTTGCGCCAAGGTTTTTTCGACCTTATTCAGATTCTCTTCCAAGAGCTTATGTGTTGTCTTTCCTTTCTTCACTTCCTATTCAAGCGTGACAACTTTCCCCTCCGCATCCGTCAACTTCTGGCTTAGCTCCCCTGCCCGCCGCTCTTTCATCACCAACGGCACGATCATATTATACAAAGACAAGGACAACCCGTCTGTTATCCGCAAAGGAAAGGTATGAGGACTCCCAGGCACGGATAGCACAGGCAGCTTAGTACCGGTCGATGACACCACGGTATTTTTTGATGCCTTTGAGGGACAAGCATCGTCATCATCAGGGACCACCACTACGGGATCGGCTACAGTCACACCCTTAACCCTCCCATATTGCTCAAAAAGCTCCGGGACGGTTGCATTATCAACAAAAGCAGACGCAGCAGCAGATCCACCCTCATTCTTCGAGCGTTTCGACCTTTTGGCCTGAGCACCATCTACTTCAGCCTTTCCCTTCCGCTTCTTGGCCAACTCAGTGGACTGATGGGCCTCGCCATCCTCAGCGGCAGCTTCATCTTTTTGTCCCACCGCGTCGACCCCTTCAGCCTTTGCATTTTCCTGCTCGACCTCTTCATCCGATTTGGGGTGCTTGTTGGGAGCCTTATTGCGCTTCGAAAGGAACAGGTGTGCGTCAGGCGCGTCCGTCTTCGCGACCAAATCCACCAAGCTGGGTGGTTGGCACAGCTGCTCAATAGTGAGCGGTTCAGACGAGCAACGGCAGAGGTTACTCGTGATCATGTTCGTATTCTTGAAGACACGATGGAACGCCCGACCCCATTGCTTCTTCGCATAGTCCTTCAAAATTTGGAAGGTCACTTTGCCAGGTTTGAAGTAATCCTTCTTCAACTCCTGGATAAACATGTTCGACACTGTACAAAGGATCGGTCCATTATGTAATATATATATATATATATATATATATATATATATCTGTGTGTGTGTGTGTACCATTATGAACCTAGGTCCGCAGCAATTGCCTCGGGTTCTCCTTGCTATATGGGTGGCCATTTTCCCAGCAGCCACTGAGGAAGACTAACCGATGCTTCCAACCTTTGTCGCCTTTGAGGAAGTCATTCACAATCTTCCAAGTATTGGCCAAGGAAGAATAGAAGAAGGGTGACTTGGGAGATTTCGAGAGCCCTGACATGGCTATGTACTCAGTCATCGGCATAACCCGACCCGACAGGCGTGAGGCCATTATGCATGACATCAGCGTATACCACGCGTTGGGCGTTAGTTGTGAGGGGCAGATGTTAAGGGTCTTAAAATACAGAGAAATCTCAGGATCCAGAGGAAACCTGAGGCCCAGTTGAAGAGCTCTGTGAAAATGACGATCTCCCGTGACCGAACATGCACTGGCGTCTCCCCAAGAGCGGGGAATCGGACAGTGACGCACTCCGGGATACCCCACCGGATTAGAAGCTCTGCCTATTCCGTGGCAGAGAAGTAGAAGTATTTGCCCTCAATGAGGGAAATGACATTGTCCCTGGGCAACCGGCGATGGTAGGTTGTAGTTATGACCGCCTCAATCTCTGCGGAAAGAGGCTCTTCGAGAGGATCAGCAGTGTTGCCAACAGCGGCAATACCTTCCCCAGCAGCCAAAATGTTCTCTTCTAACTCCTCGGTATTTTCTGTCGGGACCGCATCAGGACTAGGGGGGTCGGCCGCAGGAGGGTCGAACGGTTAGGCAAGAGGTTCTGTAAAACTAGAGCTACCTCAGGTACGGGCGAGTTGTGATTCTTTTCGTTGTTGACGAGCACGCTCGATCTCCAGTTCTTGGCGGTCCAGATCTTGTTGGGTAACGCCCAAATGGGTACGCGCGGCATTGACGTTGGTCCGATACCCTTGTATGTTGGGTGTAAGCTGGACTATTACGGGATAATTATCCCCCGCTGGGGAAGTCGAAGTATTTGAGTCCCCCATGAAAAGAAACCTAGCTTTGCCTTGACGTCGAGGAGGAAAATGGGTCGGAACAGTATAAGAATTCACCGACGAAGGCGTCGGGCGGTTGAGCTGAGTAACCGGGGAGTATGGAGAGCTGCTGCTAGAGGGAATAACAATGGCTTCGGGGGTTTGAGCGCCAGACGATTTGGCTATAATAAAGGATTCAGCAAGGATTGGATTAGGAAGGACAGGGTCGTGGGGAAGCGGCACATGCGTAAAGGGCTTTGTGTCAGAACTCCAAATTAATCCCGCAGCTCGGTACTCTTCAGCACGGTCACCAATACTGGCACAGTCGACAAATCCAAACGCAGGCTCTTTCTTCTTCTTCACTTTTTGTTTTAGCTTTGGTTTCCTACTTTTCATAAACCTTGCTCTCTCTCTATCTAGAATAGTCCGGACAGCATTTTCTCTCTCTAGAATTCCTCTGAGAGTGATTCTTGCGAATGAAGTATTTATAGGCACCCTTAGTTAACCGCTTCACGTATAGGGGAGTCCAAACGACAAAAAGCAAGGGGAAGTCGAAGGGCCTTTTTGAAAGATGTGCAGACGAGCACGCTTCGAATACTCGGATGACACGTAAAGCTTTTGCTCAGGCTACAGCATAGGTCTACACCGACTAGCTATTTGGGCTTCATATGCCCGGTTTGTCTGTTAAAAAGTCTGATTACCCGTTTGAGCCCATGGGGAATCTGTCAATCAGGGTCGGTAGCAGGCCATGATAAGGGTTTGAGCATTAGGACGATTCGCAGCCATCCTAGGAGAGAGCGGACAATCGGGGAACCCCGGGGCAATTGATACAGAGGCTGCCCGGTCGTTCGGTACCGGGGCATAGAGGACAAAGGCGTTTCGAACCGCCTTGGTACCGGGGCGTAGGGGACAGATGCGTTTCGAACCAACTCATTTTACGAGTCTTCATTCCCGACGCTCTTGAAGACTGGGGGCTACTAATAAGGGAGTAATTCGCCGATCTTATTAGAAAATGAGTTAATTGTAAACTGAAGAAGGGAAATATGCCCATTATTGTATTTATTGTTTATTGGGAAACTATTTGTAAACAAAGTAATTTGTAAAGGACTAATAGTGAAATAATATAAGACCATTAAGGATATAAACGGGACCCACCTTCCCCACTATAAAAGGGAGCCCATTTATTCTTGGTAGGTGGACAATTGAATATTATATTCTCTTTCTACTTTCTCTCTTTATACTTTGAGCTCTAGTCACATCAGATTCAAGATCCAAGATCCTTTATCCTAGTCATTTATTCACTCATCAAATATCTTAATCTGAAGATAATGTGAAATTTCAAGAATCCTGCTATCAAGACACTCCATCTACTGAGAACAAGTCTAATCTAGACATTGCCAATGCCCATAATTTGCAATTACTTGCCTAAAGAAGAAATATTTTGGCAACAAAAAAACAATATCCACTGAACCAGAACTGGTGACAGGAATACAACAGCCTTTCATTCATATGTCAAGAAAAAATGAAAGAAAACTTATATTAACATAATCCAAGGTAACAACATCTTGACTCATGATTCTCAAGAAATTGAATTAACTATTATAAAGCTTTACTAATTGATAATAATTGCTCTACTGATTTAGCAAGTATTCAATCAACTATCCGTAATCTTCTTACTCATAAAGATAATCTATATACTAATGAGCTTACATACTGACCAAGAAATCTACAACTCTATTTTTGCTTTAAATCCGGATAGTATTGCATGTGTAGATGGATTCCACATTAAATTCTATCTCAAATGCTACCCTATGATAACTATTGATATTTGCTCTGCAATCATATCTTTCTTCAAATGTGAATATGTTCCTACTGGTGTCTATGCTTCTGCAATTTGTCTAATTCCTGAAAACGATAACCCCTAAACATGGAGTGATTATATACTTATTAGTTCATGCAATATGTTCAACAAGATTATATCCAGAATTATAAATGATAAAATCTTTATTTTATTACTTAATCTTATCTCTATAGAGCAAAGTGGTTTCTTTAAGGGCATATGTATTCAAGAAAATATCCTACTCACTATAATGCTTTCCTTTAATATAAACAACAAGAGCAGGGGAGGGAATCTAATTCATAATCTTGATCTATCTAAATCCTTTGATAAAGTCTCTTACTCTTTCATCAACAAGATCCTAATAGCCTTTGGTTTCAATCAAAGATTTATCAATCTTATTCTAAAATATATTAACAATGTTAGATTCCATATCATTATTAATGGAGAAGCTAAAGGATTCTTGAAAGCTACCGATCGTATTAGAGAAGGGGATCCTTTATCCCATAATCTATTCATTATAGCTCAAGAATCCCTAATAAGAGGTCTAAAAACCCTATTTCTTGAACATCCTAGCCTAAGATACAAAATATCAAATAACTATAATATATTTTACTTATCTTTTGTTGATGATACTATTATTTTTACTAACGATTTAATCCAGTGTTTCTCTTATCAATAACTTCCTAAAAAAGTTTTAGGCACAAACAGAGCAACTAATCAACAAGGATAAATCATTCTTCATTCTCCCTACCTCAATCACATCAAGTAGAGCTAATCTTATCCACCAACTCGGTGGTTTTAAGGAAATCTCATTCATTATGTCTTATTTGGGAGCAATCATCCAAAATATGAGCACCACTATTCACTATGAATGACTAATCTCAACATTAAGAAAGAAAGTTCAAGATAGGAATAATACCTTACTCAGCTTTGGTGGGAGACTCCCTCTTATTTAATCAATCCTGATGGTCATCCCCAATTATCATCTGCAACACTCTCTGCTTCTAGGTTCTACCATCGACATCTGTAGTAGATTCTTGTGGGGCAAAAATGAACACCATAGATCCATTTATTGGGTTAACTGGTCCAAGATCTAATTTCATTACAATGAAGGTGGATTAAACATTAGAAAATTAGAAGATATCCAACTAACCTACTCCTGTAAACTATGGAAGAAATTCATTGAAAATTCTTGCTTGTGGTCTAATGCCATGCACATTATATATTGCTCCACAAATCAGCCAATGCAAGTCAACCTATTATATAAGAGATCTCAGGTTTGGAAGAGACTTCATGACAACAGATGACTGCTGAAACCTTCATTTTCTAGTATTTAGGTCAAGGACATTGTGCGTTTTGGTTAGACAAGTGGTGCCACACCAACCCTCCATTGGAACTCTCTACTTCAAATAATACAACATGGTATCAACAAACTAAAGTCAATGATTTATAGTTCAATAATGAATAGAATCTAGCAAGGTTGTCTTCCTCTGTTACATCAGTTGACATCAACATAATATCTATCTTTACCTATCAAGCCTCACCTACATGCAAAGTTACAATGTACCATAAATGCCTCAGGAGAATTATCTTTTAAAGACACTTGGAATTCTCTTTGAATCAAAGGTTCCCTATCTAACTTATACATTAAGATCTGGAACAGATTCACCTGATTTAAGATCTCCTTCTTCTTATGGAGGCTCTTTCATAATTGGGTCTTAGTTAACTCTGTCCTTCAGACCATAAACCTAACATTAGTCTCCAAGTGTCAACATTGTGGAAATATTGAAAATATCCAGCACACTTTTGTTCAATGTTATCTAGCCTGGACAGTTCAAATTCACTTCAGTATAATATTTAAATTCATGGTTGCTAGCCATATGTCCCTCTCTCATATTATCAGACTTTGGGTTTGGTTTGCATCTAACCAGATTCACATAAGGCCTAATATACTCGCTGACATCTGTTGGACTATCTGGTAACACAGACACAAAAAAAAATTCAACCAGTGAGCCTTATCTCCTACAATAGTTATTAATCAAGTCAACCAGGTTATCATCAAGTTAAATATGGCTAAACTACTGAACACACACTTTTTTACAAATGAGTCTGACAAGGCTTACGAGTTTAACTTCTTTTGGGACTTAAAGCAACCCAAACAATTCAAGGCTATCCACTGGACTCCACCTTCTGCTCCCAGTCTTAAACTTAACACATATGCCTCATGTTCAATAACTGGTGACGCTATTGGTCGAATAAATGGAAAGCTAAGTCATATTCTTGCATAAACTCATGCTTTATTTGATGGTCTATTACTTTGCACCAAATTGAAAATCTATGATCTTGAGATCGAGATTGATTCACTAGTACTTCTAACCATGTTAGCTACTAACAAAGCTCTTTGGTACTTACAACCTATGCTTGAATGTTGCAAGAACCTACTTGCGCCATCCATGTTCATATCACACATCAACAGAGAACAAAACTATGTTGTTGAATGGTTGGCTAGATAGACCAACAAATGCAAATTCAAAATCGATTTATCAGCTGACCAGCTTCCTAATCAGCTAAAAGTTATCATCTCGCTAGACAGTCTAAAAACTAATTCCATCAAACTCTTTGATCCCTAATTCTATGTGCTCTTTTCTTAAACTATCAGCGCATAGTTAATTGTTGATTAAAAAATCGAACTTACCAGAAAAATCTTAATTTGCATGAGTTTTATTGCTGAACTTCACTTCAACCATCATTCCATCTGCGATTTCTCCTCAAGATTCTTACATAATTCCCAAATCTTCAACTCCTAGCTTTTTCTCTAATTGCAGATCTCAACCAACCTACCAGTCTCCAAGCACCGTACGACCTCATCTCAATCTCTTAAGGGGTTCTTCCCCATCCAAGTTTCTGACCTTTCTTCAACCTAGATGGTTTTATTTAGCTCAACTTCCTCTGATTTTAGACCAAATGTTGAGCGTGCCTTATTTTGTTTGGCGTCCTCTATTTTAATGTATTCTTTTGGCATTGGGCCTCAAATTGATAATAAAATTCTTCTGAGTTGGCCCACTGGCCAACTTTTTTTTAAAGAGAGACTTTGAGCTACTATGAAACCAAAATAATGACGATTTGCGACTATAAACTTCAACATCGTCTCCCTCTCGTTGGCGATTCCTCTCCTAGGTATAGAAAACCTAATGCTTTCTAGGTTTGAGAGATTTGCATTGTTGTTCTCTCATTGTTGTCACATCTCTGAATATGTATTGAAACCACACTCAACCATGGTAGCGAAGTCTGAGTACACTACGCTCTGTCGTTCCTTATTTGTTGGCGCATATCCAACCAGAACTGCTAACCGAAAAAAATAAAATTTAACTGAACCAAGTTTTGTATCGTTTAAGATTTTTTAGAAGGATCAATTTGTTTATGCTATAAAAGTTAATGTATAGCTTTAAAAATGAATACGATATGGAAAAGGTTTAAACACCAAATTTAAAAATGTAGTGAAATAAACCGGAACCGGAAACACAACCATTATCTTACCATTCATATTTTTAAAAAAATCCACCTCCAAAAAATAAGCACGAACACGTGAAATATTTCCACAAACGACCCATATATAAATTTAATTTTTTCGTCGAATAAAATCAGAACAAACAAACTAAACGACTCAAAAAAAAACAAAAAGATGGGTAAAAAGAAAAGTTAAATCGTAATTATATATTTGATCAGCTGATTCATAAAAATAAATGGAACAAAATCATTATATTAAAAAGTGTGTAGACCCAAAAATAGCAATAAAAAGTTACAAACTTTAAAAAAATAGTGGTCATGTTGTAAAAACAAAAGACAAAAGACAGCAAATAATTCTAAACTCCCTAATCAAGAACAAAACTCCGTTGTTGAATGGTTGGCTAGATATACCAACAAATGCACATTCAAAATTGATTTATGAGCTGACCAACTCCGTAATCAGCTAAAAGCTATCATCTTGCTAGACAATCTAAAAACTAATTCCATCAAACTCTTCGATCCCTAATTATATGTGCCAGTTTATTAAACTATCAACGCAGTGTTAAAATTTGATTAAAATCGAACTTACCTGAAAAATATTAATTTGCATGACTTCTATTGTTAATCTTCACTTCAACCATCCATCTACAATTTCTACTCAAGATTCTTATGGAATTCCCAAACCTTTAACTCTGAGTTTTCTCTCTAGTTGTAGATCTCAACCAACCTACCAGTCTCCAAGCACCGCACGAACTCCTCTCAATCTCTTAAAGGGTTATTCCTCATCCAATTTTGTGACCTTTCTTCAACCTAGATCTCTCAATTTACTGGATTTCATTTATCTCAAATTCCTCTAATTTCTGACCAAATGTTGAGCGCGTCTTATTTTGTTTGGCGCCCTCTATCTTGATGTATGCTTTTGGCATTGGGCCTCAATCTTGATAATAAAATTCTTTTGAGTTGGCCCACTAGCCAACTCAATTCTTTTTATAAAAAAGAGAGACTTTGAGCTAGTACGAAACCAAAATAATGGCGATCCGCGACTATAAACTTCAACATCGTCTCCCTCTTGTTGGTGATTCTTGTCCTAGGTATGGAAAACTTGGTGTTTTCTAGGTCTGAGAGATTCACACTATTGTTCTCTCATTGTTGTCATCTTTGAAATCTCACTCAACCACAGTAGCAAAGTCTGAGTACACTACGCTCCGTCGTTCCTTCTTTGTTGGCTCATGTCCAACCAGAACTGCTAACCGAAAAAAATAAATTTTAATTGGATACACTTCTGTATCGTTTAGGATTTTTTAGAGGTTTTAATTTATTCATGCCATAATAATTAGTTTGTGGTTTTAAAAATAATACGATATGGAAAAGGTTTAAACACCAAATTAAAAAAAATTAGTGAAATAAACCAATAAAACCCGGAATCGCAACCATTATCTCGCAACCATTATCTCGCAACCCATATTTAAGAAAACCTCATCTCCAAAAATATAAACACGACACACAAAATATCTCAGTAAACTAGTGATATTTAAATCCAATTCTTCGTCCAATAGAATCGGAGTAAACTAACTAACTAAATCACTCAGATAAAAAAGTAGAAATAAAAAAAGATGGCTAAAAAAATTAAATCGTAAAAAAATGTATTTGTGCGGAATTATTAATTTGTGATTGGAAGTGGTCTCCGCCATAACCATAGTTTCAACTTCAAAAATATGTTTTCTTTTAAAACCGTGCTTCAGAAAGTTTTCGTTAATGTTGAAAGCAGTTTTTCGCTCGATTTAGCCTGCTGTTCCCGATTTCGGCGCCCCTCTCCGGGTTGTCTCCCCCTTTCGAGGGCTTCTTGGAGTTTCTCTTTTATTGATTGCCTTCTGGCAATCTATTTTTCTCTGTGTCTGTTACTCTGTTTCTGATAATGGAAAACAAAGCTTATAATGAAGCTGATTTTCCGGCTTTGAGTGCTGCTCCGATCAAGGCTCCGATTATAATCAACAAGTCTTATTCAGAAACTGTTAAACAAAAACCTATAGTTAAAGAAACGTTCCCGGAGTCTGTTAAAGAATCTGATAGTCATATCTATGTTCAGTATTTTAAAGAAACAAAGGATTGCCTATTGATGCAAAGCAGAACTACCTTAATTGGAAAGTTCGCAAATGGAATACCAAATCGTACTGCCCTTCAACATTTTCTTGATTCTTTTAAGTTCAAGGGTAATTTTAGCTTCATTACTGCTGATTCACGCCATGTTTTAATCGAATTCTTCCTCAAAGAAGATGTAAGCCTTCTTTGGTCCAAAAGCGTATGGTTTGTCGATGGTAAAAGTATGAGAGTTTTAAAATGGAGTCTTGACTTCAATAAGAACATAGAAAACCCAGTGGTGTTATTATGGGTCAGGTTCGAAAAGGTACCAGAATTTATGTATAACATATCGGTTATTCACGACCTTGCTTTATCTATTGGTATAGTTCATCGTGTTGTGGTTCCTGATATGCATAGAGCCAGCAGGAATGCTTGCTTTGCTCAAGTAGAGGTTAATGTTGTTAAGGATTTGAAAAGAAGTATGTGGGTAGGGTTTGGTGAGAATGATGAGAATTGGATTGGTATTAGTTACAAGAATGTTCCTGGTTATTGTTCTAATTGTTATCACTTGGGCCACACTGTTAAAGATTGCAGAAAATTGATAATAAGAAAGAAAATGAAGAACATGTTAAAAATGATAAAGAAGATCTATTAAAGAAAGATGTTATAGTTCAAAATGTGGTAAATACATCTCAAGATCCACAACCTACTCAGATCACTAAGGTGTACAGTTACTAAAGAAACAGAGTCTGTTAAAGATTCTTCGGATATTGCTCCCATTGTTGTTGAAGATTGCTGCTCCTCCAAGAACGATCAGGAGATTATTGGTGCTCTCCAAAAACTTGATGCTGAGTTCCATACTAGTTATGATAAACAGGAGGCTAATACTTCTCCAAATCTGAGGAATGCTGGTAGCTGTGCTGTCTCTCCAAGTTCTAATTCATTGTGTGATTCCCCAAGCTTCTCTTCTCCTCGTCAAGGCTTTAATCAGCTTATCAATCAGAAGATTAAGTCTGCCAACAAGAAAAAGATTAGTAAAAATATATCTATTAACTCTCTAAAAAAATGGAGAACAAAAAGTTTAAGTAATTATCTGATAATGATAAATATATGTAGTTGGAATGCTCGTGGTATAAATAATACTTCTACCTTATCCAGGCTTAATTTTATGATTCAAAGTGAAAAGATCAAAGTTCTTACCATTCAAGAGCCTATGGCCAATGTTGATAAGATGGAGAAGATTTCTAAAAGAATCGGGTTGGTTAAATTTTCTTCTAATTGTTCTAGCAAAGTGTGGGTGTTTTGGTCTTCTGATGTTAACCTTTCAATCAAGGTTGATCATGACCAATTTTTACATATGGACATCAGTACTAGCAACTTCTATTTTACTTTTACTTCTATTTATGCTAAGAACAACCGTTCTCTTCGTAAAGACCTTTGGAATAATATGATTTCTCTGGCTAATGATAGTAATCCCTGGTTACTTGTTGGTGACTTTAATGCAATCACTAGTTCTGATGACCAATTGGGCTGTTCTAGTTTTGATTTTGGGAGTTCTGGAGACTTTAATGAAGCCATCAGAGTTTGTAATCTGGAAGATACTGGGTTTGTGGGATCTAGATTTACTTAGAGCAACAATCGTTGCTGGAAAAGACTTGACAGAACCTTAGTCAACAATTATATGTCTTCTACTATTCAGAATATTCAGGTGTTTCACATGGTCAGAACTTGTTCTGACCATGCCCCCTTACTTATATCTTTGTCTAATAATTCTAATTTTGTTCTTCATTATAATAAATGTAATTTTAAATTCTTAAATGCTTGGACTAATGATTCTGGTTTCCTAAGTCTTGTGAAGCATAATTGGGACATTCCTTGTCGTGGAAGTCACAACAATATTTTCTGGTTCAAATTGAAGAGGCTTAAAAAGAGGCTTAGAGAATGGAACATAAACCAGTTTGGGAACTTTTTTAATAAAGTTAAGAAGGCTACTGATGATGTCATCCTTAATGAGGCTATCCACTTAAGTGAGAACAACATTAACTCTAAGGCTAGTCTTGATATTTCTAATAACATTCTTATTCAAGCTCTTAAAGATGAGGAATCCTACTGTAGGCAAAAGTGTTTCAACACTTGGTTGAATGAAGGTGATGGAAATACGAAGGTTTATCATAGATATGTTTCTAAGCAGCGCAAGAAGAATCTCATTAGTGGTATTAAGCAGGATGGCATTTGGATTTATAATCAGAATGACATAGCTAAGTCTGCTGAATCTCATTTCAAAAATATTCTATCTACTGGTTCTTGTGATAACACTACTGATCTTGATATGCATGATGATATCTATTCTAATATCCCTAAGATTATCACTGACTTTGACAACCAATCCATGCTTAGACCTACTAACATAGATGAAATTTGGACTACTATCAACAATACGAAGAAGGACAGTGCTGCTGGGACTGATGGGTTCAATACTTTCTTCTTAAAATCTTGTTGGGATATAATTAAAATTGATATGTGTAATTCTTTAAATGCTTATCTTAAGGGTTGTAGTGTTCCTAAAGGGGTTTTTGCCACTGGGATTTGCTTAATTCCTAAGTGGTCAAATCCTATTAACTGGGATAATTACAGACCCATAAGTCTATGTACTATTTTTAACAGGGTCATTTCTAGTCTTATTAACTGTAGGCTTGCTGATTTACTTCCTAAAATAGTTTCTAAAAACCAGGGTGCTTTTGTAAAGAATAGGCTCATACATGAGAATATTCTTATCACTAAGGAGATGCTACATAATATTAATAAAAGGCCTAGCAAGGGCAATATTATTATGCAATTGGATATGACAAAGACATTTGACAGAATGTCTCATGCCTTTGTCTTATAGGTTTTGGCCTGTTTTGGTTTTTCTAAAGATGTTGTTGCCATCATCAATACTCTTATTTCTAATGTAATGTTATCTGTTCTAATTAATGGCTTAAGTGTGGGCTATTTCCCTCAAAAGAAAGGCCTGAGACAGGGAGATCCCCTGTCTCATAGTCTTTTTATTATAGCACAATATGTGCTTATTAGAGGGATTCAGGCTCTTTTTAATGCAAATGACAGCATGAAATTTTACACAAAATCTAATTATCTCTTACCAAGTTTAGCCTTTGCAGATGATATCATCATCTTTAAAAATAGCATGCCCTCCACCATCATGAAGCTCAGTGATCTACTGGACAAATATCAAACAATCAGTGGCCAAGCAGTTAATAAAAACAAAACTAAAGTGATTACCTCTACTAAGTTTAGTCAAGGTGGTGCTTCAAAACTTAAGGTGGCAACTGGCTTCAACATCGAATCAGCTCCTTTCATTTACTTGGGAATAACAATTGCTGCCAATAACAAAGGTTCTGCGTTGGGCTGTAAATCTATAAACAAAAGAAAGAAACGAGTGTCGTACCTGAAATGGCTTGCTCCTCCTCCTGGTAGATTGAAGATCAACGTCGATGGTGCTTGTCACTCTTCAGGCGAATCCAGTGGAGGTCTTATTGTCAGAAATGATATGGGTGATATCCTGTTGGGAAAAGGGTTTGTTTTTGGCAAAATGAATCCTTTTCAGGCTGAATGTAAGGCTTTCATCGAAGGGCTTCTCACTTGCAAGCGTTATGGTTGGGAAAATATCGAATTAGAGTCAGATTGTCTGGCTCTAATCAACATGCTTGCAAGTGGTCTTTCTGCTCCTTCTCTTGAGCCATTGCGTGTTATTTGTAGAAGCTTAATCAGACCAAAAATGACTTTCCGTCACGTATCCAGAACTCAGAATCAAGCTGCGGACTGGATCGCGAAGAGAGCCATTATTGATCGTCAAAACTTTGCATTTGAGGGTTTGAATGCACCTTCTCATCTCCTAGCCATTACAACTCTTGAAAGTTTGGGTTTGGGCTATATCGATTTCGGGTAAAGTTTTGGTGTGGATTGGTGGTTTGGTAGAGATATGGCGATTCTGGTTCTCTGGTGCACTGCACCCGATTGTCCTCTCTCCTTAATAGAAGAGAAAACTTTGGATGAGCGTCGACCAAGGAGAAATAGAACCTGGGATCTTTTGTTCTCTGGTACACTTCACCTAGTTCCGTCCTCTCTCAGAAGAGAAGAGTACTTTGGGTGAGCGTCGACCAAGGAGAGGCAGAAGGGAGCTTTGGATGGAGTTACAGATTGTGTCGAAGGTTGCAGAAAAGAGCTTTGAGTGGAGGTGTTGATGGTTGCAGAAGAGAGTTTCGGGTGGAGGTGTCGAAGGTTGAAGATGAGCTTGTGTCGATTTAGGGTTTAGCTGATGATTTGGGAATTCTTTCATTAGGTCAATTTATTTTTGAGCCCCTATTTTAATGTTGTTTCGCAATTGATCCTTGTATTATGTAAAACTATCAATTTGGTAATATATTGGTTTTTTTTGCTTAAAAAAAACTTTTATATAAAAAATAAACCTCCTAACATTCTATTATCCCCTATTGCAACAACTTTTGCATGTTAGGAAAACGTACAAAACGTAGCGTTACACTAGCGTGGAACAAAAAGCTAATCGAAATTAACTACTTGATTAGCTGATTCATAAAAATAAATGGAACAAAATCATTATATTAAAAAGTGTGTAGACCCAAAAATAGCAATAAAAGTTACAAACTTTAAAAAAATAGTGGTCCTGTTGTAAAAACAAAAGACAAAAGACAGCAAATAATTCTAAACTGTAAATAAAAACAGTAAAAACATAATTACAGTCCTTATAAAGTACCAAAACTACCCTGGGTAAAGAAAACAAGCATGATGAAAGTTCTAGGGATATATTGTGTCAATCCCAAACCCTCTGCACGTGCCCATAAAAGCCACGTCAGTCTGATGGGTGTAATTTTATTGTATTGTAGTGTACTTATAATCCAGTTACTCCATCCTGAATCATCTCATCCCATCCGACTCAAACTTTTTTATCTTTCATGTCTTCTCTCCTCTAGAGAGAGAAACAGTTTCTAGTATCATCCTTCATCAGCACAGATACAGAGAAACAACAACAAAGCTCAAATGGGAGAGGTGAAACTGTGAAAGGAATGACCTGACTCTTTTTTATTACCCTTTCTAGATCTTTTTAACTAATGGGTACTCGTTATTTTCTTGTTGCAGGAAGAGAAAAAACCAGCTGAAGATAACAAGAAAACAGAGGAAGTGATAAACGAGAAGAAAACAGAAGAAAAAGCAGAGGAAACTAAAAAAGATGATAAAAAACCTCAAGAAGAATCTAAAGATTCCTTAAAGGATTCTAAAGATCCTTCCAATGAATCTAAAGATTCCACTCCTCCACCTCCGCCACCACCACCTCAAGAAATAGTACTCAGAGTTTTTATGCACTGTGAAGGGTGTGCTCGTAAAGTCCGTCGGTGTCTTAAAGGATTTAACGGTACTAGTTTATAAATATTTTTTAATTTTTTTTATGGGTTTTTTATTTTAATTTTTTTTATTAAATAAAAACAGGAGTTGAAGAAGTAATGACTGATTGTAAGAGTGGTAAAGTGGTGGTGAAAGGAGAGAAAGCAGATCCGTTGAAGGTGTTGGAGAGAGTTCAACGGAAGAGCCACCGTCAGGTCGAGCTTTTGTCTCCGATACCCAAACCTCCGGCGCCCGAAGATGACAAGAAGAAAGAAGTAGAGACAGAGAAACCTAAGCCTGAAGAGAAAAAAGAAGAGGTAGGTATCTAATAATTACATATATACATATATATCGAGATTCGACTTAAACGATACTAGTGTTCAATTTAATCATTTTGCAGGCTCCGGTGATAATCACGGTGGTTCTAAAAGTTCACATGCACTGTGAAGCTTGTGCTATGGAGATCAAGAAACGGATCCTGAGAATGAAAGGCATGTTTTTTCATTTAAATTTTTCAAAATTCTTATTTTTCAATTAAATAAATGTTTTTTTTTTGTTATTTTAAAGTGAAAAAAAAAATCTGCTTTTCTTACAACTTAAAGAAAGTAAGTTTTGTTATGTAACTGTCTCTTACAATAACGAAAAAAGCCATCTTTTTTATAAGATGATTGTATTGTTTAAAAGTTACTCCCCATAGAGGTAATTTTTTTACTTTCCGGGAAAACTAACAATTTTCTCGGGAAAAATAAAAAAACAGGAGTAGAAAGTACAGAAGCAGATCTAAAGAACTCAGAAGTAACAGTGAAAGGAGTTTTCGATCCACCAAAACTGGTACAACACATCTACAAGAAATCCGGCAAACACGCAATGATAATCAAACAAGATCCACCACCACCACCTCCACAACCAGAAGACACCACCGACAAGAAGCAAGACGAAGAAAAACAATCCAAGGAAGAAGAAAAGAACCCAGATGAAGCAAAAGACGAAAAAGCCCCCTCAGGAGAAGAACACAAAGACGACGGCGGCGGTGGTGGTGGGTCGACGGAGGAGAAAAGTCATGTGGTTGAGGTGAAAAGGAATGAGTATAGTTACTTTTATCCACAAAGTTATGCAATGGAGATGTATACGTATCCAGCTCCTCAGATTTTCAGTGATGAGAACCCTAATGCTTGTTCTGTAATGTAAAAATGAAAAGGGTGGTAAGGGTATAATGGGAATGGGGTTAAAATAATAGAGAACCTTTCTCTCTCTCTTCTTTATTTTGTCTCGGTGTCTCTATCGTTCTTATCTCTTTTGTCTCTTTGTTCATGCACTGCATGTGCATAAAAAAAGAACACCTTTTAGTAATTTGTAATTCTTATGTTATAAATCTACAGATATGCTGTAGAGTTTTGGTGAGAACGAGTAACGATAGTATATATATGTTTGTATAAATTTTTGTATTATTTGAACTTTATTCAGGTGATGATACTTTAGGTGGTCCAGCTTTTTAACGATAATAAGCTGAGATTAGACATTGCTATGTTTTATTATGTACTAAGAATAAGAATAGAATATCAGAAGAATATACAGGTTCCAGAATTCTCCTTAACTAATTGATACTAGGAAGATTTTTATATCTTAAGTTTGTTAAGAGAATATAAATATAATTTAATAATCCTTATGAACAAATTAGTTCTGGTATGGTACCACCGAGTTTCTACAGATTTGAAATAGACGGTGCATTCAGCAGGCTAGCAAAAGCAATGTTTGGGTTCGGTGGCTCACTTTTAATATACTATAGAATTTAATCCAACTTCTAACAACTTTTTGTTAAAAGCTATTACTCCGCACGGAAGAATAAGCTGATACTTAATACGTACATTTTATTATATTATATAACAATTACTTTTACTCATATTGTTTTATTTTTTAAAAGTTATATTATAGTGTTTAGTATGATTTAATATCGTGAAAGCCTTTGATAATGTTCGTTGGCACCTCGTTCTTGATATCCGGGTAGCAATGCACTTTCCTGATCAAATGATCACTTGGATAATAAAATGTATCTCTTCTATCTCTTACTCCATTAAATATTAATGGAGATTCTTATGGTAACTTTAACGAGAAAAATAGTCTAAGACAAGGAGATCCACTATCACCTTTCCTTTTTATCTTCATCATGCAAGTTCTTTCTGGGTTACTCAAAGAGAAAAATCAGGATAAAAACTTCAGATTTTCCTGGAAGTGCCAAAAGCTTAAAATCATCAATCTCTGCTTGGCAGATGACCTGATGATCTTCTGCCATGGGGACACTAATTCTCTTAATCTTATAAAAGAGGCTCTGGACGAATTCAATAAGCTATCTGGCCTCAAAGTAAACCCCTCAAAAAGTCATATTTTCCTTTCGGGTATTGAGGATTCTCTCAAGACTAGCCTGCTGCCCATTCTGGGCTTCCCGGAAGGTTATCTCCCAGTAAAATATATAGGAGTTCCCCTTATAACGGGTAGGCTAACCCACTATGACTGTCGACCTCTTCTTCACAAGATCACTAATCGCATTGATTCTTGGACCTCCAAGCATCTCTCTTATGCTGGGAGGCTGTAGTTGATTAAGTCTGTCTTATTTGCTGGTCAGGTATACTGGTCCTCTATTTTTATTCTTCCCTCTAGAATTATCAAAGAGCTAAACCAATACCTAAGTCGTTTCCTCTGGTCGGGAACGACCACGAAACTCCATGGGGCAAAAGTTTCTTGGACCTCTGTAACCTCTCCCATCAAAGAGGGTGGCCTTGGGATTTTAAATCTAAAGATTTGGAATCAGGCGGCTGTCCTTAAGCATCTTTGGTCTATTGTTATTAATAAAAATCACTCCATCTGGTGTGAGTGGATTAAAGCGAAAAAAATGAAAAACAATAGTTTATGGATCATCCAACCTGGATCCACTCCATCGTGGATATGGAGGAAAATTCTTTGTCTCCGCCCTTTGGCAAGTAATTTGTATAGGGTGGCTATTGGCAATGGTAAAAGTACTTCCTTCTGGTATGACCCATTACTTCTTTCAAAGCCTCTGGCTTCTCATTATGGAGAGAACACCATAAGTGACTCTCGTCTGGGAACTAACCTCAAGATTTCGGACATCATCCACAACGGTAATTGAAACTGGCCTGCTGATATCCGACCGGCGAGAGCCCGAAGTCGACCGCATCTACTAGAAATTAATAACCTTATCCTCACTCTTCCTCCCCCAAACATCTCCTCCATCGATGTTCCTTTCTGGACTGCAAAATCAGGAAATACCACATTCACTATCAAGGACACGTACAACGCTATTCGGCTGCCCAACCCCGATGTGGGATGGGCCGGGTTAGTCTGGCATAAATATAACATTCCTCGCCACTCATTTATTCTTTGGCTTGCTATCTTAGGCAAGCTTGCTACCAGGGACAAAATTCTCGGTTGGGGTCTTAACACCCCATCTGAATGCGTCCTCTGTAATTCTGATTCTGAATCTATTTCTCATATTCTCTATGATTGTAGATTCACTCAAAATATTTGGTCCTTTGCTAGTACTAAACTAGGCTTTCCTTTCTCATCTTCGTGGTGGCAATCTTGGATTATCGAGGCGTCAAAATGGTCTAACTCTCGTGACCATTTTCTCTGACGTACTTGCTTTGGCGCGGTCACTTACCACGTCTGGAAAGAGCGGAATGCAAGAATTTTTGGTTCCGCTCCAGCCCTGGTTTCTTTAACCTTCCATCGTATTGTAGAAGATCTACGATTCCGATTCCAGGGCACTAAGATTAGCTGGCCATAGTAACTATAATACTGCATCTTCTTACTCCTCTCTTTTACTTGCAGGATTTCCTCGTTCCATGTCTATCAGAGGTCCCCAGACGATCTGATCCAGTTCGAAGGCCGAGCTTCGATTATGTCGAGTTATCTGCCAGGGATATTTATGAATTCCTATGTTCTATGTTGTATTTCTTAATCAAGTACACTTTTGATTAAAGTCTCCAATCGGTTTATTTCAGTTGATTATATCTCCTCGGGGTATGCCCCGGGTCTTTTGTATGAACTATTTACATTTATTTAAAGTTTATTTTCACCAAAAAAATACGTGCATAATATTACAACGATCAATATATTATTATTGTTATGTATCGACTAAATTGTGAACAACCATGATGGTTAGTGGTACAAACACGTGTCATGTGTATCATATTTCTTGCGATATGAAAAAACCTTTGTTTATTAAACGATAAATACGTGTAATGATAAATCGGAAAGAAACAAAATATAACTTGGCGAAACAAAATATAACTAGGCTTATTAATTATAAAAATTTGTATTACAAAAAGTCATTACATGATAATGTACAAAGTGTGGTTAGAATTTCTAACATAATAACTAAATGGACCGGGAGATAAATGGATAATGAACTATAACACTAACATCCTCCTTTAAACTCACAGTACAATAATAATAAACATTGAGAGCTTATTACACATAATACGAAATTGATATGTCGACTAAGCTTCCGTAAAGATATCAGCTAACTGCGAAGTTTATGGAATATATGGAAGTGAGATAGTCCCGCGTTCAAGATAATAAAAAGTAAAGTGACTATCAATTGCAAGTTATTTGATTTGTTGGATACATACCAAATTTTTAATTCATATAAATAATAACAAATCAAATTTTAAATGAGTAAACATAGATTTTTAAAACATTATTTTAAAATTTAAAGAGTATAATAATTTTTGGACAAAAATAAAAATAAAAAGTTTTTTTCATAAGTTTGAAATATTTTTTAAAACAAACATAACTTTTTATAAGAAAAAAATTAATCGAACTAGTTTTAAAAAATTATAAATGTTCGAATTTATTACGGTAAGTTAAAGAGCTCATCACAATGAACATTGTGTAACTAGCCAGTCGTTCTCCAAGATTAGCACACAACATTGTGTTAAATGATCTTTAATTGTGATAATATATTGTCATAGTTAGCATGGCTCAATACTTTGGTGTGACCAATAAACATTATATGCATAAATTTTGTGACCAAATCGGTACAACAAACCATATTATTTATCGTGATAAATCAAGTCGTCGTCGTCATTGCGGACATGTTTTTGTCGTGGTGTTTAAACCAAATTATGTACCAAACGGTGATAGTTAGTGGTGTGAACACATGTCATACTTATCATATATCTTGTGATATGGGAAGGATTTTGCTTATTTATGATAAACATGTATAAATATAATTTAGAGAAATAAATTAGAACTAAATAAATTAGAACTAGGTCGATTCATTTTAAAAGTGCGTATTATAAAGAACTAATACATAACGATATATAGAGTGTGACTAAGGTTTCTAAAATACAAACTAATGGATTGGTGGGCAATGCTAACACCATTTATCAAAATCACAATGCAACAATAATAAGCACTGAGAGTTTATCATACATAAAACGAAATTGAGATGTTGACTAGGTCTCCGTGAAGATATCAGCAACTAGCAAAGTTAAGGGAACAAATTGAAGCGAGATGGTCCCGAACTTAAGATGATGACGAGTTAAGTGACCAATTTCAATTTTTTTCATCATCTTGTGAAAAATATTTATTTGCAATCAACATTACATTTTTGTTATCATAATGTAAGGAAGTGAACTAAGTAATGTTAACATCTATATCTACAAGAAGCCTCGTAACCAAACAATCTCACATGTACTCAAGACCATAATATGGTACCTAACATTAATACAAGATCAAGAAACCACATCATGTTTCTTGTGTTTAGTATCGTTATCTCAATAGGCATCAATATAGACATGCAACTCGAGTGAAGATGTCAAACAAAACAAAAGGCTTTAGAACTTAGATGTTAGCATTTAAATAAATCACATATAGATAGACAAACAATGACAAGTGTATTTGTTTTACACATTACAGACTATAGATGCTAATCTACATTATTATACATAAACTCATCGTATACAATAACATAATTAGCTATTTTTTATTAAATGTTTATTTCAAATAATACAATAACTTAACCATTAATATATATATATATATATATATGATAATATTTAAACACCATATAAAGATAACCGTGCTTACGATAAATCATAATACCATTTTGTACATAAACTTATCGTATATATGATAGTAACATGACGAAGTATTTCATGCCAATTTTAAACGTTTGTTTCAAATAATATAATTATTTAATATGATTATATTTTTTTTATTTCTTACAGGTAATAAAAAAACTAGGTTGTTTTATATAAAACACGTTATTGTTTTGATGAATATTAAGATTGTATGAATTCACCAAAAAAATGTTGTATGTTGTTTCAATTGTAAATAAAGTTTTACGTTTGTGGTTTTTGTAATTGGAGAATATGTGTGGGAATAATTTATTCTTTCTTTTACCAAAATATTTGACAGTCAATCTAGTTTTTAATTTATGTATTGTTCTATATGTGTGACATTTAAAAAATACTCACTTACATCCAATTGGTTTTGAATCTAAAATTGAATCAAGTAATCCCGAAATAAAGTTTGATATAATGAATGTATCTTATTCTATATGATTTTTTTGTCAAAATGTTAAATCTTTGAAGTAATCACCTATTTGTAAGATTTATAATTATCTATTGGAGAATGTAACACTAATTTATTGGATAATTTTTCACAACTTTATTTCATTGGATGTAAAGTAATATTTTAAGATTATGCTTTATCATATCCTAGCATTTCATACAGTTTCTTTCGTTGACTCATGACGATGTTCATTCTCTTTAACTATATTGCTTTCGCAACTTTTATCTTAGCTCTTATAATTGTATAACATGGATTCAAAAAACTCTACTTGTATGGATTCAAATATAATATTAGACTCCAACTTTAATAGTCTATGAGCTTTGATATATATCATCAGACCAGTAAAAGTACATTATATAAAATTTTCATCAAATCTTATTATTGTTGGATCATATTTTTGTAAAAAAAAAAGATATCTCAACACTTTAAAATAATTAATATTTGACTCCTTTCATTTTCATAACTCATATGGCGATATTGTACTTCAAAAAAATATGATTAGTATTACAACACACCGTTAAAATAGATCTACCCCGCAAATTAACGAGTTAACAAGTAATATAGATCTAACTAATAAAAATTGCATTCAATTGAAGACACTATATTCTAGTAATCCATTTCGTCACACCGTAAAAAACACCAAAAATTGATATTCATAAAAACAGAACAGCTAAGTGAAATAATTCACCATCACATGTATTATTACGCAATATTTTAATCTTAGCGTGTAAGTAGTTCTATTTTGAAAAATCTAAAAACAATAAAAAAAACTTAAACATATAAACAAACATATACTTAAAGTACTCATCTAAACTAAAAAATAAATATAATCTTTCATGCTTGGTCAAATTCACAATATAATCCATTATGTTCACTTTTATATTAAATTGGTTTAATATGCTTCAACAAAATTGCATTTTAATTTTTACGAATTGGATGTACCATAACTAAAAATACAATTTTTCTTTTAAACATGAAAAACTTGTTTAATGTAAAAAATAAAATAAAAATAACCAAATATTAAAAAATCATTAAATAAAAATTATAATATAAAAATTATAAAATATTTATAATCATACCGAATTAAACAACAATTATTCACATAAATTATTATAAATGAAATCCAATGACCTACGTATCTTTTATGGTTTGCAAATACAACTTTGTTATTAATTTTTATTCGATATATTAATATAAATTATTCACTTTATATATTATATTATACTTAAATATTATCGTTAGAGTAACTTTCAATAGCTTAAAATTTAAGCATTTTATTACACAAATATTATTATTTCTAAAAATTAGGGAATTTGAACTTAATACATTCGAATTTTATCTTTATGAATAGTGACGAAATCTCAGAAAATAAAATCTTGTTAGATCGGAGATTTTTAGTGCAGCTTTAACTCATCTCTTTCTCTTTTGTCAGATAAGCAATTATGAAAATGTAGTACTTAAAGACATCTATTGGTTGTCTCATTTGTTTGGTTTTTTCAATGTAATCATAATTTTATTATTAATAACTCTGTCGTATCTTTTGTTCTTAAATGTAATCAATAATTACCCGATCAATAATTATAATAACAATAATTCAGTTTAGAAAGTAGCACCACCCATGTGAACTGACACTTCACTTCTTGCTTCTTCTGCTTGCATTGCAAAAGTAGGTTTAGTGGTCCTTTTTTTACTGTTATTCAAATAATTTACCTCTCTAAATATTGCCAATTTTAGATAGTCACCTGTGATACTAACCCCTTATTTTGCATGTATAAATTTGATTGGCAAAAAATCATATACATTATTCAATAATTAAAACGTTAGTAAAAGGGGAATCAAATACGATGATGAAATTGAAATAGTACGACAACTTTACTGCCCTCTTATAATATTTTCTCGCTTATTTTGTTCCACTATAATACTACGTCTTAAGAATTGACAATAGATGTCATCATAACTCTTTTCTCTTAGACTCTTACAAAGAACAAAAAGTAAAAATAATAATAATTGGTTACTGCAATAAAAATCTAAAAGTTAATAAAAAAATATTCTAATTTAATTGGTCAACTATAATACATATTAATTTATAAAAATAACAAATATGTAAATATTCTAATTTAATTGGTCAACTATAATACATATTAATTTATAAAAATAACAAATATGTAATTGACGGTTCTTTTATAAATTCATTTTGTTCTTCTAAAATAGTTTAAATAACATGACAAATAGTCAATCATTTAGAATATTTGAGAGAATCATGTTAAAGAACTAAACTTAAACTTATTTGCATGTAGGTATTTTATATTTTTTGGTGAGCCCTTCTTAGGAACGAGGCATATAAAAATTGTGTAGATGTCTTCATGAACATTATATCCTTTGAAGAAAGCTCTGATTGTATCTTAGAGATCTTTGAAAAATATATCCCAGCAGTAGTAGAAGAATTTGGTGTTGAAACCATCGACCCCTGTAACACTAGCTGAGTTAAAATATTTGATTGAGAAATGAATATATTCATCAGAGGGAGGGGCCATTAGATTATATTATCCTCATTGGTTATGATCATGAGAATTATATTATGAAGATTATGATTTTTTTTTAGAAATATAATTTTCAGTTAGAAGTGTCTTAAAGTGGTTAACAGTTGAGGAGCCAAGTTCTTGCTGATCCTCAATTCAGGTGTTTTCATCCAAAATTTTAAGAATTTTGTTCTGTCTTCTTTTCTTAGTAACATAACTACGACATTAAACAGTGTTCCCGTCACCATTTTTGTGTCCAATTAGAATTATATTTTTGTTCCCAAATTTCTTCTTCTCTTGCCAAAAGATGAAGATGAATAGCCTGGGCTTTTGTCAGCTTGATTTTAGTTTTTATTGTCTTATTTTCTTCAAAACACTTGTCAAAGAACATTACTTATTCATCTCATTGAGCCATAGCATTGAAAGTATTTCTAAAGATGTCTTTATTCCAAGTCTTTAATGATATCTTGAGTCTTTTTAGTTTTTTACCAGGAAATCTGTAAGGGGGAGACTAGAGATTTTTTCCTACCATCTTTGATTGACTAAACTTGAGAAGTCTATATGAAGTAACCACATATTAACGAAATTAAATGATGATTTGATCTTGCTAGAAGAACCTGAGATATTGATGCATAAAGGCTTGTGGTCAGATGTTGTTCTGGCCAGGTGCTTAATTATGGTATTTTTAAAGTAGTTAGATACGGTTGTGTTGTATAAAATCATGTCCAGTCTCTTCCATTGTGTGGGTTGGTCCAAGTGTATTTGGATCCAGATAAACCAACATCAATGAGATTGCAGTTACTGGCTATGTTATTGAAGTCATTTATGCTCCTCAAACAAAAAATTGAGCAATATATTTGTTATGTAGGGTTAATGATGGCATTAAAGTCCTCCCCTCGTCACTAACCATTCCATAATGGAGTAATGAATATTTTTAATATCATTTCAGAGATTTTTCCTTACATTTTTTATAAACAATTGATACAAAGAAATTATTATATACATTAGAGTGGTTGACCAACTCATTTTTCCAGAAGAGGCAAATATTGTTTGAAATGTTAGCCATAATTATGTGGTAGCCGAGGAGATTAAAAATCTTAATCAGTTTAGAGTCATAAATCATGGGTTCCTATGTAGTCAGGAATTTTATTTTTTCTAATCTAATGATGGATTTAAGCATGTGTATAGTTTTCCTGTTCTCAATTTCTTTAATGTTCTAGCATAATAATGTGATTGTCATTTTAAAGAGCCAATATTAGGCATGACCGTCCCTTTAAAATGAGTAACTTTAGTAGTGTTTAGGCTTTCTTGTGGTTTTAGCTTAATTTATTTCATTTTTTAACTCATAAAATTCTTGAATTATTTGTTGATTTTCACTGTAGAGATGGAGACGAGGTTAGATTACCAATGTTTTGTAATTTTAGAGAAGGTTAGTCAAGTTTAAGTGATTCCAGTTAGTTATTTTCTTAATGTTTAACGCCTACTTCTATAGATTGCAATGCTTTAGAAATCTCAGAATTTTTAATCTCACGTGTTTGTATGTTGGTTGTATGATGAATGATTGATTGCCAGGATAAGTTTTTACAAATATAAATAGGCAATTGTTAGATTGATATTGGTTTTTTAGTTTTCATATACTAGTTAATATAAAGTTTAATATAAATTATTATATTTTATTAATCAACTTTTTTTTTACTTTTTCATAAAAAAATATATAATTTTTTAGTATCGTGTATAACTCTAAAATGCCATATATTATGGACAAGGGTGGATGGACTAGTAAATTTTGAATTACTTAATAAATATCAGCAATATATATAATTTATATAAGAATGTTATATTTTAAAAATATATGTTTTTGGTTTAAAGTAAATGCTTTTATAAAATATTCTACAAATATTAAAAAATGTGATAATTAAATTTCATTTTATAAAAGATAAGATAGTAAATTTCATAATAATATTGCATTTAGTTTATTGTGAAGTAATTTTTTTAAATATTTATTTTGAACTAAAAGAAATATTGTATCATAAATTTTAAATCATAATTTATAAAACCAAATTTGAATTTAATATTATTTTATAAATCTAAAATTGAATTTTATTGCTAAAAGATAACTTTAATTATAAACATTATTTTTAAAATATTAAATTTAAAATTTGAAATTAGAATTTAGTTTTCACTATTTATAATAGAGCTTTTAAAACTTATTTCAAAGTAATATTTCCAAATAATTAAAAAATGAATTGAAAATCTAAATTAGTTAAAAATAAACTAGTTAAAAATAAACTAATGTCTTAAAAATTAGTAAGAATGGTATTTTATGAGAAAGATATTAATGCCTTATTAATATTGGAAAAAGATAATATTAAATTCTAAATTATAAATTAGAATTTAGTTTTTACTATTTATAATAGAGCTTTTAAAACTTATTTCAAAGTAATATTTCCAAATAATTAAAAAAATCAATTGAAAATCTAAATTCGTTAAAAATAAACTAATGTGTAAAAAACTAGTTAGAATGGTATTTTATGAGAAAGATATTAACGACATGTTAATATTAGAAAAAGATAGATTGTTTATATATATTTTAAAATATATTTTTTTCCAATTCAAAATAAATGTCATTTTTGAAAAACATATTCCAAATATATATCATTTATTTTAAAATGTGAATGTAAGTTTATCATAGATTTTTACTATTGTATTATTTGTTTTGTAATTATTTTATGGATATTATATCTAAAAGTACCAAACTAATTTTTAGTCTCATCTAGTACTTCAAGTATCACTAATGTACACCTAATACCAAAATATTGAATTTGTTGCTCATCTAATATCTAGCCACTTTTGTGATACCTCAAATACGCATCATATAGACAGATCATATATGATGGAAGTGAAAAGACCAGACATGATAAAAGTGGATAGACCATGCATAATGAAGTGGAGAGATCATACACGATAAAATGGAGAGATCATGCATGATGAAGTGGAGAGACCGTTCTTGATGAAATGAAGAGATGTGAGACCAAGCATAATGAAATGGAGAGATACGAGACAAGACATGATGAAATAGGGAGACCGGGTATGATGGAAGTGAATAGACCATACATGATGAAGTGGAACGACCAAGCATGATAAAAGTGAAGATACCTTACATGATAAAATAGAGATACCTTACATGATAAAATAGAGATACCATACATGATGAAAATGGAGAGACCAGACTTGATAAAATGAAGATATGAGGCATGATGGAAGTAAAGAGATTATGCATGATGAAGTGGAAAGACCAACCATTATTAAATTATGCGAGACCAAGCATGGTGGAAGTATAGAGACCATATATGATGGAAGTGGAGAGACCATGTAAGATAGAGTTGAGAGACCATGCATTATTATATCATACGATAGCAGACTTGATGATAGTGGAAATATCATGCATGATGAAGTGAAGAGACAAGGCATGATAAAATGAAGACACCAAACATGATGGAAATGGAGAGACCAAACATGATGGAAATGGAAAGACCAAGCATAATAGAAGGTGATAGACCATGCTTGATAAAATGGAGAGACCATGAATTATTAAATCATGCAAGATCAAGCATGCTGAAGTGGAGAGACCATGCATGATGAAAGTGGAAAAACCATGCATGAAGAAGTGGATGACCAAGCATTATTAAATCATGCGAGACCAAGCATGATAAAATGGATAGACCAGGCATGATATAAGTCGAAAGACCACGCATAATGAAGTTTAGACATCAGGGACTATTAAATCATGCGATACCAGATATGATGGAAGTTGAGAGACTATATATGATAAAATGGATAAATCAATAATGATGGAAGTCAAATATCAAATATGATGAAGTGGAGAGACCAATAATTATTAATCATGCGAGATCAAACATGATGGAAGTTGAGAGGCGATGCATGATAAAGAGGAAAGACCATGCATGATTGAAGTAAAGAGACAATAATAAGTGGAGACACCATGGAATATTAAGTCATGCCAGACCAGACATGATGAAATTTGAGAGAGAAAACATGATAAAGTGGAAAGACTAGGCATGATGTAATTGGAGAGACTAGTCATGATGAAGTGTGAAGTGTAGATACCAAGTATTATAATATCATGAAGTGAAGAGAAAAACATGATGAAGTTGAAACCATGCATTATTAAATCATGCGAGACCATGCATGGTGAAAGTTGAGAGACCAGATAAAGTGAAAACACTTCTCATAATGGAAGTGAAAAGATCATGTATGATGAACTAAAAAAGACGAAGCATTATAAAATTGTGCGAGACCATGCATGATGGAAATTGAAAAACATGCTTGATGAAGTAGATGATGAAGTGGAGATATTAAGTTGAACTTAGTTATGACTAGTCTTAAAGTTAACCCCTTAAAAAGTCATATTTTTCTTTCGGGTATTGAGGAGCCTCTCAAGTCTAGTATATTGCCCATTCTGGGCTTCCCGGAAGGTACTCTCCCAGTAAAGTATCTGGGAGTCCCCCTTATAACGAGTAGACTTAACCACTCGGACTGTCGTCCGCTTCTTCACAAGATCACTAATCGCATTGAGTCCTGGACCTCCAAACACCTCTCTTATGCAGGGAGGCTTCAGTTGATTAAGTCTGTCTTATTTGCTGGTCAGGTTTATTGGTCCTCTATTTTTATTCTTCCCTCTAGAATAATCAAAGAGCTAAGCCAATACCTTAGTCGATTCTTCTGGTCGGGAACGATCACGAAGATTCATGGGGCAAAAGTTTCCTGGGACTCTGTAACGTCTCCCATAAAAGAGGGTGGCCTTGGGATTTTGAATCTAAAGATTTGGAATCAGGCGGCCATCCTTAAGCATCTTTGGTCTATTGTTAGTAATAATAATCACTCCATCTGGTGTGAGTGGATAAAAGTGGAAAAAATGAAAGACAAAAATTTCTGGACCATCCATTCTGGATCCAATCCATCGTGGATATGGAGGAAAATTCTTCGTTTGCGCCCTTTGGCAAGTAATTTGTACAGGGTGGCTATTGGCAATGGTAAAAATACTTCTTTCTAGTATGAACCTTGGCTTCTTTCAAAGTCTCTGGCTTCTCATTATGGAGAAAGCATTATAAGTGACTCTCGTCTGGGAGATAATCTTAAGGTATCGGAAATCATTCACAATGGAACCTGGAACTGGCCAGCTGATATCAGACCAGCGAGAGCCCGAAGTAGACTACATCTACTTGAAATAAAAAACCTCATCCAAACTCTTCCCCCCTAACATCGCCTCCATCGATGTCCCGTTCTGGACGGCAAAAGCAGGAAATTCTACGTTCACTATTAAGGACACGTATAACGCAATTCGATCACCCAGCCCCGAAGTGGGTTGGGCCGGGTTAGTATGGCACAAATATAACATTCCTCGCCACTCCTTTATTCTTTGGCTTGCTAAGCTTGTAACCAGGGACAAAATTCTCGGTTGAGGACTAAACACCCCCACTGACTGTGTCCTTTGCAATTCTGATTATGAATCTATCTCCCATATTCTCTATGAGTGTAGATTCACTCAGAATATTTGGTCCTATGCTAGTTCTAATCTAGGATTTCCGTTCTCTTCTTCGTGCTGGCAATCTTGGATTATCGAGGCGTAAAAATGGTCTAACTCTCGTGACCATTTTATCTGGCGTACTTGCTTTGGCGCGGTCACATACCACGTCTGGAAGGAGCGGAATACAAGAATATTTGGTTCCGCTCCATCGTATTGTAGATGATCTACGATTCAGATTCCAGGGTACCAAGATCAGCTGGCCATAGTAAAATATTATGCTTTCCTCTTATTCTCTGCAGGATTTTCTCTCTCCAAGACTTCTAGCAATCCTCCAGTCGATCTGATCAAGTCCGAAGTCCGAGCCTCGATTATATCACGTCAACAGACAGCGATCTTATGATTCCTATGTTCTATGTTGTACTTATTAATCAAACTCTCTTTCGATTAAATGTATCCTCGGAGTATGCCCCAGGTCTATTGTATGAACTATTTCCATTAATTTAAAGTTTATTTTCACCAAAAAAAAAAGTTAAACTTAGATTAAAATATTAATTTATGAGTCCTTAAATGTTTAGAACATTTTTTCCATGGGTAATTGTTTATGCTCTGGCTTAATTTGTGGAAGTAATAAAAAAACTGAAATTGTTTATGATTTGGGAATTCGTAATTGTCAGTGTCTACTACGGTGTCTCCACGTTGTATTAAAAGGTTGTTGTTTTCTCTTTTGTATAAAGTTCGAAATCATGGTTTCTTTTCTTAATGTCATTAGTATGTAATTGGTTGGCGTCCCAATCGTATGGTGACATGTACTCCAAAATCAAGGAGTAAGTGTATCTAAATTGGCTGGTTCAGTTGGATTTATCCAATTTACCATTCAAATATAACGATGATACTGATTGGCGAAAACTGCCTTCCAATAAAAACAACCGTTTTTTTCTCATAATTTGTAAATTATGGATACAGTTTTAGCAAATTATTTCAAGTTACGTTTTATTCCAATTCTTTATAAACAATTTGAAGCAAAATAAACTTTTATTGAATCTATTTCTTTTACTGTTTTTGTTTTTTTAGGTTGTGCATTTGTCTTTGAAACTATTATAGTTCGGTATATTCAAACTTGAAGGCGAAAGACAAAATTTTATTTTTTAACCTTTTATTTAAAGGTTCCATAAATTTGTTAATTTTGTTGATTTTTTTTTTCGATATTTAGTTTTGCAGCTCTGTTAGTTGTCATCAGGTGTGAATTTTAGCCGTAAGGATGAGAACAATATATAAGCATATGGATATAATCTTTGTTTCACAGAAACAGATCGATCAAATATTGTTTGCAACTTTTATATATATATACTAATCATCAAGTATCAAATTTTAAGTATCTACAGCCTACATTTTCTAATAATTTTATTACTTTAAGAGGGTTTGAGATTTGTTGATTATTTAGATCCATTTTTATTTTACATTTTAAAATCCACCGAGCAAGCTATTTTGGTTTCTAGAAATATGTTTGAGAGTCATTGATGGGAAGATTAATTTTCTGCAACAGTTTAATAATGGATTTAGATACCATGGGCCAAAACATTTTGAAAGCATATCTCAATTAATAAAACAGAGTCAGATTCTATGTCAACATGTTTAAAGCTATTTTGGTTGCACAATATAAGTTCATCAAGAATAACCCTACATTCAGATATCAAAGGGGATAGCATTTCATATAATTTGTCACATCGAGTAATAACATTACCATTATTGTCTTTTATAATTCTGTCTCTATTTGACTCCTCATTTAAAAGACAAGAGCCATCCGAATCAGCTTTAATCTATTGTTCTTAGGAGTTATCCATTTAATAAAGTTTACTTTGTTAGAGTTATCAAAATGGAAGTAACATCCTAGTTTATTGGCTTAATCACCATGCCAAATTTTCTTTATAAAGGTATTTGAGTTATCAATATTAGAGAGTATGTAGTAAATTTTATCTACGATAACTTTATAAGTAATAGATAACGCATCATGTTTGATTTTATTCTTATAATGCCATATAGACCAACAAAATATGGATGATAATATTATTCTGATATGTGTTGTTTTGGTGGTAAACCAAAACCAACATCCAATAAGGTGATGGATGGTCATATATTTTCATATAGATATATTAAATAAGGTTGTAAAGTGGTTCCAAATAATCCATGTTATTGGACAACTAACAAATAAATGGTTGGTTGACTCTATCTCGTGACAGAATTAACACTCAGAGGCCAGGCCAAAGTTTTTTTTTTGTAAGTTTGTATCCACATAAATCCAACATTGCATGATCTTCTATAAATGAAAGGAATACTTGGTTGGAGTGACACAATTCCAGATCTTTGCAAAAAGATTTGAGACGGTAACCTTTTTACCTAATATGATCCCAGGTTGCCTTATTATTAAAGCATCATGAGTTTTCTAATGACCAAAGAATATTATCTTCT
Source organism: Limnanthes douglasii subsp. nivea (assembly GCA_036936605.1). NCBI lineage: Eukaryota > Viridiplantae > Streptophyta > Magnoliopsida > Brassicales > Limnanthaceae > Limnanthes > Limnanthes douglasii. The sequence continues at coordinate 171,932,863 of JAUPFV010000003.1, forward strand.
TTATCATTAGTTATTTTAAGGTTTATTATTTTATTAATGTCTCATGAGGTTATATTTGATCTTAGTTTCCCTAAGTCCTAATTATTGTCAGTCCAGAAGCTGTTAACCTTATCTATAGTTTACTAATTGTTGTTTTCTTCATAGGACGATAAATTAATGGCTTATTATTAAAGTATTTATTTAACCAAACGTCCGAATTCTATTTTCCTAATTTACATGGAGTAAATGGTTCAACAATGTTCTTAATAGGGATTAATCTCTTCTTACTTCCAAATATTTAGCTCTTGGATTAACTTGTAAGGAATGAAGGTTTTTACAATATATTTAGTGCATATAACTAGCCCAAATTGATTTGTTTTCACAAAATTTATACCAAAGTTTACATGTAAATAAGCTTTGTAAATCAAAAGGTTCTCTAACATTAAGATCATTTTCCTTATAAGGTTTATATAAGGAGTTCCAGTTTTTCCAGACTAAGGCTTTACTTGTTTCTTTATAACCCCACGAGATCTGTTAATGAGTTTTTAAAATATACTTAATATTGTTTTGGGAATGTTACAATATTAGATATGCTATATGGGAATAAACAAGTACTAATTGTATCAGTACTAATCTATCTCCAAATGAAAGAGATTTACTGTCACAGTCATATATTTTTATCTAATTTTACTAACTAAATCGTCATAAAGGCTTGCTTTGTTACAATTACGAGCTGAAACCCCTACGTATTTTAATGGTAAATGCTTGTTCTTAAAACTAGTAGCCTCTTCAATATGTTTAACTCTTTGGTTACTAAGATTTGTTGGAACAATTGGGCTTGTTTTTTCTTTATTTATGGAATGACTAGATAAGCTTTGATACCACTTTAAGAATGTGTTTAATCTATTAATATTATTCTTTGATCTATTTGTAAAGATGAAAAATTCATTAGCAAATACCAGACAATTTATATTAAAATTACTTCTAGTTATGTACTTTAATGAGGTATTCTTCTGTTATAATAAAGAGGCTATGGAGATAGGATCTCCTTGTCTTATACCATTAAGTATTTTAAAGTATCCTTTTATGTCTTTATTGATTATTATAGAAAAGAAAACAGATTGTATGCATTTTCTTATAAGATTAATAAAATTATCACGCAAACCAAAGGCTTTTAGAACATTTAAGATGAAACTATGAGAAATTTTATCAAAAGCTTTTGCCATGTCAACTTTCAAAAGAATGTTACTTCCTCTCGATTTATTATTTATATCATGAATATATTCTTAAGATAGAAGGATGTTTCATGGATATTTCTTTCATAAACATATCTTCATTGCTCTTGGAAAATAATTTTATGAAGAATTGTTGTCAATCTGTCATTTAGTATTTTAGGCACTAATCTATTAAAATAGTGCAAAAACTAATTGTTCTATAGTATTTTTACTGTTTTGGGTTGTCAAATTTTGGGATTAAGCATATAGCACTTGAATAAATTCCTTTTAGGGCTGATTTACCAGTAAAATATTCTTTCACAGTTAGACAAAGGTCATGATTAATAATAGACCAACAAGGTTGGTATAAAGTTACATTAAAATCATCTAGGCCTGCAACACTATTAGTTTTAAAATCCTTAAAAATACTATGGATTTTATTAATAGATGTAATTGTCATAAGATAATGATTACCAGTTTCAGAGACTAAATTTAGTATTATATTCAATGTGTTTTCAAATTGTGTTACAATATATGAATTTGCTAACAGTGATTTATAGTATTGAATAGATGATTCACCAATTTTATTATGATCTTCAATCCATATTTGATCCTATAATAATTATTTTGTTTTATTATTTTTTTAGTGTTTTCTTGACATAATTATGGAACATTGAAGTATTTGTATCCCCCTGTCCAATCCAATTTATACAATTTTTTTGCTCCCATTATGATTCTTCTTTTTCCAAGAGAAGAATAAAAATTGCATTGGCCTTAGATGAGCACGTCTTATCCTAAGAATTGTGAGTTTCATGGTATTTATTTTCAAGATAGACAATATTTTCCTCAGATTTGGTAATATCATTAAATATATTGCCAATAATCTCATGGTTCCATGTTTTTAATTTAGATTTCAGTCTTTTGAGTTTTTACCAAAAGATATGAAGTGACTGACTAGATAAAAGAGAAATCTATAACTCCTTAATAATCTGGTTGAAGTAATGATGTAGTTTTACATGTTTAAAAATTTGAAGGATTTTTTTGGCTTAACAAAGTTATTTGATATAGTTATTAGCGAATGGATAGTGTCAGAATATGTTCTAGCCCAGTGTTTAACCTGTATATTCTCAAAGAAATTTCTCACTGGGTTATTTATTAGAACTCTATCTAACCTTTTCCAGTTTCTCTTATTAGAAAAAGTATATTGTGACCTTATAAAGCCAACATCATCTAAATTACAGTCCAGGCTTGTATCATTGAAGTCATCAAGACTTCTTAAACGGAATGTTGCACATGACATTTGTCTATACGATTTTGTTATAGAATTAAAGTCAACCAGATTGTTAGTTAACTCTCTCACTTTTCTCCAAAGACTTAATCTATTAATTCTTGAACATTTTTCATATATTACACTTAGCATGATGTTTTTGTTACTAGTTGAATCATGAACTTTTAAGTGTACAAGTTGTTCATGATTGCAACTAACATCCACTGTAAAGTTTTCTTTCCAGATAATCTAAATTTTATTATTCAAGTTTGAAATTCCCTGATGGAAGCCTATGGTTTTTAAAATAAGATTGATTATGGTTTCAGCAACCATAGGCTATTGTAAGGTCCAGTAGTATATATTCTTAGTTCTTACAATTGATTTAAACCTTCTTAGTATATTTTTGTTACCAAAACCTCTAGCATTCCAATTTAATATTTTTATGGTCATTTAAAGCTAGAGGTCGATATATTTTTTAACCCTTTGGAGATCATTGGCCACTTTTTTAAAATTATTTCTATCCTTGTTTGCTTTCTTGGTTATTACTTTGGTAAATACTAGGTTTTTTTTCAGAGTGTCTATGTGACAGTGAAACTGGTAAGCTACCAGTCACGGTTGGTTGAGGAAAGTATTATATATGATCTTCATTAGATGTATCATTGAGGGTAATAAATCTATTTCCAAGCTATATTGAGTGTAAAGGTTCAACAGTATCTAAGTCTGTTTTCTATATTGACACTAGGTTTCTTGTCAAAGGGGTTTTGTTTCCATGTAATCCTATAGGTTTCTTATTTATGTTTTGATTATTAGTACCAGTAGTATTTATGTTATTTGGAGTAGATTTTGTATTTTTTTTCATCTACCTCGATGATTATTATAGATTTAAGCTTAGGAGTCCATATTTCAGTTACTTTTTCAGGTAACTATTTTCTAATGTTTTTACGTAAATTATCTTTGACGTTCAAATTTTGTATTTTAATAGTTTTTTTTTAATTTTATTGCATTGATTGTTATTATGTCCAAGATTGAGACAGTTTGGACAGTATAAAGGTTTGTTACCATATATAACATCCATCCAGAAACCATATAGTTGATCAAAATCTATCCAAAAAAATTCAATGAGATGCTTGAATAGATCTAATTTTATCCAAGCCTGACAGGTAACTGTATTTTGTTATATTCCTACTAGGTATCCATATATTTACAGGTTTTCCTAGAGGTTTTGCTGTTATATTTATAGTATCTTTATTATATAGAAACTCATGATTTTTTGGGAAAGTAACCCCTCACATGGGTTACCGGGATTCTTTCTTAGTCTTAAAATCAGGCTCCCATTTTAGGTGTCTCATAAAATACTGGCCAATTGTCCAAACATTCATTTTATACAGGATTCTACAGTCTTATATCAAACTCAAATCTATAAATATATGTCTCTAGTCCTATATAGTTATATTAAAATCACCAGTTAACTATAATTTCTTCATAAATATATGAATGATATGCATCGGTGGCCTACCTAGGGAAAATTTCCATACTAATGTAATTTTAGAATTTTCAATAAGAATAAACTTATCTCTTTATGAAAAAGGGACTTCTTTGTAGTCCCATTTAGTTGAGATGCAATTTTGTTCGTGTATGATTCCCTTCATGTTGATTTTGGGCTTGACCACTTCCCTGTATGTCTTGCATTTACTAAGTTGATACTGTTTAATACTTTGTTGTTCAACATTTGGATTTTTCTCGAGAGGATGTAATTCTTCTACATATACTTGTGAAGGGTTACCCATTTTTCCTTCATGGTTTCTTTGTTGAAATTTAGTATTCGCCTAACTAGATGAATCTCTTGTTGGAAAAAATTCAGTCTTGGCGCTTTAGGTATGATATTTTTGATTCATCCTTATAGGATTTGGTTTAGTTGATGATTTTTTCTTATGGTATTCATCATTTTTCTCTATTTTATGAAAGTCGTGACTAAGAGTCTGAACACTCGACTTTTGATCGTGTCTTTGGATTTATCTTAAGAGGAAGGGCTGCTAATGTAAAAACCTTAAACTTCTTTTGGTTACACATTTGTATTATTTTTCCTGCAAATTAAGAATCGATTTGCGATAATGAATTTTTTTGAAGACGATTGAACCCTAAATCTATTTTTTCTTCATTCAACAATTGATTCTTGAACTTGAAATGAGATAGATCTTGAATGATGTATGAGATTTTCAAGAAAATAACTTTAATTTCACCTTGAAGAAGAGGTTTTCTTAATAATAATGATTTGAATTCGATAGAAACTCTGGATCTCCTTTTACATGTATTCGATTTTGCATCTAAATCTTAAACCTTTAAGATGGATCTTGAATTGCTTCACTGATTTGAAGAGGAATCTCTTAAATTTCTACTTGATATCGTCTTTGATATCTCTCTTTGTAAGGATAAGCTTCCAAAGAGAGGATAAGAAATCCTCATAGAGAAAAAGACTACTTTCGTGGAGTGTTTAGCTTCGAGAGGAGAGTCATTGTTTTCCCACTCTCTCAATTTTATATATTTTGAATTAATTTTATGCGCTTAAAACATAAAATAATAATTTTTTGTATTAAAAAAAATTAAGTTTTAAAAATTGATATAGATATTTATAACTAATAAAAAGCGAAATAACATATAACATATTATATATATAATCCTTTAAAAAGTCAAATATATAACTATATAAGGTTGTACATAAACCCACTAGCGTCTATAATTTAATTACGCATTATAATTTAAAAAATCCAAATTACTAATAGATATTTGACTACATCTTTTACCAAATACACCTTCTTATACAACATTGAATATGTATTTTTTTTTTAAATTTTTAAAAATCCGTAGTATGAAAAATAAATGAAAGTATCATTGGTTTTTTTAAACTTACAAAACTAGATTTATGAATTATATTTTTTGAACTCTATAAACTATCATATAACATTTTTTATATTTGACTTTATAAATAATTTAACAAATAAATCAATAAAAAACCTAGAGTAGCAATTTTGTCATAAGTATCGACCCCGATTAATAAAAAAAATATGTGTATCAATAACGATTACATTAGGCCTCAATATTTTATGGGCTTCAGACTTTTCCATTAAACTATTGTTTACCTATAGTTCAGCCTAAAACCTTCTAGGGAAAAAATTTGGCCTAAGGTCTTGTAAGCTTATAATTCTCTCTGAAACTTCATTTAATAGGTTCATACCTAATATACAAAGCTCTTACAATTAATAATATTATCAATAATTCTCATAGTCTTTGTGATATGATCAAAGGAGGACTATGGATTGGATTGTTTCTCCGCTAGTCGGATCGTTGTTTGAGTCTGCACCATTAATATTTGCGCTTAAACCTATTTTGAATCTTATATGAGCTGGTTATGAAAAATGAGATGTCCATGTTGAACATTCTTTTATACCAAACCAATATACTAAGCAAATTATGTGTGAAGTACATGCTTGTTTGGATAAGGGTTAATGTACTCATCAAACCTTTTCATGATGATCATTCCTTTGTTGGTAGTATGAGGTTCATCACTGGTTGTAAAATGCTAAAGTAGCTAATGTTCGACCGCAATTGGCTTTTGCTCGGGCTAGGTTCATATTCCTCTCATCAATAAGGCAATGCACCTTTTTTAACGCTCGGTATTCTTGGGTTATATGCCCTACAAGTTTTTCATATTTAAAATACCTATTATGGTCAAAGAAAGATCCAAATACTCTTGGGTCTTCTAAATATAACTGAGTTTTATACCCTTATGAAGAGCACTCCCCACGTTCTCTTTTGATTTTACGAAAGATCCATGTTTCTCTACTTCGAGTTATTATTGTTGTTCTTGTATTTATCTCGGAATCCTTGATTTGTTGTTAGACTTCTTCGGAGGTGTAGTCGTAATATTAAAGGTATCGATAGAGGACACGGTGAGAGGCTCGCAAATATTTACTAAATTATGGTAAATAAAGTAATCGGTTTGGACCTTTGAGAGTCTTACCCGCATTGTTTTATCAACTTCTATCTGCTCTTCTACTTGAACCAAAAAATCGCCAAAGTTCAAGGTTTTATTCCTCATCATGTCGTATGCCAAGAGTTCCGACAATATTTTAGGTCTATAAGCCACGTAGGCCATAAGATCATGATAGCCTTTCATGATGTTCTTAGTGCAGAATAAATGTGTATAGTCTTAGATTTTTTCATTGGGCTCACCCTTGGATTGGTGATGTAATCGGCATCATCATTAATGATTTAACTACCAATAAATTGGTTTCAAAATATTTTCTATAAATATCAAATTTATGGATACTATCATGTCATAATTGGTAAAATTAGGTTTACTTGTTGTCTTTAAAAAATCATAAAAACGATTCGATAAAATTTTATTGTATTCTCCAAATCCGAATATTTTATTTCTAAATAGTTTAATGTGAAGTTTAGAGTCTCTACTACCATCATAATTATCCATTTTATATTGGTTAAATTTGGATGATAAGTTTTACTAAAAATTTATACCACTGAAAATGATGATGTTAAACTAAATTTAGATCATAAAAAATATACATGAATATGAAAAAATGATTAAATATCTGAAATGATTGAGTATACCATAATTTGATGAGAAACAAAAAATATAATTTTTTGATAATGGATGGATATTCAAGCGTAGATTTAGTGGAGTTTAATCTCAAACTTTCTAAGTTTACAAATTTGTTTACAAATTTATTCAACTAAAATTATGACTATGATTTTAGTTAATAAACTCGAATTCAATGAATAAAAATTTTGGTACTGATTCCCAAATAATAAATAATATATTTAAACTTTTAAAAAGGATAATCAATATCCATAAGCACTAGTTAAGCAATGTTTAAGTTTCTCTATTTAGAAAATTTTATATTTAAATTGTGAAATCTAATCAATTTACTTTATAAAAAGTGTAAATTTTTTCTTAGTAAAGAAACATAATCATTGTTTAACCAGTACCCATAGGCATCAGTTAACAATATCCTTAAAAATATGACAAGTTATAAAACAAAACTTGTAAGTACCCATACACTAAACTAAACTCGAGTATTCATGATTACATAGTCCTACCAATGATGCTATATTGGATATGAAGATAAATTATTCGTTTTTTGGGGAATAAGATAAATTAGAAGGAAGAAAATCATGAATCTGGAAGTAAAGTCAAACGCAATCATAATAATGGATTCCATTGAGTTTAACCTTGCTAAATTTACATGAGATAATGGTTTTCATCTCTGAAGGATTATGATTAAATCATTTATTGTACAAATGGGAATATATAGTGTCATTAAAGAGAATAATGGAAATGAAATTGATGTTGAAGTGTTGTCCAACGCTCATAGTGTGCTAATCTTGAGCCTGTGGGATGAGGTGCTTCGATTGATGCCTGATAATTCTTCGACCATGGGATATTGAGATAAACTAGAGTTTTTTATATGAAAAAAATCATTGGTGAACATTTTGTATCTTCAGAAGCAGCTTTACACGCTGTAGATGGATAGTAGCATCCGCAGACACTTGGACGATTTTAATAGAATCATTCTTGATTTGAATATAGTTGACGTCAAGGTAGAAGGTGAGGATCAAGAAATTATCCTCAGATATCACTATCGGAAGTTTCTGAGAACTTTTTGATATTATGATTTATGGAAAAGTGTCCCTCACGATTGCATAAGTTAAAAATGCTTTGAACTCGAACAATGTTCAAATGAACTTATTTATGACGAATGATTTCAGCAGTATCATACATAGTATGAGTTGAAATCTTGGATAGATAAATTTAATAAAGAAATGTGTTGTATCTATGATAAAATGTTAGTTCATTTTTGAATGCGAAGGCTGGCAGCCTCATCTTCACTATTAAGAACACCTACAATGCCATTTGGACGCCCGCTCCAATAGTGGAGTGGGCTGAGTTAGTTTGGAATAAATTTAATTTTCTTCGCCATATCTTTATTTTGTGGCTTGCCATCCTTGGCAAGCTTTCCACTCGGGACAAGCTTCTGTTTTCGGGTTTTAATACCTCATCAGTTTGTGTCTTATGCAACTCTAACTTTGAAACTATTTCTCACATTCTCTATGATTGTAGTTTCACGAATAGTCTTTGGATCCATGCTAGTTCTCTACTGTGCTTCCCACTTATCGCCGACAGCTGGCAATCTTGGGTTTGCCAGGCGTTAAATTAGTCTCATTTTTGAAATCGTCACATTTGGCGTACTTGCTTTGGCGCGGTTATTTACCACATCTGGCAAGAGAGGAATGCACAAGTTTTTGGTTCATCTTTGTCCACTGTCTCTTTGGTGTCTAACCAGATCTTCTCTGATCTTCGGTTCAAATTCCACGGTACCAAGATCTGCTAGCCTATGTAGTCCCCCCACTTTCACTTACTTGTCTTTATTGTCTTACAAGATCCTCTCATCTCCTCGTCCTTGCTCGTTTCTCTCCATGGCTGTTGGCTTCCTATGGATCCGTTGTTTGTCGAATCGCTTATTTATCCAGTTTTATTCCTCTTAGAGTAGTTTTATTCTCTTGTTTTTCTTTATCAACTATATCTGTTTTTAGACATTTTATACATTTTTATCAACTATCCTTCGTCGATTGTATCTCTTTAGAGTATGTCTCATGTATGTGTATGAACTCTTTTATTTTAATTTTACTATTTTTTACGTAAAAAAATTGATCAAAATTAAAAAAAGAAAACACATCCAAAAACCGACATATACAACAACGAAAACTTGAGCTTAAAGTTTCTAGAAGAGACACCCCCCTTAAATTGAAATCGCAAATATGTCGGTCTTAGTTATTATTCCCTCTATTTCATAATATGCGTCTTTCTAAAAGAAATTTTTTGTTTCGTAATATATGTAGTTTTCATTTTCCAATATCACTTTGATAGAATATAGTCTACTTTCAATCAATAAAATAAATAACATTCCGCGCAAGTTATTAACTCTATCAATCAAATTTATTTTCTTTTATTATTACAAAATCATTACTACCTTCTTTAATATTAATAAGAAAATCTTAAACGACTAATATTATAAAATAAAAAGAGTATATTTTAACCCCATACCATCATTATATTTTTTTTTAAATTTAAATTTTACCTGTTCACATTTCGATTTTATATGAAACAATAAAACTATCTTTGGAACCATAATTATAAATTAATATCATTGAAATCGAGAAAGAAAGTTAAACTCAGCCGATTAACACATTCTCGTTATTTTTATTTGATAATTTATTAGGAATATAAATAGGATGGGTGTGATTCGAAATATGAGTGGATGAAAGAAGTTTGAGATTGAGATAGTAACGGATGGAAATGGTGGACCGTGGCCGTGGGTAAAGAAACAGTGTTTGACTGTATTTGACCCTCTTTCTTTCCATATTGGACCACTAAATCTCGTTCTCCCAAATCTTAAATAATTGAAACAACTGCTCTTCTAAACCACATCTTTTTTTAATACTAAATTCCAAACTTTTTATGTGGGGAATTAAGCCTAGGTTGCGATGCCTTTTCGTATTCCAGATTCCATCCCAATGACCAGAAAATAATCAGACAATTCCAACATCGTTGTATAGATAATACATAACATTCAAATAATGTTAAAAATATAAAATTTTATCGATCTCATAAAATTGTTTTTTTTATATAAAATACTTTAAATTTGTTAATAAACTATTTAAAATAACTAAAATAAATTTTAAAAAAATATCAAAAGAATATTTCAAATAATTCGATATACCTATCTTAATTTTATGTTTAGCTAAATTAATACATACAATTTTTCTAAATAAATATATTAAAAAATTCAATAAACTATTTATGAAACATAATATGACTGACACCGTCGTAGTAAAATTATTATCACATCCTAACAATATCGCGACAAAATTCTATTGTAATAATGAAATCCTTATGACGATAGGATTATTATTAATTATGTAAATGTCTTTTTGTTAGTGGCCAAACATAATAAACATACCAAGTGAAAATAGCATTAGTTTTTTTAGATGTGACATAAATAAAGTAAGATTCTTTTGGTAATTACAATTGAAACAAATTATTCGGTTCAGCTTTGGGAAACAAAGTTTTGGATGGGAAATTTAATATTAAGGCTACTAATATTACTTTCATGTCAAACCCCAATGTGAATGTGGGTCTCCAACTCACACTAGACTGTGTAGTTATTCAGTTTTAACAAATCCAAAAGTTGATATTAGTAAGAGGTTAATTTTAATCGATTTTAATACATTTATTAATATATTGAACACCATTATTCACTTCATATTTTAAATAATATATTTTATTTACTCCGAAAAAGGTAACCGAGTTGGTTAAGGTATATTTGTGACCAAAAATCATGAGTTTGAGTCCATTTATATACGTTTTTTCGGCTGATCATGTCACCTTATGTCGTTTACCTTTTGACGTTCGTTTGCAGGCTATTGCGTTAGACTGAGGATTTACCCTGTGCGCGCTCATTGCACTCTGAATAGCTGCGGATTCCTTCCGAAAAAATATTTTATTTATTTTATTAAATCATTAGTGAATTGCAGATTAAACTTTTAGTTATTATTTATTATTAAAAATATTAGGTTATTATTTATTATCGACTTAAGTCCAATTGCATATTAAAATTTTAGTTATTATTTATTAGTTATTATTAAACTCGCTAGTATCTTTGCTAGGAGGTTTTTTTTTTTGTTTTTTTATGTCATTCCTAGTGGTTGAAGTCGATATTTCTCATCTTGTATCTCGTTTTTTTAAAGATTTGTGCGCTATATAATGTTCAATGATCTGTTCTTCAACTAGAATAATGTTATAGGCCAGGTAGTGAACCTGCTTACCAAATGTTAGTGAGTATAATAATCTGAGAAGATAAATTGAACATTTAATTATAGAGATAACTTATTAAATTGTTTTCTCTATTGCTAATCTTAAGTAACCAATACCACGACTTTTCAAAAATAAGATAACTTTAAATTGAACTGAGGCTCGACTAAGGCTAATGTTACAATTGGTCTTACATTTTAGGAACCATTTCGCAATCCAGTCAGGAACGAAATTTTGTTACATATAAATAAGTTCTATAGTCATTGATGAAACCAATAATTTTTTACAACATGTTATTATTGGAGATAGATACCAATGAGCAATTCCATTAGCTAAACACTAAAATAGTATTGTTGAGTTTACATCAATATCAACCTGGGTATAACTTAGATCTTTACATAATATAAGACCATCAGGGAGAGCACTTGTTTCAGCAATAATAGATGTTTGTTTCTCATACAATCTCCGATAAAGGTTAACATGTTACCTTGAGAATTTTTTTATTAAAATCCCACCACTTGATTCACTAGTATTTGAGAAAAAGTTGAGTTTGGTTTCAATCTATTATCTAAAGAGGGATTTCATTCAACATCAAGCGCTTTCATTTTATTTGTATGAGGTGAAATCAGCTTATATAATGACCTGTTTTATATTCCCAAATCTAGATTTCTTTACTTAAAAGATTTGCACAATCTAGTTTAAATATAATGTATTAAAATTTATCCCAAATGTAATTAGTTGAAATGGAAATGTTTTTGAATTTTGATTTTTTATAGACCAAATACACGAACAAATTATTGATGAGATTATGGTTCTTACGTGAGTTGATTTGTTAGTTGATAGAAACCAAATGCCAACTAAGTGTAAAATTGTCATATGATTTCCAATTAAGATACCAAAAAGGTATGTGAAGTACTTCCATACTTTGTAGGTCGTTTGACACTGAACAAAAAGATGATTAATAGATTTTATATTATTGTAAAATTGGCATTTAGAAACTATATCAATTTTTGTAAAGTATAATATCAACTGATATTATACCTTTGAGGATTCTCCAAAGAGGGAATGAACACTTCGTTGGAGTTATAGAATTCCATATTTGCTTACATATAGTTGATTGATGCACTTTTGTTCTGATTATATCTATGGTATCTTATTACTTAAAATAACTAATGAAATAGGCATTCCATTTTATTATGTCACCTTTGTCTTCATAAAGATTAAACTTCATTATTCTGTAAATACCTGAGAGGATAACATTGGCCTTGAGTTTGTCCAAGTTCCAAGTGTTATTTTCCCAGTATTAATAAACGTTATCACTATTGTACCATATGTTATTATTTCCATTTGTTAGTTTAATGAGAGGATGGGTGTGATTCTATCTCTCAAGCCAGAAATTAATATTTTCTTTATCCACATGCTAGTAAATAAATGTTTCAGTTAATGTTGATAAGATGTTTCCATATATTTGTAATGGATGTATATTAGGACAATAAATTGAATGCATCAACTTTGACCACAATGTTTGATGATTTTTAAATGTAAACCAAAGTTTACATAAAAAAGAATTTTGAATATCTGTGATTTTTCAGAAGTTTAAACCTTCTTCCTCAAATGAGTTGGAAAGGTTAGACTAGTTGGACCAAACTATTACATTGCTGCTTTCTTTTGAGCCCCATAAAAATTTATGTAGTAATTTATAGATTTTTTCTATTTCATCTATATGGAGATTATAACTTTGAACATAATATGAAGGTATTTTCATAAAGATAGATTGTATCAAAACCATTATGTCTCCAAAAGATAAGTTTTACAATTCCACTCCAACATTGTATTTCTTATTTTTGAGATCATAGCATCAAAGTAAAACATTTTGTTACTTGGATGAATAATTATACCCAAATATTTAATGTGATGATATCAAGTTATAGATAATTATTTTAAAGACATTACAAACACTGATAGGTCGGAAATCATTCTAGGTCATAAAAGAGTCATTTTTGGAAATCATTCTAGGCCCTAAAAGAGTTTTTTTTTTGAAATCATACATAAAGTAGGTGTATATACTCCCATAGGAGCATAATATCCATCAAAGCAATCTATTATTGCTTCACAAATATCATTCTTAATCATTTACCAACATGTGGAGTAAAATTTTTAGTTAAACCCTTCAATTCCAACCATACTATTGGGACCGAGAGAATTGATAGTTTTATGAATCTCATCTTCTGCTGCAATACATAGTAGATAATGGTTATCTTGATCTATGATTAGACTTGGTACATAATTTCAGATATCTTCAAAAGTAATTTGATTTGATTGTGAATTAAATATGGTTCTAAAGTAATTTACAACTAAGCTACCTAAGGAGGGTTAATCATCAATCTAGGAATCTTCATTCCATATTCTATGGATTTTGTTTTTTACTCTTCTCTTGTTTACATAATTACGGAAACAAAAAGTGTTCCTGTCTCTATTCTTAATCCATGAAGTGGTACTTTTCTGTTTTCAGAAAGCTTCTTCCTTAGCCAGAAGATTAAGATGATTTGCATTAACTTTTGAAAGTCGTATTTTATCTTTCATATTTTTTGAGTTTTTAAAATAAGTTTCAAGATATTTTATGTCTTCTTCAACATTAGCTATACTATCAAATATATTACCAAAGATTTTCCAGTTCCACTATTTTAATTTATGTTTGAGCCTTGTAAGTTTTGCCCAGAAAACCTGGAGTGGTGAACCAATGATGTTTGCTCACAGATGATTTTCAACAGTTTTCATAAACTCAGGGTGAATAATCCATATGTTTAGAAATTTAAAATTTGATTTTGGTTTGTTTAAACTACAAATTATGGATATACACAATGGTGAATGATTTGAGCCAGTTCATGCCAGATGTTTCACCATTGTGATATCAAAATAATCATGTCAGACAACATTATATAATTCCATGTCTAATCGAGTTATTAGAGAGTTTTGATCTATAATAGATTTAACTTTAAAATTTTGCTTAGGGATCTAAATTCTTTTTTGTGAGGATGGATGTAAACTTGAACTACCTAATATGTTTTGAGATTAGATTGAGGGTGTTTTCATTTAGTTTTCTTTATTATTACCAGAGTTTTTACAATCTTTTAATTGGTATCCTACGTGTTTACACTCTAAAAAATACAATGGTCTTTCACCGTATGAAATATTCTGCCTAAATCCTTCCCATTCATTCAAACCTATCCATATCGTTTGAGGGAGTGGTTGGGAACCATCAAGCTCCAACCACACCCTAAAACAATTCAATATGGCCCTATTTTTTAAGGGTACCCAGATAGACAGTGGTCTTCATAAAGTTTGTGTTATATGTACAATCATGTTTTTTTACATATATTCAGGGAGACTGAGAAATAAAACCCAAACAGGGGTTATAGGAGATTCAATTTTTGGATTGAATCCCATGTACCATTTGAGTAATCTTAAAGAATGTTGGCCAATGGTCCAAACATTCATTTTCCAAATTTTGGTTATGTCTTCTAAGTGTTCAAATTCAATTAAAGAGCATCTATAAAGCATTGGGAGACACTATATTTGCCAATAAATTTAAAAAATTCAAAAAAAAGAATGAATTTATTCTAAACCGGGTTTACCGATTGTTTTTTGCAATCAATGTAAATTTAGAAATTGAGAGAATATCATAATTATCTCGTTGATGACTGCTTTGTGGTCATAGTTCTCTGGAATTTCACATTGACATGATAAAACCCTTTCTCTTGATTCTGGTTATGTCCGCGAGTGATCTTTCTTTGTTTATTTTGTTAGAGTTCCATGTATTATCTTATTTATGCGTTGGGGATTTTTTCTCGTACATAGGGTCATTGAAGATTTCTTGAATCTGAGTAGTCTTCCATCTTGTTACCTTTGGATTTCTTTGAGCCAAATAGGGAAATTATTCTTCTTAATTTCCATCTCATTATGACCTTGCTTCTTGCATACACGATTTGTTACTGATTGTTGAATCAAATCGTAGCTTCTCGAGATCTTCTAAAGGTTTGTTTTGCGGTTGGATCTTGTGCTGAGGTTGAAGAGAGTCAACCATTGATGTATTTTTGTCTTCCATTTTTGAGGATTTTGTAGCTACTAACTTATCCTTGTGAATTTGATCGATTAGAGTAGATCTGAAGAGTACTAGGTTTTATAGGTGACATTAGATATTTAAAAACTAAATATCTTGGTGCAACAATATTTTTTTTATTTTTTTCACATGTTATTTTACGAGTTATATTTATTTATTTTCGAAAATGTTATTTTCTCATGTTATTAATACTTATTTTCGTAAGTATTATTTTTCCAAATTGTTTGTATATATTTTGGCAAGTGATTCTTTTCGCAAATGATTATTTTACAAGTAATTTTCACTTATTTGTTTAATTTTTATTCATTAAGAAAAATATACCTAGTATGATGATAAAAATTGAAATTGAATCACATATCCATCATCATTTTCGAAAAACAATTAATGAAAAAGTAAAATTTTAAAAACGGTAAAAAGAAAACTTCACTTTAATGGATAAAACTGGGGTTTGAGATGAGCAAGACAATAAAAATCCTATATAACCCACATACATGAGCGAAGTTATCATAAAAAGATATGATGTTATAACAACCGAAAGGAAAATAAACTATCAAACCAATAAACTACCAAACCAGTCTGATTTTAGAAAGAAACCATAGTTGTGTGAATTGAATCAAACAATGAATAAATGTATTAGAAATGTTATCGTGGTGGGATAGTTAATGTTCAATTTAGAGGTAAGTAGTGAGACGAGACTACTTTAAAAATAGAAAAATATAGGAATGAAAGAAAACAGAGAATATAAAATACATACTAAGAATATCTATTTATAAAAATATTTGTGCAAATATTTTGAAAATTTAAGTATTTATTAATAATAAATAACTAAACACTAAATGTTAGACAAGTATTAATGAACTTTTGGATATCTATTACATAAAAATAAAATACAATAAATATTTAAAAAAGTACATTCGGTTGACTTCCTAATCAACACTTTATTTATCGTCGGTAGTTTGACTTGTCGAATTAGTTCATAGCTTCAAAAATGATTTTGATATGATATTTATCGATAATTCCTTTGAAATATCGTTTTAAACAGTGATCTTTTACCATAAAATTCTTTTTTGGATGTTATATCTTGATTGTTCAATGAGTAGAAATTTCACATATTGCAAAAGGTCCGAACTACCTTCATCGTAGTTTTTCTGGGAATTGTCTCAAAAGTTCAATTGTATGCCAGTAATTTTTATCCTATGTGGAAGTTTCATGGAACAATTTTGTTATTACGCTATATCTTCCTTATTTCATTGTGGATTCTAGATTTATCACGTGTTTTATTATCAAATTTCTTTAGAGCATTCAACTGCAACCACATCTTCTTCCCGACTTCTAAATTAAAATTTAACAGTTTTGTAGCCCTATATGGTCGATGTTACAGAGATGTGACATGATTTTCTATGGACCAATTTATAAGGTGACATATCAATCACGGTCTTGAAGGTAATTTTATAGGTCCATAGTGTTATCTAGTTTTAAAGACCAACTTTTTCTAGGACTGTTAACCTTTTTCTCCAAAATCGTTTTCAACTCTAAATTTGAAACCTCAACTTGGTCGTTGGTCCGAGGATGAGATGGTGGAGATAATTTTTGTGTTTCTCCATATTTGGCTAAAATAACGTTCAATTGACGGTTTTAAAATATGTCATTTATCACTAATGATCACTCTTAGAGTTCTAAATCAAAAAATACATTATTTTTTATAAACTTGATTACCAACCGTGTACCATTTTTGGGTAAGGTTATTGCTTTTACCAACTTGGAGACATAATAAACTGCAACTATGACATACTTGTTGTTTAAAGATGATGGGAAAGGTCCCATAAAACCGATACTTTACACATCGAATAATTATACCACTAGAGTATTCACCTTTTTATCGATATTCATCACATATGTATAAGAATATTTAAATAATACGGTATAATAAAACCTAATTGTTGACTTTTGCCGCTCTTTTTGTTGCTCCAAAGTGACCTTCAGCCTCTAAAGAGTGGCAGTGATGTAATATATTCACCTTTTTATTCTCCAGTACACACCGTCTAATAATTTGGTTTCCATATTTATTGTACACCTATGGATAATCCTAGTAGTATCGTTAAAGATATTGAAAGAGTTTCTTTCTCTATTGATAGTTCGTGTCTTTTGGACCTCTTTATCTACAAGAAAAATTACAATTTCTGCAAACCAAGGTTCAATTGTAACAACCAATAGTTGTTTATGAGGAAAATGCTTGTTTATCGGTCTACTCTCTTGTAATATTTGATCGTTATGCTCCATAAGAGAAAAATGGTATGTTATAGTATTCTCGAACCCTTTTTTATCTTGGATATCAAGATCGAATTCCTACAAAAATAATACACAAAGTAATAACCGTGGTTTTGAATCTTTCTTATCTAAAAGATACTTGAATGCAACATGATCTTTATTTATTACTAGTTTAGTACGTTGTAAATATGATCGAATTTCATCTAATGCAAAAACTACCGTTAGAAATTCTTTATCAATTGTTGCATAATTCAATTGTGGCCCTGTAAGTGTTCTGGTAGCATAAGATATTGTATGAAAAACTTAAAATTTTCATTATCCAATGACATCCCCTATCACATAATTACTAGCATCACACATTAATTCAAATGACAAAATCCAATCGGGTGATACAATAACAAGTGTAAAGATTAATTTAGAATTTATTGAATTAAATCTATTTAAGAACTCATTAGAAAGTGAAAAAAATAAGCATATTTAATTAATAAATTATATAGTGCTTTAGATATTTTCAAAAGGATTTAATGAATCGTATATAAAAACCTGCATGACCGAGAAAACTAAGGATTTATTTTACTAAATTTGGAGGTAATTTTTCAGTTACTTATATTTTGGCTCGATTGCCTCGATTCTTTTATTTGATATCTTGTGCCCTAGCATGATTCATCTTCTACCGTGAAAATGACATTTTTTTTCCAATTTAACATAATATTTGTATCTACGCATCTCTGCAAAACTAAAGATAATTTAGCTAGACATATATCAAAAGATTATAAAAAAACTTATAAATTATACATAAAAATTTCAATCAATTTTGCAATCATGCCAAAAATATGGACATTATGCATTCCTAGAATATAGCAGGGGCGTTGCATAAACCAAACGATATCCTCCGGTATTCGGAAGTCCCATATGGACATATGAATGTCGTATTATCTTAATTATCTAATCAAATATAGATCTGAATGTATTCGGAGTACCAATAAAAAAATAGAATGCGTGTCAAGCCAATCTCTCCAACATCTAATCGATAAATGACAATATAAAATTAAATTTTCTTGTCGGATCATTTAATCGTTTGTAATTGATGCAGACCCTCTATCAAGTTATTATCCTTGTCGATATCAATTTAGCCTTGGAGTTTGTGATTACTATCATTCCTAGTTTCTCCAAAACTACTTGTGTCAGACTTAACCACGTACTGTCTGATATAAGATAAATGATTCTTGCATCCAACAACTTCAACACTTCTTTCTCTTGCATCACTGGGTTGAATCTCGTTATGGGTTGAACAATTGGTTTGTAAACAACCTTCATCATCATTTTATGTTGACACAAAGAAATACTAATTTTATTGATAACTACAATTGTTTGCATTCTCTCAGCACCATCTGCAACTTTCATGTATCTGTATCACTCAACAAGGCATTTATAATCACAACAAAATTATTAGGTTCCTCTAAAAACATATAACGCAAGTGTGCTAGTAAAGGTTGTAAATCCACTTAAGATGTTTCAGATTTTGGTGATTTCATTTTTAAAATCCAAACAGTTAAATATTGAGTTGGTAGATTATTTAAATCCTTAACACATTATATGACCTCAGTATTTTCAATTTTAGTTCCATCTAGTCTACCATGTACTAGAAAATTTTCTATAACAGAAGACAATAATAATTAATGTAAATATTTATCCACAAGATTATATACCACATAAATTGAAATATACGCATTAGTGTCGTTTGGAAATTTTATAGATTCCAATACACCAAATTCAACATGTTCTTCTAAAGTCATTCAATCATATTGGGTTTTAACACTCGTTGTGAACGTTAAAAAGAATAAATCCTAGTTTTGTTCTGAATTACAAATTCATTTTTTGGATTTCAAGTTTGTGATTTGGCCTTCTAATTAAAGTTACAATTATTTTATTATAAAATTTACCATTTCCCTTATCGTTAAATAAATTCTTGATTTGTATCATTTTATGATTAAACTACTCGATAAACTCGAGAAACTGAAGCACTAAAATTTCTGAATATTATCAACAAAAATCACAACTCTATAGAAATATTTTCATGATATATTTTAAAGAATTTTCCTTAGAGTTATCATCACTATATATGGTTGGATTCCTAACCTCTTTAAATAAGAGTAGTCCACTACCGTAGTATGAGATATATCCAAGTGTTCTTACCAAATAAATGTGTCATTATCTCTATTATATCTAAATAATTTGGCATAGGTTACGTAAGGTATTATAACAACACTCGAACTTAATCATCGCATAAATAATATAAAATGGTTGAATATTATCAAGTTGGAGGTTTTAAAATGACTTTTCATATTTCCCGCACTCGTCATAGTCACTAATGGAGATGTTGGGAGCCATCACGCTATACATTAACTTTAGTGTAAGTATATTAAGGTGAGACAATGTAAGATTTATGTTATATCCTAATTGAGTCAAGATTTTCTTGAGGATCGTACCTGACTGATTCATGGTAACTTAACAAAACTTTCAACAGTGAAAACTAGTTACACATGAGTATGGTACATGTAAACATAGATATTGTATCTTGTAAAAGATGCTCCCCATCATAAAATATTTGTGGTAGACTTTTTTGAGGGCCGACCTACACATATTATAATTGTTCCGTAAGATATGAGAACCCAAACTCCTTTCCGTTCATGAATCACCTAACAATTCTCACTCGGGTGGGGTACCATCTCCACCAATCAGTGCCACATAATATGTATCTAAATGCTCACATTATAATTTGTACAGACATTACTAAATGCCTATTTTTACAGATCATACCTTAACGCACTCTACCTTAATACTCTTTGAGCATCTGAAGTAGTTCATGGGTTTTAAATATCTTATCAACTTCTTAGACATCCAAAGGTAGATGAATTCCAATCTAACTTCATGCAACTGGAACAAAATAATTTCTAAGCATGTAGGACATCACCTCATACATCCTAGAATCCAAGTGCTAACATCAATGGAAAACTACATCCCATCATGAGGCCATACATTAATCATCACTAGATGCTTTTCAATACACATATAATAGGATTTCATCCGAATTTCCTCAAAATAAAACTTGCACTTTAAACATACAAATACATGTATAATATGTTCCCTTGATCACACAAAACAAGTCTTAAACGTGCGTTCTAATTTGTTTACCACCTTTTTATGTTTAGGTCTCAAAATAAGAAATCATAAAATAAAAGAAGTTTTCTCCTAAACTGAATCAATTAAAAATTAAGGTTATGGGAGACTCAATCGATAGGTTTCAATCATACACATAGTAGAATCATACTCACTCTAATACCAATTATAAATAAAATCAAAAGTCAAAGGTAGTTATACCATTGCCAAATCCATGAGTCTAATCCCTTCATGTGTAGAAATAATAAAAAGAAAGAGGAAAACTGCATCTGTTAGACATATTCCTTTCCTCTATTGGAGGGTATGCATCAGAGGTATCAAAGCAAGTTAATTTATGATACTATTGAATGTATGTGATGGTTCATCCAGAGGATAGGTGAGCGACTCACAATTGATTTTTGAAAGAGTATGAATTCCTCGACCTCTTGATGGATTCTATAAGATAGAACAAATCTATAGAGAAAACTGAAAATCGACTGAATACATTACGTAACGAACCTAGAGTTTAGTTTGGACTATTTATAATAAAAGAGTATAATTCTCTTAATTTTCACAATAGTCCCTTAGTTAATTTATTATCTGCAATTAACTATACAAAAAATTTTTAATTCTATAAATCACTCCTCTAACAATCTATCTTTGCAACAATCTGATAGACTCACCACCTCGGAGACCATAACTCATTGGGTTTCTAGTGTCTAATACTGAATTTTTGGGCTAAATAATCTTTGATCTAGATACACTTTACCCGAACAGGTATCCGCACGCTATTTATATACATTCTAGCCTGAGACTAAATAATAACATTATTAATGTTATCTGTAAATTAAATATTTTAATATTTATTAAATAATTTTTTTTTTGTAATAACAGACATGAATACCCTTAATTTCAACATGACGAGATATTCAAGTTTAGGATTTTCTGACAATTACAACATATAAATAACAAAACATGATATACTAGTAAAAAAATATAATTCTAATCAATCTAATCTAAATAGAGTAATATGATCATAATCAATATAATCTAAAAATAATATGTTTTCTCATAATTTCAATATCTTATGAGAATTTAAAAGTCACTTATATTATTATTTATCTTCATGATGTTAAAAACACATAAATATAAATACATGTCATTATATAAAAACCAAAACACAAGTATTTGAACACCAAAACTAAATAAATATTTAACATACTTGATTATGATGAGACTATCCACCAAATATCTTGTACATGCACTTCTAACAAAATCATGTTACGAAAAGATAACATTGCCATATTATTGAAATAACTCATTCGTTATTTTTGTCATATGAGTTTCTGTGTGTATTTTGCGAGGAAGTACCATTTACTATTATTTTAACAAAATTCTAATGTTTCATAATTCACATGTGTTCCATTTTGAAAAGTTGTACTATCATTCACCTCATTATTCCTCATTGCACGTCTTCAATTGTACTTTTTTTTATTCTTCGAACATATGTTAAAAATAATAAATTTTCTCCTCAATCCTTTATTTATATTTTTGGATATAATATTATAAAAAAATATTATTGCTTTGATACAGTTAGTCAAAAATTATATGTCTCACGCCATGTTGTATTTTATAACATATTCTCTTATTTTCTGTTCATGCTGGTTCACTTTATTTGGCACAATCAGATTTTGTTCGTATTAATCATTTCGATACCAACCGCGATGATGCTCTATCTGATACTTTGCTTCATGATGCATTCACCTCCCATGTCCATCCAATTGTCGGAAGATATTGCAGATTAGCCTCTTTGTTAGTCCATTTTTATTTATAAGTCTATTTAACTTTCCGCTTATTTTACTTTAATTTTCCTTCTTTCCTTTGTTCATGTAGTTCAGAGTCTCTATCCTATATAAAGGCACTTTATGATATCCTTTGATAGGCTGCTATGGTCGAGAAAGTTACCGCTCGACACCAGACTCAAACATAAGATTTGGTTCAACTGTCTTTTAGATTACATAGGTTCTCATTAGGTCTATAAGATTGAAATTAAAATTTATTGATGAGTTGAATTATACAAGGACCTAATTTTTACAAAAGGCTATTCTCAATAGTGTGGTGTGAATTATAAATAAGCTTTTTCCCATGTTGAAAAATGACAAATGTTTACACTTGTATTGTACTTACTTTCATTTATCGATGGAGAATATTTGAGATAAATATAAAAAATGTCTTCTTGAATGGTGACCTTCATGATAAAATTTTGTACGATACTTTCTCTTGGTAGAGTTTTCAACCTTCGTAAAACTTTTTATGATGCACCATGTTTTTAGTTTGAGATGTTTTCCATGGTTATCAATTCGCTTAGTTTCCTACCTACTCGTTATGAATTGATGCTATTCATCAAATAATGGTAGGTTTTATTTTATTATCCTTGTATGTTGATGACATGATAATTATGATGGTATTTAATCTTTGAAGTTCGAATTGGTACATTGCTTTGTTATGAAGCTAGGTATGCTACTTACATGTTTAGAATTAAGGTTGCTTACTCTCCAAAATGTTATCTTTAATCTCAATCAAATTATGTAGCTAATCTTTTTAGCGCGGTCGAATCACTGATAAAATAAACTGTTTATACTTATATTGAGCTTAATGCTCACTACTCTTTGTTGAATTTCCATCATTTTGTGAATTCCAGTTTCAATCGTATAATTGTATGTAGTTTTGTTTATCTTACTATGAATCGTCTAAATATTGCAGACATTGTCCATATGGTTAACCAGTTTCTCACGGCCTCTGCTGCAATTCTTTTAGTTCCCGTTCTTCGTACTTTCATGTATTTTAGGGGTGTTGTGTTTCATAATTCATTGATTCTTCGGGGTATTTTGTTTCATAATTTATTGATTTTTTCTAAATTTTTGTTAGAATTACATGTATATTGTAATGCATATCGGTCTAGTAATCTTTTAAATTGTAAATCTACCACTTTATTTTGTATTTTTTGGTGACTCGCTTATTTCATAGACTAGCAAGAAACAAGTTTTTATTTTTTAATCTTCTAGCTAAATTTGACTATCATGACATATTCTTGGCTACTTGTGAAATTGTTTGGTTACGCTAACTGTTTGCTTATATTGGCATTTTTATTTGTCATCCTACTCCGCTACATTGTAATAATCAGATTGTGATTCATATTACATGAAACTCAGTTTTTTTCACAAGCGAACCCAACATATCAAGATTAATTGTCATATAACTCGCTACCACTTATAGATTGACACCAACATTACCATCCGCTATTTCCTCTATGCAGGTTTCTGATATGTTTACAAAAGCACACTCCTCCTTGTGTTTCTATTTTATGTATTAAAAATTCCAACGCTTATCCCTCTAACATTGTGGGTTTTGAAGAATGATAGTAGTTATATTATTCAATTTGTACCTAAAAGTACTTTTGTCTATTTACTTTCTATTATATATATATATATATATATATATATATTATGTATTCTCATTTGATACCAATTAAAAATGAATCTTTAAAACCTTCTTTTTTGTGTTTTTTGTTAGAGATATAAGGCATATGCCGATTAGCCTATATAGTTTATCAATAAATAATGACTTTATACTCTATGTAACATACACTTTCTAATAAACAGAAACCCTAACCGTCTTTCTTTATTTTACCTTTTTCTACATGGTATCAGAGCGTAGGTTTAAATATTCTACCGGAGGAAAAAAAAGTAAATTTATCGGTTTCCGGAACTAGTGTTTGCGGCCACAATCAACAGAACTTATCAAAAGGTAAACAATGTATATTTTTTGGTAAATTTGGACAGTGGGTTCGAGACATCTAATCTCTCAATCTGACCGGTTGGATTATGATTCGGTGCTACAGTTTGGGAGAAATCGCTACTGAAACAGTGCAGATATTTGTTGGTAAAATCGTTGATTCAATTTTGATTTTGATTGGAAATTAGATTTTAATTTGGATTTGGTATTTGGATTTAGTATTGAATTTAGTTTTTATTTGGATTTGGTATTTGAATTTGGCATTCAGATTTCGTTTGCATTTCGTTTGGGTATTTGACGTTGAGAATTCATTTGGTTTTTGTTTGATGTTTTGATTTTGTTTGACGTTTGCTTAGATCTATGTTTATCGTTTTGATTTTATTTTGGTATTTAGATTTTGTTTGACATTCAGATTATGTATGAAGTTTGCTTAGATTGACGTATTTTGTTTTGAATCGTTTAGATTCAAATTTGGTATATATTTAGTTTAGATTCGTTTGGGCTTGTTTGGATTCGTTTGGCTTTGCTTGGCCTTGTTTGGATCCGTTTGGATTCGTTTGATGTTTATGTTTCATTTGGATTAGTTTGGAGTTTGGAGACTGGAGTTTGAATTTTGAAGAATAGAGAATGGAGATTGGAGTTTAGAGTTTGGATACTGGAGATTAGAGACTCAAATTTGAAGATCGGAGATTGAAGTTTGGAGATTGTAGTTTGATTTTAGGTTTTGACGTTTCAATTTTGATTTTGGCGTTTTGTTTTGATTTTGGCTTTCGGTTATGCTTTTGAAGTTTGGTGTTTTGTTTTTGCTGCAATTTTGGTTTTTATTTTGTGTAACAAACTCACAATGAAAAAAAACGAGTTTGAGAGATGGTGTTAGAGATATAAGGCCTATGCCTATTAGCCCATATAGGTTATCAATAAATAATAGGTTTATACTCTATGTAATATACACTTTCTAATAAACAGAAACCATAGTCGTCCTTTTGTTTCTTCACTTATCTTTTTTTGTTTATCTTTTTCTACATTTTTTCTAAATTAGAACATGTAAATTTTATATTTTCATTTTTTTATGTTTTCGCCTGCAACTCGGAAAAACAAGTAACATATTTAATCTACAATATCTAAACTAAATAAAATGAAATCGCATACTATATCTAATTTATATTGTAATATTCACATTGATCCCTATATTCATACGTGAAATTTAAGCATACATATTAATATACAATGTCTGACTTTTGAAAAAATAATATTGATTTACAAACAATTTGATAATAAAAAAGTGTGACCATTTTTTTTATCTGATCATAATAACAAATTTATATATTAAGATTTTATGTTCACGTTTAATTGTAATTTCGGCTGATTTCTTGTTGTACAAAAAAATCTTAGAAACCAGAATTCTAAAAATTAGTGAATAAAAAATTCAAGATTAATCGGCAAAACAAAATAAATAAATAATTAATTTAAATGTAAAACATATAATATTTATAAATATATGAAAAAATATTTATTAAAAAATATTATTATTAGGATTTAAATAACCATTTTTATCAATAAAAATTAATATATTATACGTCAAACTCTTTTTTAGCTGATGAATTGCAAAACAGTGACTTTGTTATGAACAATAATGATTGTATGATTTATTTTGTATATACTATTATATGACAAATTTCTCCTACTAAAATTCAACAATTGATCCAACATCTTGGTCGTCTTTTAAAACACTATTAAAATAGATAGATGTATTACAGTACCAATTATAGATTTTGCGATGGGTTTTGAATCAACTTATCCCTACAGATCGCATTAATTTTATCACTGTAACAAAAACTTAGCATTTACGGAAGATTTGTCGATTGGGTAAATATGTTTGTCCTACCGAAATATTTGGCAATTACACTGACGAATACCTAAACTTTAAAATGATGAGGTTTAAAGCTTTTGGAGTGACCCGTCGCTAAAGTAACACTTAGATAGATGTTTATTTACGTATTACTCTCTAATATAAACCAGAGGAAATCCCGCAACAATTTAAAGTTTTTAATTTATTTATTTTTAACCGAAAAATATGATTTATTGATTAGGGGTATACTTGAAAGTCTACAAAAATATTAAACTTCATTGAAAAATTACATAAAATTTAGGTCTATGGGTAAAAGATAGAAACGCGCCAAATTTTCAGATTGAAAATTCAGCGGCATTTCTTCTTAAACTTCTTTCAATCTGCTCTTTAATCAGATTGAAGTCCGATTGTGCTTAGCCCTTCTTCATTTTTCAGTCCAAGATTGCAGCAATGCTTCGACTTTTTGTTTCCTTCTTCATTTGGGTTTTGTTGTTCACTGGTTCACTCCATCGAAACTGCTGCTTCATTGATGCTGCAGATGTTCAGTGGTATGCTTCTTTCTTCATTTAAGTTTTGTTGTTTACTTGTTCATTCCGTCGACGCTGATGCTCCATTGATGCTGCAAATGTCAAAAACAGCATTATACTGCGACGCAGAGTTAGTTACCTATTCTGATATAGCCTATATGTATTTTTTCTAGAAGTACAATTGATTTTTAATTCCTTAGGTAGACTGAAATTTCTGAAATCGATTTTCATTTTACATTTTAAGGTCCAGCGAGCTAGCCAATCGGCAGCTCTGTTATGTTCCTTAAAAATGACATGAACTGACATATTTTCACCAATCACATATAGAATACTTTTGATTACTGGAGCTAGATAAGTTGGAAATTTTCTTGACTTTATTAGAGATATAAGGACTTGGGAATCTGATTCAGTGTCTACTTCCCTTAGGTTGAGTGTTCTGCAGATTTTGAGTCCATCATTCAACGATCTTGCCTCAGCTTTCAACGAAGTTAGTTCCATGTAGTTGTTTCTATATCCAGTTACGATTTCTCCTTTGTTGTTTCTGATTAATACTGCTCCACTAGATTCTCCAGATTGGATGCAACATGCGTCAGTATTCATTTTGTATCTTCCTTGTGAAGGAGTAATCCAATTGGGGTAGGTTGCTTTCTGGTTAGATTTGATATGATTCACACATCCCAGTATTGTAGCATTCTCTTCAATGTGTTTCCAGTGCTTTCTCAGGAGAAGTCCTGAATGATCTAACTGTGTAAGCATGTTCGTGATGTATTTGATAGTTGTCTTGACTGAGAAAGTTTCTCCTTTCATTTTTGTTTTGTTCCTTTGTTGCCAAGTAGACCAACTGATGAGAGGAGGAAGTATTATTTTTATGTGAATCTTTGTTGGGGATGACCAGAACCATGCTCTAAATAAGTGCTTTATTGTCATAAATCTTCTTTTGTCTACTGATAGAATACCTGCAAAATAAGTCCATATACTCCACGCAGAGTTACATGAAACGAATACATGGTTAGTTGTTTCAATATTTCTACAGAACTGACATTTTAAGACTATACAGATATGTCTTGATTACAGTGTTGAATCAGTAGGAAGTTTGTTTTGTAATAATCTCCAGGCTAGGAAAGAACATTTCATTGGGGAGATGTTATTCTTATAGATTTTCAAACAAAGAAGATTTGAAAAGGGAAGGACTATTGGTGTTCAGTGTTTCTTTAACACTGAACTTACCATCCTTTGACATTATCCAGTATACAGAGTCTTTAGTATTTTCATTAATTGATGTCTTTAACACCAATTTAATGTTAGAGTCTGTTAAGTATCTCTTTAACTTAGAGACATTCCATATAGAATTTTCCCAGAAACTTTGTACAAAGATACTTTAAACTAGTTATCATTTGAGTTTTTTCCAAGCTTAATTAGAGGGGGATTATCATACTAGTTGTCTAACCATAGATCGACTTTACCTTCTCCCAGATTCCATTTGATATTTTCCTCAACAAAATCTTTTACATTGCATAGCCTCTTTCATGTTTGAGACCCCTTTCTAGAGAAGTCAACTTGTAGAGGGTGTTTACCATTACAATAGATGTTGTGCATGCCTATAGGGAGTTGTTCTCCCTAAACCTTATCCAAAGCCTACATGAAAATGAAGTCTGAACATCTTGGATCTTTCTCAAGTTTAAATCTCCCTCACCATATGACTTGCATACATTTGGTCAGGAACACCAATGAATTTTGTTTTCTTCATTTGTTGATCCCCACAAGAATTTTTTGAACAAACTTTAAATATTTATAATGATGGAGTTTGGTAGCCAACTGTTCTGGGACTAGTATTGTGGGATAGGCATAAGGACTGAGTTAATTAAGGTCAATATTCCTCCAAGTGATAACATTTATTTTTTCCAGCTTTCCATCTTTTCTTTTATCTTTTCAAGCAGTGGTATGAAGTTTGTAGCTTTGTTGTTGGGGCTTAATGTTATGCCAAGATATGTTGCCGGTAAGTTACCAAGACTGAACTTAGTTTGAATAGCTAGATCATGTCTTCTAGCCTGAGAGAAATTGGTTGTTGTTATAATGGTAGTCTTCTCCTTATTTAGTGACTGTCCCGAGATATTCTGGTACTCCTGCAACAAGCTACCAATTTTCTCTATTGAAGTAAACAAACCATTAGTAAAAATAAGTAGATCATCTAGAAAAGATAGGTTAGGAATTATGAGTTTGCTTCTACTGGATAATTTTAAGGTCTTATCTTTTGTAAACATGCTCTTTAGATTTCTTAATAAAACTTCTTCAGCTAGTATGAAAGAGACTGGGGGATAGTGGATCCCCTTGTCTCACACCCCTTTTAACATTAAAGAAGCCTACTGATTCATCATTAATCAGGATAAAAACATGAACAGATGATATGATGTTTCTTACTATAGATATGACTCTATTATTGAAGCCATAACATTTTAAAACCTTCAAGATAAAGCAGTGAGAAAGATTGTCAAAGGCTTTTGACATATCCACTTTGATGATTATGTTGCCTGCTTTTGTTTTTCTGCTCACATCATGCACCACCTTCTTTGCTATCAATATGTTTTCGTGGATAGATCTGTCCCTTACGTATGCTCCTTGTTCTTCTGATATCATCTTTGGCAATAAGGAAGAAAGTATGTTATTGAATAAGTTAGACATAATACGATTCAGCATAGTAGAAAGACTTATGGGTCTATATTATTTCCATAATTGAGGATGTTCAACTTTGGGGATCAAACATATTCCAGTTTCCAGAATTCGCAGAGGTATTCTTTTACCTTTGATAAAAGCTCTCATTGCATTGCAGAAATCTTGTCTTATGATGCTCCAGCACGTTGTAAAGAAACATCTATTGTATCTATCTACTCCAGCAGCTCCTTTAGAGTTGATACTTTGAATTGTGTTCCAAATCTCTTGATCAGAAGATTCTTTTAACATAAAATAATTGCCAGTTTTATCAATAATTTTAGGAATAATGTTTACTAAATCAGAGTTCATATAATCCTGTGTGGTTTGATTTAGATATGAAGGCGTAGAGGATATTCTTGAAGTAATCTATGCCTGTAGCTTTAATCTCTTCATCTTCAGTGAGCCATTTATTATTATGCTTGATTCCTGCGATGTTTTCTTTCCTTCTTCTTCTTCTCTTAACTTAGTTATGGTATGTCTTCGTATTCTTATCTTCATCTCTGATCCAGTTTCAATAGTATCTTTTCTTCCAAAACTCCTCTTCCATAGTGAGAGCAAGGAGATGTTCTGCAGTGGCTCTGGCTAGGCTTATCTTGTCTTATGGGCTATTGTTTTGAGTAAACTTAATCTCACCATCTTTAACTTGCTCTTCCGTTTGGTTAACTTTGTCGAAAATGTTACCAAAACAATCTTTGTTCCATACTTTCAGAGTCTCCTTCAATCTTTTTAACTTATTCTATAGTATAGACAAAGGATAGCCATTTCTTGGGACATTCTAACTGGGTTCTACAACTCTCAAGAAATATTTATCCATAGTCCAGGCATTGATGAACTTGAAAATTTTATTATGCTTAACATTGTCTTTGCTGATTGATATGCAAAGAGGCGTGTGATCTGAACAAGATCGAGCTAAATATACCACTTTTGTGTTTAAAAATAATCAACCCGGTCTTGGTTTATGAGGACTCTATCAAGACGTTTCCAATTGGTCTTGTTAGTCTATTTAACTTTGGTCCCAGAAAAACCAACATCTTCGAGGAAACAGTCTTTGATTGAATCATTGAAATCAACTGAGCTTTGGTAGGAAAAATTTGAGCAGCCTAGTTATTCTGAAGAGGAAGTTGTTGTGTTGAAGTCTCCCATAAGGAGCCATTCATTTGATGAGTTTGCAATGTTTCTCAGTTTATTCCAAAGATCTATTCTATCAATCCTTTGACATTTTGCATATATACAAGTGACTGAAAATGACTTAGTGCTTTGATAATGCAATATGTTTATATGAACACATTGCTCACAGTCTTCTATTATGTTTATTTGGTAATCTGAGGACCAAAACAACCAAATTTTGTTAGATAAATTAGCATAAGAGTTAGGAAAACTTAGTTTTGTTGACACAAAGTCAATTTGATCCATGCTTATCATTGGTTCTTGGATACAAAGGAAGGAAATTTTCTCTTTCTTGTTGATTGACTTCAATCTTCTTATTGAATTTTTGTTCCCTGCTCATCTTATGTTCCAACATAGAATCTTGATCATTTTAGGTTTATACTGGAAAATCTTATTTTCTCTTGTAGAGATTGAAAGGTTACTGGTGGTTTTCTCTTTTTGCTTGATCTTGCCAATTTCAGCTTCTTATCTAGTAAATTTTGAAACTATGGATCTACATTTTTTGTTCTAAGGGTTGGGGTGATTGGGAGACTCCCAGTGTTATCTTTGACAGGCGTGATATATCGAGAGGAAATAGATTATTCTGATGTCTACTCAGTTTCTAGAGATTTGATTGCCTCAGATACCAATTATCCATCGACTACTTCTTTATTTTCATCAGGTGCTTCTTTATTTTCATCAGGTTGATCCACTTCCTCATTCCCTTCTTTTGATGGTGTGGTTGATTCACCAGGGTTGTCTGGCACCAGTGCTTGCTTTTCATTTTGTGAGTTCATTAAGTTCTCCTTATCTATATCATCATCAAACGTCTGATCTTTTTGTGGTTTCTGTTTTTTTACAGGATTTCTCATCATGAGAAACATGAGAACAATGATGTCAGTACTTTGGCACATTCTTGTAACTTAGTTGGATCCAACCTCCTTTGTTCTCTCCAAATCCCAGCCATATGTGTTGCTGCAGTGGCTTAGAAATGTCAATCTCTATCCATGATTAACAAGTGTTATATAAAGCCTTGTTTTTAGGAGGAATCCACGCTTTGATAGGATCTCCTAAAGCAGAAAAGATAGACTGGATAATCTTCTCATTGTATAAGCTTTATGGCAGTCTTTTTAATCTGACCCACACATGTACAATCGGGCATTCTTTCCTTGGATTGAAGGAAGGCAGCCACTTCAACACTCGCATCGAATACTGCCCAACTGACTAGGAACCTCTACTCTATATTTTGTAGACGTCTTCACGCAGCGAAAACCCAAGAAAGAGATGTCGCGAGTCCCAATTGGTGTAAGGAAAATCACCTTCAAGCCTTCTATCCTCAAAGAACTAATCTAAGACTTTTTTTTGGAAGGCCCTTGGAGAATTTACCAATAAGTGTGTATGTGGAAGTGGACTGAAGATTATCAAGAACTTCATCCCCAAATTGTATGTCAATGCGATCCTTCTTGAACTTTATATGCTCTGGTTTGAGATCCTCCTTCCTGATCTTTGTTGCAACTTCAAGATAGGACCTATTGCAGGACGTCTGCATTCTTGAAACTCAGACTTTGTAGAAGAAAATGCTCTATTTTGCAGATAGAAGCTCTGTTTTGCGTCTTACAGTGAAAGACTAGAGAAGTAATCTGATAAAAGTGTTAATTAAAGATTAGAAGATGTAGGAGAAGCATATCTAAAGTATTCAATTAGGAATTGAATCAGAAGTTTAAAGGAACCGTCTATTTCTTGGAGAAGAAACTCTCTGTTTCTTGGAGGTTCTGCATCTCTCCCATAATATTAAGTACAATATAAATACTTAACATAATAGATATTAAATACATGATATATTAAATAAAAGTAAATTTCATTTTCCATTGATCCCAAAGATAAATCCATTTTTATAAACTATAGTTTTTATTTTGTTTACAGTAATTTTGTTTTGATTTCATTTTTGGCAAAATAATAGATACTTCTGAATTGTTTGTATTTTGTTTTTCCTCTCGTGCAAAAATACAAAATAGAGTTCAAATGTATAATTAGTCAACTTTCATTAAAGAAGTAAAAAAAATTGCTACTACCATAGTAAACCAACTCAAACAAAAATAATATCCAATTCATATATTGGATTTATTTTCCTACATGTGGAATAAACCTAAAATTTGGTATACTTATTGAAGATATTTATAAATTTTAAAAAACAAACTTTCATTCTTACTTTTTTTATCCTTTAATCTATAATTTCTTTGTTTTGAATTAATTTCATATTTAGTTTAGTAGATCTTAATTATATATAAATATATCTAAAATACGTTTATTATTTTTATTAATCATTAATTCAAATAAAATATATGGTACTAATTTCATATATCATAATAATTTATAAATAAACTTATATAAAATTATTGTGAAAAAAATAGAAACATTAATTACCACGTAAGTGAAAAAAATATTAATATAAAAAAAGTCACGTATGAGTTTAAAATTAAAACATTCTAAAATTCATCTTTTAGAAAAAACATCATAACTGAGTCGAATTTTATTCATCTTCATAGATTTTTCACTCTTTAGTGAGTCTAATTTTCAATCATCTTTCTGCAAAAACCAAAATGCCAATTAAAACTCAAATCAAACCCAAAAAATCAAATTAAAATCCAATGTAAAGAGAGGCGGAGAAGAAAAAAAAGTTAAATTGAAATTCATCTTTGTTTTGCGTTTCAAATATACGATTTCTAATTCATTGATTTTGGATAGTTTTGAAGAGTTTGATTTTGTTTCTGAAATTTTTATGAATTCATACATGATTTGTGGACTATATACAAAACTTAGACCTAATCATAACTCAATTTTTTTTTAAATGGAACATATGCTTTGTTTGTTTCTTTTTCAATTTCTTTTGTTTGATAATCAATAAAAATATTGTGTTTTTCTTTCACTAATCTTATAGTTTTTTTGGATTCTTTTTTTGTTATAACACTGATCAATATAATAATATAATAATATAAAAAAAATAGATAAAAACGGCGATAAGAATGAAATAAAAAAAATACTTAATATCATTCTATCCAAATAGAAGATGAGAAAAAGAATAAATAATATGAAAAAGCTACAGATGTTAATGCATAATGACGACACGTGTAAAAAAATAGATCACATATTAAAAAATTAACATTAACATTTAAGCCACCTGAAAAGATATTAAAAAAAAATATAATAATATAGCATACATTATATATTAATATTTTATAGACTATCGAAGAAAGTATGATAATAACTTTTATATAAAACACGATAATAAACAAAGGTTAAAATGGAAAAGTTAAAGTTTGCTTAACCCCTTTTAAGTATTTATATATCAGGGGTTAAATGGTAAAACAATGATTCATTATTCATAAGCATAGTATATATATAATTTTAGCCCAAAATATTTCATTTCATAAATATAAATATTTATATATTGTTTTTAATAAAACGTTAAATAAATAATATATTTTTTATTTTTTATATATATATGTTTGGTATATATTTTAAAAAATGATATCAAATCTAAAATAACATAATGAAGATTTTTGTTGGACTTAAATAATTTGAACGGTGATATATAAAATATAACAAATAACTTAAATATAATGTTTGCACCCAATTAGGTTAGATTCGAAAACAACAATGACGTCTATTAAAACATGGATGTCGACGTAAGTAGGTATCATAACAAAAAAACAAGGAATGTCGTAAAAATTTAAACGACGTGAGTCCGCAACCGTCCTGATCACGAGTATACTATAGCTTCAATAATAGAAGGGGGAAAACTGTGAACCAATAGAAGCGAGAGTGGGAGGAGAACAAATTGTTTTTTATTCCCAACAGTAGCATACGAGAGGAGAGCCAACAAATGAGAACAAAACACAACAATAGCACGTCAGCAAAAACAGGAACATCGCAAAAACATGCACGATGTGAGACGAGAACTTTCCGAACAAAAATTCAATTACAAACTCCACAAAGGAGAGGGTGAAACCTAGAATCAACAATAGTAAGTTAAAAACAAAGCACAATATTATATTGACCAAGAAACCTTGAATGCAAGTAATCTAAACCGTATGTCAGACAATATATGGTGTGAAACTATAGAGGTGAGCGCCAAATCATGAACCCAGAAAATAGTGGTATCTAGAGGGTGACCAATTCAAAACCACCAAGGATGTCCAATCATTTCCCAACGTGAACCCGAGCTTGGGGAATTTATAGAGGATATGTTTGATTGATTCAACACATGAATGATACAAATCATGAGAGAAATTTAATCCCCAACTAATAAACGTGTCCTGGGTAGAACACTTATCGTGGATGGAAAACTAAATAATATAGGAATACCGGAAATATTATACTTATGACGAACTAACCCATCTCACCAAAGACCAGAGGTCGACGTACAAATTACATTGTAAGTTTCTTTGATTGTGCATTTTTAATTCACATTCTTGGCACACTAATAGTGCATAGTTGGTGTTAAAAGGGGGATAAAGATGATGAGATTATTTATCTTATGTAATTTGCGTTAGTTTTCAACACTAAAATATTTTATTTGGGTTATGTTGTTCCAGTAGCCATCCAGAGAAACCTTGTAAATTTAGCCCATAACGGATTACCAAAAAGGTAAAGAACAGCAACAAGTTGTACTAGAAATAAGTATTCTCCCAATTGCCAATCGACACCTTGTAAATTTTGCTAACGATAGGCCTAAGATGAAAATTTCTCTCCAAGTCCAAGAGGAAAATGATCAAGATTTAAAAGTTAAAAGTTGTTGTCTTTAATATTCTTAGAGTAAATCTAGTCACACAATATCGAGTTGTTATTTTTCTTAACTATGGACCATAAAAGTTTGAGGACAACCACTTGATTCTACGTTTAGGTCTATAATCTCATGGTCGCCTTCTAATAAGGATCAAGTTACAGATGATCAAACCACTTTCGTACCCGAAACCTTTATATCATGGCCTGACTAGAGGAAATGAATGAGATACTCGGTGAGTTATTTAAAAAATCTAGAGAAGGTACCGCTACTAGATTGCTAAGAGAAGAATTACCAAGTTCACTATAAAGGATACCTATAATGTTATTCGTACATCCATCAGCGCGTTGGGTGGGCGGGGTTAGTATGACAAAAAAATAATATTACCCACCTTTCTTTCATCTTATAACTTGCTATCCAGCGAAAATTGTTCATCCGAGATAAGCTTATGAATTGGGGTCTTAACATCTTCCAATTGTGTTTTATACAATTCCGCTTCAGAAACTACAAATCATATCCTCTTTGACTGTAGTTAAACTTAATGCATTTGGGGTTATAGAAGCTCCAAGATTGGTTTCCCTTAAGTCACACTAGCAATTAGGTGTCTTGGATTCATGAGAAGTCTCGGTACTTTTGGTGTACTTACTTTGGCGTTGTCGTCTACCACGTCTTGTATGAGAGGAATGATAGAACTTGTAGATCCTCTCCCACCCTCACCCCTGCAGTATCTTATCAAATGCTATCTAACCTCCGGTTCAAACTCCTTGACACTATTGTTGTCTGACCAATCTAGTTCTTTTAAAATACTAATTTATGTTTTTTTTTGTTTTTTGAAACGTCAGTCAGAGTCTCCTAATTTATTGTCTTTGCTTGTTTTCGCCGCGACTGCTAGTTTCTTTTCTCATATCGGTCGTATAGTACTTTTGTTATGTTCTGTTTCACTTTCTGGCCAAATTTAGGACTTTTTTGTCGGTTTTTGGTGTTTTTGGTTTGTTCGTTATACAAGTTCGGTCAAGTTTAGGTTAACTCCTTCGATTTTATTTTCTACGACTTTTGAGGTCGAAATATGCATCATGTATTTATAAATTTTTTATTTTATTTAAATTTAATATTTTATTCATAAAAAAATCATAACTTTTTTTAAAATATCATCTATTTATTGATAACAATTCTATATAAACGATGAATAGTAAAATAATATAAAAATATTATATTCATATAAAAATGTTATAATTTTGAAAAATGTTTTATATCTTAAGTTACTAAACTATTATGACAATTTTTATTATTGTTTCAAAATGCTATAGACGTCACGATTTGAAAAATCATCTATATGGATAACATTTGAAAAGCATATAGTTTAAATATTTAGCAATTTCTTTATAATACTGTATGTGCTTCCTATAAAGAAAAACAAAACATGTAATAGTACTTATTTTGAACACGTAAGAAAATAAATGAAAACGTAGTTTCACAAACTACTTAAATCATACAAGTGTCGCGTCACATGGGTCTCACATTATTTTACAGATGGACAGATAAGGAAACATGATGTATTGTCACCGTATCTACTGGTCCTCCTACTCTCCTTTCTTGTCTTTTTATCCTTTTCAATAAGACAAAAGAAAAGTTAAATCCAATATTTATAATTTTTTGTTTTTAAATTTAAGATAAATGTTTAAAAAATAAATGTACAAATATTCAAAAAAATATATAAATATTTAATCGATTTTGTGTAAAATAATTATGAATTTATTTAATTATTATTTGATAAAAACAACAAGATAGAGACAAAAAAAGGTCCCAATAGATTTTTTTTGTAAAGCACGTTGCTCATTTATTAGAAATTGAGATATACACAATGCAAAGTAGCTCGATCAAAACGAAACCAAAATCCCCAATTGAAACCATCCTCTTCTCTTTCATCTTCTTCTGTCTTTCTTCAACCACAAATCAGTCCAGAAGCCAATTCTACTCGATACCAACCTTCAAACCCTTTAACCTATTCCAAAAACCAGAACCCCAGAACAATCTTCGAACTTCCTCACACAACATCCCCTAAGTCGAGTCAAACAAGGAAGCTAAATGGACATGCAAGCTGAGGAAGCAGCAGATAACAGAAGGTAAGTTCCTTTCGAAGTTGAATACTTCTCAAGAATTGGGGTTATTTATGATGTGACATATCCCCAATCCTTCAAGAAACACAATTGCTCTCAGCCTTGCTGGAGCTCCACCCTTCTCAAATTCATCGTTTCCGATAAAGTCAGAAACAGAATGAGCAAGCCAATCTGCTGCCTCATTCTGCTCTTTGAAGATATGAATTATCTTCATATTAGGGGTGATCATCTTATAGCAGTAGTCAATCGAAGCCTTTAGATACCATGGGTTCATGTTTGTTAAAATCATCTCACACAACATGTGAGAATCGGTCTTGATGTCAATCATATAGAAACCTTTAGAACGACATATTTGAATCCCATCCAACAGAGCCCTTGTTTCAGCTATTATAGGACTGCATTTGCCATAACTTCTCCTAAAGCCAAAAAAAATCTCACCAACACTATTTCTGAGAAGGCCACCACTGAAACATTCACCGGAATCAGAACAAGCCCCATCCGTATTTAGCTTGAAACGACCTAGCTTAGGGCAGACCCAACTTAGAGAGACCGGAAAATGCTTCATTTTAAGATGATTCACACATCCTAAAGAGGTTCCAATGCTGCTATCACGACCCCATTACTTTTTCTTAAGAATATGAGCATTGTCCACACCAGAGAGAATGTAAATAATTTTCTCCAGCATGTCCTCAGCCCTAAGATTCTTACCCTTCATCTTTAGTTTGTTTCTAGCAACCCATATCACCCAAACACTTACAGAAGGTAGAATAGACCTTATATGTAGATCATTGTTAGATGACCAATACCTGGTTCTCACTAAATGAGTGAGAGACATGTTATTCGTAATATAAATCTTAAAATGGTCAGCAAAGAATGCCCAAACCTTCCAGGCCTTCTGGCATTCCACAAAGACATGCTTCACATTTTCAACATTCTTGCAATTCTAGCATTCTGAGACTAATTGAATGTTTCTACTTTGCATGATTGAATCAATAGGCAGTCAGTTCTTCAGGACTCTCCAAAGAACAAATGAGTATTTTCGCGGCGTAACTTTGTTCCAGGTCTTGTCATATAGGTAAGATTTTTCCCCATTTACAAACTTCAATCCAAGTAGTCTTAGCATGAAAGAAACCATTATCACTTAGACTCCATAAGATAGAATCAGTCTTTAAAGCATCCAGAGAGACCTTTAGAATGTTCTGGATTTGAGATGGATCCAGAACAGACTCTAATTTGTTGATCAACCAACCATCATTAGCCCAATAATCCTTCACCAAAGAGCCCACATAATCCTGCTTGTCCTCCCCACTAGCAAAGGAAAGAAAAGTATCATTAAAACACCATTTGTCCAGCTTTAGATCCAGATACCCTCTTTTGCCTGCCAAATAATATGTTTTCAGCCTTGTCCCTAACAGACCACAGTCTCTTCCAAGTATGAGAACTATTAGCTTGTAGATGGACCGTAAGAGGATGATTTTGACTAAAGTATATAGATTTCATGAGCTTGGATCATAATGAATCTTGACATCTCAGATGGAACCAGAGCTTAAATAAGAAAACCACCATCATGTCCTCAATTATTTTTACATTGAGACCATCATTCTCATAAGGCTTACAAACCTTTGCCCATTTACACCAACTGATTGTAGCCTTTTCAGGTTTTGAACCCCATAAAAATTTATTGTAAAGAATTTCAAGTCTTCTAATAATAGTGATATGAATAGTAGTGGTGAGGATAATTATCGCCTGAGGGTAGGCTTGTAATTTGTCTGATATTTTAAGGAAGTATGTAGGTGTTTTGTGTTTAGAGAGTAGAGGGAGAATTAAGCTGGCTGGTTGCAGTTAATTTTCATTATCCATATTTAATGCTGATGGTTGGGTATTTATACCTTTACACTTTGGCCCTTATGGGCTTTCGGGTCATGTTTAATGGACCCGGGTCATGTTTAAAGACCCATGAGCTCTAAGTAGGAGAGCAAGTAGCTTAGTCAAGAAGTGTTTAGGTTTTTAGTACTTTTGTCATAGTTCGAACAGTCCTACTGGCTAAGTGTTCGAAGTGCTTTGTCCGGTCCGGAGGGCTAGGTCCGATCTGTCCCTGTCCGGGGAGCAAGCAGAATTCGGACTCATCATGAGCCCTTTTTTTAGGTGTTTGTCCAAATTCCTTTGTCAAAAACCTGAAAAACAGTTCGACGTCAGGGGTGGTTTGAATCCGGACAGGTCTATCAAATTGGGCTATAGGATTATCCGAACTGATAAAGCTTCATGAATCCAAAACGGTTTTTGCCAGAGTTCGTGGGACACGTGTCGCTCTCTGATTGGTTGCTTCAGCCGTTTTTTCACCTTGAATTTCGAACCCACATTCTCCAAAAAGCAACCTTTTAATTAAAGGTGGTGACATCAGCGCCGTCTTTAATCATTACCAATCTTTTCGAATTCTCCTAGGAATCAACTTCCTTTTTCATATTTACTATAAATTCAAACACACTTTCTACTGTTTTACCATCTCTCTCATATTTACTCTGCACTATTTTCTTAAAGCTTTCTCTCTCTAAAGCAAAAAACTTACCCAGATAGTTTATGTTTACAGTGAGGAACACACTGATCAAAGGCGGGTGGCTCAACCTTTCTGAATTAGAGAAGGCACAAAAAGTCGAAAGGGAAAGACGAATAGCAGCAGGGTTACCCACTTCGCCTGTTGATAGACCAATTACTTCTGCCATAGAGGCAGATCAAGGCTCTTCTTCTTCTAAAGGAATCAAGCCAAGAAAGTTATTCCACACTAATCTCTCTCCCATCGTTTCTGGTTCTTCGATTCAAGAATCAGAACCCACTGTCGAGCCAGGGGTAACTGTCACCAGTTTTTAAAAAACCCTCACCCTTTATAGCAATGGGGTCAGATACGGAGCATTCCCCTCTAAAGCTAGTTTACCAGAGAAAGGGTCGGTTGGTCAAGGGGCAAGCCTCTAAGAACACTCCCTCAAAGTCGGGGGCAATAGACAACAGTATTGGGTCAGAGGTGCCTATTAGAGCTCCCAGGGATAGGCTGCCCGGTCCGGAGGGCACTAGTCCAAGTCTTCGAAGAGAAGCATCTGAATCAGAGCCCCAATCGGAGGCCAGAAATCAAGGGGACACTGAAGCCCACCAGTCCGGAGTTCAGGCTGAGCTGGAGCTGAACCCTCCCTCAACTACTGCTACCGAAAACCCTTCAGCAATTATGGAGGATGTAATGGAGGACTCTGTCGAAGAGGCCCCATTTGAGTCTGAGCCCTCCGGTCAGACCAGTAGTGCTGCTGTTGCCAAAAAAGACAAAGGCAATGAGAAGCTGTGTTTGAAGCATCCGAATCTGCCGGAGAGTCTTGAAGGAAAAGTGGGGCCTTTCATAAGGTCAACGTCAAGTACCTCATTTCCCTACAGAAAATTAACTACGCATTCATCCACACAGCTGAGCTGGGCCGGATGCGTACGAAGTGGGGAATACCGGAGAATGTGAAGATCAGGATCCCCATACATCCGGAGACTCCTATGGACTGCAAACTGAGTGAAGTTGTCATCTTCACTGAGCTGTTCAATTGGGGACTTAGACTGCCCGTGGACCCTGAAATTGTCAGATACTTCCATCGTATAAAGCTTTTCCCGAGCCAACTAAGCCCTAACGCTTGGTATACCCTCATGGCCTGCATCATGGCTTCAAGGCTCTCCGGGATTCCTCTTCCAATGGAGGAGTTTGATGCTGTGGCCAGTCTTTGTAGAAACCCCCACATCCCCTTTTATCATTTCAATATGGGGGATGATTTCAAGGCTGTGGATGATCTGTTAGAGGGAGAGAGGAATTGGAGGACCCAGTTCTTGTTTGTCAGTGGTGCTTGGGAGAACGGGAAGAAGATCAAGTCCGGAGTGAACCCAAGCCTCCTCAGAAGCAGGTGGAGAAGTTACCGTAAGTCTCCTGCTTTATATTTTTGTCTTTTTTTAAAAGTTAGTTTAAACTAATTGGTTTTGCTTTTGCCTTAGTAGTACTGCCCAAGGAATTCAGTGATTATCTGAAAACCGGGCAGGCTACTTGCACCAAGATCAATGCTTGGGCTGCTGAGAGATGGGGGAACCGGTTCCATGCTGCTTTTACCGGAGAAGAAGATCAAGTCCGGAGTGAACCCAAGCCTCCTCAGAAGCAGGTGGAGAAGTGACCGTAAGTCTCCTGCTTTATATTTTTGTTTTTTTTAAAGTTAGTTTAAACTAATTGGTTTTGCTTTTGCCTTAGTAGTACTGCCCAAGGAATTCAGTGATTATCTGAAAACCGGGCAGGCTACTTGCACCAAGATCAATGCTTGGGCTGCTGAGAGATGGGGGAACCGGTTCCATGCTGCTTTTACCGGAGGCAACTTAGCAAGGTCTCACTTGTGGAACACCACAGGTCGGAGAGACTTGACTTGGGAGGAGCTCACCACTGAGCCTCCTCCGGATGTTGTGCTTAAAAGAACCCATGAACCAGATGGGACACTCTACT
This sequence comes from Limnanthes douglasii subsp. nivea, assembly GCA_036936605.1. Lineage (NCBI taxonomy): Eukaryota > Viridiplantae > Streptophyta > Magnoliopsida > Brassicales > Limnanthaceae > Limnanthes > Limnanthes douglasii. Next base: position 171,975,184 of record JAUPFV010000003.1, read on the forward strand.
TGCCAGGCCGGGCCAAAGCCCCGAGCAGGTGGTGCTGATGCAGAGGAGGATGCTCCAATAAACCCGGAGGGGCCAATCCACAGCCAAATTGATGCTGCTCTCCTGGAAGTAGTGGAGCAGGAGACTGAGAGGCAAGAGGTGCACCCCCCAAAACCTCCGAGGGCTTCCAAGAGAAACCGTAAACAAGGAAGTGAAAGCACAGACCGAGAGGCCAAGAAGAAGAAGATTTCTAAGGGTGACGAGCTTTCTCTCCGGGCCCCGGAGCCTCCTTCCCAAGCTGATCCTACTGACCGAACACTAGCGGAGGAGATAACGGGCGACTTCCATACCGATGAGGTCGAAGGGGGAGGTATCAATATTGACGGGGTCGACATCTCTGGTCTGGGAGGGCTTGGTGAGTACTTCATCAATCTTCCCAGAGACGATTTTGCCGGACCTTACCTCCCTCCAAGTACCTCAAACACGGTCACTTTCAATGGTAAGACATTTATCGTTTCTAGTGAATAGGATGCTATAGCCCACTCTTTGTTAAGCAATGTCCAGCATGTACTTGCGTTGGAGAAACAAGTTCGGAGTCAGGCAGACATTATCAAGGATCTTAAGTCTGACAAAGAGAGGCTGTCCGACGACCTTCGTACTGCCACTTCAAATGCTGTCATTTTAAAGGAAGAAAACGGGGAGTTGAAGAGAAACCAAGAGGCCAGTACCACAAAATTCACCACATTAGAGAACACCATTGCCGAGCTCCGGGGGAAGCTGTCCGAACTGGAGAAAGATCTTGTCACCTCAAAGGGGGAATCCAAGGCCAAAGATCAAATCATCACCAACTTGACCAATGGCAAAATTGCTCTTGAGAATACAGTGTCTAAGGCTGCCGAGGAGAAAGCTACTTTGCTAAAGGAGCAGGAGGCCAAGATTCAAGCCAAGATCGACGCTTATGCCAACAATGTGATTGACACTCAAGAGGAAATGTATGCCAAGGTGAAGTCCGACATGGTTCTACTCTTCCATGAGAAGTTTCCGAAGAGGAACCTAGGGGATTTATGGCTTTATGTTGAACCTGAGGACCTCCCGTATCATACAATGGCTGAAGGCGACAGGTATGGTTACTCCAGTGCTTCCTCAGATGACGAAGAACACATCGGGGAGAAACCTGGCGAAGAGAAAAGTGATTTCAAAGGGAAAGAAAAGACAAATGAAGGTGAGCCATCTTCAAAGGTTCAACCTTAACTCATGATTCAGTTTTTACTTGTTTATCCAAACTAAAGTCCTTGGAAGGCCAAGGCATTCTTTTTTGTAATTGTATCTGGTATTAGACCGGACAGGTTTTTTGTTCTGTTTTGACAATTCAAAAGTCCTTGGAAGGCCAAGGCACTTTAAGTTATTTTAATGAATATTTTTGTTTTACGCAATTCTCATCTTCTTTCATTGTTCGTTCCAACTTTGATGACTAGAGTTTAAATAGTCTTTAGTTATTTCATAGTGAGAGTGTTTAAGTTCTCCGGCTAGAGTTTAAACATCCCTTAGTTATTTCATAGTGAGAGTGTTTAAGTTCTCCGATGACGAATATTTAAGTGGTCATCATTATTTTATTTCAATCCGGATAGTGTGACAAAGGACAAAACTTGAAACACTTGGGAATTTTTTTTAAGAAGGCATCAAATTTTATTCAAAATCCCGGACACCTTATTAAAACCTCCCCGTGCCACCAGGGAGGAAAGAGTATGCCCCAAAATATTTACATGGATGTTTAAACAAGTAAATATTTACACAAATGCTACTCCAAGTACATCCGGAGATGTTCGATGTTCCAAGGGTGGGTCAGAACTCTTCCATCCTTGTCTTCCAACCAATATGTTCCAGGTTTAATTTTTTCAACAACCACATATGGACCTTCCCAAGTTGGGGCCAGCTTTCCGAACAACTTTTCTTTAGTGTGTAAAAACAATTTTCTTAATACCTTGTCCCCTGGTTGGAAATCTCTTCTTTTAGCTTTGGAAGCAAACCTGCTTCTCATCAAACCCTGATAGTGTGCAACTCTAAGGTGAGCTTTAAATCGTCTTTCTTCTACTAAATCGAGCTGACCTCTGATTGCCACCTCGTTAGCGTGTTCGGAGAAGTTGTGGACACGAAATAAAGGGAGAGTTGCCTCTATGGGGGCTACTGCATCCATCCCATATACCAAAGCAAAGGGTGACTCTTGTGTTGCAACCCCAGGTGTTGTTCGGTAGGCCCACAAGACCTCTTGTAAATAACTAGGCCACTTCCCAGCAGCCCCTTCCAAATTCTTCTTTAAACCGGACAGTATAGTTCTATTAGCCACTTCGACTTGTCCATTTGCTTGTGGGTGGTAAGGTGAAGAGAAACAATGTTGTATACCCCTTGAGGCACAAAAACTCTCCATTTCTCTATTGTCGAACTGTGGCCCATTGTCTGTTGTTATCTTTTGTGGGACACCAAATCTGCAACAGATGTTGGATAGAATGAATTTTATAACAGCTTTTGATGTTGTCCTTGCTAGAGGGGCTGCTTCAATCCACTTCGAAAAGTAGTCTATGACAAAAATTATAGTTTTGCGTCCTCCGGACGCCACAGGGAGAGGCCCTACTAAATCCAACCCCCATCGAGCAAAAGGAATAGGCTCAGAAATTGACTCTAAAGGAATGGCTGGAACATGAATTTCATTGCTGTACCTCTGGCATGGGTCACACCTTATTACCAACTTCTTGGCATCCTTCATGATAGATGGCCAATAGTAACCGGCCAGAAGAAATCTTCTTGTTAAAGCCCTAAACCCACAATGGGCTGATCCCTCACCATCATGTAATTCAGAGAGGACTACTTGAGACTCATCATCTCCCAAACATCACAGGAGAGGTTTACTGTAAGACTTTTTGTACAGAACGTCTCTCAATATTATGAAACCACGAGCCTTGTGTTTCAATGTTCTGGCTAATGATTTATCCGGAGGCACGATACCATCGGAGAGGTATGACAGGAGAGGAAACCTCCAGTCCTGAGGTTGTTTCACCTACACTTCAAAAATTTCCTTTTCTTTACCCATATTTAGTTGAATGGAGGGGCTTTCCAGCACATGGATCCATGGATAGGACTCTGTGTATGCTATGGTTGCCAATGAGTCTGCTAGCTCATTTTATGTCCGGGGTATATGTTCATAAGCAACACTTTTAAACTTGAGTGCTTCATTTTTAAGGAGAAGTAAATATTTCACAAGCTGCTCCTTTTTATCCTCAGACTGACCTTGGGCATGGTGGATAAGAAGTTGGGAGTCACTTAGTAGCCTGACCCTCTTAGCCCCACATATGTAGGCCAACTTTAAACCAGCTATAGCTGCTTCGTATTCGGACTCATTATTGGATGCCCTGAAAGCAAAACAAATAGCTTGGTACATTTTGTCACCATATGGAGAAGTCAAACACACCCCTGCACCACATCCCATAGTGCTAGATCCACCATCTGTTTGGACGACCCATACCTTTTTATCTTTCATGTCAGTAGTCTGCTCTAAATCCCTATCGGAGTGAAACTCAACCAAAAAATCAGCCACAGCTTGGGCCTTGACTGCTGTTCGAGGAGCAAAGTCTATGTCGAAGTCTCCCAACTCTACTGACCACTTAGTCACCCTGCTTGAACTGTCTGCCTTTTGGAGGACATTCTTCAGAGGAAAAGAAGTCCGGACGATGATGGGATGAGCCTGGAAATAAGGCCTCATCTTCCTGGCAGCTATCACCAGGGCTAATGCTAATTTTTCAAGTTTCAAGTAACGCCTTTCTGCATCTATCAAACTTTTGCTGATGTAGTACACTGGAAGGGGATGACTATCTACTTCTCTTACCAACACAGCACTGATGGCACAACTTGAAACTGCCAAATATACGAAGAGTGTCTCCCCTTCAACTGGTTTAAATAAAGTTTTGGGGGAAGACAGGTGCTTCTTGATCTCATTGAAAGCCTCATCACATTGTGGGGTCCAATCGAATCCCTTTGCACCCTTCAAGGTTTGAAAGAACAGGGCGCACCTGTCCGAAGACCTTGAAATAAATCTATTCAAGGCAGCTAATCTCCCTGTTAGTCGATGTATTTCTTTAATATTTCGAGGAGGCTCCATTTAGAATAGAGCATTAAGCTGGTTCGGATCGGGTTGTATCCCATGCTCACTTCTAACATAGCCTAGAAACTTCCCGGACTGCACTCCGAACACACATTTTTCTGGGTTTAATTTCAAATTCACTTTTACCAAGTTGGCAAAAGTTTCTTGGAGATCAGCCAAATGCAATCGCTCATCCACACTCTTCACCATCATGTCATCAATGTATACTTCCATATTTCTCCCAATCTGATCAGCAAAGGCTTTGTTTACTAATCTTTGATAGGTAGCCCCAAATGTTTCAACCCAAACGGCATTACCTTATAGCAATGAAGACCTCTGTCAGTGAAAAATGTGGTATGCTCTTGATCCTTCGGATCTACTTGAATCTGATTGTATCCGGAGAAGGCATCCATAAAGGATAGCAGTTTGTTCCCAGAGGTGGAGTCTACTAACTGATCAATCCGGGGGACTGGATACAAATCTTTTGGGCAAGCTCTATTGAGATCTGTGAAGTCAATGCACATGCGCCACTTGCCATTCTTCTTTTTCACCAAGACCGGATTGGCAGTCCACAGAGGATATTGAGACTCCTTGATGTGCCCCATCTTTGTGAGCCTGTCAACCTCTTGCACAATGACATCAGCCTTTTCCTTAGAAAAAGCTCTTCTCTTTTGAACTACTGGTGCTATGTCTTTCCGGACGGATAGGTGATGTGATATCACTCCTGCTGGAACCCCAGTAACATCAGCATTGCACCAAGCAAAAACGTGCTGATGGTTCTTCAAAAACTTTAACATTTCATTTTTCAAAACGGGTGGCATCTTAGACCCTATTTTGACACTTTTTCCTTCTTCCAGACAGTGAATCTCTACCTCTTCGACCGGTATCAACACTCCAGGGGTCTCTCTGGGGTCATCAATTTCACCCTCACCCTAGAAAGCCCCTCAAACTACTATTGCTCATTGATACGAGCTGCCCCAGTGTTCGGGGAGCCAGAGCAGTAGCATAACATTCCCTTGCAACCTTTTGACTGCTCCGGACAACACCCACCTGTCCCTGAACAGCATATTTCAAACACTGGTGGATTGTTGAAGCCACTGCATGCATCCTAGAGTATCCTGACCATTTTCTTGAAAGGGCCCTTGCCCAATAGAACTTCCTCCTCGAACTCTCCGATCACATCTGCTGAGCTACCAGTAAAGCCCACAATTGATCTGTCCGAACTCTGAATTACAGCTGGATTTTTCATTCTCTTGTACGTAGTTAAGAAAAGGATATTGGCTGAGCTCCCAGTATCCACCAGAATTCGTCTTATGTCATTGCCCCCAATAGATGCTCCTATGACAACAACATCCTCATGAGGGCCAGCTATATCTCTTAAATCATCTTCATCAAAAAAAATGAAGGGGAATGTATTTGGTGACTGATAGGAAGTCATGCCTCCTTCTAACTGGGTGGCTAAAGTATGAACGTGCCTCTTCCTCGAAGAAAGAGTAGGAGCTGTCATAGTAACTCCTCCGAAAATTGTAAGTGACTCAAAAAATTTAATGAGTCCGGAGACTGCCCTAGAACATTCCTCAATTGCACCCACTCTGTTTCGAGTTGGGTCAGGATCCAAGTACTCAGATTCCACATCAAACCTTTCAATTATAACCATGGCTCCCTCCGGAGCAGCATTACTTGGACCAACCCGGTGAGTATTGTCAGGCCTGTTACCTCCTCTTCTTTTGACATAGGCCCCCAGTTTTCCTCTTTCGATCAAGTTATGAACCTCTTGCTTCAAAGCTATACAATCATCAGTAGTATGGCCAGTGTCATTTGATACTGGCAGAAAGAGTTATTGCGATGCTCCCTAGGAGATTGCAGTGTGGCTGGCCTCCTATAGTGCACCTCTTCCTTTGTTTTATCATAAATGGTGGCCACACTTTCTTTAATTCTGCGAACCACTCCGGTTGGACCCATGGCCCTCTCTTGTTTCTGGATTGCTGACTCTGAGCAGGATCAGCTGGCTGAGACTGGGCTTTGGCCCTACCATGCCCCTGTCCGGTCTCCTTTGCCTTGTTTCTGGACTGATTCTGATTTGGATTTGGTGCCACCGGGGTGGACCTCACCTGCCTGTGTACCCTGGTTTTCTTCGTTTCATCGACGTTAATCTGTTTTCCAACCTGATTCAGCAACCCTCCCCATGTCATGGCCTTCTTTCTGGTCACTGAATCAGCTAAATTGCCTGGGTTCAAACCCTGCCTTAGGGATGCTATTGCTACTTGCTCGAAGCAATCAGCCAATCCATTCTTGGTGTTCACAAAACGGCTTATATATTCTTTCAATGACTCATTTGGTTCCTAGGCACAATGGATTATTGTGTCTCCATTGCCCTTTAGCTCTTTACTCCTTACGAATTGCCTTCGAAAGGCCACCCAAAAAGTATCAAAATTCTTAATACAACCCTGAGGCAGACTGTTGTACCATTTTAGAGCACTCCCTGTAAATGATTGGGAGAAGGCTCTACAAAGTAGCTTATCATCATCATCAAAGTTCATCATGAAGTTTTTAAATTGTTCCAAATGGTTGTCTGGATCAGTACTGCCATCGTATTTTTCCATTTTAGTGTTGTCAAACCTCTTAGGGAGGTTTTTGGATAGAGTTTTAGAAGATAATGGAGATTGCCTCCAATTTCTACCACGACTGAACACAGTATCCTCATTGGGAGTTGCAAAGATACCTGGTTCATCGTGAAAAGCGAAAGGATCCATCAGCATCCGGTTCACATGCCTCCGGCTATGAGATGACCCTTTACCAATATTCCTCTTCATCTTTCCATGTCTATCCCGTTTTCTTGAATATTTCTTGGTCTGTTTTTGCTTCTTTTTAGTTCGACCCTCATCGCTGCTAGAGGATAAAGATTCTTCAACTCCCTCATCGTCCGAAGAGCTGTCAGAAGATTCTGAGCTTGAGTCAGAACTCTCCACTGGCTTGGACCGGTAAGACTTCTTGGAGCTGGCATGAGTCTTTTTGGTACTCACGTGAGTCTTTGAAGGCTCATGCTCCCTGGGGTTATCGGTGTGATGAGCAACTGATGCTTTGAATTTTTTTTTCAAGCCTATCGTAGCCTTTTCTGACCTTAGAGCTTCTATTTCACCCTTTAGCCTATCACACTCTTCGATAGTGTACTCATCGTTCTCACCCACCGCTTCGAGCAGAGCTGGTGGTACTTTTGGATCGTCCGGATTCATTCAGACAGACTTTCTTTGCTGGTTTTGAATGCTTGATTCAGGCACCCTCTTCTCCCACTGTGGTCGCCAATTTGGTGAGGATAATTATCGCCTGAGGGTAGGCTTGCAATTTGTCTAATGTTTTAAGGAAGTATGTAGGTGTTTTGTGTTTAGAGAGTAGAGGGAGAATTAAGCTGGCTGGTTGCAGTTAATTTTCATTACCCATATTTAATGCTGGTGGTTGGGTATTTATACCTTTACACTTGGGCCCTTATGGGCTTTCAGGTCATGTTTAATGGACCCAGGTCATGTTTAAAGACCCATGAGCTCTAAGTAGGAGAGCAAGTAGCTTAGTCAAGAAGTGTTTAGGTTTTTAGTACTTTTGTCATAGTTCGAACAGTCCTACTGGCTAAGTTTTCGAAGTGCTCTGTCCGGTCCGGAGGGCTAGGTCCGATCTGTCCCTGTCCGGGGAGCAAGCAGAATTTGGACTCATCAAGTAGTATTCTGAATTGTGAACATAGGATAAATTTTTAGGACATATTGAATTAGGATCAACCTACCTTCAAATGATAGAGTAGTATGATCCCAATCCCTAATCTTATTCCTAGTTTTAGATATGATGCTATCAAAATTACTAACCAGTTATTTGTTGATTTTCACTAAGCCTAGATACTTGAAGGGAAGATTGCAGTGCTTGTACCCCAGATGCCTTTCCAGTCTTCTGATATGCTCAGGTGAGATATTTTTGGATATTATCACCCTTGATGTGCTCTTATTAATTAACTTCCGTAATATTTCTTCGTAGTGACTAATTACCTTCATAACGTTTTTAACAGAAGCAGTGGACGCATTGTAGAGGATCAGCATATCATCAGCAAAACTTAAGCAAGGTATGTTTAAGTTTCAACTTGCTTTGAATCTGATTGAAGGCTCTTGAGTATAGATGTAGATTAGGCTTCTAATGAGATATTCCTGGGCTAGGATAAAAAAGGTTGGGGACAATGGGTCACCCTGTCTCAACCCTTTTTAAGACTTAAAATAACCCTTCAGACCCCCATTGACTAGGATAGAAAAGTGAAAATTATCAATATTTATCTCAATTAGCCTTATAAAATCAGATCTGAAACCAAGGCCAGCATCACACTTAAGAGAAAAGTATGATCCAATCTGTCAAACGCTTTATCTATATCCACCTTCAACATTAAATTCCCTCCCCTAGTCTTAGATGATAAATCACAAGAGAACTCTTGAGCCAATATGATATTATCATGAATAGACATGCCTTTAGTGAAAGCCCCTTTCTCAGCAGAGATAAGATTAGGTAGGATTGAAGCCATTTTTTTGTTTATTAGTTTATAAAGAATCCCACTGAAGTACGTAGTCAAACTAATGGGTCTGTAGTCTTTCCATTCTTAAGGAGAATCACCTTTAGAAATTAGACACAAAACAGTAGCATATATGCTTATAGGGTAAGGGACCCTCCCTGAAAAAATCCTTTATAGCTTCAAAAAAACCAGTCTTTATAATGGGCCAGCATAATTTATAGAACTTCCTATTGAAACCATTTGAACCAGCAGCAGCATTAGGACATAGGTCCTTGATAATTTCATAAATTTCACTCTCATTAAGCACCTCGATAAGCCTTTCATTATCAGCTTCAGAGACCTTTTTAGGAGTGTAATCACCCAAAACATTAGAACACCAAGGATTAGAAAAGTTAGAGATTAGAGTCTTAAAATGATTCAGTGCAGATTCACTAATAGTATTAGGATCTTCATCCCAGCTAGAGCCATTTCAGATTCTGGTAATTTGAGACCTATTTTGTCTTCTTTTAACATAATTATGGAAAAATAAAGAATTCATTTCACCATCCAAGGACCATTTAGTATTAGCTTACTGAATCCAGTAGGCCTCCTCCCTTTCAAGAAGTAAAAAATTCTTACTTTTGGAATTTTCAAGAAGTTCATTGTCTTGAGCAGAATTAGAACTAATTAGATTAGCTTCTAGCTTAGAGATTTCATCCTCAACTAGCTTTAGAGAGTAAAAAAACATTCCCAAACACCGTTATGTTCCACACTTTCAGATTAGCCTTTAGAAGCTTAAGTTTAAACCAAAACTTGTTGATAAGAGTCCCAGGTAGATCGTTTTCCCAGTATTCTTCAACAAAATTGTAAAAGTCCTTGTGAAGACACCACACATTCAAGAATTTGAAAGATGAAACCCTTTTAGTTGAGGATAAAGAGATAGTAAGAAATAAAGAGGATTGATCAGAGCAGGTTTTAAGGAGATGAAGAATGTTAGTGTTATCAAAATGATTCAACCATTTCTCATTATAGAGAATTCTATCCAGCCGCCTCCACTGCCTACCATTTGTCCATGTAAACATGTTCCCTGAAAAGCCAGCATCAATTAGCGAACAATCCTGTAGGAAATCATTAAAATTATCCATACTAGAAGAGCTGTTAGTAGAACAATTAAATTGCTCATTAGGATAAGCAATAGTATTAAAATATCCCAGAATCATCCACTCCCTTTCATCATCAGCAATATTCTTTAGGCTATCCCACAACAACCTTTTTAAGCTTCTAGAACATTTAGCATAGACGACTGTGACATAGGAATCCTTTGAAACTAAGTTATGATTGAATCTGAGGTGAAGAAATTGGTCTTCATTACCTAGGATGTCCACCACATACAACCTATTCCACATAACCCATATCTTATTAGTAGTATTGCTTGCATAACCTTGAAAACCCAACTTTTTTGAAATAGTTTCCACCTTAGAAGCAGACACCATAGGCTCCTGAATAGCAATAAACTCTAGTTTTTTTTTATCTCTTTAAGGCTTTTATTCTGGATTGAGTTAGCTTGTTCCCAATCCCACGAACATTCCAGTTTAGGATAACAATCATTTGGAATGTTTTGAGTTTTTAGCAACACTTTTGTGTTGCACACACTTAGAGGATATAATACCATTTGAGTTGAAAGATTTAAGCTTTTTAAGTTTCTTTAGTTCATTTCTCTTATCACCAAAGGAACTAACAGAATTCTTGTTTACATGAGATGGAGGGAGGCTACCAATGGTTTGTTTAGTTGGAGAAGTTTGAGCCAACAAAGAAGAACCAGAATCATCATAATTTGAATTCCCCAATTGAAGCATGTGGATTGCTTCAATCATATCTTTACTTTCCATAGATAAAGGTACATATTTCTGGGCTAATTCTTTATTGTTTTCAACATTTATACATTCCTCTTCTTGATTAACATTGTTCACAATTATTGACTTTAATTTATTACCAGAAGTCTCTATCTGAAATGTAGAAACTAGTGAATCTGACTTTGTGGAGGAGGTTTGGACCTGAACAACAGGTTTCCTTTGAAGATTCTTTTTACAATCCTTATCAGCATGCCCCAGGTGAGAGAAAACTTTACAGTATTCAGGGATTTTATTGTAGACAAGCCTTTGCCAAAAAGTATGGGACCCAAAGGTTATCTTTATTTTATTTGGGAGAGACTTAGAAACATCCAGGATAACCCAAGTTCTACAATAGTTTTGCCTCACTCTATTCCTGGAAGGGACCCAAACATTCAAAGGAGTCCCAATGGACTTAGCCACCTAAAGAATAGTGGACTTGTTGTACAGAAACTCGGGTAGATCGGGCCGATCTATAAAGACAAGAGTAAAGGGACTCTCGACGTTAGGGTTAAATTTAGGTGACCATTCGAACAATCTCATAATATTTTCACCTATCTGCCACACATTCCTCCTCCACATCAGTTTTAGGTCTTTCAAAAGAGAGAACTCTATAAATATATGTCTGTAGTCCCAAGAATAGACATTGTACTCTCCTTTAAATCTGAATGTTTCAAGAAAAGCCTTCACGGTAGCATATTTTGGTTTCCCACCTGAAAATTTTCCAACTATTGTGTGCTTTGCCTTTGATTGAAGATGTCCCAAGTCAGCAACTTCGAAGTTAGTTGTAGATTCGAAGGTGGGGTTGTCTCTAATCTATGGCTGGATAAGGTGAGATTTCAAGGTTGGAAAGGAATGATCATGATCAGCTGATCGATGGAAGAGCGATGATCATTCACCTTCCTCTATTAGAGACTATGGATGGAAGATGAACAAGAGAAGAGCACAAAGAAATCTAGGATACATTCTTGGAGAGAATCTTGAAACCTTGTAATAAAAATTTTCAATTTTAATCTAACACAACAGTTATATAACGTTAATATAAAAACTAATCTTCCAAAAATGAATTGAAATATATATATTCACACTTGGTTAAATAAAAATCTTATTATATATTTATGGTGGCCCGATCTATTGTTTAATTAAGAATACATAAAAATTGATACCACTGTTTCAGTGTTCCATAATAAAGTTCCGGGGTGGAACCTAAAATATCATAATATAAAAATCTTATATAAAGGAATTCCATGATTTTTTGTTTTATATAAAAGCGAAACGGTAGTGGTGGCTTTGTGTGTAAACCTTATGTATCATCATCTGTCTGAAAGTGTTGTAAATGAGAGATTTGTGTCTTAAAGTACAATTATGTGAAGGTGTTGTAAGTGGAGGATTCGTGTTGGTGTTGGCTCACTTGTTTAAAATATAGGTAAAAGAGTTGTATATTTTATCATTTTGGGTTGAGTTTATATGTGGATTTCTCATTTCCAATCTTTTTAAACAAGTACAATGTTGGTTTTTCTTAATTTAATAGAGATTTTAGGATTTTAAATTCTAGTAATAGGAGAAGTATCCGATTAATTATTTTATATTTTTAGTCCAATCTTTCGTTCCATTTTCAATTTTCCGTATGCAAATTTAATTTTTGAAATTCATATTTTTATGGCCCATCAAACATGATGGTTCGGGATGCAAACAACAAGGAAAAAGCTTTTTCACCTTTTAGGGACAACCTCAAACGCGAATCATTGACTAGTAAAGATGTAGTTGTAGTTCATCTTTGGATATCTCCCGTTATATATTTTTAATGTGTATTGCTTCATGGAATATTTATGGGTTAAACGATGCTATAAAAAAAGAGATTGACGTGACTGACTTTATTATCATAATTAATATTTTTATAAATCATTATGGAAGTTAGGGTTCACCTACCTAATAGTTTCCACAATCAAATCCATAGACTTTTTTTTACATTATATAACTAACCATGCCTCTCACTCCCTAGGTAAGATTTGGATTATTTGGAATCCTAATGTTATATCTATTTTTATGATATCCTCTTCCCCGCTATAGATTCATTGTAAAGCTAGAAGTCTTAACTGCCGACTTTATATTTTTAATTTATTACCATATATGCATTTAATGACACCCCCGATTGTACATATGCGCTGATCCATAAGCCATTACGATCCTATATCAGAGAACCATACAGGTTATTCTAAGGTATTTTAACGCTATCCATACTCTCGAGGAGCGTATTGGCTCCTCGGAGAAGGGGACTACGATAATTGAATAATTCAATAATTATTGAGTGTGGGTTTTATGATATTTGTTCCACTAGCTTCCAGTTTCCATGGCTTAACAAACAATCTATCAGTCATATCTCTTCCAAAATAGAATGAGTTTTAGTTAATAACGGTTATGACGAATCTTTTCTAATGTATTTTTCCCATCATGGGTTTCCTCGTTTGTCAGACTACATCACAATCACCTTAAACCTAGACACCTCATACTCACGGAAGAAAAAACCTTTCAAAATTTTCAAAATATGATAATCTCATCATCAATTCAAAGATATTGTCACTAATAACTTAAACCTTCCTATCATCCGTTCTCAATTTGTTCTCTACAGCCTCAACTACAAATAATATAGTGAAATTAGCTCTCGGGTATCCAAAGCCCCCAAAATACATATCCCATGCTTAGTCTCTTCTTGCTCAGGATCCCACCAACCTCATTCTTGTATTTTAAAAAATTGAGATTTTCTCTTCTTTTATCTTCCTCAGCAAAGCTGAACAATCCCTCATTAAGAAAAAAAACGATCGAGCATTGGCTCAAACTTGGAGACATAAACACTTAATTTTTTTCTCAATCTCTCATGATAAATAAAAAATGATAATCAACCTTTCCGGTGTTGCTAATATCTTGGTGAAATACTTCAAGGATTTTCCTAGCACCAAAAATCCTCTAGGTTACCTGGGCCTTTCTAGGGTTTCAGTTCTCAATTTTAAAAATGTTAACCCTCTTGATAAGACATCTATGACTCGTATGGTAACATGTAAGGAAATTCAAAATTTATTATTCAGTTTTACTAGTAATAAATCCTCGAGGACTCTTGACTATAATTCGAGCATCTTAAAGCAATCCTGTAATATTATGAGTAAGGACATGTGCAATAAGGTCCTTAATTTGTATAGTTATGAGTATTTAAATCAATCTTTAAACTTCACTTATATCACCCTCATACCTAAAAAAAATACCATTACTTACCCCGTAAATTCCAGGCTAGTTGCATGATGGAACATCGTGTACAAGATCTCTAAGTTTCTTGCTAACATAATTAAAGAATCTTTCCTTTATATGGCTTATAAATCTCAATTAGAATTCATCTTATGAAGGAGAATTTATGATATCATCTTTCTCTCCTAAGAACTTCTCAGGGGTTACCATACTAACAACAAAAGCAAGAGGGTCACACTGAAATTTGACCTTATAAAATCCTTTGATAATATTCGTTAGCACCTTATTCTTCACATTTTTGTCGCTATGAACTTTCTGGATATGGTGATCTCTTAGATTATACAATGTATAGCCACCTTTTTAAAAAAATTAACATTAATGGTGATCATAACAGAAATTTACAATGTATGAAAGGGCTTAGGCAAGGTGGACCCTCTTTATTATCTGCTTTTCATCATCATAATGGAAGTAGTATCCAGTATAATTAAGGAGAAAAACAATAACCATAATTTAAAATTTCATTGGTAGTGTTTAAAACTCAAAATATTCAACTTCGTTTTATTAATAACTTAATATTTTTTGTCATGACGAACTAAATTCCCTCAATCTTATCAAAGAAGGTCTCAATGAATTATTCTCGCTCTCGGGTCTGCAATTCAGTCCCGCGGAAAGTGATATTTTTCTCTATGGGGGAAAACATCACCTTAAATGATCTCATCAATAGTTTAGGGTACAAGGTCAACTATGTTCCTGCAAAATATTTGAGACTTTCTCTCTTCACATGCCGACTATTCTATACCTATTTGCGTCCTCTCCTTTATGAAATTATTTCATGTATACGTTATTAGACCTCCAAATACCTCTCATATATGGGAAGACTCCTACTAATTAGGTTTGTTCTCTTCACACGGTATATTGGTCCTCAATATTTATCCTCCCATCAAAATTTCTCAAAGATATTTCCTAATTTCTCAGAAACTTTCTCTCGCCTGGACATGAGAAAAAGGTTTTAGAGGCTAAGGTGGCTTGATCCAATGTAGCATTGCCCATGATGAAGGGAGTCCTTATGTTTCCAACCTAAAAATTTAGAATCATACGGAAAACTTTAAACATATACAATCCTTAATTATTAAGAACAACAACCCAATCTAGTGTGGTTAGATTAAAGCTGATTTTTTAAATATATTGGGCTTTAGTTTTGGATTTATTTCTTCTGGACTTAAAGAAAAAAATTATTTCTTAGGTCTTTGGGTAGCAAAATTTACAAGGCTGCGATCAGAAATGTGAAGGCTACCTCCTTCCGTTACGACCCATGACTTCTCTTTATTTTTTGTAATCCATTACTCAAGACTTGGTAAGAATCTCAAGGTTTCACACATCATTCAGTATGGTATCTGGAACTTGGTATCTCAGAAAAAATCTACAAGTGCTAGAAATCACACCAACCTCCAAGAGATTAACAACTTTATACTCTCTCTCCCTCCATCTAAAATCAACTATAACGACTTACATTATTGGATTGCCAAGAGAGGAAATAAAAAAAGTTTACAATTAAATACACAAACAATGTCATCCAAACGTCCATCTCTTGTAGCGGGAGGGTCGAGTTAGTATGGCATGAGTAAAATATTCTTAGTCACTTCTTTATTCTATGGCTTGCAGACTGTTGTTTCACTCACGGTACATTGGGTGTCGCTAGTTCCAAACTCGGGTTCATTTTAAATGTTAGTAATTGGCTATCCTAGATTATAGAGGCATAAAACTGCAATTCTTTTCAAAACCACCATATTTGGCGATCTTATTTTGGTACGGTAATTTACCACGTCTAACAAGAACGGAATGTAATAATATTTTGTTTTCATCTTGCCATCGCCTCTGTAGTATCACAATGACCTTTAGTTCAGATTTCTTGGTACCAAGGTTGTGTGACTAGTGTAATCTCTAACCGAGCTCTAACTTACTATTGTTGTTTATGCTGTATACATACACCTCTCTCCTCATATTATGGTTTTCGTAGATGTTCGTTGACTATGTGATGCAGACAGTCCGGTGAATTGACAGTTTGAAGCTCCGGTGTCAGATTTTGACCCACAACACCTTGTTTCGAAGGAAACGACGTCACGAACGCAAATCACGAGCTTTGCTCGTGAGCTATGGGCTTTTTTGGGCATTCAGGCTCATCTATCCTATTTTTTCGCAATTTTAATACTTTAGGCTATTTTTGTAATTTTCATATTTTTAGTTTTAGGGTTTTGCTTGAACTCTATATAAACCTATCTTATGTTCATTGTTCGTGGAGTTGTTTTTATTGAATAAAATTAGGGTTTTATCCCTCTTTGGCTTCTGCTACGTTTCACTCTGAATCATAGTGGTATCAGACACAGGCAATCCTGCGCGATGGTACGAGGAAGAACCAGCGCTTGCGGTGGCGCTAGAGTGACTAGAGATACAAGTGATGCAGATGATCGTGAAGTTGCTGACCTACGCCGTAAGGTAGCCGATCTTACCCGTCAGATAGCTGATCTGAACGCCAGGAAACAAGGCATAGAGGTTGAGGGTATGGATAACCCTTTTGGGGAGGAGATCAACCAGAATACTTCTCACACCCGCCACTGGGAGCTTGGATTCAAGATAGACATCCCGGACTTTGATGGCAGCCTTAAGGCAGAGGCACTTATCGATTGGTTATCCCAGATTGAAAAATTCTTGGACTTCAAGGAAGTTCCTGAGGAGATAAGGGTCGCATTAGTCACCATTCACCTACGCGGTAGGACACAGGCTTGGTGGCAGCAGGTGAAGAAGAACCGCGCGCGTGAAGGCAAGGATAAAGTCCGCAGCTGGGAGAAATTCAAAAGAAAAACCCGCAAGGCTTTCCTTCCTTACAACTTCGAGCGGGAACTCTACCAACGACTCCAGCATCTTCGTCAGCGATTCCTTATGCAGACGACTCTTCTGATGGGGAGACCGGTTATGATTCGAGGACGAATCTTCTCTTCCCCGGCGGGAATGATGCAGACAGTCCGGTGAATTGACAGTTTGGAGCTCCGGTGTCAGATTTTGACCCACAGCACCTTGTTTCGAAGGAAACGACGTCACGAACGCAAATCACGAGCTTTGCTCGTGAGCTATGGGCTTTTTTGGGCATTCGGGCTCATCTATCCTCTTTTTTCGCAATTTTAATACTTTAGGCTATTTTTGTAATTTTCATATTTTTAGTTTTAGGGTTTTGCTTGAACTCTATATAAACCTATTTTATGTTCATTGTTCGGGGTGTTGTTTTTGTTTAAAAAAATTAGGGTTTTATCCCTTATGGCTTCTACTGCGTTTCACTCTCCATCACTATGGCATGTGACTATGTTCATGTTGTACCGTCTACATTAGGCACTTTGAGCCAATCCACTTATGTCTTCCTTTTGCTTTAGATTTTTGTTCCTTAGGTTTTGCAAAGCTTTGGGTCAGTCATCTTTAGAGAACCTTTTAAAGGTTTTCAAGCCACTTTTAGAGGTATTACCCTAGTATTTGTAAGAAATATTCAGTTTGTTTTATACAATTTTGTTACATATAAAAAAAATAATGCACGATAAAATATATAAGATAAAATCCTAAATATTGTTAAAATATTGTATCAAAAATTTAGAACGATATTAAAAAAATATTAACTAACAAACAAATATTTTGAACCGATATATATATATATATATATATATATATATATATATATATATATATATATATATATATATATATATATATATATATATTGTACTAACTTATAGTCCTCATATCATTGTTTTGCTTCAGCATCCATTAAACTCATCCTTTCCAATTATAGTATAAGCCATAATAATTAGAAAATGTCACAAAAATTACTAAATATAATATGTTATATTTTGTATAATGAAGAAATGTATCAATAAGACGATTTCATCCAACTATATTAAAAGTATAAACATATACACCAAATATAAAATTTTGTCAAGATTTTACTATGAATGTGAATAAGTGATTTCAGAGTTTGATAACAGTCATATGATGAATCTACTATAAGTTATATATTTTTTGGTAGAAAAAATGTTAAAGAGGTAAAATTATTTTTATAATTATTTAGGATATGTTTCAAAGATTGACATATAGGTTTTAACGAGAACCATAATATATATAGTTGAATCCAAGATTCGACCAATGAATAACAATATATATTTTAAAAGATAAAGATAGATACCAATAGAATGACCATATGAACTTCATGTAAATGTTGCAACATGAACATCACATAATCAGTATGTGAGTATGTACAACATGTGCAGCAATCATAACATAAAGAGGAGGTGACTGCAAACAACACTGTAAATTAGAATTTATGTTAAGATTATACTCGACAAACAACCATGGTACCAAAAATCTGAACCAAAGGTGAAAAAATATACGGTACGATATCGTGGAGGTAAGGCCAGACGGGAAACTAAAAATTGGGTGTCACTGTAAAATATGATATTCGAGATACATATTAAATATATTATTTTCAAATTACTATTTTATTGTTTAGATTTTTTTATTTTTTTAAATATAATAAGTTTGGTATATTCGATACAAACAATTGAAAATCAAAAATCTATTTTTCGTAAATTTTGATATAATATAATTATATAATTAAAAATATTGAAGAAGATTTTTAATTGCGATGTTTTCATCTTTTAGTTTGATTTTCTAATTTATAAGATTTATAAAAAAAATTACAAATAGATGCATACAATTAGAAATGTGCTTTTGAAGAAAAATGAGATCTTCCAAACAAAAATATGTTTGTGGTAGTCGAACCAACTAAACATGGTTCACCACTAAACATATGAGAAATGTGTTTTCAAAAAACAATTGCGATTCTATGAACAAAAGTATGTTTGTGGTCGTCGAACAACTAGACATGGTTCACCACTAGAAATACTACTTGGTTTCTTGTTACAATGGAATTTTTTTTATCATAACAAGAACATGTAATTATAGGATTCGAATCCTTGTATAGAGATTACCACATCGAATCTTATATTTTTTATCAAACACCAAAAATGATTTTGGATCATTTTGGATATCGATCTATTGGATCATTTTGGATATCGATCTAGAATCCCCTTATTTTACTTTTCTAATTTTATAGAATGTATGACGTTCCATACTCGTGTTTAATCGATTAACATCATTTTATTTAATGAGTACTTCAACATGCAAAATATGATGACATTGGAAATTACCAAATTAAAATATACAAAAACCTAACATAATCAATTATCATCGATCAAATTAAAATGTACAAAAACCTACCATAATTAATTTGATCTAATGTATTATTTTTGTTCAATTTTCATGTTACACAGTGGTTGCATGATAATTGAATATCATACTTAAATATTTAAGGATTTACAATTTAACGTTTATCAGTCTAGGTCGTCGCCCAAACTGTATTATTAGGGGATTGTTAATGTTGATTTTTTTACATGCCCACACTAGATTACTCCATCATGATTTCCTCCGACACCTTATTTTTTATTTTTCATTGTTAGAATTCTTACCATTTATATTCTAACATGTAACCATAACCTATGTAGTGTTATTTTCAATATTTTGCTCTTGATGAATGCAAATGAATAAAAATTATACCCATTCTTCGATTGATTTCTTGGAAAGATTTACGACTATAAAACCCATGTTTTAGTATGTACACAATCAAATTAAAGAGTTGGAAATATCATTAATATACACATATACAATAGACATAGCCCTAAATTGTGGCTGTATTTATTGGTTAAAATTGGCATGCCAGTTAGTAATTCACCGGTAAAATAGTTTATAGTAGTAAAGTAAATTATTATTTTTTCAAACTAAATACGAACTATTTAACTGGCTAATAAAAAGCAAGCGTGTTTTTTATATTTTGAGTTTTAGTTGAATTTTTATTGATTAGTTTTTTATATTTATAATATCTAATATTTGATAGAAAACAATTGTGTGAACGATAAAAAAATAAATTCGTTAGAACCAGTTTTATAAAGGAAAATGCACTTTAATTTTGATTTTTTTGATAAAATATATTCAATAGTACTATCTTTTAGAGTTAAAAGATAAGTATGTTATAATAATTTTGGGGTTATGCTAAATATATATTTGGTGATTGTCATAAAGTAATCCTATTAATAAGTAATCATATTAATTATATTATAAATAATTTGTGTTATAGAGTTATAAGTGTGATAACCGGGTTGAAGTTTGATATTATGAAGGATTGTGTCCAAATTTCAACGCTTAGGCTTGAACTGATAATTCATGGACTAAATTGATTAAATCAATTTAGTGATTGTGGTTCCAGATTACAAAGCAGCTAACATATATGGGCTAATTTCAATTGGGGATTCTAATTATATTTCATATATAGAAGAGATTAAATTAAAATATTTTATTAATATAAATATAAAAGATAAGTTATCGTTTTGATGAAAGGAAGATCTGCAACCATCTTCACATATAATAGGAACCTAAAAGAGGATTTAATTAAGAATATAGATAGCAGCCTGCAAACTCGTACGTATCATATCGTGTATAAATTAGTTAATCACAAGTAAATTTTATTATTCTCTGTTTACGATATATTATACTAGACGATCAATATAAATTTTATCAATTGGTATAAGAGCAAAGAACCCTCTTGTGAAATTAGAAAGTGTGTTTTTTTATATAAACTCGTGCCATTGAGAGTATTTGCATAAATGACTTGGTAAGGTATGCATTTAGGGTTTATGTAAGAAAACATTATTTGATTAATTTGTTCATGAGAAAAGCTTGTTTTTATATTTAATTTTTTATGAATAATGTTTTGATATGATTTGATATTTTTCCAGTTAATAAGGATTTGTTTGGTTGCTGAAAATTCTCTCTCGTATTTAGAATTCAACTAAACCATAATTTAACGGGACAAATTAAACATATATGTACAACAACTCATTGGTGACGTAACCCGAGATGTTATGGCCAGTCAAAGGCTGTTCGTCGACGTTCATCATGGCGAACTAGTTGCTGCCATTGTAGATGAACATTGTATCTTACAAATAAATCATAACCCGCTGTTGTCGAGATGACATCAGCAGGTGGACGGTGGATAGGCGGTTGGCCCACTGGTCGCAACCGCAAACTAGATCTTTTTTTGTCCAAAATAAATTGATGATTAATATTTCCAAAAAACAATGTTCACAACAATATTCATGGTATTGTTCACTGTATTGTTCATGATATTGTTTATATACACCGTTCACTACACTATTCACTTTTCAAAAATATTATTCATTAAAAAAATATTGATTTATTTCACATGATAAATGTTTTTACATGTTGTATCTTGTAAATATTTGTTAAATAAATGGTTTATATGCTTGAATTATTATATGGGTATACATGACTAATGTTTGAAATTTTGGTAGGTGAATCATCGAATCATTTAATCGGACCTCTAAAAGGTTAATTGATCTTATTCACTATCTCGGTATATGAAAGGTTTATGAATTTAATTTAATTCCAAATATTGTCGGCCCTCTGGAAGGTTAATATTTAGATTTGGTTAATCATGAATTGGAGAAACTTTACTGAAAAATTTAACTTTGATATTTTTTAAAGCTTTGGCTAAATTTGGACCCAAAAAATGTTAACCACCAGCAAAAATAGAGCGTTTTTGAATTTTTACTATTGTACCCTTGAACCCGTTTGTTCACCCGCCGACTAAGACCTTCTCAACCAGCGGGGGAGCTTCCCGTCGGATGAGACCTTCTCACCCGCCGGACTACCTATATTCACCAGGCGGGGAGCTCTCCCGCCGGTTGAGAAGGTCCACCCCGGCAAGGATAAAGGGGTATTTTTTGTAAGCTTTTAAATTGGTCAAAATATTGGGGCTACTTATCTTTTTGGGCTCAGATTTAGCCGAAGCCATTTTTTAACTCAAGTAGGTAAAAATATTCATGTTGAAGGTCTCGCCCATACTTATGAAACAATTAAGTTTATTTTAATCTAAGTAGGTGAAATCATCCCTCTGGGGGGTTTCATCTGTACTTAGGATAGTTAGAATAATGATTAATGGTAATTTTCTCAAACTCACAAATACATATTAGTATGATTTTCCCTACAATATCCTATTATCATGGTATGTTATGATTTACGTGTATTCTTTCAAGCATGTTAATTATTATATTCCAAGTTTACTTATGTGTTGTGTGTTATATATGTTCCAGTTAATATTATGAGTTACAATCTGTTGGGGAGAAAACCTATATTGTTAGATGGATTAGATTTTAAGAGTGAGAAAAAAACATTGAGTTGTACTTGAATGGTCATGATTATGACCTCAGACTAATGAAACCTGGACCAGGTTCTCTTACTTAATAAATTTCACATGATCAAACAAAAGATTATAAAAACTGGGAATGGTCTAATCGGTTGTGCATAGCCTTCATGCTTCATGGGATACCAACTAAGTTTTGTCAAATTGAATGATCTTATTTCATAAGACTCTAATTAGTATCTATAGATCCAATACACTTATATATTTTGTTGAATAATATAATTATTACAAACAATAATCGAATGCCTTAATATCCTAAGACATCTCAAAATATATTTAAAAAAAACTTAGGATAAATCATCTATCATTTAAATAAAATAATATTCAGTTGTCATACACATGTTCATATTACTCATTAATAATTATATTTTACTTATCATTATTTTTCTCTATATTGTATGATTTTAATGAAGTTTATCAAAAAAAATTATTAGTTAATCAAAAAAATATTGAATTTAATTAAAATTAGAGATAATTTTTGTATTTTAGTTTTCTGATAAAATTTTAATTACACATATGTACAATATATAAAATTCTAATAAAGTTTGTTGAGTATCCTATTTTCTAATCTGTATTGAGTAAGGTTACTATAAAACTTGGGATTTTATATGATAGTGGGCTTGAGAAAGTATCATTCTAAGATTCAGCTCAACTCTCTTAAACTCAGTCATTTTCTCCTATTTGACTTAATGAGTTGAGCTAAGCTAAGTTTTCTCTTCCAAAACCTTTTTTTCTTTTCTCCTTTTCTGAAGCTTTATGTTTAATACATGATTCAATAACTGGCTTCTTCAGATATTTCTAATTTGATTATTTCTCTCTAATACCCATTCTCAAAATGTAACGGTGAGTTCATGAACTCGAGTTTATCTTGGAGAAAGATAAATCTTGAGTGAGAAAGAGGTTTGGTTTGAGATTTGACGATCTGATTCTAACAAGGAAAACATCGAATGCGGGTGTTTGGTGAAGCACCTGCTCACGTATGAATTGGATATCAATCTCGATGTACTTAGTTTGAGCATGGAATACTGGATTTGAAGCAATATATTCAGCTTCAAGTTTATTGAAGTAAATTATTGAGCAATATAGCAGAGAAAATAGAAGTTCAATAAGTATTGCACTAGAGCTCAACTAAAAGGTAGTGCAAGGCATGATACTCAAATTCAATGCTTCACCTAGCTAACACGTTTTATTTTTTGGATGACCGTGAAATAAATGTCACACAAAAAGGTATAGTAGTCACCCATTAATTTTTTATCATCAGGTAAGTTGGCCCAGTCGGTATCAAAGAATCCAATTAAGTGGAGGTGAGGAGATGGTTCAAAATATCAACCCAATAATCTAGTTTGAGATAATTATCTCAATATACTCAAGTGTGGAACAAGTACTTAAGAAAACTTAACACATATTTGTATTGTGTAAGATTATATAGTGGGTCATCCTCATAAATGGAGAGAGGTTTTCTAACAATCGTAGGAGTTTCACATGACTTAGAGAAGGATATTCCTTCATAAAACAGT
This sequence comes from Limnanthes douglasii subsp. nivea, assembly GCA_036936605.1. Classification (NCBI taxonomy): domain Eukaryota; kingdom Viridiplantae; phylum Streptophyta; class Magnoliopsida; order Brassicales; family Limnanthaceae; genus Limnanthes; species Limnanthes douglasii. The sequence goes on from JAUPFV010000003.1 coordinate 171,998,828, forward strand.
AAGTCCTCGATGTATTTGGTTTGAGTTAGTTAGAAACCAACAATTTCTTTGTATACTTCTCTGCCAAGAAATATAAATAGGTGTAGTGATCCTATATCTTGTAAGGAAATTGTTGAATGTATCTATTGAATGAATGATTGTAAATAATTTATGTTATTGCATGTGATACTTATGTGATCTACATAGAATCTAAAATAAGTAGCATAGTGGACTAACACTTGTTGAACAACATAGATGGGTCATTTTTAGAATTATGAAAATTCTATTTGAGTAGAGTATGCCCGAGTCTCTGATACCAATTAATAGCGAACTGATTGTCGAACATAGTCGACGTCTGTAAGAAATCAAGAAATAAAAAACGAAACAGTGGATATGATCTCTAACCCTAGGTATAGATAAAGAGACTTAGAGAAAAAACAATCTCAAAATTTGATTTAAAAAGTCTGACGGTAAAACTATGGTTTGCGAGCATTTTATAGAAGGGCTTGAAACCCTACGCAAAAATTACAGATTGTTCCTTACGAAATAAAATAAATTCCAACCCAATTTCAAAGAAATTGGAACTTGTTAAGTATTTTAATTAAATCTAATAAAAATAAAAATAAATGGAACAAATTAATGAACACAACAAAAAGAGGGCATAAACGGTGGATTTTTTTTCCCTTAATTTCATCACCAAGAGTTCCCTAGTGATTCTTTCGAAATTTGTTGGCCTTCTTGACTTGTTCAATTTGAGTGTTCACAACGCCTTATTCGGATAACCGAGCCCAAAATAAAACCCATGGTCGTTTGTCCAAAATGGCCATATATCCATGGGCTTATGCAACTACATCACAAGCCTTTGATGTTTGTCTAGTATATATAAGGCTTTGTTTAATTTGTATGCATGTGAAGACTTGGTAGGATTCACAAATCCTTCATATTGTATCATATAGACATTTTTCAGTAAAAAAACCAATTTAGGAAAACATTATTGAAGTTTAGTTGTCACATCTCAGTTTGGCTGCAATAGTAGTTTATGTAAGTCGTATAGAGAAAGCTTTAATTACATGAATGCAAATATATAAAAAATTAATAACATGGGTTTGATGAAATCCATTGGTAACAAATCTTAATTTTTAATGGTGAACATACCCATCATGGTTGTATTTGAGTTTGTAGACACATTTACAACCAACAACATTCATACTAGGTGAGCATGAAATAATAGTCTATGCTTAATTTTATTGTAGATCATTATATTCATCCTATATAGTTTTCTCTCACTTAGGATCACATAGAGAGTCTAAAAAAATTATGGGTTCTATGGATAGTCTTAAGGAGGTAGTAGTGGCACCTGCGTAGATATAGTTAGGTTTAGATATACAAAGGTTGGTTCTTGTTTCCATATGATACTCATTTATTTTAGAATAATCGTTAATTATTGATAGGATTTTGAGTATGGACTAGGTCTATTCTTAGGTTAGTTTATATAGATTTGTCAGGAGAATGTACATTTACTTGGGTAGTAGGTTTTGATGGGTGTGAAGCTATTAGTAAGCTTGGTAGTGTAGTTGTTAGATTAAGTTATTGATTAGGATCATGAAGACTATATTGATCAAACTAGATATTTGATTCAGGTATGACCAAGTGAGAAGAACCATTTGTCACTTGCTAGTCTAGTAGAATAGACAAACATAAAGAAATAAGAAGTGATAAAAGACTCTCAATAGTTTCAGTGATTAGAAATCTTGGATGAAAAGAAAACTCTAATTCACTAAAACTAAAAGACCTTCAAATATAAGTGTTACCAATATGACTTAGAGATTTGTATCATTTGTGAGTGTCGTTATTGATAGGATCGGAAATATTTGGTGGGTCTATCTTTGAGAGGGTTGGAATTCTTCAAGGGTCAATCATGACTCAAGGAAAATACTACATTTTAACATTTTGACTTTGTTATATCACTACAAATGTATTTAGTACTTTCTTATTTATTACATAGTATTGAATATATAAATAAATAATAGTTAGTGATATTTTTTGTCTTTGGGCTTGGCTCATAACCATGATTTGACCTGTTAGGCCCATTAAACCAAAAGCGATCTATAAAGGATTTTGAAGATCATTTAAGAGGGTTGGACTTCATCTCTCTAAAACAAAGACTTTATCGGAATAAGATATAAATCTACTTGACTTTGGCCTCGTTCCTATCAACATTTCTTTATTTTTCTCCTCCTGAACTCTCACTTTCGGAGTCCGCTACATCGCTATCATCGGAGCCATCGTTGGGATGCCCTATAAATATCCAACTGATCAACTATATACATACATAAGGCCACAAGTTCTCTAGAACCAATTCCCACAAAAACCTAAAGACTAGTGTAAGAAATCTCTTATGGAATTTTAAGATCATATCAGAATTGATCAAGGCATCCCTTTTGTCTAAGGATTTTAGGATCCCATCAACATATGAGTCGAAATTCTCTTTTATCTCTTTAGCATTAGCCTTAAGAGAAATGATCTCATTTTTCGTATTTTTTAATAATGGCCTCATAATCAGTTTTTTCCGTTCGTAAGTTTTCAAAGGAGTGCTTGTCAGTGGTCTGTTGATTCTTCAATAAAATAATCTCGCCAAATCTAGAGGACTGCAACCCTTAAAAATATGTCTTTACCTTAGTAAGTTCTTCTTTGATTGAATTGACCTATTCTGATAGACGATCAGCTCTAGATTTTTCCTCTTCTTGAGAAGCATTCTGATTCTTGTTCTCTTCCTGAAGAGAAGTGATTGTCTCTTTGTAGGACCTCACTTCTCTCTCTATCTCGATAATAGGCCTCACATAACTTATCATCGAATATCATATCACATCATTTTCATTGGGCAACTCAAAGGGTACACCATCAAACACCACGTCGGTGGTGTTGTTTGTAGATTCTATAAAATATTTATCAAATACATCAAAATAAAACCCCCCAACGGGTTGTAGGGAAAAATAAAAAGAGAAGGTCAAATACATAAATTGGATGAGGATCGACAGTTGAGATTATGGGGGGGATAATATCCAAAAACAGTACAACTCCAAACGAGATGAGGTTTTCTTTATTTTCTTATATTTTTTATCACTTCCTTGTTTGCTTCTCTTGTATGTCTTATTTTTATTGGGCATAGGAAGCTACGTGGGTACATCGCCTCCTTCAACAGTAGAAGCAACAACAGCTAATAAGGCTTCATCAACTCTGGTTGCTCTTGGGTTCCAACTTCAGCAGCACTCTTTGATAAACCTTACTTGTTTTTCTTATCATTCTTGTTCTAATGGATGAGGGATCTGTTCTTTGTTGGAAGATATATATTTTCCATTAGCAGCTTCAACTCTCTTTAGAATGGTATATGGTCGAGGAAGAGTGGAAAATTGTTCCCATGTCAACTCACGCTTGGGGTTAGTCATCCAAAGATTATTTCAAGCAAAGTTAATAGAAGTGGAGCATTGATGGAAGCCATTATACTATTTTTCCTCTGCCCGCTGATGTAACTTCTTAAAAGTCACTTTTGCATCTTCCAGGTGGTGTATATAAGGCTTTGAAATGGTTGCAGTTCAAAAAGGTCTACATGTATTCTTCAAGAATCTGGTAAGCCAACTTTGATCACCTTAGGAGGTGAGTTTCTTACCATTCTCTCACCACACACTGATGAATCGAAATTATATCATCTAATATTAATCTGCCTCTGGCAGATCAACTACCACATTTTATCCATTCCCCATGTTGAAATAGTAAAAGGGATTTAGGAGTTACTGGAGGGACCCGCAATAGAAGAAATTTGTTCCATTGGCATCAGGATTTTGGATAGCCTAGATGTTATAATGCACACCATTAACGTGAACCTTACGTTCAGACTAGCTTGAATTGCATACAGTCCTACTGAACTGAAATTGTTTACGATCTCAGGGTCCAAGAGAAACTGGAGACCCCAATTGAGCACATTCGTATAAACCACTAGCTCCCTAGAATCAAAGATCATCAGAGTCTCTTCGGGTTTAGGTAGCCTAGTTTTAAACATTCCGGGGAACCCCCACTTAGCATAAATAAATTATAGTTTTTTCATCAAAATAGATCCAGGAAATATTGTCTAGAGCTAAAAGGTATTTAACGCCGACCTTTGCGAAGTTGGGCCCAATGTATCCGAGCAAAGACAGAGGAAATGCTTTTGATTCTGTTTCGAGGGCTTTGCATTTGCCATTTCAACCTTCACTATCTTTGTTCTTCGAAGTTTTTTTTTAGATGGCTTTGAAGTCTCTCCATTTTGACCATATTCCTTAAAGGGATAATCTTCACTGATGTCTTTTATATTTTTTTCCATGACCTTCGGACCAGATCCTGAAGGTTCAATAGGCTGAGTTCTAACATTATCCTCTTCATTTGTTTGTTGAGGAAGAGCCTGGTTAGATTGATAGGGCTCAGCTTGTTGAGATGTAATATTTTTTTTCCTTATTCGAATCTTGCGAGGAACTGGAAGAGTAAGAACTGGAATATGACTTGCCAAAATGACATGCATAAAAAATCATTGCATTGTTAAAGAAGCCCAAATATTACATATGTTTAGGATAATTGATAAAGCTTTGCTATAAGGATGTCCAAGTCCCTATGTTATCCTTATTTTTGGAATTAAAACTAAAATCTAGATTTTAATGAAGTAGATAAGATGTAGACTCAACATTAAAAACTTTTAAATTAGAACTTAATGACTCGGGTTTTGACAGTAATGAACTAAATGTTTTTTCAATCTTGTAAAGGCCATTATCGTATTTCTTTTTTAGAAACACCTTCTTGTTTGCTTGTTCTTCACAAATTAATCAAAATCATAAAATTCAATATCACGTGATTATGTGAAGTAAATTGATAGATAAATATAATGTGCAAGAGTAGTAGGTTTAAATTGTCATATATGTAAAATATAATTTATTTACCACTACCTGCAACAATACACCTTTTACTACTGTAATGAGCATTTAGGCACATGAGACTAGGATTTCTAGTGACACAATGACTAGCACCACTGTCATCATACCAAGAGGTTTTACCCATTATTCTTTTGTGATCATATATGCTCATTAGTTTATGTCACTCTTTGGTTGTTCATTTGGTGTAGCTGTCATGTAGGTAGGGTCATCTGTGAAATAGCACACAACACATCTATGTCTGTATTTTCCACAGATCTGGCAGGTAGGTTAGGAGGGTGTAAACCTTTATCCTCTGTGATCTCTCAAACACGTTAATTTATATTTTTTCTGATCTCTATAGCTATTATTGTGTCTTCTATATCCTATGTCTTATTCTCTATAATAACTATTAGTATGAAATCTGTATTTGTTATTGTTTAGAGATTTGTTATCTTGTTTGTTTGCACCGTAGTTGGCATATGTTATGCTTAGACTAGCTATTGCAGTTTGTGGGTTATTAAGATATTCTAGAATGCTTTCAAAAGATGTTTATAGGTTCATCCAGCTTATTATTTATTTAACATCCAAACTAACCATTATGGGTGTATATTCAGAGTCAAGACCATCAATAATTTGAGTAACGTGGTCATTTAGAGAAATATGATAGCCAACTATAATAAGATTTTCAACTATGTGTTTAGGTACTCTTTAATAGTGTGTGTGTGTGTGTGTGTGTGTGTGTGTGTGTGTGTGTGTGTGTGTGTGTGTGTGTGTGTGTGTGTGTGTGTGTGTGTGTGTGTGTGTGTGTGTGTGTGTGTATTTTTCCTTATTATCACGGATTTGGTGTGTGATTAGGAGAGCCTTGTAGCTGCATCCAACAACCTTTCAAAAGTTTTTTCTTGTATCAATTGAGTCGTTATATCATTATTCGTGGTGTTGTAAAACCATACACGTAATAGTTGGTATGTTACTATTTAGTTCTTATATTCTATATTTTCAATTATATTACCATTTGATTTTGTGGTTAGTTTTGGAAACATGATTTTTAGTACTATTGAACTTCCAAACTTATTACCTTAGGTGACTGGATGAACAATTATTTTCGATAGTACATAACTGCTTATGTGTTCAATTAATGGGTTGACATATTTTTATGGTTGATGAGAAGGTCAACAGATTTTCTAAATACAATTTCAAAATCCTAATGTACAAAATATAGAGTCGTAACAAAATTTGTTATGTATGTAAAAAATATGAATTCTATTATTTTATATAGAATGTTTATCCTATTTTAAAGATGTGTTGAATAAACTTTTTTATAAAACTTAAGATTTTATATCGTATCGAGTTTAAGAAGAATGGAAACCCAAAACTCAGCTGACAAAAAACAGTTTTTTATAATTTAAATAGTTAAACTGAGATAAGTGCTTTAGTTTAATTCTGAGCAACATTTTCAGCTTTGAAGTCTGGTTGTAGTGCTCTATTCTTTGTATTGACAATATCAACATATGACTTAATGATATTTTTCTTCTTTTCAGGTATCGATACTCTATTTTTGGATTAAAGAATAAGGAAATCTTCATCTTCGAAAACATCGTTATTATAGATTTCCATGAATAATGACTCGAACGTAACCTTGATGGAAAGACAAAGAAGAAGGGAAGAAGAGAAGAACCATAAGGCTTTAGAGAAGATGAAGATCAATATATTTTCTTGGACCTTTCTTGATTGTTAAGAAAGTCATCCAACAAGATGGAGATCAACTAAAACACTTAGCATTACCTTAAACAACAATAATAGATCTTGTAACTACAGATATATGCTTAATAAAGTCAACAACAAGATTCTTGAAAGAGAAAGCAAGCATCTATCATGCAGGCGCATGCTAACTCTTATTACCTTTGTTCTCATGTCTATACCTACTTACTAGATGAAAAATTGTTGCATTCCTAATAACATAATTTATAGACTTGAAAAGACTTTCAACAAATTCCTATGAGGATCTAATTCAGCTGATAAGTGCATTCACTGGTCTAAGTGGTCTCTATTATGCAGACCTTTTGAAGAAGGTGGTCTAAATATCAAAAAACTTTCTGATATTCACAACACTTTCTCCCAAAAACTTTAGTTTACCGTAAAAGAAAACAAAAGTTTCTAGGATCAAATCATGCATAATATCTTACTATAATAACACTCGTTCAATAACTTGGAAAAGACTAGCAGGTATCAAAGCTAATACTGAGCTTAATATAAGACGGTTGTTGGGTAATGGCGAGATGGACTTCTGATATAACACATTTTGGAAGAATAATATGTGGGACATCAATAGACTTCAATGTTTCCTCTCAACTAACAATATTAGTCTCATCAAGGAAACTAGCATCATCAACAAAAAAGAAGATATAATGAATTTGAATATCTCACATGATCTCAAGTTCAACACCAAATAACACCTAGAACAACATTAGACACCATCATCCTCAATCAAGCCTGTTCCAGAAAATGTGGAATGATATTACCCCCAAGAATTTTTCATTCATTTTATGGAAACTCATTCACAATTCCTATACATTCAATCTTACAAAAAAAACATTTCAATCTTGCATCAAAATGTCAATTTGTAACCATTGTGAAGATTCTAATCACATTTTCATTGCTTGTAGCTATGCTTGAGACATTTGGAAGCATTTTGTAGACTTATTCAAAGTCAAAATTAAGAGACTCATGACTATCACACACATTACTAGGATTTGGTTCATGTTTTCAGATAAGGATGTTAATGTTACCCATGTCATTCCACCTACCATTTGCTGGGTAATTTGGCATAATTATAATAGAGCTAAGTTTAAAGGAACTCCATACTCTTCCTGGTCTTTTATCATTCACGTTAAACATATAATTAATGGTTTAAATAACTCTAATCTTCTTAAATCTAAGCACTAGTGGTGGGTCAGAAATAGAATGTTATCAGTTATCAACAGGAAGAAAAATTCATTATACCTCAAATAGAATGCTCTTCTCTCTAGCGGACTCAAGATGGACACTGATGCTTCTTGTCTCAGAAACGGCGAATCTAGCTACGTTGTTATAATCAGAAATAGCATTGGAGAAATCATCCACAGATCAAGCAATATGTATGGTAAACTATCTCCTCTCTTGGCATAATCAAGAGCCCTGTTAGACTGGTTACTTATCTGTAAGAATAACATATGGGTTAATGTCGACATTGAAACCGATTCTTTAATACGTGTTAATCTTCTTGCTAATGGAACATTTCCTTGACATTTTAACCCTCTGCTAACCAACTATATAAAATTAATAGCATCATCCATGATCATCAATCACATCTGTAGAGTCCAAAATCAAGTAGTCGATTGACTTGCTAAATGGACTCTGAGATGCATGAAAAAAAACAAAGTTGTTCTCACCTCCAAGCTCATAAGCATCTATTAGTCATTGATCTTCTAGAAAGTATGAAGTTTGGTTATATTAATCTAGATACTGATTAATATAGATTCAATCTCGGTTGCTCTCTAACCATGTCTAAAAGTAGGTTCGTTAGCATGATTATTCCCCACTAGCTTTAGAGTTAGCTGGCAAATCTTCTTTAGATGCAGGTTTGTGAGTTACCTGGAGATGGTCTGTTTTTTGAAGTGTGCTTTACCAATTCTGGAGATGGCCAGCTTAAGGATGTCATTTTTCATCCAGTTCGTTTCTCATATTCATAATGAATCTCCTGGTATATTGCTCTCGAGATACAAATGGTCGCCTCTTCTATTCAAGCCGGATGATTCATCAAAGAGAAATTTGGTCGGGTGTTGATTCGTAAAGAAGAAGATATCCTCTTCTTCTCGAGCTGAATGATTCCTCAAAGAGGATATTCGGCCATGTACGGATTCGAAAGGAATCTAATGCATAATTTCGAGCTGACTGATTTGTCAAAGAAGATATTCGGCCATGTACGGATTCAAAAGGAATCTAATGCATAAAGACGAAGTTCATGAGGTGAGGAGATGAGTATTTTCCAAAAGAAAGCTAATTGTTTTAGTTTTGAAGTTTTGTTTTGTTGAATTTTTCTCTTATAGTTTTTTTTTTACTTTTATTCTTTCTAATAATTAAACACAAATCCAAATTTACTAGTTAAAGCATTTTTCAAAATCATATCATTAACATTTTCAGTTATCAAATTGATATTCCTTTCCCTTCAAAATAAATATTTAGAATTATTATGTACATATTAATTTAAAATTTATAAAAAATAATTTCTGAAACAATAGATACAGAATGATTTCTCGTACAATAAATAACATTCATTTTTTTAAATAAACTTATTTTAAACTAAAATTATTGCGCACTGAAGTATTTAAAGCTCTTAATTATTTTTAAAAATCGAATATCGAATTGGAACCCAATCGATAAAAACTGAATTGAGAAGGGGACCAAACCTAACGGTTCTAATTTTAACTGGTCCGTCCGATTTTGTCAGTCTAAACCGATAACAATCCTAATAATACAAAGTCCGCGCGTCACTGAATTTTGTTACTTACTATGGATCGATATGAACGAAGGTACGTGTAAAAGAAAAGAATGGTAATTTGTAGGAGATTCGATTCGCCCAGATGAAGATGAAAGTATCGTTAAAAGGTAGGACCGCCACGTAATGGGTAAAGTAGTAAATGCATGACCCACACCCACGTGACCTGCCCACTTTCCTTTACTTGTTATCTTCGTACTTCTTTAATAACTTTATCTTTTCCAGAATAAAACTCATTTAAATTTATTTTCGGAATGCGACCGAGATGGCGCTACCATCCAAAACTTCATATAAGTTTCTATCAAAATATAATTTTGTATTTATTCTCCGATGAGATGACCCATTTAGCTGCTCCTCGTGGCATTGCATTTTCATACTCCCCTTCAAAGCTCTATCTTTTTCATTTTATTTTTTATATCAAGAAACTAAATTTATTTTTCAAATTAACAACGAGAGGTTCGTATATTATTATTTATTATTTCTAAATATTTTTTCATATATATACACACACATCTGTTTAGGGTTTTAAACTTTACAAAAAAAAATTATATTTATAATTTTAAAAAAATATTTTTAAGCAATAATATTATTGATGAATAGATACGTTGACAAGTCTACAAGTTCAAATGGGTAAAAACATATTTAAAAGCCTATACTAGCAGACACAAATTAGATGCTAAGAAATGGACCAAATTTGAAACCACCGCCAAATTTGATTGGAATAGAATTTAAACTCGAAGTCTAAAGAATGACGATTGAAAATCTTTTAAAAATGACCTGAGAAGTTATCTATGGACTATAGGCGGTTTCTGCTCGAAGAATCCGATTCAAATAAGCCTTATAATAATTTATAATCGGGAGAACTCCACCAGCTGATCGAAGAAGACGAGGAGCTTTAGTTAAATAGATGAGTAAACCTTCCATGAATAGACATCAAAATCAAACAAGCCTGTAAGACTTCCAGCAACTCAGAGATGACTTATTGAGTCTGAGGCACAAATAAAGGTGATTGGGGATGAATAATTTGTTGATTTGAGCTTGATCGAGAAGAAATCAGAAGACAAGAGTCAACATCCTTTTATGGAGATGTCTTAGCTGGAAGTATCAACTGATTGGAGAGACATACTCAAACGGAAGGAGCTGGATGATGAAGGATGAGATTCATAGAGCTTTAGGAGGCTACATCCCATGAACTGATATATTACTGCTATTACATTCAAAGTAAAGTTAGAGCTAAATCTGCAAAATGAATCTTGTCAAGTAAAATTTACCAGCAGATATAGTGATTAGATTTATAGATAATTGATAATGGGACAAATTGATAGATAGAAAAGACAAGTTAGCTAATGTCTCTGAAAAAACCAATATACAAGTTATCAATAAGAGTTATAGCTTTTATATTATTAGGTATTTGCTCTGTATTAAGATCAAGTTTAATTGTACATTTATGATTCCATATAGCTAAACAGTCTGCAGTCATATTTTTCTTTATAGATATATGAGCTATAGCCATAGTATTACATACAAGATTCTTGCAGTAGTTTATTAACGGGGTAACATACTAGGGATAAATTTAATTTTTTAGCATAGCATAAAGAATGTTGAATTTGTTTCTATGTCAATATTAGAGATTTTAAGATTAGAGCAAAGAATAAGGCCATCAAGAAGGGCTAAACATTCAGATGTTAAAGGGAATTGTTTACAATATAACATGCATGTAGCATAGATGATTTCACATTTTGAATCTCTAATAATAACACTTCCACTCGCTTCTCCATTGATGACACAAGATTCGTCAATATTTAGCTTATTCCTGGTTGTTGTAGGAGGATTCCATTTGATATAACAAGATTTATTATGACAGTTTAGATGATTGAAACATCCAAGCTCGATGGCAATGTTTTGATCCTTGTCCCAGTGCTTTCTTTTGATGATGTTAGATGTTGAATATTATTTTTGATTTGAGAGATTGTTGTAACTGTTGAGATCGATTGATTTTCATGTTTGGCTTTGTTTCTGTTGGACCATAAGTTCCAATAGATGATGACAGGAAGGATGGTTCTAATTTAAATATCCTTTGTAGTTGATCAGAACCACAATTTTATGATGTGTTGAATCTTCATGTGAATGCCTATGTTGATACTTAGAATGAAGTCAGTAGACAATGAGATAAATCTAATCTATATAAACCATTATGGAACAATACCATTCCTAAAAAATATTCATTTCTTCTTTGGATATTATTGAAATGATGGATTCTAGCAGACTCAATCATGCAGAAGATAGATTATTCTCTAGCTTCTAAAAGCCAATTCTATAATGAAAATAAAACTCATTTCAGATAAGTTTGTGATTTTGAAATAAGTTTGGAAATGTGGAAGAAAATTTCAGATGTTTGAGATTTAAATATCAAAATATATGAATTTAATTCATTTATTGAGAACCTGGTTTTGGCCAACAAAAAAAGAAACTCACATCAAAACTATTTTACCTCATATAATTTTCTGGAAAATATGAAATGCTAGAAACAAAGCTCAACTATAAAGTTCTTTTGGATGGATTACTAGTTTGTAGAGAAAAAACTTAACTCAACTATAGTGTGGATTATTTATGATCAAAGGGTATTTTTGGTCTTGTGTTTAATAGGGTATTAACTTCTGATATAGGAGATAGGAAGATAAAAGATGTGTGTGCATGTAGTTAAGATTATTAGAAAAAGTCAAACCTATTAATTGTGGTTGGTTGGGATATTTATACTCTTGGTTTGTGACCCATGGGCCATTCGGGTCAGATCTTGGACTCAGATCCACCTCAAGGTTTCTAAAGCCCAAAACCATAATGGTGTAGCACACAGCTAAGTCATAGTCCACTTGTGCCTATTTTCCATCGAAAATTTAGTGTAGAGTATGTTTGAATTACCCTTTCGGATTCTGTCCTAGTGGTCTTCCAAAAATATCCGACCCTATCACTAGTCCATTTAGTTCTTTCAAAAATGTTTTGGAAGAGTTAATTATTAAAGAGAAGACCCGGATTAGAATGTTTTGGAATGACTAATTATCTAAGAAAATACCTGGATCGGATCTGAAGGGCTTTTCTCTTGCTAAAAAGGAGTCCAAAGAGCTTCGAATTACATGTGTCAGTTTCTAGTTCGACCTCTCAACCATTTTTCTCGAGGTACTTGCACTTCTTTTGAAAAATTAATTTACCTAGATTATTAGTCCCTAATCATTTCTTAGATGATTCATCTCCCCTAGGTGAAGTACTTAAGTGTTTTCTCACTTATATATATACAATTATTTTACTGTTTCTATATCTAGAGTGAGAAAAAAATTCAAATTTTAGTTTCTAGAGAGATAAAGCTTGAATCTTTGATTCGTTCATCATTAGAGATTTTTTTATGTTCACATCTAGAACTACTCTGATCAAAGGAGGCTGGTTGAATTTATTTGAGTTAGAAAAAGAAAGAAAGGAAACAAGAATCAGCTGGGCTCCTTGCTTGTCCTGGTGGAGTGATTAGCCAAATCGTACAGGAGCCGGATAAGAGTTCATCTTCCTCCAAAACCTCGGTATTTAGAAAAACACCTTTTATTCCAACTTTATCTACCCTAGATTCTGAATCCTCTGTTCAAATACATGCAAAGTCTCTTTCCAAAGATAAAACAGTTTCAAGTGTCAAGAAACCTTCACCCTTCATTGCTATGGGGTCAGATGCTGAGAACGCTACATCCCGAAGAGTTACTCGACTCTCCAAAGCCAAAAGTACCCCCACCATCCACACAAAATGTTAGATCAGGGTCAATAGAAACTTCTGCCTAACTCTCTTCTGATTTAAATCCATCATTTTCCCATAATGAATCTACTCAAAAAGAGAAAGAAGCTAAAGGTGCAATCGGCCGATCAACATCCAAGCATTATGGAGGAAAAATGGAAGACTATGGGGAAGATACCCCACTGGAGATGTCCAAAAATATTGGAGATATCACAGAATTTCGGGCTACTGGAGGAAAAGTGGGGATGCCTAATACCGAAGCACTTCCAGAGTGCCTAGAGGGAAAATTAGGGCCCAACTTCTGCAAGGTTAGTGTGAAGTACTTACTGGCCCTTCATAAAATCTCTTATGTGTATACATATACTGCCGAATTGGATAGGATTAAGAGAAAATTGGGCTTTCCGGAGTCTGTTAAGGTGAGGATTCCCATCCCTCCGAAAACTCAGATGGATTGTAAAGTCGGGGAGATAGTAGTATACACTGAGGTATTGAATTAGGGTCTTCATTTCCCCTTAGATCCAGAAGTTGTAAGGTATTTTAATTTAATAAAGCTTTGCCCAAGTTAACTGAGTCCCAATGCCTGGTATACTCTGTTAGCCATCATTATCACTTCGAGAATGTCAAAGATTCCAATGTCCATGGAGCAGTTTGCTATCGTGAATACCTTGTGTGAGAAACCACAACATCCCCTTCTACCATTACAATATGGGAACGATTATAAAGTGGTTAATGATCTGTTGGAGGCAGAGAAACTAAGGATGACTCAATTTCTTTACATAGCGAGGCTTGGGAGAATGGAAAAAAGATCACTGCCAAAGAGAATCCAATCCAATCGACCAGATACTGGAAGATTTTAGGTTACTTATATTTGGATTTTTTGCTAGTATTTAGATTTTATTTTGTTATACCGGACTGACTATTTTGTTTATTTTGTAATATTTTCAAAAAAACAATTTAGAGCACCTAGAGGCTGGGACTACCACGTTCACCAAATTAAAGCAATGGGACTCAGAGAAATGGGGTCTTGGCTTCCACAACTGTTTCATTGTTGGAAACATGGTGACGGTCCACTTGTGGAACACAAGTGGAAACAAAGAGCTCACTTGGGAACAACTTACTACTCCCCCTCATCGGATATCATCCTAAAAATAATTGAGGCAAAGGATGGTAAACTCTACTTGCCAGCCCGGAATAAAGCCTCTAGTCATCTAGACAAGATAAAAAAGAAGCAAAATAAAAATGAGGAAGTTATCCCATCGCATCGGATTCCCGAAGTGGGTGGGTTGGATAATCATGAAGGGATCAATGGGGCAGTTGCTGTAATAGTGGGTAAAACCGAAGGATTGGAGCATTTATCTCAAATTAATAAAAAAGGTTATAAGAGACGCAAAGAGGGTAGTGACCGAAGGGCTGGAAAAAAGAAGAAGGTCATCCTAGGATCATAGATAATACTCCGACCTAAAATTGTTCCTCCTACTCTTCCAACTGAAGTTCCTTCACACGAAGACATGAAGATGTTCAAGCTTGGTGTGGATAATAATCGCCTGAGGGTAGGCTAGTAATTTCAGTTGGTGTTTTAAGGAAGTATTTGGGTGTTAAGTGTTTAGAGTAGAGAGTAGAGAGATAATTAAGCAGCTTGGTAGCAGTTAATTCTCCTTATTCATAGTTAATGCAGGTGGCACAACTTGAAACCGCCAAATATACAAAGAGAGTCTCCCCATCGACTGGCTTGAACAAAGTTTTGGGGGAGGACATGTGTTTCTTGATCTCATTGAAAGCTTCATCACACTGCGGGGTCCAATCAAAGCCCTTTGCACCCTTCAAAGTTTGAAAGAAAGGAGCACACCTGTCCGAAGACCTTGAGATAAATCTGTTTAAGGTAGCTAATCCCCCCGTTAACCGTTGTACTTCTTTGATGTTTCGAGGAGGCTCCATCTAGAATAGAGCATTGAGCTGGTCCGGGTCAGGTTGTATTCCATGCTCACTTATGATATAGCCTAGAAACTTCCCGGACTGCACTCCGAACACACACTTTTCAGGGTTTAACTTCAAATTCACTTTCACTAAGTTGGCAAAAGTTTCTTGGAGATCGGACAAGTGCAACTGCTCATCCACACTCTTCACCATCATATCGTCAATGTATACCTCCATATTTCTTCCAATTTGATCAGCAAATGCCTTGTTGACTAATCTCTGATAAGTAGCCCCATCATTTTTCAAACCAAATGGCATTACTTTGTAGCAATGAAGACCTCTGTCAGTGACAAATGTGGTATGCTCTTGATCTTTTGGATCTACTTGAATCTGATTGTATCCGGAGAAAGCAACCATAAAGGAAAGCAGCTTGTTCCCAGAGGTGGAGTCTACTAACTGATCAATCCGGGGGACCGGATACAAGTCTTTTGGGCAAGCTCTATTGAGGTCTGTGAAGTCAGTGCACATGCGCCACTTGCCATTCTTCTTTTTCACCAAGACAGGATTGGCAGTCCACAAAGGGTATTGAGGCTCCTTGATGTGCCCCATCTTTGTGAGCCTGTCAACCTCTTGCACAATGACATCAGCCTTTTCTTTGGAAAAAGCTCTTCTTTTTTGATCCACTGGAGCTACATCTCTCCGGACGGATAGGTGGTGTGATATCACTTCTGATGGAACTCCAGTAACATCAGCATTGCACCAAGCAAAAATGTGTTGATGGTTCTTCAAAAACTTTAACATTTGATCTTTCAAAACATGTGGCATTTTAGACCCTATCTTGACACTTTTCCCATCTTCCAACCAGTGTGTTTCTACCTCTTCAACTGGTTTCAACACTCCGGGGGTCTCTATGGGGTCATCAATTTCACCCTCACCCCCAGAAAGGCCCTCAAACTGCTATTGTTCATCAATACGAACTGCCCCCAGCGCTCGAGGAGCCAGGGCAGTGGCATAACATTCTCTTGCAACTTTTTGGCTGCTCCGGACAACTCTAACCTGTCCCTGAACAGCATACTTCAAGCACTGGTGGACTGTTGAAGCCACTGCATGCATCCTAGAGAGCCAAGACCTCCCTAGAATAGCATTATAGCAAGTGGGACAATCCACCACAATAAAGAGTATTCTGACCGTTTTCTTGAAAGGGCCCTTTCCCAATAACACCTCTTCTTTGAACTCCCCGATCACATCTGCTGAGCTGCCTGTGAAGCCCACGATTGACCTGTCCGAATTCTGAATTACAGCTGGATTTTTCATTTTCTTGTACGTGGTTAGGAAAATGATATTGGCTGAGCTTCCAGTATCCACCAGGATTCGTCTTATGTCATTGCCCCCTATAGATGCTCCTATGACAACAGCATCCTCATGAGGGCCAGCAATGTTTCTTAAATCATCTTCATCAAACACAATGAAGGGGAATGAGTTTGGTGATTGATAGGATGTCATGACTCCTTCTAGCTAGGAGGCTAAAGTATGAACATGCCTCTTCCTCGAAGAAGCAGTAGAAGCTGTCATAGTGTCCCCTCCGAAAATTGTAAGCGACTCAAAAAACTTAATGAGCCAGGAGACCGACCTAGAACATTCCTCTATAGCACCCACTCTTGTTCCGAGTTGGATCATGATCCAATTAATCAGATTCCACGTCAAACCTTTCAACTATAACCATGGCTCCCTCCGGAGCAGCATTACTTGGACCAACCCGGTGAGTGTTATCAGGCTTGTTACCCCCTCTTCTTTTCACATAGGCCCCCAGCTTTCCCCTTTCAATCAAGTTCTGAACTTCTTGTTTCAATGCTATGCAATCATCAGTGGTATGACCAATATCATTGTGATATTGGCAAAAAGATTTGTTGCGATGCTCTCTGGGAGACTGCAGTGTTGCCGGTCTCCGGTAATGCACCTCATCCTTTGTTTTATCAAAGATAGTGGCCACACTTTCTTTTAACTCTGCGAACCACTCCGGTTGGACCCATGGCCCTCTCTTGTTTTTGGATTGTTGACTTTGAGCAGGAGCAGCTGGCTGAGACTGAGCTTTTTCCCTACCATGCCCCTGTCCGGTTTCCCTTGCTTTGTTCTCGGACTGATTCTGATTGGGATTTGGTGTCACCGGGGTAGACCTCACCTGCCTCTGCACCGTGGTTTTCTTTGTTTCATCGACGTTTATTTGTTTTCCAACCTGATTCAGAAACCCTCCCCATGTCATGGCCTTCTTTCTGGTCACTGAATCAACTAGATTGCCTGGGTTCAAACCCTGTCTCAGGGATGCTATTGCTACATGTTCGAAGCAATCAGCCAACCCATTCTTTGTGTTCAAAAAACGGCTTATGTATTCTTTCAAGGACTCATTTGGCTCCTGAGCACAATGGATTATTGTGTCTCCATTGCCCTTTAGCTTTTTACTCCCTACGAACTGCCTTCGAAAGGCCACCCAAAAAGTGTCGAAGTCTTTAATACAACCCTGAGGCAGGCTGTTGTACCACTTTAGAGCACTCCCCGTGAATGACTGGGAGAATGCCCTACAGAGCAGTTTGTCATCATCATCAAAGTTCATCATGAAATTTTTAAATTGTTCCATATGGTTGTCCGGATCAATACTGCCATCGTACTTCTCTATTTTGGTGCTATCAAACCTCTTAGGGAGGTTTCCGGACAGAATTTTAGAAGACAATAGAGATTGCCTCCAATTCCTTCCACGACTGAACACGGTACCCTCATTGGGAGTTGCAAAGATACCTGGCTCATCGTGAAAGGCGAAGGGATCCATCAGTATCTTGTCCACATGCTTCCGACTATGAGATGATCCCTTCCCAATATGCCTTTTCATCTTTCCTTGTCTATCCCTTTTTCTTGAGTATTTTTTAATCTGCCTTTGCTTCTTTCTAGTTCGACCCTTATCGCTGCTAGAGGATAAGGATTTTTCAACTCCATCACTGTCCGAAGAGCTATCAGAAGATTCTGAGCTTGAGTCAGAACTCTCCACAGGCTTGGACCGGTGAGACTTTTTAGAACTGGCATGAGTTTTTTAGTGCTCACATGAGTCTTTGAAGACTCATGCTCCCTGGGGTTATCGGTGTGATGAGCAGCTGATGCTTTGGATTTTTCTTTCACGCCCAGCTTGGCCTTTTCAGCCCTCAGAGCTTCTATTTCACCCTTGAGCCTATCACGCTCTTCGATAGTGTACTCATCGTTCTCTCCCACCACTTCGAGCAGAGCTGGTGGTACTTCTGGATTGTCCAGATTCATACGGACAGATTTTCTTAGCTGGTTTTGAATGCTTGATTCAGGCACCTTCGTGCTCCCACTGTGGTCGCCAATTTGGTGTGGATAATAATCTCCTGAGGGTAGGCTAGTAATTTCAGTTGGTGTTTTAAGGAAGTATGTGGGTGTTAAGTGTTTAGAGTAGAGAGTAGAGAGATAATTAAGCAGCTTGGTAGCAGTTAATTCTCCTTATTTATAGTTAATGCAGGTGGTTGGGTATTTATACCCTGATGTTTGGGCCCTTATGGGCTTTCGGGTCATGTTTAATGGACCTGGGTCATGTTCAAAGACCCATGAGCTCTAAGTAGAAGAGTAAGTAGCTTAGTCAAGAAGTGTTTAGGTTTTTTAGTACTTTTGTCATAGTTCGAACAGTCCTATGGTCACAGTGTTCAAAGTGACCTGTCCGGTCCAGAGGCCTTGGACTGATCTGTTCGTGTCCGGGGAGCATGCTGAATTCGGACTCATCAAAGCTGACCCCCCTCCCATTCTCCAGTGTTTCCTACAACCAATCAGTATACCATTGAAAGTGAAGTTAATCTGGAAGACCTAGGTAACATGTATTTTAGTGAGTTCGATAAGGAGGATTTTGACTGAACCTTCCCCCAAACAACCACCATAGCTAATTCAGTGATTTACAAAGGTGAATATTTTGAAGTATTAAGTGAGCATGATACCTTGAGTCATGCAGTCTTGGGCTACATCAGGAAAATATTTGATCTAGAAAGACAAACTACAGCTCAGGTTAGAGACATTATTTCTCTCGGCGCAGCCAACCAAGACTTAAAGAATTAGCCAAACACTAGAAAGTGGAGGATTTAGGCAAAAAGAACCAGCAGCTAAGTACCGATTTGGAAAAAGCCAAGACTGCCCAAGGAGACCTACAGACCAAATATTCTGAATTGGAAACGACTACTTCTAAAGAGATTAAGTCTTTGAAGGATCAGCACACCACTAATGCAGACGCCATTAGATCTTTATCTGAAGAGAAAGAAAATTTAGAGATACTTCTTAAAGAGAAAGAAGAAGAAATTAATTCTCTAAAGTATAATCAAACTCAAGAGATACCTGCAATAGTCGAGAAGTATGTTGATGGTGTGGTGGACTCTATGGAAAAGAGGGACAAGTGTATTAAAACAGACATGGTCTTGTTGTTCCACGAGACCTTTCCAAAGAAGAACCTTGCAGCCATGTGGAAGTTCGTACCATACGATAAGATACCTTTCCCTACAATGCCCTATGATGATAAACATGATGTTTCTTCACCAAGTGGGTTTGACTCCGATGAGGGGTCTGATGAAATTTCAAGTATTGATGGCAAACATTCCGAATAAGAGGAAGAGGAAGGAAAAAAAGAAAGAGAAAAATGAAGGTAATGAAAAAACCGAAGGGAACGAGCCCTAAGGTTGCTGTATTTTCAGTTTTGCAATTGAAACTAAAGTCCTTGGATTGTCAAGGTATTTTATCTAATTGTGGATCAAACATCTTTTGATGATTTGATCAGTTTTTAAAGTTGTGTTTTCTTCACATGCATTTCTCTCTCTTGCATTTTTATATAGTTTAAGAGTGATATAAATGGATTATCCCAATCTGATAGTCTAAAATATTTAAAGTTTAACCATTCTTTAACATGTCCGATCTATTCACTTTAAGGCTAAAGATATTTAATGGGTATTTAATGTTTCCGTTGTATTTAACCAGTGTCTAATCCACCCGATTAGTTCAATGATGTTTCATTTAACCGAAGGTGTTTAATAGGCGTTTGATTTATCCAATCACTTCATAGATATTTCATTTGAAGGTCGAAGTTGTTTAATAGGTGTTTAATTTTTCTGATCTCTTCGTAACCAGTAAATTCTTTGAAAAAACATATGATAGTATTTATTTAAAACCGGACACCTCATTAAAACCTCCCCGCATCACCATGCTAGGAAAGAGTATGCTCCCAAATATTTGTATTGAAGTATGAAAAAGTAAATATTTACAAAACATTCTAAGTACAACTTGAGATGCTCAATGTTTCATGGGTGTTTCAACATGTTACCGTCTTTGTCTTGAAGTCTGTATGTTCCTTGCTTGATTCTTTCACACACCGTGTATGGACCTTCCCAATTCTGAGCCAGCTTCCCAAATTGTTTCTCCTTGGTATATAAAAATATTTTCCTTAACAATTTTCCCCTACTTGGAAATCTCTTCTTTTTACTTTGGATACAAACCTACTCCTCATCAAACCCTCATAGTGTGTTGTTCTAAAATGTGCCTTTACTCTTCTTTCATCAATCAGATCGAGCTGATTCCTTACCACCATATTATTAGATTGTTCAGAATAGTTTTGTATCCGAATGAGGGCAGCGTAGCTTCTATAGGTGTGATTACATCCATCCCATAAACAAAAGCAGATGGAGTCTTAAGTAGTTGTACGAGGAGTAGTTCTGTATGCCCATAATACTTCTTGCAAATAGCTCATCCATTTCCATGCAGCTTCTTCCATATTATTTTTTAACCTTGTTAAAATTGTCCGATTAGGAACTTCAACTTGCCCATTTACTTGAGGATGGAGAGGAGAATAAAAGCAATGTTGAGTTCCTCTGGAAGTACAAAATGTTTCCATGTCTTTATTGTCAAACTGTGGCCCATTGTCTATAGTAATACGCTGAAGAATACCGAATCCAAAACATATATTAGATAGGATAAAATTTATAACTGCCTTAGAAGTGGTTTCAACTAGTGGGGCAGCTTCAATCCACTTAGAGAAATAGTCTATTTCCACGATTATTGTTCTATATCCTCCGGCGGCCATAAGAAGAGGTCCAATTAAATCCAAACCCCATGTATCAAAAGGTATGGGTTCAGATATTGACTCCATGGGAACTGCTAGCACGGTATTTCATTCCCATATTTCTGGTAAAGATCACATCTTCTGACCATATCCTTGGCATCTGTCATTATAGTAGGCCAGTAGTATCCAACTAAAAAAACTATCATGGTTACAGATTTATAGCCACAATGTGATGACCCTTCTCCATCGTGTAGTTCAGATAGAACATTTTGAGACTCTTCAAACCCTAGGCAACGTAGGAGAGGTCTGGTAAAAAAAATTATAAAGAATTTCTCTCAATACCAGGAAACTGTGAGCTTTTGTTCTTCACCTTTTTAGCCAAAAATTTATCAGAATGTAGAACTTCACTCATAATAAATTGTTGTATTTAATACTTCTAATCTTTAGATTTTGTGCTAGATATGTTCATATTTTTTTCAGTTTCACCCTCTTTTCCTTGAACTGAACCTATGGAAAGACATTCGTGCATAAGAATCCATGGATAGCTTCAGAGTAGGCTATGGTAGCTAAAGAATCTGCCATAGTATTGTCCGATCTAGGGATATGTTCATACCAGAAGCTTTTAAAATTTATG
Organism: Limnanthes douglasii subsp. nivea; assembly: GCA_036936605.1. NCBI lineage: Eukaryota > Viridiplantae > Streptophyta > Magnoliopsida > Brassicales > Limnanthaceae > Limnanthes > Limnanthes douglasii. The sequence continues at coordinate 172,020,686 of JAUPFV010000003.1, forward strand.
GCTACTTCCTTAAGGACTTGTGGATACTTCACCAACTAATACTTTTTGGTTTTATCTTATCCCTGAGCCTCATGAATAAGTAACTAATAATCACTTACTAATCGGACCTTCTTTGCTCCACATAATTGAGCTAACCTTAAACCAGCTATAGTCGCTTCGTATTCTGATTCATTATTGGATGCCCTGAAACCAAAACATATGGCTTGGTACATAATGTCACTATAAGGGGAGGTTAAGAAAACTCCAGCTCTACACCCAAACGTGCTAGTTCCACCGTCTGTTTGGATTACCCATTTTTTCTGAAACTTGTCTTCTTGAGGTCTCTTGTAAGGCCTTTCAGTATGAAATTCTACCAAGAAATCAGCTATAGCTTGAGCTTTGATTGCAGTTCGAGATGCAAAATCAATATCATAGTCTCCAAGCTCGACTTACCACTTAGTCGTTCTTCCCGATATGTCAGCTTTTTGTAGAACATTCTTTAATGGGAAAGACGTTCAAACTACGATTGAATGTGCTTGTATTAAGACCTCATTTTTTTTTTGTTATTACTAATTCCAGAGCTAGATTTTCTAATTTCAAATATTGTTTCTCCGATTCCAACAACTCTTGCTTATGTAATACACCAGACGGGGTAATTATCCATTTCCCTTACTAACACAACACTTACTGCATATTCTGATACAGCTAAATACATATAAAGCTTCTATTTTTGAATGGGTTTGAACAAGGTCTTGGGCAAAGAAACTGCCTTTTGATTTCAAAAAAGGCTTGATCACACTGTAGAGACCAATTAAAATCCTTAGCATTCCTCAAAACTTGGAAGAACTGACCACATTTGTCCGATGATCTTGAAATAAACCGATTCAACGCAACCAAACCCCCGGTCAGTCTCTGAACTTCTTTAATATTCCAAGGGGGGTCCATGGCCAATAAAGCATTTAACTGATTTGGATCGGCTTGAATCCTTTTTCACTTATGACATATCTTAGAAACTTGCTCGTAATCTGAAAGTACATCTCTCAGGGTTTAACTTCAAGTTGATAACATCTAAGTTATGAAAAGTTTCTTGAAGATCAGATATGTGATCTTATTCCTCGATAATCTTCACCATCATGTCATCTATATATACTTCCATATTTCGGCAAATTTGGCTAGAAAATGTTTTATTTACCAACCGCTGATAAGTAGCTCCAACATTCGTCAACCCAAATGACACTACTTTATAGCAAAAAAGATCTCTATCGATAATAAAGGTAGTATGATCTTGATCATTCGGGTCCACCTGTATCTGATTATACCCTGAAAAGGCATCCATGAAGGATAACAATTTGTTTTCTGACGTAGAATCCGCTAACTGATCTATACGAGGCACTGGAAAATGATCTTTAGGACATTCTCTGTTAAGATCAGTAAAGTCAATACACATGCGGCATTTTCCATTCTTTTTCTTGACCAAAACGAGATTAGTTGTCCACCAAGGGTATTGAGATTCTTTGATATGGCCCATCTTGGTCAGCCGATCAACTTCTTACACTATCACATCGGGTTTTTATTTTGAAAAAAATCCTCCTTCTCTGTACTACTACTCCAGCATCAAATCATACTAATAATTTGTGGTATATCACCTCGGCTGGTACTTCAGTTACATCATCATTGCACCATGCAAACACATGTAAATTGTTAGATAAGAAGGACAATAACTTTTGTTTTAGATTCAATGGAAATTTAGTTTCAATCTTAACACTTTTGCCTTCCACCAGGCAATGGATTTCAACTTCTTCAACGGGTATTACAACACTAGGAGCCTTCATCGGATCATCTATTTCATTCTGATTGGTGGCAGGCTCCATTGGATGGTATTCCTTGTTAACCTTAACCTCCAGTGACTTTGAGGCAGAGGATGTCACATAGCACTCCCTAGAAAGTTTTTGGCTACTTCGTACAACACCCACTTGTCCTCCCATAATATATTTTAAACATTTGTGGACAATAGAGGCCGCAACATGCATCCTACAGAGCCAAGATCTTCCAAATATGGCATTGTAGGATGTTGGGAAATCTACCACAACGAATAACACTCTTACCATTTTTTAAATGATCATTATTCCCAATACTACTTCCTTTTCGAATTCACCGATGACATCGGTCGAACTCCCAGTAAACCCTACAATAAGTCTGTTCGATCGCTGGATAACTGAAGGATTCTTCATTTGTCTATAAGTAGTTAGAAATAACACGTTTTTCGAACTAGCAATGTCAATCAGGATCTGTCGTATGTCATTTCCCCCCAATAGATGCTCCTGTTACCACATCATCTTCATGTGGACCTACTATATTTCTTAATTTGTCTTCATCAAAGACTATGAAAGGATCATGAGTTTGGTAAAGTTGTGTGGACATCATTCCTTCCAACTGAGTAGTCAAACTGTTGACATTATTTTTTCTTGAACAATTTGAGGGTGATGTTGCAGTGGCTCCCCTAAATATGGTTAATGATTTAAAAAACTTCACCATATTGGAAACCGTGATGAAATCGCTCAGTATTACCCTCACCTGATTCTGATCGGGATCAGGACCAAGATCAAAATATTAAGTATCCATATCAAACCTTTCAAAAATCATCATGGCGTCCTCCTGTCTGGATGTCCCGGGAAGGGTTGAGGAAGTCATTCTAGGGGAATTGGTATTGGATTGAGTGTTGTTTGGTCTATCGCCCCCTTGTTTTTTAACAAAAGCACCCAATTTTCCCCTTTCAATGAGATTTGAACTTCTTGTTTCAGTGTTGTACAATCATGTGTGTCATGACCACGTCATTGTGATATTTACAAAAGTGGGTACTTCGAGTCTCTTTAGGGGATTGTAGTGGAGTTGGCCTTCTAAAATGCACATCATTCTTAGTTTTATCGTATATTATTACCATACATTCTCCTAGCTCAGCAAACCATTCAGAATAAACCCAAGGACCTCTCGTGCTTCTAAATTGCTGGTTTTGATTGGACTCATTTATTCTAGACCGATGTGATCCCTGTACGGATTCTTTTGACTTGTAATTAACAATAGGCTCGGATTGAATTGTCACTTGCAGAGTTAATGTTGTCGTAACAGATCTGTTCTGACTAGGCATTCTAGACTTCTTAGTTTCTTTAACTGTGATATGTATCCCAACTTGATTTAACAGTCCTCCAAAAGTCATTGTTTTTTTTCCGGGTTAGTGAATCAACTAAATTTCCCGTATTCAAACCTTGTCTTAAAGAGGAAATTTCCACCTGTTCAAAATAATCAGCAATCCCATTCTTGGTGTTCACAAACCTACTAATATACTCTTTCAAAAATTCTTTTGGCTTTTGGGAACAATGAATAATAGTATCACCATTCCCTTTAAGCTCATTGCTTCCAACAATTTGTCTCTGCAACGCCACCCAGAACATGTCAAAATTATTAATAGATCCCTGAAGGAGACTATTATACCATTTAAGGGAACTTTCCCTAAAAGTTTGTGAGAAAGCCCTGCATAACAGTTTATCATCATCGTCAAAGTTCATCATAAATTTTTGAATTTCTCGAGAGCTATCAAATCGTTTGGGAAGATGTCCGGAGAGTATTTTCAAGGACAGCGGTGATTGTCTCCAATTGTGGCTACGGCTAAATACAATATCTTCATCGGGTGTAGAAAAAATACATGGTTTGAGCTGAATAACAATGTGATCAAGCAGTAGATGATCAATGCATTGATCGGCCGAACCCTTCACGTCTCTCTTGTACTTGTTCTTTTTTATTCTTCTATTTCTGTCCATTTTTCTTGAATGTTTCTTGGTGAGCCTTAATTTTTTCTTCAAACAGCCCTCATCACTACTTGATGAAAGTGACTCCTCAAGGTTTGAGTCATTTAATGAACTGTCAGAAGACTCTGAAGTTAAACTCACAACACATTTAGATCATTGTATTTTTTTTAGCTGACATGAGTATTGTGGACAACTCATTGTCAGCATGCTCATCTGTTGGGTGGAGTCCAGACGAATCAGACTTTTCTTTTACTCCTTTTCAGCTTGCTTCTAGGCCCTTAAAGCTTCAATTTCAGCCCTCAATTGATCACATTCATCTTGCATGAACTGTCTTTCATCTGGATTGTGACGAGGGATATTGGCATGGCTCATTCCTTCCCATCATGGAAGTGGAGCCTCAACCCCTGGAGGTGGAACATCCTGCATATTAAGATGTATTCCTTAATGATATCTGAACTATCCTTCCTACTAAGTGGTTTTGAATTCGCTATTTAGGCACCGCCGCCTCTTACTATGGTCGCCAATTTATTGTGGATTATTTCTGATCAAAAGTTATTTTCGGTCTTGTGTTTAATAGGGTATTAATTTCCAATATAGAAGATAGAAAGATAAAATAGGTGTGTGCATGTAGTTAAGATTATTAGAAAAAAGTCCAACCTATTAAATGTGGTTGGTTTGGGTATTTATACTCTTGGTTTGTGACCCATGGCCGTTCAGGTCGGATATTGGACTCAGATCCACCTCAAGGTTTCCAAAGACCAAAACCATAAAGGTGTAGCACACATCTGAGTTATAGTCCACGTGGGTCTATTGTCCATCGAAAATTTAGTGTAGAGTATGTCTGAATTACCCCTTCAGATTTTGTGCTAGTGATATTCCAAAAATATTTGACTCTATCAAACTAGACATTAAATTTGACTCTCATGAATTCATTAAAATGATAGTGAAAGGGAAAGCTCTTTGGTTCATGACTTCGCTAATAGATTTTCATAGAAAGGTGTTAAGAAATGGTATGACTATATATCATATATATAGAGAACAAATACAGGTTACAGATTGGTTGGCTAAGGAGGTTCTAAAAAAACAAGAGTAAATTGGATTTTGATAAGGATGAGACTCTTGCTCCCTTAAGAGCAATTTTATTTCTTGAAAGCCTAGAAATTGATTAATTAAGATTGGACAGTTAAAAGAAAATGGAGTAAATATTAATAGTTTTAGTAGTCGAAATAAAAAATCTGACCTCAATCTTGATTTTGATCCTTAAATCTAGAAGATAACTTGTCACAGAATCCAAAAAATAAAAATGGTTTTCGGATTAACAACAACAATTTAAATATCAATACTATTGTTGAAGAATCGGAAGATAAACTAAGTTCATTACCCGATAAAGATGATAGTTTTTTGTTCTCAATTCCAGATTTGATTTTGTCAATACAAATGGAAGATGAAGAGATTTTAAATTGTTTTCATCCGAAGAATGGAGATGATGATTTGTTGAAAATGAGTATACGGAAAATGATTTGAAGAAAGCTTTGTAGTTTATGGTTCTCAAATCCATGAGTTGTAAAAGATGATGGTATGCTCTAAGAAAGTAAGCTATGTACTCAAGGAAGAATAAGCTAGTTGGAGAAAGGAATTTTGTTTCTAAGCTAAAAAAGATAGATTGGTTTTTGGAAGAAAAAAAAACTAATCTACCAAACAAGAGATATAATTACTTGAAGAGATAAAATAAACAATTTGGCATTGTTGAACAAAATCCTAGATTGGCTAGCTGAAAATGAGGTCTACTAAAATTCAAAGATCGACTGTAACGAAAGAAAAAAAAAAAACCAAAGCTAACATGAATTTTTCAACTTTAATTTTTTAATATAAAAAAATAAATTGGTTATTGATTAAAAATTTAATATTAAAAAGCATAAATTAAAAAATCAAAACATTTTGATTTATTTGTTATCAAATATTCATTGAATTGACAGTGGTAATGTATTTTTTATTTTTTCTTTATACCTTTTTTCCTATGGTTTTTTCTCTCTAGTCATTTTTGGATGAAGTTTTGTGCAGTAATAACAGACTAAATTTTAAAATTCAGTAAAAGTCGAAAAATAAATAAATATTTACTCAAAGTAAACTATTTTTGTTATCAAAACCAAATAGGAATCCTAAGTTGTCCGACCTAAGATAAGTTCAAAGACTTTTGTTTGGTTATAAAAGGTGAAATGGATAGGCTCAGCCCGAATAATAAGATTGGTTCTTATTAAAAAATACTACTTACTAGTTTTTGTATTTGACCATTTTGACGTTTTACTCTTCAAGTCTTCAGTTTGAACATCGCGAATATCTCCATTTCTAACTAGTTTACATATTTTAATTTTTTCCTATTAAATTCTTTAATAAACGAGGATTTTGTTGTTTTCTATTATTTATTTTTCAACCACTGTTATTATATTAAAACAAAACAAAAAACAAAAAATCATTCCCTACAATTATTTATATTCTTTTTTAATAGAGGTTTTCAAGGGCGTACTAAAATTATGAATTTAATCCCGCGGAAATTTCGACACCCATAGTCTTCAAACGAATTCATCTCAAAATCTAATAAGACTATGTTCAAATATGCTATGAGTTCCAAGATTTTTTTAAATGAGTCATTCATGAAACTTGAGAGGAGGTATTTTTAATTTTAATTCATTTATATTGAGTATATCTTATTATCACAAGCTGTACTTATCCTTAGAATCTCATTTGTTTTTTATAACTTTGTTGTGGATAATTTCTAATCGAAGGATATTTCAGGTAGTTTGTTAACTGGGTATTAAATTTTTACGTAGAAGATAAAAAAATGTGTGTGCTAGTAGTTAATGTTCTTAGAAAAAGTCCAGCCCATTAAATGAGGTTGGTTAGGGTATTTATACCTCTTTTATAATCCATGGGCCGTCTGGGTCGGATTTTGGATTCGGGTCAGGCTTTAAAGTCCAAAACAAAAACGGATCAGCACACAACCGAGTCATGGTCCACTTAGACTGACTATCCGTAAAAAGTTTAATGTAGAAGATGCCCGAATTATCCCTTCGGATTAGGCCTAAGGGCACTTCCAAAATTATTCAACCCTATCAAAATATCCTATATTGTGTTATGTTGAATTAATATATACTCTTGTTTTGTAGCATTGATCCACATGTGAGAATCAAAACTCTTCATGTCTTTATGGGAACACGACGAATCATTTATAGTTTCCCACATAAATCATTATGTTCTTAAAGATACACTGTATGATTCAAATATATAATGTTCTTCCTATCTCTTATTTTGTATCATTGATCCACATCTGAGAATCAGAATTCTTTATAACTTTGTGTTCTTGAATATCTCCTTTTTTAAGGAAGTAAAGTTTGAATTTTTTGAGCAATATCATGTTATTTCATATGTGGAAGATAATATGCATCTTGAGTGACTTCATATTCTAACATGAATTCAATGGATGACATGGAACCAAATCATATGACAGTTGAGTATCAATTGAAAATATTCATTTGGGTTGGTATGTTGGCTTTGTGACCTGCATATATTTGATGCTCAATCGACCAACAACTTTTATTTAGGCCGATATGTAGGTTTCATAAAATACTTATCTTCTCTATAGATTCCTCCTGAAAATGAATATTTTGTGCTTAAATTATTTCCTTCAAACTCAACATCCTCAAAGAACCTTAACATTTTCGTTTTATAACATACTTATTTTGGGAGAATCATAAAAATATAAGTCATTTGATTGGTCAAAATATCCAACGTAATAAAAATTAATCCTCTTATTTTCTAATTTCTTTAGATTCAGCCGACGAGGTTTTGTTTAGGATGGACATCTTTAAATATACAAATGGTTTAAGTTAGGCTTGCGCCAAGTCCAAAAGTCATTTGGGGTTTTTATGGGTGCTTTTGTTAGAACTCTATTGAGAATATATGTTGTAATTTGATAGTCTTACCCGAGAGTGACAGTGGTAGATTTGAGTGATAAATCATATTTCTCACCATATACTTATGCATAAAATTTTATCTCTCATATACACCATCTATAATGGGCGAACCCGTCATTTTCTTCTGAGGAACTTTACCACACTACTCAATGTATTTTACAAATGGTTATTGATGTTGTTCACCTCAAGCGTCATATTTTCTACAGTATTTAGCACCATATTCAGACTTAACGCACTTAATGCTCTTATCTAGTTACTTTTCAACTTAGGCTTTAAAATCTATGAGTTTGTTTAATGTTTCTTATTTTTCATGAATAAGGTAGAGGTACACGTAATGAAATAAATTTTTTTATGAATAATATGGTGTATTGTTTCCCGTTTCATGATTCATTAGTAAACAATCCACAAATGTCGATATGGATCAATTGTAAGATATTTGTCACTTTATATGCCCCTAACCTTTTATTTTGGTATGTTTCCCTTTAATACGGTTGATACAAGTACCAAAATCATAATAATCAAGTGGTCTTGATAAACCGTTTAACAACAAGCTTATCTATTTTTTCTTTTAGGATATTGCTTAAGTGATTGTTTTAAAGATTCAAATTCCATCTTTACAATCTAGTGTATCGAATACTTATATGTTCATTACTTCTTTGTGTTTTTACTAGTATTTAGTAAATACAACATATTATTAGTTGTTAGATTTCTAGTGCATATTATATTATCATGTAAAGAAACGTTCATTTGATTATTCACAAAAACATTTTCATACATCCTTTACAAAAAAAAATTAAATTTCTTTTGACATCTTTCAAATATAATAAATATTCCATAGAAAGCAACAAATATAAATCACAAGTGTCATACATTAAACACGAACTTTCCTTTACTAGATGGATGGATCTTTTACCATCATTAAGGATTCGACTCCTTATAGTATTCTATATAGAAATACAAACGTGCGTGATCGTAACCGTATTAACCCATCATGTGTTTCATGTAACTGAAACTAAATTAATTTCCAAACAGAACAGAGTTAAGATATTACTATTAGCTTTTATTTAAGCTTGGAATTTTTCGCACTCCTTCTTGAAATACCCATCCTCTTGCAAAAGAAGCATCAATCTGAATCAGTTGATTCATTAGATTTATTTTCTCTGAATCGAAAGTATTATCAAATGCTTTATCATTCTTTAGTTTTATACTTTCCATATTGAGAGCTCACCCTATGCATCGTAGGATAATTTTTTTCAGCCTCTCCCCAGCCAAAATATCATGAGAATTCATTTTACTAATTTTCCACTTCTCACACTAATATGAAAATTAAATGTAAACCCTCTTACAACCTTAGAGTGTCCATCTTAAATGCATTTAACTTTAAGGTGATTATTGATACCCTTTAAATATTTTATCTTATTTTCCTTTTTTCTATTAAACTTTATGGTGGAGAGTTGCATCATCAATATCTTAATTTACACCTTATTGAACCTTGGCAAAAATTCTCTCATCTGCTTTGAAAGACTTAATTTCATATGTGATCTAAGCAGGGATAACCCATGGAAACCCAAAGGTACTCATTATTTCATGATTTCCAAGCTCAACCTATGCGACTTCCTCTATGCTTCAAAATTTTATTCTCTATATGAGAACCCTTTTTACTGAATGACATGACATTATTAGTCCTTAATGCTAGGTCATGACCACAACAGTTCAAATATAATTCCACATAATTCATTGGAAAAAATCAGCACATCTAAAATTAGGTTTCTATTTCCTTATTTGTTATAAGTATTTACTAACACTTTATACATAACAACAACATATAAAACACTCATCGACATACATAAAATAAACTTAAACGGTGTCTAAACATGACATATTACATATAAAGCATAACATATTTCGTTATTAAGATGCCTTCGAACAATTATACTAACATGTATTTAAGTTTCTTCATATACTATTCATAAATGGCTTAAAATATTCAAACACCACCCAAAAAGATGATTTTTATATTCTACAACCCTTCGGAATTGAATCCTTATGATATGAACTAACATTTACCTTTTTTCTTAAGAAAATGAGATATGAGCATCCCATATAGTAGAACTCAGTTATTATGTTAATATTCTTATGCCTAATTATCAAACTTGGTAAATTTACTTTTCATGATAATATTAAGGCAATGGTTCCAAATGTTTGAAGATTGGTTATGCATAAACTCTTATTATAAACCGAAAGGGAATAATCACTAACTAATTTCATTATAAATATTTGAGCTCCTTTCAAGTTTAATTTACTACCAGTCTGTCTCTTTATTCATTTGGCTCTATTAAATGGAAGAGGTCTACCATATTTGATAGATCAATTGATTCTTCTAATAACAATAGCCAACTTTCTGGCCTATTCTTTTTAAGATTCTCTAATGCTGAAAGTAGATCATAAAAGTCATGCATATGTATATTAAATTTGTTTTCTATGTCAGGGGCATAAATTGTAACCTCGTTATCATTAACATCAAAATTTAGACCAAGATTACTAGTATTAAAATTATTTAAATTACTACTAGCATGAAATTTATTGACTAACGGACTTAACCATTCACAATAATGTGACGCAAATCTCATCCATCCAAGATTAATAAAATTATCCATAATTAATTGGGTACCTCGATTATTTATAATTTGAACGAATTTTAAAACATACTATGATCTATTGCATTTTCTTTTCGATCAACAATTGCGTTGTTCTCTTGTTCTGGTGTTGGTTGTTCTTGTTCATGTATTCTGGTGTCTGTTTTTCGGGTTGCACTATCATTCTTTAGGTTCTTGGCCCTTGAGCCTTTTTCACCTTGAACACTAATTTGCGATGTGAGAATATCAACTTTGAAGATTATGAAATATGATTGAGAGGTGAAGAATGATTAAGAATTGAGATAAATTTAAGATATAAAGGATTAGAACTCACAAGATAATTTTATTTTAGGCAAGAAAACAGCTAACCATTACAGAACGGGTACCCGACTGGCCAAATGGGTACCCGTTATGGTCTAACGACAAAAAAACAAATGGTTTTTAGACCCAAATGAGTACCTGCCATGCGGGTATCCGTTTGGGTCCGACAATTGATTTTTTATTTATGTAGTTTCCTTGTTAAATATATAGTACCTCTCTCATTTCTCATTCATTATATCTCAAATTTCCATCTATAATCTCTCAAGAAAACTTCTATAATCTATCAAACTAATTTCTTCTTCCATAGTCTTTTATAATCTTTGAGAAAAGTTCCAAATTTGATCAACGCATTCATCTAATCAATAAATTTGCTGACAAGTTTGCATGGTGGTGGATTATTGGTGATTAAGATCTTGGTATACTCTATCGATTTTTTTCTTTGCGTTATTGTTTGATCCGTTTCATAATTCTAGATGTTTCATATTATTACTTTAACTTCTTTTAATGGTACCTAAAAGCAACAAAATATCAATACTAGTGCCAAACCTATATATTCATAACCAATAGACCCAAATAATGATTTTAATAATTATAGATGCATGTTCTTTTAGATATAGATCTACGAAATCCAACCCTTGAAATAATTTCTTACATTTCTAATGCTAGTACTAATTCAAATTCTTGCAAGAAAACATATTGGGAATATAAATATTTTATTATGCATACTTAAATAAATAGATATATGTGTAAAATTTGTGATAAATAACTACCCTATATGGGTGGAAAAATAATAACGAAAACGACGATATGAGTAGACACTTAAATAAACACAAAATAATAGATTATTCTAAGTTTGTTGAAGATGGGATCCAAACAACCATAGATCTTAATACGGGCAATGTATTTGTTTTCATTAATAAATAATAGAAGGATGAAACGATAAAATTTACTCTTAATATTGTACTTTTTTCTTTTATCGATGGTTAGAGATATAAAAAAAGACCAGAGGGGTCAGTCTAAAAAAATTGCATCCCACGTTTTTTTGGATCAATAGTTATGTAATACTTTGAAAATAAAAAATAAATTACCAGTGGTATAATTTCTAGGGTTATAGCAATACCTAGTGACTTTGATATTATGTGTATTAATTTACATTTGATTGATCATGATTGGATACTCCAATGAAGAATTATATATTTGTGTGAAATTGGCAGTCAAAATGTTCAGGAAATTAAAGAAGATATTTTGGAATATATATTTAATTTTAATGTTAAACATAAAAATATTTTAATTTCTTGTGATAAAGCACCCGCTAACACCGAAACTGTTGATTGACTAAAAATTATTGCAATAAGTATCGCGAATTTATTCAAACTTATTTATATGAAATGTATAGTAATTATACTACAATACACATGAACAATTAATGTGCCTTATCCTCGAGTTTAGTTGGTAGCAGTAATGAGGGAAACATTAGGCATTGTCATGACTACGTATTAACTGAAATGCAAAGTAAAACGAAGATGGTAACAATAACTCCTCATTATGTTAATGAACCGACCGAATATTTATAGATTGATGATAACCCAATTGACCTCTTAATATTGCGGAAGTCTAAGAAGTCACAGTTTCCTATTTTTTCCAGCTTAGCCATGAAGGTTCTTTCAATATCTATGTCTATGATGATAAGTGAACCTGCATTAAGTATGACCAGACTGCAAATACACAAATAGATGAACAGTAGTGACTAGCCAAATAATTGAAGTATGTGTTGCAATCAAAATAACAAGTTCAATGAACTAAATGATATTAAAGAAGAGCCTACGAACGAAGTTGGTGGTTACTGTAAGGATGAAGAATGACTTGAATTAGAAGACGATATTTCGGATAAAAATTACTTGTAATAGAGATTTATTAGTGAATTTGTAATAGAATAGTTCAAATTGAGAATATTTGTATTACAGCCCCGCAATAGTATAAACTGTGAAAGGTTTTAAATCAATAAAATTTATTTTGTATCCTCTAATTTCATAATTTAACAACACTTACTTATACAGTTATACTATAATTAAACTATACAATCAACCAACACTTATCATAATATTTTTATCCTTTATACAAATCAAACTGTAACAACACATGTACTACTTATAACAATCAAACTATAATAACTTATACTAAACAAACTATATCAATTATTTTATCATTTATAATAATCAAACTATAAGAAAACTTGTAGTACTTATAATCAAGCCATCATAATGAAACTATAATAACCTTATACTAATAACAATTTCTTAATAAAACAATAACAACACTTGTAGTTTATGTGTTACAAAAATAATAGAAATTTAAAATTTGCTAAAATATTATAAACTTTACTCATAAAAACCACCATGTTATAAAAAATGTAGAATGAAAAATATTATAAGTTTTGGATGAGTAAAAAATCATGTTTTTAAGTTACCGTGACTTTACTTTTTCCATTTGTGATGAGTCATAGATCTGTCGTGCTTTACCGTTCTTATGATGGGACAGGACGATGGCCTTACTAGGACGGAATGAGACGAAAAACTTGTCTTGCTTGAACTCGTCGTGTTTTACCCTTTCCATGACGGTAATGTGACCAAGATACTGTGACAAAACATTGTTAACACGTCTACTTATTTTTAGCTTAATTTTTTTATTAATCTTTTTTCCACCATTCCATCAGTCAGCTATTGTCATTCGATCAGATAACATACCGTCATACATCGTCGTACCCTACCTAATAATTCTTATTCATATATAATCAAATGACTTTATTTTTATATTAATTAATACTCATTTAAACTTATTTTCACCTATTATATTGTCCCATAAAAATAACATCTGAGATTAAATCACTACCACTTGAAAGATTACAATATGTCAGATGCAACAAAGGTCGGTGTTAAGAAAGTATTAGTCGAAATTTTGATAAAATTTGTTAAACCTTTATTATGAAGATAACTCATGAAACAAAAAATATGGAATAAAAGACCTTTGGTTCTTTACCATTTTACGCGAAAAAAGACAATAAAGACTAGCATGTAAAATCAATCAAAATTCAATCACACGATATAGATTTAACTTGGTTTTTGTGAAGAAATTCTACATCCATGGAGAACGGACATTGATTTTATGTATAAAGAGGTTACAATAAAACTCTATCAAACACAACTAACTCAACATCTCTTCTTTTGTTACAAAGAAACTTTGTCTTACAAAAGAAATTATGTATCTGAGAGTTTATATAAACGTTTATTGTTGAGAACTTTGTTTAGATTTCTGGATAAACTATGAAGTCTTGTTTTAATAATTTCAGATTGAAATTATATTGGTGGTTCTCCAAAACTTTTAATAGGATAAAATTAGAGAGTTTCTTTTAAACAACGAGAATAAGTATTTTTTGTGTGTTATTTATTTATTTTTTTATGGAACCACACTTATTTACTTGACCAAAATACTCAAACCGTAAAATAATTTTATGTATAAAAACGACTATAATTTCAAATGATAAAACTAAACAAAAAGTTCAAATTCAAATTTAAATTAATTTTCCAAATTCAAAATTTCCATGAATTTTCATAATAGCCTTATCATTCATAATATACTATGACTACATTGGTCGACTAGTCAATCTAATTTCACTAAAATATCCAACAATCTTCCCCAATTTTAGTGAAATTCATGATTAACTAACAACATGATCACAACAAATAAAAAATTTATGCATAAATGAAATATTGTGACGATTGAATTTCATATTAGTATATTACGCATTTCAATTATTCGAATATCAAGGTATCACTAAGGATGAAACCTTTACTTTCCATAATGAATACTCGAAGATAATATACTTATAAATTTACATTCTCAAATTTTCTTACTTGACACTATCTTTTACTAGCCATGTGTCCTTATCCTTCTTAAGCACATCAAAGGCAAGTCCTAGGTTCTTGAAGCGGCTAAACTTCATGTTTAAATAGGTATATCTTTTAGTCTTGGACATGCACATGAAATTTTTGAAAAAAAAAATATTAAGAAGATAAACTTCAACCTCCACAACTTGCATGTCTGAACACATATTTTTGGATAATACTACTAATGTGTTCAAATCTCTAGATTTTAAGCTTTCCACGTTAAATTCGGCACATAATGTCATATTAAATGGGAATGGGGTATCTTAACATGAGATATTTCAAATGGACTTTAATCCCATCCCAAAAACCGATTTGTACACAAGATCTTTACTCATTCCTTTGGTTGAATGATCGACCAAATTATATTAAGTTCCCACAAACTCTACTGAAATAACATCATGTGTGATGCGTTCACGAATCATACTCTGTTTAACACCTAAATGTCTAGAGCTACCTTTGTAAACTTTTCTATATACATTGGCCAGGCCAACTTCACTATCACATCTGATAGATATAGGTAATATCGATTTAGACCACAACAGAATTTCATACATTAAATTTCTCAGCCACTCAACTTCTTTACTAGCTGTTGCTAATGCCACAAACTTTGATTCCATTGTCGAATCAATAATATAAGTTTGTTTCTTAGATGCCCAAAATATATCACATCCCCCAAGTAGAAATACCCATCCACTTGTGGAAGAGTGGTTTTCCATATTTGAAATATAACTCGCATCCGAATATCCTTCAAGTACGAAAAGAAATCCAGTATAAGTCAAACCATAATCCATGGTTCCTTTCAAATACTTGAATACTCGATTTAAAGTTTGCCAATGATGTGAACTAGGACTGATTGTATACCTACTAAGCTTTCTAACACCAAATGCAATATCCAGCCTAGTGTTAGTCATGAGATACATATACCAAAAAACCTCTATGCTTCTTCCGAATATTTCATCTCAAAACTAGATGATAAAAATTTCTTGGTTTCATCAGCTTGATTTGATCAATACCAAAAATCAACATGTCACCCACGTATAAACAAATAATAATTCATTTTCGGATAACATCAAAATTTACCAAAATCGTATATCATATTATGTCTGAATAACTTAATTAAATATAAAAATATCCACACGAGTAGAAGACATTTGCGTGATACGCCATTACTTTTCAAATATATTATAATATAATTAGACATTTGCGTGATACACCAATACTTTTCAAATATATTATAATATAATTTTTTAATATAATATTTAAGTTATATGTATATAACTTTTCTTATCCTGAAAAGTAGACAAAATAAGTTATATGGTTTGCATCAGCAATTACTATTCATACAATATAAACTCTTCTGTAATGCGTAGCCGTGTATATAACTGACTCACACCCTTGTATAGAGATTCACTTAAATAATGAATTATAACAAGATATTGCATTCAACATCCGTCTTTTTTGTACTTTAATTAAACCTAATATCCAAGTGTTAGATAAAATAATTAAAGCAGTTTCAATTTGTTTGTATGTAACTTACCGCTTTAACACCATAGGCAAATTGAAACTGCACACACATGTAATTTCCTATAAATAATTGTGTTGTTTTTTAATTTATATTCAGCCATGGAAACTGCTACTCTAATACATTTATTGATATTTCAATTCACTGGAGTGAACTTTACATAAATGGAGATGTGTAATTCCAAAATATCCATTTAGATAACATAATACTAATAAGAGTGTATACTCTAACTTACGTCTTACAATTGCATGCATTTTTAATAACCTATTATATTAGCGTATTTCTATTAATGATTTACCAATTGGAAATCAATGCATTAATAATTATGTGGAGAACAACATTTCAATTATATAATTGAAAAGATATTGCACATATAATTCTTACCAAAGACATGCAGTATTAATTAAAAATTAACTGCAATAGCGTTAGTTAATAACGGCTACAGGAATAACATTCCTGCTTCTTCTGCTTCTTCTTCCGGATCTGAAGATCTCTATTTTCAAAGTCAAAAAGTCGGCCATATTCCTCCTGAGAGGGAGCTTGATCCAGAACGATTTTTAGATCGTTCCAGTATACGCCCCTTTCCTTACTCAAAGCGATATCTCTATGCTGTTTAGCTCATCTAGCTCATAGGCGGAGAAGCAAGTCACTCACTCACTTTCAAGAGGAATTAACACTTGCCTTGTGATAACTCTTCTTGTTCGCTCTTACGTTAATCTTAATAAATTTTACTATTTCATGTCTTCATTTCACAATTAATTAAATAATTCTTTTGTGCATAAAAATGTGATTCCTTTGCAGGTTCTTAATGCATTGCAGATTTTCTGCATCTTTTATCTTTTATACTTTCAAAAGCAAATGTTGTTATATATTATAATAATTAATAACAATACTCATTATAGTATTTTATGTAAAATACATAACCTACAAATATAATTATAGTAAAACTAAAATTAAAATTTTATTCATCAATAGACATAGATATTTAAGGAATACGTTTTATCCAAAAAAAAATTATAAAATTCAATTTGTTTTGTAAAGCTAAAAACCAAAACATGTTTTCTTCGTATAACAAATCAATTCAAGCATTTTCAATTATAGGTACACCATTCTAACAATCAAAACAACAATTAATTCAAAGTGTGTATCCTTAACAAATTTTAAAACAGTTCAAAGATTATCACCATTTTCATAGTCTGAAAACTAGACACTGATAAGAAGTAGACAGCGATAAGTAAAAGTTATCCAAATAAGAAGGGAAAAACTTAAACGATGATATAACTATAGTTCTCTTGATACTTTAATATTTGATTATGAATTCTTCTAGAGGATCACAATAAATCTCTCTCGTAATTTATCCAGAGAGAAATCATCATATACAAATCTCGTCATGCAATCTTCATATACTGAATATTTCAATCCTATGTAAAAAAAATGACATATAATTTCAATCTTCATAAAACCAGAACATATCATTTCAATCTTTTGTTGGAAATTTTGTTTAGATTTCTGGATAAACTCTGATGTCTTGTTTTAAAATTTTCAGATTGAAATTATTTTGGTGGTTCTACAAATAATTTAACCAGATAAAATCAGGGAGTTTCTTTTGAGCAACCATAATGAATTTTTTTTCTCTTTATTATGTAGAACCATACTTATTTATTCGACCAAAATACTCAAACTGTAAAATCGTTTTATGTAAAAAAAACGGCTATAATTTCAAATGATAAAACTGACCAAAAAAATCAAATTCAAATTCAAATTCAAATTAATTTTCCAAATTCAAAATTTCTATGAATTTTCATAATAGCCTTATCATTCAAAATAAATTTAACCCAAGTCGGGCTCAACCCCTTGGATCCACTAATCATAATATATTCTAATAAGTGTGTACTCCACACAATCCGACTTCGTCGATAATATCTTATGACTGCATTGGTCGACTAGTCAATCCAATAACTGTAAAATATCCAACAATTATCTTCTACCTTACTTCTTTTTCCAAATCAGACAAGCAAAAAAAAATCTATATATATAACTCTTCTTTCTTTTCAAACAACCCAACTTCAATCATCTATCTTTTAATGACACTATTTCTTACGGTTTTGTGTCCTCTCAGTTTATCTAATTTTTAATCTTTCGTACAAATGATAAGTTTCCTCTAGAAACCATGAATCATACGTTAAAAATTCAACAATAAAATGTTACATCTTCAGTTGAGTAGAAAATCAATTTACTTAGGTTTTAACAATAACAATACTCATCCTTCAGTTTCAACGAAATGTATATGTACCTAAATTTTCAAATTAATTTGTCACTTTTGTTAAAACTTCTACGCTAAGCATTTTAAGTCTGCACATCTATTTTCAATCTTAAATTTTGAAAGTCTTATGACTCAGTAACTTTTTATGTAGGCATAACATTTTAATCAGAAAGAATAAAGTGGACAATAAAACTAGATCTGTTAATAATTTTGTACAATAGTCTTTTTCTTTTCCCCGTTTTAAAGTGGATATATGTGGTGGTAAATTTACAATCAACTACTGTTGTTAAGTGGACAATAAAACTGGATCAGGTTAATACGTCCGTAAATTAAATTATAACGGTCTTTTATTTTGCCCTTTTTTGGAGCGGATAGTTGTGGCCGTATAATTCACAATTGACTACTGTTGGTTGGAAATTCTTTCTTTAGTGGCATCATTGCTGTGAATATTTTCAGCTCTTAAAGAGATTAGGATACTCAACTGTATATCTTTTTGGTACGATTTGGACTTTTTTCTTCTGGGTGTGAAAATCCACGGGTGCAGTGCAACATGGTTTTGCGCCTTAAAATATAGGCATGCAAGAGTGGTAGTATATGAGTGCGTTGTCTTATCGCTAGGCTACTGGTTTTGTTTAGGTCAATGTAGAACTGAGCTTCATATCTTGAAAAATAGTGCAACGATTCTTTTCAGTGGCCAACTTCTTTTTGTTGGCTATCCTTCTTTATTATTACATGCAAATCGGAGTAATTTTAAATCGTATTCAAAAAAAATTCGTACTTTTAAGCTATATATATAATATTAAAAGTAAGTTATTTATAATAGTATTTTTTTAAAAAAAGTAGCCAATAAACACGTTATTTAAATTAAAAAATTTGTTTATATTTATTTATATATATAATTTATTGGGAAATGTCATACTAAATACCTTCTCACCAAACTTATTATCATCTAGTACCCCAACTATTTTCTATGCTTACTAAATACTCATCTCACCAAAGTAATTCATTTCTAATATCCAGCTAATATTTCCCTTCCTGAAATACCCTCAAATGTGTTAGTCTATTTTCTCTTCCTGTTTGAACTGGTTTCCGAAATTAGAAAAGAGGTAGTAGAAGCTGGATTTTGTTTTTTTTTCAACTTTTGTTAGAGAAGAGAGTCAAGATAGAGAAAAGTTTCGATTATCTGAAACCTCTCAAAATGTTGATATTGCAGGAGATTCTAAAATGATTGACCAAGAATCCGTGGATACAAAAACCGAAAAAGTTACGAATCTAGCTGTTATGGAGGCTTGTTGTAATCAAGAGAATGCGAAGTTGTCAAGTAACAAAGTGGAACCTCCTAGGCAGCAGGACGGAACCAATGCAGATCTTGAGACAGCTAATTTATCTTCTGTAGAATAGTCCCTATCCAACCTGTGAATAAGCCGGTTATCAAATACACTTTCCAAAGAAAACGGAAGAGAGAATTGCTAAATATGGCCGAGGAAGTAGATAAGATCTCCTTGAAGGGAAGAGAGAATTACATTAAAGTATTGTTTAGGCTATGTGGAGCTGGAATTCATTTTTTTTAAGTTTTTTCATAGTCGAGATTTGGTACAGGTTCTGTAATGGCGTTTACCTGCTGTTTTGGTGAAGACGATAACTGAAGTTACTGTTTCATGTTGTTTTATATTGTATCTCGCGTGTTGTAGCTGTTATAGTAGTTTACGCGACGCTAGATGTTCCTCGACTATGACGCTAGATGTTCATTGACTATGACGCTAGATGTTCCTTGACTATGACGCTAGATATCCATCGACTATGACGCTAGATGTTCATTGACTATGACGCTAGATGTTCCTTGACTATGACGCTAGATGTTCCTTGACTATGACGCTAGATGTTCCTTGACTATGACGCTAGATATCCCTCGGTTATGACGCTAGATATTCATTGACTATGACGCTAGATGTTCCTTGACTATGACGCTAGATGTTCCTTGACTATGACGCTAGATAAGTTGCACTTGCCAACATCACGCGAGATGTTCGTCTAATATGACGCTAGACGAGTTGTACTTCTGACGCTAGACGAGTTGTTCCTTGACTATGACTATGACGCTAGACGATACCTGTACTACGACGCTAGATGTTCCTTGACTATGACGCTAGATGTTCCTGGACTATGACGCTAGATGTTCATTGACTATGACGCTAGATGTTCCTTGACTATGACGCTAGATGTTCCTCGACTATGACGCTAGATGTTCATTGACTATGACGCTAGATGTTCCTTGACTATGACGCTAGATGTTCCTTGACTATGACGCTAGATAAGTTGCACATGCCAATATCACGCGAGATGTTCGTCTAATATGACGCTAGACGAGTTGTAATTCTGACGTTAGACGAGTTGTTCCTTGACTATGACTATGACGCTAGACGATACGTGTACTACGACGCTAGATGTTCCTTGACTATGACGCTAGATGTTCCTCGACTATGACGCTAGATGTTCATCGACTATGACGCTAGATGTTCCTTGACTATGACGCTAGATAAGTTGGACTTGCCAACATCACGCGAGATGTTCGTCTAATAGTAAGGCTTTTGATAGGGCTGTCTTTTACTTCAAGGAAACTATAGAGTTGATCATTCAAAATAATGGTTACTTTTCGCCACCTGATTTATCTAATTACAATCTGGTTTTCAAAATCAGTGCTTATAAATCTTTCTCCGAAATCTCACGGGTTCTCTAGTTTGCAAATTTCACCTGTAACCAAGCTTTGCTCGAAACCATCCAAGGTTTTGATCGCATCCACATTATCGATTTTGATATTGGATATGGTGGACAATGGGCTTCTTTGATGCAAGAACTTGTTTTTCGAAACGGAGGACCTCCGTCGTGGTTAAAAATTACAGCTTTTGTTGCTTCTCATGATGGTCTCGAAGTGGGCTTTACTCGAGAAAATCTTATAAATTTTGCTAGAGAAGTGAATATATTGTTAGAAATTGAGATACTGAGTCTTGAATCTTTAAGTTCTGTTTCGAAACACTCTGATGAAAATCCAAAGATAGGAGAGAGAGAAAAAAAAAACGCAGTTATAAATTGAAGGAGAGAGAAGGAGATGAGTATTAATAATAACTTACTTTCTCTTTCTTCTAGTATTGGGGCTAATTTGGTAAAATATTAGCTTCTTACTACCAGTCTAAGGGTCTCATATTTGGGTACTTATTTGGGATTACATACTTGAAAAGGTATTTAGTGGTAATTTTCCCTAATTTATTTTAATGGAAAAGTTAATTCCGGTAATAAAAAATTAACAAGCGATAAAAACCAGCATTGATGAAATAAATTGCCAACGGGTTAAATTGTCAAATAGTTAGACCCGTGAGAGAATATTTGGCCGGAGCTACGAAAGAAAAGTTGTCGAAAGGTTAAGTTAACCCGTGGGATAATACTTGGCGGAAGCTAAATAAAATTGAGAAATTGTCTAGAAATGATGGAAGTAGTGGAAGTTGTAAGATCATGGTTAAGAATGAAAGAAGAATCCGTGTAAAACAAATAGCAAACATGAACGAAAAAAATTAGAGAAATTGGTGGGACATTGAGAAAAACACAAACAGAAGAGGGGTTAATCTAAAAAAATAGAGGGACTTTCGGTATTGAGAATGTTGTTTTATTTATAGGTGGGACTCTTACTACTAGTCTAAGGGTCTCATATTTGGGTACTTATTTGGGATTACATACTTGAAAAGGTATTTAGTGGTAATTTTCCCTAATTTATTTTGGTGGAAAAGTTAATTCCGGTAATAAAAAATTAACAAGCGATAAAAAACAACATTGATTAAATAAATTGCCAACGGGTTAAATTGTCAAATAGTTAGACCCGTGAGAGAATATTTGGCCGGAGCTACGAAAGAAAAGTTGTCGAAAGGTTAAGTTAACCCGTGGGATAATACTTGGCGGAAGCTAAATAAAATTGAGAAATTGGCTAGAAAGGATAGAAGTAGTGGAAGTTGTAAGATCATGGTTAAGAATGAAAGAAGAAGCCGCGTAAAACATATAGCAAACATGAACGAAAAAAATTAGAGAAATTGGTGGGACATTGAGAAAAACACAAACAGAAGAGGGGTTAATCTAAAAAAATAGAGGGACTTTCGGTATTGAGAATGTTGTTTTATTTCTAGGTGGGACATTGGACGGGAGTCGTTATGGATTTTGGACCTTTCGGATCAGGTTTTGGTATTTTGTACTGTCATTGTGGTTCTAAAGTATTACTTGTTTAATGTGTAGTGTCATTGTGGTTCTAAAGTATTACTTGTTTAATGATGGTATCTCAAATCCATATAACTTCTAATTATACCAAATTATTCCTAAAATTTTATGATGGTTCAGATCTATTGGGCCAGTTTTTTGTGAGAGGATCGAAGGAGAACTATAGTCTTCAGTTATTTCTCACTAACTCATTTATAGTTAAATTTGAGCCATTTAATGTCAATAAATGATCTTCTTTGCAAAAGCTTTCATGAACTGATAACTTGAATGAGAATGTTCCTTCCAAATTAGTTGCATGTTGAGCTGAGCTACCAAACTTATTATCGTTTTACTCGTGAGAATCTTCAGGTTTACTAACTTATTATTTGTCTCATTAAAAACTTTTCACTAACTAAAACTCATACGAAAAAAATTATTTTACTTTTAGTACAAAAGAATACAATCATGAGTATTTCCTTTATTTTATATTTTATATTTTATAATAGTTGGCTATATATTTAGCGATTTACAACCAAGTTAGGTTTTACACAGAGATGAATTTTTTACTTTAAATTCGTTATTGAAGTAGGCTCCTACTTCTTTTAAAGTGCGAAGAAATGACTAGTGGTGAAAGTTGAATCTCAAAATATATAATCATCGAGTTCTTTTAGTTGAGCCAAAACTGTGAGCGGCTTTGTAATGTGTGTATTGAAGCATGTTTGGTCATGTGTAGTTTCGAAAATCCAAAACTTTAACATTTGATGTAAACAAAAAGATGTTAGTTTTTATTTTCATTGGATAAATGATGATAGCTAGGAGTAGGATCTCGACATCCCGAGAATAGAATTTGACACATGCTACTTGCATGGGCAACCATCACTAACCTGACAATTGTCGCTTGAGCTTTGACTTTCATAAAAGTTGGAAGTAAGAAGTCTTAACCACATATTTGCATAACATATATGCACCATTTATTGGATAATTAAATCAATGGTTGATATTGAATTACCTTTCTTATAAATATCGTTGTTCTCCCATCATTGACCATTTTTACTCAGATTTCTCCATTTTTATTCTCTTAAAGCTTTATAATCTCATTTTTATTCAAGTCTCAAGCTTTATGTTTTTATTTTCTTCTTTTTTACCAAAACTTCTGCTTTAAACTCAATTGTTTTTGTTTGAATACGATAATGGCTAGAACAATGTGCATGCAACTTTATGATAGTGATGTTAAAGGTTCCGATACCCATAACCAAAACATTAGCGGCTCAGAAGATTATACTAGTATTTATCACCAAAATGATGACCATGATGTGGTGGTTTCATAAATTTGTGGAACCGTCATTATTGACGTTTAACTTTAATCAATTTTGTCTTTGTTCATGTCGTTCACGGATAATTCATGTATATTTTCTCCTAAGTTATTTAGGCCAGTTGGCACTGGAACTGGTTTACCTTGGAGTACTCTAAGGCTGAGTGTAGGCATTTTGTCTTTCTTTTCTCCCCAAAAGGTGAAGCCTAAAGGGTTTTGGAAGCACAAACAAATTTTATGTTGGACCATAAATATGGGCGTGGGCCCTGATGCACTGAACAATATAAATACCGAGTGGTATGTGTACATCAATCTTAAATAACTCATGTAATGTTCAAAATATAAAATTCCAATCAACATGCACGTTCGACTTTTAAAGGTGGGTGAAAATCGTCTCGATGTTCAACCCGATGAGCTCGTGTTCTACACCATTTTTTTTTTAAAAAAGTTCATTTATAAAAAATTTCGAGTGGTTTTTTTAGTAATCAGATAGAACAAAATGGGTGGAGGCTCCTTATGGCGTTAATATTTTCTTGATAGATTATCAGTGGGGGGTTTCAGAGTTAAAGAGTTCATCTCGTTGACGACCATCGTCCTAAGGAGTAAAAGCCTTTAGTTCTATATAATGGTGCATGAGATCAAAAAGTTATTTTAAATCTTTATGATTTCACTCAAACATAGAAAAATAAGTTTATTTATGTTATCTCCAACTAGGAAATGGTCAATAATGAGCCATAGCTAGTGGTACCTATACAGTAAGTATCCTTACTTTTATTATTATTATTCATTTTAACTAAGTTGTTTATACTTTTTGAAACTCAATATTGACTTGGATTTTGTGGGGAACTCGTGCTTGTCTTAAAAAAATATTAAATAGTTTTCATAGTGTCTACTTAAAGCGTGGATCAACTTTTTTGAGGTTGTCTATTAAACTGACAAGGGTTGTTCGAATCTGTATCATCCAATGTTAACTCCTAAGTACATTCAGGCCAACGTTTTTTGGCTGAACTCTATAAAAGCTGGAGTTATAAGTGCTTCGATAGTGTCATCTGAACTGGCAAATGTGGTGCAAAGATCACTGGCCAAGACTGCATGGCCTAAAACAAAAGGAAATCTTACCTTGTCATCTTCCCACTCTTTTTAATCCAAATTTATAGATCTAAAGATGAATATTATCTATGGTGGGCTATAAAAAAGGTAGCTTATGATAGGCTTATTCTGATAACAATATATGGGCTAAAGCCACTAAATTGAAACCTAAAGTTTATATGATTTCTTTTTCGAAGCATGTTAGGATCGTAGATACAAAGCCAAAAACGGATATTCGTGGGCTTCCTTCCTTAAAAACCAATGAATCCAGTGTAACCAATTTGAAAGTCAAGGTTATTTAGCCAAAGACCAAGATGGATCTTGTTTATATCTTGTCCTCTAAATCTATTGTTTATATCTTGCCCGAGAGAATTGTCATTAATGAAGGTGGTCTGAAGATTGTAAAGAATAAGTTTTCTTACTTATGAAGAAGAATGGAAAACATAGAAATGACTTATGTTGCCTCATAAATCCAAGAGAATAAGAAGGCTATAATTATTGTCTAATAATATCGAGTGAACGGAAAAGCAAAAACCCATGCAGTATGAAGATCAACAGAGATCGAAAGGACTAAATGACAACGAGGAGGCTCTATTGGAGGGCCAAATTTAAACAAAAATTAAGAAAGGTTGGTATGATCGATTATAAACATGCGTCATAAGTTATGAAAGTTATGGTAAAACTACAACAACCGATGATCTTTTACCTCTAGTCATTGATGTAGATAATGTTATTGTTGATGTTGTTATTTCCGAGCATGCGATGGATCTTTCAGTGACACCCAAAGCTATAATTTCAGTGACCCTAGTAGAATGGTTGGTGTTGAGAATATTTTTTAAGGTCACGTGCTAGAATTCGCGCTTGCTGCACTAGATAAAACATTTCCCATGAAAAATTTGACAGACGTTTTTAGTCAGTTAGTTTATTTGAATCGTTCGAGGGGCCTACCTATTCACCTTCATTATTTAGATTTTTCTAGAAGGTAGATGTATCCCAATATTAACGTAAGTATTTCTGACGTATATTTTCTTCTTCTATATTTTGTTTTCTTGAATATTTGGTATATTTCCTTATGATTTTGTGGACTTTTCTATCTTGCACTGGAGTATCGAAGGTGAAAGGATCATATTCCCACGGTTTTTCACTTATTTTCTTTGGTTGAAACGGTGGTTGAACTGCTCGAGAGAAGTTAAGAACTAAAAGCACTTTCTGCTGAAAGTAATGAATAAAAGAACACTAAGATCAAGGCACAAGAAAATAATGTATCATAATCTAGATCAAAAACTTTTGTTGAGACGCATAAAATCTTACAACTATCACAAAAGCTTGCAAAAATCCTAATTATTCTTGGAATATTCATGCCATATTTTTTCGAGCAATTTTGATTTCAATGAATATGTGATGTGGTGAGTTGGTGCTTTTAAAGATGGAAAATAGGTTTAAATCAGGAAATAGTCTTTCGACTGTGACGTTTTCTTTCATTTAGTCCCTCGACTAAAAAATCACCGGCGAGGGTCCCTCGACTATCCCATTTTCTTTCATTTAGTCCTTCGACTTTAAAATCACCGGTGAGGGTCCCTGGATTTTATAAATATCTATAAATTCAGTCTTTCATCTGAGATTTTTTTCTTAGATTGAGGGACTAAATTTATAGATTTTTCAAAGTCCAGGGACCCTCACCTGTGATTTTAAAGTCGAAGGACTAAATGAAAGAAAATGGGATAGTCGAGGGACCCTCGCCGGTGATTTTTTAGTCGAGGGACTAAATGAAAGAAAACGTTATAGTCGAGGGACTAGACAACGATTTAAGCCTGGAAAATATCTAGGTTATCTTGGACCGGCATGATATAATTGTTTGTATTCGTATTATCAAAAGTAGGAATAATAAGGAATTTGTGCGTAATATATGAAATATTGGTGTGAATAGAAGAAAGATAGTCCAGAGGGACAACTTGTATGAAATGGGCCCCGCTACTGTCACTATATAAGGAAAGTACCCTTTTGGGGCAAGTCGTTTTGAATATACTCCCTTTGTCCCATTATATTTGACGTTTTAGCCTTGTGCACATTAATTAAAGAGAGTTATCATTGTTTTTGAAATTGTAAAAAGTGTTACTAACTTCCATTTATAACCCTTAAAATTAATAGTTTTTGAGAACAAAAAAATAGTAAATTAATTATAAGAATAGGGATATAAGTGGTATACAACTATTAATACCATCTTGGAATTTGGAAACGTCAATTAAATTGGGACAAATATGTTTCCTTAGAACGTCAAATATAAAGGGACGGAGGGAGTAATATATTACTCTGATAGGTTTCTCTCTTTATGAATCCCACTCATTCTCTCTCTAAAGTTACTATTAATCATCTCTTATAAACAAACCAGCAAATCAGGGCTCTGTACATTTTTAGAATCATCAGGTGTCACTTTTAAAAGTAGAATAGATTGCGGGAGGCTGATCTATTGAACCATGATAACGATTTGTTGGATATGAAAATTCTTGGGTGCAGGGCTGTTTGAAACATGACTATATTTATTGAGGCCAAGTTGGTGCTTAAATATTGATGAGAATTTACCATACTTGGAACTATATTATTTCTAGAATTGTATCCCTATGATCATAGGCCTAGAGCTTTTACATGGAATCTTCTAGTCAAACCTAGTAGTTCCAAAATGGAAGTTATTGAAGAAGAGAAAGAGGATGGGTTCATCCCTTAATTTGAGGTTGATGTTGTTAATAACATCCTTCATGCAACCGAGACAAAAATATATTATTGGTATTTATTACGCAAATGATGTTGATACCGTTATTGATCTTATTTTTAAGGTTGATGCCAGTATTTCGTATTTGTTATTCCTATCAAAGGAACTGAACCTCCAGATTTATTATTTTACTATTATTGTAATTGTTGTGTTTGGATTTGCATATGGCAAGAAATTTTTTTAGCAAAATTCCCCGAGTGGCAATAACATTTTTATATGAATTTATCTATTTTCTTATATCTTATTGCTTTGATTGACTTTTGGAGAATTCGATACCTTCAACCTTGGTTTTTTATAAATGTTTCAAGTGTAAGTTTCAGGCTAAACTTATTCTCGTTTATTTTTCCTGATTAAATTTGAACTTACAACCTTAAAGCTTTGATCTTTTAGGAATAACCTCGAAATAGAGATTAAGATTTTTTATTCAAGTAAAACTTAGTTGTTTTCAAAACTTCAGTTACGTTTCGGAGGGAAATATTTAGAATTTATTGCCAGGTATATTTCAAAGAAGACTTATTGATCTACGAGAGTTTTAGAGGATTAAGGATTCAAAAAATCCTCATCGGGAAGGATAAACAATATATTACCGGTAGCTTTAGATGAAGACTTATTGATCCGTGAGAGTCTTAGCGCATTAAGGATTTGAAAAATCCTCGATGGAAAATATGGGAAATAAAGTACATGTAGCCTTGGATGTAGACATATTGAGTCACGAGAGTCGTAGTTCATTACAGCTCTGGGAAATCTTCAGTGAGAAGAGTAGTAAAAATAGTGTTGTGACTCTGTTAATCCAAACGAATTGATCAGCGCTGAAAGCATATATTTATTTGTGGGTGTACGTTAACTTCTTAGTGTGTATGACTACATTTAAAATAATTCGAACACTACATGTTTTTAGGGATTATGTGGACTCCTTAATACATTTCATAATTACATTTAAGATATGTTGTGTAAATCACATTATAACTATATTTCGAAATTTATTTCTATGTTGCATAATCTAATAGAATAAAAGTCACAATTTTTAGTTATGGCATATAGAAAAGCTCATTTATCTTTCCTCGCCAAAAATGCTTCATTAATAAATAATATTGGGCAAAAATACTACGAAATAATGTTTAAAAAACTATTTTTGGAATTTTATTCGAGTGATAAGTCATTTGTAATATCAAGAATCTTTAGTGTGAAGTATTATTTAATTAGATTAAAAAGAGTAGAATTATCATTGTATACGTCCCTTGTAGGTTTCTCTAAAGCAATCCATGAAAGACAGTACCGAATTTCTAAATCGTAGTCATTATTAACCATAAATTGTACGCTTTTGGTTGTCACATCATGTTTGGATATAATAAAATTATATATTATTGGCCAAGATGCTTCTAAAAGACCATAAAGTCAACGACATTATCAATTATTGCACAAAATCTACATGGATATCCGTTTGAGACTTTATTCTCGCAACAAATAGTTTTAATCTTGTGTTATGCATATATTTAAAGTAAAAACAATTATCTAAAACAAAATAATATAAATAATTTTTAATACTTAACGATGCAATTTTTTCTCTAAAACTTACTCAATTTGATTTCATCAGTCCAACTAATAATAGCGGGTTGTTTTTTCTTATGACCAAAACTAATAATACCATAGATAGTTTCCAGACTAACTAAATTATCATCCATAATTTCAAATAAACTTAAAACAGTATCTCTAAAAGTTTCTCGATCAACCACATCCCCACTTATGTCAACATTAATCGTTAAAACACATAAATGAATCAACAAATGATAGTATAACCGCAACATCCTCATTATTACTTATAAAATAATTCTTAAAATCGCCACAACAATTTCTAAACTAAAAAATATCCTTTAAATAACCCATGTCTTTTGGGTAAAACAAAATTTATCATACATTTTTAAAAATTTAAACTGAATAAGAAGATGAATTGTAATTTGATCCTTTTGTCTCGAAATACCAATGTAGATTTGGACACTATACATATGTATAAGTGATTTCGCAAATTCAGGTATAGGTACCACTAAGGATGGTAAAACAATAGGATATGGCCTGAAATGGCGGAACACATAGAGGATCGGGGTATGAGTACCAAAATTATGATTCAAATTTGGATAAAGTTGGGTTAGGTTTTTAATAAACTCAAAAGATTTAACTTTTATTGTTTTTTAAAAATAAAAATTTGAGTTGAAAAGGATCGGGATGGGAAGGTCAGACGAGTATCTACAAATATCATCCCTACTTAGTTACCATTTATTGCGCAACTTGAACATATATATATAACACATATTTGGAAAATTCAACTTGCATTTTACAAAAAACATATGTTTTTCCAAATAAAAATAAAACATATCTCGCAATATGAAATTTACTCATATTTCGAAAATAATTATCATTGTTATTACAAATCATATGTAACAATTATTTCACAATTCACATGTAACACTTATTTCGTAAATACATACATTTCACATTTCGCAATTTGCAAAACTTGTGTTTTCCAAATTGTAATACACTTATTTCGCATTTAACAATTATTAAAATTTTGTTTCCCTATTTGTTGGTACCCTATAATCAGTCACATTTTCTTAAAATAACTAACTCTGAGTTGGTACTTTGGAATCAGTTGCAATTGTTTCTACAAACGTCTATTTTGATCATACTTTTATGAACATTTTGTGTACTAATAATTTAGGAATTCGAATATGTTTTGGAACCAGAAATTACTTCGGCTTCTCATATTACTTTAGAGAATATTATATATCTGGATCACCCTCACTCATTCATCATGAATGCGTACTATACTAGTTCCTAACTTACAGTACAGTTAAATAATGTTGGTAGAGACTTGAAATATTCATTAATATAAAGTAGGTATGATGTTGGGAAACATGGGAACCCTCCATTATTTCTTTATTCTTGTGAGTTATTTGGAAAGTATAAGAGAAAACTAAAGGCACCTAGCATGAAGGGAAGAAAGTCATGCACAAAAAAACATAGTGTCTTTTTATACTAAAAGCTCATCTTGTCCATAATGGGCTATGGTATTTGACAGTTGGATGCCGAAGACATAACCACCTGTCATCTAAATATTTATAAGGTTGTCCTCAACCAAGAAAACTTGCTATAGATAAAAAATATTTGGTGAAGTAATTATCTTCACATGTCGTCATTTCTCGTAAGATTTTACCCATTAAAAGAGCTTAATCCTTATAGCGTGTCCAATATGCGTAATATTTATAATGCTAGATAAAAATACTATACCTTGGAGAAATGCTGTCAATCAAAAATTCAATATTTATTGCGTAAGATGAAGGATACAAATTGCATTGAATGGCATAAAATAGAAAGTGAAGGGTCTCACATAATCACCAAATTAGTCTTGTACAACCGACGCATATCGATCTTCTAAGGATATTTGTGAATGTTCTTATTATGGATAGTACGTACAAAACAAGGAGATACAAGATACCATTATTCGAGATTGTTATTATTATTTCAACCAACGTCACATTTGCAGTCACATTCGTTTCTTAAGTTACGAAAGTGTTAAAAAATATATGTGGGTATTAGATCTTGTGGAAGGGTGTCAGGTGAATAAGTACAAAGTTCTAGAGAGAGAAAGTAGTCAAAATAAAGTATCAATGATTAGAAAAGTACCCTTTCCCAAAAAAGGATCTTTCCTTATATAGTGCCAATGGTGGGCTCCATTGTCACATCATATGTTTATTCTAATTACATATTAGCCCTCATATTTAAATTTATTTCTTACATTTCCTATTTTTACAAATAGGTCCCTATATGTCTTGACATTATCAGTTGAGCTCCTTAATAATATTGGCCTTTTATGCCCTTATAGTAGCCCCCTAGTTTTGGGGAGAATCGAGCAAAAAGTACTTAATTGTTGAACCTTCTGGTCGAGATTTTGCATTAGTTTCTTTGCCGACCCCCTCAATACCGATGCTGCAGTTTATGCATTTTTTGTCGACCCTCCATGACTGATAAGAGCAGGTTGATCTGCCCATCTTCATGACTGGTCTGCTAAGGGCCGACCTATCGGTCCGTCATATTTTGGTGCATCAAATCTAACTAGGATTGATCTCAGCTTTTTTGGCCTATCTCTTACAGGGATTGGGTCAAACCATTTTTTCCAAGGGCTTATTTTTTTTCTTACAGAACCGGTTCACTGATTCGTCCACATGTCACTCATCAGTTTTTCCACGTGTCACTTATCAATTCGTCGCTTGTATTCACAGTCCGCACTTGTTGAGCTGCCTCACGCGTGCATCATAAGTCTAGCCCCCTAGGTCTGTTGTAGCCGTCAGGATGGACATGTGTCTTGCTATAACTGGACTATATTTTAACTAGCATTTTGGTTAAGCGACTCTTGATATTCCCGACGCTCTTTTCGATTGTGCTTCTCCATGGAGCAGACCTTTGCCACGTTTGCTTGCTTATAAATAGTTCCATTCCTTCATTCTCATATTTTATCTAAGTTTTTAGAGAGATAAACTCTTGCTAGTCCTCCCTTTCTAGAGAGAGAAAGTTCGATTTGGTTTATGAGAAAACCTTCGTCTCGTAGGAAACCCAAGAAGAAAACCGATCCTCTCGAGAAGCCAGTCTTTGGTTTCATTGACTATCTTAGCGTCACCGACAGAGCAGAAGAGTACCAAGCTGTCGGGTTAATTCATAAGGGTCCTATATCACCACTGAGCTCGGAACCGTTGATCTTTCCTAAACCCAAAAAATCAGGCCCATCAACCCCTTCCCTCAATGCAAACCTTTCGACCATCCCAAGGGCCTCTTCGTCAAAAAAACCCAACGCTACTGCTTATTTTTCTCCTTTATCAGCCAGAAACTCCGACGCTAAGAATCATCATGCTCCTTCAAATCCCCGATATACCATCGACCGAGTCTGTTTCTGACTATGGGTGACTCTAGCTCTTCATCCACCCTTCTAAAATACGTTCAACTGACCCCGACTATTGTAGGACGTCGAACCAGACATAACACTGCGACTACTCCTAAGTGTGCGGTCCAACAAGAATAGGAGAGGAGAAAACGTGAAGAAGCCGCTTCCAAAAAGACTAGAATCCCAGCACCTGGCCACGTTCGAGTCAGCAACAGCTCAAGTGTAGTTCTCGCAACTCTTACTTCCCATGGGTTGACGTCTGCTGATAAATCCATGCCCGATGAAGTGAAAAAATGCTGAGGCTGAGAAACCAACTCTTAAATCCTTCAAAGCTGCGTTAGCCGGGGTTGAAGATAAGCCTACTGATAATCCTCGAGATATGCCCGACCCAACTGATTCATAATGCTTGGTATACTCTAATGTCTACCATTATGACTTCACGATTGTCTAGGATCCCGATCTCCATGGAGGAATACATAGGAATATCTGGGCTGTTAAAATATCTAAAGTTGCCCTTCTTTTACTCTTCCCTTGCTAACCTGAAGAAGATAGTAAACAACCTGCTGGAGGCTTTCAGATCATGGAAGTACCGATTTGTCTTTATCAACGGCACTTGGGAAAACGGCCGACCCTACAGTAAATAAAATCCTAGGCGTCTTCCAAAATAAATGGACTCTTGAAGGTATGTACTTATGCATATATTTTTTTAACAGCCTTCCTCCTTCAGTTTTCAAGGAAGTCATTCAAGAGTTGAGGAAAGCCCACTACAAGGAAGCCTTGACAATTTTTGCCAAACTTCGAGCATTTTCCAGGAAGAATTGGGGCCAGAAATTTCGTCAATGCTTTAAAACAACAATCTTATCAACAACAACATATGGCGTTGCTCCAACGATATTCTAAGCATCGAAGAATTACGGACTCCCCCTGACGCTGTTGACTTCGTAAAAATACTTGAGGCCCCAGACTTTGAGGTATTTTTGCCTAAAAAAGATCGGGCACCCATCAAACATGTGAAATCGGAGGAGTTGTCCGACCCGGAAAATGAACAAGGTGACGTCATAGACAAGCCTATTGAAGTACCGTCTTCGGAACCAGAGGCCACTGTCATTCTTAGTGACCCAATTGCAAGTGGGGATAACTCTCCTGCCACTGTCAAAGGAGGACAGAAAGTACATGGTGACAAGAGGAAGAAGAACGTCGCAACTGAAGAAGGGAACCTTACCTTAAATAAGAAATCCAAAAGGAAAGTTGTTGTAAGTGAGGTGCATGTCGACCTAACCGCAGAACAGATCACCATTCCCACCATCTTCAAACAATTTGGTGGTACAAAGTTATCTACACCTGTCGAAGCTTGTGTAAGAGGGAAATGATCGGAGGAAATGCATTCTGGAGGTAAAACCAAAGCATCATATCACTCGGGTGATCTTGTTATGTTGGCCCAGCACGATTATACTCCTTGCCAAGGAAATTTGATGCATCCTGATCCTACGCTCTTACCCGTTCGCGCCCAAAGTTCGAACTCTTTCTTTCTTCAAGATTCTGATATCCTGGCCAACTCACTACAGAACATGCTCGCCCTCATAGCCCAAAATGAGATGGAAGTATTAAAACTTCAAAGGGAACTTGTCGAGCTCAAAAGAAGCATTTCGTCTAAAGCCAAAGAATCACAATACTCAATTGATCTTGCCAACCAACGAGATGACACCGCCGAAGCTAAAATTCAGGCTTTCGACTTAAAAAGAAAAAAGCTGGGAGAAATCTGTCTCCTAAGACAATGAAGACCGCACCAAAGTTGTTAAAGAATTGGCTGCCCAGACGCTTCAAAATGGTTACCTTTGCTGGCGATCAACGGAAATGGCTAAGGAAATTCAGGAGCTCCAAATGACCCTCGACAGAAATAAGGAAGAAAACCGTCTATTTGTCACCAAATGCAAAAAGGTTATGGAAAAAGAAGTTTCTGACGCAAGGGCTGGCTATGTTCTAAATTTTCATGCTCAATGGCCTCGAATGCCGTTTGGGTCAATTTAATTAGACGTCCTTGAGGAAGACCGCCCCAAAGGCATTGATTATACCGACCCTGAATTTGAAGATCCCGAACCATTTGAAGAATCTTCTGATGCTTGAACTCTGCAGCTCAGATCTGTTTGTTTATGAATTTTTTTTTTTTTGCGAACTTTCATTTGCATCTGTTTTTTGTACTCTGTTCATCATCCTACTCCTTTTTTTCAATCGAAGGTGATCAATTTTTGATGCAAAAGTTAATGGGTTTTACTATTCTTGAATTTGTAGATCAACTTATAGCTGAAAAAAGCCTTGTGATAGGCTCGACTTTGTTGATCAACGTTGAAGTTGAAAAAAACTTATTAGGTTTGAATGTGTTGATCAACCTTAATGTTGAAAAACCCTTTAATAGGTTCGAATGTGTTGATCAACCTTAACGTTGAAAAACCCTTTAATAGGTTCGACATTGTTGATCAACTTTAATGTTGAAAAACCCTTTAATAGGTTCGACATTGTTGATCAACTTTAATGTTGAAAAACCCTCTAACATGTTCGAACATGTTGATCAAATTTAAAGTTGAAAAAACCCTTGAATGGGTTCAACATTGTTGATCAACTTTAATGTTGAAAAACCATCTGACAAGTTCGAAGCTGTTGATCAACTTTAATATTGAAAACCCCTTTGATAGGTTCGACGATATAACAAATGTAGACTTGTGTTAAGGCTCTAAAAAATTACTAAACGGGTCAGTTTAAGTAGACACCTCATTAGAAACCTCTCGGCGCCACCAGGGTAGGAAAGAGTGTGTCCCCGACTAAATTTGTCTTACAATGAAATTGCACACGGTAAAAATTAAAAATCATTCTAAGTACAATTTAAGGTGTTCGATATTCCAAGAGAGACGTAGAGGTCGCCCGAATTTATCCTTCAACCGATAAATTCCTGACTTTACATTTTCTGTCACTTGGTATGGTCCTTCCCAATTGGGTGCCAGCTTCCCAAGATGCTTGTTTTTTGTGTGGAGGAAAACGTTTTGCAGGATTTTTTTCCCAACCTTGAAGTCTCTTCTTCGAACTTTTGAAGCGTACCTACTCCTCATCAGGGTCTGATAATGCAACGAGCTTAAGTGAGCCTTAGCTCGCTTTTCCTCTATTAAATCCAAAGCCAAAACCCGATTTTCATCCTTAGCACTCTCCTCATAATGGTCGATTCTGAAAGAAGGGAATATTGTCTCTGCAGGGATTACCGCATCCATGCCATATACTAGAGTGTAAGGTGATTCTTGTGTCGCAGTTCGAGGCGTGGTTCGGTATGCCCACAGTACCTCTTGTAAAAACATTCGTCCATTTCCCGGCTTTTCTTTCCAAAATCCTCTCCAGTCCATTGATGATTGTTCTGGTCGTTACTTCAACATGTCTGTTAGCTCGAGGATGAAATGGGGCCGAGAAACACTGTTGTATATTGTGGTTTGCATAAAATACCCTCATTTCATTGCTGTCAAACTGGGGGCCATTGTCTATGGTTATCTTTTGAGGGACCCCGTATCGACAACAAATGCTCAACCATAAATCCTTCAAAGCTGTCTTAAATCAACTCTTAAATCCTTCAAAGCTGCGTTAGCCGGGGTTGAAGATAAGCCTACTAATAATCCTCGAGATATGCCCGACCCAACTGATTCATAATGCTTGGTATACTCTAGTGTCTACCATTATGGCTTCACGACTGTCTGGGATCCCGATCTCCATGGAGGAATACATAGGAATATCTGGGCTGTCAAAATATCTAAAGTTGCCCTTCTTTTACTCTTCCCTTGCTAACCTGAAGAAGATAGTAAACAACCTGCTTGAGGCTGTCAGATCATGGAAGTACCGATTTGTCTTTATCAGCTGCGCTTGGGAAAACGACCAACCCTACAGCAAAGAAAATCCTAGGCGTCTTCCAAAATAAATGGACTCTTGAAGGTATGTACTTATGCATATATTTTTTTAACAGCCTTCCTCCTTCAGTTTTCAAGGAAGTCATTCAAGAGTTGAGGAAAGCCCACTACAAGGAAGCCTTGACAATTTTTGCCAAACTTCGAGCATTTTCCAGGAAGAATTGGGGCCAGAAATTTCGTCAATGCTTTAAAACAACAATCTTATCAACAACAACATATGGCGTTGCTCCAACGATATTCTAAGCATCGAAGAATTACGGACTCCCCCTGACGCTGTTGACTTCGTAAAAATACTTGAGGCCCCAGACTTTGAGGTATTTTTGCCTAAAAAAGATCGGGCACCCATCAAACATGTGAAATCGGAGGAGTTTTCTGACCCGGAAAATGAACAAGGTGATGCCATAGACAAGCCTATTGAAGTACCGCCCTCGGAACCAGAGGCCACTGTAATTCTTAGTGACCCAATTGCAAGTGGGGATATCTCTCCTGCCACTGTCAAAGGAGGAAAGAAAGTACGTGGTGACAAGAGAGAGTGCTAACTTTTTAGAGGAAAGGTTGTTCGAACCATAATAGAATGACCTTGAACATATGGTCGCATTTTCCTAGCAGCCGTTACAAGAGCCAGTGCTAACTTTTTGAGTTTTAAATACCGCTTCTCCGCATCCAGTAAAGTTTTACTCATATAGTAGACAGGTTTAGGGACCCTATCATCTTCTCGAGCTAAAGCCGCACTTACCGCATGCTCTGATACCGCTATATATAGGACCAAAATTTCTCGGGGTAGTGGTTTTTTCAGTAGCATTGGGGATGATAAGTAACTTTCGATATTGAGAAAACCCTCGGTGCATTCAGGCGTCCAACTAAAATTCTTAGCATTCCACAACACTTGAAAGAAAGGTGCGCAATTGTCAGAAGATCGCGAGATGAATCTCTTCAGTGTTGCAAGCCGTCTGGTTAAAATTTGTAGCTTTTTAATATTCCTTGGGGTGCCATACTATTGAGGGTGTCTAACTGGATCGGGTCTGCTTCTATCCCTTTCTCGCTAATCACGCACCCTAGGAATTTTCCGGACTGAACTCCAACAGAGCACTTCTCTAGATTCAATTTGAGGTTCACCTTTCTGAGGTTCTTGAATGTTTCCTTAAGGTCGGAAAAATGATTTTCATCAGTGACGCTCTTGACCAATATGTCATCAATATAAACCTCAATGTTCTGCCCGATCTGTTCCTTAAAAACTTTATTCACAAGCCTCTGATAAGTGGTCCCTACATTCTTCAGACCGGATGGCATAACCTTGTAACAGTATAAACCCTCTGTTAAGGTCCGTAAAGTCTACCAGCTCGTATAAACCCCCAACTTGTTCTTTGATGTCGAATCTGCCAGCTCGCAGATCCTAGGCATGGAAAATGGATCCTTAGGACACTCTCTGTTAAGGTCCGTAAAGTCTACGCTCATTCTCCATTTTCCGCTCTTCTTTTTTACTAAAACTAGATTTGATGTCCTCTAGTCTTTTGCGAGAGCATTGATGAAAGACTAGAATTTTGAAGTATGTTTTTTGCTCAATTTTTTTATCTTTTTTATAGATTTTTGCGAAACTTAATTGTTTGTTAATCTTGAAATTGAATGTTCATGCTCAACTGATGTCATGTTTGGCAAAAATACTGAGCCAGTTATAGTCATACTCATGAGAGTCTTAAAGTTTGTTGTCTTTATGTTTGCCTCATTTAAAACTCTTGGTCAACCTAAACCTACCTTGAGTATAAATACTTTTATTTTTACAGAATAAAAATAGTAGAAGCATAAGTACCATCTTTTTTGTTTTTTTCTATTTAGTTGGTTATCTCAAATGCATGGACTTTAATTAGTTTAGCGTTTGTAGGAAGTTGAGAGAGATTTAAATTTAAAAAAAAAATTGGTTTGGATTTCTTGTGAGTGTATACAAGTAGCCTTCTAGTCCTTTCAAAGTATAAATGAATGACTAAATTATGGTCCAAGGTTGCTCAAGTGGTAATTTGATACTTCGTATTCGGAATTTTTGAGACTTTCTATTATCCTTTAATGCTATATATGAATTTATGTTTGAATCAATTTCGCACTTTAAGTGAGCAAATGAGAGGTGAATAAAAATCGCTTGCATGCTTTCTTGATGAATGACAAGTTGTTTGACACGTATTTGATGTGTGTAACGGTTTAATTAACCACCTTATATTTGTTGTCTATTGAGCTTCTTTGATCACAATCCTTCAATTATTTTTAATTTTGGTCATTTATCTGCAACACAATTTGAAACACTAATTGAAAAAAAATCTAAAAATTATTCAATCTTTTTTAATTTTGGTCATTTGTCTGCAAAATAATATTAAACACTAATTGAGAAAAATATAAAAATTACAATTTACTCACATCTTTTTTATATTTTGGTTTTTGTTTTTTGTTTTTACTCGTTAAAGGACTTTGTCATTTATATTTATGGAGCTTTCTCTCTTTTTGCTTTCAATTGTTCGTTATTGAATTCCTTAAACCTTATTACTCTAAGCTTTACCTCTTTTTTATTTTTCAAAGTTCGTTTATTTCCTTATTGTTTATCATATAAAATGGTTAGACCGAAAATTTAATATCTCATTTAATTGAGGACACTGTGCAGTCTGATAGCCAAAATCAAAACATTAGTCCTCAATTTAAGAAACTTTCTACGAGTAAATTAGAGCCGATTAGAGATGATGATTCTCCCAGCAAAACTAAATGGTCTTGTGTTCATTCTAAAAACCTTATTCTTCCTATGTTTGTTGCACTTTTTCTAAGACTGTTTTTTCAATCGACTCTGCAAAAGGTGTTAATTTTGGTGATACTAATGAGAATATACATATTTTAAATGATGTTCCTCTTTAAGAAATATCATTGTTTATCACTATTGGATGAGGGAGTTCATTTGCACTTGCTCCAGATGTTGATGAAGTTCATATGCAGTTGCTCCAGGATGTTGAATAAGTTCCTAAGGAAGGGAATCCTTTTGTGAGCAATTTGTTACGCCCTGTTGAGACTAAGGTTTTGACTAAGCATATTTATGTTAATACAGACGATGATCATTACTTAATGAATATAAAGGAATGTGGATTCCCTTCCAATTTTGATATATGGTTTCATAAGAAAGGAGAACCCCATTTAGATGATATTTACAAAGAAGTATTTTTTTTTACTTATATGTTTGATTTCATTCTTTGGCTTCCGCTCAACAATAATTTACTCAAAGTTTTTGAAGAAACTCAAATATATTTCAGCTAATTGTTTCCCAATGCATGGAGGCTGTTAATGGGTTTCATTATCATGTATCGTCGTATTTACAATCGATTTATGATTCATAATTTATTAGTTATGTCTAAAAGTTATATCGGGAATGATACTATTTTTTATTACTTTACTATGAAAACTAGTTGCAACATTTTTGAACAATTTCCTACTTAAAATAAATGGAAGAGATGAATCGTTTATGTCTCGGTCGATTGGGAGATTGGCCAAAATTTGGAGCAACACATTTGATCTCATGTCTAGAATACTTAATATAAGTTTATTATCCACATGTGTTTATTCTTTTCTTTTTATTTCTAAAACTTAATTTTGTTTGGTATGTGTATCCATGTTGTACCCATATTTGGATACATGCTAAAACCATCACATCGTTGCTACTTACAAAGAGTATACTAGACTCTTCGTAGAGGTTGGTATATGGTTTTTTTATTACAGGGTCATCATGGTGGCTGAAAATTTTATAAAAAGTAGGTTGTGGCCTAAGCTTTCCGCAACTACATCTATTTTATATGCGTAAACCGAAGCTGCAAGTGAAGAAGCAAGTGAAGAATGAGGTCCCCTTTTAGTAGCGTCTCAAAATTCTAATGTTATTCTTAAGTCTTCCGAGGTTAATGACTTTAAGATAAAGAGAGGTGGTGTGGCGCGCTCTTCTACCAAGGTACCTATTATGAGAATTAAAATTTCTCCAAACATCCTAATTGTTGAAGATGTTATAGTTTATGACCACTCTAAGGGACAACTTAAATTCTCTATTAAAGTTATCAAAACTTTGGATGAAGAAATATTAGTTGTAACCTCTATTACATGTCGAGAATTAACTTACATTGCTTCAAAGGTGATGACGACTAACTTTCCTCCACTTGTTTCTTCTTCATAAATTGTTTTTGTTGCAACCTCTACTATGGTACCTTTTGGTCCAAAAAAATATAAAGCTTATGTTCCTCAACATATTACTATTATAAGTGATTTCGTTGAGGCATACTTTGATTTTTCTAATATCTTTCCTCCTTTAACTAATTAAGGTGTTTTGATTACTGAGATTGGCTTTAAAAAATGAAAGAAGTTTATGTTTGCGTTAGGAATTGGAAAAAGAAAATTGGCGATGTTTCTCCTAGAATGGACATAGATGCCCTATTAAAGAAAACATGTGAAACTAATGTCAATTCTAGACATCGTTTGAAGAAGAGGTTAAAGCCAAAGCACAAAGTGAATATTATCCTAGAGGATCTCATGCCAAAAAGGAAAAGGCTGAAAAATCTATAGATAAAGGGCCAACGCTTAACACTTTGGTTTTTGCTTTTGTTGAAGAGGTTTCTTCATTTTATGGCATTGTTACCAATAATGTTGGTGTTTTATAAATTTTATCTACCAAGGTTGTTGATGCTTTGGGTAACCTTCCTACTGAAGCCAAAGTAACTCTAGCTGATATTACTGGAAAAAAAATTGTAGTTGATTATTCTTATATTGAGACTCTTTATTACACTTAAAAACTTCCCTTTGGAGAGATTTTTTGAAGTTTTTAGTCACTTTGTTACTTCTTCCCGCGTGAGGACGCTTCCAACTCATCTTGACCATATGGAGTTAGGATGTAGATAAATCTTTAGTATTTTTGCTTATTTATTCTTTTTATTTGAAGTACTATAATTTTTATTTATTGTGTAGTCTTTGCATAATTCTTTCACAATGTTGCATCAAGCTTGTGAGAGTTTAGTTTGTGTTATCTTTTATCTTTGAATCTTCTTGGAAGTTGTAATTAAACAGTTTCGTAGTGGTCATGAGTTTAAGGTTCTCAAACTGAAACTGAGGATATAGAGAAGTTAAAAGCTCATTTATATGCCAAAGCAGTGTCCAAAGCTTCAGTCTCTATATGGACCTTTATTAGAGCGTTCTGGATTTCGGCTTGCACTTTAGTTATTATTATAGTTCCTCATTGACTTCTCTGACGAATTTATGTCATTAGTTATAATGTTTCGGCCGAGCTAATACTTTGGTGTTATTTTTGTGGAGGTTGAAGCTTTTTTATTTGACCTACTCAATAAAAGTAGGTCCGTTAGTATTAGCCAAATGATGGTATATGGATATGAATTTGGATTTTTGGTGTTTCACCCAGCTAGAAATTATCTGAAGTTGAGTGATTTCTTCTTCATAATATTTTCTGATAAAACTGGCAAAAGTATATGTTCGTATGGTGCAATTGTCACCATATTGTAACAACCTTCTACCCATTCTTTGTATCCATAAATCTTCTGGTGTAATCTTTCAAATTATGTTTTGGGTTTTTTTTGCAATTTATTATGTAATTTTAACCTCCTTTGATGATTTTAGAACCAATGAGTTGATTCTTCTATGATTCCTGTGATATTTTAAAACTCTTAAAGCAGCCTTGAAAAGGTTGAGCCAAGTTGGAGTGACTTGTTTAAGGTCATGAATAAGACTTTGAATTTTATTTTATAATATGTCCAAACCAAAATATTTCAGTTTTAAATTTCTCTAAATGGTGCTCAAGGTCTTATATTCTATTTTTGATGCAGACAGATTAGCGCTAGAATTTATGAAGACGGGCGATCACCCGAAGAATGTAGCGAATTGACAGTTTTGGAGCTCCCGGTGTCCGATTTTGACCCATAGTTTATGGCGTTTTTTGGGCATTCGGATTCGTTTACTATTTTATTTCAAATTTTTATTACTTTAGGGCATTTTGGTATTTTCATATTAGGGTTTTCATTCGAACTCTTATCTAAACAGACTTTGTTTACAATGTAAAGGAGTTGAATTTTGATAAAGAAAATTAGGGTTTCCCCTATATTGGCTTCTCTGTGTTTACTCTATATCATATTGGTATCAGACACAGGCAGTCCTGCGAGATGGTGCGAGGAAGACCCAGAGGTCGCAGCGGCATTTCCGTGGAAGGAGATGCAAGTGATTTTGGAGATCGCGAGAATGCTGACATGCGCCGTCACGTCAAGTATCTTGCTCGTCAGATGGCTGAACTTACTGTCAGGCAACCCGGTGTGGAGGCTGAAAGTCCCGATAACCCTTTTGGAGAAAGGCCAGGACGGAATGCTTATCAGGACCGCCGCTGGGAGCTTGGATTTAAGGTCAATATTCCTGACTTTGATGGTGGCCTTCGGGAGGAGGAGTTTTTCGATTGGTTATCCCAGCTTGAGGAGGTGCTGGACTTCAAGGAAGTTCTTGAGGAGAGACGGGTAGCTTTGGTTACCACCCACCTGCGCGGCAGGGCACAAGCTTGGTGGCAGCAGGGGAAAAGGATCCATGCGCGTGAAGGCAAGGAGCAAGTACGTAGTTGGGAGAAGTTTAAGAAGAAAATCTGCAAGGCATTCTTGCCTTACTATTTTGAGCGAGAATTGTTCCAGCGTTTCCAGAATCTCCGTCAGGGGCCACGCTCTGTGGACGAGTATACGGAGGAGTTCTTTCAGTTACTTGCTCATACAGATGTGAACGAGTCAACACATCAGCGGGTATCCCGCTATATTTGGGGGTTGCACCCTCAACTCCAGGATGTGTTGAATATGTTCGACCCGTTGTCTGTTTCGCAAGCTCATCGACGTGCCCTCCAGGTAGAGAAACAGTTGGCTCGATGGACCCAGATTGCCGTACGGACTAGTTCTCCTACAAGGACCTCAGCGCCCGCACCAGTTCCACGTCCAACCCCTGATCAGGCCCTTCCTGGGCGTGGTGCGACCAGCCGTTCTGCTGGTAAGTTACGTTGCTTTGGCTGTGGTAAGTTAGGGCATCGTCAGGTAGAGTGTCTGAATGCTGCGGGGGTTAGGGGTCTTTTCTCTCACAAGGCGTTTGAACCGGCCCCTATTGTTCCTGATGGTCTCCCGAATTTTAATACATATGATGATGATGTGACTGAGGTCGCGGAGGAGGTTGTGACTGGTGATGTTGGTGCAGTTCTGATGGTATGACGCACTTTTCTTTCCCCTCGTGTTCCTGATCAGAGTGATTGGCTGCGGAATAATGTTTTTCAGTCCACTTGTATGATTGGCGGTAAGGTGTGCACCTTCATTATTGATGCTCGTAGTTGTGAGAATGTAATTTCTGAGACAACAGTTTTGAAGCTCGGGCTGAAATCAGAGTCGCACCCCAAGCCATACAAGTTGGCATGGCTGAGTAAAGGTACTGATATCACTGTGTCTCAACGTGTGCTTGTATCATTTTCTGTATGGCAGACAT
The DNA here is from genome assembly GCA_036936605.1 of Limnanthes douglasii subsp. nivea. NCBI lineage: Eukaryota > Viridiplantae > Streptophyta > Magnoliopsida > Brassicales > Limnanthaceae > Limnanthes > Limnanthes douglasii. The sequence goes on from JAUPFV010000003.1 coordinate 172,064,903, forward strand.
ATCGGGATGAGGTGTTTTGTGATGTAGGGCCTATGGACGCTTGTCACTTATTGCTTGGTCGCCCTTGGCAGTATGATTTGTCTATTGTGCATGATGGTCGTGCGAATACTTATTCATTCTTTTTTCGGGGTAAGAAGATTGTTCTAGTGCCACCAAAGCCCCGGTCCCTCAGCATTGGCTCTGGTCCTTCCACAACGACCTTGTTGTCCTGTGCTCCTTTTCAGGCGGCCATGGAAGAAGCTGGTGTCGTCTTCTTGTTGTTTTGTGATCCTGTTATTCTCGTGCGGACCCTAGCCCTGCAGTTCAGTCTCTTTTGCAGGAGTTTGCAGATGAGTTTCCTGAGACTTTTCCCCCCGAGTTACCTCCTCTGAGAGATATTCAACATCAAATCGACCTGGTTCCCGGTGTTGCTCTCCCAAATCGGCCGCACTATCACATGAGCCCAAAAGAGCATGAGGAATTACGTCGACACGTGGAGGATTTGTTGGAGAAGGGGAATGTTCGAGAAAGTCTCAGTCCATGTGCAATTCTGGTGTTGCTGACACCGAAGAAAGATGGTTCCTGGCGTATGTGTGTGGACAGCCGAGCTATTAACAAGATCACTGTTCGTTACAGGTTTCCTATACCTCGTCTGGATGATCTTTTAGACCAGTTGGGTGGTGCTTCTGTGTTCAGCAAGCTTGATTTGAAGAGTGGATACCATCAGATTCGGATTCGTCCTGGTGATGAGTGGAAGACGGTGTTTAAGACGCGTGAGGGACTGTTCGAGTGGTTGGTGATGTCAGTTGGCCTGTCTAACACGCCAAGCACTTTCATGTGTGTCATGAATCATGCATTGAGGCCTTTCATCGGTAAATTTGTTGTTGTTTACTTCAATGATATTCTGATTTATAGCGCTAACCTTTCTGTGCACTTGTCCCACTTACGTTAGGTGTTATTGGTGCTGCGTCGGGACAAGTTTTATGGTGTTGCTGCCAAATGCTCGTTTATGTCCCCATCTGTCCAATTTTTGGGGTATATTGTCTCTGTTGAAGGGTTACGAGTTGATCCGAGCAAAGTTGCTGCAGTGGACCAGTGGCCTCGACCTACTTCCATCATCGAGGTTCGCAGTTTTCATGGTTTAGCTTATTTTTATCGGCGTTTCATTCCCCATTTCAGCAGTGTTATGGCCTTGATTACGGACTGCATGAAGGGCACGAAATTTGAATGTTCTGAGGATGCTGATGCGGCATTTGCAGAGATTAAACGGCGTCTCACCACTGCACCTATTCTGGTGCTGCCCGACTTTTCCCAGCCATTTGAGCTTCATTGTGATGCGTCTAAATTTGGTATTGGGGCATTTCTTTCCCAGTGAGGGCGTCCTGTGGCTTTCTTTAGTGAGAAACTGGTGAGTGTTAAGCTGTGATTTATACATATGACATTGAATTCTATGTTATGGTTCAGGCTATCAAACATTGGCGTCATTATTTGTTTCAGCGTGAATTTGTGCTATATACTGATCATGACTCTTTGAAGTATATTGGCAGCCAGGACAAGGTCTCTCATAGACACGCTTCTTGGATAGCTTACTTGCAGCAGTTCACTTTTTTTCATCAAGCACAAGGTCGGTATTATGAATCAGGTTGCTGATGCTCTGAGCTGTCGTCACAATCTGCTGACTGAAATGCGAGTTCAGGTTCCTGGCTTTGATTCTTTTGTTGACCTTTATGCTACTGACTCGTTCTTCTCTCGGGTTATTGAACTGATTCAGCAGGGGACACAATCTGATTTCTTAATGGAGGATGGATTTCTCTTTCGCGGGGTACAGTTGTGTATCCCTAACTGTAGCCTGCGTCTTCAGTTAATCAAGGAGCTGCATGTCGAGGGTCATGTGGGTCGTGATAGGACATACCAGTTGTTGTCCGCATCATATTTTTTGCCTTCGATGCGTAAGGAAGTTGATCGTTATGTCTCTCGTTGTCGAGTTTGTCAGTTGGCTAAGGGAACATCAACGAATGCGGGTCTTTATTTACCGTTGCCAATTCCTACTCAGCCCTGGACTGACATCAGTATGGATTTTTTTCTTGGATTACCCTGGACTCAGCGCGGGTTCGAATGAAAACCCTAATACGAAAATACCAAAAATGCCCTAAAGTAATAAAAAATCGAAATAAAATAGTAAACGACTCCGAATGCCCAAAAAACTCCATATGTCACGAGCGTAGCTGGTGACTTGTAATCTTGGCGTCGTTCCCTTCGAAATAAGGTGGTGTGGGTCAAAATCGGACACCGGGAGCTCCGAAACTGTCAATTCGCTGCATTCTTCGGGTGATCGCCCGTCTTCATAAATTCTAGCGCTAATCTGTGTGCATCAATTTTACTTATTCATTTTTGTGATTGTTAAACTTTGGCGGAAGATCTTCATACAATATATTTAAAACTAGTGAAAAAAAATTCGTTAGATATATCCTCTTCATTAAAAAAATACTTGTTATTTTATGATTCATATGTGTAAAAAAAGGTTAAGCTTGTTAGTGGCCAAGCCCCAGATACTACGCATTCGAAGGTTAAGCATGGTTATTATGTTGCATTGTTGGTGAGTATCCATGTGGGTTTGTTGTTAGTATCGCACCCTAGACTTCAGTTGGTTCTCATATTATTGGGGAAGGAAGTAATCTTGGTAATTATTTGATGGTGGTTAGTTTGAAGAGTAACCTGGAAAAAAAATGGAAAGACTGGTGGGGCTATATGGAAACTTTGTTGTTTAACGGGTGGTATTGTTAGAGGGATCGGAGGGGAAGTTAAACCGATTACTGGTTGTGATGTCGGGACTTGCTGAAAATTTTCTTGTACCATTGAGGCAATGAAAGAGGTATTTGGACATTGTTTTAGGGAGAGACTCGATGGTTACTAGGGTGGGTATACTTGATTAGAGGTTAGTCTAACTTACCTAGTGTCATTCATTTGTTGATGGGTTGGAGGATGCTTATAGACATGTCAATTCTTATTCTTTTAATAGTCATACTTTTAGGTTAGAGTTGTAATACAATGACAATGGCGGCATTTTTTATTCATGTCGGATAAATCTTGATTGGATTTTTCTTTGGCGTTATTATATTTAGTTTAAACTGGTAACTTGCGTCTGTTGTTGACATTCTGGTACGAATTCCTTATCCTAGAACTTGTGACATCGTCACCCTCCTCTTCATCTTTGTTTCTTAAACATTGGATAATAGATATTATTTGTGGATCGTGAGTGGTCAACATAGCTCTTAATACTGTGAATTGGTCAGCATGTTCTTTCCTCATCTTCTTCACTAATTGCTCGACTTTCATAGTTATAAAGTTTGGAATAGCTAGTTTTTCATTAGGCGATTCCTCATCAATGGAGTTATTAGAGTTCGCATATGATTTTTTGTTAGTGGTTTTAAAAACGTGATAGTGCTAATAGGTTCTCACAAATGAAATCAATTTGGTCGGTTAAATTAGGATGTTATTTAGAGAAATTATGTGATTAACATTGTAAATTAATCACTTAAAATATATTTTGTGGAGGTTGGTCATGACTTGGTTGAGATTACTTGAAACTTGAATGGTGGTCTATAAGACTAAAACTGTTTAGAGAAAAAATGGGAGATTTGTTAAGGTTGTTGGAGACTTTGTAAGGAGTTAGTTATGGAAAAATATAGTTTGAATTTGATATAAAGAAGAATAGTGAGCACAAAAATCTTAATTTCTAGAGGATCAAGTAGTTCCTTAGATAAAAATATTTCGATATTTATAAATGTATGGACTAAAAATGTAGCCAAATTTTTTACTTAACTCTCTTATAACATAAAATTTATGGCTTCAAACTTATAATCTTAAATTTTATCTCAAATCTATCATAATATCACATTTAAAATGAATTTCGACCTCGAAAATTTATATTTTTATCAATTACATTTCAACATAGCTAATTAGATTTAATTATTTAAAATTAATAATAATAATTTTATTCTATGAGAACCCGTAACAGAAATTTCCTACAGATGAATATAAAATATCATTTTAAATTAGATTAAAAATTAAAAATATGAAAGAAATGAAAATTCTCACTCATTTTTTTAACTAAACGTTAAAAATAAAATTCAACCAAAAGAATTACTTAATAAAAATGATTAATTGATTTATGATACACAATTAAATTTTAGTTATCAATGAAGACTTGGTCAAAATTTTAATTATATATATATATATGATAAAGGAAGGAAAATATAGACAATAGCAAAGTTTATTATATTAAATATAAAGAATTAAATCATGACTAAATTAGAGCACACATAAGAGATAGAGGGTTTAATGAAATACCCTTAGAATTTGTTTGTAAAGAGTAAAGAAGTGGCCCCAAGGGGGTAGCCGAGTTGGTTGAGTATGGCATTCTTATGACCAAAAGGTCATGAGTTCGAGTCCCTCTACATACACTTTCTCGGCTGAGCCTGTCACTTTATGTGGTTTACCTTCTGGCGTTGGTTTGCAGGCTATCGCGTCAGACTGAGGGTTTACCCTGTGCGCACTCATTGCACTCTGAGTAGCGGCTGCGGGTTCCCTCCGGAAAAAAAGAGAGTAAAGGAGTGGGGTGAGAAATCCACTTTAAAAGTGGTAATCATGTAATTTCACTATTCATCTCATGTACGATATAAATGACATTCATTTTTGGAGAAAATGGCCAATGATTATATAATAATTGATACTTTTATTCTTTCTGTCTCTTTCTTTCATTGCTCATTCTCTCATAAATTCGATCTGATACGAACATTTCTTAGTCAAACGCACTCCTACGAACATTTCTACTTCCGGACTAACCTGAGGATTTATTGGAATCATTAGTGACGCTGTCTGTGGGAGCCTGAGTAGTACCCAGAGTTAACATTCCAAAATCATAAATATAAAATAAGAAAAGCATGGAGACTGAAGTTTGTGGTGAGTTGGAGGTAAATTCGATGAATAATGTGATCGAAACTGTGTCTGGAGATCATATGATAGAAGAGCAAGTGATAACTGATGGAAACGACCATAATTGATACGCTGAGGAGCTTTTAGAAGAGTCTGTCCTAGTTGTCATGCAAAAAGAGTTGTTGGAAGACATTAAGAGGCTAAACACAGAAAAAAAAACGATAATAAGCTCTAAAAGAATCAAATCTGAAGTCCGACGAGAGCGTGTCGTGGCAGATCAAACTCAAGATGTCGTTCAATCTGAGGAAAGGCATCGGAGGAAGATCCATCATTCTTCTAAGATACGAGCTAGATCTGAACAAAAATACAAATCATCAGAATCTAGTGAATATACTTCTCTTACCTAAGATGAATTCTCATCCATGGATACCGATTCTAGGTACAAAGTAAATCAGATTCAAATAGATTCAAAGGTGCGTAAAAAGTTCCCATCGGACCAGTCGGACAACAAAAGTTTCAAGGAAGAAGAAGCATGATCATGGGAAAATAAATTTGTATTCCGAGGAACCCGACAAAGCAGTAAACGCAGTCCGACCAGAACATGTAACTCCTTGGAAACAACTTCAATCTGACAGTTACAATCAGGATTACCAAGTCAGTAATCAGTTTACTTTTTCGATAGAGGAAAGGCTTTATATGGAAGCTAATGAAGGTCCGAGGGAAAGTGATTACAAGGTCGAATATAATTGGAGATCATCTTCACTCTCTTCAGAGATTTTATCTACGAATCTCCCTAAATGGTTCGATATTTCCAAGATGGAAAAGTTTGATGGGACACAAGACCCAGATATTCACATTGAACAATTCAAGAATTTTATGATCAATTACGATGATGATGACAAGTTAATATGCAGTTTTGTTTCTCAGACTTTTAAGAATGTTGCATCAACGTGGTACAATCGTCTACCTCATGGGTGTATAAATAATTTTGATATGTTTTAGAGTATGTTCCGACAACACTTTGTAGGAAGCAAAAAATTCCGAGAAAATGGGGATATAATCATCTACTACAGGCAGAAAGTTGGGGAGAATCTGAAAGAGTATACGAAACACTTCATTCAAGTGAAGACTGATATGAAATTTTGTGAGAATAAAGTGGCTTTGGCTACTTTCAGAATGGTTTTGCTTCCGGGGGTGATGAAAGATAATGTTGTAGAGACGTAGGCTATGACATTCGGTGCATTATTGGATCAGATAGAGAAATGAATTTTAGTAAAATAAACTTGAGCCTCAGAGATATAATTTATATCTCAATTCTACCAAGATCCGACCCTAATAAGCGCTAGTGCGCAACTAGTGAATATCTGACCGTAGATGTCACATCCAACTACCACTATATGACCGCGACCACCATATCAAGTGGTAAATCATGTACCTCAAAGGGTAGCTCACACTCAGCAGTATGCACCTTTAGCGAACAATCAATAGTATGTCCGACCTATGTCTAACAAGTGGGTCTGGCCCGATCATTATGTTGACTTAAATGAATGTGTGTCAACTATTTTTGAGAAGGTGTGCTCGAATGTGAATTTTTGTAAGACTTTTCTGATGCAGACTCCTAGGGAGCATAGAAAAAACAAATATTGTCACTATCATGAGGATATTGGGCATGAAACAAAAGACTGTGTTGCGCTAAAAAGGGAAGTGTGATATTTGATAGAAAATTTAAAGTTAATTGATTTTTTGAAGAAGAATACTACAATTACTCCCAAGCAAGAAGCCGTCCCGAAGCAGGATGAAACGGCATAAACATGGTAGAAGAACCGATAGCAAGGGGAAAGGTTAGTGAGTTATGTGTTTTCTTTGAGTCACTAACAATTTTCGGGAGAGATACAATTGCAGGAACATCAAACTACTCTCGGAAGAGACACATTGTTAGTTACACAGCTAGAAGCAGGCGCTTCAACTCATTTGTATAGGAATTCATCCCCAATACTCTGTTTCGAAGATGATGACTAGGAAGATACTTCTTTTTTCTTGGCAAGTTCATCTGTCAAGTCTTTCACTTCTTTCTTCAAGTTGGCCACCTCAGTGGCCAGTCTCTTTACTTCAGCCCTTTTTCAGAGGATTTCATTTTTGTAACGATCTTTGCGATTAGCTTTCCTTTCGAGGAGAGCAGCAGCCGGAGCAATTTGTTTAACTCATTGGTAACAAAATTGTTTCCATAAACGTCAAAATAAGGTGAGGCATGGATATTCACCTTTCTTAAAATTTTCTTCTTGGCCAGCAGGCTGTTTTTTCAAGAAGGACAAATTCTCCCCCAGAATCTGAGATGACTATAACAACTTTATCGGGGGTAACCCTGGACAATTTGTGTTGTCACTTTTCCCTTCACTATCAACTACTTTCTTTTGTATCTCCTCAGTAGTAAGCCTTTTTGGCCTTACAGCCTCTGCTCTCCCAGCTTGTCTCATATTAGCACCAGCTTGAGAGGGGCAGAGTTCAATAATATTGAATTAATCCACTAGAGCATGATCAAAAGGCAGACAAAATCCAAAATTCATGAGTTCGGTGTAAAGAATCAGTTCATGATTGCGAATGGACAGTGAAGTCTCTCCAACGGTGGAAAACCGAATGGTAATATTTCCAGGGATCGCCCATCGGTATCTAAGCTTCACCTCCGCGGTCTGTTGGAAATATTTTTACTTCACTCTATAAAGGGCAAGTAGATTCTTGGTTTCAATTCTGTGAAGGTTATCACCTAAAAGATCTTCTATGTTCGAGGGCAGGTCTGTGGCACGTTTCTTCTTATTCTTGTCTTTCTTTACCGAGAAAGTCTCTCCTCTCCGAGTGGGAGGGGGATCAGTCGCAATTTCCGGGGGAGGATAACATACACCTTGACTTGGCACAGATGGTCCAAGGGGAGGAATCACTGTGGGTACAACTTGTAAGGGTTGTGCCTCAACCACAACTACATCATTATGTTCCTGATCACTGTCAGACTCATCAATCAAAGTTTTCTCTTGGATTTCAGGAATGGATTTTAAAAATTGTTCCAAGCGAACATCCCTTATAGAATATTTTTGGATAATAACCTCGGGAGTCTCTTGAGGGGACCCCTGCAAAGTTACCTGAGGGGTTGCAGCAGAAGATGAAATTTTTACCCAGATAGACTTGGTAGGTGGATCGAGGATCTTTTCCTCTTAACAGACTCTCCTTTATTTACTCCAGCAAGATTTTCTTTTTCACTACCCATGGTTAAGAAAGAAGAAGATTTGCCAGTTGATTCATATGCCAAATGATCAACCTTGTTATTTCTTGAACAAGCTTGACCGAGGGGTGAGCAGCTAGAGAAAACCGTTCCCGGATAGGGGATCGGTTATCACGAAAGTTGCACTCAAACATTTCTACAGGTGTGGGGTATCATCTACCACTGGAATTTCTACGAGCAGCAACTTGGTTTGAGATATTGAACCAATTCCAAAGTTTATATCTTTCGAATTGATAAACTCTTCAGGTATGATAAACAAGTAAAAATCTGGGTTGAGAAATAATCATTTCTCTCTTTAACAGGCGTTCTATACTTAAAAATTGTAAACTTAGAACTAGAGAATAAAATAAATATTTATGGTGAAAGTTGTGGGTATTAAAAAATACAAAACTTAAAGGGTTAGTTGCAAAGAAACCTTTGACACGTTACCTCTCTTACAAACCGCTTCAAATAGCGTGCTGGCATGCAGTGGTGGATACGCGACACGTGACCGGAAGCGACTTCATCGTCTAAATTATTTCTGACATTATAACGTTTAGGCAAAGACACGTGAAGTTAAAAGAAATGATTTATTAGGTAAGGTCATCATGACTAAGAGTGAGGTCATAAATTCGAATGAGTTTCACACGGCATAAGCCGAGGGATAGAAATAAAATAAATTTGTTTGTGGAACGCAAATATCAAGCTCATCCGATCCTAGGAGAGGCACTGAAGATCATACAAATAAGTATGGGAAGGCTCAAACTGAAGGAGTGATGCATCCATCAGTCAGTCCTCGTTTAGATATCTTCACAAGGACTGGCGGGCTACTGATAAGGGAAAGAAAATATAGACAATAGCAAAGTTTATTATATTAAATATAAAGAATTAATTCATGTATTTAGTGATTGAGGACTAAATTAAAGCACACGTAAGAGATAAAGGGGCTGAATGAAATACCTTTGGAACTTGTTTGTAAAGAGTAAATAAGTGGGTTGAGAAATTCACTTTAACAATTGTAATCATGTAATTTCACTATTCACCTCATGTATTATATAAAGTACATTCCCTTTTGGGGAAAAGGCCGATGATTAAATAATAGTTGATACATTTATTCATTTTATCTCTTTCTCTCATTGTTGATTCTCTCATAGATTTGATCTGATACGAACATTTGTTAGTCAGACGCACTCCTACGAACATTTTTGCTTTCGAACTAACCTGAGGATTTATTGGAATCATCAATGACGCCGTCTGTGGGAGCCTGAGTGGTACCCAGAATTAAAGTTCCAAAACCATAAAGATAATCTAAAATAAATAAATAAAGCATAGAGGCTGAAGTTCGTGGTGAGTTGGAGGTAAATCTGATGAATAATATCATCGTAACTGTGTCTGGAGATCATATGATGGAAAAGAAAGTGATAATTGATGGAAATGACCATAATCGATACGCTAAGGAGAATGTTTTGAGATTTTTTTGCAACTTAGGTTAAAACATGTTTGTGTAATTTTTGTAACTGTTTTTCGAAACTTGTGGATTCATCGTAAGTTACGACCTGTTTGTGTTTTTTTTACACTATTTTTAAAACTATTTTCAAAACTTGTGGAGTTACAGTAGGTTAAGATTCATTTGTCTTTTCGTAACTTATTTTGAACTGTTTTCTACAACTTTTGGATTTACAATAGGCTAGGATTTGTTTATCTGTTTTTTTGTATTTTTGCTACTTTTTTTAACTATTTTTTCATAACTTGTGGACTGTCATAAGTTATGACCTATTTGTCTGTTGTTCTTGTGTTTTAATCAAAATAATATTACACTTTTTTCGCAGCTCGTGAACTTGCAATTGGTGATTACCTATTTGTGTATATGTTTTCTGTTTTAGTAACTTTTTCATCTATATTTACAATTTAAATCTTCTTATATTTTGCAACTTATATAAGCTTATTTTCTACGTTTATTAAGCTTATTTTTCATCACTTAAAATAAGCTTATTTAAGCTTAAATAACTAATTTTTCACAATTTAAATGAGTTTATGTTTAACTTCAACCTGCAATCACAACCGACCTCAAAAGGTTGTTTTACGAAAGCAAAAAATTACAAATTTCCCTACAATTTGAGGTTTCTTTCTATTTGCAAATCAATATAACTTATTATACATTCTAAAAATTCATTTAAAATGAAAAAAAAAAGATTTAATTCAAAGTGTAATTCATAAAAAATGATCAAATTTATCGCAACTATAGAGGCTCGTGGATAGATAGGTTTGATTTCATACCAAATCGAATTGCTTATGTAAGTTTGACCATTTTGTGCTTTGTATAGTCAATATTCATGAGTCAATATATGTCATAATTAACTCCTTTTATACATAATTTAAATCCAAAATCGTATCCAAATTGATATGATTGTATCCATCGGAACAAAAACAAAATGCAACAAAAATAAAATTGTTCCAATAACAATGAAATCAAAATACAAGCCAATAAAATTATATCTATATTGATCATAATTAAAATTATTAAGATTAGATACCGATGTATGAAATATGGGAGAAAATGTTGGGATCTAAAGGGAGAAGTGAAGAAAAAAATTTAAAAAAATAAATAAGAAAGCGAAATTAGTGAGTAAAAATAGAAAAAATAAGAAAGAGAAAAATATATTAACAATTATATATATATATATATATAAGGGTGGAATGGGTATATTTAAAAGGTAGTTTATTAGATTGTAGTTTTATGTTTTTTATTTGACATTTATAGGTAATAAAAAAATTAAAAAAAAATATTTGTAAATAAGTTTGGTTTCCGATACTTATCGATAGTTCACTTTAAAAAAATTAAATATTACTTAATGAGGATACAAATGTATGTATAATGTAGAATTGAGATAAAATGAAAGGATCAAAACATAAAAACTCGAATATAAATAGATATTTTATAGTTTAAGCATTATAAGTAATTGTTGCAACTATATTTTTTGAAACTCAACGCATTTATAATTTCAATATACTCATTATATATAAAGCTTAACTCTGGTAATAAATGGTAAAAAAATTACAGAAGAACGTTCCATTTTATTATCATTTTATATATTATCCTCTATCATTTTCTTTTTTTCACTTCATCAATACTTTATTCTCTAATTTATCATAGGCTTTAGATTGGATCCGCCTTAGGAGAATATACAACATTATTTCTATCTTTTGTGAGATACTTTAAATGTCCTAGTTCCAAAAACGTAAATGTATACCTCTAATTCTTAATATATTATTCTAACTTCACATCTAACCCTTAGATTTGTAAATTTGACAACAAAAATAATCACTCATTTAAGCACTAGTCCATTCGGATCAAATTATCATTGGATCGATAAATGAAAAATATATAATTTAGATTTACAGATTAATTTTTGGCATCCAATATATTAGTACATACAAAAGCTTCCATTGTACAACGTTTTTCATTGAACCTAATATCCGCTTTACCTTGAATCTCGTATGTGGCGTGCTCATACCTCAGTTCTTGATAGACCAATCATCATCATCAACTCGACTAGCATTTAGTAACTTCTAGAGAAATTGGAATCATATTTGATAGGTATTTCTATAAAATTCAAAAACATTTTTGATGGGTTTTTTCTATAAAATTAGGAATCACAGTTTTGCTTGTCACTGATCAAACCAAAGATCTATATCCTAGCATAACAACCATCTACCATTGGTATATTGTTTCTTATTGGTCCACATCTATAACTTAATTTCCAGTGAAATGTCAAACAACTCTATAAAGGTTCTAAATTCTCTAGTTCATTGGTTTGAGGTTTTTATGTGACGAGAAAAAAAATTAAGTGTGATGGAATTGGTTTTGTATCCATATACTACTTTGTGGCTCAAATGGTAATGAAGACTATTGGATGGGTGAATCCTTCAATTTGGGTTGAACATCAGAGACTTTGTCATCGTATCTTTGTAGTTATCAATCTTATACATCCACTAAATCTAAATTGTATTCCCTACATTATAGCTTCTTTTTAAGCGGTTTTATGCTCGTCGGTGGATCCAGCTACTCAAAACTCTAAAAATAATTAAGGACAAAGATTCATCTACATGATTCTACCAATACATGTAGATCAAATCCTATAAACGAATCTATTTTTTATTAATTATTCTTCACTTCTAGTATTTTCATTCACATAAACTATGACTTCTTATGAACATGAATAAACCCTATATATTATTGATTGGTTTTGCCAACTGATACATCACAACATCAAAAACCTTATGTATGAGTTATTTAGATGAAACTAATATCACGTTAATATAAGTTCCCACCATCTTAATATAAGTTTTACGTATATAAATTTATTAAGATGTTGAATCAGTATGTGATAAGTTTGTAAAGTATGATTATGTGATTGTATTGGATGTATGATTGTAAAGCATTTTCTATTGGATATGTATGTGCAATAAACAGTACAATATATGTAGTGGAACATGATCATACTCTGTAATATCTGGTCAAGTGCAATGCATGAATGTAATGAATAAAAATTAATATAAATAGAAATATGTATATGTGTCATGTCTATGTGTGACTCAAGCTTATTTTCAATAATATAAATCATATTATGAGGATGTGAGTGAAATTAGAATGATATGATGTGATAACAAAATTATATTAATCTCTAGTTTTGGTCAATTTGCTTACCCAAACCCTAGCCAAACTAGGGGTAGCTTGGCTGACATCTTTCTATAATCTATTGTATTTTTTTTTTGTTAAATTTGATGAAATATGAGTAATAAAATGCTTTATAAACCTTCTTTAGAGATAATGAACATATAATTATTTATTTTATATCTATATGTATACAAAATATTTTGATGGCTTTGAACTAACGTACTTTTACATCATTTGTATACACATGTATTCATTACAAATAAACATATATTTTATATAAAAAATGTTATGATAAACTATATTTCATGAACCTTATAACATTCTTGAACGCATTGCAATGCATATTCACCTATTTATCCATATCAGTATTATTGTTCAAGTATTAACGATATATGTTATTTTATGCATGTTTAACGTATCATCATTAGCTTCATCAAGTTTAGTAATTTTGAAAGACTTTCAGAGAATAAATTACTATTATTTAATACACATATTGTGCTTTGAAGGAGTTTCATCCTCGCAAACTTTACATCATATTTATGATTTAACTATTGTTTTATGTTTCTTTTATTAAATTTAAATAAGATGTGGGCGGCCAAACCTATCAATTTCTGTATATTATTGTTTTTAATTGAGTCATGTCTATATAGATATTTTTGTAGATATCCAAATTGTCATAACAATTAATTATGGAAGTATCACATACCCAATGTTGCAGAGTCGTGACATTTGTCAAGTCTTAAAATGGGATGATTCGCTAGTGTATCACAAACATGTGTGGTTGGAGCAATTTGTTTCTTAGAACAAGACTTATACACCAAACCCCGCTTGTATTTTAAGCTAGTTGGAGTGTTGGCCCTCCTTTTCAGCTTTTGAGGAAGTCAACATAGGTCTTCTCGTACTCTTTTTCTTTACTATCTGTGAGGTGACATAATCATGAATATTAATCTAAATAATACGTAAGATAAATGGAAAATATTTTATTAAAGTCGCATATATAGGTTCCTCGTTAAAACCTTTATGCATCACTAAAGTTGAAAAGAGTACACCAGCAATCAGTACAATTAATTTCAGACTTATACAAAACCAAAATAAAATTTTAACCACTTCTTTACGCCAGGTGAAGCTCTAAATTTTCAATATTCTAGGGATGATAAAATGGTCTCCCTTCACTATCACCCGGTTTATATGTTCTAGCTTTTACGTTTTCAATCATGGTATTCGGCCATTCTCAATTAAGAACTTACAGCCTTTTAGATCCCTTGTATGCTCAAAAACTGTACTTAGCACAAGTTCCCTTACTTGAAAACTACGATGATGGAATTTTGAAGTGTATCTTATTTGCATTAGATTTTAATAATGTTTTACCTGTATGTGTGCATTTGTACGCTTTTATTTTATCATATTAAGCTTGGCTCTCCTTCTAATATCATTATTTTCTTTTGAATAATTTTTGACTCTGAAATAAGGTAGCATCATTTTTACAGGTTTAAAGTGTGTATGTCATAAACAATAACAAATGATGTATCCCTAGATGTCTTCTGGTGGGTCGTTATATATTCTCATAGGATTTCTTGAAATGATGTCTGGCTATATCCCATCCGACCTCTCTAGGATGTTGTGCAGTCCTTCAAGTAATTTTTTAGTTTGTTACTTTGACCTACCTGTAAGCTTGGGTTAAAAGGAACAAATAGTTTTGTTGTATGCCCCTTATTCGACAAAATAAAGCTACTTGAGTGTTTTATAATTGCTAACTATTGTGTGTTGTGATCACATTTTCCATGTCAAACTTAGAGTAAATATTAATTTTGGTAAATTTAAGTACCTCATTGGTCGTTATACTTGACACTGGTTTTGCCTCAACTTATTTGAAAAATAATCAACTTTAACAAAAATGTTACTTGCGTCTTCCTAAAGATTTAAGCAAAGGTCTTATAATATACAACCTTTGCTATGTTACTCTAACATTCTTTAGCCCATATGGCATAATTTTGTAGTAGTGTAGGTATCTTTCAGAACCTAATATAGTACTTTATTGGTCATTTGAATGCATCTAGACCTTATTTATCTCGAGTAGGCATCCATAAAGAATACACTTCGAGTACCATAATTATTTTTATCATCTTGTTGACTCTGAAAGTGAGAATGAATTTTTTTGATATTCTTTATTGAGATATGTGAAATCCATAAATATTATTTGTTTCTCATACTTTTTACGGATAATGATCGGCTTTTTTTCATCCATATTGGGTAGTTTGACTCTTGGATGCATCGCGAGCTACTAAGTTGGTCAACCTCTATCTACCACAATGGTCTCTGGCTTCTCAAATGAGAGTGTGCCTCTTTCGTTTGATAGATCGGATAAGGTTGACCAACACCTATTGGAAAATGATATGGGCTAGCATCCATGTCACATACTATTTTTTCCATTCAAAGACGTCTAAATAGTTTGATAATAAATTTACAAGTTCATGAAGCTTATAGAAAATGATGTTACTCTGATTTTCAAAAAAAAACGCTTAGGAAGCTCTAAAGTCTTAGTGTTTTCTCCGCAAATTATCAGACTTTGAGCGTCGCGAGGGTCGTCCATTTCATCGCCTCGAATATTTTTTCAAAAATATAAAATTAGCATAATTCTCACATACGATATTCTGATTACTTTGGATAACCTTCCCGACAATGTTACGCAAATACTGATGTGTTGATAAAGTATTTCATCGAGTTACGTCTTCCAATAATATGGTTATAAGTATAATAGAATTCTACCATCATGAACAATATTTGTACAATCTTTTTCAAATCTCATCTTCCTTTAGTAACATTAGCCTCAAACTCTCCAGACAACGGGTATCTGAACCGGTGAAGCTTACAACTATTCCTCCAACGTTTTAAGGGATCATAGGGTTCATGTTCTATCATAACTTCCCTTGAACAAAATATTCATCGAGCTCCGTGTATCGACCATAACTCTTTTGAATCCACCCATTTGATACTAGTAATTATAAGTATAGAAACCTCATGAGATACAACTACACCTCTGAGGTCATTATCATAAAAAAATTATTGGGACTAGGGTGTTCATTAAAGATAGACAGATGTTTGCCATGATGCATAAATTCAAAAATCTACTGCATATCACTTCTAATAAGATTATGTGATTCTGGATATAGAATATCCTCTAGCAATGGTACGACTTCACGGTTAAGGTCTGGATTGAGGTAGTCATCGAGTATGTCCAGGACTACCAAAATATGTTTTTATTTTGGGACATTCATTGGAGCTTCTATTTAGAAAGCCTTGAACCTTTGTTCAACCCACTTGGGTTTTAACTCTTCATTTTATCGAATTTTTTTGTTATGTCTTTTAACTAATTCAATTAGTTTACCATAATCGATGAGGTTTTTGCTTTTTTCTTAGAGTTATTTGTAATCTCTAATTAAGTGACTCGCTTCATTATGGTACTTGCAAAACTTATATGGGTTCTTATTTTTTATTGGCCTTAATATGAAGAAAAGTTTTCGAAAAATTATATAATGCTAGTCTTATCATAGATACTGGCTAATCTTTTAGTTAACTCTGTTAAATTTTTATTTCAACCTCATCTACCTTTTCGATCTTCGTTATCGCAGTTTGAAAATTACTTTACCTCATATCCAAAAGGTTTTGTTTAGTTTTTGAAGGTGAAAGTGTCGATTGGACAACTCTCTGAAAACAATAAAGAACGTTTACAATTTTGCTATAAAAAAAACATCGTGATAAAAAATATATATTGAGATATTAGTTAATAGCGAAAATTATTTTAAAACATTTATTTATGAGTTATAACATTATTTAGGGGTCGACTTTGATGTTTGAGTTTTGAAGTCGCATTAAATATATAACACGCAATTATATAATTTGAAAGTTTATTTAATAATGATAATTAATTTTTAAGTCATAAATTTTGATATAGAGTCGTACCAGATATTTAAGCGGAACAATTAGAAAAAAAAAAATCTAATATTAACGAACGAATGTAATCAGGATGAAGTTATTTCTTCCGTAAGATCTATTATTTCTTTATATTTCAAATAATATCCCACTTTGTTATTTTCTCCACAAAGGAAATACTTAATTCATCCATTTTTTTTAATTTTACACCAAACACCATATCTATTTTCTTTACTTTTTTCTCGAGCAACCACCCATACATCAAATCTACCTTAATTTTTTCCAACAATCCACCCAATTAATTTATGCCCACCATCAATCCACCCTAAATTATAGGCACCATAAATCTGATATAAGTAGACAACCTTCATATTAAAATTTTACTCAGCTGTTCTCTTCTAACCCAAAAAAAAACATAGCCAGCACTTGAAGTAGTCTCTTGAATTCCAAAGGTAAAAAACTAGAATTAATCTTATTTTTTAAAATTTATGGGTTTGGATTATCGAGTTGCAAGAGAAATACATCTAATACCGAGCCAACATTTCATAATTATGTGTTTTTAAAAAAAATGTAACTAATTCAAAGATGTTAGCTCGTAATTAGATGCGTGTTTTTTTTTAAGCACCCAATTCTGAGATACTTAGGAATTAAATGCTTTTTTCAAAAGAACAACTAATTCTGAGGTGTTAGCTAGGAGTCAGATGGATTTTTTTATATGAAACACCTAATTCCGAGATGTTGGCTCCCAATTAGATGTTTCTGAATTTAAATTTAACCTACAAAATCGGGAATTGGTGTTGAATCTTTGGTTTGGATGTCTTTCTCTCCATGAATAATCTTTAAGATACTTGAGTTTTTTAGTTTTAGATATAACTTTAGAAGTTAAATCATATATGTTCGCTCTAAACTGTCTTAATGGTGTGTTTTATTAGAAAATGGGTTTGGTAGTGGCATCAAATTATAAATTAGTAACTAAATAAAACACATAAAAAAAACATAATAAAAAAACATATTAGAGCAACGAATATCACATATGGAAGAGTGGTCACTAAATATCAACTTCATCTATGAGACGTAATTGAAGTGGTAATGCCAAAAACATGAAACAAGACATTTAGGGCTAACACAAAAACATCTAACAGTGAGAAGATATTAAGTAAGTCATTTATTCATAATTATCATAAACCATAAATCACATTGAGAAATCAGAATGAGACTCGAATTATATAGAGGAATGAAAGCCGGAATTAAAGATCTCATTGTTCTTTGCCAAGTAATATGAAAGTTTGAAGGGACCGCCCAAAGAATCAAACAGGTCAAAACTTGCTTATATAAGGGTTTAACTGAAGAACCATCTCCAAAAATAATCCTGCTGATATAGCAAAAAAAATTATAAAATAATCCATCCCACTACAAAAAGGCATTTTACTAGAAAACAAATTGAAGCCGCACTCCTAAGTCATTCTTTGTGCAATCTCCTTTGCAATTATTCTCTCCTTAGCCTTGGTCTTTGCCTGAGATTTAGATCCCATGATACCCCCTCCCCACTTCTTCCTGTACTCGTCATACTTGTCATTGAAATTTGCCTGCACAGCAAATGAGATAGACAAACATAAGCATATAATTGCAAAAGTACGGTACATATGACATAAAAGTGATCAATCGGTTTACCTTAATGGCCTCTAGGATTTTGCTGAATTCTAGCTTATCCTCATTCTTCACTGTAGTCAAACACAAGCAGGATGCGGTCTTCTTGTGAAGAATCTGCAAAATTCATAGAGCTGATTAAATTTAGCCCATCGTGAAACAATAATGGAAGTGTTTGTTCTAAAGTAGCAAAATTTACCGCTCCCAATCGTGATTTTCCTTTGACAATACAGTAAGGAATTTCCATCTTCCTGCACAAAGCGGGCAACCACACAACCAACTCAATGGGATCGACATCATGAGCAATGACAACCAGTTGGGCCTTGTTCTGAAGAGACAGAAATTGTTCAGAGCTATAATGATTAAACAAACATAACAGACACTATATAAATGTTAAGGAAAGAGACCTGTTCAATCAGATAAGTCACATGGTTAAGTCCATATTTGACAACAATGGGCTTCTTTGACTCGGAGGTTTTGCCTTCAGTCTCAGCCTGGGCCTTTTTCAGCAGACGTTCCTTCTTAGCTGCTTTGTCTTCAGGCCTGTACTTGAGAAGCAACTTGAATAGGCTTGATGCTGAAAGCAGGCACGCAGAACATATAAGTTATTTTACAATCAAATTGTTAACAATGTTGAGTAAGACACGAGAAAAAACAGTTCCCAAGAAAAATATAAAACAATGACAACAACAGGCACAGTAATAACAATACTACCTATTCTTTATAATGATACTTGGTATAGACAAGGTAAAAAATAGACATGTGACAAGTTAGATAGCCATATAAGGATAAACAATATCAGACTATATAAATCCTCTGTGAAGTTCAAGAAGATGACACAGCATGTTAGATAAACATTCAACACTTTATTATATATAAATGGATAGGACAAGATGGTTTTACCAAGATTCTTGTCTAGAGTCTTGGTGAACTGGTTTAAGGCCGGTGGGACCTTCAACCTCTGCTTGAGGATCCTCCTCTGTCTCTGGATGCGGACAGTCTTGGGCCATTTGATGAATCGGGTCAAATCCTTCTTTGGAGGCAAAGCCCCTCCAATTCCGAATTGTTTTGGGCGCTTCTCAAACAAAGGATTTGCAACTTTATCCTGAGAGGAAAGATAAATAACAAAAATAAGTTAGAATTGAACATGATAATTATCAGAAGATTAAACATACAACAGGAACAAATATTGGAGTGGTACCGAGGTTTTCTTCTTAGCTGCTACAACCTTGACTCCTTTCTTGGGGGCCTGGAGAAAAACAACAAGAATTTATGACATCGAATTCAAAATGATAAGCAAACCCTTGATAATGGATTCCATCCGCATTGATGTAAATTGTAGACACAATTGCTCTTATTGTACCCATTTTTGAATGCAACCTAATCCTGGATGTCTTTTCGAAATTAACGTGAAAGGCAAACTAAAGAACAATCATAGAGGTTAATAAGGTACCCAAAACATTAAGTTTACTTCGCGACCTCAAAAAGTCTATTCCTATGCAATAGCTAGCCTAAAATTCAATTCCTGTCTAGATGAACTGCTCCAATCGACAAGAAATACTATCATGAATACGTATTTCGCGAGCAAAACAGTGATTGAAATTGATAAAACACTATCAGTAGAGTTCCTAATACCAAATAAAAAAAGAAAACATTCAATTCCCTTGAACGTCAAACTACGTAAAGCTTGAAAATGCAAATCAATCAATAGAAGCACAAATTCACGATAAGCTATAAAAGGTAGGTGATGTCGTAAGACTTACCATCGTTTTCCTCTGCTCCGGTTGGCAACGGCTGAGAGAAAACCTAAGTGAGCAAGAGAACTTAGGGTTTTGATTGATTTATATATAATAAAACAGAAATTAAGATTATAGTCTGGGCCTGTTGTAATTGGGCTCAGGCTATGTTTGGTTTGAGTAGAATGAACAAAAAAAAGACCAGGTTTAAACCTTCTTTCAAAATAGTGTCGCTAGACCAAAATGAGTTTTTGCCCAAATATTTTTAGCTTATAATACTTTTTTTCCTTTCAACACCTACCTTTATGATAAATTTTGTATTTTTAAATTATTTAATTAGACACATTGATTTTGAATAACAATAATCTCATTTTTTTTTTAGATTTCGTAATTATTTTCTGGTTATTTTTTTGCTGCTACTCAGAGTGCAGTGATTGCGCACAGGTTAAACTCTCTATCTGACGCAATAGTCATAAACGTTAGAAGGTAAACCACTCAAGATGACAGGTTCAGCCGAGAAAACGTACGTAGAGACTCGAATTCATGACCTTTGGTCACAAGCATGTCTTACTCAAACAACTCGGCTACCTTTGGAGGTCTGGTTATTGTTGATATCAATTATCTTGATTAATCTTAAAAATGGGAACCAATCTTTTTATATTTTATTCCGAATGATGAATCACTTTAATTGTTTAAGTTCTTTTTATTTTTTATTATGTTGTTTTTACCCTAACGTTATTTTTTTAATTCTAAAAAAATTATAATCAAAATCTAGTACTTACCAAAATTATGTTACTTGATTTTTAAAAACATAAGCCATATATTTGAGCTGTAGAATTTAAATTTAATTTCAAACTCGAATTTTAATGAAAAAAAAACTTTTAAATTGTCACTTTTATAGACCATAATCCTGAAATTATTTTGTTATTACAAAAATAATCACAAAACTTTTGACTTTGTTTAAATTGTTTATTTGTAAATCCAATCTTTCATAGTATTAAAAACAAACATAGATTTAGTATATATACAATTACTTTTATAATACATATTTTACATCTAAAATTACCTCATGATAATTTACAAAGTGTTTCGTCGAACTAGGAGACTATAAAATTAAGTTTGAACCACGAACACCGATAAAACGCAATCATTCATTAATTTTGTCAATATAGTTCTAGTTAGAGATATCATTTCATATAAATGCAAAGCCAAGAACTACTTGAAAGGTACAGATTGACGGGGGAGGCAACAGTCAAGGATCCGGAATAGACGTCCAACTAATCTCACTAATGATAAATATTTTGAAACAATAGTCAATCTCGGCTTCCCAACCACTAACACCGAAACTAAATATGAGGCATTAATTTACGATCTCCATCTTGCAAATGCGTGCGATAAAGCAATAGTTCAACTATTTATCCATTCCCAACCGGTTGTTTGTCAAGTTTTAGGCCTTGTGTGAAGTAACAATATTCAACAAACTCACATTCAAGCAATTCCCCATAACATATAATAGCATCATTGACATATTGGCATCATTAGCTTACGTATGGAAGAAACATGACATCATCATTTAGGAAAAACATTTCATCTATCATACCTAATAAATTCCTCTTCAATCTCTCGACATATAAAGTGTTGATAATAAAGAATAACAATCAGATAAAAGACTGAAGATCCGTCGTTATTTAATACCTCACACAATGAGTGCTCTCATACAGCAAGGTACAAGCCAAAAAAAGTTAGTATATGATCCACAAGATTCATTTGGATCGTCAACATAATATATTAGTGTAGCTTCACACGACCCATACTTCGATGCTTCGATAATGGGGGAGGTAACTTCATAAAAGAACAGCTCCACAATAGAGAGGAATGCATATTGTGGGTATAAAGCATTGTAAATGAGAATCTTGTTATAAGGGTACTATTGGCCCATAATAAAATAAAATGCAAAAAAATGTAAAACATCGCAACACATATTGTCGCTTATCTAATATGAATAATTTACTAGTTCTCGTGTTAGAAACTTGTGAAGCAATATTTTTTGATAAATATGGACTCGATATCAAAATTCCACTCCCACTTGTAACATAAGGAATTAAATATTTATTGGTATCGATTAATTACTTCTCCAAATGGTTTAAAGCATAAACAGTAGCAAATATTACGGCTAATGAGACAATCAAATTCATCAACTCCAAAATATGTTAAATATATGAGGTGACATAAGTTATTACCACAAATAATGTAACACATTTCTAGGATGACAGCATCACAATGTTCTGCGCAGCTTGAAAGATCCAACATAAATTTTCCTTGTGAGTTCGCCATAACAAAACAACTGAATAGAGATCACTAACAACATGATTCTAGATGAAATAAAAAATCACTCAGAGAATCAGCAAAGAGGTTGTCATACTACTTACCATAAGTGTTTTTGTCATTTTGAACTACCCAAAAAAAAATATGGAAACATCATTCACACTAGTATATAGCACGAAAGCGATGGTCTCACCCAAATCTCAACTATAATATTACAAGGTAACATACTTATGACGAAGAGAGAAATTTCACAATTAAATTCACAAAGCTGCACACAATCAAAGAAAGGTAAGTTAAGTCTCATCTCAAATCCAAACATAACAAATCCTTAATACGCAACCATTACAATTTAAATATTTACTTCTAAAGCTTTAAGATCGGCAATAAAGTATTACAAATGTTATTCATACATATAGCCCATTGAGAAAGACCTTATATGATTGAATCCAAACTAAAACCAGAAAAGTATTATATTTATACCTCGCATCTCACAATCTCATATTATGTTGTCAATATTGTACTAATCTGGGATGATGGAACTGAATTATGAGGCGTATACTAAATGAAATCATTACTCGATGCATAAAATAGATACATGAGTTAGAAAACCGACACTTGTCTTGGTGGTGGTAGAAACCCCAAATATATGCATGTACTTCTAATCTCATACGATTGTTATTCGGACTTTGTCGCCCCTTTGCAACATGCTACAAAAACCATACATTTTAGGATGATTTACGAAGTAGTATGTCGAGCTATGAAACTATGATATCAAGTTCAAACCATGAACAAAGATCAAAATGTAACCACATGTAATTTTTTTAACCGAACTTCAGTCATAGAGACCAACCCATACAAATACAGATCTATAAACCACTTGGAAGTTATAGACTAATTGAGGACGCAATAGTCAAAGCCCGGGAATAGATGTCCATTTAATATCACTAATAAAAAATATCTTAAAACAAAGTCAATCTCGGCTTCTCAACCACTAACAATGAAACCAAATATGATACATTAATTTATAAACTTAATCTTGCAAAAGCGTACAATGCCACCAGAGTTAAACTATTCACTTACTCTCAATTGGTTGTTCATCAAGCCTTATGTCTTGTTACGGCTAAAAAATTGACCATCATCTAATATTCAAAAGAGTTCACGGGCCATGTAACAATATTCAACAAAGTCATATACAAATAGATCATCATATTATAGAATGGCATCGATGGCGCATTGGCATCTTTAACTTATGTATAAAAGAAACCTGAGATCATCATATAGGAAAAACCGTCTATCAGCTTACCCAATAAATTCCTCTCAAATATCTCAATGTATGGAGTATTTATGATTGAAAGAGAAAATCAGATAAACGATTGGAAACCCCTAATCATCTAATACCTCACACAAGAAGTTCTCCCGAAAGGCAAGTGCGATATAGAAAAACGATGAGACCATTACTTTTTGAAGAAATAAATAAAATTTAAGTGTCACGAAATGAACGCTAATAAAAAGAACTCAAATATACTCACAGACAATAGTCGGGCATCTAATTGTTCATTTAACATAACGACCCCTAACCGCGGGCCCTCATTGGGTAGCAATGGTCTGAACCTACCTGGCCACTTTGATAAAATTATGGTGTTATTGACTGCACAAGTATTGCACGCGAGAGATGGAAATGGTAAAAGATTTGATATTGTACATGTGTTGTTTAGTATACTGTTATAATCGTTAATGAGATCAGAGCGGAGGGTTGATAATTTTATTGAGACTGCATGTTCGAGATAAACTAAAGTTGCATACTATTATTGAATTTTATTTATGACTTTACTTGAGCGAGCAATGTTCTGAAAGACAAAGATTTTTTATTTATTTAACACCATTCAAAGTCTTTATAAAAAATGTATGTCTAAATGATGCACACATAACGTCTTCATTATAATACTTGAGTCTATGATTTGAACAAAATATATCCAGTATACTCCCTTGAGTTTTCCCAATTTTTATGTTACAGCACATAATGAAATCTCCATGTCTTTTGGCTTATTTTATCCCAACAAACTTATGTCTAAACAAACTTCATAAAGTCTCAAAACTGGTGATCGATATTAGATCATGACTGAGTCAAGTTAAAGTGCTGCCATAGAAAGTCATAAAAATACTTGATAAAGAAGTCAATCATCATCCTCATAACTTAATATAATGTATATGAACTGACCGATGTGGTGTTCGGGGTCACTAACCTCGTTCTACATTTTCAAAACGTAAAACCTTCTCGACATCTCTCTAATCAAAATATTAAAGAATAAATGATAAACCATTCTTCCATAACCTGACTATGAATAGACTATTAACATCCTCATCCGGTGTTGAGTACAAATCATATAATAATGTAACTCTCCTTGGTAAATTATAATTTGGAACCCATACTCCGCCCTTTGCACCAGAGCCATTTGTTGTAAGTAATTTGGATTAAAACCATATAATTAGAACCCATCTTTTGAATTTATATAGAAAGAAAATATTTGTTGTTGGATACTAAGCATGAGCAAAACTGGAGGAGGTTGTGCGTGTTGTTAGATTACGAGTGCAACCTCGGCTCGTTCTTTTTCTATAGGTATAGTCGGAGCGGCTTCTAACGTCTTACTTTGGGTAAGATCATGGTATATTTGTGAATCCATTTAAATATGCCCAACATGCCTCGATTGTCTAGATCGAAAGCGATGTATGTATTTAATATGCGTGCCACACTTACGATGATGCTTTTTAATGGGTGAGTATATATATTCCTCACTATTATAACACTACTCATTAATGGAAGTTGGAAAATTTGTAACGTTGTCCACACCGTAAGGTTCCATGGACTTCATATCGTCTGTTTTATTCATTTATATTTTTTATTCAACCATGATTTCAAATTAGAGAGCTAAAGGTCTTGCAACTAATGTTTCTTTTTCGACCCGAAGTGCAACCACTATGACCATGAGTAACAATCTATATTCTTCAAACTGAGAATGTGATAACGTTGAGTCGTGTGTAAGCTCACCTCTCGGAGTAATAAATACTTATAATACACCTCGGGAAACAATGTTATCCGAACAAATATACATGAGTTCACTTTTCAACCACTCGTTTTAAAAAATGTCTTACGTGTACCAGATGGAGTGTTATTCCCATTGAAATTACCAAAATATATATATTAAATGTTCATAGAATAAAATATTAATTACGAACAAAGTGAGAAGTTACTTTTTTAGTAACTAATTTGTGCTCTTCACTCATGATCCACAAAACATAAAATCTTATTAGATTTATTTCATAAAACTTATTAATAAAAATAATATTTATTATTATTTTCATATTCGGATAAAAATTAATATAAAAATTATACTATATTTAAAACTTTATCGATCAAAATTTTATTGGTTAAAATTTAATTTGTATTCATTGTCGATAATCATTTGATAGAAATCTCACACTTGTTGCGGTGATATAAAATGTAACAAATAGGGCTATACATAAATTAACACGGAGGTAAAGATATTCTTAATAATCTTTAGCTTATTTTTCAAAGTACTTATAATTATCCATATCTCTGTACTAATAACATCAAAATAATAAAAACAAATGTAAACATAAACAAAAGAGTAAGAGAATACACAAAGAAAATTTAATTTATAATATAAATGTACTAATGTACAAGTTAAGGAGAGAAATCAAACGTGCAAAACATCAACTACGAAACTACCACCAAATATAACACTAAAAATATACTAACATAAAATATCAAAAGAATGAATAACTTCTTCCCCAACATGGAATTGTACTATATACTTCATAATTGGTCGATTTCTAAATATTTTAAACAATACAAAACTTAAAAAGATCAGAAAATAATAAACATGTCTCTTTATGGAAACTATATACATGAAATATAATATCAACAGAATACTTAATCAGCTAAATTATAGGACAACGAACAACTACCACAACTTATAAGCTTAGACTAAACAATTATAATCTTATGTATTTTGGTTACACCAAGTCTGTTTTGATTTTATTTTCTCGCAAAATGACATATACTTCTCAATCTTTCTCTCGAGAAAGATTTTCAACAAATGTTAAATTATCATATTGATTTACTGCATGTTTTGCTTTCTTTTTGCAAGTAATTGTACAAACAACATCATGCAAACATATAAAATAAACTTAAAATACAAACCACTTATTCCAACCTAACTATAAATAGAACTGAAAAATATAATTAGCTAACTTTCATAAAAAAATAATATATAAGAGCAACAAACAAAAACTTAGTCTCCGGAGAAGAGCAAATGTGTTTTTATTCTCTATCCAATCTTAAGATATAAAAGCATGAAAACCCTTAATCGAGATTGATGAAGGAACAAACACTCAATCTTCGTTAGGAGGTGCAAATGTGTTTTAATTCATTATCTAACCTTAAGAGGATAAATATAGAATCAAACATATTTTTTTATATAAATTGTTTGTTTTTATACTAGATTTATTTATGTAGAATCAACCTAAGATTTGACATATTTATTTAAAATATTTATAAATTTAAAAAAACATGGTTTCATTTTTAACCTTTGTAATTTAATTTATAATTTCTTAATGGGCAATGTTATTTCCTCAATGGATTATTTTATTTCCTACATACTATAGTCAAGTTATTGGCTTTATTATTTCTTTTATCGAAGAATTTTCAATTATACCCTTATTTAAACTTAAGATTCATAAGACTCATACTTATTTTTTTTCTCTCGCCCAGATATACTTTTAAAATTGCTTTGAGACCTTAACTTACCCTAACAATGGATTTTCGGTAATCGGGTTTAGATCAATTCACAAAATCAAAGGTTTGCTTTCTTAAAACCCAATCTTTTGGGAATCCACAAATTTAGATATGTGAATTAGAGAGAGAAAAAACAGATTTGATTTATTTATATTTACAATTTCTGTTTTTTCTTTTGTTGTTTGATTTGATTTCTTCGTATTACAGTTCTAAATGTTATTTTTTTGGAAATAATGTGAAGTACAGTTGTAAATATTATTTTTTTGAAAATAATGTGAAGTAAAGTTGTGTATTTAAAATTTTAAAGGCAGTTTTCAAGTAAGTTGTGGAGTAAATAAAATTATTTAAGTTAATGGCATCAAAACATAAATTTAAATTTAAATTAATAGTATATTATAAAGGCATGTTTTGAATTTTGTTTAAATTTTGGATGAAGGAAAAAACTATACCCTTTCTTAATTTTAATCATTATTATATTTAATTTAATATAACTTAATTATACAATTTAAAAAGTATTTATTACAAATTTGAAACCATTATTTTAAGAGAAGAACTCTCTTTAAATAAAGTGAACCTCATAATTTATACTTAAACATCAAAATAGCTTTATTGTAATATTAATCATTAATTTAAATTGAATATGTTATATTAAAATCGTATCTAATAATATTTGCTATATAAACGTATATATACTATTTCTAAAACAAATTAGATAGATTAATTACCGTTAATAATAACAAAGACCTTAAATCATAACTTAAAATAAATAAATGTTGGTATCAAAAAATTTCTTTACTATATTCAAATTAAAAAAAAAGGTATGCCTAGGCATGGGTATTCGGTTCTTCGGTCGGTTTTTTTGGTTCTCGGTTCTTTCGGTTCTTCAAAACTAGTACCCATTAAGAACCAAATAAAATTCGGTTTGGTTTGGTTCCTCTCAGTTCGGTATGTGTATTTAATTCGGTTCCAATTGAATATTTTTAGATAATTTAAATTTTTCCAGCAATATGAATATATATAGAACTCATTTTATAAATCAAAACTATAAAACTGTATTAGATTGTAAGAAAACTAAATACTAAATATACGAGAGATCCAAAATTAATATATTAAATAAGAATGTTAGTAATATAAAAATGAGGGATGATATCAACTTTTCTAGATTTTATAAAGGTTGATAATGAGAGATGATATCAAGTTTATTAGATTATATAAAGGTTGATATTTGTCGCGTACTCGTTTATAGATATGTCAGCGATTGTGAATTAACTATGTTGTCATCTATTAAAGAGAATATGATCAGAGGTTAGTGATAGATAATAAATTTAGAGGAATTTAATTTTGGAAAAGAGAAATATATTTTCAAATAAGGTTGAATTTAGAGTTAATACATGTGTTTGGTTCTTAACGGGTACCCACGGTTCTTCGGTTCGGTTCCGGTTCGAAACCGAGAACCGTGGATAATTAAAACTGGAACCATTTGGGTATTATGAAGGAACCTAATCCACTTCGGTTCAGTTCGGTTCCGGTTAAAATGCTCATGCCTAGGCATGCCTATATATATATATATATATCATAAACTAGTTTAAATTTACCCAAAATACAGTTGACTTTAGTTTGAATTTTTATGATGAAAATACCCAAAATTTCCATTTAATTACATAAGTGCCACTAATAATAAAAGACTAAGTATATCCTAGGTAGCCCCAATTCATCAAACATAATATTTGGCTAGCACTTTGATTTAGTAGATCAAACCCCATATTACTGCAATTTTGCGAAGTTCTTTAAAATGTTCTCGAACATTCAAAGTTACCTCAAGAACATTCAAACTCTTTTAATTCTTTTAAAACTTTTTCTAATAAAAACACAAAAATCAAACATGAATCAACCAGAATTAAGGTAAAGCTTTGTTTTTAATTTTTTTCTGGTGCGTCTTTGCACCATCGGCCCTTAAAATCGATGGTGCACCCACTGAGGCCCAACACCACCGGTTTTGGGCTTTGCATCGATGGTGCTGGTGGTGTATGGCGAAAACAATTACCAAAAAATTGCAATTTTGTTCCTCGAACCACTATTTTAACATGTTTAAGAAAAAAAATCTCTTTATTTAGTTTGATTTGTTTTTTTTTAAATTCGGTATTGCATGATGATATGGATGGACATGTTGAAGATTTCAGGCTCGAATATTAAAATATAATAAAATTTTATTAATTGACCTCAATATCTATTGTGTATTCATTGATTTTTTATTAATTTAAAAAAATTAAAATTAAATGTTTTTGAAAAATATAGTTGTTTTTATTAATTAAATGTTAAATATAATTATATTTTAGATTATATATATACAAAATTGATAAATTACCATATTTATTGAATTTATATGAGATTTTATTAATTAAAATTTAAGTATAAATATATTTTAGATATTATATATATACTAAATTGGTATGTTACTCTCTTTTTTTTATATATTTTTTGAACTAAGACTGTTTTTATTAATATGGTAAGTAATAATACAAGCAAAGTTTGAACAGAATTATTGATATTTATACAATTTATGAAACTATATTTAACAATATTAAAACTTGGATTAATGTAATCCAAGATCAGTTTGGAGTTTTGTTGCTCTGATCTTTGTTTCAGCAACAATAATTCCTTTCATGGCAGTGTGTGTGAAGCTTATGTGTTTTCCTCTCCTTTATGCCTTCTCTGTCTTTGCTTGATTGTTTCTTGTCTTCTCTTTGGCTATCTTGATGTCTATCCCTTGTAGTCTCTGTAATATTCAATTGTAACATCCTTTCTTCTTGTCTTGCTGCTCATTTCTAAGTGATTTTGTAACCTGCAAAAGTAACAAACATGTTGGTCAAGTTGAAAACCTGCCACAAAAATATTAGTATGTTTAGATAAGATTTTGAAATAGCCAAAGTTCAAGCCTTTTAGTAATAGAATAGCATTGAGAGGGCTAGGAGAATTGAGACCATTAAAAGAGCAGTTCTGCTTTTGTTTCAAAGAAAACTTAGCAATCCAACCAGCAACACAATTCTCTTCTCTAAAAATATGTTTAAGTATCATCTGTGAATATAGCAATTTTCTGCAGCATGTTAATACTTTGGGTAAGTACCAAGGATACTTATCATATACTATCATGTTAAATAAAGCTAATGAGTCAATCTCAACATCTATCTCTTTCAAGTTATTTATTTAACAGAACCTAAGACCATGTAGCAAGGCTAAAGATACAGCTATTAAATGTGTACATTTACCAATCAATATACCTTGACTCATAATTAACTCACTATCAAAGTTCCTAATAATGAATCCACTGCTAGACTCCCCATTGTGAAGTGAGAAGCCATTAGAGTTAAGTTTAAATCGATTTGTGGATGAAGGGTGCCACTTAATATAAAAGTAGTTCTTTCTATTTAAAAGATGACTAGTGAAAATACTTATCTACATGAAGATATTTTCTCCAATGTTTAGGTTTGATCAAATAAGATCTGTCTAAGGTAGATATACTATACGTGACTTGCTTAATCAATGATCTATATGTACTAATCAGGCCATCATGTTTCATTTTGTTTATGGTTATCCAAACTGCCCGCACTATCAATGATGGTAGTATTGTTCTAACATGAGTCTTATACAGTGTAGAAGAGAACCATTTATTAATAACATGGTTAATAGCCACATGCTTCCCTAATGTGATGTTAAAGATACTAGAAAAATGTAGCCAAACATTCCATGTAATTGGACAAGAGACAAACAAATGATTTAAAGTTTCACATTCTGGACAGAACTGGAATTTAAACACTAAACTAATTCCTCTAAGTTGAATGTTAGAGTCCACTGAAATCAAGTTGTTAATGACTTTCCACAAGGCAATTGAGCATTTTTTTGTGTAATATTATTCCAGATTTGACTTTTTAAGAAATATTTAACATTTTTTATTCTTATGTTATTCCAAGTGAGTTTAAGATTAGATTTACCATTTGGAGAGAGTTTCCAGATGATAGAGTCCTCATTGTTAGGATTAATTTGAATCTTAGATATCTTGTTAATTTCATAATAAAAAATCACATCATTCTTAATTTTAGTCATGTTCCATAAGGAATTAGTCCAATATTCATTAACCCTAATTTTTGTATACCAATTACTGGAAGTATTTAGGATTAATTGAATTAGTGCCCTAGATTCATGCCATTTGTCTAAGTAGAAGTCTATATTTCCTTTTCCAATTACCCAAAATATGTTTTCTTTTGCTTAAGTTCTGATTTTTAACATTCTTTTCCATATTTTAGAGTCTGATTGTTTAGGTAAAACTTGTAAATGATGTAATTTTGAGCAATAAATGTTATATAATAAGTTGCCCCATAAAGTTTTGTTTTCCCTAAAGTTGAACCACAGTTTGTGTGACTAAGCTAATTGTATGCTTGAAAGGTCTATAAGTTTTAGTCCATTTTCACTAAAAGGTTTGCAAAATTTAGTCTAGTCAGTCCATAATATATTTTATTGTTCTCAGTGTGACCTCATAGGAACTTATTGAGTAAGTTGTTAATCCTATTGATAATGGTCTCTGGTATTGCGATACACTGCATATAATAAAGAGGGTAAGCAAGCAAGACTGATTTAATCAAAATCAGTCTGTCCCCTAAGGATAAAGACTTATAATTTCAGTGGTCTATGTTAGTTCTTATCTTATTAATGATTTCATCATAGTAGCTGGTTTTGTTTGTTAGGAATATTGGAATACCTAAGTGTTTGAAAGGAAATAAGCTATGGTTAAAACTTAGTAGCTGTTCAAGAGTTCTAATACGTTGTCTGGTTAAGTTAGATGGAGATATAAAAGTAGTTTTTTGTAAATTGATTTGTTGACCAGATAAACTTTGATAGTTACTCATAAAGTTACTTATCTTTTTTTAAATTCCTAATTGAGCCATTTAGAAATAATAGAACATCATATTCAAAAGTTAAGCAGTTTATGATTAAGGAGCTTCTAGTTTTGTAAATTAGAGTATGGTCTAAAGATATGGTTTTGTTAATTCCTCTAATTAAAAACTCATCTGCTAGAATTAATAGAGAAGGGGATAAAGGATCCCCCTGTCTGATTCCATTTGATGATTTAAAAAACTCATATGCAATGCCATTTACAATAACAGAATAATGAATATGTTGAATACTTTTTTAACTAGATTGATAACTCTATTGTTAAAGCCAAACCATTGCATTACTTGATATATAAAGTTAAAATTCAATTTGTCAAAAGCTTTTTTCATATCCAAATTTATTATAATATTACCACCCCTTTGTTTATTGTTTAAATCATGAACTAATTCTTGGGTAATCAAAATGTTATCATGTATATTTCTATTAGGGACATATGCATCTTGTTCTTTTGACATTAATTTAGGAAGTAATATTAGTAATATATTATTTATGAGTTTTGAAATTATTATGTTAAAGAAAGAACACAAACCAATTGGTCCAAAGTCAGAGCAGGTTTTAGTAGGGTTTTTTTAGGTATTAAACAAATAGAGGTTGCAAACATTCCTTTTGGAAAGCTACATTTGCTAAGATAATCAGATATTGCACTAACTAGGTCTACTTTAATTATTGGCCAACATTCTTGATAAAATTTGGAGTTGAAGCCATAAACTCGAGAGACACTACAACTATTAAGACCCTTATTGACTATGTATGTCTCTTCTAATGTAGGCTCAGCTAACAAGGAACTGTTTACCTGGTCAGTTACTAATTTTGGTATAATGTCAGATGGAAAATCACGAACAGGTTCATCAATTTTGTTATTTTATAGTTCTTGAAATAATTTAACAGTTGATTCACCTATTAAATTTTGATCATCTAATATATTATTATTATCAATGATCTCATTGATCCTGTTTCTACATCTTTTCTTTTTAACAAAATTATGAAATGTTTTAGTATTACTATCTCCATCTTTCAACCATTTTGAGGCACTTTACTTGTTGCGAGTAAGTCTCTTCCCTAGCAAGTAAAACTAAGTGTTTAGCCTTTAACTCATAAAGTTTCTTATTGTTCCCAATAGAATAAGATATCTCTAGAATTCTTTCAGTAATTTCAATTTCCTCTTCAGTTTTTTCAATACAATCGAAAATGTTACCAAAGACTTCTTTATTCCAAGTTTTAAATGGTTTTTGAGTCTTTTAAGCTTAAACCATAATAAATGAATATGAGAGTTGGTAAAAGGTGATGTATCCATTGGTGTATTCCAATTATTTTCCACTGTTGAATTGAAATTTTGATGACTTAACCACATATTTTGAAATCTAAAGGGTGGCTTTTGTTCAGTTGACACAGTTGAGACTGAAATTATTAAGGGTGAGTGGTCTGACCCAGTTCTGGCCAGATGCCTCACCCTAGTTATATCAAAATAATCTCTCAAATTGTCATTATATAAGACTCGATCTAAACATTTCCACTTATGGTTGTTAGTCCATGTAAAATTTGAACCTGAGAATCCTGGATCATCAAGTTTACAGTCCAAGATCATGTTATTAAAATCCTTCATTTCATTCGTATACAGTGTAGCACAATTAAGTTGTTCACTTGCGTTGGAGATGGTGTTAAAATCTCCAACAACAAGCCAAGGGTCATTGTTATTGTTATTGGACAGGTTTCTCAATTGGTCCCAAAGGGTCAGTCTATGTATTCTATTACATTATGTATACACTATGGTAACCAAAAACTCTTTCAAAGAGTCAGTATGGTGTACCATAGTGTGGACAAGTTGTTCAACATCTAATATTATATCAATTTTATATAATTTTCTCCAAAACAGCCAAATTTTGTTGTTTGTATTACCAAAGAAATGATCAAAACCAAGTTTTTTAGAATTTTTTCAATTTTATCAATAGATATCATAGGCTTTTGAAGCACTATATATATATATATATATATTTGTACTTTGTGAGGCATGCTGAAATTAAAAACAACACATTGTTATATGTTTAAATGTAAGACAAAATTTTATGCTATATATATTAAATTTATATGAGCTTTTATTTATTAAATTTTAAATATGGTTATATTTTAGATAGTATATATATATAATTAGTACGTTACTATATCTAATTATAAGTCTTATGGGATTTTATTAATTAATGTTTAATTTTTTTTAACTCACTCACGAGTAAAAGAATGACAAAATGGAGAATCTTGGATCTTGTGTATGATGTGACTAAAGTAATAAATGTAGAGAGAGAGAGTAGAAAGAGAAAGTATTAAAGAATGTCCACCTACCCATAAATAAAGGGGCTCCCTTATATAGTGGGAAAAGTGGTCCATACTTATTTCATAAGTGGTCTTTTCATTGTTACACATTAGTCCCTTACATTTAGCATTTTTAGTACATTGTCCTCTAACCAATAATAAATACACTAATGGGTCAATTACATTTATTCTACTTTACGCTTAATATTTTTGGTGATGGACCCGACAGTTTATTTCCTTATCAGTAGCCCCCAGTCTTCAAGAGCTTCGGGAATGAAGACTCATGAGTAAGCAAGGAAAGTCACTGTCGAATAATTGCCTTGGAAATATGTTTTCAAGGGCTTCACGACTAATTGCCTCGGGAGAATCCCTTCCCGGGCTTCAGAAATAATTGCCTCGGAGCTATGCCCGACCGATTTAAAAGACCACTCTCGACCCGTTCTCGTACCTTAACACCCTGAAGAGGATTAATCTTGTCTCCATCGGTCATGATGAGTCCGGATTTTCTCACCACTCGTTGTAGAAACCGGACAGGGGCATTTTAGACAAAAAGCACCAACTGAACCATCCAAACAGGACTAATGTATTAAAAACTAAATCACTTCATGACTAAGCTAATTACTTACTTGATTAATAACTAATGGGTTTTTGAACTCGACTCGAAATCATAAGTATGACCCGAAAGCCCACGTGGTCCATAATTAAGGGTATAAATACCCAACCACTTTCATTAGTGAGGGTAATGAAAATTTAATACAACAAGGCAGCTCAAATCTCTCACTACAAACCACTTAGACATTAAATACCTTTGAAACTCCACAAAACTTCAGACAAAATTACCCTTAGTTGAAAATAATCCTCACCAAATTGGCGACCACAGTGGGAGAATAAGGTACCTGAATCTAGCATTCGAAACCATTAAGAAAAACCAGTTCGGATGAATCCGGACGAGCAGGAAGTGCCACCAGCTTTGGTAGAAGTGGTTGGAGAAAACGATGAATATACGATTGAGGAGCGAGACAGGTTAAAAGCTGAAATAGAAGTTTTGAGGGCTGCCAAAAGAGCAGAGATGGGCACCAAAGAGAAGTCTAAGGTGTCGGCAACTCATCATACTGACAATCCAAGAGAGCATGAGCCATCAAAGACCCATGTGAGTGCTAAAAAGACTCATGTTAGCTCAAAGAAATCTCACCGGTCTAAACCGGTGAAGAGTTCAGATTCAGACTCAGAATCTTCTAGTAGCTCCTCAAATGAAGATGAAGTTGAAGAATCCTTGTCATCCAGCAGCGATGAAGACCGTTCTAAAAAGAAACAAAAGTTGGTTAAAAAGTACTCAAGAAAGAGGGAGAAACATAGAAGGTTGAAGAGGCATCTGGGTAAAGGATCGTCTTACAGTCATAGTCATGGCCGGAGACACGTAGACCGCTTGTTAATGAAACCTTTTGCCTTCCATGATGAGCCAGGTATCTTTGCAACTCCCAACGAAGATACTGTATTCAGTCGTGGCCGGAATTGGAGACAATCTCCATTGTCCTCCAAGATACTGTCCGGAAACCATCCTAAGAGGTTTGACAGTACAAAAATGGAGAAATATGATGGCAGTAAAGACCTGGATAACCACTTGGAACAATTCAAAAAAATTATGATGAATTTTGATGATGACGATAAGTTACTCTATTGAGCATTCTCCCAATATTTTACGGGGAGTGCTTTGAAGTGGTACAATAGTCTGCCACAGGGCTGCATCAGAAATTTTGGCACTTTTTGGGTGGCCTTTCAGAGGCAGTTCGTTGGAAGTAAAAAAGTAAAGGGCAATTGAGATACAATTATCCATTGTGACCAAGAACCAAACGAATCCTTAAACGAATACATAATTCGATTTGTAAATACCAAAAATGGATTGGCTGATTGCTTTGAACAAGTAGCAATAGCTTCTCTAAGGCAGGACTTACACCCTGGAAACTTGGCTGATTCAGTAACCAGGAAAAAAGCCATGATATGGGGAGGTCTGCTGAATCAGGTTGGTAAACATATTAATGTAGGGGTGAGATTCGGTCGGTTCGGTCGGTTTTTATATATATATATATATTTAAATCAAACCAAATTAATTCGATTTACAAATTTTTAAACCGATATATTAAAATAATTTCGGTTTTTTTCGGTTTTGGTATCTTCGGTTTCGGTCGGTTTTTCGGTTCGAACATCAATACAGTTTGGTCGGTTTGGTCGGTTTGGTTCGGTCGGTTCGATTTGTTTTTTAGGAAGTTGTCTTTCCGGGTTGGAGTTATGGCAAAGAGAAGAACCAGAAGGCACAAAACCTTTAGGAAGCATAACGGAGAACGACCCCGATTTGGGACTATTCTTATTATAATTTATAATGGTGTCTCTTCATCAAGACTCTCTTATAATTTCCCTTTCTCTTCTTCACTCCCAGTTCTTGATGATGCATGTTCAAGATAAACGGTTTGTTGATGTTGATGTTGAAGGACTGGTATTTTGAGGGCACTTGATCATTGGAGTAAACACTAATCAGAGAGGTGAGGATGATGAGGGAGAGAAAGAGAGATGATAAAAATAGGTTCTTCAAGATTCAGTTGGAATGACCCATGAGAGATTAAGGTTTGTAACGAGATGCATTCATTTTTGGTCACATGGGAGACAAACTTGAATATTGAGCACAAGGTTTGCCATATTAGTGTACATACTATATTGTATTAGAAAGCAACTTTATTCATTAGTGTACAGTAAAAGGAAAGACAAATGGTGAAAGTGAAAAGAAAAAGTAAGTTTTCAGTGAGAGAAAAGAAAAATTAAGTTTTTAGTGAGAGAAGCTATGGATATACCTACTGTACTTTAAGAATGACAATTTATCTTCACTTGTGTAAAAAAAATAGTATCTCATGGGTTTCGAACACATGACCCAGACAGTTCGGTGACTCTAAGCTAGAGTGTTGGACCACCTACGCTAATAGTTGACAGTGGAGGCAAAATGGAAGGTATATAATATATATGTTTTGCCTTCGGTCGGTTCGGTTCAATTCGGTTTCTAAAAATCGAAAACCGAAAACCGACCGAATCTAATTCGGTTTGAAAAATTGAAACTGAAACCGATTTTTTTTTTAAAACCGACCAAACCGATTTATTTCGGTTTGGTTCGGCCGGTCGGTTCGGTTTTTTCGGTTTTTGCTCACCCCTAGATTAATGTGGATGAAACAAAGAAAACTAGGGTGCATAGTCAGGTGAGGTCTGCTCCAACTGCACCAAATAAAAACCAGAACCAGTCCGGGAACAAGGCCAAGGAAGTCGGGCAGGGTCATAACAGAGCCAAGGCTTAGTCCCATCCAGCTGCACCAGCCCAGAACCAGGAATATAGAAACAAGCGGGGGCCTTGGGTTCAACCGGAGTGGTTTGTTGAGTTGAAAGAAAACGTAGCCACCATTTATGACAAAACAAAAGACGAAGTACATTTCAGAAGACCAGTTGCATTACAATCTCCCAGGGAGAGCCATAATAATTGTTTCTGTCAATATCACCATGATATTGGCCATAACACTGAAGATTGTATTGCGCTGAAGCAAGAAGTACAGAATTTGATTGAAAGAGGAAAGTTGGGAGCTTATGTTAAAAGAAGAAGTGGAAATAGGCCTGATAACGCTCATCGGACTAGTCCAAATAATGCAGGCACACCGGCCCCGGATGGGGCTATGGTAATAATCGGAAGATTTGATGTAGATTCAAAATATTTAGACCCTGATCCAACCCAGAATAAAGTGGGTGTTATTACAGAGTGTTGCAAGATGGTGTCCGAACTTATCAGTTTTTTCGAGTCGCTTACAATATTCGGGGGGGGACACCATGATTGCACCAACTGCTTCTTCGAGAAAGAGGCAAGTTCGTGCTTTAGCTACCTAACTGGAAGGAGGCATGACTTCCTATCAATCAAAAATTCCATTTCCTTTCATTGTTTTTTGATGAGGATGACTTGAGGGACATTGCTGGTCCCCATGAAGATGCTGTTGTCATATGAGAATCCATTGGGGGCAATGACATAAGACAAATTTTGGTGGACACCGGAAGTTCAGCCAATATTCTCTTTCTGACTTCCTACAAAAAAATAAAGAACCCAGTAGTAATTCAACGTTTGAACAGGTCAGTTGTGGGTTTCACTGGAAGCTCAGTAGATGTGATCGGGGAGTTCGAAGATGAGGTTTTGTTGGGCAAGGGCCCTTTTAAAAAGATGGTTAGAATACTTTTTATTGTGGTGGATTTTTCCACTTGTTATAATATCATTTTAGGGAGATCTTGGCTCTCCAGGATGCATGATGTGGCTTCAACAGTTCACCAATGTTTAAAATATGCTGTACATGGACAAGTGGGAGTTGTTCGAAGCAGTCAAAAGGTGGCAAGGGAGTGCTATGCAACAGCACTGGCCCCTCGAACGTTGGGGGCAGTCCGGATCAGTGAGGAATAACAGTTTGAGGGGCCCTCTTAGGAGAGGGTGGAATTGATGACCCCAGAGAGACCCCTGGTGTTTTAATACCAATTGAAGAAGTCGAAACTCACTCTCTGGCTGAAGGAAGAAGTGTCAAGTTAGGGTCCAAGATGACATCAGGATTGAAGGGTAAAATGTTAGATTTTTTGAAAGACCATCAACATGTCTTTACTTGGTGCAATGCTGATGTAACCGGAGTGTCGGCATACATTATATCACACCAACTATCCATCGGGAGGGATGTGGCACCTGTTGTACAAAAGAGGAGAGCTTTTTCAAAGGAAAAAGCTGATGTGATAGTTCAAGAGGTTGACCGGCTTACTAAAGTAGGGCACATAAAGGAATCTCAATACCCTTTATGGACACCCAATCCGGTGTTGGTAAAGAAAAAAATGGTAAATGGCGTATGTGCATCGATTTCACAGATCTCAACAAAGCTTGCCCAAAATATTTATATCTGGTCCCCCGAATTGATCAGTTGGTGGACTCCACATCGTAAAACAAGCTGTTGTCCTTTATGGATGCCTTCTCCAGGTAGAATCAGATTCAAGTAGATCCAAAGGATCAAGAACATACTACATTTGTCACTGATATGGGCCTCCATTGTTACAAGGTCATACCGTTTGGGTTAAAGAATGCTGGGGCTACTTATCAGAGGTTGGTAAACAAGTATTTTGCTGATCCTATTGGAAGAAACATGGAAGTCTACATCGATGACATGATGGTAAAAAGTGTGAACGAAGAGCTACACTTGGCAGATCTCCATACGAAACTTTTGCCAACTTGGTGAAAGTAAATTTAAAATTAAATCCAGAAAAGTGTGTCTTCGGAGTACGGTCCGTAAATTTTTTGGGGTATGTGATAAGTGAGAAAGGGATACAGCCTGATCCAGACCAACTTAATGTTTTACTACAAATGGAGCCTCCTCGGAATATTAAAGAAGTACAAAGATTGATAGGGAGGTTGGCTGCGTTAAACCGTTTTATTTCAAGGTCTTCGGACATGTGCGCCCCATTTTTTTAAACTTTGAAAGGTGCAAAATATTTCAACTGGTCTCTACAGTGTGACGAGGCTTTCGACGAAATTAGGAAGCACTTATCTTCCCCTAAAACGTTGTTTAAACCAATTGAGGGAGAGACTCTCTTCGTGTACTTATCAGTTTTTGATTGTGCTATAAGTGCCGTATTGGTAAGAGAGGTGGATAATTATCCTCGTCCGGTGTACTATATCAGCAAAAGCTTGATAGATGCAGAAAAACGGTATCTAAAACTTGAAAAATTAGCACTAGCCCTAGTAATTGCTGCGAGGAAAATGAGGCCCTACTTTCAGGCTCATTCTATCATTGTCCGGACGTCTTTTCCCTTGAAAAACGTTCTTCAAAAGGCAGATATTTCAAGTAGAATGACCAAGTGGTCAGTATAGCTGGTAGACTACGATATTGATTTTGCCCTTCGAACAGCAGTCAAAGCCCAAACTGTGGCTGCCTTCTTAGTTGAATTCCATTCAGACGGGGATACCAAGCAAGTAACCGGTGTAAAGGATAAAAAATATGGGTAATCCGGACTGATGGTGGATCAAGTACCATGGGTTGTGGTGCTGGGATATGTTTAACCTCTCTGTACGGTGACATGATGTACCAAGCTATATGTTTTTCTTTCAGGGCTTCCAACAACAAATCTGAATATGAAGCTGCTATAGCTGGTTTGAAATTAGCACTTATTTGTGGAGCCAAAAGGGTCAGGTTAATGAGTGATTCTCAACTTCTTATCCATCACGCACAAGGTCAATTCGAAGCCAAAAAGGAACAACTGATTAAATACTTATTTGTTCTCAAAGAAGTGGCACTTAATTTCAAAAGCATCACCTATGAGCACATACCCCGAACAAAAAATACACTAGCAGACTCCTTGGCAACCATAGCCTATTCTGAGTCCTACCCTTGGATTCATGTGCAAGAGTGCCCATCCATTCAAATCAGCCCAGATAAGGAAGAAGAAAGTTTGAGTATACAAGTAAAACAACCCCAATACTGGAGATTTTCTTTATAAAAAATCCTTTAGTAAACCTCTCTTACGACGTTTGGGGATCGAAGAGTCCCAAATAGTGCTCTCCGAATTACATGATGGTGAGGGATCAATACACTGTGGATACAGGGTTCTAACTAGAAGAGTTTTGTTAGCTGGGTATTACTGGCCCTCCATAATGCAAGATGCCAAGGAGTTGGTGAAAAAGTGTGATCCATGCCAAAGATACAGCAATGAAATTCATACCCCAGCTGTCCCTTTGGAGTCAATTTCTGAGCCAATACCTTTTGCTCGGTGGGGGCTGGATTTAGTGGGACCTCTACCCATGACATCCGAAGGGTGTAGAACTATTATTGTTGTCATTGATTACTTTTCGAAGTGGATCGAAGCAGCCCCATTGGCAGGAACTACTTCGAAAGCTGTTATAA
This sequence comes from Limnanthes douglasii subsp. nivea, assembly GCA_036936605.1. Classification (NCBI taxonomy): domain Eukaryota; kingdom Viridiplantae; phylum Streptophyta; class Magnoliopsida; order Brassicales; family Limnanthaceae; genus Limnanthes; species Limnanthes douglasii. The sequence goes on from JAUPFV010000003.1 coordinate 172,106,394, forward strand.
AATTTATCATGTCTAACATTTGTTGCAGATTTGGGGTTCCACAGAAGATAACTACAAACAATGGGCCACAATTCGACAACAAGGAGATGGAGAATTTTTTTCTTCTAGAGGCATCCAACACTGCTTCTCTTCTATTTTCCATCCACATGCAAATGGTCAAGTTGAAATGGCCAACAGAATCATATTGTCCGGTCTTAAAAAGAATATAGAGGGAGCTGCTGGAAAATGGCCAAGTTATCAACAAGAAGTATTATGGGCCTACCGGACCACTCCTAGGGCTGCAACACAAGAGTCTCCATTTGCCTTAGTGTATGGAATGGATGTCATAGCTCCCATAGAGACTACTCTCCCTTCATTTCGAGTTCATAATTTTTACGAACACGCTAACGAAGTGGCAGTCAGAAATCAGCTTGATTTGATGGAAGAGAGTTGAGTTAAGGCTCACCTCAGAGCCACACACTATCAGGGTTTGATGAGAAGCAAGTTTGCTTCTAAAATCAAGAGGAGGGATTTTCAACTAGGGGATAAAGTATTGAGGAAAGTCTTTCGACATACCAAGGAGAGACAGTTCGGCAAGTTAGCTCCAACTTGGGAAGGACCCTATGTGGTCAATTAAAAGCTTAAGCCTGGGACATACCGGCTCCAGGATAAAGATGTAAGAGTTTTGAATCATCCTTGGAACATTGAACATCTCCGGTTATATTTAGAAGGAAAACTATGTAAATATTTACTTGCTTAAAGTTCATGTAAATATTTTGGGGCATACTCTTTCCTACACTGGTGGCGCGCGGAGGTTTTAATGAGGTGCTCGGGCTTTTTAATGAAATTCGATGCCTTCTTGAATTTTTTTGAGTATTTCGATTGATAGTTTCTTTGAAATTTTTTATCAATGGCAGACCGGATTGCATTGGTAGAATGATGACTACTTAAACATTTGTCATCGGAGAATTTAAATACTCTCACTTTAAAATACTTGTAAAATAACTAAGGGTTGTTTGAACATTAGCCATCGAAGTTAAGAAAATATAAAACAATGCAAGAGTTGTGTAAAATAAAACTACCCATTAAAATATGTAAAATGCCTTGGCCACCCAAGGACTTTGAATTTTCAAACAGAAAGGTTTGCCCGGACAAAGGCCGGACACAATTACAAAAAATGCCTTGGCCATCCAAATACTTTGGTTCAGACACAAAAAATTAAAAGATAATTGATACTTTAAGACTGAGCTTTCTTAGAGGACTCAACCTCACTTGGCTTCTTCTTAGCATCTTTGTTTTCTTCATTTGGACTCTCCCCGGTCCGTTCATCTTCATCGTTTGTATCATCCCAACCACCGGAATAGTTATGTATGCCACCATCAGCCATCGTGTGGAATAGGAGGTCCTCATACTCTACAAACCTCCATAAGTCTCTCAGCGTCCTGTTCGAAAATTTCTCATGAAAAAGCAAGACCATATCTGACTTGACTTCAGCATACCTTTCCTCCTGGGAGTCAATCACCTCGTTGGTATAAGCATCAATCCTAGCTTGGATTGTTTTCTCTTGCTCCTTTAACAAGTCAGTTTTTTCAGCCTTGGACACAATATCCTCGAGCGAAGTTTTGTCATTAGTTAGGGTCTGAATGACGTTGTCTTTGGCCTTCACCTCCTCTTTTGAAGAAGAGAGTTTTTTCTCCAGGTCAGATTGCTTCAATTGGAGTTCTTTGACAACTCCCTCCGCAGTGGCCAACTTGGTGTCCAAATCCTCTTGACCTTTCTTCAACTCCTTAATTTCTCTCCTCGATGCCTCAGCATTTTGATTGGCAGTGAGGAGGTCGTTAGACAATATCTCTTTATCAGAGTTGAGTGTGTTGATGATGGCTGACTGGTTTCGCACTTGCTTCTCCAAGGTAAGCACCGACTGGATATTACTCAATAAAGAGTGGGTGACAATGTCTCTCTCACCTGAAACAGAAAAAGATTTACCATTGAAAGTGACAATGTTCGAAGAGCTTGGGGGGAGGTAGGGGCCAGTAAAATCATATTTGTCAAGGTCTTCAAAGTAAAGACCAATCCCTTGAAGCCCACCGATGTCGACTCCATCAATGTTGATGTCCCCTTCGGCACTCTCTCCAGTGTGGAAGTCACTTGGGATTTCTTCTGCTTGAGTGGGGTCAGTTGGGTCAGTTGGAGGAAGAGACTCCGGAGGCCGGAGAGAAATTTCATCTCCCTTGGAGGTTTTCTTCTTCTTGGCCTCCCTATCTTCACTTTCTGGTCCCCGCTTTCTGTCTTTCTTGGGAGCCTTTGGGGGGTTTTGGAGATCCAACTACTTCCTTGGTGCTTTCATGTTCTACCACTTGTAATAAAGCAACATCGATCTGTCCTTGGTCTTTCCCCTCCTGGTTTGTTGGGGCAGCCTTCTCCACCTCATTTGGGTTGACCTCAACCACACCTTGCTTGGCCTTGCCCTTCTTGCCCTTCATTTTGCTTAGGGCTTTAGAGCTGCCTGGCAAGGATAGCTTTCCATCATTTGCATTTGTTTTCTTGAGAATTACCTCCGGAGGAGGTGGAGTGGTTAACTCCTCCCAAGACAGGTCTCTCCGGCCGGTGGTATTCCAGAGGTGGGATCTGACCAGGTTGCCTCCGGTGAAACAGTTGTGGAAGCGATTTCCCCATTTCTCAGTAGCCCAAGCATTTAGCTTGGCGCAAGTAGTCAGCCCCTCATCTAGGTAGTCATTGAACTCCTTCGGCAGCACTACCAAAAAACAAAGGAAGAGAAGTTAAACAAACAAACTTGTTATAAGTAAAGGTAGAAGTATGTGATGAGATTTTTACCAGCGCTTTGCCATCTGCTGGTAAGCATGCTTGGGTTGACACCGACCTTAATCTTCCTCCCATTCTCCCAGGCGCCACTGATGAACAAGAATTGAGTCTTCCAGTTCTTCTCCGACTCAAGCAAGTCATCCACCGCTTTGTAATTATCGCCCATGTTAAAATGATAGAAGGGGATGATGTGGTTCCTGTAAAGGCTGGCCACAATAGCAAACTGCTCCATCGGAAGAGGGATTCCGGAGAGCCTGGAGGACATGATACAGGCCATGAGCGTATACCAAGCATTGGGACTCAATTGGCTTAGGCAAAGCTTTATAAGATGGAAGTATCTGACGATTTCCGGGTCTAAGGGAAACCTAAGCCCCCAGTTGAATAACTCAGTGAAGAAAACTATCTCACTAAGTTTGTAGTCCATCGGTGTCTCCGGATTCACCGGTATCCTCACTTTAACGTTCTCAGGGATCCCCCATTTCGTCCGGATCCGGCCTAGTTCAGCTGTATGAATAAAAGCATAATTGATATTCTGCATAGCTAACAGATACTTTACACTTACTTTGTGGAAGCAAGGTCCCACTTTTCCTACAAGGCACTCCGGTAGATCCGGGTGTTTTAAACATAACTTCTCCTTGCCCTTGTTTTTCTTGACAGTAGCAGCCTCACTTGTTTGCCCGGATACATCGGTCTCAAAAGGGGCTTCTTCGATACTATCCTCCATTACCTCTTCCATTACCATGAAAGGATTATCGGTTATTTTTGGGAGAGAAGAACTAGTGGTTGGCTCGGTAGGCCTTCCGGATGGTTGGGCATTACTTTCCTCTTGTGGTCTAGAGTCCGGCTAGGGCTCAAATCCGGAGGTTTCTTTTCGAAGGCATGAACTGGTTGCCTCTGGACCGGACATCTTGTCCTAGAGGACTTTTATAGGTGCTTCTGATCCTGTAGTTTTATCTTTGGCCCCAGACTTAGAAGTCGTGGATTTTGTAGATTTAGATTGTGGAGCGACATCCTGTCCTTTCACTAGACGACCTTTTCGTTGATTTACCAGCGTTTCTGGGGAGATGTCAGCATCTGATCCCATGGCAATGAATGGGGAAGGTTTCTTATTGCTTGTAATTGCCTGCTATGGTTCAACAACAGGCTCTGATTCCTGAACCGATGAGCCTGAAACGATTGGTGAAAGATTGGGTTGAAATAACCTTATGGGTTTAGAACTTCTGGCAGAAGACGAACCCCGATCAGGCTCTAAACTTAGTGTTTCAGATTTGTCGATAGGAGAAACAGGGAGGCCGCCATCAATGCGCCTTTCTCGTTCGACTTTTTGAGATTTCTCTAACTCCGAGAAATTGAGCCACCCACCTTTTACAAGGGTGTTTTTTGCTGTGAACATAAACTTACACCAAGAAAAGGGTTTTTTTAGAGATAAAAATTGAGAGATAAAAGCTTTGAAGGTTAAAAGGGTGGAGATAATGAAGATAGTAAAACAGTGAAAATGGTTTAATTTATACTAAAAAGACAAAAGATGCTTTGAAACCTAGGAGAATATGAAAAGATGAGAGTAATGATTAAAGACGGCGCTGACGTCACCAACATTAATTGAAGAAGTTACTTTATGAAATAAGTGGGAGCGCCGTTCTAGGAGAAAACGGCCGGTGAGGGGAATAAGAGAAGGACACGTGTCCCATGATCTCTGGCAAAACCTTTGAGTTTCTGAGAGTTTCACCAGTTTGGATAAAGTCGTTACGCAAAGTCGAATTCTGTCCGGACATAGATACAGGTACACATGAACTGTTTTTTAGGTCTTGCCAAAGGACTTCGAACATGACCTAAAAAGGGGCTACTGATGAGTCTGGATTTTCTCACCACTCACTATAGAAACCGGACAGGGGCATTTCGGACAAAAACCACCCACCGAACCATCCGATCAGGACTAATGTATTAAAAATTTAATCACTTCATGACTAAGCTAATTACTTACTTTCTTAATAACTAATGGGTTTTTGAACTCGACCCGAATTCATAAGTATGGCCCGAAAGCTCATGTGGCTTATAATTAAGGGTATAAATACCCAACCACTTTCATTAATGAGGGTAATGAATATTTAATACAACCAGACAGCTCAAATCTCTCACTACAAACCACTTAGATATTAAATACCTTTGAAACTCCAACTTCAGACAAAATTACCCTCAGTTGAAAATAATCCTCACCAGGTCCGACCTTGGGTGACGAAATCATTGGGCTCTAGCTGATAGATCCGTCTTAGGCTTAATCAGGTCGTTCGACCCATCCGCGAAGTTATCCGCTTTTGTTCTTGGCATTAGTGGACACGTGGAGCTCGCTTGAGAAACACGCGAGTTCTGATGCTGGCGCACGCCTATGAGGCTAGCTTGATGATTACCTATTTCTTGCGTAGCCGGTTTCGACTTACACATGTCAATCCTTTATTCGAAGCATGTCCGATCGGACACCTCTCTAGGAGACTCTTCAACTTTCCGCGGCTCTTTTCCTTTGGACTACCCCATGCACAAAACGGTTAAGGTACAAGGTTTCCTATAAATACTTTTTCCCTTCTCATAACTTGATTCCTTAGATAAATACTAAAGAGAGAGAGTCCCCCTTAGTAATTCTAGAGAAAGAATCCATAGTTTTTTATGAAAAAGAAAAACCTGCAGTATACTCAAAAACCTAAGGAGAAACCGAAACCCATGTTTGGATTTATCGATTGGACTAACATTAGCGACCGAGCTAAAGAGTATCGAGCCGCAAGATTGATTTGGGAATCTAGCAAAAAACCATTCACACTCGTTCATCTTCCTCACAATCTTGTTCAGTCAACGTCTGTGGCCGCAGAATCGTTCCTTGTGCCAGAGCCAGTTGTCGCTCCAAACCCCGAAGCGATTCTCATTCTTCTAGCAGTTCTTCCCCGAACCCCTCTGTTAGTCTCTCTGATCTCCCGACGCAGTTACCGGTAAACCCAACTAGTAATTTAGTCTCTCCTCTTTTTCCCGAACGAATCGGCAAACCCAAATTTCTCACAATGGGTCACGATGGGTGACTCTAGCGCATCATCTTCGCCAGTGGGCGGCACCTCACCCGAACTGATGCGGTTAACCGACGCTATTGTCGGGGTTCGGACATGTATTAATAATGCTGCTACTCCTTTGGGCGTTGCTCGAAAGGATGTCGACCGTCAAAAGTTGGAAATAGAACGTGCACAAAGGTTGCGAGAAGATGGATCAAAACATAAACGCATCGGTAGCAGTTCTAGCTTCGTGAACCCTGCCTCCAACAAAGCCGCAAATGTGGCTCATTCCCAAATCCCAGAGGAAACTGATCCTAAAGGCATCGATGGTACACAAATTACCGCTGACAATGAGCCTGAGGCGACCAACTTGGCGGATTCAAAAGATAGTCCCGCAGAGGGAAACAAACCTGAAATGGATGTTGTCGTATCGCGGGCGAGGGGGCTGCCGTTCCACCCAAAGAGCCTCTTCCTGCTGAGGTAGATGTTGTGATGACAACCACCTATCACTGATCTCTGTGTAGGGATAATGCCATCGCCTTATACGAGGGTAAGTATATGTATTACTCTGCTAAAGAGCAGCCCGAGCTTCTGATCCAGTGGGGAACTCTGGAGTGCGTAAATGTAAGATTTCCCGTTCCTGGGGAAACATCACTGCACGTCAAATCCCGGGAGATAGTTATTTTTACTGAGCTCTTCAATTGGGGTCTCAGATTTCCTCTAGATCTTGAGATATCTAAATATTTCGAGGTTCTCGGTATCTTTCCCTCCCAGCTGACCCCCAATGCGTGGTACACACTTATGTCTTGTATCATGGCTTCTTGGTTGTCAAGCTGTGTTATGCCGATGAAGGAGTACATTGCTATGTATAGGCTTTCCAAATAGCCAAAAATATCTTTTTCTCATCTCCTCTTTGGGGAACACCTGGAAGATCGTGAACGACTTTTTCGAGGGTGACAAGTCGTGGAAGCATCGATTCATATTCATCAGTGGTTGTTAAGAAAATGGTCGGCCCTATACAAAAAGAACCCCATGTGGTTGCTGCGTACTTGGGTTCCTGATGTTAATAATTTTTTTAACCGATCATTTGTTTTAGTTTGCAAGGATTATATCTAGGGGTTGAAAAAGGACTATTTTGAAATTGCCAAAATAACCTTCGAAGTTTTAAAGGACTACGCCTGGCGGAATTGGGGTCGGGCATTCCGCCGGTGCTTTAAGAACACCAACCTTATAATGAGTAACCTTTGGCGTTGCTCTAACGAACCTTTCACCTTGGAACAGTTGCGCCAACCACCTAGTTTGGTGGATTTGGTTGCCAAAACTGATGCTCCCGACGCACATCTATTCCTCCCGAAGTGCAACAAGGCACCCAGTAAACGCAAAAAAACCGATGAGGGTGCTGAGTAGGAAAATAAAGAAGAGGTTGAGGCTGATGTTGCTGAAAAAGAGCCAGTAGTTGCTGTCGAGGTTGAGAAGATCAACCGCCCCGAGGAGGTGAAAAAGAAACAAAAGAAATCCGCGGCTGATGGCAACGAGGCCAAAAGTTCAAAACTTTTGAAGAAGAAAACAGAGGTTAAGCCCGGGGTTACTGACAATGTTCCGACGCTTGTAGAAAATGCGACTATTCCGGCGCTTTTTGAGCAATATGAGGAATGAGCTAAGGGTGGAGACCTTGTTGCTTCCGCGGCCGTGTCGGCATAGAATTTCACAGTCATGGTGATTCCTGACGAAGACGAGGTCGGGGAGCTCTCACCAGGGAATAAAAAGGTCGGCCCTTCTGAAGCAAAAAATGCTGATGGAGCCTCATCAAGTGGTACAAAACTACATGTACTGTCGGTACTTGGGAGCCTGCACACTTTTACCTTACAAGCCAACGATGTGTTGTTCTTGTCATTGTACATCATGATTGTACCGCTGGTTATGAAGGAGAGGCGGGCGGGGGAGTTAAGCCAACAATTGTCTGATATTAGGGAATAAATAGCCAAGTTGGAAAACACTCTTAAAGAGAGGGACGGGGGGAGAACGATTCTAGAGGAGAGGGCTAAAAAGGCGGAGGAGAAAGCGTCGAAAGCTGAGAAGGCCCTTGCTTCTCTTCAGGGAAAGAACGACTCCATGAGCACTTCTCTTTCGCAAGTCGAAAAAGACCGTGACGATCAAGCCCGACAGTTGGTGGCGTCAAGGTTCCAGAACCGTTTTTTCCGTCACTTTGTGGCGAAGAAAAAGAGAGAGATTGCTGACCTCCGAGCTGTGAACGACATTTTTGTTGTGAAGTGCAAAAAGTGGATGGAGAAAAAAGCAGCCGACGCCAAGGCTACTTATGTTCTAAGCCTGCATAACCGATTCCCACCTTTGACTTGGCTCAATGTGGCTGGATGTTCCTGAGGGAGATCGCCCGACCGGAGTAGTCTGCGAATATGCGGATCAAGATGAATCGAATACATCAGAGACCGATCCTGACAATGAAGATGCTTAAATTTGTTGCCATTTTTTATAAACTTAATATCCGTTTTCCCGAGCTTTGATGTTTTTTGTAATAGCGCTGTTTCGTAACCGGTTGGGGAAATGAACCTTTTTTTTTATTTTGTAATCGCTTTGTCCATTGACAAATTTTATGATGTTTTTCGTGTTGCGTCGGGAGAACTCGTAGCTCAGTTTTAAAAAAATCTGCTTAGGTCTGTAGATCAAAAGTTCGATTGAAAATTTCCTTTTATGTTCGGGACAAATCGTGGATCAGTTAAAAATTAAAAAACAGTTAAGGTTCTGTAGATCAATGTTCGATTGGAAATTTCCCTTTAGGGTCGGGAACAATCGTGGATCGGTTAAAAACTGAACAACCAGTTAAGGTTCTGTAGATCAATGTTTGATTGAAAATTTCCCTTCAGGGTCGGGACAAATCATAGATCAGTTAAAAACTAAAAAACTAGTTAAGGTTTTGTAGATCAATGTTCAATTGAAATTTCCCCTTTAGGGTCGGGAACAATCATGGATCAGTTAAAAACTGAAAAACTAGTTAAGATTCTGTAGATCAATGTTCAATTGAAAATTTCCCTTTAGGGTCGGGAACAATCGTGGATCAGTTAACAACTGAAAAAACCAGTTAAGGTTTTGTAGATCAATGTTCAATTGAAAATTTGTGTATTATCGAATCGTCAAAGGTTGCGTTTACCAGCTCGTCAGCTGATGGACTTTCCCCTAACGTTATATCCCAAATTTTTAAAGGTAAAAAAGATAGATTAAAAAGATCGGTTGCCATGGACGCCTCATTAAAACCTCATCGCGCCACCAAGTTAGGAAAGAGTGTATCCCCGACGAAAAGTTTTTACATAAGTCAAAATAATTATAAGGAAATTAAAAAAGCTAATCCAAATAAGTCTTTAGATGTTCAATGTTCCAAGAAAGCCTTAGCAGGCGCCCGTGCTTGTCTTGTAATCGATACGTCCCGCTCTTGATTTTTTCCACTACCTGGTACGGGCCCTCCCAATTTGGAGCAAATTTACCGAGGCTTTTATCCTTAGTATGCAGGAAAAATCTTCTCAAAACTTTGTCTCCGACTTTGAACTCTCGTCGGCGTACTTTCGACGCATATCGACTCCTCATTAAGGTCTGGTAATGTAGTGAATTCAACTGGGTTTGACTCCACTTTTCTTCTACTAAATTAAGAGCCAATCGCCGGTCTTCCCCATTCCTGTTTTTGTCATAGCTTCCGACCCTGAAGGATGGGAAGATTGATTCGGCAGGGGTTACCGCATACATCCCATAGACTAAGGCGTAGGGAGATTCTTGAGTCGTCGTTCGGGGAGTGGTGCGGTAGGCCCAAAGAACTTCTTGTAGATAGTCTGGATACTTTCCGGCTTTTCCTTCCAAGTTTTTCTTGAGTTCGTCTATGATAGTCCGGTTTGTGACCTCAACTTGTCCGTTCGCCTGCAGATGGAATGGAGCTGAAAAACATTGCCTGATCCTATGGGTCGAATAAAAATATTTCATCATGCTGCTATCAAACTGTGGTCCGTTGTCCATCGTGAGTCTTCGGGGGACCCCATATCTACAGCAGATGTTTGACGAAATGAATCTAATGATATTTTTAGTCTTTGTTCCTGGCAACGGCTCGGCCTCTACCCATTTAGAGAAATAATCCACTGCAACTACAATCATTTGCATTGCGCCGGATGCCATTGGTAATGGTCCCACCAGGTCGATTCCTCATCGGTCAAAAGGGAGACCTTCCGATATTGATTCCAGCGAGGCTGCGGGCATATGAATTGCATTTGCGAACCTTTGACAAGTATCACATGCTTTTACTATGTCCTTCGCGTCGTTGGTTATCGTCGGCCAATAAAAACCCGCAAGGAAAACTCTCCTTATCAGCATGATTATCTGTGATTCGTTTGCCCCCAAACATCTCAGCAAAGACCCACACACTTGTGCTAGTATTAAACTAGCTAAAGCAGCCTCGTACTCAGCCTCATTGTTGAATGTGGCAAAACCAAAACGGATCCTTGGTACATCATTATGCCCGCAGGGGTGGTTATCTGTACGCCCGCTCCATATTCGTTAATGTTCGACCCTCCATCAGTTCTGATAATCCTATCGTCTTGCTTATCACCCTTGGGTTGTTCCACTTCTTCTGGTCGGCTAGAATGAAATTCGACCAAAAAATCAGCCAAAGTCTCGCTTTTAATGGCCGTTCTTGGCTCGAAATCGATATCAAAGTCGCACAATTCGACCAAACATTTGGACATTTTTCCGGACATGTTTGGACGTTGTTGCACATATTTAAGTGGAAACGATGTTCGGACGACAATCGAGTGAGACTTGAAGTATAGCCGCATTTTTTGTGCCGCAGTTACTAAGGCCAACGCCATTTTTTCTAGTTTTAGGTATCTTGTTTCCACGTCTAACAAGCTTTTGCTCACAAAATATACCGCTTTTGGGATTGCTCCTGACTCACTGACCAAAGCTGTACTCACTGCATAATCAGAAACCGCCACATAGAGAAAAAGAGTTTCCTCTTTCAGAGGCTTTGTTAAAAGATTCGGGGATGACAAATAATTCTTGATTCTTAAGAAAACTTCATCACAAGTTGGTGTCCAAACGAAAGATTTAACATTTCTTGGAACCTGAAAAAATGGAGAACAATTGTCAGATGAGCGAGATATAAACCGATTCAGAGCCGCTAGGCGTCCGGTCAATATTTGGACTTCCTTAATACTCCTTGGAGGAGCCATGTTTGCCAGAGCCTGCAGCTGAATTGGGTATGCTTCGATTCCTCTCTCGCTAATTAAGAAGCCTAAAAAATTTCCTGACCGCACGCCAAAAGAACATTTCTCCGGGTTGAACTTAAGGTTTATATCTCTTAAGTTGTCAAACGTTTCTCTCAAATCAGCAAGATGGTCATCATCGGTCTCGCTTTTCACGAGCATTTCGTCGATGTAGACTTCCATGTTTCTCCCGATCTGTTTCTCGAATGCTTTGTTCACCAGCCTCTGATAGGTTGCTCTTGTGTTTTTTGTAACCCGAAGGGTATAACCTTGTAACATTATAGCCCTCGCCCAATGATGAACATCGTGCTTTCTTGGTCGGTCAGGTTCAATTTAATCTGGTTATATCCCGCATACGCATCCATAAAAGAGAGTAGTTTGTTTCCCGACGTTGAATCAACCAATTTGTCGATTCTTGGCATCGAGAATGGATCTTTGGGGCATGCTCGGTTGAGGTCAGTGAAATCCACACACATCCTCCACTTGTCATTTTTCTTTTTGACCAAAACAAGATTGGATGTCCATAGTGGGTACCTCGACTCTTTGATATGACCGACGCTAAGAATTCTTTTAACTTCTCGTAGAATGATTTCCGTTTTTTATAAAGAGAATGCTCGACGTCACTTCCAAAGATCGTCAAAGATTCAAAGTATTGACAGAGGTTACTTACCTTTCTTCGGCCTTCCACAACTTCTTCTTCTATGACCCTGAGGATATTACGACTGACATCGGGATCGAGATACTCGATAGATACATAAAAAAGGTCTGTTACTTCGTTAATTGCCATTGTTGTCTTTGGTTTTTTGAAACCGCTCCCTCTTATGCCCTCTTCTTTACATACTCAAGTAATTTCTCGTTTTCAATCAACATCTTTATTTCCTTTTTGAGAGAAATACAGACCTTAGTGTCGTATCCCACATAACCATGGTATCTGCAGTACCGATTATTCCTACTTTCCCGGAGGGTCGGGATATGAAATGGTCTCTAGTAAATTCCGCTCTTTTTGGTCTTTTTGTAGATAGTAGATACGCATTCAGTTAAGTTGGAAAAGTAGGCAGGTCGGATTCACTTGTTGGAAATAGATCGCGTGACCACTTGATTTTTTGTTTAGTCCTCTGAGCTTGAGGTGCCAGAGTCTTGGACGGGGTGGATTGAGCTGCTGGTGGTAGTGTGCTAATTGGTTGAGCCTGCGAGACATAGCAAGACTGAGTGCCATGCTTCATAACAACCGAATCCTGCGCGCTCTGTTGGATTTGCGCTGCTAGCTCAGACGCCTCGGTCTCCTCAATTAATATCTGTTTTTATACCTGAGTTAAGAGGGTATAAAAGGTAAAAGCCTGCTTTTTGATGACCGATTGTTTCATCGGTCTCGGGAGCAGCCCTAAACGGTATCCTGTCAAAGCCACATTTTCCTCGCAGTGGTCAAGATCAGTCTTTGCATCAATAAAATGTCTGGTATAATCCCTGAGGCTTTCTCCCAACTTTTGTTTACAGTTGAAAATCGTGTCTCTATTAGCTCGGAAGATCTTGCTTCCCACGAATTGTTGTCGGAACATCATCCAAAACATCCCGAAGTTTTTAATGCAACCCTGCGGTAACCGGTTGTACCACTTGGATGCCTGATCCTTGAAGGTCATTGAAAAAGCTCGGCACAATAGCTTGTCGTCATCATCGAAGCTTAATATGAAGTTCTTAAAAGCCTTCAGATGGTTATCCAGATCCTTTTGCTATCGTACTTCTCTAGTTTGGATATGTCAAATCTCTTCGGGAGATGTCCTGACAATATCTCGTCTGACAATGGCGATGCTCTCTAATTAAGCCCAAAACCAAAAGCGCCACCGCCGAGTCCCTCAGTGGGGATTTCATACAAGCCTTCGTTGTTCGAGTTGATGAACTGGCTGCTAACCATGTACCCGTGCGTTTGGCTAACTGACGGTTGCCATTGGACTTGAGGCAAAACTACCCGCTCATCTCTACTTCCTGTAAGCATTTCTTCTTTTTCGTGAGAATTCAGCGTTCTTTTTTTGGTGCTGTCTTTCTTGAGCTTCGGTGAGTCAGAATGCCTAACCTTATGGCGTCAGGATTTTCTCTTTCTTGTGAGTTTATTTCGTATAACCATGTGTCAGTACTTTCTACTCGAGAAATCGTCTGAAGAGAAATTAGTGGAGTTGTCATGATTTTCTTTCGAATATCGCTTTGCCCTTCCTTCCAATTCCCGATCCGACTTGGATTCCCGATGACCGTGAACACGAGAGATGTTGTTGTTATGATCCTCCCCCATGAGTCTTTCCTGTGGTTGTCGATCATGGGTTCTTTACATTTCCCTTACTGAGTCCTTATTTCATTCAGGGCTCTCTCCTTCTCATCGTTTAGCTTCGCAATATGCTCAATTAAATGTCTTCTCATCATGATAAGAGTCGACCGCTTATCCCAACCCCGCACGTAGTGATCATGGTTGGGAACTCTTTCACCCTCGGATAACGACCCAACTCGGGCAGTAACTCTCTTGAACCCTTCCCCACTCATCTCATTGTTCATAACTGAATTAAAATCGTGATTTTGAGGGAAAAAATGCCCTTCAGTATCACATTTTCCCACAGACGGCGCCAATGATGAGTAAAAGAATGACAAAAGGGGGAATCTTAGAACTTGTGTATGATGTGACTAGAGTCATAAATATAGAGAAAGAAAGTATAAAGATGAAGTATTAAAGAATGTCCACCTACCCAGGAATAAAGGGGCTCCCTTATATAGTGGGAAAAGTGGTCCATACTTATTTCATAAGTGGTCTTTTCATTGTTACACATTAGTCCCTTACATTTAGCATTTTTAGTACATTGTCCTCTAACCAATAATAAATACACTAATGGGTCAATTACATTTATTCCACTTTACACTTAATATTTTTGGTGATGGACCCGACGGTTTATTTCCTTATAAACTTCATCATTTATTTAGTGTATTTATTCATTTTTATGATTATTATAACTAATACATTTTTATTTGGACAATGCTATTTTGGCTATAATGAGACCCTTTTATAAGGAGACCTCTTTTGGCTATAATGAGAACCCAAAAATGACCAATTTACCCTTGATATAAAAGCTCTATTTCAGCCAAAACTTCTCTTTTATCTCTTCTCCACACAAAAACTCTCAAAACCGGCCAAACAAACTCAAGATTTCTCAAATATGAACCCACAAAGACGTTAAGGTATGAATCCTATACTTATTGATGTAATTTTTATGCATTTTAGTTAGGTATTTTTATTGATATTTAGAGTTATAGGTTCTGCCAAAAAATTCAAATTTTCATCTAAATATTGTTGTTTTTTTGGAAAGTAAGTTGTAGATAAGTGTTGGTCTAGTGATTGTCGACATTTTGGTATGTTGTTTGTTAATTTTGGATGAGTTTTTAGCGATTAGGGTTCTTGATTTTTGAATTTTGGGGAAGAATCTGTCTAGGCGCGATTTGCGAATGCCCAACACCCGATTTTGGGCAAATCGTGAGTACTCAACTTGCAGTTTTCCCAAAATCGGGCGCGAATCTGGTAGCAAAATTACGAACGCCCACTTTGAAATTTTGCTACCAGATTTACGAACAGGGACTTCGTAATTTTGGGCAAATTGCGAGTTGGGTGCTCGTGATTTGCCCAAAGTTGCGAAGTCCCTGTTTGCAATTTTCTCTGTTTCATTTAATTTAGCACTTTTGGAACCTATTTGACTTGGACATTCGTCTCGCTAGTTTTTGTCTTACATTTAAACATATAACAATGTGTTGTTTTTAATTTCAGCATGCCTCACAAAGCACAGACTCAAGTTCACCAGTCAGGATCAGACAATGATACATAGGAGCATGAGCTTGTTTCACGGTCACGATCACGGTCAGTTAAGCGTAGGCCTCGCACCACCACTCCTGCGCCTACTGCATCCCGTGTGCTTGGGAGTCTGGATGATCAGTTTCGTAGAGTTGATCCTCATGCGCCGGGTCTTTATCGGGTTTATATCAATTGAAAAAAATCAAAGGTTTGCTTTCTTAAAACCTTTGGGAATCCACAAATTTAGGTATTTGAATTAAAGATATAAAAAACAGATTTGATATATTTATATTTACAATTTGTGTCTGTTGTTTGATTTGATTTTTTCATATTATAGTTCTAAATGTTATTTTTGGAAAATAATGTGAAGTACAGTTGTAATTGTTATTTTTTTGGAAAATAATGTGAAGTAAAGTTGTGTATTTGAAGGCAGGTTTCAAGTGAGTTACAGAGTAAATAAAATTATTTAATTCAATGGCATCAAAACATAAATTTCAATTTAAATTAAGAGTATATTAAAAAACTATACAATTTAAAAAGTATTTAATTGAATATAACTTAATTATACAATTTAAAAAGTATTTATTACAAATTTGAAACCATTATTTGAAAAAAAAACCATCTTTAAATAAAATGAACCTCATAATTTATACTTAAACATCAAAATAGCTTTATTGTCATATTAATCATTAATTTAAATTGAATATGTTATATTAAAATCGTATCCAATAATATTTGATATATAAACTTATATATACTATTTCTAAAACAAATTAGATAATTAATTACCGTTAATAATAACAAAGACCTTAAATCATAACTGAAAATAAATAAATGTTGGCATAAAAATATTTCTCCACTATATTAAATAAAAGGGTATGCATAGGCATCCATTCGGTTTTTCAGTTCGGTTATTTAGGTTCTCCGTTCTTCAAAATTTGTACCCATTTAAGAACCAAATAAAATTCGGTTCTTTGGTTCCTTTCGGTTTGGTTTGATTTGAGTATGTAATTCGGTTCCAATTAAATATTTTTAGATACTTTAATTTTTTCCAACAATAACAATAGATATAAAACTCATTTTATAAATCAAAACTATAAAACTGTGTTAGATTGTAAGAAAACTAAATACTAAATATATGAGAGATCCAAAATTAATATATTAAATAAGAAGGCTAGTAATATATAAAAAAAAGATGATATCAAGTTTATTAGATTATATAAAGGTTGATATTTGTCTATACGCGTAATTGTTTATAGATATGTCAGCCATTTTGAATTAACAATGTTGTCATCTATTAAAGAGAATATAGTCAATAGTGATAGACAACAAATTTAGAGGAATATAACTTTGGAAAATATAAATATATTTTCAAATAAGGTTAAATTTAGGGTTAATACACGTGTTCAATATTAACGGGTACGCACAGTTCTTCGGTTTGGTTCTGAACTGAGAAACGTGGATAATTAAAATTGGAACCATTTGGGTATTATAAGGAACCTAATCCACTTTGGTTCGGTATTTTCGGTTCCGGTTAAAATTCTCATGCCTAGGTATGCCTATATATACCAAAAACTAGTTTAAATTTACCCAAAAAATGCAGTTTGACTTTAGTTTGACTTTTTATGACGAAAAATACCCAAAACTTCCATTTAATTACAGAAGTGCCACTAGTAAAAAAAAGACTAAGTATATCCTAGGTAGCCCCAATTCATTAAACATCATATTTTGCTAACTAGACCAGAAAAGCACTTTGATTTAGTAGATAAACCCCATATTACTATAATTTTGTGACGTTATTCAAAATATTCTTGAACATTCAAAGTTACCTCAAGAGCATTCAAACTCTTTTAATTCTTTTAAATCTTTTTCTAATAAAAACACAAAAATCAAACATGAATCAACTAGAATTAAAGTAACAAATTGTTTTTAATTTTTTTTAGAATCAATAATGTGCCCAGTGAGGCCAAACACCACCGGTTTTGGGCTTTGCACCGGTGGTGCTGGTGGTGTATGGCAAACAAAATTACCAAAAAAATTGCATTTTTGTTCCTCCGAACCACTATTTTAACATGTTCAAGTAAAAAAGTCTCCTTATTTAGTTTGATTTGTTTTTTTTGAAATTCGGTATTGGAGGATGATATGGATGTACATGTTGAAGAGTTCACGATTGAATATTGAAATATAATAAAATTTTATTAACTGCCCAATATTTATTGTGTACTCATTGATTATTTTATTCAATTTAAAAAAATTAAAATTAAATATTTTAAAAGAATATAGTTGTTTTTATTAATTAAATGTTAAATATAATTATATTTTAGATAATATATATATATATACAAAATTGATAAATTACCATATTTATTGAATTTATATGAGATTCTATTAATTAAAATTTAAATATAATTATTTTAGATATTATATATACTAAATCTGTATGTTACTTTTTATTTATATATATATATAATTTATATGAGCTTTTATTTATAAAAATTTAATATGGTTATATTTTAGATTATATATATATATATATAAAATACTACATTACTATACATGATTATAAGTCTTATGGGATTTTATTAATTGACATTTAATTTTTTTTAGCTCATTTCATCATTAATTTAGTGTATTTATTCATTTTTATGATATTTGTAACTAATACATTGTTATTTGGGATCTTTTTATAATGAAACCTCTTTTGGTTATAATGAGACCAAAAAATGACCAATTTACCATTGATATAAAAGCTTTATTTTAGCCCAAACTTCTTTTATAACGAGTTTTAAAAACACGAAATATACCTCTTTTTGGGTCTGGAGATGGTTCGTCAAAGGCTAATCCTCCTCCGACAAGAAATCATTGATATTGCAGCTCAACTCTTCATTTAGATCGTTCAAATCCATGTTTTTTGGTGTTTTTTTAAAAAAAGTAGTTTAATTCGAGAGAGAAAGCTTTATGAAGAAGAAGAAAAAGTTGGTTTTTGGTTATAACTTTGGTTTTATATTTGAAGGGTAAAATGGTGAATTTACATTGATAGGTTTTTTTTTGGATTTTGAGGTCTCATTATAACCAAAAGGGTCTCAAAATAACCTTGGCCCTTGTTATTTTGTTTGATGTATCATGTAAAATTTATAAGGATTAAAATATACATAAATAATTAAGTTAAAATTTAATTAAAAAAAAAGTCACATTAATTATTTTCTAAATATATAAATCAATTAATAATTAAATTAAAAAAGTAAAATATATACCTAAATACATAAGTATTAAAAAAATTGAAAAATGCGGAGGTGACTGTTTGGTCAAATACCTAAAAAAACATAAAATTAGTCACAAAATTACATAAATAATTAACAGCTAAAATTAATTTATTATAACCATTAAATATATAAAAAATAAAAGAACAAAATTTTGAATGTTATTTTACTTTTTATGGACTTGATTGTAAAAAAAAGATTAAGAATTAAAAAAAAATTTGCTTCGGGCTAGAAACACTGTTATCTTTGATTTTTTTCTTCACAATTGAATCATAAATCTAATTTTGAAACTAAACCTAACTCTAATCTATGATTTTCACAAAAAATCCTAAGAAAATCACAAAAATTAATCCTAAACAATCTAAAATCAATAATAAACAAGAAATTAAACCAAAAAAAAACTTACTTGGGTGGTAGTGGAGGAGGCCGTGATTCTTTTTTCTTCATCATGACGGAGGGGAATGAGGATGCCCAATTTTACTTCGCCGGAAAATTTAGAGAAAAAGAAGATATATGTTAGAGAGAAATAAAAGTGAATACGAAATGTTAGAGAGAAAATGAGGGGAAGATATTTAGTAAAAAATGGTTTATATACCCTCATAAGGGTATTTTCGTCTAAAATTGGATCAACTTATATCATGACTGGATAAACTCAAAACTGGATACCTAAACTATATTTGGGTATATATAACTTAATCTTTTAAAAAAACCGGATACTTCGTTCAACTTCGTTCATCCCGTTCGAATTACACTCATCGTTTCTTTTAAGTTTCAATTACTGGAAAAGCAAATATACAAATTAAAACTCAAACAAAACGAACAAATCAAATTAAAATCAAATATAAAAAGATAGATAAAAAAAAAGGTTAAAACCCAAAATTCAAAGTTAGCATTGCTAAAAAAAAAATATGCAATAAACAAATTATCATTTAAACTTTCCATCATTTTTTCTCAATTTTGGATTTATCGATAAAGTCGTTTGTAATTTATCGATTTCGATTAGTTTCGAAGAATTTTAGTATATTTCTAAAATATTTTTTATGAATTCATACATAATTTTAGAAGGACGTAAAACTCAAACATAAACATAACTCAATTATTATCTTTGAAAAAACATATATATTTTTTTTCAATTTTTCTTTTTAAAAATAAAATAAAAACTTATTTTTTTAATGTAATATCGTAATTTCTTTTTAAAACTATATTTTTTCTAAAAATAGATTCTAATTAATGTCCAACAAAAAAAAATAGGGATATAAATGAAATTGAAAAAGAAAATAACTACGTCTTATCAAAATGAAAAATAAAAATAAATAAATAACGCAACGAAATGACACGTATTAAAAAACAAACCATGTGTTGAATGTTGACATTAATATTTAAATCACGAGAGAAAGTGGTTATATTTTTTTTTTTTATATAGTATAATAATATAAATCAGTAATAATTTTTCATATACTCGAAATGTTATACATTTTGAGTTATAACTTCCATATAAAACAAATTAATAACCAAGGCTAAAACCGTGATATAGAAATTCACTGTTTACGAGCAGGGTAAATCTCCACTTTATTTTAGATTATATATATAGTTTTGAATAACATATTGTTATATTGTTCGGATTTGGCCATCTGTATATTAACTTAGTGTCAGGTTCTTAGAGTTTTGAGTTTAAACCTTTACATTGAATTACTTATATCAATTTTTTTTTGTTATAAACTGTCTAATAATAATTGATTTTTAATTATATTGAATTGTCTAAATTTAATAAGTTCGTTCCAGATTAATTTATGTAGGCTGTAGCTATCTATATTCTATAATATATACGTTGATTTTTTGAATTATTAAATAAAATTATATTATAACAAAATTTATATTAAATAAATATAATATTAATATGACGAACCAAAACAAATACTAATCTAAAATAAAGACCATTTCACCTATAATAAATTGAATAGTAATTCTGAACCAAAGATGACTGGAGCAATCATATATAAAAGGACACGGTCTCAGGTAGCAAACTCTCATCCACCGAGCCACCAGAAAGCACCAACCAGATCGTCAAAACTTAAAGGCCTCTTCTAGGTATTTGCTTCACATAAGGATTATCATCTGTACCCCGATTCTCTCTCTCATCCATGAATGGTCCAGTGAAACCCGAACTTCTTGAAACTCCGAGACTACCTGCTCCGACGACGGCCGTCGAGGACGACGCATTTTTCAAGCAGATCGTCCCTGTGATTCATCTAAGCAGCAGTAGTGAGTCCGATTCGAGTGATGACTCGTCCGACGACTCCGACGGAGGTACCAGACTTGGCTTTTTTAGTGGAAGAGGAGTGAAGAGAGTTCGGGGTTCGCCTGATGGTTCGTGTTCCAAGGAAAAGAAGAAGAAACCTGGGGATGATTTTGGAGTGGTGTTGCCACTCGGATTTCTCGAGTCTCTTCCGCCGGAGGAGCCAGTTCCTGAGTTTCACGCTTCGTCGTCAAGGCCATCGGTGGAAACGGCGGCCGAACCGCCGTCGATGAGAGGTTGTAAGCAGTTCTGGAAAGCTGGGGATTATGAGGGGATCTCTACTAGGGATCGGAGCTTCGCTGCAGGTAAGGCATTTTACTTTTGCTATGAAATGGAGATACAGTTTAGTATAGAAGAAAGAATTGAGAAATTTTCATTTAGGACGAGGTAAATTTGAGTCCTGGTGTGCATGATTAATGAATGCAGCGATTAGGTAGTACGTAATCATTTCAGATCTTAGTGTGCATTGAAGAGGTCTAATCTCCGGGAGTGAAGCTCTGTTGAAGTTCACGATTACCCCCGAATTAGACTGTGCTTCCTCTCTAACCTACTGTATTCTCAATGTTAGCCTAGTTAGATTTTATGTTTTATGACTATTTTCATGGTTGATGATCTGGTATTCTGATTTCAAATTTAGATTGTGCTATTCAATATATTTTGTTTGGAAAAAAATGAGAGTCTAAATTATGATGTATTCTATTTTTTTTGATACATTTTAAAACTATTCTTATATTGTGCATCAATTTGAAAATTTGAAAATCAATAAACGACCGGACAACTATTATCATCAATTTATTTTGTGTTTTGTGTTTGCAGGTGGCATGGATCATGCTAGGGTTCATCCTAAATTCTTACATTCCAATGCAACAAGTCATAAATGGGCTCTTGGAGGTAAAGTTGTCTTGAGGAAAACTTTGTTGGATTTGCTTATTAGTGTCTAAACTAAAAGGCTATCCTTAGTATAAAAACCTAAGTACTTTTATTCTACTTTTTGCAGCCTTCGCAGAGCTTTTGGATAACTCTTTGGATGAAGTAATTTATTATTTTCATTTGGATAATCTAGCATGTGATCTTGATTCTTGATTCTTGATTCTTGATTCCTATTAATGATATCTTATTCTCGTATTTCTCAGGTCTGCAGTGGAGCTACATATGTTAAGATAGACATGCTGGAAAGTAAGAAATCGCGGAGCAAAATGCTACTGATCGAAGGTATTTCACTGTGTTCAAGCCCTCTATTCTTATAGGATTCCAAGTTCTCTTTTTTATGATGTTTCTTGGTTTTCCGAACGGTGTCTTAGTTGTATAAAAAAGGGGAAGGTGTTGGATTCCACCAATTGAGGTAATATATAGACTTATGAAGTAGTTTATTGGGGCTATCTCATAGTTGTAAATAACCCCGCGTCTCTAACGCTAGGATTTCGTCAGCGTGACGTTGCTCTCCGAACTGAAAAACGCTCGCGGCGGCGGCGTTTTGGAGCTGTAGCGTAGCGCCATTGTCGCGATGATATTCCGTTCTTTCATTAAAAAAATGCTTAATTTGTAAACCCAGTAGATGTAAATAGAATTAAATATAAACCCATTAAATTGAAAATAACCGTTACTAAACCCATTAAGTCATATTTTGAGAGTCAAGTTTATTTCTATTCAAATTTGAAACCCTTCTCTTTACTCATAAGGAGACACATGGCTCTCCGTCTCTTTCTATTGCACTTTGAGTTTTTTTATGTTTAGTTCGAGTATTTTTATGTTTAATTTGTATTTAATGTTTTAAGAAAAATTTGAAGTTGGAGATTTTACAACTTTTTTATTAAATTTCTTATTTTTTGCTATATTACATATTATTTAATTAATAATATTGGTGAACGGAATAACTCTCACCGCAACTCTCGTCGTGTCGCTGCAAGTTTTTGACCCCTCGTCGTCGCGGGGGCGTCGCACGCCGCTATTTTAATGTGGTTTATTGTACATTTTGTTAGCTGATCTTTATTTTAACTATGTGTAGTTATAATTGTATGGTAACTTCTTTCGTGGTTCTAAAATATTGATCTTGCTTTCTTAATATTATCTTGATATGGCATCTAACTTGCATTTCAATTGTCTTTCGCTATAGATGATGGGGGTGGGATGGATCCTGAAAAAATGCGTCACTGCATGTCCCTAGGATATTCTGCCAAGAGCAAAGTCCCGGACACCATCGGGCAATGTAATGCACTATTTTATTTGGAGCATTATTTCTTTCTTTAGAAAATTGATTCTTAATTTTTTTCGTGTGCAGATGGTAATGGATTCAAGACTAGTACCATGCGGCTTGGAGCCGATGTGATAGTATTCTCTCGTTGCCATGGAAAAGATGATATAAGGTTAGTGTTGAATACTATTCACTGATGCTGTTGGGGTTGCTCTCCATGGATACATGATAATTTTGTGTTATTTTAACTGTTTATGTAAATATTGTGGAGTATACTGTCATCTTTGATAGCTGATCACCCGATATTATTGAATTTCTGAAGTTCTGTTTGTGGTGTAGTATTTGTTAATGATCAAGTTTGTGATGTAGTGGAGTGAGTATATCATGATATCGACATATAAGTATCAAACTATGCGGTCTTGTACGACTCTCCAGGAGAATTTTTTTTTCAATCAAAGATGAACGGCATTCTTACTTGTCCACCATAATTGAGCTTTATGAATTTTAAACTGTGTTCATTGATGTGAATGTGATGCTATGTCCACCCTTTATTATCTCTTTTGTGCCGAGCAACTTATTTGTTTGATTTTTTCAGTCCCACACAGAGCATTGGCTTGCTATCCTACACATTTTTGAGAAGCACGGGGAAAGATGATATTATTGTACCCATGGTAATCTTATTTAGCTCTACCTACAAGGCTGTGTATATATTTGAAGGGTGAATCCTTGATTGCTCTATTACATATTTAAAATAATATTCTACTCTGATAAACACCTAATCTGCAGCTTTTTTTTTATTGGTATTATTGTTCTTTGACCTTTATATTGTGGTTATCATTTGTGAACTTTCTATTCTGTTTTAGTAAGGAAGTTGACTTGAATTTGCTTTCTTTCATGCACTGAAAATTAACAGCAATAAAGATTACCACTTACCACCTTTTATCCCCCTTCTCTTTTAATCCCCTTTCTAATTTAAAAGTCAGAGTATAACTGTAACATTCTACTTTCATACACGCTATAGAATCTAGAAAGGGTCATAAGAGTTTAAAATATCTTAATTGGCTAATACGTAATCCTGACCTATTTTGAACTTGCGTACTCTCTTTTAAAGGATTTTATTTAGAAATCAGTCACTGTTCACATTGATTTGTTCTGTTAGCTTATTGTTTAAAAAAAAGTTATGCGTAGGATTACATGCACAAGCATTGTTGAGCTAATTCTAAAGTTTTGCTGAATTTCTCCTTTAGGCCAGCTTTACCTTGGCATGGAATGTTGTTCATGTGTATGTTTTTATAGTTGTAGGGTTACCAACAATTTTTGCTCAAGTTATGTGCCACTAACTTTTATTCTATATTTATATACATGGAAAGCTTGATTATGAAAAGAGAGGGCATGAATGGAATAAGATGATCAGATCTTCCCTTGCTGATTGGAGCAAAAATTTGGAAACTATAGTGCAATGGTCTCCTTTTGCCAACGAGGCAGAACTTCTTCATCAGGTAAGTGCTAGTTGTTCGAAGGCATTGTCTATTCTCTTCTGTAGTTATTTTTGTATCTGCTTCTCTATAATTATTCAGTCTCTTTCTCCTTTTGGGACTTTCCTTTTGGAGGGTAGCGTAGTTAGGTATGACAGGTGGCTGCTTTATTACTTTTAGATGTGGTCAAATATAAGTACTTTTTGAGGAAAAGATAAAATCATGACATCAATTTATAGCTATAGTGTTTAGTAGTGTTAGTGACTGACATGATGATACTTGTATTATGCATATTTATTACACCAACAATCTTCCATGCTTTGCTACCTCTGTTTTGTGTTTGAAGTTGCAATCCACACACCATAACATTGTTTGCATCTCTTTCTGAAGTTATTTGATCTTGAATACTTCCTTACTTTTGTTCCTGCAGTTTAATGCGATGAAGGATCATGGTACACGCATAATCATATATAATCTTTGGGAAGATGACCAAGGATTGTTGGAACTCGATTTTGATTCTGACCCGCATGTATGCCTCGGCTATCCTTTGTGTCATTTTAAAGATGTGTTTACATATCTCTTTGAGTACGGTGTCAAAGAACAATCTGATCTAAATTTGAAAAGGCTAACTTGTCGTATGACTTTACAGGATATCCAACTTAGAGGTGTTAATCGAGATGAGAAAAACATACAAATGGCTAACAAATACCCCAATTCTAGGCACTTCCTGACATACAAACACTCATTGAGGGTGCGTGATGTTGCTATCATTTTTTTTTATTGCTGCAAGTTAAATTTAAAGTATTTCTGCTTTTGATGTTGCTGAGAGACTTTAAACATCTGGTTGCATACGCGTACCTTTTTACTAAAGTTCGTATTCTACCATTGCTGATAAGCTAATGAAGGATGAAAAAATATATGATTGTAATCTGTGTTTTTGGTATATGTCTTCCAAAGGTATATTGGATTTTCCTTCTACCTTTATACTAAAGTTTGGATCCTACCTGATAATTTAATGAAGGATGAAACGAATTTGGAATGTAATCTGTGTTTTTGGTATAGGTATTATTCCAAAGTTATATTGGATTTTCTTTCTATTTTGTAAAATTATCTCAGCTATATTAATGTGTGCATTTTCAGAGTTATGCATCAATTCTCTACTTAAGGCTTCCTCCTATATTCCGTATCATTCTGCGGGGAAAAGACGTAGAGCACCACAACATAGTGAATGATATGATGCTGACTCAACGGATTACATATCGTCCACAAAATTGCAAAGATTACAATGTAATTTTAATATTTGTTTAGTCCTCTTTGTGTCATTCTCAGTCTGGTACATACATTTGTGTGTGGTTTGTGCTAATAAAATATTGATTGTACACTCTCTGCAGATGGCTGCTGTTGTGACTATTGGGTTTGTGAAGGACGCTAAAAGCCACATTGATGTTCAAGGATTCAATGTTTACCACAAGAACCGCCTCATAAAGGTTTTGTTTTAGTTATTATCTATGTGATATCAATTGCTCGATAGTGTAATACTGTAATTTAATCATCATCAAAGACACTTTGTCCATGATTTTTATATTTTAGCTATATTTGGCTACATGATATTAGGTGCCAAATATGTCTTGGCCAATAGCTTTCCTCTATTCAAGTCATTGTTTCCGCTAGTTAATTTTTTTAAATGTAGTGTGGACATAGGCATGCAAAGTGTAGGTAGGGGAGTAGACTCGGGGGAGTGTTACCTCTTTGAGTTACCCGTCTGGTTTAGGTGTAAAATTCTGTGCATAACCTTTGAAGTATATATTCGAGTTCAGTAGAGCACTGCATTATTATCTGCGAATTTTGAGTAAAATGATTATAAAATGAGGTGTATTTTTCAGCCATTCTGGAGGATATGGAATCCTTCAGGGAGTGACGGTCGTGGAGTTCTAGGTATTTTTAGCTTAAAATTCGTAATTTATTTTGCCGCATCACATGTATAAATATAATTCTAATGCACTTATATTTTTGTGGATAGGTTTGTTGGAAGCTAATTTTGTTGAACCAGCTCATGATAAGCAAGGTTTTGAGCGTACAACAGTTCTCGCAAATCTGGAAAACCGGCTGATACAAATGCAAAAGACTTACTGGTACATTGTTGCTGTCTCCTATTTTGACCCATTGTTTCTACTTCTAGAGTCATAGTTTATGAATTATCAAATAAAATAGTTATTTTTCCTTCACTTAGGTCCAGTAACTGTCACGAAATTGGTTATGCTCCAAGAGGGAAAAGTAGAACCGTAGATAAAGGTGTAGATAAAGGTACACCGTCAACACTCATTTGATTATTTATCTTGATCCCCTAACTTACATATTATTGGCATGCTGACGCTTTAGACAAAACGTATTTTTTATATTTAGATTCATCCCCTGATTTTGATCCAAGATCTCAATCGGCAAACAAACCTACTCCCTTTACCAGCAAGAAACCAACATCTGCATCAGACAAAGGTTTTATAAACATCTACGGGAAGCAGGGTGGAAAAGGATTCTCTAAATCAGGCAATCAAACGCGTGACGCCCCTACAAGATCTAAAAGAGGTAGTAGATCTTCTGAGCCATCATCACCTCTTCAAGATAGTGACGATGAAATGCAAACTGCACGCAGAGCAAATTGTACTACACCACATTCAAAGGTAGATTTTTTTTTTTCTTTTCTCATTTTTCTTGTTTCTTAATCATTTATTAATATTAATATTATTATCATAATCAATGACAATGGAATGAAAAGAATGTCACCAACCATATCATTAAAAAAGTTAAATGATTTCTTTGACGCCTGTCTTTTCTTAAGCATTTCTGTTTTTTATCTGGGCTCTTAATCTTTTCATTGGACGGCTAAGTTACATGCATTAATTACGTTTAGTAAGCGTTGCAATACAGCTAACTTTTTCTCATAATGTAGCAAGCTAAGCACTTCAATTCTGAGTCTGATGTCCCTTCCGAGCTGGATGCCTGCAATCTAGAGCAGTTGAAACAAGAGATTGCTTCTTTGAAAGAAAGGTAGTTGTTTACATAATTGATTCATGGTTGTGTTATACGCAACTTAATATTGTTACTCGTCTTAGGTTGAAGAAAGCAGAGGGAGAGACTCATCTAAAGTTGCAGCAGGAACTTCAATCCGAGAAAAAGCGATGCCAATCACTGGAAACTGAGGTACGCTATTGGAAACCATGGTAGAAAATGAATTGTTGGCTGAGATTAACTAATGTGTGGTGGATGCACCTACATTTGTTAATACCGGCATAAAGCGCGGGCTGTCTTTTTCTTGGTGTATTTATCCGTTGGATTACATAAACCACTCTGTTTTATGGCTCCTTAAAGTTTGTAATAGTCTGCTCTCCTTAGAGTGAGCTAATTTGTTGGTGCTTCTTCAGTTTGTTTATCTGTGTTTCCTTTTACTTTATCAGCTTCAAGAGAAGAATACAAAAATTGAAGAATTGACCAAGGAGCAAGAAACTCTCATTGACATTTTCGCAGAGGAGAGGGGACGCAGAGACCAGGAGGAGGATAATCTTAAAAAGAAGCTAAAGGTCTTTTTTCTTTATAACAACACTATTTTAATCAAGTAATGTACAAAATGAAATTAAATAATGTACAAAATATAGTTCTCACAATTTTTTAATACTTGCAGGAAGCATCTGATACCAACCAAAACTTACTTACTAAGATTGCAATGTTGGAGACTATGAAGGCCCATGGCAAACGTTAACGTACTCAAGACATTAACTGGCCTCTACACATTGTAAAAAACTCTGTAAAGTCTATGTTCAAAAACATCATCCTACTGAAAATACTTGATCCTAAGTTTAGTAATTTTGGTTTAAGTTAAACCTTTTATCGATGCTTTCTAAATGATGATAGGAACATTTCAAAGCAAAATATAAAAGGTTATTTGCATCTTATTATTGTATAAGTTTTTATTAATTCTTTTATGGCGGTGGTTAAATCTGCTTAAAAATAAAAAAACTAGCTCACTCTTTTATTTCAATTTAAGAGTTCATCAACAATGTTATTTTATCCTTGTCGAACAGGATTTTTTCAATAACATTTTTTCAGTCGGGCAAAACCTTCTCAACCGGTTGGAGCTTCCTGCCAAGAAGGGCTCCCTTGACGGATGAACAAACTATAAATACAAAATAGTAAAAAAAATGAAAACTACTCTATTTTTTAGATTGATTAATATTAATTGGCACCAATTTTTCATAGCCTTAATTTAATTTATTTTAATGTATAATTTTTTTTACTAAGTTGGTGCTATCCTGACAAACTTGTTTAATGAAATATTATGATTATATTGATCAAATGGTCAATCCAATAACACTAAAGCTATGTTGCACCCACTTTCATTCCAAAAGTCACAAGAAACTTAATTTCATATATTTCCAACTTATTTGATGAAATATTATTATTACAAAAGAAAATGCAATGACATGTCTCGACATTAACTTGTCTGAACTCTGTAAAGTCTATGTTCAAAAACATCATCCTACTGAAAATACTTGATCCTAAGTTTAGTAATTTTGGTTTTTTAAGTTAAACAAGTTTAGTAATTTTGGTTTTTTAAGTTAAACCTTTTATCGATGCTTTCTAAATGATGATGGAACATTTCAAAGCAAAATATAAAAGGTTATTTGCATCTTATTATTGTATAAGTTTTTATTAATTTTTTTATGGCGGTGGTTGAATCTGCTTAAAAATAAAAAAACTAGCTCACTCTTTTATTTCAATTTAAGAGTTTATCAAAAATGTTATTTTATCCTTGTCGAACATGATTTTTTCAATGACATTTTTTCAGTCGGGCAAAACTTTCTCAACCGGTTGGCCCTTCCTGCCAAGAAGGGCTCCCTTGACGGATGAACAAACCGGATATAAATACAAAATAGTAAAAAAATGAAAACTACTCTATTTTTTAGATTGATTAATATTAATTGGCACCAAATTTTCATAGCCTTATTTTAATTTATTTTAATGTATAATTTTTTTGTACTTAGTTGTTTCCCCTTATTTTTGACTACAAAACATAGACAAGTTAATGCCGAGACATGTCATTGCATTTTCTTTTGTAATAATAATATTTCATCAAATAAGTTGGGAGTATATGAAATTAAGTTTCTTGTAACTTTTGGAATGAAAGTGGGTGCAACAGAGCTTTAGTGTTATTGGATTTGACTATTTGATCAATATAATCATAATATTTCATTGAAGAAGTTTGGAAGAATAGCACCAACTTAGTAGTGTTATTGTATATATTATTTGACCAATGTAATCAAAATATTTCATCGATTGGAAGAATACATAGTGCACGTTTATTTAGGTTTATTGTGATTTTAGGTATACAACAGGATGTAAGCTAGAGCTGTAATTTATTTTTGAAAAATCCGACCGAGATGTTCGACATTGAATCCAAAGAATAGAGATAATATCCATATTTGAAAGAAAATGGATAATATTTGTATCCGAAAATAATGGATATGGATATAGACATATATGTATTCGAAATATTCAATATCCAAAGTTTTATAAGTAAATATATATAATTATTTTTATAATATGTAATATATATATTTTAAAGAAAAAACTATCTTGAGTAAATTGATTAATTGTTATTGGCTAATAATAAAACCCAAATTGAATTGGGTATACACTATATAGATTGCAATAAATTTTAATTTTTTTAAATGATTATAATAAAGTTTATATATATTTTTTCGAAATTTAGAAATTCCGATTTGGATATAATTTTTAAAATAATTTTAGATTTGGATTCAGATTTGAATAGTAATTTTAGATTTGAAAAGTAATTTTAGGTTTCGGGGATTCAGATTTAAGCAGACCCGTATCAGAAATATCCATTTGACAGCCCTAGTGCAAGCGGCAACACGTGACCGGATCCAAAGGACAAAACCCTAAATTGATGTTAAATTAAGGTCATTGTTGAAAACTCGTGTTATTCAAATTTTCATATTTTAATATCATTTTTTTAAATTAAGCTATTATTTTTACCCAAAATATTAATAATGGTTTTAAAACACCGAAGCAACAATTTTGTTTGTGGTCGATTTATTGATTTTTTTATAAAACGACACAAATAAACATAATCATTCTTAGTTTTTGATTTCTGATTTTATCCGATTAATTTTTTTGGAGAACCACCAAATTGTTTCAATATGAAACTGTTCGTCAAGATTTCAGATGAATAATCAAGTAATTATCATATATTTTCTAACAAAGATTGGAACAATTTTCTTGAAGGTGGCAAACGGAGAATCCGCAAGAGATATGACAAGAAAGTTTGCAAAACTAGACAAGTTTGAGGGTGATGTAATAGAAGATGACATAAGAAGATGCACTTCATGTTGATCACGATAAAATTTGTGTATGTTTTGAGTACTTCTACACAAAAGATGATTGAGAATGAAAAAATAGAATAAACTTGAAGACACTACAAATGGGAGAACGATGACTATATAAATCGTGGTCATATGTTGAACGATATGTATGATTCCCTTTTTTATGTATACCAAGTGTCACGGGCTGACTGTGGCTAGCCCGTGCGGCACTTGAATTCTTCAAGTAGACCTGAAATAATCGAGGAGTTGGGATACTTTGGAGCTTTTAGAGAGAGAAAGTATGTTTGTATTTCTAGTGAGAGAAAATACAATAATTTGATGGGTGAGGAGCAAATGAATTGCTCCTCCTTATATAGGATCTAAGGAAGCTTCCAGAAGGTTTCTAGAATCATCTCCTTCTGGAAGCTTCTTACAAAATAAGGAAAGTTCTAGGTTTACATGGAAAGTTCTATACTATCCTAGAATGTTCTGGAATGTTCCGGAAGTGAAGTAGGGTCTTCTGGAAGCTTCTGGAATATTCTGGGAGCTTGGGTCTTCTGGAATGTTCTGGAAGCTTCTGGAATATTCTTGGGAGCTTGGGGTTTCTGGAATGTTCCAGAAAGGATGAAGAATCTTCCGGAATCTTCTAGGATGTTCTAGATACTTCCAAGGAACCTCGCGGGCCGACCTGTCTCCTAGAGGGAGATTGGGCGGGCCGTGACATTCTCCCCCACCAAATCTCGCGACGTCCTCGTCGTGGTCTGCATCTTGAACTGCTCAATGGCATCTTTAAATTGCCAAAGAGTTTCTTCGGGTTCCCAAGTTGCTTCCTGGATTGATGCATTCTTCCACTTTACCAGGTACTCCTTGCACGGTGGTACACCCTTCCTCCTGACAATGCGGTCGGCTAATAGCTCGTCTGCCTCTTTGTCGAATGAGGTGGCAATCATGGGTGGTGCTCTGCTGGATTCTCCTCGACTTTGATCTTCCTTGTCTTGATGGAATGTCTTTAAGTTGCTGACATGAAAGACCGAATGTATTTTCATCTTGGTTGGGAGTTCCACTCGGTAAGATGCTTTCCCCACTTTAGCTAACACCTCAAATGGCCCTTCATATTTGCGTAACAGGCCTTTGTGTAGCGGTCTGGTGTACTTGAATTGTTGGGGAAGGAGCTTGACAAACACCATGTCGCCAGCTTGGAATTCCATGGGTCGTCGTTTCTGATCTGCCCACTTTTTCATCTTCTTTGCTGCTTTCGCTAATTGGGCGCGTGCGAAGTCTCTTTGTTGCTGCCAATCTTGGGCGGTCTTGTAAGCGCCAGGGCTAATACCTGCATAGGAAGAAATCAAAGTACTTGGTGTTAGAGGTTGTTGTCCGGTTGCGAGTTCGAACGGACTCTTCCCGGTGGACTCCGAGCGTTGGAGGTTGTACGAGAACTGGGCTACATCGAGTAATCGTGACCAATCTCGTTGGTTGGCACTGACATAATGTCGGATGTATAGTTCTAGTAGCGCGTTGACTCGTTCCGTCTGTCCGTCTGATTGAGGGTGGAAGCTTGTGGAGAAGTTGAGTTGGGTGCCCATTAGCTTAAAGAGTTCGGTCCAAAATTTCCCTGTGAAGCGGACATCCCGATCACTCACAATATTCTTCGGTATACCCCAATATTTTACCACGTGTCGGAAGAACAGTTTGGCTGTTTCGTCGGCTGTGCACCCAGGTGATGCTGCTGCGAAGGTTGCGTATTTGGTGAATCTGTCCACCACTACCATAATCGTTCCAAAGCCATCTGACTTGGGCAAACAGGTGATGAAGTCCATCGAGACGCTCTCCCATGGTCTCTCTGGAATAGGAAGTGGTTCCAACAGTCCGCCTGGTTGCTTTTGTTCGATCTTGTCTTGTTGGCAAATGAGACACGTCCGTACATATGTCTCTACGTCGTCTCGAAGATGGGGCCAAAAGAACTTCTCTTGCACTAGAGCCAAGGTGCGATGGGTGCCAGGATGACCTGCCCACTGTGAGTCATGACATTCTTTGATGATGTCTCTTCGTAAATTGTCCCACCGAGGGACATAAATTCGTTTCCCTGTAGTGAGAAGTAGATCGTCTTCAACCCAAAATTGTCTCGTCTTGCCTGCCTTGGTCAGTTCCATCATGCTTTTCGCGTTTGGGTCTTTGTCCATCCCTTCCTTTATACGACCCATTAACATGCTGGTAGCTTGGGTGAGATTTGCAAATTCCGCCTTGCGACTGAGTGCATCAGCGACAACGTTTCCTTTCCCTGGTTTGTACTCGAGGTCATAGTCGAATTCTGCGAGGAAGTCCTGCCATCTTGCTTGTTTGGCGCTTAGCTTTTTCTGTGTTTGGAAGTAACTTGTCGCCACATTGTCTGTCTTGACAAGGAACTTTGCACCGAGCAGGTAATGTCTCCATACGCGTAAACAATGAACCACTGCCGTCATCTCTTTCTCTTGTACGGTGTACCTCCTTTCTGTATCATTCAGTTTGCGACCTTCAAATGCGATGGGGTGTCCTTCTTGCATGAGTACTCCTCCTATAGCAAAGTCGGAAGCATCGGTGTGCACTTCGAATGGCATGGTTGGGTCGGGAATTTTCAGGACGGGCTCCTCGATCACGGCTTGTTTTAGTTCTTCAAATGCTTTCTGGCATCGGTTTGACCACTCCCATGTTTTTCCTTTCTTTAATAGATCGGTGAGGGGGGCTGCCTTCTGGGAGTACCCAAGGATGAAGCGTCGATAGTAGTTGGCAAGGCCTAGGAAGGATCGTAACTCCTGAACTTTGGTTGGAGCTGGCCACTCTTGGATTGTGCGGATTTTCGCCACCTCCATCATGAGCTTCCCGTCGCTAATCTTGTGACCTAGGAAAAAGACTTCCTCTTGGGCAAATGAACATTTTTCTCTCTTCACATATAGCTCGTTCTCCTTTAATGCTTGGAAAACTGTGCGTAGATGCTTGACATGCTCGTCTATTGTCTTGCTATATATTACGATATCATCCACGTATACTACGACAAATTCGTCTAAATAGGGGTGCAGGATTTTATTCATTAACGTGCAAAATGTAGCAGGGGCGTTGGTTAGTCCGAAAGGCATGACTAAAAACTCATAAGCCCCATACCTGGTCACACATGCCGTCTTTTGTTCATCGCCGGCTGCAATTCTGACCTGGTAGTATCCTGATCGCAAATCGAGCTTGGTGAAGTATCGTGCGTTCCCCAGCTGATCGAACAAGTCCGCGATTAGTGGTATTGGGTATTTGTTTCTTACGGTCACTTTGTTGAGAGCTCGGTAGTCGATGCACATCCTCATCGATCCATCCTTCTTCTTTTGGAATAATACTGGTGCTCCATAGGGTGCTTTGGATGGTTGGATATATCCTGCATCCAATAGATCTCTGAGTTGCTTCTTCAGTTCTGCTAATTCCGGTTGGGACATCCGATATGGTGCTCTCGCAGGAGGCCTGGCTCCAGGCTCTAGTTCAATGGCATGGTCTATTTCTCTTCGTGGTGGTAACTTCTTCGGTAGCTCCTCGGGCATTACACACTGGAATTCTTTGAGAACTTTGTCTACCTCTATTGGGACTGTTTTGGATTGGGTGTTTGGTTTCTCTTCCTTCATGGTTGCTAGGAAAGTCACCTCGCCCCTTTTAAGCCCTTTGTTGAGTTGTATTGCGGACAAGACCTTCGTTTCTTTGGACTCGTTAGTAACCGGGACAAGGTGTGCTGAATTCTCCCCGAGGATGCACAAAGACTCAAAAGGTGGCATGGGGATGGCCCGTTGTTCACGCATAAACTCCAGCCCTAACACCATGCTAAAGTCATCCATTGGAATAACTGAAAAGTTTACCTGACCGGACCACTTGTTAAGATGTATTTCCACATTTTGTGCTACGCCTTCCAATGGTTGTGCTTCTGAGTTTACAGCTTTCACAGTACCCCCTCCTTTGACAATCTTCATACCTAGTCGGGTAGCTTCTTTCTTGGATATGAAATTGTGGGTTGCTCCTGTATCCACTAGGGCACGAGATATTTTTCCATTCACGCTGACATCCACGAACATAAGTGTCTTGTTGTTACCTTTGGGTTTCTCTCCTTTAGCTCGCACGCTGCTCAGTTTCTGTAACGAGTTTACCATTGAATCACGTTCTTCTTCGGAATCTATCCCCTCTATTAGCGCGCTAAGTTTTCCTCTCTTCGGGCAATCTCGGACTCTATGATTTCCGTCGCATATGAAACATTTGTATTGGGACGTATCTTCCTCCTTACGGTCAGGAGCTTTATCTCTTGGCGGAACATATCTCCTCTGGGTTTGTCTGTCTCTATCATTTCTTCCTCCACCACCTTTATTATAGTAGTTCCCCTGATTTCTTCCTTTTTCATCGTAATTGGTATTGTAGTTTCTGGGACGATAATTTGGATCGTAGTTTTTCCCCAAGTAATTTGGGTTTGGGTTTGCGTTTCCCGAATTTTTGGATTTTTCCTCCGAGTAGGTATCATGCAATTTCTCGGCTTCGGTTATGGCTTCGGTCAGCGTTCGAACATGTCTTCGATCTAATTCTTGTTTCACCCATCCTTTCGCACCGCATAAGAAATTGAAGAGTTTTTCTTCTTCAGACAGGTTGGGTATTTCTAGTAACAGGTTTGTATACGCTTGGGTATACTCTTTGATTGAACCCGTTTGTTTCAGGTATTTTAATTTGGCTCTTGCTTCGTAAGCCGCATTAACAGGGTAAAAATACTTCTTAAGATCATTCGTAAAGTCTGACCAATTATTAATAGTAGCCATACCTTGTTGGATTTCTTCGCTCCGGAGTCTCCACCATGCTAAGGCATTGTCGGTGAGGAATACCGTTGCTCTTTCTATTTTCTTGGAGTCGTCTGCCATTTCGAGGTGTTTGAAGTACCTCTCGCAGCTCCAAATGAATGTATCAATTTCTTTGGCATCTCTCTTCCCATCGTAAGGCTTAGGTTTTGGAGCATCCTCCCTTGTAATTTTGCTCGTCCCACCATTTATCGCAGCCTTTTTGCATAATATTAGCTCACCACTAATCCCCTCCAATGTTTCTTTGAGTGTTGTTAACTCTTGCTCGACTGACGTTATCCTGTTCGCCGTTTGTCTGAGCTTAAGCAGTTCTTCCTCTGCTGCCGACAACCTGGCCATGGCGATCTCGCCTTCTTCCATGACTTGGGCTTGTGCCTCCATCTTGACAGCGTCTATGGATTTGCTTACGAAGTCATCCATGGTATCTTTCCACCTCTCAAGAGATTCATTTCTCAAGAATTCTTCATCGGCGCGCAGAAAGAAGTTGTTCATTTGATTTTCTAAGCGTACCATCCTCGCTTCAAGACTCGACTGAACATCTTTGGATTTTGCCCTCTTCTTGGATTGACCTTCAGTACCTCTCTCTGTGGTAATGTTGGTGGTTGGGTCAGCCATCCCGGAATATCGAACCTGCTCTGATACCAAACTGTCACGGGCTGACTGTGGCTAGCCCGTGCGGCACTTGAATTCTTCAAGTAGACCTGAAATAATCGAGGAGTTGGGATACTTTGGAGCTTTTAGAGAGAGAAAGTATGTTTGTATTTCTAGTGAGAGAAAATACAATAATTTGATGGGTGAGGAGCAAATGAATTGCTCCTCCTTATATAGGATCTAAGGAAGCTTCCAGAAGGTTTCTAGAATCATCTCCTTCTGGAAGCTTCTTACAAAATAAGGAAAGTTCTAGGTTTACATGGAAAGTTCTATACTATCCTAGAATGTTCTGGAATGTTCCGGAAGTGAAGTAGGGTCTTCTGGAAGCTTCTGGAATATTCTGGGAGCTTGGGTCTTCTGGAATGTTCTGGAAGCTTCTGGAATATTCTTGGGAGCTTGGGGTTTCTGGAATGTTCCAGAAAGGATGAAGAATCTTCCGGAATCTTCTAGGATGTTCTAGATACTTCCAAGGAACCTCGCGGGCCGACCTGTCTCCTAGAGGGAGATTGGGCGGGCCGTGACACAAGACTTTAGTTTGCAAGAGTATTATGAGATTCCTTTAAATCCAAGTACGTAGATGAAGATACTTCAAATAAAAAGTGTCTCATTATTAGTTATTAACTACAAGATGGTTGATTATACACGGGTCATGGAACAATATAATGAATTGTTAAGAATTATAGGACAATTTTCTCAACATAACATGAAGATGGATGTATCCATCTCAGTATCCAGTGTTATAGAAAAACTGCCACCATCATCGAAAGACTTCAAACATACCTTGAAACATAGGCTAAAAATCACTACAAGTCTCCAATGATACCAACTGTCGCAAAACAGTCATCCACATTTATTTTTATATTGAATCACCCCCCATCTTTTAAGAATTTGTAACATTTTAGTCCACACGTGTAATTTTTTAGGATTAAAAATGCAACTTTGTTAAAATATAAGGGACTATTTGGTGAAATTGGAAAAATATAGAAGACTATTATGATGATATTAGGTTAATATATGGGACTAAAAGGCTACATTGTTGAAACATGAAGGATGATTTTAATACAAAAGTGAACATGTGAGATTATTTCGTGATAGTTGGTATACACGAGGGACTTCTAATGATTATGCCACCATCATCGAAAGATTTCAAACATACCTTGAAACATAATAAAGAAGAAATGAATCTCATTTAACTTGAAAGTCATTTCAAAATTAAAGTGACTTTAAAGGCCTAAGAAGTTGACAATAAGCTTAAGGGTAAGAACCAAGTCGATAAATCTTATGTGAATATGACCGAAGATAGTGGATTTTCTAAAAATTCAAACAAAGAAAAAGGTAACAAATGGAAGTTTGAAGGAAACAACGACAATTCTTCCAACAGGAAGCCTAAGTCGGTATGTTAGAAGTACTTATTAAATATAATTTTCACTAACCCACTAAAATGAATAAGATTCTTCCATATGAACTTGGTATAAAACCATCAATAATTCAATATTGAGTTTTCCGGGAGTCTGGAGTTGTAGAACAATTGTAAGACTCACTAAACCCAAAAAAAAAACTTGGGTGAAAAATGTATATATTAATCCATTGAGTATAATGAGTATTCATCTGCATATAGATTCTATGTGTTAGAATCTAATGACTTTGTTCTCTTTAATATCTCTTTTTGTATATTATCTTTAAAAATATTTGACTAAGTTTCAAATTGTTAATAAATATATTAAAAATAAACATAATTATAAATACTTATGTCATCGTACAACTTTATTTTATATTTTTAAAATAGTATTATATATAAATAAAAATTTGAATCATAAATTTATAATTAAATATTTTAAAATTCATCAACATCGATTTTTTAATATAAAAAATAATAATTTGAGATTGTATACACGAACGAATATGTTGGAGCAAAAATTTCAATTATGAATTTTAATCGTTTTCTTTCTTCGTTTATCACAAGCTATTCTAAACAAGTTTAGAGTTTATGTCATATTTCTTAGGATTATAATTTAAATTGGAGGTGTTCAATGTTTGAAAATAAAACTTGTATTAAAATGTCTATCTAGAACAATTTAAAAGATTTTTAACTATTTGAACATCATTAACAAAAGATGATCCAAATAACTTCATATAAATTATATATGGCCCTATTTTTATTTTTTTTTCAAAAAAAATATTTCGCTTTAACTACTTTTTTTTTTCAAAATGTAAAACTTAAAATTTACAAATCTTAAAATTTTCAAAATTTCCAAAATCAAATCCCTTAATCCTCAAATCAAATCAGGAAAATGTTTAATTAACGAGAAAAATTAAGAATAGTGAAAAAAAAGTATCAATTTTTATACAAAATCTTCAAAACAAAGTAGAAATTACGTAGTTTAGGTTCCAATTCGATTTATATATATATTTCTTAAAATTAATTAATTTTTTTTAATGATGATAATTAAAATTGAAATGTAGTTTAGAATTTGTCTAATATTCGTATGTTAAAAAGTTCTTCGAACTTCTAACAAGCTTCAGCTAAATATTCTTAAGAACTTTTGAAATATTTGTCTAGAAATAATATTTGGCCAGTTTACAACTAATGATATATTATAGATTCAGTTTTTTTTATAAAAATAATATTTGGTGTTGGAAAACCTATATACCTAAAAATAATCATCTAGGTGCCCATTTTTATCTTCATATCAAACATTTAACTGTAGATATGTTACAACTAAATATTTGTTACAAGTTTGACACTAGTCTATAGCTGTAAAAATTAAGGTAAACAACTAACAAAGAATTATATAGCTGTCCATTTGTACCTTCATATCAGATATTTAGTTTTGGATCTGTTATAACTAAATGTTTGACAAGCATTGAAACCATCCTTTAGCTGTAAAAATAAAGATAAAACATCTAACAAAATAATCATTTACATGTCTCTTTACCTTCATATCAAAACATTCAATTATGGACAAATTTATAGGTAAATATTTTGTACAAACTTTTAACAAAACATTTGACTATTGAGGGACACCGTAGGTTTATATTAGTGTACGACCTTCCTGATTCCGTAGAGACCAGGCTCCCCGAGCAAGGTGAACACCCTCGTTATTCTAAGAAGGGCGAAAACATGTTTTTACTCGATGTCTAGTGCTGATGTCTACTAGTCATCCGAAACCCTATACTATATATATATATATATTAATACATAGTGGTAACAAGATATTTAACTTTCTTGACTCTGAAAAACATTAGAAGCATTTATTTGTTTCTGTTTATGGTAACTAGGAGTATCCCCTCGGGACGAACAATCTCCAATTAAAATGGAGATGGATAGTACATGTAAGCGGAGAGTTAGTTTTGGTTTTGCTATTTGTTGATGGCCTGTTGATAATAATTTACGATTGTTGTGATTTTATTTGGTTGAAGGTACAGATTTTTGAAAGTACCAGAATTTATGGAGGAATGTTTATGGGGAACTAAAGATAAATCCTTTAGAGAGATTGTCAGTTGCTGCGTTTTTTATTTGGTATCTTCAATACATTCGCCTATGCACCCCCGTAAAGTTTTTGTTAGTAGGGTTGTTTCATGTATAAGAGATTACGATGTCGAATGATGAAGATGTAATAATTACTGCTACATGAGAGGAGGCCACTGTTGATCGAGTGAGGTTTATTCTGTTAGAGAGAGTGGATGGGAAATATCCGATCGGTATTGGGTTGGAGATTCCGTAAGACCTGTTGGGAAATATGGAAAAGAAGTCCCCATTGTTGAGGGTGCTAAGAAGAGGGTTTTCAAGTATGATGACCCCGTGCAAGTGTGCAACCCAAATTTACAAAAAAGAAGAAGATGGCTCAGACGGTTGAGAGTACTTATCCGTCAGACACCATATCGACTTTAACTTTGTCAGACCAGAGGGATTCGAGTGATTGTGTTGTAGTATCCCCTTCCAGGAAGGAATATGGTGAAGTAGGATAGAAGATTCCTTATCCTGGTAACCTTTATGGCGTTACCAAGAAGAAGAGAGTGTTGAAAAAAAATGACATTCCAATTGGAGGGTAGCGTGAGGTGCTCGATCATCGACCGAAAACTTCTTTGGAGAAACTAGATATGGTAGTGAATTTGACCCCCCCTAGTTGTGCGTGACGACCATTCGTCTGGAAAAGACTGTACAAGTGTCTACTCGAATGATACTGTTGAGATTGGTGATCGTACCCTTCCTCTAATCACCACCAATCAAAGATGTGCTGTGACTAATGATCATTTGGTTAAGGTTTCAGGTGCTGACCATTTGGCTTCTGAATCTGCTGGTGCTATGGGTGACGGTAGTATAAGAAGATACACTTCTGGAAAGGTGGCCAGTGCAAGAAATGTGGTCACGGGGCCTAACTTGGACCCCATGGTCGATAAAGCAACCATCAATATCTACATTGGGAAAATGCCCGGTCTTGGTTAGTATGCCCAAGCCCTATATTCTTACGTATCATCAATTAAAACACTGCTCGAAGATGACCAACTATAACAGTATGTTAATGACCGATATTTAAAATTTTGGAGTATGAAGGTTGTGCTCATCTTCCTTTTAAAATGTGTGTACGTTTGTATAGTCACCAAAACTAGATGGTTCTTGCTTATCGTAAAATGAACCTAGCTGACACCAAGTCTATGTAGGACTTCAAGCCTGAGCCTTTGGTGTTTGTATCTGGTTAGTCCCTCAATTTGAAATTATTGCGATACAATCAGCCTATGCCTCGTCCAAGTTGTACTATAATAAGTTTTTTAAGGAAAATTCAGAGGTGGAGGAGGCGTCGACTGAACTTAAAACCAAGAGGGATTCTTTGAAAGCACAAGAAATAGAGTTGACCGGGCAGAATGATCCTCCGGCGAAGCGATCCAACAAACTGATAAAAAAGAAAATTGCGCTGCTAAAGAAAGTGGAGAGGTCTACAATAAAATATTGTGGCAATCGAATGGATAGCGCTGCTTTGAGAGTAAAGCTTACTCGGTTGACGATATAAATGAGTGAGGCTAAGAAGGAATGGGATGATCGTGCTGCAAAGGCTTATGCTGATGGGAAGAAAGATACGCTATTGGTTTTTTAACGTCTTCTAGAAAGGGCTCGAAATAATACAATTGTGGAGGTATGGAAAATGAACCCTGACTTGGAACTGTAAAAGCTGAAAGAGTTAGTACCTGAAGACGAGAAGACCCGGGAGACGAACAACGAAGAGTATGATGAGATTTTTAAAAAATTCACTAATGTTGGTGTTAAGGGGTGAAATGTGTGGCTAACGAGCCTGCTCATAAGGAAGACACTTGGGTCGATACCGAAGTGATTAAATGCAGCATTCAGAGGAGAACCAACATGTTAGGGAGATCTCAACTGATACTTATGCTAAGGATGATATTTTAGAATAGTTGTATATCTTTCTTCTCTATTTCTTGTTAAGACAAAATAACTTGTGTTTTTTTCTCCCTGAAATATAAGTTTTGTGGGCCTGTAATTTTGCTGAATATATAACACGTTGTTGTTGTGTTGAGGATGAAAAAAGAGTATCCAGGGACTTTAGTTAAACACAGTTCAACTTATTTTGTAGACACTTAGGCTTAACATATTAACTAGTTCACATATTAGGCTTTGTAAAACCGGGCTCAGTATGGCCTACAGCGTACCCGTATAGGTTTGGTTTGTAAAACCAATTCGTTTTTTTTACTTTTTGAGTTAGTGCTCAGTGTGGCTCGATGCGTAGCCATATCGGTGTGGTTAACTTTTACCGTTCACGTTTATATTTTTAACCGAACACTCATTTATAATGTCGGAATTGATATATTGTTGATAGAGACGTGTAGGTATTCCATTAATTATTAAGTTATTATTATTATTATTATTATTATTATTATTTAAACGTAAAAATTAACGAAGGAGAAATTTGGAAAAAAAAGATTTCACTAAATTCTTGGCTTACAATATGCCTCATTAAAAATCCTTAAGCGCCACAATAAGAAAAAAAAGAGTGTACACCCACTCTAGATGGCATGGTGATACATTTTCAAATGATTAATGTTCCAAGGATATTTCAGTGCATTACCATCCATGTCTTCCAATCTATACGTCCCGTGATGTCCTTTCGAAATTACTTTGTATGAACGATCCCTGTATGAGGCCAGCTTGCCCATGTTCTTGTATTTAGCTCAGTGGACGATGTTTTTCAAGACCAAGTCACCCAGTTTGAAGCTTTAAAGCTTTAATTTGGAATTGAACCTGCTTAGCATCAAAATTTTGTATCATTCCGAGCAAACTCTTTCCTGGTCGCTTCTTTCCTTGATCAGGTCGATAAATAACTGTTGCTCTTCCTCATTTAGATCTTTTGAATAGTTTTCTATGCGATATGTTGGGATTATAATATCTGTTGTTACTAAAAAACTCCATCACATACACTAATGAGAATGACGTGTCTCTTATGGCCGAATGGGATGTAGTTCTCAACACCCATAACACCTCGACTAGTTTGTCTAACCATTTTCCTTTAGAGTTTTCTAACTTTTCTTCATCCCTACCAAGATTGTTTGGTTCGTAAATTTGACCATCCTATTGGCCTGCGGGTAATACAGTGTTGAAAAATATTGACTTATTCCGTGCCGTTTAAAGAAGATTGCTACAATTTTATTCTAAAATCATGACCCATTGTTAGTAATGAGGAATTTTTGGGATTCTAAATCTAGAAAGGATCTGATTTTGCATAAAGTCGCATATCTCGTAGGCTCCGGTTTTTGACAAAGCCTTTGCCTCGACATACTTCGTGAACTAATCCACCGCTACTATTAAGTATTGTCATTTTCTCGTGGCCACAGAGATAGGTCTAACCAAGTTTATCCCCCACTTGTCGAACATGCATGGTGCTGGAACATCACTAATTGGTTCACTTGGTATATGAAGCTTGTTAGAAAATTGATGACAGGGGTGACGTCTTTGTTAGAGAGCCTATGTGTTGGCTGCCAACTTGGGCTAATGGAATCCTGCCAATAGGAATTTTTAAAAACGATTTTTTATCAATTCGAACATCTCTTCCAAAATAAATTTTATCAAATCGAACATCTCGACTTATCACAATTATTTTTGTTACCTGATAGTATAGCTTGTATGCCTTACTTCAGATGTATTTTTCTGACTTTTCATCCAACTTGCGTTTCATTGCATCCAGAATATGAAAGTAGGAAACACTCCCAAATATTCTTAGATGATGAACATTAGCCTTTGTACCATATCACATCTCATGTGGTGTGAAATTCGTCAAGCTTTTTGTTGGGGGTCTGTTAATAAGATAAAATGCACAAAAAATAGCTTCAGCCCAAAACATTCTTGATAACCTCTTCATCTTAAGAAGACATCCATAAATCTTCATTATTGATTTATTCTTCCTTTCAGATACAGTATTTTGCTGGGGTGTAAAGCAAACTGTTATCTCATGCAAAATACCATTTTCTCTGTAGTATTTATCAAATTCTTTTTAAAAATATTCACCTTTACGATCTGCCTGCAAGGTGTTGATTTTTAGTTTAGTAAAGTTCTCAACTTCTACTTTAATATCTTTGAAATTTTGAAATGCTTTTGATTTTTGTTTGACGTAATACACCTAAACGTTTAGTTAGTAATATCAATGAAATATATAAAATAACGATTACCTCTGAAAGATGGAACTGTCATTGGATAACAAATATATGAATGAATAAGTTGCAGTGGTCTTTTTTGCTTTCCATGATGATTGAGAAGGAAACATAATCTTATATTGTTTTCGAAACTAACAAGCTTCACATACATCAACGAGACGAATAATTTTTGGTAAACTTGTGACCATTGATTTTTCTTAAAAAATCTCCAAATTTATATAATTCAATTTTTTTTTACCAATCATAACATAACTTTGCAACTGCTTGATGAAAACTAATCAAGCAAGACATATTCTGCTTTTGAAGATTGAGTGAGAAAAGATTATTTTGTGCTAATCCAACTTTGAAACAACCTGATTATCCCATGATAAGTAACATTCCATATCACGATAATAAATATCATACCCCTTCTTCAATAGATGTCCAATACTAAAAAAATTAATTTTAAGGTCAAGAAAAAAAAAACATGAGACATTTTCTCAATCATTTTATATCTTTGTTTGAACTCTAATTAACCACACCACTAATTTTGTAAGCTTTATATATCTTATTTTTTTACTTCTCCA
Organism: Limnanthes douglasii subsp. nivea; assembly: GCA_036936605.1. Lineage (NCBI taxonomy): Eukaryota > Viridiplantae > Streptophyta > Magnoliopsida > Brassicales > Limnanthaceae > Limnanthes > Limnanthes douglasii. The sequence goes on from JAUPFV010000003.1 coordinate 172,150,610, forward strand.
TCAATTTCAAATAATTTTGAAATATGTTTGCTAGTATTACTATATATCTACCAAAAATCACTAGTCTCTACCATGAGTCACAAGTAACATAGAGTTTCTTGATTTTTTTGCACCATATCAACTTCATCATTTTATTATTCCTTATACCAACAATCGCGCGTCCTATAACCGGGTTTGTGACAATTATAACACTCAAAATACCCAGAAACTGCTCCTATTTATTTTGACATCCACGTCCTCCTTACAAACCACTAAAATTATGATTTTAGTTTGTTTCATTTCATTCATTTTCATAATAATCTATCCCATATGTATTGGACCTTCTTGCATTTGATTTCCACATCCGCGTCCTCTTTGTGAACCTCTAAAATTCTGATTTTTATTTGTTTTGGTTCCATTCACTTCCAGAACGACCAGGATTTTCCTCTTTTTTTTATTGAAATCTTCTTTCTTTTCACTTAAATATAAGTTTGATTTTAGTTCTTGATCTAATGTTACTTCCTTCTTTTTCTTATTTATTTTTTATTCACGAACTTTCTCTGATCCCGTTAGTTAATCAATGGTCATGGTGCTTAAATCCTTAGATTTTTCAATAACGACCACAATGTAGTCCAATTTTGAATCGAAAGAACGAATAATTTTCTTAATAACACGAATATCATCCAAAGTTTCCATGTTTATTTTTAATTGGTTGATTATGAACAAAACCCGTGAATAATAATCAAACAAATTCAGACTCTATTTTTTGCAAATTTTCAAATTCCCTTCTAAAAGTTTGTAATCAGGTTCTTTTTATCTTTTCAATGATTTCTTCAAAATTACCCATGCTTGATTTGCTGAAGTGGCACACAAAATTTTCCACAAGATGCTTCATACGGTTGAACTCCTTGATATATCTAAGGCAAAACTTTCTGGTTTTTATTTCTTGATGTTCTTAAATCTTTTTTTTTGTGTTGGTGTTAATTTTTTTATGCTTCATCTCTGAATTTGTTATACATTTTTTCAACGATCTCCCATTCTTCTTGTGATCCTAACTTCAAAAGATAATATTCTATAAAGAAACACGTTTTTGGCAAAAATAAAAGAGTTAAGTTTACGAGAAACAACCATAAAACTCAAGATATGCTTGAATATGTTCATACATATATTTTGGGGATCTACAAGTGATGTAGTTGCACAAGCCCATGGCTATATGGCCCTTTTAGACAAACGAAAACAGGCTTTATTTGGGGCTCAGTTTTCCGAATTAGGTACTGCGACCACTCAAATCGAACGTGTCGAGAAGTCCAACAATTTTCGAAAGCACCACAAGGGAAAATCCTTGTAATGAAGTCCATGCCTCAAAATTCCATCGTTTAGGCCCTTTTTTTACTATTTTCATGATTTTTTTTACTTTTCTATTTTTATTGGATTTAATTAGAATACTTAACCAGCTCCAATCGCTTTGAAATTGGGCTGAGCTTTATTTTATTTTGTGAGGAACAAGTTGTAATTTTAGTGCAGGGTTTCGAGCACTTCTATAAAAGGCTATCAACCCGTATTTTTACGGTCAGACTTTTTAGAATATAATTTTAATATTATCTAAGTGTGTGATACTCTGACCTATGGTTAAAGTTTATTCTCTGTTTCGTTTTTTTCTCTTTGTATTTGTCGCCATCTGTTCTATCTTATATTTTGGCGCTACCATATTGGTATCAGAGCGACAGAACTCCTACGACGTGGGTTACAGAGGTATGCCGCTAAAGAGATCCTTGCGCAGGAAGTCCACTATTCCAATCGGAGAATCGGTCAACCGTGATGAATTAGAAAACCAATTTGGCCAAGTGGGTGAACAAATGCATTCATTGGGAAACCAGATGAGAGACGTACATGAAGCACTACAAAGGCTGTTGAACAACCAAACCAACAAATTTTGAGCTCCAGGTTCGAGCAACCAGCCGTCGGGATCTGAGAGAGAGACCGGCCGCGAGCAGAATCCTTTTTGCTCCTCGGAGAGAACAAGTATAGGTAAATATTACCCACAAGACTATCATGAACAAGTCTTTGAGCAGTTGCCAACAAGAGATTTCGATCAGAAACCAACAAACGATGGGAATCTGAATTCAGAATTGAGATCCCAGAGTTCCAAAGAGGTCTTAAACCAGAGGAGTTTTTAGATTAGATCGCCTCACTTGAAGAAATTCTTTATTTTAAGGAGGTTCCGGATGCAAAATGAGTACAGTTGGCTGCAACTAAGCCCCGAGACCCAGCTTCATTTTGGTGGAAAATACATTTCCCCTCATAGTACTAACTGCCACCCTGATACGTACATGTGCTAACTCACAGATCCCTAGTCGCGCAGGTACTTCCTCGCAGGTCAGGTGCTACCATTGTCACGAACTAGGGCACGTTGCTTTGTAATGTCCAAAATTACAACAACAACCACAACAATTGAGGGGTTTGTTCATTGGAGCTGCTGATTTTGATATGGAAGGTGACCCATTGTTTGATGAGTAACTAGAGGATGATGTTGATGAGGTTCAGGAGGACCAGGTTACAAGAGGAGATATTGGACATGCATTGGTTTTAAGGTGTGTCTCTTTTATGCCCAAAGCAAGAAGTGAAAGGGATGATTGGCTACAAAAAAATATTTTCCAGTCAACTTGTACTATGAGGGGAAAGGTATACAAATTCGTTATTGATTGAAGGAGTTGCGAAAACGTTATTTCTGAAGAAGCTGTGCAGAAGCTGACCTTGAAAACAATAGACCATCCAAACCCTTACAAGCTTGCCTAGTTAAAGAAAGGTAGTGAGGTAACAATCTCTAAAAGATGTCTGGTGTTTTTTTTTTCTAATGGTAACTACAAGGATAAGGCATGGTGCGATGTCATTGCTATGGATGCTTGTAACTTATTGCTAGGTCAACCATGGCAATATGATAGAAATGTCACATACGATGGTAGGAAAAACCACTATAGTTTCATATGGAATAACGTTAGATTCATACAACACCAACTAAGAAGGTATCCCAAAACCTGCACTTGTTGTATCACATAAGTCAGGGAATAAATTTTTAGCTCGAAAAGCATTTATAGAGCATGCTAATGATACAAGAATTGTTTATCTATTGGTGGTTAAAGAATTTTATGCTGATCCGTTTGCTAGGATACCTGAGTGCGTTCGAATGCTGTTAGCAAAATTTTATGTTGTCTTTCCCGATAATCTGCCTACAGGTCTTCCTCTATTAAGAGACATCCAACACCAGATTTACCTAGTACCGAGTGCTAGCCTACCAAACTGACCGCATTATCGGATGAGTCCAAAAGAGCATGGAGAGCTCTGTAGAAAGGTTGAAGAACTGTTGACTAAAGACCACATATGTGAGAGCCTTAAACCTTGTGCGGTTCCCGCATTGTTAACACCAAAGAAGTATAGCCCAATGAGGATGTGTGTGGATAGTCGGGCTATCAGCAAAATTACAGTCAGGTATCGGTTTTCTATTCCTTGCCTTGATAATTTACTGGATCAGTTGAGTGGTGCTACCGTGCTTACGAAGTTGGATTTGAAGAGCGGATATCACCAAATTCGTATTCGCATGGGAGACGAGTGGAAAACAACCTTTAAAACCCGGTTCAAAAGATAATATTCTGTAAGAAACACGTATGGTGTAAAAATAAAAGAGTTAAGTCTATGAGAAACAACCACACAACTCGAGATGTACTTGAATCTGTTCATACATATATTTTGGGGATCTACAAGTGATGTAATTGCACAAGCCCATGACTATATGGCCCTTTTGGTCAAATGTTAACAAGCTTTATTTGGGGTTTGGTTATCCGCATTAGGCGTTGCGACCACTCAAATCGAACGCGTCGAGAAGCCTAACGATTTTTGTGATGAAGTCTAGGCCTAAAATTCCATCGTTTAGACCTATTTTTTTTGCTATTTTCATGAATTTTCTACATTTTTCCATTTTTATTGGATTTAATTAAAATACTTAACTAGCTCCAATCGCTTTGAAATCGGGTTGAGCTTTATTTTATTTCGTGAGGAACAAGTTGTAAATTTGGCGTAGGGTTTCAAGCACTTATATAAAAGGATCTCAAACCTTATTTTTGTGGTCAGACTTTTTGGAATATAATTTTAGATTTCTCTAAGTCTCTGATACTCTGACCTAGGGTTAGAGTTTATTCTCTGTTTTGTATTTTTCTCTTTGTGTTTGCCGCGATCTGTTCTATCTCATATTCTGGCGCTACCAACAAGGCTTTATAAAATGGGAGGTACTAGGTTCTTTATATCTGTAATTAATGACTATTTAAAGGAAGTATGGATCATATTTTTGAACTCCAAATGTGAATCATTCAATGCCTAAAAGAAGTGGACGAAGTTAGTGGAGAATCACTCTAAGAAGATGATAAAGAAGTTAAAAACTAAAAAAATGGCTTGAAAATTATGAATTAATTAATTAGATGTTATCCTAAATTTAGAATTTCTATGTACACAATTGTGAAAAAAAATCCTCAATAAAATGGTCTTACTTGAAGGATGAACAAAACCTACTTGATATAGTGAGTTTTATGCATCTGAAAACTAGAATGAAACATGGTGTGAATTAAAGTTGTAGTGAATGAATTAAGAACAGAAAATTTGCAGAGAGAGTTTAAAGTAGTGAAAAGTACTTCTGAATATATCGTAGGTCAAAATAACTCCTTCAGCCTCTTTAAATAGGCAAGGTGAGTTAGTTAGAGAAACGGTTACATATTGTCATATTTACAATTTAACCCTTCGGTTCCTCCTAAAGCCTAATTTAATCCTATAATTACATAATTGATCACTTTAGTCCCTGAAGAATATCTTTCCTTATCAGTAGCCCCCCTAGTTCTTATACATTAATGTATAAGAACTATTAGCTCTTCGAATTCTTCCTCGGATCAGCATCATTTTACATCTTTATTATGATTAAATTCGATGAACTAAAACTCTCTTCGAATTGGTGAGTAAGTGCAAAAGAATTTCTCAACTGCCTCGAATTTAACTTCTCGTCGAATTTGACTTCTTGTGGTACTGCTTTGCCTTTGGTTTTCAAACGTTATTACTTCACACATAGTTTAATAACACTTCGAAATCTCTAAACCCTACTTGATGGACTGATTAGACTTCTAGTAGTAGTCCCGTGACATCACTAGTTTCCTTTTCGTTTCATATTCCACCCAATGAAAACAGATTACTTGTTCCACACTTTCACATTCTCGACGCTACTCTTTACCCTATAAATACTCAGCTATTCATTCAGTAAGAGTTTTTTAGAGAATCCATCTTTTGAACCATCTCCAATCTGTTCATCTTCAACCTGTTCATCTTCAATCTGTTCATCTTCAACCTGTTCATCTTTTCTTGTCTACCCAAGCAATCTCTCATACCAAAACCCATTGTATGAGAAGATACCCTAGATACAATAGATTTAAACCCAGAAGACCAGTAAGATCAAAGAAAAATCTTTTTCCTGGTTCCAGTAACCAAGTATTCGGGGCCTACGATTATCTTTGTATTTCTCGAAGAGCCAAAGAATACAAAGCTGCTGGGTTGATCTATAACGGTCCTCACTCTTCCTGCACCACTTTTAAATACGGCAACTTCAATCCAAACCTTGCCACTTCGTCCTCACCTCTAGCTTCTAACCCAGAAAATAGCTCAACAACCTCTTCTCTCCAAAATCCAGCCAAATCTTCATTACTAAGACCTCATCGAAAATCTAAAGTAGTTGCTTTAGACAAGCCACCCACTTATAACAAATCACAACTCACATCACATGTCCTTCAAGTCGAAGAGACAAAAAACCCTCAATCCAAAACACTTCCTCCTCAATTCGAGGCTATCAGAGCTAAACGTGCCAAAAAATCACCTTTCTTAGTAATGGGTGAAGAAGCAAAAACCTCTTCTACTCCTCAACACTCTCCTCCTCCCCCACAAGAAGTGGATGATACTACACCAGAGTGTAGTCAGCCAATTCCTGTGACTCAACAAGAGACACAAATTCGAAGTCACTCCGAGGAAGATCACAAAAAAGACGATTCAGAAGCTACTGAATCTGATGCCGAGGAGGAATCCGAGGCTGATGATGTAGCTCCTCCAAAGAAAACTCGAGGGAAAAAAGGTCTCATTACACTGCCTGAGAATGTTGCCTCCTTAGTTCAGGAAAATCTCAAGCCTCTTTCTGCTTGGTACATTCTTGCCTTGAAGAATGTACCTTACAGCTACTACCTCGAATCAGAGAAAGAGCACCTCAGAAAGCTATGGGGGTTAACTGACAATATGACACTTCGACTACCAGTTGAAGGAGAGACACCCTTGAACTGCCAAAAAGATGAGCTGGTAGTGTACCCTGAGCTCTTTAACTGGGGACTTCGGTTTCCCCTGGATCCGATGATAGTAAAGTTCTTCGAAATCCACAGACTATGCCCAACACAAGTTACTCCCAACTTGCTCTTCACCTTGTTCTCAGCAATTATGGTATCAAGGCTTGGAGGTATTCCCCTCGAAATCGAGGACTTCATCTCAGTAACCAAAGTCTCAAATGGCCCTGTTCTGCCATTTTATTACTTAACCCTTGAAGATGACTTGAAAATTATCGACGACCTTCTCGAAGCCGATAAATTCTGGAAACAAAGGTTCGTCTTTCTGTCAGGAGCCTGGGAAAATGGCAAAGAAATTTCCGAGGCCAATCCTTCCAGACTCACCCTTACTTGGAGAGATAGTAGTAAGTGTAACCTTCCCTTGTTTATCTAGTTGTTTTTGAATCAATCTACTTAGCTAACTATTTTTCTCTCTTTAGAAATTCCGAGGCGGTTTAAGGGTCGTCGAAAAGAAGCCAAGCTTATCTTCCAAAAGATGGCTGAGTGGGCTGAAAAATCTTGGGGCAATGGTTTTCATTCAGCATTCGAGCCCATCAACTTCGTTAATAGCCATCTCTGGCGTATATCTTTAGGGGCCGACTTCCCTCAGGATCCGATGACGCCACCAGATCCCCTTCTAGCAGTTGAGAGGATACTTGCACCAGATGGGAAATGCTATCTTCCTCTTCGGAACCGAAGTGACAGCCATCTTCCTTTGAAGAAGAAAAGAAAAATGACCCAGAAAGCCAGCACAAGCAGGGCTAAACCCTCCAAGACTTCGAAGAGTACAGGGAAAAGAAAAACGTCTGCACCTTCGCTTCCCACCATAACCGAAGAAGACCAGCCTACCCTGAAAAAGAAAAAGAAAAAAGAAACTTCTCCAAAAAAGAAAGAGAATAAGTCTAAGAAGCCCAATGAAAAGAATGAGGCTGATATACTAGAAGCTGTGCTAGCTTCCGAAGCACAAGGTAAAACTTTTGTTGAGGAAAATCCTGAAGGAGGAATAACCCTTGGAGATAAACAAGTAGATGATTATCTAAACTTTGATGACTTCAACTCAAGTGGAGATTTTGTACTTTCTGGCTCTCAACCTGCCAACATTGTTCCACCAATTTTTACCGAGGCTGCTACAGCTTCAGCATCTAACCCCTTCGCTCCTGTTCATCAGCCATTAGTCTTTCCTCACTCAGAGAAGTCCGATGAGGTAACTTCGATTCTTCAACCTTTCCTAAATTTAATTACTGCAGTCACAAAATTATACGAAGAGGTGAGCAAATCTCAAAGCCAATTGGAGCGTCTTGCCCAAGAGTTAGTTAGAAGCAGAAAAGAAACAGAGTCTGAAAAGACTTCAAAAAATGAAGCACTCCAAAAATTCGAAGCTGAGAAAGAACAGCTTCTTAAAAAACACAAGGAGGAAGTCGAAACTCTTAAAACTACTCATCTGCAAGCTCTTGAAAGTCTGAAGGCTGAACATTCTACTGCCATCTCCGATGCTACGGCACTTATTAAGGAAACAAAAGATAAACTGGAAAAAAGCCAAAATGAGATTACTACACTTCGAACAGGATTCGAAGAAGAAAAGAAAGCTGCAGTCAAAAAGGCTGAAACCAAAGTTAGTTCTGTGATGCTCGAAGGCATGAAGAAAACTCAAATTGATACATCTATTCAGCTTCTTCGAGAAGTTCATGCTGCTTGTCCAAGACTAGACTTATCAGACCTTTGGAAACGAGTTCCAGAAGATCAGCGCCCCAAGGAAGCTTTCGAAGCACCACCAAGCTCCTCCTCAGAAGAAGGAAATAGTTCCGAAGAGGAATCATCAGAAGGAGAAGAAGATGATGCTTAATAGGCTAAGCAACTTGTTATTGTTTTTTGTGTATTTGATTAAGTACTCCCTCCTTTTCTTTTTGTAAACTTCGTATTTTATTCCACGAGGAAATCACTTATTTTTTTTTATATCTTAAATTTCTGGCGTACTTGTTTAAACTGGTTATTCTTAAATATAGATGCTTAAGTCATGACACCTCGAAAAATAGATGCACTCATAAGACGTGGCACCTCGAAAAATAGTTGCACTCATAAGACGTGGCACCTCGAAAAATAGATGCACTCATAAGACGTGGCACCTCGAAAAATAGATGCACTCATAAGACGTGGCACCTCGAAAAATTTGGTTGTTTCTTCAAAGCTATCGCTTCGGAAAATTATTCTTGGTCAACTTTCAAAGATGATCAATCCTTGCCAAATTACCAAAATAATAAATCACACATCATAACAAACAACCAATGGCCAAAAGAAATTTTATTAAAAAATTCAATATTAATCAGACACCTCGTTAAAACCTTTCTGGGCCAACAGATAAGGAAAGCGTATGTCTGTTTTACAAAAATTCAAAGTTCAGTTTTACTCACAGTACAATTTCAAGTGCTCTATGTTCCAAGGGTGCTTGAGCATCCTCCCTTCTCGATCTGATAACCTGTAAGAACCTGGTTTGACCCTCATTGTAACTTCGTAAGGACCTTCCCAATTCGGAGCCAATTTTCCGAGGTGTTTATCCTTAGTGTGAAGAAACACTTTTCGCAACACTAGATCGCCAATTTTGAATTCCCTTCTCTTAACTTTAGCATCATACCTGCTTCTCATTAACGTTTGATAATGGATCACATTTAAATGTGCCTTGACCCTTTTTTCTTCCAACAAATCAAGTTCCACCCTTCTAGCCTCATCGTTATCTGCATCGGAATATTGTAGGAGTCTATAAGAGGGCAACGTAGATTCAGCAGGGCACACAGCGTCCATCCCATATACTAAAGAAAAGGGGGTCTCTTTTGTAGCCTCTCTAGGAGTTGTTCTATATGCCCATAATACTTCTTGAAGAAAATTTGGCCATTTCCCTGCTGCTCCTGCCAAATTTTTCTTCAAGCCATCCAAAATAGATCTATTCGTAACTTCTACCTGTCCATTTGCCTGGGGGTGAAAAGGAGTGGAAAAACATTGCTGTATCCCTTTCGAAGAACAAAAAGAGTCCATTTCTTTGTTATTAAATTGAGGACCATTATCAGTTGTTATTTTCCGAGGTACTCCAAAACGGTAGCAAATGTTACTTTGAATAAATTTGATTACATCCTTAGCTTTTGTCCCAGCTAAGGGCTCTGCTTCTGCCCACTTTGAAAAATAATCAACCGCAACAATAATCATTTGTCTTCCACCAGAAGCCATAGGTAATGGTCCCACTAAATCAATTCCCCACCTGTCGAAAGGAACCGCCTCTGAAATTGTCATTAGGGGTACAGCTGGTTTGTGTATTAAATTTGCATACCTTTGGCAAGTGTCACAACTTCGAACTAACGACTTGGCATCTTGCAAAATGGTAGGCCAATAATACCCTGCCAACAATACCCTACGCGTTAAAGCTCTAAACCCACAATGAGCTGACCCATTCCCATCATGCAGTTCGGACAGAACGTTCTGAGACTCATGCTTGCTTAAACATCGAAGTAAAGGTCTCGAAGCAGACCTTTTGTACAATACTCCATCCAGTACCACATAGCCAAGGGATTTGTACTTTATTTTCTTGAGTAAGTGTTTATCCATAGGTAGTATTCCATTTGAAATAAAGTTTAACAAGTCAAACCTCCAATCTCCTCGAGCGCACATCGGATTATTTACCACCTCATCAAGAACTTCACATTGCTCAGAATTTGGTATGATCGAAGGCGATGGTTGTGTTACAATCCATGGGTATTCTTCTGAATAAGCCATTGTTGCCAAAGAATCAGCCATAGTGTTGTTCCCTCTTCGAATATGCTCCACTTCGACATTTTCAAACTGCGCCATCATCCCCCGAAGCTCTTGTAGGTACAAAACGAAACGCTCATTTTTAGCTTCTGACACCCCTTTAACGTGGTTAACTACCAACTGTGAATCTGTTTCCAAGCGTACAAACATTGCTCCACAAATCTTCGCCAGGCGCAACCCTGCTAGCACAGCCTCATATTCAGCTTCGTTATTTGAAGCATGAAAGCCAAATTTTATAGCTTGAAACATAAATTCCCCCGTTGGTGCCACCAATTCAACTCCTGCACTTGACCCTTTACTACTGGATCCCCCATCAGTTCGTATTGTCCACGTCGGATTCTCATTCACCTTTTCTGCATCTTTCACCTCGGATCTGCTTGAGTGAAACTCCACCAGAAAATCTGCTAAAGCTTGAGCTTTGATAGCTGTTCGAGGAGAAAATAGCACATCGAAATCTCCCAATTCCACAGACCACTTGGTCATTCTTCCTGAAATGTCTGGTTTTTGTAAAACATTCTTTAATGGATATGAAGTTCGAACTACAATCGTATGTGCCTGGAAGTAAGGGCGCATTTTTCTTGCTGCCACTACTATACACAGTGCCAATTTTTCGAGCTTCAAGTAACGTTTCTCAGCATCAACCAAACTTTTGCTGACATAGTAAACAGGCTTTGAAATTTTTGTGTCTTCACTGATCAAAACTGCGCTCACTGCATAATCTGACACTGCTATATACAAAAATAACTGCTCTCCTTTCCGAGGCTTTGATAATATTTCAGGAGAGGACAAAAGATTTTTTATCTTCAAAAAGGCCTCTTCACAATCCGAAGTCCACTCGAAATTATTGGGTTTACGCAGCACCTGGAAAAAAGGCAAGCACTTATCTGAAAAACGAGAAATGAATATGTTCAGAGCTGCTAACCTGCCTGTTAACATTTGCACTTCTTTGATATTCCGAGGTGAAGACATCGATATCAGGGCCTTCAACTGTTCTGGATCCACCTCGATTCCTCTTTCACTAATCATATACCCCAAAAATTTGCCAGATCGGACTCCAAATGTGCATTTTTCTGGATTCAACTTCAATTGAATGGCTCTAAGATTCAAAAACGTTTCTTCTAAATCATCAATATGTTCATCATCACCTTTGCTTTTAACAAGCATGTCATCGATGTACACTTCAATATTTCTCCCAATCTGTGAAGCAAACGCCTTATTCATCAGCCTCTGATATGTTGATCCAGCATTTTTCAATCCAAATGGCATTACTTTATAGCAATGCAAACCTCTATCAGTAATAAAAGTCGTGCTTTCTTCATCATCTGGATTCATTCGAATTTGATTATACCCCGAAAATGCATCCATGAAAGTCAGAATTTTATTTCCCGAAGTGGAATCCACTAACTGATCTATTCGAGGCACCGGAAAAGGATCTTTTGGACAGGCTCTATTCAAATCTGTGAAGTCCACACACATTCGCCATTTTCCATTCTTCTTTTTTACTACCACCGGATTAGCCGTCCACCTCGGATAATTGGCCTCCCTAATGTGCCCCATTTTGTATAACCGATCCACTTCGGCAACTATGGCCTCATATTTCTCCAATGAAAAAGCCCTTCTTTTTTGGATAATTGGTTTGACCTTCGGATCAACCGCTAGGCTATGACATATGATGTTGCTTGGGACCCCTACTACATCTTCGGATCTCCAGGCAAACACATCCAAGTTTTCAGACAAAAAATTCAACAACTTTTCTCGCATCGACAAAGATAACAGAGTGCCAATTCGAAGTACCCTGCCATTATTAAAAATAAATTCCTCTATTTCTTCATTGACCACTACAGAACTCGGGGTTGACCTCGGATCATCAATTCCCTCGTCCGTTTCACCACAAGACAACCCCCCAAACTGCTAACTCTCCATGAGATCATCAGAACTTTTACCACGTAACCTAAATGCAGCAGCATAACATTCTCTTGCCACCTTTTGGTCACTTCGGACTACGCCGACTCTGTCCTCGACCACATACTTCAGACACTGATGAACTGTAGAAACTACAGCGTACATTTTGGCCAACCATGACCTCCCAAGAATAGCGTTGTAACTTGATGGACAATCCACCACCACAAAAAGTACCTGTACTTTCTTCTTGAAAGGCCCTTTTCCCAAGGAAATTTCACCTTCGAATTCACCTATTACAATTGCTGATGCGCCGGTAAACCCAATGATAGTCCTCTCTGATTTTTCTATTCGAGGTGGTGCAGTCAACCTATCATACGTTGACTTAAAAAGCACATTAGCAGAACTTCCTGTGTCGATCAGCACTCGTCGAATCTCCACCCCGCATACTTCTGCTCCAATGACCACCGCATCCTCATGTGGCCCAGTAATGCCCCTCAAATCATCTCCATCGAATATTATAAAGGGCACATCCTTTCTGATGCTTAGATGTGCCGATGCGCCTCCCTCAATTTGTCGTGTTAAGTTTACTATATGCCTCTTCCTCGAATTATTGGTGTTATTCGTCATCGAATCCCCTCCAAATATAGTTAGTGATTCGAAAAAGGCACACAAATCTCGAACACGTCCCTGACGCATCGGCTCATCTATCGACATTAACAAAAGTCGACTGGGGTCTGGTTCAACATATTCCGAGGCTACATCGAAACCATCTGCCTCACCTGCAACATCTAAAATCATTAACGCAGTTTCCTGCTTGGAATTAGGATTACCTCCTTTAGGAGCTGTTGCCTTAGCATTCTTCCTGACATATTCCAACAATTTTCCATTTTCGATCAGAATCTGCATCTCCTTCTTTAGAGCAATGCAATCATTTGTATCATGGCCAATGTCCTCATGATACCTACAAAATTTATTATTGCGCTCCTCTCTTGGCCTGTTGATAGCTGGTGGCTTTCTAAAATTGATTGTTCCTCTTGTTTTTTCATATATTGAAGCCACGCTCTCAGTTAAATCTGCATAGTAATCCAGCCTTACCCACACATTCGACCTGGACCTAAATTGCTGCTGATTGTTAGAATTATGTTGATTATATCCCCCTTGATACGAATTCGAGGTTCCTCGGTTAGAAACATTTTGATTGTTCTTCGGACGCGAGGTATTGTTGTTTGAGACGTTAGATTGTCCACTCCCCTTCTGAACAGTACTAGCACCTCCTCGAACCCTCGTCGATTCTTCGACCTTAATCTGGTCCTCAACCTGGGCCATAAGAGCTCCAAAAGTTAACGCCCTGCGCCTCGTAGTCTCATCGGCTAAATCCCCAGGCAACAGCCCTTGCCTGAACGCTGCCATAGCCACACTTTCTTCACAGTCATCCAATTCAGCCTTTGTTGACACAAACCTCTTGGTATAATCCTTCAACTTCTCTCCCACAGCCTGCTTGCACTGTATTATTGTGTCTCCATTGGCTCTCATTTCCTTGCTTCCCACAAACTGCCTCCGAAAAGCAGTGTAGAAACTTCTAAAATTTGCAATCGATTCCTTAGGAATCTTATTGAACCATTTTAGCGCAGTTCCCTTAAACGTTTGAGAAAAAGCTCTACACACCAATCTATCATCATCTTCGAAATTAGTCATGTAGTTTTTAAATTGTTCTATGTGGTCATCGGGATCTTGAGTCCCATCGAACTTTTCAACTTTGGAAATATCAAACCGCCTCGGTAGCGGTACAGATCTGATCTCCCTGACCAGTGGTGAGTCCCTCCAATCAACCCCCTGGACATACTGGTCCTCATTTCTCATCCCCACAGTTGCATACAAGCTGGACTCACCTTCATATTTCCGAGGCGAACACCTCCGAGGCGAGTATTTCCGAGGTGAGTATACTCGCCTCTCTTTCTTCTTCCTTCCCTCCTTAAACGCCTTAGCTGGTCGGAACTCACGCTCTGTTCCTCTTGAACGGCCTCGAGAACGTTCGTACCTCGGTGTTTCATCAGATTCAGAATCTTCAAAATCCTCCTCATCACTAGAATTTTCATACAGTCGCCTTTGTAACTTTTCCTTCCTCTTCTTTATCCCGCTATACTTTTTTTTTGCTTAGAACGTGCCCTACGCTGCTCATAATGATCATCACCCTCATCCATCGACTGATCAAACTGATCATTACGATCGCCTCCTGCTATCTTAGACCTAAGTCTAGCACCGTTATCATCTCCTTTCTTTTTTACCAATTCGTCAAGCTCAGCCACCTTCCTAATCATTTCATTCATTTTTCCTTCAAAGTCAAATTGGACTGATTGAATTGGAACAGATTTACCTGCCTCTTGCAGATCGGATTTCAGCGTCTCTATCGCCTTGCGAACAGATGGATTGTCACCTTCCTCTGGATTCATCTTCAAACAGTGAAAAATCAAACGAAATATGAAAATTCGAACGAAAAACTTAAAAAACGAGAACTCGAACGTTGATTTTTGATCTGTTGATCAAGGTATCCTCTCCCCTCTTTCTAGCGCCAATTTGGTGTGAATTAAAGTTGTAGTGAATGAATTAAGAACAGAAAATTTGCAGAGAGAGTTTAAAGTAGTGAAAAGTACTTCTGAATATATCGTAGGTCAAAATAACTCCTTCAGCCTCTTTAAATAGGCAAGGTGAGTTAGTTAGAGAAACGGTTACATATTGTCATATTTACAATTTAACCCTTCGGTTCCTCCTAAAGCCTAATTTAATCCTATAATTACAGAATTGATCACTTTAGTCCCTGAAGAATATCTTTCCTTATCAAAACATACATTTTAGGGAGAGGTTCTCAAGACAACTTCATATAGTATCAAGATGAGACCCTATTTGGAACTGAACTTCAAATGTATTCAAGAGAAGTAGATAGGAATGAACCAACAGTGGGCAACTTGAGAGTGTTTGAATGTGTTGTTTATGCACACATGAAGTAGGAAAAACTTCAGCCAAGATAATTAAAATGCCCGTTTCTCATATATCCAAAATGAGTTAAAGAGTATAGGTTATGGTGTTTAGAACGTGGGAGTCATAATACTTTAATTAACTAAGATGTTGTATTTATTGTAGGTAAAATGTCACTACTTCAGAATTTAAAGACTACACATACTATTTTTGTGCGTGGAGTTGAAAATAAAGTAAAGTTTGCACATAAAGGTGAAGCAGAGGATGCTTATACGAAGATGGTTCCAGAATTGGTATAGATGTGGCCTCTACAGAAGAAGTTCGATAAAAACATGAGGTCGACCTTAGTCGAGAGTTTGATATTTCAGGTGTTCAAACTTGAGAGCAACATAAAGATTCTGGTCGTTATTAGTTTTTGAAGGTTAGGGTTATGAGACCTAGCAAGCATACATAGAGGTATGGTTATGTTAAAATCATAAATTATATATGCAAGGAGATATTCTTCGAAGAGTATCAATAAACTTTAATGTTAAAAGACTATAAAATAAAACCAAATTCTCTAAAGAAAAATAGTACTTGGATTCTTATGAAACTATTGTTTACTAAAGGTTTTACACAAAAGAAGGTGTCAATTGGGATGAGGTAAAAAATATTCGAAAGACATATCAGACTAAATACCGATATTTATTTTTTGTTATTTGCTTTTATTATTTTATTATTTTATTGTAATTGGTTTGGTTTATTTTGGGATGGAGGTAGTTTGGTAAAGTGTTTTATGGAGTTTAAAGTATTTAATGTTTAATATAAAGAGTATTGAGATAATTGAGCAACCTGCCAGTATTAAATGCTGATCACCCTCATTAATGAGAGTGATTGGGGTATTTATACTCTTAATTAATAACCCATAGGATTACGGGTCAAGTTATGAAACCGAATCAAGTTTAAGGACCCATTAGTCTTTTAAGTAGATTAACAAATAGCTTAGCCAAAAAGTGTTTTACTTTTGTCATGCCCAGATTTTTTAGTAGCGTGTCATTGTTCGAATTACCCCTGTCCGGATTATGCAGTGGGCTGTGTCTGAAGTTTCCGAACTCATCAGTAGCCCCTTTTTTAAGCCTTGCCAAATATCTTTGGTAGGGCTAAAAAATCCACTAAGCCAGTATCAATTTTATCCGATATCCCCGTGCGGTCCGTCTTAAGAAGTCTATTTTCAACATCAACTTAGTTCGAAGTTTGTCAGAACTTGTTTCTCTTTCTAGAATTCTAAGAGTTTTCTTCTTGGATTGTGGGATACGTGTCAATATTTGGTTCAACCTACCAGCCGTTATTTTTCCTAGACCGGCGCACCCACTAAGTCTAGAAAGTTACCTAGGAATTTGATTCTTCACACGTTTGCGCAACCTCTAATCACTGCAAAACCCTCTTCAACTTATCCTAGGTAACTGTTACTTTTTTTTACTGTTATATAAATTCTCTTTCACTATTTAATTGTCTTCCACACTCAAAGATTTTTTAGAGAGACTTCCATTCTTACCCTCAACTTGTTCTTGAGAGGTTTTATGTTCACAGCCAGAAACACACTAGTTAAAGGCGGCTGGTTAAATTTATCAGAGTTAGAAAGAGCGAAGAAGGTAGAAAGAGAGAATCGCATCGTTGTCGACCTCTCAGTTTCTCCAAATGAGAAATCCAGTGAACCGACTCAGGAACCCGATCAAGGGTCATCATCATCCAAAAACCCTAGGCCCAAACAACTTTCATTCAAACTAAGTCTTTCACCCTTTCCCTCAGGTTCTTATGTTCAAGAGTCCCAACCTTCTGTGCCTAAAGAAAAAGCTGTTTCAAGTATTAGAAAACCCTCTCCCTTCATTGCTATGGGTTCTGTTGCTGAAAAGTCTCCGGAGAAGATAACCCCTCGCCGGACAACCCGCCAAACTAAAACCCAATCTACACCTTCATTGACAAAACCCTCCGGATCGGAGGTATCTAAAGCAGCCCCAAAGGCCAAGCCCTCGGGATCCCAACTTCAACCAGATACCAGGCCTTCAGAGGCAACAAGCGCTCAACCATCCAGACAACCTCTTTTGCAAGAAACAACCCCCCTTCTTCCAAAGTAGCTGATAAACCTTCCACACTAATGAAAGAGGTAATGGAAGACAGTATTGAGGATGCCCCCTTTGAGACCGAGGCCTCAGGTCAAACAGGAGATGCTACTTCTGATAAGAAGGGCAAAAGTAAAATAAAAGTCTGCATAACTCATCCGAACTTGCTTCCAGAGTGCTTAGAGGGCAAGGTAGGCCCATGCTTCAAACATGTTAGTGTCAAATACCTGTTGGCTCTACAAAATATAAATTATATCTATACCCACACTGCTGAGTTGAGCCGAATCCGTAAAAAAATGGGGGATTCCAGAGTCAGTAAAGATAAGGATACCTATTACTCCGGAGACTCCCATGGACTGCAAGCTCAATGAGGTGGTAATATTCACCGAAGTGCTGAACTGGGGACTCCGGTTCCCATTGGACCCAGAAATCGTCAGGTACTTTCATTTAGTTAAACTCTGCCCTAGCCAGCTAAGCCCCAATTCTTGGTACTCCCTCCTTGCTTGCATCATGTCATCAAAGTTGTAAAAAATCCCACTTCCGATGGAGCAGTTTGCAGTTGTGTCAAGCTTGTGCAAGAATCATCAGATTCCCTTCTATCATCACAATATGGGGAACAACTTCAAAGTTGTAGATGACTTGCTAGAGTCCGAAAAGAACTTGAGGACACAATTTCTGTTTGTCAGTGGGACATGAGAGAATGAAAGGAAGATTAAGGCCAACACAATCCTAGCATGCTGACTAGCAGGTGGAATAGTAATGGTGAGTCTCTTCCCTATCTTTGTTTCTCATGTTTTTCCTTTTAAATTATAAGTGTTCCCATTCTGATTGACTTGTTAATCCTTTTTCAGTGCTACTGAAGGAGTTCACCGGACATTTAGAAGATGGGAAAAAAATCTATGCAAAACTCAATGCATGGGCTGCAGAGCATTGGGGGAATGCCTTCCATAACTGCTTCACATTGGGAAATCTTGTGAGGTCCCATCTGTGGGACACCACAGGCCAGAGAGACCTCACATGGGAAGAGTTAACTACCCTTCCTCCTCCTGGGGTGATTCTCAAAAGGACGGAGTCCAAGGATGGTAAATTGTTCTTACCTTCCAGAGCAAAAGCTCATAACAAGATGAAGAACAAGAAGAAAAAGGCTGTAACAGAGTTGGTTAAAGCAGCCACAGAGGGGACCGGTTTGGGGAATTAAAGTGGAATTGATGCTTCCCTACTCAAAGTAGTAGAGGCTGAAACAGTGAGGGAGGCTGGAGAGTCGCAGAACCCACCAAAGCCTCCTAAGAAGGACATAAAAAGGAGGGCCAACAGTGACGCGAAAGTTGCTAAGAAAAAGAAAGTCACCATGGGAGAAGAAATAATTCTTCGTCATTCGGAAACCCAACCTCCACCAGCCTCTGTTGATGCCTCCTTACAAGAGAAAATCCCAGGGTTTGCAGTCCAGAGAGATTGCCGGGGGAGGGAATGAAGAAGTGGACATTAGTGCCATTCAAGACATTGATTTATACTTCAATGATTCTGAGAAGGATGATTTCGCAGGTCCCTACCGATCCTCTAGCTCTGCCAATATGGTGACCTTCAATGGTAAATATTTCTCCGTATCCGGAGAGCAAGATGTTCTGAGTCATTCCCTTCTCGGTCACATCCAGCCAATACTTGACTTGGAAAGACATGTGAAAAGTCAGACCACCCTTATCAACTCCCTCACTTCTGACAAGGAATCTCTATCAACCAACCTTCTCAATGCCAATCAAAGTATAGAGGAACTGAAGAAGGAGATAAAGTCATTAAGAAAGGACAAGAAGGATTCGTCAACCAAGTTGGCCACATCGGAGGCCGCCAGAACTGAGCTCCAGATTAAGTATTCTAGCTTATAAAAGGACCTCACAATGTTGAAGGAGGAATTGAAGACCAGGGATGGTGCCATTCAAACTCTAACCGATGAGAAGACTAAGTTAGAGGGTACTGTGTCAGAGATGGCCAAAGAGAAATATGATTTAAAGAAGCAACAAGAGCAAGTTATTCAGGCTGGTATTGACAAGTATACCAATGAACTGATAGACTCCTTAGAGAAAAGAGACGATCAAGTCAAGTCTGACATGGTGCTACTCTTCCATGAGACTTTTCCGAAGAGGAACCTTGGTCCCTTATGGAAATATGTGGAATATGAAGACATCACATTTCAAACTATGGCCGATGGCGACAAGCACAACTACTCCAGTGGAATAGATTCCACCACTGATGATGAAGGGGGAACTGGTGAGAGTTCGAGCGCTGAACTCAAGAGTCCCAAAAAAGGTGATGGTGGTGAAGGAACATCCGAAGGGAACAGACCCTAAGGTTTTAAAGTCCTTGGATAGCCAAGGCGTATTTTGTAATGTTATTCGGTTAGAGTCTGAATAAGTCTTTTAAATACCTAAAGTCCTTGGATGGCCAAGGCATATTTTGTTTTCATGTTCGCTTCAAGCCCGAATAGGTTTAATTTATCAAACCTTTTTTTATTTAATACTTTCTTTCCGCTAAATTTGTCATGGCTAATGTTTAAGTAGCCCCTAGCATTTCAGAAGTATTATAATGAGAGTGTTTAATATCTCCGATGACATGTATTTAATAGTCATCACTTAACCAGGTTTGTCCGATCTACTAAAGATCCAAGATGTAGAACAAGTGATTCGTACTTGAATTGAATTGTAGTGAAACCACTCCGAATGTTTTAGGAAGACATCACATATTATTAAATAAAAAACCGGACACCTCATTAAAACCTTCTTGCGCCACCAGGGCAGGAAAGAGTATGCCCCATAATATTTACATTAATATCTAACAAGTAAATATTTACACATAAATTTTATTCAAAATATAACCTGAGATGTTCAGTATTCCTTGAGTGCTTCAAAACCCTTCCTTCTTTGTCCTAAAGCCTATATGTCACAGGCTTAAGCTTTTCAGAGACCTCATAGGGGCCTTCCTAGTTCGGAGCCAACTTACCAAACAACTTCTCCTTGGTGTGTAAGAATTTTTTTCTTAACACCTTATCTCCTGGTTGAAAATCTCTTCTCTTGACTTTGGAAGAAAATCTGCTCCTCATCAAGCCTTGGTAGTGAGCTGTTCTTAAGTGAGCTTTAACCCTTCTTTCTTCTACTAAGTCCAACTGATTCCTAATTATTATCTCATTAGCTTGTTTGGAATAGTTATGGACCCTATGATGGTATGGAAGCTTCTATGGGAGTAATTGCATCCATCCCATATACCAAATCAAAAGGGGATTCTTGTGTAGCAGCCCAATGAGTAGTTCAGTATGCCCACAATACTTCTTGCAAATAGCTTGGCCACTTCCATCTCCTTCTAAATTATTTTTTAATCCGAACAAAATAGTCTTGTTGGAAACTTTAACCTGGCCATTTTCTTGTGGATAGAAAGGAGAAGAAAAACAATTCTGAATGCCTCTGGAAGCACAAAAATTCTCTATATCCTTGTTATCAAACTGTGGCCTGTTGTTCATAGTAATCTTTTGAGGAATCCTAAATCTGCAACATATATTGGACATGATATATTTAATGACAGCCTTCAAAGTGGTTCCCGCCAAAGGAACTACCTTTATCCATTTTGAGAAGTAATCAATAGCAAGTATAATAGTTATGCATCCCCCGGACGCCATAGGCAGAGGTCCAACTAAATCCAATCCCCAAGGAGCAAAAGGTACTGGCTCAGAAATAGACTCCATAGGTACTGCTGGCACATAAATTTCATTGCCATACCTTTGACATGGATCACACTTCTTTACCATTTCTTTAGCATCTGCCATTATGGATGACCAATAGTATCCAACCAATAACACTCTCCGGGTTAGTGCCCTGTACCCACAATGTGCTGATCCTTCTTCATCGTGTAGTTCAGATAAAAAGACTTGAGATTCTTCAACCTCCAAACAACGCATGAAAGGTCTACTGAAATATTTTATATATAAAGAACTCCCCTTACGATAAAAAACCACGAGCCCCATGCTTAATTTTTCTTGCCATTACTTTATCTGGAGGCAAAACCCCATCAGAAATATATTGAAGAAAGGAAAACCTCCAATCTTTGGTTGAATTTATTGTATGCTCAAGCTTTCCTCCTCTTCCTGGTTTTTACTTGGTTGTATGGATGGGCATTCTTGTATGTGAATCCAAGGGTAAGACTCAGAATATGCTATGGTTGCCAAAGAATCTGCCAGTGTATTCTCTGACATAGGAATATGCTCATAACAAACACTTTTGAAGTTGGCTGCCACCTCTTTCAGGATGATTAAGTATTTGATCAGTTGCTCCTTCTTAGCCTCAGACTGACCTTAAGCGTGATGGATAAGAAGTTGAGAGTCACTCATCAACCGAAATCTCTTAGCCTCACATAAGAAAATCAATTTAAGACCAGCTATAGCTGCTTCATATTCAGACTCATTGTTAGAGGCCCTAAATCCAAAGCATATAGCGTGGTACATTTTATCACCATATGGAAAGGTTAGGAAAATTCCAGCTCCACACCCCATGGTTCTTGAACCACCACGAGTTCGGACTACCCACACTTTCTTGGTTTTCTCTTCTGAAGTTTGTTTGGAGTTCCTGTCCGAATGGAATTCTACCGGGAAATCAGCTATTGATTGAGTTTTAATAGCTGTTCATGGGGAAAAATCAATGTCGTAATCACCCAACTCTACTGACCACTTGGTCATCCTGTTTGATATGTCTGCTCTCTAGAGAACATTCTTCAATGGGAAAGATGTTCGGACAATGATGGAATGCGACTGAAAATACGACCTCATTTTTCTTGCTGCAATCACCAAGGCTAGTGACAACTTTTCAAGTTTTAAGTACCTCTTCTTAGCATCTATCAAACTTTCGCTGATGTAGTACACCAGACGAGTGTAGCTGTCCACTTCTCTTACAAATACTGCATTTATAGCATATTCTGACACAACCAAGTATACATAGAGTGTTTCTCCTTGAATGGGCTTAAAAAGAGTCTTTGGTGAGGATAAGTGTTTCTTTATTTCAACAAAATCTTGTCTACACTGTGGAGACCAATTAAAATCTTTAGAATTCTTCAAGGTTTGGAAAAACGGAGCACACTTGTCCAAAGACCTTGAAATAAAACGATTTAAGGCTGCCAACCTCCCAGTGAGCCTCTGGACTTCTTTAATATTCTGAGGAGGATCCATTTCTAATAGGGCATTTAGCTGATCTGGATCAGGCTGTATCCCTTTCTCACTTATCACATAACCCAAAAAATTTCCGGATCAAACCCCAAATACACATTTTTCTGGATTCAGTTTCAAATTCACAACTGTCAGATTAGCAAATATTTTTTGAAGGTCAATTATGTGCAAATCATCCTCGAAGATTTTAACCATCATGTCATCTATGTACACCTCTATATTTCTGCCAATCTGACTAGCGAATGCTTTGTTCACAAGCCTCTGGTAAGTAACCCCAACATTTTTAACCCAAAAGGCATCAACTTGTAGCAATGAAGACCTCTATCTGTTATGAAGGTAGTATGATGTTGGTCCTTCGGATCCAGCTGTATCTGGTTGTACCCAGAGAAAGCATCCATGAAGGACAGCAAATTATTTCCAAACATTGAGTCCACCAACTGATCTATCCGGGGACTGGATAAAGATCTTTCGGGCAAGCTCTGTTGAGGTCAGTAAATCAATACACATACGCCATTTCCCATTATTTTTCTTGACCAACACTAGATTGGCAGTCCATAAAATATATTGGGATTCCTTTATATGTCCCATCTTGGTAAGCCGATCAACCTTTTGGACTATCACATCAACTTTTTCCTTAGAAAAAGCTCTCATTTTCTGTACAACAAGAGCAACATCACTCCGGATCGAAAACTTGTGTGAGATAATGCTTGCAGGTAATCCGGTTACATCACCATTGCACCAAGCAAAGACATGCTGATTGTTGAGTAAAAAGGACAACAACTTCTTTTTCAATTATGACGCCATCTTGAAACCAATCTTGATACTTCTACCCTCTGCTAGGAAATGGGTTTCAATATCTTCAACTGGTATTAAAACACTATGAGCCTCTCTAGGGTCATCAATCTCACCCTCTCCCTCAGAAGGCTTCAGTAACTGCTAATCTTCATTAATCCGAACTGCTCCCAAAGTTTTAGGAGCAAGTGCAGTTGCATAACACTCCCTTGCTATCTTATGACTATTTCGGACAACACCTACTTACCCTTGAACTGCATACTTCGAACACTGGTGGACTGTCGAGGCCACAACATGCATTCTAGAGATCCAGGACCCCCTAAAGCTCGTATTGTAGCATATGGGGCAATCTACCACAACAAATAACACCCTCACTAACATTTTAAAGGGCCCCTTTCCCAACAAAAACTCTTCCTCAAACTCCCTAATTACATCCGCATAGCTCTCTGTGAAGCCCACAATGGTTCTGCTTGAACGTTGAATAACAGCCGGATTCTTCATCTGCTTGTAGGAGCTCATGAAGAGAATGTTTGCCGAACTGCCCGTGTCTATCAAAACTGGGCGGATATCATTGCCTCCAATAGATGCTCCTATCACCACAACATCCTTATGAGGCCCAACAATATTTCTCAAATCATCATCATCATCATAAAAAGATAGGAATGGAAAAAGGGGTTTGGCACTGATGAGAAGATGCTGTCTTGATGAAGGAGTATGTGCTGTCATATTATCTCTTCCAAAGATGGTGAGTGACTCAAAGAAACTGATAAGTCCGGAAACCGTCTTGGTATGTTCTGTTATGACCCCTAATTTATTCAGAGTTGGATCAGGATTCAGATACTCGGAATCAACATCAAATCTTTCAAGGATCACCATTTCTCCCTCTTGAGCAGATGTTCCCACATTGTCTGTAGGGCCTGTCCGAGGAGCATTGTCATACATGTTTCCACTTCTTTTTTTGACATAAGCTCCCAACTTTCATGTTTCAATAAGATTCTGCACTTTTTGTTTCAAGGCTATGTAGTCTTTAGTATTATGGCCTATATCATTATGATATTGGCAAAAACAAGTATGTCGACTCTCTCTAGGAGACTGCAGTGCTGCTGGTTTCCGGAAATGGACTTCTTCATTGGTCTTGTCATATATTGTGGCCACATTCTCTTTCAACTCAGCAAACCACTCCGGTTGAACCCAAGGGCCTCTTTTATTTTTTGACTGCTGGCTCTGAGACTGGTTCTGGTTGGACTGAGTTTGTTTAGCCCTGCTAAACCTTGTCCGGTTTCCTTAACCTTATATCCAGACTGGTTCTGAGCTGTTGTGGTGGACCTCACTTGACGGTGCACCCTGGTTTTTTTGGTTTCATCCACATTAATTTGTTTTCCCACCCGATTCAATAAGCCACCCCAATTCATGGCTTTCTTCCTGGTCACCAAATCATCCAGGTTCCCAGGGTTCAATCCTTGTCTCAGAGAAGCAATTGCCACCTGTTTAAAGCAATCTGCTAATCCGTTCTTTATATTCACGAACCGAATTATGTAGTCTTTTAAGGACTCATTTGCTTCTTGAGCACAATGGATAATGGTATCTCCATTTCCTTTCACCTCCTTACTTCCCACAAATTGCCTTCGGAAGGCAACCCAGAATGTATCAAAGTTTCTGATACACCGCTAGAGTAAGCTGTTGTACCACTTAAGAGCACTTCCCATAAAAGTTTTGGAGAAGGATCTGCACAAAAGTTTGTCATTATCATCAAAATTCATCATGAAGTTCTTGAATTGCTCCAGATGGTTGTTCGGATCCTTACGTCCATTCTACTTCTCCATTTTGGAGCTGTCAAATCTTTTGGGTAGGTTTCCGGATAGTATTTTGGTAGAAAAAGGCGACTGTCTCCAATTCTAATTACGACTGAAGACTATGTCTTTATTAGGTGTTGTGAAAATACCTGGTTCAGTCTGAAAAACAAAAAGATATACCAGCAACTTATTAGTATGCATGTGGCTGTGAGATGACCCTTTGCCCAGATGCCTTTTAAGCCTCCCATGCCTATCCTTTTTTCTTGAACAAATTTTAATTAGTTTCATTTTTTTCTTGGACCTCCCTTTATCACTACTTGATGACAAAGACTCCACAAGCTCGGCCTCGTTCGAAGAGCTGCTAGAGGATTCAGAATCTGAACTTTCAACAGGTTTAGACCGATGAGTCTTCCTAGAGCTAACATGAGTCTTTTTCAAACTCAGATAAGTCTTTATTGATGGGTCATTATCCTAGGGTTGTCAGTATGATGAATAGCTGACATCCCTGACTTCTCCCTTATACCCTTTTATGCTTGTTTTATGGACCTTAACGCCTCTATTTCTGCTCTCAACTAGTCTCTCGCTCTTCAATGGTGTATTCTTTATTTTCCCCAACCGTTTCCACCACAAGTGGTGGAGTTTCCTGCTCGTTCGGATCCATTAAAACTGATTCTTTTTAATGGTTTTGAATGCAAGATTCAGGCACCCTCGTGCTCCCACTATGGTCGCCAATCTGGTTCGGTTTATTTTGGGTTGAGGGTAGTTTGGTAAAGTGTTTTGTGGAGTTTAAAGTATTTAGTGTTTAGTGTAAAGAGTAGTGAGATAACTGAGCAGCTTGCCTGTATTAAATGTTGATCACCCTCATTAATGAGAGTGGTTGGGGTATTTATACTCTTAATTAATAACCTATGGGCTTACGGGTCAAGTTATGAAACCGGGTCAAGTTTAAGGACCCATTAGTCTTTTAAGTAGATTAGCAAATAGCTTAGTCAAAAAGTGTTTTACTTTTGTCCTGTCCGGATTTTTAGGTGGCGTGTGATTGTCCTAATTACCCCTGTCTAGATTATGTAGTGGGCTGTGTCTGAAATTTCCGAACTCATCAGTAATAATTTATTTAGATTTATTTTTCTTATTATTTGTAAGCCATATAGGTTTTTGAACTTTGGGCTTGGTCCATGGAGTTGGTTTGGTCCATTAGGGTCATTAGGATAAAGATTAACATATAAATAATCTTTGAGAAATCTTATTGAGGGATGGTTCATTTAAGGTAAAATCAGACCTTCTCTCTCTAAATAATAATTGAAGCAGCTCAATTATCTCTCTACTTCCACCTAAAATCAATTATTTCTTCTTACTTTATAAAATAACCTATCAAATAAGATTTATCCACACCAAATTGGCAACCATAGTCTGAGCTCCACTTAAAGGTACCCGGATAACAAAATCTTAAACCTAACAAGAAAAAGTTCACCTTCAGAATCCTTGGTTCAACTACGAGGGGAAACTGAGGCACTAAGGTCTCAAAGAGAATCTGAATTGAATCTTAAAGGTAAGGTTAAAACAAATAGTCAAAAATCTAATGTACAAGAGGGATGATTCCCAACATAGCCCAAATAAACATCAAACTTCAAAAAAAGGTGTGGAACCCAGGATTATTCGAGCTCTTCAGAATCTAGTAAAACCTCAACCTCTGAATCAGAAGCATCCTTATTTTTTTTTGAGCAGTGAGCACTGTCATAAGAAGAGAAAGAGTCACTATGACAAGTGTCGGTCGAAGAATTGTTTGAACCGTCATCACAAGTCAAGTAAACAATATTATTCGGGTAACAATAAGCATCAAAAGAATAAAGAGAAGAAAAAAGGGTGCCATGATAAAGTAAAGGGCTTCAGAGATCATAGTATAGAACATATGGCGAGTGATCACCAGTTTAGTCAAGGATATTATTGGAGGCAATCCCTTTTGTCTTCAGAAATTATGTCTGATCATTTATGTAGAAGGTTTGATGTATCAAAGATTGAAAAGTTTGATGGAAGAAAATATCCAGATAATCCTCTTGAGAAGTTTAAATTTCATGATGGATTTTGACGATGATGATAAGATATTGTACATGATTTTTTCTCAAACCTTTAATTATAGTGCCTTAAAGTGGTATAATCGACTTTTGTAATGGTCAATAAAAAACTTTGACATGTTTTGGATGGTTTTCGAAGATAATTTGTGGGAAGTAAAGAACTTAGAGAAAATGAAGATACGATAATCCACTGTTAACAGTTTACCAATGAGAGCTTACAGAAATATACCAAGCACTATGTTGAAACCAAAGATGGTTTGCTAGAATGCTTTGAACAAGTAGCCATAGCTAATTTTAGACATTAGCTTTTACTGAAGGAGTTAGCTAACATTGTTACCCGAAAAAAGCTTTGACATGATGAGGTTTGTTGAACCAAGTTGGGAAACAAATCATAGTGGAATAAATGAAAATATTGAAGCTGCCCAATCAGCCTAGGAACAGCTCTTCATTCTCTAAACAATAAACTAAAACAATTTATCATCCGAAGGAATCTAGATAGAATACCCATCGGTCTAGGACCAACTAGCATCCTCAAGGACAACAATCCAAACCTAGAGGGGATTAATGGGTTCAAACTGATTATTTCGCATAGTTAGCTAAAAATATTGTTACCATTTATGATAAAACAAAGAAGTTTGTACAATTTGGAAGACCACCATTTATTTAAACTGATTAAGAGAATCTGAACAATATGTTCCGCAAGTATCATAATGATGTGGGTCATCACACCAAGCATTGTATTTATTTAAAGCAAGAAATCTAAAGTCTAACTGAGAATGGAAACTTGACCACTTTTGTACAAACCCAAATGTGAAACAGATCAACACCGAATGTGAGTGTGACTCAAGCAGGACATTCTACTGTTCAAACAGAGGTAGTAGAAGCAATACCCAAACATGAAAATACGATGGTAATTACCAAATAATATAACAAGTTTGATGAAGATTCAGTGTATTTGGGTCCTGATCCGGATCGTGTTCAAATAAATATGACATGTGAACAAGGAGGAATGGTTTTTGAATTATGTCAATTCTTCGAAACGTTGATCATTTTTAGGGGGGATACCATGACAGCTCCCTCAAGTTACTATTGGAAAAGATATGTAGCCAACTTGACTACACATTTAAAAGGAAAAATGTCTACTCATTTGTATCAAAATCCTACCCCGTTCATTGTATTCGATGAGGATGATTTGAGGGATGTTGCTGGGCCACATGAGGATGCTGTGATGATTGGGGCTACCATTAAGGGGATAGAAATCCAAAATAATTTGATTGACACTGGCAGCTCAGCTAATATTTTGTTTTCGTCCACTTACAAGCGGATGAAAAACCGGCCCATCATTCTCCAATCAAATGAGACCATATTAGGATTTATAGGGAGTTTTAGTGATGTAATTGGGGAATTCGAAGGTGAAAATTTCCTTGGAAAAAGACCATTTAAAAAGGTTGTGAGAGTCTTGTTTGTAGTGGTTGACGGTCAAACTCCTTACAATGCTATCTTTGTAAATTTTGGTTATCAAGGATGCATGTTGTAGCTTCAACGATCCACCAATGTTTAAAATGCGCGGTTGAAAGACGGGTAGGAGTAGTTCAAAGTATCCAAAAGATGGCTATATAATTCTATGTTACTGCGCTTTCCATAAAGGCATTGAAAAATATGATAGCTAAGAAGGAATAATAATTACTAGAGTCCTTTTCTGGTTCAAGCAAAACATATGATCCAATATAGACTCATAGTGTAATTATTCTAGTTGAAGAGGTTGAGTTACAGAATTTTCCGGAGGGGAAATGTGTTAGGATTGGAGTTAAGTTACCATCAGAGATAAATGAAAAATTATTATTATTATTGTCTAAGAACTTGCATTTATTTTTTTGGTGTAATGAGGATGTAACAGATGTACCAAAAAGCATCATTTGTCATAAACTAGCTCTATGATCCGTTGCGAGCCCTGTCATACAGAGACAAAAAGCATTTTCTGTAGAAAAATCTAAAGCTATTGTTAAAGAGGTAGATAGGTTGACGAAAGTAGGGTATATTTGGGAATCTTAGTACCTGTTATGGACTGCTAATCGAGTACTTATGGAAAATAAGAATGGAAAATAGAGGATGTTTATTATTTTTACAAACCTAAATAGGGCATGTCAGAAAGATCCTTTCCTTGTCCTTTATATAGATCAGTTGATAGATTCTAATTTTGGCAATAAGCTGTTATCTTTCATGGATGCGTTTATTGGATACAATCAGATACAAATGGATATGAAGGATCAAGATCACACTACATTCATCATAGATAGAGGGCTATATTATTATAAGGTTAGCCAGTTGGTTTAAAGAATGTTGGAGATACTTACCAACATCTAGTGAATAAAGCTGTTGCCAGCCATATTGGAAGAAATGTTGAGGTTTATATTGACGATATGCTGGTAAAATGTTTGAGGGATGATGATCACCTGCTTGATCTCAAAGAAACTTTCTCCAACTTAGAAGTTATCAATTTGAAATTAAATCTGGAGAAGTGTACATTCGGGGTACAATCCAGAAATTTCTTGGGGTATGTTGTAAGTGAGAAAGAGATTCAAGCCAATCCAATACAACTAAATGTATTCATTCTATGGACTCTCCCAAATCTATAAAAGAGGTCCAAATATTGACTAGAAGGCTAGTTGCATTGAACATGTTTATTTAAAGGTTATTAGACAAGTGTGAACCATTCTTCCAAGTTTTAAGGAATGCTAATGAATTTAATTAGTCTCGAAATTCTGTTGAGTCATTTCTTAAGATCAAGAAGCATTTTTCTTTACTCAAAATTTTATCTAAGTGAGCCAGGGAGAAAGGCTCTATATTTACTTAGTAGTATCCAACTGCGCAATAAGTGAAATTGTGATTAAGGAAGTCGATAATTACCATGGCCTATGTTCGCAAGAGTTTGTTAGTTTCTTAAAAGCGGCATCTGAAGTTGGAAAATTTAGCACTAGCTCTTGTGATATCAACCAGAAAAATGAGACCCTATTTTCAAATATATTCAATTAGTGTGCGAATATCTTTTCTACTAAAAAATATGCTGAAAAAACTAGATGCATCGGGTTGGATGACCAAGTGGTCTGTGGAGTTTGGGGATTATGACATTGATTTCTCTTCTTAAACTGCAATAAAAGCACAAATGGAATCCTCTATTGAAAAGCCTATGAAAGAATGAGTTGCTCAAACAAATGGATAATCTAGTATGTTGGATTGTGGGGAAGGAATTTACTTACTATCTCCCTCAGAGATTCAATGTACCAAGCAATATGTTTTGGTTTCAAGGCATCAAACAATGAAGCTGACTACGAGGCTCCAATAGCTAGAATAAGACTTGCCCAAATATGTGGTGCCAAAATATTCCGTTTGATAAAGTGACTCAAAGTTACTCGTACATCAACGTCAAGGCCAATCCAAAACGAGAAAAGAAAATATGGTTAAATATTTGCAAGTATTGAGGGAAACATTGACCTTCTTTAAATGTGTGGAATGTAGACATGTGGCAATGGCTGAAAATATGGTGGCTGATTGTTTAGCTACTTAAGCATACTCCGAAGCGTATCCTGTATTTTGATACACAAGTTCCCTTCAATAGCAACATGCCTTGATGTGGGGATGAATATTGAGGAAAATTTCCAAGCATTCACAATAATGAACCATGATAGGGGGCATGAGATCAAATAGTTTATTACTAATGGAAGTCTATCCGTTGATAAAGTATTAGCTAAGAAGTTGAAGTTTAGAACATATTGTTTTTAGTATTAAATGATGTCATTTATAAGAAATCCTTTAATAGACCTCTATTGTGATGCCTTAGGCATGATGAGTACCATGTAATTTTGTCCGAATTGCATGAATTGAGGGCTATGTCCACTGTGGTTATAAAAAATTAATCAGAAAAGTTTTATTAGCAGGGTATCATTGGCCTTCCATCATGAGATATGCTAAATAATTAGTTAAACGATGTGGGTCATGCGAAAGGTTTGGAAATGAAATACATGTGCCGACAGTCCTAATGGAATCAATATCTAAAGCAATACTATTTGATAGATGGGGGCTTAAACTAGTGCAATACCTACCAATGACATCCAAAGGTTTTCAAACTATCATATTAGTAGTGTATTATTTTTCTAAGTAGGTGAAAGCTGCACCCCAGAACTACCTCAAAATAAATTATCAAGTTTATCGTCTCTAATATATGTTGTAGATTTAGGATCCTTAGAAGCATTATGACAGATAATGGTCCCCAGTTTAAAATAGAGATATGGAAATTTCCTGTAATTCTAGAGGAATTTAACATTGTTTTTCTTCACCCTTTCATCCTCAAGCCAATAGAAAAATAGAGGTTGTTAACAGAACTATTATAATGAGGCTAAAAACTAATTTAGAGGGAGCGGTAGGCAAATGGCCAAACTACTTGCAAGAAGTATCGTGGGCTTACCGAACTACCGCCGAAGTGCCACTCAAGAATATTTGTTTGCTTTGGTCTATGATATGGATACGGTAAGAACAGTTGAATCTACCTTCCCATCTTTTCAATTTCCAAACTACTACTCTGAAGAAGATAATGATACAACTATAAAAGCTAAATTAGATTTGGTTGAAGAAAAAAGAATCAAAACTCACTTAAGAAATATTCATTATCAAAGTTTAATGAAGCAGTTATGCATCTAAAATTTGAAGAAGAGAATTCGTAGTAGGGACAAGGTATTAAGAAAAATATTTTTGCATACCAAAGACAAAAATCTTGGAAATTTAGCACCAAACTAGGAAGGGATATATATTGTAAATGAAAGGGTCAAGCTTAGAACATATCGACTAATTTCTCAAGAGGGAAAATTTCTAAGGAACCCATGAAATATTGAACACCTAAGGCTTTATCTTGAATAGTTATATAGTATATTTATTTTGTTTATGTTGTTTTTGAATACATGTAAACATTTGGGGCACATTGTTTCCTACCTTGGTGGCTTAGAGAGGTTTCAATGAGGCGTCTGAATTAATTTTAATCTATCATATTTATCTTAAACTATTCTTTTGTTGTTCAGTGTACTTAGATTATTTTTATATGCCTTCAAATGGATCTTTGTTTGAATGGTTAAAGCATTTTTTATACACCTTCGAATGGATTACCTTCGAATGGTTAAAGTGTTTGTTTTGTATGTCTTCAATTACCTTCAAATGGTTAAAGTGTTTGGTTTACATGCCTTCCAATGGATTACATTCGAATGGTTAAAGTGTTTGTTTTATATGCCTTCGAATGGATTACCATGATATCATCTTCCCACCTCAAGCCCTCGATGGAGATAAAAATGATAGGACTAAGTGCATTTCACGCTACTTCCTTAAAAAAAAGTGAGCCACATACCATGTCCAATCGATGGCAGCTAGGATTTTGGGAATGCATGTCCTGTAGGAGTGAAAACCAAACCCATCGAGCCACTTCTTCTTCAAATTCTCCTTCGTTGACAATGCCACCCAGGTCCTTGAAATGGTGCCTTGGTTCTATAACAACCATCCGATCATCCTCAAACCCTGGGAGCATATGGACAATCCTACAAAGGTTTCTCTGAAATCTATACCAATTTGGGTTAAATTTCTCGCCTTGCCACATGAAATCTCGACCAAAAGCGGGCTAAGCATTCTTGGAAGCTTCCTGCGCATAACCATATATGTGGACACACACTACAAGTCGAGGATGCTTAATTTTTCTTGAGATTGCATTGTAATAAACTCTACAAGCATCTTCCCAGGATCATTGAGCATCACCTTCTTGGATAAAATCTACAACCTGCATATTGAGTACCATGGATTGCCTCCCCTGCGTATGTAAGAATTTTGAGGATATCACTTCCAGCTGCCAGGATTTGGAGGAAAGATCCAATGCAGAGCCCTCCGCCAGACGCCCAGGGAGAGAACCAATTGCTGATGCTTCCAATCACGCCTATTTTTCTACATGCTCCAGTGACTCACCTCCCATGCCAAACTACAAGGCCTTACACAGATACATTAAAAAGGAAGGATAAACATAACACAAGGTAACTACCACTCACCAAGGAAGAAAAGATGCTGGATAGCTTAGCCCTGAAACGATGGATCAAGACTTGGAAAACGAAGTCACCTCTCCTCACTACAGACTTGGCATCCTCCAACCACACCCATTTTAATGTCTACTACCACGAGTAACATCATGTTGCCTTGTTAGGAAAACTTGTTATGTCCTTTCGTTTGTATCTCTTTTATGAATATTGGAACTTGGAATGTTAGGGGTTTGAATGACCCCACTAGGCAAAAAGATGTCGGAGAATATGTTTTTACAAACAATATCACTATCATTTGCATGCTTGAGACCAAAGTTAGTATTGACAATATCGACCATGTTATGAGCATCATGCTTCCCAATTGGCATTATGACACTAATCACGATACCCACCCGTACAATAGGATCCTGCTTGCATGGAACCCTAGCGTCTTCACAGTTAACATCCTATACGTATCCCCTTAACTCGTAGATTACAAGTTAACCCATATTGCCAAAAACAGGTAGTTATTCCTTACAGCGACCTACAGGTTTAAGGACCTAAATGATCGCCTCCTTTTTTGGTAAGTCATCACCCACCTCTTCTCCGATAAACATGTCCTCCCCTGGGTGGGCATGGGTCATTTTAATGCTATCCGATACCCCTCTGAAAATATTGGTAGCCATGACCGTCGGATGAACTCCATCAAGGACTTCAATAATTATTGCTATCTTAGTGGCCTTAATGACCTTTGTTCTTTTGGATTCCAATATAATTGGTTTTACAAACAAGTGGAAAGCACTATCTCATCCAAGATAGACCATGCCCTAGTCAATGTGAAGTGGGATGAATGCTTCCTTAACTCATTCTCCCTTTTTAATATTCCCCGCACCTCCGACCACACCCCAGTCACCCTCCATTTTACCTTCCCAATCCCCCAAGTGAACAAGCCATTTAAATTTTACAACATGTGGGGATCTTACCCCAGTTTCTCCTCCATTGTTACCAATAGCTGGTCCACCCCTTCCACTGGCAACCTCATGTGCTCCTTGGCCCATAAGCTCTTGAGGCTCGATGCAACTTTTTCCGATTTGAACAAGAGGGAGTTTAACAATATTAGCGTCAGGGTTGAGAAAGCTCAAAAGGACCTCTTTCAAGCCCAACTCAACCTTACCACAAGCCTGGCCAACCCTTCATTGATCGAGATTGAAATCCATGCTTCAAATTCTTATATCTCACCCAATAGAACCGATAAATCCTTCTTAAAAAATCAAGGGAAACGTGGCTTAAGCTTGATGATCACAACTACAAATTTTTCTACAATAATATCAGGGCAGAAAAATCGGATATAAAAATCCGGGCAATCAATGACTCCAGTGTTATCACCACTTTTAACTCTAGACAAATTGCCAGTATTTTCAACAACCATTTCTCTAACCTGATCAGCTCGGCTAGCCCCGAAAACTAACCTAGTCTTGAAATAATAAGATCATTTATTCTCTCCCGACTTACTCCAGCTGACAAGATCAATATGATTAAAAAAATTAGCAGAAAGTAAATCAAGACTCATTTATTCTCCATCGATACCCGACCCAAATTGTTATAACACTAGCTTCTCCAAATCTTGTTGGCCCACGAACAGCTTGGACTTTTGTGATGTAGTCAAATTATTTTCAACTCAGGGAAGATGAACTCAGCTTAGAATAAGATGATAATGTCCCAGATCCCCAAAATTGACACCTCCTCCCATTCGAATGACTTCCAACATATTGTCTGCTGCAATGTCATGTATAAGGTTATCTCCAAGATCAATGATTCCCTTCTTAGTTTGATCGATCCAACTCGGACTGCTTTTGTCCCTAAGAGATATAATTTCGATCATATTATGCTCACCCAAGAACTTATGCATGGCTACCATACCAATAGAAAAGGCTTGAGGTGTGCCCTTAAAATCGACCTAATGAAAGCCTTCGATAATATTATGTGGCGCCTTCTGTTAGATATTCGTTATGTGATGGACTTTCCAACTAAAATAACTGGTTGGATTCTCTAATGTATTGCCTCACCTTCTTAATCCATATGTATCAATGGGAATATTACTCCCCCGTTCAAAGGAAAATAGGCCTCATTAGGTCGATAACAACAAAGCCCTCGACCCAGATGATTATAACACTAACTTCTCTAAATCTTGTTGGGCCACCCTCAGCTCGCACTTTTGTAATGTGGTCAAAAAAATTTCAACCCAGGGAAGATGAACCCATCATACAATAAGACGATAGTTTCCTAGATCCCCAAAACTGACACCCCCTCCCATCTGACTGACTTCCGACCGATTGTCTGCTGCAATGTCATGTATAAGGTTATCTCCTAGATCCTTGCAAAAAGGATCAATGAATCCATTCTTAGTCTAATAAATCCAACTCAGACTGATTTTTTCCATGGGATAAATATTCCGATAATATTTTGCTCACCCAAGAACTCATACATGGCTACCATACCAACATAAAAGGCTTGAGGCGTGCCTTTAAAATTGACCTAATGAAAGCCTTCGATAATATTGGATGGCGCATTCTGTTAGATTCTCCAATGTATTGCCTCACCTTCTTACTCCATCTGTATCAATGGGAACATCACTCCCTTTTTCAATGGGAAAATAGGCCTCCTACAAGGGACCTTCTCTCCCGTATTTTTTTGTCCTTGTAATGCAGGTTCTTTCTTGCCGCCTAAAATAAAAATGCCAAAACCAACAGTTTCGCTTCCACTGGAAGTGTAATAAATTACAGATTATCAACCTCAGCTTCGTGGATGACCTCATGATATTATGTCGTGCCACCGACCCTCCATCAGCTTAATCAATGAGGCCTTAAATAAATTCACTTGCCTTTATAGAGTCCATATCAACCCCTACAAAATCAAAATCTATCTATCCGGTATGTTAGAGAGCACTCATCACGATATAACTAGCATTATTGGTTTTAATAAGGGCTCCCTCCCCATTAGATATTTACGAGTCCCCCTCACCATATCTCGTCTATCCTATAACTATTGTCACCCTTTATTCCAGAACGTCACCAGTGGGATTAACTCCTAGCCTGCAAAGCACCTCTCATATACGAGAAGGCTCTAAATCCTTAAATCTGTGCTCATTGCCAACCAGGTTTACTGGGCTTCCGTCTTTATCCTTCCAGCAAGAGTGTTGGATGAGTTCTCACACGTTCTCAGAAGATTCCTCTGGACAGGCCCAGAGATGAAAATCATCGAAGCTAAAATTTCATGAGACAAAGCCACGTTTCCCTCAGAGGAGGTCGGCCTTGGGATCATAAACTTAAAATTTTGGAATCAGACGACCGTGTGAGCAGGAGGATCTGGAGTCTTCCCATTGGATTGAACCTAAGCTGGTGTTGAAGGAAAATACTCAAGCTTAGACCTATCGTAACGTCCCTCTACAAAGTAAGTATTGGTAACAGAACATCTAATTTCATTTGGTATGACCCATGGTTATTCCCCAACTTCTTGGCTAACCACTATGGATCAAACATCATCAGATATGTCCGACTTCAGGGAAAATCCAAGGTCTCTGACATTATCAGCAATGGTTTTTGGACATGGCCCAGTCACATTCGCGCAGGTCGAAGAGCTCATATCCAACATCTGGTAGACATTAACATCGATATGAACCAACTCACTCATTCCCTCGAAATATGAATAACAAATTTCTCTAGATTCCGAAGAATAACAAGGACAACTTCACCATCAGCAGTACTTACAAACACATTCGCCCTGCTGCTGAGAAAGTCCAATGGGCATCCATTCCCGTTGCTAATAAAGTCCAATGGGCATCCTTACTCTAGAATAAATAAAACTTTCCTCGACACTCATTTATCTCATAGCTAGCCATACAAGGAAAGCTCGCCATCAGAGATAAATTAATTGCATGGGCTACCCCACCAGTCCTGATTATATATTTTACCTTAACAAACCTGAATCGATCACTCACATTCTATTCGAGTGTAATTTTTCAAAAAACTATGGGATTATTATGTAAGAAAATTCAACCATATCTCCACCCTCACTTCATGGCAACAACGGTTAATTGACGCCTTAAACTAGGCCCCCTCTCTCACATGGAGAGGACATCGCTGGAGGGTTACATTTTGTTATATCATCTACTACCTGTGGAGCACTACCTTACTCTACTCTGCCCTTGGGCAGAAATTCCTCTACGATATTTGCTACAGGTTCCACGGAAGAAAGGTTCCTTGGAACAATAGCTCTTAATTTCCTTTTGTTTTCTCTCCCCTTAACAAATAGGGGATATCCTTTTGTTAGCTATTTTTATTTTCTCAACTTTTGTTAAGCTCTTAACTATATAAAAATCTCGTACCTACTGTTCACCAAATATGAGATATGCCTTGCGTATCTGTAAACTATTATTTCATATATATTTTATTGTTTTTTATACCAAAAAAATGTACGTTTTGATTAAAAAATAGATATTTTGTAACTCTCATATTTTAAAGTTTTTTAATGTTTAAATAATCACTTTTTTAAATTCTTGATTGGTTGGGAATGATGATGAATATGTAGTCATATGGTCGTCTAACTTATTTCCAAATTTTTATTGATTTTTTAATCGGGTGGAAAGTGAATTGTTCATTATCGTGTGAGCTTCATTTCAAGACATTTTTTCTTTGAACATAAAACCATATTTGATGGCATACAAAAAATGTTAGAATGAGTCGTAAGAAAATAAGCATATTTTTTACTAGAAGTCTCTAGTCCTATAAAACCACTTCACAATTAATGATATGAAAAATACATTTCACTCTGGTTTATCACATGAAACCCGTGGTTCCAGATGAAACTTCCATACCCTCATACAAAATTTACATATACGAAGAGCGGAGTAATTCAGGAGCAAAGAACACCGAATTTGGCGTGACTGAAGAGAAAAAGGTTAAATCACATCTTCGGTCAGATAATTACAAAACTTTGATCGGAAACATGTATAATTGCAATGTTCAGTTAAAAAAATTGAGATAGAGAACAAATTTCTAAGAAGAGACTTCTTTTATAACAATGATAAATGTCACACCAAACTAGCCCCAACGGAAAAAATGCTTACATATTTGAAGCCAAAGTAAACTCGAGCACGTATAAATTATCAGACGCATAAGAAAAACAGACTCGACACCCTCAGAATGTCGAGCATTTAAAACTTTATTATTCTCATTTAAGCTTAAAATATTTATTATGTACTTATATATATGATTTATTATACTTTGGTTGTAATATTTTCTACCCCGGTGGCACGATAAGGTTTTAAAGATACACTTATCTTTAATAAATGTTTACTCTTGTCAATAACTGAGTCTTAATTTATTTTTGCTTCATATTATATATTTTACACGGAACAAAACCACAATCAACATATAAAGGAGAAGTATGAGACGTCTATGTCTACTACTCAGCATTTAAAGGAGCTCCAACCTACCTTTACCAAAAAGCGTCTAAACATAGTATTTAGTCCCTTGAAAAACTTCGACGTTCATATAAACAAAAAATAATAATAAAACATAAGTTTATAAAAAAATGAGCTACGCTAAACTGAGATATGTTTTTTT
This sequence comes from Limnanthes douglasii subsp. nivea, assembly GCA_036936605.1. NCBI lineage: Eukaryota > Viridiplantae > Streptophyta > Magnoliopsida > Brassicales > Limnanthaceae > Limnanthes > Limnanthes douglasii. The sequence goes on from JAUPFV010000003.1 coordinate 172,189,269, forward strand.
TTTAAATGCGACCCCGCTATAAAAAAAGTCTTATTATGAGAAATTTGATTTATAGGTCTTATTCTAATAATAAAGGATCTTATTTTAGCCTATCCTAAAATAAATTCAGCTCATTGAAGATCTTCAGCCTTCGTACATACAAAAAATACAAAAAATAGTAATACTAAATATAATTTTCAGCCCAAAAGGGAGCTTCCAATTCATTCAAAAATATTAATATGATAAAATTACTCCATAGAGTCCATGTACCCTTAAATTAAATAAAGTAATAAGATGATTATTGAAAGTTGTCCTAAAATAAGTCATGAACCATTCACAAAAAAAAGAAATTTGTTTCTTTTTAGACATAATCCAAATACAGATTCCATGTAGTCCCTATTCATGTATAGACCTTGTAGAATAGATAATTTCAACTGTAATAACTATGCATCATAAAATACAACGATTTTTATAACTTAAAACAAAATATAATAATAAAATAAAATAAAGCGCGAGTAAAAAGAATTGGAACGATTCAGCTTAAGTTGTGTACCTGACTTGAGAGAGTGATTAATAACGTAAGGTTATTTACATGTTGTTAAAAGTAACCTTGTTCTATTGGGATATTAGATGAGGAAAGGTTTACCTATAAGGGTAAAGATGGAAAACTTATGATCTTGCAAGGCTTCCTTGTTGTTATGAAAGCCAATATGAATAATGGTGCGTTAGTTCTTGAGGGCTCTGTAGTAGTAGATGGTTTTTATAGTATGATCAAATATTATACAAGGTTTTGATGGATGAGTCAGGATTTTCTCACCACTCACTGTAGAAACCGGACATGGGAAATTCAGACAAAAACTACCCACTAAATCATCCGAACAGGACTAAAGTATTAAAAACTAATCACTTTATGACTAAGCTAATTGGTAGACTTCTTAATAAACTAATGAGTTTTAGAACCCGACCCGATTTCATAAGTATGACCCGAAAGCCCATGTGGCCCATAATTAAGGGTATAAATACCCAACCACTTTCATTAATGAGGGTAATGAACATTTAATACAAGCAGGCAGCTCAAATCTCTCACTACAAACTACTTAAACATAAAATACCTTTAAAACACCACACAACACCTGACCAAATTACCCTCAGACTGAAATAATCCACACTAAACTGGCGACCACAGTGGGAGAAAAAGGTGCCTGAATCAAGCATTCAAAACCATCAAGAAAACCAGTTTGGATGAATCCGGACGAGCAGGAAGTGCCACCAGCTTTGGCAGAAGTGGTGGGAGAAAACAATTAATATACTATCGAGGAGCGACATAGACTAAAAATTGAGATAGAAGCCTTGAGGGCTGCTAAAAGGGCAGAAATGAGTGTAAACGAAAAGTCAAAAGTGTCAACAGTTCACCATACTGACGACCCAAGAGAGCATGAGCCATCAAAAACCCATGTGAGCACTAAAAAGACTCATGCTAGTTCAAAGAAGTCTGACCGGTCTAAACCGGTGGAGAGCTCAAATTCAGACTCAAAATCTTTTAGCAGTTCCTCAAATGAAGACGGAGTCGAAGAATCTCTGTCATCCAGCAGTGATGAAGGCCGTTTTAAGAAGAAACAGAAGTTGGTTAAAAAATACTCAAGAAAAAGGGACATGCATGGAAGGTTGAAGAGACATCTGGTAAAAGGGCCGTCACATAGTCACAGCCATGGCCGGAGGCACGTAGACCGATTACTAATGGATCCTTTTGCCTTTCATGATGAGCCATGTATCTTTGCAACTCTCAACGAAGATATTGTATACAGTCGTGGCCGGAATTAAAGACAATCTCCATTGTCCTCCAAGATACTATCCGGAAACCTTCTTAAGAGGTTTGACAACACAAAGATGGAAAAATATGATGGTAGTATAGATCCAGATAACCATCTGGAGAAATTCAAAAAATTTATGATGAACTTTGATGATGATGATAAGCTACTCTGTCGAGCATTCTCCCAGTCTTTTACGGGGAGTGCTCTGAAGTGGTACAATAGTTTGCCACAAGGCTGCATCAGAAACTTCGACACTTTTTGGGTGGCCTTCCAGAGACAGTTCGTTGGAAGTAAAGAAGTAAAGAGCAATGGAGACACTATTATCCATTGTGCCCAAGAACCAAATAAATATTTGAAGGAGTACATAAGTCGCTTTGTGAACACCAAAAACGGATTAGCTGATTGCTTTGAACAATTAGCAATAGCTTCTTTGAGGCAGGGTTTGAACCCTGGTAATTTGGCTGATTCAGTAACCAGAAAGAGGCCATGACATGGGGGGGAGGGTTTACTGAATCAGGTCGGCAAACAAATAAATGTGGATGAAACGAAGAAAACCAGGGTGCACCGGCAGGTGAGGTCTGCCCCAGCTGCACCAAATCAAAACCAGAATCAGTCCGGGTACAAGGCCAAGGAAGCTGGGAAGGGTCAAAATAGAGCCAATGCTCAATCCCACCCGGCTGTACCAGCTCAAAGCCAACAATCTAGAAATAAGCAAGGACCTTGGGTTCAACCGGAGTGGTTTGATGAATTAAAAGAAAACGTGGCCACCATTTATGATAAAACAAAAGACAAAATACATTTCAGAAAGCCAGCAGCATTACAATCTCCCAGGGAAAGTCGAAATAATAGTTTTTGTCAGTATCATCGTGATACTAGCCATACCACTGAAGACTGAATCGCGTTGAAACAAAAAGTTCAGAATTTGATTGAGAGAGGAAGCTGGGGGCTTATGTTAAAAGAAGAAGTGGAAACATGCCTGATAATGCTCATCGGACTGGCCCGAACAATGCAGGGACATCGGCTCCGGATGGGGCTATGGTGATAATTGAAAGGTTTGATGTAGAGTCAGAGTATTTGGATCCTAATCTAACTCGAAACAAGGTCGGTGTTATCACATAGAACTGCAAGAAGGTGTCTGGACTCATTAGCTTTTTTGAATCACTTACAATATTTGGGGGAGACACCGTGACTGCACCAATTGCTTCTTCAAGAAAGAGGCATGTACATACTTTAGCTACCCAGCTGGAATGAGGCATGACTTCATATCAATCACATATTCCTTTTCCCTTCATTGTTTTTGATGAAGATGACTTGAGAGACATTGTTGGTCCCCATGCAGATGCTGTTGTAATAGGAACATCCATTGGGGGCAATGATATAAGGAAAATTTTGGTGGACACCGGCAGTTCAGCCAATGTCCTCTTTTTAACTTCTTATAAACATATGAAGAATCCAGCAGTGATTCAGCGTTTGAACATGTCAATTGTGGGTTTCACTGGAAGCTCAGCAGATGTGATCGGGGAGTTTGATGAAGAGGTTTTGTTGGGCAAGGGCCCTTTTAAGAAGATGGTCAGAATATTTTTTATCGTGGTAGATTGTCCTACGTGTTACAATGCTATTTTGGGGAGATCTTGGCTCTCCAGGATGCATGTTGTGGCTTCAACAGTCCACCAATCTCTGAAATACTCTGTGCAAAGACAGGTGGGAGTTGTCCGAAGCAGTCAGAAGGTAGCAAGGGAGTGTTATGCAACAACACTGGCCCATCGAACTTTGGGGGCAGTTCGGATTAGTGAGGATTAACAATTTGAGGGGCCCTCTGGGAGAGAGGGTGAAATTGATGACCATAGAGAGACCCTTGGTGTTTTAATACCAATTGAAGAAGTTGAAACTCACTCTGTGGCTGAAGGAAAAAGTGTCAAGATCGGATCCAAGATGACATCAGAATTAAAGAGGAAAATGTTAGCTTTTTTGAAAGACCATTAGCATGTTTTTGCTTGGTGCAATGCTGATGTAACTGGAGTACCAGTAGACATTGTATCACACTAACTATCCATCCGGAGGGATGTAGCACCTGTTGTACAAAAGAGGAGAGCTTTTTCTAAAGAAAAAACTGATGTCATAGTTCAGGAAGTTGACCGCCTTACTAAAATGAGGCACATAAAGGAATCTCAATACCCTTTATGGACATCCAATCCGGTGTTAGTAAAAAAGAAAAATGGAAAATGACGTATGTGCATTGATTTACAGATCTCAATAAAGCTTGCCCAAAAGATCTATATCTTGTCCCTCGAATTGATCAGTTGGTGGACTCCACATCTGGGAATAAGCTACTGTCCTTTATGGATGCCTTCTCCGGGTATAATCAGATTCAAGTAGATCCGAAGGATCAAGAACATACTACATTTGTTACTGATAGAGGCCTCCACTGTTACAAGGTGATGCCATTTGGGTTAAAGAATGTTGGGGCTACTTACTAGAGAATAGTGAGCAAGGCTTTTGCTACTAAAATTAGAAGAAACATGGAAGTCTACATCGATGACATGATGGTAAAGAGTATGGACAAAGAGCTACACTTAGCAGATCTCCAAGAAACCTTTGCCAACTTGGTAAAGGTGAATTTAAAATTAAAACCAGAAAAGTGTGTGTTCGGGGTGCAGTCCGGAAAATTCTTGGGGTATGTAATAAGTGAGAAGGGCATACAACCTGATCCAGACCAGCTTAGTACTTTATTGCAAATGGAGCCTCCTCGGAATATTAAAGAAGTACAAAGATTGACAGGGAGGTTAACTGCTCTAAACCGTTTTATTTCTAGGTATTCGGATAGGTGTGCCCTGTTTTTTCAAACTTTGAAAGGTGCAAAAGAGTTCAATTGGTCTCCCCAGTGTGACCAGGCTTTTGATGAAATTAAGAAGCACTTATCCTCACCTAAAACTTTGTTTAAACCTGTCGATGGAGAGACACTTTACATATACTTGGTAGTTTCTGATTGCGCCCTAAGTGCAGTGCTGGTAAGGGAGGTGGATAATAATTCTCGTCCGGTGTACTATTCAGCAAGAGTTTGATTGATGCAGAAAAAAGATATTTAAAACTTGAAAAACTAGCACTGGCCTTAGTAATTGCTGCTAGAAAAGTAAGGCCCTACTTTCAGTCTCATTCGATCATTGTACAGACGTCTTTTCCCTTGAAAAATGTTCTTTAAAAGGCAGACGTTTCAAGCAGAATGACCAAGTGGTCAGTGGAGCTGGAGACTATGATATTGATTTTGCCCCTCGTACAGCAGTTAAGGCTCAGACTATTGCAAATTTCCTAGTTGAATTTCACTCAGACAGAGACCCTAAGCACGCAATAGGTGAGAAAACTAAAAAAGTATGGGTTGTCCGGACTGATGGTGGATCAAGTACCATGGGTTGTGGTGCTGTGATATGTTTAACCTCTCCGTACGGCGACAAAATGTACCAGGCTATATGTTTTGCTTTCAGGGCTTCCAATAATGAGTCTGAGTATGAAGCTGCTATAGCTGGCTTGAAATTAGCTCTCATCTGTGGAGCCAAAAGGTTCAGGTTAATGAGCGATTCGCATCTTCTTATCCATCATGCACAAGGTCAATCCGAGGCAAAAAAGGAGCAGCTGGTTAAATACTTACTTATTCTTAAAGAAGTGGCTCTTAATTTTAAAAACATCACCTATGAGCACATATCTTGAACATAAAATACGCTAGCAGACTCCTTGGCAACCATAGCTTATTCTGAGTTCTATCCTTGGATTCATGTGCAAGAGTACCCATCCATTCAAATCAATCCGGATAAAGAAGAAGAAATTTTGAATATACAAGTAAATCAACCTCAAGATTGGAGATTTCCTCTTTTCCAGTACCTCTCAGATGGCATTTTTCCTCTGGAAAAAGTAGTGGCAAGAAAAGTAAAGTATAAGGCTCGTGGCTTTGTCATCTTAAGAGATGTTCTTTACAAAAAATCCTTTAGTAGGCCTCTTTTACGATGTTTGGGGTTTGAAGAGTCCCAAATAGTACTCTCCGAATTGCATGATGGCTAGGGATCAGCACACTGTGGATTCAGGGCTCTAACCAGAAGGGTCTTGTTAGCTGGGTGTTATTGGCCCTCCATAATGCAAGATGCCAAGAAATTGGTAAAAACGTGTCATCCATGCCAAAGATACAGTAATGAAATCATAACTCAGCTGTTCCATTAGAGTCAATTTCTGAGCCAATACCTTTTGCTCGTTTGGGGCTAGATTTGGTGGGACCTCTACCCATGGCATCCGGAGGATGCAGAACTATAATAGTTGCTATTGGTTACTTCTCAAAGTGGATTAAAGCAGCCCCATTGGCAGGAACTACTTCGAATGATGTGATAAAATTCATCCTATCTAATATATGCTATAGTTTTGGGGTTCCACAAAAGATAACCAAAGACAATGGGCTACATTTTGATAACAAGGATGTGGAGAATTTTTTTGTCTCTAGAGGGATTCAACATTGTTTCTCTTCTCCTTTCCACCCACAGGAAAATGGTCAAGTTGAAGTAGCTAACAGAACCATCCTATCCGGTCTTAAAAAGAATCTAGAAGGGGCTGCTGGAAAGTGGCCAAGTTATCTACAAGAAGTACTATGGGCTTACCAGACCACTCTCGGGGCTGCAACACAAGAATCCCCATTTGCCTTGGTATATGGTATGGATGCAATAGCTCCCATAGAGGCCACTCTCCCTTCATTCCGAGTCCACTATTTTTCCAAACAAGCTAATGAAGAGGAAATCAGAAGCCAACTTGACTTGATGGAAGAAAGAAGAGTCAAGGCTCACCTTAGAGCCACACACCATCAGGGTTTGATGAGAAGCAGATTTGCTTCCAGAGTCAAAAGAAGGGATTTTTAACCAGGTGATAAGGTAATGAGAAAAGTCTTCTTGCATACCAAGGAGAAGCAGTTCGGCAAGCTAGCACCAACATGGGAAGGGTCCTATGTGGTCAGTGAAAAGCTTAAGCCTGGGACATACAGGCTCAAAGATAAAGATGGAAGGATTTTGAATCATCCCTGGAATATTGAACACCTCCGGTTGTATTTAGAATAAATATTATGTAAATATTTACTTGTTTAAAGTCCATGTAAATATTTGGGGGCATACTCTTTTCTACCATAGTGGCGCGGGGAGGTTTTAATGAGGTGTCTGGGTTTTTTAATAAAATTTGATGCCTTCTTGAAGAATTCGAAGTGGTTTGACTAATAGATCGAGTTAATTCGGTGGAATGATGACCATTTAAACATTTGTCATCAGAGAATTTAAACACTCTCACTTTAAAATATTCAAAGGCCATTTGAATACGAGCTATCAAAATTGGAAAACTGTAAAACAATATAAGAGTTGTGTAAGATGAAACTGCCCGGTAGATACCGGGAGTGATATTAAATATGTACAATGCCTTGGCCATCCAAGGACTTTAGATTTAAAAAAAAAGAAGGTTTGTCCGAACAAAGGCCGAACACGGTTACAAAATTGCTTTGGCCATCCAATGACTTTAGTCTACACAAAAATCAAAGAAAAATATGGCTAAAACTTTAAGGCTGAGCTTTCTTGGATGGCCCAACCTTACTTGGTTTCTTCTTGGGATCCTCGATCTCCTCGTCTGGACTCTCTCCAGTCTTTTCATCTTCATCAGTAGTATCGTCCCAACCACTGGAGTAGCCATGCTTATCACCATCAGCATGGTGTGATGAGGGAGGTCTTCGTATTCCACGAATTGCCATAAATCTCCAGTGTCCTCTTCGGATATTTCTCATGAAAGAGCAAGACCATGTCTGATTTGACTTCGGCGTACCTTTCCTCTTGGGAGTCTATCACCTTGTTGGTGTATGCATCAATCCTGGCTTGGATTGTCTTCTCTTGCTCCTTTATCAAGTCATCTTTTTCTTGTTTGGCCTTAGACACAACATCCTCAAGCGAAATCTTGTCGCTAGTTAGGGTCTGAATGATGTTGTCTTTGGCCTTCACCTCCTCTTTTGAAGTAGACAGATTCTTCTCCAAGTCAGAATACTTGGATTGAACTTCTTTCACAACCCTCTTCGAAGTGGCCAGCTTGGTGGCCAAGTCCTCTTTCCCTTTCTTCAGCTCCTCATTTTCTCTCTTTAATGCCTCATTACTCTGATTGACAGTAAGGAGGTCGTTAGACAAACTCTCATTGTCAGATTTGAGTGTGTTGATGATGGCCGATTGGTTTTGCACTTGCTTCTCCAAGTTGAGCACCTGTTGAATGTTGCTCAGCAAAGAGTGGGTCACCATATACTTCTCTCCTGAAACAGAAAAAGATTTACCATTGAAAGTGACTATGTTCGAAGAGCTTGAGGGGAGGTAAGGGTCAGCAAAGTCATCCTTCTCAAGGTCTTCGAAGTAAAGGCCAATCCCTTGAAGGCCACTGATGTCTACCCCATCAATGTTGATGTCCCCTCTAGTGCCCTCACCGGTGTGAAAGTCACTTGGGATTTCCTCTGCTTGAGTTGGGTTTGTTGGGTCAACCGGAGGAAGGGACTCCGGAGGCCGGAGAGCAACTTCATCTCCCTTTGAGGTTTTCTTCTTCTTAGCCTCCCTATCTTCACCTTCTGCTCCCCATTTTCAATCTTTCCTGGGAGCTTTTGGGGGCTTTGGAGATCCAACCGCCTCTTTAGTACTCTCGTTTTCTACCACTTGTAGCAAATCAGCATCAATCCTTCCTTGGTCCTGCCCGTCCTGGTTTGTTGGGATACTTTCCTCAACGTCACTTGGGTTGACCTCAGCCACGTCTTGCTTAGCCTTGCCTTTCTTGCCTTTTATTTTGCTTGGGGATTTAGCTCTGCCCGGCAAGGCTAGCTTTCCATCCTTTGCATCTGTCTTTTGAAGAATCACCTCCGGAAGGGGTGGAGTGGTTAACTCCTCCCAAGACAAGTCTCTTCGGTCGGTTGTATTCCAGAGATGGGATCTTACCAAGTTGCCTCCGGTAAAACAGTTGTGGAAGCGATTTCCCCATTTCTCAGCAGCCCAAGTATTTAGCTTGGCACAAATAGTCTATCCCTCCTTGAAGTAGTCATTGAATTCCTTCGGCAGCACTACCAAAAAACAAAAGAAGATAAATTAAGCAAACAAACTTATTATAAGAAAATATAGAAAGATGTAATGAAGTATTTACCTGTGCTCTTCCATCTGCTGATAAGCATGCTTGGATTGTCACCAACTTTAATCTTCCTCCCATTCTCCCAAGCACCACTGATAAACAAAAATTGAGTCTTCCAGTTCTTCTCCGACTCAAGCAAGTCATCCACCACTTTGTAATTGTCACCCATATTGTAATGGTAGAAAGGGATGACATGGTTTCTGCAAAGACTGGCCACAGCAGCAAACTGCTCCATTGGAAGTGGGATTTCGGAGAGCCTAGAGGCCATGATACAGGCTATGAGGGTGTACCAAGCATTGGGGCTCAGTTGCCTTGGGCAGAGTTTTATCAGATGGAAATATCTGACAATCTCTGGGTCCAAGGGAAACCTAAGCCCCCAGTTAAATAACTCCGTAAAGAAGACTATCTCACTGAGCTTGTAATCTATTGACATCTCTGGATTGACCGGTATCCTCACTTTAACATTTTCTGGGATCCTCCACTTCGTCCGGATCCGGCCTAGTTCAGTTGTGCGAATAAAAGCATAATTGATCTTCTGCATGGCTAACAGATATTTCACACTCACTTTGTGAAAGCAAGGTCCCACTTTTCTAACGAGGCACTCCGATAGGTCCGGATGTTTTAAACATAGCTTCTCTTTGCCCTTGCTTTTCTTGACAATGGCGGTCTCACTCGTCTTCCCGGAGACGTCGGTCTCAAAAAGGGATTCTTCAACATTGTCCTGCATTACGTCTTCCATTACCATGGAAGGGTTATTAGTTGTTTTTGGGAGGGGAGTGCTAGTGTTTGGCTCAGTAAGCTGTACGGATGACTGAGCATTGCTTTCTTTTTGTAATCTGGAGTCCGGCTAGGGCTCAGATCCGGAGGGTTCGTTTCGAAGGCTTGAATTGGTGGCTTCTGGACCAGACAATTTGTCCTTAGAAACTTTAATGGGCACTTCTGACCCTGAAATTTTGTCTTTGGCCCCAGATTTTGGAGATTTAGACTGTGGAGCCACAGCCTGGCCTTTTACTAAGCGACCTCTTCGTCAAAGGTTTAGCTTTTTCTGGGGAGACATCAGTATCTGATCCCATGGCTATGAATGTGGAGGGTCTCTTAGTACTTGTAACTGCTTGATCTTGTTCAACAATAGGCTCTGAATCCTGGACCGATGAACCTGAGATGATCGGTGAAAGACTAGGTTGAAATAACCTTCTAGGTTTGGAGCTTCTGGCAGAAGACGAACCTCGATCAGGCTCTGAGTTTGGTGTTTCAGATTTGTCAATAGGAGAGATTGGGAGGCCTGCATCAATGCGCCTTTCTCGTTCGACCCTTTGTGCTTTCTCTAACTCCGACAGATTCAACCACTCACCTTTTACTAGAGCGTTTCTTGCTGTAAACATAAACTTACACCAAAAAAGGTTTTTGCAAAAAAGAGAAAAAATCTTTGAAGATTAGAAGTGAAAAGATGATGAAGATGTTAAAACAATGAAAATGAGTGGATTTATACTAAAGAGACAAAAGATACCTTGAAACCTAGGAGAATACGAAAAGATAAAGTAATGATTAAAGATGGTACTGACATTACAAGCATTGATTGAAGAGGTTACTTTTTGAAGTTAGTGGGAGCGCCGTTCTAGGAGAAAAACGGCTGGTGAGACAAATCAGAAAGGGACACGTGTCCCACGATCTATGGCAAAACCTTTGAGCTTCTGAGAGTTTTGCCAGTCCGGATAAATCCGTTATACAAATCGAAATCAGTCTGAACATTGTTACAAGTGCTCATGAGCGATTTTTTAGGTCTTGCCAAAGGCCTTCAAACATAACCTAAAAAGGGGCTACTGATGAGTCCGAATTTTCTCACCACTCACCGTAGAAACCGGGCAGGGGAAATTCGGACAAAAACTACCCACTGAATCATCCGAACAGGACTAAAGTATTAAAAACTAATCAATCTATGACTAATCTAATTGCTAGACTGCTTAATAAACTAATGGGTTTTTGAACTCGACCCGATTTCATAAGTATGACCCGAAAGCCCATGTGGCCCATAATTAAGGGTATAAATACCCAACCACTTTCATTAATGAGGGTAATGAACATTTAATACAATCAGGCAGCTCAAATCTCTCACTACAAACTACTTAAACATTAAATACATTTAACACACCACACAACACCTGACCAAATTACCCTCAGACTGAAATAATCCACACCAGTGATAACACCGGATAGGGTATTTAAGAGAGAATATACTTAGTGAACTAAGTAAATAAGGGTTGTTATATGATACCACAATTCAAAAGATGAACTTTTGTAAAAGCTGTGTTTTTGGTAAGAACAAGAAGGTGAGGTTTTTGCCCAACAACCAAGCATCCAATAGAGTAATTGATTATGTTCATTTAGACCTTTGGGGTCTGGCATATGAACCTACCATACGTGATCAAATGTACCTTATGTTGCTGACTATTTGATGAATGAGTTATTTCTATTTTTGAAGACCAAATATAAAGCATTTGCTTCCTTTGTGAACTGGAAGACTCTGGTAAAAAATCAAACCGAGAAAGTGTTGAAGAAGCTTTAGACTTATAATGGCTTCAATATGTGAACACTGATTTCACTAGATATTTTGAAAATCTTGGCATTGCTAGACATCAAACCGCATGTGGGACTCCCCAATAGAATAGGATTTCTGAGAGAATGAATTGAACTATGCTGAAACAGGTTGGATGCATGCTTTATACAGCTAATGGGTCGAATGTTATGGGGAGAAGCTCTAACAACGGCTCTATATATCATCAACATGAGTACATCTACGATACTTAAGTTTATTTTTTCCCATGATTCTTGGCCTGATGTAAAACCAAATTAAAATATTTTAGAGTGTTTAGATGTGTTTCCTACGCATATGTGAAGCAAGATAATCTTAGGCCAAGAGCACTGAAATGTTTATTCCTCGGCTATCCGTAAAGATTAAAAAGGTATAGGTTGTGGTACCTTTAATCTAGACGTCCGAAGGCTTTGATAATCAGGTATATGGTTTTCAATGCATGTAGAAGGCGGTGCAGATTCAACCTAGTACTATCGGGAAGATATGTAATGTTGATAATAGATCTGATCTACAAAGTAAGTTGGAAACGCTTCTGCCAAATAAAATTTTAGACATGGTTCTATTGTGGATCGTATAGCGGAAATCCAACCAATGCATGAGTTTAAATCAGATTGAGGGTCTGGTGTTCCATGACCTTTAAATGATCAGATGAGAGAGAAACGCGATCTTGACATTTATTAACTAGCGAGAGATAGAACACAAACACCATAGAAAGAACCACAAAGGTGTGGTTATTCCAATATAATCGGTTATGCTTTCGAAATGTAGGGATATATTTTTGAAACAGACTCATATTATGATGCTACTAAATTAGTGATAAAGATATGCGACTTACGATCATAAAAGAAGAAGTGAGATCTCTTAAGAAAATGAACATCTAGATTTTTGTGAAGTAATAAAATAGTCAGATTAAATGGATATTCAAGAGGAAGTCTTGTATTCATGGTGTTGAGTTACCTAGAGATAAGGCGATTTGTGGCACATGGGTACTCAAAATGATAGTGTCAATTTTAATTAGATGTTTTTGCACGTTATGAAACAAACCTCCATCAGTGTTATGTTGTCAATTATTGTTATATTTGATCTTGATCTAGATCAAATTAATGTTAGTACTGCTTTCGTAGATGGTAAATGAAAGAGATAATTTACATGTTTCAACCAAAGAGATTTAGAAAAATGGAAGGAAGGTGATGTGTGTTTAGTGAAAAGACCCATCGATAGACTGAAACTATCATCGAGATAATGGAATAGAAAATTTGATTCTTTTATGAGATCTATTAAATATATTTGAAGCTGTTATCAAAAATATGTATATTGGAATTGAGAAACACACATGGAGAGATAATTCATAGTATTGTTGTATGTGGATGTCATACTAATAGCTGAAAGAGATATGAGTACAATTTAAAAGGTATAGACTCAACTGAAAGGAGAGTTCAAAATAGAGGATATGAAAGAGGCTAAACGGATAGTTGGTATTGAGATCGAGAGGAACATGCCAGATGGGTATTTGTTCTTATCTCAACAAGAATATATACATAAGATGATAAGGATGCCCTCTATGTCTCAAGAGAAAACAGTTGAAACTCCTATTAGTTCCCGATTCAAACACATTGTCACTCAAGTACCAACCCAAGTAGGTGATATGAAGTATATCATACATGATCGGTTCAGGTATTGTTGGAAGTAATATTCCCACTGATCGCAATAATGTCAGAAGGGATTTTTAGACAAACCAAATAAAAAATGATGGGGGAACAGTACATGGAAGTGGAACCATTAATCACCTGCATGCTTAGTAATTTGCCTATTGGGCTTGGGGCTCATAAGAGTGACCAATTTATGAAATTTGACCCATAGGGCCCATAGGTCAATCGAAGACCGCTATAAATACTCCAACCAACTTTATTAAGAGGTTTTGACTTTTGCTAGAGACATTAAATACAAGCACACACCTCTCTTATTTCTCTACCGACTACTTAAAAGTTAATATTCAACTGACAAACTACCCGAAATACCCTCCAACTATAAATCATCCACACCAGATTTGCGACCGTAGTGGGAGCAAGAGGTACCTGAATATATTTATTCAAAACAAGTGAGTATAAATTATAGTTTGGATACTATCATCAAATGGATCTTCACATACACGATGTGCCACCTCCTGAAGGTGGAGGGGTAAGAGAGATAGCACACTATTGTGTCTCATGTAAATCACAGCACATATGAAAGACAATTCATGCAAGATGAACATGATTAGTTGAGGGCTGAAATTGAAACTTTAAATACCCAAAAACAAGTTGAAAATGCAATAAAAGAAACGTCTGATGCGTGTGGTGTATCTGTAGATGACCATGATTATAGTGGTCAGTCGGTTAAAGTTCACGGTAAATCTAAAAAGGCACATCGGACTAAACAAGTGATGAGTGCATCAGAATCGTCAGATGAATCCTCAACTGATTCTGAATCTGATGAATATCAGTCATCCAATAGTTTAGAGGGCCGACAAAATAAGAAAGTGAGGTTGACTAAGAAATATTCAATGAAGAGGGACAGGAGGGGCAAAATGAAAAAAAAAATTAAGGATAAATAAAGGGTTCCGTAGATTTTGGCATTGATCATCTGTTAAGTGATCAATTTTCCATTCAATCCAAACCGAGTATTCTTTGCTATTCCGATGAAGTTACAGTGTTCAACCGAAATCACAATTGGAGGAAATCATCATTGTCCTCGAAAATAATCTTCTGAAATCTTCCCAAACGGTTTGAAAGTTCCAAGATGAAGAAATATGATAGAAGTAGAGATCCGGACAACCACCTTGAGCAATTTAAAATTTTTATGATGAACTTTGATGACGATGATAAGTTGCTATGCATGGATTTTTCACAAACCTTTAAGGGAAGCGCCCTGAAGTGGTATAACGGTCTCGCACATGGATTTATTAAAAACTTTGATATGTTCTGGGTGGCTTTTAGGAGGCAATTTATGGGAAGTAAAGATCTCAAGGGAAATGAATCATTAAAGAAATCGAATAAATCATTAGGGAAATATATTAGTTGATTTGTGAATATAAAAAATGGGCTAGCAAATTGTTTTAAACAGGTAGCAATCGCCTCTTTGAGACAAAGATTGAATCCAGGTATGCTAGTTGACGCAGTAACTCGTAAAAAAGCAATGACATGGGGTGGGTTATTAAATCAAGTTGGATAGCTGATTACGGTTGAGGAGACTAATAAATCTAGAGTACTACGTCATAACAAGTCTGCTGCTACAACATCAGCTCCACAAGCCACAACTCAATCCCATGTCACTTTTAATTACAGACCTAAAGAGTCGGGCAAGGGTTGTATCAAAGTCAATCTAATCAAAACCAACAAGATAGACCCAAAAGGGGCCTGTGGGTTCATCCTGAATGGTTTGCCAAACTGGGTGAAAACGTAGCTACCATTTATGATATGACTAGGAATGTTGTACACTTTAGAAGGCTTGTCCCAATTCAGTCTCATAGGGAGAGTCAGAACATTCATTTCTGTAAGTACCACAATGATGTGGGTCATGATATACATGATTATATAGCATTGAAACAAGAAATACAGAATCTTATCAAAAGGGGTATGGCCTTTGTTAAAAGGCAAAGGGGAACTGGACAAGATAACATCACTTCTCAGCCTAGTAATAATGCACTTCGAACAACTACTCCAGGAAAAATATGGGGGCTTCCATACAAGAAGATACCATGATAATCATGGAAACATTTGATGTAGATTCGGAATATATTGACCCTGATCTAGATGGAAACCAATTTGGGGTAATTGTGTATAAGGCTGCAACAGTTTCCGATCTGCGTAGGTTTTTTGAATCATTAACTATTTTCGGGGAAGACATTATGATGGAACCCTTAAGTTGTTCCAGGAAAAGGCATGTTAACAGTTTGACCACTCAACTAGAAGGAAGAATGTCTACACACCTTTACCAAAGCCCAGCTCCGTTCATTGTTTTCGATGAATATGATTTAAGAAATATCGCACGGCCACATGAAGACGTTGTTGTGATACGGGCAGTTTGACAAATATATTGTTTTTTACCACTTACAACAGATAAAGAATCCATCAATCATTTAACGTTCAAACAAAACTATTGTAGGCTTTACTAGGAATTCTACTGATGTCATCGGGGAGTTTGAAGAGGAAGTGTTGTTGGGTAAAAGACCATTTTAAAAAATGGTAAGGGTATTATTTGTATTGTTTGATTATCCAAAATCATACAATGCCATATTTGGTAGATATTGGCTCTCTAGGACGCATGCAATAGCTTCTACTGTTCACCAGTGTCTGAAGTATAGTGTGGGAGGTCAGGTGGGAGGTGGGTGTTGTCCGAAGCAGACAGAAAATAGCTCGTGAATGCTATGTTACTGCCTTTCTTAAATAACATTGAAGGCTAGGAAAATTAATAAAACATAGAAATTATCAGAGCTTTCTGCCAATACAACTGAAGTAGATGATCCCATGGAAGCTTCTAGTACCGTGATTATGGTTGAAGAATTTGAAACTCATTGTTTGCGAGAAAAGAATAGTGTTAGGTTCGAAGCCAAGTTATCTGTAAGGTTAAAACGAAAATTATTATCTTTTTTATCTAACAATCTACATGTATTTTCATGGTGCAATAAAGATGCGACAGGGGTACCGGCTAATGTGATAAACCACAAACTGCCAGTCTGATCCGATGCTGGGCAAGTGGTGTAAAAATGAGGACTTTTTTTAAAGAAAAATCTGAAGTAATTGGGCAAGATGTGGATCGGTTAACTAAGATGGGACATTTAAACAAATCTCAATACCCTATATGGACAGTTAATCTAGTGTTAGTCAAGAAAAAGAATGAAAAATGGCGTATGTGTCTTGATTTTACGGATCTCCATAGAGTGTGCCCTAAGGATCCTTTCCTAGTACCCCGGATAGACCAGTTGGTGGATTTCACCTCACGAAATAAGTTATTGTCCTTCATGGACGCTTTTTTCTGGCTATAAACAGATACAAATGAATCCATATGATCAAGATCATATTACTTTTATTACTAACAGAGGCTCCATTGCTATAAAATGATATTGTTTGGATTAAAAAAATTGGAGCCACTTATCAACGTTTGGTGAATAAGGCCTTTTCCAGTCAAATTGGTAGAAATATAGAAGTTTACATAGATGACATGATGGTGAAAATCTTAAAGGAAGAAGATCGCATACCAGATCTCTAAGAAACATTTTCCAACCTTGAGGCTATTGACTTGAAGTTGAACCCTGAAAACTGTACATTCGGAGTCCGATCTGGTAAGTTTATGGGATATATTATAAGTGAATAGGGGATTCAAGCTGATCTAGATTAGTTAAACGCTTTATTAGCCATAGATCCACCTCAAAATAGTAAAGAAGTTTAGATATTGACTGAAAAATTAGTTGCTTTGAATCGGTTTATTTCAAGATCATCAGACAAGTACGCTCAGTTTTTGCAAGTCTTAAGAAATGCTAAAGATTTTGAATTGGTTAACACAGTGTGATCATGCTTTTCTTGAAATCAAAAAACATTTATCTTCTCCCAAGATATTGTTCAAACTTATTTATGGAGAGAGATTTTATATATATTTGGTTGTGTCGGAGTATGAAGTAAGTGTTGTGCTGGTAAAAGAAGTGTAATTACTCTCGTCTAGTATATTACATAAGCAATAGTTTACTAGAAGCTGATAAAAAGTACTTGAAATTAGAAAAGTTGGTTTTGGCACGAGTGATAGCTGCTAGAAAAATGAGGCCTTACTTTCAAGAACATTCTATTATGGTTCAGGCATTTTTTTCCTTTAAATAACGTGGTACAAAAGGCAGACATGTCATGGAGGATGACTAAATGGTCAGTTGAGCTTGGAGACTATAATATCGATTTTGTACCTTGAATTGCAATCAAGGCTCAAGCTGTAGGTGAGTTTTTGGTAGAATTTCATACTGAAAGACCTTGCAAAAAATCTCAAAGTAACAAGTTTCATAAAGAATGGGTGGTTCAAATAGATGCCGAGTCTTGTACAATGGGATGTGGAGTTGGGGTATGTTTACCTTCACCTTATAGCGATACTATGTATCAATTTATATGCTTCGGTTTCAGGGCATCCAATAATGAGTCGGAATATGAAGTAGTTATAGCTGGTTTAAGGTTAGCTCAATTGTGTGGGGAAAAAAGGGTCAGTTTATTAAGTGATTCTCAATCAATTATTAATTAGGCTCAAGGGGAACCTGAAACCAAAAATGATAAATTGATAAAGTATTTGCAAGTGCTTAAGTAAATTGCCCCAATCATTAAAGACATCTGATATGAACATGTCCCTAGATCGGAAAATACTATGGCGGATTCTTTAACCACCATAGCCTACTCAGAAGCATACCCTTAGTTCATAATGCAAGAATGTCCTTCTATTGACTTAGTTCAAGAAAAAAAGGATATGGTTGAAGATAATATAAGCATATCTGGTATCAAATCCAAAGACTGGAGATATGAAATCCAACAGTTTATTACCAGTGATATTTTACCTTCGGATAAGATCTTGGCTAAGAAGATAAAGTAAAAAAGCCCGGGAGTTGCTGATGCTGAGACATGTTCTTTATAAAAAAAATCTTTTAGTTGGCCTTTCTTACGTTGCCTTGGTTTTGAAGAATCTCAGAAGGTGTGATGTGAATAACACAATGGAGATGGGTCAACACATTGTGGTTACAAAGCATTAACTATGAGATTTTTGTTAGCTGGGTACTACTGACCTACTATAATGGCAGATGCTTAGGATTTCGTAAAAAAGTGTGACCCTTGTTAGAAATATGGAAATGAAATCCATATACCGGCAGTTCCCATTGAGTCAGTATCTGAACCAATACCTTTTGACAAATAAGGATTGGATTTAGTTGGACTCATTCTTATGGCCTATGGGGGATATCGAACTATAATTGTGGCGATATAATACTTTTCTAAGTGGATAAAAGTGCACCTTTTCCAGGAACAACTTCTAAGACAATTATTAAATTTATTCTCTCTAATATATGTTGCCTATTTGGAATTCCTAAGCGCATTACCACGGATAACGGTCCCTAATTTGACAACAAAGACATGAAGACATTTTGCACCTCGAGAGGAATCCAAAACTTATTTTCTTCTCTTTTCCATCCTCGGGCTAATGGACAGGTTGAAGTAGCTAATTGAACACTTTTAAAGGGTTTGAAAAAGAACTTGGAAGGAGCAGCAGGAAAATGGCCAAGTTATTTACAAGAAGTGTTGTGGGCCTACCGAACCACTCCTCTATGGCTACTCAGGAGACTATTTTTGCTATGGTTTACGAAATGAATGCAATCACTCTTATAGAAGCTACTTTTCCTTCATTTAGAAGACAAAATTATTTTAGACAAGATAATGCCTTGGCTATTAGAAGTGAGCTGGATTTAATTGAAGAAATAAGGGTAAATGCACATTTAAGAACAACACACCACCAAGGGTTGATGAGAAGCAGATTTGTATCTAGAGTTAAAATAAGATATTTTTAAGAAGGGGATAAAATATTAAGAAAAATGTTCATACACACCAAGGAAAAATAGTTCGGAACCAAATTGGAAATACCCGTACGTAGTATATGAAAAAGTCAAGCAAAGAACATATTGACTCCAAGACAAAGAAGGAAACCTTTTAAAACATCCTTGGAATATTGAGCACCTCAGGCTAGCTTTACAATGATCTCATTTTTTTGTAAATATTTACTTTGTTGTGTTTCAATGAAAATATTATGGGAATACTCTTTCCCACACTGGTGGCGTGGGGAGGTTTTAATGAGGTGTCCGGGTCCTAATTAATATACTATTCGTTTCCTTTTTAAATGTTGAGTTTGTGAGTGCATCAGATAAATTAAACACCCATGTAATACTTTGAAATATCTCTGAGTGCATCAGATGGATTAAACACCGATTAAACTCTTTGAAATACTTGTGAAGGGGTCAGATAAATGGAATACCGATTAAACAATTTTAACTATCAGTTGGAATACTTTGAACTGGTTTGAACATATTAAAGAATGATTAAATAGCTGAAATATTTGATTAAGTTCGTATATGATTGATAATTAATATGTTTTAAATATATTTGGATTATAATGGAAGTATTTAGAAAACAACATAAAGTACGAAATAGATAACAGTGATGATAATATGAAATATTGATCGAATCATTAAAATTGTTCAATCCATTTAACTAAAGTCTTGGGCATCCAAGGACTTTGGTTCACAAAAAAAAACAAATAAAAGAAAGACATGCCTTGGCCATCCAAGGACTTTAGTTCAAAACGTAAACTCATAAATAAAAATATTAACCTTAGGGCTCGTTCTATTCGGTTGTCTTCTCAACCTCACTTTTTCTTTTTCCCTCTCTATCATCACTTGAGACCTCTCCAGCTTCATCATCAGGGTTGGACTCGTCCGATGTCATATTATATTTATCACTTTGTGCTAAAATGTGATAGGGAACTTCATCATCTGGCACATAAGCACTTAGCTTCCCAAGAGACCGTTTAGGGAAAGTTTTGTGGAACAAAAAGACCATATCAGACTTGACAAACTCTTTCATTCATTCCATGGATTTCAATACCCCCTTGACATATTTGTTCTTGGCAGCAACTATATCTTGAGCCCTTGAGTTTATAAAAGCGGTGATTTCATCGTCTATTTTCTTGAGAATATCTTGTAACTCATTCTTCTTTTTAAATAGTTGTTTGTTGGTAGCCTTTTCCTTGGTTAATGCTTTATTCAAATTTATAATTTCCTGTGAGGTGGAGGCATGCAGTTCGGTGTAGGTAGATTGTGTTTTATCTCGACATTCCTTGAATTTTTTCAACTTGGTATCTAGTTGTTCTTTGTCCTTGGTCAGGGTTTCTACTTTGCTTCTTACAGATTCAAGGGAAACCCTTAAACCTTGATTATCAGTTTGCAAGGAAGTGATATCTTTTGTTTGAGCTCTAACTTGTCCTTCTAAGTCGACTATGGGCCCGATATAGTCTAAGACTACGTATCCTAAGGTGTCATGCTCATCGGATACTTCGAAAGACTCACCATCATGAATCATTTCATTGGCTATGTTGGATGATTGAGGAAAGGTTTTGGTCAAAATCCTCTTTGTCAAAATCACTAAAGTATAAGTTCCCTATATCATCTAAGTTAACCTCGACTTCACTAGAAGGTTGGTCAGCACTAGAGAACACTAAAGAAGATAGATTAACATGATTCTCCTTTTCAGTAGGCCCTTCAATAGGTTTTTCAGGAGGGATTATATCAGTTCGGAGTATGATCTCGAAACCAATATCAACTTTATTGTTCTTACCTTCCTTGTCATCACCACTTGCATGGTGCCTCTTAACTACTTTTTTATTTTTTTGGGACGATAGTGGTGGCTTTTCAGCCTCACCAACTGTTACTGCAACTGCTTCCAACAGAGCAACATTAATCTCTCGTGGCAACCCCGAACTACCTACATCGGGAAGTCCCTGAGAAGAATGTCCGCTTTTTTTTTCTTCTTCTTCATTTTGTCCAAGTAACTAGGAGCATTATTTGGAGCTGGTGAGAAGATCTTACCATCCTTTTCTTTAATATGTTTGATGATCTCAGCAGCTTCGGGAGGGTTGGTTAATTCTTCCTAAGAAAGTTCCATAGTTGTGTTTGTTCTCCGCAAGTGAGCCCTTACGATGTTAGCTACATTAAAGTAATTATAGAAATCATCTTCCCAACTTTCTATGGCCCACCAATTTAGTTTAGCGAATGTGGTCTGACCATCTTCCAGATGTTCCAAGAATATTTTGGAAAACATTGAAAAGTAAATCCGAGTTAGGAGTTAATATTGAAATTATACGATGTAAGAATTCGATACTTATGAATTTTGAAAAGAATCATTTAAACTTTTACCTAAGATTTTCCAGTATCTGGTTAGCTTACTTGGGTTTTCTTTATGTCTGATTTTTCTACCATTCTCCCAACGCCACTTATATAAACAAATCGACTCCTTTAATGTTTATCAGCTTTTAATAGGTCAATGAACACCTTGTAGTCATTCCCCATGTTGAAATAGTAGAAAGGAATATTAAGATTTCTACATATTCCGGCCACAACCACGAATTGTTCCATAGACATTGGGATTTTGGAAAGCATTGAAGCAATAATGTTAGCTAATAGGGTATACCAAGCGTTGGGGCTTAACTGACTTGGGCATAGTTTTACCATTTGAAAATATCTAACTATATTTAGGTCCAAAGAAAATCAAAGGCCCCATTCGAGCACTTCGGTATATACTACCAGTTCCCCAAACTTGTTGTCCATCGGAGTTCCATCATGGATGGGAATTCTCACCTTGATAGAATCCAAAAATCCTAATTTCTTTCTTATTATGTCCAACTGGGCAGTTTGGGTGTACACATAAGAAATTCGTTGGAGGGCTAGCAAGTACTTAACACTAACCTTGGAGAAGTTGGGCCCAACTCACCCAACGAGGCACTCCAGAAGTCGTTTGGCGTTAGGTCTATCCAAAACATTTTTCTTTTCCCGAACTATAATGGTGTCCCCAGTATGTCCACGGGTCTTTAGAGGTGGGTCCGGTCCACTATTTGCCATCATCTCCTCCATTATTGTTAATGCATGATCACCCGATGTATACTCCGTATCTTCCTTCTCAACATGAGAATATCTGATGGGATAAATAGATGGGTAAGGATCCATGATTGGCAGTTTTTGGAGATTCTACCATTGAAGGACCTTCCTTGGGCTTCTTTTCCCCATTAATAGGTGAAGTAGCATTTTTGGCTTTGGATAGCCTAGTAACCCTCCTAGGTGGGCTATCTCCGATATTTGAAACCATAGAAATGAACAGGGATGGAGTTTTCCCGCTTATAACAGCCTTAGCTTTGAAAAAAGATATTTATAGTTGTTTTAGTTGAGGAATTGGTATTTCTGGTTGTGATAATTGAGGAATTGGTAACTTTGATTGCCCTGGTAATTTTAGATTTATTACAGATGAAGTAGAGAGATTTTTCTAGGGAAATGTTGTTGGATTGTAAGAAGATGAACTTTTCTCTAGTTCTAACACTTCTTTGATGACCAGTCCTCCAGGAGAGACTGATAGTCCGGCTGCGATTCGTGCTTCTTCTTTTTCTCTATCTAACTCAGATTAGTTAAAATAACCACATTTTATTAAGGAAATTCTTGTTGTGAACATAAAACCTTAGGAAATATTGAAGAAGATGAAGGTTTGTCTTTCTAGATTTAAGAGTTCAATTTTTTTTCTTAATCTAGGAATGAGAAATAGTAAAAAAACTTAATTATATACTAATGAATCTACTTAAAGTAATGATTAAAATCTACCGGTTATAGCCTCATCTATTTGCAAAGTCTAGGTGCAAATCAATAGAAAAAACGACGGGTAGGTCCAATTACAAGTTGACACATGTAACGAAAATACAATAAAAAAAGTAGCAACCTTTAAGTGAACAAACAGACCTTTCGAATTCATTTCGAATACAGAGTGATCAATTTAGATATTTCTTGATACAGTTAGCTCTTCCAAAATGTTTTTTGGAAGATCTAAGGGGGCTATATGATCGGTTCGGATATTGTTGGAAGCGATATTCCCACCGATCCCAATAATGTCCGAATGGATTTTTTAGACAAACCAAATAAAGAATAAAAGGAGAACATTATATGGGAGTGGAACCATGATTCAACTGTATGCTTAGTAATTTTCCTATTGGGCTTGAGGGCTCATAAGAGTGACTCGGTTATGAAATTTGACCCATAAGGCCCATGGGTCAATAAAAGACCACTATAAATACCCCAACCACATTCATTAAGAGGGTTAAACTTTTGCTAGAGACATTAAATTCAAACACACACCTCTCTTATCTCTCTACTTACTACTAAAAAATTAATATTCAACTGACAAACTACCCAAAATACCTTCCAGCTATAAATCATCCACACAAATACATACATCTTATACTAATGTAATTGATAACATTATGTATTTTATGATTTACACAAGACTTTATATTGCTTATGATGTAAGTATTTTGAGCATATTCATGTAAAATCCAGGAAAGTCGCATTGGCATGCACTCAAGTGGCACATGAGATACTTGAGGGCTCAACTATTGTAAGGTTTTGTTCCATTCAAAATGATAGAGTGATATAATGATGAGAGGGTATGTGGACTTTGATTATGCAGATTGTCTCGTCACAAGGAAGTCTAATTCGATAATCTGTTTATTGCACTTGGAGGAGTGGTTAGCTCGAAGCGTTGTATACAGGAAATTCATTGCGTTAAGAAGTTATTTTCTGACGGGATTGTTAACCAAACTCACGAGTGTGAAGCACGATGTGTGTTTGTTCTGTGATAACACTAGTTCCTTTCATTTGATGAAACATCTGAAGTTCCATGAGCAAACTAAACATGTAGATATTAAGATTTTCTTAAATCAATTAATCATTCATTTGCAAATAGAAATTATCTAAAAACTTGGGCTTCAACCAAGCATCAAGTTGCAATCCAGAAGTTTACATCAACAGCCTATGCACCATTCTAGTATCCATCCACAATCCTGAATCATTTAGCAACAACAAGTGATCTCATTGGATATATATATTCAACAAGGAGGCCTGCAGCAACAACGTGGTGCTCAAACGAACTTCCAACCATAGTCTGGAATCTTGCCAAACATTCAATAGAAGTTTGAAGTCCTATAAACCTCTAGCAGAACTTTGAAGTCCAACAACACCTTGGAGTGCCTGATCACCCGCAATTAGGGTTGTTATCGGTCCGGTTTGGTCTGGGTTTCGACGGAACCGGACCGCACCGCTAAGCTTATCTGTTCGGACCAGACCAGACCGCTAAGCTTTCGGTTCTAATTTTTGGAACCGGACCGAACCGCTAAGCTTTCGGTTTGGTTCGATCTGGTCCGGTTCGGTTCAGTCTGATTCGGTTCGGTTCCGATTCCGGTTCGGTCCGAGTTCGGTTTGGTTCGAGTTCGGTCCAATCCCGTTTCAGTCCGTTTCGATTCGGTCCAGTTTCGGTTCGGTTCGTTATCGGTCTGGTTTCGGTTCGGTTCGTTATCGGTCTGGTTTCGGTTCGGTTCGTTATCGGTCCGGTTCGGTCCACTTAAAAAAATTAATTCTAATTAAAAATTGATTTATAATTTTTTTTGAAATAAATTATATAAAAACTAAAGTTTATAAGTTAATCTTTTGATTTTGGTAAAAAAATTGGTAATTAACTATTAATTTTGGTACTATAATTTATAAAAGATTAAATAATAATAATAAATAATCGGTTCTAACGGTTTTATTGGTCTGATTTCCTATCGGTTCTATTCCGTATCAGTTCTATTGGTTTATCGGTTCGATTCCATATCGGTCCTACCGGTTTATCGGTTTTATCGGTTCGGTTCTTAACCGATTTTTTGTTTCGGTTATTTATCGGTTTTTTGTTTATAGAATGGAACCGCAAATCGAAATGTTAAGATTCGGTCCGGTTCTTGGTCCGGTCGTTATCGGTTCGGTCCCGGCTCTCGGTCTGGTCCTTATCGGTTCGGTCCCGGTCCGGTTCTCGGTTATGGAGAACCGTTGACGGTCCTACCCACAATCATCTCACAAAGTTCAGCTGAACGCTTGCCATTGCCAACAATACCAAGTTCATCCGCACAATGAATTCCGTCTGACATGAACTTCAATCAATAGACACAGAGATATAAGTCATCATGTATCCCTAGGAAAAATACAAACGCGTCCAATAGATAGAATGATCTTGGGCATCACTAAGGCTATCCGTTCATAGAGCATGCGAACTATTACAGCAGTACCTCTATGCCTCACGATGATGGCAATCATTAGGAGACGACTCCCCATTGGCTCCAAAATGTTTATATAACAACTTACCACTTAATTACAATAGGAACAATATGGACACATACAATGGTGAGAAAAATATAGACCATCACATTGAGTAGTTTAAAATGAAATTACACATTTCAAGCATATGATAAAATGAAATGCAAAACCATTTTGATGCCATTCTGGGGAAGTATTTTAACCTGCTTCAACACTCTATAGCCCAGAAGTATAAAAAATACAAAATTTTAAGCATGACTTCGACAATAATTTTATCGGGTCCAAGGTCAAGAAAGGCGAGAATAACTATATCATCAACTACAAGCAGCAACTAAATGAGATGATCATGGAGTACACCAGTCAATTTATAGATATAAAAATTGACTTGTGAGATTATCAAGATCTGGTGGTGGTCGCAACCTATATACATGGAGTATTACCTTATCCACTATCAGAAACTATAATGAAAAATCAAGCCTTCAACTTAGGGGACATACTTAGGCAAGTGAAGATCCATATCAAGATGGAAGAGATATCAAGGGCTAGATTGGACGTCTAAAAACCTATAATTTTCATCACATTAAGGTAAGAAGCGAAAACCTGATGATGCGATTGGTAAATACAACACGGTAGCAAGAAATTACCTAAAACTACACTGAAACAGAAATTACTGAGGAAGATCACAAAGCGATAATAATAATAATAATGGCAGCAACCAACTATCAGACCGCCCACCACGCGGCCCATTCGCCGAGCTAACTAAGAAACTATAAATTATTTATGATCGGTTCAAAGATGTGGTCCGCTAACGAAGACTCGAGAAGATACTAGCACCAAAACAATATATAGACAAGATAAATTATTGCAAGTTCCACGATATTTTGGACATCATACCAAAGACTATTGGGAATTACAAGACGAGATCAAACAATTAGTGGACGGTCGAAAACGCTTGTAATTTGTGCAAAGATGAATGACGATAAGCCACGATATGATCCAATTGGTCGATAGCCCTACCAAGATACGAAAGACAAGTTGAGTGCGCGACAATGGAGCCAAAAACTCTAGACAACAGCACAATTATTAAAATCTTAGATGATAAATATTTGAATCCAGACGCAAGACGGCAAGACATTGTAGTCATTATTGGCAGATATATCTTCTCTTTAATCTTACAAAAAATCTAAAAGTAATATGTGGTCGTGCTGGAAACATGGTACGAGGAGCATATTTTTCACACTTTTATCATAACCCTTATCATAGATTGCAATTCACGTACAAAAACTTGAAAGATGTATGAACCTCATACAATGATTTCTTTCTAATCACGATCAAACTGCAAAAGGTAGAAAACAACCTGGTCATGATCAAAATAAGAAGCTCTACCAACATTCCATACAAAAAACATGTATGAGAGGATGAGTACACTAGTACTAGTCCTATCACAGTGGTTCTTAAAAGCTATTAAAGGAGTTGGCACCAACGTACAAAGAGAGCTAAAGGTAGATGTATTTCTAGGTAAAATAGAGTAGATGAAAAAAGTATAATTCCTCTTTACGATAGTCGATTCCCCATATTCCTACGACATCATATTGGGCCTAGATCAGAGTTCGAGCCAAAGTAGCATATAAAAAACTCACAATAAACATAAATTTTTGACTAATCAAGCAAAAAAAAGGTCATATTCCGAACAAAAAAAACCATCATTGTATATTTATAAACACTCCCAAAAGAGTCTCGAGTAGTATACTACATAAGAAAATTTATTCAATGCAGAAAACAAATACTTATAGCTGGAGAAAATGCACTAACTTTGATGGAAGTAGCCCAAAAAGCGCAGCCATATTTCCAAGCTCATATGATCATTATTTGGATGTCGTTCCCTTTGTACCACGTGCTATAAAAACATATATTTTAAGAAGATTACCAAGTGGCTCGTCGATCTATGAGACTACGACATAAAGTTTGAACCATGGATAACGCTCAAAGTAAATGCACTTACGGATCATAAATTGAGTTCCGGTTATAAAGAGTATCCCTTACCTATACAGAGCTCGAATCCACCCTAAAGGTACATACTTAACGAATGAAGCAATAAAAGAGAGCCCAATAATAGACATATAATTAATCTCACCAAAGTGAGATATCCTAAAATAATAAGTTAAGCTCGGCTTCCAATATATAAACAATGAAGCTGAATACGACACAATAATTGTTGGCTACCAACTTGCAAAGGTTTGTGGTGCCACGAGAGCTCCGCTATTCACTGACTCTCAACTAGTTGTTCATCACTATTTAGGCTATATTGCAACTAAAAAATCATCATTAGGTATCTAAAACAACTTTTGTGCCATGCACTGTTATTCGATAACGTCATATTCGAACAAATTCCTAAAGTAGAGAATGATGTGTCGATGTTGTAGAGTAGGAATCAGACATTGTCATTTAAGAAAAAACCTCCATCAACCTAGCTAATAAAATCCTCTTTAATTTCTTGGTGAATGGTCTATGGTAATAGAAGACGATTACCAAATAGAAGATTTGCGAAATTCACTTGGATCGCCGAAACACTGTACCAGTGGAGCTTCACACATAACCTACTTAATTGCTCCAGCTTCGAGGAAGCTAATTTAGTACTATAAAAACTCCACAATATGGGGGGACTTGCACATTACAGGTACAAAGCATTACAAAGGAGAATTTCGTTTTCAAGGGTACTATTAGCTCACCGTAGTACAATATGTAAAAAAAGAAGATAAAGTATTGTGACTCATGTCGCAGTAGTCTTGTTAGAAATCATACCCAAAGAAATACCTTTAGTAGATTGTGCCTTGACATCATATGGCCACTACAATTGGCAACAAAAAGAAAAAAGTACATTATAGTAGCGATTGATTACGTCTTCAAATGGGTCGAAGCAAAACCGTTCATAAATATCACAACCAATGAGGTAATAAGCTTCATCAACTCCAATATATCTTACAAATATGTGATACAACTAACCATCACCATTAATGATGAAGCATATTTCAAGAAAGACAACGTCACAAGGTTATAGGCAGCTCGATATATCTAGAAAACTTTCTCCCCATTATGTCACCCAGAAGCAAATGACCAACTAGAGGTCACCAACTATACAATTTTGGATTGCATAAAGAATCGTTAAAGGGAGTGGTGGGAAAGTGACTAGACTCTTTACAAGAAGTACTATAGTCATACAAGACTACCCCAGGATTAACCACAAGAGAAACCATGTTCATACTAGTATATAGTATGGAAGTGGTGGTCTTGACCGAAGCTCAACTCCATTATCACAAGATAGACACTTATGATCAAAGGAGGAACTCGGAAGCTAGAACTACAAAGCTTGACACGATCGAAGAAAAATAGGTCAATGATCATCTCTGGTCTGAATATTTTAAAACTCGGATACGCAATCGTTATAATTCAAAGGTAAACTTTTGAAGCTTCTAAAGAGGTGATAAAGTATTACGAAAGACGTCCCTTCCTACCAAAAACATGCGTCTCAAGAAGCTCGCCAAAACATGGGAAAACCTTATATGATTGAAGGTACATACCACCTTTTGAATCGTAGCAGGAACCGATTTTAACATCCATGTAAGATCAACCACTTCAAGTTATATTTATCCTTCCAAGTTTTAGTTAACTTTTGTACCTACGTTATTTGTAAATGATTTATTGTATATGGGATGTAATTTTTTCTACCTTGGTGGCGCGAGTCATTACATGAGGCTCATACATTTATCAGTGTCCATGTTTTTATTTACGTACAACCACACTCACATTACACCTCAATTATGACTTAACAACCTTATTGGGCATATGTAAGGCTTTGTCCGAGACTTAGTATCTGTATTGGGCATATAAAAAACTTCAGTCGAGATTTCACACTCCTATTGAACCTATGAATACCTTCAACCGAGACATCCTAGTCGTATTAGGCCAACCTAGGCTTCAGACGAAACATTCGAGGCTCCACTAAGGCAACACAAGGTTATAGAAGGAACATGTTAACTTTATCAAGCTCGTGCATGTTATGGTCGAACACTTCATGTACCACTAATCCATTCTAGCACTACGTACGAAGCACACCAGCTGTATATTCAACAAACACGTAAGGTTCGATTCATCTTCAAGAGTGAAAACTTTCACTTATATGGAAAAAGTTAATTTTGCATTATTCGTTACAAGGGTCTTTGATAAATAACCCCAAAATGAGTTATACACCCTTACATACTTTATCATGATACGTTTGGTTAGTTCAAGACATATTCCAAATGAAGGATCCACGTGGTCCTTTAATTGGCATTTGCATATACGAATTGAACACTCCATTTGGATAATCAGATTACCTACTACGCACATGAGGTTATAATATAAATTAAAAAATTAAATAATAACATGGAGATAGAAATAAGGTCATTTCACTTTGACTAAATAGGTCATGGCTAAATGAACAAAACATCAACTCATCATACATATTCAAAGTGCCAAATTACAACAACATGCTCCAACTTAATGGACTTGCATTAAAGAACTTCCTTACGATATTCACATAACCATAAAAATTTATTAACACCCTTATAGATAAACGACATCACCGAGGGAATCCATCGCTTTTTCATAGAACAACCGAGAAAAATATGTAATACTTACATAACCTTTATATCATCTTGGCCAATGCGATAATAATAACACTTTGATTTACCTCAGTAATCTAGTTATATGGTGGTATCAATATGATGATATCAGGAAGAATCACAACATATTCCACGATACTGTCACCACTTTTCACCTCCTCCGACCATCAGCTTAATTCCTTCTCCCTCGTTCCCAATGATTATGTGTACACATGATGGCCACACACGTTCGCAACAATAATTGATTCTTTCTATCAAAGGTTGTTCTAATTATATGTAAACAAAATTTTAAATCTTGGAACTAAACTCCATAACAAATCTAATCTAAGGTCTGGATATTCAGATGCATTCGAAGATTAAGTTTCTTCTCCATGATACCTGGTTTGATTTATTTTGGGCTTGGGGTAGTTTTGTAAAGTATTTTAGTAAGTTTGGGGTATTTTGTGTTTAGTGTGAGGATTAGTGAGATAATTAAGCAGCCTGCTTGTATTAAATGTTGATCATTCTTATTAATGAGAGTAGTTGGGGTATTTATACTTTTAATTAATGACTCATAGGCTTACCGGGTCAAGTTGTGAAACTGGGTCAAGTTTAAGGACTCATTATTTTTTAAGTAGGTTAGAAAATAGCTTAGTCAAAAGGTGTTCACATTTGTCCTGTTCAGATTTATAGTAGAGTGATAAGGTCTGAATTACCCCTGTCCGGATTGAATGGTAGGTTGTGACTTTAATATCTGAACTCATCAGTAGCCCTTTTTTCTAAGCCTTGCAAAGTATCTTTGGAAGGGTTAAAAAATCTACCAAGTCAAAGTCACTATCAATTTCGTCCGATCTGTTTGCGTTGTCCGAACTGAGAAGCTTATTTTCAACATCAATCCAGTTCGAATTTTATCAGGACTGATTTTTCTTCCTAGAATTCTAAGAGTTTTCTCTTGAATCGTGAGACACGTGTCAGTCTTTGGTTTGACCTACCAGCCTTTATATTTCCTAGATCGACGAACCCAGTAGGTCTAAAAAGTTACATAGGTTTCGATTTTTCACACGTTTGCGCAACCCTTGATCATTGCAAAAAAATCCCTTTCAACTTCTCCTTGGTAACTGTCGCTTTTTACTATTATATATATGTACCTTTTACTATTGTCTTCCACACTCAAAGCTTTCCTAGAGAGAAATTCATCTTCATCTTCAAATTGTTCTTGAGAGATTATATGTTCACAGCCAGAAACACTTTAGTTAAAGGTGGTTGGTTGAATTTATCAGAGTTAGAGAGAGCAAGGAAGGTAGAGAGAGAAAACAATATCGCCACCGATCTCCCTGTTTCTCTAGGTGAGAAAATCATTCAGCCAAGTTAGGACGTCGATCAAGGGTTATCTTCCTCCAAAAACCCTAGACTCAAACAGTTCTTATTTAAGCCAAACCTTTAACCCCTCCCTCCCGATTCTTCTGTACAAGAGTCTCAACATCCTGTTTCTAAGGAAAAAGTCGTTTCAAGTATCAGAAAACCCTCGCCATGTATAGCAATGGGCTCTGACACAGAATAGTCACCGGAGAAGGTAACCCCTCGCTGGAAAACTCGCAAAACCAAAACCCGCTCCACACCATCAATGTCAAAACCCTCCGGATCGGAGGTAGCTAAAGCAGCTTCACATGCTAAGCCCTCCGGATCACAACCTCTACCAGACACTAGGCCCTCAGAGGCAACAAGCGCTCAACTACCCGAACAGCCTCCGATGAAGGAAACCGAAAAACCTTCCTCAAAGACAACTGTCAAACCTTCTACAGTGATGTAAGATATTATGGAAGACAGCATCGAAGAGGCCCCTTTTGAGACCGAGGCATCAGATCAAATAGGGGTACTACTTCTGATAAAAAAGGTAAAATCAAAGTAAAAGTTTGCATGACTCATCCGGACTCGCTTCCGGAGTGCCTAGAGGGTAAGATAGGCTCTTGCTTTAAACATGTTAGTGTCAAAAACAATATCAACAGTCGGGCAACATCCTCAACTCATGCTCTCCCCCCCCCCCCCCCCTCTTTGGTTGATGGCTCTTGCTATACATGCCTGTAAAACCCACCACAACATGCTATGTCAGTGCATCTGAACATCCTCCTTATAACGGAAACTATATTTATAGGTACCTTTATAATGTTGTTCGATGCAGATTTAGTATTTGTCAGCCCTATCTTCCTTGACGTTTTACCCATGAAGTATGTTCTCATCATCCTTGAATCATTCTCATCTCCGTTTACGAATCTGTTTTGGATTGCTCTGGATTTTGTTTAAGCCATTTCCTTTGTGTCGTGCTTAAGGCCAAAAATGGCCTTTACATCGTCCGTCGTTATCTTCACCAGCTTTGACCCAAAACGGAAGACATTTTGCTCGACCGAAAACATCTCTATAATAAACTGAATGTTCGCATAATTCCTCTTTGCTAACGGCCCCTATCGGAGGTCAAATGTCGCCTTCAAAAGTGTGTAGAAGGGTGTGTTTCTCGTAGGTTTGATATGGGCAGCAGTAACATTGTTCTTTCTCAGCAGTTTCACAAGGCTCAACAATCCCGACCTGTAGAAGCTTGGTTTCGTGGTCATTTTTCCTGCAAAAACATAAAACTAGCAACCATATATAACAAACAATTCCCATAAGGGAACAACAACACAACTTCTTTATACTTGCAAACAACTCGCAGGCTATAATTGCAAACAACACTCTGATATTTCTCCAAACAACTCTCGGCTAGTAGAGTTGCAAAACAATTCTCAGGTTATGGAGTCACAAGCAACTCTCAGACTATGCTGAGAATTGTTTAAAAACAACATCAAAATAGTAGGCTGCGAATTGTTTTATAATACACATGTAATGAGATGCATATTGTTCTATTTTTCAATGCACATTACCATGATCTGGGAAATTTGGAAAAGGCACTAAAACCAACAAACAATTGAATGTGGATTATCTACTATACATCACAACACGCACAAACCGATTAACAGTACATACAACCTCAAAAACTACTGTATAGAACGATAAACTCATAAACTAAAATACACACTCACTGTCCTAACTACGTGATTTTAGTAGAATTAAGCAACGTCGATCGTCAAAGAACACCTACAAGTACTTGAAAATCACCAAAAACGCAAGAAAAAAAGATATTTCCCTAAATCGAGATGTACCTCCTTACTGTAAGTCGTTCTTTCTTCATCGGTCGTTGTAAACTAAACGGCAACTCCTCGAACGGTTGTTCGTTACTTGTTTAAGGGAGTAGACGACGATGTATAGTCGAAAATCGGCGAAAAAAAACAAAAATTTGGGTGAAGGTTGCTAAGGGTTTCTGGTGTGAAGAACGAGGAAGTCGAACGGTTGCTTGCTGGTTATTAAAAAAAATGTGTTTTGGTAGTTTAAAAGGAAAAAAGAGTGGCTATTTACAAGGTATTTAGGAAATTTAATACTCCCTCCGTCTCATAATATTAGTCTTTTAAGGTTTCTTCACCAATATTAAGAAAAGTGATAATGACTTTGAAAGAATAAAAGAAAACCAATTTGATTGGTGGAGTTAATAACTTATAATACATGTAATAATGCTGCATTGGAAAACGAGAACGACATATATTATGAGACAAAAAATCTTTTCTAGAAAGACACATATTATGAGACGGAGGGAATAGAACGGAACGAAATAGGACGGGTGCTTTTACAACGGGATTGTTTTCTCGAACGTATTACTGTCACTTTTAAATTCTATCACAACTGGACTGTCTTAAATTGGACACGACGGGGGACGGGACGTCCCGTTTGCCTCCCATACCACTCACATGTACTTTTATTTACATCTGTTATCACTTGTCATTCCTTACCTCGAAAACACCTTCTCACCTTTCTAAAATCAAGGTACGATTTTACTCATTCTTTACACCGAACACACCTTTATTAAGATCAAGGTACGATTTTTCTTTCTAATTGTGTTTGGCTTTATATTCCTTTAAGTTCTTGACATTTTTGGTCGCAAGAAGTTGTTAATGCATGTAACAGTAATTTAGGTTGATCAGTTTTTTTTTTGGTTACTTTTCACTGCTGGAGTAATCTAAGTTTATATACTCTTCTCTTTTGTTGTTTATAGTAATTTGTTGTTGTTAATCTGATTCATCTATATTTAGTTGGATCTGAGTTTACTGCGATCTATTATTTCAGATATGGAAATAGATAGTACCCATTTAAAGGAGTTCGAAACTAAGCTAGCTGCCTTTCAGAAAGAAGTAGATAACTTATGCAGTATCTCTATAGAGCTGGAAAAGCATATAGCCGATAAACCAGATGTACCCGAACATGTGACCGATAATATAGAAAATATGCCTCGTTGTAGACCGGGAGATTTAACCCAATCAAGTCTTCATGGAAACACAAGTAAAAGGAAATATCTGGAAGATCTGAATAATGAAGGTAGTGAAAAAATCATTCCTTTAAAGGAGTAAAATTTAATATACATTTTAGTATTGATTTTGGAATTTCATTACAGGTGCTGTCACGGATGATAGAATCAGTGAGTTGGGCATGCAAATTCAACAGTCCAATCAAAGCTTGGAGGCTTTAAAGGACAAAGACAAACTTCAAAATGCTTTATACGAAGGTAAAGATGTTTAAGAGTAAACAATACATGTAATGTTAAAAGATAGATTGTTAATGTAATGATCTCATCAGAATTCCAGAGAAATCGGAAGTTTAGCTTTGAGAATTTACAAAGGATAGTAGCTCAACAAGAGAATCTGTTGAATGAACTCGAAGCTAGGAGTAGAGAGTTGAATAAAAAGGAAGCATTTTTCGAAGAAACTCTATCTAAAGAGAAGAAGAAGGTACTGAATAAATTTATATTTGTTTTTCTTTGAAACATAAACCTTGATGCATTGTTGTTCAGACATTGAGATTGTGTTTTTCTTCTGTCGATTTAGAATGCATTGTTGAGCGATCTGGCTTCCTTAAGGCAGAAACAGATAGCATGGTTAAAGGTGTAGTTTTTTGATCGCCTGCTATGTTTTATGTTCATTTAAATGTTAGTTACTATTAAAAGAGATTTCTGTTCTTGTAACAACAGAAAGAGAAAGAAGAGTCCCTTAAGAAGCTGGAGAACAAACACGAGGTTGAAATCCAAAGATTAAGAGAAGAACAAAAGAAAAGCACAGAGCAAGCATCCACTGGAAGGAGAAGCTGCAAGCCGAACAAGGTTTGGCATCACTCTATTTGCTAAGTACTCATTCTTAATTTTCAACTCTCCATAGGGTTGATCTAGTAATCAGCTGAATTTGTTAGATAGAGATGCAAGCTCAACATGAACTAATCTTTGGCTTAATAATGGTTACTAATATTGACATTTGATTTCCTTTATTTTGGTGCAGAACTTGTGGAAGTGAAGCCTGTAAGTAGGAAATGATATAGATCTTGTTAGTATCTTTTTGTTGCTGTTTTCAGTTTTTGTGATAACAGGGAAAGGTTCATATGCTTAGTTATTGTATAACAGGGAAAAGGTTTATGTGCAAGACATGTTTTCAGTTTGTTTCGAAGTGATAAAACATGGTTTTAAATAAAGATCTGTATTTTTAATGAAAACAAAGTTTTTCTGTAATAATATATATATATATATATATATATATATATATATATATATATATATATATATGGATCATAGCTATAGACTATAACCAATACAGTCACGCAATTACTTTCACACCTAAATATATGGTTATTTCACACCTAAATATATGGTTATTTCACTTAGTTTAACGATCCATCTCAATGTACCGTTACTATCTATCTCAATGTACCATTACTTTCGCCCCAAAATATATAGTATTTAACTTGTTTAACCATCGATCTTAATGTCTACGGTTATTTTATGATAAATACAAAACAAATTTAATACTTTTTTTCAAGTCGGATAGTGTATATTAAAGACTCTCAATTTGCTACACAAAAATTTAAATTGATTTTTTCTGAATGCTTTAGTAAATATATTTGTCACTTACACTCTTGTAGAAATATAACATGGGCGAATTATACTTGGCCCAAGTTTTTCTCGAATTATATGACAATCAATCTCAATGTGTTTGTCACAATATGAAAAGCCGTTTGATTATCACAAAACAATGATGTCGGTTTGTCCAAGCCGATCTTTAAATTTTGAAGTATGTATCTCAACTAGGTTAATTCCAAACAAGTTTTAGTTATTGTTTAATACTATGCTTTTGTAAATGATCGTTTAACATTAGTTTGTTTCTTTGATTTCTACGATATGAGTGATGATCTAGGAAAAAAACAATAACCAGAATCAGATCGTCTTGACATACGACATCCACCATAATCTGAATCACAAAAGGCACTAAGTGTGAGATTGTTTTATGATGGCAAGAGGAGACTCTCACATAGTGATTTCTTGACGTAACGGGGGACTCTTAATGTTGCTTCATAGTGTGGCTTTCTAATTTCTCCCATAAATTGACTTAGTGTACGCACCGAATATAAAATATATGGTATGGTCAATATCAAATATATTAACCTGCAAACCAGTCTCCGGTATCTAGTCCGATTATGAAGTAGCTCACGATCTTCATCGGTTAATTTCAAGTTCGGCTCAATTGGACAATTTTAAAGTTTTACTCCTGACAATCTTCTGTCTTTCAAAATCTAATGTATATTTTCTTTTAGACAGAAATATTCATCTCTTAGATATAGAAATTTCAATACCTAAAAAATACTTTAAATGCCAAGATCTTTAATATGAAAATGTTGCAGTAAATGATTCTTCAGCAATTTGATTTCATAAAATTCATTTCCTGGTAATATCATACCATCAATATAGATGAGAATAGCAGTGAAATTTTTACCTTGAGATTTACTAAAAAAGTTAGTAATCCACTTTTGATTGTATGTAACCTATGGTTTTGACACTAGCTGAAAAAATGGAGAACCAATTTCGGTATACTTGTTTCAAACCGTAAGCCGACATACCAAATTCTCCCCCTGTCGGAAGAGGCCAGTAAACGGCAACATATATACCCCCTCATCTAGATTTTCATGAAGAAAGGCATTGTGCTCATCAAGTTGATCAATATAACAATTTTTGGAGGCTGCAACAGTCAACAAACATCAAAGTTTGGTGAGTTTAGCAGTTTGAGAAAATGTCTTATGATAGTTAGTACCTTCAACTTGGGTGTAGATTTTAGCCACCAAACGGGCTTTATATCGCTCAATGGTTTCATCAGTTTTTTTATCTTATAAACCTAGTGACATCGGATAGGATATCGCCCCGGAGGAAGAGGAACCATCTACCAAGTTTTATTATGTTCTAGAGCCTAAATTACAATAGACATGGCTTGGCGACAAAGGGGATCACGGGTAGCATGCTCAAAAGATGAAAGCTTTGTTTGTGTTGTTAACAAAGCTAGGAAAGCGCGATGGTTAGAGGAAAAACTTAAAACCGAAGTGTGATAGGAGATGGGATACCTTGTAGCTTGACGAGAACTTGATTGCATTGAAGATTGATTAATCTCGGTAGACATATTGTAGTCGTGGTGCCATACAAGAGGTTGAATGCGGCAGGTGGAATGAAGAACCAAATTTATTTTTGGGATGAACATTGGTTACATAGCATGCACAATGAAAAATGCGCAAGTGCGTGAGTGAGGGAGACCGACTATATAACACCTCGAAAGATTTATTTGATAGTAAATGAGTAAGAATCCAGTTGATTAAATAAACGGCTCCCAATATTCAAATGGTACATTTGTTTGAAACATGAAAGAGAGACAGAGAGAGAGAGAGACAGAGAGAGAGAGAGAGAGTAACATTTAAAATATGCCGATATTTTCGTTAAACAGCTTCATTTTATCACGGGGTGTAAACATAAGAATTTTGAAGTTCAATAAATTTGTTTTGAAAAAAAATGTGAAGAGGAAGAAATTTAGTACCATTTTTTACTCTTATTGTTTGAACGTCTGTTTAAAATTGGGTTTCGACGAATTGCAAAAAAAAATAGTTAATAAAGATTGTGTTTCTGATTTATAGTGCGTAAGAAAGGTCCATCTGCATCAAGTAAAATCGTCAACAATTGTAAGGAAATAACGTGAACAAATATATGAAGGAACTTTATGAGGAGTCCACTCATCAATATGTAGTAATAAGAAGAAATGGAATTTTTTCTTTATTTAGCTTTTGGGAAAAGGAAAGTGTACTCGCTAAAATTGTACAATCATTTCATAACTATTTGTGAATATTTGAAAAAAATGTGAAAGTATTAAAACGAGACAAAGGTGGATTGCCTAGGCGTAAATTCTATAGGTTAGATGACTGAGAAACCATACAGATAGTCGATTTATTTGTTGATGGATGCATATAGTATAAGCCACCATGTTGTCTAGCCGAGCCAATAATCTTCCGCAAAACCAAGTCATGCGAAATAAAATAGTGAGGAAAGAAAAATGATGCAACAATTCTGTTCTTTGGCGAGTTTTCTAGCTGAAATTAAATTTAAATTAAAGATCGGTATACAGAAGACATTTGTAAAGGTTAATTTTGAATTATAACTAACAATACCAGTGTGAGTAATTTGTGGTGCTGCACCATTTTGTAAATTAAAATTATTCATAGTGAAAGGCTTGATATCAGTTAAGAGTAATATATGAGAGACATTATGATTTGTGGTGCCAGTATCTAAATCCAAGGAATTGTATACTAGAAGTAACAGACACAATAGTAGATGGAATCAAACTAGCGATATTCGCATAAACATCAACGCTACCAGAATTATTGTGATTTTGTGCACTCATTTCTTGGGATATTAGTTTATCTGTTGTCAGTGAGCCCCCTTAATAATTCTAGCAGTGTTGGGACCTGATAAGTCATGAGATTATATCGCATTCGCCGAAGGTTAATTACCACGAAGTGAAGATTGGTTTCCTTGGTATTGTCTTGGTTTGTTATTATTTCCATTTTTTAATCGGCATATATCCTCTGTATGAACCTTTTTATCATAATACTACAATGAAATCTGAGAGTCTATCATTCATCTATAGTATGTCAGGATCTATTACAACCGTCATGTATTTGTTTGTTTTGAATTTCCTTATTTTCTCAGGACTGCGGTTGTTGTGGAGAAGTTTTCAACTGGCTCAGAGGATACATATTGTTGCTTTTATTCTTGGATTATCAAAGAATATGGTCGATAAACATTGGGTAGAGGTGACATCATCAACATATTGGACCTTGCCGTCATGTAAGATTCATGCAAACCCATCAAAAATTGCATAAGACGATCTTTTTCTCTCTATTCGAGGTGTGCTTGTCATTAATTGCAGGTCAATGGAGAATGATATATCTCGAGCTCGTCCCAAAATGCCTTGATTTTGGTAATAAAATTTAAATATTGTCGTTGTGCCTTGTCATATGGTGGCGTTTGATTTTTATATTTGAAACACCACTAGAGCATTCTTTTGAGGCAATTGGTTGCGCAAGTCAACCCATACTTTGTGAAAAGTCTTAGAATGAATAACCCATTTACCAATGTCTGATTCAACAGAATGAGTTAGTCAGGAAATTATCGTGTTGTTCCATTGGTTCCATTTCTCAAACATAAGAGGTTTATTCTCTTATGATAGTTATTTGACAATATCGTTGACGAAACCGATATTCAATTTTGAAGTGAGGGCATGAATAACTTCTTTACTCCATGTTCTATAATTGATGTTGTTCAGTTTGATGGGAACCAAAACAGACATGTTTGCCCTGAATGATGAATGTAGAAAACATGTGAATGATTGATGATTTTGATCTCCAATCGGGAACCCTTTGAGTTGGTAGTTTGGATCACTGATTTGGAAATGTAAGCATCGTCAGTCATAGTGATTTGTTGTTTGTTTTGTAAGAATGAGAATTGTGATAATTAAGAAATTAAGAATTTTGTTTTGATACCATGATAAAAAATAATTATGTGTATTTTTAATGAGAACAAAATGTTTCTGTAAGGAGCTATATATATACATTAATTATAGAGATTTCTAATTATGACTATAATCAATAAGATTAGACCACTACCTTCATGTCTAAATATATAGTTATATCTAGTGTAATCATTAAATCTATAGTTACTTTACAATAAATACAAAACTAATTTAATAATTATTAAACTTTACAAAAAAAAATTAATATTATAAAAAAAATAATAAATTTAATATTAAAAATATTTTTTTAAGCTTTAACCATCATTTACATTAACTACCAAACAAGTTGTCATTTTTACTAAATTCACACATTTTTATTTCAAATTCAAATAAGTGAACCAAACTTGTGTAATTTGAACCGTTTACGTGGTCAAACTCTTGTATAATGGACTTAAAAGACATTTTCGACATAAAACACCATTATTTTACCAAAAATCTATCAAAAGTATTTTTTTAGTCTTAAAAAGAAAGAAATCGAATAAAATTTATGCATAAATCATATTGGTTTGATTTTATGGTTAGAATCGTTATATATGGGTTCGAAACATATTTCTCGTATCAAACACCGCATTAAAACCTACCAAAAGACAAACTAACATAACAAACAACAACAAAAAACACATTCACCAACCAAAAACAAACTCGATTTCAATTGAGGGTTTTAGTTTTGCAAAAATGATGTATTAAAAAGAAAGACACTGAAAAGATGTGAATAAGTTATGTTGCTGGATTTGTCAAAGAAAACAAATTTGGAAGGTTGAATAGAGTTTTCTTTTAAAGATAAAAATATATATATTTGTGTTTTATAAAACAACAATAATATTAAATTATATTAATTTTAAAGAGACAATGGACAAATTCAAAAAGAATGTGAGACGTTTGACACGCGGTTCGACCAAAAAAAGTTGCTTTTACAGTTTTGGTTTAGTCCTCGTATATTTTAAGTTCCTAAAGACGCATATGATATGGAAATGGATTTTTAAGAATTAATTTGTAAACAATGTAAATTCAGGGACTTGATTGTAATTAGTGTAAGTTTTGTCTTTAATTTGTGAATGATGTAAGTTTTAGGAAGCTATTGTGACTTTGCATAATTTGGAAGGACTAAATAGCAGTTAGTCTATTTTTGTAACAGATTCAGTTTGAGACTAAGTCTTGACTCCTATATATAAAGGACCAGACTGTTCTAATAAAGGGGTTGAACACTTTTTACTTGAAACTCATTTGTACATGTGTTTTCTCTCTCTAAAAACTCTTAAGCACTTTCTCTCTCTAGAATTTTTCTCTAGCATTTTGCCTTAGCAAATCAAAACCTTATCAAATTGACCACTCCACTGGGGAATGAGCAAAAAAAATCAGTAGCTTATATTGTTCGAAAGTGGTACTATTCAGTAGTATTCTTTGACTAAAATTCATAAGATGAATCTTGAAAATAATAATCCTACGCTTCAATCAGCGATGGAAACGGTGAGAGATGATTTGTAAAAGAATGGGACTGATGGGAATAGAACGGATGGATCGTCTCCGGTCCAAGTTCGATCTGATGTTGAGACAAGAATGAATCAACTTCTTGATAAAATTAATGCTTTGAATGAAAAATATGAGCGAAGGGAGCAAAAAATACTTTCTGCTAGAATTAAATCCGAGGTCAGGCAAGAATTGGAGAAAACCGATGTGGAAGGTCAGTCAGATCGATCTTTCGATGACAGACATGCTAAGTCCGAACATAAAAAGGCACGCTTTGTGTCTTCTAAAGAGAGATATTCGTCTCGAAATGATAAGAAAGATAAGAAAAAATTGATAACCTCTAGTGATGAGGAAGTAGAAAGCTCGGCTTCAGGATTTAAAATGCATAGAAGCTCTTCCAAAAGGGAATCAGAAAGAGATTATTCGAGGAGGTATAAAAAGGAGAGCAAGTCTAAGAATGCTCCTCGATCAACTTGGCATGAAGGAAATCCTTCGAATCAATACGCTGCAACCGACAGGAATTTGTATGTTACAATGGGGACCGATGATCAATTTGTTCAAGGCGTTGATTGGAGGTGATATGGTTTTGATTTGCTTAGGTAAATTGGTAGAGAGAAATCTTAGAGAGATAAAGTTCCTTAGAGTTTTTAGGGAGAGAAAACACAAGTACCAAATGAGTTTCAAGTAAAAGTGTTCAACCTTTGTATTAGATATGTCTTGTTCTTTATATAGAGGAGCCAAGACTTAGTTGAATAACTGAATCTTTTACAAAAACGGATTAATTACTATTTAGTCCTTACAAATTATGTAAAGTCACAATAGCCCCCTAAAACTTACATCATTCAGAAATTGAAGACAAAACTTACACTAATTACAATCAAGTCCCTAAATTTACATTCTTTATAAATTTAATCCTAAAAACTCATTTTCATACCAAGAGGAACTCTCCATTAACAGATAAAATTCGCTCTATGACGCTTCCGAAGCATTTTGATATTTCGAAGGTTGAAAAGTTCGATGGGATGTAAGATCCCAATGATCACATCGAACAATTCAAAAATTATATGATGAATTTCGAGGATGACGACCGGTTTGTGTGTCGTGCTTTTTCTCAAACTTTTAAAGGGACACCTCTCAAATAGTACAACAGGATTCCGAGGGGGTCTATTTCAAATTTCAGGGATTTTTATACTGCTTTCCGAAGGCAATTTGTTGGAAGAAAGAAGATGATAGCTAATGGTGATACAATTATCCAGTGCAAGCAGGCACCATGAGAGAAATTGAAAGATTATACTAAGAGATTTGTATTAACCAAAGCAAGTTTGGATAACTTTGAAGAAAATGTGGCGATGACCGTTTTTTGCCAGGGTTTGTTGCCAGGTGATCTGTCTAATGAGGCGACAAAGAGAAGGGCTTTGACTTTTGGAGCGTTGATGGCTCAAGTCGATGATCAAATTAAGGTTGAAGAGTCTATCAGAGTCCGACGTGCACCAGTTAATACTTCGAAGAATTCGGGACAGGCAGCCAATAATTAGGGGCAGCCCTCGAATGGAATTAATAATGATAATGGGAATAATCAGCAGTCGAGGCAGAAGAACGGTAATTTGCCTCCTCGGAGTGGTGGATATTCGAACCACACTCCATCCAACAATTAAAACAGGCCTAGGACGAATACTTGGGTTAGGCCAGAGTACTATGCTGATTTGACAGAGAGTGTTTCTGTTAGTTGGGATAAAACTATGAATTCTGTGAACTTTAGGAAACCAGCTCCAATCAACAGACCGAGGGAAGAAAGGAATAATAAATTTTGTAGGTATCATTATGATATTGTGCATGATACAAATGATTGTATTGTTTTGAAAAAAGAAATCTAATATTTGATTGAGAATGGGAAGCTTTTGACTTATGTGAAGTCACATGGAAGTGCATCGAAGAATAATGGTGCATCAACTTTGAAGGCTCTGCAACCAGCTGAGAATTTGATGATTATGGATTCACATGTTGAGTCATCCGATGCTTCTAATGAATATGTTGAAAAAAATCCGAACAGGTTGCTTCTGATGGCAGTCGAGGAGCCTGTTGAGGTTGATCCTATAGAAAAGGGACATGTTCAAGAATTGTGCAAGTTTTTTGAATCGTTAGCAATTTTTGGGGGCGATTCAATGACTGGAAATTCAGAAAGCTCAAGGAAAAGACATGTTGTCAACTTGACAACTCAAATTGAAGGGAGGATGTCAACGCATTTGTATGGAAAGAAAGACATTCCCTTCATTTTGTTTGATGAATATGATTTAAGAGGGACTGCAAGACCACATGAGGATGATGTGGTAATTGGAGTTGAAGTGGCTGGAGTCGAACT
This sequence comes from Limnanthes douglasii subsp. nivea, assembly GCA_036936605.1. Taxonomy (NCBI): domain Eukaryota; kingdom Viridiplantae; phylum Streptophyta; class Magnoliopsida; order Brassicales; family Limnanthaceae; genus Limnanthes; species Limnanthes douglasii. The sequence goes on from JAUPFV010000003.1 coordinate 172,233,195, forward strand.
TCGACGTGTGCTGATTGACACTCGCAGTTCTGCCAATGTTCTTTTTAAGTCCACCTATGATAGGATGACAAACCCTCCCCGGATTACTCAATCGGACTGTACAATTATTAGATTTACGGGTGTAACACCTCGTGTTGGGGAATTCGAGAGAGAAGTTAGTTTGGGGAAAGGACCATTCAAGAAGAAGTTTCAAGTACTTTTTGTGGTGGTGGATTGTCCCACAAGTTATAATACTATTTTTGGAAGATCATTCCTTTCAAGAATGTATGGGGTGGTGTCAACAGTCCATCAATGTTTTAAGTAAGTGGTTGGAGACAGAGTTGGAGTGGTTCAGAGCGATCAAAAGGTTACCAGAGAATGTTATGCCACTGCGCTTCGGGTCCGAGGATCAGCAGTGGATATTTGATGCGAGAATAGCAGTTAGAATGGGTTCCCTCGGAGTTGGAAGAAAGGGTTGACGATCCGAGGAAAACTCTGGGGTCTTTAACAGTGAGTGAAGAAATAGAGGAGTTTACTTTTTCAGAAGAAAAAGTGCTTCAGATTGGAACTTTATTGACCCCTAATCTACGTCAACAACTGATTGTCTTAGAATTTGGATGTCTTTGCTTGGAAGACGGAAGATGTAACAGGAGTACCTATCGAAGTAATCCGGCATATCTTGGCCATAGATCTGAAGGTTAAGCCAGTGATTCAAAAAAGAAGAGAATTTTCATCGTAAAAAAGTGAAGCAATTGTTGCAGAAGTGGATCGGTTGTCAAAGGTCGGACACATAAGGGAATCTCAATATTCTTTGTGGACTGCGAATCCGATAGTGGTAAAAAAGAAGAATGAGAAATGGAGGATATGTGTGGATTTTACAGATTTAAATAGAGCTTGCGCCAAAGATCCGTTTCCAGTTCTCGAATTGACCAGTTGATTGATTCCACTTTAGGCAATAAAATTTTGACTTTTATGGATGCTTTCGCAGGGTATAATCATATCCAGATGGATCTGAAGGATCAAGAGTGCACAGATTTTATAACTGATAGAGGCCTCCATTGTTATAGGGTGATGCCCTTTGGATTGAAGAATGTTGGGGCCACTTATAAGAGATTAATGAACAAAGCTTTTGCTACACAGATCGGTAGAAATATGGAGGTATATATAGACGATATGGTAGTGAAAAGTTCAAGGGACGAAGTGCATCTTGATGATCTTGAAAAAGCATTTTTGAATCCAAGAGCAATCAGGTTGAAGCTAAATCCAGAAAAATGTACCTTCGGAGTTTGATCGGGGAAGTTCATGGGTTTTATTATTAGAGAAAAAGGAATAGAAGCCGACCCAGGACAATTAAAGGCTTTGATAATGATGAATTCACCTCGATCAGTTAAAGAAGTGCAAATATTGACAGGAAGGTTAGCAGCACTTAATCGATTTATTTCACGATTTTCTGATAAATGCTTTCCTTTCTTTCAAGTGTTGTGAGGACCTAACAGGTTCGAATGGACGTCAGAATGCGAAGCAGCGTTCACAAGCATTAAAATTTTGTTGTCGTCACCAGAAATATTAACAAAGCCTCGAAATGGGGAGTAATTATTCTTGTATATCGCCGTATCGGATTTTGCACTTAGCGCAATGTTAGTTAGTGAAGTTTAAGGAATTCTGAAGCCGGTATATTACGTCAGTAAAAGTCTGGTGGCAGCATAAAAAGGTATATGAAGTTGGAGAAGCTGGTTTTAGCATTTGTGATTGCTGTAAGGAAGATGCGTCCATATTTTCAAGCTCATATTATAGAAGTCCGAACTTCATTCCCTTTAAAAAATGTATTGCAACGACCTGATATTTCGGAGAGGATGACCAAATGGTCAGTGGAGTTGGGAGACTATGATATTTTATTTACACCTCGAACAACAATCAAGGCACGTGCATTGGCTGACTTTTTTGTTGAGTTCCACTCAAATAGATCGGATGAGGAAGAAAGCACAAAAGTTTTGCCTACCGATTCGAGGTGGGTTGTTCGAACATATGGAAGGTCCAGTATTTCAGGGTGTAGTGCTGGAGTTCAATTGATAGCTCCGACGGGGGAAACAATGGTTCAATTAATTAAATTTGGTTTTCATGCTTCAAACAATGAAGCTGAGTACGATGCTGCTTTGACGGGTTTGAGATTGGCAAAAATTTGTGGGGCGACTTCAGTACGTTTCGAAACAGATTCTCGGTTACTGGCGAATCAAGTATCTGGGTTTTCCGAAGCAAAGAAGGATCTTCGGGAGCTTTGGAATTTAATGCTTCTGTTTGACAATGTGGTTGTGGAATATATCGGGCGAGGAAGTAACATGATGGATGATTCTTTAGCAAATGTTGCTTACAAGGAAGAATATCCTTGGATTTTGCTACAAGAGAATCCTTCAATTGTTCCTGAACCTGGTCAATGTGAAATTATAGAGGAATTTTTTTCCACTGATGAAAGCCGACGCGATTGGCGATCGAATATTCTTAATTTTTTTACCCAAGGATTACTGCCAGATGATTCTCAATTGGCTAAAAAGTTAAGGGGTAAAGCCTTTGAATATATAGTTTTTGATGGAATTTTATATAAAAAAAGGTATTAAGCAGACCATTACTACGATAGTTAGGCAAGCAAGAATCACAAGAAGTATTATCAGATTTTATGATGGAGAAGGGTCAGCTCATTGTGGGTTTAAAGCTTTATCTCTTAGAGTTTTACTTGCAGGGTTTTACTGGCCTACAATCATGAACGATGCTAAAAATTTAGTCTGAGGTTATGATACTTGTCAAAGATTTGCTAATGTTATTCACAAACCAGCAGTGTCGCTTATGTCTATATCTGAGGCGATACAATTTGATAGATGGGGAATTGATCTGGTGGGACCTTTGCTGATGGCCTCTGGGGGAGGCAAAAAATAATTGTGGCGGTGGATTATTTTACGAAGTGGGCAGAAGCAGAACCGTTATCAGGCACAAAAGCAAAGGATGTCATCAAATTCATTGTAAATAATATATGTTGTCGTTTTGGGGTTCCTCGGAGAATTATAACAGATAATGGCCCTCAATTTAACAAAGGGAAATGGCTGCATTCGGTACTTCTAAAGGGATTCAGTAATGTTTTTCGACGCCTTTTCATCCTCAAGATAATGGACAAGCAGAAGTGACAAATAGAACAATCTTAGATGGTTTGAAGAAGAATCTATCGGGGCAGCAGGAAAATGGCCAAATTATTTGCAAGAGGTGCTTTGGGCTTATCGAATAACTCCAATAGAGGCTACAAAAGAGACTCCTTTTTCTTTCACATATGGTATGGATGCGGTTAGCTCTATTGAATCTACGATGTCATCTTTTAGAATATCTCAATATTCTGAAAGATTTAATGATGAAATTCGAAGGGCAAATGTGGATCTGATTGAGGAAAAAAGGGTTTGAGCTTATTTGAATACCATACATTATCAAACTATCGTGAGAAGTAGATATGATTTGAAGCTGTTGAAAAATGGCTAACTATTGGCTAAATTATTCGAAAAAGGAACACTTACATAATATGTTAAGGGTAATTTTTATTAGAAAAATTATTCGAAGTGATTACATCGATTTCTTTGGTTATTATTCAAAGGTTATTTGTCCATGGCTTCGAATATATTAGTAAGATCAGTTCGAATATGGTTTTAAGAGTTTATAATTTTGATATCATATATATGCTTCGAATAATGTTTTGAGCTAACACCTTCGAATAGTTATTTTTTCTGATGACAGATTGGTTATTCGAAGACAATGGCTTCAAATATATTGTTTTGTTTGATTTATGACATGTTGATAATTCGAAGATAAACGTTTTTGAAGATTTTTTAGTTCTCATTCATTTACTGACATGAGAACTAGGGGGGCTTCTGATATGGAAATGGATTTTTAAGAATTAATTTGTAAACAATGTAAATTCAGGGACTTGATTGTAATTAGTGTAAGTTTTGTCTTTAATTTGTGAATGATGTAAGTTTTAGGAAGCTATTGTGACTTTGCATAATTTGTAAGGACTAAATAGCAGTTAGTCTATTTTTGTAACAGATTCAGTTTGAGACTAAGTCTTGGCTCCTCTATAACAACTATTGCTGACTCTGGGCTGGTGCAGCTGGCTGAGACTGAGCTTTGGCTCTGTTATGACCCTCCCTGGCTTCCCTAGCCTTGTTCCCGGACTGGTTTTGGTTTGAATTTGGTGCGGCCGGAGCAGACCTCACCTGCTTGTGCACCCTAGTTTTCTTTGTTTCATCTACATTAATTTGCTTTCCGACCTGATTCAACAGACCTCCCCATGTCATGGCCTTTTTCTGGTTACTGAATCAGCCAAGTTTCCAGGGTTTAAGCCCTGCCTTAGAGAAGCTACTGCTACTTGTTCAAAGCAATCATCCAATCCATTTTTGGTATTTACAAAACGACTTATGTATTCTTTTAAAGATTCGTTTGGTTCTTGGGCATAATGGATAATCGTGTCTCCATTGCCCTTCACTTCCTTACTTCCAACAAACTGCCTCCGAAAGGCCACCCAAAAAGTGTCGAAATTTCTGATGCAACCCTGTGGCAAACTATTGTACCACTTCAGAGCACTCCCCGTAAAAGATTGGGAGAATGCTCTAGAAAGTAACTTGTCGTCATCATCAAAATTCATCATAATTTTTTTGAATTGTTCCAAGTGGTTATCCGGGTCTTTACTACCATCATATTTTTCCATTTTCGTACTGTCAAACCTCTTAGGAAGGTTCTCGGACAGTATTTTGGAGGACAATGGAGATTGTCTCCAATTTCGGCCACGACTGAAAACCGTATCTTCGTTTGGAGTTGCAAAGATATCTGGTTCATCATGGAAGGCAAAAGGATCCATTAACAGTCGATCTACATGTCTCCGGCCATGACCATGAGACGATCCTTTACCCAGATGCCTCTTCAACCTTCCATGCCTATCCCTTTTTCTTGAGTACTTCTTGACCAACTTTTGTTTCTTTTTAGAACGGCCTTCATCACTGCTGGATGACAAGGATTCTTCTACTCCATCTTTATTTGAGGAGCTACTAGAAGACTCTGAGTCTGAATCAGAGCTCTCCACCGGTTTAGACCGGAGAGACTTTTTTGAGCTAGTATGAGTCTTTTTTGCACTCACATGGGTTTTTGATGGCTCATGCTCTCTTGGATTGTTAGTATGATGAGCTACTAACGCCTTAGACTTCTCTTTTGTGCCCATCTCTGCCCTATTGGCAGCCCTCAGAGCTTCTATTTCAACTTTTAGCCTATCTCGTTCCTCAATAGTATATTTATCATTCTCACCCACCACTTCGGCAAAAGCTGGTGGTACTTCTTGCACGTCCGGATTCATCCGAACTGGTTTTTCTTGATGGTTTTGAATGCTAGATTCAGGCACCTTCTCCTCCCACTGTGGTCGCCAATTTGGTGAGGATAATTTCAATTGAGGGTAATTTTGTCTAAATTTTTGAGGTATTTGAAGGGTATTTAATGTTTAGTAAATTGTAGTGAGAGATTTGAGCTGCCTCGTTGTATTTAATTTTCCTTACCCTCATTAAATGAAAGTGGTTGGGTATTTATACCCTTAACTTTGGGCCACATGGGCTTTTGGGTCATGATTATGAATTTGGGTCGAGTTCAAAGACCCATTAGTTTTTAAGTAGGTAGGTAATTAGCTTAGTCATGAAGTGATTAAGTTTTTAATACATTAGTTCAGTTCAGATGGTTTATTGGGTGGATCTTGTCCGAATTGCCCCTGTCCGGTCCTCATAATGAGTGGTGATAAAATCCGGACTCATCAGTATCAAAATGGATGCTTAAATAATTTCATACCTTGAGTTTTTGTTGGAAATTGCATAAAATTATAAGTCAATAAAAACTAGGTTATCGATCTGCAAAAACCAACGGATTGTTGCGGCAAAAGATTCAATATTGTAGCGGCCATCGCAACCAGCAGTGTCCATGCACACATGTGTATCGCAATGGCGTAGCAGTAGACTACACCTACGAGATACAGTGTCGCATCCGAAATGTGTGGGGCATTAATACGATTGCAGGTTGCTGCGCCACTGTGTTAGCCGCTACAATATATGTGATGATTCGTTTTTTTATGTCGTCTAAAACTTAGATGTCTATATGATGGTCCAATTGTTGTGTTGAATAACTGAGGCACTCCGTCTTTAAATTTCAATATATATCATATATTAGTTTACTCAATTATGCATGCATGTTTGATGATTCGCTTAAGACCTGAAAAAAGCTATTAAATATTATGTATACCACCTTGTTATGACACTTACAAAGCCGGATGTTTCAATTCTCCCTTGCAGTCTGGACTATAAGTGATTTTTTGAACAAAATTCATTCTCTCTCGGACTCTGGGTTGGAATGGTTTTTTTAATTAGGTTGTTTCAGTTCCGTTTGAGTATTTTATTTTTGTTTGGTCCTATTTTGGGTGTATCAATTTAGTTTTCGCTATTTCAATTTAGTTTTGACTATTTTTTTTGGTATATCGTTTTGATTTTTGCTATTTCAATTTTAATTTGGTTCTTTTATTTTTATTTTAATTATTTCAATTTTGTTATGGAAATTTGAATTTCTTTTATCATTTGTCTTGGATTTCAGTTTATTTTATTAACGTAAAGAAAATAAATATATATATATATATATATATGAAAACTAAATGCGATGAATAAAGAATATAATTAAATGATGATTTTGCTAGTGAGAATTTAAACAATGTAAAACAATTTTCTGATCATTACATAAATTATGATTTTGTTATTATCTATATTACTGAAGTTCACTCTGTACAAATATGTTTGCTTTCCTCCTATGACATATCCTACAGGCCAGAAAGAAGCCTTAACAAGTATCGCATTTGCTTCTTAAAGATTATCAGATGTACCAGAACTTATAAATGTTCTTAAGCATATAAAAGGAAAATACGGTAACAAAATTATTTTCACCGCTATTGAACTGCGTCCTGGTATCGGTGTGAGTCGCTTGGTAAGTTTGTGAAGCATGAATCTCCTTTTTCAACGGACTCTAGTTAAAAGTTTTCATGGTTAATCATTTCTCTCTCTAATAGTTATTTATTTTATCAACTAAACTAAAAACATTGAGTAATGGCTAGGCTGTTATCGGTCTGGTTCGGTTCGGGTTTTGACGGAACCGAATTGAACCGCTAAGCTTATCGATTCGGACCGAACCGTTAAGCTTTCGGTTCTAATTTTTGGAACCGGACCGGACTGTTAAGCTTTCGGTTCGGTCCGGTTCGGTTCCGGTTCCGGTTCGGTCCATTTCGGTTCGGTCCGGTTTCGGTTCGGTTCCTTATCGGTTCGGTTCTGTTCCGGTCCAGTTCGGTCCACTTACGAAAATTAAATCTAATTAAAATTTGATTTTTATCTATTTTTATTTAAATAAATACTAATAAATTAATGTTTGATTTTGTTAAAAATTGGTAATTAACTATTAATTTTGGTAATATAATTTATAAAAGAATAAATAATAATAATAAATAATCGATTCTAACGGTTTTATTGATCCGATTCTCTATCGGTTCTACCGGTTTATCGGTTCTATCTGTTCGATTCCGTATCGGTTCTATCAGTTTACCGGTTCTATCGGTTCGATTCCATATTGGTTCTATCGGTTTATCGGTTCGGTTCCTAACCGATTTTTTGTTTCAGTTCCTTATCGGTTTTCGATTTTTAAAATGGAACTGCGAACCGTTAAGGTTCGGTCCGGTTCTCGGTCCGGTCTTTATCGGTTCGGTTCCGGTCCGGTTCTCGGTTCCAAAGAACCGTTAACCGCCCTAGTAATGGCGGAGTAATATAAGATCAACTAGGAGCGCAAAACGTTTTGGAGGGTTGGATACACTTAAGAAACATTTTAGTAGATACTTGTAGGGTTAGATTCTACTCAAGCCGAATATCCGGCTATTTGAGCTTTGTTTATGACGTATTCCAACTTTAGTTTTATATGTTAGTTTTATCTTGAATTCGGCTAAAAAATCAAGTATCCAGCCCGTTTCGAGTGTGGACATGCTCGTTTCAGAGAACAAATATTGTTGAATAATTCTTAATCTCTTATTAAAACTGAAAGTGACGATACCGAGTTTTAAATAAAGACTCCAACAAACTTGAGTAAACAAACTCCTAAAAAGACTCCAATAAATTTGAGTAAACAAACATAAAAAATTAACAACTAAACTAAACATTCTCGAGAAAATAGAAAGACTCAATCTTCTACTTGACTCGTGCAAAACAAACATCAAACATGGCTAAAGACTAGTTCTTAGCTTTTATTCTTCGATCCCTCCCTCAACTGGATACGCTCGAGTCTAGTTTACTCTTCCTTCAGCCCAACTCCCAAGTAAGATTTTCTTCTATCGATCATATCTCTGCTCTCATTGCATTCTTACATTTTTCGTGTCTCACACCTTCTTCAAATGTTTCAAGATCATCTCCAGCAATGAAATTTGATATTATTTATTCTTTGTATTCTACTGTAAATAAACACATCTCATTGCATTCATTATCTTTCATCCAAATTCGCCTTTGAATAACTCTCTCAATTCTGCTTTGTTTTGTAAAAACACTAGATTTCCCTAATTCTATGTTCACGGCTGCAACCTCATTTGACTTCGCTTCGTATGTTTGTGAACCCATATTTTTTGTTCCTTTTTCTTGATCTTGATTGTTTCATTCTTCTTCTGGATGTACTTAATCAGTCTCTCGCTCTTCTTGCACATTTTCACTGGTATATCTCTGCTCTTCATCACCGGAAACATGTCCAAATTTTTACACCAACGATTTCTCTATCCTAATCCCATGCCTATTTCTCGTAACGTGAACAATATGATGCAACAGTAATCACATCATCATTATAAATTAATCACTTGGGCAAATTATAGAGTGTAGTCTAAGAGTAATATGGATTGTAATCATAGATACCCACTCTTAAATGTTTCATACCTTTGGAGATCCAATACTAAATAGATTTCAATAAATATTTCTAAGCATATATATATTGTAATAAAATTTATGTGCAAAGTACTACAAATATAATATCAAATCCTATTACAAATTCTCCCACTGAAACTAACAATTCTCTAAATCAACTACACACATACTAATGGTGTGTCTCTGGAAAATCTTAGGCAAAACCGTCTTTGTTAGAGGATCTGCTATCATGGATTTTTTCCTGATGTACTTGGTGTGGACAATAATCGCCTGAGGGTAGGCTGGTAATTTCAGTTGGTATTTTACGGTGGTATGTGAGTGTTTAAGTGGTGGTGTGTGGGTATTTAATGTGTTTAGAGAGTAGAGAGATAATTAAGCAGCTTGGTAGCAGTTAATTTTTCTTCCCCATAGTTAATGCAGGTGGTTGGGTATTTATAGTGTGATGTTTGGGCCCTTATGGGCTTTCGGGTCATGTTTAATGGACCCGGGTCATGTTCAAATACCCATGAGCTCTAAGTAGGAGAGCAAGTAGCTTAGTCAAGAAGTGTTTTAGGTTTTTTAGTACTTTTGTCATAGTTCGAACAGTCCTATGGTCATAGTGTTCGCAGTGATATGTCCGGTCCATGTGACATGTCCGATCTGTCCGGTCCAGAGGCTTTGGACTGATCTGTCCCTGTCCGGGGAGCATGCTGAATTCAGACTCATCAGGAGCCCCTTTTTTAGGTGTTTGAGCAAGTATTCTTATCAAAGACCTGAAAAACAGTCCGATGTTAGAAGTAGTTTTCAATCCGGACAGGTTTATGGGTTTACCCGGACAGATTAAGCTTTACGAATTCAAAACGGTTTTTGCCAGAGTTCGTGGGACACGTGTCGTCTTCTGATTGGTTGCTCCAGCCGTTTTTATCTTGAATTTCGAACCCACCTTCTTCGAAAAGCAACCTCTTTAATTACAAATGGTGAAATCAGCGCCGTCTTTTAATCATTGCCAAACTTTTCGAATTCTCCTAGGAATCAACTCCTCTTTTCAGATTTACTATAAATTGAAACTCACTTTCTTCTGTTTTCACTATCTCTTTCACATTTACTCTGCAAATTTACTCAGAGCTTTCTCTCTAAAGCAAAGATTTTCTTGGTGGTTTATGTTTACAGCAAGGACTGCATTGATTAAAGGTGGTTGGCTTAACCTTTCAGAGTTGGAGAAAGCGCAAAAAGTTGAGAAGGAGAGACGAATCGCACCAGGGTTACCTTCATCACCTGTTGACAGACCAGCCGCCTCCGTTACAGAGTCAGATCGAGGCTCGTCCTTCTCTAAAGGTACTAAGCCCAAGAAGTTATTTCAATCCACCATCTCGCCTATAGTCTCTGGTTCCTCAGTTCAGGAGTCAGTACCTGCTGTTGAGCCAGGAGTTACAGTTACAAGTGTTAGGAAACCCTCTCCTTTTATCGCTATGGGATCAGACACAGAGCACTCTTCGGAGAAGTTGGTGGTTAAGAGGACAACCCGGTTGGTAAAGGGGCAGGCCTCCAAGAATACTCCCTCAAAATCGGGGGCGAAAAATAGCAGCTCTGGGTCCAAAGTGCCCCTCAGAGCTCCCCGGGAAAGACCATCCGGTCCGGAGGCGAGCAAACCAGTACCCCCATAAGAGACCTCTGCCTCAGAGCCCCAGCCTGAGACTAGGGGTCAAGAAGACATTGAAAATCAGCAGTCCGGAAGCCAGGTTGTGCCAAGTTTGAGCCCTCCTCGGACCACTGCCACTGATATTCACCCAACAATCATGGAGGAAAGAATGGAGGACTCTGTTCAAGAAGTCCCCTTTGAGTCTGAGTCCTCCGGTCAGACTGGCAATACTGTTGCTGCCAAAAAAGGCAAGGAAAAACTGTGCCTGAGGCATCCGGAGCTGCCGGAGTGCCTCGAGGGGAAGGTAGGGCCTTGTTTTCACAGGGTCGAACTTAAATATCTCTTGGCCTTACAGAAGACCAAGTATTCTTTCATTCACACGGCCGAGCCAGGTCGAATGCGCACAAAATGGGGGATCCCAGAAAACGTGAAGATAAGGATCCCCATAAATCCTGATACTCCTATGGATTGCAAGCTTAATGAGCTGGTCATCTTCACAGAACTCTTTAATTGGGGACTCAGATTCCCATTGGACCCGGAGATCGTCAGATATTTCCACCTGGATAAGCTCTGCCCGAGCCAGCTGAGCCCCAACGGTTGGTATACTCTGATGTCATGTATCATGGCATCTAGGCTGTCCGGGATCCCTCTCCCTATGGAAGAGTTCGCAGCAGTGGCCAACCTTTGCAAACATCACCAATTCCCCTTTTACCACTTCAATATGGGGGACAACTTCAAGGCTGTTAATGATCTGTTGGAGTCGGAGAGCAAGTGGAGGAGCCAGTTTTTGTTTGTCAGTGGCGCCTGGGAAAACGGCAAGAAAATCAAGGCCGGAGAGAACCCAAGCCTCCTCAGAAGCAGGTGGAGGAGTGACCGTAAGTTTCACACTTCAAATCTTTGTCCATTTCTTCCTTTTTTGAAGTTGGTTTAAATTAACTGGTCTCTTTTTTGTTTTAACAGAACTGCCTAAAGAGTTCGGAGACTACTTGAAGGCCGGACAGGTCACTTGTGGAAAAATTAATGCTTGGGTTGCTGAGGAATGGGGGAACCGATTCCACTCCGCCTTCACCAGTGGGAACTTGGCAAGGTCTCACCTGTGGAACACCACAGGTCGGAGAGACCTGACTTGGGAGGAGCTCACCACCCAACCTTCTCCAGACACAGTGCTCAAGAGGAGTCATGAACTAGATGGGACCCTCTTCTTGCCAGGCCGGGCCAAAGCCCCAAGAAAAATGAAGGGCAAGAAGAAAGGCAAGAAGTTGGCGAGCGATGCTAACCCTGCTGTTGCTGAGAAGGATACTCCAACAGGCCCGGAGGGGCCGGCCCAGAGCCAAATCGATGCTGCCCTGTTGCAAGTGGTGGAACAAGAGACAGAAAGGCAGAAAGCAGATCTCCCAAAGCCTCCAAGGGCCTCGAAGAGGAATCGTAAACACGGGAGTGAAGGGGTAGACCGGGCAGCCAAGAAGAAAAAGACTGCAAAGGGAGATGAGCTTGCTCTCCGGGATCCGGAGCCCTCCGTCCAGGCTGACCCTTCTGACCCAACACATGCTGAGGAGATCCCAAGAGACTTTCATACTGATGAAGTTGAGGGAGGAGAGCTCAACATGGATGATGTGGACATCACCGGTCTTGGTGAACTTGGAGAATATTTCCTCAACCTCCCCAGAGACGACTTCGCAGGGCCTTACATTCCTCCGAGCAGCTCTAACACCGTCAACTTCAATGGTAAGACTTTCATTGTTTCTAGTGAAAAGGACACCATAGCCCACTCCTTGCTGAGCAATGTGAAGCCGGTTCTCACATTGGAGAGACAAGTCCGGGGTCAGGCAGACATTATAAAAGACCTTAAGTCTGAGAAGGAAAAGCTGTCCGAAGACCTTCGCACTGCTACTACTAATCCTGACATGCTAAAGGAAGCAAACGAGGGGTTGAAGAGGAACCAGGAGGAAAGCAACACAAAAGTTGCCACTCTAGAGGAAACCATCAAAGACCTCCAGGAGAAGCTGTCCGGTCTGGAGAAAGACCTTACTGCCTCAAAAGAAGAGACCAAGGCAAATGACAAGATTATCACCAACCTGACTACCGACAAGATTGCTCTTGAGAATGCAGCATCCAAGGCTGTCGAGGAGAAACCCGCTTTGTTAAGGGATCAAGAGGCTACGATCAATGCCAAGATCAATGCCTATGCCAACCAGATGATTAAAAGCGAAGAGTTATTGCTTGAGAAGGTGAGGTCTGACATGGTCCTTTTATTTCATGAAACATTTCCGGACAGGAACCTAGGGGACTTATGGCTCTATGTCAAGCCCGATGAACTTCCATACCACACGATGGCTGAAGGTGACAGGTATGGCTACTCTAGTGGCTCCTCAGTTGATGAAGAACATACTGGGGAGAGCCCAGACGAAGAGAAGGACGATCCCAAAGGCAAAAAGGTAGTCGAAGGGAAAAGCGATTTTGAGAGCAAGAAGACAGCTGAAGGTGAGCCATCTTCAAAGGCTCAACCTTAACCCACAATCTTCTTTGTTTATTTTTCATTTAAACTAAAGTCATTGGAAGGCCAAGGCACCATTTTTGTAATAGTGTCCGGAATTTGACCGGACAGGTTTTTTGTGTTCTACTTTGACTGTTTAAAAGTCCTTGGAAGGCCAAGGCAATTTTAAGTTGTTTTTCTCAATGAATATATCTGTTTTGTATAACCATCGTCTTCTTTCATTGTTCGTTTTAGTTTTGACAGCCAGAGTTTAAGTAGCTTTTAGTTTTCGCATTATGAGAGTGTTTAAATTCTTCGGCTAGAGTTTAAATAGCCTTTAGATATTTCAGTCCGGATAGTATGATAAGGGATTGGACTTTAAAAACACTTAGAAAATTTTGAAGAAGGCATCGAATTTTATTTAACAACCCGGACACCTCATTAAAACCTCTCCGCGCCACCGGGGAGGAAAGAGTATGCCCCCAAATATTTACATGGATGTTTAAACAAGTAAATATTTACACAAGTGCTATTCCAAGTACATCCGGAGATGCTCAATATTCCAAGGATGAGTTAGAACTCTGCCATCTTTGTCTTCCAACCAATAAGTTCCAGGCTTGATTCTTTCAACCACTATATACGGACCCTCCCAGGTTGGGGCCAGCTTTCCGAAGAGCTTTTCTTTAGTGTGTAAGAAGACCTTCCTTAATACTTTGTCCCCTGGTTGGAAATCCCTTCTTTTAACTTTGGAAGCAGACCTGCTCCTTATCAAGCCCTGATAGTGTGCAACTCTGAGGTGAGCCTTAACCCGTCTTTCTTCTATCAAATCAAGTTGATTTCTGATTACCATCTCATTAGTGTGTTTGGAGAAGTTGTGAACACGAAAGGAAGGGAGTGTCTTTTCTATGGGGGCTACTGCATCCATCCCATAGACCAAGGCAAAGGGTGATTCTTGTGTTGCAGTCCCAGGTGTTGTTCGGTAGGCCCACAAGACTTCTTGCAAATAACTAGGCCACTTGCCAGCAGCCCCTTCCAAATTTTTCTTTAAACCAGACAGGATAGTTCTATTGGCCACTTCAACTTGCCCATTTGCTTGTGGATGGAAAGGTGAAGAAAAACAATGTTGTATACCCCTTGAGGCACAGAAGCTTTCCATTTCTCTATTGTCGAACTGTGGGCCATTGTCTGTTGTTATTTTCTGTGGGACACCAAATCTGCAACATCTGTTGGATAGAATGAATTTTATAACAACTTTTGATGTTGTCCCTGCCAGAGGGGCTGCTTCTATCCACTTCGAGAAGTAGTCTATGGCCACAATTATAGTTTTGCGCCCTCCGGACGCCACAGGGAGAGGCCCTACTAAATCCAACCCCCATCGAGCGAAGGGAATGGGCTCAGAAATTGACTCCAAAGGAATGGCTGGTACATGAATTTCATTGCTGTACCTCTGGCATGGGTCACACCTCCTCACCAACTCCTTAGCATCTTTCATGATTGATGGCCAATAATAACTGGAGAGTAAAACTCTTCTTGTCAAAGGTCTAAACCCACAATGGGCTGACCCCTCACCAGCATGCAATTCGGAGAGGACCATTTGTGATTCTTCATCCCCCAAACAGCGCATGAGAGGTTTACTGTAAGACTTCTTGTATAACACTTCTCTTAATATGATGAAACCACGAGCCTTGTGTTTCAATGTTTTTGCTTGTGACTTATCCGGAGGCACAACACCATCGGAGAGATATTGTAAGAGAGGAAACCTCCAGTCTTGAGGCTGGTTCACTTGTATTTCAAAAATTTCCTCTTCCTTACCCTTACTAAGTTGAATTGAAGGGCTTTCAAGCACATGGATCCATGGGTATGACTCCGTATATGCTATGGTTGCCAATGAGTCTGCTAGCTCATTTTCTGTCCGGGGAATGTGTTCATAGACAACAGCTTTAAATTTTAGTGCTTCATTCTTGAGGAGGAGTAAATATTTCACCAGCTGCTCTTTTCTAGCCTCAGATTGGCCTAAGGCATGGTGGATAAGCAATTGGGAGTCACTTAGCAGCTTGACCCTCTTAGCCCCACAAATGTAGGCTAGCTTTAACCCAGCTATAGCTGCTTCATATTCGGACTCGTTATTAGATGCCCTGAAAGCAAAACAAATAGCATGGTATATATTGTCTCCATATGGGGAAGTTAAACATATTCCTGCACCACACCCCATTGTGCTAGATCCTCCATCTGTTCGGACGACCCATACTTTTTTATCTCTTATATCAGAAGCTTGCTCCGAATCCCTATCGGAGTGGAATTCGACCAGAAAATCAGCCACAGCTTGGGCTTTGACTGCTGTTCGGGGAGCAAAGTCTATATCGAAGTCCCCCAACTCTACTGACCACTTAGTCATTCTGCTCGAAATGTCTGCTTTTTGAAGGACATTCTTTAAGGGAAAAGAAGTCCGGACGATGATGGGGTGAGCCTGGAAATAAGGCCTCATCTTCCTGGCTGCTATCACCAAGGCCAATGCCAACTTTTCAAGTTTCAAGTAACGCTTCTCTGCATCTATCAAGCTTTTGCTGATGTAGTACACTGGATGGGGGTGTCCACCAACCTCTCTTACCAACATAACACTAATGGCACAACTTGAAACTGCCAAATATACAAAGAGAGTCTCCCCATCGACTGGCTTAAACAAAGTTTTGGGGGAGGACAGGTGTTTCTTAATCTCATCGAAAGCCTCATCACACTGCGGGGTCCAGTCAAAGCCCTTTGCACCCTTTAAAGTTTGAAAGAAAGGAGCACACCTGTCCGAAGACCTTGAGATAAATCTGTTTAAAGCAGCTAATCTCCCCGTTAACCGCTGTACTTCTTTGATGTTTCGAGGAGGTTCCATTTGGAAAAGAGCATTCAGCTGATCCGGATTGGGCTGTATTCCATGCTCACTTATGATATAGCCTAGAAACTTCCCGGACTGCACTCCGAAGACACACTTTTCAGGGTTTAACTTTAAATTCACTTTCACCAAGTTGGCAAAAGTTTCTTGGAGGTCGGACAAGTGCAACTGCTCATCTACACTTTTCACCATCATGTCGTCAATGTATACCTTCATATTTCTTCCAATTTGATCAGAAAATGCCTTGTTGACCAATCTCTGATAAGTAGCCCCAGCATTTTTCAAACCAAATGGCATCACCTTGTAGCAATGAAGCCCTCTGTCAGTTACAAATGTGGTATGCTCTTGATCCTTTGGATCAACTTGAATCTGATTGTATCCGGAGAAAGCATCCATAAAGGAAAGTAGCTTGTTCCCAGAGGTGGAGTCTACTAACTGATCAATCCGGGAAACCGGATACAAGTCTTTTGGGCAAGCTCTATTGAGGTCTGTGAAGTCAATGCACATGCGCCACTTGCAATTCTTCTTTTTTACTAAGACAGGATTTGCAGTCCACAAAGGGTATTGAGACTCCTTGATGTGCTCCATCTTTGTGAGCCTGTCAACCTCTTGCACTATGACATCAGCCTTTTCTTTGGAAAAAGCTCTTCTTTTTTTAACCACTGGAGCTACATCTCTCTGGACGGATAGGTGGTATGAAATTACTTCTGGTGAAACTCCAGTAACATCAGCATTGCACCAAGCAAAGACGTGCTGATGGCTCTTCAAAAACTTTAACATTTGATCTTTCAAAACAGGGGGCATTTTAGACCCTATCTTGACACATTTTCTATCTTCCAGCCGGTGCGTTTCTACCTCTTCGACTAGTATTAACACTCCGAGGGTCTCTCTGGGGTCATCAATTTCACCCTCACCCCCAGAAAGGCCCTCAAAATGCTATTGTTCATCAATACGGACTGCCCCCATCGTTCGAGGAGCCAAGGCAGTGGCATAACATTCCCTTGCAATCTTTTGGCTGCTCCGGACAACTCCAACCTGCCCCTGAACAGCATACTTCAAACACTGATGGACTGTTGAAGCCACTGCATGCATCCTATAGAGCCAAGACCTCCCCAGAATAGCATTATAGCAAGTGGGACAATCCACCACAATAAAGAGTATTCTGACCATTTTCTTGAAAGGGCCCTTGCCCAATAACACCTCTTCTTCGAACTCCCCGATCACATCTGCTGAGCTGCCTGTGAAGCCCACGATTGACCTGTCCGAATTCTGAATTACAGCTGGATTTTTCATTTTCTTATAAGTGGTTAGGAAAATGATATTGGCTGAGCTTCCAGTATCCACCAAGATTCGTCGTATGTCATTGCCCCCTATAGATGCTCCTATGACAACAGCATCCTCATGAGGGCCATCAATGTTTCTTAAATCATCCTCATCAAACACAATGAAGGGAAATGAGTTTGGTGACTGGTAAGATGTCATGCCTCCTTCTAGCTGGGAGGCCAAGGTATGAACGTGCCTCTTCCTCGAAGAATCAGTAGGAGTTGTCATAGTGTCCCCTCCGAAAATTGTAAGCGACTCGAAAAACTTAATGAGCCCGGAGACCGACCTAGAACATTCTTCTATAATGCCCACTCTGTTCCGAGTTGGATCGGGATCCAAGTACTCAGATTCCACGTCAAACCTTTCAATTATAACCATGGCTCCCTCCGGAGCAGCGTTACTTGGACCAACCCGGTGAGTGTTATCAGGCCTGTTACCCCCTTTTCTTTTTACATAGGCCCCCAACTTTCCTCTTTCAATCAGGTTCTGAACTTCTTGTTTCAATGCTATGCAATCATCAGTGGTATGACCAATATCATTGTGATATTGGCAAAAAGAGTTGTTGCGATGCTCTCTGGGAGATTGCATTGTTGCCGGTCTCCGGTAGTGTACCTCATCCTTTGTTTTATCAAAGATAGTGGCCACGCTTTCTTTTAACTCAGCGAACCACTCCGGTTGGACCCATGGTCCTCTCTTGTTTCTGGATTGTTGACTTTGAGCAGGAGCAGCTGGCTGAGACTGAGCTTTTGCCCTACCATGCCCTTGTCCGGTTTCTCTTGCTTTGTTCCCGGACTGATTCTGATTTAGAGTTGGTGCCACTGGGGTGGATCTCACCTGCCTGTGCACCCTGGTTTTCTTCGTTTCATCGACGTTTATTTGTTTGCCAGCCTGATTCAGCAACCCTCCCCACGTCATAGCCTTCTTCCTGGTCACCGAATCTGCTAGATTTCCTGGGTTCAAACCCTGTCTCATGGATGCTATTGCTACCTGTTCGAAGCAATCAGCCAACCCATTCTTTGTGTTCACAAAACGGCTTATGTATTCTTTCAAGGACTCATTCAGTTCCTGGGCACAATGGATTATTGTGTCTCCATTGCCCTTCAGCTCTTTACTCCCGACGAACTGCCTTCGAAAAGCCACCCAAAAAGTATCGAAATCTTTAATACAACCCTGAGGCAGGCTGTTGTACCATTTCAGAGCACTCCCCGTAAATGATTGGGAGAATTCCCTACAAAGTAGTTTATCATCATCATCAAAGTTCATCATGAAGTTCTTGAATTGCTCCAGATGGTTGTCCGGATCAGTACTACCATCGTACTTCTCCATTTTGGTGCTATCAAACCTCTTGGGGAGGTTTTCGGACAGAATTTTAGAAGACAATGGAGATTGCCTCTAATTTCTCCCACGACTGAACACAGTATCCTCATTGGGAGTTGTAAAGATACCTGGCTCATCGTGGAAAGCAAAAGGATCCTTCAGCATCTTGTTCGTATACCTCCGGTGGTGAGATGATCCCTTGCCAATATGCCTTTTCATTCTTCCATGCCTGTCTCTTTTTCTTGAATATTTCTTAACCTGCTTTTTCTTTTTCCTGGTTCGACCCTCATCGCTGCTAGAGGACAAGGATTTTTCATTTCCCTCACTGTCCGAAGAGCTACCCGAAGATTCTAAGCTCGAGTCAGAGCTCTCCACAGGCTTGGACCGGTGAGACTTTTTGGAACTGGCATGAGTTTTTTTGGTGCTCACATGAGTTTTGGAAGCCTCATGCTCTCTGGGGTTATCGGTGTGATGAGCAACTGATGCTTTGGATTTTTCTTTCACGCCCATCTTGGCCTTTTCAGCCCTCAGAGCTTCTATTTCAAGCTTTAACCTGTCGCGCTCTTGGACAGTGTACTCATCGTTCTCTTCCACCACTTCGAGCAAAGCAGTTGGAAGTTCTGGATTGTCCGGATTCATTCTGACAGATTTATTTTAGATGGTTTTGAATGCTTGATTTAGGTACCTCTTTCCTCCCACTGTGGTCGCCAATTTGGTGTGGACAATAATCGCCTGAGGGTAGGCTGGTAATTTCAGTTGGTATTTTACGGTGGTATGTGAGTGTTTAAGTGGTGGTGTGTGGGTATTTAATGTGTTTAGAGAGTAGAGAGATAATTAAGCAGCTTGGTAGCAGTTAATTTTTCTTCCCCATAGTTAATGCAGGTGGTTGGGTATTTATAGTGTGATGTTTGGGCCCTTATGGGCTTTCAGGTCATGTTTAATGGACCCGGGTTATGTTCAAAGACCCATGAGCTCTAAGTAGGAGAGCAAGTAGCTTAGTCAAGAAGTGTTTTAGGTTTTTTAGTACTTTTGTCATAGTTCGAACAGTCCTATGGTCATAGTGTTCGGAGTGATCTGTCCGGTCCATGTGACCTGTCCGATCTGTCCGGTCCAGAGGCTTTGGACTGATCTGTCCCTGTCCGGGGAGCATGCTGAATTCGGACTCATCAGGTACTCAATACTTATCTGACCCATCTGGACCCTTTTACAATGCACAATCCAGTAATAAATTCCACAGCTATAACGCCTGGTTTGATGCCTCAAAGCACGCAACAAATTAGGCTTCAATTATGGACGATGCAATAAGTGTTTGTTTTACACTTTCTATGATATTCCGCATCCAGCCAATAAGAATATGTTGCCTGATGTGCTATTTAGTGTGTCTACGCATCCACCAAAACTTGAGTCGGAATACCCAATGATCTCCAGTTTATCCGATTTCCCATATGTTAACATGTGCCCTTTTGTTCCTTGCAGATATCTGAGTACCATTTTAACTGTCTTCTAGTGATCCATGCATGGGTTACTAACATATCTCTCCAACCTAAACTTGAGTATATATTAAACTCTAGACTGCCAAAGCATAAAGGATTATTTTTATTTCCTTGGTCTCGAGTTTTATTTTAGGATATTTGACCCAGACTAAGTCTGTCACCCTTTGTTATAGGGGTACTTAAGGATTTATAATCTTCTAATCTGTAACATTGTAACACACTTTCAATATATACCTTTTGTGATAATCCAAGAATACCACGGGAGTGATCCCGATGTATATGGATGCCTAATACAAAACTGGCATCACCGAGATCCTTTATATCAAACTTGTCTAATAGAAATATCTTTGTAGTGTGTAACAATTCTTTATTATTCGAAACAACCAATATTTCATCCACATATAATATAAGAATTATGAAATTACTCAGACTGAACTTGTGATACACCATAGTTATCAGTGGCGTGTGGCGGTCTGTGGCGACGAGTGCTAAGAAAGCCACAACGGCGAGGCGAGCGGCGAGGCGATGGCCACATGACATGCACATAACTGTAATTTAAATTGTACTATTTAGATATTTAAACTAACAATAACAACTTAAACATCCAATTACAGAATTCTTAGAATATCTGAGTCAAATGACAAACACATAGATTAAAAGATCCAATTATAAAGCATCCAATTATATAATTCTTAAAACATCTGAGTCAAATGACAAACATAGACTAAATTAGATCATCGTCCGAGACAACATCTTCACATGTCTCATCTCCACCATGTTCTCCATTTATATCCTATAATAGAGTATCTTCTTCTACAGAGTATTTACCAACAAGCCTTCGATCTCTTATGCGAGCCGTTGAAGTAGATAAATTCTTAGACCGAAGATTGTAGTTTACTTCATCAACCTCAACAGCTCCAACATCAACTTCTTCCAAAACATCTTCATCTTTTCAAAACTTAGTTTTAGGGTTTTATTTTTTTAGTTCAAAAAAATACTAGGCTTAGTGCCTCGCCACGGCCGCCACAGCCGCCACGGTCGCTACGGCGAGCGCCACGCTAAGGCTCTCGCCACTCCCCACCCTGAGGTGATATCTCCTCGCCTCGCCTCGCCAAGACCGCCACGGCCGCCACGTGACAACTATGTGATACACACAATCCTCAACTGACTTAATCATTTGAGCTCGTAGATGGATTTCCTAAGCCTGGAAATATATCATTTGAGTTACTTTCGATAAAGTGTTATGATTGCACCATATAGATCGATTCCTCAATATCATTATTAAGAAAACCAAATTTAACATCTATATGATGGAGCTCAAGGTCAACATGTACAACCAATGCCATGATTTTTCCAAAGGAATCCTTTGTCGATACCAGAGCAAAGGTTTCATTAAAATTAATCATTTCGTGATGAGTATAACTTTTCGCTACAAGATTGTGCTTTATGTCTTTTCATATTATCCAAGGAATTACGTTTGGTTTTGTAAACCCCCCTTACAACAAATTTCTTTTTTCCCTCTATATAATAGGACAAGTTCTCATATCATATTATCATATATCGATTTATACTCTATTATAGTGTCTATCCACTGTCGAGAGTCAGAGCTTGCAATGGCATGTTTCTAAGATTAGGGATCATCTACAATTCCAACACATGACTCATCATGCTCCTAAATATATACTATAAATTATGGACCTATAGTACTCTTCATCTCTATATTGGATCTTCTTAAGAGCACTATTTCCTTTTGTTGCATTTCTAAAGAATGTAGAGTGTGATCATTATGAACGATGTCATTTTGATATTCTTATAGAATATCACCTTGAGGTTCTTCTTGTTCTACCTGGAACATATTTGTATCATATTTAGAACTCTCATTTAATAGTCGCTGCATCTCTACCTTCTTATTTTTGGCAAAGGCTTTCTCGACCTCCGCGAGAAAGACCGAGGCAGTGGTGAAACAAGTTAGGATAACCTCACGCAATGTTACTCGAATCTCTGTAACCACAGACACGTGCACAACTTATTAGACTTATCTCACATATCAAATGTCTTAGATTAACCGGTGTACTTTCCGGACTAATGGGAGATGGTTTGGGATTTAACAATGCATAATCATATTTGTTAAATTAGGATTGATTTGATGCTAATTTCGGGAGAAGAAATTCCAGACATCAAAGAACTCTAATTTAATTGGGGAGAAATCACAAACTATTAAGCATACAATTTATTCATATCAAACATGAAAAATCATATAAACATGCTTTTATATACAAATAAATCACATAAACATGTTTTTCATACAATTCCTAAATCCATGCCCTAACCAGCTCAATGAGCACATAAACCCAATTGCATGGATTCTTTACAATAAAAAATATATATATGATACATAAACATATTATCGCTTAACCTATCGAATCGTAAAAAATATTTTATTGGCTCTGATACCAATTGTTATATGAGATTTGAATTCGCATCATACCAGTATAACGAAACGTGAAAAATAAATAAAAACCTATTCACTTATTTACCAGAAGCAAAACAAGAATACTTATGACTTTGTCTCCTGTTTTCCATTTAGTATTCTTGTGTTATTCTATTGTTCTTTTTCGTTCTTTTGCGATCTATGAGAAAACTTGACAAGTTTATAGAAAGAGTTAGAAAAGAAAGGAAAATCTTCCAAACATAGAAGGAAATTGTTGATTTTCATCCATAAGTCCAATTCAGTTAATCATTTAATTAACTCGATTACTTTTAACTTAGACTAACTTAAAACAATGACTGAAACTATTTGTTTAACATGTCGATCCAAATTATTATTAGTCCATAAATATATCAAATAAACATATTACAACAATAATATAATAATATTTGCAACAACAAGACGGTAAGTAATCCATTTAAAAAAATAGATTTTGAAAACAAAACAAAAATATTAGCAACAACGAAACCGCATATTATCCATTTAAAAAATATATATTCTAAAAAAGAATACAAACATATGGATGTCAGTGAATGAGATTCTAAAAAACTATATTATTTTAATGTAATAAGTAACGAATTTATATTTTTTTCACTATAATTTTCTTTTAATAAAATATGTGAGAGAAATATTATATTGTTGTAAAGAATTTTTTATAATTTAAAAAAAAATATTATCATTATTTTAATCAAATATCTAATTCTTTTTACTAATTTGAAAAAAATAAAAAAATGGTTATAACCGAAACATGTCCAAATCAAATAGGTGTTAAAATTGCACAAAGTGAATCCCACCAAAATAGTAAGAATGGTTGAAACCGAATAATAAAACTCAAACCAAAAATTATTTTAAACCTAACGGTTTTATAATTATTGAACCGAAATAATAGGTTTGTGTAAATTTTTAAAAACGACCGAATTAAATTATATCCCTACCGGAAGCGAAATGTTTATAAAATATTTTCAAAAACTAAAGTTAAACCTCATATTTTTTTAGTTTACTTTGTTATAAAATTATGTTTATGATAAATAAATATAAATTCAGAGCTGAGTATTTATGAATTTTTTTTTTGAAAGTAAGATTTAAAACCAAGCGTTTACATTATTCTTGGACTTGACATCATCAAAAATAATTATTAATGATGTCTTTCAAAAGCTCATAAAGATACTATAATATATTTATAAAGTCATACAATGACTTTACAACCATAATTATAACTCGTGCGTTTGGAATGTAGATGTTAGGTTAAAGCGTATATTGTAAATATATTCATCGACAAAGTTATTATAAACAGGATTACGTAGGTATTAAATTTATTGTGTTTTTTATTAGTTAAAAACTATTGAAATTCCCTTAAATTTGAGACGTGATTTAGTTTTATAAATATCATCCCATACCAAAAGTTGAGATAAACTGTTGAAGAGTAATGACCATTGTATTGAAAGAAATATGTATTGAGTCGAAGTAGGAGGATTTGAAACAAGTTGATTTGAAGAGTTTTCGTCTGAAGCAAGCTGGATTGTAGCACCGTGATAAGACCATATCCGTTCGGGGATGTATGATCCTTATATATGATACGGTAAAACCGAACAAAGAGAGAATTAATGACCAACCAGAGGCAAAAGATAATGAAATCTACCAATCGATCAGGTGTGAAGTAATTCGGGCCTAACACAACTAACCGACCTGGAAGCAGAGGGAAACGTGAGGGCATATGGTCAAGCGGATAGTAAACCCAAGACAAAAGATTTATCGATCCAGTAAGATGATATTGTGGGAATAATCATGATCATAAGAACGGTTATTACAAACACGCCCACTCATTAGGAACCACTAACAAACGTATATAATAACGGTTCAAGTAATGCATCATATATTAAAGCCATTAAGGCATGTCTCAAGAGACGGCTACGTAATTAATAATGAAGAGATAAAATCACTCTTTTAAACAAGTATAAATAGATTGTAAAAGAAAAAAAAAGACTTGATTTTAATGTTATCTTTCTTTCCATATTAAAGAGTTTATCACTTTGGCATATATTTGGGAAACAAATTTATCCATCCAATTTGGCATTGTCAATAGTGGTGAGATTTATTTTAAGCTGAGGGTAATTTTGTCAAGGGTTTTGGAAATTTTTGAGAGTATTAAATGTTTGGGTGTTTTGTAGTGAGAGATTTGAGCCGTCTGGTTGTATTAAATGTTTATTACCCTCATTAATGAAAGTAGTTGGGGTATTTATACCATTAATTATGGACCCATGGGCTTTCGGGTCGAATTATGAAACCGGGTCAAGTTTAAGGACCCATTTACTTAATAAGTTGATTAGCACCTAGCTTAGTCAAAAGGTGTTTAGTTATTTTATACTTTTGTCGTGTCCGGATAGTTCAGTGGGCAGTGTTTGTCCGAATTGCCCTTGTCCGGATATCTCAGTAAGCAGTGGTGGATTTATCCAGACTCATCAAATTGGACAAGATTATATCACAAAGAGCTTACGTCCCAAACTTTCTAATGGTGGTAACAAGACCCTAAATCGAAAAAGAGGTTTCATAAGTGCACATTTCTAGTAGCAATCAAACAGTTGTATATGGATCAGTGGGAAACTCGCTGAAATTCGTGAATGACCCGGAAACCAACCCAACTATTGGCCCGATGAACTAATTTCATGTTACGGACAGTGTCCTGACTGTTGGTTCACCCCAACGCGTTTACCCGGCACGTGTTCAAGCCCATTCTGACCTCAATGTCGTTAATGCCATCGTAAGCGAATGAGTCGCTCCCGTGCATAGAGATAATGTCACCAACAAGGTACTTCGGTTACTCTATTTATTGTTCACCTTCTGGAATCGTAGATCATTGAGTTGAAATATGAGCAGCTTAAACCATTCCAGCTGTAAGAGGAGAAAGAACATGAGGCCATGATAATATTAGCCAAGATGATTGAGGCGTTGCAGTTATTAAAGAGATACGAGTATGACGATTGGTCGAATAAGAAAGTAGCCAAGTGTCCTAACGAAAGGGATGAATGTGCAATATAATCAGGTGCGACCCAAGATGGTTGCTTAAGTTCTCAAAAAATTCTCATTCATTAGTAAAACACTAGAAGTAGAGCTCCCACGAAATTTGACATTTACCGGATGGAGGCCTATGACGGCATGGGAGACCCAGAGCATCACCCGCAGCAATTCCAAAACATGATGATGTTGTTCAACCCCGAAGACGTTGTGTTATGCCGAGCACTGTCCATGACTCTTAAAATTAACCCGTGTATTGGTTAAATGGGTTGTCGAATGTGATTTTACAGTTATTTTCGAGTGTCTTGGGAAACTGGTTCATCAGTAACAAAGAGATTATGAAAGAAAGCGACTATATCATGGATTTATATCATATGAGATGGGAGCACTTAAGAGCTACATCAAAAGTTTTATCCATGTGATGAATATCATACCGAATCTAGAGGAACTAGTGGCCGCAATATCGCTTAAGAGAGGACTCGACATGGAGGCCCCTTGTATGCCAATCTGGTTAGATTTTTTATGAAAAAAGATGAGACATATCCTCATGCAGGTGAATTAGCTTATCAGGATCTATGATTCAATGAAAGGAGATTCCTCATACCCCTCTGACATTAAAAAACATGAATCTGAGATGTCATAATCCAATCGAAAATGGAGCAACAATGTTGGGCGCAGCGAGAGTATAAGGGTCCCACTAAGCAGGTCGAGGGATTCATATTACGACAACCTTGCACAATATTTAACCTCAAATTAAATCCTCTGAAATTTATTTTTTATGACATGCTCGTGAAGAGTAGTATCGAGAGTCACCAACTCAAAGTCTTAGCTGAGATCTTTGCAACTTTGCAAAAATCTAACCTTAAATTAAATCATTTTAAGTGGTATTTTTAAGTACACATTGGTAATTTGTTGGGCTACATCGTCAATAAAAGTGGGATCATGGCTGACTCAGATCAATTAAAAGCTATCACCTACATGGAACCACTCATGAACATAAAAGAAGTTCATCATCTGATGGGTAGATTGGCTGTCATTTCTCGGTCATATCTAGGGCTTTGTCCAAAAGTTATTCGTTCTTTGAAATACTCAATGGGGAAATAAATTTTCTTGGAACATACCGTGTATTGAAGCATTTAAAGCACTTAAAGAGTATTTGAATTACCTGGAAATATTATCGACACCAACTCTTGGTGAGCCGTTTTACCTTTATTTTGTCTCTGATTTTGTTGTAGTAGTGTGTTGGTTTCGAAAACTGGAAGGGTACAGAAACTAGTAACTACATCAATAAGAATGACCTAGATGCATAAATCAGGTACTTAAACCTTGAGATATTATCTTTAGGACTGGTAGTAGCTGCGAGAAAGATGAGGCCAGACTTCCAAGGTCACGTTATCGTCATGCGAACCTCGTTCTCTTATAAACATTGCGATAAAAACCAGATATATCGGTAGATTCACCATATGGTACGTTGAGCTAAGAGAGTACAAAACAACTTGTGCATCGTGTACTGCAATCAAATGACAAGCCGTAACAGTTTTTAATAACAAAATTACAACCAATAGAAATTAGAGACGAGCCTATATACAGCTTATTGATGAAATGGATAATTGAAGCCAATGAAGCCTCAAGCCTACAAGAAGGGAATGACATTATTTTAAATTTTATTTTGGTTCCATCAATACTACTGCAGAGTACGAGGTCATTTGGGGGGGGCTTGAAGTTGGCCCATATTTATAGGGAAAATCTCTCTGAATACGCACAGATTCCCAATTAATGGTCAATCATGCCAAAGGTCTTTACGAAGCAAAATAATAAACAACATGCGGATACTTAGAGATACTCAGAGAGTGGGAAGCTAGATTTTAGTGTTACATACAAGCAAGTTCCACGCCTAGACAGCTCAACCACTGACCTACTAACCAAGGACATTGTCTCTGGTGGTAGCCTGGTCACTATCGTACAACACAATCTTATAACAGTCATTAATAAGCTAGATATCCAGATCTTAGCAATAGATAGAGGAGACAATTAAAGGCAAGAATTACTGTATTATTTGATTGATATGACTCTTTTGAGAGGAAATACAGAGGCATGAGTGTTGCAGTTGCAAGCGAAACAATATATGTTGCTTAAAAAGTCATTTACAGAAGAAACACTACTCGATATTTGTTGTGCTGCCTCGATTAAGATGACGTCTTAGTCGTTCTTTGAAACTTACATAAATATGAAGTTGGGGCCCACTATGCTTGATACGATATTTTTATTGGAATGATAGTTTTAGCCAAAATAGGCAGTTGATGTCGAGAATATTATGCAAAGATGTTACCTCTCCCAATAGTTTACAAATAAGCACCACTTATCGAGCGAGTCGATGAGAATTTCCCCAGCATCATACCTCTTTAACAAATAGATTGATGATTTAGTAAGGCATATTCTCATAACTACGGGAAGCGACAACATATGATTGTAACAGTGGATTATTTTACCAAGTTGGTCGAGGATACGACTTTGTATAAGATACAAGCATAGGAAATATGTGATTTTATGCATAATCAAATTTTATCTCATTTCATAATCTCACATATCTTGATAACCGACAATGGGCCTCAATTACAAAATGCAGTTATAACATTTTTTTAGAATATATGAAGTGGAGCAACATTTTTCAACACCATATCACCCTCAAACGAATGATCATGTAGAGGTTACAAATTGAACCAACTTGAAATGTATTAAAAAGAAACTTGAATAAGCTAAAGTGAAGTGGCCAAATAAGCTCGCACAAGTCCTTTGGGCATATAGGAAGACCCTCAAGTCGGCAACAGGAAAAATGTCTTTCTCCCTAGTATCAGAATGAAGGTTATCGTCCATGTAGAGATCATCATCCCTGGTCATCAGGTTTCTTATTACTCATACACTTCAAATACGGTTGAGGGACATGTATGCATAGATTTAATTGAAGAGTGACCTGATTAAGAAATGGTATAATCGGAGAACTATAAAAGCTTGATAAAAAGTAGGTTTAATTTCAAACTAAGACCGATAACACTTCAGGTTGGTGACTTAGTTAAGAAGAAGCCATTTACAATTATCAGGGGAAAAGAATGCAGGAAACCTTAGTCCCAAATGGGATGAGCCTTACA
The DNA here is from genome assembly GCA_036936605.1 of Limnanthes douglasii subsp. nivea. NCBI lineage: Eukaryota > Viridiplantae > Streptophyta > Magnoliopsida > Brassicales > Limnanthaceae > Limnanthes > Limnanthes douglasii. The sequence goes on from JAUPFV010000003.1 coordinate 172,261,915, forward strand.
CAATACTCTCCAAGAGACATCACGGAGCATGGGAAACATTTGGATCAACCTTGAAAACACTTGGTTAAAACAAGGGAAGTCTCACTTTTGAAAGTCATAGAAAAAGATATACAAAGTAAATGGTTGTCACCTCGGAAGCTCAACATCACATTCTTGCATTTTTAAATAGATGGTCAGGATCTCTAGATCCATCATAATTATGTATCAAGTTAATATTTCAGAAACCAAAGAAGGCCTAGCTAGGCTAGATCTTTAAAAAGGTAATAGTAACCCCTTAGCAGCATTATTCCATCCTAGATGTTTAGTTAAACATTGATTAATATTTGGGTAAGTCTGGTTACGGCTCAATAGTGGGGATTAGAGGGATAAGATGGGTTACCATAAGGGTTTGCATAATAATCTCTAAACTCTAAAGCTGCTCCTTAAACTGAAATAAATAGAGGTTGTTAAAAGGTTTATTGAGCTTGTTGTGAAAACTGATGCATGAGATGTTGTTGAGGTTACGTTAGAGGTTGCATATATTGGGGATGATGCTAGATGGTATTTTGCTAGGCTACTTTTGGGGATTAGACCTAAGGAAAAAAAAATTAAGGTCGGATCCTGATGGTGCTTGGCAGTTGACTTTCGAGTAAGTGATTTAATTTGGTGATGTCGATCCTTTGTTTTGGCCTAATTGATGTCTATAACGAGATCAACAATGATGCTTATGCACCAAATATTCTAAATACCAACCAAGGTCAACGATAATGACGGTTACGAAATTTTGCCATCTTTTATAAGTACCTTGCGAATGCTCAGCTCGATACCTTTAGAGTGAATATGATACTTCTTCCTCAACTTTTAGTGATTTTTTTATCCAGATACCAGTCTCTCCTCATCGACGGCGCCACTAATGATACTCGGTTTAGTTAGGAGGCTTAAAATGATCCAAAATAGTCAAAACATAATACATATAAGAAATATTTACAATAAGGTAAACTAAAGAGATAAAGTAAATATTCAAAAATATAATATTAATTGCTCACCACTATCGAAGTTGATGAGTTGTTTATTTATAGTCTTATAAGTGGACTATTGGCACATGAGATTCATTTACAATTAAGACACCGATGAATATATTTATTGTTAGTTTATGACCAAAAATTAGTTCAATATCTAATGCAGACTCGTATAGTTAACCAACTAATAATTCTCATCTAGTATTTTCGAATATATTTTTTGAACTCTTATTATAAAAAAGTGTATACTACGCAAATGTATCCATGACTGACTTTAACTACCACCTAATACCCTAACTATCAAGAATGAACACATAATACCCATATATTAAACTTAACTCTCATTTAATACCCAATCACTTCACTTCTATAATACCTCAAATACTCATATCTCTCTCTCTCTCTCTCTCTCTCTCTCTCTCTCTCTCTCTCTCTCTCTCTCTCTCTCTCTCTCTCTCTCTCTCTCTCTCTCTCTCTCTCTCTCTCTCTCTCTCTCTCTCTCTCTATAAATTGGTATCTTTCGAACTGTAGCTTGGTAAAAAAAATATGAAAGTACCATATGTTTTATTTTTTAAGGCAAACAAAACTAGATCCATTAATAATATTATTTGAATTTTTTTATTTGTTTTCACTAGACTTGGTAACTCTCGTCTTGTATTATGTTTGTCTGGTCTCATATCCCGTACTTTATTTTTCACAGTCTTGCATGATGTAATAGAGAGATATGTGACCGTGCATGATGTAATAGAGATATGTGAGACCACGCATGATAAAATAGAGAGATGTGAGACCATGCATGATGAATTAGAGAGCTTGTGCATGATGAAGTGGAGAGATTAGGCATTGTGTAATGAAGAGATGAGATACCATACATGATGTAATAGAAAGATGTGAGACATGTATTGATAGGGTTGGATATTATTGGAAGACAATTAGGACAAAATTCGAAGGGTAATTCAGATATCTTCTACACTAGAATTTTGATGAACAGTAAACCTGAGTGGACTACGACTCAGGTGGGTGCTAAATCGCTTCTAGTTTTTTTCTTTGGAAACTTTGAAATGGATCTGAGTCCAAGGCCCAACCGGAACGGCCCATGGGTCACAAAACAAGAGTATAAATACCTCAACCAACCACATTTAGTAGGTTGGACTGTTTTTAATAATCTTAATTACCAGTATCCACCTATTTTATCTCTCTATCTTCTACTTTAAAAGTTAATACCCCGTTAAACAAAAGACCAAAAATACCCTTAGATCATAAATTATCCACACCAGGTATGATGTAAATAAAGATATGAGGCATAACAAATGAATAGACCAGATATGATTAAATGAGGACGCCGGATATGATGGAAGTCGAGAGACCAAGCATGATGAAGTGGAGAGATGATGCACGATAGAAGTAGAGAGACCATGCATGATAAAGTGGAGAGATGTAAGACCAAACATAATGGTAGTGGAGATACTAGGCATGTTGAAATAGAGAAACTAGACATGATAAAGTGAAGACAATATGCATAATGGAGTGGAAAGGTCATGCATGATGAAGTGGAGAGACCAAACATGATATAATGGAGATATATGAGCAAACATGATGTAATTGAGAGATGTGAGACCATGTATGATGAGTTGAGAGATCATACATGATGAAGTGAAAAGATCAAGCATGATGAAGTGGAGAGACCATGAATGATGAAAGTGAAGAGATCATGCATGATGAAGTGGAGAGACCGGACATGATGAAAGTGGAAATACCATGCATGATGAAGAGGAGAGGCCAAGCGTGAAGGAAGTAAACGGACCGTACATGATGAAAGTATAGAGATCATACATGATGAAAGTGGAGAGACCATACATTATGAAAATTGAGAGACCGTGTATGACGAAGTGGAGAGATGTGAGACCATACATGATGGAATATGAGAGACTATGCATGCTGAAGTGAATGTACCAGACATGATGAAATGGAGATATGCGAAAGCCATACATGATGATATGAGACATGATGAAGTGGAGAGACCATGCATGATGATAAAATAGAGAGATACGAGACCATGAATGCTAAAGTGGAGAGACTATGCATGATGAACTGAAAAGGTCATGCATGCTGAAATTGTGAAATGTGAGACAAGACATGATGAAATGGATAGACCAGCCATGATGAAAATTAAAAAATCAAACATTATGAAGTGGAAAAACCATACATGATGGAAGTAAGTATACGAGACATGATGAAATGAAGAGATGTAAGACAATGCATGATGAAATGGATGATGTAAGACATATACTACTTGATGATTCGAAATGCGAGACCAATTTTACTAGGTCTCACGAAAAAAATCAAAAAAAATGTCATTTATAAATCTAGTTTGTTCCTCTTGAAAAAAACAAAACACTGATATTTTCAGATTTTGTTCTGAACTATAATTTGAAATGTACATATTTTAAATACAAACTTTTTTTAAAAAAAAAATACCCTTGATTTTTTTGGGTGAAAACTTCTATTGATAATTTACAAATTTGTATATGACTATGTTTCATAAACTTGCCTAGTTGATACTTATTGTGGTTAGGAACTTGCGAATAGCTATATTTATAAAAGAAAAATTAAAAACTAATATATAAAAATTATTTATTTAAAAATATAATATTTTATTTAAACTTTTAGTAATTCTAGTCACGATATATATTTAGAAAATCTGAATTTTAAACTCGAACCAAAACTAGTGATCCAATTTGGACTTATCCGAACCATGAACACTCATACTGAATTTCAGATGGCCCCAAGGGGTAGCCGAGTTGGTTGAGTATGGCATTCTTATAACTAAAAGGTCATGAGTTCGAGTCCTTCTACATATGCTTTCTCGGCTGAGTCTGTCACCTTGTGTGGTTTACCTTCTGGCGTTGGTTTGCAGGCTATCGCGTCAGACTGGGGGTTTACCCTGTGCGCACTCATTGCACTCTGAGTAGCGGCTGCGGATTCCCTCCGAAAAAAATAAAAAAATACCGAATTTCGATCCCTCTTGCTAGGTCCAATATGTTAAAATTATCCGGTATAATTTCAACCCCAGTCTTCGACATTGAGTTGTCGTGAATAGACAAGTATTTAGAACACTTGTAATTTTCGGTAAGGAGCACAGTAGCCGTCACTTGACATTAATTAGGAGCTAACACCTTTTAGTACCCCATTATGCGTGTGAAAGCTTCCTTGTGTGTTGGGTTGACTTTACTAATTTTCTATTTTAAATAATGATCTCCAAATTGGAAAGGCAACGACAAGAACTGCCATAGACTACTGTTCTGTTTTGTTTCGAAATACTCCTTGCTTTACTATTCGAAATCACTTGTATTACCTCAACTTTTTTTTACTAAAACGGGTGGGTATAAAATGTTCCAATCCGACTCTAGATTATTTAGTTTTAACTTTTAATGGTGAGTTGCTCTTTAAGATATCGAACAATTATTATGGTTTACTATTTAAACAATTTAACATATCTAGAATAATATTTTGTATAAAATTATCACAAATTTGTATATTTTTTTTAAAAGGTTATATTGTTTAGGGAGTTACTAAAAACCTGCCAAAATTACTTTGCGAAGTCGATTTTAATTTGTTTTAAAACTATTCCGTGAAGTTATTTTGTTGGACTATTTTATTTTTACGAAATTGTATAAATAGTCGAATTTACTCCGCGAAGCTATCATAATTTCAAAAAAAAACACTCAATTCTTTACCTTCTCCCTATATTATCTTTAAAAAAATAAAAAAAATAAAACTAAAATTAAAACTACACTTAATTTAAACTAATACTAAAACAAACCGCAAAATTAGAAATAAACTACACCTAATCTACTTAATTTACAATTAAATTTAAACTTAAACTAAACTTTAAAATTTAAAACTAAAATTACCCTATCTTTTCTCTCTCTCCCTTATCTATCTTCTCTCTCCTTTACCCACACCCAAAAACCAGCCGTAGTCGACGACACCAACTGCAACAGCCACCCACCAGAAAAACTGCAACAGCCACAAACGTCCACCAGAGAACCGTACCCGAAGCAACAATCAGAACGACATCATCACCGACGAGCTAATCCACGGAATCAGAATCAAAAAAATCTACTGTAAGTTGATTTCGTTGTTGTTAATTAGTTTAGTTAGGTTTAGTTAGGCTACTAGTGTGTTTTTAGGGGTTTTGGGGCTGTTGGAATGATCTGGCAGAAGCTTCAAGCTTCTGCCATGGAGAAAGTGTTCTTCGCCACACAAGAGCAAAAAACAGGATCCCTAAGCCACACGAGTGGCATAGGGACTCTACCCACGCCATCATTGTGGTGTGGGTATAAGGGTGTACACCTCAGTTTTGGCATACACCCTTATACCCACGCCACAGTGGAATGATCTGGCAGAAGCTTCAAGCTTCTGCCATGGAGAAAGTGTTCTTCGCCACACGGGAGCAAAAAACAGAATCCCTACGCCACTCGTTCCCTACCCACGCCATAACTGTGGTGTGGGTATAAGGGTGTACAGCTCAGTTTTGGCGTACACCCTTATACCCACCCCACAGTGGTGGCACTGGCTGCTCCGGTCACCAGAATAACCCAGGACCGGTTTATTCTTGTTCTTTGGTGTGTGTTAACCGCGTTTATGCTATTATTTATCTAAACACGCTTCGAGCATGACAATTTGTGTTTTCGACGAACCTTGACATTTCGTACGTTTTTTTATTTCAGGTAATTGATCATGGTGAATCCCCACAGCCTGCGGATGGCTCGCGAACGAAGAGAATAAAGAAGCGGATTAGGGTATAGGAAGCTGCTCAGCCCGTTTTAGCTGCTGATTCAGCAGTTCTGATGGATGAGCTGCCTATAGTTTCCGGACCGCATGCGTCCGGATCGAGTTCTGCTTCTGCTTCTGCTTTTGCTTCCCTCGGATGATGCCATCCTCCCCCACCTACAGGGCAGCCTAGAGCTCATCATCCATCCAGATTGTCACTGTTATTCGGCAAGGCTTTCATCTCCCACACTGCATACCACATTTGGATGGGAGAGGTAATATTGAAATTCCAATTTGACATTTTATGACTGTTTAGTTTTTTCGTATGCTAATTCGAACAAATCTTTTCAGGAGCGAGAGATGCAGCTATATACCCATTATCTGAGTCATGGAACATAGAGTTTGACTGCACAGACTAGGGTACGCGTCATAGTTGACGCCACTCCTTTCGGTCGACTCATAGAGCCGTTCTATCACATGCACACACACTCCAATATGACGAAGGTTTTTCTAGAGCGGTGGCATATGGAGACTAATACTTTCCATTTCTCGTTCAGAGAGATGACGATTACTCTCAACGATGTCTACACCATTTTGGGACTCCCAGTTCAGGGTGAGCTTGTTGTGTTTCCCGTTATATCTGACAAGACTATGGCCATGCACGAGTGCGCTGAACTGCTTATGGTGGATGAGTTTTCCTTTGTGACGAAAGTTAAGAAATGCAAGGGCGTTGGTTTAGGTTTTAAATGGCTCCGGAGTAGGTTTAGTGGGCCAAAGTTCTGCGATTACAACCCCGGTCTCAGTGATCTGATGGTAGATGCAGCTGCACGCGCCCATATATTACATATGTTCGGCACGATCATATTCCCAAACAAGAGCAATATGTACTCCAATTATAAATATATTTTTTTGTTGCGCGATTTGACTCAGGAGGGTGTCGGCAGGTACTCATCCAGAGCGAGTTCAGCGGCAGTTTGGCTGTGTCCAAAGGGGTATCACGCATCCTTTAATAGATATGCAGTCTAAGTCAAGGAGAAAACCGAAGACGATAACGTATGCATTCGATGCGGATGATTGGGCAAACTGGGAGAGCAACACGTAGCATCATGATTTTTGGAGAGTGATGATGAGAGACGAGATAGAGTCTTTTTGTGAGCCTGAGTACCTTCTCCTTCATCAGAGAATTAGCTAGTTCGACCTCATCAACACCGCAATCTACTCGCTCAATGACCATGTGCGTGATGATCGAGAGGGAGCTATCATCTGACATTTGTGTGCCGGTATGCGCAGGATCTCATTGTTTCCTGGAGTTGGTGAGTTTGATCATGATTTTGATCGTCTGGCTGGGGCTTACGAGGATGTTATGTCCACTGCCAGGAGACCTGCTTAGATACTATGTTGTATTTTTTGTTTGTATGATACTTTATAATTGTTTTTGGTTACTTTGATGGTTTGTTTGTTTTTTGATACACGTACTATGCGGTTACATATTTTGAAGTTGATATATCTGTATTTTTGCAATTGCTTAGATGTTTTGGTTGTTTTATAACTGTAGTACATTCAAGGAAACGTGAAACATAATTGAAACATAGTTCAAACATAATCCAAACATAATTGAAATAGTAGTACTACCTAAAAAAACACACATGCATGAGTAACATAATTGAAACACAAAGTACTTTAAACATAACAACTCAAAGGCACAATTACAGTAATACTTAAATGATCAATCGTCAAAATCGTATCCCAAATTATCATCTGAATCGTCTCTCTCATTCATTTCCGCAATCTTATCCTCCAGATACGTCACCGTATCCCTACTAATGTAGTCTGCTACCGTCATGTTCCAGACCAAAGGTGCTTATTTCTTAATTCTAGCTGGCATGAAAAGCAGAGTAGTGAGCGGTTGGACGAAGAGGTACCTGCTTTTGATTTCGTCACAATTTCTCACTTTAACGTCTCTTGCTCCTAAATTCCCATAGTTGAAATACATCATACATAGGACATGGTCAAAGAACGCATCGCTACAATCTTCCCCCATCTCTCAGCGCGCAACCCTCACCGCCTTAAGAAAATGATAGTATTCATCAGCTGTAAACTCTATATGTTCAAGTGTTTGTGTTTTTTCTGTAAGTAGACTCTTGGTTTCTATTATGACATATTGTATTCTGTGAAATGTTTATACAATATAGTTACTTTTGGCGAGAGTTATTATGTTGGCGGGATTTTTTTGGTTAATGAGAATCGCATTTGGCGGGAGTTTTTTAGTTAATGAGAGTTGGAGGGAAATAAAATGTTGGCGGAAATTTTTTGGCAGGAATTTTTGTGTTGGCGGGAGTTATTATGCCGCTTGGAGTTATTGGTGGGTCCCGGTTGAATTTAATCATCTCTGCAACTACATCGAGTAATTTAGGCATTCGTCCTTATCCTTATATTCCGTCCTCCTAACTTTACATGTATCACGTTTTAATTCGTCTAACTGGATTACGTTATTCGAAAACAAAATTATCTATAAATAGAAGTTGTATCAACCTTAAAGGGCAAACTAGTTGATAAATTAAGCAAAAATTGTGTCCATGGACTGAGTTGGAAGATCAATACCCGATGAAAGCATCAATTGAAGTTGGTAACACGAACATGCTAGAGGGGCGTAAAACGTATTAGGAGGCATTACTATGCCAGATGTACTTCCTATACGGAAGGGATGGTGTCCAGTCGCCTAGAATTTCAAGGCGTGTTGATGAGGTGAAAGCTAGGTGGTCAGTCCTAGCCACATTCCGTCTACATCCAGTTTCTGGCCTCACCGAGTTGGAACGTCATGTAGCGTGTAACCGTTTCAATTGTCAGGTCACAGATTCGATAATAGAAGATCAGCTGGATCAGGTCCGTTCTGACATTATCGACATCCGGCTAGAGGAAATGTGTGACTACCAGGATGCAAAAGAAGAAATAAAGCTGATGAAATGGAACTGGCCTCATAGATAAGTTTGAGTTCATGTTTTAATTTAAGTTTGAGTTAGTGTTTCAGTTTGTTTCAGTTCATGATCGAGTTTAAGTTTGAGTTATTGTTTCAGTTCATGTTCGAGTTGATGTTTCAGTTTATGTTTCAGTTCATGTTCGCTTTTATGTTTTAGTTTGTGTTTGAGTTGATATTTTAGTTTATGGTTCAGTTCATATTTCAGTTCATGTTCGCTTTTATGTTTAAGTTGATGTTTTAGTTTATGTTTCAGTTCATGTTCACTTTTATGTTTTAGTTTATGTTTCAGCTTGTTTGATTTCATGAAACAGTTTTTGAAATTTACAAATTAATTTAATTATGCATTTAAAATTTACTAACATTAATTATCTATTTAATTTAATTAACATTAAAATTAAAATTAAATTTATATTATAGTTGTTAAAAAAAACCAAAAATATTGTACTTTAGGGTTTAGCCTACTACCGTCAGGAAATGGCGTAAGGGAAGCCCTTTTCGCCACTGTGTGGCGGCAATAGGCTTAATTCTTAAGGGGCTCTCTGTTATTTTGAGAACAGAGGCTCTAAAAGGTCGTTTCCGCTAGCCAAATGGCGTATGGAAGTATCCCTACGCCAACAGTTGGCGTGGTGAGGTTGGCTCACGTCGACCGTTGGCGTGAGAGTCGTCAGTTACGCCATTTGGCCGGCGAAAACATCTACCTATGAAATTTTGAAGTTAAATTTTAAAAAAAAAACTGTACACAAAAATTGGTTATTAGAATATAGTTTAATGGATCGTGAATACAATACGAAGTGAGTTTACAACAAAAAAACAACAAAATCAAACACAAAATAAATTCGATTTCAAACTAAAAATTACAACACCAACTCAATTATCAATCTTTGGTTAAGTCCACTATGGGGTCATCAAATTCAACGGAATGTTGGAAATACACGGACTCTATCTAGCAAAGGGATCGACCAAGAACTACCGTTTTCTCTCGCTGTTCGCATCCACGTTGGATCTATAGTCGGTAAAGGTGACCCTTTAACCAAGTCAACCTACAAATCCACATTCAATATCAATGAGCGTTAAGAAAATAAATGATTAAATGCGTGCGAAACTAAAAGTTCTTTACTCCCGTGAACAAAATGGTTTTTATTGACGAATGCCACACCGATCTCCTTTAAAGAACCATCCTTCGGTGGTTCATTTTTCACCAGTAGGTAAGTTGTACATCCACCAGGAGCGAGGCAATAGAAAACACAATTGAATGTTGTCGCGATTAGTTTTCCGCAACTAGGCAAGGACATCCAATTTGCGAAAGATGCATTCTCTTTATTAAAAGTCAACCGGTGTATCTCCTTATCGACTTCGCTTTTATCGTCGTAATATGCAACCCGTTTATAAAACTCATGATCGCTCTTTAGCTCGTGAACCAAGGCTTCTCTAACCATTAGTCATCCATTTTCGTAACTAACCATACCATGTATGATGGCTCTAAAACCACAATTACCTTCGGGCATTCCATTTGTAATTCGGCTTATGATAGGACGCATATATTGAGGTATGTCTTTTGAAAATCTCGAGTCCGGGACATTTGGTAATCTCGCTAGGAATTGTTTAGCCGAGAATGACGGTATAGCAGTGATGTGATTCGACGCATCCGGAGTGCCTAAACCAACGCAATCAACCCGTTTTTAAATATTTTTTGGCGGTTTTGCTCCGGAATTAGTAGGAGTATGTGCGGCGACCGTTCTTGCGGTGTTACCGAGAGTGCCGACCGGGGTTGCTATACTAGCGACGGGTATTACCATTTGTGGAGTTTCGGCACTATCGTGGGACTCGAACATTTCTTGTTCGCCGTATTCGTGATACGAAGGATCCCTTTTCGTAGAATAATCACGTTGGAGTTTGCTATCTTTAACGCAACCCCGACCCCGTCCACGACCACGGCTTCCAACACGTCTGGGAGTTCTACCGTGGGTTTTAACCTTCTCGAGGGGTTCGTAAAGGAGTGTCGTCGACGAATCTAAAATTTGTTGAATTTTTTCACGCCAATTACTTTGTTCGTAAACATCAAACTCTTTAAGTTTCGCATATAGATTTGCGAAATTAAATTTCACATCTTCTTCACCGGTGAGTTTAACTCGCGGAACGATATCTAGTCTCTTCCAATGCTCATCTATAATCCGAGTAGGTACATGACCGTCCACTTTTTGGATTGCCTCAAGTTCGTGGGAACACGGTAAACCATGGACTATACGATCGGTGCAAACGCACAAAGATTTTTCACCACCGATTTTATCAACATAGTTATCATATACTATCGTCAATGCAATTAGAGCTGTCAATTTTGGACACGACCTGTAAACCCAACACGAACACGACCCGAAATTTTAGGGTTAGAGACCCGATATTTCAGACCTGATAAAATTAAGACACGACACGAACCCGACTCGAAAAAAAACAGGTCGGGTTCGGGTAGGGTTCGTGTCACCCGAAACTGACCTGTAAAACCCGAAAAGACATGTAAACCCGAAACTGACCTGTAAAACCCGAAAAGACCCGTAAACCCGAAACTGACCTGTAAAACCCGAAAAGACCTGTAAACCCGAAACTGACCTGTAAAACCCGAAAAGACTCGTAAACCCAAAACTGACCTGTAAAACCCGAAAAGACCCGTAAACCCGAAAAGACAGGTGAAACCCGAAAAGACATGTAAACCCGAAACAGACATGTAAAACCCAAAAGACATGTACACTTGTAAAATAAAATACTGAACACACTTAATAAAATAATATTATTTTAAAAATTTGACTTATAAATTAGAATACCAAAAATACTTATAAAACTTTATTAATAAAATAATTTTATTTTTGATTTAAAATATATAAAATAAATAGTATACTTAAATAAGTATATGAGGGAGGATAAATAATGGTTCACATGTTTGCTATACATTTTTGAATTTTATTCTTCTTTCACGTATATTAATAAAGTTTTGAATCTTTCATCTTCTGTGTTTATAGATTATAATATTAAGAATAAAAAATGGAAATAATTTATTATTTAACAGTTTTTTTATTTGATTCGTGTGAGTTTGCTAGATTTATTAATAAATATTGAATGCATTCAATCTTGTTTCGTGGGATGAATCGATTTACAATTCTAGTGGTTATTTGATAAGAAGTGACAACTTAGTGGTTATTTGATATTTTCTAAAATTTATTTAATTTATCTCATGTATTTTTTTTTCATGTTTAGATGAGATGGCAAACCCATCATCACCATATATTTTACGGTAAGATAACTTCACCGGTGATAGTAAAGCCGGTGTAAATATATGAAGTAAGCGTATCTTGACTTTATATAAATATAGTGGACCAATAAAATTTCAAAAGGGGATGTAGCTCAAATGGTAGAGCGCCCACTTTGAATGCGGGAGGTCCAGGGTTCGATCCCTTGCATCTACATTTATTTAATTTTGTCTTTTCCCAAAATTCGTGTCAAACAGGTCGGGTTCGTGTCAGACGGGTGTTTCGTGTTGGATACAATTTCGTGTCAAACAGGTCGGGTTCGGGTCCAACGGGTGTTTCGTGTTGGATACAATTTCGTGTCTCGGGTCCAACAGGTTTTTAACAGGTCGGGTTTGGGTCCAACAGGTTTTTAACAGGTCGGGTTCGGGTCTTTGAACCTGACACGAATTTCGGGTTCGGGTCGGGTTCGTGTCACAGGTTCTAAAATTTCGGGTTGGTCAAACCCGACACGAACACGACCCGAAACCCGAAATTGACAGCCCTAAATGCAATAGGTGATACGTACCCCCGTAAAAATTTTAACGGTTTAAAATCTTGGAATTTGTGAATTAGACGGCACTTGCTAAGCTTCATCGATTTTTTAATGGTCGAATGTTGCATCGCTAACAAGCCATGTACTTTATCCCAAAACCCATCGAAATCCAATCAGCTAGACCCGACATATTTTTTCAATGTAGCATGCGAGCTTTTACCCTATTAGAGGTGTGATTATTGAAATGCATGATTTTGTTAGTATAAGCGTGAACAAACCTCTCTTTATAAAGCGTAATCCACCAGTCAACCACATAATCCACCACCTTATCTTGGTCTTTGAACACATACCGCATTTTAGCCAATCTCTCGTTCATCACTTCAACGGTATTGGATGAAACAACGTCGTTCCAAGCCGCCAAAAAATTGTTAGCCACCTTCCCGTCTTGAAACATTTTTTCGTTCTCCCGCTAACATTTTTATTGATATGCCACTCGCATAACATGCGACTAGCGCTAGGGAATATTTTATTGATGCTATTCATCAAGGCTAGTTCACGATTCGTAACGATAACACAAGGTAATTCACAATCAATCTCCTCCATTACCGTTTTCAAGCATCCTAATGACCACTCGTAGTTGTCTTATTTTTCACTCACCATAAACATGAAACCAATGCAAAACGTTTTGTTGGTCGATGTTACCCCGACTACTTCGAACAAAGGCATCCCATAACGAATAACTTTATATGTGCTATCCATGATTAGCAAGCGTGGGAAGGTCCGTAGTAAATCAATATTAAGCGGATGTGCGAAAAACAAATCGGTTATGACGTTAGAGCAGTCATTCCCCGTTCGTACACAATACTTCTGCAATTGTAATTTAACTAACAAGCATTGTATTTGGGATCGACCACCGTTTTCAACCATCCTCGTTCTTTGAGGGTGATTGTAAATGTGACAAATATTTGAAGCATTCTCCGGATCGACCTTTTTCAAATCATAAAATAATTGTCGCGGACTTGTCATGTTCACCGTCAAAAGATCAACCAACTCTTTTTCCTTCCGTTTTAACTTGGACCATTGCAAATGTCCTTAGTCATACTTAATCGGTTCGTGGTTGTACATCATAGAAAGGACATTGAGAGCCCACTTATCGTCTTCTTTTACCGGATTGCCTACCAAATGAAAAAGGCAATTTATTTTTTTGCTACCGGTAGCCTTACGCTTACGGTCGCACTATTTAACAGCCGGTTTAAAATTTTCGGATCGCTCGCACCGATAACCTACTATTGGTGTTCTCCCCTTTTTCCCTACCTCATTCGATGCTACGTTTATCGAAAAACCCAACGACTTCCCTTACTTTTTACCTACTCGGTCATCGAGTCTAAGCTATACTCGTCGTGAATGGTGAAATGCTGAGGTAGTCCGAAACAAGAGAAATATCGCATTGGGTCACCTCTTGTAATATGTAAGAAGTATAAAAACCAATGAAACTTGCATTCCGGATAAGTTACGCCAATTTCGCCAATGAGAAGGCGTAGGACAGCATCACTACGCCAGTGGTTGGCGTAGGCACCCGTCATACGCCACACGTGTGGCGTATGGAAGTTCCCTACGCCAATATATGGCGTGGCTATGCCGTTCTACGCCTTCTCATTGGCGGACGAAGTGTCGTCCACGCCAGAGGGTGGCAAAGAAAGCAAAAACGGGTTTTTATAAAAGTTTGTTTTTTCGAAAAAATGAGTGTGGGAAATGTAATGTACCTTCTCGACGACCATGTTGCTCTGCGTGGGAAGTGCTTCCGACTATTTTCCGGCCATGTTATAAAGGTTTTGAAGTTTTTGAGAAAATGGGTTTTGCTGGTTGTTAAGTTTCTATTTTTAGTAGTTTGAAGAAGATGAATTAAGGTTGATGTTTGAAATTATGTTTGCAACATCATGGAGTAGTTTGGACTCTTCAATGGCATGACTTGTAATTAATTTGATTTTTTTGGGTTTTTTGGTGAGTGGCATTTTTATAAATATTGAAAATCAGAAACATGCGACTTCCCGGAGTAGTTTTGGCTTTTTTTTAGCAATTCCCTATTTTTTAATGGCAATTCACAAAAAAAAAAATTAAAAGTACTATTAACCCTTTTTTATTAAGACAATCAAAATTAGATGATACTTTTTGAATTTTGGTTTCGGAAATTCAGTTATGTATAGTTTCACTTCTAGTTTTGATAATGCATCTATCATTTTAAAATTAGGTAAAAAAAATACCTCAGGTCTCCGATGTTTGCCACTTGTAACAAGTCGGTTCAAATCCTTTGTCTATGTAATAAACCAGTCTTCTTAGTTTCAGAAAACGGAACAAACAAGTCCTTATTGATCTGAGTCCATTTTTTTTACCACAAATACCCTTTGACTTACCACGTTAATATCTCACGTGGATCACTGATGTGCCAACAGTAAAAAAATAAAATTAATTTTACTTTTACCTTACCCTCTTAACTTATATTCTAACCCAAACAACCAAGCAACCCGGTCCGCCCTACCAAATAACCCACCAATTTTAATAAAAAATTAATTACATCTGTGCTATAATAACCCACTCACGCAGCTACCAACTTCATCATTACACTAGTACTATAATTTGGATTTTCTTCATATATATATATATATATTGTCAAATTTTTTATCATTGACACCAGTTTTGCAACTCTCATCTCTCGTCCCGTAACTCATCTTATCTCATCCTGCAACTTTTGGTATCTTGTCTCCCGAGTCTCGTCTTTCGATCTTTCATCTTTCGTCTCTCGACTCTCATCCCGCGAGTATATCTCTCTCATCCCGCAACTCTCGGTCTCTCATCCTATAAGTATCGAGCTCTCTTCTCATAACAATTGGTTTGTTGTCGCACAACTCTCGGTCTCTTATCTATGTGTCTCTCATTTATCAATCTCTGTTCCTGCAACTGTCAGCCTCTCATCCCCCAACTTTAGGTCTCTCGTCTCTCGTCTATGTGTCTCTCATCTCTAGTAGAAAAATAATCAAAAAATATTTTTCATAGATCTAGTTTGTTTGTCTTAGAAAAACAAAATTAGTTGTAGTTTTGAAAAAAAATCGAGTTACAGTAAAAAAATACAGACTTGTAAAAATTAAAAGCACAAAAAAGAATACACGAATGACTGATAATTTTTTGTAAAAGGGTATTTGTAGTATTATGAAAAATAAATGTGTATAAATAGTAAATAGAATAGCTTAATGGGTCTTTCTTAGAGAATGTATGGAAATAAGGATAGTAAGAGGATAATAGTTTGGTTGTTAGGTATTTATTTTTACTTTATTCTAGCTTTAACATAAATTTATTAATCTAAACATTGCATGATGGGTAATCTAATAATAATCATCCATCATCAAACTTATTCACCAATAACAACATAAGGTTTGATAAAATACACATAATAACCTAGTGTTAAATTAGTATTAACAGACAATCATCTGGATTTTTTGCATACCAATATACCTCCAACTGTTTTTCCCATTCATATTTTTTTTTTATATTTTTAAATTTTATATCATTCAAAGCATAGCTCCATAAAATTATCTCAAGCTAGCATCAGTTTTGTTTTAAAAAATGAACAAAACTAAACTCATGGAATATATTTTGTATCTTGTTAGTTATGATATTACGTGTAGATTAGTTATGAAAAAACTTTGTTGTGTAGTTGTGAAATTACGTGTAGTTTCACTGCGAAAAAACGATTGTTACTTAATTGCAAAATTATATGTAATTTGATTGCGAAAAAATAATTGTTGTTAAGTTGCGAAAATATGTGCAAATGTGTAGTAAAAGTTAAAAAAATGGTTGCGAAAATAAGACTATGGTTGTTAAATAAGATTGATTGTGCGAAAAACAACATACAAACTAGTTTTGTTAAAATAAGTTTTGATTGGATGTGAAACCATTATCCTTTTTGTATTCACGAAATATGTACATTTCGTGGTTGCAAAATTATGTGTAATTTGAGTGTAAAAAATTAAGTTTAGTTGCGAAATTAAGAGCAATTTGGTTGTGATTTTGGCCTTGAAAAAAAAATCTCCAAACATATCACTCATGGATTTCGTTTTGTTCGTCTTTAATCAGTAGAAATATGTGTGTTTTTGAAAAAAATTAAGTTAAAATTTGAAAGATACGAAGTTTTGAAGGTTAAAAATAACAAATTGAAAAAATAATCTTAGTCCATGGTTGAAGGTTGTACGTGTCACATAGTACTTCATAAAAGATAGATAATCAAATTGTGCATAACGATAATGCATGATCCATTAAGGATGTGACAATAAGACTTATAAATCAAAACATGCTTCGATAATATTTTTTTATGTATTTTCTTATTTTTCAAACATAATGGGTAGATTATGATAAAATACCAATAAACCAAACTATAAGGTTGTGATGTTTTTTTTATAAATAAAATATTTTTCGTCATAAATAAATAAAAACATCATTAAATTCTAAAAACAAAATCATTTTGTATAATGTAATAATAAACTAAAATTTTATATTAAAAACTGTAATACAAACATGGCTTATTGACACAACACCAACAAAAATTCTGGTCTAGTAAAAATGACTTTGTATAATTCTTAAAATGTGCATTAAAAGTAGACTAATTCTATAAATAGTCGTATTTTTTATTGACAAAACTACCCTTCAATTGTTTTAAACCATGAATGAATTTTCTTCATTTTATCGGAAAGAAACACCTTTTATTTTTGAAAATCCTTGACATCTTTTCATCTTATTCGGTTTGGATTAGTCTTATTTTCTTCATGCTCAATCAGATTTTTTTCGACTATAAATTCAGTTTTTTTTTTCTTTTTTTTATCTTAATCGATCGTCTGCTGGCAGTAAATAAAGAGTTTCAATCCGTTTCGTTTTCTAGTTTTTGAGTTTCTGATTACTAGGATTTCCAATCCGTTTCATTTTATGTTGTAGGACGTTTGGCTAGTAGATGGGTGAGTTCTTAGCCGCAATTAAGAGAATAAGAATAGTAATTTAACATAGAATCGATCTTCGACCGACAACGATTTGAAATGATTTGGTTTATGTTGTTAGTAGAGAGAATAACCGGAATGAGAAGATCAAGTAGACTATGCGTTATGAAAATTATATTGTAATTTTATCTATGTGTATTAATTAAGATTAAAAAATTAGAGTTTATTTGACCAGAATTTCAAAATATTTTATACATCTATAAGGAAATTATCTAACAAACATAGTACATTTTTTGTTATGGATTATTTGAACGAAGGTTGTATCAGACATAATAGTACATTTTTGTTATGGATTAATAATAAATTATTTGAACGAGTGTTATATCAGAATTGATTTGTTTTATTATCTCCTAATAAATGAAAATATATTTTAAATAATAATATTTAATTTAGCTAATAAAATAAAATAATGGTTATTTAAATAAAGGGTCCTGTTAACCGTGTCTTTGGAAAAAGATTCTGTCACTTAATATTTAAGAATTAATTTATTTTTATTTTATATAATATAAAATATTTTCGGAAGGAGTAACTGAAAGATTAATAAAAAATCGATAAGACATCGACCGGATAGCTGAATGATAAAATCTCCCACCCTAACTCTTCCGGTCAATCTCCTCCTGTATTAGCTAAACTTTGACCTCCTAACTATAAGCGTATAAGAGAAGCCGAAGGCTGAGTGTGGCGTGGTGTGACCATTCTCACTAGCACACTAATCCATAACCTTTTTCTAGTCAGTCCGGTTCAAATAATGCAGAGTACAACATTAAAAAATCTACTAGCTCATTAATAAATACACTACTCCGGAGTGTGTAACATATTGAATGAAATCGACATCACACACACGGACGTTTTATCATTATCATTATGATTATCCCAACTAAATACTCTACTACTAGTACTACTAATTAATTGAACCCCAAGACATCATTAACCGACTGCCACGTGTCACCCAACTTTCTATTCGGTATAAATAACACCCACGGAATTCTCTCGGCTTCCCACCTTCTCTTCTCTTCCCTTTCTCTCCTCTCCTTCCCTTCCCTCTCCTCTCCTCTCACGAAAACCCTAATTCCTTTATCTATCTTTACAAAACGAAGCTCTACGAACGATCCATCCAACGAAAGTTAGAAGAAGGTAAAGACCTCATTCACTGTTTCTTCAAAAATACAGTAAATAATAACGAAAATGGATAAACAAATGCGTAAGTCGAAATGTGCAGGTTCTACTGTTTTGTCATTTCTGGTGACCTTCTTCTCTGCCGTTTTGTCGCTCTGTAGAATTTTTCATTTTTTGTTTCTGTATGCATGGTGCGTGTTGTCTCTGTACTATGTACTCTTTCTCTCTCTCTCTCTCTCTCTCTCTTTCTCTCTGTGACATTTCCGTTTCCAATGCTTAAATGTTTTCATTTTCTCTCTCTAATTTTCCCGGAAAATCTCAGTCGTTTGCCTTTTTCTCTCTCTCTTTTTAACTTCGGTTCTCGTGTAACTTTTTGTTTGTTGAATTTTTTTCTATTTAAAATCATTGTCGACAACTGTATAGTCATGTTACAGGTCGCCGTCGTCGTTCCGGGTCATATTTAGCATTTCTCTCTCTCTCTAGCTGGTGAAATCCTTTCAGTTGATAGACCTTTTTTCACTCTTTTCTTCTTCACCTCAAATCTGAACCGCTTGTTTTTTCAATCCGACGGTTGTTATTCTTTCTTCTCCTTTTTATAACTGTTGTTGATGTGATGTATGGATATATAGTACTACGACTACGAGTAGCTCCTCTCTCTCTCTTTTTATCGAGAACTTGAAACTCTCGTTATTTGATGCAGATTTTTATTCTACTCAGTACTCACTTTGAACGACCTATCCAGTCTTATCAACTGACTCGTTCTTTGATACAGACGACTCATCTTTTCTTCTTCTATTTTTTTTCACACTTTCTAGGCTCAGTCATGACTCGGCGTTTCGCTGTTGTTTTCATCTCGGTTTTACTCGGTCTTGGACTCATCGCCATCGTCACACTTCAAGGTCAGTACAAATCTAATAAACTTGAACCGTTGCTTTTTCTTTGCCTCCATTAGTATCGAGTAACTGCTTTTTTCATTTCCATTATCGTCTTCCACCTATGCTTAAAGTTCAAAATCAATATGGATTTCGATTAATTTGAGATTAAACTACTAGTAATGCTCTCAGATCCCCAAGCATTCTGGTAGATTTTTTGTTGTTCTCTACAGATTTTGGAATGTTGTTTATAATTTTTTCGTTTTTGTTTTCTTCCTGTTTTTGTCTTTATTGTTGGTTGAAGAAAAGTTCATTAAATTCCCTTTTGCTTTCAGTTATTGGTGGTGATAACAATATCTTCACGGGTTCAAGCGTGGTGGTGGTGGTGGGTGTTAATGGCAACAACGTGACTCCTCTCTCCTCTCTACATCGCAAACTCCTTGGTCCTGGTAAATTGATGCGACCTTAAATTCCATCTTTATGTACCGTACCATATTCATTTACTAACAAATTAATATCATCATGATGATTGATGTTTTCGTGGTACATATGATATAGTAGTAGTAGTATTACTGTTGGATAGTACAAACCCCATTACCAATTTCGTTTTTGATTTGAAATCCAATGTTGATTTTACTATTGATCACGCCTCTTCTATGCAAATTGTACAACCAAAGTGTCAGATAAATTCTGGGTAGTGCACGAATGTTTCTTCATACTATAAAATAATCAGTCAATGCTTGAGGCTAATGTGCGCCCTATGTGACTTATTAGTCTTTTTTTTTATGAAAAAGACCTGCTGGGTTGTTTGAAGAACTAGAAACGTAGCTGTCAAAGTTTGAATTTTCTATAAATATTTCACTTTCCAAACTCAAAAAACAATGGTTGATAACTTGATAATGATAAATGAGAAATTATAGTGGTACAGTAAAAGTTAAATGAAAAGCCTATAATGTTGTTTTCATTCTGTTTTTGTCTGTTAATGACACAGAAAGATCAGGAGTGAAGCAACCAGAGAGGGTCTGGGGAGAGAGATGCACAGTGTCTGATATAGTGATCAACCAAGGACCGACAGCTCCGTTGCCAAGTGGCGTACCTACGTATACAGTCGAGATCGTGAACGCTTGTGTGACAGGGTGTGATATATCAGGGATCCATCTCTCTTGTGGTTGGTTTAGTTCTGTTCGTTTTATAAACCCTAGAGTTTTCAAGCGACTTAGCTACGACGACTGCATTATTAACAGTGGGAAGCCTTTGCTCAATGGTGAAACTCTCACTTTTCAGTATGCCAACACTTACCTTTATCCACTCGCTGTTTCTTCAGTTGTGTGCCACTAAACCCATTTCAATTTAGGATCTAGGGTCTTTTTTGCGTTTTATATAGAGAAAAGTGAGAAAAAAAATGTATTTGTTTTGATTTTTGGTGGGAGCTCGTTATCTAAGTCTCCGAGATGGGCTTTATTGTACATATGGTTTTATATGATATACGAAAAAAAATTTCTTACCCTTTATCTCATTTTGTGCTTTTCTTATTTTATTTGGTCATTATTGGAGTATCAACAAATTCTATACCCATCTTATGTATGATGACACGTTCATATCCTAATAGTAGACTCTAGAATTTGTAGCACGTGAATTCACCCGGAAGATTTGTGTGATCATTGTAAATCTGTTTATATGTTCATCTAGGTGCGGTACGGTTAATCCCTTAAATGAAGCGTGGGATATAAGTGAAAAACTACTTCCTATATATTTATGGAAAATGCTTAATTTAACTTATTCCGTTAAAAAACAAATTTCATCACACCTAAGTTTTTTTTTAATCAAAATAAACTTCATTACTAAATTGATAAAGAGTACAAGATTTAGTCCTTCTTAACAACTAGAAGGACCAAATTGAGAAATCAGAATTGAAATCTCATTTACCAAATTGAGAAATCAGAATTGAAATCTCTAAATGCACAAAATCTTCGAAGAGCTCCCTCGATTCAGATTCAGAACAACGCCATTAAAGCTCAGAAAAGCTTCTAACCGGGATCGATTTAACCCACCCCTAAACTTTCCAAAGTAGCAATTGCAAGCAGAGGGTTAAGAGCATCATAGTTAGTAAAGAGTCTGTTCGATCTCTCAAGCAAGATCCATTTGGCGATCCAATCTGCAGCTGCATTCTGAGTTCGAGAGATGTGGCGAAGCTTCATGGATGAGTGAATGAGACTCCGACACACAGAAGCCATAGGGTTGTTCAAGACATTTCCAGTAGAAATGTTGTTGACAAGAGTGAGACAATCTGACTCGATGTCCACAGCTTGCCAACCATGAATCTTGCACAAAATTAAGGCTTCTAGCAAGGCTTTGCTCTCAGCTTGAAGGGGATCCAATTTTCCAAAAACGAATCCAGCCCCAGTAATGATATGACCCAGATGGTTTCTAACTATCAGACCACCAGAGGCTTCTCCAGCGAAACTACACGCACCATCAATGTTGACTTTGAGTCTCCCAGCAATCGGGGGAAACCATTTCAGGTACATTGCTTTAGCCTTTCCTATAGTGAGACATCCAAGAGCAGCACCTGCATTAGTAACACCAGTCTAATGCTTAGCCTTTACCATATTCTAAGAATCAATGCCTGGGATTACTTTTTTAATTTGGTTAACAGCAGTAGAGAAGCTGTCATAGGAGTTATGAAATTTGCCATAATTTCTATTCACCCAGATCACCCAGAGAATGATTTGAGGGACAATGTGAGTGATGTGAAAGTTACAATTAGAGGACCAGAACCAACAGTGCATTATATGACTCAGAGACATGAATCGTCTCACAGGTATTCTGAATTGAATACCAAAATAGTTCCATAAGGACCAGGCGAAGCTGCAACTGATGAATAGATGGTTTTTGTCTTCACAATTGCAGCAGAATTGACACTTATAAACCACTACAAAGTGTCTTTTAGAGAGAATGCTATCAATGAGAGCAAAGTTTTCTAAAAGTTTCCAACTTAGGAAAGAAAATTTAGTAGGGATAAAATGATGCTAGATTTTCTTACAAATAGTTTGTTTAGAGTGAGCAGATCTGATATTATCCCAGGTAGCCTTTCTGTTAAAACATTTATCTTTAGAAAGCTTCCATTCTATTATATCATCCTGATCTTGATTGATATTAACTTTAGAAATATGCTCTAATCTGTCATGAGAAAGAAAGGAGGTGAGAGTAGGAGTATCACATTGACCATCTTTCCAATAAGAGTTTACTTTAAGAGGAAAGAAACAACTGTTAGAACCATAATCATTAGCAAAAGGAGGCATGTCATGCCAAGAGTCTCTCCAAAAGTCAATGCCCCCCTTGCCAAGTCTCCAAGAGACACTTTGATCAACCTGATCCTTAACAGAACTAAGTCTTTTCCAAGTGATAGAGTCAGTAACTTTACACTCAGCATTTAGAGGATGAGTGTAGTTACAATAGGTTGTGTGGATAATGTCAGCCCAAAGGGAATTTCTTTTTCTGAAAAGAAACCAGAGTTTAAAAGAGAAGGTGAGTTGAATGTCAGACAAAAGCTTGACATTTAACCCACCCTCATCAAAGGGCTTACATAGACTATTCCAGGCAGACCAGTGAATAGCATTATCAGTATATTTAGGTCTCCAAAGAAACTTATTGAAGCATTGCTCAAGTTTATTGATAATGCCACTAGGGATCAGACTGCATATCATCCAAAAGTATATAATGGGATAGAGGACATTCTTTATAAGGGACAGTCTGCCCCCAAAAGAAAGATTCTTCATATCCCAGTCATAAATTTTGTTATAGATTTTCGTAAGAATAGGTAAATAATGCTTCCCTTTATTGTTTGCAGATATCGTGATGCCCAAGTATGTAAAAGGAGTGTGCTCAATATTGAATCCAGTAGAGGATTTGATCATGGCAGAATTGGCATGAGTACAATTGGATGAGGTAATGAGCTTTGTCTTATCCTTATTAATCAGCTGGCCTGATTCATTTTGGTATTTGTTCAACAGGTCACTAAGGCAGTTAATGGAGGAGGGAGAGCTGTTGGAGAAGATGATAATGTCATCTGCAAAATCCAAACAAGGTAAGATAAAACCAGATTTTAAGTAGTATCTCAAACTATTATTATTTTGGTAGAGGTTAGAGAGTCCTCTAAGCAAAGCCTCCTGAGCAAGAATGAAAAGGCAAGGGGATAGAGGGTCTCCCTGTCTTAAGCCATTCTTCTGAGGAAAGTAACCAATGCTGTCACCATTAATCAAAACAGAAACCATTACTTTAGATATCAGCATATTAATAAGAACCAGAATATCATTAGAGAAGCCAAAACACTTAAGAGTGTTAATGACAAAGGCATGCGACATTCTGTCAAATGCCTTTGTCATATCTAATTGAAAAATGATGTTGCCTTTAGAAGGCATTCTCTTGATATTATGAAGCATTTCTTTTATAATCAGGATATTATCATGGATAATCCTATCGTTAACAAAAGCACTTTGACCTCTAGAGATGATATTAGGAAGAAAGTAGGCAATTCTCTGATTAATAAGGCCAGAAATAAGTCTGTTAAATATTGTGCACAGACTAATAGGCCTGAAATTATTCCAAGATATGGGATTAGGGCCTTTAGGGATTAAGCATATCCCAGTGGCAAAAACACCACTGGGAATACTATTACCCTGAAGATAAGAATTGAGAGCACTGCAAACATCACTACAAATAATGTCCCAACAAGATTTGAGAAAGAAGCAATTAAACCCATCAATGCCAGGGGCACTGTCATTCCTCATGCCCTTGATAATAGGCCACACCTCTTCTTTGCTGGCAAACTTAAGAATAGCTTCATTGTCTTTGTCCATTATTAGCTTAGGAATATTGTTGAGAATAGAATCCTGAGAATTCACAGTATTGTTACTATAAAAGTTGTTAGATAGAATCTGTTTAAAGTAGGACTCAGCTGACTTAGAAATATCATCATGATCAGTGAGCCAGATTCCCTCATCTTTGATGTCATTGATAGTGTTCTTTTGTCTCTTTTTAGCCACATAGTTGTGATATAACTTAGTGTTACCATAACTATCATTGAGCCAAGTATTGTAACACTTTTGGCGCCAATAACACTCTTAATTTTTTAATGCAAGGATAAGCATACTATTAGCTTTAGAAAGATTGGCCTTAGTAGTGCTGCTGTTAGTCTGCTGGTGAATGACTTCACAATTTTCCACCTCCTTAGCAGCTTCGTGACTTTAGTGAAAATGTTACCAAAAGTAGAATAGTTCCAATCTTTAAGACACTTTCTTAACCGCTTAAGCTTGTACCAGAAAATAACATTAGGACCACCATTGCAATGCTTGCCCCAATTCTGCTTAACACAACTTAAGAAATTAGGATGATTAGTCCAGGCGTTAATAAACCTAAAGTTGCCCTTATTGTGATTAGAAAATCGATTTTGAGTATTAGAGATAGTGATAAGGAGAGGGGCATGGTCAGAGCAAGTTTTGACCATGTGACAAACCTGAATATGCCAATTAGATAACATTTTCTGGTTCACCAACACCCTATCTAACCTTTTCCAGATTTTGTTATTGCTCCAGGTGTATCTTGATCCACTACAGCCAGGGTCATCCAGATTGCAATATCTGATGCAAGCATTAAACTCATCTACACTGCAGTCATCATAAGAAGCACAACAGAGCTGATCTTTAGGACAAGTGATGGTGTTAAAATATCCAGCAACTGACCAGGGTTTGTCATCACCAGAGAGCTGACATAACTGACTTCATAGCTGTCTACCCTGCACTCTTTGGTTCTTTGCATAAACAGAGGTAAATAAACAAGAAAAAGTAGTGTAATTTATCTCCAAGTAGAGAAATTGATCATGATTAAAGATAACAGAAATGTTTACATCATCAGGCCAGAGAATCCAGATTTTGTTAGATATGTTAGTAGTGTAATTTGGAAAGCCAATCCTTCTAGCAATAAGTTCTATTTTGTCATACCTGGCCATGGGCTCTTAGAGAGCAATCACTTTAACCTTGTCTTTATTGATAATGTAGTTTAGCCTTGACAAAGTAGGATTGTTATGAACTCCACGAGCATTCCAACTGACTATCTTGATCATTCAGATAAGAAATTGTAGTAGGATTTCTCTCTTTTACACAGAGATTTAATAGACAACTTCTTAACATTTCTGGTTTTCTTTGCAGATCTGATTTTCCTACTAATGATGATGTTAAAATCCTGATCAGAAGAACTGGCTTTTGGTGAAGGGTTATAACTGCCAACATTATCCCCATAAGGAGAATCCTGCATGGTTTTCTGGCTTTGAGAGTTAACGTCCTGTTCCAAATCTTGAAGAGCACCAATGATTTCAAGATCTTTGTTGGAAGCATTGTCAGCTTTAGGAGGACTACTTGGGTTCAATGAAGCAAAAGTCTTATCTTTAGCAGTTATAATAGATTTCAGTTTTCTCTTATAAACTTTTATAAAGGGTTGAACCTTTGTAGATTTAAACGTATACATCTTTTCATCATGTATAGAAACAGATTGAGTAACACCCTTTGAAGTAATATCAAGTTCTTGACTGACTTCTTTAGATCTTTCTTCTGTTTTCAAGTCATTCTTTTTGCAATCATCTTCTTTGTGCCCCAGATGAAAGCAATTATAACAGTAATCTGGAACATTTCTATAACTCACACCTATCCAACAGCGAGTATTTTCACCAAACCCTATCCACAATCTTCGTTTGAGCAAATTCGATACGTCTATTTCCACTTGAGCGTAAGAGGCGTTGGCTTTGGCACTGTTGTACTTCGGCACGAATGTTCGATGAACTTTACCTAGAGAAGCAGCCATATCACCTAAAATCCATTCATTGTACAGATACTCAAGCATATTTTCAAAGCGAACCCATAACAGAACTATTGGATTTTCTTTGTTCTTATGCATTTCAGGGGACCATTTTAGGATTCTCATTAGTTTCCCATCGACATTCCAGATTGGTTTCGACCAAAACTTAGTAACATATTCCAGTAAATTAAACTCTATAAGAATTTGTCGAGAATCAGATGTTACGTATGAGTAAGACCCTTTGAACTTAAAGGATTCCAAGAAAGATTGGAAAGCATCTCTCTTCGGGATCCCTTGGATAAACTTGGTTATCAACGTAGATTTTGATTGTTTTATTAGGATATCTTGTGTATCTTTGTCAAACTCAATGACATTGTGATCTTTGGTAAATTTTATGTACTCTGGTTTTGCAACAGGACGCTCAAGAACAGGGTTCAATATTTCTGCGTAAGATTTTGTGACCTTAGCTTGATCCTTACTGGCATCTGGAAGAAGAGCAGGGAACTCTTCATCATTGAGTACATTGAAAGACATGGTGAACCGACAACGATTAGATAGAAAGGATACTCTGTTTCAAAGGCAAGAAAACAAAGGCCAGGAACAACACACCAGCACCAAACAGACTCTTGAAGAAACCACAATTCCAGAACTCTGAAGAACAGAGAAGAGAATGAGATTCAAAGAGAAAAGTAGAGGCCGGAGGCCGGAAAAGAATCCGACGACCAGATCAGAGACGAGGTTCTTGGAGTCTTCAATAGTCCAACCAATGCACTCAAATTTCTTCATCACACCTAAGCTATTCATATTTACTTCGTTAAATTTTAAATTTTAGATTATAATCCACTAGATTTTAAAATTTATTAAAACTACTTGTAAAATACCTTTGAAAAGTTTTCGAACCCTTTGTTATTTTTAATTTTAATTAAAAATATATTAAAAAACATATATTTTATATTTTGGAAGCTCAACAAAACAACTGTTATTTATTTATTTATTTATTTATTTCGCTATCAAATTTTAGCAACTCAATTTTATTATTATATTTTAAAAGTTATTAATTATAAAATGAATATATTTATGAAAATTCTAAAAAATATTAATTATTTCAAACCCGATCGACATATATTTTGCACAAAATAATTGTATTTTATTAATCAGACTTATTTAACGATCTATTTTCGTAACGATGTTGTTTAAAAAAATATTTCACTACAAAAATTTCGCAACAACAAAAAATTAGTTGTTTCACACCAAATAGACACTTATTTTTCGTAAAACAAGTTTGCATTTTGTTTTTTCATACTATAAAACTTATTTATCAACCAAATATCTAGTTCCGCAACTATTTTCTTCTTATTTTCGCAACGCATTTGCATGTACTTCGGTAATTATAATATTTTTAAAAAGGGTTTTTTTCATAATGAAAATGCACATATTTTCGCAACCACTACAAAATTAGTTGTTTCATACTAAATTACCACTTATTTTTCGTAAAACAAATTTCTATTTTTCTTTTGTGCGCCATAAGACTTATTTAGCAGCCAAAGATCTATTTTCACAACTATTTTCTTATTTTATTCGCAACGCATTTGCATGTACTTCAGTAATTATAATAGTCTAAAGCAAAAAAAAAATTCCACAATGAAAATGCACATATTTTCGCAAGTACTCAAAACATTAATTGTTTCAAACCAAATTACCACTTATTTTTGCTAAAACAAGTTTGTATTTTACTTTTTCACACCATAAGACTTATTTAGCAGTCAAAGATCTATTTCCACAACTATTTTTTTTCTTCTCGCAACAGATTTTTACGTAATTCAACAATTATAATATTTTTTAAAAAAAGTTTTTTCCACCACGATAAAATACATATTTTTTTTTCTACAAAAACAAAATAGATGTTTCACGCTCAATTAACACTTATTTTTTGTAAAACAAATTCGTGTTTTGCATTTTTAAACCATAAGACTTATTTAGCACCCAAAGATCTATTTCCGCAACTATTTTCCTTCTTATTTTCGCAACGCATCTACACGTAATTCCATAATTATAATATCTTTTAAAAAAATCCACCACAAAAATGAACATATGTTCGCAACTAAAAAAAATAGTTGTTTAAGACCAAATTAACACTTATTTTTTATGAAATAAGTTTGTATTTTGTTTTTTCATAGCATAAGACTTATTTAGCAACCAATAATCTATCTCCGCAACTAGTTACTCTCTTATTTTTGCAAAACTTTTGCACCTAATTTCGCAATTATAATATTTTTTTTCCACAACGAAAATGCATAATATTAGTTATTTCACACCCAATTAACACTTATTTTCACAAAATAATTTTGTTATTTACGCCGAAAGTTATTTAGCAACCAAAATCATATTTCCATAACTATTTTATTGTTATTTACGCGACATATTTGCACATATTTTCAGAACGAAGCAACAAATATTTTGTTTGCAACCGAAGTACACGTAGTTCCATAACTAAACAAAATTTGGTTTTTTACCATCAAAACAAACATATTTCCGCAACTAAACAATAATTATTATTTTTTGGACCAAATTATACGTAATTATCCAACTAAACAACAATTATTTTTCCATTACCAAATTACACAATATTACGCAGCTAAGTAAAGTTATTCTTGCGGAACCAATTTATAAGTAATTACGCAACTAAAAAAGGTAAAATATATATTTTATGCATCTAGCTTTGTAGTTATTAAGAAAACAAAACCAATGATATTTTTAAATATCCTTTTGGAGTTATAGTTTAAAAAATATAATATTTAAAAAAGACAAAAAAAACAGTTAGAGATATTCTAAACTAACATATGATGATAGTTTATTTATACTAATTTATTGGTTGTTTTTATTGAATAATTATTGAAAAATTAAATTAAAATTTATAGTTGTAAATATTTGCAAATTAAATAAATAAATTACATCGTAAATAGTGTGTATGACCGATGTTAAAAAAAAATTCTATTTATATTTCACGTTAATTTAATTTTAAAGGTGAATTACCACTAGAAATCCAACAAAATATTTAATTAGCACTTAATATCTATTTGTAAAGCCGTCACTTCCATAGTGAAAAGTGATCACAAAGTAATCAGTTTCTTTTCATTTTTGAAACAAATTTATGCCTTATTTGTTTTAAGGAGTCTGTATTTTTCACATCGTAGTTCAGAAAAACAAAATCTAAAAATACTATCGATTTTGTTTTTTTTAAGATGAACAAAAATAGACTAATTAATGATATTGTTTGAATTTATAACTTTTTAAGTTACAATCGAGACCAGACATAACCAAACATGAGAGATCATAATTAAAAAACGTACAAGACCAGACATCGACGACGTGCCGACTTTCTTGTGCAAGTAGTTTTGTATAGATGTGGGTCTCCGGATCAGCTATTTTGAAGAGTCAATCCTCACGTGTCGGGGATGTATTCGGCCATAAATGACTACAAGTTGTACGAGGCATATAACGTCTTCAAGAGTGAAGTAACTCATGATTGGTTTAACGTGTAGTAAATTATATTTTATCTATTATTTAATTTATTTTAATATTCTGTAGGCTCGTCCATCTATGTGGTGCTACGCGATGTACGCTACTTATCACGCTTGCGATCTTACTAGTCAATGTAATGTGAGAGACCAGGTTATGAGGTTTTGTTTTGCTCTCCTCATCGACTACTTCACGCGTTGGGCTACCAACGTGCACCTCATTGAGGTATTTCCCGAGAGGTGGCATATGGAGACCAACAACTTCCACTTCTCATTCAGTGAGATGATAGTGACCTTCGCGACGTCCATGCCATCATGCGTCTTCCGGCTACAGGTGAGGGTTTTGACCTACAAAGTTTTCCTAGTGATACTCAACGTCTAGCTTAGTATTGTAGTTTACTAGGTATACCCACTGATATTTTAAAGAGGAACTAAAAAAACAAGGCTGATAGTAGTAGAATGGTACGCCTACAATTTTACGTGATGTATACATTGATGATTACTTTATGGATTATTCTATTTCGGATGATATGGTTCTTAAAGTGACGAGGTGTTATTTGCTCCCCACGTTTGGTTGTTCAGTTCTGACGAACAAGACGACGAACAGTATATCTCTCGATTACTTACAATGTTTTGAGCAATATTGGTCATCAGTTAGATATAATTGGGGCCAATACGTATTGACTAACTTGTATTACCAACTAGACTGATCGTCCTTACACGTGACATCAGGTTTTACTGGTTTTGTTTCTTTGTTGGAGATGTGGATTTATGAACACTTCCCCATTTTTATGACTACGGTTAACAGTGGATACCAGATTTCTATACGGACTATGTGTAGATATGCCTCTCGTCCTTTTTGCTCAGATCCGGAGACTCGTATCAATACTCGCCATATTTTATCTTCATTGAGGGAGCATGGTGTAAGTTTCAACGTTTATATTTTTATTTTGTTGATCAATACTTGTTTTAGTATTACTTAGTATATTGTTTATATTATAGGTTTCGTTCATGTCCTATGGGCATATATGCGACCATTTCCCTTTCTGTAATGTGGCTTGGATGTACGCTGAAGGTATGAGACATAGTTGAGGCATATTATCAACTACGCGTCACTCGAAAGCTTGGGCATATTCAGGATAAACCTCTTTCACTGCGACTTGTTTTACCGATAAGAAGAAGTAGGTGTGTTAACACGAACTATTTGTGGAATGAGACTATATAGGCAGCATGGTAGTCGTACGTCACTGGTCCCAGGATACGTGGTGATAAATATATTATAGTTCATCCGAGTACGAACTCTTTATAACTTTTATGGATCCATGATCACCTATGGTACACTTTGATCGATCCAGAATGCGATTCATCCAATCAATATGTTAAGGAGACCCCAAGAGATATGAATCACCAAGCTAGGTTGTATTACTTGTCTGATCGTGTAGTGAATGCACATTCAAGCTTGCACGCGATGAGTATAGACGAGCTTCGTCAGTCGCTGGAGGAGTGCTCGACGGTGGTGCGCTAGTATCGGGAGCTTGATGAGTGACCGCTTTGTATTCCATGACTATTTGATTGTATTTTGGGCATGTTTTACAACTATGTTACTGGATCATGTTACGTTGTCACATTTTGGTTCAATTTTTTTGGCGTACTCTATGTTTCATATGTTATTTAGCTATATTTATTCACATATTTTATACATTTTTAATGTACCTTATGTTATGGCTGATGAGTTTGGATATTTGAGTCACTATGCCTTGACTAAATCCGAAGGGCAATTCGGAACAAACCACCATAATAAAATTCTGAACAGGACAAATGTATTAAGTATTGACTAAGCTAGTTGCTAATCACCTCACACCAAATTACTAATGGGTCCTTAAACTTGACCCGACTTCACGACCCGACCCAATAAGCCCATGTGATAGTAATTAAGTATAAATACCCCAACCACTTTCATTAATGAGGGTAATCAGTATTTATTACTACTAGACAGCTTAATTATCTCTCCACTCTTCACACAAAACACCACAAAACACCACAAAACGCCCAAAACACCTTTTAAACACTTTACGAGATTACCCTTAGGCAGAAATAAACCACACCAAATTGGCGACCATATTGGGAGGGCGACGATGCCTGAATTTTATATTCAAAACCAGCAAGCAAAGCAGTTCGGATGGATCCGAATGAGCAGAATGTTCCACCCCCAGAGGTGGAAAGTGAAAGGGAAAACCATGAGTCTACCATCGATGAGCGAGAACAGTCGAGGGCTGAAATAGAGGCATTGAGAGCAATTAACCAAATAGAAAAAGGAATTAAGAGAAAATCTGGAGCGTCAGTGCTTTACCACGCGGACAATCCTGGAGACAATGAGCAATCTTTGAAGACTCATCTCAGCTCAAAAAAGACACATCCATCCAATTCTGTTGAGAGTTCTGCATCTGAGTCCTCCAACAACTTATCAAATGAGGCAGAACTTGGAGAATTACTATCTTCAAGTAGTGATGAAGGGAGATCTAAAAACAAGATAAGGTTAACTAAAAATCATTCAAGAAAAATGGACAGACATGGCAGGCTCAAGAGGCACCAGGGTAAAGGGTCAGCTCACAATCATTTTGATCAGTTGTTGATTGATCTCTTTGTCTTTCATTCAGAGCCGAGTATTTTTGTAACCCCTAATGAAGATACCATTTTCAGTCGCAACAAGAATTGGAGGCAATCGCCTTTGTCCGCAAAATTACTCTCTGGACGTCTTCCTAAAAAGTTTAATAGCTCCAAGATATAGAAATATGATGGGAGCCGAGATCCGGACAACCATCTAGAGCATTTCAAGAACTTCATGATGAAATTTGACCACGATAACAAGCTTTTATGTAGGGCTTTCTCCCAAACTTTCACAGGGAGTGCCCTTAAATGGTATAACAGTCTACCTCAGGGGTGTATAAGAAATTTTTATACGTTATGGTTGCCTTCCGGAGGAAATTTGTTGGAAGTAAGGAACTGAAGGGTAACGTGGACACCATTATCAATTATGCTCAGAAACTAAATGAGTCCCTAAAGAAGTACATAAGTTGTTTCGTGAATACAAAGTATGGGCTGGCAGATTGCTTTGAGCAAGTTGCAATTGCTTCCCTTAGGTAAGTTAGGAGCCTACGTTAAAAAGAGAAGTAGGAACAGACCGGATAATGCCCAATCCAATGCTCGCCAAATGTGTCCTTCAAAAAATCCTGGGCATCTACATAAGAGGGTGCAATGGTCATCGTTGAAATATTTGATTTAGACTCTGAGTATTTGGATCCTGATCCAGATCGAAATCAGGTGGGAGTAATAACAGAGAAAACTAAGACAGTTTCTGGACTGATCAACTTCTTTGAATCATTAACCATTTTTGGAGGATATATAGTGACTGCACTATCCAATTTATTAAGCAAAAGGCATGTCCACAATTTAACCACCCAGTTAGATGGTGGAATGTTTTCCCATCAGTGCCAATCCTTATTTCCATTCATATTTTTTGATGAGGATGACCTAAGGGACATTACAGGACCTAATGAGGATGTTGTGGTCATAAGGGGCTTCAATAGGGGGGAACGATATACGCCGAATTCTGATTGATACTGGTAGTTCGGCAAATATCTTGTTTTTAAGCTCGTACAAGCAAATGAGAAATCAAACAGTTATTCAACGTTTGAACAAAACCATTGTAGGCTTCACAGGAAGTTCTGCAGATGTGATCGGGGAGTTCTAAAAGGAAGTATTATTAGGTAAGGAACCCTTTAAAAAGATGGTAAGAGTGCTGTTTGTTGTGGTGAATTTCCCAACATCCTATAACGTAACTTTTGGGAGGTCTTGGCTCTCCAGAATGCATGTTGTGGCCTCTACAGTCCATCAATGCTTGAAATATGTTGTTCAGGGACAAGTATGTGTTGTCCGGAGCAGTAAAAAAATAGATAGGGAGTGTTATGCAACAGTTCTTGCCCTTAAAACTCTAGGGGTAGTCAGAATTAACAAGGATTATCAGCTACTGGAGCCTTTTGTTTGAGAAGAATGAGATCAATGATCCCAAAGAGGCTCCCAGTGTTATAATACCTATTGAAGAGGTTGAAACTCTCTCCCTCGCAGAGGGCAAGAATGTTAAGATTGGTTCTAAGTTGGCACCAGAGTTGAAGCACCGGTTGTTGTCCTTTTTAAATGAATAATCAACATATATTTGCATGGTGCAACAGTGATGTTACTAGAGTACCAGCAGATGTTATTTCATGCAAGTTGTCAATATGGAGTGATATTGTACCAGTTGTACAAAAAAGGAGAGTTTTTTCGAAAGAAAAAACAGATGTGATTTTTCAAGAAGTTGACCAATTGACCAAGATGGGTCACATTAAAGAATCCCAGTACCCTTTGTAGACTGCCAAACCTATGTTAGTCAAGAAAAATAATGGTAAGTGGCGTATATGTATTGATTTTATTGACCTCAATAGGGCATGCCCTAAAGATCTTTATCCCGTTCTTCGGATAGATCAGTTAGTGGATTCTACATCTGGAAAAAATTTGTTGTCCTTCATGGATGCCTTATCAGGGTACAACCAGATAAAATTAGATCCGAAGGATCAAGATCACACTACATTCATCACAAACAGAGGTCTTCATTGTTACAAGGTGATGTCATTCGATTGAAAAATGCTGGGGTCATTTATCAGATGCTGTCGGATAAAGCTTTCGCTAATCAGATTGGTAGAAACATAGAAGTCTACATAAATGATATGATGGTTAAAATCCTGGAGGAAGATTCACATGTATCTGACCTTCAAGAGACATTTTCCAATTTAGGAGCTGGGAGTTTAAAATTGAACCATAAAAAGTGTGTATTTGGGGTCCGATTTGGAAAATTCTTGGGCTACATAATAAGTGAAAAAGGAATTCAGCCTGATCCAGATCAGTTTAATGCCTTACTAGAAATAAACTCTCCTTGGAATGTTAAAGAAGTTCAAAGGCTCACGGGAAGGTTCGCTGCATTGAATATGTTTATCTCAAAGTCATCAGACAAATGCGTTCCAATCTTCCAAGTGTTGAGAAATGCTAACGAATTCAACTGGTCCCCACATTGTGACCAGACTTTTATTGAAATAAAGAAACATTTTTCCTCACCCAAAACTCTTTTCAAACCTGTTTAGGGAGAAAAGCTCCATGTGTATCTAGCTGTGTCAGAATATGCAATAAGTGTTGTGCTAGTAAGGGAGATGGACAATTACCCTTGTCTGGTGTATTACATCAGTAAGAGTCTACTCGATGTTGAAAGAAGATACTTGAAATTGGAAAAATTGGCGTTGGCCTTAGTAATCGCAGCAAAAAATATAAGATCTTACTTCCAAGATTATTCCATTATTGTTCGAACGTCTTTCCCTTTGAAAAATTGTATTCGAAAAGCTGATGTATCAAGTAGAATGACCAAGTGGTCAGTGGAATTGGGTGATTACGATATTGATTTTTCCCCTTGAACAATAATTAAAGCCCAATCAGTGACTGACTTCTTGGTGGAGTTTCATGCTAATAGATCTTTCAGACAAGAATCAGGAAACTGTTATAAAAATGAATGGGTAGTTCGAACTGATGGTGGATCAAGTACTATGGGTTGTGGAGCTAGTATTTAACTAACCACTCCATACGGTAATAGAATGTACCGTATAGAGTAATTGAGAATCACTCATGCTAATAGATCTTTCGGACAAGAATCAGGAAACTGTTATAAAAATGAATGGGTAGTTCGAACTGATGGTGGATCAAGTACTATGGGCTGTGGAGCTAGAATTTTCCTAACCACTCCATACGGTGATAGAATGTACCAGGCTATATGCTTTGGGTTCAGATCTTCTAACAATGAGTCCTAGTATGAAGCAGTCATAGTTGGTCTTTTGTTAGCTCCTATGTGTGGGGCTAAGAGAGTTCGATTAATGAGTGATTCTCAATTACTCATTCACCATGCTCAAGGGCAGTCTGAAGCAAAAAAGGAACAGTTGGTTATATATTTGCTTGTTTTGAAAGAAGTGGCAACAAAATTTAAAAATATTTGCTATGAGCACATTCCTAGATCGGAAAACACTTTGGCAGACTCCTTGGCAACGATAGCCTATTCTGGATCCTACCCATGGATTCTTGTACAAGAATGTCCATAGGTACAGGCAGATCGAAAAAAAGAAGATGAAGAAAATATGAAGATACTCGTTATTCAACCTAAATATTGGAGATATGCTCTTCTCCAATACATATCCGATGGGATATCATCTCCAGATAAAGCTATGGCAAAAAAATTAAGTACAAAGCTCGTGGTTTCTTGATTTCAAGAGAAGTTCTTTACAAAAATTCTTTCAGCAGGCCTCTCCTACGTTGTTTAGGGTTTGAAGAATCCCAAGTTGTATTATCTGAACTACATGATGGG
Organism: Limnanthes douglasii subsp. nivea; assembly: GCA_036936605.1. Classification (NCBI taxonomy): domain Eukaryota; kingdom Viridiplantae; phylum Streptophyta; class Magnoliopsida; order Brassicales; family Limnanthaceae; genus Limnanthes; species Limnanthes douglasii. The sequence continues at coordinate 172,298,267 of JAUPFV010000003.1, forward strand.
GAAGGTTTTGCATACTGTAACTATAGGGCTTTGACCCAGAGAGTCTTGTTAGCAGGATACTACTGGCCAACCATAATCGCAGATGCTAAATAAATGGTGAAAAATGTGATCATTGTCAAAAATATGGGAATGAAATTCATGTGCCAGCAGTACCTCTGGAGTCCATATCTGAACCAATACCCTCTTCCTATGGCCTCCGAGGGATGTATGACAATCATAGTTGCTATGGACTATTTCTCTATGTGGATATATGCAGCTCATTTGGTTGAAACCACTTCAAAGGCAGTTCTTAAAGTTATCTTATCTAATATATGTTGTAGGTTTGGGGTTCCCCAGAAGATTCCTACAGACAATGGGTAGGTTGAATATTTTTTTTCATCTGTTTTCTACCCTCAAGAAAATGGCCAGGTTGAAGTTGTAAATAGGAATATCTTGTCCAGATTAAAAAAAATAGAGGGAGCTGCAGGAAAGTGGCACAGTTATTTACAAGAAGTGTTATGGGCCTATCGAACTACTCATCGGGCTGCCACACAAGGGACTCTTTTTGATTTGGTATATGGGATGTATGTAACTACTCCCATAGAGGCTACTTTACCATCACACATAGTCAAAAACTATTCCGAACAGGCTAATGATGCAGTAGTTAGTAATCAGTTGGACTTCATAAAAGAAAAAAAGGTTAAAGCACATTTGAGAACAACACACTACCAAGGCCCGATGAGGAGAAAATTTGCTTCTAAAGTTAAAAGAATGGATTTTTAAATAGGGGACAAAGTTTTAAGAAAAGTATTTTTACACACCAAGGAGAAGCAGTTCGGTAAGCTGGCTCCGAACTGGGAATGCTCTTATGTGGTGTGTGAAAAGGTTAAACCAGGAACATACAGGGTCCAAGACAAAGAAGGGATAGCTCTAAAGCACCCATGGAATGTTGAGCATCTCATATTATATTTAGAATAAAACTATTTTGTAAATATTTAATTTTTAAAATACCAATGTAAATATTAGGAGGGCATAATCTTTCTTACCCTGGTGGCGGAGAAGGTTTTAATGAGGTGTCCGGGTTTTTCAATAATATATGATGTCTTCTTCAAAAGTCTGGTGTAATTTTTTTTTCAATTCGGATGTTAAATGCTTATTTAATACCCCGACTCTCAAGTTTTCTTAAGTTGATCGGATATGCTTAACACTTGATCACAATTATTAAACATATGTGATTGGAGATGTTGGATACGTTTTTCAACACTTCTGAAATATCAGAGGCTATTTAAACATTGGCCATAGAAGATTTAAACAAAAATGAAATGTGATAATTAAAACATGATCGGACTCAAACCGATAAATTGTACAAAAAATGCATGGCCATCAAAGGACTTTAGTATTTCAAAACAAAAAAGTACATAATGAAACCTTAAGGCTTGCTCCCTTTGGATTTTTCTTCAGCACCATCTTTTTTGGGACTTTTGAGTTCAACACTTGCGCTTGTTACCATCTGCTAAGGTGTGGAATGGGATGTCATCATAGTCTACATATTTCCATATGGGACGAAGGGTCCTCTTAGGAAAGGTCTCATGGAACAACAGGACCATATCGAATTTGATCCTATCATCCATCTTCTCTAAAGAATCCACTATCCCATTAGCATACTTCTCTATGCCTGCAGCTATGGCTTGAGTCTGTTAGCGTTCTAGGGCCTCTTTCTCTTTGGTCTTCTCTTCGACATTATTCTCCAATTTAGCCTTCTCACCAGACAAAGTCTGGATAGTACCATCTTTAGTTTTCAATTTCTCTTTCAAAGTTGTGAGGTCTTTTGAAAAAGAGGTCTCTAGGTTAGAGTATTTGGCTTGAAGCTCCTTGTTGGCCACTTCTGACTTGAGCAGTTGGGCAGCTAGCTCTTGTTTCTCCTTCTTCAATAACTCTATACTTTGTTGAGCATTGAGAAGATCATTCGAAAAGTTTTGCTTATCTGTGGTTAGAAAATTGATGGTACATGTTTGAGTCATAACTTGCCTCTTCAGATCAAGTACTGGTCGGATATAGCCTAGGAGGACATGACTCAAAGTATATTGCTTCTCGGATATTGCATAAGTCTCCCCATTATAAGTCACCACATTGAAGGAGCTGGGAGGGCGGTAAGGCCCCATAAAGTTATCTTTATCTAAGTCATTGAAATATATATTGATGTTTTGAAAGGCCTCAAGATCTATCTTATCGTTACCATCACCAACAACTTGTCTGGAATAAAGGTCAGTTGGAATTTCCTCCTGCAAAGTAGGATCGGTAGGAGCTGGGGTGAGGACTTTAGGAAGACGAAGGATTATCTCTGCTCATAGAGTGACCTTCTTTTTCTTGGCAGCTTTCTCATCACTACTAGTCTTACGTTTTTTGCCCTTTTTTGGAGGCTTCGGTGGTCGTTTGGGTTGGGTCTGTTGTGACCTTGTTGTTGTTGTTGTTCTTTATCTTACTGGGGGGTTTGGCCCTGGAAGGCATGTATAACTTGGCATTTTTGGCCTCTGTCCCACTTAGGATCACATTTTCCGGGAGGAGGGGGTAGTCAAGTCTTCCCAGGTGAGATGTCTTATACCTGTGGTGCTCCACAGGTGAGACCTCACAAAGTTTCCCGATTTGAAACAGTTGTGGAAGGTATTGCCCCACTTCTCTGAGGCCCAACCGTTCAGCTTGGCACAAGTATCTTGACCAGCCTCCAAGTGATCCGAGAACTCCTTCAGAAGCACCGGAAAGAAATATGAGTTAGTTCAAATTAAAAACTTAATACTTGAAAGATAAAAGAAGAAATAAAAGAAACTCACCAGTGCTCTTCCAACAAGTGGTTAAAAGGCTTGGGTTTGAATCAGCCTTGATTTTCTTGCCATTATCCCAAGCCCCACATATAAATATGAACTGCATCTTCCAGGTTTTTTCGGACTCTAACAGATCATCCACTACCTTATACTCGTTCCCCATATTGTAATGATAGAAGGGGATCTGATGGCTTTTGCACAAGTTTTCCACAACAACAAATTGTTCCATTGGTAGTGGGATCTTAGACAACCTGGACGCCATGATGCAGACCAAAAGAGTATACCAAGAGTTGGGGCTTAGTTGGCTGGGGCACAGCTTAATCAGATGGAACTATCTGACTATCTTCGGGTCCAAATGGAACCAGAGTCCCCAGTTCAACACTTCTGTGTAAACCATCACTTCATTTAGCTTACAATCCATTGGGGTCTCCGAGGTTATCAAAATCCTCACTTTTACAGACTTTGGGATTCCACACTTAGTTCGAATCCGACTTAGCTCAGCTGTGTGGGTATACACATAGGAAATATTATGAAGGGCCAACAAGTATTTTACGCTGACCTTCTTGAACCATAGACCCACTTTTCCCTTCAAGCTCTCCGAAAGAGCATCTGGATGAGATATACCCACCTTGGTCTTGCCCTTCCGATCTGGAGTTGTATCTCATGTTTGATCGAACGCCTTAAAATGGGCTTATCTATGTTGTCTTACATAGTTTCTTTCATCACTGTGGAAGGCTGTTCAGATGACTGATCAGATGGTTTTGTAGATGATTGTTAAGAGGGTTGTGCAGATGACAGTTCGGTTAATTTGGTTTCTGCTAAGGGTTGTTGCCCAGATGGTTTAGCCTGTGACACATATTTTATTATCTCCAAACTGGGGGGTTTTGAAGATACGGGGGTGGATTTTGGTTTAGACTGACGAGTGTCCCAACGAGGAGTTAATTTGTCTGGAGATTTTTCTGTGTCTGACCCCATCGCTATGAAAGGTGAGGGCTTTCTTATGCTAGAGACAGCTTTTTCCTTAAGTAAAGGATTTTGGGACTCCTGGACTGAGGACCCAGATGGAAGAGGTGAAAGGTTTGCTACAAATGGAAATTTTCTAACCCTAGAGGGTTTTGAAGAAGATGAGCCCTGATCTGTATTTAACTGGGGCTGATTACTTATTTTGCTTGTTGAAGCAGGAAGATCAGCAACAATGCGTTTATCTCTCGCTACTATTTATACTCTCTTTAACTAAGATACGTTCAACCAACCTTCTTTTATGAAGGTGTTTCTCGCTGTGAACATAAATGATTCAAAAACAAAGTTGAAGATGAACTGAGCTTTCTCTCTCTAAGAATGTTTATGATTTGTGAAGACAATGAAACAGTAGAAAGGTTTATATATAATAGTGAAAAAAGTCAGTTACCTAGGAGAAGGTAAATCAATTTTGAGCAATGATTAAAAGCCGCAAGGTGTGAAAATTAAAACCTAGGTAACTTTCTAGCCTAGTGGGTGCGAGAATCTAGGAGAAAAACGGTTGGAAGGCCGAACTAAAGCCTGGCACGTGTCCCACAATTCAAGAAAAACACTTAGAATTCTGAGATAAATATGTTCCACAAAACACAAACATGGTCACTCTTGAAGAAATATTTTTGCAGTTCGAACAACACAAACAGATCGGAAAGTGTTGGCATTGGTTTTTTGAGTTTTAACTCTTCCAAAGATCATTTGCAAGATCTAAAAGGGGCTACTGATGAGTTTGGATATTTGAGTCACTATGCCTTGGCTAAATCTAAAGGGAAATTCAGACCAAACCATCACAATGAAATTCCGAACAAGACAAATGTATTAAGTATTGACTAAGCTAGTTGCTAATCACTTCACAACAAATTACTAATGGATCCTTAAACTTGACCCGACTTCACGACTTGACCCAATAGCCCATAGGTCAGTAATTAAGTATAAATAACCCAACCACTTTCATTAATGAGGGTAATCAGAATTTGCTACTAATAGACAGTTTAATTATCCCTCTACTCTTCACACTAAACACAAAACACCCAAAGCACCTTATAAACACTTTACGAGATTACCTTTAGGCAGAAATAAACCACACCAATGACTATATATTGTTGTTCATAACTTTTAAAATTAAGCAAGAAGCGGTTACAATATGGAACATGACAGTTTTAGATTACATTACTGTGAATATGGTAGCATATCTTGACGATAGGATTGCAGAAAGGGAGGATGATATTGAAGACAACATGGAATACGACTTCGACTACTAAGTTTTATGCTTTTATTGGCTGTCATTTTAGTGTTTAGTATTTCCTCAGTTGTTGTTTGAGTTTTTATGTTCTCGTCAATTGTTGTTCGACCTATTATTTGATTTTCTAAGTTATTGTTTGAGTTTTTATGATTTCCTCAGTTGTTATTTTAGTTTTTATGTATTCCTTGGTTGTTGTTCGACCAGTTATTTGATCTTCTAAGTTTTTGTTTGAGTTTTTATGTTTTCATTAGTATTGTTTATTGCACTCTATATTTTGTTACGCTATAGTGATACCCTTATATGTTATAACTGGACACCCATATCTAACGCACATGGTTTACCCTAACACTCATAGGGACACGTGTTTTGTATCTATTAGATGTCATAAAATGATTGGGTTATGAGATTACTTTATCCAAATCTTACACGTGCCAAGTAGTGATTGGAATACTTGGATTACGTTATCTAAAGACGAAATGGTCACTAAATAGATGCTCTCCTTTGTAATAACACAACCTAAAAAACTCAAAATAGAAACTCTAAAAATGTTTCTTAGGAGTGAGTTGGAATATGAATATTTGATGAAAGCCTCCATCAAACTGGGTAGAACCTATAAGAATTAATGGGGTAAACACTACATGAAGGCAATGTTATGCTAGATGTATTTATTATACTACAGGGATGACGTCCAACCATCTAAGATTTCAAGACGTTTGGATAAGGTAAAAATTAGGTGGACCTATCTAGTGAAATTTCGTGTACACCTAGTTTCCAACCTCAAGAATGAGGAGCGTCATACTGCGTTTAAGTTGTTAAACTGCCAAGTCATTAATACTTTAACGGAGGATCAGTTGGATCATGTTCAGGCCTACATATCTACCATCATGGAAGATGAAATGCATGTTGCTGCGGTGGACTACCATATTACAAAAGATGAAAGGAAGCTAATGAAGTGGAACTAGCCTCACAAACAAACGTTTTTTTATTAGGAGTTATTGCAAATGCTTTCCTTAGTTGTTGTTTTAGTTTACGCTTTATTTGAACGTTGTTTGAGTTTTTATGATTATATCAGTGGTTGTTTGAGTTTTATGTTACTCTTAATTTGTTGTTCAACATGTTCTTAGCCAATTTTAACTTTTTTTGCGTTCATTTTTTAGTAATGGTGTTAAATGACTAAAGTATACAATTCATGAAAACAAATTAAGTTTGAAACCCTGGAAAACATAAAAATAACAATATTTCCAATAGAATTCTCTAACACATAGCTCGTTGTAACACCAGATTCGCGAGTAGTGATCCCGCAATTTTGGCACAATCGCGCAACCATATTCACGATTGTAACAAAATTGTGAATTCCGCATTCGCATTGTTGACTGGGCAATTACATTTTTGCCATTTTTTATACAATTTGGAACAATTTTGCCAGAAAAACTATAAGAAATAAATATGAAGAGTAATATAGATATTAATGTTAAACGTGGAAGTGTCAAACGAAATAAAGCATGTTACGATAAACTTTAAAGTCCACACGACGATGAAATAAAATTAAAATATTCTTCCATGTGGTACAAAAAACAAACAACGTGTGTACTTAATCATTGTTCTCCGTTCAAATCGAACAAATTCTGGTGGATCTTTGTGTGCAGTCAATGTTTAGGCAGGCGTGATTTGATGATTTTTATTGAATTGTTTCTTAAGCGGTATTGCCCAACCGGTTACGGCTTCGTTAATGCGAAACGAAAACCAAGAGTGTACCATTCAACACAAGCTACACAAAGAAAATTTGAATAAATAATAAGCCACAAAATAAGATATAATACTATAGATTTCATTGGTATACTTACTTTCACAAAATTACAACCATGTACGAACCCTAGACCAACTTCCGTGGTAGATACGTATAGGATTGTTGGAGTGATACGCGGTATATAATACACTGATATCTAGTGGCTATCATTAAGCCGTAGTCGGGTAACGTCATCTAATAACGATTACAATTCGCATACACTTCAAAGACGTCCAACCTGTTTACTTGGTTATCTACACGTTGTGTAACATTAAAATATATCTCATATAGATCGCGTTGATCTTTCAATTTAACGATCAAAACCCATCTAACTTATTTCCATGAATCAAACTGACCATATACGATTAAATTTACGACCCGATATCCACAATTACCGTCTGGAGATACGTCTTTGATAATAGAAATGTAATCATGTGAATAGTTGGGAAACCAACTCTTGTAACCGCTAAAATCTTTTCATTTCATCGATTTTTTCAATCGAGTCATTTTATCTTTCTTTAGCTAAGGTTGAGCGTTGGATTTGGGTTTTGCTTTCTCTTTAAGTACTAAAACTAATTTGGCTATCGAGGTAGTCATGCGAGCTATCGTACCGGGAGTGCTAGCACATAGACTACCATCGTATTTGAACTCTGATGGGTTCCGTTTAGTTAATTTGTTATGACCGACTTTTTTCTTACCTTTAGTCACAACAGGCTCCTTAGGTTCGAAAACACAACTTCTCACGGGATCTAGGATTTACATCATTCTATTTGTGATGTGATCTTGGACGTTGATGGTACTACTATTAAGGATATTTTTCTTGGAAGCTCGTCTTTGTTACCAACGTCGTCCCTAGTTTTGATCTGTAAAGTACTCTAATAAATATAACATTCATTTGTTTGAATCCCCATATCCTATTTTTCGATCATAGCTAACTCGCATGCACACAGTAAATTATACGTTTTCCTAATAACACAACCACACACTACGGGAGTGAACGATATTTCCCTGGTTTTTTTTAAGATTTTGCTCTATTAATTCAATAGCCCTAAATGGAAGTTTATTTTCTATATCGTTATAGATAGCCCCCTTAGCCCCCTAGTTGAGTTTCTTGGACGAAACCTACTTCGTTCGAACGATTCGAAAATGTTAGAGTGTTGAGCGTGAAAAAACGAATGAACATTTTTCCAAAATTACTCAAATGTTCATAGAATTATGCCGATTGCCCGTTTTAGGTTCAAGTGAGCACTTTTCGCCTTATAACATAAGATTAAATAAATTAGAAGTCTAACACTTAATATTGGAAACTAATGTATAAATATGATAATATAACTCACCGATTGCTAATCCGATTTTCCAAATGTTTAAATTTGTTCGTGTGGATATCAAGAAATTTGGGTCCATAATTGTCTATCAATTGTTTCATGACATACTCGACAACTATCAGACAAAAGGCATAGACGTGGTGTAATTCGACAAAGTTTTTGTTATAATTTTTTATTGTTGCTTAATAGGCAACCACTTGATAAAATTCGAGGAACTCATCGACCATGTCCGCTTTCGGTAAAACTTTCGCAGCGTAGGAGAAATTTTCCTATTAATATGCCAAGTGTATAACATATGAATTTCATCCAAAAATATATCTGCGATAGCATTCATTAAAGCCAATTATCTTATTTTCACAAAAATAAGTTTGTATTTTGTTTTTATACCATTAGAGTTATTTAGCAACCAAAATCATATTTCCGTGGCTATTTTATTGTTATTTACACGACATATTTGCACGTATTTCCACAACTAAGCAACAATTTTTTTTACAAAGTACATGTAATTCCACAACTAAACAACAATTATTTTTTACAACCAAAGTAGACATATCTCCGCAAGTAAACAATAATTATTAAATTTTCTCAACTAAACAAGTGTTTTCCGTCACCAAATTACATATAATCTCGTAACTAAATAAAATTGTTTTTTCAAAACCAATTTATACGTAATTTTACAAGTGAAAAAGTTCAAAACATATATTGTATACATCTAGTTACATTGCTGGTTGAAAAGCCAAAACTAATAAATATATTTATTAATTATAATTCGAAAGATATGATATATAAAAAAATATAGAAAAGAAAAAAAAACGCAGTTAGAGATATGTATGATAGTTTATTTATCCTTATTTATCATGGTTGGATAATTATTGATAATTATTTTCTAATTAAATTAAAATTTATGGTCGTAAAAACGTTTGCAAAATAACTAAATAAATTATATATTAACTAGTGTTAATGGCACGTGATAATATTAGCGTTTATTTATATTTCACATTTATTTATAAGAGACCTATGCCTTTCGAATACTATTATATATCCAACAGAGTATTTATTAGTTTTAGAACCATTATTTTCACAATGAAAAGTCACAAGGAATTATTATTATTTGTTTTAAGAGGTCTTATCATTCATATCATAAAATTTGAAAGTATTATCGCTTTTATTTTTTTTAAGATGAACAACAATAAACTAATTAATTATATTTTTTTGAATTAATACTTTTCCAGTAACATACGACATCAAACATAACCAAACATGCCAGATCATACATAAAAAAATATGTGAGACTAAACATAAAATATGCGAGATAAAAAAAACATGTGATACTAGACATAATCGATCATGCGAGACCATAATTAAAAAACATACAAGACCAGACATAATAAATCATGCAAAACTAGGCATAATAAATTTGAGAGACCAAACATTATTAAATCATGTGAGACGAGACATAATAAATCATGTGATATCGCATATCATTTTTTAAGACAAAAAAAGTAGATCCATTTTTTTTCGTGAGACTCATAAACCGTGGTCCCTCGTATATTTTTTTATGTCTAGTCTCACATGTTTATTTATGTCACGTCTAACATGTTTTTTATGTCTGATCTCGCATGTTTGGCTATGTCTGGTCTCGCATGTTACTAGCGAAAAAAATAAAAAAAGTATAATTAATTGATCTAGTTTTGTTCACCTTAAAAAAACAAAACCATTGTACTTTTGAATTTTTTTTATGAGATTCTATTCGAAAGATAAGAACTTTTTAAAAAAAAAAGAAAAAAAAAAGAAATTTTAGTTAAAAAATGAAAAGTGGTTATGTGATTTATGATGAACCGTATCTACTTGAGATATTATTTGGGAAATTGTACCAAAGGTAGCTACTCAACTATTTTATTGTCATCTAATACCCAAGGTTTGATCAATTGTCACTTAATACCCAACTCAACTACCTAATTGTCACATAGTACCTAACTTTATTTTAATACCCTGACTACCCTCACCATTCATGAACACGTAACCAAAATTTCTCTTTCCTTCTCTTTCCTTCTCTTTCCTACTTTTTCTTTAATTTTATTTTTAAAAGATCCGTATCTTTCGAACCGGAGCTCGAAAAAAATAAATGAAAGTACCATCACTTTTATTTTTTAAAAATGAACAAAACTAGATCCATTGATGATATTTTTTTATTTTTTTAAAAAATAAAATTTCACCAGTTGCAAGAATCGTTTAGAAATTGCAAGCAATTCGCATCTTGAGAATTGTACAAGTTTTTTTTTCATACCAGTTTTTTTTTTATCGTTCAGAAATCCTGAGAGTTGCAAGCAATTCGCATCTTATCATGAGAATCGTTCAGAAATTTGCAAGCAATTCGCATCTTATCATGAGAATCGTTCAGAAATTGCAAGCAATTCGCATCTTATCATGAGAATCGTTCAGAAATTGCAAGCAATTCGCATCTTATCCTGAGAATCGTTCAGAATTTGCAAGCAATTCGCATCCTGAGAATTTGCAAGCAATTCGCATCTTGAGAATTGTACCAGTTTTTTTTTTATCGTTCAGAAATCTTGAGAGTTGCAAGCAATTCGCATCTTATCATGAGAATCGTTCAGAATTTTGCAAGCAATTCGCATCTTATCATGAGAATCGTTCAGAAATTGCAAACAATTCGCATCTTATCATGAGAATCGTTCAGAAATTGCAAGCAATTCGCATCTTATCATGAGAATCGTTCAGAAATTGCAAGCAATTCGCATCTTGAGAATTGTACCAGTTAGTTTTTTTTTTTTACCAGCGCGCGCCTATATTTGGTCGGGGGTATTTTTGTCCAAATTTCAGTTCGAGGTACCAAGTTACACTATCCAAAAAACGGGTACCGCCGGGTAATAACATAGTTGAGAAGGTATTTACCGGTACTTTTCTCATATTATTTAGAGAATTTTGTATTAAATGAGAGAATTAAGTACATAAAATAAATATTGACAGTTGAAGTACTAAATCATGGTAAAATTTGGAACATTTCTTATATGCATAAACACCATACATCTATCCACCCTAGTTAGGTAAAGCTATTTCCTTCGTAAGTTTTATTATTTCCCTAATTTAGATTTTGATAAAAACATTCAACATTTGCTTTTAATTTCTTGCTTTTATTTACTTTTTAATTTGTATTTTGATACTACTATTCACTATCCAAGTCCTATTCCAACAAACACGTCATTAAATCAATTTACACTCGACATATATCTTTTAACTTTTAAAGTTAAACCCTAAAAATAAAAAAATAAAAACAAATTTTAATTAAAAATGACTCATAACCTAATGGAAAAAAAACACTCAAACCAAAGATTCAACACTAGAGAACATCACTCAAACAACCAACGATGTAATATAATCTTGTATTTCAATTGTACAATCATCTAACATCAAAATTCATTTTCAAAAAACCAATTTTAAAAATTCCAACTTTGCATATTCAATTCTGAGATACCCCTCAAATTTAGGTGTTTTTTTTTTAAAAATATCACTAATTTCGAGTTCTTGTCTCATAATTACATGTGTTTTTTTATAATAGCATGATTCGAAATGTCCATTTAGAATTATGTTTTATTTTTCAACAAAAAATCATAAAAATCAATTTCATAAACCTTTTCGAAAGATGTTTGGAATCAATTTTCATAACACAAAAAAGTTTTTGAAAATTTCATAAAATCGATTTCTAAAAAAAAACCGTTCAAGCAAATCGATTTTATAAACAATTGACGTAATCGATTTCGAGAAAAGAAAAAAATAAAAATCAAAGAAAATTTACTTAGACGTATGAATTTTGCTCGATTATGGTGGCTAGAATTTGGTTTGCCAAGTTAGAAGGTAAAAGAAATAGGTGATCGGTTGAAAATGAAACAAATGATAAAATAAATAAAAAATTATTTAAAAATGACAAAATGCTGTCTTTTTTCAAAACATGATTTTTTTTACTGAGGCACACATGCAAATCTGTTGGGACATGAAATAACATATACTCCTACGTACATATCCTAATAGGATAACGTTGTCATTTCTGCTGCACCAAAAGTGAAAGCATTTTGATTTGCGAAAGGCATTCATCTTTATGGAATATTTTTAAGCTGTGCTTTGGTTAGAGGAATAAAATATGCGCCGGCATCTTACAACTTTTTATATTGTCTGGCTGCAAATAGCAAAGTAACTGATATCTGTGCAGAAAGGTGAAAACAATTCGCCAAAAGCAAATTATATTTAGGATTATGCTACTTACCAAATATTCAAAAATTTCCCTATAACTCACACCCCCAGTAGCACAGCCATAAAGTTATTGTGAATAATATGTAGTATTATACATGGAGTGGAGACGCATGATTTTTATGGTTTTCTTCCCAACAACAAATAACTTGTGACGTTAATCGTGTCACTCCGATTGTATACTACCAGCCTGAGTCGGTGCCGTGGGTATGGGTTTGATAAAATTGCTTAGCGTATGATACGGAGTACCCAAAAATAATAGGAATAGTTGGATGGGTTTCAAAATTTAGTTACAACAGAATAACAACCCAAACTATACATAATATATATATATGAATGGTAACCTTATTGGTTACCAGTTAGGTACACGCTCAAGTAATTTACCAGCACTATTCATATGATAGATAAAATTATACACAGGAATCCAAATGCGGTGCTTGGATATAGAAAAAAATAATTTCTACCAAATGGGTTGGGTTGATTACCCGTTCAGGTAGTTTGCCTCCGAATACTAAACAGGTAAATTGTAGGAGGATGATTTGAGCGGTACATAATTAGATGGTTTGCTGGCAAATATTGAGCTCTCCACAGATAATTTGATACATTATCCAAGGGAGTCTAAACCCGGAGTGCTCAATTATGGACATATAATTTCTATGTGGCGGGTTGGGTTCGAGTTTGAACATAGAGGTGCAAGTTTACTTACTCGGACCCAACCCCACACATCGTTATCTCTATTACATCAGCCTATTGCCGGACTAATAGAACAATCCAACCCAATAGCCAATTATTAGAAACAAGTATTTCCTGTGTTACATGCAGTAGTCTATACAAGTTCCCAGGACATTAGCGAATAATCCAAGCTTTGTACGATTTTATAACAAGGGAAAATGAACACACATATGAAACACAAAGACTCACTACACCTGAATGCTTCGTTTACAAGATGCTTCAATGTTTCTACACCTCGAAGAACGGAGACAAACCTTCAAACTTTACATCCTCTGCGGTTTATAGAATGGTGCAACTGCACGTAATTTGCTTTGACGATTTATCAATCTTCTTTTCTGTTTCAAGTATAAATTAAAACGAATGTATGTCAAAACAATAACCTTTTACCTCCATATCCATAACATATAAAGCAACTTGTCTATTTATTTAAGAAAAATAGAAAAGCTCAGTAAATTCTATTATTCTAGTCCGACAACAAAATGTTTCTTTTGTTTTCTATTCAGTTTCACTAACCACACGAACGGAGATGTGAATTAAGCTGGAATAAAGTTTTGTTATAAAGTTGAAAGTTTCTCAAAAGAAAAACAGAGAACACAAAAATTTCACCATGTAATATATAATATTATCCACAAAAAGTTGAAACATGACAAAAGAAAACAAACAAAGTTATAAATAGCTAGCTTTACTGAGACATAGAATGATGTAGTATTTTAAACTATGTATCTGGAAAATACCAGCAATCTTATTCCTCCATAGACAGTTGTTAGTTCTCACATAAATCAATCAAGATCACATGTATAAACAAAATCTTCTATCAAATTGTAAAGAAGTTAAATAAGTAGCACTAGCAAAAGAGCGGAGTATAGGTGAACCTGCTTTTGTTTTCACTAGAGATGGCTGTACAACAACATGCATTACGATAACTTCCCCTGCACTCTCGCTAAAAGGATTTTTACACTGATCAACAGTCCTGTTATTCTCCAACATTTTACCGGAGCAAATCAGTTTGATTTCGTTCACCCCCTTTGGAATAACCGTCTTACCTAAATACCATAGCAAGTATTCAGCACAAATTTATTAAAGAGAAACACATTTCCTCTATGTTTCACATCTGTAAACCATAGAAACTTATTGAAAAAGTCCATAAGAACAACGATTTGTATTGCTTAGGAAAAACATATTAATACCACGAAGAATCTAAATAGGATGTGCTAAAACATTTACAGCATAATCAAAGTAGATGAGCAAAAAAAACAGCAAACAATGTATATGAGCAAAAAAACCGCAAACTAGTTCTCTTTGATGTGCCTCGATTTTCACTTCTAAAGCATATTTGGCAAGAAGCCCACATAGAGTGCGATAAAACTAGATATACGCGTCACCTAAAAGATTCATATTAGCTGATACACTTCATCTTGCTAAATAAAATCCAAACTTTCTCAAAATGGAGGGGGCCTAAATAGGACTTGATCTTTTGTCTGGTGGTAAATGAGTGTCACTCTCTCAGTTAACTCGCCATAATCCTCATGCCTCGCGATGTCTGTCCCGAGTCATACCTGTCGTGGTTTGGTGTACCGTGACTTATAGCTGCCTTGGGGCCTGACCTCAAATTAATCGCTGACCGTTCCGGAGCATTGGTAGACAGAGAGATGCGGTCAGATACTTTCTATTGTAAGCAAAGTTCTCCGGATGTTTGAATTGACACAGAAACATATGTTAATTCTTAAAAGTCACTACGATTTCAGCATGGAGTTTGCAAAATGCCCTACAAATAGTAGGTGCTAAGACAATAGGCTAATTTCTTCAAGTTCAGAATTATTAGACAAAGAACATCGAATCACAGCTCAAAGCAAAGACCAAATCAAAGAACGACAATTCAACAGAGCAAATCAAAGAGGAACAAAGATTGAAATTGAATCAATACACTAACACAGGTCGCAGACCTGACCTAACCTAACCTTTGGGCCAATCTGAGACGATTCTCTGCTTGAGCGCATCGATTGTCGACGCCGATGAGTACCGAACCGGACCAATATCGGAACCATCGTATAACCTAAATTTTATATCAACAAGTTCCTCCTCCGGCATTTCTGTTGACTTCTCTTCGATTATCGAAAAATCGAAATCGCAGCTCTATAATCGAAATCTAATGATTTATGAAGACTTTGCTAAACCCTATATAATCAGATCTCGATCCCCTGGAAATTTTGTAAAATTCAACAGAAGATTAGCTAAAGTTGTTATCGGAAATTGGAGGATTTGAGATAAGAAAATGGAAGAAAAGAATCTTACCGGAAATTGAGTGGGCAATGATTGGGCGAGTCTTGGTATTTTGGTGTGCACAGAGAGTCTTGGGTTGGGTTGATTGGGTGTTTGTTTGGTGGAGAAGTGAGGAAGAAGGTTGAAGAAAAGGGCGAGAGAAAGTAAGCACGAAACCGCCGCGATTTACTGTTTTGAATAGTTCAATGGGAAAGCTTTATATTCCTCGTTTTAATGCTCATTCATTCTACCTCTAGTCTATGTCTAGTAGGAGTAGTGTGGTAAATCACAATCTTTCTCTTATTCTTATGTCAAGCTTTTCGCCAATCCATTTAAATTTTACTACTCCTAGTAGGGAGAAATGTTTGACCCATCGTCTCTTTTTATTGACCGAGTTTTGTCTTTTACCTTTCCTTAGTGGATATTTTTTTGAAATTTTTTTGGGGTAAATGTAAAAATAATATACTTCCTCTCGTCCAATTTAAGTAACGCTTTCAAAAAGGATCGTTTAATATTAAATGATATTCTCATTCAATGCACCATTAACTGTATAATATTCAATTTTCAACCAATAACCTAGTTAGATAAAAGAAAATTTAAAAATATATTATTATTTTATATCCAATTCTAAACCTAATTTTTCTTATTGTTTAAAATTAAATATAATTTAAATATTACTATTATTTATTCAAATTTGTCTATTATCATTCAATATTTAATTTTTTTAGGATTAAGTATTATTTATGACCTAAAATTCTAACTATCTATATTTTTATGTTTTTTTTTTTTGAGAAAAATCAGTTTTAGTCGAATATTTACTATTAAAGACTCACTAATACCCTGAATACCTCTACTCGCTTATATAAGATCAATTTTTTACTCGATTTCTTGTTTTTCTTTTGTTTTTGTATGATTTTGATCTTGTTTTTTTTATTGATTATGCGAAGATACTCGATTTGTGTGTGTTTGGAAAGTCGAATTTGAGTTCGAAACATTTGTTTTGGTTAGATCTGTTTTCGTTCTTTACGTATTCTGGAAATTCGAATTTACTAGGTGTTTTTTTAGTTCGAATGTGCTAATGTAGTTTATTTGTCGCATTGCAGTTAGTGTTTCGTTGATTTTAGTATGTAGTATGTGTTTGTGAAATTTATGTTCGCGTAACACGTGTCTGGGTTTATTTTTAGGAAATGTGAAACGTGTTTTGTTCAGTACGTAATAATAGTTGTGAAACGTGTATTTTTCAGGAATGGTAGATGCAAAACATCATTTTGATAGATGCGAAACGTCCTTACAGATAAATGCGAAACCCTTGTATTATTTTCCACTCATAGATGCGAAACATGTGTATTTATTGTACTGGTAGACCTAAACATATTTAGTGCTAGTTGCGAAACATTTATAGTTTTATCTACTCATAGCTGCGAAACATATGTATTTTTTACTGTAATGATAGATTCAAAACCTATTTATTTAATACAGGTACATTATGTCTAGTAGTAGATTATATTTTTTAAAACTAAATGGAGAGCTTGAAATTTGTGATCTTTGTGTGTTTGGTGAGTTTGAAGATATTGTGAAATTTGTTTTAAGTAGATATGATACGTTGGTTTGGGGTAAATTCAAATTAAGATACTCTTGTTGTGATCTAGGAAACGTTATCTCAATGTGTGATGGTGATTTAATTGTTTTGATATCAATTTTTTATAGTTTGGGTGTTTCGACTGGTACTATTATCTTAATGTTATTTGTCACAAGTACAAAACACTTGTTACTGTTAGTTAGGTTAATGAAATTAGTGGCGCTGGACAGGTTTTTGAAGAGGGTGTATTAGTTTAAGATTAATTGTTAGTCAGTTGGCTTTACAAGAAGTTTTTACTTTTAAAATTTGAATAACAATAAACAAAAAGTAACTGTCTATTGTACGAAAAAAGATTCAAAGAGCCATATTTGGAGATTATATGCTAAACAAGAGAGGTCTACTGGATTTTTTATTATTATTAAGTATGTCTGAACTCATACATGTGGGATTGGTTTTAGTAAAGATAATCGAAAGCATTTGTCATCGGATTTGATTGCAAAAAAAATACGTGATTGTGTTAGGAGGAGAGTAGATTGTAAAGCTACAAACATGAAGTTATTTTTAAAAAATGACTACGGTTAAGATATTTATTGTCGTGTTTCATGGCTTGGTTTTGAGAAAGCTAAGACGGTTGTATATAGAGATAGTTCTACTTCATATAAATTACTTAAGAGTTATTTGAAGATATTAAAGATTCGTGATAGCAATAGTGATTACATACTGGAGTATTCTTTGGAAACCAATGTTTTCACGCGTTGTTTTGTAGCATTCGGTTCTTGTCTTTATGGTTTCAATTCTTGTCGTCGAGTTGTATTTATTAATGGAACCTTTTTATCGGGGAAATATAAAGGGGTGTTGTTATCTGCTATAGCTAAAGATGGTAACAATAGTGAGTTTTTGTTATCTATTGTTTTATATTGTAATAGATGTTATCTTTCTTATCTTATCTGCAAAAACAGGCTTGGATTATATTATAATAGACGTGAAACCTTGATATAACTAACTTAATAGACGCGAAACATTAGAGTATCAGTAAAGTAGTAGATGCGAAACACGCATGTCTAGTATAATAGATGCGAAACATTAATGTATCAGTAACTTGATAGATGCGAAACACTTATGTCTAATATGGTAGATGTTATACGTACATTATAAGTAAATTGATAGATGTGAAACCCTTTTTATTAAGTCATATATGATATGTTATCTTTTATTTATTTGTTACATGCATTTTCCCTGTTGTATTTTGTCTTGTTTCGTTTGAAGATACTGAGAATTGGTTATGTTTTTTGGAGATGTTGAAACCCTATTTTTCGGATCGACAAATCACATTTATTACCGATCGTCACTTAGGTACTGCTAGTGTTGTATCTGCTATATTTCTAGATTTCCATCATGGATACTGTCTTTATCATCTTTTAAATATTTGATGCATTGTTTAAGGGCTACATCGACAACATTTAAGGATACCATGATTCAACTGTTTAAAAGATGTGCATATGCTGCTAATCAGAATTTGTTTATTATCAGTATATGGATGATTTTCTTAAACAATGAGGTGAGAAGGTTGAAATGTTTTGTGGTAATTTATCTCCCGAAAAATATGCTTGTGCTTTTTTCAAAGGCAATAGGTATGGTTATATAGCGTCTACTCCAGCTGAGTCTTTTAACAATCAAGTCAAACAATTTTGTGGTTTGCATATACTGGAGTTAATTGATAGGATTTGAGTTTTACAAATGAGTCAAATTTCAAGACGTTTTGGTGATGTTGAACGTTGGACTAGTGATTTGTGTCCTGAATTTGATAAAAAGTTTAAAGCTAATGTGTAAGAAGGTCGTCCATGGATAATTCATTCATATACTCCTCTTTTGCATGAAGTGTTTTGTGATCCTGTTATGGTTTTTTATATTAGCGTACATATGTGTTCTTGTGGTAAGTGGCAACATGAGTGTTTCTCGTGTGCTCATACTGTGTTATTTTATATAGATGCGGATCATATGAAATATGTTGAGCCATGTTATTTTGTAAGCTCTTATAAAGAAATATATTCATATGGTATAGCTGCATTTACTACTTTTGGTCAAACATCTACTTCAACAACTTCTCCAGATGTACTTCATCCAGTTTTAAAAAGGAGAGCTGGACGACTTAAGAAGAAACGAATTCTATCTAGAGAAGAATTAAGTATTCGTTATATAACGTGTTCTTGTTATCGTAAATCAGGTCATAATAGACGAACATGTGTAGACTTCTTGTAAGATCAATGTAATTTTTTATATTTTTAGTTTTTCTGAGTTTTTTTGTCATAATAAGAATAGATTGGAACATTTAGGTGGACCTGATAGATGCAAAAACCATTGTTATGGATTCACCTGGTAGATGCGAAACGTTTAATAAGTAAACTAGATCGAGTTGATAGATGTAAAACAAGCTTTAAAATTTTGCTGATTTCACTAGATGTGAAACGTTGTATAACGAAATTCATTTTTGTATTGTAGATGCGAAACAACTGAAACTAAAATACATGGTTCTGATAGATTAAGAACCTTGGATAACAAAATACTTAACATTTTGATAGATGCACAACCTTGGATAATCAAATATATTATACTATGATAGATGCAAAACTTGGTATACCTAAATACATTGTTTTGATAGTTGCTAAACCAACTCATAACTAACTATATTTTTGGTGGTGATAGATGCAAAATCTATGATAAGTAAACTACATGGTTTTGATATAGATGAATAAAAGAATTAAGTTTAATACATGGTAAGTTCAATATTAGCATATACAAGCTTAAAGAAAATTTAAAAATATAGTCTTCATGTTCAAACTCTGATTGAGACTCTTTTTAGTCAGATTCTCTTTGTTCATACGGTCATAAAAAACAAATACATAAATTTGCTTCTAACCTTAGTTAAACAACAAATAAAACCAGAACCTTCCCCCTACCATCAATTAGAGTCTTCTTCTTCTTGTTTGGAGTCCTATTTATCTTCGTCTTCGTTTTTTTTCGTATTTGTATTCATAGTTTTCATAATCCTTGTGGTCTCATTTCCTCTTTTTATTTAAGAGGATAAAAATAAGATCCTCATTTGGATCATCTTCGTCTTTAGAGAACGCATCTTCAGAATATTGTGATTGATAAAAATAACTATAATTATCATCAGAGCTATCATCAGATGATTCCTCTGTTGTTGTTGTTTGTTTCTAGAGTTCCTTTGCTTCAGGCGAACGAGTTAGAGAGCTGAAATCACTGTAAACAGAGTTATCATCTGAAGAATAATTAAGATTTAACATTTTTTAAAACAATAATTTTTTTGTATGAGAACTCAAAAGTATGAACTGAACTTTATATGAGTAGCTAAACATTTAAGAAGTTTAGAAGTTTAGAAGATTTTACAGTCATAATATAGTAGCTTGGTTGATATTCGTGAGATTTGTAAGTAATGCAATGTACTTATGAGTATCTACCTTTTGTCAAATCATGTAAGTAAATGGCCAATCAAGATTTGATTTTAAAAAAATAGATTGGAGATAAGAATAGTATATTAGTTAAAAAATACAATACTTCTCTAAATGATAAGTGGATGAAAAATATAGTTAAATCTGAAGATGTGAAACATTTTCCAACAAAAATAAGGACTAAAAATAGATGCTAAACTTTCTTTACAAATTAAATAATAGATGCGAAACACTTTGTTTACATATATGATAGATGTGAAACCTGGTTTACAAATCCAATAATAGATGCGGAACGCGTTGTTTACATTTGTTCGATAGATGCAAGATAGAGCGACAAATGATATGCTATATGTGGGACCTTTATTTACATCTCTGATAGCTAAAAATTTAAGAAGGTGAAAAATTTAGAAGGTTTGACAGTAATAATATCTTTGTTGTTATTGGTTAGGTTTGTAATTAATGCAATATAATCATGACTATCTACTTTTGTCAAATCATATAAGTAAATAGCCAATCAAATATAATTACATGCTTTGTTTTTTATTTAACATAATAGGTTGAAGATGAGTAAACTACATTAATTACAAAAAAAAATAAAACTTCTATAATTAGAACAGAAGATGGGAAACAATTACCAACAAAAATAATGACATGATAGATGTGAAACGCGTTATACACAATGAAAGATAGATGCGAAACCTGTTTACAGTTCTGATGGATTCGTAATGTTGTTTACAAACCAAATAGTGGATGCAAAACACACTGTTTACATTTAAAATAGATGTGAAACCTAAACTGTAAAACAAACCCTTATTACAAACATTATAAATCAAATTACAACAAATATTACAAAATATCATCAATATTTCAAAACATCATCCCAAAATCTGTTAGTGTTGGTTTTATTAAAAAACATGTAAAATATTTCTGCTTTTTTTGTGTAATATCAGAAGTTTTATGTAAGTCAAGTTTTCCATGTAAAACATAATCTTTGAAGTAATCGTAGACCATTACTCCGCAATCAAGTGATCCAGGTCTTTGTTTATGAATTTTTAATGGAAAAATTATCTTTATGGTTGCTTCTGCTCGTAAAATATTTTTGTGTTGGAGGTATGCAATCTGTAATTTAATAGACATACAAAAAGGTTAGATGATATATATATATATATATATATATATATATATATATATATATATATATATATATATATATATATATATTCTATGAAATTACGTTAGAAGAGAGACACTTACTAATCTTTCTGCAGTTTTTCTTGTTGGATATGTACGTTTGGGTATTGGATTTAAATTTACTGTCGACATCTATTACCAGGAATGTCCAATTGTTAACATTCTCAGGTTGGGCTTCTGTTAGAAGCGGAAGGAAGATGTAACCTTCTGTGATGCCTCATAGCTTATCGTCAATGCATAGTGTTACATTCATATTTTGGTTTAGCATATGCTACCTTGAAGCAGTAATATTTAGAAACATTTTTATTGATAAGTATGTTACTGGCATAAATTTCTTACCTCGTAGCTTATCGTCAATGTATATTCTTACCATTACGCTTCCAGATAAGTAAGTTGCTGGCATAAATTTCCTGGACTTCTAGCAACTCGTATTCGAAAATTATGTTGTTTAAGTGTGATATATGGTGTGGTTTATTTTGAGCCAAGGGTAATTTTGTAAAGTGTTTTGGAAAATAAATAGAGTATTAAGTGTTTTGATACAAAGTAGTGAGAGATTTGAGCAGCCTGGTTGTATTAAATGTTCATTACCCTCATTAATGAAAGTTGTTGGGGTATTTATACCCTTAATTAAGGATTCATGGGCTTTTGGGTTAAGTTATGAAACTGGGTCAAGTTTAAGGACCCATTTACTTATTAAGCTGATTAGCACATAACTTAGTCAAAAGATGTTTAAGTGTTTCTTTACTTTTGTCCTGTCCGGATATCAGTGGCAAGTTTATGTCTGAATTGCCCTTGTCCAGATAACACATTGAGCTGTGACTGGATACTCCAAACTCATCAGTAGCCTTTTTTTAAGCCTTGTCAAATATATTTGGCAGGACTAAAAAATTTACTTAACCAGTGACGATTTTGTCCGACCTGCATGTGCATCTAGTTTGAATTTTGTCCAAACTGACTTCCTTTCCCAGAATTCTAATAGTTTTCTTCTTGGATCGTGGTACACGTGTCACAATCCGATTCGACCTGCCAGTCATTTTTCTACCTAGATTGGCGCTCCACACTAAGCCTAGAAAGTGACCTAGGGATTTAATTTTTCACACGTCTGCGCCGTCTTTAATCATTGCAAAACCTTTTAAACTCCTCCTAGGTAACACTTACCTTTTTCTACTGATATATAAACCATTTTTCACTATTCCTTTGTCTCAATCACTCAAAAACTTTCTAGATAGATTTTCACCCTTGTTATCAAACTTGTTCTTGAATAGTTTTATGTTCACGGCCAGAAACGCTCTTGTGAAAGGTGGCTGGTTGAACTTGTCCGAGCTAGAAAAAGCAAGAAAATTTGAAAGGGAGAATTGAATTGCTGTTGGTCTCTCAGTCTCCCCAAGAGAAAAGTCTGGTGAACCACCCCAGGAAGCTGACCAAGGGTCATCCTCATCCAGAAATCCGAAACCCAAACAGTTGTTTAAACCAAGTCTTTCTCCTTTCCCCTCAGGCTCTTCTGTTCAGGAGTCCTAACCATCCACTGCTAAGGAAAAATTAGTCTTGAGTGTTAGGAAACCCTCCCTTTTCTTAGCCATGGGTTCAGACATTGAGAAGTCTCCTAAAAAATTAACTCCACGCCGAACGACTCGTCTGGTCAAATCCCAAGCAACTACTTCACTGTCAAAACCCTCCAGATCAGAGGCATCTAAGGAAACATCAAAAGATAAGCCCTCCGGATCAGAGGTGTCTAAAATAGAACCAAAGGATAAGCCCTCCGGATCAGAGGCATCCAAGATATCCCTAAAGGCGAAGTCCTCCGGATCCAACCTCAACCGGACACCAGGCCTTCAGAAACAACAAGCGCTCATTCATCTGAACAACCTTTGGTGCCAGAAGTTGATCCCCCGTATCCACAGCTACTGATAGACCTTCCACAGTGATGGAACAAGTGATGGAAGATAGTATCGAAGAGGCCCCCTTCGAAACTGAAGCATCAGGTCAAACCGGGGATGCTGCCTCTGATAGGAAGGGCAAAGGCAAAGTCAAAGTTGGTGTGGCTCATCCAGATATCTCGGTGTGCTTGGAGGGCAAGGTAGGGCCTTGCTTAAAAAATGTCAATGTTAAATATTTGTTGGCCCTGCAGAATATAAACTATGTCTACACCCATACCGCCGAGTTTGGCCAGATCCGGACAAAGTGGGGGAATACCAGAGTCAGTGAAGGTAAGGATACCTGTCACACCGGAGACTCCGATGGACTGTAAACTCAATGAGGTGGTCATCTTCACTAAGGTTCTAAACTGGGGACTTCGGTTCCCAATGGACCTAGGAATTGTCAGGTATTTCCACCTGGTGAAGCTCTGCCCAAGCCAATTGAGCCCGAACTCCTGGTACTCTCTCCTCGCCTGCATAATAACATCGGGGTTGTCTAAAATCCCTCTCCCAATGGAGCAATTTGCCGATATGGAAAGTCTATGCAAGAATCACCATATTCCCTTCTACCATCATAATATGGGGAACAATTTCAAAGTGGTAGACGATTTACTGGAATCTGAGAAAAACTGGAGGACACAGTTCTTGTTCATCAGTGGGTCATGAGAGAATGGTAGAAAGATCAAAGCCAATACTAGCAGATGGAAGAGTACGGGTAAGTTCTTTATCTTTGTTTCTCATGTTTTTTTTAAACTTACTTGTAGTTATCTCCTGATTTATTTGTCACTTTTTTTTTAGTGTTGCCGAAGGAGTTTTCCGGACACCTGGAGGAGGGGCAGACAACTTGTGCTAAACTGAACACATGGGCTGCGGAACGTTGGAGGAATGCCTTCTACAACTGCTTCACCTCAGGAAATCTGGTGAGGTCTCATCTGTGGAACACTACAGGTCAGATAGATCTCACATAGGAAGAATTAACTACACCCCCTCCACCTGGCGTAATCCTTAAACGGACAAAAGCCAAATATGGTATACTGGTCTTGCCTTCTAGAGCCAAAGCTCCCAACAAGATTGAAGGGAAGAAAAAGAAAGCTGCACCAGAGGCAGTCCAAGCTGCCATAGAGGGGACCGGTTCGGGGAACCAAAGGGGAATCGATGCTGACTTGCTCAAGGTAGTAGAAACTGAGACCGTTAGGGAGGCAGGAGAATCACAAAACCCACCAAGGTCTCCCAAAAAGGACTGGAAAAGAAGAGCAAGCAGTGATGAAAAGGCTGTCAAAAAGAAAAAGATCAGCTTAGGGGAAGAAATAATTCTTCGCCCTTCAGAGCTTCTACCTCCACCAGCCCCTGTTGACCCCATTCTTCCAGAGAAGATTCCAACAGGTCTGCAGTCTGGAGAGGGTACCAGAGGAGGGATTGATGGAGTGGACATTAGTGCCCTTCAATATTTCAACGACTCTGAGAATGATGACTTTGTTGGTCCCTTCAGTCCTTCAAGTTCTTCTAACATGGTGACTTATAATGGTAAGTCTTTTTCTGTCTCCGGAGAACAAGACATTGTGGCCCACTCCCTTCTTGGTCACATCCAGCCAGTGCTTGATCTAGAGAGACAAGTGAAGAGTCAAACTGCACTAATCAATACTCTCACTACTGACAAAGAGTCTCTGTCAACCAATCTTCTCAATACTAATCAGAGCATAGAAGAACCGAAGACGGCCAATACCAAACTCCAAACTAAGTGCTCCGGTTTTGAAAATAATCTCACAACACTATGGGACGACTTGAAGACCAAAGATGGCATGATTCAAACCTTGTCTGGTGAGAAGACTTCCTTAGAAGGCACTATGTCTAAGGTGATCAAGGAGAAAGAAGACTTGGTGAAGGAGCAGGAAAAAACTATTCAGGCAAGCATTGATAAATATACCAATGAGGTGATAGACTCCTTAGAAACAAGGTATGCTGAGGTTAAGTCTGACATGGTACTGCTCTTCGATGAAACGTTTCTGAAGAGGACCCTCGATCCCTTATGGAAATATGTGGAGTACGAAGACTTCCCATTTCATACTATGGCAGATGGAGACAAACATAATTATAGCAGTGGAATAGATTCCGCCACTGATGAAGAGGAAGGAACCAGTGAGAGTTCAAGTGCCGAACTCAAAAGTCCCAAGAAAGGAGGTGATAAAGGACAATCCGAAGGGAACAAGCCCTGAGGTTTTAAACATTTTTTATAATTTTCTTACTTTTCTGAACTACTAAATTCCTTGGATGGCCAAGGAATTTTTGTAATATTATCCGGTTTGAGTCCGGATAAGTCTTTTTAAAATACTTAAAGTCCTTGGATGGTCAAGGCATATTTTGTAATTTGGTAATGTTATCCGGTTTTAGTCCGGACAGGTTTATTTATCAAATCTTGCTTTGTATAATACTTTCTTTCTTTTTAATTTTAACGGCTAAGGTTTAAACAACCCCAACTATTTCAAAATTATTAAAGTGAGAGTGTTTAATATCTCCGATGACATGTATTTAATGGCCATCATTCAACCAGGTTAATCCGATCTGTCAAAGATACAAAGTGTTAAATCAAAGACTTGTACTTGAACGGAATTATAGCTAAACCACGTCGGATGTTTTAAGAAGGCATTATATTTTATTGAATAAAAAAACCGGACACCTTATTAAAACCTCCTCATGCCACTAGGGTAGGAAAGAGTAGCCCCCATAATATTTACATTGACATTTAAAAGTAAATATTTACATAACTTTTATTCTAGATATAACCTGAAGTGTTCAGTATTCCATGGGTGCTTCAAACCTTTCCTTCTTTGTCTTGAAGCTTATATGTCTCAGGCTTAAGTTTTTCGGAGACCTCATAAGGGCCAAGGGTAATTTTGTAAAGTGTTTCGGAAAATAAATAGAGCATTAAGTGTTTTGATATAAAGTAGTGAGAGATTTGAGCAATCTGGTTGTATTAAATGTTCATTACCCTCATTAGTGAAGGTAGTTGGGGTATTTATACCCTTAATTAAGGACCTATGAGATTTCGTGTCAAGGTATGAAACTGGGTCAAGTTTAAGGACCCATTTACTTATTAAGCTAATTAGCACATAGCTTAGTCAAAAGATGTTTAGGTGTTTCTTTACTTTTATGCTGTCTGGATAGTTCAGTGCCAAGTTTATGTCAGAATTGCCCTTGTCCAGATAACACGGTGAGTTGTGACTGGATAATCTGAACTCATCAATATACATATAACCATCGATTACCTGTGTTGTCAAAAGTGGAATCTAATATTTTGTTAATATATGTAATGGGAAGAAAGGTAAATAAATTATATGTAAATTTAACTTTTACCGTAGATTCGATTTCATCTTCGTCTGTTATCTCCATAAAAAAACTAACAAAAATATTCGAAACTAGTACCTCTAAATATGACCATACTATTGGATCATAATTGTTTTCTTCTTTTTCAATCAGTTCTAATTTTTAGTATTCTTATATGTCAATTGTAGATGTTACTTTGTTTGTAAATGGCTATTCTTTTATAATAATTCCCATGTTAGGCAGTTCTTTAGAGATTTGATGTTGAGTATGATCCAAATTTGGTTCAATGAAGGTTTTTCATGCAACTTTTTATGCAGAAATGGGAAACAATTGAAAACTGCAAGATTAAATAGATGCAAAACGTTATAAATACAGTAGTTGAAAAATAATGGAAACTATGCTAGATGCAAAACATGAGTAATTCTGGTAAATGAGAAACCTATGTAACTTTGATAGATGAGAAACCAATTAATCTAAACTAGATGCGAAACCTAAGGAAATGTGATAGATGAGAAACTACGCTAGATACGAAACAAGTAAAAATATGATAGATACGAAGTCAGTACAATATGATAGATTCGAAAATAGTGCACTCATTTTTTTCTCTTTCGTATATCCTTTTCAATTCTTATAATTTTGTTCTCAATTGCTGGGTCTAAGTCACTGACTTGTGGCGTTTGGATTTCTTGGACTTCAGAGGCTTGATCCTTTAAAAAAAAGCTGGACATTATATGCGAAACACGTGTAAAAAACAAAGTTGCGAAACAAAGTTAAATATAAGACAAGCTGAAGATAGATGCGAAACATGTGTCTTTTGATAGATGAAAAATGTTGTATTATACAAAACCAGCAGGAAAGTATAGGATACATACATTAAACATATGGATACTCATAATATTATAGTATTTAAGCAAAAAAAGAAGATAATACATAACAATATATATATTTAAATACATAGGTTTTTTAAAACAGATTTTGTTAATTTTGGTTATCTGTATCACCTATTTGTCCACAGTATCATCCTTGGTCACTTTAGATTCCTCAGCAACATCTTTGGTCACACACCAGTTACTTCAGCAACACTTTTGGTCCCTTCAGATACCCTAACTACACTTTTGGTCCCTTCAAGTACTTTAGCAACAAATTCTTTAGCAACATGAACAGCAGCATTAGTATCTTTATCTTGTTCTTCCATAACAATATTTACACCACCAGTAATATCAGGATTTTATTCTTCCATAACATTAACATGAACAGAGGGATCATCTTGTTTTTCAACCCCAACTTTAGTAGGAGTAACAAGGTCATTTTCGGTAGCAACAATGAGGTTAGATGTATCGATATCATTATTAACGGGGGGATCATCTTGCTTGTCCACCCCAACTTCAGTAGCATGCTCATTTTCCACAGCAACAATAATTTCAGAAGTAACACTATCAACATTAACAGTGGGATCATTTTAGTTTTTAACTCAACATCAGTAGGAGTAACATGCTTCTTTTTAACATCGACAATACCCTTAAATGCAGCAACAGCAACATCAAGCTCCATCGCAGCAACATGGTCATCTTCAACAGCAACAATAATATTAAAATCTTGGTTTTCCAGACCATCTTCACTGTTTTTGTGGAGGTAGAAATTTGTTCTCAACAACAATATTAGGTGTTTTGTCTTGGATTTCGACATAAACAACATGGGTTTCCACTACAATATTAGGTGTTGTGTCAGCATGTTGTGTGTTTCTGATTTTATTCGGTGATTGTTGGGCTTGATCATTCAATCTCATTCTTTTTGCCTAAGTTTTTGGTTGTTGTTGAGTTGTTTCTTTAACTTAATCCTCTATGTTTGGCTTCAACATAGATAATTTAAGTGTGTTTTGTAGGTTAATCTCAATTTTCATCTCTGCATCAGTTTTCATTTGTGTAATGATCTTCTCTTTTTCTCGAGTTTTTATTTTAGTTCTTCAATTTGTTCTTAAAATTTCCTACGTTCTAATCCAATTTGTTCTATTTTATCAACTCTAGATAAGTCAAAGCTCTGGTCGGAGACATGGTTTTCTTGTTCTCTTGGTGGTATTGGGTCTAAGGCTGGGGTTGGGGTGTGAGAGAGAGAGAGAGAGAGATAGAGCTGTTATTGGGCCTTCCAACCCGATAACCCGTCCGGGACCGGTCCGATAAAATCGGCCCGAGACCGGTCCGAATAATTTAGGGGGCGGGTTGGGGGCCAAAAATTGAACCCGATTTTCTTACCGGTCTAGACCGGTCCGCCCGGTTACCAGACCGATATGGGATGTATATAAAAAAAAATCCCTAACCCAAACCCTAACACAATACAGACTCGCAGACCTCTCTCTGTAACTCAGTACAGGACCTCTCCCTTCACTTCAGTCTTCCCCTTGACCCCTTCTATCGAAGTTCTGGTGTTCCAGGTACATGATTTCTTGCTTCAATCTGTACCTCATCATAAATGGTTCGAAAGTTATCGAAATATGGATTTGGTTTATGTATGATTTGTGGCTCTAATGGGTGTCTTTACTCTTATGCTGGTTTTAGTGACCATGGTGTATTAGGTTCTTACTGTCCTTTGCTTCTCCTCTCACTCAGTACTGGGTTATTTTACCAGGCTAAATGTTTACGGTTTACATGAAGTGAAGGTCGCCGGTGACGGAAATTGTCAGGTAAAGGCAGTTTAAATTTAACAAGGTTGTTTTTGTCCTCTCTCTTCCTCATTCAGAGATAATCTATTTTTGTTGGAAGCACAGCAGTGTTGATTTTAAGCAACACTATTTCGCTGTTTGCAATTTGTGCTCTTTCAGATCAGCTCTATAGGTCTCCTGAGTATCACAAGTATATCCGGAAAGAAGTCGTCAAGCAGGTACAATGCTTCTGTAGTTTGTAAAATTAAGGTTTGTGTTTGCTAAATCTTTAGGGGTTTAACAATCCATTTGTACTGATGGTGCTGATGTTTGTAGGTTGGCATCAGATTCAAACATTGTTCGCTATGCTAAGATTTCAAGGGAATTGAAGGACAAAACGGTTCGGGATGTAGCACTGCGCTGTAGATGGATGTTTGTAAGACCTGGACTTTCTTGATGTTTATTGTTTTGTTATTGTTATTTGATATGACTGAAGTTGCTAATTTAGCTCCATTATGAGAGCAACTGGAACTTATTGATGCTCTTTTTAAACTTGGTATGCCAATAAAAAAGCTAAACAAAGCAGTTTTTAAGCATACTTTGAAGTCTACAGAACTAAGAGAGGTTTTCTTCAAGCCATTTTCTCTATTTTGGAGATTCATATGTAGTACCAGTAGGTTTTTTTATAACAAGAATGTGAAACTGGGAACCCATTCAAGAAACTGTGTTTTATGACACTACGAGCTTTCTTCAGAACTTAGAATTAAAGATAGTAAGGAAGGACTGAGATATACTATCCACTTTGTGTTTTGGTGATTTAGTTTTTAGATTCTTACTGCATATGGATCTATTTTCAGAAAAAGGAAAATGGAAAACGTAGGAAAGAGGATCATAGTTCTGGAAGGAAAAATAAAGATAGAAAGGTACCATCTTCTCACTTCCTTGCTATATCATATTCTTTTACCTAGGTTATAAACGAATGTTCTTTTTCTGCATACAAAAGCTTGATTATCTTGGGAAAACTAATTTAAAGCGACAAGAAGGGTTATGATGTTTGTTTATATAGGAAAGTTCTTTTCATGCATACAAAATCTTAAAAAGCAGAAAATATGTAATTCTACAGCAAAGGCTATGGATCTCAGGAAGAAATATATGGTAGAATTGAATAGGTGCCTAATTTGTTGCTTGCTACTAAAACAAATTATGCGCAGAAAATAGTTCATAACTAATTTTGATAGAAGTAGATAGAAAAAAATCATGTAAAACGAACTCATTCATCAGAGGTAACTGCAGATTAGTATAAAAACACATAAAGGTTAGGCTTTACTCATGTGTTGTCACTTTTTCCTGATTCAGCTCAAAGACAATCGTTCTGTGTATGAATGAGTATGTTTATAGAGGTTTAGTTTTCTTTTCTGGTTGTTTATAGAGGTCTAGTTTATAGACAATCGTTCTGTGTATGAATGAGTGTTTATAGACTTAACTTCTGGTGCATACTGTGAAATATATCTTGTTTTTTCAATTTTTTACTGAATTGGTCATCCTCGGGAAATTCAACGACGTAGATTACAGGTACGTTTTATTTAACTTAACTCGTTTTTTATACTTGGGTCATTAAGAACTGAGGGAAATCACGAATATGGAAATGAGACAGAATAATCACTGGATCTGTTATTGTTAGTTTAGTTCGTTTCTGTCATCTGGATCCGTTTCAGATCACAGTCTTAAAGTGATTTTCGTAAAGTCTTGTCAGTTATCTAGTAAACGTTGCTCTCGGCTTCTAGGTTTGTATTCCCCCCTCACAGTTATTTGATTTGGATTGTATATAAGCAGAGACTATATAGAAATGAACATGCACTTCCAGTTCCATTACATACAGCAATCGGAATTTCTTTTCCTTTTCTTGTCTGAAAAGAAAAGATAAAGAAGCAAGAAGAGAGATAAAGAAGCATGAAAACGAGCCGCTTTTTGTTCATTTTTGCATGTCCTCTCTTTGCTCTCTAAATTACGAGAGAAATTCAAATATTTACTTGTTTCTGTTTCAGGGTCTACGAGATTGAACAACGGCGGCAGAAGTAGTGAAGTTGGAGAGACAGGTATTGGGACGAGCTTAAGGCAAGCTCCACCAAGTGATTCAAACCCTACACAAAACAAGTGAAGTTCGGGAATGTAATTGTGTTAGAGATTTCGGCACCAAATAGAAGTTTAAATCTAAAGTTTTTGTAGTTTTTCGTGGAGAATCATACTGTTGGCTTGCCTGTGTTTTGATCTAGGAAATCAGAGAGACAATGAAAAAATTGGGAAGAGCTCATACTGAATTTCTCACTAGTATTATTAATATAATATAGTAGTATTGAGCAAAATGTATATTTATAGTGTTATCTTGTAATACTAGGTTTTTACTAGGTTTTTTTGTCTATCGGTCCGGGCCAGACCGGTCCGGGCCATACCGGTCCATTAGCTTACCGGGTCGGTCTCGGGTCATAAAATTGGCTCCCTTGGCATATCGGTCCGGGCCAGACCGGTTCGTTACCTTACCGAGTCGGTCTCGGGTCATCAAAACTGGCTCCTTTGGTTTTTCGGTCCGGGCTGGACCGGCCCGGTATCTTAACGATCCGGGCTGGATCCAGTCAAAACCCGGTCCGACCCGACCCGGTAACAGCTCTAGAGAGAGAGAGCGAGAGAGAGAGAGCGCGAGAGAGAGAGAGAGAGAGCGAGATGGGGTTAACGAGTCATTCTACGACACAATATCGACATGTTCATTTGGAGTGCCAAAAAGTGAAATCAGAGTCTCAACTAAGGTAGCATATCATAAATTCATAATAATCACAAACTTCAGACAAGTTACAATCAGACGTTATACTCCTCTAAAAAAATTAATGTATCATTACAGAAGTATAAAAACTCTCCACGATTAGTCATATCTAAAAATCACATTACCTGTTTTGGATATCAAAACACGCTCATTGTCAAGATAAAAAAAACATTGAATGAATAAATTTGCATTGAATTTATAGACCTTAACAAATCTTGCATGAATGATCATTTTTCTTTACTTCTGGTAAATCAACTCGTTGATGCTAATACTTCCAAAAATATAATGGGGTTAACGAGTCAAAGATATATGTGAGGGCATAATTTTAGAGAGAAAAACATAAGAATACTAGAGAGAGAAAGCTACCAAAAGTGAAAATAAAGTAATAATTGTTCATTATTCCTCAAAAAGAGAATGTTCCTTTATATAGTAATGATGATGGGCCTAAGGGCCACATGGTTGGTCCACTTACGGAAATTGTATCCCATTAATTTACTAATCTTAACCATTTTTACTATTTAGTACATAAAATACCCTAAATATTGCATATTTGTTAGGCCGATTTTACAAGACTTATATAAAGCTAACTTAACCCAATATTCTACCAATCCGGCCCACGGTTCGGATAAATCTTACCATTATCAATAGCCCACTAGTTGTTATAAAAATATTTGAAGAATGACTAACTCATTGGACATCTTGTTTTCGTGATTTCAGTCGGATCGGTTCAGACCACATCACCATCGGAAGAATATATCACATGAATAATTAACTCATTGGACATCTTGTTTTCGTGATTTCAGTCGGATCGGTTCAGACCACATCACCATCGGAAGAATATATCACATGAATAATTAACTCAATAACTGTGCATCACGTGTGATCTTATTTCATACACATGTATCTCAATCACTTGATCAATGTCATAGGTCCTAAAAAATAAACTATGGATGATTTACCACGTGAAAAACATTTTAACTTCTCTATATGTGTGCTTTTTGAAAAAATAAGAAATGGGCTATGGAATTTTTACTCTTCTCTAAACCAGATAACCGTTGGGTTTTCAATTATATCCCTATAAATATGATCCATCCTCTTTGCAATCTTCACTTGGTAAAATTCTAAAAAAGGGAGACACGCAACATGTAGAGAGAGAAAGTAGAGCTATTTTTCTATCGTCGTTAGAAATCTATTCCGTTCATGCATCCATCTCAAAGCCTTGCTTTGTGTTCTTTCTGAATTTATCCTTATCGGATAACACTTTTCACGAAAAATAAATTTAGTGGTCTAGATTGGTTTTCCATAGCCGAAAGAACCGATCAGAGGAAAGTTGTTGGGATTATGGACGAGGAACTTGTGCCACTAACTATTTATCAAATTACCTATTATGAACCCTGTCCACCAGGAAAGAATCAAGACGAAGTTGCTAACACTTTGAATTCCAAAATGAGTTCCACAGATCCCCACTCTCAGCCCCCCAAGCCAGACTTGTTCTCAGCAAGACAAGAGTGACTCTGAACCATCAAACAAATCTGTCCCACAAACTAATTATCTTCTGATGGGTCACACTGGTGATAACCATACGAGATCGGACAACCCGAAAGACAAAGAACATAAAGAAAAATGTCTCATCTCCCAAAGGAAAAATGGTACACAAAAACTAACCTTTCGTAGGGGACAAGTGTTCTCATATAAAAGTTTGTGATAAATATGTAGCAATACGCGGCGTCCTTCGAGAAGTTAATTTGGACCACATTGGGTCTCCAATGGTGCCCATTGAACCACGACCTATCGGACTAGTTGAAGAATGAGACCCTATGCATTTAGTCGATGAACCCCTTGACGAGACCGAAGGCCAAGACATTTATCATATTAATCATGGTAAAGTAAATAATCAGCAAATCGTTGATAGAAACCAACAAAGAACTAAAGCCAAAGTCCAAGCAAAAAATAAAAAAATCTTTTAGGAAAAAAAAATAAGTCTTTTGTGGAGATTCTTTTGGAGATAGTTGCAGTTTTTAGAAGTAATATTCACATAGTGGAGAATAAACATCTCATCATGCTCTACAAGGTGAACTGTCGGTACTTTATAGAGTCCAAAGAAGATAAGTTACGAGATCAATGGGGAACCTCTAGTTTGGTTACGATTCGATTTCCCAAGGTGGGAGAGACCCCATGTTAGTTGAATATATGAGCTGGTGGTCTTCTCATGTATATTAAATTGGGGGATTCGGTTCATTTCAACCTTAACATGGTAAAGTTCTTCGAACTGGTGGTTATATGCCTCAACCATGCCAGTCTGAACCTATGGTTTACGTTGATGGCTTGCATCACATCCTAGAGGATTTCTGGCATTAGATTCACGATGGAACGATTAGTTTTGGCTAACCACTTTGTCGAAAAACCCTTATATCCTTTTCTACTCACTTATCATGGGGAATAAATTCAAGATCATTGATGACCTTATGGAGGCTTACAAAAAATGGAAGCAAATGTTCTTCTATGTTTCGGGACTATGGGAGACTGGGTAGGAAGTGACTACTAAAAATATGCACCATTTTTCTTTGAAATGGAAAAGTACATCCTTTTTTATGAAATGGAAAAGTACATGCAATTTACGCATTTCTTTGAACTGTTTTTTATATCCCTCATTTTCCTTGGAAGAAATAAATATGATTGGTTCACGGGATATAAAGAGACTATCGAGGAGATTTCACCCGATTAAGCTCTTGGGCAAAAACTGTTTGGCCTAACAAAATTCATCGATTTTTACCCTAGTGAATTCGGCGAAGAGCCACATTTGGAGGGTTGATCTGACATAAACCCTATATCTGGACCAACTCATGACACTTCCTAGTGAGTTACATTTTCTGAAAATATTGGAGGCGTCTGATGAGCTAGTCTTTCTTCCTGCTAGGTCTAAGGCTTTGAGCCACTGAGTCCCCAAGGGTAATTACAAAGATCTGAGGAAGAAAAAGAAGAATAAGAAGAAGAGAAAGAGCAAGGAAGTGGTTGAAGTTGTCTTTTTTGATGACGACGTGGTCGTTGAAGATGATGGATCTAAGAAGCTGTAAAAAATATTTTAAAGAAAAAAATGCAAACCGGCACCCAACAATCAGGGTGAGAAGATAGAAGAGGAAGATCTTCCTCAAGTGGACCTTGAAATAAGGGAGGTTAACTCATCTTCCTTTGAACGGTTGGTGGTTAATGAGTCGAACATTATGCCATGTCCTCCTCGAATACAAAATGAAGAAACTCTCCACCTCTCTCATAGAAAGAAATAGAATTAACGCAAGATGACTGAGAGTAAAATGCTCAATCTTCCAAAGACGACCACTTGGACATTTTCGTGGCGTCTCCCAAATTTATATAATTCATGTATTACTTCTTAGAATATTATTTATGTTCGAATTTTTTATTTGTAGTCTCATAGAGTATATTTATTCTTCACCAATTAACCACCATTTCCGGATATGGTATATTTTCGAGTAACAAAAAAATTATAATTTATATATATATATATATATATATATAATATAACTTTAAGTTATATAAATTGATTTTTATTTGTATTTAATTTAAATATATAATTATTTTATATTGATGTTTAAAAATTATGAGTGTAACTTACTAACAAAAAATGGTACATTTGAATAAGATAAGGTTGTTCCCTTCCCATTCTCATCTCCTTTTTCATTTTTATTCTTTTTTCCTTTTATTCTTGCTATTTTTGGACTATCTATCCCTCAAATATACTCTAGGGAGTTAATTC
This sequence comes from Limnanthes douglasii subsp. nivea, assembly GCA_036936605.1. Taxonomy (NCBI): domain Eukaryota; kingdom Viridiplantae; phylum Streptophyta; class Magnoliopsida; order Brassicales; family Limnanthaceae; genus Limnanthes; species Limnanthes douglasii. The sequence goes on from JAUPFV010000003.1 coordinate 172,334,383, forward strand.
ATGTATGCAATTAAATGATCATCAATGTTTGATTTTGGTTTCTAACCGACATCAACAAATTTCATACTGAACTCAAATCATGACTCGTTTTTTAGACCTGATATAACAAAAGCGAATCAAAATAGTTGTAAATATATGAGAACTAATTCTTAATAAAATTGAGCAATGAAGACTATCGTTCATTCTTATTGACTAAATAATCCCTGAAAATAATATACCATAAAATAAAAAGGACTCTGTCTTTAAACCAACAAAATTAGAATGAAAGACTCGTATTGTCAAAGAAAAAATGACTATCAACTCGTCTAATAGTTGGCAAAAAGCTCACCGAGATGCGAACACTAAAGCTACCTAGTGTTACTAATTCTAGAGAGAGAACCATCATAGGTATTTCAAAATTCTATACATATTTGGAAATCTTAAAAGTTCAAACAAACCGTATACATTTCAAAAAACTAACACAAATATAAACAAAACATAATAAGTGGGAGTTGATGAGAAACCAAAGAAACTTACCAATGTCGACAATAAATCTTCAAAGGAATAGTTGAATATAAGTTGAGATAAAGGAGAGAGATATTTACGGTGCTTCAAACGAAAGCCGTGAGAAATGGAAAACGATGTGGGAAATGGTCATTTTAGCTCGAAGAGTGAAAAATAAAAGAACATAAATGAGAATTGAGAAATGGAAAACGATGTGGGAAATGGTCATTTTAGCTCGAAGAGTGAAAAATAAAAGAACATAAATGAGAATTGGGAAATGGAAAACGATGTGGGAAATGGTCCTTTTAGCTCGAAGAGTGAAAAATAAAAGAAAATAAATGAGAATTGGGAAGCGGAGTTGTATGATAGAAAAGTTGGCACTATTATTCTAACCTATTTGAAATTATATTATTGGTAAAAGACAAAGCTTTTAATCCATTTAGTTATCCACATTCTACAAGTATCTAATCACACCTTTTAGTTCTAATCAACTAGGTTAAACTTTTATTAACTAAATATATATTCTATCGCAATAACTTTATTTTGTATTTTATATATTTTTTTAATATTCATTTTCATCATATTTTTAAAATTTTATATCATATCTTTTTTATTTTGGCTAAATCGTCTACAAATCTATTGTGAAATTTTTAAACATAATTTAGTTCAAAAATTATCACCGAAATTATTAATTGTTGTTGATTTGTCTGAGGGGTCGTAAACTTTCTGAAGTGTTGATGACTACTTGTTTTTAATCATCCACTCAGAATTTTCTTCTCTATTTGCTTTGTGGAATGCTGAAACTTAAATATGGATGATTGAGCTATGTCATTCTTAAAACGTTAAAGGTTTGTGTTATTTTTTTATGTAGAAGACAACAGAGTATGGTATAGTTCAAAAAACCAGAGACGTATGACGGTTTTATATGAATCAAACTTGAATGTATAATTTATTTACTTGGACTCCAAATATAATTTTCATTAAAGTTTGACCAGTAAGCCTCATCGACTAGTTATTTGGTCGTAAACCTACTACACAACGATACTCATTTTGTAAACTTAATGTGCATTCAATTTTCTAGTATAAAAAAGTAATTTTTATTTTTATTTTTTTAGCATTCGAGTATGTCGTGGTCCGCTAGATCAGAGCTGAGATATCTATTAGTTAGATGAATATCTAATGACCAACTGCATCAGAAATATCTTTATTTTAACATTATCGTTTTGTAGGTGAATAATAATTTAATTCTGTTTACTTGAAAACTCATTTGCCTTTATGCTCTACATAACCCATTAACCAAACTATAATGAGTGGATACCAGATCACACTTGCGGTTAGGTATTTCCAGCAAAATGTTAAGTCCTTTTATATTATTATGGAAACTGACAATGGCATTTCATGGAATCACAAAGTTCTATATATATATATATATATATATATATATATATATATTAATCAAAGGGATTGATGTACTCGTACTCTTAATTAATAACACTCAACATCTCAGCCTCATTAAGCAAACTATTAAATATATCACCAACTTCAAGAATAACACTGACAAATAACGTTAAAAGAAGATCTATATCTAGAGGATCAATTATATGTTTCTTCTGATGATAAATCCAAGACTTCGCTATTTCTTCAAAATCGTTAGGATTTTCACATGCTCAATCACCACCTTTATGATATGTAACATGGTTTGTATTTATTTTGTTTCCCATTTATAACAAACAAAGGATAAAATAATATCAAATTAAAATTAGTAAAGATAAAATGAATAAAAATCTTAAAGAATCAATTACGAAAAAAACGCACAAATTAAAGCTCATTTCAAGAATTGTAATGGTGATTTAAGAAAACAAATCTCCATGTACAAACAAGGCGTATATTTATAAAGAAAGGTAAAAATGATTAGAGATTTTAATTTTTTTTCTTTCAATATAACGGTTTAAACTATATCATAAATTTATAGATGAGATTACTTTGACATGGATTACTAACATGTGAGAATCTTCAATGACAACACGTGAGTCTGAAGTAGCACATACACACTTTAACCACATAAAACCTTCAAAATAAGCACTCCAACTCTTATTTGTATATAGATCTTTGCATTTCTTCACATTTTCAAATTATAATATAATTTTTAAAATGAATTTGGAAGTCCAGTTATCTCCAATATAATTAAGCAACGTATAATTTTAGAAGCATCAATTTCTTGGTCAGCTATATATTATGAATAAAGATTATTTTTTATTTTTGTTTTATATTTACAAGTTATTCCTACATACTTTAAAATGACTAAGGGGATAATATACTAAATATGCGAAGCAATTTTCAACCAATTGGAATTTGTTTGATTCGATAAAATGTCCCAATAACTCTACTAGCCTACTTACTTGTTAACTATCTATTTTTCTTCATGAAAATAAAAAAATTTCCTCAAGAGAGGTTTCAGATGACAACGAGTTTTTAATAAGGCATGAACAAGGTCAACAAGAGCTAATCCGGAGACGTCTTGGTGTTTTGTTCGACTAGAGTAATATAAACCCATCAACATGTAACATCAATGTAGTCGAAGACTTTTGGAAGTACATCTGAAACTGGGTTTGATACAATTTAGTATATCTTGAGAAACAATATACATCTACAATGAATAGAGCTCTAGTAACACAAGTTAAATCAACCATGTCTCAGATAAATAATTCAAGAATTATTCATTTTTTTATTCTTTCGCAAGGACTATGTGGTTACTGATAAGAGTATAAAACATATGGCTCATTAAATATGATCCATCACAAGCTTAAAGCACATTAAGTTTATCATTATAAGCCTATTCCACTAGTTTATTAAATAGACCATTTAGTCGGCTCATTAGAATTGTATTATATATTCAGTTGCCTACACGAAGGAGTTAAAGTATGAGTCAAATATATCAAATTACCAATATGTTGTTATATAAATAATTGTTAGAGATACTGATTTTGAGTCTCACACTCCATAACTCCATCGTATGAAAGTTAACTTTAAAAGAACAACGACTTGAAAACATAATACGAATTTAAATACAATTAATGGTTAACATAATCATTTTGTGTATGTAACAACCTTATTTTTTTCTCATTTTTCTACCTTGTACTATTTTCCTTATTTATTTATATTGTAACTCTTTGCTGACCCAATTGGATATAATCCATTCTTATTTATTCTTCACATTCGAAATTGTTGCATCTTTCTTTGAAATAGTATGGACGAATTCAACCAAAATCTTGCACATCAAGTTGTAAATACTAAGTAGAAAGTCTTCCTGGATTCCTTAAAAATTTGATACAATCGGATAAATCTTTTATCCAACATGTATCTAAAAAATAAAATTTATTAATAAATAACTTTTTTTATATATATATAAAAAAGAAAGTTAACCTAATTCATGTATTAATTCTTAAAATATTGTGTACCTTTGGATTTTTTATTTCTAGCCTCACTGTAATTTTTTCTTCGTCAACCAATGACCGCTTACGGGTTGGGTAACTTTTCAAGTAACAAAAAAATTATAAAAATTTCATATAATTATATATTTTTAAAATACCAACATAAGTTTAAATTGTATATATTGATCTTTATTTGTATTTAATTTAAATATATATTTATTTTATATAATTGTTTAAAATATCTTAATAGAACTTACTATCAAAAGTGGTACATTTGAAGTAGATGAGGTTACTCCATTCATTTTCTCATCTCATTTTTCATTTTTATTATATATATTTTTCTCTTATTGGACTAATTATTCCATAATTATTCTATAAGGAGTCCATTTCTGCATGCAAGTAATTATTAATATTTAAGTTTTTTTAAATAACTTATCAACAAGGTTCGATTTCGATTTCTAACCCAGTTCAACAAATTTCATACTCAAATCAAAATGAGACTCATTTTTTTGGACTAAAAAAATAACAGCAAATCAAAATATTTTTAAAGATCCGACAAAAGACTCAATATTCAACTCAACGAAATTCAAAGGAAAGACTCGTATTGTCAAGTAAAAATAAAATTTTAACTCGTCTGATAGCTGGCAAAAAGCTCACCGAGAGACGAACAGTAAAAGGACCTACTGTTACTATTTCTAGACATAGAAACATATTTTTGGAACTTCTATATAGAGTTGGAAACACTAGAAGTTCAAACAAACATTATACATTTTAAAAAACTAACACAAATATAAACAAAACATAACAAGTCGGAGCCTATGAGAAACGAGAGAAATTTACCAATGTACACTAAAACATTTCTGAGACATGGTTGAATATAAGAAAAAAGAATTGAGATAAAATATATTGACGGTGCTTTATAACAAAAATCCACAAGAAATGGAAACAATGATTTATAATGGGAAATTACAATTTTAGTTCGAAAAGTGTAAAATGAAATAACATAAACGAGAATTGGAAACCAGGCTCTACGATAGAAATGTCGGCATTCTTATTCTACTCTATTTAAAATTATGTCATTAATGAAAGACAAAGGTTTCAATCCACTTGGTTAACCAAATTTTAAATGGATCTAATCAAACTTTCTAGTTCTAATCCACTTGGTTAAATATTTATTAACTATATATATATATATATATATTAATGTAACAACTTTATTTTATATTTTATACATTAAAAAAATTATCATTGTGTTTTAAAGGTTTATTTCATATTTTTTTTCATTTTGGCTAAATTGTCTATAATTTTTTTATATAATTTGTAACCATAAATCAGTTCAAAATTATCAATAAAAATACTAATTTTTGTTGATTTATATGAGGGGTCTTTAGACTTCCTAAAGTGTTGAAAACTATTTTTTAGCCATCCACTTATAATTTTCTTCTTTGTTTTCTTTTTGGGATGTTTAAACCCAAATATAGATGATTGAGCTATGTCACTATTAAAATATTTAGGGATTATGCTATTTTATAGAGAATATAGCAAAGTATAGTATGTTTCGACAAACGAAAGGCGTATGATAGTTTTATATTAATCAAACCTGAATGTATAATTAGTTACTTGAGCTCTAAATATAATTTTCATTTAAGTTTGATTAGTAAACCTCATGATATTTGTTATCGACTTTTAAACCTACTGCACAATGATGTTCGTTTTGTAAGCCTAATGTGCATTCAATTTTCTAGTATAAAACTAAAATTAAAAAATATTAATATTTTATAATATAGCTTTTGGAGTATGTTGTGGTACGTTGAAGCTGAGTTGCGATATCTATTGCTTATATAGATATCTAATGATCAACTACATCGTGGTCTAGTGGCTAAGAAGGTAGCGTTTCACCACAAAGTTCACGGGTTTGTAAGCCCATATTTTTTATTTTTTATTCTCTTGGGCTCTTGAATTTTGAGAATCGAATCTTGACGGATCCAATTTTGTTATCACATTATTGTTATTATTACTATTATTATTATTTGTTCTCATACATATCTTTATTTTAACATTATATTTCTGTATGTGAAGAATATTTTGCTTCTATTTATTTGAATAACTCATTTGCATCTATGCTCTACATAAACCATTAATAATAGTATAATAAGTAAATGAGTCTGGATCACACCTGTGGTTAGGCATATCGTGAAAAATACCAAGTCCTTTTACATGTTTGTGAAAACTGAACAATGATATTTTATGAAATCGCATAGTTCTTTTTATATATATTATAATCCAGAGAGATTGATATATTTATACCTATATTTAATAACACTCAACGTTTTAACCTCATTAAGCGAATTATTAAAAAATGTTATCTCTGGATCTTTAGTAGATGCATAGACCATTGGTAAGAAATAACTAGTAAATGTATCACCAACTTTAAGAGTAACACCTGACAAATAACGTTGAAAGAAGATCTACATCTAAGGGATTAATTATATATCGCTTCAGGTGATGAATATAAGGTTTTATTATTTCTTCAAAATTGTTAGGGTTTTCACTATCTCAATCATCACCTCCATGATATATAACATGGCTTGCATTGATTTTGTTTCCCATTTATAACAAAATCAAAGATGAAATAACATCAAAATAAAGTTGGTAAATATAAATGAATAAAAGTCTTAAAGATTTAATTTGGAAAAGACGCAAAAATCAGTGCTTAGTTCAAGAATTGTAGTAGTGATTTGAGAAGAAAAATCCTCAAATATAAAAAATCGTATATTTATAGGGAAATCTGAAAATAATCTGAGCATTTAATTTTGTTAATCTAACAAATTAAATTATGTTGTAAATCAATGAACGTGATTACTTTGACATGGACTGCTAACATAATCATAACACGCATGAGTTTGGGCCATTACATACACACCTTACCATGTATCATCTTTAAAATAAGTACTTCAACTCTTATTTGCATCAAAAAATTCATCTTTCTTCACAGTTTCAAATTAGAATATAACTTTAAAAATGTATTTGATGTCCAATTCTCTCCAATTCAATTGAGCAACATATAAATTTGGAATTATGAAGCTTTTGGTCAGTTGTATATTATGAATCAAGATTTCTTCTTCTTTCTTTTGATATTTTATAAGTTATTCCTACATACTTTAAGATAACCGATAGGCTAATTTACTATATATGCGTGCCATATGATGTAATTTGGAGCTAAATTGGATTTTTTTATTCGATAAAATATCATAATAACTCTATTAACTTACTACTTATTAACTATACTATTTTTCTTCGATAAAATAGAGTTTTTCCTCAATATTAGTTTCAGTTAGCGAAGAGTTTTAACGATGATGAAAATGGTCAGCATAAGCTAATCCAGAAACGTGGATTTGAGAATATTTAAGAGGTGCAGTCGACCGATTCAAGTAAAAATGAGTATTATGAATAAGATTGATATTTGGTTTTGAGGTCTGTTTCAAGTGGTATGAAGAAGAGATTTCATCCAAGAAAGATCCAAGAAGATGATTACTTTCCCTTAACTATCCAATCATCCTTCTAAGCTTCTTCCATGTCATCTTCTTCTTTAACCAAGATGTGTTCCTACAGCAGTCCAGTACTCATCAATGAAGATTCTCTGATCTTCAACATCCAATAATCAAATCGATTGTTCAACAACCAAACTTTCAGCAAGGTCTACTGCAAAAAGAGAAAGAAAAGATATCTCAAGAGGTAACAAAAACAAAAATGGCAGGAATATATGGAGAAATTACAAGTGAAAGCACCAAGCAAGAAATACTAAAACCATTAAAGGTGGATCATAAATCGGACCACATTTCAATTCAATTCAAGCAAGAAGATATAGAAAATTTATCTTTAGATACTAAACACACTTTAGTAGGTAAATTTGCACAAGGATTGCCTAAACGGAAAGCCTTAAACCTGTTCTTGAACTCTATGAAATTAAAAGGTAAATGCAGCACAACAATATGGGATTCGAGGCATATTTTCTTGGAGTTTGATCTAAAGGAAGACCTAAACAGAATCTGGTACAGAAAGGTATGGACAGTAGGGGAAAAGTCTATGAGATTACTAAAATGGGATATCAATTTCAACCCTAGACATGAAAATCCTGTTATCCCGGTATGGATCAGAATTGAAAGACTTCAAGAATACATGTATAAAGAAAGTATCATCAACTCAATCGCAGCAACTTTGGGAAACCCACTGAAATTCAACATTCCAAAAAAAACAGAGCTTATTTTAACGCATGCTACGCATGGATTGAAATAGATGTTTCAAGACAAAATCAACACAAAATATGGGTGGGTTATGGTGAAAACCAGGGTTGTTGGTTAAGCATAAGTTACAAAGATTTACCTTCGTATTGCAAGTAATGTTATCATCTTGGTCACAGCACGGAATCCTGCAAGATAAAGAAAGGAAAAAATCAGCAAGGTGAAGAGATGCTTCAAGATAACAAGGCTGATAAAACTTATGACACTCAAGATCGGGTCAATGAGATAAACCATCCTAAAGTTAAGCCACTAAGGATTTTCCCAGAAAATAATAGTGATTCAATAATGTCAAACAGTAAAGACTTGGAAAATAACCCTCTTGGAGAAACTTCTGCCACGAACATATCAAACAACAATCATGGGTCTTCACTTCAGCAAAAGAAGAAGAAAAAAAAGAAGAGAACACTAAGCTCAAATCAATCGTAGTCAGAACTACTCAGAAAACCGGTAAAGATAACAGTCCAAAAAGCCTAAGTAAACTTGCTGAAAACCAAATCACAGCCCAAAAATCTATTCATACCTCTCCGAAACTCAATAAATCTGGTAGCCTTCCAATAACTTCTCCCACTACACATGAAATCAAAGCTATTGGGAAGCTCCTGAGCAGAAAATCAAAAAGAGAAAAGTTAAAACCACCAAATGGATTAAACACAACAAAGGTCATACACTTCAAAGGGTCAGCCAGGCATCACTAGCATCTCTAAATGACTATATCAATCTGATATTCTCAGGAGATTGTCAGCATAATGGTCTCTGCTTAAAGTAATCTTACCAGTTCATCCATTTGACCCAAGGCGATTTGCAGTCGATTTGAAGTCTCTTTGCTGTTGGCCTAAATCGAGCTATTGCCGTCTAATTCTTCTCTGTTCGAATTGAGTAGTTTTTGGATCTGAGTCTTGTGCTTCCCAATCACTCTTCTCTACTTTCAGTTTTTTGCTCGGACTTCCTTTCCCGATTCATGAAAAATGAGGAAAAATTAGAAATTTCAATCTTCATCAAGATTCTAGATAATCCCCTATGCAGAAACTAATCAGAAGGCGTTCAGAAGTATTCAATCAGTTCACTTACAATGCTTTTCAGTTCTCTCATATTTAGTGGTTAGAACCTTCAGAAAGTAGAGAGTTAGGTATCATCGCAGCGAGATCCTCTTTAATCTCAGCATCAGAAAGTTTAGACTTAGCTATCATCGTAGCGAGTTTCTCTTTAAGTTCTCAAAGTAGAGAGTTAGCAAGCATAGCTTCGAGAACCTCCTTAAGCCCATCTTCAGAAAGTTCAGCGAGATCCTTTTGCAGCTAATCTTCAGAAAGTAGCTCATCAAAATCCTCAACCTGATGAGTTTCCCAAGGGTTTAGAGCGAACGACTCCAATTTAGCTACGATCTCCTGCATCCCAGTTTTGTCCTCTGAAGAATCTGATATGTTCTTCACATTACGTTTTTGCCTCGCATCAGGATAATTTTCGATCTTCTCTTCATCTGTTAGATCAGTTTCCTCATTTAGTGGATGATTCCCTGCATAACCGAGCTCCAGCAAGCATTGCACCATCGACTCCATATCTTCAGCCTCCATGGCCGAACTTATCAACGTATCCTCTGCATATGATTGCTTCATTGCTAAACCTCAATTTCGATTTGAATCCTTTTGCAGAAGATTTTGTGTAAGCTGGTTTTCGCAGCTTTCTCCTCTGTGTTTGTTCGAAGGTTTGTGAAGAAGCTGTGTGTTAGGGCTTCTGTTTTGGGTGTTTAGGGCTTTTTAGCTTTCGATTTTCAATTTAGTCCTTCATCTCTTTAATCCTTATTAAGAAGGCCTTGTAATTGTAAAACATTTCAATTTAGTAATCCAATCCTTTTTTGCTTAAAAAAAAGCTAATCCAGAAACGTCTATGTGGTTTGTTCAACTATAGTTACATGAACCCATCAACATGTAACATCAAATATATTCAATGAATCTTACATGTCCATCCCAAACTTTCTGTAATGCAATTTGATATATCTACAACGAACAAAGCTTCAGCAAAGATTTACAAGTTAAACCAACAATATATCGGGTAAAGAAATTCAAGAGCTAGTCATTTCTTGATTCTCTCGCAAGGACTATATGGTTATATATAAGGATTATAAATCATATGGCTCATAAAATACGGTCTATCACAAGCTGAAAACCCATTTAGCTGATCATTTTAAACCTATTCGGTCAGTCTATTAAGTGGACCATTTGGTTGGTCCATTAGAATTATATTATATATTTCGCCTCTTACATAAACAAGTAAAAGAATATGTTAAAAATATTGATAGAGAAAGATTATATATATAAGAGTTTTATTCTCCTGTAATAATTACATATAATCCTATAATATTTGCGGAAGCCTATAATAATTACACATAAAATTGTAATAATTTCATAATCCTATAATAATATGCAATTATATCAAACTTGAAATATATTAAATTCTTTATCTTCTAATAATTGCATATTATTCTATTAGCTTGCCGCATGTAAGATAGAAATACCCAACTTGGGAAGTAATATATTAAACTGATTATTACCGAGTGCTTTTTTAAAGATATATGCCAATTAAGCATGAGTGAAAATATGAGAATATGTAATTAGACCAAGGATGTACTTATCACACACAAAATGACAATCAACCTCGATATGCTTGGTACGTTCATGAAAAACGCGGTTGGCGACAATATGTAATGTTGTTGCAATAGACTTGTATATGATCTTTATCGATCTCTTGAAAACCAAGAAGGTCATTTAGTCATTTTAATTTACATTTAAGAATAGCCATAGACCTATATTCAGCTTTGGTGAAAGAGTGAGCAATAATATGTTATTTCTTTGTCTTCTACGAGATTAGGGAGTCCCCAATTTGGACGAACCATCCAGATAAAAAGCGTCGGGTGAGTGGGCAAACAGTCCTACCCGAATAACACTATCCTATGAGTTTAAAATTAATGTTTTCTCTAAGGAGAATACCAAGTCCTAGAAGATCCTTTAGACACTGAACCACACCAAGTGCAGCTTGCCAATGATCTATTATGGGTTCCTGTAACTATTGAGCCAAAGTGTGAATTACATAAGAAAGATCCGGAAAAGTGACCAATAAGTACACCAATCGTCTCACAAGCTGACGATAGGTAGGAGGATCAGCAGGATGATTTCCGGTAGCTAGGGACAGTCGATAATGTTGATCAAGTGGAACACCAAGAGGACGAGCTCCAAGTAGGCTTGTTTCCGAAATAATATCAAGCGCATATTTGCGTCGACTCAGGAAAATGCAAGAAGAGTTGCGCGCAATTTCAATGCCTAGAAAATATTTTAGAACACCAATATCCTTCATGTGAAATCAGTCAGACAAGTATTTCTTAAACTATATTATAATGCAAGAATTGTTTCATGCAATGACTAAATCATCGCCATACACCAGGATATAAATAACGGACTGAACATGATGATAAGAAAAAAAAAGTAATCATAGTGTGACTGAGTAAAACCATAGGTACGCAGTGCACCAGAAAGTTTGGAAAACTAACATCGTAAAGCTTGTTTCAGTCCATATAAATATTTTTTAAGCTTGCATATGAGTTTTGTATGCATTGGTTGGAAACAATGATGGGGTGCATAAAGATTTATTCGTGCAAATCACCATGAATGAATGTATTATGAACATCCATATGATGTAATTCTCACATCTTAACAACTGGAATATTAAGAAGTACACGAACAGTAGTGAGCTTGAAAACTTCAGCAAATGTTTCAATATAATAGAGACTCTCTTGCTGCTCATTTCCCATTATAATAAGTTTTGCTTTAAACCTTTCCATATGTCCATCGGAGTGACGTCTGATCTGATATACCCACTTGCACCTTAAGGCTTTCTTGTTCAAAGGAAAATGAACCATATTCCACATGTTATTTACCTTTAAAGCTACTTTCCTCAGACATTGCTTTCCGCCAAACCACAGACTGAACTACCTGTTTATAAAACTTAGGTTCCATATTTGTGTCAAGCGAAACCATGAAGCCCTGGTATTTTATAAAGATTTATCATATGAGATATATGCCTGTAAATGATACTTAAAACTTTGAGTATCTCGTTGAACCGTTTACATGTGATAATTACGCAGTCTCACATTATAGTTGTTCACCCGTTGTCCACATCCAAGATGTTCAACTTCACCCTCAACCTGGATCAATAGAGCCTGCGTTGTGTGGCTTAATGTGGTTGTGTCAACTAGGGCCATCAGTTGGCCATCTTCGAGATTGGGTGAGATGAACAGATCAATTTGTTATACGTCATAAATGGATGATGAAATTTTTGGGTTGAAGACTAATTTTAACGGAGGTGAAGCTTGCGTAACCCCATGGGTTTCCCTATCTTAGTTCTCGGGACGTATATAGGTTATTCATCATCAATATATGAGAATGATTTTATAGGTGTAAGACTTGTAATGACAATGGATTCCTGAAAAGGAATAACATTTTCACATAATATAACATCGCGAGAGATAATTATATTGTTAGTGTCTAGACAATATATACGGCATCCCTTTTGTCCAAAAGGGTATCCCATAAAGATTCTATGAGTATTTTTTGATGAAAAGTTGTCACCACCACGATTTTGATTATGAACATAGCATTTAAAACCAAATACCCGAATATGATTCATAAGTAGAGCTTTATCAAGTAACAGTTCAAATGGAGTTTTTCTGTGTAAGAGAAGTGAGGGGTGCGATTAATCAAGTACGTAACAGTAAGAATACATTCACTTTAAAATTTGATAGGTAATGAAGCTTGAAACTGTGAAGCACGCTCAATATTTAAAATATATGTCTATGCTTCTGTTCAACAAGCCCATTTTGTTGGGTGTCCTACTACATGAAGTCTCATGAATTATCTCAGTATTTTTAAAGAATGCATCAAGACATTTAAAATTTGACTCATTATCACTTTGAACATGTTTTATGAGGCGATTAAATTAACGTTCAATCATACGATATTGAGATAAATTAATCGGAACATCCGACTTGGACCTTAACAAATACACCCAAGTGCAATGAGAAAAATCATCCACGATGGTTAAAAAAAGTAAAACTATCTAAACCATGTGTACCGTTTGGTCCTCAAACATCCATATGAATAAGTTGGAAGACATCGGTATTCTTATTCGAGGTCAAATGAAAACTAATACGAATATGTTTAGCTCACATACAAATATCACAAGTATATTCTTCAAACTAATAAATTTATCACTTCTTGTTGCATGAAAAAAATACTTTATGAGAGGGATGTCTCAGGCGCTTATGCCATATGTCAAATGAACTCTCCTGAGATGAGACATGCATATTGCGCATATCTGCATGTTGCAAGTATAAAATTCCACCAGAGTGATTACCCGAACCGTTACTTTCTTCGTTGCTTGGTTTTGAATAATGCATATTTTCTCCAAACAAAATGGAAAATACAATTAGCCTATCAATCATTTAAGATTTGGAGAGAAAATCACAGTTCAAATCTTGCACAATAAAACATTTTCCAATATAAAAGTATAATTTAATTGCACGGATCCCGCTTTCGTAGCGACAACTCGTTTCCCATCCGGCAGACGAATCCAACAATCTCGAATATCACGAATGTTATTCATATATTGCAAATTACTTGTCATATGATTTGTAGCACCTGTATCAATTAGGGATGACAATGGGTCGGGATGGGTTCGGGTATAGCTAAACCCGTAACTCATCCCGTCTATGTTTTTCAAACCCATATCATAACCTGTACCCATCGGGTAGTGATATTTTTCCTAAACTCGAACCCGTCGAGTTCGGGTACACATCGAAGCTACGATTTTTTTTATAAGATATCAAATTTAATATTTAAATATAGAAATACTATTTTCAAAATATATGATATCTAAGGGATGATTATCATATATTTTGTAATTTATTAATAATTAATATATGATTTTGCTATATGTAGGTAAATAGTTTGTTTAATTTAATTAATAATAATATTACTAAGAGAAATTGAAAAATCTAAATGTAGATTGGTATTTAAAAAAATATAATGATATGTAGCAAATATTTCATATTTTTTATGTTATTAATAATTGATATATGATTTTGGTATATGTTAATTTTTTTAATTTAATTAATAATACTAATAATATTAGATCTATATTTATAGTATCAGTTTTCTAGAAAATATTTAAAAGAAATAAATTGAAAAATCAAATATAATGTTTAAATATAGAATAATATTTTTCAAAATATATTATATATACATTAATAATATTATTTTAAAAATTTAATAAATAATATTAAATCATTTATTATTTGATATAATATTAATTTAGCGGGTACTCATGTGTCGAGTAGTAAATTTTCAAACCCACGACCCATCCGCGAATTTTTTTTAAAACCCATAACCCATCCCATCGGGTAAGCTCGGGTATGCGGGTTCGGAAAAAATTATCATCCCTTGTGTCAATTATCTAACATTTGATAATAGGACTACCTGATAGTTGTTCATTTGGGCAATCTTTAACAGTAATTAGCAAAAAAAAATTGAAATTATCGTACTATTATGGAGTAAGAGATGACACCATCGAACCCTTTTGCCAAAAAAAATTAGAAATAGTAATGGAGGAGATTGTCATTCACAAAAGAGAAAATAATTATATATGTTTGGAAAAATTACGGTTTCTTATTGAGAGTCTTCAAACTAAATAAATATAGAAGATTTTTTTTAATATATATAGAAAATTAGGATTCTTTACTCTTACCACAAAGATTAAGTATAAGAAAAATAAGAAAAAAACAATCAGAGAATTTGTAAATTAATCTATTGAATTTTTAAAGTTGTGTTTAGCGAAATTGAGATATATATATATATATATATATATATATATATATATATATATATATATATATATATATATATATATATATATATATATATATAAGAGTTTTAATCCTCTACAATAATTACTAATTACATATAATTTTATAATATTTATAATATGTTTAGGATCTTATAACAATTACATATAATATTTTAATTATTTTAAAATTCAATAATAACATCAGAAAAATTATATTATATTCTGTATCTTCTAATAATTGCATATTATTTTATTATATATTGAGCTAATAATAGTTATTATCAATAATTGTTAAAGTTATGCACTTAGGAAAGATTTAATTTTTTTTTATTTTTCTAAATGATAAGAACTATATTTTATATTTTTATAAATAGATTTTAACTTGATAAATAAATATTGTAATTGGTTATTATAATTAGTGTTATATGATATTGTATTTTTATTAGAGAATTCGCAGCCGCTACTTAACCTCCGCGCATATGGTAAACTTTTGATATAACGCGATAACACGTAGAAACATCTAAACCCTACAAAATGACATGTTCCACTAAAAAAATGCTCGTAAGTTTTGTATTTTATTATCTATATTAAATCTCAACTTTTTATTGGCTCTATTTAAACGAAATTATAATTATGCTAAACTATCAATATAATTTAAGATTAACCGTCTGGTTAATGTCGTTTTAACAAATAACATAAAATATTAATCATTGATATATTTTGTAGGTATATATATTATGTCAATAAATAAATAAATATTAAAATAGTGATGGGTAAATTTAATGTTTTTCTATAATCAAATATTAACTCGAGGATCGAGACTGAAATAATATTTATTTTTGTTTTTGTTTAAACCGTCCACTTGAGAATCGAGATTCTGAAACAATATTTATTTATGTAAACTATACCGTCCACTTGAGAATCGAGATTCTGAAACAATATTTAATTTGGTATAATTATGTTTAAGCCCGTCAAGTAGTCAGATTTGTGTTCGTAAAGTTTGAGGGGAAAAGCTATTTGTTTAGTAATTTCGCTTTATTATTCCTTTGAAAAATTCAAATAAATTCTAGTATAAATATTATTTTTTATGAAAGTAAGATTTAATTATGAATTAATCACACCATTTTTTTTTGGAAATGATGATCGAGGAATGATGAAAGATTTCTAGGTAGTGACTTTCTCTTTCTAGATTGTGAAACTTATTTTTTTAACTTTTTGTTATTTATATTGGTTCTTCAAACATTGTTTTACTCACAAATTATCTCTAAAAGATTTCTGAAACGATCATTGACGGCGTCTGTAGAAAACGGTTTGGTACGCGGAATTGTTTTCCAAAATCTTTTTTTTTGTGATTTTGAAAGTTAGTGATGGAAATTCGAGGGGAATTAGGTGTGAATAATGATTTGATGACCGAAAAAGAATTTGAATAGAACCTCATTGGAGATAGCGTGGAGATTGATAAACAACACGATGATCAATATGCTGGTGAGATATTAGAATAGTCCACTTGGTGGCTCAAAGAAAATAACTTTTTGAAGAAATTGAAAAGTTAATTTATGAGAGAGACGTTGTGATGACCTTAAAAAAATATCCGATCAGAGGTTTGAAGGGAAAATGTGACTAAGAAAGAAGAGTTTAATGACAACCTTCGAATTGATAGTAAGAAAGATAAACATCGAAGGCATAGCCGTTATTCTCTGAAGAGGAAAATGAAGCCTAAATGTCACTATGAATCATCTGAATCCAGTGATTATTCACTCTATGATTCGACTGAATATTCCCTCGAAAGGGCTTATCATCTGGAGAAGAGTACTGAAAGAAATATTCGAAGTGACATAGAAGAGAATATCAAGTGGCTCATCGAACTAAGGATTCAAAGGAGAAAAATACAAGGGTACGAGGACCATACGAAGAAGTCATCTTAATAAAAATCAAGTGACCAAAATTTTGAGTATAGAGTGAGCAACCAGTTCACGATTCCATCTGAAGAAGCTCTTTATGCAATGGCAAATGAAGGTCCCATGGCTAATGTTTAAAAGGTTGGTCATAATTGGAGATATTCTCCTTTGTCATCAGAGATACTTTCTGGCAATCACCAAAGCATTTTGATATTTCAAACTTGGAAAAGTTTGATGGAACCCAGGATCGTAATAGCCACATTGAACAATTCAAAAAATTTATGATTAATTCTGATAATGATGATAAATTACTTTCCAGGGCGTTCTCCCAAACATTCAAAGGTGCCACTTTAAAATGGTATAATCGGCTTTCGCAGGCTTATATAAATTTTCCTGATATGTTATGGAATGTTCTCTGATAATATTTTGCGGGAAGTAAATTTTTTTGAGCTAATGGTGACACTATAATCTACTGTAGACAAAAGGTTGGGGAAAGTTTGAAAAATTATACAAATTGTTTTATCAAAGTAAAGACTGATATGAAATATTGCGAGGACTCCGTGGCGAGCAGCTTTTCGTATGAGAATTCTCCCATGAATATTGAAGGATATTGTGGTAGAAAGACAAGCGATGACATTTGGGTCTTTGCTTGTTCAAGTTGAAAAAACAATACTAGTAGAGGAGACTAACGCGTCGGAAATAGGCTCTTTTGATCAGTTGGAACAAAATCAGTTCCAAAGATCTCTTAATGTAGTTCAGCCTCCTAGAACAAATTTGCAACCTAAAGTATCAAGTCACTTTACCCTCAAGGACTAGGGTGAACCAACAAGCATATAGTGCGCAACAAAATACTAGGCCAATGTCAAATAAATGGATTTGTCCATCTCATTTTTGCAGATTTAACCGAGTGTGTAGCAACGATATTCGATAAAACTCAGAGTGAGGTACAATTTTGCAAGCCTTTCCTGATACAAACTCCGAGAGAGAATATAAACAATAGATATTGCAAATATTATGAAGATATCGGGCATGATACAAAGGAATGCGTAACACTAAAAGAAAGAAATACAAGCATTGATTGAAAATGGGAAGTTAACTACTTTTGTAAAGAAGCATTTTAAAAACCAATACGATGATTAAAGAAGCTATTGAAACTTCGAAGAAAGAAAGTGCGTTGGTTATTTCAGAGAAGATTGATTCTTTTGATATTTCAATCGAGTACTTCGACCAGAAAAAAGGAAGAAACAACTTTAGCATTAACGAATAAATTATTCCGAGAAGAAATATTAGTGATTTATGTGCATTTTTGAATCTGTGGTAATTTTTGAGGGTGATACTATTGTAGGAAATTCGAATAGCTCTCGAAAATGGCATATAGTGACTTTACTACTCAGCTTGAAACAGGCGATTCAGTACATTTATATTGGAATCCTTCTCTGAGAATTTTCTTTGAAGATGGCGATATGAGAGATGTGGCAGGACCACATGAAGATGGAGTAATAATTACAGCTGGCATAACTAGTGATGAAGTGCAAAGGTTTTTTATTGATACAAGCAGCTCTGCCAATATTTTATTCATGAGTACTTATAAGAAGATTGTTAACTCTCATATAATTTGACGATCAAATCAGATAATTGTGGGTTTTACAAGGATTACAACAGAAGTCGTTAGAGAATTTGAAAGTATGGTGGAATTGAGTCGAGGGTCGTTTAAGAAAGAAATGACCATATTATTCATTGTGGTAGATGCCCGAACATCATACAATGATATTTTTGGAAGATCTTGGTTATCCAAGATGCGTGCGGTTCATCAGTGCTGAGAATATGTTGTGGGAATAATACTCGAACAGTTAGAAGTAGCTAAAAATGGCAAGAGAATATTATCGTATTGTTTTATCTTCTAAGTAGATTCAAGAAAATAAGCCAGAAAAAATATAGCAATAAGCGAGAACTTCCTTGGAACGTATTATTTTTGATGATCCGAGGGAGACCCCCGGTGTTTTGTCCAACTAAAACAATATACTTGTCTGAAAATCGGTACGAAATCATCTCCGATTTTAATAGATTGTTAAAGGAAATAATAATATACATTGACTAAATAATTTATTATAGTCAATATTCAAACGTAATCTTTTATAGATATTATTAGATTAGATTTTATTACAGTAGACTAGTATAATAATAAGATATTTTCAGAGCCTATATATGGATTTAACTTGTACTGAAATTCTATGTTATAATAAATCTTTTCTAGTTTCTACATGGTATCAGAGCCATTAGGGTTTCTATAAAAAAAAAATCTAGATGGAGGAAAGAAAAAGTATGGCTGATTTGGTTCCTGCGATGAAAAAAATCACAGAACAGAAATTGAACGAATCCAATTACTTAGATTGGAGTAAAACAATTCGTATCTATTTAAAAAAGATGACCATTTGATACAAGATCTTCCTACGGATGACATAGCAAGAAATTGGATGCGTGATGATGCTCGCTTATTTCTTCAGATTCGAAATACAATCACTACTGAGGTACTTAGTCTTGTTAATCATTGTTAATACGTTAAAGAGTTAATGGAATATCTAGAATTTCTATATGCGGGTAAAGGTAATATATCGCGTATCTATGATGTCTGCAAGTCTTTTTATCGTACTGAAAAACAAGATAAGTCTCTTACGGCATATTTTATGGAGTTCAAACGCATCTACGAAGAACTTAATGTTTTGTTACCCTTCAGTACTGATATTAAAAGTCAACAATTGCAACGAGAACAAATGGCTGTAATGAGTTTTCTTGTTGGTCTTCCCTCAGAGTTTGATAGTGCAAAATCTCAAATCCTCGCTGGATCTGAGATATCATCTCTACATGAAATTTTTGCTAGACTTCTTCGAACCGAAAACTCACAGCCAGTACAACCTGTCACTAGTGCATTAATCAGCACCAATAAACCTGGTTTTTCTGATGATCGGGATGGTCATAATAGTCGTGATGGTCGTGGTGGTCGTGGCGCTTATAGTTACAACAATCATGGCAGATATGGTGTTCGTGGTGGTCGTGGTGGATATAACGATTATGGTAGTCGTGGTAGATCAAACTATCGTGGTAATCGTGGTGGGTACAGTAATCGCGGTAGTCGTGGTGGATACAATAATCAAGATGGATACAATAGACATAACAGCTCCGGTAACCATGGTGGTGATCTAAACAATGTTGAATGTTTTTACTGTCATGAACGTGGTCATACAAAGTGGAATTATCCTCAACTACCTCAACAATTTGCTAATATGGCAACGAATGAGGAACCTCATGTGCTTTCCGCTGGGGAATATGCTCAATTTTCCAAGTACCAAGAGTCTCTAAAGTCACAAGATCTTACAAACCCTGCAGCTTGTGTGTCAGGTAACTCAACTACATGTCTTCTTTCTTCATCCTCTGATTGGGTCATTGATTCTGCTGCCACAGAACATATGACAGGTAATAAACAAGTTATTACTTCTCTTTCAAATACACATCATTCTAATGTCACATTGGCAGATGGATCATCATCTCGTGTTTTAGGTTCAGGCACTGTTAATCCCACAAAAAATATCTCTTTGACATCTGTTTTACATCTTCCTTAGTTTTCATTCAACCTTATTTCTATTAGCCAACTCACTAAAACACTAAATTGTTTTGTTACCTTTTATTCCGATCATTGTTTGTTTCAGGATCTTACGACGAATACAATAATTGGTAGAGGGCATGAGAGTGGAGGTCTCTACTATCTTGATAAAGACTATCATACATCTACTGCGTGTTCTAGTATTACATCTCCATTTGAAGCACATTGTCGTATGGGTCATCCATATTTAATCTCTTTAAAACAACTTTATCCTAAATTTCGGTATTTGACATCATTAGAGTGTGAGTCATGTAGATTTGCTAAACATCACCGTCTTCCATCATATCCTTGTATTAATAAACGGGCTACGTTTCCTTTTGAAATAGTTCATTCAGATGTTTGGGGTCCTTGTCCCGTTGCTTCTAAAACTGGTTTTAAATATTTTGTTAGTTTTGTTGATGATTATTCCCGTGTTACATGACTATATTTAATGAAAAATCGTTCTGAGTTATTCTCAATATTTTGCACGTTTACTGCAGAAATAAATACCCAATTTAATTGCCATATTCGTATTTTAAGAAGTGATAATGGTAAAGAATATTGTTCAAATGCATTTCAATTATTTATGGAACAAAAAGGAATGATTCATCAAACTTCGTGTGTGGACACGCCATCTCAAAATGGTGTTGCTGAAAGAAAAAATAGACATCTTTTAGAGGTTACTCGTGCACTTCTTTTTCAAATGAAAGTACTGAAATTATTTTGGGCAGATGCTGTTTCCACTGCCTGTTTTTTAATTAATCGTATGCCGTCTACTGTCCTTTCAAATAATATTCCATATTCCGTGCTTTTTCCGTCTAAACCTCTATTTCCTGTTGAACCACGCATTTTTGGCTGTACTTGCTTTGTTAGGGATGTAAGTCCTACTCGTACAAAATTAGATCCCAATTCCTTAAAATGTGTTTTTTTTGGATATTCTAGGTTTCAAAAAGGCTATAAATGTTTTTCTCCATCTCTTCATCGTTACATAGTATCTAAGGATGTTACATTTTTAGAACATGTTCCATTTTTTCCTGGTTTGTCTAATGTCGATCCAGAAACAACTACTGTCGATGATGATTTACTCATGTACACCACCGTTCAAAGATCTGATGTACCACCTCCACCATATCGACCTCCCATTAGATATGTTTATTCTCGACGTAAAGCACCTCCTCCATCATGTCCACTACCAATTCCTTCGTCTCCAGATCCTGCTACAAACGATAATGAGTCCACTCCTGATCTCCCTATTGCTCTTCGAAAAGGTAAAAGACAATGTACTTATCCAATTTCTTATTTTGCAAAATATGATCAATTACCTTCTTCTACCCGAGCTTTTATTGCATCTCTTGATTCTATTTCTATTCCAAAAACTGTTCACGAAGCATTATCTCATTCTGGTTGGCAAGCTGCAATGTTTGAAGAGATAAGAGCATTAGAAGACACTGGTACTTAGAAGTTGGTTGATTTACCCAATGGTAAGAAAGTTATCGGTTGTAGATGTGTGTTTAATGTAAAAATGAATCCAGATGGGACGCTAGCTTGTCTCAAAGCACAACTTGTTGCAAAAAGATATGCTCAAACCTATGGTGTTGATTACTCTGAAACCTTTTCTCTGGTAGCTAAGTTTACTTCTATTCGTTTATTTATTTCCTTAGCAGCATTAAATGATTGGCCATTACATCAGTTAGATATTACAAATGCATTTTTACATGGAGACCTTCAAGAAGAAGTCTATATGGAGCAACCACCTGGATTTGTTGCTCAGGGGGAGAGAGGAAAGGTATGTCGTTTGTATAAATCATTGTACGGATTAAAACAAAGTCCCTGTGCTTGGTTCGGCAAGTTTAGTGATGCGTTAAATGAATTTGGGTTGAAGAAGAGCAGTTGTGATCACTATGTCTTTTATAAACGTTCTGCAAATGAAATTATACTCGTTGTTGTATATGTAGATGACATCATTATTACTGGGAATGATACTAAAGGCATTTCATTGCTTAAAACATTTTTACATTCGCGATTTCAAACAAAAGATTTAGGACCATTGAAGTATTTTTTGGGGGTTGAAATAACAAGAAACAACAAAGGTATTCTTTTATCGCAGATAAAATATGTTCTAGATTTGTTGATGGAAACAGAAAAGCTAGGAGCAAAACCATGTAATACACCAATGGTTCCTAATTCACAATTACTGAAAGATGACGGAGAATTGTTTAGTGATCCAGAAAAGTATCGTCGATTAGTAGGAAAACTCAATTATCTTACAGTAACTCGACCAGATATTGCATATCCGGTCAGTGTTGTAAGTCAGTTTATATCTTCTCCAACAGTTAATCACTGGGCAGCACTAGAACATATCTTGTGTTATCTCAAATCAGCTCCTGGACTAGGATTATGGTATGACAGTATTGGTCATACAAATATAGAGTGTTTTGCAGATGCAGATTGGGCTGGATCTAAAACTGATAGAAGATCGACCACTGGTTACTGTGTTTTTGTAGGGGGTAATTTGGTATCTTGGAAGAGTAAGAAACAAAATGTTGTATCGCGATCAAGTGCTGAAGCTGAATATAGAGCCATGACTCAATCTACTTGTGAGATAATTTGGATTTTCCAATTGTTAAATGATATTGGCATCAAGACTACCATGCCTGCGCAATTATGGTGTGATAATCAAGCGGCGCTGCACATTGCGTCTAATCGTGTCTTTCACGAAAGAACGAAGCATATTGAAATTGATTGTCATTTTATCCGCGAAAAGATTCAACAAAATCTCATTCATACGAGATATGTCAAAACATGAGAACAACTAGGAGATATATTCACAAAAGCGCTCAATGGATCACAGATTACTTATATTTATAACAAGTTGGGCATGATTAATATATATGCTCCAGGTTAAGGGGGAGTGTGATTTCGTTTCAGTCTTTCGATCAAGCTTGCACTTCAAGTACTTCAGTTCAAGTTTCAAAGAGAACGTTATTATCAAAGCTACGACAGTTTCAAGCACTTTCGCACAAGCTTGAGGGGGAGTGTTAAAGGAAATAATAATATACATTGACTAAATAATTTATTATAGTCAATATTCAAACGTAATCTATTATAGATATTATTAGATTAATTTTATTACAGTAGACTAGTATAATAATAAGATATTTTTAGAGCCTATATATATGGCTTTAACTTGTACTGAAATTCTATGTTATAATAAATCTTTTCTAGTTTCTACATTGATAAATTAATTGAATTTTTATTCACCAAGTTAGACATGTTTGCTTGGAGATCTGAGGATGTAATCGGTGTTCCCGCAGAAATAATTTGTCATAGATTGGAAAACAAAAGTAATGTACGTCCAATCGTACAAAAAAGAAGCTTTTTTTTCAAGAAAATTCTAAGGCAATAATAGCAGAGGTAGATCATTTTTCCAGAGTAGGGCACATACGAGAATATCAATATCCGGTGTGGGCGGAAAATCCAGTGTTGGTCAGAAAGAAAAAAATAATAAGTGGCGAATATGTGTAGATTTTACAGACTTAAATAGAGCTTGTCTAAAAGATCATTTTCCAGTCCCTCATATAGATCAATTGGTATAATCCACATCATGAAATTGGTTACTTTCTTTTATAGACGCATATGCAGGGTATAACAAGATTAAGATAAATCCAAAAGATGAAAATACCACTTTGTTTATTATTGGAATGGCTTTGTAGTATTACAAAATAATGCCTCTTGGGTTAAAAAATGCAGGGCCAACTTATCAACATTTGGTGAATAAAACTTTGAAGCACAAATTGGGCGAAATGTTGAGGTATGTATTGCTGATATGTTGATTAAAATTCGCAAAGATGGAGATTATTTTGATGATATTGAGGAAACCTTTACTAACTAAAAAATGATCAATCTCAAGTTAAATCTAGAAAAGTGTACGTTTGGGATTCGATCATGAATTTGTTTTGGGGTACATAGTCAGTAAAAGAGGAAATGAGGCTAATCAAACATAATTACAAGCTCTAAGTGCTATGACAACTCCTCGAAATATTAAAGAAGTACAAATATTAAAGGGTAAATTGGCAGTGTTAAATAGATTTATATCTTGCTATTCGGATAAATGTGCTCATTTTTCCAAGTATTAAGACAATCAAATTGTTTTAGTTGGAAAAAAAGAATGTTTTGAGGCTTTTTCATCAAATTAAAGAGTATATTTCATCACAAAAAATCTTATCAAAACCGGTTCCTGAGGAAAATATATATGTTTATATAGCAGTATCAGAATATGTTGTAACTGTTGTCTTAGTTCAAGAAGAAGAAACCTCCCATGACCAGTGTATTACGTCACTAAGTTTTTATTAGATTCTGAGAAACGGTATTTGAAAATCCAAAATTTGGCTGTTGCGCTACTAATTGTTGCTAAAAAAATGAGGCCATACTTTCACGCTCATTGTATCAGTGTACGAACATCATTTCCATTAAAAGATATGCTTCAAACTCCTGATATTTTGGGAAGAATGACTTAATGGTCGGTTGAATTAGGAGATTTTGATATAGATTTTGAGCTTATGACTGCAATTAAGGCATAAGCGTTAGCAGATTTATTGGTAGAATTTCATTTTGAACGATCAGATATGGCTATTAGATAAGGAGAATTTTGAGTCAGAATGGATAATCCGAACATATAAGGGTTCAAGTATAACAGGAAGCGGGTCAGGGGTTTAATTTCTCCAGAAGGAATTGATATGTATCTATATATCCATTTTGGTTTTAAAGCGACAAGCAACGAGGCAGAATACAAAATGGACCTAGCAGGGTTGAGGGTTTCTCAAATTTGTGGGGCTAAAAAAGTGAGGATGGTAAGTGATTTGCAACTACTCATAAACATGCAAGTGGTCAATATGATTCTAGAAAGGACCATATAGTGAAATATTTGACGGCGTTAAAAGATTTAACTTTAGCCTCCGAAAATGTGAGGTACGAAAATGTTCGAAGAAAGGAAAATTTTGTGGAAGACTCTTTGGCAACCGCTTCATATTCAGAGGAGTATCCATGGATTATTACACAAGAGTGACCTTCAATTATAAAAAATTTGGAGCAAGTGGTTGGAATTGTGAGTGAGGATTTTCAAATATCTATAAGTAAAGAGAACGACTGCATGCTAAACCTTATCGATTTTTTAATGAACAATAAATTACTAATTGATAAATCGTTATCTAAGAAAATATGTTTTAAATCTCATAGCTACATTATCCTATGAGAAGTTTTTTACAAGAAATATTTTAGTAGAACTTTACTCCGATGTTTGGGGAAAGATGAATCATAGATGATATTATCAGAATTACACAATATAGAAGAGTCTATACATTGCGGGTACACAACTTTAATACGAAGAGTATTTTTGGCAGAATATTTTTGGCCTACGATTTCTTCTGATGC
Source organism: Limnanthes douglasii subsp. nivea (assembly GCA_036936605.1). NCBI lineage: Eukaryota > Viridiplantae > Streptophyta > Magnoliopsida > Brassicales > Limnanthaceae > Limnanthes > Limnanthes douglasii. The sequence continues at coordinate 172,360,451 of JAUPFV010000003.1, forward strand.
TAAAGAATTGGTTAAAAGATGTGATACTTTTTAAAGATTTGCCAACATAATTTATAAATCGGGGTCCTTCTTGAAAACATATTTGAAGAATTACCATTCGACCGATGGGGCATCGACCTCCTCGGACCTTTACCGATAGCATCTGGAGAGAGACATACAATAAATGTAGCAGTAGATTATTTCTCAAAGTGGGTAGAAGTATAACCATTAGCTGGAACAAATGTTAATGATGTAATCAAGTTTATTAGTTCAAATATTTTCTGTCATTTTGGGGTTCCAATGAAAATTACTATTGATAATGGACCACAATTTGACAATAAAGACATGAAAGATTTTTGTATTTCTTGAGAAATACAACAATGCTTTTCGGCTCATTTTCATCCACAAGCCAATGTTCAAGTTGAAGTTACTATCTATTTTGGACCTAAAGGGTCTTCCAACAAAAGTTGGTCTTTAACTATCTATTTTGGATCTAAAGGGTCTTCTAACAAAAATTGGTCTTTAACTATTTATTTTGGACCTAAAGAGTCTTCAAACAAAAGTTAGTCTCTAATTATTGATTTGTGACGTAAAGGTCCCTCCAACAAAAGTTGGTCTTAAATCATCTATTTTGGACCTAAAGGTTCTTCCAACAAAAGTTGCTCTTATACTATTAAAACCATTATGAAGATATAGTTGAAAATATGGTGCATCTCATAAACATTGAAACATATTATACAAAATGGCCTCAATATGATGAGGATTTTAATAAAATTTCCTCGAACATTATTGAGAATTTAACAAAATTGCCTCGTATATTATGATGACTTCATAAAACAGGAATTGCAATACTTTGTTCTAAAGAAGACCCGGTGGAATTATCTTCTGCAGAATCAGAATTGTCTTATCATCATCTAAAAATATACCATGGGGCGATATTCGACGGGGATAAGTCCTCATAAGCTACTTAAATTCAAGTCGGGGTAACATTCGTGAATTTCCATAATCAACCTGGATTTAACTGTCACGTCTCTTGCATTTAATTTATCCATACACTTAGCAGCATCAACCTCAAAAACCAAATTTTAATCTATTTTAACTTGGGCTAAGATGAGTTGTTTCTCCTTCACAACCCTTTCATAATCCTTTAGGCATTTTGCGAAATATTCTGATGCCTTATCATTTCACTCTTTATAAGTTGCGATGAGCTTATCCTTAGTGGAGTTTTGCATGGCATAAAGATAATTTTCCTCTTCACATCACTTCTTAGTAAGCATACCATAGTTCTCGACAAGAACCAATTTTTCATAGATAGCGTCAGCTTGTTTTTGAAGCATAGAAATTCTTGCTCAAGCTCCTCGAATCTTGACTTTTCTTGTGAAGCTTCTTTTTTGTAAAACTTCTTCTGATTATTTAAATATTGTATATTTTCCCCAATAATAACCAAGGATCGAAGAAACTTACGAATATGAAAAAAAAATCATCCCCAGCAGGTATCTCAAATGAGCTAGATGAAGAACCAACTTCAAAAGAAACATCCGTTAAAGAATCGGTTCTTTGAGAAGTATTGTCTTATTGATCCTAAATGAACAGGTATTCTTGTGGTTGGGAGGAATCGGACTCGATGAGTATCTTATCTAGCAAAGACTTAGTGTGCTCAACAACCTTATTTTCTGAGGAAGCAACCACCTCGGAAACCTTTTCATTTTCTTGAATGATGCCTTTTAACTTTAGTTGAATTTTTTTTGGGAGGATTTTGTATGGGAAGTCTTTTAGATTCTTCAGGTTTAACAATTTACTACCTCATCTACCTTAGTATTAGCACCACGAGCTTTTGCACCAGAAAGTTCAAAGACCCCTTCCTCTTCCGAAGAGTCACCATATTCCTTATCACGATGACTCTTGGCTCTAGCCCTTGAAAGGAGATTGGCCAATATATCTTGAGCCTCTAACCAGTCAAAAAACATTTGTTGGGTGGGAGAAACCATAATTTTTTCTAAAAATAATCGTTCCAAAAGGTTGGTTCTCCACAGATGACTCTTGACAAGATTAGTTGGCGTGAAACAAAGATGAAATCTGTTAGACCAAGAAATTTTGGCCCACCTACTCAGTTCAGTGAAGATTGTCGTTGTTGTAGGCATAAAGTCAACATAGAGCTTGGACACACCAGTCATAGCTGCTTATATTTAAAAAAAATATGTATTAGGAAACTAGATAAGAAAAATTCGAAGGGAGATAAAATTTAGAAACACACATTTGTTTGTCCATTTGAGGAATAATTTAGTTGACGCCTCGAATCCCGTCTCTCAAAAATTGGAGATAAAAAGAAATAATTACTTCCTTTTTTGTCTATGTCGAGCGTATCTTTGACACTCTTCTGGTTACGACCAAATGTTAATGAATAGAATAGGAAGTAGGAATTTTTGGCTAAACCAGAGAGACCAACCAGCTGTTCCAAAGAAAACATTATCCTCGAAATTCTGTAGGCCATAATACAAATCATGAGAGTGAACCACATATTGGGTCCAACTTGGGTTGGATAAAGATCGACCATGGCAAAATATTTAACGAAGAATAGATCTAACTGGAATCGCAAGACCCAATTCATTATCTCTGTGTATACGATCAATTCATGATCCTTGACTAATAAAGGTGTCTCCCCAGTAGTTGGAAAATGAATAGAGATAGTAGAAGGAATTCCCCGTCTGGCTCTTAGCTTCACCTCCTCGGTTATATCATGGTATCTGTATTGGACCTTGTGCAGGGCTAAAATATGCTTCTTTTCGACCGCACAAAGATTATTCCCAACTAAATCATCAATGTGAGGATGAAGCATAACATTTTATTTTGATTTCACTTTTTTCATTGGAGGGGAAGTCCCCTTGTCAATTGGAAAAGTAGCAGCAGTTGGCCCTTTCTCCTCGATAATTTGAAGAGTAGCAGCAGTTAGCTTTTTCTCCTCGATAATTTGAAGATTAGCAGCAGTTGTCCCTTTTACCTCGAAAATTGGTACTAACGCTCCCTCGGTGACAATAACATCAGTTTTAGCATTAACTGTTCGCTCATCTTCCCTAAAGGCTAAAGCCAAAGCTCCCTCAACATCGCCATCTTCGGATTTAGCAAAGTAGTCTTTAGCAGAAGAGACGTTCGACTCTGTCTCCTCGATAGGTTCGAGGGATATTTTTGTCATAGAAGCTACATCAGCTTTTGTTAATTTTCGAGGGGGTACTTCAGGTGTTGGTCGAGGAGTCTCTTAAGGTGTAGAAGATGAAGTGACATATCTCTGAAGAAAAAGCTTTAGAACGTTTACTCTCTCTGAAATACTTGCTTTCTTTTTTGAATTTATGGTGGCATTTTATTTTCGAAGAAGAACCTTTGGAGCGTTTATCTTTCCCATCACTTTGTAGTCACCCTTGTCGGTTATTGGGCAAGTGGGACTAGGGGGCTCAGAAAAGATATATGAGGGGATAATTGCATTAGAATAACCCTTAATTGAGGACAAGTGTCTTAATATGTAATAACATGTGGTTAATGCTCATGATCGATGTACAATCCAGCGACTCATTTCTCCTTGACTTTTTGGCTAATAGATAACCAATCTACGATGGGAAAATTCTTGGGCATAAAGTACCTTTCTCTCTCAAAAAATGTTTTTTCTCAAACTTAATCTCTCTAGAAACTTTGGAATGAGATCGATGAGAATCAATGAGCGTTTGTAGAAGAAGAATGGGCTTTAGCAAGACTTAAAGCCCAGAGGCGAAGGGGTCTGTTTTCCTAGGGTCATAGGTAAAGGAAATAAATGTCTAGAGAATGAGTGCGCCGCCCCTAGGCTAATTTATGTCAGAATAGAAAACACGCAAATGCCATGCTAATCGACATCTGACAGAGGAGGAAACATTTTCATTGGTGGTATAAGAGAATTATGACATCACTAGTAAAAAATATTTTGGGAGAAACGGTTGGTATGGGCACCTAGAACTAATAAAATCCGACGGTATTTCTTCAATTTAAAATCCTCAAAACATTCGATGGAGACTAACCAAAATTCGAGAACGTAATCCTTGAATAAGATGGAACTCTTTGCCTACGAGGAAGAATTTTTTGAATAAGATACTCTGCCAATGAAGGTTGATCAAAATTCGAGGAAGATTTTTTTGCATAAAAAGAGCGGTTGACTAAATTCGATGAAGGCTTTTCTACATGGAAGATTGGCAATAATGAAAGTTTTAAGTAGTCTGACGAGGATAAAAAATAGCAAGATGACAGTCCTTGTTCGAACAATTTCACAAAGACTGGGGAGTTACTTATATAGGAAAAATTATTCAACTAGAAGACATTAATAAATTGATAGTGTAATTTGGCATAAACAAAACCTCTTATAAATAATTGACAACTATGTAACATAAAAGGACTATTTTGTAATATATAACAAACTTAAGGAATTGACCATAATTAGTAATTTATTTAGGCATGTGGGACCCAACAAATGTACTATAAAAGCACACCAACTCTTTTGGGAAATGGTGATTGAGAAATAATAAAATGATTATTGCTTGTGACTTTCTCTCTCTAGATTGTGGAACTTCTTTCTCTAAAACATCTTTTGTTATCTATATCGGTCCTCCAAACTTTATTTTACTCACAAATCCTCTCTAAAAGATTTCTGGAACGATCAAACTTAATATTGTTTGATTTATGTTTTAATTTTTAGGGTTTTAATTTTAGAAGTTTATGAATATAGCTTGGGTTAAATATGAAGAAATTAGGTGTTTGTAGGAAATAAAGATGAAGAGAAGAGAATGTTAAAATAGATGTTGGATTGAATATAAAGAGCTTATGTGTTTGTAGCAAATAAAGATAAAGAGAATACAATGACATTAAAACATGAAAAGTAAAAAAAATAAAAACAGATGTTAATGTTTTTTTAAAACATTTTAAATAGAGAAAATAATAAATGTTAATGGCCTTTTCCAAATTTGAGTTTAGTTCCTAAATAAATTAAGAAACGGAAATGAGTGGAGTTTTCATGAAATTTTTAAATAATATTTAAAATTATACACACTGATAACAATAAAGGACTAAAAACTTTTTTCCTATAATGTGAACAATATGATGCAACAGTAATCGCATTACCATTATCAATTAATTACTTTGGCCAATTATGGAGTGTGGTCTAAGAGTAATATGGTTTGTAATCGTACATGTCTACTCTTAAACGGTTCATACCTATGGAGATCCTATATAGTACAAATATCAATAAATATATATTGCAATAAACTTTAATGTGCACAATACTGCAAAATATAACATCAGATCCTATTACGAAATCTCTCTGAAACTGACAGTCCTCTAAATTATTGATTGTGTGTCTCTGGAAAACCTTAGGAAAAATCGTCTTTATTAGAGGATTTGCTACCATGAAGTTTATGCCAATATGCTTTATACTTATTTGACCCATATGTACCATTTCCTTAACAAACATGAAATTTATGTCTATGTGTTTGGATTTAAACGAGCTACTTTATTGTTAGAGTACTGCATTACGGAATTGTTAAACATTATAACCTCATAGGACTTTCTGTCCTTTGTACAATGCACAATTAAGTAGCGGAATTATGCAGCCATAACGCCTGGTTTGATGCCTCAAAGCACACAACCAAATTCAGCTGCTATGGTGGACGATGCAATAAGTGTTTGCTTTACATTTTTCTAGGATATTTCACCTTCGGCAAATAAGAGTACGTTTCTTGACGTGCTCTTTAATGTGTCTATGCATCCATAAAAATTCAAGTTAGAATACCCAATATCTCCAGTTTATCTAACTTTCTATATGTCAACATGTACCATTTTGTTCTTTGCAGGTATCAGAAAATCTTTATAACTACTTTTCAGTGATCCATGCCTATGTTACTAACATATCTCCTCAAAATATTTACAGCAAAGACAATGTCTGGTCTAATACAAACTTGAGTATACATTAAACTCCCAATTGTCGAAGCATAATTGACTTTTTTAATTTCCTCAATCTCAAGTTTTATCTCATGACATTGACCCAGTTAAAGTTTGTCACTCTTTTCTATAAGGGTACTTAGGGTTTTGCAATCTTCCAACCCGTAACGTTGTAACACGTTTTCAACGTATTCTTTTTGTTATAATCCAAGAATACCACGAGAGCGATCCCAATGTATCTGTATTCTTAACAAAAAATTGGCATCACTAAGATTTTTCATATCAAACTTGTTTGATATAAATCCTTTTGTAGTGTGTAATAGTTCCTTATTGTTCAAGGCAACAAATATGTCATCCACATATAATATAAGAAATATGATATTACTCCAACTGAATGTACGATAGACAGAATCCTCAATCGAGTTGATCTTAAAGTCATAACTGAGTATTACCTTAAGAAATTTGTGGTACCATTGACGATAGGCTTTTTTAGCCTATATATTGATTTTCTAAGTCTGCAAACCAGATCATTTGAGTTGTTTTCTACAAAGTATTCTCGTTGTACCATATAAATTATTTTCTCAATATTATTATTAAGAAAAGCGTTTTGAACGTCCATCTGATGGAGTTCAAGATCAAAATATGCAACTAATGTCATGATTGTTCTAAATAAATCTTTCGTCAATACTAGAGCAAAGGTCTCTTTAAAATCAATCCATTCACGTTAAGTATAACATCTCCATATAAGACGTACTTTATATATTTACACATTACCCATGGAATTTCATTTGGTTTTGTAAACTCACTTACAACCAATTGCATTTTCCCCTTTGGGTAATGGGACAAGATCTCATACCGCATTATCCTGCATCGACTTATACTCTTCCTTTTAGAGTCAAACTACTGCAAAAAATCAGAGCTTGCAATGGCCTATTTGTAAGATGAGGGATCATCTATAGTCCCAACACATGACTCATCATGCTCATGAAGATATACAACAAACTCTAACCTATAGTACTCTTATTTTCTCTCGTGCATCTTCTTAAGAGCACTATTTCCTCTTGTTACATTTCTTGAGGAGGTAGAATTTGATCATTATGACCGATGTCATTTTGATTTTATTGTGGAATATTATCTTGAGGTTACGCTTGTTCAACCTGTGTCATATCTGTATCCGGGTTAGAACCTCAAGTGAAGCATCAATGCTAATTTGAGGATTACTTATTCTAATGGGACCAAAATGATTGGCATTACAACTCAATTTTCTAATACCTGAGTATCCCCACTAAAACCTTCATGAATATCTATGGATTCTTCCTCAAAATCAAGATATGTTCCTCAAATATTGTACCATTAAGACAATGATAATGAAGTTATGTTTAGGTTTGAGTTTCTTATATGCTTAAAATATCATGTGTGAATTCATGAAAGGTGTTTCGGAAACATACACAAACACTTCAAAACTAACCAAATCGATGAATTATAAATAACATTATTGATAAATTAGAAAACGAGAAAAGAATTGTTGAATATTTTAGATGATAATTTTCTTATTATATGTTTTTTCGTAAGCAATGTTAACTATGAAATATGGGTTTAAGTTTTAACTGGTGTTTTATTTTTATAGTAATTGAAAATTAGAGAGAATGATGATTAAAAATTAGCCAATTAAATAAGTACTCTTTTATTGATGAGCGAAAATATGGATGAATAAAGTTTGGCATACGTTGGATGAATTCTTATTTTTTTTTAAATCTATGTTTATAAATTTATAAGTTTTTTTTTCTTTTTTAAATTTGAAATCAGTCGTAAATATGTGTGAACTAATTTTGTGTTTAAAAAAAATAAAATTTATATATTTTTTCCCAAGAAATTCAATTTTTATTGATGTTAAGGAAATTTAGATTATGTTCATGAATTACATGTTGAGTTACATTTTTAGCTACAATCTATAGCTATTACATAGTTAATTGTTTATGTTGATGTCTAAGATTCCCTTCGTTGATCCCTTTGATGGCGTTTTCTCCTAGTGTCCTTATGCTTCCTCTTAGTGTCATTGTGTTCCATTCACTGACTTCCTGCAAAAGAGGGGTAAGTATGGTCAAGTTTTTCAACTTGCCAAGCTGTTAGTCAGTTTCAAAAAAATCTAAAGGTGCCCAAGGTTTAATGACTCTAACAGTGTGATGGCAGCTAGTTTATGCAATGTATGATTTGAATCAGTTGTGAAATCATATTGATTCTTAAGAGCATGTTTGCAATCCAGTCTGCAGCTGAATTTTGTTCTCTGTATATGTGTTTGAGTGTCATTTGTGGCTTAATCAGGTTTCTACAGTATTGAAGAATTTTCTCTAAATGCCAAGGGTACTTTCCTGTAGCTAGCATGTTAAATAAACTTAGGTAGTCTATCTCTATATCTACTATATTCATATTCTGATTATTACAATATATCAGGCCATTAAGCAGTGCCAAAATTTCAGCAGTTAATGGAGAGCATTTTCTAATAACATCACCTTTAGAAAATAAAAGAGTTCCAAGATTATTCCTTAGAATGTAACCATTATTTGATTCACCATTGTGCAAGGAAGATCCATCACAGTTCATTTTGATTCTATTATGTAAAGGCAAAGTCCAAGTGATGTATATGAAAGGTTTAGATGACTTAATATGGTTGAAACATCTTAATTACTTAGCTAAATGTATGTCTTTTGACCATTGTTTTCTAGTTAGATGTGATGCTGAATCTAAAAATATGAGAATAAAAGAAATATGATTGATAATCTTCTTAAATTATATGGTTAAGTTTTTGTGTTTATAGATATTTCTAGCATACCATATGGACCATATAATCAGAGAAGGAAGAATAGTACGTATATGAGTTCTTTTAGATGTAGATAGAAACCATAGATTAATAATGTGATTCACAGTCATGTGTCTACCTATACATATGTTGAATTTTACAGAAAAGAAAGACCAAACAGACCAAACAGCTTCACAGGATACAAAAACATGATTCAGTGTTTCTAAGTTTTGGCAATTAGTACATTTAGATGCTAATTGGAAACCTTTCATTTGTAATATTGTGTCCACACTTAATATGTTGTTCAATACCCTCCAAAGAGTGAAGGAACATTTCTTTGGAGAAGTATTGTTCCAGATTTTATCTTTTATTATTGATGTTGTGTGTTTCTGTCTAACTTTATTAACAGTGTTTTTTAAGTTGAATGAACCATCAGAGGAGAGTTTCCAAATGATAGAGTCATCTATGCTTATGTTAACCCTTATTTTGATGATTTCATTGACATATTTAGAAGGTAGATTACTTTGCAGTATGATTATGTCCTAATTATTGTTACTCCAGTACTTATTTATCTTTGTTTGTGTGTAATGGTGAGAATTAATTGCTGTTAAAGTGATTAAGGGTTTAGGATTATGCCATTGATCTAACTAGAAGTCTAAGTTACAATTACCTAATTTCCATCTTATGTGTTTTTCCGTTTCTTCTTTGATTTCATGCATTCTTTTCCATATGTTAGAGTCAGTCATTCTTAAAATGGTTTGTAGTGGATGTGTGTTTTCATAATATTTGGAATGCATCATGTTTGACCAAAGGGTTTTATTGTTCCTGAAGTTAAACCATAACTTGAATGAAAAAGCAGTCTGAATATCCTTAATGTTTCTGATGTTTAAACCTTTTCATTATATGGTTTACACAGATTTTCCCAGTTAGACTAAATTATAGATTTGTTTGTTTCATTAAAATCCCAAAGAAATTTATTTAGTAGCTTGTCAATTTTAGATATTGTTTTCACAGGTAGTTTGGTAGACTGTAGGTAATAGATAGGGTAAGACATTAGAACCGAATTTATTAAAGTTATTTTACCCCCAAATGATATGTTTTTTGAGTTCCAGTCAGAAATTCTGTTCCTTATCTTGTCTATTAGATTTTCAAAATGAGCAGAGTAATTGTTTGAATGTATTGGGATTCCTAGATAAGTAAATGGAAGTTTTACTTGTTTGAAACCTAGAATTCTTTCTAAAGATGTTATTCTTGTTTTATTCATGTTTGCAGAAACAATAAATGTTGTCTTTTGTCTGTTTATTTGTTGACCAGAGAGAGATTGATATATGTCTAAGAATTTAGATAGCTTCTTTATGCTTCTTAAAGATCCATTTAGGAATAAAATGATGTCATCTGCATATGATAAACAGTTTTTTTCATAGAACTTTTCATATTGTATGACATAGATCTATGTTGATTAATTAGGTTGTTTATTCCTCTTATTAAAAACTCTCCAGCTATGATGAAAAGGCAAGGAGATAAAGGGTCTCCCTGCCTTAAACCATTAACAGAAATGAAAAAACCAGTTGATTTATCATTAGTTATTACAGAATATGTAATATTTTCTATGATTTTCTTGATCAGTTTTATTACTTGTTCATTAAATCCAAAAGATAACATTACTTCATAAATGAATTTGAATTCTAAGCTATCAAATGCTTTTGTTATATCTAGACTTATTATTAAGTTATCTCCTCTCGTTTTTCTATTCAGGTCTTTAACTAATTCTTGAGTTATTAGAATGTTTTCTTAAATGGTTATGTTTCTTATGTATGCACCTTGTTCCTTAGATATGATTAAAGGCTTAAATCGTTGTCTAGTCCCTCGACTATCACGTTTTCTGTTATTTAGTCCCTCGACTAAAAAATCACTAGTGAGGGTCCCTCGACTATCCCATTTTCTTTCATTTAGTCCTTCGACTTTAAAATCACCGATGAGGGTCCCTGGACTTTGAAAAATCTATAAATTTAGTCCATGAATCTAAGAAAAAAACCCCAAATCAGGGACTAAATTTATAGATTTTTGCAAAGTCCAGGGACCCTAACCGGTGATTTTTTAGTCGAATGACTAAATGAAAGAAAATAGGATAGTCGAGGGACCCTCACCGGTGATTTTTTAGTCGAGGGACTAAATGAAAGAAAACGTGATAGTCGAGGGACTATTTCCTGATTTAAGCCTATGATTAAAGGCAGTAGCTTAGCTAATCTATTGTTTATGATTTTGAGATGATTATATTAAGAACAGAATATAAACTTATAGGTCTGAATTACATCCATGTTTTTGGAGATTTAACCTTAGGTATTAGACATATTAGTGTTGCAAATAGGCCTTTAGGAAAGTTTGTGTCTGAAAAGTAGTCTAAAACAGCTTTAAGAAGGTCATCTTTTATGATTATCCAGCAAGAAAAGTAGAATCTGGAGTTGAATCCATCAACTCCAAGAGCAATGTTAAAATTTAAACTTTTTATTACAATGTAAAGTTCCTCTAAAGAGGGTAATTTCAAGATACTATCATTATTTCCATCAGATATGATTCTAGGAATGGTGTTCTTTATTGTAGAAAGATCTTTTTGTATAACAGGTTTGTTTAGCAGATTAGAAAAGTATTCTACAGCAGATAAACCAATAAGATCATCATCTTCAATCCATGTATTTTTATCCTGAATTCCCTTAATTCTGTTTTTAGATCTTTTTTTCTTAACATAGTTATGAAAATTTGTTGAATTATTATCACCATCTTTTAACCATTTTGTGTAACTCTTTTGTTTCCAATGTATTTCTTCTCTTTCGAGTAATGTTGTGTATGTGACATTTAGATTAGTTAGTTTAGATTAATTTTCAAAACAGTCATTTTCTTCTAACTTTGATTCGACAGTTTTGATTTCTTCTTCAACTTTGTTTAAACAATAAAAAATGTTTCCATATGTATCTCTGTTCCAAGATTTTAAGTGTTTTTAAACCTTTTTAATTTGGACCAAAAAATGAATATGTGAGATGAATCATGGACCTGTTTTGACCAATTGTCTTTTACAGTTTTAAGAAAGTCTTCATGTTTTAACCACATATTTTGAAATCTAAATGAAGGTTTTTGATATGTTGAGTTAATTGACACTGATATTAACAAGGGTGAATGGTCAGAACAAGTTCTGGCCAAATGATTCACCAATATATCCAGGGTCTTCAAGTTTACAATCTAAGATCATGTTATTAAATTCATCCATACTTTTGAGCAAAGTGTGGAACAAGCCATTTGTTCACTTGTGTTGGAGATTGTGTTAAAATCTCCAACAACAAGCCATGGTAGATTTGTTACAGATATGTTTCTTAATTGATCCCATATAAGCATTCTATGAGATCTATTACATTTTGCATACACTATGGTAATCAGAACTACTATCTTAGTAGAAGGATGACTTACCATAGTGTTTAAAAGTTGTTCTGAGTTGTCTAAAATACTAATTTCAAAGTCATTTTTCCAAAAACATCCATATTTTGTTATTAATGTTTGCATGATGAGATTCAAATCCTAGTTTTGAACAAGTTGTTTGTATTTTATCAACTGATATCATAGGTTCTTGTAGAGTTATGATATCAACTAAAAATTTCTTAATCAAGTTTCTAGTTCTTCTTAGAGTTTTTTGATTACCTAGTCCTCTAATGTTCCAGTTAAGTAAAGATATAGTCATTTTAATATAAAAATGTAATTATTTATATATTATTAAATAATTTTAATGTAATTTCAAAGTAAATATCTAAATAAATAATGTAACAATATAATGTAAGGTAGATTTAAGATCATTTCAATAAATTTATAATCAATTTTATTACTAATTCTTTAGTGAATTCATGTACAAACTTTATATATTTATGCTTTAGTTAGTTATCAAACAAGTCTTAAATCAAAATGTGTTCGCTTGGTTAGTGAATAAATTAATTAATAAACCAAAATCTATCCAAGTTAGTCACAATAACTTATTTACAGGGTATGTACAAAGAAAACTATTGAAAGTCAATTTAAAAATCAAATGGTTCTATGGTGTAGTGGTTAGCACTCTGGACTTTGAATCCAGCGACCTGGGTTCGACTCCCGGTAGGACCTATTTATTTTGTATTTTTTTAACGTCCATGCATATAGTATCCTTGCAAAATAATAAAAACAGCCGGATTTCCGGCTGAAGATGAATGGAGTGCTAAGAGATATGCTGTTCTAACACGGGAAAGCCCTTTTTATATGCAGCCTTTCAAAGTCAGGTATGGGAGGTTTGTAGATTCATGTAGAGTAGTGCTCATACACTAATGAGAGATATCTACAAGTTGTGACAGAACATGATAGTTAACATGAGCTACATTCATCTCTTACCATTACCATTTTGACAATTTGGTTGGCAAACGCACCAACAGTAATGATTAGTCGTCTGTCATTATGTAATGAAATCTATGGCTTAATTTAAACAGAATTCACCACACACACATATATATATATATATATATATATATATTGTCTAATGTGTAAACTAGAACTTCACCATAAAAATATTGATTGTTCACTTGAATTGTTCTATAATACTGAGCAGCTGAGAAAGAAAAATCCAAGTGTAGTAATATCAACAGCAGTGAAAGTGAAAGAAACAGAAATTAGTGATGAGTGATGACTCAGTGAGTAACTTGAGTCAAAATTGGCTATTACTTATAAATAGACTATTTGTCTCGCATTAGTTTCTTATACCTTATCCTACATCTACTCTAGTTAATGGTTTATAACCGTGAATAATTGGAATCGAATCGGATCTTAATTTTTTGGGACGGTTCAAAACCGAAACGATAAAGTTGGAAAATCGGTTCAAAACCGACACGGACCAAATTTTAAATTTCTGGAAAACCGATTCAAAGTCGAAACTATTAAAATTTGTTCGGAACAAAAAGATAAAACCGGTAGAACCTATTTGAAACCGAATTATAATCAATAAAACCCGAATCGAACCGATTTTTATCGTTATAACTATTATTTTATAATTTTTTATGTATTATATATCTAAAATTATTAGCCAAGAACCATTAAAAAAATTCAAAATTCACCATTATATTTTATACCATTTATTTAAATAAAAAAATTTGAAAACCAAATTATAATTGGATTTGATTTTTTTTTTATAATAGATTGAACCGAAACAGAATCTGTACCGAATTGAAACCGAGCCATTCTCTAAAATAAAGTTAAAGTCAAAAGCCACCAATATCACACATCAATTCCCGCACCTAACATTTAAGACAAACGACTGTACGTGATATATGCAATACGTTAACATATGACATCAAAGCTTATGAACATCAAATATATAGTTGTTGATTTGAAACTACCCACATCGGAGGTAGGCTTTAATGTTCGTAAAATTGGTAGACATGAGAAATGGTATGAAGTTCTTCATATTCACATACAACATAATTTTCATAAAAGAGATTATGCTAGGAGAAACGGTCAAGATCATTGTGTCCAAGAAGAAGTATTTTGGATGTGACATTGTAAGGTAAATCTAAAAGATGATTAGTGGGAAGAGAATGTGCATAAAAAGAAGTATTTTGGGTCTAGCATTTCAAAGGTAAATCTAAAAGATGATTAGTGAGAAGAGAAGATCGGCGTTGCAATATACGATACTGCCATAGTTCAAAGAGCAGAACCCTTGATAATAATACATAACCTAAGAATAAGGAAATAAACGTGTTGTCAAACTCAATTCCTTTTCAACACCACTAGTTTTAGAATGCATGTCTAGTACCCCTTCAGGCTCCCATTAGTCTGGGAGATATTGTAAGCATGGCGCACCAAAAAACCATCAAATCTCACCAGCTAACCAGCAAATTCCACCGGTGATTCAACCATTCATACCGTTAAACCAATACATCCCACCAACAAACCAAAAAAAATCACTCGGAATGAGTAGTTCCCACCAGCAAACCAAACTTTCCCACAAGTACATCATGTCTTCACATCGACAAACTATAACCTTATTTTATTGTAGTTGCTAGAGGATCACAATTAAGAGAATCAATTCAATGATAAGTTGGTGGTTTATCAACTTCAACAACATAATACCATAAATGATCCAACTCTAAGTATGAGTGTTCCACATGGATGACAAATACCAATCTCGGTTATGCTTGTAACACTGCATCATATGCACCAATAAGTATTTTGGCCTGAAATTTAGCTACAGTATCAACCCACACATGTCGTTTGATATCTAGTATTTCTTGCTAATCATTCATATTTTCTAAGGGCTCTTTCAATTCTTTATGCAAGTTACCTCATTCGGTTAATCTATCAACTTTGAATTTAGCATATTCAGCTTGTTCGGGTACCTGAAGTCGTTGCTTTTATTACAAACTGCTAATTGATTCTCTGAATTTCTGATGACAAGCAAACAATGTTGTAGGCTGAGTAAGGTAAACCCACTGATCTTGTGCCACCAATAACTTAGAACGAAGTTGCTTCCTTAGTATATTGTATTCTTATTCAGTTTGTAACTCCGCAAGCAATTGTTCTTTAACAATAACTTCAGCTTACCAATCATACCTCAATTTCTCATCGACAACAACTTAACTTTAAAGTTTTCTTTAGCTTAAACTTTGGCCTGATACATGACTTTCACCTCTATATCTTATTCAAATGGTTCCACGATAGCTTCCAAAAGTGGCCGAAGGGTTGGGCGTAAGAAGTTGGGTGATAATAACATTAGTAAATCAAGGAAAATGAATTCAACATAGTATGAAAGATCAACCCATATAAGATAAGTATACAATATACATGAATTAATCAAAATAAAAAAATAGTATATACTGAAACTTCTTAAGTAGAGAAAGCTTCAGCCAGTGCACCCTCATTAGTAGCTCACCTATTGTTGTATACACATGCTGGATGGCTTAATTTCAAGTGCGAGCATGCTTAAAACCAAAAGCATATTTAACACATCTACACTATTATCTTATACATTTATTTTATGATCACAATATACTAAAAAATTATTCAGAACACATGGTAAAGTTTATGGAACAATCTCAAGGCCAATAATAGGTTCGACAGTGTCAACTGCAATATATGTAGCCTTCAAATCTTCAACAGTTGCCATTGCATCATATCCAGCCTTCAGTTATTCATTATTAACAATTGTTTCAACTGCAGCTTCTGAATTCTCAGCAATTAAAATTATTTCAGTAGTACCCACTTGTTTTTTTGGTAACTTCAGCATAAACAACTACAACCTTTGGTTGATCAACAACTATAATGACTTTGTATGCGGCCTTTGACATTGCAGAGAATTTTTTTTCATGTTATCAATACTGAGATTCATAGGTTCTCCTTTAGGTCACCATCGATCCTACATTTTATTTTAATAATAGAAGGAGTCAAGCGGGTATACCATGCATGAGGAGTATTTGCAGTCATCTCCTTAAAAACATAATTGGGAATGGGATTATCTTCTTTAGTCTTTAAATATTGCACACAACAACAATACCCTCAAATTCTAAAGATGTTTTTTGCTAACAAGAACATCTTTGTTTCTAACTTTGGCTCGGCTTCCACTATCACTTTTGGGAGTTAAAACAATTTTCTTGTTAGGTCCAACATGATGTAGCCCAGAAAGTCCAAACAAAATCCTTTTAATTTTATTTTATTTTATTCAAATATCTTATGTATTTAAATCAAATCTAATTATATTAAGATTTGATTTTATTTGATTTTATTTTATTCTAGAATATTTATTTTATTTCCTTGTATTCAAATTTAGGATTTTGAGAAGCTATTATATAAAGCCTCTCATATGCCTTAAGTTATTTTGAAGTTTTTGGAATAATAGATTTTTTTATCTCTGAAAATTTCACTCTTTGTTACCCTTAGATTAGGTTACCCTTAGATTAGGGTTTCAACATGTTACTCTTGAATTAGGGTTTCATCTATCGTTGCTTCTTCTTCTGTTTCCGCCGCGTCAACTGATGACGCGACGGAAACAGAAGAAGAAACAATAATAGATGAAACCCTAATTCAAGGGTAACATGATGCAACCCTAATCTAAGGGAAACAAAGAGTGAAATTTTCAGATATAAAAATCTATTATTCCAAAAACTTCAAAATAACTTAAGGCATATGAGAGGCTTTATATAATAGCTTCTCAAAACCCTAAATTTGAATACAAGGAAATAAAATAAATATTCTAGAATAAAATAAAATAAAATAAAATAAAATCTTAATATAATTAGATTTGATTTAAATACATAAGATATTTGAATAAAATAAAATAAAATTAAAAGGATTTTATTTGGACTTTCTGGGCTACATCACAACACCTCTGCTTGATGCTCTTCTGACATCTTTGGTCGATGTTTTTTCAGCACCAACAGGCTTGACAGCCACTTTCGCGCCAAGAGAGCACTTCACCATAACTCTTTTCAGATGTGATCCTTTAACTTTATTAGTCGTAGAAACAACAAATATTTTTATGGTATTTTTACATGAGTTACTTCACCATTTCTCATTTTTTTAATAAATAGACCACTCGTTTATGAAAAAAATATTGGGTCACATGCCACTTGTAAAAAATTATTCAAGAGCCAAAGAAGTCTTATATCATGCACAAGCTTGATATACTTTACCTTTGCATATTTCATCCCAAATTTGTAATGAAACTCTGGATCTAAAAAACATATAAATCAAATCTAAATGAAATCCATATTCATATCTACAGAAACATTACAATAAAAATACATTAAGCATATATGGTTTACATTTGGAAATTCATGCCCGAGAGCAAACTGTCATGCTTAATCTTTGTCTCCTAATAACCTGAGACATATATAAATTTTTTCATCCAAATCTTATTGAAATCCAGGATCTTAGTTAGGATCTTTGCTCCATCATCCATAATTAAGAAAAATAAGGGATTACCACTCCCGCCAGAAATCTTGTTCATTACAAAGAATTTACTAATAATAAAATACTCATACACCGTTTAAACAAGAAAAATGGTTTCCATTAGCACCCTTAGAATTTTGGTACCAGTTGGCTTGGGCAAATACTAGTTTTATTAAATAATTTTAGTAGGTTATGATTGAAAGGAAACATGGCACATGTCTTTAACACATATATAAAGAAAATAACGTAATGCTCTTCGATATGTAATGAGGTCTCACCCATTTGAGAAAACTGAATATTTACTTTTCTTGGAATCCTATAATCTTATGTTTTCTCCTTATAATCATCGGGTTCATTATATTTATATTTATGTAAAACGAGTAATATACTTGTCATCTTCATTCACTTAGCTCCTCACATATTTTATTTTATGTCTTCTCATTGATTTGTCCGAAGCTAATACTTCAACAGAATTAAGTGAGAGATGAGCACAAGTTTCATATGTATAATAAACTTCTAGAAGAAGCACATAAATGTAATCTAATTCTAAGGCTCCGACCAAGCAACATTTCCTAGGATGAACAAAGCTTGTTACAACTTTATCAGATCTAATGGGAGAATGAGTACTATATGGAGAATTAACATTTCAATTTTTGTTGTCGGATTAATCCTCTTATGAAGCTTAAAGCCGTGAACCATCCTCTGGACTTACAAATTTAATTAATTTAGTTCATAAACCTGCAGACTTCCATGGATTTTGTCCCTAGAATTTCTGTTATGAATGAGTCGAATAGTTCATTGACAGTGTACCGTGTTTGGCGGTACAGTTTTATGTCATTGATAAGTTGTAATACAATGAATGATTTTCCTAAAATAATATATGATCCCATTAGGCCCACTGTCTAGTAAGTCTATTAATTCCCTATAAATAGACTACTAGGACTACACAAAACAAAGTCTGAAATCTGTAACCTTTTCTATCATAGTAAAAATCTTTTCTCTGGTGGCGCCCGTGGACGTAGACAATTATCAAACCACGTTAAATACTGTGTTCATTCAAGTTTTTACTTCACATATGTTTTGTGCTTGAGCCATTTTGTGATAATTGTATAGAAATTTAATAACAAAATTGGTATCAGAGCCACGTGCTGAAATTAGGGCTTTTGCAATTAGGGTTTCACAATGGCGTCTACAGCAATAAAATACATGATTGAAAAATTTGATGGGGGATCCAGATTTGCGTTACAGAAGATTAAACTGAAATCTTCATTGGTACTACAAGGGCTGTAGAATGCTGTGGAGAATAAGTTATCTGAAAATATGAAAGAAGATGAGAAACAAGATCTTCAAGAAAGGGCTTTGTGCTGGATTTTAACGAGTGTGAAAGACAATGTGCTTCACGAGATTTGTGGTAAGAAGATTGTTGCCTACGCATGTAAAAAGCTAGGAGATCTTTACTCAGAGAAATCAGTAGTAAATCGATTATACTTGAAGACACGTTTGTATGATTTCGGATTGAAAGAAAATATGTCCATAACAGAGCACTTAGATAATTCTAAATCAATTATAATGGACTTGGAGAACATAGATATCAATATTGAGGATGATGATCAAGATTTGTTTGTATTGAGATCGTTACTAGCTCCTTATGAAAACTTCATAGATACCATTATGTATGGTAATGATAAGTTATCGCTAGCAGTTGTCAAAGGGGCACTGAAATCAAAGGAGTTGAGACAGTTGCAGCCCGACAATCAAGCTGAAGGGGGAAGTCTTATGACTAAGGGAAGATCTGGAAGCAAAGCTAGTTCTTTAAGAAGGAAGAACTGGAGGTCCAAGTCAAAGGTAAAGCACTCAAACTATTATGAATATGGTGAGCATGGTCATTATAGGAGAGATTGTCTGAAACTGAATGGTAAGAAGGGAAATCAAAAGGAAAATGCAGCAAACATTGTTGAAGGTGAACGATTCCGACGATAATGAAAACAATGGTAGATGAGATGTATTGTCCGTGAGTTCAGACTTTGGGCAAAACTCTTGCGTACTCGATACTGGCACTACATATCGCATGTGTTACTTCAAGTAGTGGTTCGATACTTACAAACCAATGCACAGAACTATCTATTTAGAGAACAATTATTTATTGACTGTTGGGAGTATTGGTAACGTCAGAATCAGAATGTTTGACGGGGTTGTTAGAATCTTGACGTATTGGAATTTTCTTGGGTTAAAGAGAAACCTGATTTCTCTTGGGACTCTAGACTCCCGGGGTTACAAGTACCGTGCAGAAGATGGTGTAATCAAAGTGACAAAGGCTAAATGGTATGCCTGAAAGGCAGTTTGCAGGGACGGGTCTTTACATTCTCCAGGGGAGTGTTGTTATGGACGATGCTGCAGTAGCATCATCAGGTAGTAATAACCAAAGTAGTCAGGATCAAAATAAGTTGTGGCATTGGCGTCTTGGTCACATAAGTGACAGAGGATTAGTTGTTTTAAGAAAAAAAGATTTGTTGAAAGGGTATAAAGCATAATCATTGGAATTTTGTGAGCACTGTGTGTTTGGTAAACAAACTAGAGTCAAATTCAGCAAATCGGCTGTAAGAAAGACTAAAGGGACATTGGACTACATTCACTCAGATCTTTAGGGTTCAAACAGAATTCCATCCAAGAGTGGAGCCATATACTATATGAGTTTGATTGATGATTATTCATGGATGGTGTGGGTTTACTTTACGAAAACAAAAGATGAGGCATATTCAACCTTTATCAAATGGAAGACGATAATTTAGAAGCAAACAGGAAGAAAAATCAAACGCCTTAGGAAAAATAATGGGTTAGAATATTGCAGTCGTGGGTTTAACAAGTTCTGTGAAGCTAGGGGAATAGTGCGCTATCGTACTTGTTCTAGAACACCACAACATAATGGAGTCACAGAAAGAATGAACAGAATTCTTTGTGACAAGGCACAAAGTATGCTCTCGTATTTTGGTGTGGGAAAGAATTTTTGCCTGAAGCTATCAATACAGCGTGTTACTTGGTGAATCGGTCTCCATCAACGGCTATTGATTGTAAAAATCCTTTTGAGATTTGTTCTGGATCGTCGGTTGATTATGAACATTTGAGGGTGTTCGGTTGTCTTACGTATGCTCATGTGAGAGATGGTAAGCTTGATCCGAGGGCAAATAGGTGAATATTTATAGGATATGCTACTGGAGTGAAAGGGATATAGGTTATGGTGTACCTCTCCAAAGTCTCCAGGTTTTCTCATCAGTAGGGACGATACTTTTAATGAATTTTCTTCGATAGACAATCATAAGGAAGTATGAGAAATGGTCGAATCAGGGTCGGTTGTGAGTAAACAGGTGGAGCTTGAAGTAGAATCAGTTCGTAGCAGGTCCAACAATTTAAGTGGTTCTGAGGTGGATCCAGAATCAGGAGGTGAAGCGTCAGCATCAGATGATAATGATGATGATGCGCCTGAACCAGAACAACAACCTTATATCATAGCATTGGGCAGAGAAAGAAAAGATATTAGACTTCCAAAAAGGTATGTGAATCTAGTTGCATATGCTCTGTTAGTTGTAGAAGAAATTGAGATGTAGGAACCTAGTATCTATAGAGAAGCTATAGCAAGTTCAGAGGCAGATCGATGGATTGGTGCTATGGGGGATGAGATTGAATCTCTTCATAAGAATCAAACATGAAAGCTTGTTCACTTGCCTAAAGGACAGAAGATAGTAGGCAGTAAATGGGTGTTCAAAAAAAAAGAAGGTAATCCAGGGGTTGAGGCATCTCGATTCAAGGCAAGACTGGTCACTAAGGGTTTTACTCAAAGGGAAATAATCGACTTCAATGAAGTGTTTTCTCCAGTGGTGAAGCATAGTTCGATTCGAGTTTTGTTAGTCATGGTAGTTTTGCAAGATTTAGAGCTTGAGCAGTTGGATGTGAAGACTGCATTTCTACATGGTGAATTGGAGGAGCAAATTTACATGAGACAACCACAATGATTTATCGAACCTAATATGGAGGACACAGTTTGTCTGCTGAAAAAAATCACTGTATGGTTTGAAACAGTCACCTAGGCAATGATAAAAATGTTTTGATACATTCAAGGTGTCAAAAGCGTTCGCGATGAGTCCATATGATAGTTGTGTGTATCATCAAAAGATGTCAGGTGATTCTTATGTTTACTTGTTGTTGTATATGGTTGATATGCTTATTGCTGCTTGTAGTATGTCACACATTGTGCAGTTAAAGAAGCAGCTTAGTGCCGAGTTTGAGATGAAGGATCTGGGTAGAGCAAAGAAAATTCTTAGTATGGAGATTATCAGGAACAGAAGTTTAGGATCATTATACTTGTTTCAACGAAGCTATATTGAGAAAGTGTTACAACGATTCAATATGTTTGATGCTAAAGCAGATAGCATTCCATTTGCTACTCATTTTAAGTTGTTTGCAGTAGGAGCGGTCAATGACGATGCTGAGTTGGAACAAATGTCGAAGGTTCCATATGCAAGTGCAGTTGGTAGTATCATGTATGTTATGGTATGCACACGTCCTGATATTTCACATGCAGTTAGTGTAGTTAGCAGGTACATGGGATGTCATGGGAAAGAACACTAGCAGGCAGTGAAACAGATACTTCGGTATCTTAAAAAAACTGTGAATGTTGGCTTAACTTTTAACAAGACCGACATTGGTCAATCACTGAATGATGTTGCAGGATCATTGGTTGGTTTTTTTATTCTGATTTTGCAGGTGATATGGATAAAAGAAGATCTCTGACAGGATATATATTTACTCTAGCTGGGAGTGCGATCAGTTAGAAAGCACAATTGCAAGCTACTGTAGCTTTGTCTACAACAGAGGCAGAGTACATAGCGGTAACAGAAACAGTTAAAGAGGTAATGTGGTTGCAAGGTTTGGTGGAATATTTGGGCTTAGATAGGACTACTACAAAAGTGTTTTGTGACAGTCAAAGCGCCATACACCTTACATGGAACCAGATGTACCATGAGCGTACAAATCACATAGATATCAGGTATCACTTTATTCATGATATAATATCAAAAGGAATTTTGGATGTGAAGAAAGTGTCTACATACGATAATCCAGCAGATATAATGACCAAAGCAGTATCAATTCGAAAGTTTAGGGAGTGCCTAAACTGGATTGATGTTCGCAGTATAGAGTGAAGGCCTTAGGGGCATTTGGTGAGTCTAAAGAAGAGAATTTTCTTTGTTGATAGTAAAGAAAGGATATTCGCCTCAAGGGGAAGATTTGTTATGAATGAGTCAAAGAGTGCCTTGACAGTGTACCGTGTTCGGCGGTACATTTTTGTGTCATTGACAAACTGTAATACAATGGATGATTTTCCTAAAAGAGTATATGAGCCCATTAGGCCCACTGTCTCGTAAGTCTATTAATTCCCTATAAATAGGCTACTAGGACTACACAAAACACAATCTGAAATCTGTAACCTTTTCTATCATAGTGAAACTCTTTTCTCTAGCGGTGCCCGTAGACGTAGACAATTGTCGAACCACGTTAAATCTTGTGTTCATTCAAGTTTTTCCTTCATATGTGTTCAGTGCTTGAGCCATTTTGTGATAATTGCATAGAAATTTAATAACACTTTCATATTTCAATAAAGTTATTCTATGATTTCCATGCAATAAGGACTAGCTTTAGTGAAATTGACAAGTCAATGAACCCTCACCATATGTTTGGAAGTAATGGGCTATATGTATCAAAACTTAATAGTCAATGGATAATTTATTGTTTTAACCCTCTTATGATGAATGACGGGTCTCAAGATTACAAGCAATAACTGATAAGTTTAAATTTTGCATATAATATTACAAGCAACCAAAGTACTAATTCAAGCAGATTTGTTATCATCTTCATCATTAATTTGAATGCCCTTTTCAAAGCCCCATTTGTTAGCTTATTTACCTTGAAGCTTCTGAAGCTCAATTTTTATTTATCAAACAAGAACTGTCAAATTAATGTATTATATGAGAGAAAAATACACATACCACTTGAAATCAACTTCTTTAACATCTGTGAGGCAAAAAACTTAGATTTTGTTGTTGTTTTAACGAAAACTATTTATTGTTCTCATCTAAATATATGTTTATATGAAACATTGAATACATAGTGAAACAATAAAATGAAGATTCTTTTCCACTGTTTTTTAAAATTCATTATTCTGGATTGAGCGAGATCGTCAATACAAAGTTGTTGTCGATTCTCATAAATGAAAACCCTCAGCAAATTGTATCAATTGCCACGTTCAATATAAAAGAATGTATTTTAAGAAATTGAGGCGATAGAAAATTTATTCAAGATTTCAATATAGGGAGAAATAATATATTCAATAGTCATATTCAATGAGAGGAATCTACAAACAAAATATGTTATTATTCTAATTTTGTATCGAATCTAAAAACAAAGGTGAAATGAATCCATGACTTTTATTATCATGTATTTGGATAACATGATTAGCAACATAAAAAAATACAACCCTATGATGTCATCTGAAACTAAGCCAACAACGCAAATGATTTACGACTTTGTAGGGATTTACATAACACTTCCATATGTTTTGTGTATTAAAAACAATTTTATTTAGTAACTAAATTTTGCACTACAACTACTTTATAACAAATTAGTTCATACTAGAAAACTCAGAGATAGAAATACGAAGACCAAGTAACATCTCACACTAACAAATAATATTTGTTGATTATGGTTTTTTGTATGTCAACATCGATACTGGTAAAATTTCAGAAACATCTGAAGGTGAAATTCAGTCTATTCGCCGAGCTGATATACTTTATATTTTTATAAACCATGCGAATACTATGAGTTTTTTTATTGTAATTTATGGAACACACAATTTTGCATTGAACCTTTGGAATATTTTGCTCTGAATATTTTTTATATTTAACATTGAATATTGTGTAATATTTTATAGTGAGCTGAAGCATCTTATAGTTTAAAACGAACTATTTTAATATTTTGTATCGAACGATCATAATATTTCTCAAGTAATATCAATTTATAAAGAAAATTGTATTTTACAAAAGTTCAATTTTAAAAAACTAAAATATTGGAACTTAAAAATGAAAAACACTAGTACGAAATACGAATAACACAACAATCTAAATACATTTATATTTTAAAAAGTTTTACTTATACGTAATTAGCTTATGCATCCGCTTGACCAATGAGGATGACCTCCATCTCTTTCAACAAATTTGTTTTTGATGAAGTCGGTATTTAACGTATAAGAACAAATATTTGAAGTCGATATTTTTTTGTATTCATTGTCTATGATGAGATTCGATAAAAAATATATTTAAAGTTAATATTTAGCGTAAATCTTACTATTACGACACGAAAATGACATATGAGTCATAAGCAACCAACAAATCCGTAGGCAAAAGGACCTACAATTATTCGGAAGTTCATTGGTGACATAGTTAGTTTTATCCGACACAAATGTGGAAATATGGAAGTAATGTTTTGCAATTTTTTTTTGCATATAATTAGTATACGGGTTCAAATTTATAACTAATTAACTTTCACATCAATATACTGGAGGTTCCCATATAATTTATATAAGGTTTTGCACGTAATATCATTAGATTTGGCAAACCCTATCGTATATTTTCGTATTCTTGGCTTAGGTTTAAAAATGTTCAAATTAAGCATATAAATTCAACATTTCATGTAAATATTGCTACCTCGGTACGAAAATAAATAAATAAGATATAACAAAACCAACAAATTGGTGGTTGTAATGTTTTAGAATAATCTACCAGTTATTGGCGGTATAGTTAGTTTTATCCGTTAAAGATGTAGAAGTTAGATTTTTCAAATATGATTTCTCCTTTGTTTCACAAATCATCGGTACTACTTGTTTCTCGTATATTTATATAAGCTTTCACACTTATAATTCTTAACTTTCACATCATCTATATTAAAATTTTACATATAATTTATATAGGGTTTCTCTCTTATTATAAATTTAGATTTCGCAAACATTGTCGTAGATTCTTGTATTCTTGATATAGGTTGGAAAAAGGTAAGAACAAACATATGAAGTCAATATTTCACGCAAATCTTGCTACCTTGACATGAAAAAAAACAGATGAGTCCTAAAAACCAACATATTTATGGTTGGAGTTACTCATAATAATTTGCTAATTCATTGACAAAAATATAGTTTTATCGGTCATTGTTGTGGCGAAATAAATATGCAAACCCACCAACTGATATGGCAAACTATGGTATAATTTTTTTTAAGACACGAGGGATTTTATTTTTGCATTCGCCATAGTTCGGTTCAATGGGGTAAACAACTGTATGAAATTTGCCAAGATCCGATTATGAGGCCAAGTGCGAAATATGATAATTTTGTAAGACACACTTTTTTTTCATGTTCTGGAGTTTAAATAATACTCCTTTTACAATTTAACCATCCTAACTTCACACCTCATGTGTTACCCGTTCAAATACGACGCACCATTTTGCACCTAAATATCCAAAGTTTAACAAAAAAAAACTTACATTTCGGAAAACATCTAATATCACGTGTGAAACTATATTAAAGTACTGTATTATGCTTCACAACCTATAAATATTCATTTTTGCAAATAATAACATAGTCTTTTATATCATTGTCACGATGGAAAACCCCATGAAAATTTGCATTTTTGATTTTGCTTACAATCTTATTCGATGATCGAAATAGATTCGTATTAAAATTTGTTTTGTTTACTGCTTTATTCGATCTTCGGAATAGGCTCGTATTAAAGTATAGAACTCGTTTATGATACAAAATAACGATACTCTAAAAAGTAGATTTTTTTTATTGAAAACAAGTATCGCGACTCTTTGTTTGAGTTTTCTTTTAAAAAAAAGTTATACAATTTTTTTTTATAATTATACTTAATAATTTGATTCATAAATGCAGAAAACATAGAAAATATATCTATCTATATATATATATATATATTATGGTCCAAAATGAAAATTAGTAATAAAAAAGAATTGGCTGCCCCTACCAATAGGAAAAAAAGAACATGTTTTTATAAGGGGTTTCCATTTCAGTATTCCATAGATTTTGATTGTAATTGGTACGTTAATTTTTCTAAACAAAAGTATTTCCATTCCTCGCCCAAATTATTTATCATAAATTCTCCATTTTTCCTTCTTTCGGACAATCGTCAGTGGACTCTCTCCCTCTGTCAATTCCAAATCCCTCCTTCCTAGAGTTCGTTTGTGCTCAAGTAAGTTCTCAAAACCTTAATTATGTATCTGCTACCGATTCACAAGTAATTTAGCTTCTTCTTCCTTTTTATGCTGCAGTTGTTTGATCTGAAGTAAAGATGGACCAGGTTCCTTATAATCTATGTTATACTTGATTGTTTCTTTCTAGTTTCCTGTATTGTTATCGCGAGCTTATCGTGTTGGTTTACATGGCAGTATGAGAAAGTTGAGAAGATAGGTGAAGGAACTTATGGTGTGGTTTATAAGGCTTGGGACCGGAAAAACAATGAGACTATAGCCTTGAAGAAGATCCGGTTGGAGCACGAAGACGAAGGGGTACCAAGTACGGCGATAAGAGAGATTTCGATCCTCAAGGAAATGAATCATGAAAATGTTGTCAAGTATGCATTTCTATTTTTTACTTGTTTCATTCTTGTCTTTCATATAGAGATGCATTGTTACTACTTTAGATAATAGCAAGCTAGATCATCAATGGTTTTTACTTGATTACTGATGATAAAAGTAACTGTGAAATGCTGAAAGTTATCATTTTCTCTAGAGTTTGTAGTTACAAGAAGTGTTGTTTTCGTTGATTATATGAGTGTTTTGATTTGTTGCTTTAATGTTGACTTGTCTGTAATTTTTATAGCTGAGTTGTTTGAGGTTTAGTTTGTGCTAAATGCTTGTTTTCTATGACGAGTGATAACATATGATATGATTTCTGTCGGGGACAGGTTGCTGGATGTAGTCCACAATGATAGGCGCCTGTATCTGGTTTTTGAGTATCTAGACTTAGACCTGAAGAAGTTTATGGATTCATGTCCAGAGTTTTCAAAGAATCCTAGCATCGTGAAAGTGAGTCAGACTTTTTACTCATTCGATATAACTTCAACATTTTATTTTTGTGCTTGGAAAGATTCGTTACTACTTCCAGAAAGTTGGACAAAATAATTTGAGCGATATTTCTCTAAGTGCATCCGCTATCCCAGTCTTGTTGAAAGCCTTTTTAGTTAAATTCGGAGGGTGTTTTAATTAGCTGTGAGGTTGTAGATTTTTTCTAAGTATTATTAAATGAGTACGATAGATCTTTTTTATCGTGCTGGGTTTGTGGATCTTATGTTAATGACTCTGATGATCAATCTAATATATATGCAGAAATTCCTATACCAGATGCTTTGTGGGCTTTCTTACTGTCATTCTCATAGAGTTCTCCATCGAGATCTGAAACCACAAAACTTGTTGATCGATCGTAAAACAAATGTGTTAAAGCTTGGAGATTTCGGGCTGGCAAGAGCGTTCGGTATTCCTGTTAGGACTTTTACGCACGAGGTATCAGTTAGCGCTGATAAATATAGCCTCAAACATTTAGTAGACATGTTGTGGCCCGACTAATAATGTTTATATTGACTGTATGTTGGCATGCCTCATATATTGGTTATGTATAGGGTGTAAGTTGTAGAGAGGTACTACTTGGATCTCCCAATTACTCTAGTTTGATTTATTTATGGTTGGCGGGCTGCATTTTTTCTTTAAGTTGATACAAAAAATTGACAGCCTTAATTATTAAGTAGACAGCTTTGTGGCCTGACTAGTAATATTTATATTGACTGTAACTATTGTCATGACTCGCATATTGGTTATGTATAGGTTGTAACACTATGGTATAGAGCACCAGAGGTACTACTTGGATCCCCCAATTACTCTACTCCGGTTGATATATGGTCGGTGGGCTGCATTTTTGCCGAGATGGTCAATCGTCAACCCTTGTTTGCAGGAGATTCCGAGATTGACGAACTTTTCAAGATTTTCAGGTCTTCTAATTTTGTCTCGACAACTTTTTTTTTAAGATCTACCTGCCAATAAAGCATGAAACTTGCAAGGGAAAGCAAAGAGTTGATAAAATGAATGCTAAGTTTAACTAAGTGTTTATTTTATACTAAGACGATCTAATTGTTGATGAAGGATCATGGGAACTCCAAATGAGAATACTTGGCCGGGAGTGTCTTCATTAGCTGATTATAAATCTTCTTTTCCTAGTTGGGCTACTAAGGTATTGTTTTGAATAACCAATCACCCAGCTCAACTGAAATATATATATGCTTGAGAGGTAATAAATTGTTTGCTTGCAGGACTTGGCAACTGTTATTCCCAATCTTGATTCGGCTGGCATTGATCTTCTTTCAGTAAGTTTGCAGTTTGCTTGTGTTTCAGTTTATGCAAGTTAAAGGCATCAAGGTCTAGCTTGCATTAGATTTTTTAATGTTAAGCATTTGCTTCCTACTTGCTTGCCTTAAAGTTTTATGTCAAATTAAGGGGTTGTTTAGTGCCAGCTTATATGCCAAAATGCTAGCTTAAAATAAGGGGAACTTTTTCGGAGAAAAAGTCGGTGGGTCGTTTACTTATAAAAACAACTTGTATTGCGAAGGATCTAGGGATGGAAAAACTTGTCCTGCCCGGATCTTTCCGGAAACATTTCCAGGTTCAAAACATTCATAAAAAATATTACACTTGAAAATTAAACATAATTTTAGTTAAAAATAATAATATATTTGATAACAAAAAAACATTAAAATTTTAAAACAACTAGTATTATTAGGGGGGATGAAATATTTTAAACTGAAGGGAAAATTCGGCTTTAAATGTCTTGATGCCTATCTGAGGTTGGTCGGCCAAACATACAAACACAACTTAGTTTTTGCTATGAACTAAAAAATTGATCGAACCAATTAATTGCATAATGGCCAGTTGAGCCAAGGATACCAAAAAATCCTTAAGGGTTTACTAACAAACCTTTACATAACTCATCTTGATTGTTCGGTTGCTGCGAATAGGTATCAATCTTTGTTCGGTTGCTGCGAATAAGTATCAATCTTCATTGGTCATGAATTGCTTACCGTTTTGTAACGATATTGCAGAAAATGTTATGTATGGATCCAGTAAGAAGAATTAGTGCGATAAATGCTCTTGATCATGAATACTTCAAGGACGTCGAATCCATACTCTAAATCTCTACATGGCGGCAGTTCGTCGGAGGAATTGGAATGGGACTCTATTTCCTTATACTGGTTATTTGTGGGTTAGCCAGTTTGTGCATGCTTATGACATGCTTATGTCTTCCATTTGTTTTCTATTGTGTGCTATAGTTGTCTTTTCTAGTTCCACTCCAATTATATTCTTCATTTGATACGAGACTGTTTGTTTTTTCTTTTAAGTTCGTGCCAATGCAACCTGAATTTATGTGGAGGAACTGGCATTGCACGAAGAATTGTGTTGTATGAGAAACTTGTGCTATAAGTTTAGGGACCAGATTATTTCACTCCTACTTATGGTTACTAATTCACAATGAACACTTAAAAATCTGTGTTTGATTCTTCCTAGTGAAGTGTTCATATTATCTCTTTTTAACTCCGGTATATACAGCTACTTATTGATCTCAATTTCTAAATCTTTGACCAATACAACAAATAAAACAGCTCCTTGAAACTATGAGAGTAATGAATTTTTTAATTAACTATTCTGATTTTAATTTTTGAATCTTTTAAAATATTTCCAAAAATTTGATTTATTATACTATTATTTTTAAAAGATTTAATTTTACTTTAATTTTTTTAATTTAATAATTTAACCTTCTATTTGAGAATAAAGTAATACGCCACTAGCCATTAGTTGTATCTATTAAAATATTCAATTTTGTTTTAAAATGGTAATAAAAAAAGAACGAAAGAGATGAAAAAGACGAAAATTAAGAATAAGAGTGAAAAAAAATTATTAAATTAAAATAAATGATATGATTTTTTGGAGGAACCCATAATAACTACTGAAAAAAGCGTTTGTTAAGAGTTAGGTTATTAACATGTTTTATTCCACCAACTCTGGTTGAGCGACTCTTGTTCCAAATAAATAGATTAATTTTTTAAAAGAAAAAACAAATTATTAGATAATAGGTGATTTAATATAGGTTTTTGGCTAAAATGAGGTAAAAAATGTTAATCATTCCTAAAATTTGAGCGTTTTTAGTTTTTTAATATTTTGTCTTTGGACCCGGCGGCGGGTTGAGAACTTTTAATATTTTGTCTTTGGACCCGGCGGCGGGTTGGTGGATTGAGAACTTTTAATATTTTTATTTTGGACCCGGCGGCGGGTTGAGTTCTCTCAACCCGGCGGGTGAACGTAATCAAAAGCTCCTAATTTAGCCAAAACCTTTAATATATTCAGGGAACATGTTATAATAGCTTATTGATAATGTATAAATTTTAAACTTTTTTTTATATAAAATTTAAAAATTTACCGAAATTATAGATTTTGTTTAATTCCAATGTTTTTCCCATCATTATCAAATAAAAAAAATATGATTCTAAAATTTATACATTTCATAGATCGTTAGGCCATCAACATAAATAACTCATTTCAAATTCGAGAATAAAATCTTCCAAAAATGAAAGATGGCTTATGATGATGTATTTTTGGAATAAAACCAACGTTTAAATTAGTTAGGTATTTCGTAAATACATTATGTCAGTTTTCCAGAGAAAGACAAAAAAAGGCTTCATGAAAACACTATTAGTTTTGAGCAAGGTCTCACTTAAATCGTTTATATGTCAGTTTTCCACACAAATAATGTAATTTTTGATAAATTGATTAAAATTAAAATGAATAAAGGTATAATAAATTATTAATAATACAAAAAAAGCGGGTCCAATTTCTCTAATTTATTGAATGTAACCTGTAAAATTTAAATATAACAGCAACAACGGATGAAGATTTCTTATGAACCAACCAATTTCTAACCATGTATGAAAACAAATTCACTAACAGAAATTTATCTTTCATAAGAAAGAGTTGAGATAAAGAAATTCAATGAATCATCTGAACAAGATGATGTAGTAGGATAAATTCTAAATTCGACAAGATCTTATAAGGAAAAAACTTTTCACTGCATATTTTGGAACCTCTTCATTATGAGTTGGGTCATGTCCAAGTGACGCTGAGCGCAGTAACTTAGGCAAGTCGATTCGCTAGAGCTGAACTTAGCTCCCGGTGTGCTTGTCACGCACTTGTCCCAACATACACTTGTTAGCTTCGCCACCAACTCATGTACCTCTGCTCTTTGCTTCTCTTGCTGTACACCCCAACAAAGACACTCAAGTATCATTTCGCGATCATAACAAATTAGATACACACAATCACAGATACAAGAACTAAGCAAAGCAAGGTTCACCAAACATCTCCTAAATAGTTTATAGTATACAAAAGAACTCACAACCTTAACCTAATGGTTAATACATTCCAGTTCTATCCTATACCAAACCTAATAGAGACCAAACTTACCACTTTATAGGGGGATAAAGATCACCATGTTTCAATTTTGTATCAAACTACTCCATTTCGTTCACTATTGTCTCTGAATTGCTTAGGAGCTGACATGAACGCTTTACTAATTTCACAGCTAACCCTAGGTTCAAAGAAAAGCTGAAATAAGAGAGTAATTGCTAAGATTTCAATAGCTTTGAAAAGTGGAATCGCCAGTTTATCGATGCAGATCAACAACTGGGTGCTTGAAATTTATTAGAGGTTAGTTCCAATCCATGGACAAACTTGAGTATTCTCTAATTGGAAGCTGAACTTCACCAGTGCTAAAAGTTCAAACAGCTAGTGGAAACATAGGAACCCAAATCTATCGAATTTGTGATCGATATAAGAAACTAAACCACGATTATGTGCAGAAATGAAAACCCGATAATTAGAGAAATCGCAGATCAGATGAGAAAAAACAAAACGTAAGAGCGATATATGGGAGAAAAGCTTACAGCAAGGAATTGTTGCATTTCAGCAGAATTCATAGCGTTCTCCATTTCGTAATTGTTTTTGCTTCTTTTAGTCGTTGTTTTTGTTGTGAATTTGGTCCTTAAAACCTTTAAAACCCTAGATACGTCTGTGAGGAAGATGCAAAAGGGGATTGATTGGGTGAAAACATTGTAGAGGTAGAAAAAATATTATGGGCCTGGGTTCATAAAATTTTAATCATCGATACTTCCGTGATTGGATTAATATTTGGCCCAGGCTAAACCCTCTGAAAAAGGAAAAGGGTATGGTTAGTTATTTAGTATTAAATTGGAACGAAGCGACTAAAATTTTATTTTGAAAAAACCAAGTTCGTTATTTTTATAATTAGAATAGAAATTCTATGATGGATAGTGTACAACGTACCGAGAAGAATAGACGCCGAAGTGCTAAAACAAAAATATAGAGAAATATGAATCATTATACTAAGCAAAATTATATTTTTGAATTTAGAAATTTAAATCTAATCCAATTTTTATTCACTAATCTTGCATTAAAAATTAAAGTAGATCTTCATCAACTAAATATAAAAGGGCAAAATGTTTGAGGCTTCTAGAAAAGATGATCCAAGTTTTATACAAGTTTAATCTGAAACAAAGAGATAAAGAATTTAGATCCACAGAGTTTAGTAGGCTAGACCTTCAACTATATGATGAAATACTTCATATTCTGAAAACTTTGAATGGGAGGAGAAAGCTCCAAAAGGCAGATCAACAAGAACAGAGCCATGTAAGAGTGAGGATTTATGAGAATGAGAGATCTGAATCGATAACTATTACACTTAATTCTTGATATGTATCCAAGACCTAAGCTTTCAAGTAAAGTGATTGCATTATAATTAGTAAGGATCTGATTATTAGAAAAATCAACTTCCATCTTGCATTTCAGAGTCCATTTCGCAAGCCAATTAGTAGTTTAGTTTTGGGCTCTGGAAATGTGAGTAATAACCATGGCAAGAGAAATAAGATCTCTGTAACACTTTAAAAAATGATTTAGGTACCATGGTTGATTGTCTTTAGCTAGAATATTAACTAGAATTAATGAGTCCAATTCGATATCCACATTTGACCAACCTCTTTTTTTGCAGATGATAAGGCCATCGAGCAAAGCTCTGGTTTCGACCATTAAATGAGTCAATTTACCATATAAGTTTCTTGCTCCTATGACAATGTCACCAAAGCAATTTCGAATAATTACTCCTCCACCAGAGTCCCCATTGTGAAGACATGAGGCATCATACTTCATCTTGAGCCTATCTTGGTTAGGCGCAATCCATTTTAAGTATGAAAGATTATTTTTAAACTTGAAGTAATTCATACAACCAAGTTCTTCTGCAGCTTTAGTGTCTTTTTCCCAATGTTCAGGCTTAAAAAGGTTAGCATTGTCAAGACTAAATAAATCATACTTCATATAGTTGATAAAAGACATAACAGTATAATGGTTTTCATTCATCTTAGATATATTTCTGTTTTGCCAAATGACCGAATTTATAATTGGAGGAATTATATATCTTATATGGACCTTGTTGTCTAATGACCAGAACCAGTTTATGGTCATGTGAACAATAGTCATATGCCTATTAATCTTAATTTTGAACAACTCAACAAAGTATGACCAAATTTACCAAGCAAAGTTATAGACAATAAATAGATGATTAGAAGTTTTATATGAATAAAAAACTGACATTTAGAGACAATGATGAAGTGTTTCTCTTTGCATAATGGAGTCAATAGGTAAGTAGTTATGCATGATTTCCATAAAAGAAAAGAGAACTCCATGGGAGTAATGGGATTCCACAACTTGTTAAACAACTTGGATTGATTGTGATGATGCCTTATGATGTTCCATATGTCTTTAATGTTGAATTTAGAGTCCTTAGCTGCCTTCCACATAACAGAGTATTCCTTATTGATGTTGATCTTAGTAGCCTTAATGAGATTGATTCTGTCTTGAGAAAAGAAACTCATAAACCTGTTAGTATTCCAAGAATCATCATTCCAATAAGAACTGAATGTTTCAGTTCTAAACCATATGTAATCTTGCTTATCATCAAGGTTGATAAAAAGAGAACGATCATGCCAGTTATCAAGCCAGAATTCCATCTCCCCTTTGCCTAAACTTCATCTTATATTTGGTTCAGCAAAAGATTTTTTACGAGTTAACCTTTTCCAAGTCATGGATCTTTTTTTGTTATAATCAACTGCAAGATTATGAGAATTCTTACAGAAAATATTATGCATTAGCTTAGTCCAAAACTCTTATTGTCTCTGAAGTTGGCCCACATCTTGCAGGAAAAGGAATCCTGGATATCTGATAACTTACTGATGTTGGGACCGCCATCAGCAGTTGAACTAAGTAAGTTGAAATACAAGAACAATGATAATTTTTGTAAACTGATATAATAAAAAACAATATATTATATTTGATATCAAATATTTCGTTCCTATTATATATTTTATGTCTCTTGGTTATATATTGGAGTATGCTAATAGTTTGTTACTTTTATTTTTTATGTATGAGTTTGTAAGTCAGTGTAATTAATAACTAATTAGATTAGTTATATTAATATACATCGAATATGAATTAGATTTATGAGTGAAAATCTATTATGAAGTTATAAATATAGAATTCGGGTTGAATTTGGATTTTGAAGGATTGTGTCCAAATATCAACACTTTAGATCTGGTACAACACTTGTTGTAGAGGTTGTAATGCAATTGGAGACGGGTTTTTAATCAAAGTACATTATCTATAAATAAGTGATTTAAGTTATAGATTTAATAACAAAACCTAAATACATCTCCTTTTGTGTTAGAATATTCACATAAAGGGCTAGATTAGAAATTAAACTGATTTTGTTGGATCTCTATCTGTACACCTCTTTTTTCTAAACTAGAATTTTAAAACTCAAAACTAACCTATCCTTACCAAATATTTATGCAATTGCTAGTGTCACAAAAACTAAGCCTAATCTAAAACCCTAACAGAAATCTAAAATGTTACAACTAACACTTGTACCACAACACTAAAAATATAACCAAATCTTACCTTAACACTCAAACTTTTACCACAAATTTAGTAAACATCAAAATAACATGGAAGACAAGGAACTATACTGCTTTTTGAGAGACTTCAACGACGATGAGCATTTGTATCTGGTGGAAATAACTCATTGTATTTTATTTATTTATTAATAATCTAACAAATATATATGAAGAATTTTTATGTTTCAAAATTACTGGGTATTTATTAGAGTAAAAAAGAATGATTGAGTATTTATTATCCAATATTTACTCATAGCATTTTTTAGTTTTTAAAATTATTTAATTATATTTTAAGATAATTAAATTAAATTATTTGTTTCTATTTTATTGTTTCTATTTATATTTATTATCCAATCAAATTTTAAAAAAATCACAATTAAAATTAAAATTTTGGTTTCTTTGTCGCATCCTTCATGCGACAGACATCCTTCCTTGACGCACGACATATGCGAATTCATCAGCTTGGTCGCACATGTCGTGCGACGAACATGTATTGAAGCAACCCAAAAGTATGAAACCCTAAAACATAAATTCATGCATCATTCTGCTCAAAATCAAACACAAAACACATCCACAACTCACTTACAATACTAGGCTATCAAATAAACAAAACAACAACTCAAACAATATCAAAATAACTTTTTTTAAATCAGAAATTCTAACCTAAATATCTAC
Organism: Limnanthes douglasii subsp. nivea; assembly: GCA_036936605.1. Classification (NCBI taxonomy): domain Eukaryota; kingdom Viridiplantae; phylum Streptophyta; class Magnoliopsida; order Brassicales; family Limnanthaceae; genus Limnanthes; species Limnanthes douglasii. The sequence continues at coordinate 172,396,961 of JAUPFV010000003.1, forward strand.
CAAGATATAAAACAAAGTGTTTTGATTGCCGGTTGCTTGAGTGGTTTTCAAAGGTTTGGAGGAAAAATAGGGAAAATGAAGAGATCTATCATTCTCATTTTATACTTTGTTTTTTTTAAAAGAGTAAAACTTTAGTGGGGAGATCTAGTAAACAGATCCAGCGGTGTAAAATGCAACAAAATATGTACAATTTATAACATGACCCTCCACATAAATCCTAAGCTATTTTTTTCCTTTTCGTATATATTATTTTTACAAGATTCGAAGAGCTCTACAGCATAAAAGATTTAAGAGAAGAGTCTTAACATATATTTGCATACACATTTACTTAAAAAAAAGAAAAAATTATTGATAACATGTCAAATATATCAAATAATTATAGTTTGCTTTGTTTAATAGAACTGAAACTCACAAAGTATGAATTTCTTTTTTTTGTATGTGATAGAACTATTACGCGATTGTATAGAGCCTATCAATTTGTATCAAAGCCATACTTTATGTGATTGAGATAATATAATTTTTTTATTTATTTATATTTAATATGTTAATTGAAAGCGTGTTTTTTATGGTAAAGAAACCATGCTAATTGAGATTAGGTGTTGATTGTCGTGGTTAGAGTATGAATTTGAAATTTTTGTAAAAAACATGTTGATTATTGATTTATTCGTAAAAAATATAATTATGAATTTTTTATTGAAGAATAATATATACATAAAATTGGGACTTTTTTTAATTAAGGTTTATTTGATTGCTGAATTTGTTTTTTCAAATTTTATAAAAATAAAAACTTAATTACACGAATAAATTGTACATATCTGGACAATCTAAGTTGTTACTTTGGGGAACGTCACCGCAAGTGAGCAGTCACACTACTGTCGCGATGACATCATCTTAACGCGTAAATGGCCTAGTGACAACGAGTTACTGATTGACGCGATCGGCCCGACCCACTGACAGATATTGGCTTGGAAAAATGGTGCAACAACCCACTTGAGTAAAAATTCAATCACTGTAGCGACACGATTTCTTAAAAAAGAATTAAATTTCAATATATTTCATAAATTCTAATATTTTAAGTTTTAAAGTTTTTCTTTATTTTTCTAAGACCGTAGCCATATTATTTATGTTTGGGCATGGTAGATTTATGTATATATGTGGTATGAATAAGTTATGAGTTTAAATATTTATGTGGATATGCATGACTAAGGTTTTAGATTCTGGTTGGTGAATCATAAAATTACTTAATCGGCTCAAAAATGTTGATTAATGGACTGAAGATCATAGAGTCTTGAATGTTTAAGTGCTTATATAAATTTCAACTATTTTTTATCAAAAGGAAGGTCAGTGCTTTGAATATTTAATCATGAACGGTATACTGAAAATTCATCCCCGAGTTTATTTTAACTAAATTAGGTTGAATCATCACAAATGAGAGTTTCAGCGGTACTTGACAAAATTAAAATATATTTTAATTAAAGCAGGCAGAATAATCCCAAAAGATGGTTGAACGGTACTTGACAAATTTTAAATACTAGATTAATGGTGATTTTTTCGAACTCATAAATAATGTTAGTATGTTTATGCAAAAGTATCTTATTATCATTGTATGTTATGTTATACATGTATATGTCTCGTTGACCTTCTTAAGGACATTATTGCTTCTTCTTGTACTTCTTGAGAAGGTAGAGTTTGATTATCATGAACAATGTCATTTTTTTATACTTGTAGAATATTACCTTGAGTGTCTTCTTGTTCTAACTGGATAATTTTTGTATCCTGATTACAACTGTCAAGTTTAATATTAATATTATTTTGGTATAATCTTGTTCTAACGATGTCGAAGTGATTAGTATTAAAATTCAATCTAATGGTAATAGAGTATCTTCATTAGAACTTTCATGAATATTTTTAGATTCTTCCTCAAAATAAACATATGTTCTTAAATTATTCCCCTTAAATTCAATCTAGTTTCTACATTTATACTTCCATAATGAGTTTTCACCGATTAGTCGAATTCATGTTCAATATGTATTAATATAATTAATATATATAATATGATTACTTGTTAATTAGAATGACTTGTGATAATGACCAAATACATCATTAGCATATCGACCCGTGATTTTTTTAAATCTTCCACTTGGATATTCATATGAACAATCACGTACATAATCAATGGGCGATAAAGGACAAAAGACATATTCCCCGTAATGTAAACAATTAGACACAATAGTAATTACGGTATCACCTTCCAGAAAGTACATTATTAATTATGGTGTGTAGCATACGAATAATATGAAGTGTAATCACATATATCTATTATTAACTAGTCATACCTTAAAGTTACAAATGTTAATAAATATTAGTTGAGCCACATATTGCAATAAACCAGAAGGTATGCATTTAAAATTGTAAATATAAATCAGTTCATATTACAAAACTCCCACTCAAATCACTAATCCTCTAAATCAACTAGACCCATCATAATGATGTGTTCCAAAAAAAACCCTTATGCACTACAACATTAAAAAAGAATATATGCAACCATGGAGTTTATGTCGATGCGATCTATACTTAGTTGACCCATTTGAACATTCTCCGTAAGAGACATAAACTCTATACATATGTGTTTGGACTTAGACGTGTTCTTGTTACTATTAGAAGATTCATCTATTTAATCTTTATCATAATTTTTTTTTACATAATACCTTCTATCAAGTGGATAATACGTAATTTAGTGACAAATTCTATAGCCACAATGGCTCGTTCAATAACTCAAACCACATAAATAATTTTGATGTCATAGTGGATGATGCCGTTAGTGTATACTTTATATATTTTCCATAATATCTCACCTCTAGCTAGTAAGAACATGCTTTTTGAAGTGTTTTTCAGTGTGCCTATACATCCACCAAAATCTGAGTTGGAATACCCAAAATCTCCAGCCTTTCTAACTTTATATATGTCAACATGTGTCTCTTTATTCCTTGCGGATATTGGAATACCCTTTTAACTGCCTTCTAGTGGTACATGCCTAGGTTTCTTACATACCTTCCCAAAATATTGACAGCAAAGGTACTTTTTAGACTTATACAAACTTGAGCATATATTAAACTCCATACTGTCGAAGCATAAGGGACCGTTTTCATTTCCTCAATCTCAAGTTTTGTATTTGGACATTAACCAAGGCTCAGATTGTTACCTTTTTTATAAGGGTACTCAAGATTCTGTGCTTTACAAGTCTGTAATATTACAATACACTCTTTATACGCCTTTTATGATAATCGAAAAGTTAAAAGAGAGAGATCCTAACGAATATGGATTTTAATACAATATTTACATCACCAAGATCTTTCATATCAAATTTTTCTAATTTCTTTGTAGTGTGTAAAATTTTCTTATTGTTCGAGGCAAGAAGTATGTCATCGACATATAATACAATAAATATGAAATTACTCCAACTGAACTTGTGATACACACTAATGAACTCAGGTGATTCTTCGGTAAGTTCAGATGCAAAAATGTTCGTAGGATATCGTCTGTCTAAAAAATGTTCGTATCAGATGTTTCTAGTGAGGGAATCAGTATTTAATAAAGAGAAGAAGAGAAAAAAGGATAAATGTAGCAATAATTGACTAATCATTGGACCTTTTCCCCAAAAGGGAATGTCCTTTATATACATGAGGTGAATAGTAAAAGTACATGCTTACCACTGTAGAAGTGGATTTCTCACCCCACTCATTTACTCTTTACAAACAAGTTCTAAGAGTATATCATTTAGCCCCCTTATCCCTTATGTTTGATTTAGTTTAGTCCTTGATCACTAAGTACATGAATTTAGCCATTGTATTTAATATACGAAACCTTGCTATTATTTATATTTTCCTTCCCTTATCAGTAGCCCCTCGTTCCTTATGAAGATATATGAATGAGGACTGACTGATGAAAGCCATTACTCCTTCCTTTTGGACCTCCTCAGACTTTATGACTTCCAAGCTTCTGACCTCCTGTACTTCTCCCTGAATCGCTCTTTCCTCATGCTCTGATCGGACGACTTCGTTACTTGTGTTCCATAAATAAATTTCTTTATGACAAACCCCTCAGATTATGTGGTATTGTACTTGTTCGAATTTATGACCTCACCTTTAGTCATAGTCACCTCACCTAAGACATAATTTCTTTTAATCTCGCGTGTATTTGCCTATCGGTTATAATTTCGGAGAAAACTTAGGCAATAGAGTCAATTCTGGCCACGTGTCAGGTTTATACCACTGCATGCTGACGCATTATTTGAAACGGTTTGTAAGAAATGTAACGTGTCAAAGAAATTTTTGAAACTGAATATTCACCTTCTGCCCCTTAACACCCATAACTTCACTATAAATACCCGTATATTTCTCTAGTTATAAGCTTAAGTATTTTATTTCTGCTTACCCTTGTGTAGAGAAATCATGTTCTAGAGAGAGAGATAACTTTCAAACAACATTATTTTTCAGTTTTTCATGCCTAAAGAGTTTATCAATCTCGAAAGATATAAACTTTAGAGGTGGTTCAATATCTCAAACAAAGTTGTTGAACGTAGTGCTTCCGGTGGCAGAGGGTATCCCACGCATGTGGATATTTTTGAGGCAAACTTTCGAGATACTAGTCCCCTCTCTGGGAACACATTTCCCTTGCTACTCAGCCCCCCAGCCAAGCTGGTTCAAGAAACAATAAGGTTAACCCTTCTTCATCTGAAACTACTCACAAATCTTCTCATTTATTAACGTTGGGAAGTGAAAAATGAATTTTTTTAAGTAAATAAAGGAGATCATGCTAAAAGCAAAATATCCTTAGACTCACCTACGAAGTCTATCCGAGTTAAGATTTCTTCTTCTACTGCAACCCCTCAGGTAGTTCCTCAAGAGTCCCCTCAAATAACTCCCAAAGTCAGCCCCCGGAGACCTTCTTCAAGGAATGTTTGACTGGAACAAGTTTTTAAATCCATCCCTGAAATTCAAGAGAAAAATCTGATTGACAAGTCTGGCGGTGATCAGGAAAAGAACGATGTGGTTGTGGTTGAAGCGCAACCCCTACAAGCTGTCCCAGCGGTGATTCTTCCCTCTGGACCTTCTGTGCCAAATCAGAGAACATCTTCTCCTCCTTTGGAAGTTATAACTAACCCTCCTCCTCAGCGAGGAGAAAATTCCTTGGTGAAAAATGATAAGAAGAAGAAAAAGAAAAATACGTGCCTCAAACTTGCCCTCGAATATAGAAGATATTCTGGGGAATAATCTTCGTGACATTGAAGCTAAGCATTTGCTTGCCCTTGACAATGTAACATACAAATAATTTCACCCGATCGAGGAGGTGAAACTTAGAGACCGATGGGCGATCCCCGACAATATTACTATTTGATTTCCCACTGTTGGACAGATGCCATTATCCGTTCGTGATCATTAGTTAGTTCTCTACACCGAACTTATAAACTGGGGCCTTCACTTGCCTCTTGATCCCACTTTAGTGGAGTACTCCAATATTATTTTTCCCCTCTCAATCTGGTCCTTGATGAGTCCGGAATTATCCACCACAGCTCACTGAAAAACCGGACAAGGGGCAATTCAGACAATAGGTGCCCACTGAACTATCAGGACAGGACAAAAGTACTAAAACACTAAACACCTTTTGACTAAGCTAGGTGCTGATCTACTTAAAAACTAATGGGTCGTTAAACTCGACCCAGTTTTGTAACTTGAACCGAAAGCCCATAGGTCCATAATTAGGGGTATAAATACCCAACCACTTTCATTAATGAGGGGAATGAACATTTAATACAACTAGACAGCTTAAATCTCTCACTACAAAATACCCAAACATTTAATACCCTTGAAATTCCTTAAAACACCTGACCAAATTACCCTCAGTTCAAAATAATCATCATCAGTCCTAACATGTGGTATACACTTTGGCCTGCATCATAGCCCCCATGATTTTTGAGATAGCATTTTCCATGGAGCAACTCGTCTCAATCTCAGGTGTAGCTAAGAACTCTCATTACCCATTTTATTCTCTTGGTCTTGCAAGAAATTACAAGGTGATCAAGGATTTCTTAGAGGCCGATAAAAAATGAAAGAAACAATTTGTTTTTATCTCTGGGTTGGGGGAGACTGGCTTTAAGAACTCTCAGGAGCTTCCCCATCGGTTGACTCTAAAGTGGTCCAAGAGAGGTATGTATCTACATATTTTGTTTACTTATTAGAATTATTCAGCTTATAATATCTCTTTTTGAATAGCCATGAAATGAATTGACAAACCTTTTAAAGATTATGCTACCTCCGCAAAGAAAATCTCTGAGAAGCTAAGTATTTGGGTCGATGTTAATTAGAGCTACAAATTTCACCGGAGCTTCACACCAATGAACTTGGCTAGAAGTAATCTTTGGAGATACGATCCAGGTCATAAAAAATCCTTATCCGAGCTTATGATACCCCTTTAGAAGATGCTATTCTCAAGCACTTGGAAGGCTTAGACAAGATGGTTTTTCTTCCCACTCGAGCTTGTGCTCTGAGTCATCAAGATGCTAAAAAATACGAGAGAGAAGATGAACAGACCGAGGAGGAAGCAGGCTCAAAGAATGATGTCCAAGAAGAGCAGAGAATTGTAGTCCAATGAGATCAACAAAATGAAACCCACGAAGAGTGACTAAGAGAAGTTCAACATGAACCACAAGTTGATATTCGGGTGGGCCCTCGGGCTAGTGTTCGAGAAGAAAACCAGATGAATGCTAACAATGAAACTTCAGTTGAAGTAAGACCAGCTGGGAGAGTAAGGGCTGTAAGGTCGAAGAGGCTCACTGCTGAAGAGAAACAAAAGAAGATAGCCAATAGTGAAAAGGAAAGTGACAATACGACTTGTCCGAGCTTACCCCCCTATAAAGAAAGTTGTTCTAGTCGATTCGGATTCTGGAGGAGAATTTCTCCTTAATAGAAAATGCAAACTAGTGGTCAAGAAGAAATTATTGAGGAAGGTGAACGTCTCTCCCTTGCCTCAGTTTATTTTGATGTTTATGAAAACGAATTTGTTACCAACAAGTTGAATAAATTGCTTCGTGTTGCTGCTCTCCTCGAAAGGAAAGCTAATCGCCAAGATCATTACAAGAGTGAAGTCCTCCAGAGAAGGGGTGAAGTAAAAAAACTGACCACCGAGATAACCAACTTGAAAAATGAAGTGGAAAGCTTGAATGATGAGCTTGCCAAGGAGAAAAAGACATCTTCCGATTTGAAGAAGGTTGAGGATGAGCTTACTCAAGAGAAAAATATGTTCGTTGATCGCTTATCCAGAATAAAAAAAGATGACTAAGTCGAGAGGAAGCGCTTTATTACAATAGACATCGAGAGGAACACCACTGTTGACGATCTTAATTATTCTTTTCAGGTGACTAAGTCATATTTTGAACGGGTTGTCACAGACATTAAGAAGATTTCTAAAGCCCACGAATCTTTGAAGAAGAACTTTGAAACTGATAAGAAGAAAATTTTGGATACGTATGCTGCCAGTATTACCTCTCGTCTTGAAGAAAGAGATGCAAACATGAAGTCCGCCCTGGTGTTAGAGATGCATGGAAAGTTTCCTGATTTGAAGTTAGGCAGTCTTTGGCATCGTGTTATTGAGATACACCATCCATTAGGTATTTCTATGGAAGATTTGGCAACTAGCTGTGACTCAGAAAGTTCTTCCTCTGCATCTGGCTCTTCAGAAGACAGTAAAGAAAATACCGCATCCGAATAGTGTTGTTAAACATGATAATCCTTGTTTTGTTGATCTGCATAAACATGTGTGGCTTTGTTTTGTATGATAATTTTCATATGTAAGGAGTTTTGATGAGATAAATCTACTTTTCAAATCTGTTCCCATACTTCTTATCTTAATACAAAATTTCCCATATGAAAATTCTATACTTGAAAATCTTTTACCCAAGTTTCTGCCCGAATAAATAGTTTCTTAACATGATTTTTTTATAATTCAGATTCAGTAAACAATTTTCATGTTAATTTTTTTTAAACCAACTTGTTTCTTAGGTAAAAGATCTTTTATGTGAAAGTGTTTTACCCAAGTTTAAAATGATGATAACTATAGCTTATTACTTATAATCCATTATATATTTGTTAGAAAACTTTTCTTGGTTCAAAATAATGAACACTTTCTTTGGAGTGTCTTTTGAGTCCAAAAATATGGATATTACCGTCCAAACTTTTTTGGAATGGCTTTTGAGTTCAAAAAGATGAACATTATTGTCCAAACTTCTTTGGAATGTCTTTCGCGTTCAACAAGATGAACGTTATTGTCCAAGTTTTTTTGAAATATCTTTTGAGTTCAAAAAGATAAACATTATTGTCCAAACTTCTTTGGAATGTCTTTTGAGTTCAAAAAGATGAACATCTGTGAGTAGTTTTAAGATGGCAAAAGAATTTTATATATAAGTTGGCTATTAGGACACCTCATTAAACCTTCCTACGCCACCAGGGTAGGAAATAGTATGCCACATATACTTACATAAACTGATAAAGAAAATATTTACATATTTACACATTCACTCTAAATAAACTTTGAGGTGCTCGATGTTCCAAGGGTGGGGAAGATCTCTTCCTTCTTTATTTTTGAGTTTGTACGTCCCCGACTTGATCTTCTTTGTTACCGTGTACGGACCCTACCAATTAGTTGCCAACTTTTCCAGCATCTTTTCTTTCGTATGAAGGAAGACTTTCCTCAAAAATTTGTCCCCGACTTTAAATTCCCATCTTCTTACTTTTGACGTGTATTGACTTCTCATCAGAGTCTTATAGTGTAAATAATTTAGTTGTGCAATTCTTCTCTTTTCCTCTATCAAGTCCAAATTTGTGCGCTTTCCCTTGTCATTGTTTCCTTGGAATATTCACTAAGCCTGAATGACGGGAAAATTGTTTCCAAAGGTACTACTGCCTCCATCCCATAAACGAGTGTGAATGGTGAATTTTGCATTGCGGTCCGAGGAGTTGTTCTATAAGCCCACATAGATTCTTGTAGATAATCTGGCCATTTTCCAGCCTTACCCTCCAAATTATTCTTTAGGCCATCTAAAATTGTCCGATTAGTCACCTCGACTTGGCCATTTTCTTAGGGGAGAAAAAGTGTTGAGAAGCATTGTTGTATCCCCTTTGATGCACAAAAGGATTTCATCTCGTTGTTATCGAACTGTGGTCCGTTATCCATTGTAATTTTCCTCGGAACCCCAAAGCGACAACAAATGTTAGAGACAATAAATCTGATCACATCCTTAGCTCTTATCCCTGCCAAAGGCTCAGCTTCCACCCACTTAGAAAAATAATTGACTGCAACAATGATTGTCTGTCGACCTCCAGCTACCATCGGTAAAGGTCCGACCAGTTCATTACCCCATTGGTCAAATAGTAAAGACTCAAGTATCGATATGAGGGGTACACCCGGTGCATGGATTGCATTAGCAAATCTTTGGCATGTATCACATTTCTGCACTAATTCTTTAGCATCCGAGGAGAAGCTCGGCCAATAATACCCAACAAGAAGGAATCTTCAGATCAATGTTTTGTAGCCACAATATGTTGATCCTTCCTCGTCATGCAACTATGAAAGTATCATTTGCGACTCATCCCTTCCTAAACATCGGAGTAAAGGGCGACTAAAAGATTTCTTATATAGTACATCTCCGAGTACCACATACCCGTATGCCTTGAATCGTATTCTTTTAGCCATCACCTTATCAATTGGTAATATGTCATTCACAAAAAATTATTGTATATCGCTCCTCCAATCCTTTGTTATACCTGTAGAAATTTGGAAGGCTTCAACACATTCTTTAACTGATTCGGACCCCTTAACGATTGAAGGGTTTTCTCGTATGACTATCCAAGGGTACTCATCTGAGTAAGATGTTTTAGCCAAATAATCAACCACTTAATTTTCAGCCATGTGGACGTGTTTGTATCTGACGCCTTCGAAATTCAAAATTAAAGCCTTCAAAACTTCTAGATATTTTACTAAGTGATCTTTTCTTGCCTCCGACCGACCAGATGCATGGTTTACAAGAAGTTGTGAATCACTTATCAGCCTCACTCTTTTAGATTCACAAATTTTAACAAGTCTTAAGTCTGCCAAAGCAACTTCGTACTCAGCTTCATTATTCGATGATTTAAACCCGAATTAGATGGCTTAATACACTGTGATTCCCTCCGGAGACACCAATTGCACACCTGCTCCACAACCAGATGAGCTTGAACCTCCGTCAGTTTGGACTGTCCATTATGCTCCAAGTTCTTCTTCATAGACTTCCATATCATTCCAATCATAGTGAAACTCAACTAAGAAATCATCTAACGCTTGTGATTTAATAGCAGTTATTGGTTCAAATTCAATATCCAAATCTCCAAGCTCAACCGACCACTTAGTCATTGTTCCCGACATATCGGGCCTTTGTAACATGTTCTTCAACGGAAAAGATGTCTGTATAATAATTGAATGAGCCTGAAAGTAAGGCCTCATTTTTTGCGTGGATGTAGCTAGTGCAATGGTTAGCTTTTCTAACACGAGGTATCGATTCTCAGCATTCAGAAGACTTTTACTCACGTAATATACCGGTCTCGGAACATTGCCCTCTTCTCGGATTAAAACCGCACTTACGAAAAAATCTGACACTGCCAGATAGATGTATAACTTTTCTCTCATATTTGGTTTTGTCAAGATTTCCAATGAAGAAAGGTATTCTTTGATCTGGTGAAAAGCATCCGAAAATTCTTGAGTCTAGTCAATTTTTTTGCTTTTCTTAGCACTTGGAAGAAAGGATCACACTTATCTGACGACCACTAAATGAACCTGTTCAACGCTACCAATCTTCATGTCAAGATTTGTACCTCTTTGATTATTCTTGGTGGTGCCACAGTACTCAGAGCCTTTAACTGTACCGGATCGGCTTCAATACCCTGCTTACTGACTATGTAACCTAAACATTTTTCGGATCTTACCCCAAACGTGCATTTTTCCGGATTCAATTTCAGATTTATCTTTGTCAAATTGGAAAAAGTTTTTTCTAAGTCAGTTAAATGATTTTCATCTTTTAAGCTTTTGACTAACATGTCATCAATTTAAACCTCAACATTTCTTCCAATTTGAGACTCAAAAGCTTTGTTTACTAATCTGTGGTACGTTGCTCCAGTATTCTTCAACCCGAACGACATTACCTTGTAGCAGTGTAAACCTCTTCCGATAATAAAAGTTGTGCTCTCTTGATCTTTTGGGTCCATTTGGATCTGATTATACCCGGCATAAGCATCTATAAAAGATAACATCCGGTTTTCAGATGTTGAATCAACCAACTGATCTACTCTAGTCACATGGAAAGGAGTTTTGGGGCACGCCCTGTTTAGATCGGTGAAGTCCACACACATTCGTCACTTGTCATTTTTCTTCTTTAGTAGGACCGGATTAGCAGTCCATAAAGGATATTGGGACTTGCGTATGTGACCCACTTTGGTTAAACGATCCACCTCTGCCATTATAGCTTCAACTTTTTCTTGAGAAAAAGATCTCTTCTTCTGTATGATCGAACGTACATTGCTTCGTACCGCAACCCTATGACATATGACGTTTGTTGGAACCCCTATGACATCCTCTATACACCATGCAAACAAATGTAATTTTGTTTAAAGAAACTTGATTGAACTTTCTTTTACCTCATGGGATAATCTCGTGCCAATTTTGAGGCTTTACCCGGAGAGAAGACATGATCCTCAAAGCTATCATCTGGGACCACGAACCCGAGGGCTTCCCTCGGATCATCCATAGGATTGGACTCTGTGGGAGCCCCCACTCATTGCTATTATTTTTTTCGACTCAACCCCTTTAAGCTGCTTGGGGGCCAACGCGGCTCGGTTCATTCTCTTGTCATCTTCTGGATACTTCTTACTGTTCCCACGTTGCTTCCTACTACGTACTTCAAACATTGATGGACAATAGATGGCACAACATGTATTTTAGATAACCAATACCTTCCGAATATAACGTTGTAGGATGTAGGATCATCCACCACCTGTAACTACTTTCTTGAATGGTCTTCGGCCGAACTCCACCATCTCTTCAAACTTTCCGACTACTTCAGCAGTAGCTCTGGTGAATCTGACTATCATTCGGTCTGATTGCAAGATTGTTGATGGGTTTTTTATCTGGATATAAGTAGACATAAACATTACGTTAGTTGAACTACCAGTATCAATAAAAAAAATTGTATCTCATTTCCCACTATCTCCGCTCCGATTATACTCCATCCTCATGCGGACCAACTAAATCTCTCATGTGAGCATCTTCGAAGAAAATTATTGGGGATGAATTTATGTACATATGTTGGTTTGGTTTATTTTAGGCTGGGGGTAGTTTGGTAAAGTGTTTTGTGAAGTTTAAAGTGTTTTGTGTTTAGTGTGGAGAGTAGAGAGATAATTAAGCAGCCTGCTTGTATTAAATGTTGATCACCCTCATTAATGAGAGTGGTTGGGATATTTATACTCTTAATTAATGACCGATGGGCTTACGGGTCAAGTTTTGAAACCGGGTCAAGTTTAAGGACCCATTAGTCGTTTAAGTAGATTATCAAATACCTTAGTCAAAAAGTGTTTTACTTTTGTCCTGTTCGGATTAGTTAGTGGTGCGTCATTGTCTGAATTACCCCTATCCGGATTATGCAGTGGGTTGTGTATGAATATTCCGAACTCATCAGTAGCCCCTTTTTTGGCCTTTCCAAATATCTTTGGTAGGGATAAAAGATTTACTAAGCCAGTCTCAACTTTATCCGACCTACCCATGCGGTTCGTATCATGAAGTTTGCTTTTAACATCAACGCAGTTCGAAGTTTGTCAGAACTGGTTTCTCTTTCCATAATTCTAAGAGTTTTCTTCTTGGGTCGTGGAATACGTGTCGATATTTGGTTCGACCTACTAGCTGTTATTTTTCCTAGACCGGCGCACCCACTAAGTCTAGAAAGTTACCTAGGCCTTTGATTCTTCACACGTTTGCGCAACCTTTAATCATTAAAAAACCCTATTTAACTTCTCCTAGGTAGCAGTTACTTTTTTACTGTTTATATAAATTCTCTTTCACTATTCATTATCTTCCACACTCAAAACGTTTTTAGAGAGATTTCCATTTTCACCTTCAAATTGTTCTTGAGAGGTTTTATGTTCACAGCCAAAAACGCACTAGTTAAAGGCGGCTGGTTAAATTTATCAGAGATAGAAAGAGCTAAGAAGGTAGAAAGAGAGAATCGCATTGCTGCCGACCTTCCAGTTTCTCCAAGTGAGAAAACCAGTCAACCAACCCAGGACGTTGATCAAGGGCCTTCTTCTTCCAAAAACCCTAGGCCCAGACCGCTCTCATTCCAGCCAAACCTTTCACCTCTTACCTCGGGCTCTTCTGTTCAAGAGTCTCAACCTTCTGTGCCTAAAGAAAAGGTTGTTTCAAGTATTAGAAAACCTGTCCCCTTCATTGCTATGGGTTCTGATATTGAGAAATCTCCACAGAAGATAACCCATCGTCGGATGACCCGTCAAACTAAAACTCAATCCACACCTTCACTGCCAAAGCCCTCCGGATCGAAGGCATCTAAAGCAGCCCCAAGGGCCAAGCCCTCCAGATCCCAATCTCAACCGGACACCAGGCTTTTAGAGGCAACAAGTGCTCAACCATCCGAACAGCCTTCGGTACTAGAAACTGTCCCCCCCCCGTCCATTTAAGGCAACTGATAAACCTTCCACAATGATGGAAGAAATAATGGAAGATAGTATTGAGGAGGCTCCCTTTGAAACCGAGGCACCATGTCCAACGGGGGATGCTGCTTCTGATAAGAAGGGAAAAAGAAAGGTTAAAGTCTGTATGACTCATCCGGAGCTTCCGGAGTGCCTAGAGGGCAAGGTAGGCCCTTGCTTTAAACACGTTAGTGTCAAGTACTTGTTGGATCTACAAAACATAAAATACATCTACACCCACACTGCTGATTTGGGCCGGATCCGGACAAAATGGGGGATTCCGCACTTCGGAGACTCCCATAGACTGCAAGCTTAACGAAGTGGTGATTTTCACCGAAGTACTAAACTGGGGACTTCAGTTTCTATTAGACCCATAAATCGTCAGGTACTTCCACTTAGTTAAACTCTGCCCTAGCCAGCTAAGCCCCAATTCCTGGTATTCTCTCATTTCTTGCATCATGGCATCAAGGTTGTCAAAAATCCCACTCCCGATGGAGTAGTTTGCTGTTGTGGCAAGCTTGTACAAGAATCATCAGATTCCATTCTACCATCACAACATGGGGAACAACTTCAAAGTGGTGGACGACTTTCTGGAGTCCGAAAAGAATTGGATGACATAATTCTATTTGTCAGTGGGACATGGGAGAATAGCAGGAAGATTAAGGCCAACACCAATCCTAACATGTTGACTAGTAGGTGGAAAAGTACTGGTAACTTTCATGTTTTTTTTTAATTATAAGTGTTTTCATTCTGATTAACTTGTTTTGAATATTTAATGTTGCCGAAGGAGTTCACCGGACACTTGGAGGAGGGTCTGAAAACTTGTGCAAAACTCAACGTGTGGGCTGCGGAGCATTGGGGGAATGCCTTCCACAACTGCTTCACATCGGGCAATCTTGTGAGATCCCATTTGTGGAACACCACGGGCCAGAGAGACCTCACATGTGAAGAGCTGACTACCCTTCCTCCTCATGGTGTAATTCTCAAAAGGACAAAGGCTAAGGATGGCAAATTGTTCTTACCCTCCAGAGCAAAGACGCCCAACAAGATGAAGAATAAGAAGAAGAAAGTTGCAACAGAGTTAGGTCAAACAGCCGCAGAGGGGACTGGTTCGGGGAACCAAGGGGGAATCGATGCTGCCCTGATCAAGGTAGTGGAGGCTGAGACAGTAATGGAGGATGAAGAGTCGCAGAACCCACCAAAGCCTCCTAAGAAAGATAGAAAAAGGAGGGCCAGCAGCGACAAGAAGGCTACTAAGAAGAAGAAGGTCACCATGGGAGAAAAAATAATTATTCGCCCTTTGGGGATCCAACCTCCACCAGCCCCTGTTGATCCCACCTTGCTAGAGAAAATCCCAACACGATTTGCAGTCTGGAGAGATTGCCGGGGGAGGGAATGAAGAAGTGGACATTAGTGCCCTTCAGGACATTGATTTATACTTCAATGACTCTGAGAATGATGGCTTCGCAGGTCCCTATCGCCCCTCCAGCTCTGCCAATATGGTGACCTTTAATGGCAAGTCTTTCTCTATTTCTGAAGAGC
Organism: Limnanthes douglasii subsp. nivea; assembly: GCA_036936605.1. Classification (NCBI taxonomy): domain Eukaryota; kingdom Viridiplantae; phylum Streptophyta; class Magnoliopsida; order Brassicales; family Limnanthaceae; genus Limnanthes; species Limnanthes douglasii. The sequence goes on from JAUPFV010000003.1 coordinate 172,412,284, forward strand.
AGGATGTCCTGAGCCACTCCCTCTTTGGTCACATCCGACCTATACTTGATCTAGAAAGGCAGGTGAAAATCCAAACCAATCTCATCAACTCCCTTACCACTGATAAGAAATCCCTGTCAACCAACCTCTTAAACGTTAACCAATGCATAGAGGAACTCAAGAAAGAGATGAAGGCATTGAAGAAGGATAAGAAGGACTCAACAACTAAGTTACCCACATCGGAGGCAACCATGACTGAGCTCCAGACTAAGTATTCTAACTTAGAAAAAGACTTCACAATGCTACAACAGGAAGTGCAGACCAAGGATGGTGTCATTCAAAACTTATCCGATGAGAAGGCTAAGTTGGAGAACTTTGTTTCAGAACTGATCAAGGAGAAGGAAGACTTAAAGAACCAGCAGGAGCAAGCTTTTGAGCAGGTATTGATAAATATACCAATGAGGTGATAGACTCCTTGGAGAAAAGAGATGATCAAGTCAAGTCTAACATGGTGCTACTCTTTCATAAGACTTTTCCGAAGAGAACCCTTGGTCCTTTATGCAAATATGTGGAATACGGAGACCTTCCAGTTCACACCATGGCAGATGGCGACAAGCACAACTACTCCAGTGGAATTGATTCCACTACTGATGATGAAGAGGGAACTGGTGAGAGTTCGAGTGCCGAACTCAAAAGTCCTAAAAAGGTAAAGGTGATGAAGGAACGTCCGAAGGGAACAAACCCTAAGGTCTTATATTATTTTTTGTATATTTTGAAAAATGAAAGTCCTTGGATGACCAAGGCATATTTTGTAATGTTTAAACACCTAAATTCCTTGGATGGCCAAGGCATGTTTTGCTTTCTTGTTCGGTTCGAGTCCGAATAGGTTTAATCTATCAAACCTTCTTTTACTTAATACTTTCTTTCTTTTAAACTTTTCATGGCCAATGTTTAAGTAGCCCCTAGCATTTCGTAGGTATTATATTGAGAGTGTTTAATATCTCCGATGACATGTATTTAATAGTCATCACTTAACCCGATTTATCCGATCTACTAAAGATCCAAAACGTTGAACAAGTGATTTGTACTTGAACTGAATTGTAGCAAAACCACTCCGAGGCAGCACATATTATAAATAAAAAACCGGACACCTCATTAAAACCTCCCCGCGCCACCAGGGTAGGAAAAAGTATGCCCCCTAATATTTATATTGATATCTAACAAGTAAATATTTACACAAAAACTTTATTCAAAATATAACCTGAGATGTTCAATATTCCATGGGTGCTTCAAAACTCTTCCTTCCGTGTCGTGAAGCCTATATGTCACAGGCTTAAGTTTTTCAGAGACCTCATAGGGCCTTCCCAGTTCGGAGCTAGCTTACCGAACTGCTTCTCCTTGGGGTGTAAAAGAAAACTTTTCTTAACACCTTATCTCCTGGTTGAAAATCTCCTCTCTTGATTTTGGAAGAAAATCTGCTCCTCATCAAGCCTTGGTAGTGAGCTGTTCTTAAGTGAACTTTAACCCTTCTTTCTTATATCAAGTCCAAATGATTCCTAATTGCTATCTCATTAGCTTATTCAGAATAGTTGTGGACCCTGTACGATGGTAGGGTAGCTTCTATGAGGGTAATTGCATCCATCCCATACACCAAATCAAAATGAGATTCCTGTGTAGCAGCCAGGAGAGTAGTTCGGTACACCCACAATACTTCTTGCAAATAACTTGGCCACTTTCCTGCAGCTCTATCTAGATTCTTTTTTAATCCGATCAGTATAGTCTTGTTGGAAAATTTAACCTGGCCATTTTCTTGGGGATGGAAAGGAGAAGAAAAACAATGTTGAATTCCTCTAGAAGCAAAAAAACTCTCTATATCTTTATTATCAAACTGTGGCCCATTGTCTGTTGTAATCTTTTGAGGGATACCAAATCTGCAACATATATTGGACAAAATAAATTTAATGACAGCCTTAGAAGTGGTACCTGCCAAATGAGCTGCCTCTATTCATTTTGAGAAGTAATCAATAGCAACTATAATAGTTCTTCACCCCTCGGATGCCATAGGCATAGGTCCAACTAAATCCAAACCCCAACGATCAAAATGCACTGGCTCAGAAATAGACTCCATAGGTACTACTGACACATGAATTTCATTGCCATACCTTTGACATGGATCACACTTCTTTACCATTTCTTTAGCGTCTGCCATTATGGATGGCCAATAGTACCCAACCAACAACACCCTCCAGGTTAGTGCCTTGTACCCACAATGTGGTGATCCTTCTCCATCTTGTAGTTCAGATAAAACGACTTGAGATTCTTCGACCCCCAAACAACGCAGGAGAGGTCTACTGAAGGATTTTTTTTTATAGAGAACTTCCCTTATGATCAGAAAACCACGAGCCCTGTGTTTAATTTTTTTTGCCATAGCTTTATCCAGAGGCAAAACCCCATCAGAAATATATTGAAGAAGTGATAACCTCCAATCTTTAGGTTCAATCACTTGTATACTCAAACCTTCCTCCTCTTGCTTGTTTTGACTAAATTGTATAGATGGGAATTCTTGTATGTGAATCCAAGGGTAAGACTCAGAATATGCTATGGTTGCCAAAGAATCTGCAGTGTATTCTCTGACCTAGGAATATGTTCATAGTAAACACTTTTGAAATTGGTTGCCACCTCTTTCAGGATGAGTACATATTTGATCAGTTGCTCCTTTTTGGCCTTAGACTGACCTTGAGCTTGATGGATAAGAAGCTGAGAGTCACTCATCAACCGAACTCTCTTAGCCCCACATAGGAAAGCTAATTTAAGACCAGCTATAGCTGCTTCATATTCAGACTCACTGTTGGACGCCCTAAACCCAAAGCATATAGCCTGATACATCTTATCACCATATAGAGAGGTTAAGCAAATTCCAGCTCCACACCCCATTGTTCTTGAACCACCATCAGTTCGGACTACCCATTCTTTCTTAGTTTTCTCTTCTGAAGTTTGTTTGGAGTTCCTGTCCGAATGGAATTCTACCAAGAAAGCAGCTACTGATTGAGCCTTGATAGCCGTTTGTAGGGCGAAATCAATGTCATAATCACCCAACTCCACTGATCACTTGGTCATTCTGCTTGATATGTCTGCCTTTTCAAGAACATTCTTTAATAGAAAAGATGTCCGGATAATGATGGAATAAGACTGAAAATACGGCCTCATCTTTCTTGCTGCAATTACTAAGGTTAGTGCCAAATTTTCAAGCTTCAAGTACCTCTTCTCAGCATCAATCAAACTTTTGCTGAGGTAGTACACCGGACGAGGGTAGTTGTCCACTTCCCTCACCAATACTGCGCTTATAGCACATTCTGACACAGCCAAGCATATATAGAGTATTTCTCCTTGAATGCGTTTAAAAAGAGTCTTTGGTGAGGATAAGTGTTTCTTTATTTCAACAAAAGCTTGGCTGCACTGCGGAGACCAATTAAACAATTAAAATCTTTAGCATTCTTCAAGGTTTGGAAAAACGGAGAACACTTGTCCGAAGACCTTGAAATAAAAAGATTCAAGGCAGCCAACCTTCCAGTGAGTCTCTGGACTTCTTTAATATTCTGAGGAGGATCTATTTCTAATATAGCATTAAGCTGATCCGGATCGGGCTGTATCCATTTCTCACTTATCACATACCCCAAAACATTTCTGGATCGAACCCCAAATACACATTTTTCTGAATTCAGTTTCAAAATCACAGTTGCCAAATTAGCAAATGTTTCTTGAAAGTCAATTATGTGCAAATCATCCTCCAAGCATTTAACCATCATGTCATCTATGTATACCTCCATATTTCTGCCAATCTGACTAGCGAATGTTTTGTTCACCAACCTCTAATAAGTAACCCCAACATTTTTTAACCGAAAAGGCATTACCTTGTAATAATGGAGACCTCTATCTGTTATAAAGGTAATATGATCTTGGTCTTTCGGATCCACCTGTATCTGGTTGTACCCAGAGAAAGCATCCATGAAGGAGAGAAACTTGTTTCCAGACGTTGAGTCTACCAACTAATCTATCCGGGGGTCTGGATAAAGATCTTTTGGGCAAACCCTATTGAGGTCAGTAAAATCAATACACATACGCCATTTCCCGTTCTTTTTCTTGACCAGCACCGGATTGGCAGTCCATAAAGGATACTGGGATTCCTTTATGTGTCTTATCTTGGTAAGCCGATCAACTTCTTGGACTATTACATTAGCTTTCTCCTTAGAGAAAGCTCTCATTTTCTGCACAACAGGTGCAACATCACTCTAGATTGACAGCTTGTGTGAGATAACGCTTGCAGGTACTCCGGTTACATCACTATTGCACCAAGAAAAAACATGTTGATTGTTCATTAAAAATGACAACAATTTCTTTTTCAACTCTAGTGCCATCTTGGAGCCAATCTTGATACTTCTGCCATCTGTCAGGGAGTGGGTTTCAATCTCTTCAACCGGTATTATAACACTAGGAGCCTCTCTAGGGTCATCAGTCTCACCCTCTCCCTCAGAAGGCCCCAGTAACTGCTAATCTTCATTAATTTGAACCGCTCCCAAAGTTTAGGAGCAAGTGCAGTTGCATAGCACTCCCTTGCTATTTTCTGGCTACTTCGGACAACACCCACTTTCCCTTGAACTGCATACTTCAAAAAATGGTGGACTGTTGAGGCCACAACATCCATTCTAGAGAGCCAGGACCTCCCAAAGATCGCATTGTAGCATGTGGGGCAATCTACCACAATAAATAACACCATGACCAACTTTTTAAAAGGCTTATTGCCCAACAACACCTCTTCCTCAAACTTCCTGATTACATCCATAGAGCTCCCTGTGAATCCCACAATGGTTCTGTTTGACCGTTACATAACGGCCGGATTCTTCATCTGCTTGTAGGAGCTGAAGAAGAGGATGTTTTCCGAACTTCCTCTGTCTATCAGAATTCGTCGGATGTCATTGCCCCCAATAGATGCTCCTATTACCACAGCATCCTCATGAGGCCCAAAAATATTCCTCAAATCATCCTCATCAAAAACTATAAATGGAAAAAAGGTTTGGAACTGATGAGAAGACATGCCCCCTTCCAACTGAGTAGCCAGACTATGTACATGCCTCTTTCTTGACGAAGAAGTGGGCGCTGCCATGGTATCTCCTCCAAAAATGGTGAGTGACTCAAAGAAACTGATCAGTCCGGACACCATCTTGGTCTGATCTGTTATGACCCCCACTTTATTCCGCGTTGGATGAGGATTCTGATACTCAGAATTCCCACATTGTTTGTAGGGCCTGTCCGAGGAGCATTGTCGAGTCTGTTTCCACTTCTTCTTTTGACATAAGCTCCCAGTTTGCCTCTTTCAATAAGATTCTGCACTTCTTGTTTCAAGGCTATGCAGTCTTGAGTATTATGGCCTATATCATTATGATTTTTGTAAAAGAAAGTATTTCGACTCTCTCTAGGGGACTGTAGTGTTGTTGGTTTCCGGAAATGAACTTCCTCCTTGGTCTTATCATATATTGTGGCTACATTCTCTTTCAATTCAGTAAACCACTTCGGTTGAACTCAAGGACCTATTTTATTCCTTGATTGCTGACTCTGAGATTGATTCTGGTTGGACTGAGTTTGTTTAGCCCTGTTGGACCCTTGTCCGGTCTCCTTAGCCTTATATCCGGACTGGTTCTGAGCTGTTATGGTGGACCTGACTTGACGGTGCACCCTGGTCTTCTTGGTTTCATCCACATTAATTTTCTTTCCCACCTTATTCAATAAGCCACCCCAAGTCATGGCTTTCTTCCTGGTCACCGAATCAGCCAGATACCCAGGGTTCAACCCTTGTCTCAAGGAAGCAATTTCCTTGGTATTCACGAACCGACTTATGTAGTCTTTTAAGGACTCATTTGGTTCTTGGGCACAATAGATAATGATATCTCCATTGCCCTTCACCTCCTTACTCCCAACAAATTTCCTTCGGAAGGCAACCTAGAAAGTATCAAAGTTTCTAATACACCCTTAGGGTAAGCTATTATACCACTTAAGAGAACTTCCCGTAAAAGATTGGGAGAAGGATCTGCACAAAAGTTTGTCATCGTCATCAAAATTCATCATGAAGTTTTTGAACTGCTACAGATGGTTGTCCGGATCCTTAATTCTATCACACTTTTCCATTTTGGAGCTGTCAAACCTTTTGGGTAGGTTTCTGGACAGTATTTTGGCAGACAAGGGTGATTGTCTCCAATTCCTATTACGACTGAATACTGTGTCTTCATTAGGCGTTGCAAAAATACCTGGTTCGGTCTGAAAAGCAAAAGGATCGATCAGCAACTAATCAACATGCCTCTGGCTGTGAGATGAAATTTTGCCTAGATGCCTTTTAAGCCTCTCATACCTATCTCTCTTTCTTGAATATTTCTTAATTAGCTTTATTTTATTTCTGGACCTCCCTTCATCACTTCTTGATGACAAAGACTCCTCAAGCTCAGCCTCGTTCGAAGAGCTACTGGAAGACTCAGAATCTGAACTTTCAACCGGCTTAGATCGATGAGTCTTCTTAGAACTAATATGGGTCTTTTTTGAACTTAGATGAGTTTTTGTTGATGGAACATTCTCCCTAGGGTTGTCATTATGATGAATAAATGACGTCCCTAATTTCTCCCTTATACCATTTTCTGCTTGTTTTATGGCCCTCAACGCCTCTATTTATGCTCTCAACTTGTCTCGCTCTTCAATGGTGTATTCCTTGTTCTCCCTAACTGTTTCCACCACAGGTGGTGAAGTTCCCTTCTCATTCGGATCCATCTGAACTGGTCTTTTTTACTGGTTTTGAATGCAAGATTCATGCACCTTCGTGCTCCCACTGTGGTCGCCAATTTGGTTTGGTTTATTTTGGACTATGTGTAGTTTGGTAAAGTGTTTTGTGAAGTTTAAAGTGTTTTGTGTTTAGTGTGGAGAGTAGAGAGATAATTAAGCAGTCTGCTTGTATTAAATGTTGATCACTCTCATTAATGAGAGTGGTTGGGGTATTTATACTCTTAATTAATGACCCATGGGCTTACGAGTCAAGTTTTGAAACCGAGTAAAATTTAAGGACTCATTAGTCTTTAAGTAGAGCAAATAGCTTAGTCAAAAAGTGTTTTACTTTTGTCATGTCCAGATTCTTTAGTGGTGTGTCATTGTTTGAATTACCCCTGTCCGGATTATGAAGTGGGTTGTGTCTGAAGATTCCAAACTCATCAGATGTGTTGAAGCGCATGCTTCCAATTATGTTGCTAGACTAACGATGTGTCTCTTCCGAGAGTAATTTGATATTTATGCAACTGTATCTCCCCCAAAAATTGTTAGTGATTCAAAGAAAGCACATAACTCACTAACCTTTCCACTTGCTATCAGTTCTTGTACCATGTTTATGTTATTCCTGCCCGGATTTGGGTCTAAATACTTAGCAGAGATATCGAATGCATCTATGGAATCTTCATCGATTGTTTCCGATATTATCATTGCATCCTCTTACTTAGAAACAACTTCTTGTTTGAGAGGAATCGTAGAATTCTTCTTCACAAAATTGACTAACTTCCCATTTTCTATCAAATATTGCACTTCTCTTTTTAACGCCACACAGTCTTTTGTCTCATGCCCGATATCTTCATGATACTAACAATATTTATTTTTGCTATGCTCCTTTGGAGTCTACATTGGGAAGGGCTTACGAAAGTGTACATTCGGATGTGCCTTCTCAAAGATAGTTGATACACACTCAGTCAATTTGGCATAATGAGTGGGTTGGACCCACTTATTGGACATGGGTCGGACATACTGTTGAGTGTTGATTACAGGTGTGTATTGTTGAGTGTTAATTACTCTTTGAGGTGCATGATTTATAGCGTGAACTGGTGCTTGGGGACGGACTGTGGTCATTGGATGCGATACATGGGGTCGGATATTCACTTGTGGCGCATTGGTTCTTATCATGGTCGGATCCTGGTAGAACTGAGACATCGAATCTATCTCCGAAACTCTAGTTTCTTCAACTATAATTCGTTTCTCTATCTGATCCAACAATGTTGTGAATGTCATAGTCTGCGTCTCTGTGGTATTATCTTTCATCACCCCCGGAAGCAAACCCATTCGGCAAGCAGCCAAAGCAACTTTGTCTTCACAAACTTCCATATCTGTCTTAACTTGGATAAAACGTTTCGTATATTCTTTGAGACTTTCCCCAACTTTCTGCCTGCAGTAAATTATAGTATCCTTGTTTGCTCGGAACTTTTTGCTTCCAACAAAGTGTTGTCGGAACATACTCAAAAACATATCCACATTCTTAATACACTCTTGAGGTAAACGGTTATATCACTTTGATGCAACATTCTTGAAAGTTTGAAAGAATGCCCTGCACAATAACTTGCCATCGTCATCGTAATTGATCATGAAATTCTTGAACTGTCCAATGTGACTATCTAGATCTTGTGTCCTATCAAACTTTTCCATCTAGGAAATGTCAAACCACTTTGGAAGGTGCCCGAAAAAAAATTCCGGAGAGAGTGTATATAACCTCCAATCACGTCTGACCTTATAAGCACTTTCCCCCGGTCCCTCGTTCGCAGCCATATAGAATCTCTCATCAGACGGAAAATTAAATTGATTACTAACTCGATAATCCTGATTGTAGCTGTAAGATTGAAGTTGTCTCCGAGGATTTACATATTCTGGTTGAGTTGCATTCACCTCTTTGTCGGTCTCTTTGGAGTATAATTTTCTCTTCCCATGATCATGTTTTTTATTCCTCGAACTTTTAGTTCTCTGACTGGTCTAATGAGAACTTTTATGCACCCTTGAATATTTTTGTTTCTGATCTGCTTTATACCTAGCATCGATATCTGAGGATGACAATTCATCTGAACTAAGAGAAGTATACTCACTAGATTCTGCTGATTCATATCATTGTTTAGATATAACTCGTCTTTTGGAAGATCGATGAACTTTTCTCTAATGCCTTTCCTCAGACTGATTGACATCTTGAACTTCATCTGTCACGACGAGCTCTTGTTGGACTTCTGATTTGACTTTTCTTGAGCTTATTATCACTTCTTTTTCAGCATTTAGCCTTTCAATGCCCTCGAACAACTCTTTTATACTAGAAACCAAGACAGATTCTTCAAGGAGCTCCTCAACATATCGATTATATGTCATTTCCTTCATTGGTCAATTGCTCTTCCATCGGATGGTCTCCAGATACGACTCCAACCAAGTTATTTTTCAACTTTTCCTCCAACTCACCACGAATTTTAGTTTCCATTGTTTTTATTACTTTATATTATCTTTATGGTTTTGTAATGTTAATTTCGGGTACCACTCAGTTTCCCACAGACGGCGTCACTGATGAACTCAGATAATTCTTAGGTAAGTTCGGATGCAGAAATGTTCGTAGGAGAGCGTTTTTCTAAACAATGTTCGTATCAGACGTTTCTAGTGAGGGAATTAGTATTTAGTAGATAGAGAAAGTGACAAAAGAAATAATCCAATGGTCTCTCTCCTCGGCTTCAATAATGCACTGGTCCAAGCGCGATCTGCGTAGTTCATTTCCACTCGTTCAAACGATTTAGCTCGACTTTCTCCTCGAGTCAGCCTTATTTTCCAGCTTCTTGAATTGTTGACATGCTCATCCGGTTCGACCATTATCCACCTCCTTTATTGCAATTATTTTAACCTTAAGTTCTCATTCTACTCTTTATCAGGCTCGGTTCATTTTCCCTATTTGCTATGCGCTCGGATTACTGTCTCACTCGGGTTTATCTTTCGTGCCTTAAGTATATTCATCTGCTCGGATATCTTCCTTCCTTCTACCCGGGGAATACCCCCTTATCAGCCTCGTACTTTTCATTAACAAGGTAAAGGTACCATAAACGAATGAAATCATCTATGAATAATATGAATTACCCTTGCATGTTCTATGATTTCTTTTAGAAATAATCCACATATATTGAGATGAATTAGTGTCAAGACTTATGTCGTGCTATTTACCATACAGTTTTAGTTTTAGTATATTTCCTCTTAATACACTCGATACGAGTACAAAAATTCATGTAACCCAAGGGACCTAATAAACCTTCAGTGATAAGATTATCCATCATAACTTTGAATATATGACCTAAGCATTTGTGCCACAATTTATATGATTTTTTGATTCTATTAATCTTATTCTTTATTACTTATGTGTTCATGGCTATATTGTGGTTGTCAATAAATAAAAACACTTTATCATCTGTAACTAAACTACTACTACTAACAACCATATCATCAAATGAAGGAGTCAACCAATTATTCCCAAAACAATAAGAATATCCATCATTGTCTACAACTAGATAATAAATCAAGTTCCTTCTAAAAGAATGTACATACATATTTTTTACAACAAAATTAAATGTTTAGTATACATTTTTAAAATAAAATTGCACAATTCAAGAACTTGACACGAGTTTCTTTCAGTTGTGAAGATAAACTGTTTACGATCCCTTAGCCTCATGTTCCTTTTAGAAACCTGCAAGAAAATACAAACATGAGTTGCTCCAACCATATCAACCCACCATGTATTCTTTGAAACAAAAATAAGATTAATTTCCAACAAACAGAAATTGTGAGATTACCTTTACTTTATAATAAGCCCTACATTTCTCACATTTCATTTTCATGTCCATTTTATTTTCAAAAGAAACAAAAAACTTCAGTTGATTCATTTAGTTTCTTTTTCTTACCATGATCAAACTTAAATATATTGCTATCAATTTTTCACTTTTGACATACCCTCTTTTCGGAGCCTACCATGCTTACCTCAACAAACTCTTCTTTCAGTCATTCTTCCTCTTGTGTAGCGTGTGCAATCACTACATTGATCGTCCATTTTTCTCGGATGTAGTTATAAGTGGAATGAAATGCTTGTACTTAGTCGAGAGAGACTGAAAGATAAATATTCCCAGACACTCCTCCGGGAGGACTGCCTTGATTGTTTTTAACTTGGTGACTTCATAGACTTCCCCAGAATATGCTTTATAATAGCACATTTATAATTTTTTGCTGTAACTCTCATTCACGAGATGTTGCATTTCCAATTTCTAATATTTTAAAAATTATTTCTCAACCACCTTGAAAAAGTTAGAGGTTGTGATAATTTCCTTCGGGACAACCATACAAAGACCAACTGGTATCATTTGGCGCTTGACAGCTAAGCACAACTGATTAGACCTTTCCCAGTTCCCAAAATCCTTTTATTCCTCATGTGTACTTTCATGAGTAAGGAAAGCTAGTATAGGTAACATCAGTGTTCGGTCATAATCATGACACCTCATGTATAACGTAATATCCCTTTTTCGTTGGTTGAAATCAAATTTGTCCATTATAGATGGTTAGACCTCATCGTAATGTAGCCAGCCATACTAACTGTTTAATCATTTAACACACATGACATAACATATAAGACACATAACAATTGACTTATAACATTTAAATGTGCTTAAACACGGTATATACATGTAAAACATAACATACAATCATAATAAGATACGTTTGGGCAAACATACTCATACATATTTTTGATTTAAAAAATCATCATTAATCTATTAATTTGATTCATCTCAATTGGGTTGATTTCACATACTTTAATTAAAATAAACTCAATGATTATTTTTTAATAAAAAATTTCATGATTAATCATTCCAAGCATTAAATTTTCTTTGGACCGATACTACTTCAAATTAGATTAATCCCTTAAACCTTTCAGACCCTATGATTCTCAACTCATCAATTAACCTTCTTTTGGGCCGATTAACTAAATTTATGATTCACCTACCAGATTCTAAAACTTTAGTCATACATATTCACATACATATTAATAAACACGACTTATTCACACCACATATATACATACAAATCCAACATGTTCAAACACAAATCATGTGGCCATGGTCATACAAAGTGAAAATTTACCTTACAATTAAATATAATTAAATATATAAATTTTTAAAAACACGCAAACCACACTGATACAACGATCGACTTTTTGTTGCAGTGGGTTGTTGGACCGTTTGGCCCAGCCAGCAGCTCGTTGTCACTAGGCGAACGACCCAACCACCGTTTTGCTTTTGCCATCGCAACATCAACGCAACTAGCCATGGTGAACGTCACTGAACTGTCTTCTACCGGCAGTAATAACTTGGATTACTTCTCCGATTAGCCACTTTCCAGCGGAGACCAATTTATTCGTTTAGATGAGCGTTTATCTTGATGCAAAATTTGGGAAATTTATTTTAGCAATCAAATAAACCTTAAATTTTTTAAAAAAAACATTAAATCTCAATTTTATTTATATTTATATATTATCTTTAATAAAAGATATCCTTAATCAACTTTTTACGAATAAATAAATAATTAACATGTTTTTCACAAAGATATTTAATCAAAATCCTAACCATAACAATCAACACATAATCACAATTGTTATGAATTTTTACAATAAGAAAATGCTTTCAATTGATTAATAAACATATATTAAAGAAAAAATAATATTTTTTGAATCACAAAAGATATGACTCTGATATCAATTGATATACCATATTAACTCGTTTAATAGTTCTATCACATACATTAAAAGTGAAATGATCTTTTTGTGATTCTCAATTCTACTAAACAAGTGAAATACTTACTCGATATATTTGACATGTTATCAATGATGTGTTGTAGTAGATGTGTAGGTGCAAATCTGTTAATACTTTTTCAGCCGAATCTTCTTTGCGGCCATGTTCGTCTAATTTGTAAAACTCTTCACTATAAAATAACGAAATTATTTTTGCAGATAAATTATAGAGATGGAAAGTGAAGAAAATTTAATTTAGGGTTTATGTGAATCTTCTAACACAAAAACGGAAGATATATCTAGATTATTGTGAATGAATCCATAACTTAGGTCACCTATTTATAGATCATGCAATTGGTCATCTATAAATAATATGAAGTATCGATGCCCATTCAATTATTTCTTAAATAACAGTCCACAAATTTTAGTATGGAGATTTTCTCTTTATGTACCGTAGTTTTTTCATTTTGGTCTGTATTCTTTTTGATATATTAGATACAAGTACTGAATTCTTAATAATAAAGTGAGCTTAATAAAAAAAATGGTAAAAAATCTTATCTATTTTTCCTTTTCGGGTATTACTTATGTGCTTGTGTCAAAGTTTACCTAATTTTAGATTTTTAATTTATTTTGTCAGATATTTGTATGTTCATTAATTATGTGTGTTCTGTGTTTTGCTTAATAATATTTTATAAATATAACTTATTATTCATTTTTAAATATCTAGCGCCTATCATATTATCAAGTAAGGAAATAATCATTTGATTATTCATAGATATCTTTTAAGGCGTCTCTTATAGGAAAATGAAATAAAATTCATATTGATATCGTTCAAATACAATAAATGTTCATTCAATAACAATAACTAAAAATAAAAATTGATATAACCATAACAACCCACCATGTGTTTCCTATAACTGAAATTATTTCTGAACATACGAAAGTAATGAGACTACTGTTAGCTTAGATTGAAGCTTGGTAGTTTTCACACTCCTCTCTTTTGAGATTCTCCTTTCTCTTACAAAAGAAAAACCAACCTACGACATGTGATTCCTTATGTTTCTTTGCTCATAAACCGAAACCCTTATGAAATTCTCATAATACTTTCTCTTTTTTATCCTATTAATATCTCACCTTATGTATATGATGACATTATTGTTTCATCATGTCCTCCTCCTAACTAGTATGAGACGCCAATTTACTAACTGACCACTTCTCACATTGAGGATAAATGAAACGTGATCTATATTACAACTATTTTTGGAAATATGGATCCTAAGTGCATTTACCTTTGAGACTATCATTGACATCCCAAAACAAGTTGTTTTATTATCATTTTTTATATTTAACCTTCATGATGGAGAGTTGAAACAACAACAACTTAATCTCTCCATTATTAAATATTGGAAAAATGTTTCTCAATTACTTTGAGAGACTCAATTTCATAAGTAATCAGTCCTATGAATTTCTAAAGTTATTTATTGTTTCATGATTGCCAAACTCAATCTGTTTGACTTTTCCAAACCTCAAATTCTCTATTATCCTTATGATATTTTTATTTGGTAAGACTCGTAGGCATGTTAGTATTTAATTCCATGTCATATTCACAACAATTCAAAAACAATTTCATGACATTTATTCGTTGGAAAAATTAACACATAGGTTTTATTGTCCTATTAGTTATAATTATTTAAAACAACTTTAAATATAACAAACACATACACACTTCATTGACATACAAAACTTAAACGTGTTTAAATATGACATATACATGTAAAATATAGCTTTTGGGCAAACATACTAACATGTATTTATGAGTTTGGAAAAATCACCATTAATCTAATAATCTAATTTGTCATACTCGTGAAACCCTAATTTGGGTGGATTCTACTTACTTTAGTTAAAACATATTATAATTTTTTTCAAGTACATGTGAACCCTCTTTTTAGTTGATTCTACCTACTTTAATTAAAATAAACTTAAGGATTATTTTTTCAGTAAATTTTCTCCAGTTCAAGATTAACCATTCCAAACATTGACCTTTATTTGAGATGAAATGCTTAAAATAAATAAATCACTTGAACCTTTGAGACCCTAGGATCTTCAATCCATCATTAACCTTCCTTTGGAGCAAATAAGTAATTTATGATTCACCTAGGAGAATCTGAAACCTTGATTACAAATATCAACATAAAAATTTAAACACATAACTTATTCACACCACATGTATACATACAAATTCATCATATCCAAACACAAATCATGTGGTCAAGGTCATACGAACTAAGAGAAGACCTTAAAATTTAGAAAATTCTTTATAAAAAATAAAAATAAAAAATAAAATTGAGAAAAAAATTAAACCATGTCACTATAGTGATGGACTTTTTATTGCAGCGGGCTGCTGGACCGTTTGACCAAGCCAACAAATTGCATTCACTGGGGCAATAACCCAACCAATGTTATGATGATGTCATTAAGACAATAATTGGTGATGAAAATAATCTACATGAACTTTTTTTTCCTTGCATATATCATAGTAAGTTTTTAACTCCCTTTTAATAGCCTGTGTCTGGGTGGCTTACATACCTTCCCAGTATGTTGACAATAACTGGCTTTTAATGGTCCATATGTGAGTTTATTAGCTAAGAGTCATTAGTTGAATAGTAAGAGAATAAAATTCTAAATTAGCGAGACAGTTTCTGAAAAATACCAAACGTATTTAAACACACATAGACGCTGAGAGTTGTGATTGAGTCTTCATATGAATTGCAATCATTATATTCATTAGCAGATACGATTAGCACCAAAGCGCTATACATTACTCTACATTTAGTACGTTACTGATTTGTGGTAAAATGAATGAACCATTTAACATTGATAACCCAGTTATGAATAAGTATGTTGTTTATAGACGCAACAACGAAGTCATGAAACATATGTTCACCATCATATGGGAGGCAGTCTTCCGTTGGAGCCAACCTACACTCATAACAATCGTTTCTTAAGCTATGAGGCTCTAATATCCTCTCATTTTAACTCTCCTAACATTATACACGCGTGTGAGATACCAACTCAATCAATCAGTTTCAAAGAATGAGTGTTTAAATTGCTCGCATTATAATTTATAGAAACGATACTAAAATGCCTATCTTAACAGATCATACCTTAATATGATGTATCTTAATACTCTTTGAGAATCCGAAGCAGTTTCAGATGAAAGTATATTGTCAAGTGGTTAAATATAAGAAGGGAGATGAATGCCAATTAAAATCCATAACTTGAAACAACCAATACATGGGCATGTAGGACATTATTCGTACACCCCAGAATCTAAGTGCCAATGATAATGGGTAATCACGCCTCATCCTGAAAGTCATACATTCATCATCATGAGATGCTTCTCAATATGAACATAGTGGGGTTACATAACTATAAACCCTTAAGTATATAGCATTACACACAAACATGATATAATAACTAAAACAATCATCATAAACGTGTTTGTTCTAAATATGATATACCATCAAATAGAGAAATATATTATAATATGAAAGATACATGGTTTTTTAGGACACGCTAAACATAAGCATAAATGATACTCAACGTCTGAACTGGTATGAAAAATAAATCGGCAATTTACAAGTTCGCCGCGATCACCAACAAGCGTGATCATGGCAAAATAAAAGTTCTCTTATGAAAAATTTCTCGTTGAATGTGTTCGCATGTGATCTTATCTTCGATCATGGCGAACTCTGGTGATTCTTAAAAATTGACAAAGCCTCAAATTGGTCTGAATTAGGATTTTGTTTTAAATGTTCCAAATTTGATCATGCAGTTTGATAAGGATATAAATAATTTAGGAGTCAAAAGCTATTAGAGAAAATGTGTATTCTTTAAGCTTTGTATAGTTAAAGAATAAATTTAGTATTGAATACAAATAGTAAGGGATAAATATGTAAATTGGTGTAATTTGTAACTGATTTTGTTATCACCCCTGTGTTCTATAAATATGAGGGGGAGTTAAAAAGATTGATTGACAAATTCTATTCACTATTGATAGCAAATTGTTTCTCTCTCTAAACAGAAAAGTTATTTTCTCTCTTTGAAATCACTTTTATTAAGTGATCTTTGCATATAAAATCTTATACTTAACACAATTAAAATATATAACACATATAAAAAAATTATATGTCATCGATCGCACCAACCCGTCCTAAATATATGATTATATTTTCTCTATCATCTAAACATGCTTTAAGTTTTAATCAAAAAATAAAATTGGGTTTTTTAATCCTAAAATGAAGCGGTCATTGAATCATAGTATTGGGAGATTCATTCGAAGATATAACCAAACACGGAGTGATCATATCATTTGATACCAATTGTTGATTATAGATTATAAATAACAATGGTTATAAACTCTTAATCACCCTAAAACCCTAATTGTTCTTATGAATAAATATACATAAAAAAAGAGTGATACTTATCATAATGTGTTTTATAGTTTTAGGATTTGAGAGTTGTAGTGGATGTTTTAGTCTAATAATTTGAGACCAACAATTTATAGGAGAAGATCTTCCCACATGATGGCTAGATGCACTCGCGTATGTTCCTAAATGATAGGGAGCATAGGCCTCGATGAAGAAATAAATAGAAAAACTACGTACATTATCAGTGAAGAGAGCATAAAGAAGTCAAAACCAAAAATATTATAATAAAGATACGAGTGATTGTGATACTGACTTAGGATTACTTAAAGCTATTTATATTTAATGAATATTGATATGGATTATTTTCTGATCAAAAGGGTATATTTGGAAAGATTTTTATCTAATCCAAGTATTTAATATTGGAGTGAAGAGTAGAGAGATAAAAGAGGTATATTCTAGCAATTAAGTTTTTCATACCCTCTTTAATGAGGGTGGTTGGGTATTTATACTTATTTTATGACCCTATGGGCTGTTTGGCTCGGACTCTGGATTCTGGTCAATCTTTAAAGCCTTAAAACCTAAACAAGTTAGTGTAGGTTAGCACATAGCTGAGTCATGATTGACTTAGTCGTACTGTTCATCACATGTTTGGTGCAAAATATGTCCGAACTACCCCTTCGGTTTAGGCAGTAATGCTCTTTCAAAAATATCTGAACCTATCAAATATAATTCACTAAATTATCTATATGTTTCTCCATTAAATCTATTGGGCTATTAGAGTACAATACTAAAATGATGGATAAATTGTTCCTCCTTTAAGATACATATTATCTCAACTAGTATCTATATTTATATATACATCAATGAGACTTAATAATCCTATATTTACTATTATTTATATGTAATCCCAATATTCTGAATACCGATTACTTTAATAACTAGGCTTATAACAACATATCTTAATACTTTTGATTTACACATGATGAGACATTCCAAATATCGGAGTTCCTTATAAATTTCGCAATTGTATTTATACATTATTATGTATATAAATTTTTATATACTTTTTGTAAGGATTTTTATGTTACTAATGTGTATCACTATATCCATATGTATCAATATATCTCTAAACGCCTCCAAACCCATTTATTTTTAGAAATAAAATAAGTGAAATATTTTTAAATTTCAATGTGAAAAACCCACTTTTAATATAGAGTGGGTCGAGGAATTTGAGATATAATACAAAGACCATAAGCAATTGGAAGTACAAAATGTATCCTAAGAGATGCAATTTCTTTATTTTTATCACTATAATTGGTCTTTTTAATGGTATTAGAGGTTAAATCCTTCTTCGTCAAAAATCACTGCAAATAAATCTTTTTTATTGTAAATAACAAAAAACGAACGACGAATATAATAAAAATATGTAGATATCCCCACTAGTTATGGAATAAATATATTATATTTGTTTAGGTGAACACTAAATAAAATGTTGGGGATATGGGGGGGCTTATATTCTTCTTTTGTATATAAATATAAACAACTCAATCTCCACACTAGTATGACATTGTTTGTTTTAGGCCCGAATGCCAAATAGATATTCGTGTTGGTCCACTTCCAAATGGTCACTTACTAGTTGAGATATGTTTTTGCTTATATAATACTGATCTTTCTTATGTCTAATCAATGTGAGATTTTTATCACACTTAAAAAATCATCATCTCGAATAGAGTACCATTTAACCTCGTCTCAATTTATTTTCATCTGCATACTCTAATTAGGTTGTACATATGTTCATCACCCTGAGCCATAAACCTTTATAACATATCTATTTTTTATTCTAATCAAACCATATTGTTTGGGTCATAGAGCTTCATAATAAATATTTCACCTTGAGCATGGTTTGTTTATAATGTTCGACACTTGAGAATTTGATTGCATCTAACAAATCTTCCTCTTGAACAAAATATCATTTAGCCTCCTTTCAGTTAACTTTCACCCCTTTATTTAAATAAAGTTGTGCACCGCCTAAGCCATGGAGTGTTACAATGAATCTATATGATCAGTCGAATCAAACTACAATGTCGGAGTTATAGAGCTTTACAACAGATCTTTCACCTTGAGCATGATTGTTCTAACATGTTCGACACCTGAGAATTTCACCCGCGTCGCACTTGTTCTAGGTCTGATGTTGTGATACCAAGTTTTAGGAATACGGGGGTACATATTATGTTTTCGTACATAAGTATGAATAACCTCATCTCCGCGCTAGTATGATATTGTCCGCTTTCATCCTGAAGGCCTACAAAAATTTGATTTTGGTCCACTTCCAAAAGGTCTCATACTAGTTGTGATATGTACTTACTATTTGGTCGCACCGAACAACTCTTCCACAACGCAAAACTGGACACCTCGTCAAATTTCTCGATTTTGTATTTTGTTGATGTGGACACCAGTGTTAACCTTTAATTATAATAACCTACGTTATTATATGACTCTTTTTTTATAAACTAAGATATAATATCTATCACAAAATGTCTCATACACAAAATACAATATATAAAACCAAAAGAATCGAACACAAGATTTAATGATGTTCGACAATAATATCTACATACATGAGTCGCTAGAATAAAAGGTTTCACTATAATGAAAGTAGGTTACATATTTTAGTGTTTCATTTTTTATAACCCCATTTATATTAATACTGTTGAGATTTGAACCCTGGACCTCTCGGTTCCCACTTCCAAATTTTCCACTAGGTTGCAGGGAATAATGTTTGATTTCCTGGATAATTTTGAAGTTTTGGTTAGACAATTTCATATTGAAATATTTTGGTGGTTCTCCCGAAAATTCAATCAAATAAAATCAAAATCTTTCTTTTAAACTTAGAGAATGATTTTTCGTGTAATCTTTTCTGAACCAAAATTAAACTTTTATTTCGACCAAAATTTCCAACTGACATCCAAACTTTCAACAACAATTGTCAAATGCTTGCATGAATGTGTGTCCAAACCGAGTAATTTTCAAATGGTACAAAACCGACTAAAATAAAAAAAAATCTAAAATCAAATAAATTTTCCAAATACCATAATCTAACAAGCGTGCCCTGCACTGTCCAACTTGCTCGATGATATACTATGACTATATAGGTCGAATAGTCAATCTAGTTGCACTAAAATATATAACATAGATTTGGATGCATCTTCCTATTTCTTTATATTATTGATATTATAATACTGAAAATAATGAATTCTTAATCTGCTTTGATGTCTTGCAAAATGTATATACTTAATATACTTTTGTCAAAAAATTATAAAATTTAACATAAAATTTTTAAAAAAAATCATCTTGCGATAAAATAGTGTTTTTTACTGATCGAAATATAACTAAAAGTTCTCTTAACCTAATGAGAATATTCCAAAAGTAAAATTGGGAATTTTAATAACAGGAGTTTGGAGGCTAACATCACTAACAAATATATGGTATCATAAGAAAATTTATTACATTTTTATTTTATTTTTAAACCATCAGAATAGTAGGTGGAAAATGGGTCCTCTTCAAGAAAGGGTCTTCATCTCCAAGACCTTCAAGAACTAAGCCATGAAGAGAAATTATTATCCATTTCTCCTTAGAAAGACCCGTCTTTGTTTGTATCTGACCTTTTCTTTAACCAAAAGCACCATGGAAGTTTACAACAACAAGCTTTTTGAAGAGGAAGAATACCATGTTATTCTCTCGTAAAACAAACCAATTCAACAACTGAGGAAGACTTATGCTGAAGCAATATCGCCAAACCTTTCATCTCCAAAACTCAATCTCAAACCAGAAAGCATAAAAAGGAAAAGTGACCATATTTCATTTCAATATGATAAATCAGTAAAGGAATTATTAGTTAATCAGTCAAAAGTTACGCTTATTGGAAACTTTTATGGAG
Source organism: Limnanthes douglasii subsp. nivea (assembly GCA_036936605.1). NCBI lineage: Eukaryota > Viridiplantae > Streptophyta > Magnoliopsida > Brassicales > Limnanthaceae > Limnanthes > Limnanthes douglasii. Next base: position 172,433,264 of record JAUPFV010000003.1, read on the forward strand.
GAATTCCCAAGAACAATGTGTTGAACAAATTTCTGGATTCGTTCAAGTTCAAAAGGCAATACAATGTTCAAATTAAAGACCATTACCACATCTTTTTCGAATTCGATTTCTGGACTAGAAGAGTTTGGAAATTTAAAAGTGTTGTGATGAGAGTGTTTCGATGGACACTAGAGTCCAATTCCAAGAAAGAAAGGCCCCTCACTCTTATAGGGATAAAAATTGAAGACATTCCCGAGTTTCTATATGAAAAAAGGATTCTCACTGATGTTATCTCCTCTATTGGTGTCCCTTTTCATGTTAATATTCCTGATAAAAACATAGCATTTACAAATGTTTGTTATGCTCTTGTTGAAATTGATGTTAGGGCTAAGATCCAATATAAAATCTGGTTCGGTTGTAATGACGGATGTTGGTTGAGGGTTAAGTACAAAACCATTCTTGACTACTGCAATATTTGTTTACATATGGGGCACGAAGGTAGTGATTGTAAAAAAGGAGAGATGAACAAAAATTTAAACCAGAATGAAGAAAGATGGATAACTTTGAAACTCAAAAAGATGAAAATATATTGATTTCTCAGTCAATTTACAGGCCTAAGATTAAGTCTCTTGTTATTCAAGACAGCAAGAACTCTAGTTACAAATAAGTTCCTAACAAAGAAGATCCAAAAAATGTTGTTTCTGCTCCTGAAGACTTAAAAATAATTGGAACATTACAAATGCTTGATCAAGGATATGCTCTTCAAGATGAAAAATGACAGCAACAACTCTGAAACTAGTTCTCATCAACATGTTAAGATAAGAAGTTGCCCTGCTACTCCATCCCAGCAAAATAATCCTGACATTCTTGAAGAGCCCCCTGGCCATGGCTTCCGAGAAATTCTCAGAAACAAGCTGAGAAATGAAAAGAAAAGGAAACAGCCAAATAAATTTATTATTAAGTCTCTCAAACTTTTAGAGGCCAACTGAAGATACAAAGCCCAGTCAGAAAATGATAAGGATACTCAAATGAAACGTGCGTGGTATCCATAATTCTGCTACAGTCAGGAGACTGAAGTTGGTGAGGATAAAAGTAGCATGAGGGTAGGCTGTTAATTTCAAGTGGAGTTTTAAGGCGGCGTGAGGGTGTTTCAGGGTGGTGTGAAGGTGTTTCAGGGTGGTGTGAAGGTGTTTCAGGATGGTGTGAAGGTGTTTCAAGGTGGTGTGAAGGTGTTTCAGGGTGGAGAGAGAATTGAGCAGCTTGGCAGCAGTAAATTTTTGTTACTCATAGTTAATGCTGGTGGTTGGGTATTTATCGTATGTAATTTGGGCCCTTATGGGATTTCGGGTCAAGTTTAATGGCCCCGGTTCATGTTTAAAGACCCACGAGTTTTAAGCAGATGGGCAGGTAGCTTAGTCAGATAGTGTTTAGGTTTTTTAGTACTTTAGTCATAGTTCGAACTGCTTTAGACTTGCAGTGTTCGAAGTCATCTGCCCGGTTCAAAAGTCCTGTCCGTATTAAGCTCTTGGAGTCTGTCCGGTTTACGGATAGATTTACTTTGGTCTGCCCTTCCGGGGAGCACTTCGAATTAGGACGCATCAGGAGCCCCTTTTTTAGGTATTTGAACAAGTATCCTTGTCAAAGAACTGAAAAACAGTCCGATTCAGGAAGTGGTTCATCAATTCGAAGAGAGTCGAGGACAGAACCGGACAGACCAAACGTTACGAATTCCAAACGGTTCTTGTCAGAGTTAGTGGGACACGTGTCACTCTCTGGTTGGTTACTTTAGCCGTTTTTTCACCTTGAAAGTTGCACCACTTTCTCGAACAAGTTACCTCTTTTAAATGCCATAAATGACATCGGCGCCGTCTTTTAATCATTGCCCAACTTTTCGGATTCTCCTAGGAATCAAACCCTTTTCTTTCACATTTACTATAAATTCTATTCACCTTTCACAGTCTCACTTATCTCTTTTACTCTGCCATTTCACCCAAAGCTTTATCTCTCTAAAACTTCAAAATTTCCTTAGTTGTTTATGTTCACAGCAAGAACAGCACTGATTAAGGGCGGTTGGCTTAACCTCTCAGAATTGGAGAAAGCTCAAAGAGTTGAAAAAGAAAAAAGACTTGCAGCAGGGCTTCCAGCGTCACCTGTCGAGAAACCAGCCCCTTCAATCGAAGAATCTGACAGAGGTTTGTCTTCTTCTAAAGGTACAAAACCTAGGAAACTCTTTCAATCAACACTCTCTCCCATAGTATCTGGCTCTTCAGTTCAAGAGTCGATCCCTATAGTTGAACCGGGGGTCACTGCCACAAGTGTTAGGAAAAAATCCTCTTTTATTGCTATGGGGTCCGATTCTGACCACTCCCCAAACAAATTAATCATGAAAATGCCAAGTAGGTTGGTTAAAGGGCTTTCTTCCAAAAACACTAGCGAATCAGGGTCCGGGGCAACTATTAGGACTCTCCGGGAAAGGCCGGCCGGTCCGGGGGCTAGCAGTCCTCTACCTCCCAAAGAAACCTCAACCTCAGAAACTCAAACTGAGGTGATAAGTCGAAAACATTTAGAGAGCCAACAGTCCGGAGGATTAGCTGTGCCAAGCTTCATCCCTCCCCGGGCTGTTTCTACAGAAGCTCCCCCAACAATAATGGAGGAGAGGATGGAGGACTCCACCGAGGAGGTTAGATTTGAGTCCGAGTCCTTCGGACAGGTTGAGACTGCTATCGTTGTTGCCAAGAAGGGCAAAGAGGACTTGTATCTGAGGCGTCCGGACCTGCCGGAGAGCCTCGAAGGGAGATTAGGGCCCTGCTTTCACAAGGTGGAGTTCAAGTATCTTTCATCTCTGTTAAAGACCAAGTATGCGTTCATCCATACTAAAGATCTGGGACGACTGCGTACTAAGTGGGGGATCCCTGAGAATGTAAAGATTCGGATTCCCATCGATCCAGAGACCCCGATGGATTGCAAAAGAAATGAGATAGTCTTCTTTACGGAGCTGTTCAATTGGGGACTTAGGTTCCCACTGGACCCGGAGATAGTGCGTTATTTTCACTTGGTCAAGCTATGTCCATCACAGCTAAGCCCTAACGGTTGGTACACCTTGATGTCATGTATTATGGCGTCTAGGCTATCTGGAATTCCTCTTCCTATGGAAGAGTTTGCAGCTGTGGCTAATTTGTGCAAGCATCACCAGTTCCCTTTTTATCATTTCAACATGGGGAACGATCTTAAAGCTGTTGATGATCTCCTGGAATCGGAGAGTAAATGGAGGAGCCAGTTCTTGTTTGTCAGTGGCTCATGGGAGAATGGCAAGAAAATTAAAACCGGGGAGAATCCTAGCCTTCTTCGAAGTAGATGGAGGAGCGATCGTAAGTTTTTACTTTGAGTTTCTGTTCGAATCTCTCTTTCCTTTAAGTTTATACTAATCAGTTTTTTTTTGTTTTATCAGAGCTGCCAAAGGAGTTCGGGGACTATCTGAAGGCCGGACAGGTCACCTGTGGCAAAATCAACGCTTGGGCCGCAGAGAACTGGGAGAACCGGTTTCATAAAGCCTTCACTGCTGGGAACCTAGCGAGGTCTCACCTGTGGAACACCACAGGTCGAAGAGACCTAACCTGGGAGGAGTTCTCCACCCCACCTGACGAAGACGTCGTGCTGAGAAGGTCTCACGAACTGGATGGGACCCTCTTCCTTCCTGCTCGGGCCAAAGCCCCAAGTAAAATGAAGGGCAAGAAGAAGAAAGGCAGGAAAGCGGTAGACGATACTGAGAAAGAGGCCCCAACAGACGCAGAGGTGCCAGCCCAGGCTCAAGTTGATGCAAACCTTATACAGGTGGTAGAACAGGAGAGCGAGAAACAAGGAGTGAATCCCCCAAAACCTTCAAGGGCTTCCAAACGGGCTCGTAAGCAAGCAAGTGACAGTGCTGACAGGGAAGTCAAAAAGAAAAAGACTTCCCAAGGAGAAGAGCTCGCTCTCCGGGATCCGGAGCCCACTTTCCCAACCGATCCGACGTTAGCCGAAGAGATCCCATGGAATCTTAATGAAGGGATTCCAATGGAATTCCATACTGATGAGGTTGAAAGGGGAGAGATTAACATGGATGAAGTGGACGTCACCGGTCTAGGTGCTCTAGGTGATTATTTCCTTGGCCTGTCCAGAGATGAGTTCGCAGGGCCATATGTTCCCCCAAGTAGTTCCAATACAGTGAATTTCAATGGTAAAACTTTTATGGTTTCCAGTGAGAGGGACATCATAGCCCATTCTCTCCTTAGCAACGTGCAGCCAGTACTTACTTTGGAAAGGCAAGTCCGAAGTCAGGCAACCACCATCAAAGACCTCAAGTCTGAGAAGGAAAAGCTGTCCGATGACCTCAGGACTGCTGCTACTAAGGTTGATTTGCTTAAGGAGTCGAACGAACAGCTAAAGAAGAATTAAAATGAAAGCAACACAAAAGTTTCTTCTTTAGAAGAGACCGTAAAAGATCTCCGGGCAAAGCTGTCCGGACTGGAGAAGGACTTGACAGCCTCAAGAGGAGAGACTGCAGCAAAGGAGAAGCTTGTCACCAATCTGACCACTGACAAACTTGCTTTAGAGAATGCAGTGAATCAGGCTGTTGAAGAGAAAGCTGCTTTGGTGAAGGACCAAGAGGCCATGATCAAGGCCAAAATCAACGCTTATGCCAGGGAGATGATACGGAGTGAAGAATTAATGATTGAAAAGGTGAAGTCCGACATGGTCCTCCTGTTTCAGGAGAAGTTCCCGAAGAGGAGACTAGGGGACTTATGGCGCTATGTGGATGACGATGATCTCCCATACTGGACCATGGTTGACGAAGGGTACACTGATGTGTCCTCGTCTGGTGATGAAGAGGAAACCGGAGAGAGCCCAGGTGAGGAAGAGATTGACCCCAAGGGTAAGAAGATTGTCGAGGAGAAGAGCGACATTAAGGGCAAGAAAAAGGATGAGGGTGAGCCATCTTCAAAGGCTCAACCTTAATTTATAATTTGTTTTGTTTATCTTTTGTTTGAACCAAAGTCCTTGGAAGGCCAAGGCACCTTTTTTGTGATGGTGTCCGTATTATTCGGACAGATTTTTGTACTGTGCCCAAACTTGTTCAAAAAGTCCTTGGAAGGCCAAGGCAACTTTAAATTGCTGAATGAATGCTTTTATTTTACTCAACCATCTTCTTCTTTTATTATTTGTCTTACTTTAGACAGCTAGAATTTAAGTAGCTTTGAGTTATTGTATTGTGAGAGTGTTTAGTTTCTCTGGCTAGAATTTAAGTAGCCTTTAGACCTTTCAGTCCGGGTAGTATGACAAGCAACAGAATTTTGCAAAAACTTAGAAAATTATTGAAGAAAGCATCAAGTTTTATTGAAAGCTCTCCGTGGCGCCGAAGAGAGGAAGTGGTATGCCCCCAAATATTTACATGGATGTTTAAACAAGTAAATATTTACATAAGCTTTACTCCAAGTACATTCGAAGGTGTTCAATATTCCAAGGGTGAGTTAAAACCCTGCCATCTTTGTCTTCCAACCAGTATGTCCCAGGCTTGATTCTTTCAACCACAGTATACGGACCCTCCCAAGTTGGGGCCAGCTTTCCGAAGAGCTTTTCCTTGGTGTGCAAGAAAACTTTTCTCAATACTTTATCCCCTGGTTGAAAATCCCTTCTTTTAACTTTAGAAGCAAACCTGCTTCTCATCAAGCCTTGATAGTGTGCCATTCTAAGATGAGCTTTTACCCGCCTTTCTTCAATTAAATCAAGTTGATTTCTAATTGTCATATCATTAGCCTGTCCGGAGAAGTTATGAACACGAAAGGAGGGGAGTGTCTTCTCTATGGGAGCTACTGCATCCATCCCATAGACCAAGGCAAATGGGGATTCTTGTGTTGCAGCCCCAGGTGTTGTCCGGTAGGCCCACAGGACTTCTTGTAGATAACTAGGCCACTTCCCAGCAGCCCCTTCTAAGTTTTTCTTTAAACCGGACAGTATTGTTTTATTAGCCACCTCAACTTGCCCATTGGCCTGTGGGTGGAAAGGTGAAGAAAAGCAGTGCTGAATACCCCTTGAGGCACAGAAGCTCTCCATCTCTCTATTATCAAACTGTGGCCCATTGTCTGTTGTTATTTTCTGGGGGACACCAAATTTGCAACATATATTGGACAGAATGAATTTTATAACAGCTTTTGATGTCGTCCCTGCCAAGGGGGCTGCTTCTATCCACTTCGAGAAGTAGTCAATGGCTACAATTATGGTTTTACGCCCTCCGGACGCCATAGGGAGAGGCCCAACTAAGTCCAATCCCCATCGAGCAAAAGGGATGGGCTCAGAAATTGATTCCAAAGGAATGGCTGGTACATGAATTTCATTGTTGTACCTCTGGCATGGGTCACATCTTCTTACCAACTCCTTAGCATCTTTCATAATTGATGGCCAATAATATCCGGAGAGAAGCACTCTTCTTGTCAAGGCTCTAAATCCACAATGGGCTGATCCCTCACCATCATGCAATTCAGAGAGAACCATTTGTGACTCATGATCCCCTAAACAACGTAGGAGAGGTTTGCTATAGGACTTTTTGTACAAGACTTCTCTAATCATAATGAAACCACGAGCCCTGTGTTTCAACGTTCTGGCTTGTGATTTATCCAAGGGCACGATGCCATCGGACAGATATTGCATAAGAGGAGACCTCCAGTCTTGAGGCCGGTTTACTTGTACTTCAAAGACTTCCTCTTTACCACCTTCATCAAGTTGAATAGAAGGGCTTTCAAGCACATGGATCCATGGGTAGGACTCCGTATATGCTATTGTTGCCAATGAGTCTGCTAACTCATTCTCTGCCCGGGGGATGTGCTCATAGACAACAGCTTTAAACTTTGACGCTTCATTTTTAAGGAGGAGCAAGTATTTGATCAATTGCTCCTTTCTGGCCTCTAACATGCCTAGAGCATGGTGGACAAGCAATTGGGAGTCACTTAGTAGCTTGACCCTTTTTGCTCCACAGATGTATGCCAATTTTAACCCAGCTATAGCTGCTTCGTATTCGGACTCATTATTGGATGCCCTGAAAGCAAAACAAATAGCTTGGAACATGTTGTCCCCATAGGGGGAAGTGAGACATATTCCTGCCCCAGATCCCATGGTACTGGATCCTCCGTCTGTTTGGACAATCCACACTTTTTTGTTTTTTGAATCAGCAGGTTGTTCTGAATCCCTATCAGAATGGAACTCAACTAGAAAGTCAGCCACAGCTTGAGATTTTACTGCTGTCCGGGGAGCGAAGTCTATGTCGAAGTCCCCCAACTCTACTGACCACTTTGTCATTCTGCTCGAAATGTCTGCTTTTTGAAGGACATTCTTTAAAGGGAAAGATGTCCGGACAACGATAGGATGAGCCTGGAAGTAGGGCCTCATTTTTCTTGCAGCTATTACCAAGGCTAAAGCTAGTTTTTCAAGTTTCAAGTAACGCCTCTCAACATCAATCAAGCTTTTGCTGATGTAGTACACTGGGTGAGGATACCCATCAACCTCCCTTACTAACACAGCACTGATGGCACAACTTGAAACAGCCAGATATACAAAAAGAGTCTCCCCATCGACTGGTTTAAACAAGGTCTTGGGAGAGGACAGATGCTTCTTGATTTCATTGAATGCCTCATCACACTGTGGTGTCCATTCAAACCCCTGTGCACCCTTCAAGGTTTGAAAGAATGGAGCACATCTGTCCGAAGACCTGGAGATGAATCTGTTCAAGGCTGCCAACCTCCCCGTTAATCGTTGTACTTCTTTAATGTTTCGAGGAGGCTCCATTTGGAACAAAGCATTGAGTTGGTCCGGGTCGGGTTGTATTCCATGCTCACTTATGATATACCCTAAGAACTTCCCGGACTGCACTCCGAACACGCACTTTTCAGGGTTTAATTTTAAATTCACTCTGGCCAAGTTGGCAAAAGTCTCTTGGAGGTCGGACAAGTGCAACTGCTCATCCACGCTTTTCACCATCATATCGTCAATGTAAACCTCCATATTTCTTCCAATTTGATCAGCAAATGCCTTATTGACCAACCTTTGATAAGTAGCCCCAGCATTTTTCAAACCAAAGGGCATCACCTTGTAGCAGTGTAAACCTCTATCAGTGACAAAAGTGGTATGCTCTTGATCTTTTGGATCCACCTGGATCTGATTGTACCCGGAGAAGGCATCCATGAAGGAGAGTAGCTTGTTCCCTGAAGTAGAGTCTACTAACTGATCTATCCGGGGAACCGGATACAAGTCTTTTGGGCAAGCTCGATTGAGGTCTGTGAAGTCAATGCACATACGCCATTTACCATTCTTCTTTTTTACCAAGACAGGATTGGCAGTCCACAAAGGGTACTGAGATTCTTTAATGTGCCCCATCTTTGTGAGTCTGTCAACCTCCTGTACAATGACATCAGCCTTTTCTTTTGAGAAAGCTCTCCTTTTTTGTACCACTGGTGCCACATCCCTCCGGACTGATAGGTGATGGGAAATCACCTCTGATGGAACTCCAGTAACATCAGCATTGCACCAAGCAAAAACATGCTGATGGTCTTTCAAGAATTTCAACATTCCTTCTTTCAACATCGGTGGCATTTTGGATCCTATCTTGACATTTTTTCCTTCTTCCAAGCAGTGTGTTTCAACCTCCTCAACTGGGATCAACACTCCGGGGGTCTCTCTGGGGTCATCAATTTCACCCTCACCCCCAGAAAGGCCCTCAAACTGCTATTGGTCATTTATACGGACTGCCCCCAGCGTTCGTGGAGCCAAGGCAGTGGCATAGCATTCTCTTGCAACTTTTTGGCTGCTCCGGACAACCCCAACATGCCCCTGAACAGCATATTTCAGACACTGATGGACTGTCGAAGCCACTGCATGCATCCTAGAGAGCCAAGATCTCCCTAGAATAGCATTGTAGCAAGTGGGACAATCCACCACAATGAAGAGTATTCTGACCGTTTTCTTGAATGGGCCTCTGCCCAACAACACTTCTTCTTCGAACTCCCCGATCACATCGGCTGAGCTGCCCGTGAAGCCCACGATTTATCTGTCCGACTTTTGAATCACAGCTGGATTTCTCATTTTCTTGTAAGTGTTCAGAAAAAGGATATTGGCAGAGCTTCCAGTATCCACCAAAATTCGCCTTATCTCATTGCCCCCTATGGATGCTCCTATGACAACAGCATCCTCATGAGGGCCAGCAATATCTCTCAAATCATCCTCATCGAAAACTATGAATGGGAATAAGTTTGGAGATTGATAGGATGTCATGCCTCCTTCTAGCTGGGAGGCCAAATTATGAACGTGCCTTTTCCTTGAAGAAGTAGTAGGAGCTGTCATAGTGTCCCCTCCGAAGATTATCAGTGACTCGAAGAATTTAATGAGCCCGGAGACTGATCTAGAACGCTCATCAATAGTACCCACTCTGTTTCTGGTTGGATCAGGATCCAAGTACTCAGACTCCACGTCAAACCTTTCAACTATTACCATAGCCCCCTCCGGGGCAGCGTTGCTTGGACCAACCCTATGAGTGTTGTCAGGCCTGTTGCCTCCTCTTCTTTTAACGTATGCACCCAACTTTCCTCTTTCAATCAAGCTTTGTACCTCTTGTTTCAACTCTATGCAATCATCGGTGGTATGGCCAATATCATTATGGTATTGGCAAAAGGAATTATTTCGATGTTCTCTGGGAGACTGCAAGGTTGCCGGTCTCCGGTAGTGCACTTCATCTTTTGTTTTCTCGAAAATGGTTGCCACACTTTCTTTGAGCTCTGCAAACCACTCCGGTTGGACCCACGACCCTCTTTTGTTTCTAGACTGTTGGCTTTGTGCAGGAGCAGCTGGTTGAGACTGAGCTTTTCCCCTTCCATGCCCCTGCCCGGTTTCTCTTGCTTTGTTTTCGGACTGGTTTGGATTTGGAGTTGGTGCCACCGGGGTGGATCTCACCTGTCTGTGCACCCTGGTCTTTTTCGTTTCATCAACATTTATTTGCTTGCCAACTTGGTTCAGCAATCCTCCCCAGGTCATGGCTTTCTTCCTGGTCACCGAATGAGCCAGGTTGCCTGGGTTCAAACCTTGTCTTAGGGATGCTATTGCCACCTGTTCGAAGCAATCAACCAACCCATTCTTTGTATTTACAAAGCAACTTATGTACTCCTTTAACGATTCGTTTGGTTCCTGGGGACAATGGATTATGGTATCTTCATTACCCTTCAGCTCCTTACTCCCCACAAATTGTCTTCGAAAGGCCACCCAAAAAGTATCAAAGTCTCTGATACAACCCTGAGGCAGGCTGTTGTACCACTTCAGAGCACTCCCCGTGAAGGATTGGGAGAATGCCCTACAGAGTAGTTTATCATCATCATCAAAGTTCATCATGAAGTTCTTGAATTGCTCCAGATGATTGTCCGGATCAGTACTGCCATCGTACTTCTCCATCTTGGTGCTGTCAAACCTCTTGGGGAGGTTTCCGGACAGTATTTTAGAGGACAATGGTGATTGCCTCCAATTCCTCCCACGGCTGAACACAGTATCCTCATTAGGAGTTGCAAAGATACCTGGCTCATCATGGAAGGCAAAAGGATCCATCAGCATCCGGTCTACATGCCTCCGGCTGTGAGATGACCCTTTTCCAATATGCCTCTTCATTCTTCCATGGTGATCTCTTTTTCTGGAATACTTCTTTACTTGTTTTTGCTTTTTCCTAGTTCGACCCTCATCACTGCTAGAGGACAAGGACTTCTCATTTCCCTAACTATCCGAAGAGCTGTCCGAAGATTCTGAACTCGAGTCAGAACTCTCCACAGGCTTGGACCGGTGAGATTTTTTAGATCTGGCATGCGTCTTCTTAGTGCTCTCATGAGTTTTGGAAACCCCATGCTCTCTTGGGTTATCGGTGTGGTGAGCAGCTGATGCTTTGGATTTCTCTTTCACGCCCATCTTGGCCTTTTCAGCCCTCAGAGCTTCTATCTCAAGTTTTAACCTGTCGCGCTCTTGGACAGTATACTCATCATTCTCTTCCACCACTTCGAGCAAAGCTGGTGGAAGCTCTGGATTATCCGGATTCATTCGGACAGAATTTCTTTACTTGGTTTTGAATACTGGATTCAGGCACCGTCGCCTCCCACTGTGGTCGCCAATTTGGTGAGGATAAAAGTAGCCTGAGGGTAGGCTGGTAATTTCAAGTGGAGTTTTAAGGCGGCGTGAGGGTGTTTCAGGGTGGTGTGAAGGTGTTTCAGGGTGGTGTGAAGGTGTTTCAGGGTGGTGTGAAGGTGTTTCAAGGTGGTGTGAAGGTGTTTCAGGGTAGAGAGAGAATTGAGCAGCTTGGCAGCAGTAAATTTTTGTTACCCATAGTTAATGCTGGTGGTTGGGTATTTATAGTATGTAATTTGGGCCCTTATGGGCTTTCGGGTCAAGTTTAATGGACCCGGGTCATGTTTAAAGACCCACGAGTTTTAAGCAGATGGGCAGGTAGCTTAGTCAGATATTGTTTAGGTTTTTTAGTACTTTAGTCATAGTTCGAACTGCTTTAGACTTGCAGTGTTCGAAGTCATCTGCCCGGTTCAAAAGTCCTGTCCGTATTAAGCTCTTGGAGTCTGTCCGGTTTACGGAGAGATTTACTTTGGTCTGCCCTTCCGGGGAGCACTTCGAATTCGGACTCATCAGAAGTCTATTGTCTTCAATGAAAAGATTCAAATTATTGTTATTCAAGAGTCTATGGTTGGCACAGATAAGTTTCCTGATATTGTTAACAAATTGGGATTTCAAAACTATACGTATAATTATTCTAATAAGATCTGGCTTATTTGGGACAGTGACATTAACACTGAAGTGATTGATGATCATGATCAATGCTTACAATGTAATGTTATTTATAAGAATTCTAACATTAACTTTAATCTTGTAGTTATCCACGTTAAATGTCAAACATCTAATAGGATGGTTCTCTGGGATCATCTTAAGATTCTCTCTATTGTTGATAACAGATGGATTATAGTTGGGGATTTCAACGTGATCAAGTCTAATGAAGAGAAAATTGGTTGTACCTCTATTTGTCAAAAAAACATTGATGATTTCAATGCTATGATCAATGAATCCAACCTTGAAGATGTTGGCTTCACTGACTCCATGTTTACCTGGAACAAAAACAATAAATGGAAAAGGTTAGACATGGCTTTGATTAACAATACATGGGCAGAAACTTTCAACAGTACTCAGGTCATTCACATGGTTAGAACTTGTTCTGACCATGCTCTTTTTTTAATAAATGCTAACTACTATAATGGTCATTGCAAGAAAAATAAAATTATTATGTTTATGAATATGTGGACTAATGATGCTAATTTTCTTAGTACTGTTGAAAACAATTGGAATCTTAAGATTGCAGGTTTCCCTAGCCAAATTTTTTGGTTTAAGTTGAAAAGGCCTAAGAATTGTCTCAAGGCCTGGAATGCTACTAAGTTTGGTAACATCTTCATTAAGACTAAAGCTTTAGTATATGAAGTTAAGAGACTCAAGGAGTTACATATTACTAACAACACTATTGAGGTTCAAAATGCTCTTAAGAAGACTAACAACCTTTTAATCCAAGCTCTAAGGAATGAACACGACTACTGGAAACAGAAGAGCTATAATACTTGGTTAAAAGAGGGTGATCAGAATACTAAGGTATTTAAGGCTTATGTATCTAAGATGAGAATGAGAAATGTTATAAAAGGTATAAAGGAGAATAACAACTGGGTTTATAGTCAGGAGGAAATTGGTATTTCTGCTGAAAAGTTCTTTAAGGATTCTCTCACTAATTGCCCTTACAACAGTTGTGAAGAAGAAGCTATGGTTTTTCAAGAATTATTTTTAGAATATTCCTAATCTAATTACCCAGGAAGATAATACTAATCTTATGGGGATTCCTACTGAAGATGATATTTGGAAGGCTATTACTCCTTAAACTCTTCTAGTGCTGCTGGCCTAGATGGCTTTAATATCCTTTCTATAAATCCTGTTGGAATATTATTAAGAGTGACCTGTGTCTATTTATTATATCTTTATTTAAGGGTTATAATATTCATTATGGCATTTTTGCCACATGAATTTGTCTTATACCTAAGGTTCCTAACCCTACCTATTGGGACAATTACAGACCTATTAGCCTGTGTACCATGACTAATAGGATTCTGTCCAAGATATTTACCAATAGACTAGCTGATATTTTACCTAAGATTATCTCTAAAAGGCGGGCTGTTTTTGTCAAAGGGAGGTCTATCCATGAGAATATCTTAGTGGCCAAGGAGTTAGTCCATGATATAAATAAAAAACCTAAAACTGGTAACATTGTTATTCAACTGGACATGTCAAAGGCATTTGACAAAATGTCCTTTTCCTTTATAACTAAAGTGTTAGAATTGTTTGGTTTTTCTGAAAAATTATTTCCCTTATAAACAAGATGATAACTAAAGTAAATATTTATGTTCTAGTTAATGGTGAATGTCTTGGATACTTCAATCCCAAAAGAAGCTTAAGGCAGGGAGATCTCGAGTCCTCAAGCCTCTTCATTATTGGAGAGGAAGTTTTATCTAAGGGCCTCCTAAATCTCTTTGATGCTAACTATAAAATGAGATACTCTACTTGCTGATGACATACTTGTCTTCACCAATAGCTTGAGCTCTTCTATTAATTCTCTCTGTAAATTCGTGGACACTTACCAAATTGTTTCTGGTCAGGTTATAAATAAAAACAAGACAGAGATTATTACATCTAAAAAGATTAATAGATCAAGAGTTAACCTGCTTGAAGCTAACACTGGATTCTCAACTGATAACTTGCCAACTAGCTACCTTGGAGTCAGCCTCAGCAACAATAACAAATCAAAGAACTTCAACTCCATTTTGGATAAACTCTACAACAAGATCAATGAATGGAATACTAAATTCTTGTCTTTTGGAGGTAGACTCACTCTAGTATCTTCTGTTCTTATGTCTATTCCTACATTTTGGATGCAAAACAGTACTATTCCTAACTGTATCATTAAAAGACTTGAGAAAATTTTCAATAGATTTTTATGGAAAAGTAACTTTAATGAGAATAACATTCACTGGACATCATGGTCTAGTGTTTGTTGTCCTTTTGCAGAAGGTGGGCTTAACATCAAGAAATTACCTGGTATGCAGCTCACTTTCTCTCACAAATTTGGTTTAATCTAAGAAAAAACGAGAGTCTATGGGATAATATAATGAATAACATATATTGTAAGCATACTCATCTTAATCTAACTAGCTGTCATAAGAATGCATCTCTTGTTTGGAAAAGACTTACAAGAATTAAAGAGGAGGCTGAAAGCAACTTAAGGTGGATATTGGGCAGATGCGAGGTTGATTTCTGGAGAGACAACTAGCACAATCATCAGCCAATTGCCAACTTCAGTATCGATGCTGATAACAATTGGTTCCTTAATGCCAAAGTGAACACTTTCTGGAGAGATACTGGTTGGAACATGAAGCTCATAAACAACTGTTTACGTGCAAAAAAGAGTCAATCAGATTATTAAATTCAATATCAACAAGGACAAAGAGGAGCAGCTAATATGGAATCTTTTAAAGGACAATACTTTTAACACAAAGAAAACTTGGAATAACATTAGGCATCATTCCTTTTCTTCTGGATTATACAAGAAGATTTGGAATATGCTTATTCGAAGAAGTATTCTTTCTTCCTTTGGAGGCATTTGAAATTATATATATATATATTGATTCTATTATGCAAAAAGGCATACTAGCATGGCCTATAAGTGCCAATTTTTCTTAGAATCAGAAAATATTAGTCACTTATTTGTTAATTGTGACTTTTCCTAGCAAATCTGGTGTTAATACAGTAATATGTTTAACATCAAAATTGACAAGTTCATAGTCTTACCTCACTTAATCAGAACATGGTTCTGGTTTACTAAATCTAAAGTCCATATCTCTCATACTATTCATGTTTTAATTTGTGCTATGGTTTGGAAAAGCAGGAATAATTGCAAGTATAAAGGCATTAAAGACTCTGTCTCTAATGTCATTTACAAAATCAACAGAATTATAACTGAACTTGATACTTCTAAAATCCTAAACAAAGAACACTGGTCTAATGCCTTACATGCAGGATACTCTCTAGGATACAATTTAGCACATAAAGACTCTACTAATATTACTTACATCAAGTGGAAGGCTCCTGTGAAGGGGAGACTTAAAATGAACGTTAATACAACTTGCAATAGACTTGGGGAGTCCAGTAGAGGTATTGCCATTAGGAATAAGAATGGTGAAATCATTCATTGTTCTCGCAATACCTATGGGAAGCTCTCTCTCTTATTAGCAGAAGCTAGAGTGCTGTTGGAGGGTCTTGTTTTTTTAGAAAGAAAATATACGATATCATAAATATAAATAGATAAAACAAATCGGTCGATTTTTATTTATTTTTAATTTTACTTTTGTTTGGTAAAAATTAGGGATGGCAATGGGCTGTCCACAGACCGGGTTCGGGTCGGCCCGCTTTTTGACACTTGAGTCTAAACCTGACTCGACCCGCTCAAGGGCTTGTATTTTTAAACTCGAACCCGTCCGTTCGTGTCCGTCGGTCATCCCGGCCCGATCCGCGGACAGCGATTTTAATATTTTTCAATATTTTTTTAATGTATTTTAAATATATTAATTTATTTTAAATATATTATTGTTATTATATATAAAAAATATTCATTTATATATATTTTTATAATTTTCGGGTCGGAACGGGTTGGACAAATTAAAATCCGAACCTGACCCAATCCGGTTACGAGTATAGCTGTTAATTTCGGGTTTAACAAAAAATATTAATTTATATATATTTTTATAATTTTCGGGCCGGAACGGGTTGGACAAATTAAAATCCGAACCCGACCCAATCCGGTTACGGGTATAGCTGTTAATTTCGGGTTTAACAAAAAATATTAATTTATATATATTTTTATAATTTTCGGGCCGGAACGAGTTGGACAAATTAAAATCCGAACCCGACCCAATCCGGTTACGGGTATAGCTGTTAATTTCGGGTTGGGTATAGCTGTTAATTTCGGGTTTAACAAAAAATATTAATTTATATATATTTTTATAATTTTCGGGCCGGAACGAGTTGGACAAATTAAAATCCGAACAACCCGAAATTTTAGAAAAACAGGGGATTGAACCCTGTACCTCCCACATGCGAAGCGGGCGCTTTACCATTTGAGCTACATCCCCTTTTAAAATTTTATTGGTCCAGTATATTTATATAAAGTCAAGATACGCTTACTTCATATATTTACAACGACTTTACTATCACCGGTGAAGTTCTCTTACCGTAAAATATATGGTGATGATGGGTTTGCCATTTCACCTAAACATGAAAAAAATACATGAGATAAATTAAATAAATTTCAAAAAATATCAAATAACCACTATGTTGTCACTTCTTAACAAATAACCACTAGAATTGTAAATCGATTCATCCCACAAAATAAGATGGAATGAATCCAATATCTATTAATAAATCTAGCAAACTCACATGAATCAGATAAAAAAAAACTGTTAAATAATAAATCATTTCCATTTTTTATTTTTAATATTATAATCTCTATACAGAGAAGATAAAAGATTCAACACTTTATTAATATACGTGAAAAAAGTATAAAATTCAAAACTTTATAGTTGAACCATTGTCCTCCTTCATATACTTATTTAAGTATATTATTTATTTAATATCTTTTAAATTTAAAATAAAATTATTTCATTAATAAAGTTTTATAAGTATTTTTGGTGCTCTAATTTATAGGTCAAATTTTTAAAATAATATTATTTTATTAATAAAATTTTATTAAGTGTTTTCAGTAATTTATTTTACAGGTGTAGAGGTTTTTTGGTTTTTACAGGTCTGTTTCGGGTTTACATGTCTTTTCGGGTTTCACATGTCTTTCCGGGTTTACGGGTCTTTTCGGATTTTACAGGTTAGTTTCGGATTTACAGATCTTTTCGGGTGACACGAACCCAACCCGAACCCGACCCGTTTTTTTTCGAATCGGGTTTGTGTCGTGTCTTGATTTCATCGGGTCTGAAATAGCACATCTCTAACCTTTAAATTTCGGGTCGTGTTCATGTTAGGTTTACAAGTGGTATCCAAAATTGGCAGATCTAGTTACGCGTCACAATTTCTTAACCCAAACCCGACCCGTTTTGTGTTCGGGCCGAAAAAAACCCGACCGAACCGGATCGGATCGGCCCGACAGCAGCCAAATTCCATCAGTAGTAAAAATCCTAATATCTTCGGTAAAAGGAAACGGTTCTAATACTTAGAAAATTCCTCAAAAGTTAATCTGAGAGGCCCACCACCTCAGACAAAACCTACGTGGTTAAATTCTATTGGAGAACAGAAATATCGGTGACTATACAAACTATCTGACCTGTCTTCTAACTTCAAAAGCTTTAAACCCTCCGAAAGACCACCATTTTTTTCTTCCCCAATTCTAAACACTAAACTTGCAAGCCTAGCGATGGCAGCAATTAACCAAAGATCGATCTTTTTCTTCTTCGTTGCTTCTTTGCTGTTCGCCTCTTCCGTATTCGCTGCCGTTACGGAATCTCCATTTATTGTGGCGCATAAGAAGGTCACTCTAAAAAGAATTGATGCTACCACCGAGCGTCTTTCTGTATCTATTGATATCCACAACCGTGGATCAGTGTAAGAAATTCGTGCTTTCTTATCTTCTAATGTTGTTTTTTTCTCTTCTAATCGATTCTTGAGATAGATTTTACGTGATGTATGAATCAGTAACGTCCGTTTTTGTTTTGCTTTGCTTTGGTTTGATTATACTCTGGAATGAGTTGAATCGTTAACCGTAGAAGAATCAACAATGGTGTTTGTATCTTGTATTGGTGGTGGTGATCTGTAAATTGAGGAATTAAGTGGTGTTTCAGTAATTCTGTAATAAGTAGCGATATAGAGTTGTATATACGATTCCATTGCGAAATTGAAATCATTTTTGAGTTCTTCCCAGTGTATATTAATCTCCAAAAACCAATTTGGATGAGTTAGATCATAACTCTGCACGATCAATCAACCCAAGATCACTGCTTATAAATCTTTACAGTTGACATGTTACTAACTTGATGCAAAAAGTCAGTCTTGCTGCTTTCTAGAGTTTCTAGATGTCAGCTTATTTGTTTATTTGCTTTCGAAAACTTAGCTAGTGTTAAGTTTTTAATGTTTTCTATCGACTAATATCACTTTTTCATGTGGGATCTTGGAACTAGAGGCACTAGTTTTGAAGCCTTGTAATAATCCAAATCTGTTCGGCGTAATTGCTATAGAAGAAGTCCAGTTTTTGGTATAGCATGTCGCTTCATTTGCACATTCTGAATCTTAGCTAGCTATTAGGTTGCGGTAGATCCGCATTCTGGTTACTTAGAAGCTATCATATGGTCCATATCTGTTATAAACTTATAATTATGCTAAAATCTAATTAATAATTGAGTGTATCTTTATCTTGTTCCGGCAGAGCTGCGTATGATGTGACTGTTACTGACAATAGCTGGGCTAAGGACATCTTTGCTTCTGTCAGTGGTAACTCCTCGGAATCATGGGAACGACTTGATGCGTAAGTGTGTAGAAAAACTTCAGTCCGTAGTTTCATTTTAATTGTTTTGATCTTGACTCTTGAGTATAAGATTAAATTTGTGTGATTGCAGCGGTGCTCTTCTCACTCACTCATTCGAGTTGGAGTCCAAAGTGAAAGGCATGTTCAAAGGAGCACCTGCAGTTATAACCTATAAAATTCCAACAAAGGCTGAACCACAGGTTGGTGTCTGTTCTATTATATGTTTTCTGTCTTGAGAAAATCGGTTTTGCTGTTGTATATTAAGTATTTGTTATCTTTAGGTGGCTTATTCAACCCCTATTATGCCATTGGACATCCTTGCGGACAAAACTATAGGCGGAAAGATGGAACTGGCAAAGAGGTTGTTGGCGACATTCGGTCCTCATGTTTCCGTGGCTTCTCTTATTGTTCTTTTTGCTCTCATAATCACTAAACCTTCGACTTCCAAGGGAAATAAGAAGCGGAATTAAGCCATGAAGTTGCATAGTCTTTCTACCTCCGAGTTTCGGCTTAGCCTTTTTTTTTGGTTACACAGAAAACATTAGTTCACTTTGTTATATGATCACTGGATAGCTAAATTTGTTATAAATTTAATTTAGTTTGGTTTAAATTTTCGATATACGAGTGACATTTTTATGTTTACTCCTGACACGTAAGCGCCAGTCAGAAGCAGATAGATAGGCATGGATCCATAGGGTTAGCCAATCGGATTGTCTCTTGTGGGCCCACTAGCCAGCTAATCATCAGCTCGTTGCAAGGCAATGCAATTTGTCTAAATGACACAGTTGCATACAAGGGTCACTGAGTCATTCTCTGATGGCCCACCCAAAATATGTAGGGGTAGGCAATTGAGATCCCTTATTTTCAAAAAATGGGATTCTCATTTTGAAAAATATTTTGCATTTTGAGTTCTCATTTGATAATAACGATCGAGTCTCAATTTTATATTATCTAAACAAAATAATATAAAGTTCAATATAAATGTTGACAATAATGAAAAAAATATATATTAAATTCGTAGTAGATATTAACGTATCAAAACAGTATAATAAAATTACCTACTCAAAATTATTATACTATCATCTAATATTAATATCCAAATTTCTTTTTATTATTATTTAATATTCATTTTAACTATTTAACTCATATTTAATATCTATTTTTTTAATGTCTATACCAACTATACACAGATAATTTTATGTTTCTCTTCTTTTTCTAACTTTTAAAGATTTGAAAACTTGAGCAACTTTTTAACCACCTAACCTTACCGCCAACAAAAACCACTATGAACCACTAAGAATCCACATTTTTTAGGTGATCGGCTAGTTTAAGGTCTGTATATTTATGTAATCTTGATATAAAATGCATCTAAGTACTACTTTCCACGTACAGGAGCTGATCATACATTCATAATGTTTTGCAACCTATGCTCTATTCATCGTACATGTTTCTGTTATCTAATGGTGTTTAACTACTGATTGCGGGGTTATTTCTTGATTTTCTGAGTTGAGGTATGTGTTATTCTACTGGTTCGTGAGTTAGTAAATCTAATCGACTGTTTTTCTCTGTTTTTTCATTATTGTTTTTGAGCAAATGTTTGGTATTATATTAGTCTAAATCCTTAATCGTTGTTTAACTAGTTATATACTAATTTTTAGTGTATTCGATGTTGATTTTGAACGTGAAACAATATATAGACTACGAGTTTTAGGTGTCCATGCATTCCTAACAGAGATACGAGTTTTTTTGGGAATTCATGCGAACTGTTTGATGTTTTTATGTGTAGAGGATGCGAATTGTGTTAAATGAGAATGTGAGTTGTGTACATTATGTTGAGAAACCAGGAGTTGTAATATAGTTGCAAACAACCATCACGTAATAGAGTTACAAACAACTCTCAGATTATAGAGTTGAAACAACTCTCAGATAATAGAGTTGTAAACAACTCTCAAATTATAGAGTTGCAGGCAACTCCCAGATAATAGAGTTGAAACAACTCTGAGATAATAGAGTTTCAAACAACTCTCAGAAAATAAAGTTGTATGGATGATTAAAATAGATCCGAGCGTTGCATAATAATGCGTGTTCTTTGTATAATACTATTACTATTGCGAGTTGTGTATATTATATTGAGAAACTGAGAGTTGCATTGATAACATTTGATATTTGTGAATTTTTCAATTAGAGTACTTAGAGTTGTTCATTTGTGGTAATGCGAATTGTATGTTATTACTAAGTTGCCACGTGACTACTTTATAATTGTTCAATCCAGGGTAAGATATGTCTAAATCACGAGTTTGTATTTTCATGGTCACCAAACTATAATTGTGCTTTTCACGGAGTTTGAAAACTTTCAAAGTATCTAAGAGTACGTTGAGAGCACATGTGAGGAGCTGGTCAGAGGTAACTACCTAATCATCTACTCATGCGGGGATCACAAGAATTGTTTCTTTAAAAATGAGAAAGATTTTGCTGGTTTAGAATTATATCTTGATTTAAAGCGTTTGAAACATGTTAGTTTTTTCATAGAACAACAAGTCCTTAATAAAGGTTCTGGTGATAAGGGTTCTGGTCAAAAGTGTAAACAACCTAGCATAAGTTTGGGAGAACCTTCTCATAATCAACTAACTAGCGGGGAGAGTAGTAATGGTTTAGTTAATTCTGATTAGATAAAAAAATAACTTGCTACTACTGGTTGGGCTGATGCTATTACCGGAGTTGGTCAAGCTTTCGAAGAAGGGGTTACAGATCTAAGGTTATATTTGTGCCGATATGCTTTAGAGTATGGTTTTTGTTTCAAATATATGCACAGTAAAGCAAACAAGATCACGACTTATTGTGAAAATAAATTCACAAACGGATGCAAATTGAGACTTTACGCACCAATTGATTACGGCACCGGATTAATGAAGATTAAGAGGTATGTTGTGCACCATACTTACAGTCTCGTTTTCTCTGAAAAACATAAGAGGCATAGGTATTTGACATCAAATTTTATTGCGAAGGAAATTCAAGATTCTAACCGGACATGCCATTCGTTGACAGTCAAAACCATATAATCGTCTGTCAAACAAGATTACGGTCTAGACATCTCCTACCGTTTGTCATGTAATGCTTTAGAGAAGTCAAAGAGGGGATTTTTCTGAGATAGTTCAAGTTCTTTTGGTTTACTAAGGGGGCACTTCAAACGATTGAAGAGCTGCGATATTACTACCGACTGTCAGTTGGAATTATCAGTTGGAAACGTATTCAATTGTTGTTTTATAGCATTTGGTTCATGGCTTCAAGGTTTCTATTCATGTAGTCTAATGTTGTATGTCGATGGAACCCAATTATACGACAAGTATAAGGGTGTATTGCTTTCCGTCGTAGGAAAGGACGGCAACAACGATTAGTTTCAAACTTCTCTTGTAATTTGATGGATTAATAGATTTGTGTAAAAATTGTAAACAACTCTCAGATTATAGTTATAACAACTCTCATATAATAAAGTTGCAAGAAACTCTAAGATTATAGATCACTAGTATACTGTTGTAACAACTCTCAGAATTTGGTTCCAAACAACTCTCAGATTATAGTTATAACAACTCTCAGATTATAGTTATAACAACTCTCATATAATAAAGTTTTAAACAACTCCCATATTATAGATCACTAGTATACTGTTGTAACAACTCTCAGAATCTAGTTCCAAACAACTTTCAGAATTGAGTTGCAAACAAATCTAATATTATAGCTGTAACAACTCTCATATAATAAAGTAAAAAACAACTACCAGATTATAGATCACTAGTATACTGTTGTAACAACTCTCTGACTCTAGTTCCAAACAACTCTCAAAATCTATTGCTAGTTGTTCTATAATTGGCCATGCTTTAGTGAAATTTTTTACCATACTTGTCATATATTTCAGGACTATTCCATGTTGTAATTGGTATCGTGAACATTGAGGATTCTCACAATTGACTTTGGTTTTTGGTCTGTTTGAAACCTCATATGTTGGAGCGCCAAATCATGTTTATTTCAAACTGTCATTCCGGTATAATTAATGATGTTTTTGTCTTATATCTAAATTGTTTTCATGCGTACTATTATTACCATCTTGTTCAGAGTTTGAGAAAAGCTCTGGAACATACTAACAGAGACTATAATCTAGGATGCTATGTTTCTTCCATCGATGTGCTTATGTTCCCACTCAAGATATTTTTAATGATGTAGTAACATATTTTCTATTGTGAAGGTGGTGAGAGAATTAAATCTGTTCTTTGAAATTTACCTCTGGATAAGTATGCTCAGGCATACGTTAAAGGGAAACGATACGGGGATATGGCTTCTACTACGGCATAATCTTTTAAAAATCAGATAAAAAACATTTGCGGCCTACCCATTGTTGAGTTGATTGTATGGATTAGAGTCTTGCTGATGACTCAAGTTTGAAAAAGATACCAAGAAGGGTTAAGTTAGATTACTAATTTATGCCCCGAGTATGAAAAGAAGCTAAAGCAGAATATTGAGAAATACCGAACTTGGGTAGTACATAAGTCTTCAGCAGCCTCGTTAGAAGTTTTTTCACACCCTGTAATGGTTGCTAATTTGTTGGATTTCCAATGTTCTTGCGGAGCATGGAAACATGAGTGTTTTTCATGTCCTCGCGCTTTAGCGGCAATACAGTCTACCAACCAAGATCATCTTACTATAATAGAGTCATTCTTCAATGGTTAAAAATTACAGGCCAAGTTACTCTTTTAACATACCGACGATAACTGATTTCGGTGAAGGATCAAGCTCTGCTTGATTCGTCAGAGCTAAAAAATTTGCCTCAAAACGTGAAAATACGCGTCGGAAGACCTAAGAAAAAACAAATCCAGTCTAGAGGATAAGCCAAAACTAAGCAATTGAGGTGTGGTCGTTGTTCGAAATCAGGTCATAACAGGAGGACCTGTAAGATTCCAGTTTAAAGATCGATTTGTTAGGTACATTAATCTGTAATATCATGAAAGTTGTCTGTTTTTATCATTGCGAGACAATACACTAAACAATTTGAGAGTTGTTTACTACACAGATTGAGAATTGATTGTATTGCAATACTGAAATACGCGTTATTTGTATACAGTATATAACCAAACAACTCCCATAAAGGAACAACAACACAACTACCTTATAATTGCAAACAACTCTCAGATTATAGTTGCAAACAACTCTCATATTATAGTTGCAAACAACTCTCATATATGTTTTCCAAAAAACTCTTAGATAATAGAGTTGCTAACAATCCTCAAATTATAGAGTGTCAAACAACTCTCAAAATATATTAGTGACTGTTGTTTTCAAACAACATCAAAATACTAGGATGCAAATATTTGCATATATATATATATGTAAGAGGAGAATGTGAATTGTTAGTACTAGTACTCACATTGCAAATTGCTTTACCCATTGATGAAATGAGAGTTGTTTGCATGTCCTTCCCCTAAGTTTTTACAATCGAGGGAAAGAGAATTGTTTGTATATTACTTTCATGACATATCTTTGCAACTGAATTGCTGACATAAGTATCTACAGAACTAGAGTGAGTTGTTTGTAACATATCAAACGAATTGTGTTAAAAACGATTTTCAACGTGTTGTTTGCAACAAGATGGAGAGAGTTGTTTGAAAATAGATTAACGGAGTTCTTTGTAACTGTGAGTTGAGAGTTCTTTGCAAAACATAAATGCTTCAAAAAAAATTACACTTGATAAGTGTCAGAATATCTAAGGTTTTTTTTATCGAGAAACGTGTACGGAAAAAGGGTGTCAAGCGAATAAGTACAAGATTTTAGAGAGAGAATGTAGTAAAAATAAAGTACTAATAATTAGAAGGTCCCCTTTTGGGGGACAATATCTTTCCTTATATAGTGACAGTTGTGGAACCCACTGTCACATGCCATATTTACTCTAATTACATGTTGCCCCTCATATTTGTACTTATGTCACATATTTCTTACCTTATAATTAAGTCCCTATAAATTCATGTATTACAAATTGGATCCTTTGTTATCCTTGGTATTTTATGCCCTTATCAGTAGCCCCCTAGTTTTGCGGAAGACCGAGCAAAAACTAATCGAGTGTAGAACGTATGGTTGGGATTCCTCATGAGCCTATTTGTCGAACTTCTTCATATATAGCGATCCCGTTGATGCTTTTTCATTAATCTGAAATGTCGACCCTTATGCTCTTTTTGCCAAGTTTGGATTTTTTAATTCGTTGTGCTGATCAAGCGTAGATGCATAGAGTTGGTATTCTTCGTATGCCTATCTGTAGAGCCTCTTCATATGCAGTGATCCCGTCGACCCTTCACTACTGACGTGAAATGTCGACCCTCTACACTCTTGTTGCCAAACATCGACTTTTTCGTTTACTGCGCTGTGATGGGCTGGTTGTAACCAAAACTGTCTGCAAATTATTTGGGTCGTTTTCGTGGGCTCGGAATCGAGTTAACTCCTTCAAAGCCCACAAAGGTCCCCCGTCTAAATGGTTTATCAACATGCCCACGTGTTCCCATTCAATTAGTCGGCATGTTCTTCATCATTAGTCGTCTACGCGCATGTAACAACCCTAGCCCCCTAGGTATGTTACAGTCGCTCGATTGGACGCATGTCTCATGGTAATTGGGTCGTACTTTAACCAGTATTTTGGTTAAACAACTCTTGATATTCCCAAGGCTCTTTTCGATTGTGCTTCTCCATGAAGCAGATCTTTACCACGCTTGATACTTCTATAAATAATTTCTCCTTTCACTCTCATTTCCACTAAGTTTTTTTTAGAGAGATAAACTCTGGCTAATTTCCCTTTCTAGAGAGAGAAAATCCTAGTTAGTTTATGAGAAGACCCTTGTCTCACAAGAAACCGACGAAGAAATTTGGCGCCCCTGAGAAACTAGTATTTCGCTTCGTTGACTACTTACAAATCACTAAACGAGCAGAAGAATACCGAGCCGTTGGGTTGATCCGCAAAGGCGTCGTTTCACCAGCGTATTCAGAATCGTTAATTTTTCCAAAACCTAAAAACCTAGGCCCTTCGAACCTTTCAACTCACGAAAATTTACCGACCTCAAGAAAAGCTTCTTCATCGAGGCCTTCTGCTGCTCACTCTTCTCCCAAGAAGTCTGCTGCTGAGAATCTTCCCACCTCCTCAAGACTTTAGAATACTACCAACCGACCAAAGACCCCATTTTTTACCATGGGCGACTCCAGCTCTTCCTCCACTCCTCCGCGCGAATACGTTCAACTAACTCCTGACATTATAGGGATTCAAACCGGCTCTAACACCGCGACGAATGCCAAGTGGGTAGTTCTAACAGATGAAGAGAAGAGGAAACGTAAAGAGGTTGTTGCGTCAAAATCCGGTGCTACAAAGCCTAACCATATTCGAACCCACAGCAGCTCAAGTGATGTCCTCGCAACTCCTTCTCCCCATGACTTGATGTCTACCGACAAATACCCACCCACGGGGACAGTAAATGCAGAGGCTGTAAATCCGGCCCTCAAGTCTTCCACAAAGCTAGCATCGGCGGAAGTCAGAGGCAAAATTGCTGACCGACCTGGTCACAAATATTCATCCAAAGGAACTACCTCAGGGAAAGACGAAGTGGCGCATGTTAAAAAACCCTTACAAAAATCCTCCAAGCCAAATGTATCGATAAGGGTCGACGAAGCTGCTGCAAAGTCGCCCTTAAACCTTCCTCCAAGGTTCCAGCACCAGCGAAGATCGGAAAAAAAGATGCTAGGTCGGCCAATCCAAGAACCTCCAATACATCTGCACCAGCTAAAGTCGACGATACGCCTGTTACAGAATCCGGATTTGTAAAAATTAAGGGTGAAGATGCCGACCGCAGATGCTCCAACCAATCCAGCAGTAATTATGGTTGATGGAGTCGAAAAGGAACCGCTGCCACCTGGAACGGCCGACGTCATAACCGGTTACCACGTTCGTCTAACTAAAGATCACATCATTTCCTTATTCAACGGCAAATACTTGTACTACTCTCCCGACGAAGAAGAGGGTTTAAAGAAGATCTGGTGAATTCCTCAGTGCGTCAAATTCTGCTTTCCCCAGCCTGATGAGACTCCTTTATTTGTCAAAGGTCGAGAGATAGTCTTTTTCACCGAACTTTTCAACTGGGGTTTGCGACTTCCCCTCGACCCTGAGATTGTTAGATATTTCGAAGTTCTCAAGATATGTCCGACCCAACTAACCCCTAATGCCTGGTATACCTTGATGTCGACCATCATGGCTTCACGACTATTAGGAATCCCAATCTCCATGGAGCAGTATATAGGGATATCTGGGCTCTCCAAATCCCCAAACTTTCCCTTTTTCTATTCTTCCCTGGTCAGCCCAAATAAGATTGTGAATAACTTATTGGAGGCTGACAGATCGTGGAAGTACAGGTTCATCTTTGTTAGCGGCGCTTGGGAAAATGGTCGACCCTACAGCCAAGAAAATCTAAGGCGCCTTACAGTTAAATGGACCCCTGAAGGTATGTATGTATATATATATATATATATATATATATATATATATATATATATATTGTTTTAATTGACTGTCTTTTAGTTTGCAAGGTGACTATCCAAAAGTTGCGGAAAAAGCATCTTAAAGAAGCTTCAGCACTCTGTGCTCAACTTCGGGCCTTTGCAAGGAGAAGTTGCGGTCAGAAGTTTCATCAGTGCTTTAAGAACACTAACCTTATCAACAGCAGCCTCTGGTGCTGTTCCAATTAGACCCTAAGTTCTGAAGAACTACGGACCCCTCCTGACGTTCTTGACTTTGTAAAGAGGCTTGAGGCCCCAGATTCCTATGTGTTTTTGCCTAAACGAGATCGAGCTTCAAACAAACATGTGAAATCAGAGGAGTTGTCTGATGCTGAGGACAAACAAGGTAATGATGTGGACCAACCTATTGAAGTTCTGCCCTCATAACCGGAGGCTACTGTCATCCTTAGTGATCCAACTACAAGTTGTGACAAATCCCCCGCAGTTGTTAAAGGAGGGCAAAAAACTCGCGGCGAAAAACGGAAGAAAGACATTGTGGTTGAAGAAGGAGGGAATTCTTCCTTGAACAAAAATTCTAAGGGGAAAGCTGTTGCGCATGAGGTGTATGTCAACCTTGTCACCGAACAAACCACCATTCCTTCTATGTTCAAACACTTTGGGGGTGCGAAACTACCTTCTCTAGTGGACAATTGTGAGAAAAAAGCAAAATCAGAAGGTCGTTACTCTGAGGGTAAAAATAGAGCCTTAAGTCGTTCGGGCGATCCTATCCCTCAGGGCCAAGGAACTCCGATGCCTCTCGACCATGCACTTTTGCCAGTCCATGCCCAAATTTTGAAATTCTTCTTTCTTCAGGACTCCGACATTTTAGCCAACTCTCTGCAGAATCTGCTCGCCCTCATAGCCCAAAAAGAGAGAGAGAGGTGCTAAAACTTCAGAGGGAGCTCGTCGAGCTTAAAAGAAGCATTTCTTCCAAAGCTAAAGAGTCAAAAGATTCGATCAACCTTGTTAAACAACGAGCGGCTTCTGCCGAAGTTGAGGTTAAAGCTTTTGGTGCGAAGGAAAAATAATGAGAGAAAACTCTTTCTCAAGCCAACAAAGATCGCGCCAAGGCCGTCGAGAAGCTAGGTGCTCATAAAGTTCTAAACAAATTTCTTCGTTGGCGGTCCATAAAAATGGCCAGGGAATTGCAGGGGCTCCGAATGGCTCTCGACCAGAGAACATAAGAAAATATCCTTTATGGCGTTAAGTGCAAAGAGATCATGGAAAAACAAGTTGCTGACGCGAGGTCCGGCTATGTCTTGAACTTCCATGATTTGTGGCCTCGGATGCCACTTGGGTCAATGTGGCTAGATGTTCCTGAAGAAGACCGTCCTGAAGGCATCGACTGTTCTGACCATGCAGTTGAAGATTCCGACCCATCCTATGAATTCTCCGATGCTTGATATTTGCAACTCGGACTTTTATGATTGTTTTTCTTTTCTCCATTTCTAACTTGTTTTGTCCTTGGTGGACTTTTATTCAGACTTGTTATTTTTGTTTTAAGACTATCTTTTTGCAACTAGAAGTGATCAGTTTCCGATGCTAAAGTTTAATGTATTTTATTACATCTTATATTCGTAGATCAACTTATGGTTGAAAAAACCCTTTGAAGAGGTTCGACATTTTGTTGATCAACTTGAAAGGTTAAAAACCCCTTTGATGGGTTCAAAAATTTGTTGATCAACTTGAAAGTTGAAAACCCCCTTTTAGTGGGTTCGACATTTTGTTGATCAACTTGAAAGTTGAAAAACCCCTTTTAGCAGGTTCGACATTTTGTTGATCAACTTGAGAGTTGAAAACCCCCTTTGATAAGTTTGACATTTTGTACGCTTGTTTTTAGGCTCTAAACGTTTACTAAAATGGGTCGGTTTAGTTAGGCACCTCAGTAAAACCTCCCCGCGCCACCAGGGTAGGAAATAGTGGGCCCCCGACAAAAGTTTCTTTTACAAAAGAAAAGTAGAACGATAAAAATTACAACTCATTCCAAATACAATTTAAGATGCTAAATGTTCCACGGAAGGCGCAAAGGTCGACCAAATTTGTCTTTTAAACGATAAGTCCCCGAGTTTACTTATCCTACCACTTGGTACGGTCCTTCCTAATTTGGTGCCAACTTCCCAAGGTGCTTGTCTTTTGTGTGGAGGAAAAAAAAATCGCAAAACGTTTTCCCCAACTTTGAAATCTCTTCTCCGAACTTTCGATGCATACATACTTTTTCATCAGGATCTGATAATGTAAAGAACTGAGATCAGCCTTAGCTCGCTTTTCTTCTATCAAATCCAAAGCCAGAGCCCAATTTTCATCGTTGACGCCTTCCACGTAATAACCGACCCTGAAAGAAGGGAACATTATTTCTGCTGGGATTACCGGATCCATTTCGTATACCAAAGCATAAGGTGATTCATGCGTCGTTGTTCTAGGCGTGGTTCGGTACGCCCGCAATACCTCTTGTAAGAAATCCGGCCATTTTCCAACCTTTCCTTCCAATATCTTTTTTAATCCGTTGATGATCGTTCTGTTAGTAACTTCGACCTGCCCGTTCGCTCGAGGATGGAATGAGGCTGAAAATCACTGCTGTATATTGTGATTGGCACAGAATTCCCTCATTTCGTTGCTGTCGAAGTGAGAACCATTATCCATGGTTATCTTCTGAGTGACCCCATATCGACAGCAAATGTTCGACCATATGAATTTCACCACATCCTTAGCTCTGGTGCCTGACAGCGGCTCTACTTTGACCCATTTCGAAAAATAATCCACTGCCACCACAATAGTCTGCCTTCCTCTGCTTGCTAGTGGAAGTGGTCCTACCAGGTCTATTCCCCACCTATCGAACGGTAGACCCTCAGAAATGGACTCTAGGGGGATTGATGGGGTGTGGATTGAATTGGCAAACCTCTGGCATGTATCACATCTTTTGACCAGTTCTTTAGCATCGTCAGATAACGTAGGCCAATAAAAACCCGACAAAAGGACTCTTCTGATCAGTGTCTTGAAGCCACAGTGTGCCGACCCTTCACCGTCGTGTAGTTTGGACAATACCATCTGTGATTCTTCACGCCCCAGACATCTTAACAAAAGTATGCTTGCATATTGTTTTATAAAGAACATTTCCCAACAAAGCAAAGCCCCACGCCTTGTACCGAACACTTTTTGCTAGAGTCTTATCATTAGGCAACACTTCCTCGGTCAAAATGGACAAGCCACGTCTGAAAATGTTGAAATTTGACAATACCATATGTAATGTTGCTCCTCCAATCAGTACTTGAAACCGTTGAAATTTGACAAGCCATGTCTGGTCGACTTTCGAGGTCTTTTCTCTTCAAAATGGATGGATACTCTTGATTCAAAATCCAGGGGTATTCTCCCACATACGCCATTGTTGCCAGTGAATCAACGATTGTATTAATTTCCCTTCGGACATGTTTATAAGTAACCTTTTAAAACGACGAAGCCAAAATTCTCAAAACCGCTAAATATCGCACCAGCTGCTCTTTCCTTGCCTCGGGTTGTCCCGTTGCGTGATTAATCAGCAGTTGTGCCAACCTTAGGCCCGCCAATGCTGCTTCATACTCAGCTTCATTGTTCGAAGCCTTGAAACCAAAACGGATTGCTTGATGCGTTGCAATCCCTGTTGGTGTAGAAATTTGGACACCACCCCTGCATCCGTTGATACTTGAACCACCATCCAATCTAACTATCCACTCATCCGTGTTGACTTTTGGTTCAGCCGTTACTTCCTCGGGTCTGCCGGAATGAAATTCCACCAAGAAATGTGCTAACGCTTGCCCTTTAATAGCCGTTATCGGTTCAAAGTCGATATCGAAGTCCCCCAATTCTACCGACCATTTCAACATATGGCCAGAAATATCGGGTCGCTGTAAAACACTTTTAAGGGGGAAAGCGGTTCGGACCATAATAGAATGACCTTGGAAGTACGGTCGCGTTTTTCTAGCGGCTGTTACCAAATCTAATGCCAATTTCTCAAGCTTTAAGTACCGTTTTTTTGCGTCCAACAAAATTTTTCTCACGTAATAGACAGGTTTAGGGATCCTATCCTCTTCTCGAACTAACGTTGCGCTCACCGCATGCTCTGAAACTGCTATATAAAGAAACAAAATTTCTCGGGGTAGTGGTTTTGTCAACAACATTGAGGATGACAAATAATTCTTGGTGTTGAGAAATGCTTCGGTACATTCACGAGTCCAGCTGAAATTCTTAGCATTCCTCAACACTTGAAAAAATGGTGCGCACTTGTCCGAAGATCGCGAAATAAATATGTTCAGCGCTGCTAATCGCTCGGTCAAAATTTGTACCTCTTTAATATTCCTTAAGGGTTCCATATTGTTCAGAGCCTTTAACTGGGTTGGATCTGCCTCTATCCATTTCTCGCTGATCATGAACCCTAAACGTTTTCCAGATCGAACTCCAAAAGAGCATTTTTCTAGATTCAGTTTAAGGTTCACTTTTCCAAGGTTCCTGAATGTTACTTCTAGGTCTGCAAAATGACTTTCATCGGTGACGCTTTTGACCAACATGTCATCAATGTAGACCTCTACATTCCGTTCGATTTGTTCCTCAAAAACCTTATTCACAAGCCTCTGGTAGGTAGCCTCTGCATTTTTTAGACCAAATGGCATAACCTTGTAACAATATAAACCTCTTCCTGTAATAAATGTAGTGCTTTCTTGATCTTTAGGATCCAACTTTATCTGATTATACCCTGCGTATGCATCCATCAAAGATAATAACTTGTTACCTGATGTCGAGTCTACCAACTCATCAATCCTTGGCATTGAAAATGATCCTTAGGACATACTCGGTTGAGGTCCGCGAAGTCTACACACATTCTCCCCTTTCCGTTTTTCTTTTTAACCAGAACTGGATTTGTTGTCCAACATGGATACCGGGACTCCCGTATATGCCCTACCCTTCTCAATCTCTCGACCTCTGAATTGATTGCCTCTGCCTTTTCTTGAGAAAACGCTCGGCCTTTTCGCGTTATGGGTCGAACACTTGGATTTATAGACAAATGGTGATAAATGACGCTCTCAGGGACTCCCGTAACATCTTTTGAACACTAGGAAAACAAATGTAGCTTTTGTTTAAAAAAATCAATCAACTTTTTTCGGAACCATGGGGACAAGTTTACCCCTATCTTCAGGACCTTTTCTTTGGAAAATTCATAACTTTCAAAACTTTCATCCGTAAGTAATAAACCTGGGGTCTCCCTAGGATCGTCTGCATGCTCTGATCCATGAGCCGACCCTGCTAACTGCTAATCCCTCACATCGACCATCTCCCTATTTGATTTTACTGCCAAAGTTGCTCGGTAACATTCCCTTGCGGTCTTTTGGCTGCTTCTGACAACACCGAAGTTGTTTCTGATTACGTACTTCAGGCATTGATGAACCGTAGAAGTTACGGCATGCATTCTTGACAACCAAGAGCACTCGATTTATGCCTTTGTAAAATTACACCTCATCCCGACCAATAACACGCCGAGTTCCTTTCATTTCTTCACTTGATCGCTTGCTTCGACCATCCAACCGACCTTTCTTCTCAGCCAGAGCCAGCTCCTTCTCGGTATTTAGCTTAGCAGTGCCATCTAATAGTTGTTTCCTAGTCATGATTAGGGTCGACCATTTGCTTCGGCCTTGATTTCCATGATCATCATCACCAAACAAATCTTCAGAGTTCCGACCCTCTGAGTATGACATTTCCTTGTCGGAACCTTTTTCCTTTGCCTTTCCTTTCCTAGCCTCGGTATTCATTTGTTGAATTTTAAGTTTTGATTGGAACAAGAGCGGCCAAAAATTGCAGTATGCGACGTGGGTGCATCAACAATAATAAACAAAAATGTTACTTCTTTTTTGAAAGGCCATCTTCTGAGCTGAACCACACCTTCAAATTCACCAATTAATTCTGTTGATGCTCCTGTAAAGCCGATAATTGTACGATCTGATTTTACGATCACTGGTTTATTCCTAAACCCTGAGAAGGTTGAAAAGAAAATAATATTCGCTGAACTATCGGTATCCACCAAAATTCTTCGCACCTTCTCCCCTGCAATAGCCGCCACAATTACGATTGCATCCTCATGAGGGCCATAAATATCTCTCATATCATCGTCATCAAAGCATAGAATGGGAGACATATTTTGGTACAAATGAGGCGAAGTTCTTGCCTCTAACTGAGTAGTCCGATTAACTACATACCTCTTTCGCAACCCGCCATTGAGTCGTCCCCGAAGATAGTTAGAGACTAAATTTTTTTGCATAATTCTCATAGATTTTCTCGGGCTGAGGGTAGTACTTCCTCAATCACTCCGATTACATTCTCGGTGGACAAGTCAAATGAATCATTGACCTCGGAAATCACCAAAGAAATTTCCTGTTTTGGCACTGCTACAATCTGCTTGGTTGCTCCGATTTGCTAAGCTTGTTTCTTCACATACTCTAGCAATATACCAGTGTCAATTTGTGTTTGTACTTCCTTCTTGAGTGCAATGCAGTCTTTCATATCATGACTTACATCATCATGGTACCTACAGAAACGGTTGTTCCAACCTTCGCGGGGAGTTTCGATCGGAAATGGCTTCCGAAAATGCACACTCTTCCGTAACATACCGAAGATAGTTGCAACACATTCATTTAAATCAGCAAAATAATCAGGCCAAACCCATTTGTTCGATATGGGTCGGTAATTATTTCCTTAGTAACCATTTCACGTCCTTTGAGTTTGATTCCCCGATCCTTTCCCATGTGCTGGTGGTGCTACGGTACTTATCGGTTGTGGCTGAGGGATCGTGCTTGTTTTGAAGTTTTCAACGTGGGCTAACAAAGCTGAAAAAGTGAGTTTGTTTCTTCGTCACAACTTGTTAAAGCCACGCTTTCGTCATAATAGTCAAGATCTGTCTTTGCGTCTATAAAACGTCGAGTATAATCCCTCAAACTTTCTCTGACCTTTTTGTCGGCAATTAACAATTGTATCCCCGTTTTCTCGGAAATTCTTACTTCCGACAAACTGTTGTCTGAACATCATCCACAACATACCGAAGTTTTTAATGCACCCTTGTGGCAATCAATTATACAACTTTGATGCCATGTCTTTAAATTTCATTGAGAACGCTCGACAGACCAACTTGTCGCCATTGTCAAAACTTAACATAAAATTCTTGAAAGCTTCCAGGTGATTATCTGGGTCTTTCTTTCCGTCATACTTTTCAAGCTTTAAGATCTCAAAATGCTTCGGGAGATGACCCGACAAAATTTCATATGATAATATGGACGACCTCCAATTATACCTGATGTTAAAAGTTCCGCCTCCTAAGCCTTCTGTATGACTTGCAAACAACCCTTCATCAAGTGGGTTTGAAAATTGACTTCCGACCCTGTAGCCATAAGACTGGCTCCTTGATGGAAATTAGAACTGAGGGCAGTTCACCTGCTCTCTGTTAACTGTAACCGTACTGACCTTTTCAACAGATGTGGGAGTCACTTTATCGATGCTACCACCTTGAGGTTCGACTATCTTTGCTCGCGATGACTTATGCCTTCTGATTTCTCGTTCCTTGATCATTTTTTATCCTTCCTAAGGCATCAGAAATCTCTGCTCAGGGAAGAAGACTCGTACATATCCTCCATTGAAGAAAAGTCGTACTCAAGCTTGGATCGGAATCCGGATTTCTTTCATCAGCCCCGTCGAACCTTCGCACTCAATTTATGCATTTGTAGAAATCCACCTCATCCCGACCAATAGCACGTCGGGCTCCTTTCATTTCTTCACCTGATCGCTCGCTTCGGCCATCCAACCGACCTTTCTTCTCAGCCAGAGCCAGCTCCTTCTCGGTATTTAGCTTAGCAGTGCCATCTAATAGTTGTTGCCTAGTCATGATTAGGGTCGACCATTTGCTTCGGCCTTGATTTCCATGATCATCATCACCAAACAAATCTTCAGAGTTCCGACCCTCCGAGTATGACATTTCCTTGTCAGAACCTTTTTCATTTGCCTTTCCTTTCCTAACCTCGGTATTCATTCGTTGAATTTTAAGTTTTGATTGGATCGAGATTTTGGGGAACCTTATCTTCGGGTATCTCTCTTTCCCATAGACGGCGCCAATGATAAGTTTCAGAATATCTAAGGTTGTTTTATCGGGAAACGTGTACGGAAAGAAGGGTGTCAGGCAAATAAGTACAAGATTCTAGAGAGGGAATGTAGTCAAAATAAAGTACTAATCATTAAGAATGTCCCCTTTTAGGGGACAAGATCTTTCCTTAAATAGTGACAGTTGTGGGACCTACTGTCACATGCCATATTTACTCTAATTACATGTTGCCCCTCATATTTGTACTTATGTCACATATTTCTTACCTTACAATTAAGTCCATATAAATTCATGTATTACAAATTGGATCATTTGTTATCCTTGGTATTTTATGCCCTTATCAACACTAATCAAAAGTTTTTGCAAAAAAGAGATTACATAGCCATAACATGCTTCATGCAATAAACACTTCCAAAACATACTACCATCTTTAGTGTTTGTCAGTTTGCATGCAAAAAAACAAAAAACAGAAATAGTAAAAATCAGTCATCACTAGAGGATTCTTCTGCTTCAGAATCCTCTTCACGCTCATCAGCATCTCCCTCATGCTCTTCCTCCTCATATCTACCTCCATCTGATGGGCCTCATCCGATGTACCAACATTTTCCTCATGCTTCCTCATTTTCCTTCTCCGTGTCTTCCCTCTTTATTTTCTAGTCTGCAACCTCTGTTGGCTGAGAGTGAGCCACCAAATCAACCACTGCAACTGACCCAGAGTCATCAAAGAAGTACTTCTCGATATCAAAGTCCAGTACAGAGGATGGGCTGTTTGGTGGTGCCATCAGAGAGATTAAGGCAGAGCTTCTTTCGGTCGTTATGGAAGACCACGACTCTCCTAAAGAACCGGAGGTAGACATGGTGATTGTAAATGAAGATGTTATGAGATTTTGAATTATAGAGTTTATCTTTAAATTAGCCTCTGATTACTATTATTTATAAGAAGAGAGTGAGTCTTAATGAGGTGGTGGCTATGTTAATGATTACAGCTTCCTCTCTATCAGATCAACAATTGATAGGCTGTTTTGATTAGATGGTTTTTTGTATGCTCAATGGAATTATTGGTTACCAAGGAAAACGTGATAGCCTGTTCGTATTATTTGGTATGTTTGCAAAAAATTTAGTACATATCACTCGGAATGCTGCGAACTGTTATATCGAAATCATTACTGAGAGTTGTTGACTACTGCACAAATGAGAATTGTTTAGAAGTAGTTTTTTGTATACGTTGCGAATTTTTTTGTCAAGCTCGATGGTGAGAATTGTTTAGTAGTAAATTTGTTATATACGTTGCGAATTGTTTTGTCAATACTGAGTGTTGTGCTGAATTATCCACAATTCTTTCAAGTGAGTTTGAGAATGTTATACATTGCATATTTATGATAGAAAAAAACTCTATATATACACTAAAAAATTACTAGCAATATATGTATACTAAAAAAATCTGGATCGGTCATATCTTGCACTGCATGTTAGTGTTTATATCCAAAAGACTCCATACACAGGTTTCCACATCAAAAACGATGACTACTAGTGTCGGTTAGTGTTTGCATCATTTAGGAAATACTAAAACATTTCAGCACTGAGATCTCTTACCACATCATTTCGGTAAGTCTTCTGCACGTATCGTTTTTTGATAATATCTCTGGCGTATTGACAAATGAAAATACCGCAGTCAAGGGTGCCTAATTTTTGTTGCGGAATCCCTCTTACATTTCTCACTTTATACCCATTCTTTGTCTCTGGCAGGTATCCTTTCTTGACACAATATTCCAACTATTTATAATAGTTTGTATCAGGCATCAGGTACAAATAAACTCTCAGATAACAGAGTGCAAATAACTCTCGGATAATAGAGTAGCAAACAACTCTTAGATAATAGAGTTGAAACAACTCTCATATTATATAGTTGCAAACAACTTTCAGATAATATAGTTGCACACAAATCTCAGATTATAGAGTTGAAACAACTCTGAGATTGTATAATTGCAAACAACTCTCAGATAATAAAGTTATGGACACCTATCAGATAATACATTATAAAAAACTCCCAGATTATAAGGTTGCAAACAAATCTCATATAATCTACATTGAAACAACTCCCAGAGTGTAGAGTTGTAAATAACTCTTAGATAATATAGTTGCAGACAACTCTCAGATAATACAGTTAAAACAACTCCCAGATTATAGAGTTGCGAACAACTCTCGGACAATAGATTTGCAAACAAATCTCAGACAACAGAGTTGCAAACAACACTCGGATTATGCCTTGTAGAGTTGCAAACAACTCTCAAATTATAGAGTTGTTTAGTAACGTTTTGATTTGCGACTTGTTTGCAACTCTATTCAAAGATTTTTTTAGAAAAGTGTTTTACAAATATGCAAATACCCCAAAAGTCTAGTAAAAGTTAGAAATCTTACCAGCGGAACAGGTGTCCTTGCTGTGTAGTCCATTGCATGTACCTTAAGAGGCAGGAATAAGTTGTAGTTTGTTGTCGCCTTGGCGTTTATATCAATAACGAGCAACGTCCAATGGTTCATTGTATCCTTCTTACAGCTGCAGACTCTAATGAGTACAATTTTCGTATATGTGCTCATTTTTTTAAATACATCATCAGTTTTACTTGTCACATCCTCTCATTTTTCCATTGTGTACTGCATTCAAGGAAAAGTATATTACAACGAGAACATGCGAGTTGTTTGTAGTTTATAGCTACACTTATCGCAGTCATGCTAGAAATCTGTATTGCGCCAAATTTGGCTTTAGGAAAACTTTTACATCGAACTTTCCAACCTACTTCTTTAAGCATCTTTAGAATCCAAGTGTCTACAATCTACCAAATGAATGGGAAAGCGAGTTGTTTAATAAATCCGATATAGCGAATTGTTTAGAAAAAGATTTAGACAATGTATTAAACAACAAATTGTTTGAAAAACTAGAAACGAGAGCTGTTTGAAACATATTAAGCGAGTTGTTTGCTAACTAGATACCTTGTAGTCCATGTCTTTTTTGAAAGGTAGTGTCAACACTTCACTCCCGGCCACGTGAAGTTTGTAGGGAAACTGGAACATTGGTAAATACCATATATTTTCATATTCCTCATCTTCCCTGATTTTAATTTGAAGTACTTTATGGTAGTCACCGACATCGCTCCGTTCAATTGTTGGTGTAGCCATTTTCCAGTCAGTGAAAGTTACCGGTGCCATTGCCGGGTGGAGCTTCTAAACACTTACCTCTTCCCCCAACTGCTGGGTCGGGGTGAGTAGATTAAAATTAGGCAGCATGTCGTCCTCCTCCACTGTCTCTTCCATTGACTTGAACATGTAAAGATACGAGCTAACAAATTATAAAATCCAAAATACACACATTTTACATATTATTAGTTTAAAATCCACCTTCCATACGATCTGCGACGACCAATGCTGTTGAATTCTCCGACATAATCTCCATAGACCGTTGACAAAATCTATTAATCATATATTCCTACATATTATTCAAAGTCCATTGTAGCATTCTATCGTACTCAATATTATCAATTTCATTTAAAACCAATCGTGTAACTTGCGAGTTATAACCATCAATAAATACATTTGGTAAACATACTTGTGTTATCGTACGTATCAGAAGACTTTTGAACTTGTCCTTCTCTGTTTTCCAGTTTATTTTGTACTTGTCCCACAACTGTTGCTTGGCTTAGTGGTTCCAACTTTGGATAGGCCATTTTTTGGTTTTCAACTACTTTTCAATCTCGTTGTTGGACTTATACCGGTGCTTCTTCTTGGCTGAGTAGTTCTGACTTCTTACAGGGTTGGGTAGACTCTAAATCCTCCCGTGGTACAGGTTGTGCATCTTCAGTTTGTGTTAGCCTTTCACTCACTGCCATGGCTGGGTGTTGTTGATTTTGTTGTTCTCTTTCATTTTGTTGTTGTTGTGGTTGTTAAAGGTCGACATTGTGTTTCATATCAAACTTGAGAGTTATTTTCACTAACAAAACAAACCTGAGAGCTCTTTGCAAACCTACACTGCGAGTTCTTCGAAACTATACATACATCTAAGAGTTGTATGTTATTAAAAACGAGAGTTGTTTGAAAATTAACAATTTTTGAATTGTTTGTATGAGACAAACGAGAATTGTTTTAAATGCATACCACGAGAGTTTTTTGAAATACATACCATGAGTGTTTTTCGAAATACACAACGCACATAAAGTTGTGGGTTTTTATCAACACAAATAGCTAGAGTTTTTTAGACAAACTATCCCTCAGCATGTGCGCTTTGTGTTTAAATACACATTCTGGTTCCTTTAAAACACTAGACCTACTAGTTTTTTTTAAACTACTTAATAGCCCAATATTTTTTATACCCCTACATAATATCAATTAGGACACAATATATCATAAAAGAATTCACAAAGTTGTATCTTAATGTACTTTAGATCGACTTACATCTTCACTACCTTCTGCATCTGTAAGTTCGGATTCTTTGGCTGCCACTTCCTTCTCATGAGCTTCTACCTTCGTAACTCTATATTCTTTGCAACCTACTTCCTCAGCACGTGAGGTACAAACTGTCGGTCACTCAGAAGAGACTCATCTGTTTCCATCTCTTTTAGAGGACTCAGACCTATCGTTGCCTCCTCTATAGGATGAGACTTGTCTGTCTGTCTCTATGATGTGTCTATCTCCGTGGTGACCGATAACTCTATCAGTATTTTTTCAGATGGAACGTCTGCCACCTTTTCAGAAACCACCATGTCCACAGGAGAATGAGTTGTATCATCCTTTTTAGGTACAACATATTGTACCGATACGGGTGAATGGTTCCCATCATCGTTGTTCTCCTCTGGTAGTACTCCATCATATTTTTGCAGCCTCCTGCATTTTCCCGTCCTAATTTGGGTCCTTTTTCTGAAATTCCCAATGGCATAAGTGCTTGCATTTCAGTGGACGCCGCTTCTGTTGGCAGTTCCAGTAGCCCCAGTTTCTTCTCCTTTACAGGCCTTCCAGTAGAGCAAAAGGGCAACGAGAAAGCATTATGGAGTTGTTGTTCTTAAAGGGCCGCTAGTTTTATCCTTAACTCTTCAATTTGTGGCAAGAATACGAGACGCATTATAATTGTTCAGTGCGGATTAAACAGATTACATATATATATATATATAACAAGGCTCAAGCATATACTTACTTTTTTCTCCTGTAGGTTGATCTTCTGCTCGTACTTATTCATGTCGGTATAGGTCTTCAATCGCTTTGATGTTGCTTCAGATCCAGTCTTCTTTGCAGTAATCTCTCTGTGTTTGAGCATAAAATGACCAAACATTTCACTCATACTTTCATCGTCAACGTCATCAGCCTCCGGTTGGGTTGTCTCGGTTGGCGTTGATGGAATTGTTATTCTGGTAACTGTTTTTGGTTGGTCTATGGTTGCGATGTCCTGATTAGAGTCTTGTCGTATGTGTGTCGCCATTTTCCTTGTTTTTGGGGCTGTATTTTTCTTTCTTTCCTCGGTCTTTCTTCCGGTGAAACCGGTGCAACATCTGGATCTTCATATCCTGCTACTACTCCGAATTCTTCTCTTTCAGCCTCTGCCAAACATAAGGCAACCTCCACAACCTACAAAGGGAAGAACATCCAAGTTTATACTTGCACGCGAGTTGTTTAATACTCAGTTAGATTATGAGAGTTGTTTGCAGATGGATTCTGATAATCGTTTGCAACTTTAGAGTCTGAGATTTTTTTGCACTCTCGGATGCTGAGAGTTATTTGCAACTCCATTATCTGAGAATTTTTTACAACTCTATTATCTGAGAGTTGTGTCAACTGTATTATCTGAGACTTATTTCAACTCTATAATCTGAGAGTTGTTTCAACTCTATTATCTGATAGTTGTTTATATACATATATATTTCATACCTCATCATGTCACAGCAGATGCAACCTTTCAATCAGTTGCAAGTTCGATTGTTTGGACTTCAATCACCATCATTCGAAGATTCTTGGGAGCATGTTTGGCTTTACGAGCTCTAGTCTAATTGTTGTGTGCTCCATGATGAAGGGTTGCATCGAGAAAATTATTATCATCACAAGCTCTTTGTTAACTAATATTTAATTAAGCAAAAACAATCTTACAAATAGAAGGGCGACACAATCGATAACTCTATCGGGTTTTCCCTCCGCAACACAACTTTTGATCGGCTGGAGAAACTTCAACAGTATTGATCTAGACCAGTCATAGTCGTTTGTTCTGATGAGGTCTTTGATAAAATACAAGACATTCCAAACCATTACATCTCCAAAGACTGAGTAGAATAGGGTTGAGCACAAAAATAATATCAACATCCGGACAACATCTTCCAACTCATGCTCCCCCCTTTGGCTAATGGCTCTTGTTATACCTGCCTCTAAAACCCACCACAACATGTTATGTTAGTGCAACTGAACATCTTGCTTATAACATAAACTAGATTTAGATGTACCTTTATAATGTTGTTCGATACGGTTTTAGTATTTTTCGGTCCTATCTTCCTTAACGTTTTACCCATGAAGTATGTTCTCATCATCCTTGAATTATTATCCGCCCCGTTTACGTAGCTGCTATAGAATGCTCCAGCTTTTGTTATAGACATTTCCTCTGTGTCGTACTTAAGGCCAAAAATGGCCTTTAAATTATCTGTCGTTAGCTTCACCAGCGTTTATCCAAAATGGAAGGCGTCTTCCTCGATGAGAACATCTTTATAATAAATTGAATGTTCGCATAAAAATTACTCTTCGCTAACTGCCCCTGTTGGAGGTCGAATGTCGCCTTCAAAAACATGTAGAAGGGTGTGTTTCTCGTAGCTTCGATGTGGGCATAAGTAATATGGTTCTTTCTCATCAGTTTTACAAGGCTCACCAATCCGAATCTGTAGAAGTTTGGTTTCGCGATCATATTTCCTGCAAAAACATGAATCAACAATTGTGTATAACAAACAACTCCCATAGGGGGGAACAACAACACAACTACCTTATAGTTGCAAACAACTCTCAGATTATAGTCGCAAACAACGATGAGATATGTTTTCCAAACAACTCTCATATAATAGAGTTGCAAACAAATCTCATATAATAGAGTTGCAAACAACTCTCAAACTGTAGTCACAAACAACTCTCAAAATATATTCTGATAATTGTTTACAAATAACATCAAAATACTATGATACGAGTTATTTGCATATATGTAAGACGAGGATGCGAGTTGTTTGCATTTACATAAGATGAGGATGATCATTGCTTTATAATGCACATGTTTCGAAATGAGAATTGTTCTAGTTTTCACATGCACGTTGCCAGGATCTGGAAAATATGGAAACAACACCAAAATCAACAAACAACTGAAAAATACACATCTACTAGACATAGCAACACACAGAATCTGATTTACAGTACATGCAACCTCAAAAACAACTATGTAGAACGATAAGTCCATAAACGAATATACCCACTCACGATTCCAACTACATGAATTCAGTAGAAATAAGCAACGTCGATCGTGAAAAAACAGCAACATGTACTTGGAAATCACCAAAAACGCAAAAACAATGCATTTTCAAAAGATGAGACGTAC
Organism: Limnanthes douglasii subsp. nivea; assembly: GCA_036936605.1. Lineage (NCBI taxonomy): Eukaryota > Viridiplantae > Streptophyta > Magnoliopsida > Brassicales > Limnanthaceae > Limnanthes > Limnanthes douglasii. The sequence goes on from JAUPFV010000003.1 coordinate 172,476,185, forward strand.
CTGGTAACTGTAACTCGTGCTTTTTTCATCGGTCGGCGTAAGCTCAACAACAAATCGTCGAATGGTTCGTGGTTACTTGTTTCAGGGAGGAGACGACGGTGGAGGGTCCAATTTTGGTGACAAATGGCAGAAGTTAAAGTGGAAGTCGACGAGGGTTTCTGTTGTGAAGAAAACGGGTAGTCAAACGATTGCCTGGTTTCTGAGAAAAAAAGAATGAGTCATTTGGGGTTTAGGGGGGCTCAGAGGGGGAAAATGGTTTGAAAAGAAAAACGGACATATATAGTGGGAAGTATTTTTGTCCAATTTTTAGATGGAGATACCAACTGACACTATTCTATTTATTTTTTTACTAATTGGTAACTAGGTAGTTGAGTGGGTATTTACTGATATTTTTCTCTTTTAAAAGACGAATATTTTTTACTCCAATTAGAATCATGGTTAGTATCAAAATAGTACATATAGATCACTTCGTTATATTTTTGGTATAAATGTTTAGCGGATAAATTCCGGTCTTTTACAATTGATTAGCAAGAAAAATGCATCCGGCGAAAAAAGAAATGTTGGAAGCGCCAAAAAGGTTTTCGAAATTGAAGTTTATAAAATTTTGACTTTTTGAGACCTTGTCTAATAATAAAATAAATAAGGATAAAATTGTCATTTAAAAGTGACAATAACCCTCGCTCCCTACCGTTCGCAAACCTTATCTTGGAAACAGAGTGTGCTGGTGAGTATCAGAATTGTTATAGCTTTTTCAAAAAATGGCTTCCTGTTCAGCTACTTGTCTTAGCCTAAAGACTTCACCATATCAAACTAACAAGACAAGCCAGGTTAGTTAGCTTTACAGTACGAGAAGTAGAGTTAGAGAACTGTGAATGTGTTCGTCACACTTAAAAGTTTATATATTTCGTGTTAACACCATCGGGTGTGTGTGTGTGTTTTTGCAGGTTATTGGAGGCAGTTTGAGAGTAAACTTGGTTTCCTTCGGCTTGGCTAACAGAAGTTTCCGTTCTTTAAGAGCTCCCCTCTCGCGTGTCTCGTGCGCTGTATTTTCCTCTTTCTCCAGCACTTTTATATTGTTGAAATCACATAGTTTATTAAGATTTCTTTGTAGTTAAAGCTTCGTTGAATTGGCAGGCTACGGCAGAGACAGTGCAGAAAGTTGTAGAGATAGTGAGAAAGCAATTGGCTATACCAGCTGAGACTGCGCTAACTCCTGAATCCAAGTTCACTGAACTTGGTGCTGACTCCCTTGACACTGTAATAATCTATTCTCTTTATGTTGTATATCTTGACTGCAATGTGCTTGTTCAATGTTTATATTACAATTCAGGTCGTAACTTGGGCAATTCAAGAAAGTCATTGATGATGAGCTTGTTTTTTTTAGTGTGATTGTGATGTTCGAATCAGAATATTATGGTTCTGTGAGGAACATGATGCTTATGAAAAATTACATGGCAGGTTGAGATAGTGATGGAACTGGAGGAAGCATTTGACATTAGTGTGGAAGAAGAAAGCTCGCAGAACATAACAAGTGTTCAAGAAGCTGCTGATTTGATAGATAAACTCATCTCAAAGAAAGCAGAAGCTTAAAGAATGTTCAGTTGAGAATAATTCCAAGTTTTGAACCATTTGATTTCTGTAAGATTATTATTTTTTGGATTCAACATGTTTTTGTTGATGATTCTTGGTACTGGTTTGCTTCTAATTTTTCTATGAAGTCCTGATTGAATTTTGGGGTTAGTATTTTCTCTTGTCACTGTTGTCAGTAACCTTTATTTTAGCGGAACTTGAGCAGAATTTTGTCTAAAATTCAAGACCGGACTCAATTATCGACTACCATATAAATTTACTGGTTTTCATTCATTTAAAATGAATAAAATTAAATTTATGAGTGATATTTTGCTTATAAAGAAATATTTTGATTAATTAAATGGTATTTTAAATTTTATGTTTTCTTTATGGTTTTGTTTGCCGTTCACATTTATTCGTATCTCGTGGTTCGCATTTAGATAAAATAGAATTCTAATTTAATCTTTATTTTGCTTTTAGCATTTTATTACGTATTATTTTTTTAATACGAATTTAAAAAAAAAAACTAATTTAACTATGGTTCCGCAATTTATATTTTTAATCTTTTTTTTTAATTTTTGTTTCGAATTTTATGTTTGTTCACCTTCGCAATTCACGTAGACAAAAATAATAATCAAATTAAGCATTTATTTCGCAATTCACTCTTAGACAAAAATAATATTCAAATTTGAAATCTGTTTTGCCATTTATACTAAGACATAAAAAATCAAATTTAATATTTGTTTCGCATTACAAATTTTTTTTAATTCGTGTTTTTTAGCATGTGTAAACCAAGAGTTACCTTGGCTCGCGTTGTAAAGAATATGGAGTCCGCATATTCTGTCTTAGTATATAAGTATGAATATTTCGATCTCCACACTAGAGTGTGATATTGTTCGCTTTAGGCCCACTTGTCCGCACAACTTTGCTTTTGGTCCACTTCCTGCTTGATGAGTCATCTGGCACTCCATCTATCCAGCAGATCAATCACCTTGAGTATAGCTCATCACAAGATGTTCGGCATCCTAAGAATTTCACCCACATCATATCCACCACATCGGGTTCCGTCTGGGACTGGTGCTCTGATACCATTTGTAGGGAATATGGGATCCACATATTCCGCTTTAGTATATAAGTAAGAATACTATAATCTCCACACTAGTGTGATATTGTCCACTTTGGGCCCATTGGCCCGCACGACTTTGCTTTTGCTCTACTTCCAAAAGACCTCACACTAATGGAGATGTATTCTTAACTTATATCTTAACTTATATACTGATCGTTCTTCTCATGTTTAACCGATATGGCATGTTTAACCGATGTGGGATGTGGGACTTTAGTCGCACCTAACACACGCAAATATATAACGTTCACGTATCTAGTTTTACTCCTCTTAAAAACACCATAAATGATATTTTTAGATATTATCTCTTTTTAGAATATACATACTTTTAGAAAATATTGGTTGACAAAAATATTTTGATATTATATGATAATAGTCTAGCATAATTATAGAAAATATGTCTTGTTCTGAATAATAGATGATGTATTATTTATTTATTAGAAGTGATGGCTACGTATTTGTCAAAATATTATATTTTCGAAAATGTTTATTTTATATTTTGTTTTATTTTTTTTAATTGTTTACGTTATATCAATTAATATTACAGCATTTATTATCCTAGATTTTACTTAGATTATTGACTATATTGCTTAAGACTATTGATTATAATTTATTACAATAGATATTATTCTACAATATATATTAACTAAATTTTTGGCTAAAATAAATTAGATATTGATCTAATTTAATTTTTGGCTAAAATAAATTAGATATTGATCTAATTTAATTTTTTAAACACCCTCCTTCAAATGGATGTTGGTAAGTCAACCAGTAACAATTTGTCAATAAGAAATTGATGTCGCTGGTGAATCGTAGCTTGGTGAAAATATAAGCCACTTGGAGGTTAAAAGAGATATGAGGAAAATAGATATCACCCGATTTTCTAAAATATCTCGAATAGAACGACAATCAACTTCAATGTGTTTGGTGTGTTCATGAAAAACAGGATGTGTGGCAAACTGAATAACACTGGTGTTATCAGTATGAAGAGGAATAAAAGTTTTCTGAGGAAATCCAAGCTTCTCAAGAATACCTCGTAGCCATACAAGTCTGTACGAGCACTAGACATGGTACGATACTCGGCCTCAATAGAGGATATAGAAATTGATCTTATTGTTTACGCCCCCAAGAAATTAGAGCATCACCTTAAAACATACACTAACACGTGGTAGATCGACGTGTATTTGGACATCCAATCCAACTAGCATCACTATAGGGTACAAGTTAAAGAGATGAGCTAGTAAGAAAGAACAAACCATGAGTATCTGAACCTTGAAGATACTGAACGATATGTTAAACTGCAACAAGGTGGAGATGTCAAGGAGATATCATAAACGGACTGACCTGACATAACGCGTAGTTGTCAAGTAAATAAGATTTCCAACCGAGCGTTGATAAAGAGTAGGATCATCTAAAAGGTTCCCTTCATTTTTCCTATATTTGACATTTACCTCCATATGAGTATCAACATAAGAGTATCCTCCATACCAGCCAAAGTGATAAGATCTTGAATATATTTTTGTTGGTTCACAAAATAAAATGAACCCGATGATGAAATTTTAACTCTAAGAAAGATGTAAGATTGCCAAGTTATTTCCTATGAAAAGTTTCATGTAATTGTTGTTGAAGCTTATCAATTAAACAAAAATCAATACCACTGATGATAATATCATCCATATATACCAAAAGAATGACTATACCCGATGTAGAGGTATAGAAAAATAAAGAAGAATCATATCGACTTTGTGTAAAACTGAAGAAAAATAAGTGTATGACAAAATTTCTCAAACTAAATATGAGGTGCTTGTTTGAGCCCATACAAATAATTTCTTAGCTACATACATCTTGACATTCATTTGATTCAACTACCACGACTATGCAGCATCAATAGCCAAAATGGTTCGAACTATGGTCATTTTGGGAACAAGAGCAAATGTTTCTTCATAATCAATTTTATATTCTTGCTTATAGCCTAAAGCTACAAGACGAGCTTTGTACCGCTCCAAAGAGTCATCGGAACGAAGTTTTACAAAGAAAATCCACTTACTCTACTTAGTTTAACTATAGAAAATCATGAACAATATCTCAAGTGTGATTATCTTCAAATGCTTAAAGTTCTACTTGCATTGAGTTTTGCTAACACTCATATTCCATGGGTTTTTTTATAGCTAATGGGAATTGAAATAATGGATAAAGTATTTACAAGAGAGGCATGAAAAAAAAACAGTACCGATCACGAGGTCGAGAAGGATGAGTAGATCGAAAAAGAGTTGTGGAAGCATGAGCATGATCAGGTATCGAGTCAAGATTAGAAGGGTTCATAGAAGAAGTGGGACCAGACTTATCTCAATAACGGATTTGATACACAAAACTAGGTTTAAAACTTTCTATAGATTTTGGAATATCAGAAAAATTAGGCATGAGAGATAAAGATGCATAAGTCGGATGAACATGAGATGGAAAAAATATTGATTTTGAAAAAAAATCACATTCATAGACACCCAAAGACGACGAGCATGAGTATCATAAGAAACATAAACCTTATGAGGAATAACATATCCAAGAAAAACATATTTTACATATTGATCAGCAAGTTTATGACGTTCATGAGTAGCAATGTGTAAAAACAAATACATCTAAAAGTACGAAGATCAAAATATGAAGGAGAATGGCCAAACAATAAAAAACATGATTTAACATAGAAAAATATAGGATATTAATAAAAAAACAGTAGTAGAAAGTGCTTCACATCAAAGACGAGAAGGAACATATGATTCAAGTAAAATAGTTATTACCACATAAAAATGACGATTTTCCTCTCAACAACACCATTTTTCTAGCAGTGTTAAAGGACAAGAGCGTTGAGAGAGAATTCTTTTATTTTGAAGAAATTTTTGAAACTCATGTGACATGTATTCACCCCCAAAATCAGATCGTAGAACTTTTATATTGGCAGAAAATTGAGTTTCAATAAATACAAGAAAACCTATAAAAACTTCAGTCTTAGCTCGAAAGAAGTAAACCCAAGTAAAAGGAATAAAATCATTAATGAATGTAACAAAATACTTGTAGTGTGCATGACAAAATAATGGGTGCAATCCCTCAAACATCACTATGTATAATATCAATTGTGAAGCACAAGATGCATGATAAGAAGAAAGTAAAACCTTCATTTTACCAAGTTTGCATGATGTATAATCAAAAGAAACATCAATAAAATGAATTTTTTATTTCTCAATAATCTAGAATGAACCAAAGTACGAAGTACATTATAATGTGGATGACATATATGTTTATACCACATTTGGTTTTGCGAACCAACAACATTACATGCAAACAAAAGAGGAAAACTAGGAACAACAGTGATAGGATGGTAGAAGATTATGATTTATCATATTAGACCGTGCAATTTCAAAATCTTATTGTATCTTTATCAAGAATTGATTCTGCTTGGTGGTTGCCTGCATTGTCTCGATAGCAGAAAGAGTTGCATCAAGAATATCAGCATAAATAATATCTGAATAATCAGCCCAAAGTTTTTGGGAACCAAAAATAAAAAATATGCTTCAATCGAGAGTCTTCCTTGAGTATAATTAGTCATCTCATATTATAATTGAAATATCCTAGCATAATTGTCTTGATTGTAAATTGTCTTCCGATAATTCCACATACTAGCAGCGGTTTTATAGGGTTTTGGGGTAAGAACAAGTTGAGGTTCAAGCGAACTAAGAATATAAGTCATAATTTTAGCATCTTTTATTTTCCACTTAGACACGATATTAAATTTAAAGGTGTGGATCACTCCTATTAAATGTGAGCCCACATTCTTTTCCTTTTACATACAATTGAAATTCCCAAGCGTAATATTTTTTTCCCATAAATTCAATATGGAACGATTCGAATTTATATAGTGATATGATGTAGTCAAGAAAAAAAAATCCACAAAGAAAATCTAAAAAAAACTCTCCAAATTCTCCAAAGAGAAAAAATTATTATCCAAATATTCAATGAAAGAAAATAGAAAATCTAAAATTAAAATCCTCATATACTATCCATAATAATAATAAAATTTCAACACCCAAATGCTAAAAAAACTTACCATCCATATACTCCTTGAGAGAAAAAAAACTTAAAAATCAAATCCACTCTCATACAATTGTCAAAAGTCTTTTATTTCTGAAAAATGTGTCTTCTCTTGTTCTCTTATAATAGTTTACAATTGTTGCAATAGTTAATATTACAACAATTATTATCCTAGATTTATCTTAGACTATTAATTATAATTATTGCATCAGATATTATTCTACAATACATATTAACTATACTTTTGATCTAATTTATTTTCTTTGGAAATATTATCTTTGAAGAACTAAATACGACATTTTCTATATATTGTCTAATTTTGTGCAGTTTGGTTATATATTACATTTTGAAAATTATATTTTTTTTTATCCAGTATCGATACAATTTGTCGACATTAGAAGTTATTGCGATTTTCAATATCGATGCAAACCGTTGACTTAAAAGAAGTTTATAATGTAGACATTGTCCAATAAACTTAATTTAAAAAAAAATTAAGTTTTCTAATATAGACTATAATTTGAATTATAAAAAGTTCAATTAGGTATGTGTTATATTTAAAATGATTCTTATATTGTTTGGATTATAAGTATTGAATGATTTTATAAGTTTTTATATTTTGTTTTTTATTTGTTTGGATTATGGGATGGCAGTGGGCCAGGTTTGATTGGACCCGCTCAAACTTTTTTTTTAACCCTCATCCCGGTCTGATCCACTTTAGATATAATATTTTCAAACTCGAATTCGAGCCGATCGTGTCTTTCTTTGGCTCAGTTGGTTGGACCAGCGGACACTAATTTTTATATATATATATATATATATATATATATATATATATTTTATAGAGTAAAGTACATAATAACACCCAAAACCAAACTTTTAATACCTATTTAGTATCTCAACTATGAACAATACCTACATAACACCTAATTTTGGTATTTTAACTCTCATTTAATACCTAAACTTTTTATAAACCCAAAACACCCTAAACTAACTATATAAGGTCTCTTTTGTGAGACCCTTTATTTTAGAGAGAGAAAGCTCACAAAACCTTTAATTGCAATATTTTGAATATTTTCTCAAAAACTTTAAAAAAATCTTAACATCAGTTTTTTGGAGATCAGTTTTGAAAAAACTTGTAGAAAACCAATTTTTTTATTTGCGATTAGCATTTTAAATACTGCGACTTCTCAAGAAGTTTTCAATTGTTTTTCTTTTGCTAATTAGTTATAAAATTTTGGTTTTCTGTTTTTTCTTGAGTTATGAGTTATTTTTAAATTGTGAAATTATTAAGAAGTTAATTTTACAAGTTGCAAGTGTTATGCTTTAGAAAGATGCGAGACGTGTGCTTAGCTATGTTAGAAAGATGCGAGACAAAGCTTGCTATAATTGATAGATGCGGGTCAATGCATATAATAGAGAGATGTGAGACATGTACTACGGGATAATACAATACGCGAAATATGCAAGGCATGTTACAATCCAGAAATAATAGTTAGATGTGAGACTTGTAAAGATGGATGAGACCAAATGCGAGACGAGTCTCGGTATATTTGACAAATGCGAGACGATGCTTGGTATAATTGAGAGATACGAAACACGTACTACTGGATGATGCGAGATGACATGGACTGATAGATGCGACGAGATAAACAAAATCTACTCCGATGGAGAGATGTGATACAAAGATGAAAAAAAGGAGAAAAGAAAAAACGTGAATGGTATAGTCGTACTTACTCATCCTATATTCTATTTTATAAATATCTTTTATTTTTATATATTCTATTAAAATTCTGATTTGATGAGCTAATGCATCGTCATTTTAATACTTTATCTGATAAAAAGTAGCATCAATTTTCAAAATTGATTTTAATTTAGGAAACCAAATCGATATTTTTCGCTTTAGAAAAAAAGATGTTCAAAAACATTAAAAAACAGTCATATCAGGTAAAATTTCACTAATTGTTTGGCATGAAAATTCACTAATTGTTTGGCATGAAAACAGATCCCAATGATTCAGTGAGAAGAAAAAGAAAAACTGAGTAATGATAAATAAACGTAGAATCAGAATCTAAAATACTGTAGAACTCGCTCCAACTGTTATTATAAAATTAAAAGTTATTTGTAAAAATCGCCTATTTTATCTTCTACTGCCACAACTAACATGGCTTTAAATCCAAAAGCAATCAACCGCAATTGGCTCCAAAGAACTACTTTTGTATCCAAGCTCAAGGGCAATTGAAAGGTACAAACAACACACTCCTTGAACAAGAAGGAAAAGAACAGATCGATTTATACAACCAGCGGGTCCTCAAGTGCCTCAGGAGCACCACTACTACCACTGAGTACAGTTACGTTCCCATCAGAGTCCACATCTATGATTACGGAATCACCCTCTTTGATCTCTCTAGAAAGCATCTTTTCTGCCATGCTGTCCTCCAAAAGTCTCATGATTGCTCTTCTCAATGGCCTAGCACCATAGCTTGGGTTATACCCTTCTTCAACAACTCTCTCTCTAAACCTCTCTGTTACTTGAAGCTCTATCTCTTTATCCTGCAGTCTTACAAGTACCTCCTTGAGCATTATATCAGCTATTTCCTTCACCTCAAGCTTTGTTAGTTGCCTGAAAACAATCATCTCATCCAATCTGTTTAAAAACTCTGGCCTGAAGTATTGTTTTAGTTCCTCGGTCACAAGGCTCTTAATTCTATTGTAGCTGCTATCCTTCTCATCATAATCGAGGTCAAATCCGATGCGCCTTCCTCCCTTCTCAATTACGCTGCTACCAACATTAGATGTCATAATCAGAAGCGTGTTTTTGAAATCTACCGTTCTTCCTTTGCTGTCTGTTAACCTTCCATCTTCGAGAATTTGAAGCATCATGTTAAATACATCAGGATGGGCTTTCTCAATCTCATCAAAGAGAACTACGGTATATGGTCTTCGTCTGACAGCTTCTGTCAACTGACCACCTTCAGTGTACCCGACATAACCAGGAGGTGAGCCAATGAGTTTTGACACAGTATGCCTTTCCATGAACTCACTCATGTCAAGACGAATCATGGCTTCTTCAGACCCAAAGTAATAAGTAGCCAAAGTTTTTGCCAATTCTGACTTCCCTACACCGGTTGGACCAGAAAAGATGAAGCTAGCAATTGGACGGTTAGGATTCTTAAGTCCAACACGGGCACGGCGGATTGCACGGCTTATGGCCTTAACAGCTTCGTCTTGACCGATAACGCGTGTATGAAGGGTCTCTTCCATCTTGAGGAGGCGATCAGATTCATCGGTAGATACCTTGTCCACAGGAATACCAGTCCAAGAAGCGACAATGTGCTGAATGTCCACTTCAGTCACAACAGGACCACCATCCTCTGCCTCACTCTCAGCCTTACTCATCTCCTTGCCTTTAGCTTGAATAGCAGTTACCTCAGCCCTGAGTTCAATTTCTCGGTCACGTAGTGTTCCGGCCTGTTGAACAAATCAACTTTATATGAGCAACCTAAGAGGAATAGATGGTATACCTGATTAATAACAAGACTACCACTTGTAGCAATTTAGTGTCGGGATAATTTTTTGATGATAAATCTACTACCCGTCAAATAAATCACAACTATAAGACCCTAGTGCGAATACTCCGAATGACATATTTGGCATTCCCACATCTGAACATTATTCATAGCAGATCGGTGACCTTTTTCAGAGAAATTGTAGAAATTAGCCGCCAGTACAATTATTAAAAGTAAAATCTACCAAGACATTGTACCTTTTCAAAGTCCTGCCCACGGACAGCTTCATTTTTCTCTTTCGTGATCTGCCTGAGCTCTCTCTCGAGCTCTTTAGCCTCTTCGGGGACCTGCGCAAACAAGAAAGTCAGTTCACTTGATCCACACCTCATGTCAATTACTATATCCAGCAGATAAACAAGTACAGGAGTTCCTACCTGTGCATGGCGAAGCCTAACCCGAGAACCAGCTTCATCGATCAAGTCAATTGCTTTATCAGGTAAAAAGCGATCACTGGAAACTCAGTAAATAAAGTTAGAAACAACTTGAGGAACTAGACTGGATGAAAAGAGGCACCCATATAGTCTTTACTTGCTTTCAATTATCTAATGCTACAAAGGCATTGCACATTTGTCAACTCAAGGGAAATTATATAATAAATCAAGTACCTTATGTACTGGTAGGACAACTGCGCAGCTGCTTCTAAGGCCTCATCGGTGTATCTAAGCTTATGATGAATTTCATATCGCTCTCGCAAACCTCTCAAAATCTGTATAGCTTCATCTACAGAAGGTTCAGGCACTTTGACAGGCTGAAATCGTCTTTCCAAGGCTGGGTCTTTCTCAATATGCTTCCTGTATTCATCTAATGTTGTCGCCCCTATACACTGCAATAATTAAAAAGAGCACAAACTATCTTCAACAGAAGTAAGAATTCAGACTCAGTTCATTGACCACAATAGACGAGAATAGGATCAAACCTTGAAGATAAAAAATGCTTTAATATACTCACAAGTCAAGTTAAGCTAAAATTGCAAGAGTACTGTGCTCACATGGACAACATAGATAGAAATTGCAGACCACAAATTATCACTTCTATATTCCAGCAGCAATCAACGAACAGAAACACATTATTGTTTTTTTTTTCTCTTTTCCTACTCTTTCAAAGCAGACCGTGGATATATTACCTGTAATTCGCCTCTAGCAAGAGCTGGCTTTAAGATGTTTGCGGCATCGATTGCCCCTTCTGCTGCTCCAGCTCCAATTAAGGTGTGCACCTCATCAATAAACAATATTATTTCATCACTCTGCTTGATTTCTTCCATTAACTTTTTCAATCTTTCCTCAAATTCTCCACGGTATTTTGTTCCAGCAACAAGCAGACCCATATCAAGAGTAATAACCTGATATTTATTAGGACATACAAAATAGATAACCGTTAAAACAGCTGATCATCCAATATAGTCCCAGAAGAACCACGGACTTGCCACAAACTAATTAATTCACGTGCATACGAGGAAAGCAATTTGTGACATCTATGTTGCAGTAGAGATAACATCTAGGCATAATGGAGTAGCCTTAACTACAAGGCTCGCTCTCACCATTGTGATATCTCTGAGATATGTTTAAACCATCAAATAGATGGTACTAAAATTACTATAAATTATTAAGTGCACAAAGGTCAGTGGAAAATTGTTAAATCAAACAAGGCATTGTTAGAAGCTAACTCAACAATATTACACCATTAACTAATATACTTTAATCAGATCACGTTTACAACAGTATTAAACATTTGTAAATTCTTTTGTATTTATACTCTTGAATATCAACCATAAATTACAAGCTGTAGTTAATTCTTTGTCAAATTGATTATAAGCTGATAGTGTCCCAAAGTTCTAAATGGAGTCAAGCTAAACACTGGTTATGATTAGCATGTACCAAAGACATTATAGACCTTTATACCACAGCTTCAAAGTTAAACTACTTGGCTCTAGAACTAGACAAAGTCAACCCTGCGTTGGAATTTGCAAAAGAAGATACTGTGCCTTCGAGTACTAAAGCAAGATATATACTGGAAACCCATCACTTTCCAGGAATTGACGAGAAATTTATCTACCTTCTTTCCCTCGATTGTCTCAGGGACATCACCGCTAGCAATACGCTGGGCCAGTCCTTCAGCTATTGCGGTTTTTCCAACACCAGGTTCTCCAATAAGACATGGATTGTTTTTAGTTCTCCTACCCAAAATTTGGACCACACGTTCTATCTGTTTCTGCCTTCCAACGACAGGATCCAATTTACCCTGGAAGTCAAAAGGTAAATTAACAACTATATTAGATACCAAGTGTCTCAGTTGAAGCCATCTCGTCTCAGGAAGAATAGAACATAACCCATAGACGAGAACAAAAGTTTATTACCTCTTCTGCTAGTTTAGTTAGATTAGTTCCATACTCCTCAAGTGTTGGCATCTTATTGTTACTGCTTGATCCTCCAACACTAGCTGGCACTTCGTTGTTTTCACCAACCATCCTTATAACCTTCCCAGTAGAATGTAAGATTAATAATTAGTATATCCAATTCATTATAATCTATCAGTACTTCATATAAGCAAAGATAATAAAACATTCGCAAAAATATGCATGTCTTACCTGGGTGCGGATATGACTAGGATCAGCACCTAGACTTTCAAGGACACGAGCTGCTACACCTTCGCCCTCACGAAGTAGTCCAAGTAGTAAATGCTCAGTTCCAATATAGTTATGGCCTGGAAACATGGCAGTTTAAGCACTTAGTTCATAAGATCACATATTATCTCGTAAGAAGCTAAAATCTAATTTTAAAGAAAGTCAGTAACAAAGACAGCAGAAATAAATGAGTGAGTGATTTTATAAAAAATCATAGAAAGAAATCAGATTCTTTGAGAAATGTTAACTGAGACTTGAAAAAGAGGAGAAACAGGTGACAGCAAAGCTTGCCTAAGGATAGTCATTCCGAGACAAGGGGTAAAAGACGTGAAGATCAATAATTATTATTTTTATGTAAGGAGTTAAATCAACTGACTTCTGTTGAGATAGTAATAAAAAATTATCACTTGTTTCACTGACACGGAGATAACTCTCTTTTTTTCAGCAAGCAAAGGATGAAACAAATCTTCCTTTTATACCTGCATTAAGAAGGCACCAGCCGAAGTCTAAACAAGGAAGAACATGCAGACCCATGCAAAGAATAGAATACTACCCCTCCAATTGAGCAAATGAGGAAGGAGAATTAAACACTATCAATTGGTATTAGTATGTTCTAGCAGTAAAGGAAAAAATAACACTTGAAAAGCGAGCAAGTTACCAAGTTGACGGGCTTCCTCTAAAGAGAGCTCTAAAACACGCTTTGCACGAGGAGTGAAAGGAACTTCCACAGCAACAAATCCACTGCCCCTTCCGATGACCTTCTCTACTTCCACTCGGGCATCTTTAAGATTGATTCCCATAGATTTAAGAACCTTAGCAGCAATACCACTACCTTCACCAATGAGACCTAAGAGGATTTGCTCCGTACCAACAAAATTGTGACCTAACCTTCTAGCTTCCTCTTGGGCAAGCATAATGACTTTGATTGCTTTTTCAGTAAACCGCTCAAACATTGCTTTAGGTACACACCGGCTAGCCTTTCCTCGCCGGCTAGAGACTGCAACACCAAACATAGAATGCAAATCTTGGGCAGGTCTTAACATGGAATCTAATGCATTAGAACTACGCAACCCAGAGAAGCTTCTTATTCTCAATCCAGGTACTTGTAAACTACACATCATTTTCATTGACCTTTTGGATTTTGAAGATTCTTGAGATGCACCATTCTTTCCGGAAGAAGCGAAAGGAACAGAAGACTGAACCAAGACCCTAGCCATGACGCTGAGATGTTTTGCTGCATTGAGGAGATAAAGTTAAAACTTTCATCTTCAGCTTGCGCAATCAAAATTCAACCTTCTAGTTGCAGTAGCCAATGGATAAGAAAAAATGTAAAGGATGGAAGAGAACTATCACCATCATAAAATTAAAGATTTTGATTAAAACAACAGCTACGTTTAAATACCATGGCCATCTGCTGAAATCAAGAAGTTATAACCTGAACCTAATACAAAATATATACTATCGAACTTGAATAAAAACCTAAGGAACCGATATCTACAAAGACAAGCCAGTAAGATAAAATGCCTATACATATCTCCATGTTTTGAGTGATATTAAAACATAGCACTCATTAGCTCCCTTAAACAATCAAAAGAGACCTAACCGATATTGCCTGTCTGAACAGAATACATACATAATATATATATATATATAACAGTACTAATAAATCAGCAACTCTTGAAGAAACTATAAATTTTCATCAACCCAAATTCGATAAGGTGGTCAGGAAACACCAAAAAGACATCAATAATAGGATTAAGCGGATAAGAACACTCTAACTCAAAACCCTAATTCAGTAAAATGAAGAACCCTAACTTGTACGGAATAAGGAAGAGACCAGAAGACTTACCGAAAACGAGTTCAAATGAAGAATAGAAACGAATATAAGATTTTGAAGGGTCGGCTGACTCCAAGTAAGAGAGGAAGAGAAATGGGGAAATGGTGTCTTTCTCTGTTTGTCTAATAACCCCTTTAATCTTTATCTCTCCGCCCCTGAAACTCTACCACGGTTCATAGACCCTCACCTCACCTTACCTAACCATCCAATTTTTTAATCTCATATTCCATTTTAACCCTACTTACCTTTTTATATCCATATATACATGTTTATTCTTTTTTTATCTGCCTTTTAGACAAACTTACAAATTACAATTGTTTTGATAAAGCTTTAAGTTTTTAAAACTACCTCTTATACTTATTTTATATTTTATTTTGAAAATTTAAATTTAGAGTTTAAAGTCTGAACTTTCAAAGAGAAATGGATTAAAACGAAGAGAGGTATTTAGGTTAAAAACCTTATTGCCCTGGATGTTATTTATTTTTTGTTATTGTTTTAAATTGTTGCATTTTGAATTATGAGTGCGTGCAAATTAATAATAGAGGGTTTGACACATATCGCTCTCATATTTATTTTTTCTTGTTTTATATATGATCATCTATTATGTCCAATTCGAAATATCATTGTTTACTAATTTTTTATTTTTTATTTTTTTTAATTTAATTTTAATTTTTTATTTAAATCATTTAGCCTTTTTATTTTTTATTTAAAGTATTTATTTTCTTACATGTTTTTTAACTGGGTCCATTTAATATAAAATAACCGTACCATTTATTATTTAGATTCATTTATGATTTTATCCTAATTGGATCCATTTGATATAAAATAACTAGGCCCATTTATTTATATTTTTTACCCAGTGATGATCTTAATAAACCGAGCAAGAAACCTGGTATGTTCATAATTTTATTTTTAGTTTTTAATTAGATCTAAATCTAGATGTTTCATTTTATATCTGATTTGGATCCCTAATTTTATTCAGGTGGCTCTATTGTTTTGCTTCCTACTTAAAGTAGTTCATGCCCTAAACTTGAACTTATAAGATTTAGATGGTTATCCTCAACATCAACATCGTACCAATTACAATCCAACACCTTGCATATACTCATCATTTATTCTAATTAAAAAAAATTGAGACATAATTTACTCTCTTTTTTATAAAAGTTGCTCACAAATCACCGATTCATAATTCATGATCCATAATCCATAAGCAAAGACACACACAAATTTAGATCTATGACAAAATAAAAAGGATAGGATTGGATATCATAGATTAGATCAAAGCAACTGCCAAAATAAAAAGGATTGGATTGGATATGATAGATTAGATCAAAATAATAAATTTTACATAGATTAGATCTTGGGTATATTCAGATTTCACTATGAATAATAAACGTTAAACGGTCCAGTTATTTTATATTAAATGGGTCATGTTAGATAAAAATTAAAATGTAAAATAGGTAAATCGATTTAAGTTAAAAGTTAGAATAAAAGTTCAAAAAGTTAAAGTAAAAAGGTAAAACTAGTAAACAAGGATATTTTGGGTAGTATTTAATGGGTAACCATATATAGGACAATCAGCGGTAGATTAGGGTGACACGTGTCAGTCTCATGTTAATTTACACGTGATAGTGATTCAAAATGTAACAATTCGAAACAACAGTGACTCGTTTTGGGGACGAAGGAACCTTAGTGACACCAATGCAACAGGTGCCTAACACTGGTGACTTAACAGGGTTTTTAGCCGAGGTAGTTATTGTCGGAGACTAGCGATCAGATTGACTTAGTGAATCATTGGTTCTAAAAAATTACATTGAAAGAAAAATATGTGAGGTAGAGTAAGGTATAAAAAATTATATGATTTGTTTTGAAAATCGTAGTTTTGGTCATTAAAAGTTTAATTGTTCTTTAAATAAACTTTATCAAAATAATACCATTATAGAGGTGCACAAAGATAACCGTGTATTAGACGAGGCGAATATAAGAACATCGATGATGAAAGATGCATCTCTCTTTCACGATTGGATGACGGCTAAGCGTAATAAAATTTATCATTTTGGAGAAAAGTCTTTGAATTGAGCTAAGTCAAATAGTTGTTGAAATAGAAGAGTAAGAAGAATTGGCTCACGGTTTGGGTATTATATATCGACGAGCTTACTAACAGAGGGTTTAGGTTCATGATTGGAGCTAATAATGTTAACTGTTTGAATAGAAACATAACAGATCCAATAGACATAAACCACTAAAGCAATTGGGGGGAACTCATGTCATAATTTTATCACAATGACTGACTTTGAAAAGTCAATGATTTTAACAATAAAAACCTTGGTGTTCGTAGATCTTAGAGGGGTTGATTTACAAAATAAAAACACGAATATAGGTAAAAGAAATTTTGGGAAATATTTGAGTCGAAATAGTGAGAAAATATGAGCTGGTCATGTTATGGAAACTTCATGTATGTCAGGAGCAAGAGTGATTGCATGGTCCAAAATGATGGATGAATTCTCGGGTTTGTATCATTTAACATTAAATGAATTAGACCTGAAACCATAGAATCAATATATTGGTGTTCTAAAGTCTAACCTTAAGTAAAATACGGTTCTAAAATCGTTAGAGCAAAATGAAGCGGAAATGAGTCACGAGTAAATTATCGTCGATGATGCTTTGAACATGGCATTGAAAATATAACAAGCGAATCTTTGTGTTATATAAGTCATACTTTTGTTATGCATACGCTAAATTGAAATATTTGTTGGTGAGATTCATCCATTGACCCGTTAAATGTACTAGTTTGGAATTTTTATAGGGGTAACAATTGATTAATTTCAACATGTAGTTTGAGAGATAATGCAGGTACATCGTGTGTTGTTAATTGTTGCTGAGACAATGATAAGTGCTTATATGGCTAGTGATATCATATGTATTTTAGGCTAGACATACTCAGCAAGGGTAGAGGCAAATACATTTAAAGGTTGAATTTTGTTTTGGGATGACTCAAATATTGATATTTGGATCCTATTTACGGGTCAACAAGTCATCAATATTAAAGTTTCAAAATAATGGTGCGGATCATGTATTTTCTCAACATTGTATGATAGTTACCAAACCATAAAATATGGGGAAATATGAGAGGCAATTAGTATCTCTTTGCAAGTTCTTCAAATTCTATAGATTGTAGTGGGTGACTTCAATCAAGTGGGAAAGAAAAATGATAAGAAATAACATGTCATTAGGATTATGAGTATAATGGAAAGATTTGAAGAATGAAGATATGAGTGTGGGTTGATTGACTTGGGTTTCGAAGGACCCAGGTTTATATGGTATGATTCTTGGAATTCGGGTCACCAGATAATAAGGTACCTGGATATACTGTATGAAAATACAATGTTACATACAATCTTTCCGTATGCAAGGGTTATTCATTTGGATCGGTCGCATTCATACGACACTCGTATATTGATAATATTTACAAGAGTTAGTCATTCACTTCAAGGCCTTAATATTTTAGATCTGAGTCTACTTGGTGTACGAACAATAAATTTTAGCATCTTATTCAGGAGAAGTGGGACACTTTTAAGTTAGACTTATGAGAAAGTATATCTTTCATTTAAGGTCAAATATGATTATAAAGTGGTGGGTTGTTTGGTGATATTCATAGGCAAAAAAGATTACTTCTTGAGAGACTTCGTAAAATTTAACTCTCACTTTAAAAGTTGTACATTTCTTCCTTTTTATATGATTTGGTAAGAAGTTAAAAGAAAATTATATGAATGTTTTAGAAGAGGATGAGATGTTGTGGTTTTAGTGTTCAGAAAAATAATGGATAAGATTAGGTGAGCGTAACACATGATTTTACCACCTTTTAACCATAAAAAAAAACTATGAGAACTACAGGTTTGAAGAAAGATCAGAGTAAGTGACTTTCAGATCTACTTGAGGTTTAAAGGTTGG
The DNA here is from genome assembly GCA_036936605.1 of Limnanthes douglasii subsp. nivea. NCBI lineage: Eukaryota > Viridiplantae > Streptophyta > Magnoliopsida > Brassicales > Limnanthaceae > Limnanthes > Limnanthes douglasii. The sequence goes on from JAUPFV010000003.1 coordinate 172,494,934, forward strand.
TTAGATCATTGTTTGAGCAATTGTATTCCATATATAATAAGTTTATTTGTATATTTTCCCTTTAATATATCCCTCGTTCAGGGAAAGTCGAATCAAATTTTCTAACTACAGAGTTTTCGAATGACATTGTGTTCTGATTAAACCCGTCAAAGCTCTAGGATCATATGGTATGTCTGTTGCATTATATCATGAATAATAAAATAATATTGGGTTAATTATTTACGAGGTGAGTTTTGACCTGATTGAAGGGAATAGATCCTTACTTGGCTTAATGGTACGATTATTCATCTGATTTCTAGAGTTGTTAAATCTTATAGAGTCAGTCAGATCCATCCGATAAGTTTGATCAGTATTGGTTAACATATTACAACCCTTTATAGTCAAGCATATTGGATTCGGTCAAACAAATTTTCTTTCAAATCAGTCTACTATAAATAACATAATCTTGGTGCAAAAGATAGGCCATCTGTTGTATAGAGCCACTAGAGCACATAGATATGTGACGATTAAGATCGACCTAGCCAAAGTGTATGAAAAAATCAAGTGGCGGTTCATTTGGGACATTATCACTCAGTTTGGGATCTTATCGGCATTAGTAAGGATTATCATTACCACCACGAGGTCGAACTCGATGCAAATTATATGTAATTTAATTTCTTGAGCATTTTACGATATAACAACGTATCATGAATTGGAATATGGCGGGTTCTTACCTTTTTGTCATGTGTATTAAACGTATGCCTCTTATTATTTAGGATATTTGTAGTAAGGGTGAATATATTATACTCCGATTCAATATGTAATCCCTTCCGTCTTTCACATCTTCTTTGCATATGATTTAATATTGTTTGCAAAGGTTTTAAAAAAACAAGTCGAATTGATTAAAGGAGTATTACATATGTTTCGTGATGAACTCGGACACTCGTTAAGCGATGAGAAATTAATGATAGTATTTTATGGGAATGTTCAACAGTGTCGCAAAAATTACTTTGCGTAGATGAACCGTTTTTGTCTTAGTAAATTCATGGGGACATATTTAGGTATGCTGATTTCTTCATGTCCCCTCCCGAGGAGATTTTAGAGTTGGATTACTATGAAGATGATAGTAAAATTATTAAATTGGAAAATATAGAATCTCTCTTTAGCAGGTCAGATACTTAAGAATAATCGGTTTTAAATGCGATCTTGACTTATATTATATACAGATAGTAAAGTTAATGGTTTATGTGTGTAATAAATTCGATCAAATTATTAGACATTTTGTTTATGATTCATCCCAAAAAGGTATAGGTATACATTGGGTGGTATGAGACAAGATGTGTAGACAGAAACATGAAAAGAGGCTAAAATTTAAAGGTATAAAAAATTTCAACAAAGTTTTTTTGGCCAAACTAGGATGGAGGATCTTACCAAATGACAATGGATTAATGGTGAGGGTTCTTAAATGAAAATATTTTAAGGAATGGTTGATAGATCGTGTAGCTAAGTCATCGGATTTGAGGATGTGTAAAAACATCTTGGAAGGATGGGACGTGCTTATTAATGGGGTGGGTATAGTTTAACATTGTGATAGAGAGTAGTACAAATGAAATTTTGATCCATCGTGATAATTAAGGTCAAATTAGCTTATAACTGTTGATCATGCTGAGTAAGAAGACAATATTCAAATGGAAAAAGTTGTAAACGCTCAATATCTGCAAAAAGTACAAGTACTAATGTGGTGTTCCATTTGGTGAGATAGTGTGTCACAATGTCGATTATTTGCGATGGATGTGGTAAAGCCCCAGATATGACTGACTATTCACTTGTTTCGAGATTGTGGAGGAACAAAGATTTTTGGTAATCATGAAGTATCCTTACATATTTAAAAATGATCTTGAAGAGCATAACATAATATGTATCACCTACTGGAATAATACGAGAACTTAAAGATGGTCAACGAGCAATTTATGTTTGCGCACCATAAAATGAACGAGTATTTGTAAGAGACTATAGATAACATAGATAATTATTCAAGTGTTGGGAAAAATTTAAGAGCCTAAAAAATTCAATTATTGGATTGATTATTTTATGACACACATGGTTAAATATGAATAACAAGATTTTTTTAACCCAATATGAGGAAAAAGTCTATAAAAAATGGGTTGCGGTTTGGAATACGATAAAAGATTATATTCAAGCTTTGGAAAAAGAGGTTGACATGACGACTTATAGTTTCATCTGAAAGTACACTAGTAAAATTGAAAAGCCAAGTGAATGAGTTAAACTCCACCGGATGTATATTTATGGTCGGATCATTTGATAGCGAGCGATGGGGGGATATTTTTGGATGTGAATGGTTCCTTTACATGTGGATTTGTGGGCTTAAGCTGTATGTGTATGGTTCTTTTTCTCATGTAAGCTCAACTTTTCAGACGGAACTTTATGTGTTACAATTCGTGTTGTATATGGTGTTTGACCATAAATATGGGGTACTTGTTATAAAGACGGACCTGTTAGAGTTATACACGATAGCGAAAGACAGTGACAGAAATGGAGGTGACGAAAAAAATTCACTTATGGTATGTAGAGAGATTTTTGTTAATAATCTAAATTTCGAATTTAACCATGCGTATAGAGAAGCTAATTATTGTGCTTATTGTATAGCCAAATGGGAGACAATTCCAATGGTGGATCTGAATTCGTATGTGGATATGTAAAAATGATCAATAAATCTTCTTATAATAGATTAATGTGGATGAACTACTCCTAAATTTTTATTGTGCACCCTTTTTCGGGTTATACAAATCTTTTTTACCGGTCTTTAGACCTCATGTGTATGAAATAAATATATAAATTTTAGTTCTAAATAAATAAACATAATTTTGAAGTTCGGTTTTAATATTAGATTAATTATATCTATAAAAAATTATTTACATATCCCTCATTTAAAAGCTAAAAATTAATTAATTTAAATTTTTATATATTTATATATGTAATTTAAACAATATATCCAAAAACTTTATTTTTTTGTTTTGTAAATGAACAAAACAAGTGTTATGTTTTTAATAAATACTTTTACTATTGTTCTATATATGATTTAGTCAATTTTGTCTTCGAAAATATTTTATACTTTATTTTTTGATTTTGCAAGTTATATTTTCACAAGTTCAAATAAATGAATATATGGACTTACATCTTTTTGTATTTTTTTTCTTAGTATGTTAATACTTGTTTGTGTATAGTCGAACTTTTTTTATTTATATTTTCATAACTCGTAGACTTGCAATAGGTTAAGATATGTTTATGTGTCTTTTGAACTGTTTTTGCAAGTTGTGGATTTGTAATAGTTTATGATCTTTTCGTGTATTTTTTTTTGTAATTTTGAAACTTTTTTGTACTATTTTGTTACAATTCATAGACTTGTGGGAGGTTAAGACATGTTTTTTTTGTAATTTTTTAACATTTTTTCACAGCTTATGAAATTGCAGTAGGTTATGATCTGTTTATGTGTTGTTTTTATATTTTAACAACTTTGTTTGAACTATTTTGTGTAACTCGTGATTTGTGATAGGTTAAGACATGTTTTTTTGTTTTCACATGTACTAATAAGTTGTTATGACATGTTTATAAATATTTTTTTAACTTATTTTAACTATTTTTCTGCAGCTTAAATAAGCTTATATTTCGCAATTTCAATACGTCTCTATTTCAAAAGTTTAATGAATACTTAAATAAACTTAGTTTTATAATTCAAATAATCCCAGTTTTGTAACTTAAATAAGTTTAGTTTTCGTAAGTTAATTAAAACTAGTTTTTGTAAGTCAATTAGATATAATATTCGCATTCAATTAAGTTTATTTTTTGGAAATTAGTGTAGTCTAATTGTCACAAGTCAATTAAGTTTAGTTTTCATATTGTAACCAAAAGAATATTATAATAACATTTGTCATCAATAATATGTTTAAATTGAACCATCAATATACAAACAATATCATAATTTAATGATATCACTAAAAATAAATTCAAGCATTGATATAAAAAAATATTATAGAGGATGTTATTAGAGTGAAGCAACACAAAAAACATTAAGAACAATCTATATCAAATAATCTAATAAATGTGTTATGATTAAAAGTATACAATATATATATATATATATATATATATATATTTTGATGTTTAATACATAATTTGAATATAAAAAACAACTTATATTCTTATTTTTGTTTTGTTTTCTTTTAACTACTTCAACAATAATATTTTGATTGTATCTTTTATACCTTTCTGTGTTTATCTAATTCATTTATATTTTAAACCTGTTTTTTTAGTCAATAGCAAACATACAAAAAAATCGTCATATAACAAAAATGCGAGTGAAATAAATAAAAGTAGTTATCGAAAATGATCAAGTACGTGTGTAGGTTAGTGAGAGATAGGTTTGTATAGTTATTTAGAATTTTCCTCCGCACATAGACATATACATACCATACGTACACACAAAATCTTTTGTATAAAATAAATATAAATAAAAAAATAAAAAACAACGTCGATAAGATTCAAACAAACTGAAGAAGATTAAAAAATGATATTAAATGTAAGATCACAGACCTTAGTGATTAGTATATCACGAACCTCTTATGGAATATACTAATTTAAAATCTCTTTGGTTATATGTAATGGACATAAAAACCAATAGTTAATACATATGTATCAAAGCTTTTACCGAGTATAATAAGAACATAAAAAACTTAAAAAAATCTTGAGGAAGAATAATCTAACCTTGTATGTATCATGGTATTTCTCACCATGTCAAGAATACAAAACATGAGAAGATATAACCAAATCATTTTCCATATATATATATATATGTACTAAGACATCAAATTCAGTCATTCTGATATACTTCTTAACATTTCCCAACAAATATAAAGTTGTCACCAATCTACTAGAGTCTGGACGATAATGGAAGCACCATATTGTTTTTACCAGTAGTGCTTATGAAAATGGTAATACAGTCTCTGAACTTAACCCTAACCACCTGAGGAGATTCTTGAAGAAAGATAGTAAGGATCTGACGCTCGTTACCCCAACCTTGCCTTTAACTCGTAGTTTGACTTATTTTACTTTAATTAGTACTCCTTTAATATTGATCGGAGCTTCTATTTTGCAGAGTACAATTTGTTTTACCTCATATACTTTATGCACCGAAAATATATTTAAAGAGTTTAGCTTATGAACTGAGAAAAAGTAGTATGTGATATTTCACAGGTGATAACTTCTCCCGCTCCAAACTTTGGATCACAGGAGATAAGAACCATGATATTAACACCAAATCACTCACAACCGATAACAAAGTGGTGGCAGTGATGTCCCTCCCTTCACCGACATCTTCTTGCTTTCCCAGAGGCAGGCCCAGAGAAAGCTTATGCAATCTAAATTTACTGAGCCCCTAAATAAAAAGAGGAAAATCGGTAACGCCTCAGTAATCGATATATTAAAAGAAAAGACCCTGAAATATGAAGAGTAAACCAAAAATATTAAAGGACATGAGATTGTCATGACTAGCCATTTGGTTCACAAAGTCGATCCCCGTGAACCGATTCCAATCTGTCAAATTCCAACGGTAGGGGTCATGAAAAAGTTATCCTTATGGGATCTCAAGATCTTAGTAAGCTAGTTGCTCGTTATGTAGCTGCTACTAGTACATCAGTGCATTCACTAGCAGACCTTTTCGTGACTCGTTTGCTTTGGAAATAACCGTCCATTTAGGCAAGACCACTGTTTTGGCTTGTCATTCTTTTTTTGGTCAATTTCACATATATATATATATATATATATATATATATATATATATATATATATTATAATACTAATGATTATTTCTTCAGATAACGACGAGGATCTTGGGGATGCTTCAAACTTTGTTGATGAGAATCAGTTGACTCTTTTTTATTTCTTAATCATAATGAGAATTCATATAAAATATGTCGGAGATAGAGATGTATCTGAGTCTACCATCAAGAGTTGGTAATACACTTACCTCATGAAAAAGACAAATCAAGACAAAACTAATGAAAAACTTGAGAAGAATGTGAAAGACCTATTTGACAAAGTCAATACGTCAAAGGTACAAAAATTCAAACTTTTGCAACCAGACCCCGATTTCAAGGCTCAAATGAAGAGGTGTTTTCCTTAGAAGTCGAAGTGACACGCATGACTAAGCAAATATTTGACTTTACTACCTTAGATCTAAATTTAATGACTAAAGCAGAAAGGTAGAATAACGCGGCTCTTGGTACACAAAAAAGCTTCCACTAGGCATCTCAACCAAACAAGGTAAAGAAATCAAGTCTATGATGGTCTTTGCCTTCCATCATAAATTTTCAGAACTTCGCCTCATATCTTTATGACAACTAGTCTCAATTGCTAATAGATATGCCGGATTGACGACAAAAGATAGCAACAAATAAATGAAGGATGAGATAAAGTATAATAATAATAAAGAAGAACAAACCCTTCAGAACTTGGTAAACACCAATGTCAGATGTGACGCTGAATGAATCTAGTTATTGAACTTATTGATTTGTCATTCGCTTCGGGTTTTTTGTCTATTTGTACTAGTCATCCCTAGTATGCCAAGGTTGAATATTGTGTTTTATTTTATGGTGTACTCGATGAATTCAAATATTTCTTAGTAATAAATCCAGACAAGAATATGTTTGTAGGGGTGTCTGTCTAAGAAATGTTCGTATCAAGTGTTTTTAGAGAGAGAAACAATGTTAATAGAAAGAGAAAGAGACAAAAGAAATAAATGTAGCAATCATTGACGAATCATTGACCCTTTTCCCAGAAAAGGAATGTAATTTATATTGTACATGAGGTAAACAATGAAATTACATAATTACTACTGTTAAAGTGGATCTCTCACCCCACTCTTGGATTATTCATAAACAAGTTTATTAATTATTACATTTGGACCTCCTCAATCCTTATGTTTGCTTTAGATTGGTCATTGGCATATAATTACACCAATTTGGACCTTGTATTTAGCATATTGAAGCTTATTAATCCCCATATTTTCCTCTCCTTATCATTACTGAACCGAGGTATATTTATTTTCGAAACCTTGGCTTACTAGGTGATTTTGTGATGTATCTCTGGCGTTTGTCCGCTTCGGAGTTTTTAAATTCTAGTTGTTTTGGTCTACTTCAAACTTTTATATTTTTTGGTCAACTTCAGACTCTTTGGTTTGGTCCACTTTGGACTATTAGGTTTTATCCACTTCAAAAGTTTTAATTTTGTATAATTTTCAATTTTTTAATTCTGTATAATTTTCAATTTTTTAATTTTGGTCTACTTCGCATTATTTTATTCGGATTCTGACTCTTTAAGTTTGGTCTACTCCTCGCTTTTAGGTTTGGTCCACTTTGTACTTTTTTTATGTTTTTGGACCTAAAAAAAGGTGACAACCCTTGGTTGGAGCATTTTATTAGGTTTATCCCTCGATCAATCGAGGTTTGAACATTTATGAGTTTCTAAAACAAGTCAGAACTTATGTTTTTGAATATTTATTCTTGACTCATTAAGGTCATTTTATCTCATTAAGGATACTAAAACCCTTCTTTTACCAATACAAAGTTGTATAAATTTATAAATAATTTGATATTTAGGTAAATAAAATTCAACTACACATGATAAAAATGGGTACAACTTTATTAAACGCGAGTCTGCTATGTAAGAACCTCCTTGAAACCTTCATATATCACGAGGGTAGGAAATAGTATGCCATCGGTCCTTTCAAAATTTATAAAACTTTTAGTTTGGAACTAATAATACATTAATTACACGTCTATACATGATAACTAATATTGTTCAATATTCCAAGGGTGTTGAAGTTTTTTCCCTTCTTCACTCACCAGTTTGTAGGTTTCTACCTTAATCATTTTGACTACGGTATAAGGGTTTACTCAATTTGGACCAGTTTCCTCGACTATAATATTTAGCGTGTAAAAAACATTATTTAAGACCATAACACTAAATTTGAACTCCCATCTTTAGACCTTTAAATCGAAACTACTTCCCATGAAGGATTGATAGTGTTTGATATTTAGTTCATCTTTGTAAAAAAATTCTTAATTAATTCAGGTATGGCCCTTCTTCCTTTATTGTTCTCTTTTATGAATAATTAGAGACATCGAAATGGGTAACTATAATTTTTGTTGGGACCACCACATCCATATCGTACATAAGTACAAAAAGAGTCTCATCAGTAGAGGTCTGTCACGTTATTTGGTACGCCCATAATACCTTTTGGAGATAGTTCGGTCATATTCAGGTCGCTCATGTTAGGTTCTTTTTAGCCCTTCCAAAATAATTTGGTTAGTTACTTCTAAATTGACGTTGTTTTGTGGATGAAGATAAATTGGGGAGTGTTTTTATACACATATGGTTTGAAAAATAGTTTCATCAGTAGTTATCAACTTCAACATACCAAACCTGTAACAAATATTACTCAAAATGAAGTTAATCATATCATTAGCCGTTATCTTGGAGAGGGATTCAGATTCGGACTCTACCTATTTTTAAAAATTATATATACTCATAATAATATATTACTGGTCTCTCGATGCTATGGATAGAGGTTCGATCAGACCGATTCCCCATGTGTTAGAAAGTAAGGCTTCATAAACAGATTCTAGTAACATTGTCTGAAAATGGATCACACTTTTTAACCAATTCATTCGCGCGTCCGAGTATGGTAGACATGAGACACAATAGCATCAATCAGATTAACACTTTCTTATACAATACTCCTCTTGATAATAGGAACATTTTCACCTTGGACTCAATCTTTGGACTGCAGACTTGTCGTTGGGGTGTACACCATTTTCAGAACGCCTAAAATTTCAGAGCTTCAATATCCAACTTTGTTAACATATACCTTGAAGGTTTCCTCTGGCATTAGTCATGGTATTTGGTCGATCAATGAATATTCGTGTAAGACTATCCAATGTTCGGTCTTCGAACATGATATTGAAGCCAGAGCATCCGCCAAATAGTTTTCATCCCTTAGAACTTACTTGTACTGGATATTATCGAAAAATTATGCTTAACTTTTTAAAACGTTCAAGTATTTTACTAAATATTCATTGCGAGCATATACTTATCCCAAATCATGGTTTATCATAAGTTAAGAGTCATTGATTAAACGAACCCTTTTCAGTGCAAAAATATGTGCCAAAATAAGATTTGTAATATTAGCATTGTACTCGGCCTTATTGTTTGATGCTTGGAATCTGAATCAAATTATTGACTCATTGTTTCCCCTGAAAGGGATGTTAACTACACTAGCGCTCTAGAAACTGAGATGTTTGACCCCTCATTAGTTCATACCAACCATATTGGTTCTAACGTCTTACATGGCGATTTGGGTCTTTCCATGTGGTACTCTGTTAGAAAATCAGCCAAAGTATGAGATTTAATGGTTTTCCTTGGCTAGTACGATATGTTGAAATCCTCGAATTATATTGACCACCTAGTTAACCTTCCTAAAACTTTAGGCTTCTACAGAATGTTTTGAAGTATGCCCTTGTAAGTATGGTATTATCTTCCTCGCTACGATGATCAAATTAAAACATTTTTTTCTAGTTGATGCATAACGTTTCTACTGGTAAAAGTCATTTTCTCACATAATAAACATGTTTCTGATAGTTTTCTTGTTACTTTATCAATATTGCACTTATATCATAATAAAAAACTATAGGTAAACATACAAGGTATCTCCCGGAATTGCATTCTCTGCTACATTAAGTTTAATAGATTTTCATAGAACGTGGAAGAATGTGGCACATTCTCCAAAGGACGACAAAAGAAACAGTTTATCGATACAAGCCTGCCCATTAATACTTGCATTTATTTTAGCGCCAAAGATGGTTTCATTGAGGCTAAAGCCTCTCACTGCGACGGGTCAGTCTCAATGTCTTTCACACTGACTATATAACCAAGGAACTTCATGGAACAAACCCTAAATGTGAATTTTTCTAGATTTAGATTTCGGTTTACAATCTTTAAATTTTTAAAATTCTCTACCATGTCGATCATGTACTTCAAATCATCGCAACCATTTACCAGTATGTCATCTATATACACCTCAATCTTCCTTTTGAATATGAGAGGTAAAAAACATGATAAACAATATTTGATAAGTCAGTCTTACTTTTTTTCTAGACAAACAACATAAATTTATAATAATGTAAGCCTCCGTCAGTGGTGAAATAGTACTTTCTTAATCTAAATTATGCATCGAGATATGACTGTAACAATAATAAACATGTATAAAGGATATATTTTTGTTAGATAAGTTTGAATCCACTAACTGATACACTTTTAGAACCATAAAAAGATTCTTCAAACAAGACCTGAAATTGACATACATCCGTCACCTTCCATTATTATTTTTCACTAAGACCGGGTTAATAATGCACGTTGCATATTGGGGTTCTTGGATATGTCTTACGTTTTCCAATTTATCTGCTTCAGCTATTATAGTCACAATTTTTTTAATGAAAATATATCTTCTCTATCGCAAAACCAACCTTGAATTTGAACTAACAGCCAATCTGTGGCAGATAACATCTGCTAGAACCCTAGTTGATGAGTCTGAATTCTGACTACCCACCGGACAGGGGCAGATCAGACCTAGCCCTCCGGACCGGACAGACCATTTCGAACACTTAGCTAACGGGACTGTTCGAACTATGACAAAAGTACTAAAAAACCTAAACACTTCTTGACTAAGCTACTTGCTCTCCTACTTAGAGCTCATGGGTATTTAAACATGACCCGGGTCCATTAAACATGACCCGAAAGCCCATAAGGGCCCAAATGTAAGGGTATAAATACCCAACCACCTGCATTAAATGTGGGTAATGAAAATTAACTGCAACTAGGTTGCTTAATTCTCCCTCTACTCTCTACTCAAAACATTAAACACCTTTAAACCTCCACAAAACTCCAAACAGATTACAAATTTACCCTCATACTAAAATTAACCTCACCAAATTGGTGACCACATTGGGAGAAGAAGGTTCCTGAATCAAGCATTCGAAACCAGCAAGAAAAGTCACTCCAAATGAATCTGGACGTCCCGGAAGTACCACCAGCTTTGCTCGAAGTGGTGGATGAAAACAATGAGTACACCATCAAAGAGCGCGATAGGTTAAAGGGTGAAATAGAAGCTCTGAGGGCAGAAAAGGCTAAGATGGGCATGAAAGAAAAGTCAAAAGCATCAGTTGCTCATCACACCGATAACCCCAGAGAGCATGAGCCTTCAAAGACTCATGTGAGTACCAAAAAGACTCATGCCAGCTCTAAAAAGTCTCACCGGTCTAAGCCAGTGGAGAGCTCTGACTCAAGCTCAGAATCTTCTGACAGCTCTTCGGATGATGAGGGAGTTGAAGAATCCTTGTCCTCTAGCAGTGATGATGGGCGAACTAAAAAGAAGCAAAAGCAGATAAAAAAATATTCGAGAAAAAAGGGATAGGCATGGAAGGATGAAGAGGAATATTGGCAAAAGGTCCTCTCACAGCCGGAGGCATGTAGACCGGATGCTGATGGATCCTTTCGCTTTCCACGATGAACCAGGTATCTTTGCGACTCCCAATGAAGATACTGTGTTCAGTCGTGGTCGAAATTGGAGGCAATCTCTATTGTCTTCTAAAATTCTGTCCGGAAACCTCCCCGAGAGGTTTGATAGCACCAAAATGGAAAAGTACGATAGCAGTATTGATCCGGACAACCATTTAGAATAATTCAAGAACTTTATGATGAACTTTGATGACGATGATAAGCTACTTTGCAGAGCATTCTCCCAGTCATTTACGGGGAGTGCTCTGAAATTGTATAACAGTCTACCACAAGGCTGTATCAAGAATTTCGATACTTTTTGGGTGGCCTTTCGAAGGCAGTTCGTTGGGAGTAAAGAGCTAAAGAGCAATGGAGACACAATAATCCATTGTTCTCAGGAACCAAACGAATCCTTAAAAGAATATATAAGTCGTTTTGTGAACACCAAGAATGGGTTGGCTGATTGCTTTGAGCAAGTGGCAATAGCATCCTTAAGACAGGGCTTGAACCCTGGCAATTTGGCTGATTCAGTGACCAGAAAGAAGGCCATGACCTGGGGAGGGTTGCTGAATCAGGTTGGAAAACAGATTAATATAGACGAAACAAAGAAAACAAGGGTGCATAGGCAGGTGAAATCTGCCCCGGTGGCACTAAATCCCAATCAGAATCAGTCCGGGAACAAGGCGAAGGAAACCGGACAGGGGCATGGTAGGGCTAAAGCTCAGTCTCAGCCAGCTGCTCCTGCTCAGAGTCAGCAATCCAGAAATAAGAGAGGGCCTTGGGTTCAACCGGAGTGGTTCGTGGAATTAAAAGAAAGTGTGGCCACCATTTATGATAAAACAAAGGAAGAGGTGCACTATAGAAGACCAACCACACTGCAATCTCCTAGGGAGTATCGCAATAACTCTTTCTGCCAGTATCATAATGACACTGGCCATACCACTGATGATTGTATAGCTTTGAAGCAAGAGGTTCAGAACTTGATCGAAAGGGGAAAACTGGGGGCTTATGTCAAAAGAAGAGGAGGTAACAGGCCTGACAATACTCACCGGGTTGGTCCAAGTAATGCTGCTCCGGAGGGAGCCATGGTTATAATCGAGAGGTTTGATGTGGAATCTGAATACTTGGATCCTGATCCGACTCGAAATAGAGTGGGTGCAATTGAGGAGAGTTCTAGGACAGTCTCCGGCCTCATTAAGTTTTTTGAGTCCCTTACAATTTTCGGAGGGGATACTATGACAGCTCCTACTGCTTCTTCGAGGAAGAGGCACGTTCATACTTTGGCCACCCAGCTAGAGGGATGCATGACTTCCTATCAGTCAAAAATTCCTTTCCCCTTCATTGTTTTTGATGAAGATGATTTGAGAGATATAGGTGGCCCTCATGAATATGATGTTGTCATTAGGGCATCTATTGGGGGCAACGACATAAGACGAATTTTGGTGGATACTGGACGCTCAGCCAATATCCTTTTCTTAACCACATACATGAGAATGAAAAATCCAGCTGTAATTCAGAGTTCGCACAGATCAATTGTGGGCTTTACTGGCAGCTCAGCAGATGTGATCGGGGAGTTCGAAGAAGAAGTTTTGTTGGGCAAGGGCCCTTTCAAGAAGATGGTCAGGATACTTTTTATCGTGGTGGATTGTCCCACTTGCTATAATGCTATTTTAGGGAGGTCTTGGCTCTCTAGGATGCATGCAGTGGCTTCAACGGTCCATCAATGTTTGAAATATGCTGTTCAGGGACAGGTGGGAGTTGTCCGAAGCAGTCAAAAGGTTGCAAGGGAATGTTATGCTACAGCTATGGCTCCCCGAACGCTGGGGGCAGTTCGTATCAACGAACAATAGCAATTTGAGGGTCTTTCTGGGGGTGAGGGTGAAATTGATGACCCCAGAGAGACCCCTGAAGTGTTAATACCAGTCGAAGAGGTAGAGACACATTGTTTAGAAGAAGGGAAAAGTGTCAAGATAGGGTCTAAGATGTCACCCGGTTTGAAAAATAAGATGCTAAAGTTTTTGAAGAGTCACCAGCATGTTTTTGCTTGGTGTAATACCGATGTTACTGGGGTTCCACCAGGTGTAATATCACATCACCTATCCGTCCGGAAAGACATCGCACCAGTAGTTCAAAAGAGAAGGGCTTTTTCCAAGGAAAAGGCTGATGTCATTGTACAAGAGGTGGACAGGCTCACAAAGATGGGGCATATCAAGGAGTCTCAATACCCTTTGTGGACTGCCAATCCGGTTCTGGTGAAAAAGAAAAATGGCAAGTAGCGCATGTGCATTGACTTCACAGATCTCAATAGAGCTTGCCCAAAAGATTTGTATCCAGTTCCCCGGATAGACCAACTAGTAGACTCCACCTCTGGGAACAAGCTACTATCCTTTATGGATGCTTTCTCCGGATACAATCAAATCCAAGTAGATCCGAAGGATCAAGAGCATACCACATTTGTCACTGACACAGGTCTTCATTGCTACAAGGTAATGTCATTTGGATTGAAAAATGCTGGGGTTACTTATCAGAGATTGGTAAACAAAGATTTTACTAATCAGATTGGAAGGAATATGGAAGTATACATCGATGATATGATGGTAAAGAGTGTGGATGAGCAATTGCACTTGGCTGACCTCCAAGAAACTTTTACCAACTTGGTAAAAGTGAATTTAAAGTTAAATCCAGAAAAATGTGTGTTCGGGGTTCAATCAGGGAAGTTTCTAGGCTATATTATAAGGGAGCATGGGATACAGCCCGATCCGGACCAGGTTAATGCTCTATTTCACATGCATCCTCCTCGAAATATTAAAGAAGTACAACAATTAACGGGGAGGTTAGCTGCTCTAAACAGATTCATCTCAAGGTCTTCGGACAGATGCGCCCCATTTTTTCAAACCTTGAAGAGCGCAAAGGGATTTAATTGGACCTCGCAGTGTGATGAGGCCTTCAATGAGATCAAAAAGCATTTGTCCTCCCCTAAAACCTTGTTTAAACCAATTGATGGGGAGACACTCTTCGTATATCTGGCAGTTTCAAGCTGTGCCATCAGTGCTGTGTTGGTAAGAGAAGTGGATAATTACCCCCATCCAGTATACTACATCAGCAAGAGTTTGATAGATGCAGAAAAGCGTTATCTGAAACTTGAGAAGTTAGTATTAGCCCTGGTAATAGCTGCAAGAAAAATGAGGCCTTATTTCCAGGCTCATCCTATCATCGTCCGGACATCTTTTCCCTTGAAGAATGTCCTCCAAAAGGCAGACGTTTCAAGTAGGATGACGAAGTGGTCAATAGAATTGGGGGATTTCGACATAGATTTTGCTCCTCGAGCGGCAGTCAAGGCCCAAGCTGTGGCTGATTTCTTGGTTGAATTTCACTCCGACAGAGATTCGGAGCAGGCTACTAACATGAAAGACAAAAAGATCTGGGTTGTCCAGACAGATGGTGGATCCAGCACTATGGGTTGTGGTGCAGGGGTATGTTTGACTTCTCCGTATGGTGACAAAATGTACCAAGCTATATGTTTCGCTTTCAGGGCTTCCAATAATGAGTCTAAGTACGAAGCAGCTATAGCTGGATTAAAGTTAGCCTATATTTGTGGGGCAAAGAGAGTCAAGATACTAAGTGACTCCCATCTTCTTATTCATCATGCCCAAGGTCATTCTGAAGCTAAAAAGGAGTAGCTAGTGAAATATTTACTTCTTCTTAAAAATGAAGCACTTAAGTTTAAAAGCGTTGTTTATGAACATATACCCCGGACAGAAAATGAGTTAGCAGATTCATTGGCAACCATAGCATATACAGAGTCGTATCCATGGATTCATGTGCTGGAGAGCCCCTCCATTCAACTTGGTATGGGTAAAGAAGAATTTTTTTTTGAAGTACAAATGAAACAACCTCAGGATTGGAGATTTCCTCTCCTACAATACCTCTCCGACGGCGTCGTGCCTCCGGATAAATTGCTAGCAAGAAAATTGAAACACGAGGCTCGTGGTTTTATCATACTGAGAGACATTCTATATAAAAAGTCTTATAGTAAACCTCTTATGCGCTGTTTAGGGGGTGATGAGTCTCAGGTAGTCCTCTCCGAACTACATGATGGTGAGGGATCAGCTCATTGTGGATTCAGGGCTTTAACGAGGAGAGTTTTACTGGCCGGATATCATTGGACGTCTATCATGAAAGATGCTAAGGAGCTGGTAAGGAGATGTGACCCATGCCAAAGGTACAGCAATGAAATTCATGTCCCAACTCTTCCTTTAGAATCAATTTATGAGCCTATACCTTTTGCTCGATGGGGATTGGATTTAGTGGGACCTCTCCCTATGGCATCCGGAGGGCGCAAAACTATAATTGTTGCTATAGACTACTTTTCGAAGTGGATTGAAGCAGCCCATCTAGCAGGAACAACATCAAAAGCTGTCATAAAGTTCATTCTGTCCAACATCTGTTGCAGATTTGGTGTCCCAACGAAAGATAACAACAGACAATGGGCCACAGTTTGACAATAGGGAGATGGAGAGTTTATGTGCCTCAAGGGGTATATATCATTGTTTCTCTTCACCTTTCCACCCACAAGAAAATGGCCAAGTTGAAGTGGCTAACAGAACTATTCTGTCCGGTTTAAAGAAGAATTTGGAAGGGGCTGCTGGAAAATGGCCTAGTTATTTACAAGAGGTCTTGTGGGCCTATCGGACAACACCTGGGGCTGCAACTCAGGAGTCACCCTTTGCTTTGGTCTATGGGATGGATGCAGTAGCTCCCATAGAAGCAACTCTTCCATCATTTCGTGTTCACCACTTCTCCGAATGTGCTAACGAACTGACAATCAGAGGTCAGCTAGATCTAGTGGAAGAAAGACGAGTTAAAGCCCACCTTAGGGTTGCACACTATCAGGGTTTGATAAGGAGCAGATTTGCTTCTAAAGTTAAAAGAAGAGATTTCCAGCCGGGGGACAAAGTATTGAGGAAAGTCTTCCTGCACACCAAAGAAAAGATGCTCGGAAAATTGGCCCCAACTTGGGAAGGAACTTATGTGGTTGTTGAAAGGCTCAAACCTGGAACATATTGGCTGGAAGACAAGGATAGAAGAATCCTGACCCACCCTTGGAATATCGAACATCTCCGGATGTACTTGGAGTAACATTTGTGTAAATATTTACTTGTTTAAACATCCATGTAAATATTTGGGGGCATACTCTTTCCTCCCTGGTGGCACGGGGGGGTTTTGATGAGGTGTCCGGCTTTTTAAATAAAATTTGATGCCTTCTTAAAAATTTATTCTGAAGTATTTTAGTTTTGTCTTTTGTCACACCATCCGGATCGAAATAAAAGAGTGATGACCACTATTACATTTGTCATCGGAGAATTTAAACACTCTCACTATGAAATAACTAATGGCTATTTAAACTCTAGCCATCAAAATTGGAACAGACTATGAAAAAATATAAGAATTGGGCAAAACAAGGATATTCATTAAAACAAAACAACTTAAATGCCTTGGCCTTCCAAGGACTTTCAAACCAGAGTGAAGGACCTATCCGGTCAAATACCGGACACATTAACAAAAAAGAGTGCCTTGGCCTTCCAAGGACTTTAGTTTAGATAACATAAAAAAAGTTATTTGTGAATTAAGGCTGAGCCTTTGAAGATGGCTCAGCTTCATCTATCTTGTTTCTCTTCGTCTGGGCTCTCCCCGATGTCTTCTTCAGCATCGGATGAAGATGCGCTAGAGAAGCCAATCCGGTCGCCTTCAGCCATCGTGTGATATGGGAGGTCTTCAACCTCTACATGAAGCTATAGATCCCCTAGGTTCCTCTTTGGAAATTTCTCATGGAAGAGCAAGACCATGTCTGATCTTACCTTGGCATACATTTGCTCTTGAGTATCAATCACGTTGTTGGCATATGCATCGATCTTGTCTTGGATCTTGGCCTCCTGCTCCCTTAGCAAACTAGCTTTCTCCTCGGCAGCTTTGGACACTGTATTCTCAAGAGAAATTTTATCATTGGTTAAGTTGGTGATGATTTGGTCTTTGGCCTTGGATTCCCCCTATGAGGTGGCAAGATCTTTCTTCAGCCCGGACAGCTTCTCCCGGAGCTCTGTGATAGTATTCTCTAATGTGGTGACTTGTGTGGTGCTCGCCTCTTGGTTTCTCTTCAACTCCTCGTTTTCTTCCTTTAGAATGCCATCATTCGAAGTGGCAGTGCGAAGGTCATCGGACAACCTCTCTTTGTCAGACTTAAGATCTTTGATAATGTCTGCCTGATTCCGAACTTGTTTCTCCAACACAAGTACAGGCTGAACATTACTTAATAAAGAGTGGGCTATGACATCCCTTTCACTTGAAACAATAAAGGTCTTACCATTGAAAGTGACTGTGTTTGAGGTGCTCGGAGGGAGGTAAGGCCCAGCAAAGTCGTCTCTGGGAAGATTGATGAAGTACTCACCAAGCCCACCAAGACCGGTGATGTCTACCCCATCAATGTTGAGATCTCCCCCTTCGACCTCATCGGTATAGAAGTCACCAGGTATCTCCTCCGCTTGGGTTGGGTCAGTAGGATCAGCTTGGGAGGGAGGCTCCGGAGCCCGGAGAGAAAGCTCGTCACCCTTAGAGGTCTTCTTCTTCTTGGCCTCCCTGTCTTTGCTTTCACCTCCATGTTTACGATTTCTTTTGGAAGCCCTAGGATGTTTTGGGGGTGCACTTCTTGCCTTTTAGTCTCCTGCTCCACCACTTCCAAAAGAGCAGCATCAATTTGGCTGTGGACTGGCCCCTCCAGATTTATTGGAGCATCCTCCCCCGCCTCAGTAGGGTTAGCTCCACCCACCACCTTCTTGCCTTTCTTCTTACCTTTCATCTTGCTTGGGGCCTTGGCCCGGCCTGGCAGGTAGAGTGTCCCATCTGGGTCATGCGTTCTTTTGAGCACCACGTCCGGAAGAGGCTGGGTGGTGAGCTCTTCCCAGGTTAGGTCTCTCCGACATGTGGTGTTCCAAAGGTGAGACCTTGTTAAGTTACCCCCTGTGAAGGCAGCATGGAACCGATTCCCCCACTTCTCAGCTGCCCAAGCATTGATCTTGGTGCAAGTGGTCTGTCCGGTTTTCAAATAATCACTAAATTCCTTGGGAAGTTCTGCTGAGGCAAAAGTAAGACCAATTAGTTTAAACTAACTCTAAAAAAAAGACAAAAATATAAAGTAGGAGACTTACGGTCACTCCTCCACCTGCTTCTGAGAAGACTTGGGTTCACTCCGGACTTGATCTTCTTTCCATTCTCCCATGCACCACTAACAAACAGGAACTGAGTCATCCAATTCCTCTCCGCCTCTAACAAATCATCCACAACTTTGAAATTATCCCCCATGTTGAAATGGTAAAAGGGGATGTGGTGGTTTCTACAAAGACTGGCCACAGCAGCAAACTCCTCCATTGGCAGAGGAATCCTGGAGAGCCTCGAAGCCATGATGCATGACATGAGGGTGTACCAGGCGTTGGGGCTCAACTGGCTCAGACAGAGTTTTATCAGATGGAAGTATCTGACAATTTCTGGGTCCAATGGGAGTCTGAGCCCCCAATTGAATAGCTCTGTGAACATTAAAATTTTGCTTAACTTGCAGTCCATGAGAGTCTCTGGGTGTATGGGGATCCTGATCTTCACATTCTCCGGTATTCCCCATTTCGTACGCATCCGGCCCAGCTCAGCTGTGTGGATGAATGCATAGTTGATCTTTTGCAAGGCGAGGAGGTACTTAACACTGACTTTGTGGAAGCAAGGCCCCACATTTCCTTCAAGATTCTCCGGCAGATCCGGATGCCTCAAGCACAACTTCTCTTTGCCTTTATCTTTTTTTCCAACAACAGCGCTACTGGTCTGACCGGAGGGCTCAGACTCAAATGGGGCCTCTTCGACAGAGTCCTCCATTATTTCCTCCATAATTGTTGAAGGATTTTCAGTAGCAGTGGCAAGGGGAGGATTCAGATCTGGCTCAGCTTGGTCTCCGGACTGCTGGGCTTCAGTGTTCCCTTGGCTTCTGGCCTCCGATTGGGGCTCTGAGGCAGAGGTCTCTCTTCGAAGACCTGGGCTGCTACCCTCCGGACCAGACAGTCTGTCCTTGGGAGATCTGATGGGCACTTCTGACCCAGTGCTGCTATCTTTGGCACCCGACTTTGAAGGAGTGCTCTTTGAACCTTGGCCCTTGACCAGCCGACCTTTTCTCCGGTCGACTAACTTTTGAGGGGAGTTTTCAGTGTCTGACCCCATAACTAAGAAGGGGGAGGGTTTTTTGAAACTGGTAACTGTTACTCCTGGCTCCACAACAGGTTCGGATTCCTGAACCGAGGAACCAGAGATAATGGGAGAGAGATTAGTTTGGAATAGCTTTTTCGGCTTGGTACCTTTTGAGGAAGAAGAACCTTGATCTGATTCTGTGGCTGAAGTCACTGGTTTGTCGATGGACGAAACAAGTAATCCGGCTGCAATATATCTTTCTCTTTCAACCTTTTGCGCCTTTTCAAGTTCAGAAAGGTTGAGCCACCCACCTTTGATCAAAGCGTTCCTCGCTTTAAACATAAACTATCTGGGTAATTTTTTTTCTTTGGAGAGAAAAAACTTTGAGAAGTTGCAGAGTAAATATGAGAGTGATGGTGAAACAGTAGAAAGTGTTTCAATTTATAGTAAATCTGAAAAAGGAGTTTGATTCCTAGGAGAATTCAAAAAGATTGGTAATGATTAAAGACGGCGCTGATGTCACCACCTTTAATTAAGAGGTTGCTTTTCGAAAAAGGTGGGTTCGAAATTCAAGGTGAAAAAACGGATGAGGCAACCAACCAGAAAGCGACACGTGTCCCATGAACTCTGGCACAAAACCGTTTGGATTCATGAAGCTTTATCAGTCCGGATAAAACCGTAAGACAAACAGACCTGTCCGGATTAAAACCACCCCTGGCATCAGAATGTTTTTCAGGTTTTTGACAAAGGTATTTGAACAAACACCTAAAAAGGGCCTCCTGATGAGTCCGAATTCTGACTACCCACCGGACAGGGGCAGATCGGACCTAGCCCTCCGGACCGGACAGACCACTTCGAACATTTAGCTAATGGGACTGTTCGAACTATGACAAAAGTACTAAAAAACCTAAACACTTCTTGACTAAGCTACTTGCTCTCCTACTTAGAGCTCATGGGTATTTAAACATGACCCGGGTCCATTAAACATGACCCGAAAGCCCATAAGGGCCCAAATGTAAGGGTATAAATACCCAACCACCTGCATTAAATGTGGGTAATGAAAATTAACTGCAACCAGGGTGCTTAATTCTCCCTCTACTCTCTACTCAAAACATTAAACACCTATAAACCTCCACAAAACTCCGAACAGATTACAAATTTACCCTCATACTAAAATTAACCTCTCCACTAGTGATATCTTTATTAGACTAAGAAAACATATCTAAACATTTCTCGGAGGTCATCACAATACAATGACAATCCTTAAACATTTTTCTTATTCAAAGCGATACACCTCGACATCATCTCCAAGTACGAAAAAGCTTAAGGCCTCTAATGGGATCATCAACTACTCCGACCCCCAACCAGAGGCCCCAAAAACTACTATTAATTCATCTTTTTCTTTATCTTTTTGTAACTTCTTTTTTAACATGTGATTTTTCTTCTTTATTTAGTACTATGGACACTATATAGAACTCGTTAGACACCTTTTAATTGCTTCAAAATATGCCTACTCAATACCCTATAACATACTTCAAATACCGATGGATAGTTAAGGTGATGCCATACATTTAGTTAAGACAAGACATTCCAAAAATCGCATTCTAAGAAGTTGGGAGATCTATCATCGTGAAGAGTACTCAAACCATTTTCTTAAAGTATTACCGAATTTCTATCGTACTCATTGCATGTTACATTTTCATCAATCACAAAGACTTTATGATCGACCAACATTTCTTCATCTATTGCATATAATGCATCTCTCGTTGTTATCTCAACGTATACATTTAACAAGAGATAAGTTAGTGTTTTGAAGTACGAGGTTACGAATTTACATGTCTAAATAAAAAAACCATATTATAACAAAATTTTGTAGATAATTTCATGATTACAATAGCAATTTTTTCTGAACCTCAAAGGCAAACTCAAATTAAATTTTCAATCATTTATAAGTTTTTCAAAAGAATATTAACTTCTCATAACAAAAAACTATAAATCGATTAAGTGTTGTTATTTTCATCATTTAAAAATATTCATTACAATAGTTTCCAAACGATGGTTAGATCCATAACATGTTCTTTTCAAGAACTCGGATAAATAGACTTCCGTTGCAAATGAGAGGAATAAACCTTGAAGATACGCAAACTAGTAAGTTATTTATTCATCTTCATCATGTTTGTTTTTTAAATTAAGCGATTAGACCTTTAGCACTTGTAGGGTTTCTAGCCATATAATGATTTTATTTATGGTTTTTGTTTTAGAAAATTGGAAATATTATCTATGCGGTGAGATGTTTGACATATTTTCTAATCATAATAGTTTAAAAGTATGTGTTATCTATAAATGATATATAAACATGCAAGAATAAAGATATATTAAACTTTTTAAGGACTATGATTTACCTTATAGTAACATATAGAAAAATAAAACATAGCCCAAATTAACTCGTATAACGCTTGTATTTTTAATGGTTCAAGAATGAAGTACCATTGAGACATAAAGAGAGTCTAATATTATAGTCGTAAATAATTCGGTAATTCTTCATATGTTTACCTTCAAAATTTAATCAATCTTAATTTCTAAAATCATAAACAAATAAGAATTAATTAAGAGGAAAAAATAAAAGCAAGTACTTAAGGAACAATTGGATGGGAAGAAATAAGTCTATAAAAATAGATTTTTTTAGAAGACTATATATTCTAAATATAGAAAAAATAGGAACAAAGGTATTACAAGAAACACATTAGTCCAAATGAAACATCTATATTGGAAGCACAAAAAATTATAAATAAAAAAATTATAGTATGAAGAAATAAATAAATATATAACAAAATTTGTTGCACAATATTTTATGTGTCAACAAATTTCAAAGATATTCAATATTCTTACAACTCATACTTCCACAAATATCTGAGGGGTTATTTAGTCTAAGATATTGCATGAGTCAAATTCTAGAAAGATAAACACATGAGTTCTATTGAGAGAAGCTGCCAAAAGTAGTAATAAAGTAACAATTATTTACCTTTTCTAAAAAGCCATACATTGCTTTATATAGTTATGATGGTGGGTCAAATGTCACATAATTGGTTTATTTATGGCAATTTCACCTATTTTTCTAATAAGTAACACGTGTTTGTTCTTTATTACACAAAATACCCTAAATATTACATATTTATTGGGCTTACATCACAAATTAAATACCGACCCATAAGTAACCAATTAGATAAGCACATAAAATAATTCTTATCCTTATCAACAAGCACTACCGATTGCTGCATGTAAAATGGAACACATAACCATATATTTGGTTATGATATTATCAAAATCATAACAAAATCATATGGTTATCATGGATTAGCTAACCAAGTCGACACACTTTATTTTTTGTAATATGACGTATCCAATGGATATTAATTTGAATA
The DNA here is from genome assembly GCA_036936605.1 of Limnanthes douglasii subsp. nivea. Classification (NCBI taxonomy): domain Eukaryota; kingdom Viridiplantae; phylum Streptophyta; class Magnoliopsida; order Brassicales; family Limnanthaceae; genus Limnanthes; species Limnanthes douglasii. The sequence continues at coordinate 172,518,183 of JAUPFV010000003.1, forward strand.
TGGCTAGTCCAGGTACGGCTCACCAGAAGTAGTTAGAGAATAAATATATATAGAGAAAACTACTAGAGAGGAAGAGAATAGTAAATTTTATAGTATAATAATGATTGTTCATTCCTTTCCAAAAGAGTGACAAGTTATATTTATAGTGACCAATTTGAGCCTTTGAGCTCTATTGGCCCATGAATTCAAAAATCCATTATAAGGCTTGTGTTTAGCCTACAACTAATAAGGCCTTAAATCGACCTAAAATAAGACCTCAAGCCCAACATATAATTCCCTTATTAGTAGCCCACATATTCTTGGCGAGTTGGTCGAGGTTGTAACGTTAAGAACCCCTGGTGAGGCTTCAATATTAGTGCCCCGAAGTGCACTGAACTGTCAGGGTCTTAGAGCCTATGGAGCCCCGCTATTGCTCTTAGAAGTGCTCGAATCCAAAGTAGAAGTATCATAAACTTGGTATATATCCAAATAGATTTGTTTTGAAGTACTATGGGGTAAAATCACTTTCTCTCTGATATAGGAGCTTCGAAGTTTGTCTCTCAGAAGAATGTGAAGATCTTTTGAAGTTAGGGTTTTACATCTTCCAAGATTAGATATGTTCCTTTCTGGTCACGTGTCGTCTCTGTCATGACATAAGGACATGGTTTACTATAGCTTAACGACAAGTACGTAGAGAATCCTCATCAATTCAACTCCTCGAGGCTCATATCATAATTGTTACATAGGGTTGGCTGACGAGTTGGTATCTCATTATATTCTAAAAATAAGAGCAACACTTGTTCTTACTTCTCGTACTTCTTTTATAAATAGATATTCACAAACTTAGAGAGAGAAACTCTATAACCCGCTTATGCTGTCTTTTTTCCGGCCATCGTGAATTCTCCTTGGCAACTTAGATTCTAATATGCTTATTCTTTATCCGGGTTTTTTTCACTTTCTCCATATTTTGATATTTTTCGAGTGAGCCTCAATCTTTTCTAAAGGTATAGTATTTTTCTTTGTTCTTGTTTTTATTTATACCAGGAAAAAATAAGACTCGTATAACAGAATTGTATATCCTTGAACACTTGAATAAAACTATGGAATTGGATAGAAGCCCTAATATTAGAATATTTAACATATGAGGAGGATAAATCATCTTCTTTGTAGAAAACCACCTCGACCCTCATATAATCAATAATACAATTGAAGATAAACGGTCGAAGCACGACCCAACTACCATCAGATGTCCTTCAAGGAGTTAAGCGCTCAGAGAGACCCCTTTGGCAAGTCCCCGTAGTGTCCCACCACAACCACAGATTTTCTTCAACGTGGCCCCAACTAGCGACACGTTAGAAAGTATAAAGTAAGAAGCTCGAGAAGCAACCAGTAACCACGATGTCCACAAAAAAATAAATAAAAATGACTTTAAATTATACCAACAACTGGAGATGTGGGTGAAATTTTCTCGCGAGCCCAAAAGAAAGAGAAAAAAAGAACTGGAAGCTATGAATTATCCTTCGAGCCTACCCAGTATCCCCCTCAAATCAAATATACATATCCTGTTTTTGACATCAAACCCCCACATTGTACCAAAATCAAAATGATCAAGTATGAGTACCCGTACCCTGATAAACTCTCGAGAATGCAAGCTTGAAGGAAAATTCCCAAGAAAGTTAAGTTAAGGTTTCCGGTCAAATGTGAAATCCCTCTATCAGTGAAGTCGGACGAACTGATCTTTTTTACTAACAAATTTCATTAGGTCTTTTGGTTTACTTTTCATCCAAGTCTTATAGAGTTATTTAGTATGCTCAAACTCTGAACTAGCCAAGTCAACCTAAATGAGTGGAGGAACTTGATATCTTTCATCGTCTTAAGCTTGTCGAGACTTCATTTTGTTGATGGAGCAACTCATTTCTCAAAGCAAAGTTTCTATCAACCACTACTATCCTAATTACTACCTTACTATGGGGAACAACTTGAAAGTTGTAGTGGATTTGTAAGAGTTTGAATAGGAAGGAAAGAAATATTTTTTCAAATTTTCACAAGTGATTCACCATCAGAAATCTTATTAAGTGAAAATTCTGGAATATAGATAGATGGTTGACCCCTAAGGAGAAGAAATATGGTGGTAAAGTCGACACTTCAAAGCTTGAGGTTTCCATCGAAAAGACCATCAATTTTTTTTTGGTCTGCAATCCTAGTAAACATGCCAGACAAATAAATAAGTTTAATACCTCTCGAAAGAAGGAAAACCGAGAAAGGAGCTTAGAGGCATTACCATTCTCGAAACTGATGGATCGAAGCCAACAGGTCCCGCTAAAGTTGTCATAACCATTGGGCAAGATGACTCTCTTGCAGATAAACCTGAAGAGAAAAACTCCGAAGAGGTCGAAATTGAAAGAAGACCATACCAAATTAGTGACAAGTCGTGGTTCTTAGATCTTGGTCGTGAAGTCCGAGAAAAATATAAAAGCCCATGTGGTAGTTAATGGATTTGACTTTTTCTCAAAGTAGTTGTTAGGTATGAAAATGCTTTGATAACTTCTGATATCACCGAACTCTCTATCCCTGATGCATTCTCTTGGCATATAACTTATCATAATGAAATTATTCCCTAAATTTATTGCTCTCTAAATTCTTTATGCTTTTCACTTCTTCTTAACTCATATGCTTTATTTCACAGAATTTGAACAACATTTGGGGTATGATGCAAAACATTATGATGGAACATGAAACTAAGGCTTGACATATCCTTCCTAATGAAGAAGCCTATCAAGTGAGCGATTGACGAAGATAATTCCAAGAAATTGAAGCGAAACACTTATAAATTGATATTTAAGTTCAGGTACAACCAGTTGAAGAATTTAGTAAATTATGACAGTAAAAATCACCAATCTCAGTAAGAATGTTGATGACTTAAAATGAAAACTCGAAGAGTAGAATAAAGATGATAAGCAAGTCACTGAGGAAGCTGGAGCAAACCTTTATTAGACCTTGAAGGAATTCATCGCAATCGCCTTGAGAAAAAGAGATACGACCAAGGTCATTATAAATGATCATTTTTTTACTTTAATACTTTTTAAACTTCAAGTCCATGGATGGTTAAGGAAAATGTTGTATTTTACCCTCTTAAATTTGAACCTCTGAAATTTCTGAGAAGGCAAATATGTTTTTGTAACATTTTGTTCATTGCCTTGTTTGTTTTTATTTTATGATGCTGTATTTTTATATACACCTTCATATGAATTACATTAGCCCAATTGTGATCAACCCTACAATAACTATATTTCACTTTGGGATTTTCAAATCATTATTTCGGTAATAAACCTTTCATTAACCAATATTTGTTGTAAAATTTTACATCAAAAGTTATTTTGGACCTTGGCGGTCACTTCAAGTCGGTTCGAGATTGCGACTCTAATTTAACCAACACTTGTTAGAAATTTTTATAATGACAAGTTGAGTTGTACCCTTGCGGCCACTTCGAGCTCGATGATCTTTCTAGATTAATGATTGTTGGAAACCTTAATGAGGATAAAAGTCCAAAATTAAAACATGTACATTTAGAAAAACCAATAGTATTTTTAAGGCAAAAATTTCATTAACTTGTCGGCTATGTAGGCACCTCATTAAAACCTTATTGCACCACTAGGGTAGGAAATAGTATGCTACCAGACCTTTCATCATTTACAAACGCTTTAGTGCAAAAGTAAATTGTACAAGATAAATACAAATTTACACAAGGTAAAGTTGGAGATTATCAATGTGTCTTCCATCCTTAGTGTGTAAGAAAACTTCCCTCAAAACTATATTCCTCCCTTTGAACTCATGCAATAAACTTTAGATGCATACAATACTCCTCATGAGAGTCTGGTAGTGTTAGACCCGTAGGTGAGCGTTTGTTCTATTCTATTTGATAGAGTCCAACTGAACCCTTCTTCTCTCTTTATTTCTCTATTGAGAGTAATTGGAGACCATGTAAGACAACATGCCTATTTTTGCTGGAACTATTGCATCCATACCATAAGAAATGCAAAGGGTGTTTCACATGTGGTGGTTCTGGGAGTTGTTGGATAAGCCCATAGAACCTTTTGGAGGTAATTTGGCAATTTCTCAGTTGCCCTTGTCAAAATCGTTTTGAGGCCCTTCAGAATGGTTCAGTTTGTTACCTCTACAAGCTTATTTTCTTGAGGATAAAAAAGGTAGATAAGTGTTTCTCTATATCTTTTATTCGACACAAAGTATTAATCTCCACATTTTGGAATTGCAAACCATTGTCCACAATGATTGGATTTGGTACTTCAAACCTATGAAAGATGTTTGTCAAAATGAAATTGAAAATATTCTTGGAAGTGATCCTGGAGAAATGTTCGACCTAAACCCACTTTGTTAAATAATCTACATTAGAAATAATATACTTGTGATCTTCTGAAGCGTTGTGTAGTCGTCCGACCAGGTTTATACCCCACTTGTCAAAGTCTCACAATTCTACCGACTATCGAGTTAACATTCCCAAAGTATTGGACTTCTGCAAAATATTCTAGAGTGAGAAAGAGGTTTGAAAAATATATTGTTATAATCAGCGGCAAAGCCAACTCCTCTAATTGCAAGTATATTGTCTATGCATGGAGAAAACTCTTGTTCACATAGTAAAATGGCTTGGACAACTTCCATCTTCTCTAATTAAAACCAGACCTACATCATATGTTCAGAAGTAGCTGAACACATATATAATTTATCCCTTAGGATAGGCTTGGAAGTAGGTCTTCGTAGAGGCAAAATGTTGCTTTATCTCACTGAATGCTTTATCGCACTAATCAGTCCACCGAAAGTTGTTGGCCTTTCAAAGTATCTAAAAAAAGCACATATATATGAGGATCAAAAGATAAATCTGTTCAAAGCCACAAGTCTGTCTATCAGTATTAGAACCTCATTAAGGTTCAATGTGGTTGTATTGAATCCAAAACCTCTAACAATGTCAGATTAACTTTGATGCCGTTTTTACTTACCAAGTATCCAAGGAAATTTCTCATCCTGAACTCGAATGTGCACTTCTCCGGGTTGAGTTCCAAGTTTATAGTTTATTGGTTCTAAAAAGGCTTTACCATATCATAAATATGCTTTAAGTTTTCCACGATTTTTACAAGAATATTATTGATATAGACTTTAATATTTCTTCTGATATGGGAGGCAGAAGACTTGTTAACCAAACTCTGAAAAGTCACCCCTATGTTATTTAACACAAAAGGAATTACCTTGTAACAATAAGACCCCGCTCTATTGCAAACATAATACTAGATTGGTCCAAATAATGCATATGAATATGGTTATATCCTGAATAAGCATCCATAAATGACAAGAGCTTATGGTTCGACGCGAAAATAGTAATTGGTCTAATTTAGGTACTAGATTGGGTTAGCCATCCATATGGCTTAGTGAGACTCTCTCCTATATGCCCATCACTGGATAATCTATCTACCTCGGCAACGTTTGCTGCAGACTTGTCGATATCGAATGACCTTCTCTTTTGGGATACATTTCTCACATTCTGGTTGACGGATAACTTATGGAAAGTTATTTCGACTATAACCCCAATTACATCTTTGCTAGACCAATAAAAAACATTTGAATTCTTTTACAAGAATTTAGTCAACTCTATTTTGAACGACCATGACAATCTGGTACCAATTTTCAAACTTTTACCTTCTTCAAAGTGATACACCTTGGTATCCTCTCATGGTATAATAAAACTATGAGCCTATATAGGATCATCAACCATTTACATCCCCACCAAAGTCCCTGAAACCTGTTATTCCTTCATGAGTATTTGTACATTCATGTCTTCACAATTAACCTATTTATTTTCTTCCTTCTTAAGGGACAATGAATCTACATAATACTCCCTTGCAACCTTATGAATACTTTGGAAAACTCTCACTTTGTACCTTATAAAGTATTATGTTGTAAAATGTTGGGTGATCTATAAACATAAAAAGTACCATGATCTTATTTTTGAAGTCAGTTCACCCAAGAATAACATCTATTTAAAACTCCCTGGTCACTATGGCGATTGCCCCGGTGAGCCCAACTACGGTTTGATCCAAGCAACGTATGGAAGATGGAATTTTCATTCGATCATAGGCTCATTATAAAAAACATTAGTAGAAATTCCAATATCTATCAATATCATATAGATTTTATATCTTCCTATAGAAGCATTGATCAGGATATCATCCTCGGCTTAAATCGCCGCTTCGTCCATCCACTATCAAGTTTTGTGTCATTTAGTCTCTTGACAAAAAAATCACGGGTGAGGGTCCCTTGATTTTCAAAAATCTATCATTTCAGTCCCCGCGCGGGGTATTCTTCCTGGTTCTGGCACGTGTCACCATAGTTAAATGGTTCTTCTCTCACAAATAGTCCCTCGACTTATAATTTCATTTTTACCCTCAGAATTTAATATTTTTTATTTTCTTTTATATTCTGAAAACAGAGTATCGCAAAATTTGCGATACTCTGTTTAAAAAAAATATGCAAATGACGATACTTTGTTATATTTATTATATTCAAGTAAAAAAAGAACTCGTGCCGGTAATACTGATTCGATGAAACCGTGAAAGATTTAAGTCATTGATGAATAGTTCGTCACCGTCAGCCACCGTGGAAGAGCCAGAAACGGAAGAACACCCCCTCATCAGGGTACCCCTAGTTCATGGATTGTGCGTGGTAATCGAAGAATCGATGAAGTATAAGAACTAGCCGAGTAGTGAAGTAATTATTATTGGATGAGTGTACACTAGTGAATCCAATGATGGAACGGGTGGTGACACTGCTAATGGAGACCGAGCTTTTCCAACTGGAGTAGGTGAAGACGAAGAAGCCGTAGTCGTACCGCTAACAGGCGCTGGAGCAGGAACTGGTGACACAGAATTGACGAACAACGCCGCTAAAAGCAAGACGTTGTCGAGAATTGACGAACATGCGTGGTCTATGCAGGACTTCTCCCATTTACATACTTTCAAAGGTCATGAACATAAAGTCATGGCGGTGGCTTACGAGGATGGAGACGAACCTTTGTTTGTAAGCGGTGATAGCGGATGTGGTATATTTGTTTGGAGTGCTTGTATTCCTTTCGAGAAAGAACCACTGAAGAAATGGTATGAACTAAAAGATTGGAGCTATACCGGTATTCATGCATTAACCACTTCGGGGAATGAATACTTGTATACTGGTAGCGGTGATAAGACTATTAAAGCTTGGTCGTTAGAGGATGACACCCTTGTATGCACAATGAATGGTCATAAATCAGTAGTTTCTGCACTTACCATTAGCAATGGAGTTCTTCATAGTGGGAGTTGGGACAGAACAATTCGGCTGTGTAGTCTAAGTGATCACTCTCTCTTAACAGTATTGGGAGAAGAAACACCCAACCTAACAACCACTATCTTATCTCTTAGTACTGACCACCATTCGCTTGTTGCTGCGCATGAAAACGGATCTCTCAAGATCTGGAGGAACGACGTGTTTATGAAATTTATCGAAGTTCACGATGGTGCTATTTTGACTGTTGGTATGGAGGGAAATTGGCTATTCACAGCAGGTTGGGACAAAACTGTATGTGTGCAGAACTGGCTGGTGATGAGTTTCAAATCGAGGCAAGAAACATTGGATCTATCCCTTGTGATTCGGTCATAACAAGTTTGTTGTATTGGCAAGGAACTATACAACACGGGTTGGTGTATACAAAGAATAGTGGCAATAATGTGTTAACTGGGTTTTCAGACAGTGACTTGGGTGGACAAATTGAAGATAGAAAGAGCACATGAGGCGTAGTTTATTACTTGAATGAGAGTATTATCACTTAGGTCTCACAAAAACAGAAGTGTGTTGCTCTATCATCGTGTGAAGCTGAATTCATGGCTGCTACCGCAGCAGCTTGCCAAGGTATTTGGCTTAGAAATACTCTTAGTCAGATAACACATGAAGCTGTTGGCCCAGTGATTTTATGCATAGATAATTGATCTGCAATCGACCTGGCTAAGAATCCTATGTTCCGTGGTAGAAACAAGCATATCGACATAAGGTTTCACTTTATCAGGGAATGCGTAGAGCGAGGAGAAGTTGTCTTGAAGCATGTTTGCAGCAACGATCAAAGAGCAAATATTTTGACAAAGGGGCTAGCTACTGTCAAGTTTGAAAACATGAGGAAACTATTGGGAGTCAAAAACTTGAGTAAACGAGGTTGAGATTAGGAGGGAGAGTGTTGCATTTAATCTCAAACTTTAATTGTGTCCTTCGAATTTGTCCGTTTTTTTTCACATTGTCGTTTTACTATGTGCTGTCTTTTTGTCTACTCAACTTTGGACTATTTAATAGTCTCTCTATTACCTAATAAATCAGATATGAGATTTAACATTATCTCTGTTGTCTCAAAACGGTGTATATTAATCTGTTTTTAGACTAGATTTACTTCCATCGTTTGGTACCGTTTTCATCCACAACCGATTGTTCTTCCGTTTCTGGCTCTTCCACGGTGGCTGACGGTGACAAACTATTCATCAATAACTTGAATCTTTATAGTTTCATCAAATCACTATTACCAGTACGAGTTCTTTTTTTTACTTGAATATAATAAATATAACAGAGTATCGCCATTTGTATTCAGCTAAGGTGTGGAGTTACAACAATGACAAAATGTCAGCATTTATGAGATTGCTTAGATATTCTTAGAGTAATTCGCCAATTTTGAACTGTTTTCTCCAACGAACTGTTTTTTAGTATGGTGTTTGAAGTATCTGTCGTGAAGGAATGGCAGAATGATGACATCGCTTGATCATTGTGGAGAAGATGAACTCCGTATATGGAGGCTTCTTTCGGTATAGGTGGAGGTGGGGATCCGGTTTCGACTTCTGGTTCTGCTGTTTGAGCAGGGACACGGAATATTGTCTCGTCAATTTACTTCCATCGTTTGGTGCCGTTTTCATCCACAACCGATTGTTCTTCCGTTTCTGGCTCTTCCACGGTGGCTGACGGTGACGAACTATTCATCAATAACTTGAATTTTTACAGTTTAATCAAATCACTATTACCAGCACGAGTTCTTTTTTTTACTTGAATATATATATATATATATATATATATATATATATATATATATATATATATATATATATATAATAGAGTATCGCCATTTGTATATATTTTTAAACAGAGTATCGCAAATTTTACGATACTCTATTTTCAGAATGTAAAAAATAAAAAAATAAAAAATATTAAATTCTGAGGGTAAAAATGGAATTATAAGTCGAGGGACTATTTGTGAGACAAGAACCATTTAACTACGATGACACGTGGCAGAACCAGGAAGAATACCACGCGCGGGGACTGAAATTATAGATTTTTGATAGTCAAAGGACCCTCAACCGTGATTTTTTTGTCGAGGGGCTAAATGACACAAAACGTGATAGTCGAGGGACAAAGCAACGATTTAAGCCTATCATCCTCACGAGGGCTTGCAAAGCCCCACAAATTAGCTTATTCTAAGATAATGAGAAGGTAAAGAGCCCAGCTGAAATGATGAGAGGTTCTCCAATAGAACTATGCTTAAGGGCTCATAACATATATTTTTCAAGGGAAATCAATGATTTCCGAAATGGAATCACCTCGAACATTAGTAAAAAGCCACATGACAATACTTAAATCACCCCTTATTGATATAACTCAGATTACACGAAACTAGAAATGCAAGTCAAGATACTATTTAGATCAGGGTCTAAATATTCATGTCCGTTTAGATCAGGGTCTAAATATTCATTGTTTAATCATAAATAGTAGCCTCATGGTTGACACTGATCATATTTTTATTTTATTGCTTCAGAACAACTACCCGAGTTCCCGATTCACGTGCCCCAATGAGCCTTGATTCGTTCTTGGAACTCTTTGTGTCATGATATTATTTCTTACATACTGAAACAACTTACCATTGTCAATCAGACTCTAGATCACTTCTTTCAATGTTATACAGTCATCCGTTTAATTGCCGATGTTATTATGGTACTTGTAGTATTTAATATTTATGTCTTCCCGAGGATTGGTCATTGGAGGAGGAGGCCTGAAATAGACTTGGCCTTTATCTTTATTGTAAATTTGTGCCATGCATTCATTTGAATCAGTCAAATTGTCATGCCTTACCCACTTATTCTTTCGATCTTCATGGCCTCAACCTAACGAGGAACATTTTTAAGCTGCAGTATGCAACTGCCTCGAGGTCTAGACTTGAACTGATCGCGATTGTACCGATGCAAAAGAAAGAAAAAAGGGAGGAATACATAATCTGCTATTATTGTTGAATCACTTGGGGTGCTCTGTACACATTTGAAGTATTCTGTATATGCGTATCACTCGGGATCAGACAAAGACGTATGGTCTCCTCAATCTGGATATGTGACTCTACCTACACCAACAATACCCCAAAATTCAGAGTTTTCTTCTTCATAACCTCTTCGGATAAATTAGTCCCCAAATTAAATTCCTTACCTATATGAAGCAAGAATCACGTTCTCTTCATAATCATCGAGGGTGTTCTCCATGTGCACAAATCCTTGAGTGTAATCCCTTAAACTTTTCACATTGAGTTGATTGCAGTGCATAATGTGGTTACCGTGACCCTTTGTTATTTTTATTTTAATGAACTGATATCTAAAAAAATTCATAATGTATCAAAAATGGCGTGAGACATTGAGGCAAAATGATTTAACCATGTTAAAGAATTTCCCTTTAAATTCATCAGAAATGCTTGACACCACAAATAATCGTCCTCGAAGATTCTCACCATTACGTTCGTGAATTGCTTAATATGATGCTATAGATCACCAATATCATCGTATTTCTCTATTGGTGAACGTAGAACTTTCACAAAAATTCGACTGGCACTATCTCTGGAACCAATAAAAAAACTTTTCTTATATACCCTTGGGTATACAAAGCTTAACTCAACCCATCGTTTGGAGCTGAATATTGGTTCACGCAATAAAGTCACCATACGTTGAATATCGAGGCATGATTTCCATAAGCAAGACCTTAACCTAGGATTGATTGTTAATACTGAACGAGATTGTGCCCCGAAAGTGGTAACCCAACTTGAGGTCCAAGAGTTGAAGGATAGGCCTGCTGCTGTACATTTAGAGAGAGAACAGTTCGACGATCCTGGGTGCACTGCTAAACTATTGGTTTGACTTAAACTTGCTCGAAAATGACATTTGCAGCTTGAGTGTCTTGCCCGACCCTCCTCTGATCTATCTCATAGTCCATATGATATTTGTTTCTTTACCACATCTCACCTTGAGACCTTGAATGTCCATGCGGCTTATGCTCTAATAATTTCTTCGACAGTTTCTTCATCCGTGAGGGGAAAAAATCTCATCAACTTCACTCGTAGATACAAACAAATATTGATCTCTTACTTAATACTCCCACCATGAATATGATCTTGGTCTAACGCATAAGGTATGGTAAATTCGTAGGTTTTAGCTTTAGTTGTCTTCTCATAAAGCGTCTCAATCACAATTTCAACTTTATGGAAACCAATTCAACCTAAGATCAAGTATCTAATAGCCAAATAGACTACTTTATAAGGTAAAGCCAACAACAACAATGACAGCTCAAAGATCAACAACAAAGATAATAATTAACAATAATTACAAAGTTTCCACAATGCAACCAAAAATTTAGGAAAAAAAACATCATGTAACCCATAAACCACATGATAACACTATCAAGTCATTTACTTCATATAAAGAAAACAAAATCACCATTCAAACAACACTCAAACCAATTTTACATGAAGACAATATGATAGAAGCATTGCATTCTATAGACATATGACTTAAGATATTCTATAACCAAGAGATCAACTTACCTAAGTCAGCCCCTCCCTCACCTAAGCAAAAACCAACTGGAAGTCTCCCAGCATGACCTCAAGCCTCTATTCAAGAAAACCATGAATTCAATAGGTACTTAAACAAAAAAAAGAAAAATTAAAGCCTCCGAGAAGCCTAAACTTAATCAAATAAACTCGATTCAAAGGGTCAGTCATGTCACAATTTGGCTCCTCAAAATGACAATCAAAATATTAAGTTGGAATGTCAGAGGATATATAACAATGCAGTGAGAAGAGGGCTAAAATATTTATCAAGAAAATAGATTTCATTACCACTCAACGTAAATCCCTGCCAAAGAACATACCCGATCTCACAACCTTCAACTCTCTCTTCCAGACTTACAACGACAATATCCAAAATATTGTTAGCCAAATCAGAAACACTGTCTACCTCACTATAAATTTTCTAGATAAAAATGTACTTGATTTAAAGTCGTCCAAAAGTATTAGCCGTGCATCTTCTCATTCGAGTGTTAAAAATATAAATCATCACTTGTTTAAATCAACAACAGTATTAAGAAGCTGTATCACCATCTGTTAAGAAGCATTCTCGATGCTAAGAGGCTGAATCACCACCTGTTCAGTTCAAATGTCAACCTCCAAAATGTCGTCAACCAAATCTTCACCTGTTCAATAAAGAAGCACGAGTCGAATCAACAAAACGGCGTCAGCCAAATCACCAACTGAACCAGCCACCACATATTCAATTCAAGTATCAACCACCTATTCAAAATGAACAATAACAATGTTAAGAAGTTGTCGTCCAAATCACATGTTCAATTCGAGTACCAACCACATGCTTAATGAAAAAAAATAACATATTCAAATTACATGTTCAATTTGGGTATCAAATCACCATTTAATTCGACAATGTTAAATTTGAGTGTTAAGAAGTTGTCGGCCAATTCGAGTATCATCTAACTGAATCAGCTACCACCTGTTCAATTCGATTCAAGTATCAACCACTTGTTAAAATCACCTGTCAATTTGATTCGAGTATCAAATACATGTTCAAATCACATGTTAGCTGAATCAGCCACCACCTGTTCAATTCGATTCAAGTATCAACCACTTGTTAAAATCACCTGTCAATTTGATTCGAGTATCAAATACATGTTCAAATCACATGTCAGCTGAATCAAGCACCAATTGTTCAATTCGAGTATCAACTACCTGTTCAAAATGAACACCAATAGTGTTAAAAATTTATAATCCAAATCACATGTTCAAATCATTTGCTCAGTGTGATTATCAAATCATATGTTCTATTCAAGTATCAACATAATTAAGAAGTTGTCAACCAAAATATCGTCGGCCAAATCGCATGTTCAATTCAAGTAAAAACCATTTGTTCAACAAAGAATCATGCTCAACCTCCAAATAATTGTCGACCAAATCACTAGTTAAATCAACAACAATGTTAAAAAGCTGAATCACCATCTATTCTACGAAGACGCACGAGCCGAGATCGTCCGAAAAACACCGAAATCGCCAAAAAATCGTAGTTTACGCATGCCATAAGGGTCTATATAGCATTCTATATGGATCTATTGTTTTGCGGTCAATTGGCGGTACTTATAAAAACAAACAAAAAAACTTGAGGAACTCAAAATAATGAAAGTAAAAATAGACGGCTCGGAAAAGGATAGTAATATGTAATTTAAGTTTTTATAAACCCAAAAACAAATCCCAATACATTAGTTTAAGTCATATGATGTTCAACTCAATTTTAATAAAATTTTATTTTCCATTAAAAAGTTAATTCTTCTACTAATATGAAACTTTAAATATATTATTATATTAAATTTTAATTCATTGTTGATTTAAATACTTTGATATATTGAATTATGATTGGATATTATATTAATACAGAATTTTGAATAAATTATTATATTAAATCATAATTAACCATTATTTTAAATTTTAAACTATTAATAATAAAACTAAAGGTGTATAAAAAAGATTATACAAATAAAATAAAAAATAATAATAATTATACGGTTAAGATGGAATTGTCACGTAAGGTTCTATGTATTATTAAAAACATTGAATTTACTTTTTATATAAAACAAAAATATTCATCGAAATAGAAGATAAATATAAAATGTTGATGTAATATTCCATTTTAATTCTAAAATATACAAAAATAAGTTGTGCGATGATACTCATTTTTAGTTATTGAATTAAGTGTTAACATCTAACTATCAACGAAAATAAAGATATAAATAACATTTTTTGAATAAATAATGATAATGAGAACAAAATAAAATAAAATATACAACAATTCAAAAATATAAATTATTATATTGTTTAGAATATATATTTAAAAAAAATTAAAATCGTAACATTATCCTTCCAAATAAAACATATATACTATATGTTGTATTATATTAAATATATTGAACCCAAAATTATGAAGTTTATATTCAATAATTGTTATATTTTGGATGGATTTATATGTATTATTATAATAAATATTTGTTTAAACTGTATTAAATTATTTAGTTTGCTATTTAATTTTTATATTAAAATTTATAAGTACGTTTAATAATATTAATATTGATTGTTTAAATAAAATAAGAATGAAAATTGTGTATCATATCAATTTTTTCGTTGTGATATTATTTGATGGTTGTTGATTTGGTTGAACAGAGGTTTATTGTTTTATTTGATCCAACTGATGTCTACAAACTGACTGAAGTGATGTCTAATTTACGAACTGATTGGATTGATGTTTATTTCATGATTTAGTAGTGATGAGTTCGAATTTTATTGCCACTCTTTATGAGAACCAGACATGGGCAATTCGGACAACATCCACCTACTGAACCATCCGAACTGAACTAATGTACTAAAAACTTAATCACTTCATGACTAAGTTAATTACCTACCTGCTTAAAACTAATGGGTCTTTGAACTCGACCCAAATCCATAAGTTAACCTGAAAGCCCACATGGCCCACAATTAAGGGTACAAATACCCAACCACTTTCATTTAATGAGGGTAATAAAAATTAAATACAACCAGGCAGCTCAAGTCTCTCACTACAATCTATCCAAATATTAAATACCTTTGAAACACCACAAAACTCTGGACAAAATTAACCTCAACCAAAAAATACACCTCACCAAATTGGCGACCACAGTGGGAGAAGAAGGTGCCTGAATCTAGCATTCAAAACCATCAGGAAAAACCAGTTCGGATGAATCCGGACGTGCATGAAGTACCACCAGCTTTGGCCGAAGTGGTGGGAGAAAATGATGAATATACCATTGAGGAGCGAGATAGGTTAATAGTTGAAATAGAAGCTCTGAGGGCTGCCAAGAGGGCGGAGATGGGTATAAAAGAGAAATCTAAGGCGTCAGTTGCTCATCATACTGACAACTCAAGAGAACATAAGCCCTCAAAACCCCATGTGAGCACGAAAAAGACTCATGCTAGCTTAAAAAAGTCTCACCGGTCTAAACCGGTGGAGAGCTCAGACTCAGACTCAGAATCTTCCAGTAGCTCCTCAAGTGAAGATGGAGTCGAAGAATCCTTGTCATCCAGTAGTGATGAAGGCCGTTCTAAAAAGAAACAAAAGTTAGTCAAAAAGTACTCAAGAAAAAGGGATAGGCATGGAAGGTTAAAGAGACATATAGGCAAATGATCGTCTCATAGCCGGAGACACGTAGATCGGATGGTGATGGATCCTTTTGCCTTCCATGATGAACCATGTATCTTTGCAACTCCTAACGAAGATACGGTTTTCAATCGTGGCCGAAATTGGAGACAGTCTCCATTATCCTCCAAAATACTGTCTGGCAATATTCCCAAGAGGTTCGACAGTACGAAAATGGAAAAATATGATGGTAGCAAAGACCTGGATAACCACTAAGAACAATTCAAAAAATTTATGATGAATTTTGACGATGACGACAAATTACTTTGTAGGGCATTCTTCCAATCGTTTACGGGGAGTGCTCTGAAATGGTATAATAGCTTACCACAGGGCTGTATCAGGAATTCTGGCACTTTCTGGGTAGCCTTTCGGAGGCATTTTGTTGGAAGTAAGGAAGTGAAGGGCAATGGAGACACGATTATCCATTATGCCCAAGAACCAAACGAATCCTTATATACATAAGTCGTTTTGTGAATACCAAAAATGGATTGGCTGATTGCTTCGAGCAGGTAGCAATAGCTTCTCTGAGTTAGGGCTTAAACCCTGGAAACTTGGCCGATTCAGTAACCAGGAAAAAGGCCATGCCATGGGGAGGTCTGCTGAATCAGGTCGGAAAGAAGATTAATGTAGATGAAACAAAGAAAACTAAGGTGCACAGGCAAGTGAGGTCTGCTCCGGTTGCATCAAATCCAAACCAAAACCAGTCCGAAAACAAGGCTAGGGAGGCCGGGCAGGGTCATAACAGAGCCAAAGCTTAGTCTCAGCCACCTACACCAGCCCAAAGTCAACAATCTGAAATAAACAAGGGCCTTGGGTTCAACCGGAGTGGTTTGTTGAGTTGAAAGAAAATGTAGCCACCATTTATGAAAAAACAAAAGATGAAGTACACTACAGAAGGTCGGCTACATTACAGTCTCCTAGGGAGAGCCGTAATAATTGTTTTTGCCAGTATCACCATGATACTGGACACACCACTGAAGATTGTATTGCGTTGAAACAAGAAGTGCAGAACTTGATTGAAAGAGGCAAGTTGGGGGCATATGTTAAAAGAAGAGGTGGAAATAGGCCTGATAGTGCTCATCAGGTTGGTTCAAATAATGCAGGCACATCGGCTATGGATGGGGCTATGGTGATAATCGAGAGGTTCGATGTAGAGTCAGAATACTTGGACCCTGATCCGACCCGGAATAAAGTGGGTGTTATTGTGGAACGTTGCAAGACGGTGTCCGCACTTACTAACTTTTTTGAATCACTTACAATATTCGGAGGGGACACCATGACTGCACCAACTGCTTCTTCAAGAAAGAGGCATGTTCATACTTTACCTACCCAACTTGAAGGAGGCATGACCTCCTATCAATCGCAAATTCCTTTTCCTTTTATTGTTTTTGAAGAGGATGATCTGAGGGATATTGCCGGTCCACATGAAGATGTTGTGGTAATAGGAGCATCCATTGGAGGTAATGATATAAGGAGAATTTTGGTGGATACCGGAAGTTCAGCCAATATTCTCTTTTTAACTTCCTACAAACAAATGAAGAATCCAGCAGTGATTCAGCGTTCAAACAGGTCAATTGTGGGTTTCATCGGAAGCTCAGCAGATGTGATTGGGGAGTTCGAGGAGGAGGTGTTGTTAGGCAAAGGCCCTTTTAGAAAGATGGTTAGAATACTTTTCGTTGTGGTGGATTGTCCCACTTATTATAACGCTATTCTGGGGAGATCTTGGCTCTCTAGGATGCATGTCGTGGCCTCAACAGTCCACCAATTCTTGAAGTATGTTGTGCAAGGACAAATGGGAGTTGTTTGGAGCAGCCAAAAGGTAGCAAGAGAATGTTAAGCAACTGCACTGGCTCCTCAGACGTTGGGGGCAGTTCGGATCAATGAGGAATAACATTTTGAGGGGCCCTCTCGGGGAGAGGGTGAAATAGATGACCCCAGAGAGACCCATGGTGTTTTAATACCAAATGAAGAAGTTGAAACTCACTCTCTGGCTGAAGGAAAAAGTGTAAAGATAAGATCTAAAATGACATCGGAGTTAAAAGATAAAATGTTAAAATTCTTGAAAGACCATCAACATGTTTTTGCTTGGTGCAATGCTGATGTTACCGGAGTACCATCACATATTATATCACACCAATTGTCCATCCGAAGAGACGTAGCACCTATGGTACAAAAGAGAAGAGCCTTTTCTAAGGAAAAGGCTGATGTCATAGTTCAAGAGGTCGACCGGCTTACTAAAATGGGGCACATAAAGGAATCTCAATACCCTTTATGGACGGCCAACCCGGTATTAGTAAAAAAAAATGGCAAATGGCGTATGTGCATCGATTTCATAGATCTCAACAGAGCTTGCCCAAAATATTTATACCCCGTCCCCCGAATTGATCAGTTGGTGGACTCAACATCTGGAAGCAAGCTGCTATCCTTTATGGATGCCTTCTCCGGGTATAATCAGATTCAAGTGGATCCGAAGGATCAAGAACATACTACATTTGTTACTGATAGGGGCATTCATTGTTACAAAGTGATGCCATTTGGGTTAAAAAATGCTGGGATTACTTATTAGAGGTTGGTAAACAAGGATTTTGCTGATCAAATTGGAAGAAACATGGAGGTTTACATCGACAACATGATGGTGAAAAGTGTAGACGAAGAGTTACACTTGGCAGATCTCCAAGAAAATTTTACTAACTTAGTAAAAGTAAATTTGAAATTAAACCCAGAAAAGTGCGTATTTGGAGTGCATTCCGGGTAATTTTTGGGATATGTGATAAGTGAGCAAGGGATACAGCCTGATCCGGACCAGCTTAATGCTATACTATAAATGGAGCCTCCTCAGAATATTAAAGAAGTACAACGATTGACTGGGAGGCTGGCTGCACTAAACCATTTCATTTCAAGGTCTTCGGACAGGTGTACCCCGTTTTTTCAGACTTTGAAAGGTGCAAATGACTTTGATTGGTCCTCGCAGTGTGATGAGGCCTTCGATGAAATCAAGAAGCATTTTTCCTCACCCAAGACTTTGTTTAAACCCGTTGATGGAGAGACTCTTTTCGTATACTTGGCAGTCTCTAGTTGTGCTATAAGTGCAGTGTTGGTAAGGGAGGTAGATAATTATCCCCGTCCGGTGTATTACATTAGCAAGAGTTTGATTGATGCAGAAAGACGCTATTTGAAACTTGAAAAATTAGTACTAGCCCTGGTGATTGTTGCGAGGAAGATGATACCTTATTTTCAAGCTCATCCCATTATTTTCCGGACGTCTTTTTCCTTGAAAAACGTTCTCCAAAAGGCCAAAATTTCAAGTAGAATGACCAAGTGGTCCGTAGAATTGGGAGACTATGATATAGATTTTGCCCCTCGGACAACAGTAAAAGCCCAAGCGGTGGCAGATTTATTGGTTGAATTTCACTCAAATAGAGATACTAAACAAGCAACCGGAGTAAAAGATAAAAAAAAAGTATGGATTATCCGGACTGACGGTGGATCAAGCACCATGGGTTGTGGTGCTGGGATATGTTTAACCTCTCCGTACGGTGACAGAATGTACTAGGCTATATGCTTTGCATTCAGGGCTTCCAATAATGAGTCCGAATATGAGGCTGTTATAGCTGGTTTAAAGTTGGCTCTCATTTGTGGAGCCAAAAAAGTCAGGTTAACGAGCGACTCTCAGCTTCTTATCCATCATGCACATGATCAGTCCGAAGCTAAGAAAGAACAGCTGATTAAATATTTATTCATCCTCAAAGAAGTGGCACTCAATTTCAAAAGCGTCACTTATGAGCACATACCTTGAACATAAAATACATTGGCAGACTCCTTGGCAACCATAACCTACTCTGAGTCCTACCCCTGGATACATGTGCAAGAATGCCCATCAATTCAAATCAATCCGGCTAAAGAGGAAGAAAGTTTGAATATAAAAATAAAGCAACCTCAAGATTAGAGATTTCCTCTCCTTCAATATCTATCAGATGGCATCTTGCCTCCGGAAAAAGCAATAGCACGAAAAGTAAAGAACAAAGCTCATGGTTTTGTCATCCTAAGAGATATTCTTTACAAGAAGTCTTATAGTAAACCCCTTTTACGATGTTCGGGGGTCGATGAGTCTCAAATAGTGCTCTCCGAGTTACATGATGGTGAGGGATCAGCTCACTGCGGATTGAGGGCCCTAACAAGAAGAGTTTTGTTAGCTGGGTACTACTGGCCCTCTATAATGCAAGAGGCTAAGGAGTTGGTAAAAAAGTGTGACCCATGCCAAAGATATAGCAATGAAATTCATACCCCAGCTATCCCCTTAGAGTCAATTTCTGAACCAATACCTTTTGCTCGTTGGGGGTTGGATTTGGTTGGGCCTCTATCTATGGCATTCGGAGGGTGTAGAACTATAATCGTTGCCATTGATTACTTCTCCAAGTGGATAGAAGCAGCTCCATTGGCAGGTACAACATCAAAAGCTGTTATAAAATTCATCATATCCAATATTTGTTGCAGATTTGGAATTCCACAAAAAATAACCACAAACAATGGGCCACAGTTCGACAACAAAGAAATGGAGAATTTCTGTGCCTCTAGAGGCATACAACATTGCTTCTCTTCTCCTTTCCACCAACAAGCAAATGGTGAGGTCAAAGTGGCCAACAGGACAATACTGTTCGGACTGAAAAAGAATTTAGAAGGGGCTGCTGGAAAATGGCCAAGTTACTTGCAAGAAGTTTTGTGGGCTTACCAGACCACTCCAGGGGCTGCAACACAAGAGTCTTCCTTTGCCTTAGTATATGAGATGGATGCCATAACTCCCATAGAGGCTACTCTCTGTTCATTTCGAGTTCATAATTTTTCCGAACACGCTAACGAAGTGGCAATCAGAGGCCAGCTTGACTTAATATAAGAAAGAAGAGTTAAGGCTCACCTTAGAGCTGCACACTATCAAGGTTTGATGAGAAGCAAGTTTGCTTCTAAAGTTAAGAGAAGGGATTTTCAGCCAGGGGATAAAGTATTGAGAAAAGTTTTCCTACATACTAAAGAGAAACAGTTCGGTAAGTTGGCTCCAACCTGGGAAGGACCCTATGTGGTCATTGAAAAGCTTAAACTTGGGACATACCGGCTCCAGGATAAAGATGGAAGGATTTTGAATCAGCCCTGGAACATCGAGCACCTCCGTTTGTACTTGGAATAAAAACTATGTAAATATTTACTTGTTTGAAAATTCATGTAAATATTTGGGGGCATACTCTTTCCTCCCTGGTGGCTCGGGGAGGTTTTAATGAGGTGTCCAGTCTTTTTTATAAAGTGTGATGCCTTCTTAAAGTATTCGGAGCATTTTCAGTTAGTAGTTTTTGTTGAATTTTTTTATTAAACAGACCGGATTAAATTGGAGGAATGATGACTACTTAAACAATTGGAGGAATGATGTCTACTTAAACATTTGTCATCAGAGAATTTAAACACTCTCACTTTAAAATACTTATGAAATAACTAAGGGCTGTTTAAATATTAGCCACCAAAGTTGACAAATTATGAAAAAATGCAAGAGTTGTGCAGAATGAAACTACCTAGTAAAACATATGAAATGCCTTGGCCATCCAAGGAATTTGAATTGTCAAAACAAGAAAGGTTTATCCGGACAAGGACCGGACATGGTTACAAAACATGACTTGGCCATCCAAGGACTTTGGTTCAATCACAAGAAAATTAAAAAAGATAATTGATACTCTAAGACTGAGCTTTTGAAGATGGCTCAGCCTCACTTGGCTTTTTCTTCTTTGGGTCATCATCCAGACTCTCCCCGGTCTCTTCTTCTTCATCAGTGGTGTCCTCACTGGAGTAGTTGTACTTATCACCAACAAACATGGTATGATGAGGAATGTCTTCGTACTCCACGAATCGCCATAAATCTCCCAAGGTCTTCTTCAGATTTTTTTTTATGAAATACTAGAACCATATCTGACCTAACCTCAGCATACCTTGCCTCCTGAGAATCTATCACCTCATTGGTGTAAGCATCCGTCCTAGCCTGGATTGTTTTCTCCTGCTCCCTCAACAAGTCAGCCTTTTCTTGCTCAGCCTTGGACACACTATTCTCAAAAGAGATCTTGTCATTAGTTAAGGCCTGAATGGTGCTATCTTTGGCCTTCACCTCCTCTTTTGATGACATGAGGTCTCTTTCCAAGACGGATGCTTTAATTGGAGCTCTTTGACAACTCCTTCCGAAGTGGCTAACCTGTTGGCCAAGTCCTCCTGGCGTTTCCTCAACTCCTCATTCTCTTTCCTCAATGCCTCAGTATTTTGGTTGGCGCTAAGAAGGTCGCTAGACAGTTTCTCCTTGTCAGAATTGAGGGTATTGATGATGGCTGTCTGATTGCGCACTTGCTTCTTCAAGATAAGCACTGGCTGAACGTTGCCCAATAAAGAGTGAGTAATGACATCTCTTTCACTTGAAACAGAAAAGATCTACCATTGAATGTGACGAGATTTGAAGAACTTGGGGGGAGGTAGGGCCCAACAAAATTATCTTTGGGGAGGTTTTCGAAGTAAAGACCAATCCCCTTAAGCCCGCTGATGTCGACACCATCGATGCTGATATCCCCTCCTGCACCCCCTCCAGTTTGAAAGTCACCAGGGATCTCTTCTGCTTGAGCGGGGTTAGTAGGGTCAATAGGAGGTAGTGTCTCCGGAGCCTGGAGAGAAACCTCATCTCCCATGGAGGTTTTATTTTTCTTGGCTTCCCGGTCTCCATCTTTTGTTCCCCGTTTTTTTATCTTTTTGGAGACCTTTTGAGATTTTGGAGACCCAACTGCTTCTTTGGTTCTCTCATGTTCCACCACTTGTAATAAGGCATCATCAATTTTCCCTTGATCTTGTCCCTCTGGGTTTGTTGGGATAGCTTCCTCCACCTCGGTAGGGTTAGCCTCTACCACACCTTGTTTGGCCTTAACTTTTTTGCCTTTCATCTTGCTATGGGGCTTTAGCTCTCCCTGGCAAGGCCAATTTCCCATATTTCCCCTCCGTCTTCCGGAGAATCACTTTCGGAGGGGGTGAAGTGGTTAATTCCTCCCAAGACAGATCCCTTCGGTCAGTGGTATTCTAAAGATAAGATCTGGTTAGATTGCCTCCGGTAAAGTAGTTGTGGAAGCGGTTTCCCCAGGTTTCAGCAGTCCAAGCATTTAGCTTGGAGCAGGTAGTCTGGCCAGCCTCTAAGTGATCGCTGAAATATTTGGGCAACACTACCAAAAAGCAAAAGAAAAAAGAATTAGATAAAAAAAGTTTTTATAAGTAAAAGTAGAAGTATATGGTGAGATTGTTACCATCACTTCGCCATCTACTGGTGAGCATGCTTGGGTTGACGCCAAATTTAATTTTCTTCCCGTTCTCCCAAGCACCGCTGACGAACAGAAATTGAGTCTTCCAGCCTTTTTCCGACTCGAGCAAGTCATCCACCACCTTGTAGTTGTCACCCATGTTGAAATGATAGAAAAGGATGACATGATTTCTGTAGAGGCTTGCCACAGCAGAAAATTGCTCCATCGGAAGAGGAATTCTGGAGAGCCTTGAAGCCATGATACATGCCATGAGGGTGAACCATGCATTAGGGCTTAGTTGGCTTGTGCACAGCTTAATCAGATGGAAATATCTGACTATTTCTGGGTCCAAGGTAAACCTAAGTCCCCATTTGAATAGCTCAGTATAGAAGACAATCTCGTTGAGCTTACAGTCCATGGGCGTCTCCGGATCGATTGGAATCCTTACTTTAACATTCTCTGGAGTTCCCCACTCCGTCCTCATCCGACCAAGTTCAGCTGTGTGAATGGAAGCGTACTTGATTTTCTGCATGGCCAGCAAATATTTAACATTTACCTTGTGGAAATAAGGCCCCACCTTTCCCACAAGGCACTCCGGCAGGTCCGGATGCTTTAAACACACTTTTTCCTTGCCTTTGCTATTCCTAGTCGTGGCAGTCTCGCTTGTTTTCCCAGAGATGTCAGTCTCGAAAGGGGCTTCTTCGATGCTATCCTCCATTACGTCCTCCATTAACATGGAGGGGTTGTCAGCTGTTTTAGGAAGAGAAGGGCTTGTGATTGGCTCAGTAGGCCCTCCGGATTGTTGAGCATCCTTTCCCTCCTGAGGTCTACAGTCCGGCTGGGGCTCGGACCCGGAGCTCTCTTTTAGAAGACTTGAGCTAGTTGCCTCCGGACCGAACAGCTTGTCCTTGGGAATTTTGATGGGTGTTTCTGACCCTGTGGTTTTACTTTTTGCCCCGGATTTTGAAGGCATGGATTGTGGTTTAGGCTGTATGCCAGCAGCCTGCCCTTTTACCAGACGACCCCTTCGTCTATCTACCAGTTTCTCTGGGGAAATATCAGCATCTGACCCCATAGCGATGAATGGGGAAGGTTTTCTAAGGCTTGTAACTACCTGTTCTGGTTCAACGACATGCTCTGACTCTTGAACCGATGAGCCCGAGACGATTGGTGAAAGGTTGGACTGGAACAACCTCCTAGGTTTAGCACTCTTAGTTGAAGAAGAACCCCGGTCAGGCTCTGAGCTTGGTGTTTCCGGTTTATCAACAGGGGAAACAGGGAGGCCTGCAGCAATGCGCCTTTCTCGTTCAACCTTTTGAGCTTTTTCCAACTCTGACAAATTGAGCCACCCACCTTTTACTAAAGCGTTCCTTGCTGTGAACATAAACTCACACCAAAAGAAAGGTTTTTTGAGAGATGAAAGCTGTAAAGTTTGACAAATTAGAGATAATGAAGATGATAAAATAGTGAAAAGTGAACTGATTTATACTAATGAGATAAACGATGCTTCGATACCTAGGAGAAGACGAACAGATAGGTATAATGATTAAAGACGACGTTGATGTCACCAATATTAATTAAAAGGTTACTTTTTCGAAACGAGTGGAAGCGCTTTTCTAGGAGGAAAACGGCTAGTGAGGCGAATCAGAGGAGGACACGTGTCCCACTATCTCTGGCAAAACTGCTCAGCTTCTAAGGGATTCATTCTGTCCGGATAAAGTCGTTACCCATTTTTGAAATGTCCGGACGAAGTTATGATTACACTTGAGCTATTTTTTAGGTCTTGCCAAAGGCCTTCGAATACAACCTAAAAAAGGGGCTACTGATGAGTCCGGATTTTATTGCCACTCTTTATGAGAACCGCACAGGGGCAATTCGGACAACATCCACCTACTGAACCATCCGAACTGAACTAATGTACTAAAAACTTAATCACTTCATGACTAAGATAATTACCTACATGCTTAAAACTAATGAGTCTTTGAACTCGACTCGAATCCATAAGTTAACCCGAAAGCCCATGTGGCCCACAATTAAGGGTATAAATACCCAACCACTTTCATTTAATGAGGGTAATGAAAATTAAATACAACCATGCAGCTCAAGTCTCTCACTACAATCTATCCAAATATTAAATACCTTTGAAACACCACAAAACTCTGGACAAAATTACCCTCAACCAAAAAATAAACCTCACAAAGTATGACTAATATTTATTTTGTAAACTAATTGAATTGAGATATATATTGTAAAAAATGGTAGGGATTGAGATTATGATGTAGTTAGTGCACTAGTATATCTTGTTGTGAATATGTCTGATGATATATGTATATTGAAAGTTATAATGTGGAAACCATGTGATGTGTGTTGTGATTAGGCATGGGCATTCGGTTCTTCGGTTCGGTCCGGTTTGATTTTTTCGGTTCTCGGTTCTTTCGGTTCTGTAGAATTGGTACCCATTTAGGAACCGATTAAAATTCGGTTCGGTTCGGTTCGATTCCTCTTTGTTCGGTTCGGTATGGGTACTTAACCAAATGGTTACTTTGTAACCAAAATAATTGTTTAGAACCGAATCCGAAAGGAACCAAATGGTTATTTTGTAACCAAATGAATCGTTTGGAACCTAATCCGAAAGGAACCAATTTTTTTAAATGAACTAGATCTGAATGGAACCAAAAAATAAACAACAAAATAACCCATAACAAGTTACACATTACAATTTCCAAATTACAATAATTGATCCAGAAATTTATCCAAATTTGAAATTACAAATAGTATTGATAAAATAATATAAATTACACAAATCCATCAACATAAAAACATTAATAATATTGCATATAAGTTACAAAATTTAACTCTGTAACTTCTATAACATCCAACGTACCAAACTTTGTAAGCTCCAAGGGAAAATATGTTGCAACAAATTCAAAACTAATTCAATAAAACTTCATTAATAAAGGCAAAAATTCTAGCTGGAAGATATTAACTGCCTAAGCCTTTATGGATTATCATTGTATAAAATAGTGAATCTAGTTGGTTTCTCAATAGTCGTATAACCCTTTTAGATATGGAAACAACAACTTGGCAATGACATTATGGAAATAAGTTATACAAACAAACAACAACTTGGCATTATGGAAACAAGTTATACAAATAAACAACAACTTGGCATGAGTGGTATCCAAACAAGTTATACAAAAAAACAACAACTTGGCATTATGGAAACTAGTTATACAAACAAACAACAACTTGGCATGAGTGGGTTTAGGGCTGATGTTCTTTTCATTACAAACAATAAATTAG
Source organism: Limnanthes douglasii subsp. nivea (assembly GCA_036936605.1). Lineage (NCBI taxonomy): Eukaryota > Viridiplantae > Streptophyta > Magnoliopsida > Brassicales > Limnanthaceae > Limnanthes > Limnanthes douglasii. The sequence goes on from JAUPFV010000003.1 coordinate 172,544,368, forward strand.
AATGATGTAAATTAGAAAAATGTTTAAAGAGATACATGACCTGATGCACGAAGCCAGTAAATACCAAAATTTTGCTTAACTATTGAGAAAATGATAATGGTTATGGAGAGCCTATATATAAGAAAAATAGACACAACTTGTGACAATAGTTATGGAGCGCCTATATATAAGAAAAATAGGCCAAAATCATTTTCCTGATTAAAATGTCATATTAAGCTTCATTTTGTAAGAGGGTTCGAGATTTATAAAATCATGTGATTAGTGAAGTAGTAGTTGTGAATATATCCAAAAATATGTGCACATTGAAAGTTATATTATGGAAATTGTGCAGGCATTTCGTGACCATAGAAATTGACATCTCGTATCCATGAATATATATATATATTATGTGGTAAACAGTGATTTATAGTAGTGTAATAAGTTTACTTTTGTATATCTGCATCAAACTAAATGCTCGCCATGACGTGATAGAACTCGTTGCGACAAGAATTTCTGCATCACAGTGATACAATGACTATTGCGGTAATATCTTCCAATGCACTGATTTTTTAGGAGTTTATTTGAAAAATCATACCTCTTCTATCGCTCGAGTTATAAGTATGAAGTTGATGCTATAAAATATATATTAATATGCATGAGGTTATTCGTTGCATGTTTAGAGTGATTATGTGTTTGACTTATAAATTATTTTTAGATGATAATGTCTTTTTAAATGTTTAGAAACTGAACGAGATAGAAATATCATTAACAAATGGATTATGTTGATCATTTTTAGATCATTTATCTCATAAATGTGTTAAGATTTTTACCGTCTAACGAGGTGCATATGCTAATCAACCATTAATGGAAGGGTATGTTAGCATAAGTCATATAGACACAATTCAAATGCCTAAATAATTAGATGAACCTAATATATCGTCAAAGTAATATGGTGAGCTTATTATTGAAAGAATTTGGATGTTCACATCGTTATAACTGATTATAAAAACACAGTGTATGCCTCAAATAAATTTTTGGTGAAGCAATTTGATATGCAATATTTGGAGGTGTTTTATGTATTAGAAATCCAGATTCATTGAGATCGCTCTAGAAGTATTATGAGTTTGTCACATAAGATTTGCACTAATTTTTTTATGCTTAAAATTAATATGAATTATCTGTATTTAAAAAGAACAAACAATCGCATTTTAATATGAAGAAAGCCTAGTAATTAGGAATATCATTTATATATTTTGACTTCATATCTTTAGTGAATATCACAAAATTCAAGTTATATAACTCAAAACTGCACATTTGACTAAAATAAAGTTTTATAGCACATTCACAAACATCAAATAATGCATTTAGTTCCTCACCACTAAGGAAAAAATAATTTTTTTGAATCGGGATGCAATACATCATAATAAATTCGATGATTTAATTTTTATATTATAAGAAAATAAAATTAGTATTTGTTTTTATTTTCTATCTTTTGTACTAAGTATTTAACATCTTAAGTCTCTCGCAAACACAATATTCAAGTGAGTGTCCTTAATTAATATATGAGATATATAATCTTAGTTTTTAATTCAAATTCAAGTTGTAATACTTTCAGTTTTACTATGAATATATTTTAGTTTAATAATACAATATTCAGTGTCGCTCTTCTATCTTGCATGGATTTGTATAATTCAAGTTTGACGATCCCAATTTCATATCATTAATACTAATTTTGGAATTATCATCTTATATTATCAACTCATTCAATATCCATATTGTATGTCATAACAAATAAAAGTTCATTTAGATAATCATCAACACTATGATTGGTTATGTTACACCATAAAAAACATGAATTCATTTTATGTCCGTTAATTGTTCTATTACCAAACTATAATTATATAATATCTTATAGTTTAAAAAAATTAGGTATTGGAGTTATTTTTGTAGTTGCGACTATATAATATAGTTATTTTTACATTTATTTAATCATTATAGTATTGGCATATAACTTCTTTATGTGATACAACAAGTAAATCTGATATATAAAACTCGTATATTTGTATGTAATTTTATTTCCTCTATTTATATGTAATTTCCAATTTGATTTCCATGTTTCATACGAGTTTGATTCATACAATTTATGTGGATTAACATATCCGTTTTGATTATTTTCTTTACTTCATAAGAACTATTTTTTTATTCAACTCAAATAAAATAAAATATTCAAATTTTATGTTTTACATTATTCAAAATTTAAATAAGTAACAATATACACGTAATTATGAAAATTAATATAGAAACCGAATAAAATTATTTTAACGTAGTTATAAATTTGTATCGAGAAAAAAATGAATTTGAATTAATATATTATGATTTTAAAAATAAAAATAAAGAAAAGAGTAATATATTATTTTTCAGCGTAAGTGAAATAAAAAAATTAAGTAAGAATAATAAAATTATCAGTGTTAGAAAATATTATTATAATCAGTTAGATTAGTTAATAGTAAATTAGAATAGATTTATTTCAATAGTAAAGAATCAAGTAGTATAGTGAATAACATCAAACTCATTTAAACACACATACTAAATTTTATCAGTTTTGGAGTTGTGATTGGGCTTTCATACATACTACACTAGTTATAGTCATTAACAGAGTTGGTTGGTGTCATCGTGTTATACATTACTTTTCGAGTAATTCTTTAAGATAAACATTGTTATTTATTGGTCATACATAAAATCAACGAAATCTTACATTGAGGTCGTACTTAACTATTTATGATAAACCAAACGAACCATTCAAAATTGACGAACCGATTATGTGTGAGTATTATACGTATGAACGCGACAACGATATCATACAATAGGTGCTCACCATTAGAAAACACGTGAGGTAGTCTTTTGTTGGGGTTGACCTACATTCACAGCCACCGTTCTAAGTTATGAGACCCCAAACCTCTTTTTCATGATTAGCCAGACATTAACCACACATATGGGATAAAAAGTCCATCAATTAGTCACATAAATTGGGCATTTGAAGTGCTTACATTGTAATTAATATAAATTCTACTGAATAATCTATCTTAACAGATTATACAGTAATGTATTGTATCTCAATACTATGTGAGCAACCGAATCAGGTTGGAATGTGAAATATCTCGTCAAGTGCTTAAATATTTTAAAGGAGATATATGTCAATCAAAATCCCAAAGCATGACATCACCCCCTAAATATAGAAAACTAGATGTATAACTATCACGTACAACAATGTAAATTCTTTGAGTTCGAAAAATGATAATAATAAACTGTAATAATTTTAAAAAATAATATGAACACCGGATTAAGCCAACTATGATAATTCTTACTAAACATATTATATGTTCAATAAACTCTAAAATATTTGGTTATCGATAAACACATTTTTACAATTATTATTTAATTCATCTTACCAACACCAATTTTTACAATTATTTTTACTAATTTTGATTTTTTTAATAAACTACATGCTCAACTATACTCATTGGCATTATTATTTTTGTCGTTTTTATATATTTTATATTTTGTATTTTTATTGATAAATAGGTATAAATTAATATAAATATACAAATATAAATAAATAAAATCTTTTAAGTTGGATTAAACTTGAGTTTTAAAATATCCGTGAAACTAAAACAACAATCATACACCTGTAACTTTTGTATTCTACCTGGATTAAAGGTCAGAAATCACCAGGAGTTTTATATATACAACACTGAGAATCTAATGAACAGACATCTATATCACCAGCCCACAAGATTTACACATGACCATATAATGCCTACACAACCAAAACTTTTCTATATTTGTAAGAGAGAGAATAAGCAACGATCTAAAGACAATGAAAGAAGAATACTGATCGATCAAATTATAAAATCCATGTCATTTCTGAGTTTTCCTACTTCAAAAATATTGTCATCTTCTGTTTGTTAGAAGTGCTACCAGCTCAGGGTCATTCACGTCCGATTCCGATGCATACTGAAGCGGTGTTTTACCTTCCTTGTCCACCTCACTTGGGTTGGCTCCCCTGTAATTAAATTGCAGTAACTATAATATAACTTATGTTAAAGAATGTATAAATGAGGGGAAGAACATAGTCAAAATCTTGAAAAAAGAGAGTTTAAAATTAAACTATTTGATGGAAGTAACAAGCCAAAACACTAGCCTAAAAAGTATAGATAAAACACTTGACTCTTGTAGAAGAAGTCATGGGTTGCTTGGTGGCTAATAAAAAATGCATTTTTAAGCTTAGAAGACATTATAAAATGAAACCAAAAACAAGAACATATAGCTTATCTTATAAAAGTTGGACCAACCAAACAATCTTTCTGCTTATAAACCGATAGACCGCATCACACCAAACGCTCTCTTAGTGCCAAGAGGATAGTATCACATGTAATGAGCTTTAGTGCCAAGAGGATTGTATGCTATGCAAATGAAGAAGCAGTTATGGAAAGACAGTCACCTGGTAAGTAACAAACGGGAAATTGCATAATGTCCGCGGATAATACAATGATGGAGTGGAGTCTGCTGTCTTGAATCAGCTGCATTGACATTTGCACCATACTGAAGAAGAAGCTCCACCATACCAATGTCAGCATTTAGACAAGCCAGGTGAAGCAGAGAACACCCATCTAAGGACTCGTCTACTAGTCGGTCTCCACTTTGTGCTAACGCATTTGGACAACTCGAAGGAGACCCCAAAGCATCACCTGCAGAGCACTCGGATTTATAAACAATAAGTCGTTCTATTCCAACCCAGGCTGTTGAGGAAATATAGAGAAGTACCATGCAAAGCTTGCCCAAGGATTGCGTTGATATCTGGTTCGGAGCAGACGATATGGCGGTAGACTGCTTTCTTGTCATTAGTACGGACACTTTCCCAGACTTTTTGTGCCACTGAAAGGAGATGCTGATCTTCCTTTATCTTGCATACAAAAATCTTCTCTGCATACTGAAATCAGAAAGTGTTAAGCAATTCTTAGCTTCATTGACCATGTTTCAGGCTTTGAGGACTGCTCCATAACCAGACCTTAAAACCAAAGCTTGGCAAAAATATAGTCTCTTAGATGGATTATACTTTTGTGAAAGGGCAGTAGAACCATGCATCAGTTTCCGCCTTCCCTTAGACGCATATGGTAGGGTTTCAAATATGTTTCTGCTTCCTAATCAAGCCTTTGTTTTCTGCTGGTATAAACGCAGCTCTGATATAAAGCCCTACTTAATGATGCTCCATAATTTTTTAAAAGTTTAGAGACTACTCCAAGTCAAACATGCTAATTAGTAATCAACTATAGCTTCTGTTTGCGAACCTAGAAGCCAGCTCAGGAAATGGTGTAATAAGATCAGCATAGTCTTCTCTAATCGTTTCTATAATCGGAAAAGTGAATGCTTTTGAAAAACTGAGCAATACCTTTGCATGAATGAACAGCTCCTTCAGCGAAATAGGGTCATAGGGACCAGGTTTTTTTGCAAGAAGCTTTTTCTGTCCATCAAGTTTAGGAGCACTACAGATTTGAAAGAGATAAAAAATTGTTAACATGGAAATCGAGCGATTTTCTATCGGACCAGTATATGAGGCAACACTTACTTCCCTGACATCTCTTCGGTTCTACAGTTGTTTTGTGACTGCAGAAGCAACTCCTCCCAAATTGAGTTCGAGTATATATTTCCCAGGGACTGAAACAAAATCAAGACAGACGGTTCCCATACTTTAACATCAAGTGTCAGTGACCGAACCTGCGTCATTAGTTATTCGCAATGGCGGTGTGAGTGGAGAAACTGTAGCAGAAAGAAATATATAGTAGCACTATTTCCATCACAACAAACTCAGTGAATATAAAATGTGTAATGTTCTATTTTACCTTTGATATATGTACACCAAGATTACGATGAATACCAGAACATTCTATACATATAAGAACACCCAGGTTTAGTGATGCCCAATCTGGTCCAGGCGCACCGCAATCAGCACACTTGTCATTCCCAGATATCGTTGTCAAGATATCAAGAGGCTTTTGGCTTTTTGTATGTTCTTGCTGTTGCACGTTTCCAGATAAAGGTACACGTGATCCAGAACTGACATTTTCAGATGTATGCCCCCCAATTCCGCTTCGATTGACTTTAGACGAATCGAGAAAAGAACAAGAATCGCCAGAGCAACATTCACCTGAGCTAGCAGAAGGTCGCTGATAGAGGAACATATAAGAACATTTTAGATTGCAACGAAAGAGTAGACACAAATGAGAACAATAAAATTACTAACAAAAACTTATCAAGCAATGTGGTTCAATGAAATTATTCTAACATCTTCATTCCCCGTATGTCTTTCGTCCAGACATTATCATATATTCTAGATTAAATAGGCGTAAGAGCCATGTTTTCCAAATCGTATTCATTTTTCGTCTTTAGTATGTGTGTGCATGAGCCAATATCGAGTTACATTATGTAGACTCATTTTATCAGAAAAGGTGCACGCGGATTAGTAGTTCTTCATTTGCCGGCTCGTATTTTAGATGTTTAACATTCTAAATCAACTTCTAAGAGCCGGATATTCCAATCAAGTTTCATATATTTATAAAAACACAATTAAGAAAAATGAAACAAAAGAGAGCACAAGATGGTAAAGTGATATTAGCCAACCAGAAAAGCAGAAAATATAACCGTAAACAGATACCATAGCAATCGCATTTTTTTTTCACTTAAAACTATTCTCAGGAATTACCCTTTCAGGTGACTGAAATGTGAGTAACGAAGAAATCACTCCAGTTATTTTGTCTATCCAGTCCATTTGATCCACTGCATTCTCAGCCTGCAATGACGAGTAACTTTGATTTTAAAATGTTGAATACAGATGCACAACATCTATTTAAAACCAAAAATGTTCGCTTTGAGTTATAGTAATTGGAGTCGTGATAAAAAAATATTACATTTTCATTTCCATCAATCTTTATAGAAGTACCTGCAGTGTGTAGATCTTTGCGGGCGAGATAATCCTGAAGCAGAACCTTAAATCTGACTGATCTGCATCCATTTTAATGGTTGATGTCAGCAGGTTAAGAGTGTGGCGCGCAACGGGTTTTTCATCATGGGCACCACCATGGTAATGAGAAGAAAGCCAACGACTTAGAATCCCAGGACCATTTTCAGAGGAACCGCTCCTGTACACTTGAGACTGGCTTCCATTTGTCTGAAGAGAATGCTCAATATTTACTACCAGCAGAAAAGACAACAAAATAAACTAGCCATATTTCAGCTTGTGACTTACAGAAGGCCAATTCCAAGGTTTGCGATAATAATACAGCATTCCTCGACTATCGAGAACAAAAAATCTTCTCTTCCAATCACCTCTCAAGTTTGAGGAACGCTTAGATAGATAGCCCTGTCTTATAGTCTGGACCTGAAAAGCAGTAACGATTAAGGAATACAAGTTCCTATAAATAGAGAGAAATATAAAATAATCATAAACTAAGGCTTGTAAAGTAGATAGTTTAGGAGTACCACAGTCAAAATACCTTTCCCTTCACACCGGACTGCATAACAGCCTCGATTACTTTATGTGAGTTCCTAGAGAATGGCCGCAAACCGTCTCCAGTAGGAGAACCGAGAGAGCTAGCAAAGGAGTTCCTATTTTCTCGATCTATCTGCCTTCTATACTCTTGCATCCTTTCATTAAGGGATACCAGCTCATAGTTGGTAGATTCTCTCGATTGTTGAGCATAAGCCAAGACCTGTATCCGAAAAGCCAGATAACTCGAATAATTTCAGTTTGAAAAGGCTAGATGCAAGCAAAAGAAACATCAAAGATTACCAATAGCTATACATACTACCTAACGATAAAGATAATAACTTCAGGACGAGGTAAGAAAAAAGAATTACATAATAGGAAAATGCAATCAAACTCTCATGAGTTAAAATGAAATGAAAGCAAAAGAATAAGGGGGTCAGTTGACCCCCTTTTCCAATGAGTAGCTCCCCCACTAATAGTCATTGCACATGGATTGCTCATCAGCGAATTCTCGTTCTACCATGGCTACTTGGCCATACACCTAAGCTTAGCAAATTAACCCTTCTGCTTTAGTCAGATACACAGTTCTTTACCAAAGGGTAATATTTCTCTTCCGTAATTTCTCGATCTTCTTTCCTCGAAATAAGGAGTTCAGTGTAATATATACAGATTTATATATGTTTTCTTGTGACTTACGTGTTTAATAAATGGCTCCATCTGATTTAATAGCTCATATCCCTACAATGTAACAAAAAACTGGAAGTTCAACCCATCTGAGCTATGAAAGAAAAAACAGGCCATCATCAATAGAGATATTGCTTACCTGTTTAAAGAATTGAAGGTGAGCATCCATAGCTCCACCAACAGCCTCCAAAAATCCATATTTTTTATTGGCCTCAACATTTGAGAGAGCACTAACCTGGATCCAGAAAACCCAAAAGAATTACAATTAGATCTTACAAATTCCTTAGCTGACCAAATCCGCACGGAATATACTTACTAGAGTGAACCGAGCTTGCTCAAACGAGGATCTGGCATTGTGTAATTCCTGGAATTTCTCTCTAGCATATTAGATACAGAACTGATGGTTACCCATAGCAATCTATTTAATCAGTTTATGAACCTTAACAGTCATATTTCACGTTTAAAGATATGCTAACATCAGGCATACCTCCTCTAAGACAGCAGCCACATCCAGCTTAGAGCTCTTCCTCAAAGACAAAAACTTTTCTCGGGCCTATCTTAGAACATGAACACAAGCATTCAATTTTTACCATCATGAAAATTAAACCTGAAATCTAAAAACGCTCAACAAACTTCATCTGCTAGACTCAACTGATCAGAAAACAGAAGAAATAATAATATTATGAATGTTGATATGCTCTTTACTTGAAAATTGAGGTGGACCCCCATGCTTCTTACTACAATATCCCCGGATTTTATATTCTACTTTTGGGATATATTACCAACAATTTGGTCCATAGTGTTTTTTAACATATTAGGAAATCACCAATTTATCTCAATATAGACTGAGACCAGAGAATATACACAAAAAAGGAGACTGGATAATAAGCTACAAAATAAACTATAACTCTGGATTCTTGCAAAATACCTGATCATATATAACGGAAGCCTTGTCAAAGCGCTTGCGTGCTTCCTGGGACAATAGTTATTAACGGATGAGAATATAACATAAACACAAGCAAACAATAACATAATTTTGATAGATGGAACAACAAAGAACAAAAACTACAAAACTTATACAAAACGTATAATCAAAGAAAGAAGTTTCCAAACGGCATTACATAATAATATGTCGTAGTGTTTTCACTTTCACTATAGTAGACAACCTAAAACCTAAATTGGTAGCCTTTTGGTTTGACTCAGCTTCTAAACTATACATGCGGTGTTTGTCTCCCCGTACATCAAGTTTTTCCCGACTTAAATCACCAATGGTTACAACTGATATGCCCATGAGTGCACACACACTGCTTCCCCGATGAATTTGCAAAGTTTTTAAGGCATGTATACAGCTTACTAAACCAAGCAACCATGAACAGCAAATGATAATATACAAAGGTCACCTACAGTTAAGCAATGCAAATATAGTATATATTGCACAGTTCTGTACCTTAACATCAACTACATCAACGGTCACGAAGTGTATCAATCTCTCATTTAGCATTTGTTGTACCTGAGAAACAAAAATGTCAGGACACACCTTAAACTCTAATAACATAACAAGTCAATCAGGTCCAAGCAATAACGATTTTGTAAGAAAGTAAAATATTATTATGTCACACAATATATAGCCATTAGGCTTATATGTATATAGAAACTAAGTCCAGATGGAATAGGAAATACATAACGCCAATACATTCCTAATTTGTTCTTTCTTAATCTATTTTTCGTTTAACACAGCTCCTGTGCGAAAGTACTTGTAGCTTAACAATACCACTCCCTGAAACTTGAACACAAGTACTTGAAGTGCAAGCTTGATCGAATGACTGAAACAATCACACTTCCTTTCAAACTGGAGCATATACTAATCGTAAAATAGTGAGGTGAGACAACATATGAAATATCCAATTTCTGATCTCCAATCCTTAACCTCCAAATCTCCGGTATCCAATATCCAATATCCAATTTTCAACCTCCAATCTCCAATGTCCATCGACAATCAAAGGAACTGAGACAAAAGCGGCGGGGACATCAAGACCATGACAAAAGCTACAGGTGCAGCACAACCAAGATGAGGTTTGCAGGTACATCAAAACTGAAACGAAGGTTGCAGGTGCAGCAAAACCAGAATAAGGACGGCAACTGCAACGAAAGCGAAATAAAGGTCGCAGTGGCAGCGAAACTGAGACAAGAGCTGCTGGTGCAGCCAATTCCAATTTCCAAATCCTAATTTCAATTTCCAAATCTTAAATCCAAATTCAGATTCAAATCCAAAAGTTCAAATCAAAATTCAAATCAAAATCCAAATCCAATTTATAAACCAAAACCAAACATGGATCATGATATCTCTAGAATCACTCGAGACCAATCAGAAAAGGAAAGGCATCTAAAATTTCTATCTCGAAACCACCAAAACCAAACCCAGAGTCAATGTGATTAAATAAGAGGGGCATGTGTGCAGCCTAAGTTGATAATCCTTTTCAGGAAGTAAGTGTCAAGACTTGTACAAATAGGAACATTAATATTATTGAAATGAAAAAACAACAAGCGTTATAATATATTCAATTTAGCATATATAAGTTAGACATAGATATAGCTATTGCCTACCGAAGGTTTTATATAAGAAAATATAAAAAAATGGGCTACCTGAGACTTGAGAATTTCTTTGTAAGTCCCAATTTCTTTCAATGCAATTGTGAATTTTGTCATGACTGGACCTGGAAACACAACCATGAATTGTTAGAACCAACAGGAGAAGACTTGACAAGCTACTTATCTTACTTGCAAAGGTTTAGATAACAGGATAAAAGAGTTAATTGATGCATGAAATTCATTTTGGATTAAACCTGGTACGATAAGCAAGAAGAACGACAGTAATAAGAATAAAGATATATATATATATACACATGCAGTTTGTGCATGTCTGGCAGAATATAAGCTCCAAGTGAGTTCATTGACCAATCTGGTAACTTAATAAGTAATAAGACAGTCAATTAAGCTTGAAACAGAACTTTGATAGTGATCTATCTGCCCATCTTTTTAATAAACTGTACGGTTTATGGCTAAAAGTGAAAAAGAATGAAGGTTGCCCGGCTCTTAATGGAAAGTTCTGTTAAAATTAGATCCAAGTCTATCAAACAGCCAAATAAAGAGCTCAATCCCTAATGCTTAGATTTACCTAGGGCTCAATAAGCTTATATTCATCATACTTACAAAAATTTCAAACACCTCATACTACCAATCAAAAAATCTTCCATTTCTATTTTGTCAGTTGGCTTGTTTCAATTTTCAGATAGCCCATGGATCCATTTGCAATGGTTAAGCAGTAAGTAGATGAGCCAAGCAGATCATATTTTATAAAAAGTACCGTGGACATGGCACAGAGTGTTTCACAATCAGGAAAAGTGTAAAACAAAGAATCAAATAAATGTCAGCAAAGCCATGCAAATGGTGAAGGAGGTTAAGAGTATAGTATGCATGTTGCATGCTAAAGTTCACAAAGAAAGAGGTTTTACATTTAGGAGGAAAAAATAAATACCTAAAGGAATGGCACAATAACAATATAAAGAGGAGCATGCAACATGAAAAGATAACCAAGACATGAATGAGAAACAATGTTGGAGCCTCTACGTAGCTAACACAGTCTGGCCTTATCTTACAGATTTCCCAAATTTAACACTAAAAAGAGTGAAGGGTGCGAAAAGTAAACAAGCAAGAAGAACCTGTACCTCCAAAAGCAACACAAATGGGATCACTTTGACCTCCTCCAAAATTGTCAAGGGCATTGACGAAGGCAATATCTCCATCATAAGCCTCTCCAAGCCCTTCCCTGAAATTACATAAACCAAAGATTGCAATGTCATCTTATAAACAAGATGAGTACTCTTCTTCTAAAAGTAGAGAATAGGAAGAGCAAATTAATGGCGACTTACGTATACTTTCGACACCCTTTATAAAACTTTGAACATCTCGCTCTTAATGACTCGGCATTTTCTTCCAATATTTGTAACTGTTCAAGCATATTGCTAGTCAATGAGCTTTACTCAAGAGTTAAGTAGAAACTTAACATGAACAAGATAGAGAGAAATAACTGACATCAGATCAAATCACAAAGCTATACCTACATAATATTGCATCAGACAGCTAGCTACATTCATACACTTGGAAGACCTTTGTAGTGCGACAACTCTAAACATCTATCTTGCTAGAGATTAGGTCACGAACTTGAAAAAAAAAAACCGACCAAAATCCAGATACTCCTATTTGTTTACCACCCCAAAGAAAATGGCAAACGGAAAATTAAAATAGTCCCATAATTCGAACAAAGCTTGTGTTTTTCTTGCTCTCACAGAGCAGAACTTTACTAAACAGAGTTACAAGGGAGAGAATAAAAGTTAAACATGATAAATAAAAACAAAAAGCATTGCAACAATAAGAACAAGAAAATATAGCAGTGCTAGGGTGATAGAAAGAACATTTACGTGTAATGTATCATACAAACCGATTCATATACTAAGTTTCTGGCAAAAACAATCGATTGTAATTTGTAACTAAGACCCATTAAGCATTTCCATGATCGAATGACACAAATGAAAACAGAACGGCAAACAAACCTGTTGACGGAACATGGGTGAATCGTCGAGTTTGGGGAAGTCCATTTTTGTTGTTTGCAAGAAAGAAACAGAAACGCTATCCTCTTGCTAATCGCCTTTTTCAGCAGAGAAATGATTGAAAACGAGACAGGAAGCGGGGAGAGAATGATGGGTGTTGTATTGTGCTTTTCTCTTTTTGTTGTTTTGGTGGGAAAGAATGATTGTGTTTTCGCGTCCCGTGCTGTGTAAAAGACGGCGCAAATGAAGGAGGATCGTGCAATTTGTAAGTTAGTGTACATTCTTTTATTTATACTCGTGTTGCAAATTTTTCTTTCCATTTCGTGGTTGTCAATTACAAGTAACAAAACTTAACTTTTACATAGTGAGAGCGCCCGACTCTGGTTCATACAAAATAAAACAATATAAAATTTAGATATCTGATCGTTGGAAATAACTGATAAGATAACTATTTCAAATCACTCATTAAAATATGACAAGTTTACGAGCTGCCGAAGTAAGGAAATTCTATAACTTAATTGTTTATGCACTTTACTCGTTTAGAATATATATATATATATATATATATATAAAAATAAATCGATCATATAAAATATATTTTACGTGATTCCTATTTTAATTTTTCTTTACATCTACGACCAACGAATACAAATTTTGTATAAAAGTAGGTTAAAAGAAATTCTACTTCAACCTATTTTTCATTTTTGTTTAAAAAAAGAATTTTTGGTTTAAAAAAAAACTATAGTTAAGTTTATCTCGGTGGTTATCTTTTACCTAAATCAAGACAAGTACGAGAGATTCTCTATTTATAAATTCTCTCAATATTTCGCCATACGACATCACAAAGCTTCAATTTCCTCTTTCATTATAGACTTAAGGATGTAGAGCATATCATATCAGACTCACATTAGCAATCAACATTGCTCAGTCAAATAATGAAATTGTTTATACCACACTCACACTGCGATATGTCGTATAGCAACTCTGTTTCCTAATGTCTGACACAATACTATACTATCTCATAATCAATCCACGCTCAAGATTAACCTTTTTAATCAGCGGAAAAGATCTTTTATCCAATTCAGAATCTTCTCGTACAAGTGAACATGTTCCTTTTAGGAACTTAGACAAATATCATAAAGTCTTCAACAACATGTTTATGCACCTTTGGTCCAGCAGGATATTAACATGCATCTTTAGTTCCACTACTAATATGATACATTTGTCGTCAGCTATGTTTATCCATTAGGTTCTAGGAGAGTTTTATGCACGTAAGTATTTGGCAAAGCATATAACCACATATAAAGTTAGCAACACCAACTCTTAAGTTATTGCCTTACTCAAATCTTCGGCCCTTAAGTTTTCAGTTGAGTTGCACCATCATATTTTCTAGTTTTAACACTTATTTCCATCCTTTGGCACATGGTTCCATCTTTAACACTTAGTTCCAGGTTGAACCCTTAGTTCCAACCTTCGATACTTTGTTCCAACTTCAACATTTGGTTACAACTTTAACATTAAGTTACAACACTGACACTGAGTTATAAATTTAACACTAAGTTACAACCTCAACATTAAGTTATAGCCTTTGACAATGATATTGTCATAGTCACTTTGAGTATGTATTTAACGATTCTCCACTCAGGCTTACAGTGACTCCAACATCCGTTGCCCCGATGCTCCAATTACTCAATAGAGAAAATCACTCTACATGCACCTCCGGATTGATCAAGTCTCATGCAGTATGTGAACTCCATTGTGACAATATTTCCCAACACATCAGTCTCCTGGTATTCTATATAAAAAATAGTAATAACATCCACATAACCCAACTCGAGATCAGGTCGAGCAACACTTGACAACCAACCGTCAGAGTCTTCATGTTGCTCTACAATTTTAACATCCATAATATATGGCCTATCAGAATTCTAGCCAAGGCTTAATACTTAAAATGGTTGAACTTCCTTTGTAGAGGTCAAACTTGTACCTAGCTTGAAATCAACTTCCACATAAGTATCCTTGGCTTCACATTTATGTTCAAACTCCACAATAACTCCAGTGCCACCTTCAACAGTAAAATCTATAGTGCTAACGTTTGTGATTAATAGCATTTCAACTTTATTGAATACCCAGCCATTTCTAATTAAAGCCTCGTCACTCCAAGGATCCAAGCACAATAACTTATACCTTTTTACATCTTCATGATAACCGAAAGTCTAGGGTTCTTATTGATGAGTAATCCAGTTATTTAAACAGTTTATTCTCATAATTTATTGCTAAGTCATGATGTCATAAGCATATACATTCCTTAAGTAAGGTTTTTTTTTATCTTTTCAATTATTACATGTCTCATTGTACTTATCAAGTTCATGCACATATACATATCAGGTTTAGAACAATAGCTAGTGAATGGTTCATTCACTAATTCCAAACCATTGTCACCTTTAAGCTTCTTCATATACTTTTTAGACCAATTCTCCACCTGCTTTGGCAAGCCCTCAAAATCTTTGAGTCGCATCTCGGTAAAACCATTCCCAAAACTAGACGCACCTTCCACTACATACCACTTTAAAACTAAAACATTGTTAGTCCGGATAGTCTCTATAACAACCAATGAGTCTTGCAAGAATATAAGTATACCATCCCCATCATTATACTTAAACCCTTCTTCATCTAACATTCTTATAAACAAAAGGTTATGCTTAAGTTCAGTGACATACCTAGAAATTGTTAAAGATTTTTAAGTCGATTGGATAGCTTGAACCTAATACTTTATATTCTCTTTATGATACAACACTCATCATTCCACAACATGACCTTACTACATTCAAACACTATCAGATCTTCAAACCAATATTTCTTGGAAATCATATGAAATGACACTCTAGAATCTATAATACACTTGTTATAATACCTAAAATAAGAAACCATTAAAGAATAAATATATTTTTAGTCGTTCGAGACCATTCTAACTATTTGACTTTGTGTTTCAGATAATAAGTAAGATGCACATTCTTCTTGCAACAATAATATTTTATCCTAAAACTAACAACCTTCTTGTTTGAATCTCTTCATTCAAGAATTTATCTTACACTTAGTCTGAGACCTTTATAGTCATCCTTCCGAACCATCTTCTTTCAAAAGTCTATTTAAGTTCACAAGACTCTTAACTTCGGCCATCATAAAATTACTGTTTTCCATTAAGCATGTTGTCAACAAAATGATCATATACCTCAAGAAAAAACTCAACGGGATAATAATTTGATCCTCATCTTTAACCTTGAAACCAACCGCATTTAAATAAAAAAATGATTTACTAAAATAATCGGAGTTTTTTCAGATCTTCTTGCAACCATTCATTTGCAATGTATGCAACTGCTTCTTAAGCTAAAACCTATTTACCAAATATTTTTTCATGTAAATATTTTTTCAGCCTCTTTCAAATCCTTATTACAAAGACTCTTCATAGACCTCTCGAGATACCTCATCTCTCAAGCTCAAAATCATAGCATTATGGGTAATGGATAACACTTTGCCATTAATCTCCTTTGTACACTTCTTATCAATGAAAATATAAATTATCATTTGTACAATGAATGATCTAACCTTAATTATCCATAGATTAATACGCCATTTAAATTTATTATTTATATTATACTAGTTTCCTAATAATATAAAAAATATTAAATCTATTATGGGAACGCAAAGATTCTGATATTTTAGTCTAAAAATTATAATATTTTAATAAGAGAATATTTTTCTCCTTAAATTCTTAAATTTAAAAAGAATGTTAAAATATTTGTGTCCACAAAAACAAAATAATATTCTAAAAGTATAAATTTCAAAAGCATCAACATAGTTGAACCCAAAAGAATAAAGTAAAAAATTTCAACATTGACTCTTGAAAAAATAAATAAAACAAGTTTCACAACAGTAAAAATCATGTTATTTTACAAAAGATTATAATTTTTAAAAGATATTGAAAGTAAACAGTGTGTAGAATGAGTTGGTTGAATTCAATGTTATGGAAAATAAATCCTATGGTTTATGGTATGATACTTTTGTATCAGTTCATGTTACCTATAACAAAACTTTATTCAAACTAATAGAAGATTGTAACGATACATTACAAATAAGAAACATTAACAAATCAAAAGTTAAATGAC
This sequence comes from Limnanthes douglasii subsp. nivea, assembly GCA_036936605.1. Taxonomy (NCBI): domain Eukaryota; kingdom Viridiplantae; phylum Streptophyta; class Magnoliopsida; order Brassicales; family Limnanthaceae; genus Limnanthes; species Limnanthes douglasii. Next base: position 172,561,347 of record JAUPFV010000003.1, read on the forward strand.
ATAGAAATGTCGAGTTAATGTTTATAAGTGAAAAATAATAGTTCTCAACATTATCTTATGTCTCGAGATGAACAAAAACTTGTTGTTTGACGATTTTTTGCTGTACGAAACCGAAATATGGTTGTGACCAAAGGTCATGAGTTCGAGTCCCTCTATAAACGCTTTCTTGGTTGAGTCTGTCACCTTGTGTGGTTTACCTTCTGGCATTGGTTTGCAAGTTATTGCGTCAGACTGAGGGTTTACCTTGTGCGCACTCATTGAGTATCGGCTACCCCCTTAGGGGTTCTATTATGACACTATGCACTTAAACATAAAAGTTATAACATGGTTAATAATATTGTTAAAAGTAGATTTATAAATTATAATATATGATCGTATGAAAATATTGAATTGTAATATATGACCCAATCTAATAGATTTTAAAATGTTTTATTTATATTTGGTAGAAGGAACTTGTAAAGAAATCACACGAAAAAATGCGATGGTGCTTTCTTTAGAAGATGATATCAAATCTTATAAGGAAATAACATCCTCGTGATAGTCTGCATTTTGGAAACAGACAATAAATGATTAGAATAAATAGGTACAAACTAGCAACTGTATTGATTATTTTGGCTATCAGATTACTTACAATCTTTACCCATTCTAATTATTATAACAGAAATTGAAAGTTTGTTGTGATAAAAATAAAAAATTAACATATGATTCAAAAAACTCAGAAAGCGAGGAAAAAATATAAAGCGAGAGTAGAACGAGGAGGCTTATATTAATTTGAAGGATGAGTGGTTTTGATTCAAAGAACCATATAAGGTCAAGGTTAGTGAAGATCAAGCGGGCACATATGTCTACTTAAAAAAATATTTCATACACGTGTAGCCCTCAGTGAGTCACTTATACTTTTATCACATTACATAGTAAGCCCTTCAACTTCCAAAACTTGACCACTTAAACACACCAAATAAATTTAAATATTCAACCATCGTAAAATTATTTTCCCATAAAGATAAACACCATATATTTTTTGCCAGAAATATAACATCATAAGGTGTAAGCCTCGTCCGGTTAATAAAGAAATAAATATTTCAATATAATTCTCAGACTTTACCTCATTCTTCATCAAGGATTGTAGGACTACTAAATGATTTTCAGAAGTAAAGTCAAATATGAAGAAACAAATTAATAAAGTCGGCAATAAATTATTACAAAAGAATATACCCAACTGGTATAATCTTTCTATTATCCTCAAAGCAATGGTTAGAGGGGCTACTGAAATACCATTATTACAATTTTGGCCAAAACACATCTCCAGTTACTTGAATCTATTAAAGCAATAACAACACTTCGGATCACTAGTAGTCATTACTTCATCATTCATTAAGGAATATGGGGCTACCCAACTACAATCTATAAAGAATGAAAGCATTTAGAAGATAGTAATGATAAAAGTAAGTTAGTAAGTAAGGAAATACCCTAACAATATACTTGGTTTTAGCTGTAAGATTTTTCTTCGATAATAAAGTTTTTTATTCTCAAGGGATATTTCAGCCGACAAATATTTTTAATGAAGTATGAACATTTTAGTATGAACATAATTGGATACGTCTCTAATGATAGTTTAGCTAAGATAAGATCAAGCTGATAAGCTTTAATACTTTTAAGAGTCTAGCCAAAGATGGTTGCCATAAATATTTCAATATGTAAAAACATAAAATGTAATTGTTTCAGATGTGAAGACGAATCTCCGACAAATAATAGCTTCAAATAAGAAATCTTAAGCTAATATCAACATATAATTCAACATAAGTCTACAAATGATCCAGGCAATGTAAGAAAGCTTTGGACAATCAAAACTAGTCTTTCTTTATTACTCGCGCAATGACTAGATGACTACTCATAATTGTGTAAATATTATGGTCTGTTTATATTGACCTATAAAAAATTTAAGTACTTAAAATCTAAAAGATTTAGTAAAAAATATGCTAAAATATAGTATCCAAGTAATTAAAATAATATAGTATCATATCTTCCCAATATATAAGAGATATATTATGTAACAACAAACTCTATAACTAGAGACTTGAGGTTAATGACATCAAAATAAGAAAAAAAACAATGGTTAATGGCAAACCTTTAAAAACATCATCTTCGTTTTCACTAAGAACCCATGTCCAAGTGAAATCTAAGGTTGGTGTTAGTTAAGAGACCATCGTTTATGGCATTTAGCCAATAACATAACTTTATGTCAGAGACCAATGTTCAGATGGGCCAACATCTGAATGTTAGTTCGAGTTGGTTAAAAGATCCTTGTTTAGGATTTTTCTATTATAACAATCTCTGCGCAAAGAAAACAAACTCTGATAAGTCTCGGTTGGGTTGTTTAACAAGTTAAACCAACAACTCGTCACGACAAAAGGACAACGCATGATTTGTGTATGATATGACAATCAACCAAAACCATTCAAATCGAAGGTGAGCACAAACAAATCAAACACGCTTTAAAAGTGGCATAACCAAAGAAAAAAAGTTATACTGATATGCACGTTTTCCGCCCATCACTTGGAAAATGTATGTTTGAAATACATTATCACCAACTTAGTTCATTTTGTGAAAAATGTAATTGGGTTTCGTACCTTATCCTTTCCCTTCCCATCATCGTCGATGCGATGACCTCTCATGAAATATACAGACTTTACCATCCTCAATAAAAATAGTATGATGTAACATAGTTAATAGTTATTTTCATAATTAAATTAAAAAAATTGAAATTAAACTTAAACAACCACACAATAATATCGTGAGTTTTAAAATATAAATATCACACTGCTGGTTGAATTTTGTGAAATTTTGAAACCAACAATTTATGTTACGGATCTCAAAGACCGTAATATTAAGTCGTTGGATCTTGAACCCAACGGCTTAAATGGACATTTATACTAATTTTTTCATATAAACTAAATGAATAAATATATGTTTTCATTATAATTTTTTTAATCAACATTTAAATTAGGATAATGTATAATATAATATCAAAAACCAATTTTTTATATCATATTAAAATTATTCTAAAAGCATTTTTATAAAATACATGGGTTATACCCCCAAATAAGGTGTTCAAGCCTTATGAGAAAAAAGTTAAACGATAGTACCCAGACCTGATACGTGGGCAGTCTGGGATATGTAATAAAACATTAAATTAGCTAAAATATTCACAATGAAGGTAGAGTAGTGGATTCATACCAGATATCGAGTATTTCGAGACGAAGCATCGAGGATATCGAGTAACCACCACTATCGTTATGAGGGATAAGTGATATCTACTAGGCAAATAATACAGTAATACAATAAGTTAGAACTAAGAAATTGCCTAACCAATCTTGATGCTAATAAATTGGATCGAAGGTCAGAGAGAATACGGTACGAAACTTAGAAGAAAGGAGATGAAGGAAAAAAAAAACTCTCACATTCCTCTTCCTCCACACATGGTATATAACCGCGCCGAAGCAAAAACACCAATAATGTTGCTTTTGAGAAGAAGATCAATTTGACGTCTTGCAAAACCAGGATTGCCAATCGAGAGCATTAATCGTGAACTTGAGTTTGGAGCTAGCAAAACCCCAAATACTTTGAGTGAAACTATAGTCATCAAGAGTATGATTGGTAATTTCAAAATTTAAATTTTATAAGACACGATCTAACAGGATATTAAAAATCTGACCTGAAATCTTATCTTGAGTTGTAGGTTGTCTTAGATCGCAAGCCAAACGATGATAAAGTGACATGAATGTTATACTTATGTCATACTAACCCAGACTGCCGGCATAGCGTATGGATGTCCGAATAATATTTTAAATATCATTGATAGTGAGATTTATGTTTTTATGCATGGCAATCTAATAATGCACGTCATTGAAAATGATGTTTGGAGGAGAAAGTGAGAGAGTGAGATATCTTCTAAAGATTACAGTGATTTCTTGCTCGCACAGATCTGATATGAGATGGCCAGTTCCAGAGGTCATTCTAATTAATGTCTGAGACCTTAATATTCTTGCGGAGCCTAGAATCTTTAATGATGTTTTCCCCATAGTGGGTTACCAGATAGGTAGACATGAGCCAAACATCATACCAAAAAAAGGTATCAACCCGTTACCAATCGTCACCCTATACAAATTACTAGCCAAAGTCCCGAGACATAAAAATTTCCTCCAAGTCCAAGAGGGGGGAAATCCTATATCTAAACCTCATAAATTATCATTTTTTATTTTTTTTTCGATTTGATCCAATCACATCATATATAATTATTATTGTTACTTATTGGAGATCATAGATGTTTTAGGAAAATCCGTCTAATTCTAGACTCGTAGGTCAATAATCATAAGGTTTCTCTTCACCGTGGGAGCGGTACCATTATACTAAGCCACATTGGTCCCCGAGATCTTCACCTCAGGGCCCGATCAAAGGAAACGACAAAAATAAGGGGTCAAATATTTGAGGACCCTATAAGAGAGGATACAAATTAAGGACCAATATACTTGTCCCGCAAATAGAACAGACTTGATAAGATGGATCCGCCCCACGTAAGAGAGGTACTTTGAAGTCCACATGCCTATGCATGAAGTAATTTTATGAAGGAGCATAATGAGAGAGTTGTATAATAAGGATAGGACCAAAATATTTCACACGAACGAAGCCTTCCTTGTACCCTAGGATATTGATTAGGTCATTACGGATAATGAGATTGACTCTAGAAAAGAAGATGTGGTTTTTTGTAGGACTGACTTGGAGGTCAGAAAGCGAGAAAAATTTATCAATGTCATCTTTAATACGTTAGAAGGAATTGAGATTGCCATGAAAAAAATCATGAGATCACCTGCAAAGAAAAGATTGATGATTTTAAGCTTATGACAGTTCTAATGGAATTGAAATTGTCCATCGTTACTTTTTCCTTAAGAATATTGGATATGACTTGCATTACTGGAACGAACAGGAACAACTAAAGGGGTTTATCTTGTTTTGGCCCATTTATATCTTAGAAGTTACCAAGAGTCATTATTAATGAATAATAAGGAGTGTAATACATTGGATAATCCAATTTTTCATCTTTTCTAGGAAGTTTATGAAAACGAGGATATCAAGAATGAGGTGCCAATAAATGTTATCGAAGGCTTTTATAAGATCAATTTTAAGAGCGATTATATTGCCTTTATCGTTGTTGTGATAACCCATCAGAAGTTCTTGAGAGAGAAGAGTATTGTCAAATATTTCTCTCGGATACGAAAGCCGATTGAGAATTATCGATTAATTAAGGGAATGAGTCTTTGATTCTATAGGCTATAATCTTAGAGATGATCTTATAGACCACGTTGTAAAAATAAACATGCCTAAAATCAGCAGCAATAAATGAGATTCCTTTTTTGGAATATGGACGATTGAAGTGGAATTCCAAGAAGGATCTATAACTCTAGTGTTAAAGAACTTAAACCCCCTATAATATTCCAGGAACCCTTGAAAAAAGTAGAACTCGAACCATCTGACCAAGAGGATTTGTTACTGTCGACATTGAATCAGGCAATTTTTATTTCATCACATGTTATCGTGCGAGTCATATATATTTTACCCAAATCATTGACCCTAGTGGAAAGGAGAGCTTAGACCCTGGTCAAACCAGGGTAGCCCGCGAGGTGTCAGATTCTGAGGAGATCCTTGAAATAGCTCACCAATACATTAGTAATTCTAACGGGGTCGAAAACCATCACACAACGATAATTAGAAATTGAGATAATCTTATTACGTAAAATTTGGATTTTTACGCTATTGAGAAAGAATTTGGTGTTTCTATCACCAAGTTGAGCGGGTTTTCTCTATATTTGTGTTTAAAAAAATATTTCATCAGCATGCTAAAGAAGATGAACGATGAAGATGCATTGATATCATTAGAGACGAATGCGGGGTTGAGACGGTCTTGAGTAAGACGTGATTGGGCTTGGAAAAGATTTGATTGCGTGTTTGAAACATACACGCATATGCCACTAAGCATATGCATGACAAGTTTAGAAAAATAAAAAAGCTAAAATATATTACTAGTCATCAAACTAGCTGAAATCAGTTATCTGTTTTATAAGTTTTTTTTTGTCCAAAGTTTCCTTAGGATTCCTATTGAAATGTCACATGATGTTTGTAATATGTCTGTTTTCTAAATTTCTGGTTTCTATTTATTATGAATGAGATATGTAGAAATTCACAGTATAATATCTACAAAAATGTCTGACAATAGGCATGATATAGTTTATCAATATAGACCAAAACTGAGCAATGCTAGAAGGATAGACAAATTTTCTATTTCTAGAGACGTGTCTTATTTCCACTCTCATAACAATGCCCCCTGAACTATTAAAGAAGCCATTGTTCTCAAGCTCGATCGTAAACACAAGTATACAACAATTAGCACATTAATTTAAAACAATGTCCAAATGTACCAAGCTCCAGAGTTTTATACTACTTGACATCACTCTACATTTAATTTTCTCACTCATCTAACCTAAAAATACGACAATCAAACAGTGAAATTTAAAAAATAAAAAGAGTATTTACTGAACCAAAAGACAGAAGTAATAATACAATGTACAAGACCATTAATATAGGCTATAATTAGTTTGAGTATTGTTGAAAAATTAGACGAATCACTTATCTATTGCGTCTCAACGGATCATAGGTGAATCTCTAACAAAGTGACAAGAAGAACGAGGTTTTAGGTTTTGTACGAGGTTTCTAGATAATGAATATGATTTTTTTTGGATAGAAACAATAAATGTGAATGATAACTTTGAAGATTGAGGAAGAGGAAAGATGAGTTTATTTTGAAGCGGAGAAAAGATGAATCGGCAAAAAAACATCCGATTTGAATTGTTTTTAGGCAGTGATATGTCAAGATGAAAATATCATAATTAAATAAATAAAATAATAAATTTGAAACGGAATAAAATATATATATATATATTTTTAATATTGGGGCTGGATCTATTAAACACGATCCATATACATACGTGAATAACCACATATTTTAAAACTGATTTGTAAATGTCCCATAAATTTGTTGTAGTGTTTTCCAAAAAATATTTCATTCCATTCACTCCAAAATGAGATAATTTGCAGAATCTGTTAACAAATCCAAACTTATCTGAGTTAGATCTTGTAGTTTTTAAAATCCTGATTTTATTAGAAAACCTATATAAACCAAACCTTTTTACTTTACAGGATTCGATGGATTGAGCACAAAAACAATAAATAGAAAAGCCTGTTACCAAATCCTAATTTCTGTTGTAACTTATAAATTGTTTCAAAATAATAACCCAAAATAGTTGACGATTTTTGTTTTATAGAATTCGATGGATCAATCTCACGTAATGAAAAACAATAAAAATAAGGGGTCTCAAATTTATGTTCCAACTTAATAAACTTTTCAAAATTTTATAAAATCTATCAACCCAAATAGTTGCAGACTTTCAAGCTTGTAGATCACAAAGTAAACAGACATTATTTAAATCTATCAACCGAACTAGTTTAATTTCTCTCAATTTGTCTCTGTTTCTGCTTAAGATTAACTCAACCCCATAACCTACTTAACAAGCCCCTCGTGTTTCTCTTCATCCTGTTTTCAATGGATGGGAAGTCGATAAAGTTATAAGCAAGGTCAAGAACAATAGGATTGCGAGGTATGGATTGGAATGCAGGAGGAAAGACTTCGATCCGTGGGATACTTTTCACGTTCGGATCACCAACAGCGGATTCATAGTCATCGAGTTTTTCCACAAGGAATTTCTCCACCTGGATAAACCAAAGTCACCATCAGCTAGAATGTTATCTATACAAGAAAACAGAAAGAACATCTATATTGCCAGTTTTCCTCCGCTGTGTATACATTTATCAACTACCTAAACCTTCAGTTCCTAAGCGACTGAAGAAAACAATTCCAAATATGAAGAGAAAGATAATACAAAAGAAAGAACAGTGATTAAGTAACCAAATCCAACTATATACAGATTTGGTTGGCTGAGTTTCATATAATTACCGATAAGCAACCTAGAAAGATCTGTTTCCAACATTCACCTCCCCTGATACTTGTGTTTGTATTAAACATTAAGGATTGGAAAAGGATATACAAAACTAGTACCTTTTTGTCTGCCGTAGTGAGTGACATATTGGAGACTTTCTTTGAGAGATTCTGTTGTGCCTTCTCCACCTCTATTGTTCCCGTTGCATGTTCTATGCAAATGTTAGCTCTGCACTCATTGTATAGTGTCTTCAACTCCTTGATCATTGTCTGGATGATTAACCCACGCCCAAGAAGGAAAGAAAAAGGTCATTGGGAAACATCAGAAAAAAGTGATATATCTCCCTAACATGATCTAAATTGCAGCTAGTATACTACTGTATCAAACAGGACAGGAACGCTTTAAAACAGAATGTTACATGCTTATGAAAACATCAGAAAGAAGTGAAATTCCTTCCTATCAATACATGATCTAAAGAAACAAGCAGAACAAAAATCTAAAGAAGCATAATCTATAGATGAGTCAAGATACCTTATCAGTGTCTGACATAGTTTGACATTTACTTAAGGCCTCTTGAGCAAGGGATCGAGCACGGGAATATAATGCATAAGCCTCGGTTCTCTTTTCGGCCAAACTATACGACCTTGCCAAGTAAAAGCACCTGACAACACATCCAAATATTGTTTCAAAAAACTAAAATAAGAAATCACCCTTTCATACCGATACTTACACCAAAAGCATATTTCTAATCAATTGTCCAAAACATCTAATAACACCAAAAATTGATAGCACGTCCAAAAATGAATAAAAAAACTAAAATAAGAAATCACCCATTCATACCCATAGCTCCAATAAAAGTATATTTTCTATCAACAAAAATGTTCACTTTGACTTGACACCCACAGATTTAATTACAACACTTATAAAACCGCAAAATGATCACTATTTGATGGAGAGAACAATCTCTTTTCCTAAACAAGAGAAAATGTTAAAAATACTTTTAGATAAGTAGAGCATATATGCGATAATGGTAAAGATAAGCATCAAATTAGAATACCACCAAGATACGTATTTTGCGCAAGTGCAAGTAAAAGTCAACAAGTTGCTAAGGTTTTCTTGGAAGATAGATAATCAAGACAGTTTTATCAGATTGAGGTATACTAGTGATTTCATGCGGGTCACAGAACGGCAAATCATAATTAATTGAAAAAAAAATGGATTCTATATCGAGATTATGTCGTGCAAGCCCATCACGAAAATCACACATATAAAATAGCAAACTTAAAGGGAATAGCCACAAATTCAAAATAGACTTTATTATAACCAGACCTTTCAGCACGAAAAACCAAACTTTTCAGCTGATACTCTTCAGCAAATGCCATTTCTTCAGGTTTTCTGTCTCTTCCAGAACTAACTAGATCAGAAAGATCAGCTGTATTCTGCAAAATACAAGATAGTATTTAGTTATTTACACAATTTCCCTTTCATTTTATGTTTGTTTCAGATAAATTATTAACCGAAACCCTACTATATCATTTCTAACCTGTAGTAAGAGATCAAATAAACGAACAAGCTCCTCTGGCTTAGTTACTTTCTCACTTTTGTCATCACGGCGTCGATTGAATTTGCTTTTTGCTATACTAACCAACAACTTGTTGCGCTCTATGGTTCGTTGTCCTAATGTAGCCCCCACAGCTTTATCAAGACCATTTAGGTCGTCTTTTACATTTTCAGCATTGCCTGCATTGACCTAAACAATGCACACATCAGTCCAATAGAAACATAAAATGCCCCAGGGTATACCAAATGACCAAAAGATATAACGACGACTAAAGTATTCTGAACAAATCAATTAAAGGATGGCATGTGCACATACCAAGTCACTCCGGATAGAGCTTCTAGCTTCATGATATGCAGTAAAAATCTTGTCAAAGATAGCTAGTTTTTTCTCTGCAGGTAGCGATTCTGCCGCTGGCCCATGTAAATCCTTCTCCAGTTCTTGAGCTGAAAATCATCAGAATTGAGACTACGGGGTAAAAGAACGTAAGATATATCAAATGAGTCTAGAAACAAAAGTATTCTTTCAAATACAAGACTCTTTCTTATCTATGTTTTGAGTTGATTCCCTGGTATAAGGAAAGAGGTTCAATACTTTAAATATACCAAACTCTTGAAATGTGTCAGCATAAGAAGCAAAACCGACCTTTTAAGATAGCAACACGAGTTTTTGAATTGGACACGGGAAATTTGTGACCAAGCCAATGGAACTCCGTCAGAGATGCAGCTTGCTGAGATCTTGCCTCTGCCATGACAGCCTGCAAAAAGAAAAATTGCAAAATATGCATACTGATATCATAGAAGGAGAAAATTCCAAGTCTGCTATAGTTGACACTAGTTTATTAAATAAGATACTGTAACCATGCAACAACGCAGGGAAAGAGGAAAAAGAGTTTATGAATCGAAGAGCACAAAATCAGTGATAATCACCTCCCTAAAAAGAAAGCATTATACAACTGTGCGTATCTGATTTTTTTTTATGGCGCATATGACAAGAAATCAGCAGGACAGGTTAAAGGTTGATAAGCATAATACTTCTTCGTTAAAACAAATCCGCTAGTCGGAACTCGGCCACCATTAGAAAAATCATGCAAGTGACCACAAGGATTAGGTAATCGTTAAATCGGTATCAGGAACAAAACAATTACATAAACTAATTCCACGCTCTCATTCTAGATAACAAAACTCACCTCTAGTTTTGCTTTGAAAAGGTCAAGTGCGGGGCCTTCCATCTCACCAATTTGTAGAAGTTCAGATGCTTGCAGATTGGACTCCCCAATTTTGTGGAGGCAGTATCGAATGCTAGGTTCAAGCTCCTCAACACGCTCACGGCACATAACTTGATTCTCAGGATCTCCATATTTTCCAAGTTCCTCATACACAGCCCTATTAAATTTATAAAATAAAACACGGAGGTAAAGTCAGGAAACTAATCTATAATATTACTTCCAAGAAGCTAGCAGTTTTCAAAAAATCAAAATAAGACAGAACTGAGAGAGGGATTAACCTGGCACTTTTAAAGTTCATCAATGCAGTGTCCCAATTCTGGTCTTGCTCAAACAAAAAACTCCCTCTCATGTAGGAGGCATAGGCCTACAAGGTCATTGTTTAAAACATAAACTCTTGTCAGAGAAAACATATGACATAAGAGATGTGACTATTACCTCTAAAAGTAAAGTTCAACAACACTTAATACATAGTGCTAGAGTACTTTATATATCAACTCTAAGTAAACATCCAATCTGTTGTCCAAATCGCTGTTGTCGAGAAAAAATAAGGAGAAGCCGGTTTACAACAATTCAAAGGGACACTTATTTAGTTAGTAAAGTTTATATATCTTTATCTAATTTTTAATTTTAATTTTCTTAAATAGTAAGTTGTGGCAAAAATGAAGAAATAAAAACACTAAAGCTACGAAATGATAGGATCACCTCAGCTTCTAAAGAAGTTCGGGAATCTGCTTTGTTAGAACATAACATTGAAAACAGTGTAGCCCATTTCACTGCTTTTCTCAGCCTACCAATCAGATAGATACGTTGACGTGCATTTGGGCCGTCTGGAAGCTGCCTTTTCTCCATAGCATGGCTCCAAGCTCTCTCTGCCGTATAAAGAACGAGATGGAGAAACCTATTTAAAAAATCAATAGGAAACAATTAAGATTAACAGAAATAGGAACGCTCGTGCCTCAGGGGCGGCTATTAATTACGTATGTTTACATGTATATTTGTCATGACTTGTTATACTTGACCTAATAAAATTACTATATGACACATTTGAAAACTAGAATGCCTCTCGTTGGCATTTTCTACAGCTAATGGGTGCTATCTATAGTCTTGCAGTCTTGGTGTTCTATGTGTAAACCCAACTATATGCCCTTATTTTCTGTTATATTTTACTTCTTCATAGCATTAGAGGTTTGATGGTGAGCGCCAATACTAAGGCAAAGGCTGCACTAACAGCTAAACTCATTAAAACTCTAAGAGGAAATTCACCTAAGCTTAATAACTGTGTCACTGAACTGTAATATAAAAGTATCATAACAGAATCTAGTAGAAGAAGATATACCTTGCGTCGGTGACTGTGGATTCAGTAATAGATCTTTTGGTATATTTACCCCGACCATGAGTGAATTTTAATGACTTATATAACCTCCTCAAACGTGCTGTGCAGTACCTCCTGCACCGCAACAGATTCATATCATTCGTCATAAATAAATGGAATATGATGCTAGAAAACTTGCATTTTCAGCTGAATTAAGCCCTTGTACTGAAGGTATGAAATTGTACCGGTAGCGAGTGTAATCACCATGACGCAACCCATGCTGCATTTGCGAAGATTTCAAGAGCTGTAGAACTGGATCCAAAAACCAACAAATATATAAGTATTGAAATCTACAAACAACCTAGAAGTTAATTACATCCCTATAATTATATAAGCATACTTTATTCAAAAGAAATTATTATTCCATATCTATGCATTCAGTGACAAAATTAGCTACAAACTCAGTGTCATCTCAACCTGAGCCAAAATCAGTCTGATTATAAACCCTAAACCAATGTCAGGTTCAATACATTGATCCAAACTAACCTTTGATTGAGAATTTAGGAGCGTTATGATCAGAATTATTTGCTATCGGATCGTCGATTTCCATAACCGATACATCACTCTCCTTCGTCATCAATCCTTCAATTAACACAAAATCAAGCAAGAATAAAGCAAATGAGTCCACTAGAAGAAAGATTCACAATGGAGAAATCGAAAAAAAGATAGACGTGTAAAAAAAATCAAAGAAACGGAAATGAGATTGATGGGCTGACGTACCAGAAAGTAGAAATTAGGTGCGTCTTCTCGGGAAATTGAACAGCCGGCGACCTGTGCCTATGCGGAGATCTGAGCGACCAAAGCTGTACTGGATGTGGTTAGCGTAACGGGTCGGGCGAATGGATGGACAAGGCGGTTTATATGGACTTTGGAAAATGGAGCTGATATTTTTACAATTGGAATCCGAAATTGATTTAGGAAACTGCTATAAGAAAAACGGATTTTGACGGTATTTAGAGAGAATTTGTGTGTGTGTGTGAATATAGATACTTATTGTATTTATAAATTTATTAGGATAGTATATATTTTTAAATTTGAAAATATATATAAGTTTTTACTCTTTTTTAGCTTTTAAATTTAAAAAAAAAAATCTGTGCCGAACCGAAACAATATTATAATTTTAAAACATCTATTCGCAACAAAACAAAACAAATAAACTAATCATTCGTATAAAGTTTACCGTTATTAACCTATGTTCGCTTGGTTTAGCCGAAGCGAAAATTATTCGAACTACAAATAAATTAGCGTTGGAACAATATTATAAAATATTAAAACATTTTTTTCGCAACAAAACAAAATCAATAAACTTTTTAAAATTATTATTATTATTATTATTGATGTCGATAGATTTAATCCGTTTTGCTTAACCGAAGCAGAAAATGGTCTAAATGCAAATAGTAGTATATAAAATTAATGATGAAATATATAACATAAGAAGTAGAGTGCAAATGGATTAGTATATAAAATTAATGATGAAATGTATAACATAAAAGAGTAGAGAAGCAAAAGAATGGGAGTGAATTGAAAAATATTTTCTATTTTTATTGATCGAAGGTGAACTTTTATATACAAGTCATATTATAAAATAAATATATCTCATATATATGGGGGATAAAAGATGCTTTAACTACCAATATATAATGTTAACTATATCTTTGACTTAGTCCAATTAAATATATACACGTTAAATGAGATTTATAAACTAATTTCTTCGGTTTATACTAGTTACACCCTTATCAGTAATCCTTCTAGTCTTGATGAGAGAAACGAAGAAAGACTACAACTATGTTGTTTGAAGTGATCGAGTCTTTTGCTGTGGTTTTATTAATCTTCGTCTGAATTATGTGTTACTTATTGACTTAACCATTGTCTCTTGTCTTTTTTGCATGAGTGATTCTCAATCTTTATTATTGTTTTGGAGCCTATGATTTCATACACTTTTGTTTTTTGTTTTTTGCTTTGACCTTTTATCTTTTTTCTTTAACATCATGTCATGAATGTATTCTTTTTGCATATGTATATCGGAAGCTTACCTTAACCTTTAATGAATGATGGAGGAATAACATATAAATATATGGTTCCTATGTCAGGCAACAAATATAAATCTTTTAACCCATCTAAAAGACTGAAATTAAAGGTTACGAGACCAAAGTTGAACAACATTATACCGAGTAAAAAATACTGCTTGCTTTTTGCAATCTGTGTAAAGAACTTTATTCATTACACGAGTCTATTTTATCTTTAATTATATTTAATTTTGAGAGGTATTTTGTTCGAGGAAATTTATTCCCTTTCAACTTTTTTGCTTCTCAAATTCTTCAATGTTTGGCATTCACATGTTGCCCATTTAGTGGCTTTGAACATGAATTAGTTCCTTGATTATCCATTTTCGTGACAGATAGTCCATCGACTAAAAAAAATATGTATTCACTCCATTGATTATCCATTTTAAATAAAGTAAGTCCATACGCGTGTGCTGACTATATGTTTTCGTGACACTTGGTCCATTAACTATTCATTTTTTATAAAGTTAGTCATTTAACTTTCCATTTTCGGTAAAGTTAGTCCCCTAAATAAATATGTTTATGGGACTAACTTTATAAAAAAATGGATAGGCAAAGGACTAAATCCGGACTTTTTTTAGTCGAGGGACTATATATCACCAAAATGGATAGTCAATGGACTAAATTTGACTTTTTTTAGTCGAGGAACTATCTGTTACGAAAATGGATAATCAAGGGACTAGTTCCCGTTCAAAGCACCCATTTGGTCCTTAAGACATTGAGTATTCAAAGGCTTATAATGTAAAATGTTATAAATTCCTACATGGTCGAGGTCTCTTCTATTTTTTAGCCTAAAATACTTATATTTATCATGATTTTATGAGTGGTTTATTTTTCAAAAAAGTACTTACTTCTCTTCTTTATTTTTCCAAATAATGATATTATTGGGATTAACAATTTATCTTAATAGATCCATTTATGTAATTATACATACAATAAATGATGTGTATAAAACATTACTTACTTTATATGTATGCGTACTATTATTTCAACCATTCATTGTCTCTAGAAATTTTCTACCATTAGATATGAGAAGTGTATTGCTATTCAGTTTGATAAATCACTTTTCATTTGTACTTTTTCTTCTCTATCATATTTTATTCTTTATCTTTCTTAATCTGATCTTTCATTTTGTTCTTCCAATCTTTAATTTCTAAAATTGACCAACATGAATGAGATAACAATGTTGCTGATAATGTTGAGACTAATAATATTTGCTCCGATCATGACGTACTTCTTGTAAAAAAACTATTTTTAGATTTTCTTGCCCATGTCGTGCTTGTGTTTCAAAAAGAGAAATTATTGTAACTAGGGAGGGAACATCTAGTTCTAACGTTTCTCATGTACCTATGATGGATTATGTTTCTCTTAGTTATAGTGATACCTATGGTGTTAGGGTTTACTTACCATATGCCTTCTTTTCTTCAGAAAATATTCATCTTGCAAGTCATAGTGACCTACTTCCCGAGTAGTTGAAGGAGGTGTCTAAGCATGATTATCACTATTTTTCTATTATTGAACATAGTAAAAAAACGTATTAAGTCATGCATCCCTTAATGGGTTATTATTAGGTTTCCTCATCCCGGTCAAAATCTATTTGATTTTAAAGATAATGAAGTTGTTTTTTGGTGTTGTACATCGTAACAATATCTAAGGTTTCCTTTGAGTAATGATCTGTTGATTTTTTTTAAGATACTCACATATGTTCTTCTTAGATGAGTTAAGGCATAGTTAATGCCAAGATACGACCATCTTTACTTTTGTTACTTTTGTATCTACAGTAATCGCAACCTCTGTTGGTGGTAATATTAACTAAAGGAAATGGTCTTCCATCCCCTAATTTTTCTCACCATTTACTTCCAATTGTTGCTCATCATAATTTGGCAACTGATCCTTTTATTTTGTATCCATTTGGTCACCTATTTCTTGGTGTGATTTATTTTTGCCTGAGGGTAAGTTTGTAATTTCTGTTTAGAGTTTGTGAAAGTTTGTAAGTATTTAATGTTTGAGTAGAGAGTAAAGGGAGAATTAAGCAGCCTGGTTGTATTTAATTTTCATTACCCTCATTTAATGTTGGTGGTTGGGTATTTATATTTTTACATTTGGGCCTTATGGGCTTTCGGGTCATGTTTAATGGACCCAGGTCAAGTTTAAGGACCCATGAGCTCTTAGCAGGAGAGCAGGCAACTTAGTCAAGAAGTCATTAGGTTTTTTAGTACTTTAGTTATAGTTCGAACAGTCCAATGGAGGTGGTGTTCGAGCTGCCCTGTCCGGTTAAGTGGTCTCTGTCCAAACTGTCCCCGTCCGAAGAGGTAACACAATCCGAACTCATCAGTAGCCCCTTTTTTAGGTGTTTGTTTAAATACCTTTGTCAAAACCTGAAAAACAGTCCGTTGTCAGTGACAGTTTTATCCGGACATGTCCTTCGAATTGTGTTATAGTTTTATCCGGACTAAAAAAGCTTTGTAAATCTTAACGGTTTTTTGACAAAGTTCATGGGACACGTGTCTCTCTTTGGTTCGTTGCTTTAGCCGTTTTTTCACCTTGAATTTCGCACCCACCTTCTCTAAAAAACAACCCCTTCATTAATGAAGGTGACATCAACGCCGTCTTTTAATCATTACTAATCTTTTCGAATTCTCCTAGGAATCAAGACTTCTTTTTGAGGTTTACTATAAATTAAGATACTTTTCTACTGTTTTACTATCACTTTCATTTTCACTCTGCTAATCTTCAAAGCTTTCTCTCTCAAACACAAATTCTTACTTAGGTTGTTTATGTTCACGGCTAGAAAACGCTCTGATCAAAGGCGGGTGGCTCAATCTATCTGAATTAGAAAAAGCACAAAAATTCGAAAGGGAAAGGTGCATAGCAGCAGGCTTACCCACTTCACCCATCGACAAACCAGCATTCTCAGTTACGGAGTCTGACCAGGGTTCTTCCTCCACAAAGGGTGTCAAACCGAAGAGATTGTTTCAAACCAGTCTTTCCCCTATCATCTTAGGTTCTTCGGTTCAAGAGTCAGAACCCACAGTTGAGCCAGGTTTAACAGTCACCAGTTTTAAAAAACCTTCCCCGTTCTTAGCCATGGGGTCAGACGTTGATACTTCTCTTCACAAGCTGGTTGATCAAAGAAAATGCCGACTGGTCAAAGGACAGGCTTCCAAGGGCACCCCTTCGAAATCAGGTGCCAAGGACAGCAGTACAGGGTCAAAAGTACCCATAAAAGCTCCTAAGGATAGGCTGTCCGGTCCGGAGGCCACTGGCTCAAACCCCCGAAGAGAAACGTCTACATCAGAGCCCCAACCGGAGGCTAGGATCCATGAGAGTACTGAAGCTCATCAGTCCGGAAGCCAGGCTGAACCAACTCCAAACCTCCCTCTCACCACAATAACTGAAAACCCTTCCTCAATCATGGAGAAAATAATGGAGGACTCTATCGAAGAGGTTCCCTTCGAGTCCGAACCTTCCGGACAGACTAGTGGTGTTGTTGCTGCCCAAAAGGATAAAAGCAAGGAGAAGTTATACTTAAGGCATCCGGATCTGCCAGAGTGTCTTGAAGGAAGAGTGGGACCTTGTTTCCACAAGGTCAATGTTAAGTATCTTATTGCCTTGCAAAAGATCAATTACACTTTCATCCATACAGCTGAGTTGGGCCGGATGCGTACGGAGTGGGGAATTCCGGAGAATATGAAGATAAGAATCCCCATAAACCCCGAAACCCCAATGGATTGCAAGCTGAGCGAGATAGTTATCTTTACAGAGCTGTTTAACGGGGGGCTCAGATTTCCCTTGGACCCAGAGATTGTCAGATACTTTCATCTGATAAAGCTCTGTTCAAGCCAATTGAGTCCCAATGCTTGGTACACCTTCATGGCCTGCATTATGGCATCTAGGCTCTCAGGGATTCCTATACCAATGGAGGAGTTTGCAGCTGTGGCCAGTCTCTGCAGAAACCACCACATTCCCTTCTATCACTTTAACATGGGTGATAACTATAAAGCAGTGGATGACCTGCTAGAGTCGAAGAGGAATTGGAGGACTCAATTCCTGTTCGTAAGTGGTGCTTGGGAGAACGGGAGGAAAATCAAAGCCGGAGTCAACCCAAGTCTCCTCACCAACAGATGGAGGAGTGATCGTAAGGCTCCTACTTTATATTCGTATTTCTTCTTTTATCAAATTTGTTTAAACTAATTGGTCTTGTCTTTTTCTTAGCAGAACTGCCCAAGGACTTCAATGACTACCTAAAATCCGGGCAGACCACTTGCACCAAGATCAACACTTGGGCTGCTGAAAAGTGGGGAAACCGGTTTCACGATGCTTTCACAGGAGGCAACTTAGCAAGGTCTCACCTCTGGAACACTACTGGCCGGAGGGACTTGACCTGGGAAGAACTCACCACCCAACCCCCTCCGGATGTAGTCCTCAAAAGAGCACACGAACCGGATGAGACACTTTACTTGTCAGGTCGGGCCAAGGCCCCGAGTAAGATGAAAAGAAAAAAGAAGAAGGGCAAGAAAGTGGTAGGTGGAGCTAACCCTGCTGAGGTGGAGGAGGCTGTTTCAACAAATCCGGAGGGGCCAGCCCCAAGCCAGATTGATGCTACTCTCTTAGAAGTGGTAGAGCAGGAGAGTGTTAGGCAAGAGGTTCAATCCCTAATACCCCCAAGGGCTCCCAAAAGAGACCGAAATGGGGATCTGAAGACAAGGATAGGGAGGCTAAGAAGAAAAAGACCTCCAAGGGTGATGAACTTTCTCTCCGGCCTCCGGAGCCTCTCCCCCATGTTGATCCTACCGATCCAACACAAGCATAGGATATCCCTGGTGATTTTCAAACCGACGAGGTCGGAGGAGGAGACGTTAGCATTGATGGGGTTGACATCACTGGTCTTGATGGGCTTGGTGACTACTTTGCCAACCTCCCCAGAGACGATTTTGCTGGGCCTTACCTCCCTCCGAGTACTTCAAACACCGTCACTTTTAATGGTAAGACTTTTAATGTTTCAAGTGAAAGGGACATTATAGCTCACTCTATATTAAGTAGTGTTCAGCCGGTGCTTGTGTTGGAGAAGCAAGTTCGAAGTCAGGCAGATACTATTAAAGACCTCAAGTCTGACAAGGAGAGGCTGTCCGATGACCTTCTTACTTCCACTCAACATGCTGACATTCTAAAGGGGGAAAACGAGGAGCTGAAGAAGAACCAAGAGGGGTGGACCACAAAAGTTGCTACTCTAGAAGATACTATCAAGGAGCTCCGGGAGAAGTTTTCCGGAGTAAAGAAAGATCTCACATCTTCGAAAGAAGAGGGCAAGGCCAAAGATCAAGTCATCCACAACTTAACAAGTGACAAGATTGCGCTTGAGAACACAGTGTCCAAGGCTGTAGAGGAGAAAGCTGATTTGCTAAGGGAGCAGGAGACCAAAATCCAGGGTAAGATCGATGCTTATGCCAACAACGTGATAAACACTCAAGAGAAAATGTATGCCAAGGTGAGGTCGGACATGTTCCTGCTCTTCCATGAGAAGTTCCCGAAGAGGAACCTGGGAGATTTGTGGCTTCATGTAGAGTACGAAGACCTTCCCTTCCATACCATGGCTGATGGGGACTTGCATGATTATTCCACTGCTTCCTCCTCTGACGAAGAAGAAAATACCGGGGAGGGGCCTCACGAAGAGAAAGACGATCCCAAGAAAGAGAAGAAGACAAGTGAGGCTGAGCCATCTTCAAAGGCTCAGTCTTAAATTATGAATTATCTTTTCACTTTTCATGTTACCTAAACTAAAGTCCTTGGAAGGCCAAGGCATTTTTTGTTATTGTGTCCGGTATCTGACCATATAAATCCTTTGTTTTGTTTGACAATTTAAAAGTCCTTGAAAGGCCAAGGCACTTAAGTTATTTTAATGAATATCCTTGTTTTGCACAATTCTCAAATACTTTCATAGTTTGTTTCAATTTTGGTGGCTAGTGTTTAAATAGCCCTTAGTTATTTCATAAACACTCTAAAGTGAGAGTGTTTAAATTCTCCGATGACAAATGTTGGTCATCATTATTTTACTTCAATCCGGATGGTGTGACAAAAAACAAAGTAAGAACACTTCAAAAGTTTTTTAAGAAGGCATCAAATTTCATTAAAAATCCCGGACACCTCATTAAAACCTCCCCGGGCCACCAGGGTAGGAAATAGTATGCCCCCAAATATTTACATGGATTTTTAAACAAGTAAATATTTACATAACTTCTACTCCAACTACATTCGAAGATTCTCAATATTCCAAGGGTGATTTAAAACCCTTCCATCCTTGTCTTCTAGCCAATATGTTCCAGGTTTAATCATTTCAACGACCATATAAGGTCTTTCCCAAGTTGGGGCCAGTTTGCTCGAGCAGCTTCTTTTTAGTGTGTAAGAAGACTTTCCTCAATACCTTGTCCCCCGGCTGGAAATCCCTTCTCTTAACTTTAGAAGCAAACCTGCTTCTCATCAAACCTTGATAGTGTGCAGCTCTAAGGTGAGCCTTAACTCGTCTTTCCTCTATTAGGTCAAGCTGACCTCTAATTGCCACCTCGTTAGCGTGTTCGGAGAAGTTGTGAACCCGAAATGATGGGAGAGTTGCTTCTATGGGAGCTATTGCATCCATCCCATAGACCAAGGCAAAGGGTGACTCATGTGTTGCAGCCCCAGGTGTAGTCCGGTAGGCCCACAAGACCTCTTGTAAATAACTAGGCCACTTCCCAACAGCTCCTTTCAAAATATTCTTTAAACCGGACAATATAGTTCTGTTAGCCACTTCAACTTGTCCATTTTCTTGTGGGTGGAAAGGTGAAGAGAAACAATGTTGTATACCTCTTGAGGCACATAAACTCTCCATTTCCCTATTGTCGAACTGTGGCCCGTTGTCTGTCGTTATCTTTTGTGGAACACCAAATCTGCAACAGATGTTGGATAAAATGAATTTGATGACAGCTTTTGATGTTGTTCCTGCCATGGGGGCTGCTTCAATCCACTTCGAAAAGTAATCTATAGCAACAATTATAGTTCTGCGCCCTCCGGACGCCATAGGAAGAGGGCCCACTAAATCCAATCCCCATCGAGCAAAAGGAATAGGTTCAGAAATCGACTCTAAAGGGATAGCTGGGACATGAATTTCATTGCTATATCTCTGGCATGGATCACACCTTCTTACCAGCTCTTTAGCATCCTGCATAATAGATGGCCAATAGTAGCCGGCCAGTAAAACTCTCCTTGTTAGAGCCCTGAATCCACAGTGAGCTGATCCCTCACCATCATGCAATTCGGAGAGGACTACTTGAGACTCATCATCTCCCAAACACCGCAGAAGAGGTTTACTGTAAGACTTTTTATACAGAACGTCTCTTAGTATGATAAAACCACGAGCCTTGTGTTTCATTTTTCTCGCTAGTGATTTATCCGGAGGCAAGATGCCATCGGAGAGGTACTGCAAGAGAGGAAATCTCCAATCTTGAGGTTGCTTCACCTGTACTTCGAAAATTTCTTCCTCTTTACCCACATTAAGTTAAATAGAAGGGCTCTCCAGTACTTGGATCCATGGATATGACTCAGTGTAAGCTATGGTTGCCAATGAATCTGCTAATTCATTCTCTGTCTGGGGTATATGCTCATAAACAATGCTTTTAAACTTAAGTGCTTCATTTTTAAGAAGAAGTAAATACTCCACTAGTTGCTCCTTTTTGGCCTCAGATTGACCTTGGGCATGGTGGATAAGAAGCTGGGAGTCACTCATCAGCTTGACCCTTTTGGACCCACAAATATAAGCTAACTTTAAACCAGCTATTGCTGCTTCGTATTCTGACTCATTATTGGAAGCCCTGAAAGCAAAACATATAGCATGGTACATTTTGTCACCATATGGAGAAGTCAAGCACACCCCTACACCACATCCCATAGTGCTGGATCCACCATCCGTCCAGACGACCCAGACATTTTTGTCTTTCATTTCAGTAGTCTGCTCCGAATCTCTGTCATAGTGGAATTCAACTAAAAAATCAGCCACAACTTGGGCCTTGACTGCTGTTCGAGGAGAAAAATCTATATCGAAATCCCCCAATTCCACTGACCATTTAGTCATTCTACTTGAAATGTCTGCCTTTTGGAGTACATTCTTCAAGGGAAAAGATGTCCGGACGATAATAGGATGAGCCTGGAAATAAGGCCTCATCTTCCTTGCAGCAATTACCAAGGCAAATGCTAATTTTTCAAGTTTCAAATAACGCTTTTCTGCATCTATCAAACTCTTGCTGATGTAGTATACCGGATGGGGGTAGTTATCCACCTCTCTCACCAGCACAGTACTGATGGCACAACTTGAAATTGCCAAATATACGAAGAGTGTCTCTCCGTCAACTGGTTTAAATAAGGTTTTAGGGGAGGAAAAATGTTTCTTAATCTCATTGAAGGCCTCATCATACCGTGAAGTCCAGTAAAATCCCTTTGCACCCTTAAAAGTTTGAAAAAACGGGGCACATTTTTCTGAAGACCTTGAGATAAATCGGTTTAAAGCAGCTAACCTCCCCGTCAATCATTGTACTTCTTTAATATTCCGGGGAGGCTCCATTTGGAAAAGAGCATTAAGTTGGTCCGAATCGGGCTGTATCCCTTGCTCACTTATTATATAACCTAGGAACTTCCCCGATTGCACTCCGAACACACATTTTTCTGGATTTAGCTTCAAATTCACTTTTACCAAGTTGGCAAAAGTTTCTTGGAGGTCTGCCAAGTGCAGTTGCTCATCCACACTTTTCACCATCATGTCATCAATGTATACTTCTATATTTCTTCCAATTTGATCAGCAAAGGCTTTGTTCACCAATCTCTGATAAGTAGCCCCAACATTTTTCAACCAAAATGGCATCACCTTGTAGCAATGAAGACCCCTGTCAGTGACAAACGTGGTATGCTCCTGATCCTTCAGATCTACTTGAATCTGATTGTACCAGGAGAAAGCATCCATAAAGGATAGCAGCTTATTCCCAGAGGTGGAGTCTACCAGCTGATCAATCTGGGGAACTGGATACAAATCTTTTGGGCAAGCCCTATTGAGATCTGTGAAGTCAATGCACATACGGAACTTGCCATTTTTCTTTGTCACCAGGACCGGATTGGCAGTCCACAAAGGATATTGAGACTCCTTTATATGCCCCATCTTTGTGAGCCTGTCAACTTCTTGAACAATAACATCAGCCTTTTCCTTGGAAAAAGCCCTTCTCTTTTGTACCACTGATGCTATGTCTCTCCGGACGGATAGGTGATGTGATATGATATCTGCTGGAACCCTAGTAACATCAGCATTGCACCAAGCAAAAACATGCTGATGGTCTTTCAAAAACTTTAACATCTTATTCTTTAGGTCGGGTGGCATTTTAGACCCTATCTTAACACTTTTCCTTATTCCAAAAAATGTGTTTCAACTTCTTCAACTGGTATCAATACTCCAGGGGTCTCTCTGGGGTCATCAATTTCACCCTCACCCCCCAGAAAGCCCCTCAAACTGCTATTCCTCATTGATTCGAACTGCCCCCAACGTTCGTGGAGCCAGTGTTGTAGCATAATATTCTCTTGCAACATTTTGACTGCTTCGGACAACTCCCACTTGTCCTTGAACAACATATTTCAAACATTGGTGGACTGTCGAGGCCACTGCATGCATCCTAGAGAGCCTAGACCTCCCTAAAATAGCATTATAGTAAGTGGGACAATCCACCACAATAAAAAGTATCTTAACCATCTTCTTGAAAGGGCCCTTACCCAACAAAACTTCCTCTTCGAACACCCCGATCACATCTGTTGAGCTGTCCGTAAAGCCCACAATTGATCTGTCCGAACGCTGAATTATGGCTGGATTTTTCATCTTTTTGTAAGTGGTTAGGAAGAGGATATTGGCTGAGCTTCCAGTATCCACCAAGATTCGTCTTATGTCATTGCCCCCAATGGATGCTCATATGACAACAGCATCTTCATGAGGGCCAGCTATATCCCTTAAGTCATCTTCATCGAAAACAATGAAGGGAAATGGAATTTGTAATTGATAGGAGTCCATGCCTCCTTATAGTTGGGTGGCTAAAGTATGAACATGCCTCTTCCTTGAAGAAGCAGTAGGAGCTGTCATAGTATCTCCTCCGAAAATTGTAAGTGACTCAAAAAACTTGATAAGCCCGGAGACCGTTCTGCCACATTCCTCAATGGCACCCACTCTATTTCGAGTTGGATCAGGATCCAGGTATTCTGACTCTACATCAAACCTTTCTATTATAACCATAGCTCCCTCTGGAGCAGCGTTGCTTGGACCAACCCGATGAGCATTATCAAGCCTATTTCCTCCTTTCCTTTTGACATATGCCCCCAGCTTTCCTCTTTCAATCAAGTTCTGAACCTCTTGTTTCAAGGCTATACAATCGTCAGTGGTATGGCCAGTATCATTATGGTACTGGCAGAAAGAGTTATTACGATGCTCCCTAGGAGATTGTAGTGCGGTCGGTCTTCTATAGTGCACTTTTTCCTTTGTTTTATCATAAATGGTGGCCACACTTTCTTTTAATTCTGCAAACCACTCCGGTTGAACCCAGGCCCTCTCTTATTTCTGGATTGTTGACTCTGAGCAGGAGCAGCTGGCTGAGATTAAGCTTTAGCCCTACTATGCCCCTGTCCGGTCTCCTTTGCCTTGTTCCCGGACTGATTTTGATTGGGGTTTGGTACAACCGGGGCAGACCTCACCTGCCTATGCACCCTAGTTTTCTTTGTTTCATCAATGTTGATTTGCTTTCCAACCTGATTCAGTAAACCTCCCCAAGTCATGGCTTTCTTTCTGGTCACCGAATCAGCCAAATTCTCAGGGTTTAAGCCCTGTCTCAAGGATGCTATTGCTACTTGCTCGAAGCAATCAGCCAACCCATTTTTGGTGTTTACAAAACGACTTATGTATTCTGTCAATGATTCGTTTGGTTCTTAGGCACAATGGATTATTGTGTCCCCGTTGCCCTTCAACTCTTTACTCCCAACAAACTGCCTTCGAAAGGCCACCCAAAAGGTATCAAAATTCTTGATGCAGCCTTGTGGTAGGCTGTTATACCATTTTAGAGCACTCCCCGTAAAGGATTGGGAGAATGCTCTACAAAGTAGCTTATCGTCATCATCAAAATTCATCATGAAATTCTTAAATTGCTCCAAGTGGTTGTCCAGATCAATATTGCCATCATATTTCTCTATTTTAGTGCTATCGAACCTTTTAGGGAGGTTTCCGGACAGAATTTTGGAAGACAATGGAGATTGTCTCCAATTTCGGCCATGACTGAACACAGTATCCTCATTGGGAGTTGCAAAGATACCTGGTTCATCGTGGAAGGCAAAAGGATCCATCAGCATCCGGTCTACATGTCTCCGGCTGTGAGATGACCCTTTGCCTACATTCTTCTTCAATTTCCTATGTTTATCCCTTTTCCTTGAATATTTTTTTATCAACTTTTGCTTCTTTTTGGTTCGGCCCTCATCGCTGCTAGAGGACAAGGACTTTTCAACTCCTTCCTCATCCGATGAGCTACCAGAAGACTCTGACTCTGAGTCAGAACTCTCCACTGGTTTATACCGGTGAGACTTTTTGGAGCTAGCATAAGTTTTCTTTGTACTCACATGAGTCTTCGAAGGCTCATGCTCTCTAGGGTTGTCGGTATGATGAGCGACTGATGCCTTTGACTTTTCTTTCATGCCCATCTTATCATTTTCCGCCCTCAGAGCTTCTATCTCGCCCTTTAATCTATCACGCTCCTCGATTGTATACTCATCATTTTCACCCACCACTTCAAGCAAAGCTGGTGGTCCTTCCGGGGCGTCCGGATTCATTCAGACTGATTTTTCTTGTTGGTTTCGAATGCTCGATTTAGGCACCTTCTTCTCCCACCGTGGTTGCCAATTTGGTGTGATTTATTTTTGCCTGAGGGTAAGTTTGTAATTTCTGTTTAGAGTTTGTGAAAGTTTGTAAGTATTTAATGTTTGGGTAGAGAGTAGAGGGAGAATTAAGCAGCCTGGTTGTATTTAATTTTCATTACCCTCATTTAATGTTGGTGGTTGGGTATTTATATTTTTACATTTGGGCCTTATGGGCTTTCGGGTCATGTTTAATGGACCCATGTCAAGTTTAAGGACCCATGAGCTCTTAGCAGGAGAGCAGACAGCTTAGTCAAGAAGTGATTAGCTTTTTTAGTACTTTAGTTCTAGTTCGAACAATCCAATGGAGGTGGTGTTCGAGCTGCCCTGTCCGGTTAAGTGGTCTCTGTCCGAACTGTCCCCGTCCGAAGAGGTAACATAATCCGGACTCATCATTTCTAATGTTTGTGTTGGCCTCTCTTTGAAATTTTCAAAGTCAGTTTTGTTTTCTTTTTTTTATACTTTTTGATTTGGTTTTATAAATTACTCCCTCCCCAAATTTCATAGCTTCTCCCGAGGCCAGTTATGTTTTTGATATGCCTTTCCTCAATTATATGCTTTAGTAACTGATCAACTACATAATCTTTAAAACAGAGGCACTAGATCAATTACAGAAGACGAGTATGTCATCACCAAAGCATAAACAAGGTATCTTTAAGCTCTCACTACTTTTATATCTGATTGAGGTCAATTCAGTAAAATAACCCCTTTAAACTTCTTAATAGATATTCCTCTGCTAGAATAAAAAGACTGGATGGAAGTGGGTCACCCTGTCTTAATCCTTTATTAGCTTTAAAGAATCTCATTAGTACTCAATTGACCACAGTAGAGAAGTAGTAGTTATCTATGTTCCTTTCAATCAACCTAATGAAATCAGACCTGAACCCAAACACAGCCAAAACACTTAATAGGAAAGTGTGATCCAGTCTATCAAAAGCCTTATCCATATCCACCTTTAGCAAAATGTTACCTCCTCTAGTCTTGTTAGACAGATCACCAGAAAGCTCTTGAGCAATCATGATATTATCATGAATGCTTCTACCCTTGACAAAGGCCCTCTGTTCAACATAAATTAGATTAGTTAGAATAGTAGAAACTATTTTGTTGATCAGTTTAGAGACAATTCTGTTGAAATAGGTAGTCAGACTAATAGGTCTGAAATCTTTCCACGTTTTAGGAGAACCAACCTTAGGGATTCAGCAAAGAACAGTTGCATAAATGCCCTTACAAAAAGGACCATCCTTGAAAATATCCTTGATAGTCTCACGCGGATCTATCTTGATTGTAGGCCAGCAAACCTTAAAAAACTTACCATTAAACCTATCAGGACCAACAGCTACATTATGACTCAAGTGTTTTATGATTTCATAGATTTCTGACTCCAAATGCATCCTCATAAGCATCTCATTGTCAGCCTCAGAAACCAGATTAGGAATATAGTCACCAAGAACATTTGAATTTCATGGATTGGAGAGGTCAAAGATAAGAGTTTTAAAGTGATTTACTGCAGACTCTCCAATGATATTAGGATCTTCAACCCAAGTAGTACCATTTCATATACGAGAGAATTTAGATCTCTTATACCTTCTTTTCACAAAATTGTGAAAGAAATAAATATTCGTTTCACCATCTTTAGGCCAGTTAGTGTGAGTCTTCTGAGCCCAGAACTCCTCCTCTCTTGCAAGGAGAAATAGATGCTTATTTTTAGCCTTATCTAGTAGATTTTTGTCTTGAGAAGATTTATAATTAAGAAGGTTGGCTTCTAGAATAGTGATTTCCTCCTCAATCTGCTTTATAGAATAAAAAACATTTCTAAAAACAGTCTTGTTCCACACCTTTAGGTTAGCTTTTATATATTTTAACTTATATCATAACTTTTGTATAGGAGAACCAGTATACTCAATAGCCCAACAACCTTCAACAAAACTATAGAAATCGTTGTGCAAACACCACATATTCAAAAACTTAAAAGAAGATATCATTTTAGTAGTGCTTGAAGAGATAATAAGGAGAATGGGAGAGTAATTTGAGCATGTTTTAGGTAGATAAGTAATGTTAGTGTCATCAAAATAGCTAAGCTACCTGTTGTTAAAGAGGACCCTGTCCAGTCTTCTCCACTGTCTTCCATTAGACCATGTAAGTTTGTTACCTGAAAAATCAACATCCATTAGATTGCAATCCAGAATAAAGTTATTGAAATCATCCATGTTGGCGGTGCAATTAGTAGTGCAATGAAGCTGCTCATCTGGATAGGCTATAATATTAAAGTCTATGATAAGAATCCATTCCATTTCCTCATCTTCGAAATTCCTTAGACTGTCCCATAACAACCTTCTCAAACTCCTAGTGCATTTAGCGTAAATTACCGTAACCTTGAAAGCTTTAGGAATAGAGCAGTGCTTGATATTTAAATGAAGAAATTTATCTACATTAGCAATAATGTCAACCTGATAATCTCCATTCCACATGACCCAAAGCTTATTACTGATGTTGTTAGTAAATCCTTGAAACCCAAGCTTTCTCGAGATGAATTCCAGCTTTAAAACACTGACCACAGGTTCTTGAAGGGCTAAAAAATCCAGTTTCTTTGACCTCTCGATAGACTTTATTATGGCTTGAGTTTTCTTATTGCATATGCCACACACATTCCAGATTAGAATTTCTATAGTAATTTAGATTGTTTAATGGTTTTGGCCGCATTTTGTGTTGCACACATTTAAATGATATAATCCACTTTGAATTTACTACTTTCACTTTCTTTATTTTCTTCTGTTCAATTCTCTTTCCACCATAATTACTGACTGAAGTTTTGTTAACAGGAGAGGAAGGAAGACTTCTAGTTGTTTACTTTGTTGGGGAAGTAATTGCCATCAGGGAAGACACTACAGTACTTTCCTCTTGATTGATAGATCACATTTCCAGCATATGAAGAGCGTCAATGATCTCCTTGTTTTCAATACCTAAAGGCAGTTGATTCTGAACCATATCTTCATTATTTTCAACATGTAAACTTTGTTGTGATACCTCCTCAACATCAACATTATTTTCATCCACAATTATTGATTTGAGTTTATGACCAGACACTTTTAATTGAAATGCAGGTAACACAAAATCCATCTTCATGGGATTGGAGGTTATAACATGATCAACAAGCCTCCTTTGGTTGAGCTTCTTGCAATCTTTATTAGAGTGCCCCAGGTGAGAACAAACTTTGCAATAATCGTGATATTTTTTATACATAAATTCTTTTAAAAAACTGTGAGACCCAAAGGAGATCCTAATTCCCTTAGACAAAGGCTTTGATACATCTATAACTACCCAAATTCTGCAAAAATTATGCATTGCCTTGTTAGTGGTTGGTACCCATATGTTTAGGGGAGACCCAATGGCTTTTGTAACTTCAAGAATGGTTGTTTCACTATACATAAATTCAGGAAGATCAATATAGACAGGGGTAACAGGGTTCTCAACATTATGATTAAGCTTAGGAGACCACTCTAGCAGCCTCATAACTTTTTCCCTAATTTGCCAAACATTCCTCCTCCGGGTTTTCTTTAAGTCTTCTATCAGTGCAAACTCAATAAAAGTGTGTTTGAAGTCCCAACTAGTAACATTATATTCACCCTTAAAATTAAAATACTCCAAGAAAGCCTTAACAGAAATGTAATTTGGTTTCCCATTAGCAAATTTTCCAACCAGGGTATGCTTAGAAGTCTCACGAAGTTCACCTAATCTTCAGCCTCGAATTGAATTTCAATCTGGTCTGTATAACTTGATCTTGAGACATTTCTGTGGAATATTTTCTCAGTGTTATTTTTGAATAGATTAGCATAGGTTTTCTTGATTGCTGTTTACTTTGCAAAACTTGTGACAGGTTCGAAAGTCGGGTTGTCCCTGATCTTTGGCTGATCGGGATGAGAGTTCAGGGCCGGAAAGGGCATATAACGATCAGCAGATCGAGAGCACTCACTCTTTTTCATTAAAGGCACTCAAGAGTAGAATAGTCGACCAACAAGAGAGTATAGTGAAGAGATTTAGTTTTCATTCCTGGAGAGATTCTTGGAGATTTTTAACTGATTATTAACAATACATTGAATAAATATTTTTTATCGCGTTTTATGTTTTAATGTTACATTTTTACGCAATTTTTTGGTAGTTTTTTTTCATCCTCATTATTTTATTTTTCTTCTTTTTTGTTATATTTTTGTAAGAATTTTTTTAACTTCCACTTTATACCATGAAAGTTGCTATATAGAAAAATTATAAAAGATAAAAAAATCAAAAGAAAAATCTTACTAACTTAGTTTATAGCATTATTTTGATTTATATTGTTTTACTTATTTTTTTAACTGATAAGAACCCGCAATAATTTTTTTGTAACTGATAAAGAACCCGCAAAAATATTAAATATCTACAAATTATAGTGTGATATTGACTTTTTTGACTTTTTAACAACAAAACTTTCATCATGTTTAAGGTGAAATGAGAATTATTAAATATAGCGCCAGGTATTTACGAAACACTAAATTCGACGGCCGCCGGAAAATTATCTAACAAATTTTATTTTCTTTTTAGCAGATTTTGATACTATGTCTAGCGTTTTTTTTTCTTCAATAATAATAGTGGTAGTAATCATAGTGAGGTAACTAGCCGATCTGGTAATATTAAAGACATTTCTTTATAAATAAATAAATATTTAAGTTGAGTCTATCCAGAACTTTTGCATCTACTACTATTGACAAGCCTGAACTTGATTTGCGTTCGTTTACGGATTTAAGTATTATTCACAATAGGTTGGTAAGTAATTTAAGAGAGGGCAAAATGTCCAAATTGGAATATGCCTTTTGTGCTAACATCAAATTGCCATTATGCTCTTGCTCAAACTATAAACACCCTTTCATATAGCAGGCATAGGTCTACAAGGTCGTCACTGAAAATATAAACATATATAATACATAATACATAATAGACGTGAATATTGTTTTAAAGGTATATTTTTACAACCCTTATGCAGTATCATTCAACAGCATTACTCTACACATACAAGATAGGCAGTAATATTACATTCAAAACAATGGGATTAGTGTTAAAGTGCAAATCTAAATGTCTCTGGTCAGAAAGCTCAAATGAGACGTGCGATGCAAATCACTTTTCTCCCAGATGGCTGTTGTCCAGAAAACTTAAAATTCAATGCAACTAGCAAGTAAACTTAAATTTCCATGTCTAGATGTTTTGTCTCAGCCTACCAATCAGATAGATGGGTTGACGCGCAATCACCTTATCTCGAAGCTGCCTTTTCCATCACATGGCTTCAACCCCTCCCTGCCGCATAAAGAACCAGATGGAAAAACCTATTAAAAATCAATATGATATTGACAAAAATAGGATTATTTATGCCTGAAGTTTCGCTATATTTATCTCCACTTCCAACACCTTAAGTTTTAACAAGTCTAAGTTTTCACAGGAAAGAAAAATACAGTAAGTAATACGTAAACAGATGGAATGTGAAGCAAATGAGGTACTGATTTATCTACGCATTGAAGGTAAAATATTTACCTGAAGAGATCGATGCTAAATTAATCATCACAATTATGAAACTGGATGGAAGGAACATGTTGTACTTTATAAAAGTCTTCTTCTCCTTTCAACAGCTTATCTTTGAATTCCTTTGGCATTGATCTAATTGTTATTTCTTGGAGGGTAGTGATGAGCCGCAATCCGTCTGGTAGCATTTTTAGTTTTGGACATTTTTCAATTTCCAAATTGGAAAGGTTAGACATAGATCCTTCTTCAACCACCCAGTCCTCTAAATCATACAGCTTATGAAGAATCAAAAGACGTAGCTGCGGGAAACCTTGTGCAGAGCAAACCATTTCCTTTCCAAAAAAGCAATCGGTTAATAAAAGCAACCTTAAATCAGGTAGCGTCCCCAGAACTGGCAAAGGGTCTTCCTCGATTTGGCATAACAGTAGGTTTATGAAGCTAATGCGTTGAGATAAGTGGAGGTTATGTCTCAAACTATCTATCCGGCAAGTCAATGTCATCTTGATAAGATTAGTGCAGGACGATATCATTTGCTTAACTACGTCAACAGACATATCTGAACCCCGGTTGACATCACTTAACTGCAAGGAATGGAGATTTTCCAAAACATCGCCTATGGATGCAGACAGGACTTCCAATGAATGTTTACTTTTCGATGATATATCTATATACAAGTTTCTTAAGTTTGTCATGCGGAAGACATCTTTTATATCACAAAAGGCAACTCGAAAGTTCTCAAGTGTGTGTAGATTTCTAAGATTTCCTAAATGCAACTTTGTTTTAGCGTCGCATTCGAAAGGCAGATACAATTGTTTCAAATTTTCCATCTTCCATATGACATCTGGTATATGGACTTTTCCTTTATCTATGAATAAATCCAAAGTAAGCAGTAATGTTAGATTCCCCAGGGAGGACGGTAACTTGGTCACGTTCGAATCTCTTAAGCTCAGGTACCGCAAGTGAATGAGTTTACCTATACCACTTGGCAATTTACCTCTTTTAAATTCTACTCCTTCGAGATCAAGAACTCTCAGCAATTTTAACTTGCGGAAACCTGGCTCATATAATTCCCAGCTATTTGCATAGAAATAATCACCAACGCTACTGAAGAATAAGAGTGATCTTAGACGACTGTTTCTTATATAGTTTTGGCTAAAAGCTTTATCACCCTTAAGATGGTACAAATGCACAGAGATTCTTCTTGATTCTCGAGTAGAAAACGGAAATAATACTTTCTCGTTCGCTTCTTGAGATTGAGCATTCACAACTTGAAGGTAACTTGCCTTTTCTCCTTCCAACAAACAGACATCTCTCATGAGATCATGCATGCAAACTGTCTTAACTTTTGAATTTGGGAAATCTGTACTTTTGATTAAAACTAGGCTCCTCTCTATCAGCTCGTTGAGGTACGTTTCTGCAGTATCCTCCAGCATTCTCCAAGTACGTTCACCGCTGTGTTGTGTTGAAGTGACAAGTCCCTCGGCTATCCAAAATGTTATAAGCTTATCAACATGTATCTCATAATCTTCAGGAAAATGACCCAAGTAAAGAAAGCATTGTTTTAGACGAGGCGACAGATCATGATAGCTTAAAGACAACACGTTAGAAACCGGAGACTGATTACTGTGTCCATGTGCGTCCCTCCGGATGATGTACGGTTTGATGTTTTCGTGGATTGTTTGCCACTTCTCCAATGTATACCCTTTCGATAGCAGACTTCCCAACACCTTGATGGCCAATGGCAAACCTCCACAATATTTTACCATTTGCTGCCCTAGCTCTTCCATTCTAGTATCAATCTTTAGTTCTGCAAATGAAGAAGAAAACGATTTGTTTTACAATGACATTATAGTACAACCATTTTACACTTCTCTTACGTACCCAGAATAAAGATTATACAAGTATTGACACAAAAAAATAAACTCGGAATCTGGTAGACTGAATAAATTAAAAATAACAAGAAGATTAAAATGCTATGTAATCATACGAGATTTATAGACCTCATCGTAACAAAATTGAAAATATACAACAAATTTGTTAGATTACCTGCATAATTTACTCTTGGAAATGCTACTTTTTGGAATAAATTCCAGCTTTCTTCGTTATTTAGGGGCCGAAGTTGATGGAAAGAAGTAGATCGTTCCACACTCACATGAAAAGTTACCTCTCTATTACGAGAGGTGAGTAGTATCTTGCTATTTGATACACATGGGAATGCATCTTTTAGACTGTCCCATGCTTCAGTACTCCAAATATCATCAAGAATCACCAAACATTTGTTTTCAGTCATGAAAAGATGGAGCTGAGCAGCCAAATCTTGATCACTCAAGTTTGCGACTCTATCTTTAGAGTCCGCGGATAGAAGGCTTAGTAGTATTCCTTCCCAAACATATCTTCTTCGACACAATTGAGATATACATGCCCAAGCAAAATGGTTAAAATACTCCTTAACTTGTTTGGTATTGTAAATATATCTGGCAAGAGTGGTCTTTCCAACACCTCCCATGCCACATATTGAAGTAACTTGAAAGTGGTTATACTTATCGTCCACCATATTCTTGACCAATTCTTCAACATCACTCTCCAAGCCAACAAGATTTTGTTCGACAACATGAGGAAAAGTCTCTCTTTTCTCTTTTTGCCTTTCCTGAAAAGAACTTGAGGCTTGGTGCAGCTCTTTAACACCATAAGTTTTCAAACTCACTGCTATATTAGAGAGCCTGGCAGTGATTGCATCAATCTCAGAGCCAACCTTGTGTATTGTTACTGTTTTGTCGAAAACGCCACTACAACTCTTAAGAAAACCTACCGCAGCTCTTCCTCTTGTGGGTGCTACTCTGAGGACATAAGTCTCGAGTACATCTTCTGCGTCGTAAGCAGCTTCTGTGATCTCAGCAACCCAATTGCGTACGCTTTCGTTTGTGTGTGTTTTTGCATGTGCGTCACTCAAGAAACACCGCATCCGCTGCAACTCATCTCTTAGTTGCTGCACTTTATCACTTACTCCTAGTAGAAATAGAGGTTCTTGTAAAACCATGTCTCCAAGTCTTTGAACAGCGTAAGCGATAACCGCATCGGTTGCCATTGCCGCGGCTTAACTTGAACAAAGATGTACAGGTTTAATTGTTTGTACTCGCAAAGCTAGATATATAAAATGGGAACTCTGGTATTCTCAATAGGATTGAACGAACAAGAGCGAAGACGAATATTCAAAATGGCCCATTCAACTTCAATACTTGCAGGCCTCAACGTGCAGTAAAGTCAAAACCATTCTCTTGTAATCAACTAAATAGACTCGGACCATCTTTAGTCAATATTTAGCTCCAATAATAAATCAGTTTTACAAGACTTTGTACACTAAAAGCATTTAATATAAGAAGGTACCTTCCACTACAGCTGTTATTTCTAAAGTTACACAGACCTATATACTTGCTCATTGCAGTAATATTGGTGTATGCGCGGTTGAATCAGCGCTTTGGAGGTGGAGGGAAGGAGAGTTGGTGTAGGCAGAGGCGCCGACCAGTCTTACCAGAGTCGAGGATCCGGACAGCACGGGCTCCCTTGAAGCCGCAGTCCTAACGTCCTTTCTCCAACTTTTATGAGCTCAGAGGCCGCGATTAGAAATCACTTGGACGATGGAACTCGAGAGAAAAACGGAAACCTTGATCAGGCATAAAAGTGAGACCTTGGATAAGATACTAGAAGACAAAAACAAATCAACTTTAAACGTAGATCCATTTTTGTTAACCACATACGTAAAAGAATGGGAAGTCAATGTCTAAGACCCCATAAGATCTTAAATCAAATTTTTTACTTTACTTTATATAAAATGACAAATTTATCTATCATATAAAACCAAGTTTTCGATCAAAAATCTAAACGATTTTGTTCATCTTCTCCAACCAAACTTCTATTTAAAACTAATCTGATAGCCAAAGAATGAATTACATTAAAATCTAACTATTTTCATCTTTTTTTTAACAAAACTTCTCTCTATTTTTTTTTATTATATTTTAATAGCCTTGTGGAACTTTCCGACTTTTCATTAGCGTAAAAAGAATGAATCATACTACTCGAAGAGCCATTTCCTTTTACAGTAAAAACAATGAAGTAATATGTGGACCCAGTAATTTGTATAATTTTCTATTAAGAAATAAACTAGTAACTGTGAAAATATTTCCCAACCTGATGGTAATGGAAATCTTAGTCGAAACCCGATCATCTTGATGGCAAGATAAGACGCGAGTTGCAATTTTTTTTATAAAAAAAATATCAAAGAAATCAATATTTGAAATCAAGACCTTTGATTAATAGCGAGATCAGAAACATCAATCAGATAACAAAACCACAAGAAAGAAAACAACACATCGATTGTTAAGTTTGAATTAAATTTACAACCAGACACCCTAAATCCCCAAATTCCATAACCTAATAATTTGTAAACTTTGTAACAGCCTTCGTTCCTTCAGACACAACATGTTTAGCCAATTCACCAGACAACACCAACCTTGTCGCAGTCTGGATTTCCCTTGAAGTGATAGTCGATTTCTTGTTGTACCTCGCAAGCTTCGCAGACTCACCAACCAATTTCTCGAAGATATCGTTGATGAAACTGTTCATGATTCCCATAGCTTTGCTAGAAATACTGATATCAAGATGAACCTGCTTCAAGATCTTGAAGATGTAGATCTTGTAGGTCTCGACGCTTTTCTTGGATCGTTTCTTCTTTTTATCAGCTCCGGCGCTAGCTTCTTTTGGTAACTTCTTTCCGACATTTGGTTTCTTCTCAGCTGCTACGGCGGCCAAAGGATATTTATCAGCGATCTTCTTCTCAGTCGGCTTCTTTTCTGCTTGGGGTGCTATTGTTGATTTTGATTAGGAAATGAGTTCTCTAGAAAGAGATTAATTGGAGAAGATAAATAATTTTCTGATTTTGATTGGTGAGATGCGAGCTGCAACTTGAATTTGATAAAAAATAAAAAAAAGGAAAAGGGAAAAGAGAGATAGTTGGCTGAAAAATGTTTATATATTAAGAGTATTTTAGTAAATTTTGGGGTCCCATTAGAGCTGAAGAAGGTCTCATTATAACAGGGTCTCATTATAACGGGGTCTCATTATAACCAAAACGGATATCAGTTTAGCGTTGTCCTAAAAAAATTTCATTTTATTAATTTTTTTAAGTTTCGGAGGTCTCGTTTGACCTAGCCCCAACTTTAATTGCTACCAGTGAGTTGACATCATATTAGAATGAGAGAGATTTAAAAGAACAAATTTTTTACTATGGCTCTTGTTGACCAAAAAGGTATTTGACGAAAAAAACTTCCTCAAACTTTAGCTAGTTCAAATTTATCTTTATCAAATATTCATATTAAATTAATTGAATCATTTTCGAAAATACTCTTTGACAAAAACTTTTAATATATTTATAAACATCTTAAGTGCATCCAAAACTTCCCATTTTCCATCATTTAAATCTTAAATTTAGTGCACAAGTACATTTGAATCCTAAATTTCTTCAAAAAAAAAACTCTATTTTCATTTTAAAAAAACGACCAATTAATGGACAAAAGGATAGATTAGTTTACATCTATTTTTTCAAAGTTTAATTTGAATTTTTATAGTTTGTTGATTTTGGTAGATTTTGATTTAGGTATTCAAATTTTCTTGTTCTAGTGTTGGTGTGGTTTATTTTGAGCTAAGGGTAATTTTGTAAAGTGTTTTTGAAAGTAAATAGGTATTAAGTGTTTTGATATAAAGTAGTGAGAGATTTGAGCAGCCCGGTTGTATTAAATGTTCATTACCCTTATTAATGAAATTATTTGGGGTATTTATACCCTTAGTTAAGGACTCATGGGCTTTCAGATCAAGTTATGAAACCAGGTCAAGTTTAAGGACCCATTTACTTATTAAGCTGATTAGCACGTAGCTTAGTCAAAAGGTGTTTAGGTGTTTCTTTACTTTTGTCCTGTCCGGATAGTTCAGTGGCAAGTTTATGTCCGAATTGCTCTTGTCCGGATAACACAGTGAGTTGTGACTAGATAATCTGAACTTATCAGTAGCCCTTTTTTTAACCTTGTCAAATATATTTGTTAGGACTAAAAAATTTACTTAGCCAGTGACGATTTTGTCCGACCTGCCTGTAAAACTAGTTCGAAGTTCATCCGAACTGACTTATTTTCCCAGAATTCTAAGAGTCTTCTTCTTGGATCGTGGAACACGTGACACAATCCGATTCGACCTACCAATCGTTTTTCTACCTAGATCGGTGCTCCCACTAAGCGTAGAAAGTGACCTAGGCATTTATTTTTTCACACATCTGCGCCCTCTTTAATCATTGCCAAACCTCTTCAACTCCTCCTAGGTAACAGTTACTTTTTTCTACTGATATATAAATCATTTTTCACTATTCCATTGTCTTCATCACTCAAAAAATTTATAGAGAGATTTTCACCCTTCTTTTCAAACTTGTTCTTGAATAGTTTTATGTTCACGACCATAAACGCTATTGCGAAAGGTGGCTGGTTGAACTTGTCAGAGTTAGAAAAAGCAAGAAGAGTCGAAAGGGAGAATCGTGTTGTTGCTGGTCTCTCCCAAGCGAAAAGTTTGGTGAACCATCTTAGGAAGCTGACAAGGGTCATCCTCATCCAGAAATCCAAAACCCAAACGGTTGTTTAAACCAAGTCTCTCTCCTCTCCCCTCAGGTTCTTTTGTTCAAGAGTCCCAACCCTCCACTACCAAGGAAAAACCAGTCTCGAGTGTCAGAAAACCCTCCACTTTCTTAGCCATGGGTTCAAATATTAAGAAGTCCCCAAAAAAATCAACTTCACGTCGGACGACTCGTCTGGTCAAATCCGAAGCAACTATTTTACTGTCAAAACCCTCTAGATTGGAGGCATCTAAGGAAACATCAAAAGATAAGCCCTCCGGATTGGAGGTGTCTAAAATAGCACCAAAGGATAAGCCCTCCAGATCAGAGGCATCTAAGATAGCCCTAAAGGCGAAGTCCTCCGGATCCCACCCTCAGCCGGACACTAGGCCTTTAGAAAAAACAAGCGCTCATTCATCCGAACAGCCGTTGGTGCCAGAAGTTGATCCCCTCCCATCCAGAGCAACTGATAGACCTTCCACAGTGATGAAAGAAGTGATGGAAGAAAGTATCGAAGATGCCTTCTTCGAAACTGAAGCATCAGGTCAAACCAGGGATGCTGCCTCTAATAGGAAGGGCAAAGGCAAATTAAAAGTTGGTGTGGCTCATCCGGATCTCCCGGTGTGCTTAAAGGGCAAGGTAGGGCCTTGCTTTAAAAATGTCAATGTTAAATATTTGTTAGCCCTGCAGAATATAAACTATGTCTACACTCATACTGCTGAATTGGGACGGATCCGGACAAAGTGGGGGATCCCAGAATCAGTGAAGGTGATGATATATGTCACACCAGAGACTCCGATGGACTGTAAAATCAATGAGGTGGTCATCTTCACCGAGGTGCTAAACTGGGGACTTCGGTTCCCACTGGACCCAGAAATTATCAAGTATTTCCACCTGGTGAAGCTTTGCCCAAGACAATTGAGTCTGAATACTGGGTACTCTCTCATCGCCTGCATAATGGCATCGAGGTTGTCTAAAATCCCTCTCCAATGAAGAAATTTGCCGATGTGGCAAGTCTATGCAAGAACCACCACATCCCATTTTATCACCACAACATGGGGAATAACTTCAAAGTGGTAGATGACTTACTGGAATTTGAGAAGAACTGGAGGACACAGTTCTTGTTCATCAGTGGGTCATGGGAGAATGGTAAAAAGATCAAAGCCAATACCAACCCAAGTATGTTAACTAGCCGATGGAAGAGCACAGGTAAGTTCTTTATCTTTGTTTTTTATGTTCTTCTTTTTTAACCTACAAGTATTTTTCTCCTCATTTATTTGTCACTTCTTTTTTAGTGCTGCCGAAGGAGTTTACCGGACACCTGGTGGAGGGGCAAACAACTTGTGCCAACCTGAACGCATGGGCTGCGGAGCGTTGGGGGAATGCCTTCCACAACTGATTCACCTCAGGAAATTTGGTGAGGTCCCATCTGTGGAACACCACTAGTCCGAGGGATCTCACATGGGAAGAAATAACTACACCCCCTTCTCCTAGCGTAATACTTAAACGGACAGAAGCCAAAGATGGTAAACTGGTCTTGCCTTCTAGAGCCGAGTCTCCCAACAAGATGAAAGGGAAGAAAAATAAAGCTGCAACAAAGGCAGTCCAAGCTACAACAGAGGCAGTCCAAGCTGCCACATAGGGGACCAGTTCGGGTAACCAAGGGGGAATAGATGCTGCCTTGCTCAAGGTAGTAGAAGCTGAGACTGTTAGGGAGGCATGAGAATCACAAAACCCACCAAGGCCTCCCAAAAAAGAGCATAAAAGAAAAACAAGTAGTGATGAAAAGGCTACCAAAAAGAAAAAAGTCACCTTAGGGGAAGAAATCATTCTTCGCTCTTCAGAGCTTCTACCCCCACCTTAGGAGAAGATTCCAACAGGTCTCCAGTCCAGAGAGGGTACCGAAGGAGGGATTTATGGAGTGGACATTAATGCCCTTCAAGACATTGATCTTTACTTCAATGACTCTGAGAAGGATGACTTTGCTGGTCTCTTCCGGCCTTCAAGCTATTCTAACATGGTGACTTATAATGGTAAGTCCTTCTCCGTCTCCGGAGAACAATACATTGTGGCCCATTCCCTTCTTGGTCACATCTAGCCAGTGCTTGATCTAAAGAGACAAGTAAAGAGTCAAACTGCACTCATCAATACCCTCACTACTGACAAAGAGTCTATGTCAACCAATCTTCTCAATTCTAATCGGAGCATAGAAGAACTGAAAAAAAAAGATTGAAGCACTGAGGAATGACAAAGAAGATCTATCAACCAAGCGTGCCACTTCGGAAATGGCCAGTACCAAACTCCAAGCTAAATTCTCCGGTTTGGAAAAAGATCTCACAACAGAAAAGGAAGACTTGAAGACCAAAGATGGTGTCATTCAAACCTTGTCAGGTGAGAAGACTTCCCTAGAACATGTTGTGTCTAAGGTAACCAAGGAGAAAGAAGACTTGGAGAAGCAGCAGGAACAAACTATTCAGGCCAACATTGATAAATATACCAATAAGGTGATAGACTCCTTGGAAACAAGATATGCTGAGGTTAAGTCTGGCATGGTGCTGCTCTTTCATGAAACGTTTTCGAAGAGGACCCTTGGTCCCTTATGGAAATTCGTAAACTATGACGAGATCCCATTTCACACTATGGCTAATGGTGACAAGTACAATTATAGCAGTGGAGTATATTTCACCACTGATGAAGAGGAAGGAACCGGTGAGATTTCGAGTGCCGAACTCAAAAGTCCCAAGAAATGAGGTGATAAAGGATAATCCGAAGGGAACAAGCTCTGAGGTTTTAAATATTTTTTTGTTTTCTTACTTTTTTGAACTACTAAAGTCCTTGGATGGCCAAGGCATTTTTGTAATGTTATCCGGTTTGAGTCCGGATAAGTCTTTTATAATACTTAAAGTTCTTGGATGGCAAAGGCATATTTTGTAATTTGGTAATGTTATCCGGTTTCCGTTCGGACAGGTTTATTTATCAAATCTTGCTTTGTTCAATAATTTATTTCCTTTTAATTTTGATGGCTAATGTTTAAATAGCCCCAATTATTTCAGAAATATTGAAGTGAGAGTGTTTAATATCTCTGATGACATGTATTTAATGGTCATCGCTCAACCAGGTTAATCCGATCTATCAAAGATCCAAAGTGTTAAATCAAAGACTTGTACTTGAATAGAAATGTAGTTAAACCACATCGGATGTTTTAAGAAGGCATCATATTTTATTGAACAAAAAAACCGGACACCTCATTAAAACCTCCCCGCGCTACTAGGGTAGGAAAGAGTATACCCCCTAATATTTACATTGATATTTAACAAGTAAATACTTACACAACTTTTATTCTAGATATAACCTGAGGTGTTCAATATTCTATGGGTGCTTAAAAAACCTTCCTTATTTGTCTTGAAGCCTATATGTCCCAGGCTTAAGCTTTTTAGAGACCTCATAAGGGCCTTCCCAGTTCGGAGCCAGCTTACCAAACTGTTTCTCCTTAGTGTGTAAGAAAAATTTCCTCAAAACTTCATCTCGTAGTTGAAAATATCTTCTCTTGATCTTTGAAGCAAATCTTCTCCTCATCAAGCCTTGGTATTGGGTCGTTCTAAGATGAGATTGAACCATTCTTTCTTCTATTAAGTCCAACTGATTCCTAATTGCCATCTCATTGGCTTGTTCAGAATAGTTATAGACCCTGTATGATGGTAAGGTTGCTTTATAGGAGTAATCATATCCATCCTATACACAAAGGTAAAAGGAGATTCCTGTGTAGCAGCCCTATGAGTGGTTCAGTATGCCCACAACACTTCTTACATATAGCTTGGCCACTTCCCTGTAACCCCTTATAAATTATTTTTTAATCCGGACAAAATAATCTTGTTTTCTACTTCAACTTGGCCATTTGCTTGTGGGTGGAAAGGAGAAGAGAAGCAATGCTAAATGCCTCTGGAGGCACAGAAATTCTCGATATCCTTGTTATCAAATTATGGCCCGTTATCTGTGGTAATCTTCTGAGGAATCCTAAATCTGCAACATATATTATATAAGATAAACTTTATGACAGCTTTCGAAGTGGTTCCTGCCAGAGGAGCTACCTCTATCCACTTTTAGAAGTAATCAATAGCTACAATGATAGTTCTGCATCCTCCGGATGCCATTGGTATAGGCCCAACTAAATCCAATCCCCAACGAGCAAATGATACTGGCTCAGAAATAGACTCCATAGGCACTGTTGGCACATGAATTTCGTTACCATACCTTTGACAGGGATCACACTTTTTCACCATTTCTATACCATCTACCATTATGGATGGCCAACAGTATCCAACCAACAAAACCCTCCGGGTTAGTGCCCTTTAGCCACAATGTGCTGATCCTTCTCCGTCGTGTAGTTCAGATAAAATGGTTTGGGGTTCTTTAACCCCCAAACAGCGCATGAGAGGTCTGCTGAAGGATTTTTTATATAGAACCTCTCTTATGATAAAAAAAACCACGAGTCTTGTGTTTAATTTTTCTTGCCATAGCTTTCTCCTGAGGCAAAACCCAATCAGAGATGTATTAAAGAAGGGGAAATCTCCAATCTTTAGATTGAACTACTAGTATACTTAAGCTTTCCTTCTCTTCCTTGTTCTGATTTGATTATATGGACGCGAATTTTTGTATATGAATCCAAAGGTAGGACTCAGAATATGCTATGGTTGCCAAGGAATCTGCCAGTGTATTTTCTGATCTAGGAATATACTCATAGCAAACATTAATGAAGTTGGCTGCCACCTATTTAAGGATGAATAACTATTTGATCAGTTGTTCCTTCTTGGCCTCAGATTGACCTTGAACATGGTGGATAAGAAGCTGAGAATCACTCATCAACCTAACTCTTTTAGTCCCACACAGGAAAGCTAATTTAAGACCAGTTATAGCTGCTTCATATTCAGACTCATTGTTAGAGTCCCTGAACCCAAAACATATAGCCTGGTATAGTTTATCACCATACGAAGAGGTTAAGAAAGTTTCAGCCCCACAACCCATTGTGCTTGATCCACCATTAGTCCGGACTACCCATTCGTTTTTAGTTTTCCCTTCTGAAGCTTGTTTAGAACTCCTATCCGGGTGGAATTCTACTAGAAAATCAACAACAGATTGAGCCTTGATAACAGTTCATGGGGCGAAACCATCACCCAATTCTACTGACCATTTGGTCATCCTGCTTGATATATCTGCTTTCTGAACAACATTCTTTAATGGAAAAGATGTTCGAACAATGATGGAATGAGACTGAAAATAAGGCCTCATCTTCCTTGTTGCAATCACTAAAGCTAGTGCCAGCTTTTCAAGCTTCATGTACCTCTTCTCAGCAT
The DNA here is from genome assembly GCA_036936605.1 of Limnanthes douglasii subsp. nivea. NCBI lineage: Eukaryota > Viridiplantae > Streptophyta > Magnoliopsida > Brassicales > Limnanthaceae > Limnanthes > Limnanthes douglasii. The sequence goes on from JAUPFV010000003.1 coordinate 172,605,109, forward strand.
CTATTAGACTCTTGCTGATGTAGTACACCGGACGAAGGTAATTGTCCACTTCTCTTACCAATAATGCACATACAGCATATCTGACACAGCCAAGTATACACAAAGTGTTTCACGTTGTACGGGCTTGAAAAGGGTTTTTGGTGCAGACAAGTGTTTCCTTATTTCATCAAAAGCTTGGCTGCATTGTGGAGACCAGTTGAAATCTTTAGCACTTTTCAAATTCTGAAAAAATAGAGCACACTTATCCGAAGACCTTGAAATAAAACGATTCAAGACGGCCAATCTTACCGTTAGCCTCTGAACTTCTTTAATATTTCGAGGGGGATCCATTTCTAACAGGGCGTCAAGCTGATCCGGATCGGGCTGTATCCCTTTCTCACTTATTACATAACCCAAGAATTTCTTGGACCGCACCCAAAGACACATTTTTATGGATTCAACTTTAAATTTATTTTTGTCAAATTTACAAAAGTTTCTTAAATGTCAGTTATGTGAAACTCCTCTTCTAAGCTTTTAACCATCATATCATCGATGTACACCTCCATGTTTCTGCCGATCTGATTAGCAAATGTTTTGTTCACCAGCCTCTGATAAATGGCCCCAACATTCTTCAACCCAAAATGCATCAATCTGTAGCAATGGAGACCCCTGTTTGTAACAAAGGTAGTGTGATCCTGGTTCTTCAGATCCACCTGTATCTGGTTGTACCCAGAGAAGGCATCCATGAAGGACAATAACTTGTTTCCAGTTGTTGAGTCCACCAACTAATATATCCGGGGGACAGGATAAAGATCTTTTGGGAAAGCTCTATTGAGGTCTGTAAAATCGATACACATACGCCATTTCTCATTCTTTTTCTTGACTAGCACCGGATTGGCAGTCCATAAAGAATACCAAGACTCCTTTATGTGCCCCATATTGGTAAGTTGATCGACTTCTTGAACTATTACATCAACTTTATCCTTAAAGAAAGCTCTCCTTGTCTACACAACAGGTGCAACATCACTTCGGATGGACAACTTATGTGATATAACACTTGCAGGAACTCCGGTCACATCAGCATTGCACCAAGCAAAAACATTCTGGTTATCTACCAAAAAAGATAACAATTTCTTTTTCAACTCTGGCACCATCTTGGAGCCAATCTTAACATTTCTACCTTCTGCCATAGAGTGGGTTTCAACTTCTTCAACCGGTATTAAAACACCAGGGGCCTCTATGGGGTCATCAATTTCACCCTCACCCCCAAAAAGCCCAAATAACTGTTAATCTTCATTTACCCAGACTGCTCCCAAAGTTTTAGGAGCAAGTGCAGTTGTATAACACTCCCTTGCTATCTTTTGGCTACTCCGGACAACTCCCACTTGCCATTGAACCACATACTTCAAACATTGAAGGAATGTTGAGGCCAGAGCATGCATTCTAGAGAGCCACGACCTCCCAAAGATTGCATTGTAGCATGTGGGGCAGTCTACCACAACGAATAACACTCTGACCAACTTTTTAAAAGGCCCCTTGCCCAGCAGCACCTCTTCTTCCAATTCCTCGATTACATCTGCAGAGCTCCCTGTGAAGCCCACAATGGTTCTGTTTGACCGTTGAATAACAGCCAGATTTTTTATCTGTTTGTAAGAACTCAAAAGAGAATGTTTCCTGAACTGCCAGTGTCAATCAAAATTCGTCTGATATCAATGCCCCCAATAGATGCTCATATCACTAGTGCATCCTCATGAGGCCCAACAATGTTTCTTAAATCATACTCATCAAAGACTATAAACGGAAAAAGGGTCTGGAACTGGTAAAAAGACATGCCCCCTTCCAATTGAGTAGCTATATTGTGAACATGCCTCTTCTTTGATGAATGAGTGGGTGCTGTCATGGTGTCCCTTCCGAAAATGGTAAGTGACTCAAAGAAACTAATGAGTCCGGACACCGTCTTAGCCTCTTCTGTTATGACCCCCACTTTATTCCGAGTTGGATCAGGCTCCATATATTCTGAATCCACATTAAATATTTCAAGGATCACCATTCCCCCTCCGGAGCAGATGTTTTTCATTATTCGTAGGGCCAGTTCGAGGAGCATTATCAGGTCTGTTTCCACTTCTTATTTTGACATAAGCACCCAACTTGCCTCTTTCAATGAGATTCTGTACTTTCTGCTTCAAAGCGATAAAGTTTTGGGTATTATAGCCAATATCATGATGATACTGGCAAAAACAAGTATTATGACTTTCTCTAGGAGATTGCAATGCTGCTGGTTTTGGGGAATGGACCTCATCTTTAGTCTTGTCATAAATGGTAGCGACACTTTCTTTTAATTCTGCAAACCACTCTGGTTGAACCCAAGGACCTCTTTTACTCCTAGACTGCTAGCTCTGAGCTGGATTTGGGTTGGATTGAGTCTGTTTGGCCCTGTTGGACCCTTGTCCGGTTTCTTTAGCCTTGTATCCAGACTGGTTTTGGATTTGAGCTGTCGGGATGGACCCCACCTGACGGTGCATCTTGGTTTTCTTGGTTTCATCCACATTGATCTGCTTTCCCACCCGGTTTAGCAAGCCACCCCAAGTCATGGCCTTCTTCCTGGTCACCGAATCAGCCATATTCCCAGGATTCATCCATTGCCTTAAAGAAACAATTGCCACATGTTTGAAGCAATCTGCTAACCCATTCTTGGTATTTACAAACCGACTTATATAGTCTTTCAATTACTTATTTGGCTCTTGGGCACAATGGATGATAATATCTCCATTTCCCTTCACCTCTTTACTTCCCACAAACTTCCTTCGGAAGGCAACCCAGAATGCATCAAAGTTTCTGATACATCCCTGGGGTAAAATGTTGTACCATTTGAGAGCACTCCCCGTAAAATATTGGGAGAAGGCTCTACACAGGAGCTTATCATCATCATCAAAATTCATCATGAAGTTCTTGAACTACTCCAGATGATTGTCCGGATCTTTACTTCCATCATATTTCTCCATTTTAGTACTGTCAAACCTTTTGGGTAGGTTTCCGGACAGTATCTAAGTAGACAATGGTAATTGTCTCCAATTTTTACTACGGCTGAAGAATGTGTCTTCATTAGGTGTTGCAAAAATACATGGTTCATCATGGAAATCAAAAAGATCGATCAATAATTGATCCACATGCCTATGACTGTGGCTGTGAGATGACCCTTTGCCCAAATAGCTTTTAAGTCTCCCATGGCTATCTCTCTTTCTTGAATATTTTTTAACTAGCTTTTGTTTCTTCCTGGACCTCCCTTCATCACTGCTTGATAAAAAAGGCTCTTCAAGCTCAGTCTCGTTCGAAGAGCTGCTAGAGGACTCAGAATCTGAGCTTTCCACCGGCTTAGACCGGTGAGACTTCTTAGAACTGACATGGGTTTTTTTTGGTACTTAAATGAGTTTTTTTTCTGATGGATCATTCTCCCTAGGATTGTCAGTATGATGGATGAATGAAGCCTTTGACTTCTCATTTAAACCCATTTCTGCCTTTTTAATGGCCATAATGCTTCTATTTCTGCTCTCAACTTGTCTCGTTCCTCGGTGGTGTATTCATTTTTTCCCCAACCACCTCCACCATAGGTGGTGGAATTGCTTGCTCGTTTGGATCCATCCGAGCAGGTCTTTTTGTCGGTTTTGAATGGAAGATTCAAGCACCGTCTTCTCCCATTGTGGTCGCCAATTTGGTGTGGTTTATTTTGAGCTAAGTGTAATTTTGTAGAGTTTTTTGAAAGTAAATAGAGTATTAAGTGTTTTGATATAAAGTAGTGAGAGATTTGAGCAGCCTGGTTGTATTAAATGTTCATTACCCTCATTAATGAAACTAGTTGGGGTATTTATACCCTTAATTAAGGACCATGGGCTTTAGGTCAAGTTATGAAACCGGGTCAAGTTTAAGGACCCATTTACTTATTAAGTTGATTAACACCTAGCTTAGTCAAAAGGTGTTTAGGTGTTTCTTTACTTTTGTCTTGTCCGGATAGTTCAGTGGCAAGTTTATGTCTGAATTTCCCTTGTCCGGATAACACAATGAGTTGTGACTAGATAATCTGAACTTATCAAGTGTTATATTAGAGTTTTGCATGTTATATAAGTGGTGATGTGGTTAATTTATGATTTGGTAGGTTGTTAGGAATTGATTTAAAAGTTAATTTTGAGGATTTCATCGAAGAACATTGGTTTTGGGTTCTCTGGTTTTACACGACGACGGCAGTGCAATGAACCCACGCTGCTAGTAGAGATGCAATACACTGTCGGTTTTGTGCAGGTGCACTGACAGCCAGATTTCAACCTGCAGCATTGCTCTAGCCAGCCGCCAGTGCACCTAGCCAAAACCGGTAGTATAATGCACCCACCTTGCTAGCGTAAGTGCAAAGCACTGCCAATGACATACACTGGCATTGTATTGCACCGACACTACAAGTGTAGTTTCATTGCACCGTCGGTGGGCGACACTAGTAGCGTATATGCGTTTATTATTGTGTTTGTGATGTCATTTAATGTATTTTCCAAGAAACAAACTGGTAGGCTGAAGAGAAGGACAAAAGCCCGACATGAGGAAGCTCAGCCGATTCATGGTGGTAAAACGCTTCCAAAAAAAAGATAGAGCGATAAAATAGAAACAAGTTCCCATTCAGCGGCACGTCAGAGTTCGCACCATATATTGCGATCTGCGCCCACCGTAAGTATGATACTGTTAGAGGGAAAACTGTTATTGTGAAAATTGACATCGAAGGTTCATCTTCATTGGATACAGCTTCCGATACTAATATAGAGCCTCATACCGTTCATGATGAAACGCTACTGTTGCCGCCTCCAGTTCTGACAAAAGCATCGGATAGGAAACCCGAGCATCTCGACCGTTCTGACCGTCTAAAGAGTATGTTTTTGCCGTATAACAATGTTGCACTATGTTCGGACTACATGCAACATGAGACATACAACATTTTTCTCGAAAATGTGAGTTTCAACATCCTGTAAAGATAATTATTTATTTAATTTAATATTTATGATTAGATTATAATATGTATTCTTTTCAGGCTTTCAGCCGCGGGCAGATATTAACAGTCAGGCAAACACATTTTTACATTAGTGAGACCTTAGTAAGGAGTAGGTGGCTATTAAGATAACCGTACGAGGAACTCCATTCGGGCCTCTTATAAAGCACCTAACCAAGTTAATCTCAAATACTCAAATGAGCGAGGCTTTCCTCGAACATTGGCATCAAGAGACCAACACTTTCCAGTTCTCGTTCAGAGAGATGAACATTACTTTGGACGATAGTTACGTCATTACTAGCGTGTCGTTGGTGGATCCCGTAGTTGAAATGGAGCCGAGTCCTAATTTTCATGGTTCATGGGAGAAATATACCTCATTCTTGGGAGTTCTGATGGCTCATATCAAAGAGGAGTTGGGCAAGCAAGATGGTGTTGGTTTTTGGCTGAAATGGCTGAGGAGTACATTTTCAGCGCCTCTATATTGTGATGGTAATCTGGACCATACATATGATATGGTCAAACAAGCCGCACGTGTATACCTGATATATATATATATATATATATGTTTGGTTGCACCATCTTTACGAATACCAGCTAAAATAATGTAAAATCTGATTACTTTGCTTCTTTGGAGCATTTGGATCAGCTAGGTACTAAAGCTTGGGGTACTTGCGCATTGACGTGGCTATACAAGAGGTTATGATGAGCATCCAAGAGGTCGTTGAAGAGTCCGATCAGCTTCGAAACCTTGTTAGATTGTTGGATATTTCATCATTTCCCTTGTTTGCAGTCTCTGTTACCAACAATTGTAACTCATCTAAGCCGAAGCTTCTCAGTTGGTCGCCTAAAAAGTTGACGGAATGAACGTTAAAACAATGACCTACTACCGCGAGCTCATTTCCAATCTCGGGGAAAAGGACGTAAGTATTATATTTTTAGCATTTTTATTTTCACAAATGTTCCGAATAGTTTATTACCTTATATGATATTTGTTCGCTAGTGATCTTTCATCCATACGAGGATATGAAGGATAGTTTTCAGATGCGGTCGGTGGAGTTATATCGCAATCTTATCCGGGTTATGCATGTTACAGAAGCGTATATGCCGAATAGGGTGACCCAACATTTTATTTGGGTGCAGGAGAGGCCCCTCAATATTTTTTACACCAGTACGAATTTGAAAAAGGGGGATAACCGACGATATCCGGTTAACATGTCACATTTGAATGATTGGCAAACTCATCTTTTCTACACTGACATATACACTCAGCCCCTTCTGCGAAACGGTAGGACTTTTACGATTCAATATGAAGCGTACGTGGCGAAATTCGGTTGGTTCGATATCAGTCCACGTGCTTTAAGGGAAGGGAACTTGGTAGAGGCGTTACGCACCATCAACTGTATAATACCTTTTGACAATAACGTTAGAGAACTTGTCTACTTTAGGAACCGAGTTCGTACGATCACCAACCCCTGGATCCTCTTGATATTATTCGTGTTGTTTGTTTGCACAATGTAGTTGTATTTACGCCATAGTTGTTTTTTATAGACAAAAAATATTTCATCGTGTTGTCTTTGATTTTGTTGATGTTAAATAAATGTTTCACCGAATTTGATTTTGGTTTTAAGTTTTTTTTTAATTATAATATATTTATTGAATTAGAAAATCACAATTATGATTAGGGGCAGATACATAGGAGATATATTACAAAATATCATAAGGGTTCAATAGGCCTAGATTCAAATACCATTTTGATCACCTCGACCTAGAAATCAATTAAGCTAAATCAAAACCCCAGAGATCCCTCAACTCACCAAACAACAACCGCACAACCATTGTATCATCAATCTTGCGATACGCATGGGCGATATCCAGGTTTAAGGTTAATCATCAATCCTTTCCTTAAGCTATTCAATCTTAGTTCCTTGATTTTCTCATTCAAGATCAATTTAATTAGAGAAAATGGACTAAGATAATAAATTAGCTCTTGAGATGGACTCCACCGATTTACAGTAATCTAGAAGAACTTGAGCACAACTACCGATTTTTGAATCCTATAACCGAGGAAAAGAAAGGAAAATAAACAACACAGAGGACTTAAAACCCCAATTCGAATATTAAATTTCTATTGGATCTTCATTTTCGAGAATAAGGCATGAATAATCTCAAAGCCAGGTAGATCTTCACAACTTTGACTATTTTCAATGATGGAATTTTTTGGATCTGATAAGCTCTGATGAAAATATTGCAGGATAAGAATCCATGATCAAGGGATACCGGAGATGCTTTCCTCAAGCTACCTTATCTTGAACATCAGATTTTCTCTTTCAATTTAATCTATTGAATAAGAGAAAAGATAGTACTAAGAGAATGAGGTGGCTCTTGAGATGGATTCCACCAGATATCCATTGACCTAGACTCAAGCTGGCTTAGCTTGATTCAATGCTAATCAGTGACCGAATCTACAAGGCAAAGAGAGGACATCTACAAATCAAACAACAGCCTCACAACCATTGCTTCTTTAATCTTGCAATAAGCATGGGTAATTTCCAGCTTCAATGTTAACTGACGATGCTTTCCTCAAGCTATTCAATCTTAGTTCTTTGATTTTCTCTTTCAATTAGATCAATTGAATTATAGAAAAAGGAACTAAGAGAATGAATAAGCTCTTGAGATGGATTCCCAGTGACTTGGAAGAGCTTGATTACAGCTACCGATTCTTGAATCCTATAAACGAGGAAATGAAATGTAAATAAACAGCAAAATGGACTCAAAACCCCAATTCGAATACTGAATTTCCATTGGATCTTAATTTTTGAGAAGAAGGCATGAGTAATCTCAAAGTCATGTAGATTTTCCCAAACCTTACTATTTTCGATGATGGAATTTCTGCACCTGATAAGCTTTGATAAAAATATTATATGATAAGAATCCAGGATCAAGGGACATCAGAGATGCTTTCCTCAAGCTACCTTATCTTGAACATTAAATTTTCTCTTTCAATTTAATCTATTGAATAAGAGAAAAGATGGTACCAAGATAAAGAGGCGGATCTTGAGATGGATTCCACCAGATATCCATTGACTTGGACTAAGGTTGCTTAGTTTGATTCAACGCAATTCAAAGGAAGAATCTACAAGACAAATATAGGAAAACTGCAAAATATTATAAAAGTAATATTTGTCAGAATTATAGATGTAGAATATCCAGAAAAATAGATCAGAGAAATGAATCTCAAAGCTATAATTAATTTTGATAAATTAATCTATATCTAACTGGATCTCCTTAATAATCCAACTAACTCCAATCATATACATATGAATCTTGCAATCAATAGAGTTAAAAAAGGAAAACTCTGTAATATCCTTGAAATGATTCATGTTCAAATATTGATCCCAGACAATAATTGGAGAGCACATCCTCAATGAAATTTTCAGAAACAACAAGGTAGGAGAATTACTTAGATTCATGCATTCTGAAAATTAGTCATGGTTTCTTGTTAAATTTTTTAGTTAACCTAAAAGATAATGTCAAATAATCAGTTTGAAATATAGCATATGTCTAAGCTTTCTAGAAAAAATAAACGCATTCAAATGAGAATGAATTAGAATTGTTAGATATTTCAGTTTTCATCTTGCAATTTAGAGTCCATTTCGGAGACCAATCAACGGGGTGGTTTTGGACTCTAGAAATATGGGTAATAATCATTGAAAATGTAATGATATTTCTATAATATTTTAATATTGGAGCCAGAAACCAGCGTTGATTACCTTTGACCAGTAGGTTAACTAGAACTAACTAGTGTATCTCAAAATCTACCTTTGACCAACTTTTTTTTTTTCAGATGACGAGACTGTCAAGAAAAACTATGAATTCAGCCATTAGAGGGCTCATTTTTTTCATATAAGTTTCAAGCCCAAGTTATAATTTCTCCAAAGTAATTTATAATGATAATACCTCCAACTGATTCCTCATTGTAAAGACAAGAAACATCAAAGTTCATTTTAAATCTGTTCTGCTTAGAAGCAGTCCATTGAAGGTAATCTGTCCCACTGTTTAGGTTTAAGAAGGTTAGCAATATCAAGACTATATAAGACATGCTTAACATATTTAATAGAAGACATAACAGTATACCGATTTCCATTTATCTTAGATTTGTTTCTACTGTTCTATATTACCCAGTTTATAATATGGGGTATGATGTATCTAATATAGATTTTGTTTTCAGATGACCAGAACCAGTTTCTGGTCATACGGGCAATTCATATATCTATTAATTATGATATTGAACAAATTAGCAAAGTAAGTCCATAATTGCCAAACAAAATTACAGGCAATAAATAAGTTATTTGGAGTTTCAATAGACTCAAACAACTGGCATTTAAAGACAGTTGTAAAATGTATCGTTTGCATTATAGAATCAATAGGTAAATAATTATGCAATAGCTTCCATAAGAGAAAAGAAAACTTCATAGGAGTAATAGGATTTGAGAGTTTGTTAAACATTTTGGATTGATTGTGATGATGTCTTATGATATTCCAAGTATCTTTAATATTGGATTTGTAATCCTTAGTAGATTTCCACAGAATTAAGTCCTTATTAATGTTGATCTTAGTATCATTAATGATATTAACTATATTTTGAGAAAGAAAACCAGAAAATCTGTTAGTATTCCAAGAGTTTTCATTCCCGTATGCATTGACATTTTCAGTTCTAAACTATTTGTTGTCTTGTTTATCATCTAGGATAATAAATGGAGAGTGATTGTTCTAGTTCTCCAACCAAAAGTTAATCTCTCATTTGCCAAGAATTCCGCATGTGTTAGGCTCAACTATGGGTTTGATGCCCGATAATCTTTTCTAGACCAATGAGCCTTTTTTGGTATAATCAGTAGCCAGCGGGTGAGTATTTTTGCACTAAGTATTATTCATTAATTTAGCATATAAACTCTTATTTTCTCTAAAATTAACCCACATTTTGGAGGAAAAAACATCTTGAATATCAGAAATATTCCTGAAGTTAAGGTTTCCTTCAACAAACGGCTTGCTAATACCCGACCGAGTGGACTAATGGATCTTTTCCTTGTTCTATTTTGTTGATAATAGTGGTAGGAATGCATGTGATCTGAATCCAATACATACGCATCGACATCAGAAGTGAGTTGATTATGACCATTCTACCTCCATAAGAAAGATTGATATTGTCCCACTCTTTAATTTTATTATTGATTTTGCTGAGCAGACCACTAAAATTGCTACCCTTGTTGTTGTACTATGAGTTATACCCAAGTAATCTATAGGAAGGTGGTCCGAACTGAAAGTAGTAAAATTAATGGTAGTAGAAACCCTAGAATTAGAAAAGTTGTTGGAAGTAAGAATCTTAGTTGTATCTTTGTTGATACTTTGACCAGACACATCTTGATAGACTTGGAGAAACATGCTAAAAGTATTTATAGAAGAACTAAGGTCAATACTGAATATTAGTTAATTATCAGCGAATGCTAAGCATGAAATCATATAATCAAATTTAGAGAAGTTCTTCATAGACTTATTAGATTTAAATAACTTAGATAGTCCTTTTAAAAAAACATTTTTACCAATTATAAAGAGGCTAGAAGAGGCGGGATCTCCCTGTCTCAATCATCTCTTGGTATTAAAATAACTTATAGCTGTTCCATTTATTAGAATTGAAATGTATACATATTTAATTAACTTGCTTATAATGCTAACAAAATCAAGAGAGAAGCCAAATATAATCATGATTTTAAGTATGAAAGCATGAGATATTTTGTCAAATACTTTTAACATATCTATTTGAATCATAGTATTACCATTTTTTATTTTCTTGTTAAGATCATATACAAGTTCTTTAGCTATTAAAATATTGTTTTGTATTGATTTGTTAATAACAAAACCACCTTGAGCTTCAGAACTATTATAGGCAGAATGTTTATAGGTCTATTGTTAAAAGTTTAGACATGATTCTATTAAATAAAGTACATAAGCTAATATAATGAAATTCTTTCCATGTTGTATGGTTGGTAGTTTTGGGAATTAAGCAAAATCTGTAACTATAATTCCTTGAGTAATGTTATGGCCCTGCATAAATGATGACAAAATAATACAAAGATCTTTTTTTATAATAGCCCAACAAGACTTGAAGAAACAACTGTTGAAGCCATCCATTCCTACCACACTAGAAGGATTGCGATTATTGATGATAATGTGAATTTCCTATTCAGATGGAAGTTTGATAAGTAAATCATTATCTTCATTAGTTACAAGCTTATGAATGTTATTAAGAATGTTATCTTACATCATGTTATATTCATCCTCATCATTCATGTAAGGATTAGTTGTAAGAATCTTTTTGAAGTATGATCCAACAGTTTCACCCATCTTATTATTGTCAACAATCCAATCATCTACCACTTTAATGCTTATTATAATGTTTCTTCTTCTTCATCTCTTATAGACATAACCATGAAAGGTTTTAGTGTTTTTATCCCCTTCACTCAACCAGTTAGAGTAGCAATTTTGTTTCCAATAGTAATCTTCCATTCTGATAACTTGGATGTAGATTGTATTAGCTTTAGAAAGCTTCAACTTATTATCAATACTTTTAGTTTCCTAATAATCATTTTCAGCCTCTTAATAGCCTCCTCAAACACCAGAACATTATCAAAAATATTACCAAAATGGGATTTGTTCCAAGCCTTCAATTGTTTCCTTAATCTTTTGAGTTTATGCCAGAAAGAGTAAAGGGGATATCCCTGCATACTCTGCGTCCAGTTGTTATTTGTAAAAAATAAAAAGTCAGTGTCCATAATCCACATATCTAAAACTTTGAACCTATTTTTTGAGTTATAGTTATATTCAATTAAAATAACACATAAATGACCATTGTCAGAACCAATTATGGCTATGTGGGTAACTTTAGTCTCTTTAAAGTAGGAAGCCCAGTCAGCATTGAAACGAGCTTTATCTAAACGTTTCGATTTGGAACTGTTAGACCACATAACTTTTAATCCAACATAACCTGCATCTTCAAGCTAGCAATCTATAGTACAATCATTGAAATCTTCTGAACTATTATAGCAAAATGCATTGTATCCAAGTTGTCCCTTATTAGAAGTTACAACATTAAAATCACTAAGAATAATCCATTCATTAGCAGGGTTAGACACGTTCCTTAAAGTATTCCAGAGATTCAACCTATTAGATCTTTGACACTTTGCATATACAATTCTTAGATAAAATTTATTGTTGCCATCAGCATATGATAATTCAACACGTAAATATTGATGATGATTAAGAATAATGTTAACAGTAAATTATTTTTCCAAAAGAACCAAATCTTGTTTGTTGAAATAACACTAGGGAAACCAATATTAAAGCAATATTATTGATGTTACTTAAGTTGATAAGAGGCTCATGAATTTCCACAAGATTAAGCTTCTATTTTTGGATGACAGACTTGAGCCATCTGATAGAAGGCTTGTTTCTTATCCCTTTTATATTCCAACTAATAATTTTCATATTGTTGTTGTAGAGGAATTATGGTATTTGTTCAATAATTATTCAAACTGGTGAAATAAGACTTTCAAATGTAGGATTGAAATCACTTAAAAAACCTCATAGCTTATCTCTCACTTTCTATATGTATCTTTCCCATATTTTACATATATCTTCCTCAAGATCAAACTCAAGTAATATGTGTCTTCAATCACATTTAGCAATGCTATAATTTCCAGGAAAATCCATCAAATTTAAGAATTGATCAAGGACAGTCTTCTTGGGAATACCTTAGGAAAATTTACCTATTATGGTGGATTTGGCATCTATCAATAATATGTGTTTAATTTTTGTGAGAGAAATGGATCGATATATGATCCATTTTCTGATACACCTTAATTGGCTTGCATTCATCTTTATGCTTGTTAGACTTTAAAGTTTCAGCAATGATATCTTTCTTATCTATATTTCTTTTGGGATCCCTTAAATCTTCAATCTGATTTTTTTCTTGTGATGATTGCTTGATAACTTTTCCAGGTGGAAGATCGGGGAAATATTCGGGGTAAAAAGTGGGATTGTTGTAGGTAACAATATCAGTTGATTCGGGGCTAGGTATAAAAAAAAACAGCGGATAAAGAGATGCATAATGATTATAGATCTGGGCTAGATTGGATGAATATCATTCTTGGTTCATTCTTGGAGGTCGGTTTTACGTTAATTAAATGCATGTTTGCTTTATTTTTATGTTAGTTCGTTTAATTTTTTTGGAAGTTGTTGATACATGTTATATGATTTTTTTAAACTAATAATCTCACACCTTCGGTGCTTAGAGGCCACGCTGACAGTTGGTGAAAACGACACCCGAGAGTGTTATAATTCGCACACCACTGATGTAAAATTAAAAATCGGCAAGTGTTATATGATGTTTGCGGTTGTAAATTACAGTATCGTTGGTATAGTTAAAAACCAGAGGCTATAAATTTGCCCACCGCCGGTGTAGTAACACATTGGGAGTGTTAAGTTGGGACACCATCGGTTCTCATTTGCGCTGCCAGTTAGAGGTTCTACCATGTGGGCGGTGTGGGATTCTAATAATTAGATCTTAATTAAGAATGATTTTGTGGTGTTACAACTGACATATATAGTGTGTAAGTACTCGAGAATAAAATAAATTGACGATTGCGATAACATTAGACATAATTTAGTTTATGTAGTTAAAAATATTACATAATTTGTGCGTAACATTAGTTGATACGGACGCGTTTATGGTGATGGACAACTCCATCCTTATTCATTCCTTTTTCTAACAGATATTCCTTATCTTCGCTAGTTGTATCATAGTTTGAGAAAAAGTATTGGATGTAATTGGCTTCAACATCAACTTTCTCTTTAAGTTGTATCACCATATGATCCAACATATTTTTTAAATTAAGCTTTGAAATGTCATGTTAACAAAATAGCGCGTGCGTTTTGCTTACAAATTTATAAGAGAGTGAAAAAATAGGTATATTCGGAACGGTTTTTAAATAATCTAAATTGACAATCACTTAATCACATCCGTGTACTCGGGGCATCATATAGATATAACTCGCCGTTTCCCTTTCGTGCATGAAGTACACCATGCATAAAAATTCGTCAAAAAAACCAAATGTTTCTTCTAACATCGTGCATTTTATAAAATCAACTGCTTTGAGCCGAACCACGTATTTGTGCACATTTTGATTTGAATCACCCATGTTTGTGAGTTATAAAGATTACGAGCTTACAAGAATGAAGTTTCTATTTATTGAAATCTTTGGTGTGGGTAGTGTAACCGAAATAAGTCTATCAAAATTAAACATGTGTAAATTATGGATATAATAATTCTCTTAACCAATCTACTTGCGACCCCTATCACATATCACAAGGTATATCAGGATAGCGTAATCGAAATAGGCATATCAAAATTGGGCACGTGCACATTAGAGAAATAGTTAGCGTTAGTTGAAACTACTATGTGTACAACGATGTTGTCGTTATGCTACACCGGCGTTGGTCGCACCTTACCGAACAAGAATTGTAAACTATTGTCGTTGGTGTCGTAGAATTCCATCACCAGAAAATGAAAGACTCCATTGAAAATCCATTCGCGCAAATCTAGTTCAAAACAACATATTTATTCAGTTTTAGTTCCAATTTTGTCATGGGTATTTTCAAGTGACTCAATTTTTTTAATCACTTATAGTATTTGATGGAATGGTTTAGCCAACCCCGACCAAAAATTACTTCTCACACTTATTAATTATTATATAAAGTTGGCTCATTTTATTCAAAAATAAATTTATAGTAAATAGATTAATTTATTCTATAAAATATATTAAGTCGATTCATTTTTAAAATTTTATTCGTTTCTCAGTTTCATCTTTTTGTTCAACCTCAAAACCTATAAGTAACCGAAAAAATTCAAAACTCCTAAATTTTTTTTTATTTACAAAAAATATAACTCGATATCTTTCTTTAATAAAAAACAACAATGAGCAAAGGAAAAGCGTAAATTTTCTTCTTTTTTATTAATTTAATTTATTTTTAAGTTTTGCAATTTTTTCATAGATTCTAGATTGAAATCATTTAGGCTATAAAATTGGTTAAATATAGTGACAAGATTAAGTTTCAAATGAAATATTGGTTTGGTTGTATTTAATTTATGTTATAATCATGCATTTTGTTTGATTTACAAGGATATTTGTTGAAGAATAGTTCATTGGATTTAATGATTGCTCTTCGTCACCGTTGGGTGCGTAGCTTGCACACCGCCAACGTCAAACCTTTTTATTTGGAAGACTAATTTATGTTATTTGAACATGTTTTTCCCCGCCAGCGCTAGTGTTCTACGCGGGTGGGAACAAACATGTTAAGATAACACCGCTAGTGTGCAAATATTATTTTACATAACTTTTTTTTTGTTTTTTTTGTATTGCTAAGCCTAAAAAAATCCAAATTTGGAGGGATGAGACTAGGAAAGAGATGAAAAAAAATTCTTAAAATTGGGGCGTACTTCTCAAGCCGATAGTCTTTCTCATACAGCCGAAACAAGTCGGATTGAGCATTCCGATCATAAGAAACGATCCATACAACGTAGCAGATAAGAAACCGCAAGAAAATAAGGTGCGAGTAGCAGTGGCAGCGTACTTACTTTTATTGATAAATCACTGAATGACGATACCGGTTCTGAGGTAGAATTATCATATTGTTTCCAGACTACCAACTCTATGAGGTATAGAACATATTATCATGAATGTAAGTTACATCACTTATGTGTAATTTTTTTATATCGATAATAATATTATAACAATTTATCTTGTTTGATTTATTTTTTGTTATTATTACAGTTTCGGTCGGCTATTATCGTCCATGCCAAGTACAGACTCTTAGCCCAATGGACCTTAGTAGTCAGGAGGTTGTGAAGAATATCGTCGAAGACACTTTATTATGGCTTATCATTGGTCACTTCACTAATTTCAACGCAAATCTGCAGTTAATCGAGGCCTTCATCGAACAATGGTATTAGGAGACTAATATTTTCTAGTTCTCCGTTGGCGAGATGAATATCACGTTGAACGACATGTTTGCCATTATCTGATTGCTGACGGTAGGGATAATAGTCGAGCCCAAGAGGAACACCACGTACCGTAAAGTTTATGTCCATTACATTCAGTTTTGGGGGGTTACGACTAATGAGGTTCAATCAGAATTGGAGAAGTATGATGGGGTCGAATTAGGTCTTAAATGACTTAGGGACCACTTTGCGAAAGAGAAGTATTTGGATTCAAACCCCACATGTACCAGAGATATAATCATACATCTCGCTTGTGTCTACATCATATATATGTTTGGTTGCATCATTTTCACCAATATGAGCTAAAAGTTTGTAATAGGAAAATTTCTCACCACTATGGAGCACATCGATCAGTTCGTGAGATATCGTGGGGTACTTGTGCGCTGTTATGGATATATAAGAGTATGGGAGGAGTTTTGAAGTTTTCACTCAAGAGTCTTACTGATTTTGCCGGATTGTTGGATTGCTAAATCTACGATTATTTCCATTATAATATCCTTCAGTTTAACAATGAGTATACCTTATTGAATCCCAAGTTTTTACCTGCTTGTCAAAAACTGACGGGGAAAATGTTCGATCAAAAACTTATTATCGCGAAGTCTTTACCGGTCTCGAGGAGAATGATGTAAGTATTGTTATCTTTATCTATCCAATTTTTTTCTAACTTTGTGATCCGATTTTTGAGTTGTATGCAGATATGAGAGAGAGGTTTCTAGATCAATATATTGGCTTATATCGCAATCCTATTTAATTTTTGAGTATGACTGAAGGGTATATGCCGGATTGAGCAATACAACAGTTCAATTTGATCTTGGAGAAACCACTAGATCATATGACAGCTCGACCTGTTATTAAGAAAGGAGAAAAGCATCGTTATCGTGTTAATACTCAATATTTGGATGATTGTCGATTAAATTTGTTCTTCATTGACAAGTTCACATGACCATTGATGGAAAATCACAGGACGACAATGTCTCGGTAGGAAGCCTTTGTCACGACGTACATGTGGTTTCACATTACTTCTCATATTCTTGATGATCGTGTAGTGATAGAGATGATTGGTACGAAAAACTGTATTCAACCTCTTAACAACATCGCGGAAGATGCAATCAATTTCACGAAGTGAGCCCTGCAAATTACAAGTCTCTTGATTTTTGTCATTTTAGGTATCCTAATCTTATGTTTGTTCATTTAGCCACCACCAGTCTTTGTTTCTGTTATATATGTTTATTTTTTATAACTTTAATTTTCTATGTATTTTTTGTTTCTTTTATGTTGTAAAATAAAATATTGTTGTTTTCGTTGGAAATATATGTTGTATAACAAAATATTGGTCTTTTTTGGAAATATATGTTGTTTAATAATATTTTAGATGTGAGTTATGTATTGGTTGCTTTGTATTTTATTATTTATTAATTTCTTATGAAGGGTTTTTTAAAATTAAGGTTATATTTTTCCTTATGTACACCGATGGTGGAAGCCACTCAACGTCACTGTATTATCTATGTTGTCGGGGTAGAGATTCCTCAACGTTAACGTAATTTCCCACCGGTAATATAAAAAACATGGACCATTGTTGGGATGCCCAATTATTGTTACATGATAATAAACTTATTTCCATATATTAACTAATGGTGGAAGCCATTAACGTTGCCAGTGGATTCTCTACGCCGTCGATTATAAAATTTCATATTGATAGCGTAATATCCTATCAACGGTGTAAAAGTTATGCACCGTCGGTGGGATGCCTAGTTGTTGTTACCATGTTACTTAGTTTTTCCCTATATACACCGGTGGTGGTAGCCACTCACACCAACGGTTGATAATCTATGTTACCGGTGTGATATACTATACATGCAGTGTAATGTCTCATCGGTCGTGTAAAAATTCAGCATTACTGATGAGATGCAATATTATTTCTAAAATAATCGAAGTCTTTTTATAAATAACCTGCTAATTAGGAAAGGTTCTCGCCAACGTGTTTAGGGCTTTCTAGATTTTACCCGTAACCGGATGTTCCCGCTAATTATATTGTTTCCCTCCCACCACTCATCCTTTATAATCGTAAACATATATCACGGTAGCATGAGTGATACGAACTATAATGTGCATGAAGATATGCATCTGCTGAAATGCACGATGACAAAAGAAATTCTTGGTTTTATTGATGAAGTTCTATTCATAATATACTTCATGTATGGTAGGGAAAAGACGTGTTCCGCTTGTATGATGCCCCAACACGTGGATGTGAAGAAGTCTCCGTCAGGTTAGATTAAAATAGTTGTGACTATATTGATTTCATCACTCCCCTATAAAATTAATGCGAAACCCGTGATGTTTTTAGTATGAGATTTCAAAGCTTAATTATGAAAGATATACATGATTATGTGATGCAAGACTTAAAAATAAAATAGATGCAGAAGCCAATTGCGTCGAAGACGCTTACGCAATTTTTGATGGAACTAAAGAAGATGATGAATAGTTGTTCAAAAAATGGTTCGAACATGGATGTAATTATTTGTCACTATAAGCGCGCCTTTAATATCAGCTATTTTAACTAAATATATATTTTGATTACTTGCGTTTGTATTTTGATTATTTTTACGTATGAATTTTGTAATCTTCATAACTATGTCAACTAATTTATGTTGAATGTTATTATTTCAAAAAATTTGCTATCATAATCTTCATAACATACAAGTTTCTAATCTCTTTGGATCTCATACAAAAAGAATGCATTGGTAAAGCCCAACTTTTGGCATCTGTTGAACGCAATTTTAGGCAAGGATGTATCCTTGCACATGGGACATTTCTTGCAATAGAAATCTACAAAAGAAAATACACAAAATTGACAATATAAAATTATGTGGGGTATTGTTAGTTTAATCAATGTTTGATTAATTAAATTACTTACGTTGACAAAGAGGTTGATAAGAAACCAATCCAACTTGATTTCCAACCGTTTTGACATCGGAGGAGGTGCACCTCTTAATGGTAGAAAAATGAAACTAACATCAATGGTTTTCAATTTTCGTACAAAGTGGAGTATATAGTTAAACGTTGATGCAATAACGACTCCCATATTGGGGATTGTCATCTAATTATCCATAGTAGCCGCATTGCTAGACCACTTTACATGTTTTATAATATTTATTAAATCCTTTATACTAGTAAATATTTTCATATACACCAACAAGAAATCCATAAGCTCGTTGTAGAGGGCATATCTAATCAATCTTCATTTGTCTTGTTGTCCGTTCAAGGCAAACACAATTGAATGATACCCGACGTTAAAAAGCATCCATATTTCTTCGTTATGGTAGAATTCCTCTTAAGATCTTTTGGTTCTACCAACTTTGTATACGTCCCAGATTTCTCTCATTGGAATAATAGTCTATGAGTTTTCCTATTTTTTTGCATCGTTGCGATATCTTAATACAACTACGAACCCGTTGTCCTTTGTTGTAACTATAACCCAATAAACAAATTGGTGTTGCATATAGTTGGATTTCGTGGTAAAAAATCATTATAGTCGACAACGGTACTCCATCGGTATCCGTAACAGCAAAATTATCTCCCACTAAACCAGAATCCTTAACCTCATTATACAATGATAAACTATTAAACATTAAAATCATCAAAATAGGAGGAAAAAGTTGGTTGATGCTTCATATCGCCGATGCAAACACACTAAATTTATGGTGTGGATATGCCACATCGCCGATGTAATAGATATACCAGTGGTGTATAAATTATAATTGGTGGTGAAGTATCTTACTTGATGTAAAAAACATTACACATTGTCAGTGTAGGCATAACACCACTAACTATTGTTTATAACATATTTCTCACCCCTACGCGACTGTGCTGGACCCTCAAACCAAATGTGGTGTACCGTTAAACCGTTGGCGTCAACTACAATTTCAGATCGACGTTATACAAGCCTCACTAAACAGTTTCACCCACTGATAATGCCATATTTTGTGTAAAATCACACATACCTGTAGTAGGATTTTGTGTAAAGTATGCTTACATGTATGCGTAAATTTGCACAAAATCATGCACGCGCCATCCGGTAAAATCACACACCATGCATGCAAAGAATATCAAGATCCATAAGTGAATGTGTGTGGTTTTGGCTGTTCTTTGCATGCATATTGTGCATTTTAAGAACAACGATGAAATACTTCAAAACTTAAAGCCTTTAATACTTGACCAATTCTAATAAATAGACAGCCAAATTAAAATATCTTATCTTAAACAATGAAACTAATTAGAAATCAAGCGAACAACTATAAATACATAAAAGTCTAATTTTTTCGAACAAAATTTTAAACCAAAATATCTGTAGAAATATATATTTTGAAATTGAGAAAAAAAAATGTCAATAACAAAGCAATGCGTCTTAACCACGTTGTAGAGTCAAATTTTGAAAATCTTAATTTTCTAAAGTGGATATTTTGAGAGCTTTTAGGTTATGGTAGAGAATTTGTGGTGATTTTGTTTTTATAAATAAGGTTTTTATATTAAAGGTAAACTTAAAAAAACGGATCTTGATATAGCTTCGCGCATTATTTATTACAAGTCATGTTATCTAACATTAATTTTTTATAAAAAAAACTATTTTATTTTATGGTATATATTATGTATGTATTTTTTTTTCCGTTTTCGGATTGAATGTCATAAGTGTAAATAATAGTTAAGAATATTTTAATTTTTTGCGTTTAACATTTTTTATTTAGAAGAGAAATCTAAGAAAAAGTTTAGGAAATATTGCATATTAAAAAATTATTTTTCATCTGAATTCATTTTTTATTTTGAGTACACTCGTAGAATGAAAAAAAAAATTATACCAAAAAACACTTATTTATGTTTTTTACTAAGTAAATAAATTAAAATATATATCTTACCGAATCTACCATCTAACAACTTAAAAATCAAGTCAATTTTATAAACAACACATTTTAAAAATTAATTTAATTGAGAATCTCGTTTAACCAATATCCAATATATATATATATATTCTCTCAGTTATTTTTAGAATTTCGACAAGTCGAAACCGTCAGATTTTTGAGCAACCGTAACAAGTACTATTAGTGGGTATTTTAGTTTCGGTGCTAACCATAGTTTCATCAAAAGTTGTCCAAATGGGACCAAAAGTGGCTATAGTTCATTGCAAAACTTTTAATATGTTTTAGTCTTATTTTCACTAATACAACAGTATTGTAAGATTGACTTTATATGGATAAAAAAATGTAACTTGAATGTGTCCAAAATTATAGTTATACCTTGTTAACAATATTTTATTATGTGAGAGACCATTGTGTGATTGATTAAGTGAATAAATAAATGACAAGTAAAATTTCGTCAAACTAAAAGTCAATAGAAAATAAATACTAAAATACTCAAATTAAAATGAACAAATAATAGATTTTATTATTTGTAAATTAACTATATCCATAGAAAGGTTTACATACATATGTATAGGGTTTCTAAACTTCACCGGCAAATCAAAACACACGAAGTTCATTTAAATATTAAGTTGTTATATATATATGATTAAAATGTCATATAAATAATTAGGGTCTTTAAGTAATAATAATAAACTAATCTAGAATTTTTTTGAATTGTCTCGTTTCTTTTTAATTCTCTCCTCTCTTTTTACTATGCTTCTCCTTACTTTTTTTACCTTATTTGTATTTACTTGTTATCTCGCCTTCAATTAAACTTGTCATCTCCAATAACACATAAAACTTTATCTTAATATTGTTTTTCTTTGTTTTAGCTCATCTCAAGTATTTTTTCCCTCTTCACTATACTTCTGTTTATTATTTTATTTTATCCGCATTCATTCTTTATCTTGCCTTTATGTTAGCTCTTCGTTTATTTTTATTTGTCTTTAACCTTATCTTAATCATCCATTCTTTTATTTTATCTCCCTATACTATTATTACATTATAACCATTATTAGCTCATAATTATTTTCATCATAATGTACGTCATTAATATTGATTTTAGTTACTTATTTCTTAGATATCATCACAACTATTATCACCATATTCAGCTTGTTATAAATAAAATCATGCCTTGAATCAAGTCCAACATACAAATTACTCCATATAATCTTACCTCTATCTTATCAATCTTACCTCGTATATAATAAATAAATCCTACTCAGATATGCCCTTACAAAGACTTCTTTATAGTCCTTCAAAAACATTATACTTGTTATAAGAAATAACTTTTAATGATGAGGTAAAATTAAATGTCTTTAACATTTTTAAATCTAAATATATATTATTTAAAGCCATTATGCGATAAAACGTCAATAACTGTTATTTGACTTAAAGTAATTTTAATTTATATGCGATTCTGAAATCGATACCATCTAAAATACTCATCTAAATTTTTATCCAACGGGTGTTGGTGACTTGTATTTTCTATAAATAGCCAACTTCATTTTCTTCTAATCTAAAAAACTGAGTGATGTTTTTTTAAAAAAATTGCAAAATTTGAGGAATTATTACATTTTGTAAAGTTTGGGTGATGAACGACTGAGAAGTTTGTTAAATTTTTAACTTTATAATGAATTTTAAGATATATATATATATATATATATATATATATATATATATATATATCAAATTTTTTTATCATAATGGATGGTAACATTCGTACATCCTTAGAAGTTTTTATTTGTTCTTATAATATGTATGCTGATCAATCCGAATATCAAAATAATATTCTGAGTGGCTTGTTCAAAAATTAAATAGTAAATCCAATAACTCATGCAATAAGAATTACAACTCATATTCTTATGGTGAATTTTTTTCTCAAAACAAGCATTATCATTTATCTACTAATGTTGAAAAAACATTTATTTCCTATGAAGAACCAATAGAAGTAGATATCGATATAGTAGGTTCTAAACCAATAGAAACATTAAGAATGTGATAATCGTTCCACCTCTTCAAATATTAAAACCAAACCTTGTTTGATCTTTTAATGATAAACCAACTATATCGCCATCATAAGGAATTTTAGAAGACAACAGAGCAAATTCCAGATTTCTTGATTATTTATTTAGATTACAGTCCAAACCTTATGAACAAATTGATGAGTCTGTATTACCATATAATATATAGAGATGGGAAATTCATGACAAAATATTTGTTAAAATAGTCAAAGAAAAAGAAATTCCTCACGAAGTTAGAGGAGATGAAAATTATGTTTTGATAAATTGATAAACTAGGTATTTAGATATCCTCTTCATCCTTTGATAATAGAATTATCTTAGTTCATACACCCATCATAAATTTTTCCTATTGGTTGAAGAATACTCATTAGCATAATTATTGAATATAACCTACTTAAAATGAATAATAGTGTTAGAGATATCCTTAACCAACCATAAATCTCAAAGTCTCCAAAACCCATTTTCAATTACTTAAAATTAAATAGATTTAACGTATTGTAAGACTTCCTTGATGCAAATCATTTATGAAAATTCAAGCTTATTATAAATTCGTGGTGATGTTGAATCACTTACTCACGAAGGATTTGGACAACTTAAAAGAAGATGAATGTAAACATGTAACATAATATATATATATATATTCCAAATCTTTACATCATTTTTTACTTTAGCTTAATTTTTACTTTTGTCACGTTATTTGCAGCTCATGCTGTTATCACTCAAAATAATTATGAGCTTTGGTGTGGATAATAATTGCCTGAGGGTAGGCTGGTAATTTCGAGTAGAGTTTTAAGGTGGTGTATGTGTGTTTAACAGTGGTATGCGGGTGTTTAACGGTGGTATGTGGGTGTTTAACGGTGGTATGTGGGTGTTTAACAGTTTAGAGTAGAGAGCAAAGAGATGATTAAGCAGCTTGGTAGCAGTTAATTCTCATTACCCATAGTTAATGCGGGTGGTTAGGTATTTATAGTATAATGTTTGGGCCCTTATGGGATTTCGGGTCATGTTTAATGGATCTGGGTCATGTTCAAAGACCCATGAGTTCTTAAGTAGGAGAGCAAGTAGCTTAGTCAAGAAGTGTTTAGGTTTTTTAGTACTTTTGTCATAGTTCGAACTGCTTTAAGTTCATAGTGTTCACAGAAATCTGTCCGGTCCAAGTGACCTGTTCGATCCCTGTCCCTGTAACCTGTCCAGTACTCGGAGAGACTTGACCGATCTGCCCTTGTTCGGGGAGCATGCTGAATTCGGACTCATCAGAGCCCCTTTTTTAGGTGTTTGAGCAAGTATTCTTGTCAAAGAACTGAAAAATAGTCCAATATCTGAAGTGGTTTTCAATCCGGACAGAACTATGGGGATACCCGGACAGGCTAAGCTTTACGAATTCAAAACGGTTTTTGCCAGAGTTAGTGGGACACGTGTCGCCTTCTGATTGGACACTCCAGCCGTTTTTTCACCTTGAATTTCGCACCATCTTCTTTAACAAGTAACCTCTTTAATTACAAGTAGTGACATCAGCGCCGTCTTTTAATCATTGCCAAACTTTTCGAATTCTCCTAGGAATCAACTCTTTTTTCCAGATTTACTATAAATTCAAACTCATTTTCCACTGTTTTACCATCTCTTTCACATTCACTCTGCAAATTTACTCAGAGCTTTTTCTCTCTAAAGCAAGGGTTTTCAGGGTAGTTTATGTTTACAGCAAGAACAACACTGATCAAAGGTGGGTGGCTCAATCTTTCAGAGTTGGAGAAAGCGCAAAAGGTCGAGAAGGAAAGACGAATAGCAGCAGGGCTACCATCATCACCTGTTGAGAGACCAGTTGCTTCCGTTACAGAGTCAGATCGAGGCTCGTCCTCCTCCAAAGGTACTAAGCCCCAAAACTCTTTCAATCCACTCTCTCGGCCATAGTCTCTGGTTCCTTAGTTCAGGAGTCAGTACCTGCTGTTGAGCCAGGAGTTACTGCTACAAGCGTTAGGAAAACTTCACCGTTTATTACAGTGGGGTCTGACACAGAGCACTCTCCGGAGAAGCTGGTGGTTAAAAGAACAAGCCGGTTAGTCAAAGGGCTAGCCACCAAAAATACTCCCACCAAATCGGGGACGAAAAACAGTGGTTCTGGGTCTGGAGTGCCCATCAGAGCTCCCCGGGAAAGATCATCTGGTCTGGAGGCCAGCAGCCCGGTACCTCCAAGAGAGACTTCTGCCTCTGAGCCCCATCCTAAGACAAGAAGTCAAAGAAACACAGAGGGCCAGCAGTCCGGTAGCCAAGCTGAGCCAAGCTTTAACCCTCCCCGGACCTCTAGCACAGACATTCCCCCAACAGTTATGGAGGAGAGGATGGAGGACTCTGCTGAAGAGGTCCCTTTCGAGTCCGAGTCTTCTAGCCAGACTGAAAATGCTGCTATTGCAAAAAAAGGCAAGGAAAATCTGTACTTGAGGCATCCGGAGCTGCCGGAGTGCCTTGAGGAGAAGGTGGGGCCATGTTTCCACAGAGTTGAGCTCAAATATCTCATGGCCTTACAAAAGACCAAGTATGCATTCATCCATACTCTTGACCTGTGGCGAATGCACACAAAATGGGGGATCCCAGAAAACGTAAAGATAAGGATCCCCATCGATCCGGAGACCCCCATGGATTGCAAGAGGAACGAAATAGTCTTCTTCACAGAGCTATTTAACTGGGGACTCAGGTTCCCACTGGACCCGGAGATCGTTCGATACTTCCACCTGGTGAAGCTCTGCCCAATCCAGCTGAGCCCCAATGGCTGGTTTACTTTGATGTCATGTATCATGGCATCCAGGCTGTCCGGGATCCCTCTTCCTATGGAAGAGTTCGCAGCGGTGGCCAACCTTTGCAAGCATCACCAATTCCCCTTTTATCACTTCAATATGGGGAACGATCTCAAGGCTGTTGATGACCTCTTGGAGTCAGAGAGAAAACGGAGGAGCCAATTTCTGTTCGTCAGTGGCGCTTGGGAAAATGGAAAAAATATCAAGGTCGATGAGAACCCAAGCCTCCTCAGGAGTAGGTGGAGGAGTGACCGTAAGTTCCTTAATTTAAATCTCTGTCCGTTTTTTTTAAAGTTAATTTAAATTGACCAGTTTTTCTTTTGTTCTAGCAGAGCTGCCAAAGAAGTTCGGGGATTATCTGAAGGCCGGACAGACTACCTGTGGAAAAATCAATGCTTGGGACGCAGAGAACTGGGAGAATCGATTCCACAAAGCCTTCACCCCTGGGAATCTAGCAAGGTCTCACCTGTGGAACACCACAGGTCGGAGAGACCTAACTTGGGAGGAGCTCACCACCCCGCCTCTAGAAGATATTGTGCTGAGAAGGTCTCATGAGTTAGATGGGACACTCTACCTGCCTGCCCGGGCTAAGGCCCCAAGCAAAATGAAGGGCAAGAAAAGAGGCAAAAAGGGGGCAAGTGATGCGGAGAAGGATGCTCCAACAGACCCGGAGGGGCCGGCCCAGGTTCAAATCGATGCAACCCTCTTGCAAGTGGTAGAGCAAGAGACCGAAAGCAGGAAGTAGATCTCCCAAAACCTCCAAGGGCTCCCAAGAGGACTCACAAGCAAGTAGGAGAAGGCACTGACCGGGAAGCCAAGAAGAAAAAGACTTCCCAAGGAGATGAGCTCGCCCTCCGGGATCAGGAGCCTTCCTTCCCCACTGACCCCTCTGACCCAACACTGGCCGAAGAGATCCCAAGGGACTTTCATACCGATGAGGTAGAATGGGGAGATCTCAACCTCGATGGAGTGGACATCACTGGTCTAGCTGGACTTGGTGAGTATTTCCTTGGCCTCCCTAGAGATGAATTCGTAGGGCCCTACGTTCCTCCAAGCAGCTCTAATACGGTCAATTTCAATGGTAAGACTTTCATGGTTTCTAGTGAAAAGGACACTATAGCCCATTCCTTGCTTAGTAATGTGCAGCCAATTCTTACATTGGAGAGGCAAGTCCGGAGTCAGGCAGACACCATCAAAGACCTCAAGTCTGAGAAGGAAAAGCTGTTCGAAGACCTCCGCACTGCTACTACCAATGCTGACTTGCTTAAGGAAGCAAATGAAGAGCTGAAGAGGAAGCAAGATGAAAGCAACACAAAGGTTGCCACCCTAGAAGAAACCATAAAAGATCTTCAGGAGAAGCTGTCCGGTATGGAGAAGGACCTTACGACCTCAAGGGGAGAAACTACTGCAAAGGAGAAGATCATCACCAACCTGACTACTGACAAGATCGCTCTAGAAAATGCAGTGACCCAGGCTGCTGAGGAGAAAAATGCTCTGTTAAAGGACCAAGAGGCCACAATCAATGCCAAGATCAACGCCTATGCCAGGGAAATGATTAAAAGCGAAGAGTTAATGATTCAAAGGGTAAAGTCTGATATGGTTCTCCTTTTTCATGAAAAATTTCTGAAGAGGACCCTGGGGGACTTATGGCTCTATGTGGATGATGATGACCTTCCATATTATACAATGCTCGACGAGGATGGAATCCCCAGTGAGTTTTCATCTGGTGATGAAGAGAAGACCAGAGAGAGCCCTGGTGAAGAGGGGAATGATCCCAAGGGCAAGAAAATAGTCGAAGGGGGGAGCGACTCTAAGGGTAAGAAAGTAGATGAAGGGGAGCCATCTTCAAAGGCTCAATCTTAATTTATGATTTACTTGGTTTATCTTTTGTTCAAACTAAAGTCCTTGGAAGGCCAAGGCACTCTTTTTGTTGTGGTGTCCGGTATTTGTTCGGACAGGTTTTTTGTGTTGTACCCTAACTTATTCAAAAAGTCCTTGGAAGGCCAAGGCAATTTTAAGTTGTTTAATGAATATTTCTGTTTTGCACAACCATCATCTTCTTTCATTGTTTGTTTTAGTTTAGATAGCTAGAGTTTAAGTAGCTTTTAGTTATTGCACTGTGAGAGTGTTTAAATTCTCTGGCTAGAGTTTAAATAGCCCTTAGATCTTTCAGTCCGGGTAGTATAACAAGAGATAGAACTTTGAAAAAACTTAGAAAATTTTGAAGAAGGAATCGAATTTTATTCAACCATCCGGACACCTCACTAAAACCTCCCCGTGCCACCAGGGAGGAAAGAGTATGCCCCCAAATATTTACATGGAAGTTCAAACAAGTAAATATTTACACAAGTGTTATTCCAAGTACATCCGAAGATGCTCAATATTCCAAGGATGAGTTAGAACCCTGCCATCTTTGTCTTCCAACCAATAAGTTCCAGGCTTGATTCTTTCAATCACTATGTACGGACCCTCCCAAGTAGGGCCAGCTTTCCGAAGAGATTTTCTTTAGTGTGTAAGAAGACCTTCCTTAATACTTTATCCCCTGGTTGGAAATCTCTTCTTTTAACTTTAGAAGCAAACCTGCTTCTCATCAAGCCCTGATAGTGTGCAACTCTAAGGCGAGCTTTAACCCGTCTTTCTTCTATCAAATCAAGTTGATTTCTGATGGCTATCTCATTAGTGTGTCCGGAAAAGTTGTGAGCACGAAAGGAAGGGAGTGTCTTCTCTATGGGGGCTACTGCATCCATTCCATAGACCAAGGCGAAGGGTGATTCTTGTGTTGCAGCCCCAGGTGTTGTCTGGTAGGCCCACAAGACTTCTTGTAAATAACTAGGCCACTTTCTAGCACCCCCTTCCAAATTCTTCCTTAAACCGGACAGTATAGTCCTATTAGCCACTTCAACTTGCCCATTAGCTTGTGGGTGGAAAGGTGAAGAAAAACAATTCTGTATACCCCTTGAGGCACATAAGCTTTCCATTTCTCTATTGTCGAACCGTGGCCCATTGTCTGTTGTTATTTTCTGTGGGACACCAAATCTGCAACATATGTTGGACATAATGAATTTTATGACAGCTTTTGATGTTGTCCCTGCCAGGGGAGCTGCTTTTATCCACTTTGAAAAGTAGTCAATGGCCATAATTATAGTTCTACGCCCTCCGGACGCCACAGGGAGAGGCCCTACTAAGTCCAATCCCCATCGAGCAAAAGGGATGGGCTCAGAAATTGACTCCAAAGGAATGGCTGGTACATGAATTTCATTGCTGTACCTTTGGCATGGGTCACACCTCTTCACCAATTCCTTATCATCTTTCATAATCGATGGCCAATAATATCCGGAGAGTAATACTCTTCTTGTTAAAGCTCTAAACCCACAATGGGCTGATCCCTCACCATCATGCAATTCAAAGAGGACCATTTGTGACTCATCAATTCCTAAACAACGTAGGAGAGGTTTACTATAGGATTTTTCGTACAACACTTCTCTCAACATAATGAAACCACGAGCCTTGTGTTTCAATGTTTTGGCTTGTGATTTATCTGAATGCACAATACCATCGGACAAATATTGCATGAGAGGTGATCTCCAATCCCGAGGCTGCTTCACCTGTATTTCAAAAACTTCATCTTCTTCACCCTTACTAAGTTGAATAGAAGGGCTTTCAAGCACATGGATCCATGGGTAAGACTCTGTATATGCTATTGTTGCCAATGAGTCTGCTAGCTCATTTTATGCCCGGGGAATGTGTTCGTAGACAACAGCTTTAAATTTTAGTGCTTCATTCTTGAGGAGGAGTAAATATTTCATAAGTTGCTCCTTTCTAGCCTCAGATTGGCCTAAGGCATGGTGGATAAGCAATTGGGAGTCACTTAGTAGTTTAACCCTCTTAGCCCCACATATGTAGGCTAACTTTAACCCAGCTATAGCTGCTTCGTATTCAGACTCGTTATTAGATGCCCTGAAAGCAAAACAAATAGCCTGGTACATACTATCTCCATAAGGGGAAGTTAAACATATTCCCGCACCACATCCTATAGTGCTAGATCCACCATGTGTTCGGACGATCCAGACTTTCTTGTCTTTTGTATCAGTAGCTTGCTCCGAATCCCTATCGGAGTGGAACTCAACCAAGAAATTAGCCACAGCTTGGGCTTTTATTGTTGTCCGGGGAGCAAAATCTATGTCAAAGTCCCCCAATTCTACTGACCACTTAGTCATTCTGCTCGAAATGTCTGCTTTTTGAAGGACATTTTTTAAAGGAAAAGATGTCCGAACGATGATAGGATGAGCCTGGAAATAAGGCCTCATCTTTCTTGCAGCTATCACCAGGGAAAATGCCAATTTTTCGAGTTTCAAGTAACGCCTCTCAGCATCAATCAAGCTTTTGCTGATGTAGTACACTGGGTGGGGATACCTATCGACCTCCCTTACCAGCACAGCACTGATGGAACAACTTGAAACTGCCAAATACACAAAGATAGTCTCCCCATCAATTGGTTTGAACAAAGTTTTGGGGGAGGATAGGCGTTTCTTGATTTCATTGAAAGCTTCATCACACTGTAGGGTCCACTCAAAACCCTTTGCACCCTTCAAGGTTTGGAAGAAAGGAGCACACCTGTCCGAAGACTTGGAGATAAATCTGTTTAAAGCTGCTAATCTCCCCGTTAACCGTTGTACTTCTTTGACGTTTCGAGGAGGTTCCATCTGGAAAAGAGCATTCAGCTGGTCCGGATCGGGGTGTATTCCATGCTCACTTATGATATAACCCAAAAACTTCCTGGACTGCACTCCGAAGACACATTTCTCAGGGTTTAACTTTAAATTTACTTTTACCAAGTTGGCAAAAGTTTCTTGGAGATCGGACAAGTGTAACTGCTCATCCACACTCTTCACCATCATATCGTCAATGTAAACCTCCATATTTCTTCCAATTTGGTCAGCAAATGCCTTGTTGACTAGCCTCTGATAAGTAGCCCCAGCATTTTTCAAACCAAATGGCATCACTTTGTAGCAATGCAGACCCCTGTCAGTGACAAATGTGGTATGCTCTTGATCTTTTGGATCCACTTGAATCTGATTGTACCCGGAGAAGGCATCCATAAAGGAAAGCAGCTTGTTCCCAGAAGTAGAGTCTACCAACTGATCTATCCGGGGGACCGGGTACAAATCTTTTGGGCAAGCTCTATTTAGGTCTGTGAAATCAATGCACATGCGCCACTTGCCGTTTTTCTTTTTCACCAGGACAGGATTGGCAGTCCACAAAGGATACTGAGATTCTTTAATGTGCCCCATCTTAGTGAGTCTGTCAACCTCTTGTACTATGACATCAGCCTTTTCTTTTGAGAAAGCTCTTCTCTTTTGAACCACTAGTGCTACATCTCTCCGGACAGATAGGTGATGGGATATCACTTCTGATGGAACTCCAGTAACATCAGCATTGCACCAAGCAAAAACATGCTGATGGTCTTTCAAAAATTTCAACATTTCTTCTTTCAACATTGGTGGCATCTTGGACGCTATCTTGACACTCTTGCCTTCTTCCAAACAATGCGTTTTAACCTCTTCAATTGGAATCAACACTCCAGGGGTCTCTCTGGGGTCATCAATTTCACCCTCACCCCCAGAAAGGCCCTCAAACTGCTATTGATCATTTATTCGGACTGCCCCCAGTGTTCGAGGAGCCAAGGCAGTGGCATAGCATTCTCTTGCAATCTTTTGGCTGCTCCGGACAACCCCAACCTATCCCTGAACAACATACTTTAAGCACTGATGAACTGTTGAAGCCACTGCATGCATCCTAGAGAGCCAAGAGCTCCCTAGAATAGCATTATAGCAAGTGGGACAATCCACCACAATAAAGAGTATTCTAACCATTTTCTTGAAAGGGCCCCTGCCCAATAACACCTCTTCTTCGAATTCTCCGATCACATCGGCTAAGCTGCCTGTGAAGCCCACGATTGAACTGTCCGACTTTTGGATCACAGATGGATTTCTCATTTTCTTGTAAGTATTTAGGAAAAGGATATTGGCCGAGCTTCCAGTATCCACAAAAATTCGCCTTATTTCATTGCCCCCTATAGAGGCTCCTATGACAACAGCATCCTCATGAGGGCCAGCAATGTCTCTCAAATCATCCTCATCAAAGACAATGAAGGGGAATGATTTTGGTGACTGATAAGATGTCATGCCTCCTTCTAGATGGGAGGCTAAATTATGAACATGCCTCTTTCTCGAAGAAGCAGTAGGAGCTGTCATAGTGTCCCCTCCGAAAATTGTAAGTGACTCGAAGAATTTAATGAGCCCAGAGACCGACCTAGAACACTCCTCTATAGCACCCACCCTGTTTCGAGTTGGATCAGGATCCAAGTATTCAGATTCCACATCAAACCTTTCAACTATAACCATGGCCCCCTCCGGGGCAGCATTACTTGGACCAACCCGGTGAGTGTTGTCAGGCCTGTTGCCTCCTCTTCTCTTAACGTATGCTCCCAACTTTCCCCTTTCAATCAGGTTTTGAACTTCTTACTTCAATGCTATGAAATCATCAGTGGTATGGCCAATATCGTTGTGATATTGGCAAAAGGAGCTGTTACGATGCTCTCTAGGAGACTGCAAGGTTGCTGGTCTCCGGTAATGCACCTCATCTTTTGTCTTATCAAAAATGGTGGCCACACTTTCTTTGAGCTCCGCAAACCACTCCGGTTGGACGCATGGCCCTCTTTTGTTTCTGGATTGTTGACTTTGAGCGGGAGCAGGTGGCTGAGACTGAGCTTTTGCCCTACCATGCCCCTGTCCGGTTTCTCTTGCTTTATTCCCGGACTGGTTTTGATTTGGAGTTGGTGCCACTGGGGTGGACCTCACCTGTCTGTGCACCCTGGTCTTCTTTGTTTCATCAACGTTTATTTGCTTGCCAACTTGATTTAGCAATCCTCCCCAGGTCATAGCCTTCTTTCTGGTCACCGAATCAGCCAGATTGCCTGGGTTCAAACCTTGCCTTAGGGATGCTATTGCCACCTGTACGAAGCAATCAGCCAACCCATTATTTGTGTTCACAAAACGACTTATGTACTCTTTCAAGGACTCATTTGGCTCATGGGCACAATGGATTATTGTGTCTCCATTGCCCTTCAGCTCCTTACTCCCTACAAACTGCCTTCGAAAGGCCACCCAAAACGTATCAAAATCTTTAATACAACCCTGAGGCAGGCTGTTGTACCATTTCAGAGCACTCCCCGTAAAAGATTGGGAGAATGCCCTATACAGTAGTTTATCATCATCATCAAAGTTCATCATGAAGTTCTTGAATTGCTCCAGATGATTGTCCGGATCAGTACTGTCATCGTACTTCTCCATTTTAGTACTGTCAAACCTCTTGGGGAGGTTTCCGGACAGAATTTTAGAAGACAGTGGAGACTGCCTCCAATTCCTTCCACGACTGAACACAATATCCTCATTGGGAGTTGTAAAGATACCTGGTTCATCGTGGAAGGCAAAGGGATCCATCAGCATCTTGTCCGTATACCTCCGGTGGTGAGATGACCCATTTCCAATATGCTTTTTCATTCTTCCATGGTGGTCTCTTTTTCTTGAATATTTCTTAACCTGCTTTTGCTTTTTCTTGGTTTGACCCTCATCGCTGCTAGAGGACAAGGATTTTTCATTTCCCTCACTGTCCGAAGAGCTACCCGAAGATTCTGAGCTCGAGTCAGAACTCTCCACAGGCTTGGACCGGTGAGACTTTTTAGAACTAGCATGAGTCTTTTTGGTGCTCACATGAGTTTTGGAAGCCTCATGCTCTCTGGGGTTATCGGTGTGATGAACAACCGATGCCTTGGATTTTTCTTTCACGCCCATCTTGGCCTTTTCAGCCCTCAGAGCTTCTATTTCAAGCTTTAACCTGTCGCGCTCTTGGACAGTGTACTCATCGTTTTCTTCCACCACTTCGAGCAAAGCTGGTGGAAGCTCTGGATTGTCCGGATTCATACGGACAAAATTTCTTGGCAGGTTTTGAATGCTTGATTCAGGCACCTCTCTCCTCCCACTGTGGTCGCCAATTTGGTGTGGATAATAATTTCCTGAGGGTAGGCTGGTAATTTCGAGTAGAGTTTTAAGGTGGTGTATGGGTGTTTAACAGTGGTATGTGGGTGTTTAACGGTGGTATGTGGGTGTTTAACGGTGGTATGTGGGTGTTTAACAGTTTAGAGTAGAGCGCAGAGAGATGATTAAGCAGTTTGGTAGCAGTTAATTCTCATTACCCCTAGTTAATGCGGGTGGTTAGGTATTTATAGTATAATGTTTGGGCCCTTATGGGCTTTCGGGTCATGTTTAATGGATCCGGGTCATGTTCAAAGACCCATGAGTTCTTAAGTAGGAGAGCAAGTAGCTTAGTCAAGAAGTGTTTAGGTTTTTTAGTACTTTTGTCATAGTTCGAACTGCTTTAAGTTCATAGTGTTCATAGAAATCTGTCCGGTCCAAGTGACCTGTTCAATCCCTGTCCCTGTAACCTGTCCGGTACTCGGAGAGACTTGACCGATCTGCCCTTGTTCGGGGAGCATGCTGAATTCGGACTCATCAAGCTTGATCATGACAAACTATCACTTAAAATATAAATGAAGCTACATTTGGAGTCTATAAAGACCAATATCACCTTCATTTATAGTATTTTGTTTTCTTGTAGGATATTCGACCATAACCAAACTAACCTATCTATAGATGAATTGTTATTGTTGCCAACACCGGGGTTGTTGCTAACACTAATGACATGGAGGCCATTCTACTTAGTTATATAGATACTAAAGATACCTATTCATTTGTTATATTTATTCCTCATAAAATAGTTTATTAAATAAACGTCTTTCTACTAATAAAAATGAAGGTTTGCCGAGACCAACCAAAGAAACATTTTTGAAGAAACAACAATTGGCGAGACTTCTAATGTAAGAAACCAAGACTGCTAGTGTTAGTGCTGAAACTATTGTTATATTTCCCAAAATAAAATCATCCAAATTTAACCGAAAAAGAAGAACATCACCAAGCTAGCCGATAAACGTAAACAAATATATCATTCCACAAATCTGTCTTTATCAATAATAAATTCTCCTTCCCTTACAGATTTTGTTGGACTGTCTCCATTCTTTGTCCCAAAAGTCATTCTCAAAAAGTATATATTTTTTATGCTCAAATGGCTCGAGATCATGCGCGAAGTATGTTTTTTTATCATACTGATTAGTTTATGTTATTATTTAATAGTTTTAGTCATATATGTTTTTTAAATTTATTTTCAGAGATATTAGAATTGTGTACTCCTCGTTTGTAAAAATATTTTTATTGCTAATACAGATTATTTATTTTGTTAACCAATTCCATCATTATCATTTTGTGATGTATTTAGTTCCCTTAAATGCGAATTTAATAATTTAAAAATAAAATATGAGATTTTCTTTAAAGATAATTAATTTTTTAAAATTTAATTGTGAATACATGATTTTTTTATTTAATCTCATAAGCTCTATTACACACACGCGCACACGCACACACAAATACACACACGCACACGCGCGCACAAACACAAACATAAACACACACACAAATAAAAAACACACGCACACGCACACGCGCGCACAAACACAAACACAAACACACACACAAAAACAAAAACATACACATCCACCCACACACCCACACACACACACCCACACCCACACACACCCACACGCACGCGCACACGCACGTGCATGCGCGCGCGCACACACAAGAATCTTCAAGAGAAAATTAAGATTTTTTGCACAAAGAAATAAAAACTCATTGACAAGATTGCAAAATCTATTAAACTCTTAAACAAATCTCCAAAAAACTGAAGAAAATAAATATATTACTTTTAGTATTTGGAAAACAAATCATGGGATAAACTTAGGGCTTCATAGAAAACTATTTTCTGTAGATGAAGTTCTTATATTTTATTCACATAGTCTTCTAGAAAATAAAGGTGACGAAGGTAATGAAAATTTGGGTTCTCTTGAAGATGAACAAAATTCAGCTCATAAAAATCAAACAAACATCATTGTCTTCAACTCTACAACTTGAAATTGATCCTTAAAATAATTTTACCAATGTGGAGATGAATATCCTAACAAATGATAATGGGTAAACTGTCCTCATTTTTCTCGAACTTTTTCGATTTTCTCACATATATTTCAATGGATAATTGTAATTTTTATAATCGTGTTTTTTAGCGAGTATCATCTGGCTGATCATTTTTTATGTTTTATTTTTATTTTATGTTTTATTGCTTATGTTTTTGTCTTTATTTTATCATATTTTATTAACTTGTCATGATTATGTGATCATTTTACCTATCATTACCATATTATATCCATACTATCTTTCAATAACTTATTTCAAATCAACTTACATTTTTTAAGAATCTTCTCAGACTTTTAAAATGAGTTACTTTTATTCACACTTTTAAATTTATATATAATATGAAATTTTACAACCTCTCGTGTGGTCATATTATATTTCAATATAATAGTCTTGGTTTATAGCCATACTTGCCGATTAATATATAATATGCGCATTTATGATCCATTGCGTGATTGTATTATTATTTTTTAAATAATAAGTTTGGATATCAGTTATATTTGCTAATTGTTATGGGATGATGTTATCCAAATTAGAAGATACATAATAAAAATACCAAGCTACTTTTTAACTTAATCTGACAACTCCAGCATGATTTCTAAGTAAAATACTTAACACATTGGTTATAAGATGAAGCCACTACTTCCATTTTTTGTAACCATGAACGATCTAAAATTTAATTGTACGAGTTTGGTGTTATCATAAACAAAATATGTGTTGTTTTTCATATCTGACCATACCCAACTGTCATACGTAATTCTGCTTCACCAATGCACACAAACTACTTTCCTGCAAAACATAATAAGTGACTTTCACTTTTCTCATATAGAACTATCTGAATCATTTGTACATACGTAGACGACCTCTAGATCATTCTTGTATCCATTTCTAAACTTATGAGAAGTTCCAATCAAAGTATTCCCTCTAGATTTGGTAAAAAACAATTTTTTTATTTTTTGATTTTATTTTTAAATTATTTTATTTTTCATTTTCTTTTGAATTTTTATAACTTTTATTTTTTATGAACGCAATTAACTCTTCACCATCAATATATATATATATAAATTTTATCTCTCCATTGAAAAATATATTTTAAACCTTTTATTATACAGAGCAAACATCATTATAGGAGGCTTCTATTTAATTCTATACTCTATTTTATCATACATTCTTAAAACATTTATTGGTTGTATTTTCCCAACCCTTATTTTCTTAAATAATTTCACTTCTTCTATTAGCCATTCCCATTCTTAATTCTTAAAACTTATCTGGCATAATTCCACCTAGTTTTGCTTCCTCAATCTTATAAAAATTTATGATTTTCTTAGTAAATATATTATATTATCGATTGTAGATTTCATAAAATATTCTAACAATAAACTGTTTAAAGAAAGATCACTCTTAAAAGCATTCAATGTAATCCCGTTTTAAAATCCTTCCAAACTATTCATTTCATAATAAACGTTTGAACATATTTTCTCAAATTTCATTTTTTTAAACAAATTAATGATGTTACCGCTCCTACGATATAAGGTGATACTGGTTCCTTGATTTAAGAATTTGAAATCAGACGATTGTCATTAAAAATTTGTGATCTATAATAAGTAGTAATAAATA
Organism: Limnanthes douglasii subsp. nivea; assembly: GCA_036936605.1. Classification (NCBI taxonomy): domain Eukaryota; kingdom Viridiplantae; phylum Streptophyta; class Magnoliopsida; order Brassicales; family Limnanthaceae; genus Limnanthes; species Limnanthes douglasii. Next base: position 172,642,742 of record JAUPFV010000003.1, read on the forward strand.
TCTAGTCTGGTGCGACTGGATTAAATCCGAAAAAATAAAAATAAAAAAATAAAAATCTCTTTGATTACTTCTAGGTTCTTCCTCCTTTCAGTTTTGGAGGAAAGTTTTACGTCTTAAGACTTTGGTAAGTAATTTTATAAAAAAACGATTGGTAACGAAGCTGATACCTCATTCAGGTATGGCCATTCGCTCATTTTTATATTTCTAGTAAACCACTATGGGAAAAACATCAATTAAGATTATAGGCTCGGGAAGAATATTAAAGTATCAGACATCATTTAAGATACCCTTTGGAATTGACCATCTCACGTAAGATCTAGACAAGCAAGCAACTACATTAATTTTAAGGAGATCAACTATCTCATTGTCTCCATACATTCTCCAAATATAAACTTAATTGACATGCACTACTGGACCGACAATAGAGGTAATTAAAATTTAAATATCAAGGACACTTACAATGTCATTTATACGTCCACCCTGTGTTTGGTGGATGGGGTTAGTATGTCATGCGATCCAAGACAAGTTGTCAACTTGAGACTAGATTCTGAGTTGCATTTTAAATACCCCTCTAGATTTTGTCTTATGTAATTCGGATTCTAAAATTATCAATCATATCCTTTATCTGTAGTTTCAATCAGAGTCTCTCGAGCTATACCAACTCTAAAATTGGTTCATATTAAATGCTGTTAACTGGCGCTCTTGGATTTGCGAGGCAAAACATTTGTTTTTTTCTCTCTCGAACCTGTCAACACTTGCGTGTTTCTTTAGCACGGTTATATACCACGTCTGGCGGGAGGGGAACATAAGATTTTTTGGTTTCGCTCCTACCCTTGTTTTTATAGTTTTGTATCGTATTTTCTCAAACATTCGGTTCAGATTTCTTGGCACCAAAATTAGTTGACCAAGGTAATTTCTTAACTAAACTCTAATTTATTCATATTATCACATTTCTTACATGATAGATGCGGTCGTTGCCTACTATACTCTGAGTCTGATGCTTCATTTTTATTGGGGACACAACTTTGTTTAACCCTAACTCTATGTTTTATCTTATTGTACCGCAGTTAGCCCATGTTTTTGGGACTAAAAATTATATGTCATCATTTTGTTACTTTTAATGAGCTTATGTATATCCTCGGGGTATACCCCATGAATTTGTGTGAACCTTTTAATTTTAATGTAATGTTTTTCCACCAAAAAAAGATTAAATACCCTCAAGAGACCCGAATATCCAAGAGGATGAGTGTTGCCAATGAGATTAGAAAAATAGTTCGCAAAAACATTTGAACCCCCAGAGTAGAGGTTATTGATAATATCAAAGATTTTTGGTTTAAGTAGTAAAAGAAGAAGCAATTATATTTTACATGACCCGTAAAGAGAGAATTAAGCTGCTTGAAAATATGTTAGAGAAAGATGCTATAGCAGGTAGGTAAGAAGTAGTAAAATATCCCCAAATCTCATTTAATGCCATTAAGGGTATTTATAGTAATATGAGCCTAGTGGGCTTACATGGTCCATAAATTTATTTTGGTAACCTAAGTCCAAATACTCTCATAGCCCTTAACTACATAAAATACTTTTAATTATTACACCTTATTTCATTATAATATAAAATAAACTTAAGTTAGTAACCTATTTTTCCAATTTTCCTTTCAAATATTTATATCCTCATTAGTAGCCCCCTTAGTCCTCCTAATGATCCTTCGAGATAACTGATGTATGAAATCTTTTTGGATTTTGAGATTAAAAAATCCTTTCAGATTTAACCACAAATACTTAGCACTTCTTTACTAGTTATATATGACTCAAACACATCTTGGAAATCAAATATTGAATTGACTTATGAAGTCGTTTATATATTCATATTCGTGATTTGGAGATGACTATTCAGATATAATTCTATACATGTTTCATGAAGGGGATAGATCAACGACCTTCTTTCGGAATGGTGGAGCGTGCTAATGCTTGGAGACGATTCTTCTCTAGAAAAGACTATCGGGGACACCTCAACTTATCAAGGCTTATAGTGTTGGGTTTTGTGAGAAAGGGTTATTGGGATTTTATACTGTTTTATATAAAAACTTTTGCCTCCATTTTCAACATCATTTTACTTATTGATTTTTTTTTTTATAAAAAAGAAGCTTTGATTTCCACCACAACCATAATCTTCAGTCTTTTGTTGGTAACCGTCGCGAATTACTTTTTTTGGTGATTCCTTATGATAAAACCAAAGTAGAGACAGAAGGGCCAACTATTCTAAGTCAAATCTTTGACTATGGAAGCACATATCCTTATAATATGATTTCTATATGAACCGATCCTCCATCGTCCAATGTTCAATCTTTAAGTTCAAGAACTCGTTCCTCGAAGTCAGTAAATTCCTATTGAGAAACTAGTAGCAGACGCCGATCTTAGTCTTTAGGTTCAATAATTTGTTATTTAAAGCTAACACAGTCCTAAGGAACAACTAGCAGCATGCGTTGATCTCAATTCATAACGATGAGTTCAGATAATGATAACATGTCACCTACTCAAGATATTCCACTTATTGAAAAATATACCACTTATGCGGTAGAAAAAAGTCAATGATCTTTTGATCCTAAGGCCAATAAGAAAGAACATGCCAGACATGATACAAAAAAAACTTAAAGTAAACCATTGTCATCCGGATCCAATCCGTTTTAGTTGACAAAGCTGAAATTGAAGAACATGCTGACATAAGGTCAGAAATTGGGATGTCCATGCAATCTAGAGGCGATGCTGATGTCCCAAGCGAAGTCGTGGGGAAATCTTGAAAATCCAAGATTAGCAAGGGTAAGGATAAAACGGTGAAGAAAGTGAAATTACATAATTAGTTGACATGATGCGTGAGGCCTAATTTCTAAAAAGTCAGTAATAAGTACTTGATTTCTCATTCCAAAATATTGCATAGTTATTACTCACATGCTAAGTTAGACGTACTTTAGGCTAAGTGAGGAATATTGAAGGAAGTGGTCATAAGGTAACCTAAAGGGGGAGAGACACCAATGAATTGCACATCACAAGAACTGGTTGTCTATCCGTACATACTGAACTGAGGGCTTCGATTTTTGTTGGACCCTCAAATTACCAGGTATTTTGATTTAGTGGGCTTATGTCCGAGCTTGCCAGCCCAAATTCTAAATTCACCTTGATGTCGTGTATCATAACATCGAGGCTCTAAAAAATTAGAATATATATGAAGTAATTTATAGCTATAACCGAACAGCCAAAGAATTTTGGATTCCCTTCTAATTCCTTACTCTTAAGGATAAGTATAAGGTGGTTAGTGACTTGCTGAAGACAGATAAAATGTAGTGGCTGCTAGAACAATGGTAAAAAAAATCCCTAATGAGAAATCTGAGCCGCATTCAAATGGTGTGGCAAAATACAAGTAATTCATGAGGGTTGCTTTTAACTTTTGACTTATCTTTCGACCTTTGTTACTTTTTTTTATTCTTTTTGGAGCTATACTGAAGTTTCAACAACATCACTTAGAAGCTACAAAAGTCACCTTTAAAAAGTTACACGAATGGGTTGCAGAGAACTGGTCCAATGCTTTCCATAACTACTTTACTCCGAACAACCTAGCTCAGAATCACCTTTGGGGGACCAAAACAGAACTAAACTTCTCATGGGAGGACCTTCCTCGTCCATCAGTTATTCTCGATCGAACTGAAGCTTGTATCTCGCGATAAGGAAAAGAACTCCCATTCACATGATAAAGAAATATGATGTTAGTGGGTTGGGTTCAATGAAAGAAAGTGTTGTGAAAGAGAATCAACCCAAAGAGAATCAGCTCGAAGAGCTATTACAAATAGCTGTTGAAGCTGGTGTTGAACCATATTCGAAGAGCTCCAATCCTAATGAGGAAAAAAAATCGAACACCTCAAAAGTACGCATTAAAGACAAACATACTAGTGACAAAAAGAGGATGACGAAGAAAAAGACGCGAAATAATATCGAGATAGTTTCCATCGTAACTCAAGCTACACTATCTTTAGTAACTGAACCGCATGCCACGCATACCTCTTCCGTTCCGCCGATAGAACAAATTGTTGTTAGTTAAAGCCCGATGGATAATACAGAGAGGCTTGGTTTGGAGGGCTTCGAATAGCAGTCCCCCAATCCGAATAAAAGAGGATACTTTTACTCATGCAGTATTGGGCTTTGGGAAACCTGTAATAATTATAGTTATAAACATATATCACGATTGTGTTTAGGGACGACAATGGAGATGGGTGCGGTAATCCATAACCATCCCATTTTTACTTTTTTTTTAACCCATGGTCACCGTCCACCAAGGTCAAACGGTGGAGGCAGTCCGGGATTCACCGGTGAAGTGTGACAGAGTTTAGGAGAAACCGGCTGTGCTTGTTCCCGGTGAATGTTGCAGATCCGGGTGATCGCAGTAGACAGTCGTTTGGGGCTTTCAAGGCCATCGAGGTGGCGAAGATGGAGAGGAGGTTTTCATCACCGATGGTGAAACAGAGGAAGAGACAAGAGAGGCTAAAGGTAATCTTCTCTTAGTGTACAAAGTGGATAAGGAAGACGTAGTCATTATTAAAGGTATGGACTGGTACCGATCTCGCTCCAGATAAAACTTTAGGTGTATCAGTATGTATAATAAAAGCAGAGACAATGAATTGCTGTACATAAAAGCAGAGACAATGAATTGCTGAAAAGAGTATCTGTGTTTCTCATTATCAAAAATGTATAGCTTCTATAACATATGTGCACTAATTCTATACAACTATACTACTGATTTACACTATTTTGTACGCTTTTAAGCTAGAGTGTTTAGAATAGAAACTCTGGCTTTGATCAAGCACCTAAAGAGGCATTCAAGTCCTTGCTCAAGATCTTCAACACATTGCTCTAAGTTTTGCAGTTCATTCTCTATGCTGTTCTTTTGCATAGCTGCGTCTGCCTTTACAAACTCCGATTCGTCTCCCTCGCATGCTACACGTTTGCTGTTCAATAGTTTTGAAACCATCGACCATTTGCCATTGGATTGTGTTTTCGATCCAGAGATGAAGCATAATAGGGACTCGAAAACGGTGCTTGTGACAGCTTCTACTTCTCTCAAGACGGCAAAAGCATCGTTGGAAGAAGTGCTTTTGCTTTCAGAAGCCTTCAAGCTCTTAACGACCTTTTGGAATGACTTTTTTAAAGACCTTCGCGATGCCAAGTACTTTTTTACTTCAGTTGAAGGGTTAACTTTTCTTCGGATAATGGATTGAATTTCATGTAGGCTTTCTTTAGTCTGCGAGAGAGCATCTTTAGAAATGTTACAAGCATCCAAGATTCTAAGTGACCCATCCAAAAGCTCATCTACAATTTTTTTGTCCTGCTCTTGAGATAGAGCTTCCTGTGTTAGAGGCAACTCAAGAAACTTGGCCACTAAATCGTGTAAATCTTGGAGACCGTTTAGCTGGTGGCAGATTGATGACGAAGATGTAGAAGAGGATTCAGACGATCTCAATCTGGTCAACTGCTCATCAACTTGTGCAGCCACTGGGTGTGGCCTTGATGGGAAACTGTTAGATCGAACGTGGTAAGAGGAAACCTTGGTGTTTGAAGAAGCATCCATTTTTAGTTTACTTTTGTGTAGAGAAGATAAAGAATTTATTATTGTTTTGGTGATTAAAATTTGGTTTTCCTCTTGGGTTCTCGCCTCTATTTATAGCATGGAAGATGGCAGACAGGAATATCATGTGGCTGAAGAATGAATAAGAAATGAAATGAGTCTGATCCCGGAAATCTCAATAATGATTTTCCGAATAAGAAATGAGTCAGATCCAGGAAATCTCAGTAATGTTTTCCCAATGTCTCCCTAACTGCTGTCTATGAAACTCAACACAGCATTAGTATAAGGCTTTATAATCAAAGCCTATCTTCACATTAATCCATTGGCGCATTCTATGACTCTAGTTGCGGAGTAGACTATAAAATACGAATGGCATCTAATCTGTCTCTTTTGGCACAAGGCAGGGCACCCTGGCATGTCTATCTCACATGCGTGCGATGGAATATTAAACGTCTATATATATATATCAAATAATAAACATTGATGGTGAGGCAGACAAAAAGAATAAGCAATCACATGATTTGGATCTTGATTGGCACAATATCTTAGCCTCGTCTGTGCAACGCCTCCCTCCTGCAATTATTAATACCTAGATGCACATATATAATATATTACTAATACCTAAAGCCAAAAGACGCATCAATCATGCCACTTCTGGTGTAGTGCGGTCCAGATTGTTTAATAGATCAATATATCCAATAATTTTGATATTCTGCTGGAGGGAGACAGTGCGTAGACATCTGTTAATAACCATGTGATTTTAAATCAGTAAGCTATAGCTTCACCTTGATGTCTATGTCTATATATATATATGTATGTAAACCAGGCAAATTGTCTTTTAGGAACAGATCCCTTTCTTCGCTTTGACCAAAACTCAAACAGCGTTCAAGATTTTATCATTTTGCTCTCACAAGTTTCTTCTTTTGCCTCTCGCAGGAGTTTTGGCCAAGAACAGCGTGAAGAGTACGTAAATGGGCTGACAAATTGATATCTTAGACACTAGGGTTCAAACAATGATACTAGGTATCAGATAAATAAGATATACTTTTTTTAGAAACACAATACTTTTGACAGGGTATCAGAGCGCAGCTAATTTTTTTTTCCGTAGAGTTTTTTGGTGGTGAGTTTTTCGCGTATTTTGGGTGGTGGGTTTTTTTTTTCTTCGGAATTTCGAGAGTATTTGGGGATTTTTAGTTTCAGATTTTCTGAATTTCGAGAGTATTTGGGTAGTGAAATATTTTTTTTCTTTTGAGAATTTGGGGATTTTAGTTTTATTTCAGATTTTTTGTTCTCGTGGATCTGTTTTCTTGGTTACATCATGTCACTTGATAAATTCGAGCCGTTTCATATTAAATTTACGGGGAAAAATTATTCTGCTTGGGAATTTCAATTTCAATTGTACGTGAAAGGAAAAGAATTATGGGGTCATATTGATGGGAGTGATCATGCCCCTCTAGATGCTAATGCTTTGTCCAAGTGGGAAATAACAGATGCTAGAATCATGACTTGGATTCTTAGTTCGCTCGAACCTCATCTTGTTCTCACCTTGAAGCCCTATAAAACCGCTGCTGGTATGTGGAATTATCTAAAGACAATTTATAATCAAGACAACTCTGCTAGAAGATTTCAATTGGAGTATGAATTGGCTAATTACACTCAAGTAAGTCTTTCAATTGAATCATATTTTCAGGTTTTCAAAACCTTTGGGCAGATTATTCAGATATAATTTATGCCGATATTCCTGCTTCAGCTCTTTCTGCTATCCAGACAATGCATGCAACCAGCAGACGAGATAAGTTCTTAATGAAGCTACGACCGGATTTTGACATTTTGTGCCTATTAGTGCTGTTAGTGATCTTTCTTCCACATTCACTAATGTTTTTGTGTCTCCTGACCTCTCCAGAAATCTTATTTCTGTTGGTCAATTGGTTGATAAGATTTCTCCAAACACACTCACTCCTGAAATGGTTCAACAAATGATAATTTCTGTTTTTCTGCTTTTGGACTCTCACGTAATCCAAAACATTATTTCACACCATGGTATTTCGATTCTGGAGCCTCAAACCATATGACAAATACCGTTGTTCCTCTGTCTAATGTTAAAAAATATGATGGAGATCTGAAAATTAACAGTGTTGATGGTTATTATGTGCCTATTAGTGCTGTTGGTGATCTTTCTTCCACATTCACTAATGTTTTTGTGTCTCCTGACCTCTCCACAAATCTTATTTATGTTGGTCAATTGGTCGATAATAATTGTCATGTCACTTTTTCTCCTTCTGGTTGTGTTGTGCAGGATCAAGTGTCGGGAAAGATGATTGTGAAGGGTCCTAAAGTAGGACGACTCTTTCCATTATATAAGTCTCCTTCCATTGATATTCCTAGTTTTTCTTTTTCGTTTGCTTGTAATGTTGTTGGTTCGCGAAACCAAATGTGGCATAGACGTCTAGGTCATCCACATTCTGATGTCCTTCGTACTTTGGTTCATTCTGGATTATTGGGCAATAAAATAAGTTCTTCTCATGATCTTTCTTTTGATTGTACATCATGCAAACTTGGTAAACGCAAGGTTTTACCTTTTCCTCCATCTCGTGTTTCACAATGTTTTGATGTTATTCATAGTGATGTTTGGGGGATTGCACCCATTATTTCTCATGCATACTACAAGTATTTTGTTACATTCATTGATGATTTTAGTCGTTTTACTTGGGTTTACTTCCTTCGGGCTAAAGCTGAAGTTTTTTCAGTTTTTAAACGCTTCCTTGCATATCTTGACACTCAATTTTCTGCTAATATAAAAGTTTTACGATCTGATTATGGGGGTGAATACATGTCACATAAGTTTTAAAACTTTCTTCAAAATAAAGGGATTCTCTCTCAGCTTTCTTGTCCTTCGACACCACAACAAAATGGTGTGGCTGAGAGGAAAAATCGGTATCTTCTTGATGTGGTAAAAACTATTTTACTTGAATCATCTGTTCCTCGTTTTTGGTGTGAAGCCCTTTCTACTGCTGTTTTTTATTAATCGCTTACCTTCTCCTACATTAAATCACGTTTCTCCTTTTTATAAGTTGTTTGGTCATTCTCCATTCTGATCTTCGTACCTTTGGATGTGTTTGTTTTGTACATCTCCCTACTCATGAACGTCATAAACTTACGACTCAATCTGTAAAATGTGCTTTTCTTGGTTATGCTATTCCTCATAAGGGTTATGTTTGTTATGATCCTCATCCTCATCGTCTTTGGGTGTCTAGGAATGTGATTTTTTTTGAAAATCAATATTTAAAAAATCAATATTTTTTTCCATCTCATGTTGATCCACCTCCTGCATATCTCTCATGCCGTTTTTCTGATATTCCAAAATCTATAGAAAGATTTAAACCTGGTTTTGTATATCGACGACGTAATCGAGATGAGTCTGGTCCCACTACTGTGATCCCTTCTAATATTGTCTCGACGCCTGATCCTGCTCTTGATTCCACAACTCTTCGTCGATCTGCTCGTTCTTCTCGACCTCCTGATATGTATGGTTTTTCTTCCCCCGTCTCTCTTGTAACCACTTTATCTAGTATTTCAATTCCCACTAGCTACAAACAAGCCATGGAACATGAGTGTTGGCAAAACACAATGCAAGTAGAACTTCAAGCACTTGAGGAGAATCATACATGGGATATTGTTCATTGTCCTCCTATAGTTAAACCAATTGGGAGTAAGTGGGTTTTCTCTGTAAAACTACGTTCTGATGGCTCTTTGGAGCGATATAAAGCCCGTCTTGTAGCTCTGGGTAATAAACAAGAATATGGGATTAATTATGAGGAGACATTTGCTCATGTTTCCAAAATGACCACCGTTCGAAGCATTTTTGCTATTGCTGCTTCACAATCGTGGCCGTTGCATCAAATGGATGTTAAGAATGCTTTTCTTCATGGAGATCTTCAAGAAGAGATTTACATGAAGCTTCCATCTGGTATGAGTACTTCTTCTCCTCATGATGTCTGTAAGTTAAGGCGTTCTTTGTATGGGCTCAAACAAGCACCTCGAGCTTGGTTTGAAAAGTTTTGCCGACACTTCTTTCTTTCAGTTTTGCCCAAAGTCAGTATGATTCTTCTTTATTTTTCCACACATCTACATCTGGTATAGTCCTTCTCTTGGTTTATGTGGATGATATTATCATCACCGGTACTGATTGTAGTTTGATTACTAAGCTTCAAAAACAGTTACATGCAACTTTCCATATGAAAAATCTTGGCCAACTTACATACTTCTTAGAATTAGAAGTTCATCGTCGGGCTAATGGTATTTTTTTGAACCAACAAAAGTATATTCAAGATCTTATCACTTTGGCTGGTCTGGAGGATGCTTCTTCAGTTGATACTCCCATGGAGGTAAATGTCAAATTTAGGAAAAATAAAGGGAACCTTTTGGATGATCCTACTCTTTATCGGCGCTTGGTTGGGAGTCTTATCTACTTGACAACTACGCGCCCTGATATATCATATGCTGTTCATCAAGTCAGCCAGTTTTTGTTCTCTCCTCGACATCTACACCTTGCTGCAGTTCGACGCATCATTCGCTATCTTCAAGGCTCGTCTACACGTGGTTTGTTCTTTCCAGCTGGCTCATCTCTTCAACTTGTTTCCTATAGTGATGCTGATTGGGCTGGATATCCAGATACACGTCGATCTACTGCAGGTTGGTGTATGTTTTTAGGCAACGCTCTAATTTCTTGGAGGTGTAAGAAACAAGATCGTGTTTCTAAATCCTCTACCGAAGCTGAATATCGTGCCATGTCTAGTGCTTGTTCGGAAATTGTATGGCTACGTGGTCTTCTTGAGGAGGTTGGATTTCCTCAAACAACTTCTACCCCTCTTCATGCTGATAACACTAGTGCCATTCAGATTGCCACCAATCCTGTTTTTCATGAGCGCACCAAACACATTGAAGTTGATTGTCATTCCATTCGAGATACTTTGGAAAAACGGGTGATATCTCTTCCTCACATCTCTTCTGATCTCCAAGTGACTGATATTTTCACCAAAGTTGTGACTCGTCAGCGACATCAATTTCTTATTGGCAAATTGTTACTTGTTGACTTACCATCATCAATTTGAGGGAGGGTGTTACAGGAAATAAATTAGATTAATATCTAATTTATTTAGTATAATATATATTGTAGTATATTTATTTAGTCAAAGATTTTATAGTCAATAGTCTATGTCAATTTTAGGAAAATAAATATTCTAGTATTAATTGTTGTAACTGCTATAAAGTAGTATAAAAGGTGAAGCAGACAGATAAATAAGATATACTTTTTTTGAGAAAAGTATTGACACTAGGTGCTCCTTGCAACTGAAGAATTGTGCACATGAATACGGTACCAATCCAAATACCTTTGTACATGTAGCCGCAGTTTTCAGATAGAACAGCAGCAAAGGCACTATTTCAGGACCAACTTGTAGAGGAATGGACAAGACGTTTGAAATTTTTGCAAAAAATTGAAGACTAAATATTAAGGCATCTTATAGTAGGGCTGTCAAAAAAATCCGAAAAATCCGATATCCGACCGAAATATTCGATATCGAATCCGAAAAAAATGGATAATATCCGTATTCGAAAGAAAACGGATAATATTCGTATCCGAATTCGTATCCGAAAATAGCGGATATGGATATAGACATATCCGTATTCGAAATATCCGATATCCGAAATTGTATATATATATATATATATACATATATATATATATATATATATAATTTTTTTATTTAAACATATTTTTTAGCTATCCCACATCGTAAGAAGGAAAACAAAATACTAAGAAAGTTGTCCATAAATATGGAAGATTGCTTCTTTAAAAATTATAACGTATCCCACATCTAAAGTTGAAAAAAGAATCGTTACCAAACTCTTTATAAAAGACATGGTGGCTTTTCTTAACAAGTATATCTTTTTTAGTCTTATGACTCTTATCCCACATCTAAAACGTGGAAAAGAATTGCTACGTGACTTTTCAAAATAAGTATATTTTTTTAACCTTATCGCACATCTAAAATGGGAATATGAATTTCTATTAAGGTGTCTATAAAGGTAGCCTAACCAATAATACAATTAGTTAAAAACTTTAGTGGAACAATTAGTTAAAAACTTTAGTGGATATTCGGATTCAGATATTATCCGTATTCGGATAATATCCGCCGGATACGGATTCAGATATTATTTAAAGAAAAAATCGGATTCGAATAGTGATTTCGGATTTCGGATTCAGATATAGACAGATTCGTATCCGAAATATCCGTTTAACAGCCCTATCTTATAGAGTTGAATCCTTGTACCGCAGGCTCTTATTAGTTTTTGAAAGTTCTGCAACTATAGAAGACTAAATAATCAGGATTCATATACAGTCAAACCTATGGAACAGCTGACCCTTGTGAAATTATCTTGTTTTGAGCCATGGTCAATGCTACTAATATGCAGTTGCGTCTCCTTCACATCTAGTATCAGTATATCTTTGGAGAACATAAGGGTTTCCTCACGGTGGATAGAACATTATCAAAGCCTTAGATTACTACAACGGAGTCTGGTTATGTCCTTTAGCTTACCAGGACAAGATCGGGTTTGAATAACTACGAGTATTGCGAAATAGGCAAGAAAAGAATTGATATCTCCTGCATCAGCGTGCGCAAGAGAAAAAACACCAAAGTAAGAATCTCAAAAGTACTAATGGATACATGCAAGTGTATCTAAGTGTATTTCTGTTCGATTAGCTCAAACCAGGTTAGGCCAAAGGAAGCTGTGAGGAATCTAAGTTAAGGTTGAGCTTTGTTTGGATGAGAGAAAGCAAATCGATGCTCATAACCCACTTGTAGCTGCTACTTGGTCAACCTTTTGAAGCAGCTTGTTTAGTTTTTCCAGTGGAAATAGGTAGAAGACGAAGTATTTTTAATCGGTATTCAATTCCTTAATGTTTGTAATATTGAGATCCACGATGTTCATTAGTACTAATGGCCACTGTAGAAAGTTATGGGGCATCGTGTTAGAATATACAGGAATAGCTAAAAGATATGTCCTTGCATCCAAGACATTGAAGGACTTTATGCGGTTGTTCAAAGCTTGAAGATCAGTCATGATGAATAACAATATTCAGCATAGTAAAATTTACTAACCGCATACTCAAAACAACTGGTGTAACATATGTATATCTGCTTTTCTGGCTGGAGGACCGTGGACAGGTTTTGCATCTTTGGTTGATGTTTTTCTTTGTTTACAACAAAGAAGTTCTGAACATAGGCTTTGCTTCGCTTTGTTTCCTTAACATTTTAGTAATTGTTCGCGATCTCTTGTGGATAAGAGATGCTAATTCAGAATAATTATAAGATCAATACATCACAAAGTAAATAGTTTGTGGCAGGCATGATCCGTGTACTTAGTCATAAGATGATATCAATGTTGTTTATTGTAAAGCATGATTGAGGTTAACAGTCTGACTTGATAATGAAATTTGATCTGAACTTAGTTATTTTTGTCAAAAGTATAAAGACAAGGTAATAAGAAGAGGCAATGATTTGTTGTAAAGAGTATGTATATGTTTCTGATTATCAAAAAAGTAACATTTGTGTCATGTACAAGTATATACTTTGCTCTACACTAATTTGTAGTCTATTAAGCTAGAATGTTAAGAAATGAAACTCTGGCTTTGATCAAACACCTAAAGAGGCATTCAAGTCCTTGTTCAATATCTTCAACACATTGCTCTAAGTTTTGCAGTTCATTCTCTATGCTGTTTTTTTGCAAAGCTGCGTCTGCCTTTGCAAACTCGGATTGTTCTTCCTCGCATGTAACACGTTTCTTGTTCATCAGCTTTGAAACCATAGACCATTTTCCGTTTGATTGTGTCTTTGCTCCGGAGATGAAGCATAGTAGTGACTCGAAAACAGTGCTTGTGACGGCTTCTACTTCTCTCAAGACAACTAAAGCATCGTTAGAACAGGTGGTTTTGTTGTCAGAAGTCTTCAAGCTCTTCAATACCTTTTGGAAAGACTTTTTTAGACATTTTCTCGAGGCTAAGTACTTTTTTACTTCACATGTAGAGTTAACTTTTCTTCGATTAACTGATTGAATCTCGTGGAGGCTTTCTTTAGTCTGCGAGAGGGCATCTTTGGAAATGTTACAGATATCCAAGATTCTAAGAGATCCATCCAAAAGGTCATCTACCAATTTTTTGTCCTGATCCAGCGCTAAAGCTTCTTGCGTTAGAGACAGATCAAGAAACTTAGCAACGGAATCGTGTAAATCTTGAAGACCATTTAGTTGTCGGCAGATGGACGAAGAAGTGGATGTGGATTCATATGATCTCAATCTGATCAACTGCTCGTCGACTTGTGCAGCCACTGGGTGTGGCCTAGAGGGGAAACTGTTAGATCGAACATGGTGAGAAGATTTGGTGCTTGAAGAATCCATTTTTCTTTTTTCTTTTGTTCAGTTTGTAGAGAAGAGAAGGATTTATTATTGGTTTGTTTTGCTTTGCCTCTGGGGTTCTGACCTCTATTTATACTATGGAGGGAGACAAGTGGAATCTCATTCTCTTTAAAAATTAAATGAATGAAGAAACATTTAATGCAGCATTATTCAAGCCTTTCTAACTAGACAGCCTATACTCCGGTCATGTATCGCCATGTTCAATAATGCGCGTCAGCCAATCCATAGGCCTATATCTTAATATCTATACTACAGATAAGCTACACGTAAGATTAGCTTATAGAAAACAAGAGGAATCTAATTCTCTTAAAAAATGAATGAAGAGTCACTTATTTTGATCTGGATCTACGTAACACGGTTACCAAAAGCTATGTCTATGTAATGTCTACCTCCTGCTACTTCAGAAAACTTAATCTACCATTATAATTTAGGGTTTATAATAAGTGCCATGTTCAATGATGCCAAATGAATGATAAAATATGCAATACACGAGTGCTGTGCTTTCTCTTCCCTTCTGGTAGGAGGCAATCCAACCTGGTGTGTGTCTCTTACTAGAGAAGATATCATGTGATTCTGAATGATAAATATTTATCGTTCAACTATTTAATATCAATATAGGATGGGACATTATATCATTCGAGCATTATATGAGCCGTTGTGCATATGCGTATTTGGTCTGTTTTTATAATGCAACTGATTCACTCGCAGCCCTTTGCTGGAGAGGTGGTAGGAAGGAGACATAGCACCAGCATTGCTGTTAGATCCAAATCGATACTCTTAATCATTAATACCTTTTGTCTCTCATTTCTGTATATAATTACAAAGAGCCCAAAGGCAGAATATTGCAAAACTCAATTCAACTGATCATCTTCTTCTCAAAAACAAGAACAAATTCTTTTGAACATTGGCTGCTCGTCATGGTCGATCTAACAATGTTCCTTTAGCGCCACACCTGTTTCTTCCACAACTCCAAGACCAACTTGACAAGATAAACTCGTCCCAAGCGACATCATCCTCATTGGAACTATTCAAAAATCTGAACTACCTTCCAGACTTAAAGTTTGTATTCACCAGCTATTGCTCTTGTCCCTCACTCGAGAAAACAAGAACCGGGTTGATCAGTTGTTGGATGGATCTCGTAGACTTTTGCCGTGTTTGAGCCGTTGTTGTCTCTTATTTCCGGATAATAAACACATTCAAGGCCAAGCAAGTGGGGATTAGTTTCAAAACTTATGCAAATTCAGTGGCATCTGAAGAACAAAACAACGAATTTAACAAGGTCGCTGTCTCTGGACGATAACAAGATTGTGCTAAAGCAACTGAAGCAATCGGAGGTGTGCGTTAAAGATCTTGAACAAAGTCTTGAGCTTATACACCGTTGATTGATCAAAACAAGAGTCTCTCTTCTCAATACAGGAATCAAATTATGTTTCAAAATTTGTAAAATATAGACACGTACATGCAGAGATAGATCTTTAAAGAGACAAAAGCTAGCTATTACATACTTAACTCTGAAATAGTCGAAATATTAACTACTCTACTGAGGTGTGCGTCATGATATAAAATTTATAATTTTCTTATGTGCTTATAATAATCAAATTTGTAGACTTCCATATGCTCTGTATTATGTATTTGCACCCATGTTTAATGTTGAAATTCTTGTGATCAACTATGATTCATCTTATACAACTAAAAGAAGAAGACAAGACAATAATGAGAAGCTATTAGTGATATACATACTAGCACACACAATGGATTTGTATTATGTAGGCCACTTTGAATTTTTTTTTGACATCTTATATAATTGCATGATGGAGAGTGAATGCTCGAGTTTACCATATAGATGAGCATCCAAGACTACCTTCTTTTATATATTTATATGCAAATCTCCTATTTTCTTTCGTTTTAATAATGTAAATTTTAAGGAAAATAGTTTTTTGGATATTGAAAATTTCATAGTAAGAGCTTGAATATTGTTCTTTGAGTGTTGTTGTTTGAGTACTTTATTGATGTTGGTAGAGTTTTGAAGTTACAACAAGATACTTAAGAAAAAAAGATACACACTAGCACTTACAATAGATTTGTATTATGTAGGCCACTTTGAATTTTTTTTGACGTCTTATATAATTGCATGATGGAGAGATGAGCATCCAACCATGAGCGGAGCTACCTTCTTATATAAGAAGGTAGCTCCGCCTATGGTTGGATATATAAGATCGTTCAAAGGTATGTTTGGGATGTTTTGTAATGAGAAAATTAGAGTATCATCTTTTTACCACTGTAGGTGTGACATATGAAAGTGGGGAGAACAGTACCGATCCGATGTATCCTGTTTGGGTAAGGAAAAACCTACGGTATATAGTAACTAATCCTGTTCGGTTTGTGATGATGAACAGGCTAATGTGCACCGTCAGAGTGGTGTTAATTCCGACGGATACGATCGGATCATTGAGTTTATACTACGATTACCCATGTTTTCGTACGATGATTTGTTAGATGCTGCGACTGAGATGGTCAGGATTGTTGAAAGATATAGACGTCGTTGAGTTGTATGTTAGTATGACCTAGGTTTATTGGTTTTGTTATCACATTTTTCGCACTTGTATCTAGATATTTACATTTTTATGATTACTACGATATTTTATGACTAATGTATGGTTTTATATTATTGTATGTTTGAGTAAGTTAAAACCCATATAAACTTCAGATATGACTTCAACAAAAAATAAGGCATCACAAACTAAATAAATGAAAAATAAAGTCTAGTCACTTATTAAAATAATTTAATAAGTCACTTGTCGTCTTAAATGATGAACATATTAATGAACAACAATTCCGCTGTTAGACTTATATTAAGCCATCGCATAGGATGTTTTCTTTCGCGGTCGCGTACGATTGTGTCGCATAACCCACATGCGATAATATGTCATCTGTCTAATAACTTAGGCCAAAATATTCCTAAGCCATCCCATGCGACCCTAACATATACGGTTGCATAGCTCACACACGACACCTAATCCTCTATCTAAAATCATGGCCCAAAATATTGTGAAGTCTTCGCATGCGACCTTAACATATGTGTCCGAGTGAAATTCTGTCGTAATCTACATATGACTAATCCTCTATTCTAAAATCATGAGCCAAAATTATATGAAGTTGTCGCATGCGATCTTGCCTTACGCTGTTGCATGCGACTACTTTCAATATTCTTCTACTTTGTGTAAATCGAAAGATTGAAGAGAATATAAACTTCAATTCAACAATAGTCAAATAACATACAAACAATTAAATACCAAGCATATCAAAACAATTCAATAAAGTTTAAAAGCAACAAAACATAATACGACTAGAACTTAGTTGTCGAAGTCGTATCCCATGTTGTCTTCAACTTCTTGCTTAATTTTGTAAGGCATGTACACCATACGTTGAAGTGGTTCAGATTTTACACTATTGTACCTGTTTTTGACTTTTTCACGACTATGTGCTGGAGGATTTAACACTCCAAACTGGCCGTAATAAAAAAACATCCTACATAGCACTCGGTCAAAAAAGACATCGGTCGTATCTTAGACATTTTCAAGGTGACAAACTTCACCGCCTCAAATATATGATAATCTTCATCAACATTAAACTCCATGTTTCAAAACACTGTTTTTGAATGACATTTGGTAGTTGAAGTATTAGGTACCCATTTGGGCTCCTTTATATGAAAGAATAGAAAATGACTTTTGACGGGAACATAATATAGGCGGGACCAACAATATGGAGGGAAAATTTGGCGATAAACTATTCTTGGTATCGGAGCATCAAATTCCTGCTACATGGGAATGATGCCGCCACGAAGAGACCAATGGAAGAATACCGCGTCAATCACAGAGATCTACAATCGAGAATATGTGGATCGTGTAGGTTTGACAGGGTATGCCAACACTAGACAATTCCAGATGATTGAAGAGCAGCTGAGTACGCTGGGAAGTCAAATGAAGCAAATAGAAGAAATGATGTAGAGGATAAGCACCAGATTCCGAGCTCCATGGTCGACCAACCTATCGTCGGGCTCTAAAAGAGACTCTAGAATGGGTCATAATCGTTTTGCTCAAAGAAGAGAGGAGGACAGATCTCATGTTCTTCCATAAAATCATCGCCATCAGGCCTTCAAACAATTTCCAGATCGTGATTACTATCAGAATACAAACAATTCGGGTTAAGTTTATGAAATATCTTAGGCTGCGTTTTTACCCTTTAATTTCAAGGCGAAAACCCCTTTAATCAAATCCAAACCTAGTCTTAATTATAAATCGGTAGAACCGATGAACAATAACATATTTGACAAGAAAATGTATGATGATGATTATTTCGGGTCAAATATTTCTCCAAAATCGGTGTACCTGGAGAAGGAACAACTCAGACGAATTTCACCTTATTATGATAAGGTAAACAATTATAGTTTATTTGTTCATGTTTCTAGTGCAGAAAAGGGTAATATTTTGGTTGGTGATTTTTATAAATCTGGTTCTAAAAAGAAAATTTTAGGGTTTAAAATTGCAGCGAAAAAATCGGGTAAGAATAAAGATGAGTTGTCTAGTCAGATAATGGGAAAAATTGTATTTTAAGAAGAAAAAAGCTCGATTTTCAATTAGAACCTGGAGGCGTTTTAGATAATCTTGAACTTATTGATGCAATGGCTAGCGAAAATCTTAGTGTGGAATAAAGAGAATGTAGTTGTGGAGTTGGTTGAGTATGGCATTCTTATAACCAAAAGGTCATGAGTTCGAGTCCCTCTACATACGCTTTCTCGGCTGAGCCTGTCACCTTGTGTGGTTTACCTTCTGGCGTTGGTTTGCAGGCTATCGCGTCAGACTGAGGGTTTACCCTGTGCGCACTCATTGCACTCTGAGTAGCGGCTGCGGGTTCCCTCCGAAAAAAAGAATGTAGTTGTGGAGACTTTGAATAATGAAGAAACTGGAATATTCTCTGATTCTTCGAAGAGTTTAATTCTTTTCAACGAAAACGAGAAAGGGAAAAAAGAAAATAGAAATGCTAAAGTTAGAAAAAACAAGCTACTAATTGTGGATCTTGGAGGATCAAACGTAATAGAAAGGCTTGTAAACTATTTTAGTAAAAAATTGTTTGGGAGTTGGAGAAACATTTCCATGCTTGGGAGGTTATTGTTGGATTGCAAAACATACATCAGTTCATAATTCACATAGATACACTAGATATTAGAGCAGTTGAGAAATCAGAAACTATTATTCCGTCTTCTGAGTATGAGAAAAATGTTCTACTTGTTCTTGGTGGTGTGACTGGCTTAAAACACTTAAGAAGGACTTTTTGTGGGAATAATTTATATTATGATTGTATTTGTAAAGTGTTGATCTTGCTAATGATGAGAATTCGAGGACAAATTCTTCTTATGTGGGGGAGAATGATGTCGTTCCATAAACATAAACAAATCCTGTTTTTCACTGCGATATCAGAACTAAGCGATATTGGTACTCAAATCGAAGGTCTTGACGAGCCCAACAAGTATAAAATACGTGACAAAGTCACGAAGTTCGGATCCTAAATTCGATTGTTTAGAAGCCCAAAACTCAATTTTCGTATATTTTATTATTATTATTATTATGTAATTTCTATATTTTAGGATTAGGGTTTTAAGTATTTTCTATTTAAAACATCATACACCCTAACTTTTGAGTTAGTTTTTGTTGAATTGATATAATATTTTCTGAACTTGCGAGTTCTGTGTACCCTAGTATTAGGGTTTTATCCAATTTGTCTTCAATTGATATTCTGTCATCATCAGGAATCTGAACTATGGCGGCATAATTTGTTGAACCTATCGTAGTACGAATGCGCCCATTGACTCGCTTCTTCGGTGACGTAGGCATCCCACGACGAGTATAATGGTGGAAATGGTCCATCGGATGGAGTAGTAATCTGCGAAAAAAAAAGTGAAACTAGTTCTTTAGGTATGAAAAAAGTAAGAAAATTTCATAAATATAAAAAAGATGATATAATTACATTAACGAAGTGGCATCTATGTACGTAAGCAATTTCACCTTCTATAATCGTTGAAGCATGCACGGGTGAGCGTCTACGAATTGGTAGATACGATAATGACACTGTTTGCGAGACATGATATACCATACACGAATACCTTATCGCAGTGACTAGTCCTATGTCCGGAAATGTCATCCAATAATGGCTATCAAAATGTGGCTTTTTTCTAGCCTAACTCTTATCTAAATTATAGATTAACTGTTGGAGATGCTCTAATATGACTTAAAGAAATATACTATCACTATTTTTTTTTTCAGAGGGAACCCACAACCGCTACTCAGAGTGCAATGAGTGCGCACAGGGTAAAACCCTCAGTCTGACGCGATAGCCTGCAAACCAACGCCAGAAGGTAAACCACACAAGGTGACAGGCTCAGCCGAGAAAGCGTATGCAGAGGGACTCGAACTCATGACCTTTTGGTTATAAGAATGCCATACTCAACCAACTCGGCTACCCCTTTGGGGGCAATACTATCACTATTTTTTTTTTCCGGAGGGAACCCGCAGCCGCTACTCAGAGTGCAATGAGTGCGCACAGGGTAAACCCTCAGTCTGACGCGATAGCCTGCAAACCAACGCCAGGAGGTAAACCACACAAGGTGACAGGCTCAGCCGAGAAAGCGTATGTAGAGGGACTCGAACTCATGACCTTTTGGTTATAAGAATGCCATACTCAACCAACTCGGCTACCCCCTTGGGGGCTCAATACTATCACTATATTTATTCTTCAGTGAGTTTTCAGGCTTCCACTGTTTCTTGTATATGTACACAATATAACATTAGATATTAATAATAAATTCAGTTTCAAATATTTTGGTAAAAAATATGTTCATAAATAATATGTCATTAGAAGATTAATTTGCATCAACGGATCTATAATGATTGTAATTATATATATATATATATATATATATATATATATATATATATATATATATATATATATAAACGTGTTTTCCAAAATTTACCTATGGTGATGATAATCTTGTAAGTTCGTGCTTTTTATAGATGCTTATTTGTTAATAATGACAAATACTAAATAATGTCAATTTTGAATTAATATTAACATAAAATAAGAAAATCAATAATTTATTGGTGTCAATTTTGAGTTGTTAAAGCCTTCAAATCACCGGTGGCTTGTTATGTATGAATTATAAATTTGTGTTTGTAGTTAACTTTTTAACCTATTTTATGCTAGTGGTAATTATTGTATGAAGTTAAATATGTACAATGAAGTTATGTTTTAGTTGTATTTTATGGTATCAATATTCACATACATTTTTATTTTGTTATTTATGTTTCGGTTTTTTAGTCCCTGTTGAGTTGTTTGGTTACAAAGTAACTATATGGAACTGAACTTGAATGGAATCAGACCCGATCGGAACCAATTATTTTCGGTTATTTTTTGTTCTCAGATTAAATACCCATATCATACCTAACGTAGAGGAACCAAACCGATCAAACCAAATTTTAACTAGTTCTTAAAGGGCATCAGTTATTAAGAATAAAACAAATTGCGAACCGAAAATATTTACCCGACCCAAACTGAAGAACCTAATTCCCAAGTCTATTTGCTACCATACTCTCAGTTAACTTGCATAATTATCATGGCGTACCCACTTACTTATATGGTCCTCGTGAGCCCAATTAGATGGTATGGCCGGTTCAAAGCAGTTTAGTTTTGCCTCGGCCTAGATGGAGGTTGCTTTTGTTGAGGTGTATGTTGAGGGATACATGAATGGTAATGAGATTGTTGTTACTGAACCGATGGTGCCAAAAAACTGTCACAGTAGAGGTAGGTGTTGGGTTTTGCTTGTGGGTCACAGTCGGAAGTTTTTGGTTCATATCCGGTTTATTCCATTTTTATCTGTGATTTTACTTAAGCCAAAAGTGTTCCAAAATATAGGTCTTTATTTTTCGTAACATCCTCATCCAATAGACCCGGATGAATGTTTTTATCTAAATGAAGCACAAACTACCATTTTATGACAATCATCAAAACTGTTTTTTTTACGAAACACCTAGTGTATTCACTGATATGTTATTTTTCACATAATAAAGCCAAGGTGAAACGTGTCCAATACCAATTTGAACTTCGGAGTCAACATGTTCACCGGCATGGTATCAGGAAATGGATCCTGATCCACCAACATCACATCTTTCTGCTTGCCTGGGAACCTGAGCCCCCCTTTCTCGATTGCATCCTGGATCATATTACGAAAAACAACCCAATTGTTAGTATTATGTCTCCAGGTTTTGTGCCACTTGCAGTCTTTTTTATCTTTCATCTCCTCGGGATTAAGGATCTAATTCCTCTTTGGCTATTAAGGATAGGAATTAACCCAAAAGTTTTCTCCCTCAGGGAGAAATGTTTTCTACTCTTATCGCGGGAAGGAAGTTATAGGGTAAGAAAGACTAAGTAGAGTCTATAGCCCTGAATAACCAATTCATGGGGCGGGTGGAGTATTACAGGAGGGAGTATAACAAATCCGGGTATTTGGAGTTACGAAGGTGTAGCTGGAACACATATCATGTTTTCTGGCTTGTGCTTTTTGGCAGCTATCTAGCATTGGGTGTATTGGGATCTAGAACTATTTTCTGATGAACGTACAGGAAAACCTTCTTTGGATTTGCCCAAGATTTTTGGAATTCATTTATTTGCTGGTTGGTTCCATTATCACAAAGCGGCTCCAAAATTGGCTTGGTTCCAAGACGTAGAATCTATGTTGAATCATCATTTAGCAGGGCTACTAGGACTTGGGTCCCTTTCTTGGGCAGGGCATCAAGTACATGTATCTTTACCGATTAACCAATTTCTAAATGCTGGAGTCGATCCTAAAGAAATCCCACTTCCTCATGAATTTATCTTGAATCGGGATCTTTTGGCTCAACTTTATCCAAGTTTTGCTGAGGGAGCAACCCCATTTTTTACCTTGAATTGGTCAAAATATGCGGAATTTCTTACTTTTCGTGGAGGATTAGATCCAGTGACCGGAGGTCTATGGCTAACCGATATTGCACACCATCATTTAAGCCAACATCACCTTTGATCTCATTTCTTCCAATAAAATATTCTTTGAGTAGGGTCCATAAAGTGAAAAAATAATTATTAAGCTGAAGGGTAGCTGATTGAACCATATTACAGCATTCCCTCTGAAGGTCATCAGAAATTCTGACATACAAGTCATTCATCCCCTTTGAAATTCAACATCACATTCCTAAACTACTGAATATGATCCTCGAGATCTCACTATCCATCATACTTTTCCATCTTGTACTGTTCCAATTTCGACATAAAACTCACCGACCAAAATATTTGTATTTAAAGCTGATATGACCAAATTATACTTATGGCTATATAATAATCCTTTAATATCATCGTTCCAAATGTTTTTAAAAAATATTGATAGTTTCATATTTGTTTACTTAACTAAATATATAACATGTATTAATTCAAGTAAATCAAAATAATAATTTGTTTTGAAATTTATACTGATTATATCTAAATTTAAATAATATATTTTAAGAAAGACTTACATATTAGACCCAATCCTAAAAACCTATTACGATAAATTGTCCAAAAAAATTAATAAACTTCGTACCTAAAATAATATTAGGTATAAAATCAGCAAACACGTGTACACATTTATTTTCCTTTATTTTTTTAAATTTGAAATTTTAAAGGTTCATATCTTTTAAACCGTAACTCGAAAAAACAAATCTTAAAATACCATTGGTTTTTTTTAAGACGAACAAAAGTGGATCCATTTATGATATAGTTTTATTTTTATTAAATTTTTTATATTTTACACTAGTTTATCATTATATGGTTTCACATCTAGCATCTATCATGGTTTCTCATCTATCATAGTTGGTCTGGTTTCACATCTAGCATCTATCATATTTTCCTGGTTTCGCATCTATCAGTACAAAAAACTAAAAAAGTTTTGCATATAATTTGTGACAGTCGTTTTCTTCGTTTACACTATAAAAATTAATAATTTAAAAGCCCGTATATTTTAAACCGTAAATCAGGAAAAAAAAGTCTGAAAATACCATTGCTTTTGTTTTTTTAAGACAAACAAAACTAGATCCATTCGTGATATGTTTTGATTTTTTTTAAATAAAATTATATTTTATATTGGTTTCTCATTATATGGTTTTGCATCTATCATATATCTATCATAGTTGGCATGGTTTCTTATTTATCATAATTGGTATGGTTTCACTTCTAGCATTTATCATTTTTGTCTGGTTTAACATCTAGCAAAAAAAATGTTTTGTATCTTCTTCGTTTACACTGTAAAAATAAAAAATTAATTTTTTTGTATCTTTTAAATCGTAACTCAAAAAACAAAATCGAAAAATACTATTGGTTTTTTTGTTTTAAGACAAACAAAACTAGATCCATTTATGATATATTTTGATTTGCTTTTTTAAATATGTATTTTACACTGGTTTCTATTAGTACAAAGAATAGACACGTTTCACATCTATCATTAAACAAGTTTTTCATCAACCAGTACAAAGAATAAACATGTTTTGCATCTATCATTAAACAAGTTTTTGTAACTAAAAGACAATTGTTTTTTCCAAACGTATTTCATAACTTATTTACACGTATTTTTCACAATTGGACCACATTACAATTTTTTTAAATGTCCCCACAAATATATATATATTTTCGCGAGTCCAAAAGAAGTACGCTATGTTGGAATATTTCCATTGAGTAGGACGGTCACATGTTTTATCGATGTATCAGACTATCGTAAATATTAGTCCAATAAAAGTAATCATAAAGAAAGAAACATGCTAGTAGGTAAAATATGTATCATTGATGCAATTTTATAGATACCAGGATTAATTCCAAATACGGTGAATGATTGGATTCAGAAATAAATAACTTAAGCAAAACGTAAAGTTTTGAGATTATTTTGTAAGACAAAATAATACCGAGCTATGGTCCCTAAAAGTAGAAATTTAATAAGGTATGGTTTTCATTAACTAGCTGTCTTGAAGTTACAATGAGTTAAAAAGAGAAGAACCATTTCTCACTTCAGTTTTCTATATAAAGGTGAATTTCACTTTTAGAAAAGTAAGGTTCTAAATAAAGAGAAAAAAAAACCTTAAGAAAAAGGATTGGTTATTTCTTCTCGATCAATCATGGGTTTTGGTGGACATCTCTTAGAAAATCATAACCTAGCAAAGGATTCCAGAATCATCTATAGAAAGTTCGGAATCTGAAGATAAAAAAGGTTACATCATGTAAGTATTTTTCCGAATTGTTACCCGATGAATTAAGATCTTGGTTCAATAAGTTAATTTAGAAATCCCAATTAATTTCTAACAAGTGGTATCAGAGCCACCATAAAGTTAAACTCTTAAATTTTTGATTTTATAAATTGATAGAGAACATTAACATTAATTATTGATTTTCCTATAAAAAGTGCATCTTTATAAAAAAATTATTGAATTGATTTGATAATGAATTAAAAACACGTTTAAAAATAAGATACACAAAACCTACAACCATTGTTTATATACTTTTATATTAAGAATTAATATATTAGTGTTTTATGGATGTTATAAATTAAAAATTTGTTTATAGCATGTCGATTTAGAAAATTTGGTTGACATCTCTTAGAAAATCATAACCTAGCAAATGATTCAAGAATCACTTGCAGCAAGTTCGGAATCTGAACATAAAAAATGTTTACATCATGTAAGTATTTTTCCGCATTGTTACAAGATGAACTAACATCTTGGTTCAATAAGTTAATTTATAAATCCCAATTAATTTCTAACAAGTGGAATGAGAGCCACCATAAAGTTATATTCTTAAATTTTTTGAATTATGAATTGATAGAGAACATTAACATGAATTATTGATTTGCCTATTAAAAGTGCATCTTTATAACTAAAAAAATGATTGAATTGATTTGATAGTGAATTAAAAACATGTTTAAAAATAAGATACACAAAACCTACAACCAGTGTTTATATACCAATGTTTTATATTAAGAATTATATATTAGTGTTTTATGGATGTTATAAATTAAAAATTTGTTTACAACACGTATATTTATATATAAAGTTCTTATATTTTGTACAAAGATTAAATAAAAATCAAATTAAACTAAGTCTAGTTCTAATTTGTATTTTCTATTAACCATTACATATAATTTGTATGTAAGTTATCTCTGATAATGGCGTAAATTGTCATTACCTAATCGGGTCGGTAGAACACAAGGGCATTAACATGTTGTAATAAGTCTTTGTAATATGAATAAGAGATTGAGAAAGTACAAGGACTTATATTGTAAAAATAATAGAATGGTAGGAATAAGATGAAATGGGTCATAGACGTGGGTAAATGCCCACTTCACTACTATATAAAGAAAATTTTCTTTTTTGAGAATGGGTGAACATTTATTATTGTCGTTATTTTTTTACCACTCTCTAGAATCTCGTGTTTCTCTATATATATATACCCTACGAATTTGTCTGGCATCAGTCTGGATATTTCTAGCACTATCATTAGTCATGAAACAAATCTGGTACCTTAAAAAATATCATTATGTCCTTACCCAATGTAACTTACATAAGTATTAGTGCCTTTTAAGTAAAATTTATCTATCATGCTAAGATTTTTTTTTTATATTTTACATTTTAAATTAATCAATTTTAATTGATGAAAACTAAATAGATAAATTAATCAAAACTTATTTTCATAAAAATATAAGTAATCCATAATAAATTTTATATAAATTAAATTACTCGTAACTATTTAAGTTTTAAACTTATAAAAATTATTTGTAATGTAAACTATTCTAAGAAAACTTTTGAAACACATAAACAAACTATATTTATATTTAATAATTAATTTTATATATTTCAAATTTTAGCTACAATTTTTAAAAAGTACATATATTATTATTTTTAAAAGATGAACAAAACTAAATTCATGAGTGATAGTTTTGGAGATTTTTTTTTCTTATTTTCATAACCAAATTACACGTAATTTTGTAACTAGAAGAGAATTGTTTTTTCCATATGTATTTCATAACTTATTTACACGTATTTTCACAATTGGACAACATTAAAAAGATGTCACCACAAATATATATATTTTCGAGAGTCCAAAATAAGTAACACTTGTTTTCACAAAACAAATCTGTATTTTTTTCACACAATTTCACTTATTTAACAATCAAAATATTATTTTCTCAACTATTTTCTTCGTATTTTCGCAATATATTTGTATATAATTTCACAACTGCAACATAGTTGTTCTGATGTTGGCCTAGGAAAATGGAACCTTTAAAGTTAAACCTCCTTAGATGAGTGTTATGATGACCCAGACCGTTGAAGACAAAAATCGGAATAAATTTGTTTATTTGTTATGCCCCGATAAATGCAATTATCATTTGAGAATATATATGAGGCTCGAGAATCGTTGTGACTGATTTCAATCTGTGGTATTTAGGCTTAAAAAATGCTTAACCAAAAAATATGATTGAAGAAGAATATAAACTCTTGATGAAGAAGTAAATGTAGTTCAAATCGATCAACATCGACTCGTACCAAAACAAAAGTCCCATGATGCTCCAAGTATTGATGATGCAAAAAAAAAAATGAAATCCATGGCTTAATCCATAAATTCTCATGTTAAAACTCCTAAAGCAATCAAGGGAAAATATGGTGATGTATCCTTTAAAGGACGCTCTGTTGGAATCTTTCCATTGAGTTGAACCGTCACATGTTTTATCGATGTATGAGACTATTGTCAATATTAGTCCAATAAAAGTAATCGTAAAGAAAGAAACATGATAGTAGATAAAATATGTATCATTGAGGTAATTATATAGATACCAAGATTAATTCCGAATACTGTGAAAAATTGGATTCAGAAATAAATAACTTAAGCAAAACGTAAAGTTTTGAGATTATTTTGTAAGAAAAAATAATACCGAGCTATGATCCCTAAGAGTGGAAATTTAATAAGGTATGTCTAGATGTTACAATGAGTTAAAAAGAGAAGAACCATTTCTCACTTCAGTTTTCTATATAAAGGTGAGTTTCACTTTTAGAAAAGTAAGGTTCTAAATAGAGAGAGAAAAAACATTAAGAAAAAATATTGGTTATTTCTTCTGGATCAATCACAAGTTTTGGTTGACATCTCTTAGAAAATCATAACCTAGCAAAGGATTCAAGAATCAGTTGCAGCAAGTTCGGAATCTGAAGATAAAAAATGTTTACATCATGTAAGTATTTTTCCGCATTGTTACAATATGAACTAACATCTTGGTTCAATAAGTTAATTTATAAATACCAATTAATTTCTAACAAGTGGTATGAGAGCCACGATAAAGTTATATTCTTAAATTTTTTGAATTATGAATTGATAGAGAACATTAACATTAATTATTGATTTGCCTATTAAAAGTGCATCTTTATATTTAAAAAAATGATTGAATTGATTTGATAGTGAATTAAAAACATGTTTAAAAATAAGATACACAAAACCTAAAACCATTGTTTATATACCAATGTTTTATATTAAGAATTAATATATTAGTTTTTATGGATGCTATAAATTAAAAATTTGTTTACAACACGTCTATTTATATATAAAGTTCTTATATTTTGTATAAAGATTAAATTAAAAATTGAATTAAACTAAATTTCATTCTAATTTTTATTTTATATTAACCATTACATATAACTTGTATTCAAGTTATGTCTGATGAGGGTGTAAATTGTCATGACGTGATCAGGTCGGTAGAATACAAGGGCATTATCATGTTGTAATAAATATTTGTAATATAAATAAGAGATTGAGGAAGTATAAGGACTTATGTTGTAAAAAATGATAGAATGGTAGGAATAAGTTGAAATTGGTCACCTATGTGGGTAAGGGCCCACTTCACTACTATATAAAGAAAAAATTGCTTTTTAGGAAGGGTAAACATTTATTATTATCACTACTTTATTATCTCTATATATATATATATACTGTACGAATTGGTCTCGCATCCCGACCAGGGTTTGGATATTTCTAGCACTATCATTGGTGCTGTCTGTGGGAAAAATAAAGTGAGAGCAGGTGACAGGTTCTCCACAAATCACAAAGCTAAAAAAGAGATGAACACCGATCCGATTGAGGGTAGAGTTGTTGGTTTGGAAGGGAGCAGGATTATATCTTATTCCAAGGACCGCCACTTTGAAAAGCAACATCATGGTCACGATCAATATGACCAGGGGTCGAGGAAAAGGATCGACCCCTATCATGATTATGCAACAACTACTTGAGTATATAGTTAAAATTAATGCGGAAAAATAGGCAACCTTACCTGAAAAACAAATAGGTTGGGGTCCGTAGATAGCGATCACCCATTAGCGATAGAGAAGAAAATCATAGTCATGGTCAAGAAAAAGACCTTGATCAGAGTCGAGCTAGGTTGCTACAACGAAGTAATGGGACGATGAGGAGGATAGAAAGGTAGAGCGCCGGTGTACGCAAGAGCTCACTAATTTATTTATTTATGTTTCAGAAGAGTGATCATCCCCTGACCTTGAATATCGACGCGAGATGAAGGAAAATAATATTTTAAGAAAGAAAGAAATCTGACTACGTGTATCTCTTTGGTCCAGTGTGCTCAAACACAATGAAAATAACATCGATTAAAGAACTTCCACTTTAGTGGATAAAAACAGAGAAATTATGGTCAACCAGGCGACCGCTGCACCCCGTGTCTAGTAACTATCGCGTAGTCAGACACACGGGTACAAGTTCGGTAGTCAATTTGCACAACGAAGGATTTTACGCAACTCCGGTAGAAGGCATTGTCACTGGCGCTATCAGGGTCGACCATCACGAAATTCTTTCAGGGAACCTACCATAGCATTTCGACATTTCCCGCTTGGAAAAATACGATGAGAAAAAGGACCCAAACACCCATTTGGAATCGTAGTCATGGTCAAGAAAAAGACCTTGATCAGGGTCGAGCTAGGTTGCTACAATGAAGTAATGGGACGCTGAGAAGGATAGAAAGGTATAGCGCCAGTGTATGCAATAGCTCACTAATTTATTTATTTATGTTTCAGAAAAGTGATCATTCCCAAAACGTGAATACCAACACGAGATGAAGGAAAATAATATTTTAAGAAAGAAAGAAATCTGACTACGCGTATCTCTTCGGTCTAGTGTGCTCAAACACAATGAAAATAACATCGATTAAAGAACTCCCACTTTAGTGGATAAAAACAGAGCAATCATGGTCAACCGGGCGACCGCTGCACCCCGTGTCTAGTAACTGTCGGGTAGTCAGACACACGGGTACAAGTTCGGTAGTCAATTTGTTAATTTGCATAACGAAGGATTTTACGCAACTCCAGTAGAAGGCATTGTCACTGGTGCTATCAGGGTCGACCATCACGAACTCCTTTCAGGGCACCTACCATCACATTTCGACATTTCCCGCTTGGAAAAATACGATAAGAAAAAGGACCCAAACACCCATTTGGAATCATTTAAAAACTTTATGTTAAATTTTGATAACGATGATAAACTATTTTGTCGCGCGTTGTCAAAGACTTTTAAAGACCGCAAGCCAAAGTGGTAAAATCGGTTACCACAAGGTTGCATAAAACATTTCAACATGTTCTGCATAATGTTTAGACATAAATTCTTGGGAAGCAAAAACTTTCGAGCTAATGGTGACACAATCGTCAATCACATGCAGAGGATCGAAGAGAGTTTAAAGGACTAAACTGGACGCTATGTAGACACAAAAACCAATTTAGACTACTATGATGAGAGTGTCACGTTAACTGGTTTTAGATTGGGTCTTTTGCCCAATCCTATAAATTAATTTATGACAAAGAAACAAGATTTAACGCTTGGAGCATTGTTGGCTCAAGATAATAAACGAATATTGACTGAGGAAACTCAGACGTCTGAGGTGGCAGCCCAGTTGCATCAAAGCGCGTAAGAAATCGTTGTTCTGCATTGGCAGAATCATACACCAATCCCACAGTCGTAACCGATGAACTATTACCCGGCGGCGGGGCAATTTTCAAGAAATGGCGTCGGGTTCGCAGCCCCTACGAGCAAGAAATAATAACCATTTGGTGAATGTTTAGGCTGGGGCCCAACAAATGTCAAACAAGTAGGTCCGACATACCCATTTAGATGAGCTAACGAAGTGTGTGTCGACCATCTTCAAGAAGGCTAAGAAGACCTTCCATTTTTGAAAACCTTTCCCTATCTAGATCCCTCAAGAAAATCACAACAATCGGTACTGTAAATATCATGAAGACGTTGAATATAATACGCAAGACTGTATTGCTTTAAATAAAAGAAATTCAGACGCTGATTGAGAACAAAAAGTTGACGGAATTTGTGAAGAGGCAAGTTTAACAGAATACAGGGGTTAAATAAATTATGAATATACCAAAGTAGGAAACCGCAATGGTCATTTATGAGATAATAGATCTATTTGACATATTTGAAGAGTATTTGGATACCAATGCGAATCGTAATATAATCAATGTAGTGAAAAAAGCAGTTTTCGAGAATATATAAAATGTTAGTGCGCTGTGTATATTTTTTGAATCGCTAACTATCTTTGAAGGCGACTCGGAAAGGATCTCAAATGTTTCCCAAAAGATACACATCATGAGTCTAGCCACGCAGTTAGAAATAGGTGCGCACCCCACTTATACAAAAATCTGTCCCTAATACTATATTTCGATGAAGATAATATGAGAGACATTACCGGACTACATAAATAAGCACTAATAACTGTGACAGTAGTCGCCGGTGATGAGGTACATAGAGTATTGATTAATATTGGTAA
Organism: Limnanthes douglasii subsp. nivea; assembly: GCA_036936605.1. Lineage (NCBI taxonomy): Eukaryota > Viridiplantae > Streptophyta > Magnoliopsida > Brassicales > Limnanthaceae > Limnanthes > Limnanthes douglasii. The sequence continues at coordinate 172,674,751 of JAUPFV010000003.1, forward strand.
CTCAGAGAATATTGTTTTATGACAACGTTTGCAAATTTCAAGAAACCGCTTATCATTTTAAGATTGGAACGGACCATCGTGCGTTTTATGGAGGTTACGAACAAAGTAGTCGGTGAATTTGAGGGAGTAGTACAATTGGGTCGGGGCCCGTTCAACAAATAGGTAATGGTGTTTTTTTTGTGGTCGTCAATGCGCCGACTTCGTATAATGCCATTTTTGGTCGATCTTGGTTATCTATAATGCACATAAGGGCATCGATTTTACACAAATGTTTAAAGTATATGGTCGGAAATAATGTAGGTACGACTCAAAGCAATCAGAAAACCGCTAGGAAGTGTTACCGAGCGGCTCTGGCGTCAAAGGTTGACAGAGAAATGGAGCTGGTAAAAGATTAACAACTAGCAGGGTCGACATCAGGGTCGATCCAGTGGACGATCCTATGGAGAACCACGGGTTATTACTTGCGAATGAAAGTTTTGAAAATTACGAGTTCCATGGAGGGAAGATTTTGAAAATTGGAACGAATTTATCGAGTGTGGTTCGTGAAAGATTTATTCTTTTCGTTTGTTTGCATGATGTTCGGAAGATGTAACGGGGGTCCCAGACAGTGTAATCTGCCATAGTCTTGCGATACGATAAAATGTCTGACCCGTTATCCAAAAGTGACGATCTTTTTCCTATGAGAAAACATAAGCTATTATAGCCGAGGTGGATAGACTGGCTAATGTCGGACATATCCGGGAATCCTAATACCCGATATGGACAACCAAACCCGTCTTAATCAAGAAGAAGAGCGTGAAGTCGAGAATGTGTGTGGATTTCACCGACCTTAATAGGCAATGTCCTAAAGATCCATTCCTAATACGACAAATTGATTAGCTCGTAGATTCAACATTGGGAAACAGGTTGCTGACGTTTATGGGAGCCTATGCGGGGTACAGCCAAATAAGGTTAGACCTTAAGGATCAAGATAACACATCGCTTATAACTGAAAAGGGCATTCACTGCTACAAAGTCATGTCGTTCTGTTTGAAGAATGCAGGAGACACATATTAGAGGTTGGTAAATAAGGAATTTAAAGATCAGATTGGATAAAATATTGAGGTCTACATAGATGATATGCTGGTCGAGAGTGTGACCGACAAAGACCATTTTGCCGACCTAGAGGAAACGTTCGAACTCTTGAAAATAATAAATCTCAAGCAAAGTTAGGGTCCGATCTGGGAAGTTCTTAGGATACATGATTAGTGAAAATAGATAAAGGTGGATCTCGTGCAGTTGCACGCGTTAAATACCATAATACCATCCAGGAAAATCAAGGAGGTCCAAATCTTGCCAGAATGTTTGACGACTCTAAAAAGGTTCATATCCCGATCTTCTGACAAGTGCGCACTGTTTTTTCAAGTAATAAGACATGCTAAGTCGTTAGATTCGACCCCTGCATGTACCGAGTCTTTCCTTGGTTTGAAAGAATATTTATCCTCCCCTTTTCTGTTAACAAATCCTTTTTTACGGGAAACATTATTTTTGTATATTGTTGTATCAGTTTATGCCGTTAACGCAACACTTTGTCGTCAAGTGAATCAGATTCCTAAATCGGTTTACCACGTGAGCAAGAGTCTATTAGAGGCTGATATAATATACTTGAAACTTTAAAAGTTAGCCCTAGCATCTAGAACCGCTGCCAGGACAATGCAACCTTATTTCCAGGGTCATTTGAAGTCATTCCCGTTGAAAACTTGTTGCACCGCCTTGATATTTTCGGTCAGATATCCAAATCGTCTATCGAACTGTGAGATTTTGGCATTGATTTTGAGCCGAGAACGCCCATCAAGGGTAAGGATTTGGCGGATTTATTAGTAGAATTTCATTACAACCGACTCGAAGAGAAGGAGCCTGGCCATAAAGAAGGGCCTGCTAAATGGATTGTCCGAACAAATGAGGGGTCTAGTGTCAGCGGATGCGGAGCGGTAGTTCAGTTAACCATGCCTTCGAGAGTAGCTATCCACGAAGCTATTCGGTTCGGTTTCGTGATTTCAAATAACAAGGCTGAATATAAAGAAGCTTTAGCACGACTAATACTAACGTAGATTTGTGGGGCCAAACATGTCCAATTAATGAGTGATTCTCGGTTGCTGATTAATTAAGCTACAAGGTATTCAGAGGCAAGGAAAGAACATCTAATTTAGTATATGGGGGGATTAAGGGTTTTGGCTTCGGGATTTGAAAAACTCACGTATGAACATGTCCATTGAGCAGAAAATATAATTACGGATTCATTGGCAACATTGACATACGTCGAGGATTACCCATGGATTCTAAGACTAGAATACCCGCTAGTTATTAGAAGGATCGAGCTAGAAAACCAACCTGAGATCGCTTGTGAAATTTCAAAAGTCTCTATTACAGACTGAAGATACTGCGTCCAAACCTTTTTGATGAATAATATGTTACCCGTGGATAAGGCATTGGCAAGAAAAATGTAATTTAGGGCCGTGGTCCTGTATAAAAAAAATATTTGAGTAGACCACTATTAATATGCTTTGGGCATAAAAAGTCGCAAATAATTTTATCCGAACTTATTGACGGAGAAGGGTCATCCCACCGTGGTTTTAAGGATTTGATCATAAGAGTCTTGTTATCGGGCTTTTACTAGCCTACAATAGCGGTCGACGCGAGAGAGATGGTTGAGCGTTGTGATACTTGTCAAAGGTTCACAAACTTGATTCATATTCCGACCAGACCACTTGAGTTTGTGTTTGAGGGATTACCTTTTGACACGTGGGGAACGGTTTAGTGGGTCCACTCCCGATTGCAACGTGGGGAAAACAGATGATAGTTATTTTCGTGTACTACTTTTCTATATGGGTTGAGGTTAATCTGTTGTCCGAGATGAGGGCTAAATATGTAATCAAATTCATCTGATCAAATATCTATTATCGATATAGGATCCTACGGAAGTTAACAATGGATAATAGCCCGCAGTTTGATAACAATGAAATGAGAAGTTTTTGTTCGTCTTGCGGCATCCAACAATGTTTTTCAGCTCTTTTTGACCAACAATGTTTTTCAGCATCTTTTCACCAACAGGCAAACGATGAGGTCGAAGTCACGAACAAAAATGGCCAAGGTACTTACATAAGGAGTTATGAGCGTATTGAACCACTCCCCGTACAACTACTCAAGAGTCGCCTTACGCTTTGGTTTATGGTATGGACGCAATGACTCGCTCGAAAACCATGTTCCTATCTTTCACAATCGAGCACTATTTGGAAGACTATAACGATGAAGGTCGACGTCTTGACCTTCATTTGATTAAGGAAATGCGATTTCGCGCTCATTTGAACTCACTATATTATCAAACTTTATGCAAAGAAGGTATTCCTCCAAGGTTGGCAGAATGGAATTATGGGTCGACGAAAAGGTCCTAAGGAAGGTTTTTATGCATACCAAAGATAAGAGCCTCAAAAAGTTGGCTCCTAACTGGGAGGGCTCCTATCAAGTGATGAAAAGGATAAAACCGGGCACTTATTGTTTAAAAGACAAGAATGACCAACCCCTGTGGCTCCCATGGAATATCGAGCACTAAAGCTATATTTAGAGTAATCATTTAGTGTTCATGTTTTTATCAATTTGTTCGTGTAAACAATTTTGATCGGGGACACATTATTTCCTATCCTGGTGGTGTAAAGAGGTTTTAACGAGGTGTCTATGGAAACCGATCTGTTAAATATAAAAAAATGAAAATTTTATTAAATACTTGCAAGATCGTTCGAACCTTAAGGATTTTTCTACGAAAGTTGATCTACATTATTTTACACGTTCGAACCTTAAAGGGTTTTCAACAAAATTTGATATACATTAATTTACACGTTCGAACCTTAAGGATTTTTCAACGAAATTTGATGTACATTATTTTACACGTTCGAACCTTAAGGGTTTTTCAACGAACGTTGCTCTACATTATTTTACACGTTCGAACCTTAAGGGTTTTTTCAACGAAAATTGATCTACATTTACACGTTCAGATCTTAAGGGTATTTCAACAAAAGTTGATCTATATTATTTTACACGTTCGAACCTTACGGATTTTTAAACGGAAGTTGATCTACATTATTTTACACGTTTGAACCTTAATGGTTTTTCAACGAAAATTGATCTACATTATTTTACATATTTGATCCTTAAGGGTTTTTCAACAAAATTTGATGTACATTAATTTACGCGTTCAAACCTGAAGAGGTTTTCAACGAAAAAGTTGATATACATTGTTTTACACTTTCAAACCTTAAGGGTTTTTCAACGAAATTTGACTTGCATTATTTTACACCTTCGAACTTTAAGGGTTTTTCAACGAAAGTTGGTCTACATTATTTTACACATTGGGACCTTATAGGTTTTTTAACGAAAGTTGATTTACATTATTTTACGCGTTCGAAACTTAAGGGTTTTTCAACTTCGATGATCTACATTTTTTTTATTTAAACCAAAAGGATTTTTATCTTCGCATCAGAAATTGATCATTTTTTTTCAAAACATTGGAAATTTAGAATTAATACAAAATAAATTCATTAAAAGACCGATAGGGTACAACCACAAATATCGGAATACAAAAATACAACGGTTACATAACCATTAAAGGACGGGTTATAAAAAACGATACCAGTTGCTACATGTGATGCAATCAGTTGTCAGATGTTTTCTCTGATGAGCCACCATTTCCCCTTCGTTGCTATCGTCCTCATAAAAGACTCCTTCCGGAGGATTTTTTTCACGAACCTCCAACCATATCCACCCGAGCTGCATATGTGCAAAATCAGAACTAGAACAGCTTTAGCATCGACGACTTACTTCTTCATAATTTTAACACAGTCATCAGCAAATTTACTATTTTAGCCCTAAATGTTTGACATCGCTGGAAACGAGTCTGAATGCTGAGAGCTTCCAAAGACTGAAGAACTTTGTCCCGATCTTCCTCGATATCAAGTTTGGATTCACGCAGATTATGAATGGTTTAAAGTTGTTTGGTGTTTAATTTTTCAATTTTTTCTCTTAGGTCTCAAAGTTTTCGGAGGTCAGCTTCGACTGATTTTGCCCAGTCGGTAGCGCGATCGACTCTTTCCCGCTTGTCTAGCTCTAATTCTTTATAGTGTAGAGTTTGTTCCTTAAGCTGCATTTTCAGCTCGTATACTCAATTTCTAGCTACCAGTAGTTCATTCCCAAGCTGCTCAGATTTTCTTTCCTTCAATGCAAGAGTAGCTAGCATATGATATAGTGAGATAGCAAGTGTGTCCGACCGTTTGTAGTTGAAACAAATTCGAGGGCGAAGCGGGGTCAAACTCTCTAAGTTGGCTAACCTCATCAATTTAATAGAGGGATATCACCGGTAGTGAATCTTCAAGTATTATGCCTCCAACCACGGGGCCGTGCCTCTAATACGCGGTGCGGAATTTGAGGGTCCTGATGTAGCCATTGATGGGACATAATTACCTTCATTATTTCTATCTAAGTCCTCTAAGCCTGCCACATCTGCTGGTAGGGTATGAGGTTGAAATTTTTTCTTCTTAGACACTCGAGACTTTTTGGCTCCTCCTTTAACGGCAGTAGTTTTCTTCCTTTTTTTCTCCGTGAGATTTGCCTTGTTTCTCGCCATCACTTGTGCGTTTTCTATCACTAACATCATGATTGCTGAGTAATACTATGTGATGGAGATCCCCATCTTCCATCATCTGAGGTTCGGGGTCCACTAAGTACACTAGTGAGGTTCCAAGGTCTACCACACCTTTCTTGGTGGTTTCAGCATCATGATCGGTTACCTCCGCAACGACATTTCGCGGTTCAGTTTGTTCTACGCCAGGAGTGATCTCTTTTGTTTCAAAATCACAAATTTTGTCTAACTTAACACGTTTGGTAAGGGTTCTGTTGCGTTTAGGCAAGAAGACAATGAAATTGGGAGCTTGCGGATTTTTAACCAAGTCGATAGAGGCGGGGGGCGCTTTTAACTGCTCAACGGTCAAGAAATCATTAGAGCAGCACTAGAGGTTGCTCGTTATCCAATTTATGGGTATAAAGCTACCGTGAAAAGTCCAACCCCAGTTCATTTTGAGCCAATCTTTCAGGTTTATGAACGTTTTTATGGTCGATTTGAGATGATCCTTTTTTAGAGGCCGCACTTGGGACTTGTTGTCTAAACAAGGAAACAATTGTAGAAAAACGAGAATATGAGCCGCCCCGAGTTTTCTTTCGAGTAAGGCTGACTCTTCTCCTAGATACCACTGATAAATACGAACCGATGCTTTCATGTCTTGTCAACCTTCAGCAAGTCATTCACTATTTTCATGTTATTGGTCAAGGAACTATAGAAGAAGGGTAGTTTTTGTGACTTCGAGATACCAGTCACCGCCACGAACGCCTCTATGGGCATCTGCCCAGTATTCCAGCCAAACGAGAAGCCATTATACTTAACATAAATGTAAACCACCGGCATACCTCCAGAATATCAAAGTATCCCACCATGATCAGATCAAGCGCGAACCTAACGCCCCAATTCAAAACGTCAGGAAATATCGTTAAAACTCATTTCTTCACGGACAAAGGTGTATATTCAGATGCTGGAAAGTGAGTATTTACACAGTTTGAAATGCCCCAAGTAATTTTTAACTTCGTACTATAATATAGATATTTATGGCTGAATAAAGTAATAATGTGTATGGGGGCAAACTAGCGTGGTAGCCAGTAAGCATTTCAAGGATTTTAGGATCTTCTCGTTGGCTGAATATAGATATTCTTGTTCATCATCTCCCACAAGAATAACAACACCATCTTGCTCTGCAGCCACTTGCTTCCCATCTCGTTGGAGCACCGCAACCGTGTCGGCATTAGATGGGTCGAAAATATTGGTGGCAGAGTTTGGTTCGGCTGCTTGAGCACAGTCTTCGATACCTTCGCTCAAAGTTACTCTCTTTTTCGGCTTAGCAGGAAAGTTCTTCGATACGGTTGGCTTAACGATGTTAGTAGTTGATTCCGCAGCATTGTGATCTTTAGGAGTGTTGCTGATACCTATTCAGATATTTTGGGAGGGAAAGTTTTCTTTTACACGAGCCATTTTTTTGGGAGTGACATCTTTGTTCTTTCAATTTTGTATCGTTGTGTTTTGAGGCGGCTCTTCTGGTTTTCTTTTTTTTTTTCTGGCAGCCCCTTTTTAGCGGCGACCAATTCTTTGAGGGTGAGAGTAGGTTGGGCATGGCTAAAGCTAGTTCACGAGCGTCGCTAGGAATTGAATCTTCTTAGGTTTTAGTTGCGGCACAAGTGACAACATTTTAAGTTTTTGTTGATTTATCCGATCCTGATTGCATTGCACCATGCTCGGACAGTGACAATACTGGTTGGTTTGAGCGTCTACGATGGTTGGATGTAATTGAACAAATTTAGGAGCGTCAGATAACGACGAGGCACCAAAGTCTCCAATTGCTAAAAACCACAGGTTGGATTGGTTGGTGGGGCGGTTTTCAGAGTAGCAGTATCGTCGTTTTTAGGAGATCGGTGTAGGTCAGGACGGGACAACCGAGTTTGATTGAAGAAGGTTTTCAAGCTTGTTAGAAGAGTTAAGGCAAGATTGGCGGTGTCGAGTTTCGCAGAAGATTGATTTATGTCGGATTTTGTCGGGGTTCGTAGAAGTTTGCTTTAGGTCGGGTTTTGCAGAAGCCTGATTTAGGTCGGGTTTGAATAAACCATATAAAGTTGAGCGAGAAGAATCTTTGGCGGAGTTGTCGATTAAACCTGCGCTTTGTACTCGGCGGTCCTCTTATAGACATTTAAGTAATTATAGAGAGCGAAAACGTTTTTCTTTTTTGGTTTGAGTTTTTTGTTCGAAGCGGGTTTTTTCATAAACAAAGACGACGAAATCTTTTCACTCTAGAAAGAGAGATCAAAGAATTCACTTTCTCTCTAAAATTCAATGTGAATAAATAATGAAGCTGTGAGAGGTATTTACATAGAAGTTCTATGTTCAACGAGTCTGTTTTCATAGACTAGTGCAATCGACTAAAGCCTCGAGAAGTCCGAGCGTCGTTTTGAGAAATATCGAGTTGACACGTGTCGTCATCTGATATTTTTGGAGGATAAGGAGACTAGGGTCATTATTCGAGTATAGGTTAGATCAAGAGACGCGTTTAAGAAAAACCACGAGCAACGCATGCCTAGTAAATTGCATACACGTGTACAGCCGCGTAGCAATCCATTTTCTAAACAAGGTCAGTGGACCCACACTATCAAGAAAGAGGGAAAACCCAGTAATCGTAAGCCCAAAACCACACTCGGTCGGACAAGTCAGGTTAAAATCTTTCGATAAGCGGGGGTCGAGTATACCCGACCATAATAGGTGATTTGATTAACTTCAGAATAAGATAATTCCCCAAGATGCCAGGTACCACAATACACCGGCCTGTGGTATGTTGTCATCGAGACGAGGGAGGATCGACCCATACTGATATATAATCCTCGCTCGTTATCTCTAACAAGAACTGGAGGGCTACTTATTAGAACGTAAATTGTCCGAACTTAATCTGGTGAGTAGAACACAAAGATGTTAACCTGTTGTAATAAACTTTGGTAATAAGAACCAGAGTAGAACACAAAGATGTTAACCTGTTGTAATAAACTTTGGTAATAAGAATAATGGATCGTAGAAGTATAAAGACATACATTCTAATAAATGATAAAAGAGTATGAATAAGATATTGTGAGTAACACCTGTTGGTAGAAAACAATTTTACTACTATACAAAAAAGTTTTTTTTTTAAATGAATATTTATGATTATAACTATTTTTTACTTCTCTCTAGAATTTCGTAGTTTTTTTTATATCTATGATACGAATTTGTCTGACATCTTGACAAGAGCATGGTATTTCTAACACTATCAATGTATATATATATTGTTCTGCAGGTTAGGTATCTGCATATACAGATATATGTTATCAAAAGGATGGTAGAAGTAGAAAAAGATAATATATGATTTTATAAAAGTAAAACTTGTGCAATTATATGATTGTCTATGCAAATTTATTTAATTTGAATAATCAAACTATTCCGTTTTTTAAATACGAATATTATCCGTTATCTCCCAAATACGAATATTATCCGTTTTATTCGGATTCGATATCGAATATTTCCGTCGGATATTGGATTTTTTGGATTTTATTTACAGCTCTATTGACAGGCTAATTTTTTTGCGTAAATGCACTTTGATAAAAGTGTGAAAGCTACATGTTGTGTACAGTTTAATATAACGGTAAAAGCTATTAAATAAAGGTGACAACATTTTCAAGTAAAAGTATGCAAGTAAAGCTTGCTGAATAACCATGATTCTTTTCTAAATCTAGTCAGACAGAATTGAAATATTAGAATGAATGGTGATCTTTGGTTTAAGTTAAAAAGACTAAAAAATCTTTAAGAGATTGGAATACTAACCAGTTTGGTAACATTTTTAGTAAGCTTAAAGAGACTGAAAAGAATGTTGATTCTATGGAAAAGCTTCATTTGCTAAATAATAACAACTTTTCTAAATGCAATCTAAATAAAACTATTAGTCTTCATCTTAAAGCATTATGGAATGAGGAAGATTTTTGGAAGCAAAAGTGCTATACCTCTTGGCTCAAGGATAATGATCGTAACAACAAGGCCTTCCATGCTTTTCCTGCAAAGAAAAGAAGGATAAATGTTATTCATATTGTCAAGGTTGATAACAAATGGATTAATGATACTGAAAGTATAGGTATTTATGCTAAAGATTACTTCAAAAAAGTGTTCACTTCTAATCCTTATAAAGACTCGAATAAGGAGCAAATTAAAATGCAGGATAATATTTTCAATGTTATTCCAAAGTTAATCTCTGATGATGATAATACTAATCTTCTGATGCATGCTAGTGAGGATGAGGTGTGGAATACCATCAATACCATGAGAAAAGATATTGATGTTGGTATTGATGATTATAACATCACTTTTTACACTAGTTGTTGGTTTATTATCAAAGTGGACTTATGTAATGCTATTAACTCTTACCTCAGTGGCCAAAACATACGTGCTGGCATTTTTGCCATAGGTATTTACCTTATCCCCAAATTGGAAGACCCTGTTAGTTGAAGCAACTACAGGATAATCAGTCTGTGGTCCTTGCTCAATAGAATCCTCTTCAGGCTTCTAAATACTAGGCTTGCTGACATTTTACCTAAAATCATTTCAAATAACCAATCAATTTTTGTTAAGAACAGAACTATTCATGATAATGTTTTAATTGCTAGAGAAATGCTTAATGGCATTAACAGAATGCCTAAAAAATGTAACACTTTAATTCAGTTGGACATATCAAAAGCTTTTGACAGAATGTCATTTCCTTTCATTGATAAGGTCCTCACTTCTTTTGGTTTCTCTAAAGGTGTGGTCAATCTTATTTGCAAAATGATCATGAATGTGAACATGTCTATGTTGGTAAATGGCAATGTGATTGGCTATTTTAATAATGAGAGAGGTTTGAGACAAAGTGATCCTTTGTCTTCAAGCCTCTTCATTATTGGAGAAGAAGTTTTAATTTGTGGCCTTAACAATCTGTTTATTAACAATAAATATATGGTTTATGCATCCAGAACTGATAAAATTGTTCCATGCATTGCATTTGCTGATGACGTGCTCATTTTTACTAATGGTCTAAAGTCTTCTATTAACAAATTGAGTTGTTTCTTAGATAATTACCAAGCTGTTCAGATCAATCCATTAACAAAGAGAAGACAAATGTTATCCTCTCTAACAGATCTCAACAAAGCATGGTTAATAATTTGGCCATTCACATTGGCTTTTCTATTGAGAATCTTCCTTCAACCTATTTAGAGATCATTCTTAACAGAAATAATAAGTCTAACAACTTTAATTTTATGATAGACAAAATTAATGCTAAAATTAATGTCAGGGATACTAAATTTCTTTCAGTTGGGGGGTGACTGTGTTTTATTACCTATGTGTTTATGCCTATACCTTGCTATTACATGCAAAATACATTATTCCCTAACTGTGTCATCAAGAGATTATACAAGATCTTCAATAAGTTTCTTTGGAGATCTAAAATTAAAGAGCCCAATATCCATTAGTCTTTATGGTACAGGCCGTGTAAGCCTTTTGTAGAGGGAGGTTTCAATATTAAAAGGTTTTCTGATATTCAATTGAACTTCTCTCAAAAGCCGTGGTTCAGTTACAGTAAAAACAATAGCCTTTGGTCCAATATTATGAATGATATTTATAATAAAAACTCTCATCCCCTTTATACTAACCAAAATGATTATGGTTCTTTAGTTTGGAAACGACTTGTAGGTATCAGAGCTCAAGCAGAAGGCAACATGAGATGGATTCTAGGCCAAGGGGATATTGACTTCTGGAGGGAACACTAGCACAACTGGAAACCTATTATTGACAACAAAAATAGGGAGGGCAACTAGTTTTTATATGCTAATGTTAACACCTTTTGGAAGAATGACGGTTGGGATATTGGTAACAGTAACGGTCTTATCTCTGAGGATAGAATGGCTCAAATTAATCTTTATAAAGTGGGCAAGAACAAGGAGGACAAGCTTATATGGAAGCTTTCGGCTGACCAAAATTTTAACATTAAGCTAACATGGGAATATACTAGGCTTCACTCAACAAGGTCTCGTCTGTATAGTAAAATCTGGAACTCTATCTTCTTTGGAGGATCATTAAAGGCTTTATTCATGTTGATTTTGTTTATAAGAAAATGTCTATTACTATAGTATCTAAATTCCAACTTTGTCCTAATATTGAAGACATAAACCATGTATTCATTAATTGTGACTTTGCCTCGTATCTTTGGCTCCATTTAAGCAGCATTTTCAATATAAAGATTGAAAGGTACATGGTTTTCCCTCAGGTTTTAAGAATCTGGTTTTGGTTCTCAAAGCAGAAGGTTTACATTACTCATATAATCCCAACAATAATTTGTTGGGTCATTTGGAAAAACAGGAATGGTTCTAAGCTTAATAATACCAAGCAAAGTCATTATACTGCTATAACATCTGTCTATAAATTCATTTTTGGTCTTGACTCATCTAACTTTCTTTCTTCTAAGCATTGGAACAAGACTAATAATGTCCTACTATGGGATTCTTATCTCATCCGAACAGTATTAAAAGAGTGCCCTACCTCAAGTGGCTCACTCCTGCTCGCGGTAGATCAAAGCTTAATTTTGATGTTGCGTGTCTTCATAACGGTGAAACAAGCGGGAGATTGATCATCAAGAACATCAATGGTGACCTGGTGTTTGGTCTGGGCAGAACATTTTTGAAAATCTCTTCTTTTGCTGCTAAAGCTAGAGTAATGTTGGAAGTTCTGCTCTTACGCAAAAAGAGAAACTGGTATCAGGTCGATATAGAGACTGATTGTCTGTCTCTGTTCAACATGCTCGGTGATGGAAAATACCCTTTCTTCCTTCCTCTAATCTTTAAATTTGTAGAAAAGCTCATTGTTCCCAATATGACTATAAAGTTTATTTCACGTGTCCAAAATCAGGCTGCTGATTGGATAGCGAAATACACTTTAAATTGCAAGAAAAATCTTCAATTCACTCAGCTAGATGCTCCTGATTTTCTTCTTGCAATTGTTCGTCTTGAGAGCAATGGTCTTGGATACATAAAAGCAACTGAAAATTAGATGCCTCCAGTTGCTGTTGGTTTCTGTTCTTCGAATGCAGGTAGCTGAAGTGTTGTTGAAGTCAATTTCCAATTAATGGCAATCTGGAGTCGTGTTTCTTCTAGGATTTCGTTACTGATAGCCGAAGAAGCTTGGTCGATTCATCGTTTCGATGTTGAAGTTCGTGACCTACTCGAATTTGAAGATTACATGTTGGAGCTGATTGATGCTCGACATTTAGCGTTTGAAGATGTGTAGTCATTTGTTTTCTCGATTGGACCCTGATTGTGGCTCTTCTCTAAGCTCTTCGTGATTCATCCTAACTATGGTGGATTTCAATGGCGTCGTAGTTGTAATTGGCCTTGTGCCCCGAAATTTGTTGATGTCTCTCATTTGAGTTAAAAAGGTTGTAAAACTATCAATTTAGTAATGAATTTCCCTTTTGCTTAAAAAAATAGCTTGTGGAATAATTTTTTTTTACTATTTATTAAGTTGCGTCTGCATATTTTTGTGAATAAGTAGTTATATATAATTACATTATAATATAACTAAAGATATATTATAATTACTAAAGATTATATATATATAATTTGGTACCATATAAAGTCTAAATTATGTGTATATGAAAATGCACTGTAGTTTCGAAAATAGTCGAGTTGGTGGAGTAAGGCATGTCCGTGCCCAAGGATCATGAGTTCGAATCTCTCTATAAACGTTTTTTGAGATCAACGGTTTATCGAGTGTGCATTCATTGAGTAGCGGTTGCGGGTTTTCTTAGAAAAAAAAAGGAATAAGTTTTACGTTTAAGCCATCCTTTCGACGATAATTTTATACACGACATAGAGATTATTCTTGAACTAGCCATCCTTTAGACGGTATTGTTAAAAGATTATCAATTACTGATGAGATGGATGTAGCAGTGGCTTGCTGGAAATCTAGTGTATTTACTTGATCCAAAATGTGTGATGTATACGCCATTCCGAAGTGATCTATTAATCTGCTAATAAATCGTTTAATAGTAGTTCCATCTATCATTCGCCAATGATTTTAATCAATGATTGAAAAATTTCCTTTTCTTGATCTTGATTCACATAGAATTTTAGAGCAGAAACTAGAGTTCTAGTTGAATCGTAAATACTTATATTGTTGATACAAAGCATTTATTTTCTCAATCAATTCCATAATTATTATTTGGTTGTGATGCATTTAGCTCCCTTAAATGAAATTTTAAAAAGTTAAGAAGGAAATATGAGAATTTTCATAAAGATACTTAATTTTTTAAAAGTTAATTTTGATAACGAGACTTTGTTATTTAATCTCATAAGCTCTAGTACCACCAAAGATATATATATATATATATATATATATATATATATATATATATCAAGAATCTTCATGAGAAGATTAAAGTTTTTTTGCACAAAGCAATATAACTCATGGATGAAGTTGCAGAATCTATTAAATAAGAATCAATTGAAATTACTAAAAGAATCTCCACCAAACTAAAGAAAACAAATATTATTTTTAGTATTTGGAGAATAAACCATGGGCTAAACTTAGGGCTTCATAGACAACTATTTTTTTGCAGATGAAGTTCCTATATTTCCTTCACATAATCTTTTAGAAAATAAAGGTGACCAAATTAATGACAATTTGGATAATAATAGTAAGATGAACAAAATTCAGCTTATAAAAATCAAGCAAGCATCATTGTCTTTAACTCAACAACGTGAAATTGCTCCTTAAAATGATTTACCAATGTGGAGATGAGTATCCTGTCAAATGATAATGGTTAAATTGTCCTCATCTTTCTCGAACTTTTCAATTTTCTCATACACATTTCAATGGATGACTGTAATTTTAATAATCGCTCTTTTTAGCGAGTAACATCTAGAATATCATTTTATATGTTTTCTTAAATTTTTGTCTTATTGCTTATGTTTTCCTGTTTATTTTATCCTATCTTATTAACTCATCATTATTATGTGATCATTTTATCCATCATTACCATATTGTATACATACTATCTTTCAATCTTATTCCAAATCAACTTACATTTTAAAGAATATTCTCAAACTTTAAAATCAGTTAATTTCATTCATACTTTAAAATTGAAATATAGTATGTGATTTAAAGCGCATTGTATGGTCATATTATATTTCAATATAACAGTCTTGATTTATAGTATGTATGTGGGATTATGATCCCTTGCGTAGTTATACTGAAGAGTTCTAAGAAAGTCCAAGAGTGATTATGCGATACGAGGATTTTTTAGTGATGATTCTGTAATACAAAAATATCTTAGTGTCAATATGGATAAATCTAATCTGTTTAGGTGCTGGTTTTAGAGAGAGAAAGTGAGAGCTCTTAGGTTAAGTAGAGAGAGAAAGTATTATATTATTCATCTTGGGATCTGTGAAGCGTGTGTGGTCCTTTTATAGTACAATTGCGGACCCACACGCTTTAATTCCTATTAATTACATTTTTAGTCCCTACATCTTATTTTCTTCATATTCTGGCTATTTCTTAGATAGCTTATACAATTTTCCCCTCACACAATTTCCTCTTTGTATTTTCCTCTTATCATACTTCTTCTTTGCAATTTTATCCTGTCATGTTTCTTCTTCACACTTTTCTCCTTGTCTTTTATTCTTCCTTATCAGTAGCCCCCCAGTCATAGTAAAAGTTCTTTTACTGGGACTGAATAATTCTCCGACTGTTCATTTCACACTCCCTCGAGCATTTCCTTTATTCGAATCCCAACAATTTGCCTCGAACTGTCGAAGCCATAACCGTCCCTCGAAAATCTCCTTTCTTTGAATTCATCCTGATAACTGGGGCCCCCTAATCCTTGCACCATTTTAGCCATATAAGCCCCTTGACTCTGACTGTATCAATGCCCCGAATTTATCCAAGTCAGGGCTAAATGGGGTGCTAGGATTAATCTTTATCATGACATCATTAAGCAACAATGCTTGTCAGCATATCTGTGTAGAAACGTTCCCTATTCCCAAGATATATTCTGACTAGGAAAACTCTGCATCTACCCCTTTGGTTTGTGTCAGGACAATTCGCACCTATATAGTCCATAATGCCCCTAGGCAAAAATCAGAAAAAGTCCTTGAGCCTTGTCTGTTTGGGAGGCCCAACCTCATCTATAAATATGGATCTTCTCTCCTCATTACCTCAACTTTTGTTCAAACGCTTCTAGAGAGAGAAAGCTGGCGAGCAAACCCCATCGGATTCCTGATTGGTTGTTGATCAGCAAGAGGTTCGAGGAGAGAGTTGCTGCTGGAGACGACGTGAGGCCTCAACCCCCACCATCTGTTACTACTTTATTTGGTACCTGGCCTCCCTCAGCAGATTCAACTGCAATTATTCCCCTCGAAGTCGCTCGACAAAGTCTTCGTAGTGATTCGAATCCCCTCGGAAGCATGGGTAAAGATAGACAACACAAACACTCATCTAGGAAGAGAAAGAGATCTCATAAGGATAGGAAAAGTTTGTAGGAGCGAAAACGTGCCAAAGAGGTGCCCCTGGTCATTCGGGAGCCTTCTTCCCTTACAGCAGTCGAAGGTTTCCCCCAAACATCTGCCAACCCTCTTCGGACGTCTCCCAGACCTCATCAGACATTTATCAGTCCTCCGCGGACTAAATGATAGTCTAAATGCCAAAGGAAAAACACCTGCAACAACGTCCCTCGAGCCGAAAGTGCCTGCAATCCCCTCTTTAGGATCCGCGAGCAATGCGACCTCCTCTTCTCGAACAATATCCGAAGAGCAAGCTCGTCGGATTGCCCCAAAATCCAAAGGGGATATCATGCTACCCTTAGAACTCGATAGCATTTTCGGTCGCAATATTCGAGGCATCGAAAATAAACACATGGTAGCTCTTTACAATATCAGATACAAGTATTTTTTACCAGACGAAGAGGCTATGCTGAGGACTCGATGGTGCACCCCCTCCTATATTACAATCAGATTCCCCTCGGAAGGTGAGACGCCTTTGTCAGTGAGGGACAATGAGCTAGTAGTGTATACTGAAATCATGAACTGGGGGCTAAGGTATCCCTTAGACCCATTCTTCATCGAATATTTGGCGAAGATAGACCTTTGTCCTTCACAGGTTGGCCCCAATATGTGGTTTACTCTGATGGCCTGCATTATGGCCTCTAGGCTCTCAGGTCACAAATTTTCAATAGAGCAACTCATCGGCCTTGCTGGTCTGGCCAGGAACCCTTTCTTTCCCTTTTATTCACTGACTTTCAACCGGGGACAAAAAGTCTTGAGAGATCTTTTAGAGGCTGACAAGAAGTGGAGGCAGCAATTTGTGTTCTTCTTCGGTAACTGGGAGACCGGGTGAGAGACCACTCCCTCAAATCTTCACAAGCTGTCTCTGATGTGGACCAATAAATGTAAGTTCCTGGCCTTCGAAACTATTTATTCTGCGTCGAATTTTGGTTTGTGACTAGACTTTATGTTGCAACTATGACTGGGATATCGAAGCCCTATTCTGACTATGTTGAGGGCGCCACGAATGTGTTCACCAAACTTCACATATGGGCAAAAGAAAACTGGGAGAACCGATTTCGACTCTGCTTCACATATAATAATCTCGCCAGGAGTCGATTGTGGAGGCTCAATCCCCTCGACCGAATTAGCATGAGAGGATTAATGGTTCCTCCCTCAGAACGAGAAGTTATGGAGCGCGTGAGCCAAAAAGATATAGTGATATATCTTCCCAAACGTTCTTGTTCGAAGAGTCATCTTGGAGATCCTCCTGACGAAGAGGTTCCAACTAAAGAGCAACAGCTAAACCATGAGGGAACATCTAATACTCAAGAGCTACCTCCCCCAATCAATGTTGTGTCGTCGAACTCCAATCCTCCACCCCCTACTTCCATCCTTCCATCGAAAAAGGGAGCCAAGGCAAAATATAGGAAAGATAAAGTTGTCCTAGAACCCATCCAAGAATTATCCGAGGATGGTGAGACACCTGATGACAATCAGTAAATTGCTCAAGCTGAAGAGATTCAAGAAATATCAAGTGAACCCGAGGACAGAGGTGGCGATTCAACCAAAGAAAGTTCTCATCAAACACCACACTTGCCTCTTACTTAAGAATCACACCCTGTCCCCTTCGAAAATAGTCCAAAGTTAGCACCTCTTACCATCCCTCGGAGCAATCCTCCTCAGCATATTGATCCAGATACTCTTGGTGGTGGGTTTTCAGATTTTGACTCTGTAGCACTAGGGTCTCCAACGAGCTCCTTCGAAGTTCCTTTAGACGACGATTTTTCACTGAATCTTCGACGACTGCTGCATACCTCAGTTAATAGGGGGAAAAAGATGCAGCACCTTGAGAAGCGTAAAAATCACTACAAATTCAAGTCATTTTTAGCTGCTTCTCAGCTCGAAGAGGCCAAGAAACAACACGCAGTGATAGAGAGCCAAGCAGATGCTTTGTATGAGCGTTTATCTGCCTCCGAAAATTATGTGGTGATGCTGGAGAGGTGTTGTCAAGAAGAGAGGGATTTGTATAAGAAAAAGACTGAAACAAGAGCTATTGATAGCTGAGTACAAGAAAGGGCATCGTTTGGCCTGCGATGGATTCGCAGACTGTACTGACAGCTTTAAAAAGGTGAAAGAGGATCAAGATCAGTTACTAAAACGAGTTGAGAACTTCCCTAGACAGGTCGAGGAGGAAAATGATAAGGCTGTGGATGCTTATGCAGCTACGTGCAAAGTAAGCTGAAGGCCCGGGATGCCACTACTCGAGCTGGTTTACTTACCCAAATTCATGCTGAGCATCCCGAATATAACTTGGGGAGTTTTTGGAAGCTTGTCCCCTCAGAACTTTGCCCTCCCCATATAGTAGTGAGTGACAGTGAAGACTCAGAAGTAGAGGGGATTGTCTCCTCGAAAGAGTCAGATTAAGGGAAGATGTGTGGGATTCTAATGTTTTGTTTATGGCCCTATAGGGCTTCTTTTTGTAAGGTGACTAAGGCATGCTGTAATGTGCTGATTTTGTAATCGATTTTTATTTTTATGTATAGGTTCAATCCACGGCACAAAATACTGTGTTCCCACCAATAATTCGAAGAGACAAACCCTTCGAACCAAAAATAAGTTATTGTGAGGTCAAGAGCTCAAACTAATAATAGCTAAGCGTAAGTTAATGTGATCCAAAGGATAATTTAGAGAGATAATCATTTCGAGGCTCAGCCTTCTATGAACTAAATAAAAGCTTAAGAAAATAGAATTCGAGGGGCACATTAATGTGACCCAACTGATAATTCGAAGATTGATAATTCGAGGCACACATTAATGTGACCCAAATAATAGTGAAAACAAATAGAATTCGAGGCACGAATTAATGTGACCCAAATAATAGTAGAGGCAAATAGAATTTGAAGCACACATTAATGTGACCCAAATAATAGTAAAGGAAAATAGAATTCGAGGCACACATTAATGTGACCCAAATAATAGTAAAGGAAAATAGAATTCGAGGCACACATTAATGTGACCCAAATAATAGTAAAGGCAAATAGAATTCGAGGCACACATTAATGTGACCCAAATAATAATGCGAAGAGATAATAATTCGAGGCACATGTTACTGTGACCCAAATAATAATGCGAGGAGACAATAATTCGAGGCACATGTTACTGCGACCCAAATAATAATTCGAAGAGACAATAATTCGAGGCACATGTTGATGTGACCCAAATAATAGTTCAAAGAGACAATAATTCGAGGGACATGTTGATGTGACCCAAATAATAGTTCAAAGAGACAATAATTCGAGGGACATGTTGATGTGACCCAAATAATAGTTAAGGCAAAAAATTCTTTGTATTAAGCAGCTCATCGAAACACCTCATTAAAACCTTCCTGTGCCTATCAGGCTAGGAAAGAGTATGCCCTCACTAAATTTCGTTCTGTAAGATACAAATAAGCAAAAAAAATACGAGCACTACTTGCTAACTAGCTCTTCAATCAAGATACAATTTTAAGTGTTCAATGTTCCACGGGAGACGGAGATATCGCCCTTTCTTATCTTTTAGCCAATATGTGCCTGGTTTTAACTTCTCGGTGACCTCATAAGGGCCTTCCCAATTCGGTCCCAACTTTCCCAAGCTCTTGTCTTTCGTGTGCAAGAAAACTTTACGTAGGACTTTGTCCCCCACTTTAAAATTTCTGTGCTTTACCTTACACGCATACCGACTCCTCATAAGAGTTTGATAATTGAGGGACGTCAACTGTGCTTGCTGTCTTTTTTCTTCAACCAATTCTAAAGCTAGTGCTCTGTTTTGGTCATTCGTGTCTGCTGCATATGTTGCTACACGATGTGAGGGGAAAACAATCTCTGGAGAGACAATGGCATCCATTCCATAGACTAAGGCAAATGGAGATACAGCAGTGGCCGTTCGCGGAGTCGTCCGGTATGCCCACAGTACTTCCTGCAAATAGTCGGGCCATTTTCCCGCCTTTCCTTCCAAGTTCTTTTTCAAACCATCAAGAATTATGCGATTAGTCACCTCCACTTGCCCATTAGCTTGAGGGTGAAACGGTGCAGAAAAACATTGTCGTATGCCCCTCGAGACACAGAAACTTTTGAACTCCTTGTTATCGAATTGGGGTCCGTTGTTCGTTGTGATCTGCAATGGCACACCAAAACGACAACAAATGTTTGACACAACGAACTTGATCACATCCTTAGCCTTTGTCCCTGCTAGTGGTTCAACTTCTACCCACTTAGAAAAATAATCTACCGCTACAATGATGGTTTGCCTGCCACCTGATGCCATTGGTAAAGGCCCGACGAGATCAATGCCCCACCTATCAAACAGTACTGCTTCAGAAATACTCTGTAATAATACCACGGGCTTATGGATCACATTAGCATAGCGTTGACACGTGTCACATCGCTTTACTAACTCTTTTGCATCCGCATTAATAGTAGGCCAATAATAACCAGCCAGAAACATTCTTCGAATTAATGCCTTATACCCGCAATGGGCAGAACCTTCACCATCATGTAATTCAGAAAGGATGATTTGCGACTCAGGCTTGTTCAAACACCTCAATAACGGTCGACTCCGAGATTTCTTATACATCACTCCTCCCAGCAAGATATAGCCATGAGACTTGAACCTGATCATCCTAGCCTCGTACTTTTCGACGGGTAAAGTATCATTGACCAAAAAGTCGATGATGGCTGACCTCCAATCATCCGTAATCAAATTAATTTCCTCATAAATGTTTATTGTATGCTCCTCATTAACCAATATCGAGGGACGCTCCTGAGTTAAGACCCAAGGGTATCCTTCTGTCCGTGAAGCGGAGGATAGAGAATCTGGGACAACATTTAACTCCCTTCGAATATGCTCATACTTGACTTCTTCAAACTCGGATGCTAAATCTTTCAATACTTTCAAATACCGTATCAGCTTATCTTTCCTGGATTTGGACTCTCCCAAGGCTTGGTTTATCACCAATTGTGAATTACTGACCAGTTTAATCTTTGTAGCCCCACATATCTGAGCCAAACGCAAGCCCGCTAATGCAGCTTCATACTCAGCTTCGTTGTTAGTAGCCTTAAAACCGAATCGAATGGCTTGGAATATAGCTATCCCTTCTGGAGAAATCAATTTGACACCTGCCCCGCTTCCAGAAATGTTCGACCCCCCATATGTCCGTACCAACCATTCTGTTTTGTTAACACGGTCATGGATTTCTCTTTCCTCTTTATCCGAATGAAATTCGACCGAGAAATCAACTAAAACTTGGGCTTTTATCGATGTTTGAGGTTCAAATGCTATGTCAAAATCTCATAGTTCCACTGACCATTTAGTCATCCGACCAGAGATATCAGGCCTCTGTAACAAACCCTTCAGGGGATAAGCTGTCCGAACGATTATAGGATGTGTCTGGAAGTAAGGTCTCATTTTTCGAGCCGCCGTTACCAACGCCAAAGCTACCTTCTCCAGCTTGAGGTATCTCTTCTCCGCATCCGACAAACTCTTACTGACATAATAGATAGGCTTTAGGAGAGATTCATCTTCACGAAGTAAAACGGAACTGACCACGCACCCTGATACTGCTACGTAGACAATTAATGTATCTCCTACCAATGGTTTAGACAATACCTCAGGGGACGTCAGATACTTTTGGATTTGGTGAAAAGCGGCCGAACATTCCTCGGTCCAACAAAACTGTTTCGCATTTCGCAGCACTTTGAAGAAAGGTGCACACTTATCCGAAGATCTATAGATAAATCTATTCAGAGCGGCCAATCATCCTGTCAAAATTTGGACTTCTTTAACATTCTTGGAGGGGGGGGGGTCATAGTAATCAGAGCTTTTATCTGTTCTGGATCAGCCTCGATGCCTTTTTCGCTGATCATGTAACCAAGAAACTTGCCCGACCTCACCCCGAAAATGCACTTCTCCGGATTGAGTTTCAAATTGACTTTGCTTAAATTGTGGAACGTCTCCTCTAGGTCAGCGAAATGGTCTTCGTCTCGCATACTTTTGACTAGCATATCATCGATATAGACCTCCATGTTCTGCCCAATCTGCCCCTCAAAGGTTTTATTGACTAGGCACTGATAAGTTGCCCCTGTATTTTTTAAGCCGAA
The DNA here is from genome assembly GCA_036936605.1 of Limnanthes douglasii subsp. nivea. NCBI lineage: Eukaryota > Viridiplantae > Streptophyta > Magnoliopsida > Brassicales > Limnanthaceae > Limnanthes > Limnanthes douglasii. Next base: position 172,697,091 of record JAUPFV010000003.1, read on the forward strand.
CGACATAACCTTATAGTAGTATAACCCTCTCCCAGTAATAAAAGAAGTGCTTTCTTAATCGTTAGCATCTGACCGGATTTGGTTGTATCCTGAGTAAGCGTCCATGAATGACAACAGTCGGTTACCCGAGGTCGAATATACTAACTGGTCGATGCGAGGTACTGGGAACGAATCTTTGGGACATGCTCTGTTTAAATCCGTGAAATCAACGCACATTCTCCACTTGCCATTCTTCTTACGTACCAACACTGGATTTGACGCCCACACGGGATAATGCGACTCGCGAATGTGACCTATGCTCAGTAGCCTTTCGACCTCCAAAATAATTGTCGTGGACTTTTCCGGAGAGACTGGTCTCCTTTTCTGGACAATAGGTCGAACATCAAGTCGTATTGCATGGGATTATTTCGGAGGGAGGCCCCTTTAATTGCTATGCTTTATCTAACGTTTCTCCCCGAACTCCCTTCGAGGACAAGGTTATCTGGTAACATTCACGGGCCATTTTCTGGCTACTTCAGATTATCCCAACATTGTTCCCAACCACGTACTTTAAGCATTGATGTACTGTTGAGATTACGCCATGCATCCGGGACAACCAAGAGCGACCCAGGATGGCGTTATACGACGTCGGCGCGTCAACGACAATAAATAGTACTTCCACCTCCTTCTTGAATCGCCCTCGGCCCAATTCGACCACACACTGAAATTATCCAACCACCATTGCTGTAGCGCCAGTGAAGCCCACTATAGTCCTGTCGGATCTTCAGATAACTGGTGGGTCAGAAATTCTCCGGTAAGTGCTCATAAACAATATATTCGCTGAACTCCCTGTATCGATAAGTATTTTCTAAACTTGATCCCCAACGATGCCCGCAGCGATCACCACCGCATCCTCGTGGGGACCTGCAATATTTCGCATATCATCGTCGTCAAAACAAATAATGGGGGAAGGCGATCTGTGCATTTGCGCTGACACCCCTACTTCGATCTGGGTAGTCAGGTTGACCATGTGCCTCTTTCGGGAGCTGTTGGAATTTCCCGCAATAGTGTCTCCTCCAAAGATTGCCAAGGAATCGAAGAAAGCACAGAGGCTATCCACCCTCCCCTTCGGAATAATCTTTTCCACCATATTTACATTGTTCCGCCCCTCCTTGGGATCTAAATACTCCTGTTCAATGTCAAAGTTGTCAACCCCTTCGAAAATCACCATGGCTGTGTCGGTGTTCTTTGGGACAGCTTTCACCACGGCGTTTTTCTGGGAGTGCTTTTTGACAAACTCTAGTAACATTCCATTCTCAACCAAGGCTTGCACTTCTTTTTTCAAAGCTATGCAATCCTTGGTATCGTGCCCAATATCCTCGTGATACTTGCAATACTTATTAACGCTTCTGCTTTCCCTCGGAGTCTGTATGGGAAAAGGCTTCGTGAACGGTACTGTTGATTTTGCCTTGTCGAATATTGCAGCAATATTTTCCGTCAAGTCCGCAAAATAGTCGGGTCGAACCCACTTATTCGACATGGGTCTTGTTCCTTGATTCTAATTTTGCTGGTTGCCATAGTACTGTGGGTTTGATTTCTGCCTCGGCGGATATTGACCCGTATTTTTGGCCTGAACATTAGAGCGGGGCCCCTGGTTACTCGACTCGGATCTTTGAAATTGATTCTGATCCAACTGATCCCCAGATCCTTTCTCCGACGCCTGAGTCTCTTCCACCAAGATCCTCTTCTCAACCTGATCTAATAACGCTCCAAAGGTCATTGCCTGGATCTCTGCCACTGTATCCTTCAACGATCCGGGGAGTAGGCCCATCCTAAAAGCTGCAAGCGCCACTGAATCTTTACAATACTCCATGTCTGTTTTCGTTTTGACAAAACGATTAGTGTAATTCTTTAGGCTCTCCCCAACCTTCTGTCGACAATAGATGATCGTGTCTCTGTTAGCTCTTAACTTCTTGCTCCCCACAAAGTGTTGTCTGAAGATGTTCCAGAACATATCAAAATTCTTTATCGAGCCCTGCGGAAGCCTATTGTACCATTTAGAAGCTACCCCCTTGAAATTCTGATAAAACGCTATGCACAGCAACTTATCATCGTCGTCGAAATTAATCATAATGTTTTGGAATTGTTCGATGTGATTATTCGGGTCTTGTGTCCCATCGAATTTTTCTAGCTTTGAAATATCAAAATGCTTTGGAAGGTTTCCCACCAAAATGTCCGGGGACAGAGGAGAGGCTCTCCAATTATGACTCGCGCGATAAACATTGGATCGTAAGTTGTCATTATTCGGAAAGTACAACCCCTCCTCAGATGGTAGAGTATATTGGTGCTGCCACTCCGAATTTCGCGGGCCCGTGTCCTCTTTCCTATCAGGATACTTTGCCTGTCCATAAGGCCAATCGCCACCTCGAGCATGGTGACTCTTTTCCCTCGAAGATTTCCTCTCTGAGCTTCTTCCTCTTCGGAAATCGGTGTGTCTATGATCGCGTTTTTTATTTCTGTGGTATTTCCGAGGGGACGACTCCGAGGAGCTGTATTGACAGTAATCACTTGAGTCAGCCGAATTCAAACGTCGCCTCTCTCTTCTCCTCGGTGATCGCCGCTCGCGTCCCCGGTATCTGTCGTCTCTATTTTTGGGACGAAATTCAGTTTCGCGCTCCTTTTTTTCAATAACTGGCTCCCTCCTTATCTTGGATCGAAGATTCTCCTGTATGGTGTCCTTTTCTGCTTTCAATCTTTCGATCTCTAGCAGCAATTCATTCCTTCGAGCCAACAGATCTGAGTCGTCGAAAGCGTTTCCGACTCGCTGGCCCCCTAGTCCCTCGTATTCCATATCGTTCCGGTAGTCATCGCCTACTAGGTTCTCCTCGCAATTGTTAACCAAATCGTCCCCTTGTTCTTCCATAGTTCTCCTCGGAACATGAATTATTTCCAAGAAGCGATTGTCGTCAGAGCGATCTTCGCTTCCCACAGACGGCGCCACTGAAGAGTTCATCTCGGGATCTGTGAAGCGTGTGTGGTCCTTTTATAGTACAATTGCAGACCCCACACGCTTTAATTCCTATTAATTACATTTTTAGTCTTTACATATTATTTTCTTCCTATTCTGGATATTTCTTAGATATCTTATACAATTTTCCCCTCACACAATTTCCTCTTTGCATTTTCCTCCTATCATACTTCTTCTTTGCAATTTTCTCCTGTCATGTTTCTTCTTCACACTTTTCTCCTTGTCTTTTATTCTTCCTTATCAATATTATTATTAAATGAAAAGGTTCATACATAATCTTGGGGCATACTTCGAGGTGATACAACCACTAATAGAGGAGTCTTTATCAAGACCCCATTGAAAAGGGGTGCGTCATAGCAGATAAAATAAACAAAGCATAGTGGATAAAAAACAAATCATGTAGCATGCGATAGTGACTAGCTGGCTGAAGGGGCTCTAGGTCCATCGAATCAGGGATCCAAGCTCCAGTCCATATTGAGAATACCTGCAACAAAAATAAGGTTTGGATTAGTTTAATTAAAATCTACATCTCCCAGCTAATCTTGGTACTATTAAATCTGTATCGGAGATCCAATAAGATTTGGAATGATATCGAGGAAGCCATTGCTGGAACGGATCCAAATTTTCTTGAATTCCATTCTCTCCAAATGTGGTAAATGACCGCGTTGAAACAAGTTCTCCAAATACAATGGTCTCATGAATTAGACCATCTTGACGCTTCAAGAATCCAAGATTGCCAGCACAAGGGATGGAATGGAAATCCAAGTTTAAAAATTGTAAATGTTCATATACTCTGAGTGAAACTACATTCAAAGAGGAGATGAGATGTAGATTCCAGTTCAGAGTTGTAGAGGGACCATCCAGTAGGGGTGTTGAGACCCCAACTAAGAAGCTTGTCCATTGCTGATGATATCAGAAACTGTAAAGTTATTCCCCAAACGGGAATCACTGATGATGTTAGAACCTTAGTGAATAGCGAGAGACAAGGAGAGAAGCCACATATCATGCCAGAGGGAAGTGTTCATGCCATTTTCGATAGCCACCCTGTATTAATTACGAGCCAAAGGATGAAGACGAAGAATTTTCTTCCAGATCCAAGAGGGGGAGGATCCAATAGAAACATCCCAAAAAGCATTTTTTTAATATATATATTTTTAATCCAATCACACCAGATGGATTGGTGTTTGTTACTAACAATAGACCAAAGGTGCTTAAGGACAGCCGCGTGATTCCAGGTATTTAAATCTAGAATCCCAAGGTTGCGCTCTTTATAAGGAGTGGTAACTATGGACCAGACGACTTTTGCCCCATGTATTCTCATAGTTGTTCTAGACCAAAGGAATCGACGAAGGTTTTGGTTAATTCTTTCATTATTCTAGATGGTAGAATAAAAATCGAGGACCAATAAACCTCACCCCCAAATAAGACAAATTTGATTAATTGGAGCCTGCCTGCATAAGAGAGGTGATTGGAAGTCCACGAATCAATACGTGAAGTTATTTTGTGCAGAAGGGGGAGAATATCCGAGTGGTTAAGCCTACCAGTTAGAAGGGGAACTCCCAAATATTTCACTGGGAGAGCGCCTTCAGGAAACCTTAAGATTGGAAAAGGTTCCGAACGAAGGTGATGGTCAGTACGAGAGAAGAATATATGACTTTTCAAGGGGTTGACTTTAAGACCAGAGAGAGAGTATAAATCATTCATGGTATCCTCAATGAGATTGAGGGAATGAGAATCACCATGGCAGAAAATCATCAGATCATCTGCAAAGCAAAGATTAATAATTTTCTGTTTGTTGCATTTCCAATAGAAACACTAGTTCCCGTCTTGGCTTTTCTCTTTGAGGATTCCGGATAGCACTTGCATAACAAGCACGAAAAGTAGAGGGGAGAGAGGATAACCTTGTCTGAGACCTTTTTTGCCTTTGAAATTACCGTGGAAGTCACCATTAATAATAATAGAGTAAGAAGGAGAGGAGATGCACTTGACTATCCAAGTGATCATCTTCTCAGGAAAGTGCATCGCAACTAAAATATCAAGAATGAGATGCCAGCGAGCATTATCAAAGGCCTTAATAAGATATATTTTAAGGGAAATCCTTTTACCTATCCCATTATTATAGTATCCTTTTAAAAGCTCTTGGGATAAAAAGATGTTATCAGAAATATTTCGTCCCGAAATGAAAGCCGATTGGAAGGAGTCGATAAGGTAAGGAAAAGCGAATTTTATTATGTTAGCTAGAATTTTGGAAAGGATTTTGTAAACCACATTGCAGAGAGCAATAGGTATGAAATCAGCAGGCACGGAAGGCAATTCTTTTTTGGGATAAGAGCGATAGAGGTATCATTCCAAGACTCAGACAGAGATCCAGTGTGGAAGAACTATTGGACACCCTTACAGATGTCAGGGCCAACAATATTCCAAGATGACTTGAAAAAACTAGAGTTAAGTCCATCTGGACTAGGAGACTTGTCACTATCAATATTATAAAGAGCGGTTTTGATTTCAGCACAAGAGATCTCACTGATCATAGACTTCTTATCATCATTAGTAACTTTAAAATAGATTAGAGAAGAGACTTTTTCAAGACCTGGGTAGTAGGCAAAATGCTTGGTGCCCATGGAGTTCTCAAAAAAGTTCACAAAGACTTTGGAAACACTAGTTGGAGATGAGACATTGACTCCTTGGTATTGGAAATCGAGATAATTTTGTTGCGACAAAGCCGGGCTTTAATGCTTTTGTATAAGAATTTTGAATTCATGTCACCCAGCTTAATCCAAATTTCTATAGATTTTTGTTTTAGGAAGGATTCTTCCGCTCGACTAAGGAAGATGAAAGACACAGAAGCCTCACTTTCGCTAATTATTAACCGCGGATTAAAGGGTCGGAGGCAAAGTTGGATTGAGACTCGAACAAGGATTTTTGAGCATTAGAGGCTCTAGAGGTAATGTCACTAAATTCTTTCCGGTTAAGCTTAGCTAACTCAGACTGGAGTTGGACAAGCTTATCCGAGACCAATCTCATCCCAAAGGAAGAAATGGGGGAGTTCCATTTATTGAACACAATATCCTTAAATTGGGGATGAGATTGCCACATGTTGAAATAACGAAAAGGCTTCTTTCGTCTTGGGCGCGGAAGCCCAAGATTGAGAGCAATAGTGGTGTGGTCTGAGGTGCGAAAATATCCGAAGTGAACATTGGACATAGGGAAAAGGTCATCCCAATCCGAGATAACCAGGACGCGGTCTAATTTGGAAAGGATGGGGCGAGCAGGTTGCTTGTTAATCCAAGTGAACTGAAACCCAGTTGATTGGAGATCACTGAGTTTGCACTGGTAGCAGCAATTATTGAATTCATCAATTGCTGATGACCATTCTTCGGATGAACCTAGACGCTCATCCGGGTGATAGATCGCATTATAGTCTCCAAGGGATACCCAAGGGATGTGGTTATCATTTTTGGAGATGTTAATGAGGTCATTCCAGAGAGAAGGTGGCTCTATAATTATGACATTTAGCCATGCAGTGAATGAATTGAGGAGACTGAGAGATCTTAGTAATCGTGATTACACTAGGGTTCGAGGTAATCTAGATTCTACCAAAGGGGTGAGACGAGTGGTTGGTTATAACATGCCAAAAGGGTACCATTTTCCTAATTATAAGGTCTACTTTATAAATTTGGACTTTAGTTTCTACAAGAACTATCAAAGAGATGTGATTACTAATTATAAAACCAGTGACGTCTTTTTCCTTAACATGCTTGTTTAGACCTCACACATTCTAAGAAGCAATATTCATAAATAGAAAACTTATAGTGGCTCAGTCGTTGGTCCTGTCGGAGGACAATACCTTTTTACCCTTATCTTTGGCTTCATCCGCGCAAGCCCTTTTGGGGGGAGAATCCACCTCCTCACCAAGCTCCACCTCCTGATCATCACTAATAGATGAAAGACGAGACTCTATTTCCAGCTTAGGATCCATTTCTGAAGGGTCTTCCTCTAAAGACGATGTCCCAATAGGAAAGGGAGAAGGCGTGATGGGACTTTTTTTGCACTGGCGAGTAGGGTGCCCGAAAACTTTACAATTATCGCACTGGGATGGGAGGCTCTAATATTCAAAGGAGACCGTGATGGATTTTCCCGAATCTTGAAAGTGAGCTCAGATCGAATAAGGGGACCGGCCTTGATCATTATACAGATGCGGGAAAAAAACGTTTTTCCTTTCGTTCCGTCTAATGATCCACATATAATGAGGATCTAATAGCCGAACCGATATTGCTGAAACTCTCTACAGTCCAAAGCTCGAGAGGAAGGTTAAATAACGTTTTTCCGAATAAGAAATGAGTCAGGATCCAGGAAATCTCAATAATGTTTTCCCAATGTCTCCCGGTCTATGAAACTCAACACAGCATTAGTATAAGGCTTTATGATCAAAGCCTATCTTCACATTAATCCATTGGCACGTTCTATGACTCTAGTTGCGGAATAGACTATGCCAAAAAACAAATGGCATCTAATCTGTCTCTTCTGGCACAAGGCAGTGCACCCTGGCATGTCTATCTCACATGCGTGCGATGGAATATTATATATATTTATATATCAAATAATAAACATTGATGGTGAGGCAGACAGAAAGAATAAGCAATCACATGATTTGGATCTTGATTGGCACAATATCTTAGCATAGTCTGTGCAATGCCTCGCTCCTGCAGTTACTAATACCTAAATGCACATATAATATATTACTAATACCTAAGGCCAAAAGACGCATCAATCATGTCACTTTGGTGTAGTGCAGTCCACATTGTTTGATATTCTTTTGGAGGGAGACAGTGCGTAGACATCGGTTAATAACCATGTGAATTTAAATCAGTAAGCTATAGCTTCACCTTGATGCTTATGTCTATATATATATATACATATAGACCAGACAAATTGTATTTTAGGAACAGATCCCTTTCTTCTCTTTGACCAAAACTCAAGCAGCGTTCACGATTTCATCATTTTGCTCTCACAAGTTTCTTCTTTTGCCTCTCGCAGGAGTTTTGGCCAAGAACAGCGTGAAGAGTAAGCAAATGGGCTGACAGATTGATATCTTAGACACTAGGGTTCAAACAATAATACTAGGTGCTCCTTGCAACTGAAGAATTCTGCACATGAATACGGTACCAATCCAAATAACTTTGTACATGTAGCCGAAGTTTTCAGATAGAACAGCAGCAAAGGCACTATTTCAGGACCAATTTGTAGAGGAATGGATAAGACATTTGAAATTTTTTCAAAAAATTGAAGACTAAATATTAAGGCATCTTATAGAGTTGAATCCTTGGTACCGCAGGCTCTTATTAGTTTTTGAAAGTTCTGCAACTATAGAAGACTAAATAATCAGGATTCATATACAGTCAAACCTATGGAGCAGCTGACCTTATGAAATTATCTTGTTTTGAGCCATGGTCAATGCTACTAATATGCAGTTGCGTCTCCTTCACATTTAGTATCAGTATATCTTTGGAGAACATAAGGGTTTCCTCACGGTGGATAGAACATTATCAAAGTCTTAGATTACTACAACGGAGTCTGGCTATGTCCTTTAGCTTACCAGGACAAGATCGGGTTTGAATAACTACGAGTATTTCGAAATAGTCATGAAAAGAATTGATATCTCCTGCATCAGCGTGCGCAAGAGAAAAAACACCAAAGTAAGAATCTCAAAAGTACTAATGGATACATGCAAGTGTATCTAAGTGTATTTCTGTTCGATTAGCTAGAACCAGGTTAGGCCAAAGGAAGCTGTGAGGAATCTAATTTAAGGTTGAGCTTAGTTTGGATGAGAGAAAGCAAATCGATGCTCATAACCCACTTGTAGCTGCTACTTGGACAACCTTTTGAAGCAGCTTGTTTTGTTTTTTCAGTGGAAATAGGTAGAAGACGAAGTATTTTTAATCGGTATTCAATTCCTTAATGTTAGTAATATTGTGATCCACGATGTTCATTAGTACTAATGGCCACTGTAGAAAGTTATGGAGCATCGTGTTAGAATATACAGGAATAGCTAGAAGATATGTCCTTGCATCCAAGACGAAGGACTTTATGCGGTTGTACAAAGCTTGAAGATCAGTCATGATGAATAACAATAATCAGCATAGTAAAATTTACTAACCGCATACTCAAAACAACTGGTGTATATCTACTTTTCTAGCTGGAGGACCATGGCAGGTTTTGCATCTTTGATTGATTTTTTTCTTTGTTTACAACAAAGAAGCTCTGAACATAGGTTTTGCTTTGCTTTGTTTCCTTAACATTTTAGTAATTGTCCGCGATCTCTTGTGGATAAGAGATGCTAATTCAGAATAATTATAACATCAATACATCACAAAGTAAATAGTTTGTGGCAGGCATGATCGTATCAATGTTGTTAATTGTAAAGCATGATTGAGGTTAACAGTATGACTTGATAATGAAATTTGATATGAACTTAGTTATTTTTGTCAAAAGTATAAAGACAAGGTAATAAGAAGAGGCAATGATCTGTTGTAAAGAGTATGTATATGTTTCTGATTATCGAAAAAGTAACATTTGTGTCATGTACAAGTATATACTTTGCTCTACACTAATTTGTAGTCTATTAAGCTAGAATGTTAAGAAATGAAACTCTGGCTTTGATCAAACACCTAAAGAGGCATTCAAGTCCTTGTTCAATATCTTCAACACATTGCTCTAAGTTTTGCAGTTCATTCTCTATGCTGTTTTTTTGCAAAGCTGCGTCTGCCTTTGCAAACTCGGATTCTTCTTCCTCGCATGTAACACGTTTCTTGTTCATCAGCTTTGAAACCATAGACCATTTTCCGTTTGATTGTGTCTTTGCTCCTGAGATGAAGCATAGTAGTGACTCGAAAACAGTGCTTGTGACGGCTTCTACTTCTCTCAAGACAACTAAAGCATCGTTAGAACAGGTGGTTTTGTTGTCAGAAGTCTTCAAGCTCTTCAATACCTTTTGGAAAGACTTTTTTAGACATTTTCTCGAGGCTAAGTACTTTTTTACTTCACATGTAGAGTTAACTTTTCTTCGATTAACTGATTGAATCTCGTGGAGGCTTTCTTTAGTCTGCGAGAGGGCATCTTTGGAAATGTTACAGATATCCAAGATTCTAAGAGATCCATCTAAAAGGTCATCTACCATTTTTTTGTCCTGATCCAGCGCTAAAGCTTCTTGCGTTAGAGACAGATCAAGAAACTTAGCAACGAAATCGTGTAAATCTTGAAGACCATTTAGTTGTCGGCAGATGGACGAAGAAGTGGCAGTCGATTCATAGGATCTCAATCTGATCAACTGCTCGTCGACTTGTGCAGCCACTGGGTGTGGCCTAGAGGGGAAACTGTTAGATCGAACATGGTGAGAAGATTTGGTGCTTGAAGAATCCATTTTTCTTTTTTCTTTTGTTCAGTTTGTAGAGAAGAGAAGGATTTATTATTGGTTTGTTTTGCTTTGCCTCTGGGGTTCTGACCTCTATTTATACTATGGAGGGAGACAAGTGGAATCTCATTCTCTTTAAAAATTAAATCAATGAAGAAACATTTAATGCAGCATTATTCAAGCCTTTCTAACTAGACAGCCTATACTCCGGTCATGTATCGCCATGTTCAATAATGCGCGTCAGCCAACCATAATAATATACGCACGAGTGGCTCAATATCGGCAGACAAGATCCATAGGCATATATCTTAATATCTATACTACAGATAAGCTACGCGTAAGATTAGCTTATAGAAAACAAGAGGAATCTAATTCTCTTAAAAATGAATGAAGAGTCACTTATTTTGATCTGGATCTACGTAACACGGTTACCAAAAGCTATGTCTATGTAATGTCTACCTCCTGCTACTTCAGAAAACTTAATCTACCATTATAATTTAGGGTTTATAATAAGTGCCATGTTCAATGATGCCAAATGAATGATAAAATATGCAATACACGAGTGCTGTGCTTTCTCTTCCCTTCTGGTAGGAGGCAATCCAACCTGGTGTGTGTCTCTTACTAGAGAAGATATCAAGTGATTCTGAATGATAAATATTTATCGTTCAACTATTTAATATCAATATAGGATGGGACATTATATCATTCGAGCATTATATGAGCCGTTGTGCATATGCGTATTTGGTCTGTTTTTATAATGCAACTGATTCACTAGTAGCCCTTTGCTGGAGAGGTGGTAGGAAGGAGACATAGCACCAGCATTGCTGTTAGATCCAAATCGATACTCTTAATCATTAATACCTTTTGTCTCTCATTTCTGTATATAATTACAAAGAGCCCAAAGGCAGAATATTGCAAAACTCAATTCAACTGATCATCTTCTTCTCAAAAACAAGAACAAAATTCTTTTGAAAATTGGCTGCTCGTCATGGTCGATCTAACAATGTTCCTTTAGCGCCACACCTGTTTCTTCCACAACTCCAAGACCAACTTGACAAAATAAACTCGTCCCAAGCGACATCATCCTCATTGGAACTATTCAAAAATCTGAACTACCTTCCAGACTTAAAGTTTGTATTCACCAGCTGTTGCTCTTGTCCCTCACTCGAGAAAACAAGAACTGGGTTGATCAGTTGTTGGACGGATCTCTTAGACTTTTGCCGTGTTTGAGCCGTTGTTGTCTCTTATTTCTGTATAAAAAACACAGTCAAGGCCAAGCAAGTGGGGATTAGTTTCAAAACTTATGCAAATTCAGTGGCATCTCAAGAACAAAACAACGAATTTAACAAGGTCGCTGTCTCTGGACGATAACAAGATTGTGCTAAAGCAACTGAAGCAATTGGAGGTGAGCGTTAAAGATCTTGAACAAAGTCTTGAGCTTATACACCGTTGATTGATCAAAACAAGAGTCTCTCTTCTCAATACAGGAATCAAATTATGTTTCAAAATTTGTAAAATATAGACACGTACATGCAGATCTAGACCTTTAAAGGGACAAAAGCTAGCTATTTCATACTTAACTCTGAAATAGTCGAAATATTAACTACTCTACTGAGGTGTGCGTCATGATATAAAATTTATAATTTTCTTATGTGCTTATAATAATCAAATTTGTAGACTTCCATATGCTCTGTATTATGTATTTGCACCCATGTTTAATGTTGAAATTCTTGTGATCAACTATGACTCATCTTATACAACTAAAAGAAGAAAACAAGACAATAATGAGAAGCTATTAGTGAAATACATACTAGCACTTACAATGGATTTGTATTATGTAGGCCACTTTGAAATTTTTTTGACGTCTTATATGATTGCATGATGGAGAGTGAATGCTCGAGTTTACCATATAGATGAGCATCCAACCATGGGCGGAGCTACCTTCTTTTATATATTTATATGCAAATCTCCTATTTTCTTTCGTTTTAATAATGTAAATTTTAAGGATAATAGTTTTTTGGATATTGAAAATTCCATAGTAAGAGCTTGAATATTGTTCTTTGAGTGTTGTTGTTTGAGTACTTTATTGATGTTGGTAGAGTTTTGAAGTTACAACAAGATACTTAAGAAAAAAAGATATATCACAGATCCCAAACCAATACTTTGATAACTATCTAGATAAATTTTCTACTCTATTTTTTAGCGATGGATTTGGTTTCCCTGGCAAGAAGAAACATTGTCATCTATTTTAGTGAAAATAAAAACATTCTCGACAAACATTTTATTTCTATCTTTCATAATAAAAATACTCAATATTTGTAGAAAAATGAATTCCAACGCTTAATATAAATAAATATTATATATTTACTAATTTTCTAGACAGTTGTAGACTAGGTATATATATTCTTTTCCCTTGAACAATAAAATAGTCATATTATATTATTTGATAATCTAAAGCTTTTGAAACATAATTTTTTTTATCAATATTTATCTAAAGTACAAACTAACGGTTGGAGATGCTCTAATAGGACTTAAAGCAATACAGTATCACTATATTTATTCATTTTTTCTAGGGCTTTGCGGATAATCCCATAATGTTTCGGTTTCCCGCTATATGTTAGTATAGATATTAGATTTTCTGTGAGTTTTCTGGCTTCTGCCTCTTCTTCTGTATGTACACAATATAACATTAACATCAGTTCCAAATATTTTGGGTAAAAGATATGTTCATATATAATATACGCCATTAAAAGATTAAATTGCATCCACCGATCTATCATGATGGTAATCCTATATATATATATATATATATATAATAAAACGTGTTTTCCAAAATTTATCTTTGGGGATAATAATTTTGTAGGTTCATGTTTTTATTCGTGTTTATTTGTTGATGACTAATACTGAATAAAGCCAATTTTGAATTAATGTTGATAATCAATAGATTACCGATTTTTTGGACGCTGATGGACAAGGGAATGAATGCGAAAAGCTCCAAGATTTGAAGCCTGAGTCTGTCTTCTTCTGAAGACTTTTCCGTCAAAGTTTTGGCCTTCGCCGGTCCCTTTTCTCCTCTTTCTTCCTTTCTCCTGTTTTATTGCTCCTTGTTTCTTCTCCTGGTTCTTCTTTCTTCTCAGTTTTGGTTTGTTTTCTTGCCTCTGTTTCGAAATCTTCTTCTGCGTTTTCTTCCTGGATTGGATGAGTATCCAATAATGGAGATACCAAGTCTCGTTGAATTCCCTCCTCTTCTCAAGGATAAGGTCTTTGATGGGAAGAAAATTTTCGCCGATATTCTGTAAAGTTACCCTGGTTGTATTAACAGAACAGAGCCATCGCTGAAAAAATTTTCAAAAGCAACTGATCATAATTCTGTGTATTGCTCTGAAGCTGCTATGGACCATCTATTAAAACAATCAAGAACTACTCTATTAGGCAAATTTACCACTGGGATACCTAAAAGAGTTGATTTAGCTTCTTTTATGAGTTCATTCAAGTTTTATGGTGCTTATAGTTACAAGACTGTTGATTCACGGCAAATTCTGTTCGAATTCTGTAATACTGAGGATGTAATCAAGATCTGGTCTAAGAACAGGTGGAGTGTGAATGGCAAATTGATGAGGCTGGTCAGATGGTGTCTTGGTAGTGAACCTAACTATGAATGCCCTAGTGTTCTTCTTTGGGTCAGATTGGAAAAGTTACCTGATTACTTGTACAATAAGAATGTTGTTAAAGATCTTTATTCTACATTGGGTAACGTCTATAAGGTTGTGATTCCTGAGTATAATAGGGCCAGTGTTAATGCGTGCTTTGGCCTTGTGGAAATCGATGTCTCTGTGGTTCTTAAAAGAAAAATTTGGGTGGGGTTTGGTGCCAATTTTGGTTGTTGGGTGGGAGTTAGTTATAAAAATGCTCTGCACTCATTGTTATCATATGGGTCATATGATTGATGATTGTAGAAAGATTTCAAAAGAAAAGTCTGAAAAGCAAGAGAAGCAAGTGAACAATACAGTTGCTAAGAATAAATTGATTGAATCAAGTAAAACAGATTCGTTACATGATGTTTCTTCAAATCAACAATCTCCTACAGTTGCTCAGAATCAACATTTTGCTAAAGATGTTAAAAGAAGGCTAAAATCTATTGTTGGAGCCAAAGATGTTCCTAAAGATTCTACTGAAAGTAGGTCTAGTAGGATTAAAGAGGTTAACTTTCCAAAGAGGGATCTTGAAAAGGATCTTGAACTTATTGGTGCCATTCAGCAGCTTGATCAGAAACATGATTTCTTGTTTAGTGAGTCTTCGTCTCCTCTTGCTCCATCTAATAACTTTGGCAGCCAAAATGTCTCTCCTAATGCTGCTTCACCTTCTAAGAAAAGCTTCAATTCGTTAATCACTAGCAGGATTAAATCTGCTAACAAGAGTAGAAGAAACAAAAGATTATCAGTCAAAACTCTCCGTAAAAGAGAGAAAGACTATAACAAATCCTTATCTGTAAATGATAAAGATTGTTAACTGGAATTCTCGTGGCATCAACAACAAATCAACCTTATCTAGGCTAAAGCATATTATTCAAAGTGAAAAGGTGAAGATTGTTGCTCTTCAGGAGCCTATGGCTAGGTTGGATAAAATTGTGGGTATTGCAAATGGTATTGGTTTCCCTAACTATGTTGCTAACTGCTCGAATAAAATTTGGGTTCTTTGGCCAAACGATGTTACTATTTCTACTATCTCTAATCATGAGCAATTCTTGCATATGATGGTTAACTATAATAACTTCAATTACTACTTTACCTCCATTTATGCTAAGAACCAAAGACAGTTGCGTAAAAACTTATGGAATGAGATGAAGCTCCTGTCCTGTGATGATAGGCCTTGGATTGTTGCTGGCGATTTTAATGCTATCCTTACTTCCGATGAGCAGCTTTGTGGTTCCTCTTTTGATACTTCTAGTGCTGAAGAATTCGCTGATGCTGTCAATAGTTGTAACCTTGAAGATCCTGGTTTTGCTGGTTCTATTTATACCTGGAGCAACAATAAAGTTTGGAAGCGATTAGACAGAGCATTAGTGAATTCTGCAATGGCTTCTATTCTTAATGTTCAGGTTTTTCACATGGTCAGAACTTGTTCTGACCATGCCCCTCTTCTCATTACTATCTCTCATATTCAGAGCAATATTTTTCATAATAATAGATGCAGTTTTAAGTTTATAAATGCCTGGGTAAACAATCCTGATTTTCTAAACTGTGTTAAGCAAAACTGGAATAGTCAGTGTTTTGGTGATCCTAATCTTGTTTTTTGGGTTAAGCTCAAGCGCCTCAGAAAGTTTCTCCAAAACTGGAATGCTAATAAGTTTGGTAATATTTTTAGCAAGGTTAAAGAAGCTATTAAAAAGGTTGAATTGAAAGAGCTGGCTTACCAAAGAGATTGTAGCATTGAGGCCAAAGCTGAGCTTTCCAGAGCTAATAGCATCCTCATTTTGGCTCTCAGGAATGAGGAATGTTTCTGGAGGCAAAAATGTTACAATACATGGTTACAGGACATCGATGGTAATACTAAATTATATCAAAACTATGTTTCTAATAAGCAGAAAAAGAATGCTATTAAAGGTATCAAGGAAAATGGTATTTGGATTACTAATCCTAATGATATTGCTAATTCAGGTGAAAATTATTTCAAAAGTATTCTATCTTCTGATGTTTATAACTGTAATGATGAAACTATTATGTCCTCTGTTCTTAACAATATCCCTAAGTTGGTTGGTGACAGGGAAAATGTTGATATTCTAAGGCCTGCTACTCAGGAGGAGATTTGGAGCACCATTTCTTCCATGAAGAATGATAGTGCTCCTGGTATCGATGGGTTTAATTGTTTTTTCTAAAGACTTGTTGGAATATAATTAAATTAGATATATGCAATGTTATAAATTCTTATCTGGCTGGTTATAGTATCCCCTATGGTGTTTTTGCTACTGGCATATGTCTTGTGCCTAAATGTTCTAATCCTATAAATTGGAGTCAATTTAGACCTATCAGCCTATGTACTATTTTCAATAGATTGATCTCTAGTATTTTAAATGCCATAATATCTACCTATTTGCCTAGTATTATTTCTAAATGTCAGGGTGCTTTTATCAAAAATAGATTAGTCCATGATAACATTTTGATCACTAAAGAGATGTTGCATAATATAGGCAGAAGACCTTCTAAGGGTAATATAATGGTTAAGCTTGACATGTCAAAGGCATTTGACAGGATGTCTCATGCCTTTGTGCTTCTCATTTTAAAGCAGTTTGGTTTCTCTGTGGGTCTTATCACTCTGATTAAAAGTCTCATTTCTAATGTCATGCTTTCCATCCTAATTAATGGCAGTAGTATAGGTTACTTTCCTCAGAAGAATGATTTAAGACAAGAAGACCCTTTGTCTCCAAGTCTTTTCATTCTTGCTGAGGAAGCATTAATCAGAGGTATTAATAATCTTTACATTAATAATAAGAGCATGAAATTTTACCTGAAATCGGATTATACTCTCCCTATGCTTGCTTTTGCTCATTACATTATTATTTTCACTAATAGCTCTCCATCTTCTGTTGATAAGCTTTGTGACCTGTTAGAAAAGTATTAGTTAGCTTCTGGTCAATTGATCAATAAGGAAAAGACTACAATTGTTACTTCCTGCAAGTATAGAAATGATGTTACCAGATTGAAAGCTGCAACTGGATTCAGTATTGATCAAGCTCCCTTCACATACCTTGGCATAACCATTGTTGCCAACAATAAAGGGAATCATTTCTTACCTCTTATCAATAAATTGCAAAATAAAATTATGGTTTGGAATTTAAAAAAATTGTCTTTTGGGGTCAGTTATGCAAGCCTTTTGAGGAAGGTGGGCTGGATGTTAAAGCTCTTTCTGACATCCAATCCACTTTCTCTAAAAAAATGTGGTTTCAGTTTAGAAAAGGGCACTAGTCTTTGGGCAGATTTCATGCATTATAGTTACTGTTCTTTAAATCACCCTATTCTTTTTAATTGCAAGTCTTCTGATTCCATCACATGGAAAAGACTGCATTCTATTAAGGATATGGCTGAGCCTAATATTGTTTGGTCTTTAGGTAATGGTAACGTTGATTTTTGGTATGATGCCTGGTTAGATAAAACTCCTATTATAAGCAATCCTTCATCTATTAACTGGTACTTACTTGTTAAGGTGAGATATTTTTGGATTGATGGTCACTGGGATATTGTTTCTCTTCAAAATTTCCCGTCTCCTGATAAACTGCTTCAAATTAAAAACTCGGTTGCTGATTGGATCTCCAAGTGGATTCTTCAAAACTGATAAACTGCTTCAAAACTCGGCTGCTGATTGGATCTCCAAGTGGATTCTTCATGAGAGGGTCAACAAATCCCTTGATGTGAGTAACATTTCCTGGCCTCTTCTCGCCATTGCAACCCTCGAAAGCCTTGGAATATGTTATATCGATCCGGGTTGAGGATTTTGATTTCTGTTTCCATCTTCTGCTTGGAAGTTTTTCTCTGGGTAAGGTTCAACCGTGGATATTTGATTGGCTGTCGTTGGGCTTTGGAAGAGATCGATTTGGTGGTTTCTGCTGTTTAGGGTTTTGTCGAAAGGGGAAAGGGAGAAGACGAATGAGTGTTTGGTGATTGTAGTTATCAAATTCTGATTTAGGGTTGGCTTCGATTTAGGACTTTAGTCCTCTCTTTGTATCATCTTTTCAATTTAGTCCTGATTTGTACTGTTTCTTTCATTTTAGTAATAAAATGATTGGTTGATTAAAAAAAAGGATATAAAATCAATAACTTATTGGTATCAAATTTGAATTGTAGAACCCCTCAAGTCACCAACGGATTGGGTTAAGTTATGTATGAATTTGTGTTTGAAGTTAACTTTTTAACTATTTTATGCTACCAATAATAATTGTATGAAGCTATATATGTACGATGAAATTGTGTTTTAGTTGTATCTTATGGTATCAATAATCACCTACGTTTTTATGTAGTTATTTATGTTAATATTTTTCTGATCGAGTTATTTAGTTACAAAGTAATTATTTGGAACCAAATCTGAATGAAATTTGTCCTCATTTGAACTAATTATTTTCGATTCTCAGATTAAATATCCATACCAGACCGAACGTAGATGAATCAAACCGAGCGAACCAAATTTTAGCCACTAGTTTTTGAATGTACCAGTTTTTAGAATAAATAGAATTACAGACCAAAAGCGTTGACCTGACCCAAACTGAATAACTGAATTCCCCAAGTCTAATTT
This sequence comes from Limnanthes douglasii subsp. nivea, assembly GCA_036936605.1. NCBI lineage: Eukaryota > Viridiplantae > Streptophyta > Magnoliopsida > Brassicales > Limnanthaceae > Limnanthes > Limnanthes douglasii. The sequence continues at coordinate 172,715,792 of JAUPFV010000003.1, forward strand.
CTACCGCACTCTCATTTAACTTTGTATAATTATCATGGCGTACCCACTCATTTCTACGGTTCTCCTGACTCTTATTAGATGATATGGTCGGTTCAGAATAGTTTAGTTCCTCCTCGGCCTAGTTGGAGCTTGATTTTATTAAGGCTTAGGTTGAGGGATAGCTGAATGATAACGGGGTTGTTGTTACTGAACTGATGGTGCCAATAAAATGTCGTAGTAGAGGTAGGTGTTGGGTTTTGCTGGTGGGTACAAGTGGAAGTTGTCGGTTGATAACCGGTCTCCTTTATTTTAATATGTGACTCCACTTGAGCCAAGAGTGTCCCAAAAGACAAGTTTTTCCTGGTGGAGGCTGATTACATGGTTGAGGTACATGCGGTTGTATAAGTTGTTGAGGTTCGGCCCGAGGTTTGGACATTGGCGTTCAAATAGGCTTGGGATCCCTAGAAGGCTCAGATTATTGGGCCGGCTCGACCTCCTTTTGTATTGTGGAAGCCTGGCAAACATGTTTGGTCTTAGAGTTGTATGGATATTTGGTCATACCTGCTCCTGATGGTGATTTCTTTGTTTTGAAAAAAAGGAATTCTTTAGATTGTCTTCATATTGATCTTCACTAGCTGGTGTGAGGATAATAGTATCGTCGGGCCCGATACTTTCTGTTAAGATAAGAATAGCTTTTTTCAAGGCAAAAGTGCTCCATAGATTAAATATCTATTATGACCCTCATTGGTCTCAAACTCCACCACGACCCATCTCATTTTAGATCTAAGGGCATGATATATAAAAGCTAAGTTATCAATAACTTCTAATAGCTCATTCATCTTTATTTACAGTGCTTCATATTTATCGTAATTTGAGTTCAAAGCACGACCATTTTGGAAAGATCTGTAGACACATGCTGAGTACAACCGTATTCGGAGATTTCCAAAGGATCTATTACGCTCTAAACGGGGCTTGCTAATACTAACCTATGGTTTTGGAAACAAGAATTTGGGTACTAATGGCTTCCAAAAAAATACCATTCACGAGGTCCATATAAGTATGGTTTTGTTCAACACAAACTCTAGAGAGGAAGTTTCTAAAGATATAATAAAGTTATGTAAAATCTAAAGAGACAAATTAGTTCAAAGATAAAAATAAAATAATGATTGGCCACCTATTTCTAAATGTATGGAAACCTATATTTATAATAACCGTTGGGTTTTGAGACTCTATAATCCATGAATACATGAAATCTCTATCGGACTTGTTTGATATGGTTAATGAATGATCCAAATACCAAAGTCGAACGACAACTCGACTAATAATTCTCTTATCAAATTTAATTTTATCAAATTTAATTTTAATTGCTTTTATTTTTAGTCTTTTTATGTTAATGGAACAACAGTGTTTGAATTTCGCTATTTTTTTTATTTTTATTTTACGTTTTTTAATGTTGTCGTTGTTAGACTTCACTTTTTGGTGATATATATGCTTGGTTTTCTATCATGTTTTTGTCATTTTACTGACCTATGTATCTATATTTTTAGCTCTGGCTTCTCTTACATTTTTTTCCATTGTCATAGTGGATTAGAAATATGAATAAATCATGTATTGAGTTTAATTTTTATGAATATATATATATATATATATATATATATAGGAAAATCATAGTTGTTATATTTCATTTTTTATGAACAAAATTGTTCGTTTATCTAGAAATTATTCACTCTTTATATGTGACATGTTACATTACATTTAAAATATCATTCGATAATATATATGTTTTTTAATAATAAAATTCAATAAAAAAATATAAGCGACAACTAATTATTAAGCAGATTTTAATCCTCAGTTAAATATCGTGCGTAGATGATATTTTTTATATAAATTTTAAAAATTTTATTCTGTTTCAATTATTTAATTTTGATACAGAAAAAATATTTCATAATTTAATTTTGATACGGAAAAAATATTTCTTGATATTAAATTGAATAATTATGATGATTGTAATCATTTGTAAAAACAAATAGTTGTATTTTTTATTTATTAAAATTTTGTTCATTATATTAGACGATTCATTTCAATAAACTAACAAATGTTGTTTTGTTTTAAATTATATGATATTACATTAGATAATGAATATATGTAAGAAGTTCCACACAATGATAAGATAAATAAAGATTTAAAATTTATCATCGGCAACTGTTAAAGATAATCACATCTCCATTTTAAATTTAAATACTAATGAGATTTATGAGTCATTTTAGAATACAAAACAATTACTTCTAGGATGATTTTTTTTTAGATATCCGAAATCATTATCTTGCTTGATAAATTTTATTTTTAAGCTCGAAACTTTTAAGAGTTTGAAATCGTGATCTTTCACAATTATTATTTTGAATGAATGAAACAAATGTGATCACTTTGCTTTGATTATATGATTTTTTTGAATATTTTTTTAATAACACAACAGGCATATGCTTTCAAAATATGAAAACCCGTTAAAATTTTTCAACTAAAAAAACCAAAACATGTTAAGTTTCCAACCTTACGAACCTTAACTCCTTACTTATTTTGTTCTAATAAAATAGTCTCAACATTATTTATTTTGTTTAAGTTGTTTATTTCTCCATAGAATATTTTATTGTATCTTGAATAAGCCGGCTATATATACAATTTTTTTTAATGATACATAATTTATATATTAATATGTAACTTGATATATGCTTACTTATATTGAACTAATATTGATGATAGTAAATTACATTGATAAAATATGTGACGGTCTATCCTAATGGAATAATTTTATCGATCTCTCACTTTGATAATCACTTGGTAATATATGTTTCATCTAACAAATTAACTTTTTTTTTAATTTATATCTTCACATAGACAAAATTATACATTACCATTAACGATGTAGACTAAAGTCGTCATCATTTCATTAAAAGCTGCAAATAGATGCATCAATAATCAGAACATCACAAGTTTCATTAAAAGCTGCAAATAGATGCATCAATAATCAGAACATCACAAGTGGCAAACATAGGGGCCTAGAGGGACGCTGACCCCGCTTACCATAAAATATATATTAATTTTACCATAAAATATATGTTAATTTATATAATTATTTTTGGATATTATGTATTTTTAAAGGAAATTTTAATTTAAAATCTAAAATAGTGATTATTTTTAATGAGAATTTTAATATAAAAATATGAAATAATTGTTATTTTAAGGAAAATTCTAAATTAAAATCTTGGATAATATTGGGTTTTAAGGCCAATTTTAAGTAAACATATTTATTAATTGGAAGATTTTAAGTTTTTTTATTTTTTTATTCAAAATATTATTTTGCAATAATTTGTTTCGATTTTATTCGGTTTAATCTTTCTCTCTCAATTTTTTTTTAATCTTTGTCTTATTTTATTTTCTATATTACTGATTTGATTTAAAAGTTAATGGATCATTGTTTGTCAATGATAGATTGTAATTAAAAAAAATTTAAAAAGGAGCGATAACTTAAAGAACATGATAGAAGATGCGATTTTAATTAGACAAATTAAATAAGATGAAGATTTAGTTAAATAAATTAAACAAGATGGAGAAAAGGAAGAAGATAGGAATTTAATAAAATAAATTATAGAATCTGGAGATTTTAATTAAAGAAATTAAATCATATAGAAAAAGAAAAACACGTATTAAATAAATAAATAACATTGATAACCAAAATTCAAAGTTACTTATATAGAAAACTTACATATTAATGAGTACATTTACTTATTTTTTTAGTTATCAAATTTGTATTTACTTTCATCGTATCTTTTAAAATATTTTTTTAAATATTTTTTAAATAACAATTCTCATTTTATTATATTATATTTATTATAATATTTTTTAATTAGCAATATATTATGATTTTTATTTATAAAATAATTAATTTTATTTTTAATATGATTAGACACATATTTGTTTTTAATATTTTGATATTATAAATTATGTGTAATACAAATTTGATTTTATTTCCATGTATTTTTTTATATAAAAAATGATATTATTTCCCTATATTTTTAATAAATATCTTTTGCGTAACAAATTTGATTTTATTTCATCTGTTTTCAAAAATATCTTTTACATAATAAATTTGATTTTGTTATATATTATTTTTTAAATATCTTTTATGATAAGGAAGGATATTCCTTAGGGACTAATATGTAAATGTTAGGGATTAGAGTAATAATTCTTGTAAATATGGGATAAAATTAGACTTTAGGAGAAATATAGGGGTTAGATTGCAAATATGACAATATGTAACCGTTTCTTTAACTAACTCGCCCTGCCTATTTAAAGAGGCTGAAAAGGTTATTTTGACCTATGAAATATTCAGAAGTACTTTTCACTACTTGATTTTTCCATTGCAAACTCTCTGTTCTGAATTCACTCGTTACTACTTTAATTCACACCAAATTGGCGCTAGAAAGAGGGGATCGAGGATACCTTGATCAACAGATCAAAAATCGACGTTCGAGTTCTCGTTTTTAAAGGTTTTTCTTTCGAATTTTCATATTTCGTTTGATTTTTTGCTATTTGGAGATGAATCCGGAGGAAGGTGACAATCCATCCGTTCGCAAGGCGATGGAAACGCTGAAATCTGATCTGCAAGAGGCAGGTAAATTTGTTCCAATTCAACCTGTTCATTTTGACTTTGAGGGAAAAATGAATGAAATGATTAGGAAGGTGGCTGAGCTTGACGAATTGGTAAAAAAGAAGGGAGATAATAATGACGGTGCTAGACTTAGATCTAAGATAGCAGGTAGCGATCGTAATGATCAGCCTGATCAGTCGATGGACGAAGCTGATGATCATTATGAGCAGCGTAGGGCACATTCTGAACAAAAAAAAGAGTATAGCGGGATAAAGAAGAGGAAGGAAAAGCTGCAAAGGCGACTGTATGAAAATTTTAGTGATGAGGAGGATTTTGAAGATTCTGAATCTGATGAAACACCGAGGTATGAGCGTTCTCGAGGCCGTTCAGGAGGGGCAGAGCGTGAGCTCCGGCCATCTAAAATGTACAGGGAAGGAAGGAAAAAGAAAGAAAGGCGAGTATATTCACCTCGGAAATACTCGCCTCGAAGGTGTTCGCCTCGGAGGTATGAAGGTGAGTCCAGCTTGTATGCAACTGTGGGAATGAGAAATGAGGACCAGTATGTCCAGGGGGTTGATTGGAGGGACTCACCATTGGTGAAGGAGATCAGATCAGTGCCATTACCGAGGCGTTTTGATATTTCTAAAGTTGAAAAGTTTGATGGGACTCAAGATCCCGATGACCACATCGAACAATTTAAGAACTACATGACTAATTTTGAAGATGATGATAGATTGGTGTGTAGAGCCTTTTCTCAAACGTTTAAGGGAACTGCGCTAAAATGGTTTAATAAGATTCCTAAGGAATCGATTGCAAATTTCAGAAGTTTTTACACTGCCTTTCGCAGACAATTTGTGGGAAGCAAGGAGATGAGAGCCAATGGAGACACGATAATACAGTGTAAGCAGGCTGTAGGAGAGAAGCTGAAGGATTATACCAAGAGGTTTGTGTCAACAAAGGCTGAGTTGGATGATTGTGAGGAAAGTGTAGCTATGGCAGCGTTCAGGCAGGGGCTGTTGCCTGGGGATTTAGCCGATGAGACTACAAGGCGCAGAGCGTTAACATTTGGAGCTCTTATGGCTCAGGTGGAGGACCAGATTAAGGTCGAAGAATCAACAAGGGTTCGAGGAGGTGCTGGTATTGTTCAAAAAGGAAGTGGACAATCTAACGTCTCAAACAACAATCCCTCGCGTCCGAAGAACAACCAAAATGTTTCTAACCGAGGAACTTCAAATTCGTATCAGGGGGGATATAATCAACATAATTCTAACAATCAGCAGCAGTATAGGTCCAGGTCGAATGTGTGGGTGAGGCCGGATTACTATGCAGATTTAACTGAGAGTGTGGCCTCAATATATGAAAAAACAAGAGGAACAATCAATTTTAGAAAGCCACCAGCTATCAACAGGCCGAGAGAGGAGCGCAATAATAAATTTTGTAGGTATCATGAGGACATCGGCCATGATACAAATGATTGCATTGCTCTGAAGAAGGAGATGCAAGTTCTGATCGAAAATGGAAAGCTGTTGGAGTATGTCAGGAAGAATGCCAAGGCAACAGCTCCCAAAGGAGGTAATCCCAATTCTAAGCAGGAAACTGCGTTAATGATTTTAGATGTCGCAGGTGAGGCGGATGGTTTCGATGTAGCCTCGGAATATGTCGAACCAGACCCCAGTCGACTTTTGTTAATGTCGATAGATGAGCCGATGCGTCAGGGACGTGTTCGAGATCTGTGTGCCTTTTTCGAATCATTAACCATATTTGGAGGGGATTCGATGACCAACAACACCAATAATTCGAGGAAGAGGCATATAATAAATTTAACACGACAAATTGAGGGAGGTGCATCGGCACATCTAGGCAGCAGAAAGGATGTACCCTTTATAATATTCGATGGAGATGATTTGAGGGGCATTACAGGGCCACATGAGGATGCGGTGGTCATTGGAGCAGAGGTTTGTGGTGTGGAAATTCGACGAGTATTAATCGATACAGGAAGCTCTGCCAATGTGCTTTTTAAATCAACATATGATAGGTTGACAGCTCCACCTCGAATAGAAAAGTCTGAGAGGACTATCATTGGGTTTACTGGCGCATCAGCAATTGTGATAGGTGAATTCGAAGGTGAAATTTCTTTGGGGAAAGGGCCTTTCAAGAAGAAAGTGCAGGTACTTTTTGTGGTGGTGGACTGTCCATCAAGTTACAACGCTATTCTTGGGAGATCATGGTTGGCCAAAATGTATGCTGTAGTTTCTACGGTTCATCAGTGTCTGAAGTATGTGGTCGAGGACAGAGTTGGTGTAGTCCGAAGTGACCAAAAGGTGGCAAGAGAATGTTATGCTGCTGCATTTAGGTTACGTGGTAAAGGTTCTGATGATCTCATGGAAAGTTAGCAGTTTGGGGGGTTGTCTTGTGGTGAAACAGACGAGGGAATTGATGATCCAAGGTCAACCCCGAGTTCTGTAGTGGTTAATGAAGAAATTGAAGAATACATTTTCGATAATGGAAGGGCACTTCGAATTGGCACCCTATTATCTTTGTCGATGCGAGAAAAATTGTTGACTTTTTTGTCTGAAAATTTGGATGTATTTGCATGGAGGTCTGAAGACGTAGTAGGGGTCCCAAGTAACATTATATGTCATAGCCTAGCGGTTGATCCGAAGGTCAAACCAATTATCCAAAAAAGAAGAGCCTTCTCATTGGAGAAATCTGAGGCCATAGTTGCCGAGGTGGATCGGTTATACAAGATGGGACATATTAGGGAGGCCAATTATCCGAGGTGGACGGCTAATCCGGTGGTAGTAAAAAAGAAGAATGGAAAATGGCGAATGTGTGTGGACTTCACAGATTTGAATAGAGCCTGTCCAAAAGATCCTTTTCCGGTGCCTCGGATAGATCAGTTAGTGGATTCCACTTCGGGAAATAAAATTCTGACTTTCATGGATGCATTTTCGGGGTATAATCAAATTCAAATGAATCCAGATGATGAAGAAAGCACGACTTTTATTACTGATAGAGGTTTGCATTGCTATAAAGTAATGCCTTTTGGGTTGAAAAATGCTGGATCAACATATCAGAGGCTGATGAATAAGGCGTTTGCTTCACAGATTGGGAGAAATATTGAAGTATACATCGATGACATGCTTGTTAAAAGCAAAGGTGATGATGAACATATTGATGATTTGGAAGAAACGTTTTTGAATCTTAGAGCCATTCAATTGAAGTTGAATCCAGAAAAATGCACATTTGGAGTCCGATCTGGCAAATTTTTGGGGTATATGATTAGTGAAAGAGGAATTGAGGTGGACCCAGAACAGTTGAAGGCTTTGATATCGATGTCTTCACCTCGGAATATCAAAGAAGTGCAAGTATTAACAGGCAGGTTAGCAGCCCTGAACAGATTCATTTCTCGTTTTTCAGATAAGTGCTTGCCTTTTTTCCAGGTGCTGCGAAGGCCTAATAATTTTGAGTGGACTTCGGATTGTGAAGAAGCCTTTCTGAAGATCAAAAATCTCTTATCCTCTCCTGAAATATTATCGAAGCCTCGAAAGGGTGAACAGTTGTTTTTGTATATAGCAGTATCGGATTATGCGGTAAGTGCAGTTTTGATCAGCGAGGATACTAAAATTTCGAAGCCTGTTTACTATGTCAGCAAAAGTTTGGTTGATGCTGAGAAACGTTATTTGAAGCTCGAAAAATTGGCACTGTGTATAGTAGTGGCAGCAAGAAAGATGCGCCCTTACTTCCAGGCACATACGATTGTAGTTCGAACTTCATATCCATTAAAGAATGTTTTACAAAAACCAGACATTTCAGGAAGGATGACAAAGTGGTCTGTGGAATTGGGAGATTTCGATGTGTTATTTTCTCCTCGGACAGCTATCAAAGCTCAAGCTTTAGCAGATTTTTTGGTGGAGTTTCACTCGAGCAGACCCGAGGAGAAAGATACAGAAAAGGTGAATGAGAATCCGACGTGGACAATTCGAACTGATGGGGGATCCAGTAGTAAAGGGTCAAGTGCAGGAGTGGAATTGGTGGCACCAACGGGGGAATTTATGTTTCAAGCTATAAAATTTGGCTTTCATGCTTCAAATAACGAAGCTGAATATGAGGCTGTGCTAGCAGGATTAAGGTTGGCGAAGATTTGTGGAGCAATGTTTGTACGCTTGGAAACAGATTCACAGTTGGTAGTTAACCACGTTAAAGGGGTATCAGAAGCTAAAAAGGAGCGTTTGGTTTTGTACCTACAAGAACTTCGGGGGATGATGGCGCAATTTGAAAATGTCGAAGTGGAGCATATTCGAAGAGGAAACAACACTATGGCTGATTCTTTGGCAACAATGGCTTACTCAGAAGAATACCCATGGATTGTAACACAACCATCGCCTTCGATTATATCAAATTCTGAGCAATGTGAAGTGGTCGATGAGGTTGTAAATAATCCGACGTGCGCTCGAGGAGATTGGAGGTTTAACTTGTTAAACTTTATTTCAAATGGAATATTACCTATGGATAAACACTTGCTCAAGAAAATAAAGTACAAATCCCTTGGCTATGTGGTACTGGATGGGGTGCTGTACAAAAGGTCTGCTTCGAAACCTTTACTACGATGTTTAGGCAAGGATGAATCTCAGAATGTTTTGTCCGAACTGCATGATGGAGATGGGTCAGCTCATTGTGGGTTTAGAGCTTTAACGCGTAGGGTATTGTTGGCAGGATATTATTGGCCTACCATTTTACAAGATGCCAAGTCATTAGTTCGAAGTTGTGACACTTGCCAAAGGTATGCAAATTTAATACACAAACCAGCAGAACCACTAATGACAATTTCAGAGGCGGTTCCTTTTGATAGGTGGGGCATTGATTTGGTGGGACCATTACCTATGGCTTCTGGTGGAAGACAAATGATTATTGTTGCGGTTGATTATTTTTCGAAGTGGGCAGAAGCAGAACCCTTAGCTGGGACAAAAGCTAAGGATGTAATCAAGTTTATTCAAAGCAATATTTGCTACCGTTTTGGAGTACCTCGAAAAATAACAACTGATAATGGTCCTCAATTTAATAACAAGGAAATGGACTCTTTTTGCTCTTCGAAAGGGATACAGCAATGTTTTTCCACTCCTTTTCATCCTCAGGCAAATGGACAAGTGGAAGTAACAAATAGATCTATCTTGGATGGTTTAAAGAAAAATTTGGCTGGAGCAGCAGGGAAGTGGCCAAATTTTCTTCAAGAAGTATTATGGGCATATAGGACAACCCCTAGAGAGGCTACAAAAGAGACTCCTTTTTCTCTAGTATATGGGATGGATGCTGTGTGCCCTGCTGAATCTACACTACCTTCTTACAGACTATTACGATATTCCGATGCAGATAACGATGAGGCCAGAAGAGTGGAACTTGATTTGTTGGAAGAAAAAAGGGTCAAGGCACATTTAAATGTGATCCATTATCAAACGTTAATGAGAAGCAGGTACGATGCCAAAGTTAAGAGAAGGGAATTCAAAATTGGCGATCTAGTATTGCGAAAAGTGTTTCTTCACACCAAGGATAAACACCTCGGAAAATTGGCCCCGAATTGGGAAGGTCCTTACAAAGTTACAATGAGAGTCAAACCAGGTTCCTACAGGTTATCAGATCGAGAAGGGAGGATGCTCAAGCACCCTTGGAACATAGAGCACTTGAAATTGTACTGTGAGTAAAACTGAACTTCGAATTTTTGTAAAACAGACATACTCTTTCCTTATCTGTTGGCCCAGAAAGGTTTTAACGAGGTGTCTGATTGATATTGAATTTTTTAATAAAATTTCTTTTGGCCATTGGTTGTTTGTTATGATGTGTGATTTATTATTTTGGTAATTTGGCAAAGATTGATCATCTTTGGAAGTTGACCAAGAATAATTTTCCGAAGCGAAAGCTTTGAAGAAACAACCAAATTTTTCGAGGTGCCACGTCTTATGAGTGCATCTATTTTTCGAGGTGCCACGTCTTATGAGTGCATCTATTTTTCGAGGTGCCACGTCTTATGAGTGCATCTATTTTTCGAGGTGCCACGTCTTATGAGTGCATCTATTTTTCGAGGTGCCACGTCTTATGAGTGCATCTATTTTTCGAGGTGCCACGTCTTATGAGTGCATCTAATTTTCGAAGTGCCATGACTTATGAGTGCTTCCATGATTAATAATAATCAGCTCAAACAAGTGTACCAGAAAATTTAAGATAAAAAAAGATAAGTAGTTTGTTCGTGGGATAACATACGAAGTTTACAAAAAAGAACTGAAGTACTTAGTCACATACACAAAAAACAAAAGCAAACTACTTGGTCTATCAAGCATCATTTTCTTGTTCTTCATCTTCCGATGACGCCTCTTCGGAGGAGGAGCTTGGTGGAGCTTCGAAAGCTTCTTTTGGGCGTTGTTCTTCTGGAACTCGTTTCCAAAGGTTTGATAAGTCTAGCCTTGGACAAGCAGCATGAACTTCTCGAAGGATCTGAATGGATGTATCAATTTGAGTTTTCTTCATGCCTTCAAGCATCACAGAGCTAACTTTGTTTTTCGCCTCTTTAACTGCAGCTTCCTTTTCCTCTTCGAATCCTGCTCGAAGTGTAGTAATTTCAGTCTGGCTTTTTTCCAATTTCTCTTTAGTCTCTTTGATAAGCTCCGTCGCATCGGAAATAGCAGTAGAATGTTCGGCCTTTAGACTTTTAAGAGCTTCCAGATGAGTAGTTTTAAGAGCTTCGACTTCCTCCTTGTGCTTTTTAAGAAGCTGTTCTTTCTCAGCTTCAAATTTTTGGAGTGCTTCATTTTTAGAAGTCCTTTCAGACTCTGTTTCTTTTCTACTCCTGGCTAGCTCTTGGGCAAGACGCTCCAGTTGGGTTTGAGATTTGCTCACCTCTTCGTATAATTTGGTGACTGCAGAAATTAGATTGGGGAAAGGTTGAAGAATTGAAATTACCTCATCAGATTTCTCTGGCTGATGAATGGGAGCAAAAGGATTCGATGTGGAAGTTGTAGCAGCATCGGTAGAAATTGGAGGAGCAATGTTGGCATGTTGAGAACCAGGAAGTACAAAATCTCCACTTGAGTTGAAGTCATCGAGGTTTAGATAGTCATCTATTTGTTTGTCTCCAAGGATTATACCTCCCTCAGGATTCACCTCGACAAAAGTTTTACCTCGTGCCTCGGAAGCTAGCACATCCTCTAAGAGATCAGCCTCATTCTTTTCATTGGGCTTGTTAGACTTATTATCTTTCTTTTTTGGAGAAGTTTGTTTTTTCTTTGTCTTTTTCAGGATGGGCTGGTCTTCTTCGGATATGGTGGGAAGCGAAGGTGCAGACGTTTTTCTCTTCCTTACACTCTTCGAAGTAGGGGGAGGTTTAGTTTTGCTGGTGGTGTTTTTCTTCTTTCCTTTTTTCTTCAAAGGAAGATGGCTGTCACTCCGATTCCGAAGTGGGAGATAGCACTTTCCATCTGGTGCAAGAATCCTTTGAACTACTAGAAGAGGATCTGGTGGCGTCATCGGATCTTCAGGGAAGTCAGCCCCTAGTGATATTCGCCAAAGATGGCTATTAACAAAGTTAATAGGATCAAATGCTGAATGGAAGCCATTTCCCCAAGCCTTTTCAGCCCACTCTGCCATCTTTTGGAAGATAAGCTTGGCTTCTTTTCGACGACCCTTAAACCGCCTCGGAATTTCTAAAGAGAGAAAAATAGTTATATAAGTAGTTTGAATCAAAAACAACTAAATAAGCAAAGGAAGGTATCACTTACTACTGTCTCTCCAGGTAAGGGTGAGTTTGGAAGGATTGGCATCGGAAATCTCTTTGCCATTTTCCCAGGCACCTGACAGAAAGACGAACCTTTGTTTCCAGAACTTATCGGCTTCGAGGAGGTCGTCGATAATTTTTAAGTCATCTTCAAGAGTTAAGTAATAAAAAGGCAAAACTGGGCCATTTGACACTTTGGTTACTGAGATGAAGTCCTCGATTTCGAGGGGAATACCTCCAAGTCTTGATACCATGATTGCTGAAAATAAAGTGAAGAGCAAGTTCGGAGTAACCTGGGTTGGGCACAGTCTGTGGATTTCGAAGAATTTTACGATCATCGGATCCAGGGGAAACCGAAGTCCCCAGTTAAAGAGTTCAGGGTACACAACCAGCTCATCTTTTTGGCAGTTCAAGGGTGTCTCTCCTTCCACTGGTAGCCGAAGTGTCATATTATCAGTTAACCCCCATAGCTTTCTGAGGTGCTCCTTCTCCGATTCGAGGTAGTAGCTGTAGGGTACATTCTTCAGGGCAAGAATGTACCAAGCAGAAAGAGGCTTGAGATTTTCCTGAACTAATGAGGCAACGTTCTCAGGCAATGTAATGAGATTTCTTTTCCCTCGGGGCTTCTTTGGAGGAGCTACGCCTTCAGCCTCGGATTCCTCCTCGGCATCGGATTCAGTAGCTTCTGAATCATCCTTTTTGTGACCTTCCTCGGAGTGACTTCGAATTTGGGTTTCTTGTTGAGTCACAGGAATTGGCTGACTACACTCTGGTGTAGTATCATCCACTTCTTGTGGGGGAGGAGGAGAGTGTTGAGGAGTGGAAGAGGTTTTTGTTTCTTCACCCATTACTAAGAAAGATGATTTTTTGGAACGTTTAGCTCTAATAGCCTCGAATTGAGGAGGAAGTGTTTTGGTTTGAGGGTTTTTTGTCTCTTCGAATTGAAGGACAGGTGATTTGAGTTGTGATTTGTTATAAGTGGGTGGTTTGTCTAAAGTAACTATTCTAGGTTTCCGATGAGGTCTTAGTATTGAAGGTTTGGTTGGATTTTGGAAAGAAGAGGTCGTTGAGCTAATTTCTGGGTTAGAAGCTAGAGGTGAAGACGAAGTGGCAAGGTTTGGATTAAAGTTGCCATATTTAAAAGTGGTGCAGGAAGAGTGAGGACCGTTATAGATCAACCCAGCAGCTTTGTATTCTTTGGCTCTTCGAGAAATACAAAGATAATCGTAGGCCCCAAATACTTGGTTACTGGAACCAGGACCAGGAAAAATATTTTTCTTTGATCTTACTGGTCTTCTGGGTTTAAATCTATTGTATCTAGGGTATCTTCTCATACAATGGTTTTTGGAATGAGAGGTTGCTTGGTGAGACAAGAAAAGATGAGAAGGTTGAAGATAAACAAAAGAAGATGAACAGGTTGAAGATCTGATGAACAGGTTGAAGATGGTTCAAGAGACGGTTTCACTAAAAAGTGTTTAAGGAGTGAGTAGCTGGGTATTTATAGAATGAAGAGGGACGTCGAGAATGTGAAAGGGTAGAAAAAGCAAGTTGTTTTCATTGGCCAGAATATGAAACGAAAAGGGAAATATGTGATGTCACAGGTCTACTGTCAGGGGTCTAATCAATCCCCTAGGTAGGGATCAGAAATTTCGAAGTGCTATTAAACCATGTTTGAACTGGTAATATTCGAAGAAGAAATAAAGCTATGCTACGAGAAGTCAGATTCGAAGCTGAGTTAAAGTCAAAGAGAAATCATAAACCATTGAGTTTAGTCACAACAAAGTCATAAAGTGATAAAATTGGTTTTGATACGAGGAAGAATCCGAGGAATGAAGAATCCGAGGAATGATAAAATTAAGTTAATTCGAGGAAGGATTCGATGATCTAATAGTTCTTATAAATATCTATATAAGAACTAGGGGGGCTACTGATAAGGAAGGATATTCCTTAGGGACTAATATGTAAATGTTAGGGATTAGAGTAATAATTCTTGTAAATATGGGATAAAATTAGACTTTAGGAGAAATATAGGGGTTAGATTGCAAATATGACAATATGTAACCGTTTCTTTAACTAACTCGCCCTGCCTATTTAAAGAGGCTGAAAAGGTTATTTTGACCTATGAAATATTCAGAAGTACTTTTCACTACTTGATTTTTCCATTGCAAACTCTCTGTTCTGAATTCACTCGTTACTACTTTAATTCACACCATTTTAAAATAGTATATTAAGAAATATTAAGATTTATGGTTAAATATTATTTTTATATGTAATAAATAATATATTATGATATATTTGAAATAACTTAATGTAGTTGTATACAATGAGAGAAACTTGTTTTTTAAATGATAATTTAAAATTGATAATGAAACCATTATACTACCATAGAATCGTGTAGAATGAACTTCATTAAAAACAAATTAGCCCCTCCTAGTTTGATTCCTGGATCCGCCACTGAATTTATTCACAATAATCAACTACATGGAAGATCTATCTTGGTGTATAACATAAGAATTATATGGAATGTAATCATGCATTTGAATATACAACACTTACATCAATGGGTTTTTTTAAAAAATCCTTTAGCACCAATTCGTTAGTCATAGGATCTATGAGTTTGTCCAAATGTGATGTTCATTGCTTTGGAGATTATGAAGGATTTCTGTAATATACAATAACTTGATATTTACATAATTGGACTTAATCAAAATCTTATTACTATTTGAACACTGAATTGTTTAATTGTTATCATAACATAATCTAAGAGGGTTTTCTATCCTTTTTTTGCGACTGACAGTCTTGTGATAAAACATTATGGCCAAAGTGCATTATTATTGTATTTTTTGAAACATGCAATAAATTTTATAACCATAACGAAACATGCAATGAGTTTTGTTTTATATGTTTCCATGATACTGCATCTCTCGCCAAAAGGAAGTACGATGCCTGAAACTTGAAAGACGATAAATTCATCTTCGAAAATAATTGAGTTATAAAATCTTATGATCTTCAGTTTATCTAACTTACTATACGTCAACCTCTGATATTTTATTGGTTTCAAATAGTAGAGAAATATTTTGAACTTCTTTCAATGTTCCATCGTCAGGTCATTTATATTTTCCATAAGACACTGATAACAAATACAATATCCAACCTTGTACAAACCTTAGTATACATAATATTTCCCAGGGGTTGAAGCATATGGAATATTTTTATTTCCTCAATCCGTAGTTTTATCTTCCAATATTTCTTGAGAATAAACCTTTCATGTTTTAAAATAAAGGTTTTCTTTCCTTTTTTGTTTACCATCCTAAAGCATTGTAACATACTTTTTATATACATATTTTATGATAAACCTAAAATATCACGGGAGTGCTTCCAATGCATCTTAGTTCTTAATACAAACGATCCATCACCAAAATATTTCATATCAAATTTGTCTAAAAAACGTTTATTAGTTGCATACAAAAAATTATTTTTGTTTGTGGCCATTAATATGCCGTCAACATATAAAACAAAAAATATTAATATCCTTTCATTGAAATTTTGATACACATAATCTTCCACTTAATTTATCTCAAAGCTGAATCATATCATTCATTCGAGAAATTTGTGGCACTACTTCTAAGAAACTTGTTTAAACTCATAAATAGATTTCTTTAGTTTTTATACCATCAAATTTGGATCATCGAAGATAAAGTTTTATGGTTGCAAAATATAAATTGTTTTCTTCATGTCTCAAATAGAAAAGTAGTATTTATATTCATTTGATAAATCTCAATATAGAAATGTGCAACTGGTGTTATAATTCTTTGAAAAGAATCATTTGATGAAAGTGAAGAGAACATTTATTTGAAGTCAATCTCTTCATGTTGAGTAAAATTCTTTGACATAATATTCACTTTATTCCTATCCATATTACCATTGGAATCTTTTTTGTCTTAAAAATCCATTTATAAGCAATCAATTTCTTTTTTTTAGGTAATAAGACAAGCTAACACACCGTGTTACCTTGCACTGGTATATACTTTTTGCTCATTGCATTGATCCACATATGAGAATCAGAACTTTTTATAGCTTTATGATCGTGTATTTGTATATAATCTTTGTTCATTGCATTAATCTAGAGTTGAGAATTAAAACTTTTCATAGCTTCATGGAAACTTAATAGATCAATTTCATATACACCCCAAAAAATTTCATGTACTTAAAGATGCACTATATATGTGTAAGAGATTGTGTTCTTCCTTTCTCTAGTAGATATTCATAAAGGTATTTTTTTTAGTTTGCACTTGCACTTCTTGAGGAGATAAAATTTGATATTTTTTAACACTTTTATTTTTTCCACTTGAGACACTTCCTTTTTTGAATCTTGGATAATATCCACATGTACAAGATGAACATCATCTTGAATATATATATATATATATATATATATGTTTTGATGATTCGAAAATGGTGATTGGCCTTAATACCAAATGTTTCGATACCAGAGTATTATGGTTAGAACCTTAATGAATGTTTACAGATGTTTCCTCAAAATTATGTGAGTTACCTAATTCTCTATCCCAAACTCAACATTCTAAAAATAATTATTGCACGTTACTAAAAAATATTCATACGTGAAAGATCATAAAGCTCAAACCCTCTATTGTGGTTATAATATCCAATGAAATAACTACTCACTCTTTTGGTTTCCCAGTTTTTCTTCATTCAGCCTATAAGGTGTTTTTCCAGCTAGACATCATCAAATGTTTAAATGATTTAAGCTAGGTTTACACCAACTACAAAGTTTATAAAGTGTTTTAACATTTTTTTGTTGGAACTCTATTAAGAATATGGGTGGAAATTTTATTAATTCTCCTTAGAGTGATATAGGTAAAGTTAAATGACATTCATACTTCTTACCATATTTTTATTTACGGTTTCATCTTTCAAATATTTCATTCATGTTATGCGAACATGTCATCGTATACCAATGAAATATTTTGTATTTTTCTTGGGAATTTATAAACAGTTTATGACGTTGTTCACCTGAACCACTCAATATCCATACCAATTTGTTTCTCACCCTCGGTCTTAAGTACTTTGAACTATTGAATGGCCACCGATTGCTCATGAATAATATATATATATACACGTATCACAATTAAAAATCACCAATGAATAATATAAAATACAGTTGGCCATGTCATGATGTCATAAGGAACAATCTGCTACTGTGTGTGTATATATATATATCAAGTCCAAGACCTCTTTTGCTTTATATGCATCTAATGTTTTCATTTTGGTATGGGTTTATTCAATATATTCAATGTAAATATCAAAGTATAAAATATATTTAGAAGTTAATAAACCTTCAACAACAAGCTTTCCAAAATACGACATAATTGATTGTGCCAAAGTATTGCATAATCGACTTCATTACAATGAGTGCATTTTTACGATGAACTATCCCCACCATCAGCATTCATCGAATGTATGATGCTTTATCCCCACCAATAATGTTTTCAAACCACCATTTCGGATATCTCAAAAGTTCATAACATTGAGTTTTACATGATTGACTTGATTACAATGAGTATATATATAATCTATCATCACCATGAGCATTCATATGATATATGAGCATTTTTATCTTGTTGATATTGAAGATACCATTTCTGTTTAGATCGGTTTCAATTCCTTATGGTTGAAGTTTCAGAATATTTGAATTTTATTTTCATCACGTCACGTCGAACATCCACGCGACGTTCAAGGGCATAACACTATTTTAATTCAGGGATACGATTGTTTCTTAAGATTTTATAAACTTGCTTAAAATCACCATATAATCCCACAAAAAAATATGCACCATTTTTTGTGGAAGAAAAATTCATGATATGATGCACAATATATATATATATTGCATCATATATATATCATCCAGCATGATCATCTTATCAAAATGATATAACTCACTAAATATTTGAGTTAGTTCTCTATAATGTATAAAGAGTGATATGTCATTGACTTTTGATGAGTCCGAATAAATTCACCATTACTCACTAAGAAATCTGGACGAGGGTAATTCGGACAATAAGCGCCCACTAGACTATCTGGACAGGACAAAAGTATAAAATAACTAAACACCTTTTGACTGAGCTAGGTGCTAATGAGCTTATTAAGTGAATGGGTCCTTATACTTGACCCGGTTTCATAACTTGACCTGAAAGCCTATGGGTCCATAATTAAGAGTATAAATACCCAACTACTTTCATTAATGAGGGTAATGAACATTTAATACAACCACGCAGCTTAAATCTCTCACTACAAAACACCTAAACATTTAATACCCCTAAAAACTCTCCAAAAAACTTGACAAAATAACCCTCAGCTTAAAATAAACCCACCAGCTTTGACAGAAAAAACTCTTTGAATCAAGTTAAAAAAAAATCAATTCATCTGTTCTATCATAAAATACTTCAGACAAAGATTTCCAAACATCTCAATAAAACAAATCGCTTTATAATCTCCAAATACATAAACATCTACAACCATTTTTAACCTTGTCATGATATGAATAACATATTATTGACAAATTTATATTCATGAATTATGTTTATCTTTAAAGATGTATCTAAACTATATAATTATTATAAAGGATTATTTTGAAATAAGTTCTAACATTTCATGATATAGTTGAAAAAAATATTTAAACTATTCATCCTTAGTTATTGATTAAATTTTATAAATTTTAGTACATAATAATTTATCTAATTATTTGAAGGGTGAGTGAGTGATCTAGACCCATGTCAAAAACTTATTACTAATTAAGATAAAAACAATTAACAAACTATGTATCTAGATTATCCTTCTATATAAAATCATCAAACATGTGTACAGACTATTTTCTTTCTTTTTTTAGTTTAGTTTTTTAAGAGTTTGTGTCTTTTAAAGCGTTACTCGAAAAAAAATCAGAAAAAACTATTTGACTTGTTCTTGTAAATTGAACAAAACTAAATTCATTCATTTAAGCTTTTTGGTCACACCTCCATCTTCTAAAAATTTAAATTCTAGACTGCTCTTGTACTTATCAATGGTCTATTTTTTTTATAATGTCTCACATCAATCATTGATCCCGAATTTATTATCTAAACAATATTTTATACTGGTCTTGAAGCTAGATGATAAATGCGGGACCAGTGTAAAACAAATGAAGAATAATAAAATAATGAATCTTTGATGAAAATGATAGAGATATATTGGGTGTTTAATGAAAATGTTAAAATATTATTGAGATATTCACTCTTTAATGAAATTTTATTAAAATCATAAAAATATTTAGTTTTTAACAAAAAAAATATTTAAAATGTATTCATTATTTAATGAAAATTGGAAAAATATTTTATCTTAATGTTAGAGATATATTCATCATTGAGTGAAAATCACAAAAATATTCTGTTTAAATGAAAATACTAGAGATATATTTATTATTTAATAAATTTTTTAATTTTAGATGAGTTTCGCATCTATATATTGTCCCTGCGCGATAATATGTATTTTGTTTGAAATACATCCTAAAATACTAAACAAATATCTGTATCACTGTCATTCTCACTTTCTATAAAAATTGACATTTTCTATAATAAAAATTGCGTGATTGGTGGATAATATATATTTCGTCTGAAATACAGTAAGTTTGATTCTTGTTTAAGATAATATATATTTCATTTGGAATATAGTAAGTATATATATATATTAGATTTATTTTATTATTATATATATATCATATTTTTTTCTTCTTTTTTCTTTTTTAGGATAATATATAGGATAATATATTTGATTGAATAATATTTATGTTAAATGATTTCTGTAATCTATTATTATTATTATTATTATTATTATTATTATTATTATTATTATTTCATATATCTATGTGAATTCTTTTTCTTCTTAAGGATAATGTATATCTTTGATTCGATAATATTTATGATAACTGATTTCTGTAAAGGAATCGCTAAAAAAAAGCCAAAATTACTCTGCAATCGCTTATAATTTTTTTTTAAAAAACTACTCCGTGAAGTTATTTTGTTTGACGATTTTACCCTTACGAAATCTTATAAATAGTCAAATTTACTCCGTGAAGTTATCATAATTTAAAAAAAAAACCCAATTCTCTAACTTTGCTCTACCTTCTCTCTAAAAACTTAAAAACATTATAACTAAAATTATAACTACAATTAAAACAATAATTAATCCTAAATCTAACCTAAACTAACCGGAACTTAAATCTAACCTAAAATAAATCTAACTTTATCCCTTCAATCTAACCTAAACTACCCAAACCCTCAGTAACAAAACCCAAACCCATCTCTTCTCTCTCTTCACCTCTCTTCACCTTCATTCTCTCTCTTCACCTCAAAACCCAGCCCAAACCCTCAGTAACCGAACAAACCCACCACCCACCAAAGCCGACTTCGTTACCGGAACGCACCACCACCCACCGGCGAGGAAATCCCGCTGAATCGGAATCGAAACAATTTACTGTAAGTTGATTTCGTTGTTGTTAAATAGTTTAGTTAGGTTTAGTTAGGCTAGTAGTGTAGTTTTAAGGGTTTTAAGGCTGTTGGAAGGATCTGGCAGAAGCTTCAAGCTTCTGCCATGGCGAAAGTGTTCTTCGCCACAAGGGGGCGAATAACAGGGTCCCTACGCCACACGATGGCGTAGGATTGGTTCCCCACGCCAGAGCGATGGCGTGTGATCCTGGGTGTACGTCTGTTATAGGTGTAAACTTAGGATCCCACACCGTCGCTCTAGCGTAGGAAACCAATCCTACGCCACATGTGTGGCGTAGTGACCCTGCCCCACGCCATCACTGTCGCGTAGGTATAAGGGTGTACGCATCAGTTATGAGGTACACCTTTATACCCACGCCACAATGATGGCGCTAGATGCTCCGGTCACCGGAATGGCCTGAGACCGGTTTAATATTGTTTGTTGGTGTCTATTATATGTGTTTATACTATTTTCGTTAGAAAAACAGATTTCCAAGTGAGTTTTAGTATTTTCAAGTACACCTTCACATTTGCGTTTCTATTTTCAAGTTATTGAGTTAGGTATGGACTTTTGTATGAACGAAGACCATCGGTTGCTTCAGGCCGTGAAGTTTGTTAAGCTAACAATGTCCGATGATACGACCGATGTTTTTTTTGATCGAGTGCTTTGTAGGATGTTTTATGATTATGGACGATTGGAGTTTCCAAATCCGCCGCCACGCAGTCGTGAAGAAGTTAAAAGCAGGTACAATCATGCGAAAGCTGAACCACTTCAGCTTTTGTCCAACTTTCCTTACAAAGTTCAACAAGTAGCACTTGTTGAGTGGAATATGTTTAGGGCAGATTTTGTTACTGGATATATGTTGGAATATATCGAAAGTAGGGTTGCTGAGATAGAAGATGACATTGCAAACTTCAGACCTATTCCAGAGAACAGAATATATGATTTCAACTAAGAAATTATATTTCCACTATGTAATGTTTTTAATCTCACAATGATGTGAGATTGTTTTATTTATATTATGTATCAAACGTATTATTTTGAGTTTCGGATTGTATGATACTATTTTTATATTTTGGTGCTCTCGTTGATGGTTGATGTACGATACTATTTTCTGTATTTTGATGTTTCGGTTCATGTATGATACTTTTTCCTTTTTGTTTGATATTATACTATTGTATTTTTGTATCTTGCTATAACAAATTAGAGTAGGTACCCCGACGAGAAAAAACAAATGGAGTGAAGGTTTCCCACCTCAAAAAGTTTTACGCGGGAACAAAAACACTATTTCCCGCTAATTATTTTAGAATTGAACCACCGACTTCGAGTCTATAAATACTACAATCTGACTATGAAACTAAACATTTAAGTTATAACAATAGGTGATTCAGGCTGGAGCGTGCACGAAGATGCAAACCTACTAAGCGCATTTGACTTCGTTAGAGGTACGATGCAAGAAGGGATTCCTGGTTTCATCGATGCGGTTTTGTACAGAATGTTCTTCAACCACGGTAGGGAGGTATCGTGTCCAGGATGTTTAATGCCCCGACCATGCGGACGCGAAGAAGTGTTCGATATGTTAGCTTATCTTAAAACAATGACTATACAGATTCAGTCACTGGCTTACGAAGTCCGAACCAAAGTCTAAAATTTATTCAACATGGGATCCCAAAGTACAATTACGCAAGAGATGGTGTCATATACGACGCAGAAAATGGATCAAGAAATAGCCGACGCAATAGCCAGCGCCGTTGATACTAACTCAACTTTCGAAGGAAGTAGTGAGGAAGAGGAATATTCATTCTAGAAACGCTTTGAGTATGGATGGAACTATCTGTCTCCATAAAACTAAGTGTGCAATGCTAACTCAGGGTTAGCTTATCTATCATTTGTTTTAAGTTATTTGCTTATGTATTTCTAATGCAATGCTTTTGATTAAAGTGTAATGTTTTAATGCAATCGACATATTAAAAAGTTTAAGTGTTATTGTTTTTAAGATAAACATCCAAACAAAAAACATCCAAAGTTCACATTTTGTAAGATCATGCAATACATAAGAAGTAGTTAAACCAATTGAACCGGTATTCCGAATTAGTTAACGGGATTTCACCATGAGTGTGGCGCCGGACATTTTCATTACGCCACACATGTTGCGATAGAAATAGTGACCACTCCATCCGTTGGTGTGGTGATGATAACGTGCGCCACACTCATAGCATACGACCCACAAACCACGCCAACGCGTGGCGACGAACACAAAAAACGGGTTTTTTCAAAACATCTGATTTTCGCAAAAATAAGAGGGGAGTAAGCAATGTAACTCCTCGGCGTCCATAGTGCTCTGGATGGGAAGTGGTTCCGACTCTCCTCCGGTCATGTTTTGAAGGTTTGGAGGTTTTTAAAAAATGGGTAAATGGGTTGTTGACTTTGGAGGTTTTAGATAGTTTGGAGAAGATGATTATGGTGGATGTTTGAAATTGTGTTTGCAACTTCATGGAGTAGTTAGAAGTGCTCAATGACGTGGGTTGTAATTAATTAGACTTTCAAAGGTTTTTTGGGTTTTTTGCGTAGTGGCAAATTTGTAAATATTGAAAAATAGAAACAAGCGACTTTACAGAGTAGTTTTGGCCGTTTTTAGCAATTCCCTTTATGTAATGCATTTTTAGATTTTTATTTATCAATTATCATATATATATATATATATATATATATATATCGGTTGGCATGGTAAGTAATGTATTTATTACGTTTAATTTATATAAAACATTATATTCTCTTAATAATTTGTTTTATTAAATTTATTATTCAACTTAATAATTCAAGTTTTTCTAATTGATGATCCTCGAAACTTAGTAGTTGGAAGCAACTATTAATGAAGATATATATTTTTTTTAATATTAAACATTTTATGGATATGTATAATTTCAAATAGTTTATATCGTCTTTTTTATTCTTATATTATGTTATTTTGGTGTATGTTGATTCGATTTGATAAAATAATTATATTACTTTGTTAAATTTATTGTATAATTTTTAAATTTATTTTTGTGTTCGGCTTACGGTCAAGTTAGGTCCGGATTCCGTTATGAGGGTTTCATTCACAAGAAATTCGTGGATATCCGCGCGGGTAACCCGAACTCGCGGATTCAGATTTGGTGTTGAAAAAAAAATACCCGTGGGTTTCGGGGCGTGTTCGAGTATTGTTTTTTACTACGGGGCAAGTATCATTTTGTACTACGGGGTGAGTATCATTTTGTACTACGGGTGGATATTGTTTTTTACTACGGGACGGGTATCAGTTGCCCATCCACGTTGTCTTCTCTCGTCTCGTATCCATCTATGTTTTAATTTTTTTTAAGAATATCTCGAATCTATCACATTGGTCCTGCATTTATCTAAAAATTAGTTTAGTCTCGCATCAATCATATCTCGTATTTATCATTGGTTGCGCATCTACTTATTTTTTCCTATCCTCCCTCATCTACATCTATCAAATACTTTTATAAAATAATTACAAACAAAAAAGAACTCAAGAAGAAGAGAGTGAATCTTATGAAAATGACAAAGATATATTCTGTGAATAAAAAAATACTATAGATATATTCACTATTTATTGAAAATCACAAACAAAAATACTAAAGATATATTCAATCTTTCATGAAAATTGCAATAATATTTAGTTTTTAATGAAAACATTAGATATATATATTCGTTATTTAATAAAAAATGTAAAAAGATTCTTTTTTCATGAAAATATTAAATAAATATTTGTTGTTTAATAAAATTTTATACAGGTACTGTCACCAATAGTGCATCTATCATAGTCTATTTAATTTTTTTTACAATGTCTAGCATCTAGCAAGTAGACGGATAGCATCACTAGTGCATCTATCATAATTATTTTTACAATGTCTCGCAACTAGCATTTATCACTATCATAATCTATTTAAGTTTTTTACAAGGTCTCGCATCTAGCACTCATCCTATCTCGTATTTATCACCAGTCTCGCTTCTATCAGGATCCCTTTAATATATATGTTTTGCAATGTCTCGCGTCTAGCACTTATTATGTCTCGTATTTATCATTAGTCTCACATCTACCATCTAACAACTATTTTAGATCGGTCTCACAATCAAAAGAATAGATGTGTAGATGTGAAACGGACCTCAGTGACTAGCAAGCTATTGTCCGTTTGGGTGATTAGACCCGCACTGACAATATTTTGTTAGTGTATGAGACCCATTTTACACCTACACATCTATTCTCTAATGGTATCAGAGCCAAGTTTGAAGCGATGTGGGATTTTATCCAGCGATGTTGATTCCGCTATGATTTGGCGACGTTTATTCCACCCATTAACGGGATCAAGTTTAAGGGGGATGTTGAAGAGTAAACTCCATCCCATACTTGGTCCAGAATCTCACATTTCTAACATTGAAAAGAATAGAGTGTATATAACTATGAATCCACCTTAACTAGCAATAGGCATTTTGGGAGTGTACCAAGGCAAATTTGTGCGGTCTTTCGTGACAAAAGCAGACAATATCTTGCTCTTTCTTTGTTTAGTTTTTTCTCAATATAATTAAAATCATATTATAAAATAATTGTTTTTAGAATATATAATAATATACTTATTTTTGTATAATTACAAATTATATATATTATAATTAAAAATATATAATATGTTGATATTATAAAATATATTAAGAATTATATTATAGTATATAATTAAAGATATATTATAATATAACAATTTAAGGTGTAAATTTAATTCTATTAAAATATAGATTACGAAATGGTTTGGACATTAAGTAAATAGATACTCGTATAGTATTTTTCAAAATAATTAGCATGCGATCCAATATATCGTCAAAGTGATCCTATTGGTGAATTGAATTATTTTAGAGTTTTGACAAGTCTTTGATTAACAATTATGTAAACTTCAACCGACCCAAATGAAGTTTAAGGTTTGACATAGTTAATCTTATATACGAGATAATTATCTGTGAATTGGTCATTAATAAAAATAAAGTAGGATCAACATAAATTACGTTCAAACACATACATATAAAAATTAATATGTTTTCCAAGAGATATCTTATTGATATTTTAAGAGTATATTTTATTATGATATGTTTATTTTCTAAATACTGTGGATATAAAACGTTAAGTGATGTTTTTGGCTATTTGTTGTTTGTTGTTTGTTATATTATAAAATTTGTATCTCTACAACCCTGAAGGAAAAAATACACCCATACTAAATAGGAGAAACTTTGAGTTGTGGAAAGAAGATATGTTGTTCCACTTGATGTGTCATGATTACGACTTAGCATTAAAGTTCAATGAACCTAAACATTTGAGTGAGGATAGTTCCCCTAGGAGAAGAAATAGTCAGAGGCTTGGGAAAAGTTGGACATGATAAGTTTAGGGATAATGAAGCAAGAAACTCCATTAGCATTTTGTGGTACAATTCCATCTGAGATAACCAATGCAAAAATATTTCTCAAAAAGGTAGAAAATACTTTTCCAAGAACGATAAATTAGAGATTAAGACGTCGCTTATTAAGCTAGCCTCTATGAAGTATCGTGGAAAATTGATTGTTCGTGAGCACATCTTGGAAATGTCAAACGTCGCTTCCAAATTGAAAGCACTTAATATTGACCTTCCAGAAGATGTTGTAGTAAGCTTTGTTTTTTCACTCGTTCCCTCCTCAGTATAAAAACTTTGAAACTTCTTATAACTGTCACCACGAGAAATGGATTCTTGAAGAGCTCATCTCTCAGGCAGCGCAAGAGGAGGAAAAGATGAGGTAAAACTATTCAGAAGTATAGATGGTGAAAACTCAGATAGATAAGAAAATTAATAGAAAGAATGAAGGTTACATGCATCCGGTTAGGGACACAATAAAAATAAGGGTACGTCTAGTATAGGGTGTTGCGTTCATTGTAAGGAACTGAGGCAGTTTAAGAAAGAATGTGAGAAATAGAAGGCTATGATGAAAGCCAAAGGTATTTTAACTTCGATCAATGTTGAGAAATACTTGATGTGTTGATACAACAACAACCACTCATGTTTGTATTTCTATGCAGGGTATGATAAGAAACTGAAGCCTGAGTGATGGTGAAACATCCAGCTATACATTTGATGGCATTTCGTGTTTAGTTCTAACTATTTATGATTTTTGTTTGTCTCTTACAAGTGGAAATTTTTTGTATTTAAAATATGTATTGTATGTACCTTCTTCTAGAAGGAACCTGATTTATTTTCCGTTGTTGGACAAATTAAGTTATTCTTGTCCATTTGGAAATGAAATCTTAAGTTAATAGTGAATGATAACTTGTATTTATTAGATAACATAAAGGACCACAACGAGATAAGAAATGTAAACGTACCTAGAAAAATTAAATTATAAACTAGAAAATTCAACAAAACTTTGGCACAAACGATTAGGTCACATTTCTAGAAATAGAATTGAAAATCTTGTCTCATAAGGTTTATTAAGTGGAATGGATTTTTTGGACTTCGACATTTGCGTTGAAATTATAAAAGGAAAACAAACCAAGGTGAAACGGTTAAATGCATACAGAGCGAAATATGTTTTGGACTTGTTACATACAGATATTTCTGGTTCGTCCTCTACAACATAATGAAACGACCAACGATATTTTATATCGTTCATTGAGGACTTTACGCGTTACAAATATCTATATCTTATTCTTGAAAAATAATAGGTCATTGAAAAGTTCAAATTCATTAAGATCGAGGTTGAAAAAATAAAGTTGGTAAAGACATTAAGTGCGTTATGGATTCCAAAATGGTTAGTAGTTATTTAATCGGATATCTCGAGCACATTATGGATTTTAAACTTTATGATCCTTTCACTAAGAATATATTTGAGACGGGTACAACAAAATTCTTTGAGAATAGTTTGGGAGGAAGAATTTAGTAACAAACATTTATTTTGAAGATGGATCAATAGAGATTTGTGAAGGTTCTAACAATGATACTTCTGTCTCAGATCATGATATGGTTTTTAGGAGGCCAATCATCACATTAGATTCGTTATAATATATATATATATATATATATATATATATATATATATATATACATATACTTAATATGATTTTAATCTTCCACATGTAGATGTTGTCCAGATAGTACAAAATGAAGTTGTTCCAATCAAGCAAAATCAAGTTGTTCAAGAATACCAAACTTTATCCCATCAAAATGTTCAAGTGCAAACTGAAGAAGTTATGCCTTTGCAAAGATCTACTAGAGAAAGAAAAAGTGTTATATCTTCAGACTATATAGTGTATCTTCAAGAACATGAGAATTTGATGGTACAACAGAAAACGATCATTTAAGTGTTCGTGAAGCCATGGAAGGTTCTGATTCTAAATTGTGGATTAAAGCAATGAACGAAAAGTTTAAACCAATGCAAGATAACGTGTTATTGGAGTTTTTCCTTTACTTGAAATAAGTCGGTTAGTTGTAAAAGGATTTTTAAAACCAAACAAGATTCTGAGGGTAATGTAGAGAGGCATAAAACACGAATGTTAGCTAAGGGTTTTACTCCATGTGAAGAGATTGACTTTAAAGAAACCTTCTCTCTCATTTCATCAAATGATTCTTGTTAGACAATCAAGACATTAGTTGTACATTTTGACCTTTAGCTCCATCAAATGGATGTAAAGACCGCTTTTGTTAATGGAGACATTGAGAAAATGATCTATACGATGCAACCTAAATTTTTTGTCTCCGATGATCCAAAGTCGACAGTATGCAAATTAAAGAAATCTATTTATGGCCTGAAGCAACCGTCTCAACAGTGGTGCCACAAATTCCTTGAAGTTGTTGTCTCATTTGGTTTGAAGATGAATTCAGTAGAGGGTTACGTGTATCAAAAGTTTGGTGGTAGTAAATTCATATTTTTAGTGATGTATGTTGACGAATATTATTGACCACAAACGATAAAAAATTGTTACATACGACCTATAAATTTATTTCAGATAAATTTTGATATGAAATATCTTTGTGATGCATCTTTTGTATTAGGAATTCAAATTCATAAGAATCGATCACGTGGATTTTTGAGTTTATCATAAATAAAGGCGTAGATTGAGAGCATGTTACAACGTTATGGGGTGGCTAACAACAAAAGGAAACCCCTATATCGAAAGGTGAAAAGTTTAGCAAAATGTACCATATGCTTCGGTTGTTCGAAATCTAATGTAAGCTCAAGTTTTTACAAGATAAGATATCGCTTTTGTGGTGGTGTGTTATGAAGATACATAAGTAATCCAAGGATAGAACATTGGAAAACAGTCAAAAGCGTTCTCCGATATTTGCAACAAACAAAATATCACAGGTTAACATATTACAAGTCAGATAAACTGGAGGTCATAGAGTATTCCGACTCCGATTTTGCTGGATGTGATGATTCTCATTCTTCAACCTCGGGCATTATATTCATTTTAACAGAAGGTGCAATATCAAAGAAACTGTTAAACAAACACTCATTGAATCTTCCACTATGGTTGTAGAATTTGTTGCTTGTTTTGAGGTATCCAATCAAGCACTTTGGCTACGAAATTTTGTCACGGGACTGAGAATCATAGAGGGGATATAAAGACCGACTTTGAATAGCATATCATCACTGAACTATCACATTTGGTGACAAATAGTCCATTGAATTTTAAAAGTCCGCTGGTAGTCCCTGGACTATTAGCTTTGGATAAAGTTAGTCC
The DNA here is from genome assembly GCA_036936605.1 of Limnanthes douglasii subsp. nivea. Classification (NCBI taxonomy): domain Eukaryota; kingdom Viridiplantae; phylum Streptophyta; class Magnoliopsida; order Brassicales; family Limnanthaceae; genus Limnanthes; species Limnanthes douglasii. The sequence goes on from JAUPFV010000003.1 coordinate 172,745,468, forward strand.
ACCAGATCTTTTGATTCATGCGAACCTGCCACTTGTCACTATAGTCACCAGAATTTTGTATCACCACTGGTCTCTTAACTTTATGTCACGGGTTGTAGACTACATGTTGGATTTGACCTAAAGTTAAGGGACTAGTGGTGATACAAAATTCTGGTGACTATGGTGACAGTTGACAGGTTCACGTGAATCAGAGCATCTGGTGGACTAACTTTATCCAAAGATGATAGTTCAAGGACTACCAATGGACTTTTGAAAGTGATGGGACTATCTGTCTCCAAATGTGATAGTCCATGGATGATATACAGTTCAAAACCTAGAAAGACCCTTTAGATTATATTATGACAAAAATTCGATTGTTCAGCATGCAAACAGTAACATAAGCTCGGTTTTAGTCCAAACATGTAGATATCAAGGTCATGTATGTTAAAGAGATAGTATAGAGTGTTCAAATCAGTGTGGAAGACATAAGGACAAACTCTATGTTAACAGATCTTCTTACGAAGGCATGGGTGCCTAAGGATTTTATTGAACACACCATTAACATGGGTGTTGTGTAGCTAGAAGATTGTTAGTTTCAATGGGAGTTTTTATTATGATAATCGCAAACTTAAGGTCATTAACACGAATATATATATATATATATATATATATATGTATATGTATATATATATATATATGTATTTGGTTTGCTATTATCTTTGATTATTTGTACTATGTTGTAAGTAGAACTCCAACTAAGTGGGACTAGTTAAGAATAGATGTGTAAGAATACATTTCATATTATTCTTATGCTATGCACCATGATAGATTCATGTAACTGATTGTTGCGATATCGTGATGAATGATGCATCTATTTGCGCTTTTATATGCATTGATGATGACTTTAGTCATATGTCGTTAATGGTAATTTACGGGATTTTAAAGATTATCTAGTAGACTATAGAAATTAAAAACGTTCATTAAGTTGATACATCCTACATTAGCATATGATGATCCAAGTAGCAGATTGTTGGAATTTCTCCATTAAGTTGGACCGCCACATGTTTTATCGATCTAACTGACTATCGTCAATATTAGTCCAATAAAAGTAATCATAAATAAAGGAACAGACTAATAGCTAACATATGTATCATGGAGGTAATTGTATAGATACCAGGTTTAATTTTGAATACTGTGAATGATTGGATTTGGAAATAAGCAACTTAAGCAAAATGTAAGGTTTTGGGATTTTTTTATAAAACAAAATAATACCGGGTTATGGTCTATAAGAGTGGAAATTTAACAAGGTCTGGTCTTCTTTAAGTAATCGTTTATAGACTATTAAAATGGAAGAATTATTTTATGACTTCGTTTTTTTATATAAAGGTGAGTTTCACTTTTATAAAAGTAAGGTCTCAAATAAAAAGAGAAAAATACCTTAAGAAAAATAGATCGGTTTTTCCTTTTAAATTAATCACGGGTTTCAGATGCCATCTCTTAGAAGTTCATAACCTAGCAAAGGATTTCAGGATCATCTGCAACAAGTTCGAATATAAAGATCAAATAAGTCTACATTATGTAAGTATTTTTCCGCATTGTTACATGATGAATTAACTTCATGGTTTAATAAGTTAATTTAGAAATTCGAATGAATTTCTAACACCCTCAGAAAAGAAAATGATTCATCATTCCCTTCCTTCTTATGTAGAAACATTTATCATTGAGAAAAGACTCTCTTGTGATGTTCATCCTCCAATATCACCAACTAATGTCATTTCCAAAGCCTCAGTTAGAAAAAAATACCGTAGAAGGTGCTACTTCCAAACTAATAAAATTTAGCTTGATATACTTCCAAACTAATAAAATCCAGCTCGATACCTTAGCGAATTTAATTTAACGAATGAAGTTGGTCATTGAAGTTAGTACTTATTTATTTTCTCTCGTAATATATCGTAGAATAGTAGCTTTATTATTGTATAAAATATTTTGGCGCATGTTATCTAAAAATTCAAGTTTAGGGAAGCTGAATTTTAAAAAATACTTCAAGTTGCAACTACAAGTGCATTATGGCTCCAAAAAGCGACTGATGCTTCAATTGGAGAATGAAAAGAAAGCTAAGAAGTCAATAGACTCAAGTAGTATAATTTTCAGGATATGTTGAATCTAGTTGGTTTAGCCTTAAGAAAATCAAATATTTAGAAGACCAAATATCCAATTTGAATGGTGCATGAGCAACATTTCATTGTATAGTTTAACCATTTTATTGGATGGTGAGAGGATTCTGTTAGGTGTGACCAAACTCCCATATCCTACACCGGTTTTACATGAGAAGGAAGAGCAATATATAAGTTAATAATATATCTCCATTAGTGTGGGACCTTTTGGAAGTGGACAAAAAAGCAAAGCCTTCGAGGCTAATGGGCCCAAAGCAGACAATATCACACAAGTGTGAAATCATATTATTCTTACTTATATACAGAGTCGGAATATGCGGACCCCATCCCATATTCCTTACAAATAGTAGTGTCTAATCCTTTGCTCAAGGAGAGGCACAACATCTTCTATAAATGGATTGTCTAGCTCAATGAGCGGCGCAATTGAGAGGAGGCTAGAGTGGTGTGAAATCAGATTATTCTTACTTATATACAGAGGCGGAATATGCGGACCCTACCCCATATTCCTTACAAATAATAGTGTCTAATGTCTTGCTCAAGGAGTGGCACAACATCTTCTATAGATGGATTTCCTAGCTCAAGGAGCAGTGCAGTGTCATCTGATAGTGAGCAGATATGCTCGAAAACTCTAAAGGACCTTACTAGAGTAGGCAGATGGAAATCAATTGAGAGGAGGCTAGAGTGGTACTTTTTTTGAGATGAGGATTGTTAGGTGCAACCAAAGTTCCATATCCAACATCATCTATAGATGGATTGCCTAGCTCAAGGAGTGGCACAGTGTCATATGATAGTGAGCAGATATGCTCTAAAGCTGTACAAGACCTCACTAGAGTAGGCGAATTGAAATCAATTGAGATGAGGCTAGAGTGATACTTTTTTCGAGATGTGGATTGTTATGTGAAACCAAAGTTCCATATTCCACATTGCTTATATATAAGCTAAGAATATATCTCCATTAGCGTGAAACTTTTTGGAAGTGGACCAAAAAACAAAACCATACGAATAACGAACAATATCACCTAACGAAGAAATCGGATTATTCTTATCTATACACTAGTGAAAAAATCAGATTATTTTTAGGGTGAAGCTATTTCCTCCATCAAATTTTTTATTTTCCCCATAAATAAAAAGAAACTCCACTTTGTTATTTCCGCTATAAAAGAAATAACATATTTACCCTTTTATTTATTTTTATTCCAAACCTATTGATTCTCCAACAACTCCATTGATTTCTACCATCATCCTAACTATCTCCATCATATTAGCTTATACACACACAAACACTCCTATTAGATTCTCACATCAATCCCTATAAACCCCAACCCTATCCTAGCCACTATAAAGACGGTCTCCTCTTCAAGATTTCTCTTCTAATCTTGAAAAACAACAAACCATGGCCAACTACTCGATTTCTCTTTTAATCTTGACAAAAAACCGGCAGTATCTCTCGAATTCGTCTAAGGTAGAATTTTTTTGCTATTTTAAAAAACAACAACACTTAAAAATGCACCATTTTTTTTATTAAAACAGATGAAATGCACTTAATTCCGAGATGACATCTCGGAATTATGTGTGTTTTTTATATAAAAAACACCTGATTCCGAAGTGCTGTCTCGGAATCAAGTGTTTTCTTTTCTTGAAAAAAAAGTACATGATTCCTAACTACTGTCTTGGAATTAGTTGTTTTCCGCTAAAACCTGCACAAATCGGGATTTTCGAAAATATGTTTTTTAACAGAGATTCTCAAGTTACATGAATGTAAAACTAAAAAACAAGATTAATTATCTTGTTGGTTGATTGGGTGATGTTCTCCGGTGTTAAATATTTAGTTTGGGTGTTTTCCTCTTCAATGAGTAATCTTTAAGAAATTTGAAGTTTTTTTAGGGTTTAATTGTAGAAGTTAAATCATATACGTTGGATTTAATTTAGCTAAATCATATGTTTGTTGATATAAGATTTTGATAATGGTTAATGACATCAAGTTATAAATTAAAAGGTAAAATGAGGACAAGATAGTAAAATCAAGTGATAAATCTTTTTTTTTTCATTTTGAAATATGAAAGAAATAAAAAATGTCATGGAGGAAATAGCGTCACCCTTATTTTTATTTATACACTTATAAAAAATCGAATTATTCTTATTTATATAAAGACGGAATATGAGTACCTCGTATTCCTTTTATAAATGATACTATAGTGGATTGATTTCGAAATGAATAAAATTGTGTGAGGGTTAATTACATACGCGTACATGGTTTATATTATGAGAAAAGTACCAAAAAAATACATTTTCAAGTATAAAATTCCTAATAAGTACCCAAATATTAGCCCCTCTCCACTACTACTAAGAAGCCAATTTTTTTACCAATTTAGTCCTAATACTAAAAGAAAGAGAAAGTAGGTTATTATTAATTTAATTTTTACTTTTCCCCCCAAATCCCAATAACTTTTAGAAACTGAAAAGACCATAGAAGAAAGTCAGAGAAGAAGTTTAACCCTAAAAGAACTCTGTCGACTGTCTCATTTTTACCGAACAAACTCCGGCGAGTCTAGACAAACTGTGGTGCGAAGCGATCGCCCGAATCAATCTTCATTTCATCGTATGAAGCAAGAACGATCGGGGACGGCCAAGTTGGTTAGTCAGAACTTCCTTGAAGGTACGGTACAATTATTTCTTACTTATTTTATTAATCGAGTTTAGTCGACTGCTTGTCGGATGATATCGGTATGGGTTTACACTCTCCCGCCGGTGATTGTATATTGTCTTATTTTGTAAGGTCGAATGTATGTTGTTTGAGAGAGAGAAACATATTTCTTCTTCCGTTGCACCTACAACCGATTTTAGTTATAGGTAGGTGTAACATGTCGATTCAGGGGTGCTGTAAGGCTCGCTTTGGTTTTCAGATTTCCTGTACGTGAATTCTTGTCTGGAAATTGAAACCTGGGCAGTTTATCATGTATATAGATTATATCGCGTCTGCTTCAGTGTTTTAATGCATCATGTTTACAGTAGTTTTAGCATGTGTCTCGCGTATCATGGGTCCTAGATTGGAAGATGAGTTTGCTGTTTTATTACCGTATCTCGCGTATGGGGTCATCACATCTCCCTATTTGTGTCGTAGAGTCTGAAATGGTAGTCGAGGTTGCGTTTGTTATGTGTATCTCGCTGATGGGAAGCGAGCCATGTCGCGTAGTATTTTATTAGGTTATGTAATTGAAAGCTCGTTGGGTGTTTGATGGTCGTGTGTCGCACATGGAATGGTTGCCATCTAGCATTATGTATCGTGGGGTCTATAGTGGCTGATTAGTTTTGTGTTTCTTAGACGTGTCTCGCCCATGGAACGGTTACATCTCACGTATTTCATTGAATTTCTAATACCTGTCTCGCATATTTAATTGGATTTTTAATACCTATCTCGCCTCTATAAATGGTTTTGTAATTCCTATCTCGCGTATATCGTTGTCATATCTCGCATGGTAAGTGATGTGAGTTTTCTGGGATAATTAGTAAAGGGTAACACGCGCGACATGTAGTGAGCATATCGCATCATAGGGTTGCTCGATGTGGCTACAATATGGGTCATTGGCGTGTATCTCGCGCAACATGTTTGGTATATCAAGCGTTGTATATATTGACTCATTTATGTTGGGTTTATAATAAGTTCTAGAAGGAGATGTGTATTACTAAAATCTAACATGGGTGTTCTTTTGTGTGTACAGGTTCTACTATGGGGAAAGGTACTTTTTACAGGTCTGGTTTGGTCAGCATATTAGATTTGCTGCAGAAAGACAGTGGCTGAGGAGCATATCGAGGCTACGAAGAACACGCCATTCTATACGTTGCTGAAAACTTCCTCATGCTAAGGAACAAAGATCTACCAAAGAAGAAGTTTAACAAAGTTATAAAGAAGATTATAAAGAGATATTTTGTAAAGAATGGGTGTTTTAGAATAGGTTTGAAGAGGGTTAAACTGACCACAAACGATATTAAAGCCATTTTCGGTCTTAAACATGGAACGGAGGAAATGCCGATGAACAGAACATGGGCTTTCACTGGAAGATTTTCCGATGGTTCGGAGAACCAGTCTCCAGTGATGCAGAAATATTTCTTGCGTCCAAGGGCGAGGAAAAGTGGACCGTCAAACCAAAAGGCTGTTTCAAATGCGATGATAAAGGTAGAAATAACAGATTATGAAAGCTAGCCATGTTTTAGCATGTACAATTAAATAACTACTGTTTGTTTTGAAACAGGAAGCAATAGAAATAGCAGCAAATGATGGGAGTGAGGAATTAGTAACCGACGTTGGGAAGCTTTTGATACTCTTCATTTGTTCTACCATAATCTACTCTGTATCTGGAGATATCATGGGCTGGACAATGGTTTTCTACGTAGAAGACATGCTCAAAATTAATGACTATGATTGGTCGGGAGCAATTATTGAGAAGCTGACGAAGTCTATGGTTAATTGTTTGGAGAAAGGGACCCCAGATCACGACATCGGCTGCGTAGCAGTGTTATTGGTGAGTATTGAACTCGTTGTTTGTATTATTTTGTTTTCTTATAAAAGTGATACTAGTATGACCTGTTTTTCCCAGCGCTTCATAATGGAGCACACCACGGTAGGGGAAGATTTGGTAAGGCCAAAAATGATTCCTAGGTTCTACAAATGGTGGGGGCTTGTTAAAAGGTTGAGGAAGCTCCCAGATGATGAGGTAATATATGGTTGTCGCATGTTATTTATGTAGTGACTCGCGTGAGACAATACTAACTTAGTGCGATTCATATCAATTGGTAATTGTTGTATCGCGATATGAATATGTCTGCCCTCTAAAGTTTAGTAAGAGGTCTATGCATCCAATCGCGTAGTTGGCATGTGATTCTCATTAGAGAACCGCATCGTATGCTGCATGGCAAAAGCACGACATATAGGTCAGTACTGCACGCATCACATCGTATGTGCTTGATGGGAGAACGAATCGCGTCGAATGATACGAATGTGACTCGCACATGGGATCTACGGTTGTATGACTCGCATCGCGAGATATTTACTTAATCATTAGTGGATGATTCGCATCTTAGTGTCATTTCATTCGAATGATACGCGTCTTATACGTGCGTGTCCGCTGTTTGTTTGAACATACATGTTGCATGTTGCATATATTGGAAGGAGAGGTGGAATTAACAGAAGCTGGAGAAATGGCCTTCGGGTCGGGGTAGACCAGTGCAGGGTCTGGTAGGAAGTTGACAAGCATAAAAGAAAAAGACGATGATCATCAGAAGAGGGAAGCGGGTGAAGTATTATAGTGGAGGGGAAACAAATGAGATGGAAATCGGGCAGACATCTGGAACAGTTGATTACAGGGGAGTGGATGAGGATTACGGTCAATAACTGCGGGGGTGGTTAGATCAGAATAAAAATACACCCGAGAAAAGGGGCAGCTCAAGTACTCGGACGAAGAAGATGAAAGTTTACAAGGCAAGCGCTTGTAGTATTTTATTTAAGAGGATGGAATATGTCAAGAAGAGAACCAGTGGAAAATACAGATACTTGCTAGAAAACAAAAGGCTTAATATTTCTCTTGCACGAAAGAATAGACAAGTAAGTCGTTTAAGAGGTTGTCAATTTTAATGATGCATTTTCATTACTTTGGCTAATACTTGTTGAATTTTACCACAGATTGAAGAACTGCAAAGGGAGGTTGCTTTGTTGACTTTGAAGCTTCAAGAACAAGCTGATCAAGGTAATGAAGATGATGAAGATGCTGGGGTTAATGAAGCACTAGAGAGGGTTTGTGTACTCCCTTTTTGTTCGGTAGAAGAGGAGTCACCAGAGAAAAGAGTAGAGGTATCAGTAACAGTGGATGAGGTTCCTAAAACCATAGTTTATGTCTCAAGAAAACATGGGTTCAAAAATTTAGAAGCAGGACAGAAAAACATGATAAAGAAGAAGAAGTTGTAGAGGGTTCTATACCTGACAACAATGAAGAAGACACAGACGAGGGGGTAGAAGATGGAGGTGAAACGGATGAGGAGAAGACTGAATCTGGAGCTGCTGATGGACCGAATGATGTTACTGAGACATCGGGGGAGGGGCATGAAAATGAAAAAACTTTGTATGTTTTGGGAGTTGATAAATGTAGGCTTGTCACGGCCAATTCTATTACCGGTGTACCAGGTTGTTCTGGAATTGAAAATGTGGAAAAAGATGAGGAAGTAACCACGGATGGGGCAGATATTGGTGTTGGTGCAGTAGGAGCGGATGGTAAGGTGCAAATTGCTATTGTACCCATAAAGAAGAACCAAATATTGTTGTAGCTGAAACTGCCAAGAGTTTGAAGACCAAGCTGAGAAACATGATATTATTGAAGCAGTACTTGAGCCAACACCCATAGAAGTAGAAGCAAATGTTGTCGTAGCTGAAACTGCTAAAGAGTTTCAAGACCCAGCTGAGCAACATGATATTATGGCAGCAGTACTTGAATCAATACCCATAGAAGCAGAACCAAATGTGGTCGTAGCTGAAACTGCACAAGAGTTACTTCCAGATGTTGTTGTAAAAAAAGGGAGTACGAATGAGATTGTGGGAGAAGAAAATCGCGCAGAGGCTGCAGATGATGTACATTGTGGTGAGGGTGCTTCAAAAAACACTAAGGCTAATATTGGTGAGCTAACAAGTGGGACAAAAATGAATACAGTTGGGCCACATGAAAGTTCCAATAGCGTAACCAAGCCCATGAAGCAAGGACATGAAGATGTAAGTGGATCTTAAAATATTAAGATTCAACTTCTTATAGCTATCTTATAGTTGCTTTGTTTTAAATTTGAACAAGCTGTTATTTTTTAAACTTCGGATTTTAATAGGGGATTTTAATGGTTGTTTAATACATCAGGGGATGTTTTTAAATTTTTAAGTACTGCAAATTTTATGTTATAGCTATTATGTGAGTATTTTTGCAGTTTTTAAACTTATCATTTTCCTAACTCGCATTAAGCATGTGGAATGTTATACCATCTCTCCTTTTGATATCGCGTCATGGTAAAAGCCAAAAAACCCCAGCAAAAACAATAGTTTGTGTTCTATGGAGGCATGGGTGAATCGCATGTTGTATTTGTGTGAAACAAAGCAGAAAGTTATGTTTAGGTATTAGTGAATAACAAAACACTAGTGCTGTCTAAGTCGCGTCAGTGTATTATTTATTGCCTAATTAGCGTTGTTAAAGAAAAATCGGTTGAACTTACTATTTATTACCTACCTCGCGTTGGCTGCATCGCCTAAGGCTACTATTACTTGCCTGACTCGCGTGGTGTCAAAGTTAAGTAGGACTAAAATTCAAAGCATAACTCGCGTGTTATGAAAGTCTATTAAGACTACTGTTTATTGCGTAACGCGCGTGATAAGCCAGTATAGTAAGACTACTATATATTACGTAACTCGCATGGTAAGCCAGAGTAATCATGTCACGCATCATTGGATAAGATAACACGCATCGTTGGTTACATTTTGACAGGTATGTAATGTGAAAAAAAGAAGATTAAAGAAAGGAATAAATCAATTCGCACAAGGAACTAGTAATCAAAAACCAAATACTCAAACCGTAGTGGAATTGGAAGCTGCTATAAAATCAACAAATGAGTTACAACCAAAGTTGGAAGTGCAGCGCAAAGTAAATGTGGAAGTACTAACACAGCCTGAGATAAGAGAACAACTACAACTAGCAGGGGAAGTGGAAGAAGATTGTTTTGATCTTCCAAACCTTGATGATGCATTCCTATTGTGTACACAATCATTTTTTGACGAAGTTGATAAGGCGGCGGCTATACACTCGAGTGGAGGAAAGTCGGGTGAGAGTAGTGCGTCGAAACGTTTGTTACAAAATGCACCTCCAACGGTAAGTTCTAAACTATGCTAATAATCATATACTGAGTTGTAACTTGGTGATGGTTATTTAACACAATTTATGTCGTTTTACAGTTAGTAGATAATATAAATCCAAATTGGGATTTACTTACACAGTCACAACAGGCATGAGCTATTGAACAAACTTGGGAAACAGAAACAGCAACTACAAAGTTAATAGACGTTAGTCAATACCGCAAGGTCCTTCGAATACAAGAAAACGAAGATCAACTAGACTCTAAAGTATAGTATTTTCCAGAACACGAATTTACATACCGGCTAAGTGTTAGTGTGACAGAGCTAATGGTCGTAGCATACAAAGGGGAGTTAGATTTCAAGGAAAAGTTTAGAAACTTGATATAACACAAATAATTGACAACTACGCTAGATATAGCTATGTTTTTTACGTGCTGTAGATCATCGATGCTTGTATATATAAGCTGCTTCAAGAATCAAACTCGACTGTACCTTTCCAAGGGCTCGATGACGAGTACAACTGTAGATATAAAGCTATTCAAATTTCAGGTGTCGCAATGGTTAGTATCTAATTAATAAATAACAATTTAAAGTGAACCGGAAGTTTGATATTGTTTTGGTGTACACTGGTTTATTACAGACATTACTAGCCAAAAAAGGAGATGTTACAAACGTTATTGACGTAGTTTTTGAAAACATGACAGGCGACACATTTATCGCATTCATTCCGGTATACACCGAAAATGAAAAAGGTATTAACCATTGGACATTGTTGGTAATATACATGGAGAATGGTTTGGCAAAAAACTACAATCTCCTGTTCCCTCTTAGCAAATTCACTGCAGACGACACTAGGAAAACGGGTGACGTCTTGGTAAGTAGTATGAAACCTTATTGGATGATGGTGTATGTTCATTGTTTGCATGCTAATTATCCATTAAGCGTGATGGTGAATCACACCCTAATGGGCATTGCACGCGTCTCGCGCTAGTGTGTGTGCGAATCACGTGTAAAAGGATGGAACTCGCGTCCTAATGTAAAGTGATTCACAATATTACGTGTTCACATTTATCTAAAAAAAATAAACTAACATTTTTCTTATTTGACAAGCTGAACTATTATATGAAGAAGAGATACATACCATGCTTGAAGAATGGATACAAAGTTAGAGCTGCTAGAGATATTCCACAACAAGATAAAGATTCGCTTGACTGTGGAGTGTTCGCCTGTCAGTATGTCAAAGACATTATCCAGCACGGGTTTGTACAGAAGGAATATAGCAAGTGTATGCCAGCTCAAGCACGCGCATAAATTTGTAACCACTTTCTGAATGATAAGAATACTAATATCAGGGCGTCGGATGCCTAATTGTTAAGTTCAATTCACCAGAGGCAATTCTTCGTATCTAATTTCATTTTGATTGGTTATTGGGTAACACACAAACCATTGTATTGAAAGTTGTAAGTTTACTAGCACTGTATGTCGTAGATGACTCACGTCACATTTTCATTTTTTGTCCCCTATCACGCGTGATAAATATGTATGCCTATCGGTGGATCACGCGTGTTAAGTTTATAACAAATCACCGTTTAATCTTTTATGACGCGAGCTATAACTATTTACTCATTATCTTGCGTGATGCACTATCTCTTCAACTCCCGCCAAAAATTATTTAGTGATTGATATTGTCCCGCCAAAACCTAGACCTACTAAATATTACCCGCCTAGTTACCCACCAACTTTTTCGCCCTTATATAAACCTCCACAATACAACATATAGTATACACTAAAACAATTAACACACTCCAAATAGGAAATCAGTATAAGTTGGTGCGTCGATAAAGACCAACACTTGCTTCAAACCGTGAAGTACGTGAATACAACAAATTCGGATGAAACGGACGATATTTTTTTCGATCAAGTGTTATGCAGGATGTACTTTGACTAAAGGAGGCATGGATTTGTCGGCCCCCACATTCGCAGCCGAGAAGAAGTCGCTTCGAGGTACAATGAACTAAAATCTGAACCCTTGCTACGTGTTTCTCATCTTTGTCTAGCTTTGCGCGAAGAGGCAGCAAACTTATGGAAGTGAGAACTTAATGATTGGATATCAAGAGATATGATTGTGTACCTAAAGGAAGCGATTGCAGAGAGAGAAGATGCTATTGCAAATTGTTCACCGGTTGATGATAACCGTGGTTGTTGAATTAAGGCTTTAATTTGATGACTTAAAAATGTAACTTAATTCAAAAAATAAAGTAGTCTTAAATTTGATGTAATGGAATAGATTTAGTAATGATAAAAATGTATGACTTTATTTTTAGTTTAATTTTCTTGAAATGGTTACCTAATGATTGCCTAGATTTTAACACGACATTACGAAGAAATCCAGTCTCGCGCGTCGCAGTACAAGAACATCTCGCGCGATTTAGGAAATTCCAACTCAACTAGGGTCATATAACACGCATATCTCGTGTGATGTTGGCAAGTGAAACTAATCTAGCATCATAGTACACGAACATCTCACTTCATTTAGGCAAGTGCAACTCCTCTAGCATCATATTACACTTACATCTCGCATTAAGTTGGCAAGTACAACTCACTTAGCGTCGTAGTACACGTAAATCTAACGTCCTTTTGGACAAGTTCAACTCATCTAGCGTCATATTACACTTACATCGCGCGTGATGTTTGCAAGTTCAACTCATATAGCGTCGTCGTAATCTCGCATGCTTTTGACAAGTTCAACTCATCTAGGGTCATATTACACGAGCTTCTCGTGTGATTTGGGCAAGTTCAACGCATCTAACGTCATATTACACGACCATCTCGCGTGAGTTATGCAAGTTCAACTCATCTAGCGCCATAGTACAACAAGATGTAGCGTGATTTATGCAAGTACAACCCATCTAACGTTATATTTCATGAACATCTCGCATGATATGGTCCAGTTTAACACAACTAGCTTTATACATCATCCACACCTCCCGTTATGTGAGCAAACTTATAACATCTAGCGTGACAGGAACTGAACATCGCGCGTGATAGGGTCCAGTTTATATCATGTATCGTTATACTAAATCCACGTCTCCAGTTATTGTATCCAGTTTAGTTCAACCGGCGTTATGGTTTAACCTCATCACGCGCGTTAGTGTCCAGTTTTATTCATCTAGCGTTATAGGACGTGAAACTATTCCGTGATAGGATCAAGGTTAATAAATCTAGCGTCACATGAACTGAACATCTCGCATGAAATTACTTGGGGGTTACTTGTGGGTTTACAACTTATAGAACGCAACCAGCAGGGTAACACATTTATCTATACATAATTTAACTAATAAACTGGACCAAGGTACATTATTCAGTTAACCAAGGTACATTATTCAGTTGTTTATAATGTACTTAACTATATATAATTTAATTAATCAAACATTTACTAATAATAAACTAAATAAAAAATTTAATTATAATTAACCAATAAGACGAGAGATGTCAAATAAGATAGTAGTAGTACGCGTTGGTTATCGTAATTCAAAACTAAATTGCGTCATAATTACTGGCTAGTGAAAAGACAATGGGTTGTCTTTTCACTAATTGCATTGGGTTTATTAATGCACAATGTGACATGGGTAGCTAAAGTACTCATTACATGTGCATTAATTGCTCACTAGGGTAGCCCTTCTTTTCGAAATCATATAAATAGGCGTCTCGCGTTTGCTTGCATGGTTATCCATCAGACTATTACACTTCTAAAAACTTTTGGTATTCTTTAGAAAAGCAAAACACCACCATGAGCGATTCAGACGACTCCTACGGAAACAAAGCTTCTGACGGTGCATTTTCCGATGTGAGTTCGAGGTACTCCGACTTCAAGCGTGAGACTACCACAGAGTACTCTTCCTACAGAGAGTCATATGCTTTCTCTCCCTCACTTTCACCGGAGCATGAGTATGACACAGAATACTGTCTGTCGTGGCCAGATGAGGATTCTGACTACGACTGGAATCCTAAACGACGAAGGATAATGAAGAAGAAGAAGAAGACGAAAACGATAAGGAGGAAGATAACTCCTAAGAAGTCTTCCAAGGATTCATCGGACGATTCTTACCGGGGCGAGGAAACCAAAGACGAGGAACATGATGAGGATGCAGAGGAAGAGTGTGAAGAGGATTCTGAGGATGACGAGGAGATTATTAAAAACTGTTTGTGGTTGTTTCAAAGTGTAGTAGTTTTTTGAAATTTTAATTGTTAAACCCTATAATATTTGGTTGTTTTTTTTATTAGGGTTTAGTATCTGGGCATGCGTAGGCCCTTTGTTATGGATATGTATTAAGTTCGTCTTCCTTCCTTTTGTAATGTTAAAATCATGAATGGATTTGATGGTCTGCTTGCGATAGTTTGATAGTGTATGTGACAACCTCTAATTGAAAGATAGAATACAATAGAGATGCTTAGGGTTTAGTAACTTGTCACGCGTTGTATATCCTTAATGACTCGCGCAGAGGAATGGTTTGGCAAAAAATTTGAATCACACAATGTATGATCTGTGGGATGGTCTGGCTGCAATAGTTTAATATTCTATGTGACAGTAGGTAATTAACAGACATAATACAGTAGAGATGAATAGGAAGTTTACTTGTCACGCGTTATATCTCCTTAATGACTCGCGCGTGACAGCGACACACTAATGGTAATCACACAATCCATCATCAGAGGGATACCTAGTTCTATAGCAACGTATCACGCGTCGTAGTACACGAACATCTCGCGTGATTTAGGCAAGTCCAACTCAACGCGCGTCGTAGTACACGAAAATCTCGCGTGATGTTGGCAAGTCCAACTCAACGCGCGTCGTAGTACACGAACATCTCGCGTGATGTTGGCAAGTGCAACTCATCTAGCATCATAGTATACGAACATCTCGTGTGATTTAGGCCAGTGCAACTCATCTAGCGTCATATTATACTTACATCTCGCGTTATGTTGGCAAGTTGAACTCATCTAGCGTCGTATTACACTAAAATTTAGCGTGCTTTGGACAAGTTCAACTCATCTAGCGTCATATTACACTTACATCACGCGTACTGTTGGCAAGTTCAACTCATCTAGCGTCGTAGCACACGTAAATCTTGCGTGCTTTGGACAAGTTCAACTCATCTAGCTTCATATTAGATGAGCATCTCGCGTGAGTTGGGCAAGTTCAACTCATCTAGCGTCATATTACACGAACATCTCGCGTGAGTTACGCAAGTTCAACTCATCCAGCGTCATATTACAAGAACATCTAGCGTGATTTAGGTAAGTTCAACTCATCTAGCTTATCAGATGAAAACACATGACACTTAAAGCGTATTAACTCAAAAAGTTTAGGAGAATGACGCGAGAAAGATACAGTACAAATGGAATCAAGTTAATACATACTAAATAAAACAAATAAAAATAAAATAAGATGAGGACGGGAAGCTCATAGTGTGATATCACATGTCCTTCGGTTGTGTCCAAATTTAAAACAACGGCCACAACGCAAGTGGGTAGATGATACTTCTCCTCTAGATGGAATCCTCTTCTTCCCTGGCCTTCCAACTCGCCTTTTTACGTTAGGAGGTAGAGCAACAGGTCCTTTAGATTCGTTAGATGATGAACTTTCACCATAGTCGGTTATTGTAGGTATGCTAAACGAGTAGGTGGATCGATAATTACTTATAGTGTAGAATGGTTCTACCAACGTCATAGGAACGGATGTTATTGCAGCCAATGAGTGAGCACATGGAAAACATTCTTGCTGCCATGAACCACATGAACACTTAAAATCAAGTATGTTGAAAACCATAACTGGTTCAGAATAAACTTTGAATGAACCTGCAGAAGACTGAGATACCACCTAGGTTCGACCGATTAGAACATTCTCCTTAAACTGATTCTAATATTCGGGGCATAAATAACTGTTCCAGCTTAGCCCTTCTGAATAACGTCTAGAAATCTGAGTCATTAGTATAACTCTAATCTTGTCTATCATTTCAACAATTGGTAGATTGCAAAACTTTTTAATCTGATTGTTAAATGATTCGGCAGAAGATGATGTCATTGCCCCGTAACGTTTGCCAATGACAAATGGATGGGCGTACTTTTTGGGAGGTAAATTCTCGATGAAAACCTTAATATTTTTACCACCTCTACTTAAAAACTTGGAAAGTCTCTCATTAAAAAGTTCAACTGTGGGAGCATATGCACAACTTTTGACTAAGCTAATTTCTAATCTGCTTAATAAACTTATGGATTTTTGAATTCGACCTGATTTCATAAGTTTGACCAGAAAGCCCTTGTGGCCCATAATTAAGGGTATAAATACCCAACCACTTTGATTAATGAGGGTAATGAACATTTAATACAACTAGAGAGCTTAAATCTCTCACTACAAAACACCCAAACATTAAATACCTTTAAAACACCACAAAACACTTAACTAAATTACCCTCAGTAAAAAATAATCCACACCAAATTGGCGACCACAGTGGGAGGAGAAGGTGCCTGAATTTAGCATTCGAAACCCTCAAGAAAAATCAGTTCGGATGAATCCGGACGAGCAGGAAGTACCACCAAATTTGGCAGAAGTGATGGGAGAAAATGATGAATACACTATTGAAGAGCGAGATAGATTGAAAGCTGAGATAGAAGCCTTGAGGGCTGCTAAAAGGGTGGAGATGGGCTTGAAAGAAAAATCAAAAGTGTCAGCCGTTCACCACACTGAAAATCCAAGGGATCATGACCCATCAGCAAAAACTCATGTAAGTACTAAAAAGACTCATGCTAGCTCAAAGAAGTCTCACCGGTCTAAACCGGTGGAGAGCTCAGATTCAGATTCAGAATCCTCTAGTAGCTCCTTGAATGAAGATGGAGTTGAGGAATCCCTGTCCTCCTGCAGCGATGAAGGCCGTTCTAAAAAGAAGTAGAAGTTGGTCAAAAAGTATTCAAGAAAGAGGGACAGGCATGGAAGGTTGAAAAGACATCTAGGAAAAGGGTCATCTCATGGTCACAGCCATGGTCGGAGACATGTAGACCGATTGTTGATGGATCCTTTCGCCTTTCATGATGAACCAAGTATCTTTGCGACTCCCAATGAAGATACTGTGTTTAGTCGTGGCCGGAATTGGAGACAGTCTCCATTTCCTTCCAAGATACTGTCCAGAAACCTTCCTAAGAGGTTTGACAGCACAAAGATGGAAAAATACGATGGGAGTAAAGATCCAGATAATCATCTGGAGCAATTCAAAAATATTATGATGAATTTTAACGATGATAATAAGTTGATTTGTCGAGCGTTCTCTCGTTCTTTTACGGGGAGTGCTCTGAAGTGGTACAATAGTCTGTCACAGGGCTGCATCAGAAATTTTGATACTTTTTGGGTGGCCTTCTGGAGGCAGTTCGTTGGAAGTAAGGAAGTGAAGGGAAATGGAGACACTATTATCTATTGTGCCCAAGAACCAAATGAATCCTTGAAAGAATATATAAGTCGCTTTGTGAATACCAAGAATGGATTAGCTGATTGCTTCGAACAAGTAGCAATAGGTTCTCTAAGGCAGGATTTGAACCATGGTAATTTGGCTGCTTCAGTAACCAGAAAGAATGCTATGACATGGAGCAGTTTACTGAATCAGGTTGGGAAACAAATCAATGTAGATGAAACAAAAAATACCAGGGTGCATATGCAGGTGAGATCGGCCCCAGCTGTACCAAATCAGAACCAGAATCAGTCCGGGTATAAGGTTAAAGAAGCCGGATAGGGTCCCAGCAGGGCCAAGGCTCAATCCCACCCAGCACCAGCTCAGAGTCAACAATCCAAAAATAAGCGAGGGCCTTGGGTTCAACCGGAGTGGTTTGCTGAGTTAAAAAAGAATGTGGCAACCATCTATGACAAAACAAAAGACGAGGTACACTTCAGGAAGCCAGCTGCATTTCAATCTCCCAGGGAAAGTCGTAATAATTGTTTCTGCCAATACCATAAAGATATTGGTTATAACACAGAAGATTGCATCGCTTTGAAGCAAGAGGTTCAAAATTTTAGTTCAAAGAGGAAAGTTGGGTGCTTATATTAAAAGAAGAAATGGAAATAGGCCTGATAATGCTCATCGGACTAGCCCAAACAATGCAGGGACATCGGCTCCGGATGGGGCTATGGTGATAATTGAAAGATTTGATGTGGAGTCAGAGTATTTGGATCATGATCCAACCCGAAATAAGGTGGGCGTTATCACAGAGCACAACAAGATGGTGTCCGGACTCATCAGCTTTTTTGAGTCACTTACAGTATTTGGGGGAGACACCATGACTGCACCGACTGCTTCTTCGAGGAAGAGGCATGTTCATACCCTGGCTACTCAACTAAAAGGAGGCATGACTTCCTATCAATCGCAAATTCCTTTTCCCTTCATTGTTTTCGATGAAGATGATTTGAGGGACATAGCTGGTCCCCATGAAGATGTTGTGGTGATAGGAGCATCCACTGCGGGCAATGGCATTAGACAAATTTTGGTGGACACCGGTAGTTCAGCCAATATCCTCTTTTTAACTTCCTATAAACAAATGAAGAATCTAGCTGCGATTTAGCGTTCGAACAGGTCAATTGTGGGTTTCACTGGAAGCTCAACGGACGTGATCGGGGAGTTTGAGGAGGAGGTTTTGTTGGGCAAGGGCCCTTTCAAGAAGATGGTCAGAGTACTTTTTATTGTGGTGGATTATCCCACATGTGACAATGCCATTTTGGGAAGATCTTGGCTTTCCAGGATGCATGCTGTGGTTTCGACAGTCCACCAATGTTTAAAATACATTGTTCAAGGACAAATGGGAGTAATCTGAAGTAGTCAAAAGATGGCAAGGGTGTGTTATGCAACAGCACTGGCCCCTCGAACTTTGGCGGCAGTTCGGATCAGTGAGGATTGGTAGTTGGAGGGGCCCTCTGGGGAAGAGGGTGAAATTGATGACCCCAGAGAGACCCCTGGTGTTTTAATACCAATTGAAGAGGTTGAAACTCACTCTTTGGCTGAAGGAAGCAATGTCTAGATCGGATCTAAGATGACATCAGAACTGAAGAGTAAAATGCTGTCTTTTTTAACAGACCATCAGCATGTTTTTGCTTGGTGCAATGCTGATGTGACTGGAGTGCCTGCAAGTATTATATCACACCAACTATCCATCCGAAGAGATATAGCACCTGTTGTACAAAAGAGGAGAGCTTTTTCTTAGGAGAAAGCTGATGTCATAGTTCAAGAGGTCGACCAGCTTACTAAGATGGGGCACATAAAGGAATCCTAGTACCCTTTATGGACAGCCAATCCGGTGTTTGTAAAAAAGAAAAATGGGAAGTGGCGAATGTGCATTGACTTTACAGACCTTAATAGGGCTTGCCCCAAAGACCTATATTTGGTCCCTCGGATTGGTCAGTTGGTGAACTCCACGTCTGGGAACAAGTTGTTGTCCTTATGGATGCCTTTTCCGGGTATAATCAGATTCAAGTGGATCCAAAGGATCAAGAACACACTACTTTTGTTATTGATAGGGGCCTTCATTGTTATAAGGTGATGCCTTTTGGGTTAAAAATGCTGGGGCTACTTATCAGAGGTTGGTGAACAAAGCCTTCGCTAATCAGATTGGAAGAAATATAGAAGTCTCCATTGATGATATGATGGTAAAGAGTGTGGAAAAAGAACTACACTTGGGAGATATGCAAGAAAAATTTGCCAACTTGGTGAAAGTAAATTTGAAGTTGAATCCAGAGAAGTGTGTTTTCAGAGTGAAGTCCGGGAAGTTCTTAGGGTATGTGATAAGTGAGAAAGGGATACAGCCTGATCCAGACCAGCTTAGTGCTTTATTGCAGATGGAGCCTCCTCGGAATATTAAAGAAGTACAAAGGTTGACAGGGAGGTTAACTGCTCTAAACCGTTTTATCTCAAGGTCTTCGGTTAGGTGTGCCCCGTTTTTTTAAACTTTAAAAGGTGCAAAATAATTTAACTGGTCTCCACAATACAACCAGGCTTTTGATAAAATTAAAAAACACTTATCCTCCCCTAAAACCTTGTTTAAACCTGTTGATGGAGAGACACTGTACCTATATTTAGCAGTCTCTGATTGTGCCATAAGTGCGGTGCTAGTTAGAGAAGTGGACAATTATCCTCGTCCGGTGTACTACATCAGCAAAAGCCTAAAGGATGCTGTAAAGAGATATTTAAATCTTGAATAGCTAGCACTGGCATTAGTAATTGCTGATAGAAAGATGAGGCCTTACTTTCAGTCTCATTCTATTGTTGTCCGAACATCTTTTCCCTTGAAAAATGTTCTTCAAAAGGCGGACATATCAAGCAGAATGACCAAATGGTCAGTGGAGTTGGGAGACTATGATATTGATTTTTCCCCTCGAACTGTAGTCAAGGCTCATTTTGTTGCTGACTTCCTAGTTGAATTCCATTCGGACAAAGATACTAAGCAAGCATCAGGTGAAAATACTAAGAAAGTATGGGTTGTCCGGACTGATGGTGGATTAAGTACCATGGGATGTGGTGTTGGGATATGTTTAACCTCTCCGTATGGTGACACAATGTACCAGGCTATATGTTTTGCTTTCAGGGCTTCCAATAATGAGTCCGAATATGAAGCTGTCATAGCTGGTTTAAAGTTGGCCCTAATTTGTGGAGCCAAAAGGGTCAGGTTAATGAGTGATTCTTAGCTTCTTATCCATCATGCACAAGGTCAATCTGAGGTAAAAAAAGAGCAACTGGTTAAATATTTTTTCATTCTTAAAGAAGTGGCACTTAACTTCAAAGACATCACCTATGAGCACATATCCCAAACAGAAAATACGCTAGCAGACTCCTTGGCAACCATAGCATATTCTGAGTCCTACCCATGGATTCACGTGCAGGAGTGCCCATCCATTCAACTCAATCAGAGTAAGGAGGGGGAGGAAAGTTTAAACATACAAGTAAATCAACCTCAAGACTGGAGGTATCCTCTTTTTCAATATATCTCGGATGGTGTCTTGCCTCCGGAGAAAGCAGTGGCAAGGAAGGTGAAGTATAAGGCTCATGGATTTGTAATCTTAAGAGACATCCTTTACAAGAAGTCTTTTAGTAAACCTCTCTTGCGATGTTTGGGGATTGAAGAGTCCCAAATAGTGATGTCCGAACTACATGATGGTGAGGGATCAACACACTATGGTTATAGAGCTTTAACTAGAAGAGTCTTGTTGGCCGGATACTACTGGCCCACTATAATGGAAGATGTCAAGGAATTGGTGAAGAAGTGTGATCCATGCCAAAGATGAAATTCATATCCCAGTTGTCCCATTAAAGTCAATTTCTGAGCCAATAGCTTTTGCTCGTTGGGGGCTAGATCTGGTGGGACCTCTACCTATAGCGTCCGGGGGATGCAGAACTATTATAGTTGCCATCGATTATTTCTCAAAGTGGATAGAAGCAGCCCCATTGGCAGGAACTACTTCAAAAGATGTTATAAAATTTATCTTATCTAATATTTGTTGCAGATTTGGGGTTCCACAAAAGATAACCACAGACAATGGGCCACAATTCGATAATAAAGATATGGAGAGCTTCTGTGCCTCTAGAGGCATTCAGCATTGCTTTTCTTCTCCTTTCCACCCACAGGCGAATGGTCAGGTTGAAGTGGCAAACATGACCATCCTGTCTGGTCTTAAAACGAATTTAGAAGGGGCTGCTGGAAAGTGGCCAAGTTATTACAAGAAGTAATATGGGCCTATCGGACTACTCCTGGGGCTGCTACACAGGAATCCCCATTTGCCTTGGTATATGGTATGGATGCAATAGCTCCTATAGAAGCAACTCTTCCTTCCTTCAGAGTCCACAATTTTTCCGAACAGGCTAATGAAGTGGCAATCAGAAATCAATTTGACTTGATAGAAGAAAAAAGGGTTAAGGCTCATCTCAGAGCCACACACTATCAGGGTTTGATGAGAAGCAGGTTTGCTTCCAACGTCAGAAGGAGGGATTTTCAACCAGGGGATAAAGTGTTGAGAAAAGTCTTCCTACATACTAAGGAGAAGCAGTTCGGCAAGCTAGCTCCAACTTGGGAAGGACCCTATGTGGTCAGTGAAAAGCTTAAGACTGGGACATACAGGCTTCAAGATAAAGATGGAAGGATCTTGAATCACCCCTGGAACATTGAACACCTCCGGTTGTATCTAGAATGAAAATTATGTAAATATTTACTTGTTTAAAGTCCATGTAAATATTAGGGGGCATACTATTTCCTAACCTGGTGGTGCGGGGAAGTTTTAATGAGGTGTCCGGGCTTTTTAATAAAATTCGATGCCTTCTTGAAAAATTCGGAGTGTTTCGATTGATAGCTTCTTTGAAATTTTTTAAAGTATCACTGACAGACCGGATTGATTTGGTAGAATGATGACCATTTAAACATTTGTCATCGGAGAATTTAAACACTTTCACTTCAAAATACTTATAAAATAACTAAGGGCTATTTAAACATTAGCCATCGAAATTGGGTAACTATAAGACAATGCAAGAATTGTGTAAGATAAAACTGTCCGGCTAACACCGAGGAGTGATGTTAAAATATATAAAGTGCCTTGGCCATCCAAGGACTTTGAACCTTAAAAAGAAAAGATGTATCCGGACAAGATCCGGACACAATTACAAAAATGCCTTAGCCACCCAAGGACTTTAGTCTAACACAAAAATTGAAATAAAATAAAAAGATAGTTAAAACTTCAAGGTTGAGCTTCCTTAGATGGTCCAGAATCATCAGGTTTCTTCGTGGGGTCTTTAGGTTCCTCGTTAGGACTCTCTCCAGTCCCTTCATCTTCATCACTAGTATCATCCCAACCACTGGAGTAGTAGTGCTTATCACTATCAGTCATAGTATGGTGAGGAAGGTCTTCGTATTCCACGAATCGCCATAAATCTCATAGTGTCCTCTTCGGAATTTTTTTTATGAAAGAGCACGACCATATCTGATTTGACTTCGGTATACCTTTCCTCTTGGGAATCTATCACCTTGTTGGTGTATGCATTGATTCTGGCTTGGATTGTCTTTTCCTGCTCCTTTATCAAATCATCTTTCTCCTGGTTAACTCTAGACACAACATCTTCAAGTGAAATTTTTTCATTGGTTAGGGTCTGGATGATATTGTCTCTGACCTTCACCTCCTCTTTTGAAGTGGAGAGATCCTTCCCCAAGCCAGAACACTTAGATTGGAGTTCCTTGTTAACCCCTTCTGAAGTGGCCAGCTTGGTGGCCAAATCCTTTTTCCCCTTCTTCAACTCCTCGATCTCTCTCCTTAATGCCTCAGCATTCTGGTTGGCATTAAGGAGGTCGTTAGATAAGCTCTCTTTATCTGAGTTGAGTGTGTTGATGAGGGTGGATTGATTTTGCACTTGTCTCTCCAAGTTGAGCACCAGTTTAATATTGCTCAACAATGAGTGGGTCACCATGTCCTTCTTTCCTGAAACAGAAAAAGATTTACCCTTGAAAGTAACGATGTTCGAAGAGCTTGGAGGGAGGTAAGGGCCAACAAACTCGTCCTTCTCGAGGTATTCAAAGTAAAGGCCAATCCCTTGAAGGCCACTGATGTCTACTCCATTAATGTTAATATCCCCTCTGGCACCCTCTCCGGTGTGAAAGTCACTTGGGATTTGCTATACCTGTGTTGGGTCGACCGGAGGGAGAGACTCCGGAGGCCGAAGAGCTACTTCATCTCCCTTGGAGACTTTCTTCTTCTTGGCTTCCCTATCCCCAAAATCTGCTCCCCGTTTTCGGTCTTTTCTCGGAGCCTTTAAGGGTTTTGGAAGTCCAACTGCCTCTTTGGTACTCTCATTTTCCACCACTTGAAGCAGAGCAACATCAATTCGTCCTTGGTTCTGCACCTCCTAGTTTGCTAGGAAAATCTCCTCAACACCACCTTGGTTGACCTCAGCTACATCTGGCTTTTTCTTGCCTTTCTTGCCCTTCATTTTACTTGGGGCTTTAGCTCTGCCCGGCAAGGCCAACTTCCCATCCTTCTCATCTGTCCTTTGTAAAATGACACCTGGAGGAGGCGGTATGGTCAATTCCTCCCAAGACAAGTCTCTCCGGCCGGTTGTATTCCGGAGGTGGGATCTCACCAGGTTGTCGGCAGTAAAACAATTGTGGACGCGATTTCCCTATTTTTCAGTAGCCCAAGCATTCAGCTTGGGACAAGTAGTCTGCCCCTCCTCCAAGTAGTCGGAGAACTCCTTCGGCAGCACTACCCAAAGAAAAAGAAGAGCATTTAAGTAAACAAACTTTTTATAAGGAAATAAAAACAAACATGATGAAATATTAACCTGTGCTTTTCCATCTGCTGGTAAGCATGCTTGGGTTGCCACCAGCCTTAATCTTCTTCCCATTTTCCCAAGCTCCACTAATGAACAAGAATTGGGTCTTCCAATTCTTCTCCGATTTGAGCAGATCATCCACCACTTTATAATTGTCACCCATATTGAAATGGTAGAAAAAGATGATGTAATTCTTGCAAAGGCTGGCCACAGCAGCAAACTGCTCCATCGGAAGCGGGATGCCGGAGAGCCTAGAGGCCATGATGCAGGCCATGAGAGTGTACCAAGTATTGGGACTCAGTTGGCTTGGACACAGCTTGAACAAATGGAAATATTTAACGATATATGGGTCCAAAGGAAATCTAAGACCCCAGTTGAACAACTCTGTGTAGAAAACTATCTCACTTAGCTTGCAATCCATTGGCGTCTCCGGATCGACCGGTATCCTCATTTTAACAGATTCTGGGATCCCCCACTTCGTCCGGATCTGGCCTAATTCAGCAGTATGAATGAAGGCGTAGTTAATGTTCTGCATGACTAGCAGATACTTTACGCTCACCTTGTGGAAGCAAGGTCCCACTCTACCTTCAAGGGACTCTGGCAGGTTCGTATGTTATAAACACAGCTTCTCTTTACCCTTGTTTTTCTTGACAATGACAGCCTCCTCCCCCGTCTGCCCGGAGACATCAGTCTCAAAAGGGTCTTCTTCAACACTGTTCTCCATCACATCTTCCATCACCATGGAAGGATTGTCAGTTGTCTTTGGTGGAGGAGTGCTGGTAGTTGGTTCAGTAAGCTGTCCAGATGGCTGAGCATCGTTTTCCCTTTGTGGTCTGGTGTCCGACTGGGGCTCAGATCCGGAGGATTCATTTCGAAGGCTTGTTCTGGTAGCCTCCGGACCATTCAATTTGTCCTTAGGAACTTTGATGGGTGCCTCTGACCCTGTAGCTTTTTCCTTGGCCCCAGACTTAGAGGGCCCTGATTTCGAAGACTTAGACTGTGGAGCAACAGTCTTGTAGCTTTGTCCTTAAACTTTTTTGATTATTTTTCTTCATTTTCTTTTTCAAAACTTCACTATGGGAGATAGGTATAAAAGTGTATTTAATGATTTGTATTTCTGAATCAGCAGTTGCTGCTGATTCTTGACTGTTGACCTCTTATGAAGAATCATCTTGTAAATGGGGAGGGGCATTTGGTGCATTTGTCTTTCTTTTCTTCAAATACACCATATGTGATTATTTAGTCATCACAACTTCTCCATTAGGGAGAGAATTTTTCTTCACCTTTTTGGTTTTGACCATTTCAGTTTCTTTGGGGTTTGATGAGGAATGATTTCTCTTTGAAACATTTTGTTCCTCAGATCACCCAGAGCGCGATACTGAGACCTTCGAGCTGGTTTTTAAAGCAAGTTCTGGGGCTTAGAGAAGGATGGTTGTTGGAAGAAGATCTGAGGACGGTGGTTTAAAATTATTTTTTAGTGGAGACCAAGGACCATAAGTGAAAGTTTGAGAAATTTTTCAATGTTTATGAAACATTATGCTTGCAACTTCTCTTTTAAAAGTCCTTTGAGCAATGGTAAGCGAGCCCCGTGTATTCTTTATCTCCAATAGAAACTAATAACAGTCATTAAAATAAAAGAAGGAGCGATCATATAATTACAGATGGGAATAAAAGTATTGCGATAGTTTCTGATGAAGGCTACTGGAGAGCTTAATTTAACGGTGAAAATGAATGAGAAGCAACTGTGTCTTTTCATCTCTATATTTTGGTAGGAAAGAATTGTTAAGGCAGAGATGAGCAATCATAGCAAGTGAATGAAAATCTTAATGGGATTTCTGATGAGGAGTTGAAAAGCCTTCTTATTTACATGGACACGTCGAACTTTTAAGTGTAACGACTATGTGATGGAATTGTTATGTATCGACAAGTGTCGAAATGTGTCAGAAGAAAAACAAAACCCATAAAATGTACAAGATTAAGGGTGTTACTTCAAAATTTATCCCATAAGAGTTAGTTTGAGGGATACATTGGGTTTAACTCTTAAACCTGTAAAATTCTGACGTGGTCTCGTTCGAAGACATATTTTAGTCATTTTTCAAAATTCTTCACAAAGACTAGGGGGCTACTGATAAGGATATAATTAATTCGAACTAAAATAATTAGTTTAGAATGCTTATAAGATCTAAAACTAATGTATAAGTAAGGTTTAATATCAAGTAGAGACTGAAACGATTAAAAATATAATATGTAATAAATATGTTTTTTACTAATATAATGAGGTAAAAATTCATCTCAATAGAGTGTGTGTCTTCTACATGGAACTTGATATCCATATAAATACGTTTATTTTATCTTGGAAAAGAGATCGACTATAACACTTTAACTTTAACACTTGAGAGTTTCTCTCTAAGATTCTCTTGTGTATTTATGGTAAAAAATATTATTTTACTTTACATATCTTTTTCCATAAACTTTATTGCATTAACAAGAAAATTTGAAAGTACATGGACCTAAATGAAAGGTTTTAAAAAATAAAAAACAACCTAATGTATAGTTAAACCAAAATTTGAACTTGAAACGGCTTTTCTACCAGCCTGGAAAGCTTGAATTTGAATTGAAGACAAAGAAACACCATTGATGAAGACTGGATCATAAATCAGGCTAAAAATAGCAAGCTAAAACTGATTCAGTCTTATATACCATATGCCTAGGCTCTCTAGAAGAGTAATAACTTTCAAAGAAATTGGAGCTTCACTGTGACTGAAGTTCGTCAGTTTACCATATTTGAGGACTTGCTTGACAATCTAGTTAGTAGCAACATTCTGCTCTCTGTATATGTGACTGATAGACATTGTTGAGGTAATAAGATTTCTGCAGCAAGAGAGCAGAGGATTAATATACCATGAGAGAGAAGTTCTACAAGGATTTTAGAATCAGTATCAATCTCCAGATTGGTGATGTTTAACGTTCTACAGATAAGAAGCCCAACAAGAAGGGTTCTGCATTCAACGACTATTTGGGTGTTCTTCCTATAAAATCTTCCAAAAACCAATGTAATGTTGCCTGCATGATTCCAAACAACCCATCTCCACTGCTTTCTTTAGTATTAAGGCAAACACCGTCCGTATTCAATTTGAAACAGTTTGATTTATGGTTTTTCCACTTAAGAAATAAAGGAAACCTGTTATTTTTTAGATGATTAACACATCCCAAACTGGTGGATATTTTGTGGTCTTTACCTTAGTGCAAGTTTTTTAGAATATTTGCATTATCAAGCCCCGGAAGGATATAGAGAACATGATTAATCATTGAGGAGATGTTGGCATTCTAACTCTTGTGCTTCATTTAATTATGTGCAGACTAGATTACCCACAAAATGATGGAGGGAAGGATCGTGCGAATGTCTCATTTATTAGAAGTAGACCAGTACCAAGAACGAATAAGATGAGGCAGAGTCATACTGGAGTAGATGTAAATCTGAAAGAAGGAGCTGAAATAGACCCAAACAGCCCAAATTTGAGACATTGAATCATGATGTGCTGAGTAGTTTTTTCGTTGTTGCAGAACTGGTACTTAGAATCCATTTGGAAATGCCTCCTTTTGAGCACAGAATCGATGGGAATCCAATTGAGAAGGGATCTCTAGAAAAAGAAGGAAAATTTTCTGGGTCTAATGTTGTTTCATGTCTTTAGAAAGAGATTTGAGATATTTCCTGGCTTCTTAATAACTTTCCGGGTTTCTTTAGAGCTAAAAGACCTATCTGATGAAAGAGACCATTGGATTCTGTCTTCATTTTTAGAGAGATTTATTTTCTTAATATTTTCAATTTCAATAGTGGTAACACTATAACTAAGCTTTTCCATGTTCCAATCTCCAGAAGACTAGAAGTTCATCACCTTATCTTTTTAACATCCTACAACCAGTTCTATCATCGGTATCATTGAAGAGGATAAAAGGATTTTTGGAGCACCATCGATCAAGCCAAAAATCAATGTTACCAATTCCAGGATTCCAGAAAAATGTATTTCTCAGCAATGTCTCTGATTTTCTAGATTATGATCCACACGTTTGAGAATTTCGATGGAAATGGGGCTACAACTGGGTGAAGATTACTACAGTATATGGAAGAGGTGATCTTAGCCCATAAAGAGTTCTGCATTCAGAATGTGAACCAAATCTTTAGGGAGAAAACAAGTTGCATATCTTCAATTTTTCGGTGATCCAGACCACCCTCCTCGTGAGGCTTACAGAGTATATCCCATTTAGACCAGGTGATAGAGTTATTGTTTTCTTTGTTCCCCCCATAAGAATGTATTGTAAATTCTTTCATTTTTTCTTATGGCAGAGATATGAATGAGCTTATGCTGAATTGAGAATATGGGAAAGGCGGACATAATGGATTGAATCAGAATTAGTCTGCCAACAAAGGAGACCGTTGCTTTATCCCAATCTGAGATTTTATTTCAAATCTCGGTGATCATGCCATCAAATTCACCGATCCTCGTTGCATAGGTAATAGTGGATCCCAGATAGCTTAAAGGTAATTTTGTGTGGTTAAAACCCAGAATCTTTTCAATTCTGTTAATTCGCTGTCTAGGCATGTTTGTAGAGACAATAATCTTGGATTTGTTGTTGTTAATTGATTGACCAGAGACCCTTTGATAGTGGTTGAGAAACTGCTTTTTTATTAATAGAGTGGGAAGATCCATTACTAAAGACCATGAAATCATTAGTAAAGGCTAGGAAGTCAACTTTAAGCTTGCCTCTTGACTTGTATCTAGAGCTAGGATTGCTTCCATAGAGTTTCTTGATCCCACTAATTAAGTATTCCTCAGCCAAAGTAAAAAGACTCGATGAGATGGGATCCCCCTATCTCAGGCCCTATGTATTGCTGAAATAACATTTCAACTCCCTGTTGATGATGATTGAGGGGTGAACATTTGATATGCAATTATACAGCAGAGACAAAACATTAGAGTTAAACCCAAAAGAAGAAAGGATTTATAAGAGAAATGGTGTTTAGTCTGTCAAAATATTTGGCATTTGAAAATCACATTATTTCCTTTGACTTTAGAACTTAGATCATGACTAAGTACTTTGGAAATTAGGATAGTCTCGTGGATACTTTTTCTTTTCACAAACGCACCATGTTCTTCAAATATAAGCTTTGGCAAAAGATCAGCAAGCCTGTTGTTGAGTATTTTAGTAATAATTCTACTCAGCATTCTAATCAGACTGATAGAGTGATAATCTTGCCAGGTTTTAGGATGATCAATATTAGGTATTAGACATATTACAGTGGCTTAAATTCTTGTTGGAAGAGAATAGCCTTTAGAAAAAACCTGAATTGCATCACATAAGTTTTTGTTGATGACAGACCAGCAGACTTTATAGAATTACCCATTGAAACCATCAGGACCAGCTGCAGTCATGAAGCTTAGGGACTTTATGATACCCTGATTTTTATTCACATCAGGAATAGCAAGTAAGTTAGTATTATCTGTATCAAAATCTAGCTTGGGAATTATATCATTTAGAGTGTGAGGATCATTGTCATTTTCGTTGTCTGTCAATAATACTTCGAAATAGTTCACTGCAGATAAGCCGATATTCTCTTGGTTGTCTAGCCAAGTATCCCCTTCCATAATTATTTTGATCTTGTTCTTCTTTGTTCTTTTTTTGAAAAAATTCTGAAAATCAGCACAGTTATTGTCACTGTCTTTTAGCCAAAGAGAATGAGATTTCTGTCTCTAGTAGGATTCCTCTCTATCAAGCAAGGAAAGATGTGTTTTCCTTGCCTCTTCAAGAAGATTATTCTGTGTAGGATAATGAGAGTCTTGATAGTTATTCTCTCTGAAATTGATCTCATCCTCACCATTTTTGATAGCATCAAAAAACTTTCCAATGACCTTCTTCTTCCATTCTCTCCAAGTCATCTTTGAGTCTTTTTTGCTTAACCCAGTATCTTTGAATAAGATTTCCTTCAATGTTTTAAGCCTAGCTTTTCTCAACCATTTCTATGAATATAGGATACATGACCCACATATTCAAAAACTTAAAGGATGACTTGTTCTTCTCTAGAATAGAAGAGATAGTAATTGATATTGGTGAATGATTAGAGTAATTTCTTGGTAGATGATTTACATAAGTAATATCAAAGCAATTCATCCAAGAAGAGTTAAGTAACACCCTATCAAGCCGCTTCCATTTGTTACCAGTTGACCAAGTGAATCTCGAACCATTGAACCCAACACCATGAAGATTACAGTCCATGATTTTGTTGTTAAAATCTTCAATGCTTTTGAGATTAATGGTGTTGCAGGATAGCTGCTCACTGATGTTTTTAATAGCGTTAAAATCCCAAAAATAATCCATTCTATCAGAGGCTTGTCTATAGCCCTAAGAATATCCCAAAGAGCCCTTATGTGATCACTTCTACACTTAGCATAGATCACTTCTACAAAGGAAGTATGATGAAAATTTAGGTGTAGAATCTGTTCATCATTGAGAAGTACATCCACCTTGAAATCAGAATGCCACAAAACCTAAATTTTGTCATTGATGTCACTAGTAAAACCCATGTAGTTCAGCTTATGTGCAATCATTTGAAGGTTTGAAGAAGATATCAATAAGTCATGGACGGCCACAAAACTTTGTCTGATTGATTTGGTTAAAGATTTAAATATTTTTAAGGTGCTTTTGTTTCTTATCCATCTTACATACCAGCTGAGAAGGGAAATTTTCATTTAATGGTGGTAGAAGTTTTGGTGGCTCTCTTGAGCTTGAGCATTTTAGATGATGTTGGACCAATTGAATTCCAGTTTTTCACTTTCTTTCGTTTCTTTGCCTCATTCTTCCTTAATTCAGGTTCTTTATCTTTGTCTTTGGTTACAGGAACAAGAGAGCCAGGTAGACTACCCACATTTTCTTTGCAATGGGATAATGAGTCTTCAGTGAGAACTTGATTATCAAAGAGGGATTTTCTGTCAATGGTTTGTAAAGCCTCAATGGTTTCAGATTCTTTGAGAGGAGAACTAGCATTTGAGGTATTCATTCTAGGAGAGGTTACTTGCCTGACAGTAGATTCCTCATTATCCAGATTCAACTTATCTTCAGCAGAGGTAATCTTGCTACTCATAAAGTTTGGTCTATTATCATTAGAATTGGCATTGTTGATTATAATAGATTTTAATTTTGGTGTTGATTTAGTCACTACTTTAGGAATAGAAGTAGGGGGATTCATCATACTATTGTTTTGAGAAGAAATAGACTTTTTACACTCAGAACTAGAAATGTCCAATGTGAAAACAGATATTACAATAGTTAGGCAAGCCTTCATAGACCATATTAACCCAGAGCTATCTTTTTTGCCAAACTCTATCAAAACTTTTTTTATAAGTGGTTTTGAGATATCAACTTCTACCCAGATTCTGCAGTAATTCAATTTAGCTCTGTTGGTTGGTGGAGCCCATACTCTCAAGGGAGATCCAATTGTTTTGGCAATAACATTTATAGTAGCGTCGTTGAACATGAATTCTGGTAAATTAGGGAGAGTATCCCAAACTGGTGTGAAATGGCACTCTTGATTAGGATTAAACTGAGGTCTCCACTTCAACAACCTCATGGTTTTGTTATCAATTACCCATACATTTCTATGCCAAAGCTTCTTAAAGTCTTCTGGGTTGTCAATTTCGATGAAGATATGTCTGAAATCCCATACCGAGAGATTGTAGACCCCTGTGAATTTAAATTTTCTAAGGAAACATCTAATCGAGTCAAGGGAAGGTTTATCAGTAGAAAACTTCCCTATAAGCGTGTGCTTTGATAGTTTAAGAATGTGCTCTTTATCTTTAGCCTCGAAATGAATAACATAGTACTCATTGTTGTGTGAAACAGCGACATTGTTATGCTTAAAAGATCTTGTTATTGGTTTCAAGGTGTCAGGGTTAGAAGAGGGATTCATTGGGTTGTTGTTTAATTCCTCAAATGTAGGGTTATTCCTCATGAAACCAGCCTTTGTTGAAGTGTTGATATCGTTTCCAGCCATTGTTGAAGAGTTGATATCATTTCTAGGAGAAACAGAACGAGTAGTTATTTGGTTTGAGTTCTTGAGCCTAAGGAAATTAAAATCATACGAGGTTATTTTTTCAAAATTTGATCTTGTTGATTTGCTCGACTTAGGCGTGGGAATGATTTCTCCTCATCCATGATGAAAATGGAAGAGTACAACCAAAATCAAACTACCATAAATGGAACAATCAAGAAGTCTATGTTTTTGGAGAAAAAGAACACAGATAGCTTTTCACTAAACGAGTTTTGATGTTGTTCTATTTTACTTTACATATATTATAAAATATAATTAATATCTTAAAATAAAAGTTACACTTTTTAAAAATAAATAAAAAAATTCATAATAATGTTTATAATTTGCACAACCCAATTATTTTATTTAAATATTATATATACTGGTAATAAGATATTTATTTAAACTAAGGTAAAAAAACGAAATAATCACACAAAATTATTTACTATAATTAGAGCTGCGGACTATTTATATATATATTGGACGTTAGATTAAAATGAAACGAGTAAATTGATCTTGACCACCAAAATTGCCTAATTAAATAAATATTAATCGGTTATATATTTTAATTTGAGAATTGAGATATCCGATTTTTATTTTTTATTTTATTATTTTATTATTTTTGTAAAAATCTACCTCTTTTCCAAACTCATTATTCTTTATCTTTCTTTACATTTTTCTACTATTCTTTTCACTCTATCTTATAAAAGTTGAAGTATTAAATTTAATTTTTTTAATTTAAAAATTTAACCATACAATATTAGAAATAAATTTAGATGAATTTATTGTTATTCCATATAATACTTTGCGGCGTGCTTCTTCCATATCGGTGTCTGGTCGGTTCCCTTCGGTCGTTGCAGATCTGGTGTATAATGTTGTAAAATCGTCATCTTAGTATCTCGGGTTTCCCTCTACACCCGGAGATCTTATCCGCTCTCCTATCTCGCTTATTACGTTGGAGTTGAAAGCTCTCGTGATGGCCTGTAAGAGGATGCGACATTGCATTAGTTACTGTGGGAACATGTATCTCTTCCTCAAAAGTACTATTGCTCACCAACTCTGTTGTATATCTTTCATTTTAATTGGGTATTTCTAGGACATTTTATGAGTCAGTATGTACTTCGACATGGCTCGAATATGTATTCGGATATCGGATCCGTCTTTCTAATGTTCTTAGATACATTCATTCTTGTTGCATTAGGATTGTTTTTGGATCCATTTAGTTTCTCGAGGATGCTCTCTTGAACGATGTAAACATATTTATGATTTATTTAATACTTTTCAAACAAAAAAAACTTTGGAAAAAGACATGAACCAAAACTTTTTATAAAAATAAAAAATTTAAGATAACGACAACATTATTTTCCGAATGGAATTTAAAATAGATTAATTATTAATTTTTTTTAATGTGTTGTATACATACTATATATTTTGTTTCTAAACGTTACTTTTTACGAATATTAAAAATTTCATTATATAAAAGAGACATATTTTTGTTTATTGAGATCCATATATCTATATAATTGAACTTAATATTTATGATAACTATTTTTTAAATATCAAAAAGATAATTAAGGTTTCAAATTATTTTAAAAATACTCTCAATTAAAATTCTAAGTTCTTCCAAATTAAATTCTAAGTTATCCCAATTGAATTTAGTCTAATTCCCTTTCAACCTTCATCTTTTTCTTCCAACTTTCAAGATCACAAATTCAATGGATTTCATTTTCTCATTCGACTCGTTCATTACTTCTCCAAAAAACAATAAACACACATCTTCTCCGTTTATCCTCTCTCTAATGATTTAGTTTAATTTTTTAGTTTTGTCTTAATTTTGCTAGATTTTCATTTTGGTTGTGAAGTCGGTATATATCTAGGATTTAAATCGAATTGGAATGATATATTAGTGTTTATGTGTTTCATTTGTATTAGAATATTGATTTCCATTATGATTTGAAGATTTTATGAGAAATTTTGACGAAAACCAGGCGATGGGTTTCATATTTGTTCTTCGACGCTGCCGGTGTGGGCGAGTTGAAGGCAGTATTACTACCTCACATTGGCAGCGATGTACGCTGTCAGCTGTATGTAACGCTAGCGTGTTCTCTGCGCCTAACATCGACAAGGTAGATGTAACGCTGCCAGTGCAAGGCAATTAAGCTGTCGACGTAACTCGTCCCCACTGACAACGAATTAGTAATAAAAAAATCATTTTTAATGACAGATGAATATTGTATATATTAAAAACAATCCATTTTCATTTTCATTCATCAAATTGAACAATTTATTTCAACCAGCTACCAAACAATAATTTAATTTGAATTCGCTACATATCTTCGATTTCGATTTCAACCACAAAAATGTTCACAATAAATTTCTTGCGAAAATTCTCAACCTGTTGAAGAAGAATTCTGCAAACATCCATCGGCGCACCTATACTTTCAAATTCTTGCATTAGAAACATTTTATCTTGATCACTCCATACACCAGAATCTTGAACCTCGCGAGAAATCGAGTCACACAAAATAGTTCTTTGCTCTAAGAAATGGATATCATTGTTTGATCCATCGTTGTATAAGTACAATGGTATCCTCACAAACTTCCGAATAACCCTGTAAAAAGAAAACTCTACTGAGGGTTTCGGTGGATTATGATTTATTTCAAAATTTATTTCCAAATGAGTATTTTCCATTTCATAAAAAATCGAGTTTTGCAATAAAATAGATGTGGTGTTTAGATCTATAGAAAGGGGTTTATATAGGTGTTTGATATAGGCAAAATGATGAACTACCCATAAATATATACTAAAGTTTCTAATAAATGCAAAAAATTGGTAAACTACCAATAAGTACCTCAACCAAGGTGTTTCTTTTGAACCAATTTTTTTATTTCCTACTTTTTTTTAATCAAACGGTAGTTTGGTAAAATAATTCAAAAGTATCATCGATTTTGTTTATTAAGATGAACAAAACTAGATTCGTCAATGATATTTTATTATTTTGATATTTTTTTTGCCAATAACATGCGAAATCAAGCATACTAAACATGTAAGACCATACATCAAATAAATATACGAGACCAGGTATAAAATAAACATGCGAGACCATGCATAAAATAAACATGTGAGACATGTACTACTTGATGATAAAGATGCGAGACTAGGGTTTCTGAGTCTGACGCAATTTTTTTTATCAATGGATCTAGTTTTGTTAGTCCTTAAAAAATAATGTTCTGTCTTGCATGATTGATTATGTGTGGTCTCACATGTTTTTTATTCTTGGTCTTTCATGTTTTTTTATAGTCTCATATGATCTCACATATTTGTGATACATAGTCTCGCATGTTTGGTTATGTCTGATCTCGCATGTCAATAACGAAAAATATAATTTTAAAAATAAATCATCAACAGATTTAGTTTTTTCGTATTAAAAAAAATAAAACCGACCGTACTTTTGAATTTTTTTTTTCGAATTCTATTTTAAAAGATATTGATTTTGTAAAGAATATATATATATATATATATATATATATATATATATATATATATATATAAGAATTTGGCTAAATATGAGGAGAAATAATAAAATATACATATTTAAAATATTATCTAAAAAATGGGTCACAAAATAGGTAATAAAACTTTTGATCTTAAATGTTTTAGTGATTTTTTCCTTAAATGATATTGCACATCCAAATCTGAAAATGTAAAAAAGGAGAGTATATTAATTCTTGAGTAATACCCATAAAATGGTTATATAATGTTTTTTATTCTTAATTTCATTTTATTTTTAAAAGATATTTAAATTTTATGATTCTCTTAAATTCCTCAAATAAAATTTTGTTGCTAAACAAATCTAAATTTTATTACAGTAAAATAATCTATGATCAAACTAGTCAGTTTTATGATTCAATGCAAAACTATTTTGCGTTGTTAATTTTTTTTATAGTTTCACCGAATTTTTCTGTTAAACCATACATTAATAAAAAAAATTAAATATTATTTACTAATCATAATAGTAGTTTATTTGTTATTAATGAGTTTAATGTTAATGTTTTTAAATTTGTTTTATTCATTTTTGTTTAATGTCAAACTTTTATATAATATTTTAAATCCTATTTTTTCTTTTTCTAAACATTTATCCTACTATAGGAATCATAATATTTCGTAGCATTTCAAATTAGTTTATTTGTTTTACGTCCGACAATTCGTAATTTTTGTATTTGTTTTTTTATTAGTATTAATTTTTTTTTTGTTTCTTTGTTGTTTCGTCTAATATTATAGAAATTTGTGTTTTGTCTTAAAACATAGATATGTTATTTAATTTTTCGTTGTTGTTAGGTATGAGTTTTGTTCTATTTTTTTTGTTTGCTGTACGAAGTTTGAAGTTTTATAGAAAACGATTTTGGATATGAAAAGACAAATAATAAATATTCGAATAAGACCACTAGTTAGATAACCGCAGATCGCGCACTATAGTGCTTTTAATTCGCAAATGACACATAATAAATGATAACTCTTTATTAGATATTCGCGGTTGCTTCCTTATGCAGTTGCTAACTACGAATATATTTTAAGTTGCGACTACATATCAATAGTTGAATATCGTGAATTGGGAATTGTTTTAATATATCAAACATGTTTGAATATGTATGTGTTTGTGATAATGTGGATACCCTTACATAAAAGCTTTTACTGGTAACTCGTGTATGTTTAAGGCTAATGCATAGATATAAGAAACCTTAAACCCTTGTTTTTTAAAAAGTCATTATTTTATGTTGAACATTATATGAACACAAGGTGCTGAGGTAGTAGATAAGAATTATCAACCCTTAGTAACTTGTATTGATATCATGTTCAATTAAACAATAGTTTTTTAACAAGACGATAGATAATGGTTTTTTAATTTAGTGTTCCGCATATGTTGGAATGTGAATTGTTCATTTAAACCTTCTTCCTATCGCGTATTATTTATAAAACATGAGTCGTAAATGTACTTATCAAAACTAAAATAAATCATGAATTGTTTATAGATTAAGCACCGTCCGTATTCAATTTGAAACAGTTTGATTTAGGGTTTTTCCACTTAAGTAATAAGGGAAACCTGTTATTTTTTAGATGATTGATACATCCCAAACTGGTGGAGATTTTAGCGTTCTCACTCTTGTGCATCATTTGATTATGTGCAGAATAGATTACCCACAAAATGAAAGAGGGAAGGATCGTGCGAATGTCTCATTTATTAGGAGTAGACCAGTACCAAGAACGAATAAGATGAGGTGGAGTCATGTTGGGGTAGAAGTAAATCTGAAAGAAAGAACTGAAATAAACCCAAACAGCCCAAATGTGAGAGCATTGAATAAGGATGTGCGGAGTAGTTTCTTCGTTGTTGCAGAACTGACATTTAGAAACCATTTGGAAATGCCTCCTTTTGAGCACAGAATCGGTGGGAATCCAATTGAGAAGGGATCTCCAGAGAAAGAAGGAACATTTTCAGGGTCTAATGTTGTTTTATGTCTTTAGAAATATATTTGAGATATTGCCTAGCTTCTTAATAACTTTCCAGGTTTCTTTAGAGTTAAAAGACCCATCTGATGAAAGAGACCATTAGATTCTGTCTTCATTTTCAGAGAGCTTTATTTTCTTAATATTTTCAATTTCAATAGTGGTAACCCTATAACGAAGCTTTTCCATTTTCCAATTTACAGAAGACCAGTAGTTCATCACCTTATCTCTGTTAACATCCCACAACCAACTTATATCATCGGTATCATTGAAGAGGATAAATGGATTTTTAGAGCACCATCGATCAAGCCAAAAATCAATATTATCAATTCCAGGATTCCTGAAAATGTATTTCTTAGCAATGTCTCTGATTTTCAAGATTCTGATCCACACTTTTGATAATTTGGATGGAAATAGGGCTACAACTTGGTGAAGATTACTACTGTATATGGAAGATGTGAGCTTAGCCCATAAAGAGTTCTGCATTCTGAATGTGAACCAAATATTCAGGGAGAAAACAAGTTACATATCTGCAATCTTTCGAAGATCTAGAGCATCCTTCTCGTGAGGCTTAGAGAGTATGTCCCATTTGGACCATGTGATAGAGTTATTATTTTCTTTGTTCCCCCATAAGAATTTATTGTAAATTTTTTCATTTTTTCTTATGGAAGAGATATGAATGAGCTTGTGCTGAATTGAGAATATGGGAAAGGCGGACATAATGGATTGAATCAGAATTAGTCTGGCAGCAAAGGAGAGCGTTGTTTTATCCCAATCTGAGATTTTATTTCAAATCTCGGTGATCATGCCATCAAATTCACTGATCCTGGTTGCAGAGGTAATAGTAAATCCCAGATAGCTTAAATATAATTTTATGTGGTTAAAACCCAGAATCTTTTCAATCCTGTTAATTCTCTGTCTAGGCATGTTTGTAGAGACAATAATCTTGGATTTTTTGTTGTTGAATAATTGATCAGGGACCCTTTGATAGTGGTTGAGAAATTGTTTTTTTATTGACAGAGTCGGAAGATCCATTACTAAAGACCATTAAATCATCAACAAAGGCTGGGAAGTCCACTTTAAGCTTGCCTTTTGACTTGTATCTAGATCTAGGATTTCTTTCATAGAGTTTCTTGATCCCTATAATTAAGTATTCCTCAACCAAAATAAAAAGACTCGATGAGATGGGATCCCCCTGTCTCAGGCCCTGAGTATTGCTGAAATAACATTTCAATTCCCGTTGATGATGATTGCGGGGTGAACATTTGATATGCAATTATACAGCAGAGACAAAACATTAGAGTTAAACCCAAAAGAAGAAAGGATTTAAAAAGGAAACATGGTGTTTAGTCTGTCAAAATCTTTGGCAATGTCAGTTTTGAGAATCAAATTATCTCCTTTGACTTTAGAACTTAGATCATGGCTAAGTTCTTGGGAAATTAGGATAGTCTCATGGATACTTTTTCTTTTCACAAACGCACCCGGTTCTTCAGATATCAGCTTTGGTAAAAGATTAGCAAGCCTGTTGTTGATGATTTTAGCAATAATTCTACTTAGCCTTCTAATGAGACTAATAGAGAGATACTCTTGCAAGGTTTTAGGATGATCAGTATTAGGTATTATACATATTACAGTAGCTTAAATTCTTGGTGGAACAGAATAGCCTTTAAAAAAACTTGAATTGCATCACATAAGTTTTTGTTGATGACAGACCGGTAGACTTTATAAAATTACCCATTGAAACCATCAGGACCAGCTGCAGTCACAGAGCTTAGGGACTTTATGATACCCTGATTTTTATTCACATCAGGAATATCAAGTTAGTTAGAATTATCTGTATCAGAATCTAGCTTGGGAATTATATCATTTAGAGTGTGAGGATCATTGTCATTTCTGTTGTCTGTCAATAATGCTTTGAAATAGTTCACTGCAGATAAGCTGATATCCTCTTGGTTGTCTAGCCAAGTATCCCCTTTCTTAATTCTGTTGATCTTGTTTTTTAGCCAAAGAGAATGATATTTCTGAAAGATGGGTTTTCCTTGCGCCTTCAAGAAGCTTCTTGTCTGTAGGAGAATGAGAGTCTTTATAGAAGTTTTAGTGGCTCTCTTGAGCTGGAGTAGTTTCGATGATGTTGGACCCATTGAATTCCAGCTTTTCACTTTCTTTTCTTTACCTCATTCTTCCTTAATTCAGGTTCGTTATCTTTGTCTTTGGTTACAGGAACAGGAGAGCCAGGCAAACTACCCACATTGTCTTTGTAATGGGATAATGAGTCTTCAATGAGAACTTGATTATCAAAGAGGGATTTTCTGTGAATGGTTTGTAAAGCCTCAATGGTTTATGATTCTTTGAGAGGATAGCACTTGAGGTATTCATTCTAGGACATGTTACTTGCCTGACAGTAGATTACTCATTCTCCATATTCAACTTATCTTCTGTAGAGGTAATCTTGTTACTCATAAAGTCTGCTCTATTATCATTAGAATTGGCATTGTTGATTATAATAGATTTTAATTTTGGTGTTGATTTAGTCACTGATTTAGAAATAGAAGTAGGGGGATTCATCATACTATTGTTTTGAGAAGAAATAGCCTTTTTACACTCAGAACTAGAATTTCCAATGTGAAAACAGATATTGCAGTAGTTAGGCAAGCCTTCATAGACGATATTAACCCAGAGGCTATCTTCTTTGCCAAACTTTATCAAAACTTTTTGTATAAGTGGTTTTGAGATATCAACTTCTACCCAGATTCTGCAGCAATTTAATTTAGATCTGTTGGTTGCTGGAACCCAGACTCTCAAGGGAGATTCAGTTGTTTTGGCAATAACATTTATAGTAGCGTCGTTGAACATGAATTCTGGTAAATTAGGCAGAGTATCCCAGACTGGTGTGAAATGGCACTCTTGATTAGGATTAAACTGAGGTGTCCACTTCAACAACCTCATTGTTTTGTTATCAATTACCCACACATTTCTATGCCAAAGCTTCTTGAAGTCTTCCTGTTTTTCAAATTCAATGAAGATATGTCTGAAATCCCATACCGAGAGATTGTAGAGCCCTGTGAATTGAAATTTTCCAAGGAAACCTCTAATCGAGTCAAGGGAAGGTTTATCAGTAGAAAACTTCCCTATAAATGTGTGCTTTGATAGTTTAAAAATGATGAATAACAGAGTAGTCATTGTTGTGTGAAACAGCGATATTGTTATGCTTAAAAGATCTTGTTATTGGTTTCAAGGTGTCAAGGTAAGAAGAGAGATTCATTGGGTTGTTGTTTAATTCCTCAAATCTAGGCTTATTCCTCATGAAACCATCCTTTGTTGAAGTGTTGATATCGTTTTCAACCATTATTGAAGACTTGATATCATTTCTAGGAGAAACAGAACGAGCAGTTATTTGGTTTGCGTTCTTGAGCATAAGAAAATCAAGATCATACGAGGTTATTTTTTCAAAATTTGATCTTGTTGATTTGCTCGACTTAGGCGTGGGAATGATTTCTCCTTCATCTATTATGAAGATGAAAGAGAACAGTCAGAATCAAGCTACCATAAATGGAACAATCAAGAAGTCTATGTTTTTGGAGAAAAAGAACACAGATAGCTTTTCACTAAACAAGTTTTGATGTTTTTCTATTTTACTTTACATATATTATAAAATATTATTATTGTCTTAAAATAAAAGTTACACTTTTAAAAAATAAATAGAAAAATTCATAATAATGTTTGTAATTTGCACAACCCAATTATTTTATTTAAATATTATATATAATTGTAATAAGATATTTTTTAAACTAAGGTAAAAACAACGAAATAACCACACAAAATTATTTACTATAATTAGAGTTGCTGACTATATATATATATATTTATTTATTTATTTATTGACCGCCAAAACTGTCTAATTAAATAAATATTAATCGGTTACATATTTTAATTTGAGAATTGAGATATCCGATTTTTAATTTTAATTTTATTACTTTTGTAAAAATCTGCCTCTTTTCAAACTCATTATTCTTTATCTTTCTTTAATTTTTTCTACTATTCTTTTCACTCTATGTTTTAAAAGTTGAATTTATTGTTATTCCATATAATACTTTGCGGCGTGCTTCTTCCATATCGGCGTTTGGTCGGTCCCCTTCGGTCGTTGCAGATCTGGTGTATAATGTTGTAAAATCTTCATCTTAGTATATCGGATTTCCCTCTACACCCGGGGATCTTATCCGCTCTCCTATCTCGCTTATTACATTGGAGGTTCTCGTTCCTGTCGTGAAGTGATTTTGCTGGCCGTTGAACGCTCTCGTGATGGCCTGTAAGAGGATGCGACATTGCATTAGTTACTGTGGGAACATGTATCTCTTCCTCATCTGATGCTTCCTACCAGTGTTAGTGTTCATACACAAAAGCAATATTGCTCACCAACTCTGTTGTATATCTTTCATTTTAATTGGGTATTTCTAGGACATTTTATGAGTCAGTATGTACTTCGACATGGTCCGAATATGTATTCGGATATCGGATCCGTCTTTCTAATGTTCTTAGATCCATTCACTCTTATTGCATTAGGATTGTTTTTTGATCCATTTAGTTTCTGGAGGATGCTCTCTTGAACGATGTAAACATATTTATTATGATTTATTTAATACTTTTCAAACAAAAAAAACTTTGGAAAAAGACATGAACCAAAACTTTTTATAAAAATAAAAAATTTAAGATAACGACAACAATATTTTCCGAATGGAATTTAAAATAGATTAATTATTAATTTTTTTAATGTATGGTATACATACTATATATTTTGTTTCTAAACATTAATTTTTACGAATATTAAAAATTTCATTATATAAAAGAGACATATTTTTGTTTATTGAGATCCATGTATCTATATAATTGAACTTAATATTCATGATAACTATTTTTTTAAATATCAAAAAGATAATTAAGGTTTCAAGTTATCCCAATTGAATTTAGTCTAATTCCCTTTCAACCTTCATCTTTTTCTTCCAACTTTCAAGATCACAAATTCAATGGATTTCATTTTCTCATTCGACTCTTTCATTACTTCTCCAAAAAAATAAACACACATCTTCTCCGTGTATCTTCTCTCTAATGATTTAGTTTAATTTTTTAGTTTTGTCTTAATTTTGTTAGATTTTCATTTTGGTTGTGAAGTCGGTATATATCTAGGATTTAAATCGAATTGGAATGATATATTACTGTTTATGTGTTTCATTTGTATTAGAATTTTTGACAAAGACCAGACGATGGGTTTCATATTTGTTCTTCGACGCTGCCGGTGTGGGCGAGTTGACGGTAGTATTACTACCTCACATTGGCAGCGATGTACGCTGTCAGCTGTATATAAGGCTACTAGTGTTCTCTGCGCCTAACATCGACAAGGTAGATGTAACGGTGCCAGTGCAAGGAAATTAAGCTGTCGGCGTAAGTCATCCCCACTGACAACGAATTAGTAATAATTTTTTTTTTAATGATAGATGAATATTGTATATATTAAAAACAATCCATTTTCATTTCCTTTCATCAAATTAAACAATTTATTTCAACCAGCTACCAAACAATAATTTAATTTAAATTCGCTACATATCTTCGATTTCGATTTCAACCACAAAAATGTTCACAATAAATTTCTTGCAAAAATTCTCAACCTGTTCAAGAAGAATTCTGCAAACATCCATCGGCGCACCTATACTTTCAAATTCTTGCATTAAAAACATTTTATCTTGATCACTCCATACACTAGAATCTTGAACCTCGCGAGAAATCGAGTCACACAAAATAGTTCTTTGCTCTAAGAAATGGATATCATTGTTTGATCCATCGTTGTATAAGTACAATGGTATCCTCACAAACTTCCGAATAACCCTGTAAAAATAAAACTCTACTGAGGGTTTCGGTGGATTATGATTTATTTCAAAATTTATTTCCAAATGAGTATTTTCCATTTCATAAAAAATTGAGTTTTGCAATAAAATAGATGTGGTGTTTAGATCTATAGAAAGGGGTTTATATAGGTGTTTGATATAGGCAAAATGATGAACTACCCATAAATATATACTAAAGCTTCTAATAAATGCAAAAAATTGGTAAACTACCAATAGGTACCTCAACCAAGGTGTTTCTTTTAAACCAATTTTTTTGTTTCCTACTTTTTTTAATCAAACTGTAGTTTGGTAAAATAATTCAAAAGTATCATCGATTTTGTTTATTAAGATGAACAAAACTAGATTCGTTAATGATATTTTATTATTTTGATATTTTTTTTGCCAATAACATGCGAAATCAAGCATACTAAACATGTAAGACCATACATCAAATAAATATACGAGACCAGGTATAAAATAAACATGCGAGACCATGCATAAAATAAACATGTGAGACATGTACTACTTGATGATAAAGATGCGAGACTACGGTTTCTGAGTCTGACGTAATTTTTTTTATCAATGGATCTAGTTTTGTTAGTCCTTAAAAAATAATGTTCTGTCTTGCATGATTGATTATGTGTGGTCTCGCATGTTTTTTATTCTTGGTCTTTCTTGTTTTTTTATAGTCTCACATGGTCTCACATATTTGTGATACATAGTCTCGCATGTTTTGTTATGTCTCATCTCGCATGTCAATAACAAAAAATATAATTTTAAAAATAAATCATCAACAGATTTAGTTTTTTTGTATTAAAAAAAAAAAAACGGAACGTACTTTTGGATTTTTTTTTCCGAATTCCATGTTAAAAGATATTGATTTTGTAAAGAATATATATATATATATATATATATATATAAAAGAATTTGACTAAATATGAGGAGTGCTTATGAAATAATAAAATATACATATTTAAAATATTATTTAAAGAATAGGTCACAAAATAGGTAATAAAACTTTTGATCTTAAATGTTTTAGTGATTTTTTCCTTAAATGATATTGCACATCCAAATCTGAAAATGTAAAAGAGGAGAGTATATTAATTCTTT
This sequence comes from Limnanthes douglasii subsp. nivea, assembly GCA_036936605.1. Classification (NCBI taxonomy): domain Eukaryota; kingdom Viridiplantae; phylum Streptophyta; class Magnoliopsida; order Brassicales; family Limnanthaceae; genus Limnanthes; species Limnanthes douglasii. The sequence continues at coordinate 172,790,405 of JAUPFV010000003.1, forward strand.
TGTAATACCCATAAAATGGTTATATAATGTTTTTCATTCTTAATTTGATTTTATTTTTAAAAGATATTTAAGTTTTATGGTTTTCTTAAATCCGTCAAATAAAATTTTGTTCCTAAACAAATCTAAATTTTATTACAGTAAAATAATCTATGATCAAACTAGTGATTAATGCAAAACTATTTCGCATTGTTAATTTTTTTATAGTTTCACCGAATTTTTCTGTCAAACCATACATTAATAAAAAAAATTAAATATTATTTACTAATCATATCGGTAGTTTATTTGTTATTAACGAGGTTAATGTTAATGGTTTTTAATTTGTTTTATTCATTTTTTTTAATGTCAAACTTTTATATAATATTTTAAATCCTATTTTTTCTTTTTCTAAACATTTATCCTACTATAGGAATCATAATATTTCGTAACATTTCAAATTAGTTTTTTTTGTTTCACGTCCGACAATTCGTAATTTTTTTATTTGTTTTTTTATTAGTATTAATTTTTTTTATTTGTTTCTATGTTGTTTCGTCTAATATTATGGAGATTTGTGTTTTGTCTTAAAACATAGATATGTTATTTAATTTTTCGTTGTTGTTAGGTATGAGTTTTGTTCTATTTTTTTTGTTTGCTGTACGAAGTTTGAAGTTTTATAGAAAACGATTTTGGATATGAAAAGACAAATAATAAATATTCGAATAAGACGACTAGTTAGATAATCGTAGATCGCGCAGTATAGTGCTTTTAATTCGCAAATGACACATAATAAATGATAATTCTTTATTACATATTCGGGGTTGCTTCCTTATGCAGTTGCTAACTACGGATTTATTTTAAGTTGCGATTTCATATCAATAGCTGAATATCGTGAATTTTGAATTGTTTTAATATATCAAACATGTTTGAATATGTATGTGTTTGTGATAATGTGGATACCCTTACATAAAATCTTTTACTGGTAACTCGTGTATGTTTAAGGCTAATGCATAGATATAAGAAACCTTAAACCCTCGTTTTTTAAAAAGTCATTATTTTATGTTGAACATGATATAAACACAAGGTGCTGAGGTAGTAGATAAGAACCATCAACCCTTAGTAACTTGTATTGATATCATGTTCAACTAAACAATAGTTTTTTAACAAGACGATAGATAATGGTTTTTTAATTTAGTGTTCCGCATATGTTGGAATGTAAATTGTTAATTTAAACCTTCTTCCTATCCCGTATTATTTATAAAACATGAGTCGTAAATGTACTTATCAAAACTAAAATAAATCATGAATTGTTTATAGATTAAGCATCGTCCGTATTCAATTTGAAACAGTTTGATTTAGAGTTTTTCCACTTAAGTAATAAGGGAACCTGTAATTTTTTAGATGATTGACACATCCCAAACTGGTGGAGATTTTGGTGGTCTTTACCTTAGTGCAAGTTTTTTATAATATTTGCATTATCAAGCCCCGAAAGGATATAAAGAACATGATTAATAATTGAGGAGATGTTGCCGTTCTCACTCTTGTGCATCATTTGATTATGTGCAGAATAGATTACCCACAGAATGATGGAGGGAAGGATCGTGCGAATGTCTCATTTATTAGGAGTAGACCAGTACCAAGAACGAATAAGATGAGGCGGGGTCATGTTGGGGTAGATGTAAATCTGAAAGAAGGAGCTGAAATAAACCCAAACAACCGAAATGTGAGAAAATTGAATCACGATATGCGGAGTAGTTTATTCGTTGTTCAAAACTGGCATTTAGAAGCCATTTGGAAATGCCTCCTTTTGAGCACAAAATCGGTGGGAATCCAATTGAGAAGGAATCTCCAGAGAAAGAAGGAACATTTTCTGGGTCTAAGGTTGTTCCATGTCTTTAGAAAGAGATTTGAGATATTGCATGGCTTCTTAATAACTTTCCAGGTTTCTTTAGAGCTAAAAGACCCATCTGATGAAAGAGACCATTGGATTTTGTCTTCATTTTCAGAGAGCTTTATTTTCTTAATATTTTCAATTTCAATAGTGGTAACCCTATAACGAAGCTTTTCCATGTTCCAATCTCCAGAAGACCAGTAGTTCATCACCTTATCTCTGTTAGCATCCCACAACCAACTTCTATCATCGGTATCATTGAAGAGGATAAAAGGATTTTTAGAGCACCATCGATCAAGCCAAAAATCAATGTTACCAATTCAATTATTCCTGAAACTGTATTTCTCAGCAATGTCTCTGATTTTCCAGATTCTGATCCACACTTTTGATAATTTGGATGGAAATGGGGCTACAACTGGGTGAAGATTACTACAGTACATGGAAGAGGTGAGCTTAGCCCATAAAGATTTTTGCATTCTGAATGTGAACCGAATCTTCAGAGAGAAAACAAGTTGCATATCTTCAATCTTTCGAAGATCCAGAGGACCCTCCTCGTGAGGCTTACAGAGTATGTCCCATTTAGACAAGGTGATAGATTTATTGTTTTTTTTTGTTCCCCCATAAGAATTTATTGTAAATTTTTTCATTTTTTCTTATGACAGAGATATGAATGAGCTTATGCTGAATTGAGAATATGGGAAAGACGGACATAATGGATTGAATTAGAATTAGTCTGCCAGCAAAGGAGAGCGTTGTTTTATCCCAATCTGAGATTTTATTTCAAATCTCGGTGATCATGCCATCAAATTCACTGATCCTGGTTGCAGAGGTAATAGTGGATCCCATATAGCTTATGTGGTTAAAACCCAGAATCATTTCAATCCTGTTAATTCTCTGTCTAGGCATGTTTGTAGAAACAATAATCTTGGATTTGTTGTTGTTGACTAATTGACTAGAGACCCTTTGATAGTGGTTGAGAAACTGTTTTTTTTATTGATAGAGTGGGAAGATCCATTACTAAAGACCATGAAATCATCAGCAAAGGCTAGGAAGTCCACTTTAAGCTTGCCTCTTAACTTGTATCTAGATCTAGGATTTCTTTCATAGAGTTTCTTGATCCCTCTAATTAAGTATTCCTCAACCAAAATAAAAAGACTCGATGAGATGGCATCCCCCTGTCTCAAGCCCTGAGTATTGCTCAAATAACATTTCAATTCCCTGTTGATGATGATTGAGGGGTGAACATTTGATATGCAATTATACAGCAGAGACAAAACATTAGAGTTAAACCCAAAAGAATAAAGGATTTAAAAAGGAAACATTGTGTTTAGTCTGTCAAACTCTTTGGCAATGTCAGTTTTGAGAATCACATTAATTCCTTTGACTTTAGAACTTAGATCATGACTAAGTTCTTGGGAAATTAGGATAGTCTCGTGGATACTTTTTATTTTCACAAACGCACCCTGTTCTTCAGATATCAGTTTTGGCAAAAGATCAGCAAGCCTGTTGTTGATGATTTTAGCAATAATTCTACTTAGCATTCTAATGAGACTAATAGAGAGATACTCTTGCCAGGTTTTAGGATGATCATTATTAGGCATTATACATATTACAGTAGCTTAAATTCTTGTTGTAAGAGAATATCCTTTAAAAAAACTTGAATTGCATCACATAAGTTTTTGTTGATGACAGACTAGCGGACTTTATAGAATTACCCATTATCAGGACCAGCTGCAGTCACATAGCTTAGGGACTTTATGATACCCTGATTTTTATTCACATCAGGAATAGCAAGTAAGTTAGAATTATTTGTATCAGAATCTAGCTTGGGAATTATATCATTTAGAGTGTGAGGATCATTGTCATTTCTGTTGTTTGTCAATAATGCTTTGAAATAGTTCACTGCAGATAAGCCGATATCCTCTTGGTTGTCTAGCCAAGTATCCCCTTCCTTAATTCAGTTGATCTTGTTCTTTTTTGTTCCTTTTTTGACAAAATTCTGAAAATCAGCAGAGTTTCTGTCACTGTCTTTTAGCCAAAGAGAATGAGATTTCTATCTCCAGTAGGATTCATCTCTATCAAGCAAGGAAAGATGGGTTTTCCTTGCGTCTTCAAGAAGCTTCTTGTCTGTAGGAGAATGAGAGTCTTTATAGTTATTCTCTCTGAAATTGATCTCATCCTCAGCATTCGTGATAGCATCAAAAAACTTTCCAAATAACTTCTTGTTCCATTCTCTCAAGTCATCTTTGAGTCTTTTTTGCTTAACCCAGTATCTTTGAATAAGATTTTCTTCAATTTTTAAGCCTAGATTTTCTCAACCATTTCTATGAATGTAGGATACATGACCCACATATTCAAAAACTTAAAGGATGACTTGTTCTTCTCTAGAATAGAAGAGATAGTAATTGATATTGGTGAATGATCAGAGAAAGTTCTTGCTAGATGATTTACAGAAGTAATATCAAAGTAATTCATCCAAGAGGAGTTAAGTAACACCCTATCAAGACGCTTCCATTTGTTACCATTTGACCAAGTGAATCTCGAACCATTGAACCCAACATCATGAAGATTATAGTCCATGATTTTGTTGTTAAAGTCTTCAGTGCTTTTGATATCAATGGTGTTGTAGGATAGTTTCTCACTAATGTTTTTAATAGCGTTAAATTCCCCAAAAATAATCCATTCTATCAGAGGTTCGTCTATAGCCCTAAGAATATCCCAAAGAGCCCTTATGTGATCACTTCTACACTTAGCATAGATTACTGAGACTCTGAATTTTTTTCAAAGGCAGTATAATGAAAATTTAAGTGTAGAATCTGTCATTTTGAATTACATCCACCTTGAAATTAGAATGCCACAAAACCTAAATTTTGTCATTGATGTCACTAGTAAATCCCATGTAGTTCAGCTTCCGTGCAATCATTTGAAGGTTTGAAGAAGATATCAATAAGTCATGGACGACCACAAAACTTGGTCTGATTGATTTGGTTAAATATTTAAATATTTTTAAGGTGCTTTTGTTTCTTATCCCTCTTACATTCCAGTTGGGAATGGAAATTTTCATTTAATGGTGGTAGAAGTTTTGGTGGCTCTCTTGAGCTTGAGCAGTTTCGATGATGTTGGACCCATTAAATTCCAACTTTTCACTTTCTTTTCTTTTCCTCATTCTTCCTTAATTCAAGTTCTTTATCTTTGTCTTTGGTTATAGAAACAGGAGAGCCACGTAGGCTACCCACATTGTCTTTGTAATGGGATAATGAGTCTTCAATGAGAACTTGATTATCAAAGAGGGATTTTCTGTCAATGGTTTGTAAAGCCTCAATGGTTTCTGATTCTTTGAGAGGATAGCACTTGAGGTATTCATTCTAGGACAGGTTACTTGCCTGACAGTAGATTCCTCAAAGAGGGATTTTCTGTCAATGGTTTGTAAAGCCTCAATTGTTGATTATAATAGATTTTAATTTTGGTGTTGATTTAGTCACTGATTTAGAAATAGAAGTAGGGGCATTCATCATACTATTGTTTTGAGAAGAAATAGCCTTTTTACACTCAGAACTAGAATGGCCAATGTGAAAACAGATATTGCAGTAGTTAGGCAAGCCTTCATAGACTATATTAACCCAGAGACTATCTTCTTTGCCAAACTTTATCAATTTTTTTTTGTATAAGTGGTTTTGAGATATCAACTTCTACCCAGATTCTGCAGCAATTTAATTTAGATCTGTTGGTTGCAAGAACCCATACTCTCAAAGGAGATCCAATTGTTTTGGCAATAACATTTATAATAGCGTCGTTGAACATGAATTCTGGTAAATTAGGCAGAGTATCCCAGACTGGTGTGAAATGGCACTCTTGATTAGGATTAAACTGAGGTGTCCACTTCAACAACCTCATTGTTTCGTTATCAATTACCCACATATTTCTATGCTAAAGCTTCTTGAAGTCTTCGTGTTTGTCAAATTCGATGAAGATATGTCTGAAATCCCATACCGAGAGATTGTAGAGCCCTGTGAATTTAAATTTTCCAAGGAAACCTCTAATCGAGTCAAAGGAAGGTTTATCAGTAGAAAACTTCCCTAAAAACGTGTGCTTTGATAGTTTAAAAATGTGCTCTTTAATTTTATCCTCGAAATGAATAACATAGTAGTCATTGTTGTGTGAAACCGCGATATTGTTATGCTTAAAAGATCTTGTTATTGGTTTCAAGGTGTCAGGGTATAAGAAAGATTCATTGGGGTGTTGTTTAATTCCTCAAATGTAGGGTTACTCCTCATGAAACAATCCTTGCTTGAAGTGTTGATATCGTTTCCAGCCATTGTTGAAGAGTTGATATCATTTCTAGGAGAAACAGAACGAGCAATTATTTGGTTTGAGTTCTTCAGCATAAGGAAATCGAGATCATACGAGGTTATTTTTTCAAAGTTTAATCTTGTTGATTTGCTTGACTTAGGCGTGGAAATTGATCTTGACCGCCAAAATTGCCTAATTAAATAAATATTAATCGGTTATATATTTTAATTTGAGAATTGAGATATCCGATTTTTATTTTTTATTTTATTATTTTTGTAAAAATCTATCTCTTTTCCAAACTCATTATTCTTTATCTTTCTTTACATTTTTCTACTATTCTTTTCACTCTATGTTATAAAAGTTGAAATATTAAATTTAATCTTTTTAATTTAAAATTTTAACCATGCGATATTAGATATAAATTTAGATGAATTTATTGTTATTCTATATAATACTTTGCGGCGTGCTTCTTCCATATCGGCGTTTGGTCGGTCCCCTTCGGTCATTGCAGATCTGGTGTATAATGTTATAAAATCGTCATCTTAGTATCTCGGGTTTCCCTCTACACCCGAGGATCTTATCCGTTCTCCTATCTCGCTTATTACGTTGGAGGTTCTCCTTCCTGTCGTGAAGTGATTTCGCTGGCCGTTGAAAGCTCTCGTGATGGCCTGTAAGAGGATGCGACATTGCATTAGTAACTGTGGGAACATGTATATCTTCCTCATCTAATGTTTCCTACCGGTGTTAGTGTTCATACACAAAAGCAATATTGCTCACCAACTCTGTTGTATATCTTTCATTTTAATTGGGTTTTCTAGGACATTTTATGAGTCAGTATGTACTTCCACATGGTCCGAATATGTATTCGTATATCGGATCCGTCTTTCTAATGTTCTTAGATCCATTCACTCTTATTGCATTAGGATTGTTTTTGGATCCATTTAGTTTCTGGAGGATGCTCGCTTGAACGATGTAAACATATTTATGATTTATTTAATAATTTTCAAACAAAAAAAACTTTGAAAAAAGACATGAACCAAAACTTTTTATAATAATAAAAAATTTAAGATAACGACAACATTATTTTCCGAATGGAATTTAAAATAGATTAATTATTAATTTTTTTTATTGTGTGGTATACATACTATATATTTTGTTTCTAGACATTACTTTTTACGAATATTAAAAATTTCATTATATAAAAGAGACATATTTTTGTTTATTGAGATCCATATATCTATATAATTGAACTTAATATTCATGATAACTATTTTTTTAAATATCAAAAAGATAATTAAGGTTTCAAATTATTTCAAAAATACCCTCAATTAAAATTCTAAGTTCTCCCAAATTAAATTCTAAGTTATCCCAATTGAATTTAGTCTAATTCTCTTTCAAACTTCATCTTTTTCTTCCAAATTTCAAGATCACAAATTCGATGGATTTCATTTTCTCATTCGACTCGTTCATTACTTCTCCAAAAAAAATAAACACACATCTTCTTCGTTTATCTTCTCTCTAATGATTTAATTTAATTTTTTAGTTTTGTCTTAATTTTGCTAGATTTTAATTTTGGTTGTGAAGTCGGTATATATCTAGGATTTTCAATTGAATTGGAATGATATATTAGTGTTTATGTGTTTCATTTGTATTAGAATATTGATTTCCATTATGATTTGAAGATTTTTTGAGAAATTTTGACGAAGACCAGACGATGGGTTTCATATTTGTTCTTCGACGCTGCCGGTGTGGGCGAGTTGACGGCAGTATTAGTACCTCACATTGGCAGCGATGTACGCTAATGTGTTCTCTGCGCCTAACATCGACAAGGTAGATGTAACGCTGCTAGTGCAAGACAATTAAGCTGTCGCCGTAACTCGCCCCCACTGACAACGAATTAGTAATAAAAAATCATTTTTAATGACAGATGAAAATTGTATATATTAAAAACAATCCATTTTCATTTTCATTCATCAAATTGAACAATTTATTTCAACCAGCTACCAAACAATAATTTAATTTGAATTCGCTACATATCTTCGAATTCGATTTCAACCACAAAAATGTTCACAATATATTTCTTGCGAAAATTCTCAACCTGTTGAAGAAGAATTCTGCAAACATCTATCGGCGCACCTATACTTTCAAATTCTTGCATTAGAAACATTTTATCTTGATCACTCCATACACCAGAATCTTGAACCTCACGAGAAATCAGGTCACACAAAATAGTTCTTTGCTCTAAGAAATAGATATCATTGTTTGATCCATCGTTGTATAAGTACAATGGTATCCTCACAAACTTCCAAATAACCCTGTAAAAAGAAAACTCTACTGAGGGTTTCGGTGGATTATGATTTATTTCAAAATTTATTTCCAAATGAGTATTTTCCATTTCATAAAAAATTGAGTTTTGCAATAAAATAGATGTGGTGTTTAGATCTATAGAAAGGGGTTTATATAGGTGTTTGATATAGGCAAAATGATGAACTACCCATAAATATATACTAAAGTTTCTAATAAATGCAAAAAATTGGTAAACTACCAATAGGTACCTCAACCAAGGTGTTTCTTTTAAACCAATTTTTTTGTTTCCTACTTTTTTTTAATCAAACTGTAGTTTGGTAAAATAATTCAAAAGTATCATCGATTTTGTTTATTAAGATGAACAAAACTAGATTCGTTAATGATATTTTATTATTTTGATATTTTTTTGCCAATAACATGCGAAATCAAGCATACTAAACATGTAAGACCATACATCAAATAAATATACGAGACCGGGTATAAAATAAACATGCGAGACCATGCATAAAATAAACATGTGAGACATGTACTACTTGATGATAAAGATGCGAGACTACGGTTTCTGAGTCTGACGCAATTTTTTTTATCAATGGATCTAGTTTTGTTAGTCCTTCAAAAATAATGTTCTGTCTTGCATGATTGATTATGTGTGGTCTCACATGTTTTTTATTCTTGGTCTTTCATGTTTTTTTATAGTCTCACATGGTCTCACATATTTCTGATACATAGTCTCGCATGTTTGGTGTTGTCTGATCTCGCATGTCAATAACGAAAAATATAATTTTAAAAATAAATCATCAACAGATTTAGTTTTTTCGTATTAAAAAAAATAACACGCACCGTACTTTTGGATTTTTTTTTTCGAATTCCATTTTAAAAGATATTGATTTTGTAAAGAATATATATATATATATATATATATATATATATATATATATATATATATATATATATATATATATATATAAAGAATTTGACTAAATATGAGGAGTGCTTATGAAATAATAAAATATACATATTTAAAATATTATTTAAAGAATAGGTCACAAAATAGGTAATAAAACTTTTGATCTTAAATGTTGTAGGGATTTTTTCCTTAAATGATATTGCACATCCAACTCTGAAAATGTAAAAGAGGAGAGTATATTAATTCTTTTGTAATACCCATAAAAATGGTTATATAATGTTTTTTATTCTTAATTTTATTTTATTTTTAAAAGATATTTAAATTTTATCGTTTTCTTAAATCCGTCAAATAAAATTTTGTTGCTAAACAAATCTAAATTTTATTACAGTAATATAATCTATGATCAAACTAGTCAATTTTATGATTCAATGCAAAACTATTTCGCATTGTTAATTTTTTTATAGTTTCACCGAATTTTTCTGTCAAACCATACATTAATAAAAAAAATTATTTACTAATCATAACAGTAGTTTATTTGTTATTAACGAGGTTAATGTTAATGATTTTTAATTTGTTTTATTCATTTTTTTTAATGTCAAACTTTTATATAATATTTTAAATCCTATTTTTCTTTTTCTAAACATTTATCCTACTATAGGAATCATAATATTTCGTAACATTTCAAATTAGTTTTTTTTGTTTCACGTCCGACAATTCGTAATTTTTTTATTTGTTTTTTTATTAGTATTAATTTTTTTTATTTGTTTCTATGTTGTTTCGTCTAATATTATGGAGATTTGTGTTTTGTCTTAAAACATAGATATGTTATTTAATTTTTCGTTGTTGTTAGGTATGAGTTTTGTTTTATTTTTATTTTGTTTGCTGTACGAAGTTTCAAGTTTTATATAAAACGATTTTGGATATGGAAAGACAAATAATAAATATTCGAATAAGACGACTAGTTAGATAACCGTAGATCGCGCACTATAGTGCTTTTAATTCGCAAATGACACATAATAAATGATAATTCTTTATTAGATATTCGCGGTTGCTTCCTTATGCAGTTGCTAACTACGGATTTATTTTAAGTTGCGATTGCATATCAATAGCTGAATATTGTGAATTTTGAATTCTTTTAATATATCAAAGATGTTTGAATATGTATGTGTTTGTGATAATTTGGATACCCCTACATAAAAGCTTTTACTGGTAACTCATGTATGTTTAAGGCTAATGCATAGATATAAGAAACCTTAAACCCTCGTATTTTAAAAAGTCATTATTTTATGTTGAACATGATATAAACACAAGGTGATGAGGTAGTAGATAAGAACCATCAACCCTTAGTAACTTGTATTGATATCATTTCAATTAAACAATAGTTTTTTAACAAGACGATAGATAATGGTTTTTTAATTTAGTGTTCCGCATATGTTGGAATGTAAATTGTTCATTTAAACCTTCTTCCTATCCCGTATTATTTATAAAACATGAGTCGTAAATGTACTTATCAAAACTAAAATAAATCATGAATTGTTTATAGATTAAGCATCGTCCGTATTCAATTTGAAACAGTTTGATTTAGGGTTTTTCCACTTAAGTAATAAGGGAAACCTGTAATTTTTTAGATGATTGACACATCCCAAACTGGTGGAGATTTTGGTGGTCTTTACCTTAGTGCAAGTTTTTTAGAATATTTGCATTATCAAGCCCCGAAAGGATATAGAGAACATGATAAATAATTGAGGAGATGTTGGAGTTCTCACTCTTGTGCATCATTTGATTATGTGCAGAATAGATTACCCACATAATGATGGAGGGAAGGATCGTGCGAATGTCTCATTTATTAGGAGTAGACCAGTACCAAGAACGAATAAGATGAGGCGGAGTCATGTTGGGGTAGATGTAAATCTGAAAGAATGAGCTAAAATAAACCCAAACAACCCAAATGTGAGAAAATTGAATCACGATATGCGGAGTAGTTTATTCGTTGTTCAAAACTGGCATTTAGAAGCCATTTGGAAATGCCTCCTTTTGAGCACAAAATCGGTGGGAATCCAATTGAGAAGGAATCTCCAGAGAAAGAAGGAACATTTTCTGGGTCTAAGGTTGTTCCATGTCTTTAGAAAGAGATTTGAGATATTGCATGGCTTCTTAATAACTTTCCAGGTTTCTTTAGAGCTAAAAGACCCATCTGATGAAAGAGACCATTGGATTTTGTCTTCATTTTCAGAGAGCTTTATTTTCTTAATATTTTCAATTTCAATAGTGGTAACCCTATAACGAAGCTTTTCCATGTTCCAATCTCCAGAAGACCAGTAGTTCATCACCTTATCTCTGTTAGCATCCCACAACCAACTTCTATCATCGGTATCATTGAAGAGGATAAAAGGATTTTTAGAGCACCATCGATCAAGCCAAAAATCAATGTTACCAATTCAATTATTCCTGAAACTGTATTTCTCAGCAATGTCTCTGATTTTCCAGATTCTGATCCACACTTTTGATAATTTGGATGGAAATGGGGCTACAACTGGGTGAAGATTACTACAGTACATGGAAGAGGTGAGCTTAGCCCATAAAGATTTTTGCATTCTGAATGTGAACCGAATCTTCAGAGAGAAAACAAGTTGCATATCTTCAATCTTTCGAAGATCCAGAGGACCCTCCTCGTGAGGCTTATAGAGTATGTCCCATTTAGACAAGGTGATAGATTTATTGTTTTTTTTTGTTCCCCCATAAGAATTTATTGTAAATTTTTTCATTTTTTCTTATGACAGAGATATGAATGAGCTTATGCTGAATTGAGAATATGGGAAAGACGGACATAATGGATTGAATCAGAATTAGTCTGCCAGCAAAGGAGAGCGTTGTTTTATCCCAATCTGAGATTTTATTTCAAATCTCGGTGATCATGCCATCAAATTCACTGATCCTGGTTGCAGAGGTAATAGTGGATCCCAGATAGCTTAAATGTAATTTTATGTGGTTAAAACCCAGAATCTTTTCAATCCTGTTAATTCTCTGTCTATGTATGTTTGTAGAAACAATAATCTTGGATTTGTTGTTGTTGACTAATTGACCAGAGACCCTTTGATAGTGGTTGAGAAATTGTTTTTTTATTGATAGAGTGGGAAGATCCATTACTAAAGACCATGAAATCATCAGCAAAGGCTAAGAAGTCCACTTTAAGCTTGCCTCTTGACTTGTATCTAGATCTAGGATTTCTTTCATAGAGTTTCTTGATCCCTCTAATTAAGTATTCCTCAACCAAAATAAAAAGACTCGATGAGATGGGATCCCCTTGTCTCAGGCCTTGAGTATTGCTCAAATAACATTTCAATTCCCCGTTGATGATGATTGAGGGGTGAACATTTGATATGCAATTATACAGCAGAGACAAAATATTAGAGTTAAACCCAAAAGAATAAAGGATTTAAAAAGGAAACATTGTGTTTAGTCTGTCAAACTCTTTGGCAATGTCAGTTTTGAGAATCACATTAATTCCTTTGACTTTAGAACTTAGATCATGACTAAGTTCTTGGGAAATTAGGATAGTCTCGTGGATACTTTTTCTTTTCACAAACGCACCCTGTTCTTCAGATATCAGCTTTGGCAAAAGATCAGCAAGCCTGTTGTTGATGATTTTAGCAATAATTCTACTTAGCATTCTAATGAGACTAATAGAGAGATACTCTTGCCAGGTTTTAGGATGATCAGTATTAGGCATTATACATATTACAGTAGCTTAAATTCTTGTTGTGAGAGAATATCCTTTAAAAAAACTTAAATTGCATCACATAAGTTTTTGTTGATGACAGACCAGCAGACTTTATAGAATTACCCATTGAAACCATCAGGACCAGCTGCAGTCACATAGCTTAGGGACTTTATGATACCCTGATTTTTATTCACATCAGGAATAGCAAGTAAGTTAGAATTATTTGTATCAGAATCTAGCTTGGGAATTATATCATTTAGAGTGTGAGGATCATTGTCATTTCTGTTGTTTGTCAATAATGCTTTGAAATAGTTCACTGCAGATAAGCTAATATCCTCTTGGTTGTCTAGCCAAGTATCCCCTTCCTTAATTCAGTTGATCTTCTTCTTTTTTGTTCTTTTTTTGACAAAATTCTGAAAAATCAACAGAGTTTCTGTCACTGTCTTTTAGCCAAAGAGAATGAGATTTCTATCTCCAGTAGGATTCATCTCTATCAAGCAAGGAAATATGGGTTTTCCTTGCGTCTTCAAGAAGCTTCTTGTCTGTAGGAGAATGAGAGTCTTTATAGTTATTCTCTCTGAAATTGATCTCATCCTCAGCATTCTTGATAGCATCAAAAAACTTTCCAAATACCTTCTTGTTCCATTCTCTCAAGTCATCTTTGAGTCTTTTTTGCTTAACCCAGTATCTTTGAATAAGATTTTCTTCAATTTTTAAGCCTAGCTTTTCTCAACCATTTCTATGAATGTAGGATACATGACCCACATATTCAAAAACTTAAAGGATGAGTTGTTCTTCTCTAGAATGGAAGAGATAGTAATTGATATTGGTGAATGATCAGAGAAATTTCTTGCTAGATGATTTACAGAAGTAATATCAAAGTAATTCATCCAAGAGGAGTTAAGTAACACCCTATCAAGCCGCTTCCATTTGTTACCATTTGACCAAGTGAATCTCGAACCATTGAACCCAACATCATGAAGATTACAGTCCATGATTGTGTTGTTAAAGTCTTCAGTGCTTTTGATATCAATGGTGTTGTAGGATAGTTTCTCACTGATGTTTTTAATAGCGTTAAATTCCCCAAAAATAATCCATTCTATCAGAGGCTCTTCTATAGCCTTAAGAATATCCCAAAGAGCCCTTATGTGATCACTTCTACACTTAGCATAGATTACTGAGACTCTGAATTTTTTTCAAAGGCAGTATGATGAAAATTTAGGTGTAGAATCTGTCATTTTGAAGTACATCGACCTTGAAATCAGAATGCCACAAAACCTAAATTTTGTCATTGATGTCACTAGTAAATCCCATGTAGTTCAGCTTCCGTGCAATCATCTGAAGGTTTGAAGAAGATATCAATAAGTCATGAACGACCACAAAACTTGGTCTGATTGATTTGGTTAAATATTTAAATATTTTTAAGGTGCTTTTGTTTCTTATCCCTCTTACATTCCAGTTGGGAATGGAAATTTTCATTTAATGGTGGTAGAAGTTTTGGTGGCTCTCTTGAGCTTGAGCAGTTTCGATGATGTTGGACCCATTAAATTCCAACTTTTCACTTTCTTTTCTTTTCCTCATTCTTCCTTAATTCAAGTTCTTTATCTTTGTCTTTGGTTATAGGAATAGGAGAGCCAGGTAGGCTACCCACATTGTCTTTATAATGAGATAATGAGTCTTCAATGAGAACTTGATTATCAAAGACGGATTTTCTGTCAATGGTTTGTAAAGCCTCAATGGTTTCTGATTCTTTGAGAGGATAGCACTTGAGGTATTCATTCTAGGACAGGTTACTTGTCTGACAGTAGATTCCTCAAAGAGGGATTTTCTGTCAATGGTTAGTAAAACCTCTATTGTTGATTATAATAGATTTTAATTTTGGTGTTGATTTAGTCACTGATTTAGAAATAGAAGTAGGGGGATTCATCATACTATTGTTTTGAGAAGAAATAGCCTTTTTACACTCAGAACTAGAATGGCCAATGTGAAAACAGATATTGCAGTAGTTAGGCAAGCCTTCATAGACCATATTAACCCAGAGACTATCTTCTTTGTCAAACTTTATCAAAAAAAATTGTATAAGTGGTTTTGAGATATCAACTTCTACCCAGATTCTGCAGCAATTTAATTTAGATTTGTTGGTTGCAGGAACCCAGACTCTCAAGGGAGATCTAATTGTTTTGGCAATAACATTTATAATAGCGTCGTTGAACATGAATTCTGGTAAATTAGGCAGAGTATCCCAGACTAGTGTGAAATGGCACTCTTGATTAGGATTAAACTGAGGTGTCCACTTCAACAACCTTATTGTTTCGTTATCAATTACCCACACATTTCTATGATAAAGCTTCTTGAAGTCTTCCTGTTTGTCAAATTCGATGAAGATATGTTTGAAATCCCATACCGAGAGATTGTAGAGCCCTGTGAATTTAAATTTTCCAAGGAAACCTCTAATCGAGTCAAGGGAAGGTTTATCAGTAGAAAACTTCCCTATAAACGTGTGCTTTGATAGTTTAAAAATGTGCTCTTTAATTTTAGCCTCGAAATGAATAACATAGTAGTCATTGTTGTGTGAAACCGCGATATTGTTATGCTTAAAAGATCTTGTTATTGGTTTCAAGGTGTTAGGGTATAAGAGAGATTCATTGGGTTGTTGTTTAATTCCTCAAATGTAGGGTTACTCCTCATGAAACAATCCTTGGTTGAAGTGTTGATATCGTTTCCAGCCATTGTTGAAGAGTTGATATCATTTCTAGGAGAAACAGAACGAGCAATTATTTGGTTTGAGTTCTTGAGCATAAGGAAATCGAGATCATACGAGGTTATTTTTTCAAAGTTTAATCTTGTTGATTTGCTTGACTTAGGCGTGGAAATGATTTCTCTTTCATCCATTATGAAGATGGAAGAGAAAAGCCAGAATCAAGCTACCATAAATGGAACAATCAAGAAGTCTATGTTTTTGGAGAAAAAGAACACATATAGCTTTTCACTAAACGAGTTTTGATGTTGTTCTATTTTACTTTACATATATTATAAAATATAATTAATATCTTAAAATAAAAGTTACACTTTTAAAAAATAAATAGAAAAATTCATAATACTATTTGTAATTTGCACAACCCAATTATTTTATTTAAATATTATATATACTGGTAATAAGATATTTATTTAAACTAAGGTAAAAAATACGAAATAATCACACAAAATTATTTACTATAATTAGAGCTACGGACTATTTATATATATATTGGACGTTAGATTAAAATGAAAAGAGTAAATTGATCTTGACCGCCAAAATTACCTAATTAAATAAATATTAATCGGTTATATATTTTAATTTAAGAATTGAGATTCCGATTTTTATTTTTTATTTTATTATTTTTGAAAAAATTTAACTCTTTTCCAAACTCATTATTCTTTATCTTTCTTTACATTTTTCTACTATTCTTTTCACTCTATGTTATAAAAGTTGAAATATTAAATTTAATCCTTTTAATTTAAAATTTTAACCATACGATATTAGAAATAAATTTAGGTGAATTTATTGTTATTCCATATAATACTTTGCGGAATGCTTCTTCCATATCGGCGTTTGGTCGGTCCCCTTCGGTCATTGCAGATCTGGTGTACAAGTTGTAAAATCGTCATCTTAGTATCTCGGTTTTCCCTCTACACCCGGGGATCTTATCCGCTCTCCTATCTCGCTTATTACGTTGGAGGTTCTCCTTCCTGTCGTGAAGTGATTTCGATGGCCGTTGAAAGCTCTCGTGATGGCATGTAAAAGGATGCGACATTGCATTAGTAACTGTGGGAACATGTATATCTTCCTCATCTAATGTTTCCTAGTTAGTGTTCATACACAAAAGCAATACTGCTCACCACAACTCTCTTGTATATCTTTCTTTTTAATTGGGTATTTCTAGGACATTTTATGAGTCAGTATGTACTTCCACATGGTCCGAATATGTATTCGGATATCGGATCCGTCTTTCTAATGTTCTTAGATCCATTCACTCTTATTGCATTAAGATTGTTTTTAGATCCATTTAGTTTCTGGAGGATGCTCGCTTGAACGATGTAAACATATTTATGATTTATTTAATAATTTTCAAACAAAAAAAACTTTGAAAAATGACATGAACCAAAACTTTTTATAAAAATAAAAAATTTAAGATAACGACAGCATTATTTTCCGAATGAAATTTAAAATGGATTAATTATTAAATTTTTTTATTGTGTGGTATACATACTATATATTTTGTTTCTAGACATTACTTTTTACGAATATTAAAAATTTCATTATATTAAAGAGACATATTTTTGTTTATTGAGATCCATATATCTATATAATTGAACTTAATATTCATGATAACTATTTTTTTAAATATCAAAAAGATAATTAAAGTTTCAAATTATTTCAAAAATACCCTCAATTAAAATTCTAAGTTCTCCCAAATTAAATTCTAAGTTATCCCAATTGAATTTAGTCTAATTCCCTTTCAAACTTCATCTTTTTCTTCCAAATTTCAAGATCACGAATTCAATAGATTTCAATTTCTCATTCGACTCGTTCATTACTTCTCCAAAAAAAATAAACACACATCTTCTTCGTTTATCTTCTCTCTAATGATTTAGTTTAATTTTTTAGTTTTGTCTTAATTTTGCTAGATTTTAATTTTGGTTGTGAAGTCGGTATATATCTAGGATTTCAATCGAATTGGAATGATATATTAGTGTTTATGCGTTTCATTTGTATTAGAATATTGATTTCCATTATGATTTGAAGATTTTTTGAGAAATTTTGACGAAGACCAGGCCATGGGTTTCACATTTGTTCTTCGACGTTGCCGGTGTGGGCGAGTTAACGGCAGTATAACTACCTTACATTGGCAGCGATGTACGCTGTCAGCTGTATGTAATGCTACCAGTGTTCTATGCGCCTAACATCGACAAGGTAGATGTAACGCTGCCAGTGCAAGGCAATTAAGCTGTCGACGTAACTCGTCCCCACTAACAACGAATTAGTAATAAAAAAAATCATTTTTAATGACACATGAATATTGTATATATTAAAAACAATCCATTTTCATTTTCATTCATCAAATTGAACAATTTATTTCAACCAGCTACCAAACAATAATTTAATTTGAATTCGCTACATATCTTCGATTTCGATTTCAACCACAAAAATGTTCACAATAAATTTCTTGCGAAAATTCTCAACTTGTTGAAGAAGAATTCTGCAAACATCCATCGGCGCACTTATACTTTCAAATTCTTGCATTAGAAACATTTTATCTTGATCACTCCATACACCAGAATCTTGAACCTCGCGAGAAATCGAGTCACACAAAATAGTTCTTTGCTCTAAGAAATGGATATCATTGTTTGATCCATCGTTGTATAAGTACAATGGTATCCTCACAAACTTCCGAATAACCCTTTAAAAAGAAAACTCTATTGAGGGTTTCGGTGGATTATGATTTATTTCAAAATTTATTTCCAAATGAGTATTTTCCATTTCATAAAAAATCGAGTTTTGCAATAAAATAGATGTGGTGTTTAGATCTATATAAAGGGGTTTATATAGGTGTTTGATATAAGCAAAATGATGAACTACCCATAAATATATACTAAAGTTTCTAATAAATGCAAAAAATTGGTAAACTACCAATAAGTACCTCAACCAAGGTGTTTTTTTTAAACCAATTTTTTTGTTTCCTACTTTTTTTTAATCAAACTATAGTTTGGAAAAATAATTCAAAAGTATCATCGATTTTGTTTATTAAGATGAACAAAACTAGATCCGTTAATGATATTTTTTTATTTTGATATTTTTTTTGCCAATAACATGTGAAATCAAGCATACTAAACATGTAAGACCATACATCAAATAAATATACGAGACCAGTTATAAAATAAACATGCGAGACCATGCATAAAATAAACATGTGAGACATGTACTACTTAATGATAAAGATAAGAGACTAGGGTTTGTGAGTCTGACGCAATTTTTTTTATCAATGGATCTAGTTTTGTTATTCCTTAAAAAATAATGTTCTGTCTTGCATGATTGATTATGTGTGGTCTCACATGTTTTTTATTCTTGGTCTTTCATGTTTTTTTATAGTCTCACATGGTCTCACATATTTGTGATACATAGTCTCGCATGTTTGGTTATGTCTGATCTCGCATGTCAATAACGAAAAATATAATTTTAAAAATAAATCATCAATAGATTTAGTTTTTTTCGTATTAAAAAAAATAAAACCGACCGTACTTTTGGATTTTTTTTTCCGAATTCTATTTTAAAATATATTGATTTTGTAAAGAATAATATATATATATATATATATATATATATATATATATATATAAGAATTTGACTAAATATGAGGAGTGCTTATGAAATAATAAAATATACATATTTAAAATATTATTTAAAGAAGAGAAAAGTACCAGTAAATACCTTCTCAACTATGTAATTACCCTGTGGTACCCGCTTTTTGGATAGTGTCACTTGGTACCTCGAACTGAAATTTGGACAAAAATACCCCTGACCAAATATAGGCGCGCGCTGGTAAAAAAACAAAAAAAAACCTAGTACAATTCTCAAGATGCGAATTGCTTGCAAATTCTCAGGATGCGAATTGCTTGCAAATTCTGAGGATGCGAATTGCTTGCAAATTCTCAGGATGCGAATTGCTTGCAAACTCTCAAAATTTATGAACGATTCTCATGATAAGATGCGAATTGCTTGCAACTCTCAGGATTTCTGATCGATTCTCATGATAAGATGCGAATTGCTTGCAACTCTCAGTATTTCAGAACGATTCTCATGATAAGATGTGAATTACTTGCAAAAAAAAACCTGGTACAATTCTCATGATGCGAATTGCTTGCAAATTCTTAGGATTTCTAAACGATTCTCATGATAAAATGCGAATTTCTTGCAACTCTCAGGATTTCTGAACGATTCTCATGATAAGATGCGAATTGCTTGCAACTCTCAGGATTTCTGAACGATTCTCATGATAAGATGCGAATTGCTTGAAAAAAAAAACCTTGTACAATTCTCAGGATGCGAATTGCTTGCAAACTCTCAGGATTTCTGAACGATTCTCATGATAAGATGCGAATTGCTTGCAACTCTCAGGATTTCTGAACGATTCTCATGATAAGATGCGAATTGTTACTGGTGAAATTTTATTTTTTTTAAAAATGAAAAAATATCATCAATGGATCTAGTTTTGTTCATTTTTAAAAAACAAAAGTGATGGTACTTTCATTTATTTTTTTCGAGCTCCGGTTCAAAAGATACGGATCTTTTAAAAATAAAATTAAAGAAAAAGTGGGAAAGAGAAGGAAATAGAAATTTTGGTTACGTTGTTGTTCATGAATGGTGAGGGTAGTTAGGGTATTAAAATAAAGTTAGGTACTATGTGATAATTAGGTAGTTGAGTTGGGTATTAAGTGACAATTGATCAAACCTTCGGTACTAGATGACAATAAAATAGTTGAGCATGTACCTTTGGTATAATTTTCCTTTAAATAATAGGTCACAAAATAGGTAATAAAACTTTTGATCTTAAATGTTTTAGTGATTTTTTCCTTAAATGATATTGCACATCCAAATCTGAAAATCTAAAAGAGGAGAGTATATTAATTCTTTAGTAATACCCATAAAATGGTTATATAATGTTTTTTCTTCTTAATTTCATTTTATTTTTAAAAGATATTTAAATTTTATGGTTCTCTTAAATCCGTCAAATAAAATTATGTTCCTAAACAAATCTAAATTTTATTACAGTAAAATAATCTATGATCAAACTAGTCAGTTTTATGATTCAATGCAAACCTATTTCGCGTTGTTAATTTTTTTTATAGTTTCACCGAATTTTTCTCTTAAACCATACATTAATAAAAAAAAAATTACTAATCATAACGGTAGTTTATTAGTTATTAACGAGGTTAAGGTTAATGATTTTTAATTTGTTATATTCATTTTTTTAATGTCAAACTTTGATATAATATTTTAAATCCTATTTTTTCTTTTTCTAAACATTTATCCTACTATAGGAATCAAAATATTTCGTCGCATTTCAAATTAGTTTATTTGTTTCACGTCCGATAAGTCGTAATTTTTGTATTTGTTTTTTTATTAGTATTAATTTTTTTATATTTGTTTCTTTGTTGTTTCGTCTAATATTATAGAGATTTGTGTTTTGTCTTAAAACATAGATATGTTATTTAATTTTTAGTTGTTGTTAGGTATGAGTTTTGTTCTATTTTTTTGGTGTACGAAGTTTGAAGGTTTATAGAAAACGATTTTGTATATGAAAAGACAAATAATAAATATTCGAATAAGACGACTAGTTAGATAACCGGAGATCGCGCACTATAGTGCTTTTAATTCGCAAATAACACATAATAAATGATAACTCTTTTTTAGATATTCGCGGTTGCTTCCTTATGCAGTTGCTAACTACGGATTTATTTTAAGTTGCGACTGCATATCAATAGTTGAATATCGTGAATTGTGAATTGTTTTAATATATCAAACATGTTTGAATATGTATGTGTTTGTGATAATGTGGATACCCTTACATAAAAGCTTTTACTGGTAACTCGTGTATGTTTAAGGCTAATGCATAGATATAAGAAACCTTAAACCCTTGTTTTTTAAAAAGTCATTATTTTATGTTGAACATGATATGAACACAATGTGCTGAGGTAGTAGATAAGAACCATCAATCCTTAGTAACTTGTATTGATATCATGTTCAATTAAACAATAGTTTTTTAACAAGACATAGATAATGGTTTTTTAATTTAGTGTTCCGCATATGTTGGAATGTGAATTGTTCATTTAAACCTTCTTCCTATCACGTATTATTTATAAAACATGAGTCGTAAATGTACTTATCAAAACTAAAATAAATCATGAATTGTTTATAGATTAAGCACCGTCCGTATTCAATTTGAAACAGTTTGATTTAGGGTTTTTCCACTTAAGTAATAAGGGAAACCTGTTATTTTTTAGATGATTGACATATCCCAAACTGGTGGAGATTTTGTGGTCTTTACCTTAGTGCAAGTCTTTTAGAATATTTTCATTATCAAGCCCCGAAAGGATATAGAGAACATGATTAATCATTGAGGAGATGTTGGCGTTCTCACTCTTGTGCATCATTTGATTATATGCAGAATAGATTACCCACAGAATGATGGATTGAAGGATCGTGCGAATGTCTCATTTATTAGGAGTAGACCAGTACCAAGAACGAATAAGATGAGGCGGAGTCATGTTGGGGTAGATGTAAATCTGAAAGAAGGAGCTGAAATAAACCCAAACACCCCAAATGTGAGAGCATTGAATTAGGATGTGCGGAGTAGTTTCTTCGTTGTTGCAGAACTGGCATTTAGAAGCCATTTGGAAATGCCTCCTTTTGAGCACAGAATCGGTGAGAATCCAATTGAGAAGGGATCTCCGGAGAAAGAAGGAATATTTTCAGGGTCTAATGTTGTTTCATGTCTTTAGAAAGATATTTGAGATATTGCTTGGCTTCTTAATAACTTTCCAGGTTTCTTTAGAACTAAAAGACCCATCTGATGAAAGAGACCATTGGATTCTGTCTTCATTTTCAGAGAGATTTATTTTCTTAATATTTTCAATTTCAATAGTGGTAACCCTATAACGAAGCTTTTCCATGTTCCAATTTACAGAAGACCAGTAGTTCATCACCTTATCTCTGTTAACATCCCACAACCAACTTCTATCATCGGTATCATTGAAGAGGATAAACGGATTTTTAGAGCACCATCGATCAAGCCAAAAATCAATGTTATCAATTCCAGGATTCCTGAAAATGTATTTCTCAGCAATGTCTCTGATTTTCAAGATTCTGATCCACACTTTTGATAATTTGGATTGAAATAGGGCTACAACTGGGTGAAGATTACTACAGTATATGGAAGAGGTGATCTTAGCCCATAAAGAGTTATGCATTCTGAATGTGAACCAAATCTTCAGGGAGAAAACAAGTTGCATATCTTCAATCTTTCGAAGATCCAGAGCATCCTTCTCGTGAGGCTTACAGAGTATGTCCCATTTAGACCAGGTGATAGAGTTATTATTTTCTTTGTTCCCCCATAAGAATTTATTGTAAATTTTTTCATTCTTTCCTATGGAAGAGATATGAATGAGCTTGTGTTGAATTGAGAATATGGGAAAGGCGGACATAATGGATTGAATCAGAATTAGTCTGGCAGCAAAGGAGAGTGTTGTTTTATCCCAATCTGAGATTTTATTTCAAATCTCGGTGATCATGCCATCAAATTCACTGGTCCTGGTTGCAGAGGTAATAGTGGATCCCAGATAGCTTAAATATAATTTTATGTGGTTAAAACCCAGAATCTTTTCAATCCTGTTAATTCTCTGTCTAGGCATGTTTGTAGAGACAATAATCTTGGATTTTTTGTTGTTGAATAATTGACCAGAGACCCTTTGATAGTGGTTGAGAAATTGTTTTTTATTGATAGAGTCGGAAGATCCATTACTAAAGACCATTAAATCATCAGCAAAGGCTGGGAAGTCCACTTTAAGCTTGCCTTTTGACTTGTATCTAGATCTAGGATTTCTTTCATAGAGTTTCTTGATCCCTCTAATTAAGTATTTCTCAACCAAAATAAAAAGACTCGATGAGATGGGATCCCCCTGTCTCAGGCCCTGAGTATTGCTGAAATAACATTTCAATTCCCCGTTGAAGATGATTGCGGGGTGAACATTTGATATGAAATTATACAGCAGAGACAAAACATTAGAGTTAAACCCAAAAGAAGAAAGGATTTAAAAAGGAAACATGGTGTTTAGTCTGTCAAAATCTTTGGCAATGTCAGTTTTGAGAATCACATTATTTCCTTTGACTTTAGAACTTAGATCATGACTAAGTTCTTGGGAAATTAGGATAGTCTCGTGGATACTTTTTCTTTTCACAAACGCACCCTGTTCATCAGATATCAGCTTTGGTAAAAGATCAGCAATCCTGTTGTTGATGATTTTAGCAATAATTCTACTTAGCATTCTAATGAGACTAATAGAGAGATACTCTTGCCAGGTTTTAGGATGATCAGTATTAGGTATTATACATATTACAGTAGCTTAAATTCTTGTTGGAACAGAATAGCCTTTAAAAAAACTTGAATTGCATCACATAAGTTTTTGTTGATGACAGAACGGCAGACTTTATTGAATTACCCATTGAAACCATCAGGACCAGCTGCAGTCACAGAGCTTAGGGACTTTATGATACCCTGATTTTTATTCACATCAGGAATAGCAAGTAAGTTAGAATTATCTATATCAGAATCTAGCTTGGGAATTATATCATTTAGAGTGTGAGGATCATTGTCAGTTCTATTGTCTGTCAATAATGCTTTGAAATAGTTTACTGCAGATAAGCTGATATCCTCTTGGTTGTCTAGCCAAGTATCCCCTTCCTCAATTCTGTTGATCTTGTTTTTTAGCCAAAGAGAATGATATTTCTGAAAGATGGGTTTTCCTTGCGTCTTCAAGAAGCTTCTTGTCTGTAGGAGAATGAGAGTCTTTATAGAAGTTTTGGTGGCTCTCTTGAGCTTGAGTAGTTTCGATGATGTTGGACCCATTGAATTCCAGCTTTTCACTTTCTTTTCTTTACCTCATTCTTCCTTAATTCAGGTTCTTTATCTTTGTCTTTGGTTACGGGAACAGGAGAGCCAGGTAGGCTACCCACATTGTCTTTGTAATGGGATAATGAGTCTTCAATGAGAACTTGATTATCAAAGAGGGATTTTCTGTCAATGGTTTGTAAAGCCTCAATGGTTTATTATTCTTTGAGAGGATAGCACTTGAGGTATTCATTCTAGGACAGGTTACTTGCCTGACAGTAGATTCCTCATTCTCCAGATTCAACTTATCTTCTGCAGAGGTAATCTTGTTACTCATAAAGTCTTCTCTATTATCATTAGAATTGGCATTGTTGATTATAATAGATTTTAATTTTGGTGTTGATTTAGTCACTGATTTAGAAATAGAAGTAGGGGGATTCATCATACTATTGTTTTGAGAAGAAATAGCCTTTTACACTCAGAACTAGAATGGCCAATGTGAAAACAAATATTGCAGTAGTTAGGCAAGCCTTCATAGACCATATTAACCCAGAGACTATCTTATTTGCCAAACTTTATCAAAACTTTTTGTATAAGTGGTTTTGAGATATCAACTTCTATCCAGATTCTGCAGCAATTTAATTTAGATCTGTTGGTTGCTGGAACCCAGACTCTCAAGGGAGATCCAATTGTTTTGGCAATAACATTTATAGTAGCGTCGTTGAACATGAATTCTGGTAAATTAGGCAGAGTATCCCAGACTGGTGTGAAATGGCACTCTTGATTAGGATTAAACTGAGGTGTCCACTTCAACAACCTCATTGTTTCGTTATCAATTACCCACACATTTCTATGCCAAAGCTTCTTGAAGTCTTCCTATTTTTCAAATTCGATGAAGATATGTCTGAAATCCCATACCGAGAGATTGTAGAACCCTGTGAATTTAAATTTTCCAAGAAAACCTCTAATCGAGTCAAGGGAAGGTTTATCAGTAGAAAACTTCCTTATAAATGTGTGCTTTGATAGTTTAAAAATGATGAATAACATAGTAGTCATTGTTGTGTGAAATAGCGATATTGTTATGCTTAAAAGATCTTGTTATTGGTTTCAAGGTGTCAGGGTAAGAAGAGAGATTCATTGGGTTGTTGTTTAATTCCTCAAATGTAGGGTTATTCCTCATGAAACCATCCTTTGTTGAAGTGTTGATATTGTTTCCAACCATTATTGAAGAGTTGATATCATTTCTAGGAGAAACAGAATGAGCAGTTATTTGGTTTGCGTTCTTGAGCATAAGAAAATCAAGATCATACGAGGTTATTTTTTCAAAATTTGATCTTGTTGATTTGCTCGACTTAGGCGTGGGAATGATTTCTCCTTCATACATTATGAAGATGGAAGAGAACAGCTAGAGTCAAGCTACCATAAATGGAACAATCAAGAAGTGTATGTTTTTGGAGATAAAGAACACATATAACGTTTCACTAAACAAGTTTTGATGTTGTTCTATTTTACTTTACATATATTATAAAATATAATTAATATCTTAAAATAAAAGTTACACTTTTAAAAAATAAATAGAGAAATTCATAATAATGTTTGTAATTGGCACAACCTAATTATTTTATTTAAATATTATATATATTGGTAATAAGATATTTTTTAAACTAAGGTAAAAACAACGAAATAACCACACAAAATTATTTACTATAATTAGAGTTACTGACTATTTATATATATTGGACGTTATATTAAATGAAACGAGTAAATTAATCTTGACCGCCAAAACTGCCTAATTAAATAAATACTAATCGGTTATATATTTTAATTTGAGAATTGAGATATCCGATTTTTTATTTTTATTTTATTATTTTTGTAAAAATCTGTCTCTTTTCAAACTCATTATTCTTTATCTTTCTTTACATTTTTCTACTATTTTTTTCACTTTATGTTTTAAAAGTTGAAATATTAAATTTAATCTTTTTAATTTAAAGATTTAACCATACGATATTCGAAATAAATTTATTTAGAAGAGTTTATTGTTATTCCATATAATACTTTGCGGCGTGCTTCTTCCATATCGGCGTTTGGTCGGTCCCCTTCGGTCGTTGCAGATCTGGTGTATAATGTTGTAAAATCGTCATCTTAGTATCTCGGGTTTCCCTCTACACCCGGGGATCTTATCCGCTCTCCTATCTCACTTATTACGCTGGATGTTCTCCTTCCTGTCGTGAAGTGATTTCCCTGGCCGTTGAAAGCTCTCGTGATGGCCTGTAAGGGGATGCGACATTGCATTAGTTACTGTGGGAACATGTATCTCTTCCTCATCTGATGCTTCCTACCAGTGTTAGTGTTCATACACAAAAGCAATATTGCTCACCAACTCTGTTGTATATCTTTCATTTTAATTGGGTATTTCTAGGACATTTTATGAGTCAGTATGTACTTCAACATGGTCTGAATATGTATTCGGATATCGGATCCGTCTTTCTAATGTTCTTAGATCCATTCACTCTTATTGCATTATGGTTGTTTTTGGATCCATTTAGTTTCTGGAGGATGCTCTCTTGAACGATGTAAACATATTTATGATTTATTTAATACTTTTCAAACAAAAAAAAAAACTTTGGAAAAAGACATGAACCAACACTTTTTATAAAAATAAAAAATTTAAGATAACGACAACATTATCTTCCGAATGGAATTTAAAATAGATTAATTATTAATTTTTTTTAATGTGTGGTATACATACTATATATTTTGTTTCTAAACATTACTTTTTACCAATATTAAAAATTTCATTATATAAAAAAGACATATTTTTGTTTATTGAGATCCATATATCTATATAATTGAACTTAATATTCATGATAACTATTTTTTTAAATATCAAAAAGATAATTAAGGTTTCAAATTATTTCAAAAATACCCTCAATTAAAATTCTAAGTTCTTCCAAGTTAAATTCTAAGTTATCCCAATTGAATTTAGTCTAATTCCCTTTCAACCTTCATCTTTTTCTTCCAACTTTCAAGATCACAAATTCAATGGATTTCATTTTCTCATTCGACTCATTCATTACTTCTCCAAAAAAAATAAACACACATCTTCTCTGTTTATCTTCTCTCTAATGATTTAGTTTAATTTTTTAGTTTTGTCTTAATTTTGCTAGATTTTCATTTTGGTTGTGAAGTCGGTATATATCTAGGATTTAAATCGAATTGGAATGATATATTAGTGTTTATGTGTTTCATTTGTATTAGAATACTGATTTCCATTATGACTTGAAGATTTTCTAACAAATTTTGACAAAGACCAGGCGATAGGTTTCATATTTGTTCTTCGACGCTGCCGGTGTGGGCGAGTTGACGACAGTATTACTACCTCACATTGGCAGCGATGTACGCTGTCAGCTGTATGTAACGCTACCAGTGTTTTCTGCGCCTAACATCGACAAGGTAGATGTAACGCTGCCAGTGGAAGGCAATTAAGCTGTCGGCGTAACTCGTCCCCACTGGCAACGAATTAGTAATAAAAAAAATCATTTTTAATGACAGATGAATATTGTATATATTAAAAACAATCCATTTTCATTTTCATTCATCAAATTGAACAATTTATTTCAACCAGCTACCAAACAATAATTTAGTTTGAATTCGCTACATATCTTCGATTTCGATTTCAACCACAAAAATGTTCACAATAAATTTCTTGCGAAAATTCTCAACCTGTTGAAGAAGAATTCTGCAAACATCCATCGGCGCACCTATACTTTCAAATTCTTGCATTAGAAACATTTTATCTTGATCACTCCATACACCAGAATCTTGAACCTCGCGAGAAATCGAGTCACACAAAATAGTTCTTTGCTCTAAGAAATGGATATCATTGTTTGATCCATCGTTGTATAAGTACAATGGTATCCTCACAAACTTCCGAATAACCCTGTAAAAAGAAAACTCTACTGAGGGTTTCGGTGGATTATGATTTATTTCAAAATTTATTTCCAAATGAGTATTTTCCATTTCATAAAAATCGAGTTTTGCAATAAAATAGATGTGGTGTTTAGATCTATATAAAGGGGTTTATATAGGTGTTTGATATAAGCAAAATGATGAACTACCCATAAATATATACTAAAGTTTCTAATAAATGCAAAAAATTGGTAAACTACCAATAAGTACCTCAACCAAGGTGTTTTTTTTAAACCAATTTTTTTGTTTCCTACTTTTTTTTAATCAACTATAGTTTGGAAAAATAATTCAAAAGTATCATCGATTTTGTTTATTAAGATGAACAAAACTAGATCCGTTAATGATATTTTTTTATTTTGATATTTTTTTGCCAATAACATGTGAAATCAAGCATACTAAACATGTAAGACCATACATCAAATAAATATACGAGACCAATTATAAAATAAACCTGCGAGACCATGCATAAAATAAACATGTGAGACATGTACTACTTAATGATAAAGATAAGAGACTAGGGTTTGTGAGTCTGACGCAATTTTTTTTATCAATGGATCTAGTTTTGTTATTCCTTAAAAAATAATGTTCTGTCTTGCATGATTGATTATGTGTGGTCTCACATGTTTTTTATTCTTGGTCTTTCATGTTTTTTTATAGTCTCACATGGTCTCACATATTTGTGATACATAGTCTCGCATGTTTGGTTATGTCTGATCTCGCATGTCAATGACGAAAAATATAATTTTAAAAATAAATCATCAATAGATTTAGTTTTTTTCATATTAAAAAAAATAAAACCGACCGTACTTTTGGATTTTTTTTTCCGAATTCTATTTTAAAATATATTGATTTTGTAAAGAATAAAATATATATATAAAAGAATTTGACTAAATATGAGGAGTGCTTATGAAATAATAAAATATACATATTTAAAATATTATTTAAAGAAGAGAAAAGTACCAGTAAATACCTTCTCAACTATGTAATTACCCTGTGGTACCCGCTTTTTGGATAGTGTCACTTGGTACCTCGAACTGAAATTTGGACAAAAATACCCCTGACCAAATATAGGCGCGCGCTAGTAAAAAAACAAAAAAAAACATGGTACAATTCTCAAGATGCGAATTGCTTTCAAATTCTCAGGATGCGAATTGCTTGCAAATTCTCAGGATGCGAATTGCTTGCAAACTCTCAAAATTTATGAACGATTCTCATGATAAGATGTGAATTGCTTGCAACTCTCAGGATTTCTGATCGATTCTCATGATAAGATGCGAATTGCTTGCAACTCTCAGTATTTCAGAACGATTCTCATGATAAGATGCGAATTACTTGCAAATTGCTTGCAAATTCTCAAAAAAACCTGGTACAATTCTCAAGATGTGAATTGCTTGCAAATTCTCAGGATGCGAATTGCTTGCAAATTCTCAGGATGCGAATTGCTTGCAAACTCTCAGGATTTCTAAACGATTCTCATGATAAGATGCGAATTGCTTGCAACTCTCAGGATTTCTGAACGATTCTCGTGATAAGATGCGAATTGCTTGCAACTCTTAGGATTTCTCAACGATTCTCATGATAAGATGCGAATTACTTGAAAAACAAACCTGGTACAATTCTCACGATGCGAATTGCTTGCAAATTCTTAGGATTTCTAAACGATTCTCATGATAAGATGCGAATTGCTTGCAACTCTCAGGAGTTTTGAACGATTCTCATGATAAGATGTGAATTGCTTGCAACTCTTAGGATTTCTGAACGATT
Source organism: Limnanthes douglasii subsp. nivea (assembly GCA_036936605.1). NCBI lineage: Eukaryota > Viridiplantae > Streptophyta > Magnoliopsida > Brassicales > Limnanthaceae > Limnanthes > Limnanthes douglasii. The sequence continues at coordinate 172,820,872 of JAUPFV010000003.1, forward strand.
CTCATGATAAGATGCGAATTGCTTGAAAAAAAAAACCTTGTACAATTCTCAGGATGCGAATTGCTTGCAAACTCTCAGGATTTCTGAATGATTCTCATGATAAGATGCGAATTGCTTGCAACTCTCAGAATTTCTGAACGATTCTCATGATAAGATGCGAATTGTTACTGGTGAAATTTTATTTTTTAAAAAAATAAAAAATATCATCAATGGATCTAGTTTTGTTCATTTTTAAAAAATAAAAGTGATGGTACTTTCATTTATTTTTTTCGAGCTCCGGTTCGAAAGATACAGATCTTTTAAAAATAAAATTAAAGAAAAAGTGGGAAAGAGAAGGAAAGAGAAATTTTGGTTACGTTGCTGTTCATGAATGGTGAGGGTAGTTAGGGTATTAAAATAAAGTTAGGTACTATGTGATAATTAGGTAGTTGAGTTTGGTATTTAAGTGACAATTGATCAAACCTTCGGTACTAGATGACAATAAAATAGTTGAGTAGGTACCTTTAGTATAATTTCCCTTTAAAGAATAGGTCACAAAATAGGTAATAAAACTTTTGATCTTAAATGTTTTAGTGATTTTTTCCTTAAATGATATTGCACATCCAAATCTGAAAATCTAAAAGAGGAGAGTGTATTAATCTTTAGTAATACCCATAAAATGGTTATATAATGTTTTTTATTCAAAATTTCATTTTATTTTTAAAAGATATTTAAATTTTATGGTTCTCTTAAATCCGTCAAATAAAATTTTGTTGCTAAACAAATCTAAATTTTATTACAGTAAAATAATCTATGATCAAACTAGTCAGTTTATTCAATGCAAAACTATTTCGCGTTGTTAAATTTTTTACAGTTTCACCGAATTTTTCTGTTAAACCATACATTAATAAAAAAAAATTATTTACTAATCATAACGGTAGTTTATTTGTTATTAACGAGGTTAAGGTTAATGATTTTTAATTTGTTTTATTCATTTTTTTTAATGTCAAACTTTTATATAATATTTTAAATCCTATTTTTTCTTTTTCTAAACATTTATCCTACTATAGGAATCAAAATATTTCGTAGCATTTCAAATTAGTTTATTTGTTTCACGTCCGACAATTCGTAATTTTTGTATTTGTTTTTTTATTAGTATTAATTTTTTTATATTTGTTTCTATGTTGTTTCGTCTAATATTATGAAGATTTATGTTTTGGCTTAAAACATAGATATGTTATTTAATTTTTCGTTGTTGTTAGGTATGAGTTTTGTCCTATTTTTTTTTGTTCGGTGTACGAAGTTTGAAGTTTTATAGAAAACGATTTTGGATATGAAAAGACAAATAATAAATATTCGAATAAGACGAACTAGATAACCGCAGATCGCGCACTATTGTGCTTTTAATTCGCAAATGACACATAATAAATTATAATTCTTTATTAGATATTCGTGGTTGCTTCCTTATGCAGTTGCTAACTACGGATTCATTTTAAGTTGCAAATGCATATCAATAGCTGAATATCGTGAGTTGTAAATTGTTTTAATATATCAAACATGTTTGAATATGTATGTGTTTGTGATAATGTGGATACCGTTATATAAAAGCTTTTACTGGTAACTCGTGTATGTTTAAGGCTAATGCATAGATATAAGAAACCTTAAACCCTCGTTTTTTAAAAAGTCATTATTTTATGTTGAACATGATATGAACACAAGGTGTTGAGGTAGTAGATAAGAACCATCAACCTTTAGTAACTTGTATTGATATCATGTTCAATTAAACAATAGTTTTTTAACAAGACGATAGATAATGGTTTTTTAATTTAGTGTTCCGCATATGTTGGAATGTAAATTGTTCATTTAAACCTTCTTCCTATCGCGTATTATTTATAAAACATGAGTCGTAAATGTACTTATCAAAACTAAAATAAATCATGAATTATTTATAGATTAAGCACCGTCCGTATTCAATTTGAAACAGTTTGATTTATGGTTTTTCCACTTAAGTAATAAGGGAAACCTGTAATTTTTTAGATGATTGACACATCCCAAACTGGTGGAGATTTTGTGGTCTTTACCTTAGTGCAAGTTTTTTAGAATATTTGCATTATCAAGCCTCGAAAGGATATAGATAACATGATTAATAATTGAGGAGATGTTGGCGTTCTCACTCTTGTGCATCATTTGATTATGTGCAGAATAGATTACCCACAGAATGATGGAGGGAAGGATCGTGCGAATGTCTCATTTATTAGGAGTAGACCAGTACCAAGAACAAATAAGATGAGGCGGAGTCATGTTGGGGTAGATGTAAATCTGAAAGAAGGAGCTAAAATAAACCCAAACAGCCCAAATGTGAGAGCATTGAATTAGGATGTGCGGAGTAGTTTCTTCGTTGTTGCAGAACTAGAATTTAGAAGCCATTTGGAAATGCCTCCTTTTGAGCACAGAATCGGTGAGAATCCAATTGAGAAGGTATCTCCGGAGAAAGAAGGAACATTTTCAGTGTTTAATGTTGTTTCATGTCTTTAGAAAGATATTTGAGATATTGCCTGGCTTCTTAATAACTTTCCAGGTTTCTTTAGAGCAAAAAGACCCATCTGATGAAAGAGACCATTGGATTCTGTCTTCATTTTTAGAGAGCTTTATTTTCTTAATATTTTCAATTTCAATAGTGGTAACCCTATAACGAAGCTTTTCCATGTTCCAATTTACACAAGACCAGTAGTTCATCACCTTATCTCTGTTAACATCCCACAACCAACTTCTATCATCTTTATCATTCAAGAGGATAAAAGGATTTTTAGACCACGATCAATCAAGCCAAAAATCAATGTTATCAATTCCAGGATTCCTGAAAATGTATTTCTCAGCAATGTCTCTGATTTTAAAGATTCTGATCCACACTCTTGATAATTTGGATTGAAAATAGGGCTACAACTGGGTGAAGATTACTATAGTATATGGAAGAGGTGAGCTTAGCCCATAAAGATTTCTGCATTCTGAATGTGAACCAAATCTTCAGGGAGAAAACAAGTTGCATATCTTCAATCTTTCGAAGATCCAAAGCATCCTTCTCGTGAGGCTTACAGAGTATGTCCCATTTAGACCAGGTGATAGAGTTATTATTTTCTTTGTTCCCCCATAAGAATTTATTGTAATTTTTTTTCATTTTTTCTTATGGAAGAGATATGAATGAGCTTGTGTTGAATTGAGAATATGGGAAAGGCGGACATAATGGATTGAATCAGAATTAGTCTGGCAGCAAAGGAGAGCGTTGTTTTATCCCAATCTGAGATTTTATTTCAAATCTCGGTGATCATGCCATCAAATTCACTGATCCTGGTTGCAGAGGTAATAGTGGATCCCAGATAGCTTAAATATAATTTTATGTGGTTATAACCCAGAATCTTTTCAATCCTGTTAATTCTCTATCTAGGCATGTTTGTAGAGACAATAATCTTGGATTTGTTGTTGTTGAATAATTGACCAGAGACCCTTTGATAGTGGTTGAGAAACTATTTTTTTATTTATAGAGTCGAAAGATCCATTACTAAAGACCATGAAATCATCAGCAAAGGCTAGGAAGTCCACTTTAAGTATTCCTCAACCAACATAAAAAGACTCGATGAGATGGGATCCCCCTGTCTCATGCCTTGAGTATTGCTGAAATAACATTTCAATTCCCCGTTGATGATGATTGAGGGGTGAACATTTGATATGCAATTATACAGCAGAGACAAAACATTAGAGTTAAACCCAAAAGAAGAAAGGATTTAAAAAGGAAACATGGTGTTTAGTCTGTCAAAATCTTTGGCAATGTCAGTTTTGAGAATCATATTATTTCCTTTGACTTTAGAACTTAGATCATGACTAAGTTCTTGGGAAATTATGATAGTCTCATAGATACTTTTTCTTTTCACAAACGCACCATGTTCTTCAGATATCAGCTTTGGCAAAATATCAGCAAGCCTGTTGTTGATGATTTTAGCAATAATTCTACTTAGAATTCTAATGAGACTAATAGAGAGATACTCTTGCCACGTTTTAGGATGATCAGTATTAGGTATTATACATATTACAGTAGCTTAAATTCTTGTTAGAACAGAGTAGCCTTTAAAAAAACTTGAATTGCATCACATAAGTTTTTGTTGATGACAGACCGGCAGACTTTATAGAATTACCCATTGAAACCATCAGGACCGGCTGCAGTCACAGAGCTTAGGGAATTTATAATACCCTGGTTTTTATTCACATCAGGAGTAGCAAGTAAGTTAGAATTATCTGTATCAGAATCTAGCTTGGGAATTATATCATTTAGAGGATCATTGTCATTTATATTGTCTGTCAATAATGCTTTGAAATGGTTCACTGCAGATAAGCTAATATCCTCTTGGTTGTCTAGCCAAGTATCCCCTTCCTCAATTCTGTTGATCTTGTTCTTTTTTGTTCTTTTTTTGACAAAATTCTGAAAATCATCAGAGTTTCTGTCACTGTCTTTTAGCCAAAGAGAATAAGATTTCTGAAAGATGGGTTTTCTTTGCGTCTTCAAGAAGCTTCTTGTCTGTAGAAGAGTGAGAGTCTTTATAGAAGTTTTGGTGGCTCTCTTGAGCTTGAGTAGTTTGGATGATGTTGGACCCATTGAATTCCAGCTTTTCACTTTCTTTTCTTTACCTCATTCTTCCTTAATTCAGGTTCTTTATCTTTGTCTTTGGTTACAGGAACAGAAGAGACAGGTAGGCTACCCACATTATCTTTGTAATGGGATAATGAGTCTTCAATGAGAACTTGATTATCAAAGAGGGATTTTCTGTCAATGGTTTGTAAAGCCTCAATAGTTTCTGATTCTTTGAGAGGATGGCACTTGAGGTATTCATTCTAGGACAGGTTACTTGCCTGACAGTAGATTCCTCATTCTCCAGATTCAACTTATCTTATGCAGAGGTAATCTTGTTACTCATAAAGTCTGCTCTATTATCATTAGAATTGGCATTGTTAATTATAATAGATTTTAATTTTGGTGTTGATTTAGTCACTGATTTAGAAATAGAAGTAGGGGGGATTCATCATACTATTGTTTTGAGAAGAAATAGCCTTTTTACACTCAGAACTAGAATGGCCAATGTGAAAACATATATTGCAGTAGTTAGGCAAGCCTTCATAGACCATATTAACCCAGAGACTATCTTCTTTGCCAAACTTTATCAAAACTTTTTGTATAAGTGGTTTTGAGATATCAACTTCTACCCAGATTCTGCAACAATTTAATTTAGATATGTTGGTTGCTGGAACCCAGACTCTCAAGGGAGATCCAATTGTTTTGGGAATAACATTTATAGTAGCGTCATTGAACATGAATTCTGGTAAATTAGGCAGAGTATCCCAGACTGGTGTGAAATGGCACTCTTGATTAGGATTAAACTGAGGTGTCCACTTCAACAACCCCATTGTTTCGTTATCAATTACCCACACATTTCTATGCCAAAGCTTCTTGAAGTCTTCCTGTTTGTCAAATTCGATGAAGATATGTCTGAAATCCCATACCGAGAGATTGTAGAGCCCTGTGAATTTAAATTTTCCAAGGAAACCTCTAATCGAGTCAAGGGAAGGTTTATCAGTAGAAAACTTCCCTATAAACATGTGCTTTGATAGTTTAAAAATGTGCTCTTTAATTTTAGCCTCGAAATGAATAACATAGTAGTCATTGTTGTGTGAAACAGCGATATTGTTATGCTTAAAAGATCTTGTTATTGGTTTCAAGGTGTCAAGGTAAGAAGAGAGATTCATTGGGTTGTTGTTTAATTCCTCAAATGTAGGCTTATTCCTCATGAAACCATCATTTGTTGAAGTGTTGATATCGTTTCCAGCCATTATTGAAGAGTCGATATCATTTCTAGGAGAAACAGAACGAGCTGTTATTTGGTTTGAGTTCTTGAGCATAAGAAATCAAGATCATACGAGGTTATTTTTTCAAAATTTGATCTTGTTGATTTGCTCGACTTAGGCGTGAGAATGATTTCTCCTTCATCCATTATGAAGATGGAAGAGAACAGCAAGAATCAAGCTACCATAAATGGAACAATCAAGAAGTCTATGTTTTTGGAGAAAAAGAACACAGATAACTTTTCACTAAACGAGTTTTGATGTTGTTCTATTTTACTTTACATATATTATAAAATATAATTACTATCTTAAAATAAAAGTTACACTTTTAAAAAATAAATAGAAAATTTCATAATAATGTTTGTAATTTGCACCACCCAATTATTTTATTTAAATATTATATATATTGATAATAAGATATTTATTTAAACTAAGGTAAAAACAACGAAATAACCACACAAAATTATTTTCTATAATTAGAGTTGCTGACTATTTATATATATATATATATATATTGGACGTTAGATTAAATTGATCTTGACCGCCAAAACTGCCTAATTAAATAAATATTAATCGGTTATATATTTTAATTTGAGAATTGAGATATCCTATTTTTATTTTTTATTTTATTATTTTTTTTTAAAAATCTGTCTCTTTTCAAACTCATTATTCCTTATCTTTCTTTACATTTTTCTACTATTCTTTTCACTCCATGTTTTAAAAGTTGAAATATTAAATTTAATCTTTTTAATTTAAAAAATTAACCATACGATATTAGAAATAAATTTAGATGAATTTATTGTTATTCCATATAATACTTTGCGGCGTGCTTCTTCCATATCGGCGTTTGGTCGGTCTCCTTCGGTCCCCTTCGGTCGTTGCAGATCTGGTGTATAATGTTGTAAAATCATCATCTTAGTATCTTGGGTTTCCCTCTACGCCAGGGGATCTTATCCGCTCTCCTATCTCGCTTATTACGTTGGAGGTTCTCCTTCCTGTCGTGAAGTGATTTCGCTGGCCGTTGAAAGCTCTCGTGATAGCCTGTAAGAGGATGCGACATTGCATTAGTTACTGTGGGAACATGTATCTCTTCCTCATCTGATGCTTCCTACCAGTGTTAGTGTTTACACAAAAGCAATATTGCTCACCAACTCTGTTGTATATCTTTCATTTTAATTGGGTATTTCTATGATATTTTATGAGTTAGTATGTACTTGGACATGGTCCGAATGTATTCGGATATCGGATCCGTCTTTCTAATGTTTTTAGATCCATTCACTCTTATTGCATTAGGATTGTTTTTGGATCCATTGGAGGATGCTCTCTTGAACGATGTAAACATATTTATGATTTATTTAATACTTTTCAAACAAAAAAAACTTTGGAAAAGACATGAACCAAAACTTTTTATAAAAATAAAAAATTTAAGATAACGACAACATTATTTTCCGAATGGAATTTAAAATAGATTAATTATTAAAAAAAAATTAATGTGTGGTATACATACGATATATTTTGTTTCTAAACATTACTTTTTACGAATATTAAAATTTTCATTATATAAAAGAGACATATTTTTGTTTATTGAGATCCATATATCTATATAATTGAACTTAATATTCATGATAACTATTTTTTAAAATATCAAAAAGATAATTAAGGTTTCAAATTATTTCAAAAATACCCTCAATTAAAATTCTAAATTCTTCCAAATTAAATTCTAAGTTATCCCAATTGAATTTAGTCTAATTCCCTTTCAACCTTCATCTTTTTCTTCCAACTCAAGATCACAAATTCAATGGATTTCATTTTCTCATTCGACTCGTTCATTACTTCTCCAAAAAAATAAACACACGTCTTCTCCGTTTATCTTCTCTCTAATAATTTAGTTTAATTTTTTAGTTTTTTCTTAATTTTGCTAGATTTTCATTTTGGTTGTGAATTCGGTATATATCTAGGATTTAAATCGAATTGGAATGATATATTAGTGTTTATGTGTTTCATTTGTATTAGAATATTGATTTCTATTATGATTTGAATATTTTCTGAGAAATTTTGACAAAGACCAGACGATGGGTTTCATATTTGTTCTTCGACGCTGCCGGTGTAGGCGAGTTGACGGCAGTATTACTACATCACATTGGCAGCGATGTATGCTGTCAGCTGTATGTAACGCTACCAGTGTTCTCTGCGCCTAACATCGACAAGGTAGATGTAACGCTGCCAGTGCAAGGCAATTAAGCTGTCGGCGTAACTCGTCCCCACTGGCAACGAATTAGTAATAAAAAAATCACTTTTAATGACACATGAATATTGTATATATTAAAAACAATCCATTTTCATTTTCATTCATCAAATTGAATAATTTATTTCAACCAGCTACCAAACAATAATTTAATTTGAATTCGCTACATATCTTCGATTTCGATTCCAACCACAAAAATGTTCACAATAAATTTTTTGCGAAAATCCTCAATCTGTTGAAGAAGAATTCTGCAAACATCCATCGGCGCACCTATACTTTCAAATTCTTGCATTAGAAACATTTTATCTTGATCACCCCATACACCAGAATCTTGAACCTCACGAGAAATCGAGTCACACAAAATACTTCTTTGCTCTAAGAAATAGATATCATTGTTTGATCCATCGTTGTATAAGTACAATGGTATCCTCACAAACTTCCGAATAACCCTGTAAAAAGAAAACTCTAATGAGGGTTTCGGTGGGTTATGGTTTATTTCAAAATTTATTTCCAAATGAGAATTTTCCATTTCATAAAAAATCGAGTTTTGCAATAAAACAGATGTGGTGTTTAGATCTATATAAAGGGGTTTATATAGGTGTATGATATAAGCAAAATGATGAACTACCCATAAATATATACTAAAGTTTATAATAAATGCAAAAAAATGGTAAACAACCAATAAGTACCTCAACCAAGGTGTTTCTTTTAAACCAATTTTTTTGTTTCCTACTTTTTTTAATCAAACTATAGTTTGGGAAAATAATTCAAAAGTATCATCGATTTTGTTTATTAAGATGAACAAAACTATATCCGTTAATGATATTTTTTTATTTTGATATTTTTTTTGCCAATAACATGTGAAACCAAGCATACTAAACATGTAAGACCATACATCAAATAAATATACGAGACCAGGTATAAAATAAACATGCGAGACCATGCATAAAATAAACATGTGAGACATGTACTACTTGATGATAAAGATGCGAGACTAGGGTTTCTGAGTCTGACGCAATTTTTTTTATCAATGGATCTAGTTTTGTTAGTCTTTAAAAAATAATGTTCTGTCTTGCATGATTGATTATGTGTGGTCTAACGTGTTTTTTATTCTTGGTCTTTCATGTTTTTTTATAGTCTCACATGGTCTCACATATTTGTGATACATAGTCTCGCATGTTTGGTTATGTCTGATCTCGCATGTCAATAACGAAAAATATAATTTTAAAAATAAATCATCAACAGATTTAGTTTTTTCATATTAAAAAAAATAAAACCGACCATACTTTTGGATTTTTTTTTCCGAATTCTATTTTAAAAGATATTGATTTTGTAAAGAATATATATATATATATATATATATATAAGAATTTGACTAAATATGAGGAGTGCTTATGAAATAATAAAATATACATATTTAAATTTTTATTTAAAGAATAGGTCACAAAATAGGTAATAAAACTTTTTATCTTAAATGTTTTAGTGATTTTTTTCCTTAAATGATATTGGACATCCAAATCTGAAAATGTAAAAGAGGAGAGTATATTAATTCTTTTGTAATATCCATAAAATGGCTATATAATGTTTTTTATTCTTAATTTCATTTTATTTTTAAAAGATATTTAAATTTTATGGTTCTTTTAAATCCGTCAAATAAAATTTTGTTGCTAAACAAATCTAAATCTTATTACATTAAAATATGCACGTTGTTAATTTTTTTATAGTTTCACCGAATTTTTCTGTTAAACCATACATTAATAAAAAAACTATTATTTACTAATCATAACTTTAATTTATTTGTTATTAACGAGGTTAATGTTAATGATTTTTAATTTGTTTTATTCATTTTTTTTAATGTCAAACTTTTATATAATATTTTAAATCCTATTTATTCTTTTTCTAAACATTTATCCTACTATTGGAATTACAATATTTTGTAGCATTTCAAATTAGTTTATTTGTTTCACGTCCAACAATTCGTAATTTTTGTATTTGTTTTTTTATTAGTATTAATTTTTTTTATTTGTTTCTATGTTGTTTCGTCTAATATTATGAAGATTTATGTTTTGGCTTAAAACATAGATATGTTATTTAATTTTTCGTTGTTGTTAGGTATGAGTTTTGTCCTATTTTTTTTTTGTTTGGTGTACGAAGTTTGAAGTTTTATAGAAAACGATTTTGGATATGAAAAGACAAATAATAAATATTCGAATAAGACGAACTAGATAACCGCAGATCGCTCACTATTGTGCTTTTAATTCGCAAATGACACATAATAAATTATAATTCTTTATTAGATATTCGTGGTTGCTTCCTTATGCAGTTGCTAACTACGGATTCATTTTAAGTTGCGAATGCATATCAATAGCTGAATATCGTGAGTTGTAAATTGTTTTAATATATCAAACATGTTTGAATATGTATGTGTTTGTGATAATGTGGATACCGTTATATAAAAGCTTTTACTGGTAACTCGTGTATGTTTAAGGCTAATGCATAGATATAAGAAACCTTAAACCCTCTTTTTTAAAAAGTCATTATTTTATGTTGAACATGATATGAACACAAGGTGTTGAGGTAGTAGATAAGAACCATCAACCTTTAGTAACTTGTATTGATATCATGTTCAATTAAACAATAGTTTTTTAACAAGACGATAGATAATGGTTTTTTAATTTAGTGTTCCGCATATGTTGGAATGTAAATTGTTCATTTAAACCTTCTTCCTATCGCGTATTATTTATAAAACATGAGTCGTAAATGTACTTATCAAAACTAAAATAAATCATGAATTATTTATAGATTAAGCACCGTCCGTATTCAATTTGAAACAGTTTGATTTATGGTTTTTCCACTTAAGTAATAAGGGAAACCTGTAATTTTTTAGATGATTGACACATCCCAAACTGGTGGAGATTTTGTGGTCTTTACCTTAGTGCAAGTTTTTTAGAATATTTGCATTATCAAGCCTCGAAAGGATATAGAGAACATGATTAATAATTGAGGAGATGTTGGCGTTCTCACTCTTGTGCATCATTTGATTATGTGCAGAATAGATTACCCACAGAATGATGGAGGGAAGGATCGTGCGAATGTCTCATTTATTAGGAGTAGACCAGTACCAAGAACAAATAAGATGAGGCGGAGTCATGTTGGGGTAGATGTAAATCTGAAAGAAGGAGCTAAAATAAACCCAAACAGCCCAAATGTGAGAGCATTGAATTAGGATGTGCGGAGTAGTTTCTTCGTTGTTGCAGAACTAGAATTTAGAAGCCATTTGGAAATGCCTCCTTTTGAGCACAGAATCGGTGAGAATCCAATTGAGAAGGTATCTCCGGAGAAAGAAGGAACATTTTCAGGGTTTAATGTTGTTTCATGTCTTTAGAAAGATATTTGAGATATTGCCTGGCTTCTTAATAACTTTCCAGGTTTCTTTAGAGCAAAAAGACCCATCTGATGAAAGAGACCATTGGATTCTGTCTTCATTTTCAGAGAGCTTTATTTTCTTAATATTTTCAATTTCAATAGTGGTAACCCAATAACGAAGCTTTTCCATGTTCCAATTTACAGAAGACCAGTAGTTCATCACCTTATCTCTGTTAACATCCCACAACCAACTTCTATTATCGGTATCATTGAAGAGGATAAAAGGATTTTTAGAGCACCATCGATCAAGCCAAAAATCAATGTTATCGATTCCAAGATTCCTAAAAATGTATTTCTGAGCAATGTCTCTAAATTTCAAGATTTTGATCCACACTTTTGATAATTTGGATTGAAATAGGGCAACAACTGGGTGAAGATTACTACAGTATATGGAAGAGGTGAGCTTAGCCCATAAAGAGTTCTGCATTCTGAATGTGAACCAAATCTTCAGGGAGAAAACAAGTTGCATATCTTCAATCTTTTGAAGATCTATAGCATCCTTCTCGTGAGGCTTACAGAGTATGTCCCATTTAGACAAGGTGATAGATTTATTATTTTCTTTGTTCCCCCATAAGAATTTATTGTAATTTTTTTCATTTTTTCTTATGGAAGAGATATGAATGAGCTTGTGTTGAATTGAGAATATGGGAAAGGCGGACATAATGGATTGAATCAGAATTAGTCTGGCAGCAAAGGAGAGCGTTATTTTATCCCAATTTGAGATTTTATTTCAAATCTCGGTGATCATGCCATCAAATTCACTGATCCTGGTTGCAGAGGTAATAGTGGATCCCAGATAGCTTAAATATAATTTTATGTGGTTAAAACCCAGAATCTTTTCAATCCCGTTAATTCTCTATCTAGGCATGTTTGTAGAGACAATAATCTTGGATTTTTTGTTGTTGAATAATTGACCAGAGACCCTTTGATAGTGGTTGAGAAACTGTTTTTTTATTGATAGAGTCGGAAGATCCATTACTAACCATTAAATCATCAACAAAGGCTGGGAAGTCCACTTTAAGCTTGCCTTTTGACTTGTATCTAGATCTAGGATTTCTTTCATAGAGTTTCTTGATCCCTCTAATTAAGTATTCCTCAACCAAAATAAAAAGACTCGATGAGATGGGATCCCCCTATCTCAGGCCCTGAGTATTGCTGAAATATCATTTCAATTCCCCGTTGATGATGATTGAGGGGTGAACATTTGATATGCAATTATAAAGCAGAGACAAAATATTAGAGTTAAACCCAAAAAAAGAAAGGATTTAAAAAGGAAACATTGTGTTTAGTCTGTCAAACTCTTTGGCAATGTCAGTTTTGAGAATCACATTAATTCCTTTGACTTTAGAACTTAGATCATGACTAAGTTCTTGGTAAATTAGGATAGTCTCGTGGATACTTTTTTTTTTCATAAACGCACCATGTTCTTCAGATATCAGCTTTGGAAAAAGATCAGCAAGCCTGTTGTTGATGATTTTAGCAATAATTCTACTTAGCATTCTAATGAGACTAATAGAGAGATACTCTTGCCATGTTTTAGGATGATCAGTATTAGGCATTATACATATTACAGTATCGTAAATTCTTGTTGGAAGAGAATATCCTTTAAAAAAAACTTGAATTGCATCACATAGGTTTTTGTTGATGACACACCAGCAGACTTTATAGAATTACCCATTGAAACCATTAGAAGCAGCTGCAGTCACATAGCTTAGGGACTTTATGATACCCTGATTTTTATTCACATCAGGAATAGCAAGTAAGTTAGAATTATCTGTATCAGAATCTAGCTTGGAAATTATATCATTTAGAGTGTGAGGATCATTGTCATTTCTGTTGTTCGTCAATAATGCTTTGAAATAGTTCACTGCAGATAAGCTGATATCCTCTTGGTTGTCTAGCCAAGTATCCCCTTCCTTGATTTAGTTGATCTTGTTTTTTTTTGTTCTTTTTTTGACAAAATTCTGAAAATCAGCAGAGTTTCTGTCACTGTCTTTTAGCCAAAGAGAATTAGAATTCTATCTCCAGTAGGATTCATTTCTATCAAGCAAAGAAAGATGGGTTTTCCTTGCGTCTTGAAGAAGCTTCTTGTCTGTAGGAGAATGAGAGTCTTTATAGTTATTCTCTCTGAAATTGATCTCATCCTTCAAAAAAATTTCCAAATAACTTCTTGTTCCATTCTCTCAAGTCATCTTTGAGTCTTTTTTGCTTAACCCAGTATCTTTGAATAAGATTTTCTTCAATTTTTAAGCCTAGCTTTTCTCAACTATTTCTATGAATGTAGGATACATGACCCACATATTCAAAAACTTAAAGGATGACTTGTTCTTCTCTAGAATAGAAGAGATAGTAATTGATATTGGTGAATGATCAGAGCAATTTCTTGCTAGATGATTTACAGAAGTAATATCAAAGTAATTCATCCAAGAGGAGTTAAGTAACACCCTATCAAGCCGCTTTCATTTGTTACCATTTGACCAAGTGAATCTCGAGCCATTGAACCCAACATCATGAAGATTACAGTCCATGATTTTGTTGTTAAAGTCTTTAGTGCTCTTGATATCAATGGTGTTGCAGGATAGCTTCCCACTGGTGTTTTTAATAGCGTTAAATTCCCCAAAAATAATCCATTCTATCAGAGGCTCGTCTATAGCCCTAAGAATATCCTAAAGATCCCTTATGTGATCACTTCTACACTTAGCATAGATTACTGAGACTCTGAATTTTTTTGAAAGGCAGTATGATGAAAATTTAGGTGTAGAATCTGTCATTGAGAAGTACATCCACCTTGAAATCAGAATGCCACAAAACCTAAATTTTGTCATTGATGTCACTAGTAAAACCCATGTAGTTCAGCTTCTGTGCAATCAATTGAAGGTTTGAAGAAGATATCAATAAGTCATGGACGACCCCAAAACTAGGTCTGATTGATTTGGTTAAATATTTAAATATTTTAAGGTGCTTTTGTTTCTTATCCCTCTTACATTCCAGTTGAGAATGGAAATTTTCATTTAATGGTGGTAGAAGTTTTGGTGGCTCTCTTGAGCTTGAGCAGTTTCGATGATGTTGGACCCATTAAATTCCAACTTTTCACTTTCTTTTCTTTACCTCATTCTTCCTTAATTCGGGTTCTTTATCTTTTTCTTTGGTTACAGGAACAGGAGAGCCAGATAGGCTACCCACATTGTCTTTGTAATGGGATAATGAGTCTTCAATGAGAACTTGATTATCAAAGAGGGATTTTCTGTCAATGGTTTGTAAAGCCTCAATGGTTTCTGATTCTTTGAGAGGATAACACTTGAGGTATTCATTCTAGGACAGGTTACTTGCCTGACAATAGATTCCTCATTCTCCATATTCAACTTATCTTCTACAGAGGTAATCTTGTTACTCAGAAAGTCTGCTCTATTATCATTAGAATTGGCATTGTTGATTATAATAGATTTTAATTTTGGTGTTGATTTAGTCACTGATTTAGAAATAGAAGTAGGGGGATTCATCATACTATTGTTTAGAGAAGAAATAGCCTTTTTACACTCAGAACTAGAATGGCCAATGTGAAAACAGATATTGCAGTAGTTAGGCAAGCCTTCATAGACCATATTAACCCAGAGACTATCTTCTTTGCCAAACTTTATCAAAACTTTTTGTATAAGTTGTTTTGAGATATCAACTTCTACCCAGATTCTGCAGCAATTTAATTTAGATCTGTTGGTTGCTGGAACCCAGACTCTCAGGGGAGATCCAATTGTTTTGGCGATAACATTTATAGTAGCGTCGTTGAACATGAATTCTGGTAAATTAGGCAGAGTATCCGAGACTGTTGTGAAATGGCACTCTTGATTAGGATTAAACTAAGGTGTCCACTTCAACAACCTCATTGTTTCGTTATCAATTACCCACACATTTCTATGCCAAAGTTTCTTGAAGTCTTCCTGTTTGTCAAATTCGATAAAGATATGTCTGAAATCCCATACTGAGAGATTGTAAAGCCCTGTGAATTTAAATTTTCCAAGGAAACCTCTAATCGAGTCAAGGAAAGTTTATCAGTAGAAAACTTCCCTATAAAAGTGTGCTTTGATAGTTTAAAAATGTGCTCTTTACTTTTAGCCTCGAAATGAATAACATAGTAGTCATTGTTGTGTGAAACCGCGATATTGTTATGCTTAAAAGATCTTGTTATTGGTTTCAAGGTGTCAAGGTAAGAAGAGAGATTCATTGGGTTGTTGTTTAATTCCTCAAATGTAGGGTTATTCCTCATGAAACCATCCTTTGTTGAAGTGTTGATATCGTTTCCAGCCATTGTTGAAGAGTTGATATCATTTCTAGGAGAAACAGAGCGAGCAGTTATTTGGTTTGAGTTCTTGAGCATACGGAAATCAAGATCATACGAGGTTATTTTTTCAAAATTTGATCTTGTTGATTTGCTCGACTTAGGCGTGGGAATGATTTCTTCTTCATCCATTATGAAGATGGAAGAGAACCGCCAGAATCAAGCTACAATAAATGGAACAATCAAGAAGTCTATGTTTTTGGAGAAAAAGAACACATATAGCTTTTCACTAAACGGGTTTTGATGTTGTTCTATTTTACTTTACATATATTATAAAATATAATTAATATCTTAAAATAAAAGTTACACTTTTAAAAAATAAATAGAAAAATTCATAATAATGTTTGTAATTTGCACCACCCAATTATTTTATTTAAATATTATATATATTGGTAATAAGATATTTATTTAAACTAAGGTAAAAACAACGAAATAACCACACAAAATTATTTTCTATAATTAGAGTTGCTGACTATTTATTTATATATATATATATATTTTGGACGTTAGGTTAAAATGAAACGAGTAAATTGATCTTGACCGCCAAAACTGCCTAATTAAATAAATATTAATCGGTTATATATTTTAATTTGAGAATTGAGATATCCTATTTTTATTTTTTATTTTATTATTTTTTTTTAAAAATCTGTCTCTTTTCAAACTCATTATTCTTTATCTTTCTTTACATTTTTCTACTATTCTTTTCACTCTATGTTTTAAAAGTTGAAATATTAAATTTATTCTTTTTAATTTAAAATTTTAACCATACGATATTAGAAATAAATTTAGATGAATTTATTCTTATTCCATATAATACTTCACGGCGTGCTTCTTCCATATCGGCGTTTGATCGGTCCCCTTCGATCGTTGCAGATCTGGTGTATAATGTTGTAAAATCGTCTTCTTAGTATCTCGGGCTTTCCTCTACACCCGGGGATTTTATCCGCTCTCCTATCTCGCTTATTACGTTGGAGGTTCACCTTCCTGTTGTGAAGTGATTTCGTTGGCCGTTAAAGGTCTTTCATTTTAATTGGCAATTTCTAGGACATTTTATGAGTCGGTATGTACTTCGACATGGTCTGAATATGTATTCGGATATCGGATCCGTCTTTCTAATGTTCTTAGATCCATTCACTCTTATTGCATTAGGATTGTTTTTGGATCCATTTAGTTTCTGGAGGATACTCCCTTGAACGATGTAAACATATTTATGATTTATTTAATACTTTTCAAACAAATTTTTTTTTGAAAAAAGACATGAACCAAAACTTTTTATAAAAATAAAAAATTTAAGATAACGACAACATTATTTTCCGAACGCAATTTAAAATAGATTAATTATTAAAAAAAAATATTGTGTGGTATACATACTATATATTTTGTTTCTAGACATTACTTTTTACGAATATTAAAAATTTCATTATATAAAAGAGACATATTTTTGTTTATTGAGATCCATATATCTATATAATTGAATTTAATATTCATGATAACTATTTTTTTAAATATCAAAAATATAATTATGGTTTCAAATTATTTCAAAAATATCCTCAATTAAAATTCTAAGTTCTCCCAAATTAAATTCTAAGTTATCCCAATTGAATTTAGTATAATTCCCTTTCAAACTTCATCTTTTTCTTCCAAATTTCAAGATCACAAATTCAATGGATTTCATTTTCTCATTCACCTCGTTCATTACTTCTCCAAAAAAATAAACACACATCTTCTTCGTTTATCTTCTCTCTAATGATTTAGTTTAATTTTTTAGTTTTGTCTTAATTTTGCTAGATTTTAATTTTGGTTGTGAAGTCGGTATATATCTAGGATTTCAATCGAATTGGAATGATATATTAGTGTTTATGTGTTTTATTTGTATTAGAATATTGATTTCCATTATGATTTGAAGATTTTCTGAGAAATTTTGACGAAGACCAGGCGATGGGTTTCACATTTGTTCTTCGACGCTGTCGGTGTGGGCGAGTTGACGGCAGTATAACTACCTTACATTGGCTACATTGGCAGCGATGTACGCTGTCAGCTGTATGTAATGCTACAAGTGTTCTATGCGCCTAACATCGACAAGGTAGATGTAACGCTGCCAGTGCAAGGCAATTAAGTTGTCGGCGTAACTCGTCCCCACTGACAACGAATTAGTAATAAAAAAATCATTTTTAATGACAGATGAATAGTGTATATATTAAAAAAAAATCCATTTTCATTTTCATTCATCAAATTGAACAATTTATTTCAACCAGCTACCAAACAATAATTTAATTTGAATTCGCTACATATCTTCGATTTCGATTTCAACCACAAAAATTTTCACAATAAATTTCTTGCGAAAATTCTCAACCTGTTGAAGAAGAATTCTGCAAACATCCATCGGCGCACCTATACTTTCAAATTCTTGCATTAGAAACATTTTATCTTGATCACTCCATACACCAGAATCTTGAATCTCGCGAGAAATCGAGTCACACAAAATAGTTCTTTGCTCTAAGAAATGGATATCATTGTTTGATCCATCGTTGTATAAGTACAATGGTATCCTCACAAACTTCCGAATAACCCTGTAAAAAGAAAACTCTACTGAGGGTTTCGGTGGATTATGATTTATTTCAAAATTTATTTCCAAATGAGTATTTTCCATTTCATAAAAAATTGAGTTTTGCAATAAAATAGATGTGGTGTTTAGATCTATATAAAGGGGTTTATATAGGTGTTTGATATAGGTAAAATGATGAACTACCCATAAATATATACTAAAGTTTCTAATAAATGCAAAAAAATGGTAAACTACCAATAAGTACCTCAACCAAGGTGTTTCTTTTAAACCAATTTTTTTGTTTCCTACTTTTTTTAATCAAACTATAGTTTGGAAAAATAATTCAAAAGTATCATCGATTTTGTTTATTAAGATGAACAAAACTAGATCCGTTAATGATTTTTTTTTATTTTGATATTTTTTTTGCCAATAACATGTGAAATCAAGCATACTAAACATGTAAGACCATACATCAAATAAATATACGACACCATGTATAAAATAAACATGTGAGATCATGCATAAAATAAACATGTGAGATATGTACTACTTGGTGATAAAGATGCGAGACTTGGGTTTCTGAGTCTGACGCAATTTTTTTTATCAATGGATCTAGTTTTGTTAGTCCTTAAAAATTAATGTTATGTCTTGCATGATTGATTATGTGTGGTCTCATATGTTTTTTATTCTTGGTCTTACATGGTCTCACATATTTGTGATACATAGTCTCGTATGTTTGGTTATGTCCTGATCTCTCGCATGTCAATAACGAAAAATATAATTTTAAAAAAAAATCATCAATAGATTTAGTTTTTTCGTATTAAAAAAATAAAACTGACTGTACTTTTGGATTTTTTTTCCGAATTCTATTTTAAAAGATATGGATTTTGTAAAGAATAAAATATATATATATATATCAAAGAATTTGGCTAAATATGAGGAGTGCTTATGAAATAATAAAATATACATATTTAAAATATTATTTAAAGAATGGGTTAGAATAGGTAATAAAACTTTTGATATTAAATGTTTTAGTGATTTTTTCCTTAAATGATATTGCACATCCAAATCTGAAAATGTAAAAGAGGAGGTATATTAATTATTGAGTAATATCCATAAAAATGGTTATATAATGTTTTTTATTCTTAATTTCATTTTATTTTTAAAAGATATTTAAATTTTATGGTTCTCTTAAATCCGTCAAATAAAATTTTGTTGCTAAAGAAATCTAAATTTTATTACAGTAAAATAATCTATGATCAAACCAGTCAGTTTTATTATTCAATGCAAAACTATTTCGCGTTGTTAATTTTTTTATAGTTTCACCGAATTTTTCTGTTAAACCATACATTAATAAAAAATTAAATATTATTTACTAATCATAACGGTAGTTTATTTGTTATTAACGAGGTTAATGTCAATGATTTTTAATTTGTTTTATTCATTTTTGTTTAATGTCAACTTTTATATAATATTTCAAATCCTATTTTTTCTTTTTCTAAACATTTATCCTACTATAGGAATCACAATATTTCTTAGCATTTCAAATTAGTTTATTTGTTTCACGTCCGAAAATTCGTAATTTTGTATTTGTTTTTTTATTAGCATTAATTTTTTTTTATTTGTTTCTTTGTTGTTTCGTCTAATATTATGGAGATTTGTGTTTTGTCTTAAAACATAGATATGTTATTTAATTTTTCGTTGTTGTTAGGTATGAGTTTTGTAAAAAAAAAAATTGTTTGGTGTACGAAGTTTGAAGTTTTATAGAAAACGATTTTGGATATGAAAAGACAAATAATAAATATTCGAATAAGACGACTAGTTAGATAATCGCTCGCGCACTATAGTGCTTTTAATTCGCAAATGACACATAATAAATGATAATTCTTTAATAGATATTCGCGGTTGCTTCCTTATGCAGTTGCTAACTACGGATTTATTTTAAGTTGCGACTGCATATCAATAGCTGAATATCGTGAATTGTGAATTGTTTTAATATATCAAACATGTTTGAATATGTATGTGTTTGTGATAATGTGGATATCCTTACATAAAAGCTTTTACTCGTAACTCGTGTATGTTTAAGGCTAATGCATAGATATAAGAAACCTTAAACCGTCGCTTTTTAAAAAGTCATTATTTTATGTTGAACATGATATGAACACAAGGTGCTTTGACTTTAGAACTTAGATCATGACTAAGTTCTTGGGAAATTAGGATAGTCTCGTGGATACTTTTTCTTTTCACAAACGCACCTTGTTCTTCAGATATCAGCTTTGGCGAAAGATCAGCAAGCCTGTTGTTGATGATTTTAGCAAAAATTCTACTTAGCATTTTAATGAGACTAATAGAGAGATACTCTTGCCAGGTTTTAGGATGATCAGTATTAGGCATTATACATATTAGAGTAGTTTAAATTCTTGTTGGAAGAGAATAGTCTTTAAAAAAAATTGAATTGCATCACATAAGTTTTTGTTGATTACAGACCAGCAGACTTTATAGAATTACCCATTGAAACCATCAGGACCAGCTGCAGTCACAGAGCTTAGGGACTTTATGATACCCTGATTTTTATTCACATCAGGGATAGCAAGTAAGTTAGAATTATCTATATCAGAATCTAGCTTGGGAATTATATCATTTAGAGTGTGAGGATCATTCTCATTTCTGTTGTCTGTCAATAATGCTTTGAAATAGTTCACTGCAGATAAGTTGATATCATCTTGGTTGTCTAGCCAAGTATCCCCTTCCTTAATTATGTTGAACTTGTTCTTTTTTGTTCTTTTTTTGACAAAATTCTGAAAATCAGCAGAGTTTCTGTCACTGTCTTTTAGCCAAAGAGAATGAGATTTCTGTCTCCAGTAGGATTCATCTCTATCAAGCAAGGAAAGATGGGTTTTCCTTGCGCCTTCAAGAAGCTTCTTGTCTGTAGGAGGATGAGACTATTTATAGTTATTCTCTCTGAAATTGATCTCATCCTCAGTATTCTTGATAGCATCAAAAAACTTTCCAAATACCTTCTTGTTCCATTCTCTCAAGTCATCTTTGAGTCTTTTTTGCTTAACCCAGTATCATTGAATAAGATTTCCTTCAATTTTTAAGCCTAGCTTTTCTCAACCAATTCTATGAATGTAGGATACATGACCCACATATTCAAAAACTTAAAAGATGACTTGTTCTACTCTAGAATAGAAGAGATAGTAATTTATATTGGTGAATGATCGGAGCAATTTCTTGCTAGTTGATTTACAGAAGTAATATCAAAGTAATTCATCCAAGAGGAGTTAAGTAACACCATATCAAGCTGCTTCCATTTATTACCATTTGACCAAGTGAATCTCGAACCATTGAACCCAATATCATGAAGATTACAGTCCATGATTTTGTTGTTAAAGTCGTTAGTGCTTTTGAGATTAATGGTGTTGCAGGATAGCTGCTCATTGATGTTTTTAATAGCGTTAAAATCCCCAAAAATAATCCATTTTATCAGAGGCTCGTCTATAGCCCTAAGAATATCCCAAAGAGCCCTTATGTGATCACTTCTACACTTAGCATAGATTACTGAGACTCTGAAGTTTTTGTCAAAGGCAGTATAATGAAAATTTAGGTGTAGAATCTGTCATTGAGTAGTACATCCACCTTGAAATCAGAATGCCACAAAACCTAAATTTTGTCATTGATGTCAGTAGTAAAACCCATGTAGTTCAGCTTATGTGCAATCATTTGAAGGTTTGAAGAAGATATCAATAAGTCATGGACGACCACAAAACTTGGTCTGATTGATTTGGTTAAAGATTTAAATATTTTTAAGGTGCTTTGGTTTCTTATCCCTCTTACATTCCAGTTGAGAATGGAAATTTTCATTTAATGGTGGTAGAAGTTTTGGTGGCTCTCTTGAGCTTGAGCAGTTTTGATGATGTTGGACCCATTGAATTCCAGCTTTTCACTTTCTTTCTTTTCTTTACCTCATTCTTTCTTAATTCAGGTTCTTTATCTTTGTCTTTGGTTACAGGAACATGAGAGCCATGTAGGCTACCCACATTGTCTTTGCAATGGGATAATGAGTCTTTAATGAGAACTTGATTATCAAAGAGGGATTTTCTGTCAATGGTTTGTAAAGCCTCAATGGTTTCAGATTCTTTGAGAGGAGAACTAGCAATTGAGGTATTCATTCTAGGAGAGGTTACTTGCCTGACAATACATTCCTCATTCTCCATATTCAACTTATCTTCAACACAGGTAATCTTGCTACTCATAAAGTCTGCTCTATTATCATTAGAATTGGCATTGTTGATTATAATAGATTTTAATTTTGGTGTTGATTTAGTCACTCCTTTATAAATAGAAGTAGGGGGATTCATCATACTATTATTTTGAGAAGAAATAGCCTTTCTACACTCAGAACTAGAATGGCCAATGTGAAAACAGATATTGCAGTAGTTAGGAAAGCCTTCATAGACCATATTAACCCAGAGACTATCTTTTTTTCCAAACTTTATCAAAACTTTTTGTATAAGTGGTTTTGAGATATCAACTTCTACCCAGATTCTGCAGCAATTTAATTTAGATCTGTTGGTTGCCGGAACCCAGACTCTCAAGGGAGATCCAATTGTTTTGGCAATAACATTTAGAGTAGCATCGTTGAACATGAATTCTGGTAAATTAGGCAGAGTATCCCAAACTGGTGTGAAATGGCACTCTTGATTAGGATTAAACTGAGGTGTCCACTTCAACAACCTCATGGTTTTGTTATCAATTACCCACACATTTCTATGCCAAAGCTTCTTGAAGTCTTTCTAGTTGTCAAATTCGATGAAGATATGTCTGAAATCCCATACCGAGAGATTGTAGAGCCCTGTGGATTTAAATTTTCCAAGAAAACCTCTAATCGAGTCAAGGGAAGGTTTATCAGTAGAAAACTTCCCTATAAACGTGTGTTTTGATAGTTTAAGAATGTGCTCTTTATCTTTAGCCTCGAAATGAATAACATAGTAGTCATTATTGTGTGAAACAGTGATATTGTTATGCTTAAAAGATCTTGTTATTGGCTTTAAGGTGTCAGGGTAAGAAGAGGGATTCATTGGGTTGTTCTTTAATTCCTCAAATGTAGGGTTATTCCTCATGAAACCAGCATTTGTTGAAGCGTTGATATCGTTTCCAGCCATTGTTGAAGAGTTGATATCATTTCTAGGAGAAACAGAGCGAGCAGTTATTTGGTTTGAGTTCTTGAGCATAAGGAAATCAAGATCATACGAGGTTATTTTTTCAAAATTCGATCTTGTTGATTTGCTCGACTTAGGTGTGGGAATGATTTCTCCTTCATTCATAATGAAGATGGAAGAGAACAGCCAGAACCAAGCTACCATAAATGGAACAATCAAGAAGTCTATGTTCTTGGAGAAAAAGAACAGAGACAACTTTTCACTAAACGAGTTTTGATGTTGTTCTATTTTACTTTACATATATTATAAAATATAATTAATATCTTAAAATAAAAGTTACACTTTTAAAAAATAAATAGAAAAATTTATAATAATGTTTGTAATTTGCACAATCCAATTATTTTATTTAAATATGATATATACTAGTAATAATATATTTATTTAAACTAAGGTAAAAACAACGAAATAATCAGACAAAATTATTTACTATAATTAGAGTTACTGACTATTTATATATATATATTGGACGTTAGATTAAAATGAAACGAGTAAAATGATCTTGACCGACAAAATTTCCTAATTAAATAAATATTAATCGGTTATATATTTTAATTTGAGAATTGAGATATCCGATTTTTATTTTTTATTTTATTATTTTTGTAAAAATCTTTCTCTTTTCCAAACTCATTATTCTTTATATTTGTTTACATTTTTCTATTATTCTTTTCACTCTATGTTTTAAAAGTTGAAATATTAAATTTAATTTTTTTAATTTAAAATTTTAACCATACGATAGTAGAAATAAATTTAGATGGATTTATTGTTATTCCATATAATAGTTTGAGTTGATTTGGAGGGAATTGATATGGAAGAAAACTGAATCTCCGACTTAAATAGCTCCAAGATCAGAGCCTTAGCTTCTTGATCTTGTTCATCGCCGGAGCCGGTCTCGTTTCCTATTTCAGCTCTGGCATTTGATTCCTCTTGTCTCTTCTCTCTAATTGGTTTATCTCTGTCCTTCAAAGATTTCGTTTAGTGATCTTCTTCTAAGATCGGGCTCTGTTCTTTCTTGAAACAGAGCCTTTTTCGCTGCTCTGGCTGTCTCTGATCAGGCTCTGGGATTGGTGTTTATTGTCTCGATTAATGTCTTTCAACATTCTCAGCAAGGAAGAGTTCCTAGCTTTTGACCCAGATACTAACAAAGATAATCATACAGTCAAGAAATCTTTTTCCGAAATTCTGTCCTCTTTTAATGTTCGTACATTACCAAAACCTGAGTTCATCAAGATTGCTGATGATCATAATGTTGTTCAGTTCACTAAAGAAACTAAAGAAGCCCTAATGATTCATTCAAAAATAACATTGATTGGCAAGTTCAGTCAAGGCATCCCAAAACGTGTGGCATTTCAATCTTTCCTGGAGTCTTTCAAATTCAAAGGGCAGTATTCATATGTTACATTAGATTCAAGACAAATACTGATTGAGTTTAGCTTGGAGGAAGATATCAGAAATTTGTGGTCTAAACCAACCTGGAATGCGGATGGTAAATTGATGAGGGTGATAAAATGGTCACCTGATATCAGCAAGAACAAAGAATGTCCTATTGTTTTGATATGGGTTAGATTTGAAAACATGCCAGAGTATCTTTATAACGAGTGTATAGTCAACGACATTGCTGCTTTCTTAGGAAAAGTCCATCAAACGTTTGTTCCTAAGCATAATAGAGTTAAAGCTAATGCTTCATATTCTCAGGTGGAAATCGTATTTCTAAACGGCTTAATAGGAAGATCTGGATTGGGTTTGGTGAAAACGAAGGGTGTTGAATTGGAGTTAGCTACAGAAATGTTCCTGATTATTGTTTTAATTGTTTTCATTTGGGGCACAAGGATGATGTTTGCAAGAAGATTGATTCAAAAACAGACTCTAAAGAAGTTTGTCAAAGATCTGATAACATATCAAAGGAGGTTACACAATCTGTTTCTTTACAAGATAGTACAGCAATGGCTCAACTTCCAAAATCTACAAAAGATTCAATCATTCACTCAAGTTTACAGAAGACATTTGAAATCTATAATAACTGCTAAAGACAAGCCTATTGTCTCTTGTCACTCAACAAATCCTGCCAGTTCCAATAAAGATGACACTGCCTCCAACAAAAAGCTTGATCTCATTAGTGCTCTCTAAAACCTTGAAGATGTTTCTAACTCTCAAAGCCAGAATATTCAGCAGGAATCTCCATATGGTGACAATATTGGAAGCTATAATCCTTCACCAAGGGCCAGCTCCAATGATCAGGACTTTGACACGGTCATTACCATGAAAATCATGTCTGCAAATAAAAACAGAAGTTTTAAAAGGTTATCTATTAAATCTCTGCGAAAAAGAGAGAAACTTCATAACAAATCTATATCTGATAATGTTTAAGACTGTTAGTTGGAATGCATAACAATCCTACTTTAGCTAGGCTCAAATTTATTATCAAGAACAAAAATGTCAAGGTAATTGCTATACAAGAGCCTATGGCCAGGTATGACAAAATTGAATTGATTGCTAGAAGGATTGGCTTTTCTAACTTCACTGTCAATATATCTAATAAAGTTTGGATCTTCTGGCCCAATGATACTAATATTTCAGTTATATTTAACCATGATCAATTTCTGCATTTGGAGATCAATTATGCTACTATTACTTTTTTCACTTCTGTTTATGCTAAGAATCAGAGAATGCAGCGTAAGTTGCTTTGGAGTCAATTATGTCAGCTCAACTGTGATGAGAAGCCTTGGATTATAGCTCGAGACTTTAACACCATAACTTGCACTGAAGATCAACTGGGTTGTGCCTCTTTTGATGATGGCAGTGTTGAGGACTTCAATAACTTCATCAGATACTGCAATCTTGAAGACCCTGGATATAGTGGTTCTAGGTACACCTGGAGCAATAATAAAATTTGGAAAAGGTTAGACAGGGTGTTAGCTAATCAGAAATCAATCTCTACTTGGCACATTCAGGTTTTTCACATGGTCAGAACATGTTCTGACCATGCCCCTCTCCTAATTTCTATCTTAAATAATCAGAACATAATTTCTCTTTACAACAAAGGCAACTTTAAGTTTATAAATGCTTGGACTAATCATCCTGAATTTCTTAGTTGTGTCGAGCAGAATTGGGCCAAGCATTGCAATGGTGACACTAATGTAATCTTCTGGTACAAGCTCAAGAGATTAAGGAAATTCCTTAAAGCTTGGAATGCTACTACTTTTGGTAACATTTTTAACAAAGTTAAATATGCTACTATTGAGGTTAATAACTGTGAAATTATTCATCAGCGGGAAAATAGCAATGTTTCTAAGGCTAATCTTTCTAAAGCTAATAGTATTCTTATTCTTTCTCTCAAAAATGAAGAATGCTATTGGAGGCAGAAGTGTTACAACACTTGGCTAAATGACAGTGATGGTAACTCTAAGCTGTATCACAACTATGTTACCAAAAAGAGAAAAAAGAACTATATCAATGGTATCAAAGATGATGGTACTTGGCTTACTGATCAGGATGATATTGCTAGATCTGCTGAGTCTTTTTTCAAGAAGATTCTTTCTTATAACTCTAATGATAGCTACTCTAGCAACTCTAATGACTCTATTCTTAACAATATCCCTAAGCTTATTTTGGACAGGGACAATGAAGCCATTCTCAAGCACACAAATAAAGATGAAGTGTGGTCAATTGTCAAAGAGATGAAGAATGATAGTGCTCCTGGCACTGATGGTTTCAATTGCTATTTCCTCAAAGTCTGTTGGGAGATTATTAGTACTGATCTGTGCAATGCTTTAAATTCCTATCTCAAGGGGAACCGTATTCCCAGTGGTGTCTTTGCCACTGGGATTTGTCTCATCCCTAAATGCCCTAATCCCATATCTTGGAATAACTTTAGGCCCATTAGCTTGTGTACTATTTTTAATAGATTAATCTCTGGCCTTGTTAACAAAAGAATCTCTTGTATCCTTCCTAACATCATATCTAGAGGTCAAAGTGCTTTTGTTAAAGATAGGATTATTCACGACAATATTCTTATCATCAAAGAGATGTTACATAACATCAAGAGAATGCCTTCTAAAGGCAATATCATTTTACAGATAGATATGACAAAGGCATTTGACAGAATGTCTCATACCTTTGTCATTAACACTCTAAGATGTTTTGGCTTCGCTGATGACATTGTGACTCTTATTCACAATCTGATTTCTAATGTGATGGTCTCTATATTGATTAATGGTGCTAGTATTGCATATTTCTCTCAGAAGAATGGGTTAAGACAAGGAGACCCTTTGTCTCCTTGTTTTTTCATTCTTGCTGAGGAAGCCCTTTTAAGAGGGCTCTCTAATCTTTACAATATAAACAACAACATGAAATATCATCTAAAGTCTGGTTTTGTCTTACCTTGTCTAGCCTTTGCAGATGATATAGTCATATTTACAAATAGCTCTCCATCCTCAATTAGCTACCTGAGTCATCTGCTTGAAAAATATCAAAATGAATCTGGTCAGTTGATAAACAAATACAAGATAAAGCTTATTACCTCATCAAGCTGCTCTCATGCTACAACTACTAGGATCAAGTCAGCAACTGGCTTCAACATTGAGCAGGCTCCTTTCACTTATTTGGGCATCATTATAGCTGCAAACAACAAAGTAAAGCATTATCTACCTCTTCTTGCTAAAATTCATAATAAAATTCATGATTGGGACTTGAAAAATCTTTCTTTTGGGGGCAGGTTGTCTCTTATTAAGAATGTTCTTTACCCTATCATTTACTTCTGGATGCAAAACAGCCTGATCCCCAAAGACATTATTAATAGGCTTGAACTTTGTTTCAACAAGTTCCTTTGGAGATCCAAATACAATGAATATGCTATTCACTGGTCTGCTTGGAACAGTCTTTGTAAGCCTTATGATGAGGGTGGTTTGAACATCAAACAATTGTTTAACATTCAACTCACCTTCTCTTACAAACTTTGGTTCCTCTTTAGAAAAGAAGAGTCCCTTTGGTCTGACCTTATGCACAAAACTTATTGCATTAACACCCATCCTGCTAATACTAAGTGTAAGGTGACTGACTCTATCATTTGGAAAAGGTTTTACTCTGTTAAAGATCAGACTGATGAAAATGTCAGTTGGAGACTTGGAAAAGGTGAAATAGATTTTTGGAGAGATTTTTGGCATGGCATGGATCCTATAACTAATGATTATAACTTAAACAATTGGTTTTTGCCAGCCAAGGTGAATTCTTTTTGGAAAGAAAATAATTGGGACACTAACACTCTTGTTTCTTTTCTTTCTCAAGAAAGAATCAATCACATTTCTTGTGTTAGAATCATTCATGACCAGGATGATAAAATTGAATGGAAGATTTCCAAAAACAAAGACTTTAATACTAAATCAACTTGGAAAAACATCAGATTCAAACACACAAAGCTTTCTATTTTTAAAAAGATTTGGCACCACTTCATTCCATCAAAACTCTCCTTTCTGACCTGGAAGTTATTAAAAATATTTGCTCATATTGACCAAATTCTCTCCAAAATTCATTTTGTTACAGTCTCTAAATGTCAGTTTTGCTTCAACTGTGAAGACAAAAACCATATATTCGTTAATTGCAGGTTTGCTTGGTCCTTGTGGAACTATTTTGGTATTCTATTTAGAATTCATGTGAAACATTATATGTCTCTGAGTCATATGCTATACTGTTGGTTTTGGTCCTCTTGCAATAATTTCCACGTAACTCACATTGTCCCTCAAATCATTTGTTGGACAGTGTGGTTGAATAGAAGTCACTGCAAGTTCAAAAACATTGTTGATACCTTCTCCAGTGCTATTAATCGTATCAAAAAATTTATTATTGGTATCGACTCTAAAAACATTCTTAAAGCTAAGCACTGGTCTGGTGTGATTGACGCAGGTGCTGCTCTAGGTTTCCTAACTATTAACAAGGTCAAAACAAAGTACCTGATTTGGCATGCCCCCACTGCTGGGAGACTCAAAATCAACATAGATAGTGCTAGCAGCTTTGTTGGTGAAGCAACCGGTGGTCTGATAGTCAAAAATGAGATGGGAAATATTATTACTGGAGCGGGTTTTGTGTTTGGAAAGCTGAGTCCTCTTTAGGCTGAGACTAAAGCGCTTCTGGAGGCTCTGATTTTATGCAGGAGGAACGGCTGGCATGATGTTGATATCGAGTCAGACTGTTTAACGCTTATCAATGACATGGCCACCGGAAAATCAACTGATAATCCGATTGAAACCATATGTCAAAGCCTTATGCACCCTTCAATGTGCCTTCGTCACATTTCTCGAACTCAAAATGCTGCTGCAGACTGGATCACGAAGTGGATTCTCCTTGAGCGCTCTAACCAGACTTTTACCAACATCGACACTCCAACTTCGCTTCTGGCGATCATCACTCTGGAAAGTCTTGGTGTAGGCTACATAGATCCGGGTTAGCCGTAAGCAAGCCAAGATTTGTTTCTTCATTTAAAGCTTTGCCTTTGGTGGCCTTGCTCCTTTTCTAAGTTTGAGTTAGAGATTGGTTGTAATTAGGGTTCCCGATTTGGGAATCTAGGGTTTACTCTTTTAGTCTTTCTAATCGAGTCCCTCTTGTTTTAGGTCTTCTTATTGAGGCCCTATTCTTATAAAACTTTTCAATTTTAGATATATAATTTCTATTTTGCCAAGAAAAATATATATAATAGTTTGAGTTATATGTTATAAATTAATGATATTGTTGGATTGACAAATAACTTAATTGGAAACGTGTAAAAGATTAATTATATAACAGAAGATTTGCTTAAAAATTTCACCCCTGCTAAAAATTAATTATGAAAGGAAAAAATTTATTTTGTTATCTGATATTCGTTGCAATCACCAAAATTTTAGTTCAAAAATCTAAAAATCGGTAATATTTTTTGTTTGTATATTAAAACCTTTCTAGGGTTTCTCTCTCTAAAAACCCTAGAGAATGCAGTTATCCTACCCCTCTCATCTAACCTTGTTTGTTTAGCCGCCTCTATGTATTTATTTTGGGAATTGCTAAAAAAACGGCCAAAATTACTCCGCGAAGTCGCTTATAATTTTTTTAAAAAACTACTCCGTGAAGTTATTTTGTTTTACGATTTCACCCTTACAAAATCGTATAAATAGTCAAATTTACTCCGCGAAGTTATCATAATTTCAAAAAAAAAACTCAAATCTCTAACTTTGCTCTACCTTCTCTCTAAAAACATTATAAAAATTATAACTATAATTATAACTAAAAATTAAAAATAACCTAAACTAAATTAAATTAAAACAGACCTAAACCTAAAATTTAAATCTAACTTAAAGTAAATTAAGCTAAACTAACTTAACCTAACCTAACTTAAAGTAAAACAAAACTAAAGAAAAAAAAGTAAAAGAAAACTCACCTAGCCTATTCTCTCTCTACCCAGCAACACACACCCTAAACTGTCGCCCTAAACTACCGCCTCTCCCATATCTGAAACCTACCTCTAAACCGGTCACTCTTCCACACCCACTTGAACCCATCTAAATCGAAATCGTCACCGGAGAGTCTAGTTGGAGAAACAGGAAGGAACCGGATCGACACCGGCGAGCAAAATCTCCGATTCAGAATCGAAAAATTATTGTAAGTTCATTTCGTTGTTGTTAGATAGGTTAGTTAGATTTAGTTAGGCTAGATCTGTAGAAAATGTGGGTTTTTGGGCTGTTCGTATGCCATGGCAGAAACTTCAAGCTTCTGCCATGGTGAAACTGTTCTTCGCCACACGGGGGCGAAGAACAGGGTCCATACGCCATCGTGTGGCGTAGGGTTGGTTCCATACGCCAGATCGATGGCGTAGGGACCTGGCTGTACGCCTCTTGTTGGCGTATAGCCAGGATCCCACGCTATCGATCTGGCGTATGGAACCAACCCTACACCACACGCGATGGCGTAGGGACCCTGTCACACGCCATCAGTGTGGCGTACGTCATCAGGTTATGCGCCACAGTGATGGCGCTGTGATGCTCCGGTCACCGGAATGGCCCGGGACCGGTTTAGTATTGTTTGTTGGTGCCTATCATATGTGTTTACGCTATTTTTGTTACAAAAACATATTTCCAAGTGAGTTTTAGTATTTTTCAAGTACGCCTTCACATTTGCGTTTCTATTTACAGGTTATGGAGTTAAGTATAGACTTTTGTGTGAACGAAGACCATCGGTTGCTTCAGGCCGTGAAGTTTGTTAAGCAAACAATGTCCGATGATACGACCGATGCTTTTTTCGATCGAGTGCTTTGTAGGATATTTTATGATTATGGATGCTTGGAGTATCCAAATCCGCCGCCACGTAGTCGTGAAGAAGTCAAAAGCAGGTACAATCATGCGAAAGCTGAACCACTTCAGCTTTTGTCCAACTTGCCTTACAAAGTTCAACAAGTAGCACTTGTTGATTGGAACTTGTTTAGGACAGATTACGTTACTGGACATATGTTGGATTATATCGAAAGTAAGGTTGTTGAGATAGAAGATGACATTGCGAACTTCAGACATATTCCAGAGAACAGAATATACGGTTTCAACTAAGAAAATATATTTTCACTATGTAATGTTGTTAATCTCACCTTGCTGTGAGATCGTTTTATTTATATTTTGTATCAAACGTATCATTTTGGGTTTCGGATTGTATGATACTGTTTTCTATATTTTGGTGCTCTCGTTGATGTTTTGGTCCATGTATGATACTTTTTCCTTTTTGTTTGATATTATAAAAAAAGTATTTCCCGCCTCAAAACAAATGGAGTGAAGGTTTCCCGCCTCAAAACAAATGGGGTGAAGGTTTCCCGCCTCAAAACGTTTTAGGCGGGAACAAAAATACCATTTCCCGCTAATTATTCTAGAATTGAACCACAGACTTCGACTCTATAAATACTAGAATCTGACTATGAAACTAAGCATTTAAGTTATAACAATGGGTGATTCAGGCTGGAACGTGCACGAAGATGCAAGCCTCCTAAGCGCATTTGACTTCGTCAGAGGTACGATGCAAGAGGAGATTCCTGGTTTCATCGATGCAGTATTGTGCAGAATGTTTTTCAACCACGGTAGGGAGGCATCGTGTCCAGGATGCTTAATGCCCCAGCCACGCGGACGCGAAGAAGTGTTCAATAGGCTAGCTTATCTTAAAACAGTGACTATACAGATTGAGTCACTTGCTTACGAAGTCCGAACCAAAGTCCAAAATTTATTCAACATGGGATCCCAAAGTACAATTACGCAAGAGATGGTGTCATATGCGACGCAGCAAATGGAGCAAGAAATAGCCGACACAATAGCCAGCGCCGTCGAAACTTACTCAACTCCCGACGGAAGTAGTGATGAA
This sequence comes from Limnanthes douglasii subsp. nivea, assembly GCA_036936605.1. Lineage (NCBI taxonomy): Eukaryota > Viridiplantae > Streptophyta > Magnoliopsida > Brassicales > Limnanthaceae > Limnanthes > Limnanthes douglasii. The sequence goes on from JAUPFV010000003.1 coordinate 172,853,859, forward strand.
GACGTTTATGGAATGAACTACCCGACTCCATAAAATTAAGTGTGAAATGCTAACTCAGAGTTAGCTTATCTATCATTTGTTTTAAGTTATTTTGTTATGTATTTCTAATTATGTAATGCTTTGATTAGAGTGTAATGTTTTAATGCAATCGATATATTAATAAGTTTAAGTGTTATTGTTTTTAAGATAAACATTCAAACAAAAAACATCCAAAGTTTACATTCATTACAATCGTCTAGTTAATCTATTCTCGGTGTTCTCCCTCTTCTCCCCATCTCCTTAGACGCTATGTTAATCGAAAAACATAACGAATTCCCGTGGTTTTTACCCACTCGGTCATCGAGTCTCAGCTATACTCGTCGTGAGTGGTGAAATGATGAAATGATAAGCGTAGTCCGAAACAAGTGAAATTTCACATTGTGCAACATCCTGCAACACAAAAGAAGTAGTTAAACCAATTGAACCGGCATTCTGGATTAGTTAACGGGATTTCGCCATGAGTGTGGCGCCGGACATCGTAATTTCGCCACATGTGTGGCGAAATACAGGGTGCCCACACCATCCGTTTGCGTGGGGATTCCAACGGGCGCCACACGCATGGCGTACGACCCACCAACCATGCCAATGTGTGGCGACGAACAGAAAAAACGGCTTTTTTCCAAAATATATGATTTTCGCAGAAATAAGAGGGGATTAAGCAATGTAACTCCTCGGCGTCCATAGTGCTCCGGATGGGAAGTGGTTCCGACTCTCCTCCGGCCATGTTTTGAAGGTTTGGAGGTTTTTAAAAAAATGGGTTAATGGGTTGTTGATTTTGGAGGTTTTAGGTAGTTTGGAGAATATGATTATGATGGATGTTTGAAATTGTGTTTGCAACTTCATGGAGTAGTTAGAAGTGCTCAATGGCGTGGGTTGTAATTAATTTGACTTTCAAAAGTTTTTTGGATTTTTTGCCTAGTTGCAAATTCGTAAATATTAAAAAATAGAAACAAGCGACTTCACGGAATAGTTTTGGCCGTTGTTTTAGCAATTCCCATTTATTTTTTCATCTTTCAATTTCCCTTACTTTTTTTTGGGCAAGATAATATGTTCTCCTCCCCTATAACCACGCCTAGGCGCCTCCCTCCATTCCATTTCTTATTTTTCAGTTTTCTTTTATCATTTTCTATTTAGAAACAACATCTTTCTTGTCACTTCACAATTTTCACTGATCTACTCTCTCCTTTGGTGTCAGATTTCGTGAAAATTTCAGCTTGATTCTTTTCTTCCACCGACATGAGCGTAGTGTCCTTTGGATCTCCATCCACAATCAAAATGCGTGTACATTCATTTAAAGCAGTCGTGGTTTCCGGTTTGTATCGGAGGACGTGTCTTCTCTGGTTTTTTATGGTCCTTTACGGTTGTGCGGTATCTTAGTTATAGCTGTGTTTTCTGTCCACCGTCAACCCCCCGCTGCTGTTTCTCTATCCCGTCAACCATTTTCGGCGTGCTTCTTCCATATCGGTGTTTGGTCGGTCCGCTTCGGTCGTTGTAGATCTGGTCTATTATGTTGTAAAATCGTCATCTTAGTGTCTCGTGTTTCCCTCTACAGTCGGGGATCTTATCCGCTCTCCTATCTCGCTAATTACGTTGGAGGTTCTCCTTCCTGTCGTGAAGTGATTTCGCTGGCCGTTGAAGGCTCTCGTGATAGCCTGTAAGAGGATGCGACATTGCATTAGTTACTATAGGAACATGTATCTCTTCCTCATCTAATGCTTCCTACCAGTGTTAGTGTTCATACACAAAAGCAATATTGCTCACCAACTCTGTTGTATATCTTTCATTTTAATTGAGTATTTCTAGGACATTTTATGAGTCAGTATGTACTTCCACATGGTCCGAATATGTATTCGGATATCGGATCCGTCTTTCTAATGTTCTTAGATCCATTCATTCTTATTGCATTAGAATAGTTTTTGGATCCATTTAGTTTCTGGAGGATGCTCTCTTGAATGATGTAAACATATTTATGATTTATTTAATATTTTTCAAACAAAAAAAACTTTGGGAAAAGACATGAACCAAAACTTTTTATAAAAAAAAATTTAAGATAACGACAACATTATTTTCTGAATGGAATTTAAAATAGATTAATTATTAAAAAAATTTATTGTTTGGTATACATACTATATAAATTGTTTCTAAAACATTACTTTTTACGAATATTAAAAAATTTATTATATAAACGAGACATATTTTTCTTTATTGAGATCCATATATCTATATAATTGAACTTAATATTCATGATAACTATTTTTTAAATATCAAAAAGATAATTAAGGTTTCAAATTATTTCAAAAATACCCTCAATTAAAATTCTAAGTTCTCCCAAATTAAATTCTAAGTTATCCCAATTGAATTTAGTTTAATTCCCTTTCAAACTTCATCTTTTTCTTCCAATTTTCAAGATCACAAATTTAATGGATTTCATTTTCTCATTCAACTCGTTCATTACTTCTCTAAAAAAAATAAACACACATCTTCTTCGTTTATCTTCTCTCTAATGATTTAGTTTAATTTTCTTAGTTTTGTCTTAATTTTGCTAGATTTTCATTTAGGTTGTGAAGTCGGTATATATCTAGGCTTTAAATCGAATTGGAATGATATATTAGTGTTTATGTGTTTCATTTGTATTAGAATATTGATCTCCATTATGATTTGAAGATTTTCTAAGAAATTTTGACGAAGAACAGGTGATGGGTTTCACTTTTGTTCTTCGACGCTGGCGGTGTGGGTGAGTTGACGGCAGTATAACTACCTTACATTGGCAGCGATGTACGCTTTCAACTGTATGTAACGCTACTAGTGTTCTATGCGCCTAACATCAACAAGGTAGATATAACACTGTCACTGCAAGGCAATTAAGTTGTCGGCGTAACTCGTCCCCACTGACAACGAATTAGTAATAAAAAAACTCATTTTTAATGACACATAAATATTGTATATATTAAAAACAATCCATTTTCATTTTCATTCACCAAATTGAACAATTTATTTTAATCAGCTACCAAACAATAATTTAATTTGAAATCGCTACATATCTTCGATTTCGATTTCAACCACAAAAATGTTTACAATAAATTTCTTGCGAAAATTCTCAACCTGTTGAAGAAGAATTCTGCAAACATCCATCGGCGCACCTATACTTTCAAATTCTTGCATTAGAAACATTTTATCTTGATCACTCCATACACCAGAATCTTGAACCTCACGAGAAATCGAGTAACACAAAATAGTTATTTGCTCTAAGAAATTGATATCATTGTTTGATCCATCGTTGTATAAGTATAATAGTATCCTCACAAACTTCTGAATAACCCTGTAAAAAGAAAACTCTACTGAGAGTTTTGGTGGATTATGATTTATTTCAAAATTTATTTCCAAATGAGTATTTTCTATTTCATAAAAAAATCGAGTTTGATTTTTTTCAAATAGAGTTTTGCAATAAAATAGATGTGGTGTTTAGATCTATATAAAAGGGTTTATATAGGTGTTTGATATAAGGAAAATGATGAACTACCCATAAAAATGGTTATATAATATTTTTTATTCTTAATTTCATTTTTATTTTAATTGATATTTAAATTTTATGGTTCTCTTAAATCCGTCAAATAAAATTTTGTTGCTAAACAAATCTAAATTTTATTACAGTAAAATAATCTATAATCAAACTAGTCAATTCAATACAAAATTGTTTCGCATTGTTAATTTTTTTATAATTTCACCGAATTTTTCTGTTAAACCATACATTAATAAAAAGATTAAATATTATTTACTAATCATACCGGTAGTTTATTTGTTAAGAACGAGGTTAATGTTAATGATTTTTAATTTGTTTTATTCATTTTTTTTAATGTCAAACTTTTATATAATATTTTAAATACTATTTTTTCTTTTTCTAAACATTTATCCTACTATATGAATCACAATATTTCATAGCATTTCAAATTAGTTTATTTGTTTCACATCCGACAATTCGTAATTTTTGTATTTGTTTTTTTATTAGTATTAATTTTTTATATTTGTTTCTTGTTCTTTCGTCTAATATTATGTAGATTTGTGTTTTGTCTTTAAACATAGATATGTTATTTAATTTTTCGTTGTTGTTAGGTATGAGTTTTGTTCTTTTTTTTGTTTGGTGTACGAAGTTTGAAGTTTTATAGAAAACGATTTTGGATATGAAAAGACAAATAATAAATATTCGAATAAGATGACTAGTTAGATAACCGAAGATCGCGCACTATAGTGCTTTTAATTCGCAAATGACATATAATAAATTATAATTATTTATTAGATATTCGCGGTTGCTTCCTTATGCATTTGCTAACTACGAATTTATTTTTTTAAGTTGCGACTGCATATCAATAGCTGAATATCGTGAATTGTGAATTATTTTAATATATCAAACATATTTGAATATGTATGTGTTTGTGATAATGTGGATACCCTTACATAAAAGCTTTTACTGGTAACTTGTGTATGTTTAAGGCTAATGCATAGATATAAGAAACCTTAAACCCTCGTTTTTTAAAAAGTCATTATTTTATGTTGAACATGATATGAACACAAGGTGCTGAGGTACTAGATAAGAACCATCAACCCTTAGTAACTTGTATTGATATATGTTCAATTAAACAATAGTTTTTTAACAAGACGATAGATAATGGTTTTTTAATTTAGTGTTCCGCATATGTTGGAATGTGAATTGTTCATTTAAACCTTCTTCCTATCGCGTATTATTTATAAAACATGAGTCGTAAATGTACTTATCAAAACTAAAATAGATCATGAATTGTTTATAGACTTATAATGTTTTTTTTAATCTTTGATCGCAAATAATGTAGTATTTAGAAAATGCATATTTATTTCTAAACCCGAATCGTCATAGTATCTAAAACGTAAATCATTATTTAACTACAGGCACATAATCTCCCAACATACAACCACTCTAAATTATCCTCTCGTGAAGCTGACCTTGCTTATATGATATTTTTATATGCATTAGATCAACTTAAGACCGACAAAGAACCATATTTAGTTTACAGTTGTGAACAACTTAGGCATGAGTGTGTTGATTATATTGAGGCATGAGTGTGTTGAAATTCGAATTCTTCTATTTTTAAATCTCAAATTATGTATGAAACATCCTAATTTCGAATTATGTTTTATTTTCCATTCATAGATTTCTCTTATATTCGGTGAAAAATTTATAGTGCGGATAATTGTGCACATCATTCACATTTCATATTATATTTATAAATCACAATAAAAACGTGTATGATTGAATATCATGAAATCCACAACGTAGACTGTATGGAGGTAAAAATGTGAACCACAAATACGAACTAATAATTCAGTAACCAACCACCTAAAACTCAAATAAACATGAAAATGTATGAAAATGTGAATAAAGAATACAACTTTAAAATATGGTAAATCACCATCTAAAAAACTCGTATAAACATGAAGTATATAATTAACATGAATCATGATTGACAGTTTCGACTTGTTACCCAGACCAATGACAACTATTACATTTATTATCTTATTTTTAGAATGTTTTTGTCCCTCTAAAATTTTGAAACTCCAAAAGAACATAAATTAAGAAACTAACTAGAATCCGTATTCTTATAAATCGTCTGAAACCCTAAATATGACATTATTCATCCCATATTAATAAATATTATAGAAAACGTAAGTTAAGATTGATGATAATAGAGTAAACTTGGTTAAGTAAGTTTCTTATAACCTTGTTTTTTGTAAATTTGTTTGACTTTTAAACCTTTTGTGCACGAACTGATTCTTTTGGTGTAACGATTGGTTTTTAGGTTTTGTATTAGTTTATTTTAATAATTATATGCATTTTTTAGGTTATGAAATGTTAAGTTTTAAGTTTTTAGATTTGAAAATTTTGGTCTGAAAAAATAGAAAGTTTATAGTCGGAAAAGACTGTATAATCACGAATTCAGTTGTTATTACTAGTTTAGATGATATTATGAGTGTTAACATGAATAATGGTCTATAAATATTTATTTTACTGTGAATAATTTTGAATATACAAAAATCAAATCAATATAATTATTTATTGTAAATCACGAACCTTGACCAAATATAAATGTTGCATATAGGTATTCAATGTTTACGCCTATATTGTGTGTTTTCAACCTAAATGATAAAACTTTAATCCTTCCGATTGGTTGCTTTAAAGATTTAGAAAATATGTCCGGTTTTGTTTTATATAAGTGGTAACTCACTGGTAAGAACTTGTTATAGGTAATTTCCAATTATTATGTCCATGCGGTGAATATAAGAAATATACTTGAAGTAGTAAGGATGAGTTTATTGGTATGTTATGAGTTATTGAACTATTTGGTTAGATTTAGTTGTGGACTTGTTTCATCGAGAAATACCAAAGGAAGCATGAAATGAGCAATTGGTTACTGGTGGAAATTGATGTCTCATCCAGAAATATTAAAAGAAGTATCAAATGAGAAATTAGTTTTATCTTGTTATGTGGTAGAGAAGGGTTTTTTCTCTAATTATATGCATAATATAAACTAAAAAGATAACTATTTTTATGAGGATAAATTCTGCAAGGGATGTTTATAGAGAGTTCATGCATCACCTAGTACATTCACTGACGCTATGGTTATTAAGAAGTATATTGGATAATATACTAGTGGGACTACAACCAACCCTATGGTCGAAAATGGCTTGAGTCATATAATCTTGTCTCTGGTCTTGCAGTCAATCGAGTCGTAGCCCAGTTATTTAAGTGATGATTATTGGTAATGTTGTCTCAACTTCAACTTTTCGTAGACTTAATTTGTATAGAGACAAACATGACGTGTTCATATCCGATTTTATCAATGCTATGATCTTTGTTTTTTTTTATTTTGTCACAAAAATAAATTTCAAATATAGACCAACAATCATTAGAAGATCCTTCAAATTAGATCAACAAGTGTTGGAAGATACCTTAGATCCAAAAAAAGAAATTTTAAATGTAGATCAAAAAGTGTTGGAAGATCCCTCAGAACCAAAATAATAAATTTCAGATGTGACCAACATTGTTCGAAGATCTCTCTGATACAAAATAATAAATTTTCAAATGTTGACCAACTAGAGTTGGAAGATACCTTGAATCCAAAATAATAAATTTCAACTAAATGAAATCGGTTAAATTTCATCTACACACCAAAGATGGAATTAGAGAAGATCAACTAAAGCTCTACCTAATTTCCTATATTTTCTGAGCTTCTAAACAAGTTTATATTTTCCCACTGAATCAGTTAAAACATCAAACAAACTTATCAAAATTTAATTAAAAGACTAACACATTAAAGACAAATTTGGTCAGAGACAATTTAACACCAATACCGAAAGCTACAATAAAACTTGTACAAGAACCTTTCGAGAGACTGTGAGAAATATTGATCAACACAATGTTGTATGCTTACCAAGTCCTATTATGAAAATAAATAAATATATACTACCAAAAGAAACCACTACAATAATAGTCAAACATAATATGTCACACATTATTGCATGTTAGGAATTTCAATAGTATTCAACATGCTAATCAAATTATGTATCACATATCCTATAAGAATATAAGCATTTAGCATTTAACAGCTCATACGTGTCTTTTAATCGGATCATTAAACATCTTTAATCTATAAAGTTAAAATTTAGTAACCTTAAGTATAAAATAACAAAGTTAAAAAACTATTGAATTAATACTGATAGGTTCGGATTCTGTTGGAGGACCAAAGAGTAAAATAATTTGAATTTCTCTTAAAGGGCAATTTGGACTTATAATAAAAGTAATGCCAAATAAGATATATTTTTAGTATAGTCAGCTGAGTGTCTACCTCACTTAATCTTGGGCCTCCAAGCCCACCAATCTGACCTGGTTGGTCGATGGAGTTTTGTAATATTGTAAATAGAGCCAAAAACAACATTTAATGGGTTGGTACATTCTCTCTCTACATGTTAAATACTAGCACCTCAATTATCTCTCTACCCTTTACCCAAAATTTAATACTTAGTCTAAATATTTACCAAAAATACCTTATAATCAGGTTTTATCACCACCAAAATGGCGACCACAGTGGGAGCGTGAGGTGTCCAACGTTTCATACAAGAAGAGCGTGATTAGCTGCGGGCAGATATTTGAAGCTTTAAAAGCCCAAAGGCATACTGAAAAAGAGCTAAATGGGAAAAATCCATTATGATGTCCCAGTTCCGATGAACCTGATAACAACCACAAACAAGATGAAAGTGACCGGTCCCCAAAATCTCGTAAAGGAACAAAAAAAGAATATCGGACTAAATAATTATCAAACACATCATATTATGTTGGAAATTCAACCATCGAATCAGATTCTGATATATTATCTTCTTCATCAAGTAGTGATCACGACCGTAAAATGAAGAAACAAAGATTAACTAAAAATCATTCTAAGAAAACATCAAGTAAATGAGATTTAAAGGTGAAGAAAAAGGGTAGAAAGAGAAAAGAGAAAAAGAAAGGTTATCAAGGCAAAGTAAAAATATTGGCAGACCACAATATTGATCATCTGTTAAGCGATCAGTTCATTTTCCAGTCCGAACAAGGTATCTTTGCCACACCCGATAAGGATCATATATTTAGCAAATGGCATAATTGAAGGCAGTCACATTTGTCTTAAAAAATTCTTTTCTAGAAATCTACCGAAGCGTTTTGATAGCTAAAAAATAGAGAAATATGGTGGAAGTCAAGATCTTGATAATCACCTCGAATAGTTTTAAAAATTTGAGATGAGTTTTAATGACGATGAAAGATTGCCACAAAGATCCATAAAAAAACTTTGACATGTTTTGGATGGCGTTTTGAAGTGAGTTTGTAGGGAGTAAAGAGCTCAAAGGAAACAGTGACACCATAATTCATTGCGCACAAGATCCAAATAAGTCTTTCAAGGATTACATCAGTTGTTTTATGAATACAAATGATGGACTGGCAGATTGTTTTGAGCAAGTAGTTATTGCTTCTCTAAGACAAGGCTTAATGTCAAGCGATTTGGCTCATTTGGTTACCCAGAAGAAAGTGATGACTTGGAAAGGATTATTGAACCATGTCAGAAAGCAAATCACACTGGAGGAAACCAAAAGGTCAAGATTGCCACGTCAAAATAAATCTGTTCCCACAGCTTTTATCTCACAAGCTAGTACTCAGTCTGAAGCTAGGTCAACTATCATCCTAAGGAATTTAGATATGGTTCGCATTGTCCTAGACAGAGTCATTCGAATCAGGGCCAACAGTCTAGACCAATGGGGAATCGGTGGGTTCAACCTGAATGGTTTGCAGAATTAGTTGAAAATGTAGCTACCATTTATGATACCAATAATATTGTAAAATTCTAAAGGCCAGCGCCAATTCAAGCCCCCAAAGAAAATTGAAACACATGTTTTTGTAAGTATCATAGTAATGTGGGTCATGATACCAAATATTACATTCCCCTGAAACAAGAGGTGCAAACGTTGATTGAAAATGGAAAACTTTCCGTTTTTGTTAGAAAAACAATGAGGTAACATGAAAACTAACACTCACGCTCAACTTAGCGTAAGTACACCAAAGGTTACATCACGAAATGTTCAAAGACAAAGTATGAAAATATTTAAACAAGAAAATGCGTTGGTAATTTTGGAACGATTCGATGTGGATTCAGAATACTTAGAACCCGATCCATATCAAAACCAAGTTGGTGTGATAATAGAAAAACAACGAAAGCATCTAATCTATGCCGCTACTTCAAATCTTTAACTATTTTTGGGGAAGATATTGTAATTGCGCCATCAAGAAGCTCAAGAAAAAGACATGTGAACAGTTTGACGAATCAATTAGAAGGGAAAATGTCTACACACCTCTATTAGAACCCTGCTCCTTTTATTGTGTTTGACGAGGATAACCTAAGGGAAATCATTAGCCCTTATAAATATGTTGTGTTGATAGGAACATCTATTGAAGGAAATGAAATACGAATAATCTTGATTGACACATGCAGTTCATCAAATATTTTATTTTTATCTGCTTATAAACAAATGAAAAATCCTTTGGTTATTCAACATTCAAATAAAACCATAACGGGGTTTACCGGAAACTTTGTTGAGGTAATTGTGGAATTTGAAGGTTAGGCCTTGCTAGGAAAAAGGCCATTCAAGAAAATGGTAACGGTTTTATTTGTAGTATTTGATTGTCTGAGGTCATATAATACGATATTTTGTAGATCTTGGTTTTCAATGATGCATGCAGTAGCGTCACATGTTCACCAATGTTTGAAATATGCTGTTGGAAGTCAAGTAGGGATGGTAAAAGGTGGCAAAGGAATGTTATGTCACTGCTCTTTCTTCCAATAAGTGAGAACTGGAAAATAATATTAATTAGTAGAGTCTTATGTGGAATTGAATGAGATAGAGGATCCAAATGAGGCTCCTAGTGCTATTATCCCAATATAAGAGGTTGAAGTTCATCATCTGGCAGAAAGGAAAAACATCACGGTCGGATCCAAATTACCACTACAATTGAAGGAAAAATTATTGTTCTTTTTTTTGAGAATTCACATGTGCTTGCTTGGTGCAATAAAGATGTAGTTGGAGTATCACGAAGTGTTATCAACCACAAATTGTCTGTAAGATCTGATGTGGGTCCGGTGGTGCAAAGAAGGATAACTTTTTCTAAAGAAAAATCAGAAGCTATAGTCCAAGAAGTTGACCAGTTAACCAATGTGGGGCACATTAAAGAACCTCAGTATCCTCTTTGAACTACCAATCTAGTTCTTGTCAAAAATAAAAATGGCAAATGGCGTATGTGTATAGATTTTACAGACCTTAACAGAGCTTATCCCTTACATCATTTTCCAGTGCTCTGGATAGATGAACTGGTAGTTTTCCCATTTGGAAACATTTTATTATCTTTCATGTATGCTTTTACCGAGTATAATCAAATAGAGATAGTTCTGAACGATCAAAATCACATTACATTCATCACTAATAGGGGCTTTAGTTTTCTAAAGTAATGCCTTTTCGGTTGAAGAATGCTGGAGCTACTTGGAAAACGATTGGTTAATAAAGCATTTGCCAACCAAATTGGAAGAAATGTAATATTTTATATAGATGACATGATGGTTAAAAGCCTCATAGAGGAGGATCACATCTCCGACCTCCGATAAACATTTTCTAAGGTGGAAGCCATCAGCTTGAAATTAAATCCTGAAAAAATGTACTTTCGGTCTCCGATCCGGTAAAAATAATTTGGGCTACATCATAAGTGAGAAAGAGATCCAAGATGAACGAGACTAATTGAGTGCTCTGTTGGCTATGGATCCACGTCAAATTACTAAAGAATTTTAGATATTGACTCGGAGATTAGCAGCATTAACAGTTTTATTTCGAGGTCATCGGATAAGTGCGCCCAGTTTTTCTAAGTCTTTAGAAAGGCCAAAAACTTCAACTGGTCCCCAAATTGTGATAAAGCATTCCTCAAAATTAAACGACACCTATCTTCACCCAAAACTTTATCCAAACCTATTATTGGAGAATGAATTTATATGTACCCAGTAGTGTCGAATTACGCGGTAAGTTCAATATTAGTACGAGAAGTTGAGAACTATCCCCGCCATGTTTACTATATTAGTAAGAGCTTGTTGGAAGCTGAGAAAAGATACTTAAAGTTGGAAAAAATAACTTTGGAATTGGTAATAGCGGCCAGAAAAATGAGGCCATATTTTCAAGCGCACTCCATCACAGTTCGAACCTCTTTTCCCCTGAAGAATGTGTTACAAAAATCAGATATATCATATCGAATGATTAAGTGGTCAGTTGAGCTCGGGGATTATGATATTGAATTTTCACCTTGAACTAAAATCAAGCTCAAGTTGTGGCTGATTTTCTAGTTGAGTTTCATTATAAAAGACCTCATAAGGAAGTTCAAGCCAGTAAGCATGAGAACGAATGGTGGTTCGAACTAATGGTGGATCCAGTACAATGGGATATGGTGCTGGGATTTTCTTAATTTCCGTCTATGGAGATTCTATGTACCAATCAATACACTTTAATTTTAGAGAATCCAACAATGAATCAGAATATCAGGAAACAATAGAAGGGTTAAGATTGGCTCAGATATATGGTGCCAAAAGGATCCTATTTTTGAGTGATTCACAATTAGTCATTCATCAAGCACAAGAGCTATATGAAACCAATAAATATCATTTGGTTAAATACTTAAAGGTGTTAAAAGAAGTATTAACCAGTTTTAAACATTTGAAGTATGCACATGTGCCTAGATCAGAAAATGCAATAGCTGATTCTCTAGCCACTCTAGCCTACTCTGAAGCGTACCCTTGGATCCCGGTATAAAAATGCCCTTCCATAGTCACAAGTCCTAAAATGGAGGTTGACATGGAAGAAAAATTTCAGATATCTGTCATAGCCTCTACAGGTTGGAGGTACAATATCCAAGAGTTTATTACTAACAAAGTTTTACTTGAGGATAAAGCTTCTCCCAAAAAGTTAAAATTCAAAGCACGTGTATTTTTGGATTTAAGAAGGGTTCTTTATAAAAAGTCATCTAGAATACCTTTGTTGTGTTGCCTCAAATTTGACGAATCCCAAACTATTCTATCTAAGTTACATGATGGGGAAGGATAAGCAAATTGTGGCTACAAGGCTTTAACTATAAGGGTTTTATTAGCAGAATATTATTGACCTTCTATTAAGGCAGATGCTAAAGACTTGGTTAAAATATGTGATTATTGTCAAAGGTATGGAAATGCGATCCATATACTTACAATACCCATAAAGTCTGTGTCTGAAGCGGTATCCTTTGATAGATGGGGATTTGATTTAGTTGGGCCACTTCCAATGGCTTTTGGGGGATGACATACTATCATCATGACAATCGATTATTTTTTGAAATGGGTAGAAGCTGCACCACTATCTTGGAAAACTTACAAATTAGTGATAAAATTTATTCGTTCTAACATATGTTGTAGGTTTGGCATTCCTAGACGTATCACTACAGACAACGGTCCTCAATTCGACAACACAGACATTAAAGTATTTTGTGCATCGAGAGAAGCTCATCATTGTTTCTCTTATTCTTTTCATCCTGAAGCCAATGGATAAGTTGAGGTAGCAAATCGAACGATTTTAATAGGTCTGAAGAAGAACTTGGAGGGAGAATCTGGGAAATGACCAAATTATCTACAAAAAGTAGTATGGGCCTACTGAACTAGTCCCCACACAACTACTCAAGAGTTTCCATTTGATTTAGTTTATGGAATGGATGAAATCAAACCAATATAAGATATTATTCCTTCTTTCAGATTTCACAATAATTCTAAAGAGAATAATGAGGTTCAATAAGGACTCAGTTGGATCTAATTAAGGAAAAAAATAGAAGCTAATTTGAGAACCGTTCACTACCAAGGCTTAATAAGAATTAGATATGCGTCTAAAATCTGAGGGAGAGACTTCGAAGTAGGAGACAAAGTTTTAAGGAAAGTGTTTCTACATACTATAGTAAAGAAGTTTGGGAAATTGGGTCCAAACTGGGAACAACCATACACTATGTATAAAAAGATTAAGCATGGAACGTACATTATGAGGCATACTATTTCCTACTCTGGTTCCGCAGGGAGGTTTTAATAAGGTGTCCGAGTTGTTTTTAATCTATCATCTTTTTCCTTTAAAAATATGTTTCAATAAATTTCATTGCCTTTGAATGGATTACCTTCGAATGGTTTGAGCGGATTATTCAATTTCCTTCGAATGGAATGCCTTTGAATGGCTTTGCCGGATTATTCAATTGTCTTCGAATAGATTACTTTGGAATAGCTTGGCTGAATTATTCAATTGCCTTCGAATGGATTACCTTCAAATGTTTTCGTTAGGCTAAGTTAAGTTTCCTTCGAATGTATTACCTTCGAATGTCTTGGTTATGATAAGTTAAAATTTCCTTCGAATAGATTACCTTCGAATGTTTTTCTTAAGCCCAAATGTATTGAGCTTATAACATATTTGTATTACCTACTTATTCAAAGTTTTAATTACCTTTTAATAAAGCATATTTAAACATGGTTGGATTTATTAAGGATATATGATAGCACAAAATTACTTTTAAATAACACAAGGGTTAAATAAAATCTGATAAAGTACTTATAAAATGCATTAGCAAGGCCGATGACTTTCAAAAACTTATATGATCCATAAAAAATAAACGCACATGACAAAATGCCTTGTAAATTAAAGGCTTACAAAACGATACATCAAAATATGTTTTCTTTAGGCTCGTTCCCATCGGTCTTTCATTCTTCTTCCTATTCTGGAATATCGCTATCAGAATCCTCTTCATCAGAGTCATATTCTTTTGAATCATCAGAAATATTAAACTTGTCACCTAAAGCCAAACTGCGATAAGGAATCAATTCAGTTCGAAAATATCTCCATAGATCCCTAAGAGACAATTTGGGGAACTTCTTATGAAATAACATCACCATATTCGATTTAATCGATTCATCCCTCTCTTGCATAGACTCCAACACATTTTCAGCATATGCATCATCAACATCATCTATCTATTGAGCAGTATTTTCCTTGAGAGAAGTGATTTCATTTTCTTTCTGGTTTAAGGAGGTTTTCAAACTTTTTTTCTCACCGGACAAGTGTTGAATGGTAGATTTATCCTTAGTTTGTTTATTTTGTAAGGAAGTGATTTCCTGGGAGTTGGATGACTGAAAATCTTTGTAGTCAGATTGCAGTTTATCATGTTCGGATTTCGTTTAAAACAGCTCATCATTGGTGATTTTCATTTCCTCACTCAGACTTTCAAACTTATCTTTCTCTGCCTCAACAACAATTATTTAGCCTTTGATTTTCATCTCGAAACGAATTGATGTCCTTGATCTTCTCTCTCACTTTCCTCTTTAAATCAATAACTTGCCTTATGTAGCCCAAAACAGCATATCTGATGCAGATAGATTAGCGCTAGAATTTATGAAGACAGACGATCACCCGAAGAATGCAGCGAATTGACAGTTTTGGAGCTCCCGGTGTCCGATTTTGACCCACAACACCTTATTTCGAAGGGAACGACGCCACGAGTTGAAGTCACCAGCTATGCTCGTAACATATGGTGTTTTTTGGGCATTCAGAGTCGTTTACTATTTTATTTCGAATTTTTATTACTTTAGGGAATTTTTGGTATATTCGTATTAGGGTTTTCATTTGAACCCTTATTTAAACAGACTTTGTTTACGCTGTAAGGGAGTTGAATTTTGATAAATAAAATTAGGGTTTCCCTATATTAGCTTCTCTGCATTTACTCTGTATCAATATCCCAATTCGTCCTTCTCCTTAGAGACTTCAAATGAAACTTCATCGTATATCACAGCATTCGCATGGCTGGTGGATTCACGGAAAGCTTGTTCGAATTCTTCAAAATTAAATTTTCCTAAGTCATCTATTTGATCTCCACCTCCAAAAGTTGGCGTATCATATTTGACAAGTAATGGGAAGGAAGATTGGTATATACACTTGTTTGATGGGGAACCTCGATGAGAGTGATTGAAGGGAGGACTTAGGGTCGAAGAATGATCTCTGAACCGGCTGAATTTTTCTTCTCCTTCTCTTTTCTTGTCACTGCCCTCCTTACTCCTCTTTTACCCTTTTTTATTCTTACCATCCGGAGATTCTGATGGCATTTCAGTCTCTCCAACAGTGATTTCAACAACTTCCAACAAAGCTACATCAATTTCATCTGGTTGCCCCTTACACCCTAGTTCGAAAACAACTTGAGACGAACCATCCTTCTTCTTTTTCTTCTTTTTGTTTTTGTCTCGATGGCTGGGAGCTCTATTCCTAATTGGTAGAAATAGTTTACCATCAACTGCCTCAGTTTTATTTAGGATTTCAGTGGAGGATAAATTGTGTCCATGAAAGTTCATGGATCATATTTGTCCTTTAGAGATGATCTCTTACAAAATTTCACACGGTAAAGCAATTGCGAATCTCATTTGACACTTTCTCATTGGTCCACTGATTCAGCTTTTTAAAAATTGCTTTCCCATCTTCCAAATGTTGTGCAAAGGACTTTGAGAAAACTACAATAAAACAAATCCAGAGTAAGAAATAATAACATCAAAATATTAAAAAAAATGGTCTTGAAAGACTTACGTGAACACTTCCAATATCTTATAAGTATGCTCAAATTCCCCTTGGAGATGATCTTTTTTCCATTCTTTCAAGCACCGCTGACAAAAAGAAAATATGTCTTCCAAATCTTGTTAGCCTCTAGAAATTCATCCACCACTTTATAATCGTTCCCCGTATTAAAATAGTAAAATTGGATATAATTATTGCGACACAAACCGGCCACAACAACAAATGTTTCCATGGGCATCGAGATTTTTGATAAATTTGAAGCTGTGATGCTTGCTAGCAGTATGAACCATGCATTGAAGCTATCTTGACATAGGCATAGCTTGACTAAATCAAAGTATCTCACTATCTCTGGATCTAGGGGGAACTGAAGGCCCTAGTTGAGCACATCAGTATACACTACCAACTCTTCAGTCTTATTATATATCAGAGTATCTCCAGGTTAAGGCAACCTAACTTTGACTGGTTCAAGGAACCCCCATTTTTTTCTGAATCCCTTTTAGTTCAGATTCATGAAAATAAACATATGATATTTTTTGTAACACTGAGAAATACTTGACACTTACCTTAGTAAAGTTGGGCCTGACTCGCCCGATGAGAGACTGAGGAAGTGGTTCGGATTCCGCCAAGGCAGCATTTTTTCCCTTTTCGTGTGTTATTGTTTTAGTATCCTAGCATGACTGGATGTCCTTAAAGGGGTATCTTTGCCATTATCATCCATATTTTCTTCCATCACTTGTGTTCTATGTTCTAAAGTCTTACTAAGATGAATGTCAGGATTTTTTCCCTCAATTGAAAGGAGCTCAGTAGTTACAATTAAGGGATTTTTTGTTATAACTAGCCCTGTTGGAAGTTCATTTACGGTGGTTTAAGCCTCCATAATAGGAACTTGTGTGGGGGAATCACAAACAACGGTGAATTTCCCAACTTGATTTTCAGTTGATTTATCTGATGTAGAAGGTTTGTTTATTGCCTTAGATAGCCTTATATCTCTGGGGTGCTTTCACCAACATCTGATGCCATGGCAATGAATGTCGAGGGAGTTCTCTGACTAGCTACCCTTCTGTTTTTAGATGACTTGACTGATTGTGGAGAACGAGTGAGAGATGTAGATGATTGCTTTGTTGAGCTAGTTTGGGAAGCAAATCGATGCTTATTGTATGGGAAAACACCATCATAATTTATAGATTGAGTTACAACCACTCCACCTAAAGAAGCGGGTAACCCAGCAGCAAGCCTAGCCTTCCTTTTTTCTTCTTCCAACTTAGATAAATTGATCCAACCCTATTTAATAAGCGTGTTCCTAGTTGTGAACATACAAACCTTAGAGAATGTTGAGAAACTAAATTAACAGCTAACGAAGTTAAAAAAGAATGAGAAATATTGTCTGAAAGCTTAAAGTGAAATACGTTCTCTCTCTAGAAGTTCAATATTTTTCTTCTCAAATTGGTAACAATAAAAAAGAAATGAATTTCTTATATAGATTGAAAAAACTTGAATACCTTACTAAAGAATGGGAATCGGCGCAGTAGCTTATGGGCTACAAAGGAGTGTAACTGTTTATTTCATTTGTTTAGGTGGTTTTGCCTAGAATGAAATAAATTCATGGTTCCGATTAAAATTTGGCATGTGTCTCTAAAGGTAATTAGTCTAAAAGTAGTAACTTTTGAATGGTAACTACTTTTAAGAACGTGCATCAAACGTAGTTCGGATTCAGCTCACATATGACTAGCTCTCCCAGAAGCTTTTGAAAGAGCTAAGGGGGCTAGATGATAGGTTCAGATTTTGTTGTAGGACGGAAGGGTAGATTGGTCCGGATTTCTCTTAGAGAGAAATTTAGACTTATAATAAAAGCAATGTTAAATAAGCCGTGTGTCTAGTATAGTCAATTGCGTTCCTACTTCACTTACTCCTGAGCCTCCTAGCCTACCAATTTGGCCCGAATGTATTAAACCAACCCGGTTGGCCCATGGATCTTTGTAATCTTATAACTAAATCCAAAAACATAATTTAATGGGTTGATACATTCTCTTTCTACATATTAAATACTATTACCCCAATTATCTTTCTACCTTTTACCTAAAATTTAATACTTAGTCTAAAAGATTTATCAAAAATATCCTCCAATCAGGTTTTATCACCATCAAATAACAATAAAACCAAAGTTTCAAAATCAAATATTTATTTCAATACAAGACAAGCTTTATAAAACTTAAAATGTACAACAATACAATTCAATGATTGCAGGTTACATATTCGGATATTCCACATCTTGAATTAACCAAACAATGAGAAAAATATGAAATAATGTAAACACTAACAATAAGTAAGAGTTGATATTTTTTGTCATTATTATCAAGATTAAGTTTTTATTAAGAAAAAAATATATATTTGGATTAAATAAAAATACTAAGAATGAGGACGAATGAATTTAATGTATAAGAAACTAAACACGAGAGAAGAAAAATAAGGATAAGAGAGAGGAGCTAGTTGTTGTTTAAGGCTACATATTTTGGGGATTGACTATTTCGGTGGATGGAGAAAACGTATGCCTAGTTCAAGAGGATTTTTTAGATTTCCCGATGGAAAAAGTGAAGAACAAATCCAACAGTAGCGACGTTGTTGCTTCTACTCAAGAATATGAGACTTGACTGCAAAATAAATAAACAAACAAAGCAAATAAAAATCAAAGCAAGTTCATAATATTGTAGAGAAATCATACGGAGTAATAAACAACAATATCCATTATTAATAAAAAATCAGAATATAAAAAAGAAATTATGGTTTTTTTGCCTATATTTAGAAATCAAACCAAATAAAATAGAGATATCTTTTTAATCTTGTAATATTATTAAAGTATAACAGGAATTTTGATTTTTTTGGAAAACAATATATTATAATAGGAAACAAAGCTTCCACTTTGATCACCATTTGATGAGTAAAAATACGCAATGATAGGGAGAGTTAAAGAGACGACAAGATGATTAAATCTATTATCAAATCCTAGTCACAAAATATTTTCTCCTATTTCCAAGAAAGTTGCGTCAATAGTGGTGGGTATTTTAGCATGTTGGGTCTTTAGGCCTAGATAATTAGTTTGTTTAAGGCTAATTCACTCAACTAACTTACTAAATAAAAACATATTTATTTTTTATTACAAAAAATATCCTAAATGTTACACATTTGTTGGATCAATATTACAAAATAAATATTGGTTCAATATTTCACTAATTCGACATGTGGGTCCAATAAATCATACCTTTATTAAAAATGTCAAATAAAATTTATATCGGATCGTCACTTAGCTATAGTTAATCTTGTTTTTTATTAATTTTATAATTTCTATCTTGTCTACTATAGTTTTCATTTTATTGGTAAACTGAAGTATGCATTGAAAAGTACAATCCAATATTTAAGGGAAAGAATGGTTCGTAAATTTCAAAAATAAGTTTTAAAAATGTGTTTATGCTCCAAATCTGACAATTTTCACTACATTTATGGAACAGTTTTATTGACGACGAAGGTAAAAAAGTCAAACAGTTCTCTAAAATTTACCTCATGAAAAATATGCAAGTGCATATTTGAAAGGGAAATAGTATGCTTCCACTAGTCTTGCTGAGTCTTTTAACCATAAGATCAAATATTTGTGTAATCTTCCTATATTAGAAGTGGTTGAAAATATTATAGATTTAAGTATGACTCAAATACCTAGACATTATGTGGATGATCTAGGTTGGACTAGTGAATTATGCCTAGAATTTGAGAATCAACTTAAGTCTAATTTGGGAATATGTCATAAATGGCTAGTCAACTCTGATGACTGCTAGAAAACTCTGAGGAGAAAAGTGGTCTAAGAATATTTCATATGCCACACAAATATATAGAGAAAGAAATACGTGAATTCTAGATAGATAAATTACCAAAAGTAGTAATATAATAATGATTATTTATCATTTTCTAAAAATAGTTTATTGTTTTATATAGTAATGGTGGTGGGCCCAAAAGCCACATGGTTGGTCCATTTTTAGAATTTCACCTTATTATTTTACTAAGATTAAGCATATTTACTCATTATTATATAAAGTACCTTCAATATTACACATTTGTCGGGACTATTTGAAAAAGAAAAATATTGGACCAAATTAGTCTAATATTCTACTGATCAACCCACCCTTCAAATACATCCTGTCCTTATTAGTACCCCTCTAATCCTTGTGAGTATTTCTTAGGGAGAATTAACTTTAATGTCTCATCAGATTGCATCCCAACGGGAGGTAACACAATTTTGAACTACAGCCCAGCTTGAGGTAACGCTGCTTCGAACTACATCCCAACATGAGGTAACGATGCTTTGAACTACATCCCAACTTAAGGTAACGCCGCCTTGAATAAACCAAACTGGTGACCTTACCTAGTAAGAATTTTGGAACGATGGGTCGGATAATTTTAAAAATGATTTGAGTTATGTACGCCATGCATGTTTTACTGATATAGACGTGTCCGGATGACATTTGGTGTAGGTTTCACGCCCTCTATGATGTTGTTTGAGGAATTAGTGTAGCGATTCTTCTTGTTCCCAATGCTGGTACCCGTTGGAGTCTTAAAGGATATCTGGGTGTCTTTTCCACTCCCCCAAGTAGGTGACTGTTGTGCCCTCAACATCTTCTCTATAAATATATTATAATTCCCTCTCACAATCTTCACTTGCAACTATTTATAGAGAAATAGAAAGAACACTCAACTTTTTTCCCCCATAGAAACCATTTCCTGGTCAAGTAGCCACCCTAATTGTTGTTGATCTTATAGATTTAAAATATTCTTGTGGTATTTCAAAAAGCAATTATTTTTCATAGTTTTATGTCGTGGCCACCATTTTATTCATTGGGGATAATTTCTATGAATAATGTTGAACTATTCTATCACACAAACTGTTATACGAAAACTTACTCATATATCATTGTAGTTTTGTCTACTTTTTTAAGCCTTTAAGTCTGTTGGTTCTCTGGAAATCAAAACTTGAAAATAAGAACTGACATACCTAACAAGAAGCATATGCCATCTAGAGGAGAAGTAGTTTGAAAAATAAAGTATAGCTGTTCTTTGATATTCGGTCTTTATAAACGTTCGTGCCAAAAATATTATAAGATGTATGTAGTTATAGACATTATGGTATAACTTTTTTGTTATACTTACATTACTTATCTTCTTTTCTTATCATTTGTATGTGAAATCGATTTATTGGCATTTCACACGGTTTTTAACATTAATTGTGAATCTAACTTTATTTACAGCAAATCCTTATATAATATCACAAACAGCATCCAATCTTAATCGCGCAAATAATATGCAATCTTAATCGCGAATCATATGCTTCTTGTACACGTGGTTGAGATAAGCAAACAAGTTACCAAGTGTTTCATCGTGAATCTTTATATAACATGAACGCGTAAGCTAAAAATTGAATCAGGATCCAAATATATCTTTTCATCTTGTATTTGGTAATCATTAAATAATTAAACGTGAATCATTACATTTTTATACAAGTTACTAAATGCAAATCCTTATATAATATAAATGCGAATTGGAGCATCGTATTTATTATGAATCTAATATAACACAAAATCTGAATCTAAATATAACACAAATCTGAATTAGTGCAACACGGTAAATGTTAATACATGATGGGACTCATTACACATATTCTTCCGTTTTAATAAAATCCCTATTGATGTTCTTGATTTTTTTTGGAATATTTTTTGAAGATTTATGCACGGTTTTTTTTAACGTATTTAAATAGCAAAAAAATCACGACTAATAATTTAATATGTAACATGAATCATGAATTATTGCGTTACACAAACACTAGCTATAACCAAAACTCATAAAATCTAGTACGAAATCACGAGCGAAATTCAAAATAACAAATAATATTACATTTGAAAAATCGTAACTTCTCGTATTCGCGATAAAATATAAAATAATACAATTTTAGTAAATCGACAGTTTAAAGTAAATTTAACTATTATATATGATTTTTTTCTTTCCGACAGATACGCTAAAAGACTATCTATATTTATTAGCTTAAATTATGGTAGCTATATTTGTAGTAGCACTATACATATTATACGCTCACATTTGATATATGTCATATTTCGAACGTATATTATATTAGTTTTCACAAATATTACCGAAATATTTATTATTCATGGTCTAGGTTGAAAGGCAATAAGAACAAACAACTAAATTTAATATTTCATGTAAATCTTTATAGCATGACACAACTAACTTTACATTACTTAAATACTATCTATAGAGTTTATAGAGTATCTGTTGGGGATGCTCTTATATAATATCACAAACAGCATCCAATCACAAACATGCAAATAATATGTGATCTTAATCGCGAATCATGTACTTCTTGTATACATGGTTGAGACAAACAAACAAGTTACCAAGTGTTTCATATAACATGAACGCCTAAACTAAAAATTTAATGAGGATCCATATATATCTTCTCATGCATAAAATCACGGTCAATTATAAACTATAAAAAACTAAAAATATTAAAATAAAAAACAATAAAAACTATATCTTCAAAAATTTATGATTTACGGATTTTCCTTAGCAATTTGTTGAGAAAGAACAAAATTGTAAAATTTTGAAATCGTTGAAAAAATTAAAATCACCCCAAGTGAAAAACAATGGAAAATATTTAGAGATATATAAATCGGATAACCAAACTCGAAATCCAACTCAGAAATTAAATCTAAAGTCGTGAACAACCTCGTAAATCATGAGAGAGAAGCGCTAAGAGATAGTAGTTGTAAATCGTGAGAAAGTAGGAAGTTACAAGCTGTAACTGAAAAAGAGAGGCAAACGAGAGATGGTATATAGATAAAAAAAGTTGGTTTAGATAAAAAATTTGGTTTGACTCTCTATTAATAATTTGTATGTGATAAATGTTCTCTGATCATTTCGACACCAAATCTATGGTATTTTTTTTTATTTGGGTATAATTTTTTGAAATTTGTAAATAAGTTCTAATTCGAATATTTATCGAAATTCACCAAAAATTTAAATCTTATAAAATAAGAGGGATCCTTGTTGAATAGATAAACTTTTTGTGATTTTTCACATAATCAAATTCTTAAGAATAATAAAAATAAAATTTGAAATTTGAGTTAACGTGCAAATTTCAAAATTCAAAATTCTATTGACCGGCAATAATAGTCATTGACCATGATATAATTTAACAAGCGTGCACTCTGCACCCTACTGCTTGCCCGATAACGTATCATGGTTAAATTGGTCGACTAGTCGATCCAATTATTTGTTTTAATAATTTTAGTAATACATGAATATTATATTACATTTTATTTTAGAAACCCTAAAAAATGGTAGATAGTTTTATTATTGATCTATAATCAAATAAAAGTAAAAAGGCCATAATAACAAAATAATATATATATTAAATTATCTAGATGTGTTAAAAGCTGACTAAATTATCTAAGACACTATAGTATTGTGTTATTATTATTTGAATATAACATGCTAATTACTTGTATATCAATCATAATTTTTATTCTCCGTTTATTTGATTTTGTTTAGTTTGGAATTTTTTTTTGCTTTTAAGAACATTTTTCATATATATATATAGATACGAACAATTTTGAATATCTGTACATATATTTTTGAAAGACGTCAAGTTAGTAAAAATATGTTTTCATTTATATACCAATGATCATTTTCATGTCTAACCGATATAAGATTTCTCGGGCATAATATTTGATTTATATGATAATTTATGAAATCTTGTATGAAACAATTTTATATTGAAATATTTTGGTAGTCTTTTCAAAAATTCAATCATATAATATAAAAAAATCACCAAAAAAAGAGAATGTTGGTTTTGTTGTATTTTTATCATAAATCAGAAACCAGTTATATATCTCGACAAAAAAGGTCAAAACAATTTAAAATGTCCATGAAACCGGGTAACGATTTTAGTTTGAAAATAACGACTAATTTTTGAAAAATTCAAATTTAAAATGAATTTTCAGAATAGCCGCACCTCGCACCCCGGTAATCATAATATCATCTAGCAATTATGCATTCCGCACTTTTCAACGTGTTCGATAAAAAAATATTATGACGACATTGTTTTACTAGTTAATCCACTACATTAAAATATATAACAATTCCCCCTCATTTTAGTGTAATTCATGATTAACAAAAGCAAAATCACAACAAACGACAAATTTATACATAAATGAAATATCGTGAGGATTGAATTTCATATTACTATATATTCTAATATCAAGGTATCCTTAAGGATTGAACCTTTACACTGCATAATGAATATATGAAGATAATATACACATAAATTTACATTCTCAAATGTTCTTACTTGACACTATCTTTTATTAGCCTTGTGTTCTTATCGTTCTCAATCATATCAAAGACAAGTTCTAGCTTCTTGAAATGAGTAAACTTTATGCTCTGATAGGCAGCTCATTTATTCTTTCACTTTCATATGCAATTTTTCAAAAAAATTAAGAAGATTAACTTTAACCTCTATAATTTGGAGGTCTAAACCCATATCTTGGGTGATATTACAAATGTAAGCCTTCGAAATCGAATTCAGAACCTAATGTCATTTTAGATGGGAATTGAGTATCTCAACATGAGAGATTTCAGATAAAATTTAATCTCATCATAATAGTCGACTTGTGCACAAGTTATTTACTTAACCTTTTGGTTAATGATCAACTAAATTATATTAAACCTTGGAGAACTCCACTGATATACATCATGTGTGATACGTTCATGAATTATGATATGTCTAACGTCTAAGTGTCTAAATCTGTGTTTGTAAACTTGTATATAGACATTGGCAAAGGTAGCTCCACTATCATGCCTAATATGATATAAGTGTTATCGGTTTGGGCCATAATTGAATCGCATATGTCATATTTCTTAGTTATTCAATTTTTCCAACTAGCTGATGCTAATGAGACAAACTCAGATTTCAATGTTGACTCAATAATACAAGTTGTTTTCTTCCCAAAGAAGATTGTGAGCATTACAAGAAGGCTTTCGAAGAACAAAGGAATGTGCCGATAGTTTGGCAAGGCAAGTCATGTGAGTGACCGAAGAGCTTGAGTCTTAAAAAATTAATCATGTGTTTGTTCACTGCTATGGGTCATGGACTGTGGGAACTACTTTGGTGCTCTTTTTATCATCAACATCAACAGGAACATGACACTACCTCATTTAATAAAGAACCTGGTACTGGTCTACTAACAAAAAGACCAATGTGAGAACTATCTTTCCTGCAATAATAGTCTGGATAATCTAGTCTTCTATGAACAACAAGAAGTACAATGATCAAAATATTAATTCAAGCTCTATGATCAGTCAAATGATTCACAACTTACTGGTCTAGATAGATCATATCTACTTAAAAGAGTTCATTGTGGCAGAGACAGTAAAATTGCTTCTGCTACTGGTTGTGTCAATCACCCGATTACACCATGTAATTTAGTTTCTCTTCAAGGAAGAATTCTAAAGCCAACAGATACAAGCTAAATACTGACGGGACATGTAGCAGGTGGTGGGGGTCTAATCAGAGATTATAATAGAACAATAATCTTGGGGTATGACAGACTATGATAAAATCAAACCCTATTATAGCTGAAAGCATGGCATTATTTGATGGGTTGTTAATCTGTCAAACTATGGGCATTAAAATACTTGATATAGAAACTGATTCAAGCATCTTAACTGATATGATTCTCAAAAGAAGCTAGCATTGGTTTCTAAATCCTATTATCAACTACTGCATAAAGCTAATCGTATCAACAATGAACATCATCCACATATTTCGCGAGCAAAATACGACAACAAATTGGATAGTAAAATAAACATTGAAAGACAAGCAAAACATGGATTTTAATCAAGCTCAAGCACCAAACTTCCTATAGCTATTCCTCGAAAGTTTGGGCACAAGCTACCTCAGATCGGAGTTAACGGAATAACTCTTGTATCCCTAAAAGCTACAAAATTATACCCGTAAGTTTGTCTTCGTCTCTGGTCGATGTTGAAAAGTTCGTCCTGATCTATCTTGTTTAGCCCATACCTGGTTCTTAGTTCAGTTCCTAGCTGATAAATCTCTCTTATTCCTCTTTATGTTGTTCAATTTGTTGAGTCTCTCTGTTCATTGTCCTCCTTAAAAAAATTTGGAAAATGGTTTTACCAAATAAATATGATGTCTTCTTTTAATTTTCAGAATGACTAGTTTTCAAATTGGAATTTTGGATAAAAGCTTTATGCTCATATGAGCTTAAGTGTGCTAGCTTATATGTTGTAATCCAATTGATATTCTTAATAAAAACAACTATTAATAGAAAAAAAAAACTATTTTGATAATAGAAAACGGTTTATTTCTGTATACATATAAACGGTCTCAGTGAATTTTGTTAACCTATTTTATTACCATATAAAAAATAAAATAAAAACCCATAAAATATACTAACGTAAAACAGTACTATTTATAGAACATATAATGAAATTCGGGGATTTCACTATGTGATAAACGAGGGGAATCGAACCCTATCCAGCATAAGATAACGTTTTATCTTTCCTTTCTGTCATAAAACAGACACGTAGCCTCTTATCCTCACCGGCCGGAGAGTGAACTAGAAAGGAAAAAAAGCGGGAAAAACCCCAAGTGATACCAAAATGGCGCTCACTCCATCTTTCTCCTCCTCTCTTTTCCCTTCCAAGTTTGCCGACCGTCTAAAACTAACTGCATTCCCATCCAAAATGCGAACGAATATCACCGTCGTCTCCGCTTCCGTCACCGAAATTTCTTCCGTCGACAGCACAACCTTCGCCGTGATCGGAGGAGGTTCGGTGGCTGCACTCGCCGCCGTCCTCTCCATAACGGATCCAGAGAGAAGGCGGAAGCTCCAGGCAGAGGAGGTAGGTGGTGGCGACAAGGATGTCGTGAAGGAGTACTTCAACAGTACCGGATTCGAGAGGTGGAGGAAGATTTACGGGGAGACCGACGACGTAAACCGTGTGCAGCGTGATATCCGGATTGGTCACGCGAAGACAGTGGAGAGCGTGATGGAGATATTAACCGATGAGAGACCGTTGAGAGGCGTCACTGTCTGCGATGCCGGATGTGGTACGGGGTGCCTCTCTATCCCGCTGGCGAAGGAAGGAGCTATCGTCTCCGCCAGCGATATCTCCGCTGCTATGGTTGCCGAGGCTACGAAGCAGGTCAGTATTGTAAGAGTGCCAACTAGCTCCTTTCATAGTAGGATCTGTCATTCATGATTTCAGAATTTTGTATAAATTTCGTAATGTTATAGATTCTTTGCTCTGTATTGACTATAATGTGCGAATGATTTGAATCATATAAGGAAGTTAGGAAAGTTGTATTTTGAAGCTTTGATTGTTGGATGTCAAAGGATTAGAACCTTATAAATGTGCATTGTGAATTTCGTGCAGGCAAAAGAACAGCTATCATCAATCAATACTGGTACTCCACCGGTGCTGCCGAAATTTGCAGTGAGTGATCTAGAAAGCCTAAATGGGAAGTACGATACTGTAGTATGTCTAGATGTTTTAATACATTATCCACAGAACAAAGCAGATGGTATGATTGGCCACCTTGCTTCCTTGGCCGAAAAGAGACTAATACTAAGCTTTGCACCCAAAACATTTTACTATAATTTGTTAAAGAGAGTTGGGGAGTTGTTCCCTGGGCCATCTAAGGCAACACGGGCATAT
The DNA here is from genome assembly GCA_036936605.1 of Limnanthes douglasii subsp. nivea. Classification (NCBI taxonomy): domain Eukaryota; kingdom Viridiplantae; phylum Streptophyta; class Magnoliopsida; order Brassicales; family Limnanthaceae; genus Limnanthes; species Limnanthes douglasii. The sequence continues at coordinate 172,881,894 of JAUPFV010000003.1, forward strand.
CTTCACGCAGAAGCGGACGTGGAGCAAGCATTACGTAAGGTTGGATGGAAAATAAACAAGAGAGGACTAACGACTACTCAGTTCTATTTTTCAAGGATTGTAGAGGCTGTTCCTATCTAGAGACAGAAAGGTCAGAAACTTGCAAATGCATGTATCTAAAATTTTAGATCTTCAAGATATTCTAGTTAGGTATTTTATGAATTGTCCTATAATCAATGTTGGTACTAAATAAATGTATTACTTTAGAGCATCCATCTATACTAATTATACTTTATGGTAGAATTACATTGAGGAGTTGTTTGGTGCCGAGATTATAAACCGAAAGGCTAGCTTAAATAAGCAAATAAAGAAAGTTAGCTTACATCTTTTGAGAATCATATCAGTTTTCCATCCTGTTCGAAGGGTTTGGATCTTTTTGTTCTTTTACGAATCTAATATCTGTAAAACAAATAAATTGTGAACGACCATCTAGAATTTAGTGTGTGAGTTGAAGTTAACTTGTAAATTTAAAATCCTTAGATATAAAATATACCCATTATAACCCACTTTTTTCACACATTGAGTCTGAAATGAGACCTTTCTGTCTCAGCTTAGGGACAAGTATAAGAATCTTACAGCCACTCCAGTCATATACAGTCTTAGTCTTGTCTTCTTTACAAAGTTTGAGGGAAAAGGGTGGCATCAAAGCTAACTAGTAAATGAATTCCTGTCGTTGGAGGTTATTATCACAAAGCAAAGGTACGAAGCATGGCTAGTGCTTGAACTTAACAAACCGCGCTGTTATTGCTGGCCACAGTTGCATCAATTTGTGTTTTCATACGCCAGGTTTGGATTGTTGCTGACTTTCAATTTCTTCATAACGAGACATCCTGTAGTTGTTCGCACTGTAACATGTTTATTAGTATATCGGTTTTGGCGATAAAAGGTGCTGTGTAAGAGCATCCGCAACAAACGATTTATAATTTGGATAAATATATATAGTATTTTGATGATACTTTAAAATTTTAGAATACGACAACCAAACCTAATAATTTTAGAGTACGATATAATACAACCAGAAATTTCTAATTAAGTTTGGTGATTATTTGTTTAAAACAAAAAAAAAATGAAGAATTTATAAACATCTTATATAAGTGAAATGATAGATATTTAAATCAAATATTTTAATATAAGTTAAAAATAACTAAAATTTTCTTTTACAAATAATAAATATTCGCATTATTATTAATAAGTGTCTTTTAGAGATGAGATATAACTTATATTTGAAATTTAGCTAAGGGTGATATCGGTGGGGAATTGTGTGTGATTTTTTAATATTTTTGAAGTTTTGTAAATAAATTTTAGATTAAAATTATTTTGGTAACATTTTAAAAAATCGTACATAATTATTTTTTGAATAAGAATAAAAATCGACGTGTTTGTTTTTTTCTTGAATCATGGATGTCAGTATCCATTTTAATAAACCAACAAAACTCTTTTTCAACCGTAAAAAAATGTTTCCGTCCAAAAAACAATGATTTTGAATTTGAATTCAAAATAGAATATTTTTGAAAATACGAATTTTGAACACGTTTTCATAATAGTTATGGTGTTCGATCCCAACCAAAAGCTCTTGATCCCGCAAACGTCTATAGATCCCGTATGCTAGTCACAATATATTCTTACGAATATAAATTCTATATTTTTCAACATGTTGGACAAAATATTATGACTACATTAGTCGACTAGACAATCAAATGACACTAAATATCTAACAGAATCTCTTATGAATTATTTTCTTTTAAAATGGCTATTAGCCCCAATTTTATAAAATTCAATGATATTTTTCGATTTTTTTGTTACAAATTTGTAATTGTTCTTTAATTAATATTTATATTTTTCTCACCAATGATTAATTTATAATAACAAAATCAATTTAAATAATTTATATAATATTTTAAGGGTGAGCTACTAATCAATATCCATTCTACAAACCTATTACTCATTAAGATCTACAAAATTTAACAAATTACGTATCTAAAATACCATTTTATATAAAATCATTACACATTCTCTTTCATTTATTTTTTGTTAATTTAAATTTTTATAGGTTCGTATCTTTTAAACGGCAACTCACAAAAAAAATCCAAAAATACCATCGTCTATGCAAGGTTCAAGAGCCCAATTAACACTGGTTTCGTATGATGTGGTCTTTTATCATTTATAGTTGGCATGATTTCGCATGATGTGGTCTCGTCTCCGCGTCTCTACGTCTCTCATCTATCGTCTATGCGTCTATCTTCTATCATCTCCGCGTCTCTCATCTGTCGTTTGTACGTCTCTCATATATCGTATCTGCGTCTCTAATCTATCGTTTGTACATCTCTCGTCTCTTGTAAAACAATATAAAAAATAAAAATGTATCATATATTGATCTAATTTTTCTCATCTTAAAAACAGTGATAGTTTCAAATGGTTTCGCTCGATGTGGTCTCTCATTATATACAGTTGGCCTGGTTTCGAATGATATGGCCTCTCATCATTTGTAGTTTGTATGGTTTCGCATGATGTGGTCTCTTATCATTTATAGTTGTCCTGGTTTTGCACGAGGTGGTCTCTCGTCTCATCATCTCTTATCAATCGGTCTCGTGTATTTTCTTCTCCCATTTATCGTTTTTGCGTCTCTCATCTATAGTTTACCTAGATTCTCATAAAATATTTGTTGTGGGATTCATAGTTGGCATGGTTTGATGGTCTCTCGTCATTTATAGTTACCTGGTTTCTCATTATATCGTCTCTCATCATTAATTGTTGGCATGGTTTCTCATTATATGGTCTCTCAACATTCATAGCTAGTTTGGTTTCTCATGGAATTTCTATTGGTGGTTTCTCATTATATGGTCTCTCATCATTCATAGTTGATCTGGTTTCTCATTATATAATCTCTTATCATTCATACATGGCATGGTTTCTCATCTATAATTACCTTAAATAAAAGGTTCTGCAACTATCATTACAGATGTTTGAAAGTTCATCTTCTTCGTTTTATAGTAAAATTATCTAAAACCTTGTTAACGACATTTTATAGATTATCGAGCAAAAAAATAGAAATGAGTAGGACCTAAATCAATACAACATTCCAACTACAAATCACAAATAAAAACAGATAAAATATTAAAATCACGATTAAAAACAAAGTTAGAAACTCAAAAACACAAAATATGCAGAAAATCGGCTTTATATAAAAAATAATTCAAAATTAAATGTTAAAATCAAATAAAAACAACAATCATATAAAAAATATGAAAAAAGTTATTTGAAAACAACAACAAAAATTGAGAATCAAAAGAGAAGTTGAATCGTCGTAGTAACTGCATCTACTGTAGATCCAAAAAATGCAGAAAGAAAAATAACAAAATCATAAATATTATTAGGGTAAAAGGAGAAAAGAAAGGTCACTCAAAAATCTAAAAGCTTTTATAGGATTAATTATGGATATTTTGAGTATTTTAAAAGATAGTTGGGTCTTAGATGGTAAATAAGAGAGTTAGATGAGTCTATCTTAGAGATATATGAAAAGTTAAAAACAATGATCTTAGGTGGATAATAGTTTGATGTGTGGGTCTTAATCGGTGTTTAACCCATATTTGAATATATATATATATTAGAAAATGTATTTATAAATATATTAGTTAATAAAAATAAAAAGATGTCGAAGAGAAACAATAATCGGCCTCAAATTGTAACAAAACCCATAGGCTACTTTCGAAATAGCACTTCGTTATTAAGCAACACGAGTTTAAAACTCCAAAAGTTTCAACATGAAAAAAAAGTCGTGTAGAATAACATAATTGTTTTTATTAGTCTTTATAATATATTTAAAAAACTATAATGTTTAATTATAGTTTAAAAATATTTTTATTCTAAACCATACCGAAGGACTCCAAGGTGGACTAGAGATTTCATAAACAAAATGCGTTGAAGCAGGACTCCAAGGTGGCCATCCACCAGTTATAACCGAGCCAGAGATCACATCGTTCGCACCGGTAGACGATATGGGCCATGTCGTACCGGAAATAGTAGCCGACAACCCAAAAAACATACTGACATTCCAGCAGCTAGAGCAGCAGCTTCAACATATGCAGTAGGAACAACTGAGGATAGCTCGCAACCAAAATTCCAAGGAGCAAGTAGCGAAAGCAACATATGCTTAAATATATTATTAAGCAACACGAGTTTAAAACTCCAAAAGTTTCAACATGAAAAACAAAAGTCGTGTAGAATAAAAAAATTGTTTTTATTAGTCTTTATAATATATTTAAAAAACTATACTGTTTAATTATAGTTTAAAAATATTTTTATTCTAAACCATACCGAAGGACTCCAAGGTGGACTAGAGATTTCATAAACAAAACGCGTTGAAGCATGACTCCAAGGTGGCCATCCACCAGTTATAACGAGCCAGAGATCGCATCGTTCGCACCGGTAGACGATATGGGCCATGTTGTACCGGAAATAGTAGCCGACAACCCAAAAAACATACTGACATTTCAGCAGCTAGAGCAGCAGCTTCAACATATGCAGTAGGAACAACTGAGGATAGCTCGCAACCAAAATTCCAAGGAGCAAGTAGCGAAAGCAATTATAGCAGAACTAAACGATGCCTTGCACACATTAGCGACCAAGATGCAGGGAAATAATCATGGGGGGGCATCGTTCAGGGGTTGATATCAGACAGGTAAACCGATGAGACCAATCTTTCTTCCACACACAAGGATAAAGGAGAAGGAGAAGGCGAAATCATAAGCAAAAGGCGATCCAAAGAGTAGGATCCACGACGAGATGCACAATCACGCCCCAAAAAGGGCTCAGGAGAATGAGAACCTGCAATATGATCAAGTCCGTCCAAATATGTCTATCTATGTCTTTAAGGAGTCTGCATTCGTGGAAAACATCCTCAAAGCCTAGCTCCCTATAAAGTTTGATCCATTCAGAATGGAAGCATACGATGGTACAGAAGAGATTAAAAGGCACTTGGAGCAGTTACGCAATATGATAATGGCATTTAACCCGAATAATGTCATGCTCTACCAGGCCCTATCTATAACTCTTAAAGGTAATACCATAGATTGGTTTAGTATTCTACCTAAGTGATCTATTTATGACTTCGCAAGTTTATAGAGAGCCTTTTGAGAAAGAGTTTTAGGCAATAAAGAAGTCTGGCGCGAAAGTGATTCCATTATGGACCTCTACCAAATAAAAGGTGAGTCGTTAAAAACCTACGTTAAATGTTTTGTCCATACCATGAATGCCTTGCCAGATTTGGGGAAGAATATGGTGGTTGCCTCCCTCAAGAGAGGCCTCGACCGACGGGAGGAGTTGTATGCAGATCTAGTCAAATTTCCAGTGAGAAAGATGAGAGATTTTTTGGCCCGTGCGAATCCATTTATCTGAGTGGACGATGCTAGGAAGGGGGATTCGCCAAAAGGATACTCTCTGGCCCTAAATGAGGAACATATGACAAGATAAGAATGGATAACGAGCCTTACCATGAGGGCTCCCGTTGTACTAGCAGCCGCCGACCAACACTCTATGAAAACCCAAATCGAGGCTTTATCCATTTAACCGGGACGATCCTGGTTATCTACAATCGGACAAAGGGAAGGATAAAGTACCTGCCCCCTTGAATTATGAGTGCCCCCAGCCACAAACGGCCAAGCAGAGACTTGTACTCTTACCATAATGATCATGGTCACCCAACTGATGAGTGCTGGCAGCTTAAAGACGAGATTCAAAGGTCGATAGATAATGGCGAGCTCATCTAGTTTGTTAAGCAACAAGATCACTATCATCAGCCCGAATAAAAAGGAAGAACCCTGACTGATCAACGACGAAGTGCCTTGGGAAGGCAAACGGGTGAACAAAGGCAAGCAAAAGTGGTTGTTCACTATCTCCAGGGGAGAAATTCTGCCACGCAACAACCTAAAGTTAAACAAAAATAAAATGACAAAAACCGACCAAAAAGTACATACCGTTGAAGATTCATCCTACCATATCTATCGCGCCCCTATAGCCGACTTTACCTTCAATGATGATGATGTATACAAGGTCGTCATACCACTTCAGGATGCGTTAACGATCAACTTGGACATCAACGGAGTAATAGTCACTAGGTTTTTAATCAACAGGGGTAACTCGACTAATATAATCTTCAAATCTATCTATGATCACATGTTAGAGGTGTCGGCTTACAATAGTAAACGGGGGTAGCAGTGATTGTTGACCCAACTAAGCCTCTCCGATAGTAATTAGTCGGGGAGGGGTCTCACAGAGAAGCTAGTACAATCATCCCCTTGCCCGATCCTAGGGATGACCCAAGGGAGATTAAGCATCCCGAAGTTGCGCCTAAAGATGCAATTGAAGAACTTGTAGCTGAGGGCCATACTTTGCGTTTAACTAACAACTTGAATCCAGTTTTTAAACCTTCGTTGATAGAACTGTTAAAAGAAACTTAGATATGTTTTGCTTAGAATGCCAATGATGTGTCGGGGGTAGACCCGTCTATAATTTTCCATGAATTAGTGATAGATACATATGCTAAGCCTGCACTACATAAGCGTCGTTCGTTTTCTGTTGAGAAACATTAAACCATAAATACTAAGGTAGATAAGTTATCTCGACTCGGACAGATACATCGGTCTCAGACCCGATCTGGGTTGCGAACCACGTGTTGGTTAACAAGAAAAGAGGGCAGTGGCACATCTGCATCGACTTCACAGATCTGAACAGGACATGTCATAAAGACTTTTTCCCGCTGACTCGTATAAACGAGTTGGTCGACTTGGCATCTGCTTGTGAATTTATATCGTTTATCGATGCGTACTCAGGATACAATCAGATTCGTTTGGACCCATCTGACGAGGAACACACAACATTCCAAACCGAGCATGGGCTTTACTGTTATATTGTAATGTCGTTCAACTTAAAGAATGCAGGTTCCACTTATCAACGTCTCATGAACCATATCTTCAAAGACCACTTAGGACACTACATGGAAGCATATAGTTTTTTGGAGGCATGCAGCTAGTGTTAATATGTAGGGTTCAAATACTTCAGATCCTCTCTGATTCCGAGATGGTTCTCAATCAAGCCAATGGTATCTACGATGCCAAAAAAGGATCCACAATTATTTGACGGTCATAAAAGAGTATGAATCCAAGTTTTCAAAAGTTTTCTAATGATCAAGTGCCCCGCCTCGAAAACTCCATAGCTGATGCGTAGGCTAAAACATAAGCTTTAGGAGAATATGTTCTTATCATTCTACAACGGCTTCAAATCACTGAAACTATTAGCCCGTCTGAAACCATCTACACAACTAAGATAACCAACGATTGGAACCTTATTTGTTTTACCTCTGCTTGAGTGCACTCCCGACCGATAAGGTTGACATAGAGCACTACTGCTACGTATAGCCAACTACTGTATTTTAGACGATGTTCTTTATCGATACAGTGCGACACAACCATTGCTCTAATTCATGAGTCAAGAAAAAACTACCACAGTTCTGCGTAACTTGCACACCAGGATGCTGGGGCACATTACGGATACCGTAGCCTCATTAGGAGCTTTATAGCAGAATATGACTGGTCAGAACTGGCGAACGATGTCGAGCGAATTGTGAAACAGTATCATCCATGTTAACAATTCGCCAATACCGGTCGTTTACCAAGTGCGTCGATGCATTCTGCTACCATCCCTTGTCTTTTTTCATAAATGGAGCATTGATTTAGTTGGCCCATTTCCAATGGCAATTAGAAAACGAAAGTTCTTGATTGTAGTTGTGGATTATTCTAATAAGTGGGTCGAAGAAAAATTCCTCTCCTGCACTCGGGCCGAAACAATTTGTCAGATCCTGTCTTAGTTTGGCGTTCCTCAAATTTTGATGACAAACAATGACCCATAGTTCGAAAATTTTGTGGTCATGATATTTTGCAAGCGTTATGACATCGACTAACACTTCTCCACCCCTTACTACACCCACGTAAATGGACAAGTAGAATTCACCAATAGGACGATGCCGGATTGGATAAAAAAGAAACTAGAGAGTGCTAAGGGGAAATGGCCAGACAAACTAACATAGGTCTTATGGGCTTACCGTACTACCCTACGGACTACAACTAGTGAAAACCTTTTCGCCCTCATTTATGATATCGAAGTCGTTGTACCAGCAGACGTCATAATCCCAAGTCATCAAGTTGCTAATTATACCAAGGCCACTAACGACATCGATCGAGCTGTTAATGTCGACCTTATAGATGAGCGCCGCAACCAAGCACGTGTGCAAGTAGAGCACTATCGAAGTCTGATGATTGCCTTAAGCCCCGAACTCTACAACTAGAAGACTCTGTAATGAATAAGTTTTTTCAAGTATTTGGAGATAAGGCTACTAACAAATTAGGCCCTAATTGGGAAGGCCTTTACACTATCATTTCCAAGGGACACCATAGAGCTTATCGCCTTGCCGACGCAGAAGGCCGCACCCTGAAGCACCCTTGAAATATAAATGACTTAAAATTATATCACCATGATATGTAATTTATAAATGCTCTCTTTTTCCCCTAATGGTGTGGGGGGGTTTTTTAACGAGGCATTATACTTCATCTTTACTTCAATGATCTTTTTATCGTGTTTGCCAATTCATGTGTTTGTCTATTATTTTTCTCCATCCTTACAATTACGACGGATCAATGACCACGCCTACGGGCTACGCAAGGGGCCATACTGAGCCCAAACCATTTGACTCGATTAATACAAACAGGCTGATTGGAAAATATACTTGGTGTCATACTGAGCCCAAACCATACCTAAATGCGTAAACTCTTTGATATCTAAAGTAGGGTAAAAAAACCAGTCATCCCTCACGTTTACCACTTGTAACAAGTTGGTCATTTTCCTTTGGGGCTGTAATAAAATGGTCCCTCGGGTTTCAGAAACCAGAACAAAACCATACTTTTTTACCTCAGCCCATTTTTTATACCCTTAATACCCTTTGACCAGCCACATCAGCGATCCACGTGGGACGTTAATGTGGCAGTTGTAAAAAAAATAAAAACACAATTTATTTTTACCCAAACCCTTCAACCCTAATTCGAAACCAAAACCCGACCCAATTAACCAAAATAACCCGGCAGCCCATTAACCTTATTTTAATCCAGCCCATCAAAGCATCATCGTCTTTTCCAACTCTGATTTCACCATTCCCTGGCGAATACAGAGTAGAGACTGGTGTTTTTTACCCATGTTCTTAAGAAAACTAAACACAACAGAGAATAAGCGTTTGGTTTGTAAGTTAATTATACTGTTTTATATTCATTGAAAACGCTAGTTAAATAATAAATAAGAGAATCGATTTTCAACAATATCCAAATCCTTCAATTTATCTAGAAATTCAGAGGCAAGACGATAGTAGTGAAATATGGAGGCGTCACCGTGACTTCACCGGATCTTAAAGCTTCCGTCGTGAGCGATCTAGTTTTTTTCAATAGAGATTAGCAATATTGAAACACTCCTCACTATCCTCCTCCTACTCACTGTCTCCTGCTCCGTCGTGGCCGCATCCTCTCTCTGATACCAAACCCTCCAACTCAACCCTCTCCCTTCAAAACTCATACTCTCCTGGCCCGAATCTGAATTACAAACCAAAACCGAAATCGCAACCACCAAAGCTGAATTCACCGCCTCATTAACAGTTCAATTACAGCATTTAGATGCTCTATCCTCTAACAAAATCCCATATCAACTCTTTAGCCTCCATCTCCGTCGTGACATCCACCGCGTTAAAACCCTCACATCCGTCGCCGCTTCTGTCGTCGGAAAAATCAATTCGAATCACATTTCGAGATCTGGCTTTAGCGGTTCGGTTATCTTAGGTCTGAACTAAGGGAGCGGAGATACTTCACTCGTTTTGGCGTAGGGACACCACCGAGATACGTCTGCGTGGTTTTAGATACCGGAAGCGATGTCATGTGGCTCCAATGCGCTCCATGTACAAGCTGCTACTCCCAATCAGATCCAGTTTTCGACCCGAGAAAATCTCGTTCATTCTCCACCATCAAATGTGGGTCACCGGTCTGTCAGCAGTTGGTCTCCAGCGGCTACAAGGTGAGAACCAAAACGTGTCTCTATGAGGTCACCTATGGTGATGGGTCGTTCACCGAAACGTGGACCTTCCGTGGAAAACGTCTACCCTGTATTCGCCAGGGAATGGTGCAGTCAGAGTTGGAGAAGACGATGATGCTTTGATGGGCTGGATTAAAATAAGGTTGATGGGCTGCCGGGTTATTTTGGTTAATTGGGCCGAGTTTTGGTTTCGAATTAGGGTTGAAGGGGTTGGGTAAAAATAAATAGTGTTTTTATTTTTTTACAACTGCCACATCAGCGTCCCACGTGGATCGCTGATGTGGCTAGTCAAAGGGTATTAAGGATATAAAAATTGGGCTAAGATAAAAAAGGATGGTTTTGTTCTGGTTTCTGAAACACGAATGACTACTTTATCACAGCCCCCCCAAAAAAAGAATCAACTTGTTACAAGTGGTAAACGTGAGGGATAACTCGTGTTTTTTACCCTCTAATATATATACTAACTAATAAACTAAACAATTAAAGATCAAATCATTTAATAAAAAACAATATCTTAAAAAACAAAATAAATATTAACAAAACTATTGATGGAGGAGGAGATACTTCAAGTTTTGTCACCATGGTAGAGAAGGATGTCGTCGTCGGAAAAAGTCGGTCGTCGGAGGTGGATGTCGATCGCCGAATCCAAATTTATAAAAAAAATGAGAAAAAACCTAAAAAAAGAAGAAGTTTGAGTTAAGAAAAGTATCTTGTTTTAAAAAAATTGTTATAGATTTTAATGATAATATTTTTATCTAAAAATCATACCATTTTTACTTATAAATAAACGAGGTTATATTCGGTTCGGATGAAAATGGATAGTCATATTTAATGGGCACGACTAAAATGAGACTCATTTTCTTTATAGTGAGACCCCAAATCCTAATTTTTTCTGAAAACGTGAAATTACCAAAATACTCCCACATATAAAAACCATAATTTTTTCCAACTACCCATTCTCTTCTTTTCCTCCTCTCTTTCCTACCACTTCTCTCTCCAAAATTCCAAACAAAAACACTAATTTTAAAGATTTCAAACTCAAAAATAAAATTATACATTATTTATTTTTATTTTTTTAGAGCAGTTTGTATCCCGCATTGTATGATCTGTATCTTCAATTATTTGAAATAAGTACTTTACAGTGTAATTATTGATGAGACAAGAGCGGACTACATTGCTGGCGTAGCCTCACTTATTTTGTGTGTATCGTCTCTTCACTATTATTTTTCTTTTCGCAGACAGCAACCTTGACCCACCAATTTTAGAACAAGGTTTGCGGAGTTGTTGTAGGAATGAACCGGCACTATGTTGATCATAAGTTGAAGTGAAAATTTGAGTCAGACCAAACAATTTTCATCTTTCAGGAGGGAAATACTTCCAACTTCTTGACCAACAAGAAGTCATCCCAGCTGAACTTTCTTTTAGATTTTCTAACGACTCGGCAAGTTCCACTTGTTTGGATGCAGTTGCAAATAGTGCCTTTTTTGTCTTTTGTAAATCATATTCTATGCATTTAATGCGACTTAGAGATTCAAGAAGCATTTCCTCTTTCTCCGGTGGAATTGTCGTACGTTTGCTGAACAGCCCAGCTACCATTGTTTCCAACTGTTGCAGCCTCTCCGAACATGGCTGCATCAAGTCCTCTTGCGCTATGGTTTCTCGAATGGAAATCTCTGATTTGATATAAATTTTATTTTCTCGAATCGTGGACTGGACATTTCCACGCATGTTCTTGCGTGGAAATGCCCAGCAGCCGAAATTCATACCCTCGATCCTAAATCTGTCCAAATCAATCCCAAAACTCAAAACAAACACCACTAAATGATCATAATCTCCTAAGTAACAACATACATGCAATTAAAATCGAACAAAACAATTCCAAATACATAAAAATTCGATTTTTCTACCCGAATGTTAAACTCTAAATATCTCTAAAAAAAACCATGAAAAATGAAAAAAAATTGCATGAACAAGTATAGAATGCTTACTTTAACAACTTCCTGGCGTTGGATTTGAAAAAAACGCATTTAAAAAAACGTGAGTTTTAGGAGGCTAGAGAGTTAGGGCTTGAAGAGGAGAAAAATGAACAAATTTTGAGGTTTTTAGTATTTATATGAATGGCAATTTTGTAAATAATGGGGGTCTCGTTATAATCAAGCCAAGTCTCACTATAACCAACGGATTTCATTTTAGCCTAACCCATATTTAAATGATAAAGTAATTTCGAGGAATCATCCTTAAAAGTGACGAAAGAAATTTAAATCGCGTAGGAACGTTATAAATAGAGAAGTTCCTCAATCAGAAAATACGTGGTACTAAGAAAGTCTACTTCACGAGTTAACGACGAAGCTAACGAGAAAGGACCCTCACGATGAAAAGAGTATTTAATGCGAAAATAAATCAGTGGTCGCAATCCTAACAGCCAATAAGGTAATTTCTTAGAACCCGACAACAAACAAAAACCAATAGAGACTAGGGCTGTTATCGGTCCGGTTCGGTCCGGGTTTTGCCGGAACCGGACCGGACCGCTAAGCTTATCGGTCGGACCGGACCGAACCATTAAGCTTTCGGTTCTAATTTTTGGAACCGGACCGAACCGCTAAGCTTTCGGTTCGGTTTGGTTCGGTTGGTCCGATTCGATTCGGTTCCGGTTCCGGTTCGGTCCGAGTTCGGTTCGGTCCGGTCCCATTTCGGTCCGTTTCGATTCGGTCCGAGTTCAGTCCGGTTCGTTATCGGTTCGGTTCGGTCCACTTAAAAAAAATTAAATCCAATTAAAATTTGATATTTTAATTTTTTATATTGAAATAAATAATATAAAAATTAAAGTTTATAAATTAAACTTTTGATTTGTTAAAAAATCTAATTAACTATTAATTTTGGTAGTATAATTTATAAAATAATAAATAATAATAATAAATAATTGGTTTTAACGGTTTCATTGGTCCGATTTTTTATCGGTTCTACCGGTTTATCGGTTATATCGGTTCGATTCCGTATCGGTTCTATCGGTTTACCGATTTTATCAGTTCGATTCCATATCGGTCCTATCGGTTTATCGGTTTTATCGGTTCGGTTCCTAACCGGTTTTTTGTTTCGGTTCCTTATCAGTTTTCGGCTTTTAGAATGGAACCGTGAACCGAACCGCTAAGATTCGGTCCGGTTCTCGGTCCGGTTCTCGGTTCCGGAGAACCGTTGACAGCCCTAATAAAGACACATATAAAGTTACACACGAGACACAGGTGATAAGAACAACAGATATTTTTAAAGGAAAACGCGCTATATTAATGATATTCAGAGGGTCCTTCAATAAATGTGGGTGCCCACTCTCACCAGCCATTGACGACGTTTCGTGCTGCTAAACTTTCCGTCTGCCAGATAGTGTTGAAAATGGGGAATTGTCTCTCCGACGTCCACGGCGGCATGGTCGCCGTCGGTGGTACCAGTGCCTCTGCCTCCGGCAATCCTAACGACGCTGTTGATTACTTCTACAAGTCTCGCGGCTTCCGCGACCTCTTCTCACACATCGAAGTTCGCTTTCTTTCTCTACTCCATATTCTTCGATTAGCGATATCATTTCTTTTTTTATTTTTATGTTTTTGTTTGGTTTTTAGTTTTGTTTTAGTGTTTTTATCAGTTGACTTTAGTCTGAGTGTGTTTTGTCCAAATCGATTGGATTTGCAGTTGTCGTTTTCTGCTTCCAAGTTGCGTGACCTTGACGTGCTATCCAAGGTTCGTCCGCAGACTGATATTCGAGGCAATTGCTTAAAAAATTGTTGTAACAATGGCTTATCTTGTAGGTTCTGATTTGTGTTTGTGATTGTTTCTTAATCGTGTAATGCTTGATATGGAAACATAATACTAGATTTCATGTTGAATTAGCTTTTTTCTTCGTCTTTCTCTGAAAATTTTATGTTTGGCTATATTTTTATAGAGTGATCCAATGCTAGTGGTCTATATGAAAGGAAGAGATGGAGGTATGACGGAGGTATTACGCACCGAAGTAGTTCTCAATTCATTAGATCCTGTATGGATTAGAAAGCACACAATAGCTTACCAATTCGAGACTGTTCAGACTTTGCTGTAAGTTTTGTATATGCAGCAAATACTTATTATCAACAAAGTGCCTTGTTTGTAGGCTCTCATAGCGACATTGGTTTCTGAATGCTGCAGGTTTTGTGTTTATGATGTCGACACTTCTTTCCACAATTCGGAAGTGAAGGTATGCTATGATGTTGCTATATTGTTTCCTTATTCGCGTGTTTTTTTTAAATTATTAGTAGTTGAAAAGGGAATTGATTTCCTGGCCTTGAGACATCTGTCTGGTGTATTGCAGAACATGCCGGTTGGGAAAGTGAAAACGAGTTGTTTGCTTGTTTGTCCACCCGTGTGAATGTATCATCTCTTTGCTTGCTTTAGGAATCTACCTGTTATGTTATATCTGTATTTTTAAATATGCTTTTAGGATATTTGAAAAATGTTTAAAAGGGCCTTACTCGTTGAGTCTTGAACTGAGGAAAGATACTCTAACTTTTGCAGATGCTTAAGCTGGCGGATCAGGAATCTCTGGGTGAGGCGACTTGCACATTGTCCGAGGTACCCACCAGTTATCTTTTACCACATTATTAACCTGTTAGTGCACCTATATATCTAATTTAGGGCTGGTGATCTTGATGGCCAATTTAGTAAGATCGGTTTATTCTAGTTCTAGGGCGGATAGATAATAAAACTTCGGTGGAATATTTGATTTTTTGTCTGAAAATTTCACGAAATTTATTAAAATGTTTAGATATATATATATATATATATATATATATATATATTTGCTGATAATTCTGCAGATTGTCACCAAAGCAAACAAGACACTGGTTCTAGATCTTGTACGTAGTGGAAGTTCTGTTCCACCGACAATGCGCAGCAACTGTGGGAAGCTTACTGTTCATGCTGAGGAATCCATTAGCTCAAAGACTACTACAGAGATATCATTCAAGTGTTTGGATTTGGAATCACATGATCGCTTCTCAAAAATTGTATATGGGATTTCAAGTTCTCATTTCTCTTTCTCCTTTTTTTCTACGATGTAGGGATGAATACCTTCAAGTCCTGATGTTTTTCAACTTGTCTTGTAGTGGCCATATTTGGTAATATCAAAACTATCAGAGACGGGGAGCCTAATACCTGTGTGTAAAACTGAAGTCTTGAAATCGAAAATAACAAGTTGGAAGCCGTTGTTTCTGAATATGCAACAAGTTGGAAGTAAGGTAATATTACGGATTAATTACTGTCTCACACTAAACATCCAATAACATTGTATGCAACAAAAATATTATTTTGTGTAGTGTTTTCAGTGTTTTGTAGTATCTATGTGTAACTGGCTGAAGTATCTGATGCTGTATAAGCATGCTCTATTCTCTATCCTTAGTGCTATTATCTATTAACCTTTTTTCTGTTTTTTAAAGCTAGCTTTCTTCCATGCACGCAGGACAGTCCAGTGGTGATAGAGTGCTTTAACTTCAAAAGCAACGGAAATCACGAGCTACTTGGGTAAATGGAGAACTTATTGTTTCCTTATTTTGAAAAAGCTTCGGATTAGAATTATATTAACTTCTGTCTATTTTGTACATTAGAAAGGTCCAAAAATCACTTGCTGACCTAGAAAAACTTCATTCTGCTGGCCAGGGAGAGAGTTTAATTTTGCAAAATTCAGCTGATAATAAAAGTCAATATACGGTAAAACACTTCACACTAACATATATCCACCTTTGAATATTCTTTATTCCCCCCTGCTCCTCTACAAATTTGTTTTTTTTTTCTAGGTATTGAAGAGTAAGCTACTTGTAGACAAGTTTAATGAGAGCATTCAATATACTTTTCTGGATTACCTAGCCTCAGGTTTTGAGCTAAACTTCATGGTAGCTATTGATTTAACAGGTATATGTCAAACGCATACAGAAAAGCTTAAAGTCTTGCAGCTATAGATAGTCTTTCTGATAGATCCTGAAATAGTAACCAATAGGCTATTTGTCCACAACGTAGCATATCACTTCTTACCTTGTGCCGTTATCGATTCTGCTATTTATTTGAGCATGTAGGTTCATGTGTAATGCCTGAGCCTTTATAAGAATTATATATCTACTTGGTTATACATCTTGCGTGGTGTCTTTCTATTATTTATCTCAATACTCTTGGTTTATCTTACTTCGTTCTAAAATTGGCAACGGTATGTTCTCATGGACTATGGATTCTACTAATCCTCGAAGCAGGAAGCGGTTCTATGGTTGGTCAGTGATAAATTGTTTAAACATAGGAGATATAGTTTCTAAGTTATGGTATCATTGAATTAGAATATTTATTCTTGTCTATCTTCTTTTCTACTTGTGCTGGTTGTCGGTGTACGCTTCTTACGATATAACCGGTCTCTAAAGTTAGCTCTTTTAATTGTCATATATTATATAAGTTAACTTTAATATGTGTATTTTTAAACTCTCATTATTGTCTATATCAGCCTCGAATGGAAATCCCCGCCTTTCAGATTCATTGCACTACATTGACCCTTCAGGAAGGTCCAACCCATATCAGAGAGTGAGAATTCGAGGCTTTTTTTTCTTTTTTTCTTTTTGGTTTCCATTTTTGTTGGAGCTAAAAACATCTGTTGTATACTTGTCTTCTTTCCAGGCAATATTAGAGGTTGGAGAAGTACTAAAGTTCTATGATGCAGACCAGCGCTTTCTTGCTTTGGGTTTTGGAGCACGGCCAATCGATAGTCCAGTGTCACATTGTTTTAACTTGAACGGAAGCAGCAACTACGGTGAAGTATAATATCTGTAAATACAAATCTGATTTGGTCTCTTCATTCATTGCTCTTTTATCTTACATGGACCCTCTGGATCAGGTTGATGGAATTCCAGGAATAATGGGGGCATATACCAGTGCACTCTTTAACGTTTCTCTTGCAGGACCAACACTATTTGGTCCTGTGATTAACCACGCTGCAATGATTGCAAGTCAGTCTCTTGCACAGGATGTACGAAAATATTTTGTTTTATTGATAATTACGGTGAGAATTAAAACTGGGAACTGAGAGTAATCCCTTTATACAAAATACCTGGTCCAATATTTCTATTCATATTGATTAGACCTATCAACCATTTCATACTGTTCTTCGACTGAAGTCCTTGTTTTGGAATCATTTGATCTTTTTGAAGGATGGGGTTGTAACAGATCTGCAAGAAACCAAGGAGGCCCTCGTGAGAGCATCTGATCTACCATTGTCAATTCTCATAGTTGGAGTAGGAGGAGCTGACTTCAAAGACATGGAGGTATCTCACTTTATGGACTTGTAATTAGACTTCTTTATTCTCCATTCATTGTCACTTGAAGGTAAAATATCAATCGCATTACACAGATTTTAGATGCGGACAAAGGAGAAAGACTTGAAAGCTTAAGTGGACGTGTTGCTTCACGCGATATAGTGCAGTTTGTTTCGCTCAGGGATGCACATAGTAAGTTGTGACATTGTGTTATATTAGAAAATAAATTTGTTAAAATACTTACCCATATATTTTTTTCTGCAGTAGGTGGAGAAATGACTGTTGTTCAAGAACTTTTAGCAGAATTGCCATCCCAGTTTTTGACCTACATGCGAAGCAAAAATATTGAACCTAGTACTTGAATATAAATAAGCAAAAATATTGATGTAAATAGGCATTAAATAATAATAGTACAGACGAGAACCTGAAACTCTTTCATTTGTCTCGTTCTGTAAAAGGCTGAATTGGCATGTTTGGAAACTTGATTCCCTTTTCTTAAAGTATCCTTTAGTATCTCTAAAAGTTCAGTTTAATGAACTGCCTCGTAATGTACAGAAATACGTATGTAGTTACTATATGGATTGAAGGATGTGCAAACAAAAGTATGCTCCAGTTCTATTCGTTCTCCTATTTTGCGGATCACAGTTAATTGAGTGAAATCGTATCAGCAAAGATTAGAGCATAAGTTTTATTTCTACATCAATCATTGCATAGAATGAGAACACAAACCTAGCTAGGTATACAATACAAATCTGGAGCCAAAAGACTTTTTCCCTCCATCAAAGTATTAGTGAGTAAAGTATGTATGTCAATGAAAATGATATGTACACACCAATACAATTTACAATGATTTTCATGGACTAAAGCTAGGAGAATTGATACTGAATTACAAGCCATTTAGTAAAAGCATCTAAGAACCCATGAGCTTCCTTATCCTTCAGAACCTGATTTATCCTGATTTAGCTCAGCATTCTTGCACAAGACCAACTTTCCTTTAGCACTTACTTACCTTTAACCCGCCTTGAGTACTGGACCGAGTCATTAATCCTCCACAGTTTTACTGAGTACCTGGCCTTCACATCCTCCACAGCTTTATCTACCGCCATCCTAGAATCGGGTTTTAAGGTTAACTTCACAAGATCTTCAATGGTATATTTCCACCCTCCACGAGCTTCATGATAACTCTTTCTCGGCGCTCGTGAAACTCATTCTATTTTTTTTTCCATATGTACCATCCTCATCTCAAAGCCTGATTGCGTATCATATAACTCTGCCTTTTTTGTTATTCTGGCCATAACAACCTTTCTCCACGGTGTGTTTGTTATGTTCAGCCATTTGCGAGTCTCAACTTGCTCTTACACCATTTTGTCATGGGCATAGTCTTCGAACTCCCATGCAGTGCCTGTCTCGTGCCCACCAAGCGATAGAAGCGAGCCATTTCCATATGTCAACAAGCAATGTTGGTGAAAGTAGTGGAATACGTATAGAACCATTATGACAAAACTCCAGTCAGCCTAAACTAGAAGTTGGAGACTTATTACAGTTCTGGGATGCAGACAAGCCTTGTGCAGTTTTGGAGCACACCCAAATGGATGCTCTGGTTTTGCATTGATTTAACTTGTATGAAAGCAGCAACCATAATGAAGTATAATGTCTGGGATGCCAGGCTGGCTCTAGCATATAACAGTGGACTCTAGCGTTTTGCAAGTCATACATTTTTATGGTTAGAATCGGAAGCAAAAATATTAACCCCACAGCAGACTACCTAAATAAATAAAATTTGTACAGAGAACCTTGAAGGTTATTTTATTTGTCTACTTTTGTAAATAATGGAACAAGCCAACGTAAATTTACATGTATTTAACCATGTTTTGAGAACATGATTGTTTTGTCTTTTGATATTACCCATAAAAAATCAGTTTAATGAACAAAAAGTTGTTCCGTATATTGATTGGAGCAAATGGCAAACAAAAAGTTGTCCCTAGCACTATTGTAGTTTCTACAGAATACAATTTGATGAGCAAAATCCTAACAAAGATTAAGGCATAAGTATTATTTTTCACTTCAATCACTGCATAACCTGAAAACTCAGCCCCGACTATGTATACAATACAACATAGAGCCAAAAGCTAGATTCGCTCCATGCAAGCACTACGGAGTCAAATATATATGTTAACAAAACCTGGCCAGTGCACACCAATAATATGTCACAATGGTTTCCCTGGACAAAAAACCATAACTTATACGAAATTACAAGCCATTAAGAATAATAATGAATAAAAGCTGCATTGCTTTCTTAAGTCCCCGGAGCTTCTTTCCTATAAACAGTTTCTAAGCATTCCTTCGCTCTATGAACCTTTGATTGGAGATAAAAGCTTCCGCTTTTCGCATTTTGTTCAAACATTTTGTCGTATTTCTGCAAAGAGATACAGGTGGATGTATAACTAAAAATATTCCTTGAGAGTAGACTACATGGTGCATTATGCATTACACAACACATGAATATATATAACAAACCTGCAAGACTTCCTCCCATGACGAGCGCTCTGTTACACCGAGAATCTGCCTTGCCTCTTGTTCAGCTAATACTTTGCTTGATCTCCAAACATTCTGGGCCGCTTCTTGAGCAACACCAGTTTTTGAAGCATCTGCAATGAGTCAAAAAGAAAACTTTCATCGATCGGCTACAAAGACAGCTGCCACCAGCTTATTTGCTTGTTGGATTTTAAGCAATAAAAGTGTTTGGTTTGGTTGATCCACATTTGTAATCTTACAAATAAGCTATATTTTTCTAACGTTATTGGTATAATATAAGTTCAAAAAGTTAAAAGAAGATAGCTTTTCTTGGCTTATTGAACTTCCAACATTTTTCTTTTTCTAGACACCAAACAACCCATCGTGTTTTCTATAAGACTCAACTGTTTTATACTTTTATCTGCTTATTTTAAGCTAACGTTTTAGCTTATAAGTTTGAAACTATCTTCTAAGATTAGCGCATATCAACAACTAATGACTAATGGCACATTCATCCCAATCCAATAAAACACGAGTAGCATGAGAGAGGAAAACATACTCGCAATTGCCTGCCGGTATGCTTGAAACAAAGCCCTGCCCAAAATACCAGAGCCCATCACAAGCAAGTTAGCAAGAATCCGACTAGCCTGTAAAAATAAATACAGAAAAATTAATCCCACCAAACTCCCCAAAGCTTTTAGACTTTGCGAAAAAAATACAAAAGAATCAATCAATCACATACAGACCATGAGAGTTAAGAGTTTAATTAACATCTATCACGCCATCTATAGGATGAACCTGGGAGATAAAAGCAAACAAGAGAAAAAGAATCACATACCATGACTGAAGTTCAAGGCGATCAAAATTGTTAAAGATGGGAGGCGGTAAGTGATGTTTCTAATGCCTGGATCCTGCAAAGGAGATACCTAAGTCATAAGCAGATATATTACAATAATCGGTGATCAAAAGACAAGAAGAATCTAGCTATCACACAAACTATGCCTTTAACAACTATAGAAGCTAGCAATTAAATTTGTGAAAAAAATCAGCAACTCAAGCAGAGATGATACAGCAGATTGAAAAGCTTATAAGAAGAGAGAATAAAAAAAATCTTTTCCACAGAGAAAAAAGAGAAAAAAGAGATTGATATTGCTATTTTCGATAGTACTTTCTGCTCTATTCGGGCCCAATACAAATCGCGATTTGAAAGAGAACAGAAGGATTTAGATGACACGAAGTTGATAACTTGTCTCATATATACAAGGACACCGGAAATTTAAAAACAAATCCACTACCTGCAAGAAGAAAAACAAATACCAGACAACCAAATTGAATAGATATAGAAAGGAAATTGAAACTCACTGAATCGAAGATAGAAGAAGCTTTCGTTGTTATAACTTATTGTGAAGATTAGGGTTAGGAGAAAGACGATGACCAAGCTAGCTGTTTGGTTTGGTTTTGATTCTCACGTTCTTCAACAGTTCGTGATGAGCAAGAAAAACCAGCCCAAACCGACCCGATTGTGACGCTTTGGACCCGCTAAAGATAATAATATATTCTCGATTATAGTTTAAGTATAAATTTTGAGTATATTAAGTATATCCAATTTTTTCCAAAAATACTTTTTTGTAAGTATATAAGTTTTTTTTTATTGTTTTTTTTTATTAAAAAAAAATTCTCTAACGTCTCTTCAAGATAGGAGGTTAGCCGTCTCCGGCATCCTTCTCCGGCAAGGATCTTCTGAGTTCTTTCAGAAGTGTGCTTCCCTCATTATTACATAGTAAGTGTTATAGTTTTGCGATTTCTTTAGCTAGAAATCGGAGATTTTCAGGAAACAGAGCAAGCTTGAGAAACAGAGTATAGATTCAAAATCTCTGCTTTAATGGAGAAATTAAGTGCAAATCAACGTATTCAAGATGGGAAATCGTATTCTTATGTAGAAGTGGTTAAAAAGAACTTGATAAGTGAAGAAAAATTGGAATTTCAACCGGAATTCTCTGAAGTTAAGAAAGATCATCTTTCAATTCAGTACAATGAGGAGGTCCTTCAAGTCTTGAAAGCCAGGTCTAAACATTCTTTACTTGATAAATTCTCTCATGGTTTACCTAAAAGAAGTGTTCTTGCCCACTTTCTGAAATCTTTTAAGTTCGAAGCGGCATATAGGTATAAGATTTGGGATTCAAGACATATAGTTCTTGAATTTGACTCAAAAAATGATTATGCTAAGATTTGGAATAGAGCAGTTTGGAATGTACGATCTTCAGTGATGCGTTTATTGAAATGGACTGGTGATTTAAACATTGAAAGTTCTATAACTCCTGTTTGGATAAAATTTGAATTGCCAGAGCATCTTTGTGATGCAAATGTGGTTAAATCTATTGCTGCATTGATAGGTGAGACTCTGGTGGTTAAAATTCCAGGGGAGAACTGATTATTTTCTTCGTGCTCAGCGCTTGTTGAGGTTGATGTTACTTCTCAAATCCAAACGGATGTTTGGATTGGATTTGGAGATAATTATGGTTACTGGATTAATATTGCATATTTGAATCTTCCACTATACTGTAATAAATGTTCTCATCTTGGTCATAGCAAGGAGAAGTGCAAGAAAATCAATAAAGATCAAATGATGGAAATAATTGAGAAAGTTAATAAGGTTAAATCAGTTATAACAAGGCCAAGGAAGAGTCAAGATCATAAAGAGGTCCAGGTAGATGAATCGGTAGGATTTAAGACGCCTGAGCAAGGTGAAATAATTGAGGCTATTCAATCGTTAGCTATGGGAATAACAGATAATAATGAGTATGTTAATATGATGTCTGATGGGGATGATTCAATTAAAGATAGGTTAGGAAGTATGCAGAACTCTCCTATAGACAAAGTGCGCTCTCATTCTACTGAATTCTTCAGATGAACTAATCAGGAAACTAATCAACAAGATCAATGTAGTCAAGGGAATGTTGATATAACAGAAGAAGGGAATGTTGATATAACAGAAGAAGGAAATTTGATAGTTGATTATGTGAATGGCTTAAGTAAAGCTGATCGACAAAGTGATAAAAGTCAGGTTAATGAAGCAGAAGAGGAAAGTTTTAAGGAAATCTTTGACAAAAAGATCAAATCAGCCAAGAAAAGGACTAAAACAAGAAGCAAGATTATTAAAGCTTAACAATTTACGGGTGCAAGTAAATCGAAATCTTTTAACTCTCTTTATGATTAGTATACTTAATTGGAATATTCGTGGTATTAAGGATAAAGCTTCGTTTCGTAGGCTCAATTTTCCTGCTAAGAAATATAAAGTCAAAATGATTGTTGTGTAAGAACCTCTTGTTAATCTTAATATTATAGGTAGTGTTGCTTCTAAGTTAGGTTTTGATAATTTTGCTAACAATATAACTAATAAAATTTGGATTTTCGGGAAGCATGACATATCTGTTACTATCTTAAATGATCTTAGTCAATGCTTAAATCTTAAGGTTAGTCTTGTTAATGATAGTAATCAGGTTATGATTACTGTGGTTTATGCTAGATGTCAAAGATCTAATAGAATTGATTTGTGGAATTTCCTTAAAAACAATGTCAATAATGATTTGGCTTGGCTTATCTATGGAGATTTTAATGTTTTTAGCTCTGTTGAGGAGCAGTTGGGCTGTAGTACTTTCTGTATTAATAGTACAAATGAATTTAATGATATGATCAGTTGTTGTAATATTGAGGATGCTGGTTATATTGGTTCCAAATATACCTGGTCTAATGGTTCCAAGTGGAAGAGATTATATAGGGTTTTAATTAATAGCAAATGGTCCAATTGTTTTGCTAGTACTAAGATATTTCATCTTGCAAGAATGGGTTCTGATCATATGCCAATTGTTATATCCTTATCTAATGAGTTTGCTAGAGTTAAATCAAGTTTCAAGTTTCAGGAAATGTGGATCATGGAGGATTCTTTTTTACCTTTTATTGAAGATATTTGGAACCTGGAATTGGTTGGTAATCCTATGCTTGTTCTCTAGAATAAACTTAAAAGGCTTAAGAAAGGTTTGATTACTTGGAACAAAACTATCATTGGTAATATTTTCAGCAAGGTTCAAAGCTTAGTAGATGAGGTGCTTGTTAAGGAATTGAATCATCAAAATCTTCAATCTGCTGAGTCCAAGAGTGATCTTGCCAAAGCTAATGCTTTATTAATTAAAGCTCACAGAATAGAAGAAGTTTATTGGAGGCAGCAGTGCTACTGTAACTGGATAATTGATGGTGATAAAAAAATTAAATTCTATCAAAACTTTGTTCAAAAGAAAAGAAGAAGAAATAGCATCAAAGGAATTAAGTGTGGTAATGATTGGCTCACTGATTCTAAAGATATTGGTCAGTCTGATGTAGAATTCTTTAAGCAAGCTCTCACTGACTATCCTTATTCTGATAGTGTGGAGGAATCTAATCTCATGAATGATGATTTATTCAATGTCATTCCTAACATTGTCGCTGAAGATGATAACAGGTTGCTTCTTAGGGACCCTGATGAAACTGAGCTTTGGTGTGTTATTAATCAAATGAAATCTGCCAGCGCTCCAAGTTTACTGATTTGCAAAGCTAACAATTGGAATTTGGTTGATATTGAATCTGACTCGATTACCATTATAAACTGGATTCATAACTGTAATACCAATTTCTACTGGTATGCTAAGCCTATCGTGGATTGCATTAGTAGACTCATCAGTAGTGGTATGTCAATATCTCATATATTTCGTGATCAAAATCATGCTGCTGATTGGCTAGCTAAGTACACATTGCAAACTAAATTGGCTCAATGCATCACTCCTGTATTGATTCCTAATGATCTTAAGGCGATATTGATTTTAGAAGCACTTGGTATGGGATACATTGCTACTTGAAAGTAATACCTGGTTTTTGTTGAATTTGTTTTGAGGTTGTTGTTCGTTGAAGATTGCTGATTCTTTTCTCATGGCGTAATGCTAATTGTTGATGATCCAGTTGTGGGCTAGCTGTTGATTCATGATGGTTGCAAAAGATGTTATGTTTCAAGGAAGACTAATTTGTGCTGTATCTGTGTGATGGTGTGTTAGCTGTTGCAGTTAGATAGTAGCATTTGGTGCATTGTTTAGAAATCTCTAAATAAAGGCTTATTGGGCTGTTCTGAATCATTGTTGGGTTGGTTACTCTTTCTACTGTAATTGAAAGTAGCTTGTGTAAATCAATCGTCTCTCAATTGGAAGTATCTTGAAGCTTAATGTTGTTGGGTGCTGGCTGGAATTGTGGATTCTCGATGCTCTAAGTAATGTTGCAAATGATTTGTGAAGATTGGATAGTTTATGTTCTAGGTTAGGTTTTGATTTTGTTTTAAGGATAGATTTTGGCGCCTTAATTTTGGCGCCTTTTGTAAACTTCAATTATATTAATTAAATATTTCATCTTGAAAAAAAAAGTCATTTTTTACTAACTTTCATCCAACACATTTTCCCTTAATTTTCTCTCACTTCCCTTACTTCTCTTACTTCTCTCTAAACTCTCAAACTCTATTCTCTCAAAACACTCCTACATCTCTCTAAGATTTTTCGGCGAGCCACCAATACTCCTCCTCCTCCATCATGGCGAAGAACAAAACCCACCACCACCAACTACGTAAGTCTCCTAATTTAATTTTACATTATAATTTACTTAGATCTATGTTAGATTTTAGGATTAATGTTAGATTAAGGTATAAATTTAGGGTAGATTTTAGGATAGAATTTGGTAGAATTTAGGGTAGAATTGGGTAGAATTTAGGGTTAAGGGGCCATTTTCCAGCCCGGTTGCCGACTGGAAAATGGTCGGCCGGCAACGCCGGTGGTGCGCCTAGGGCAGCACCATCGGTGCGTAGGGTTGTGCCGCTCGGTACAGCCCTTGTGTACCAAGCGGCACAACCCATGTGTACCGAGCGGCAGAGCCTCTTATGCCACTCGGTACAGGCCTCCCGTACCGAGCAATACGGGACAGGTGCCGAAACTTTAAAAAAATTAAGATTTTTTTTAAAATGAAATTTTTAAGGAAGTTATTTCAATTGGAAGTTCGATTTCGAATTGTAGTTTTGTTTTTAAATTTTGCGGATTATATCATATGCTATTAATTTCTTTAATTTTTTTGTATTATTGTAGGTCTGATGCCGTTGAGGAGCGACGTCTTCCTCGCTCTAGGGCGTATCCCCCGGGATCACGGGCGCCACACTCGGGGAAGAATCTGAAAACAGTACGGGCCGTCGAAGATGAGAGGGTCTGCGATGCTAAGTGCGGACGAGATTCATCAGAGGACCTTGAGACTATACGTCTTAGGGAGAAGGAGGAGAGGATAAGATCTGATCGGTCTTTGCGCCGAATCAACCATGTCAAGAGGAAAGAAAAAGTCGTAGAGAAAGCAGTGGATGATAGTAGAGGTGGAGGCTCCTCACGACGCAAGACGTCGCATGTACACCGATCACCACCTCCCGCTACTAGTGATCCACCACCTCCCGCTCGCAGTGCTCCATCCCCTTCGTATACTACTACATATCCACCACATGTTAGTGAGAGGGTGAATGCTACTGGGGACCCTGAGCAGGACACCATTGATGAGGAGTATATCGATGCGATACACACAGGGGAGCAGCGGAAGACGTTTGCATTTCTGAAATGCAACAAGATACCTCTATTTCCTGACTACAAGGAGCACGAGACATATCACGTCTTCATTGGACAGGTAAGTACCAAATTATTAAACGTCTAGTCTAAGGTTTTACTTTTATTTGTGTTTGACTTAGTGTTTTATTTACAGGGTCGCACTTCGTTAGACATACATGCACATTATAATGTGCTTCGTATGTGGGACCTCAGTGCTCAGCCAGAGGTGCAGCGATACTTGGCGCGGACTCATTTTGGTCCTCTCATAGCTCACTTACCTCAGTACTTCACGCACTCAGTACTTGATGAGGTATTCGTTGAGCGTTGGCATCAAAAGACCAACATGTTCCATTTCTCGTTCGGGGAAATGATGATTACCCTAGATGATGTCAGCTGCATTACAGGTCTCCCTGTAGTTGCCGAACTTTGGATGTAGTCACGGCTCCACATGATAAGGCATAGAGCTACTATGATAGTATGTTAGGGTTGACAGTGGATGAGGTTTGTGCTGAGATACAGTCCACTAGAGGCGTTGGCTTCAAGATCAAGTGGCTGCGGGAGACTTTAACCAAGGGTCGTTACATCGAGCAGACTAATGCAGAGACTATCCGCCAGGTATCACAAGCATACCTGATGTTCTTATTTGGTTGCACTATTTTTGCGGATACTAGTCAGAAAAGCGCCAAGGGTGACTATTTGTACGGGTTGGCGAATGTGGATTCTGGTTTGTGGGACATAGCGTGGGGTACGATTGCATTGGCAAGCCTGTTCCGTGGTTTGGGTGATGCTTCGAAAGCATCGAAGCATAACCTGTACGGATTTGTAGCCATACTAGATTGCTGGATTTATGACTATTTCCCCGTGTTTAGAGCCTCCGAGAACGCAGATCACGTAGCGAGACAGTGCGTATTCTCAGCGACAATGGAGGCTACGATTCTGAGTAACTATCTGTTCAATCTCAAGATATGTACCCATATTTAACGACGTTATTGTTGCTTATTTGTAACGTTTTATATTAAGTTATGAAATGATTAGTTGCTTATCGTTACAACTTGGAAAATGTCATGAATTACGGTCAAACAACTATAGTACAAAACGCTATGATAAAGTAAACACGGTTCTAAACAAAATAAATCAGACCAAAAGAAATAAAGCGACAAAAAGCCATAAATCCAATCAAAACAACATAAATCCGACCAAAAGACATAAATCAACTAAACAAATTCATCAAGATTAGTTACTTCTGGGAATGAACAAATTAGATTTCTCCAGTCGAGCTCCGTATATGTTTTGCAGCGACCAACTATTGGTAGCTCCCAATATGTAGCCTCTTCACTCTTCAACTTCTGCCACGTAGGATGTATGTGTGCGCAAGGGCATAAGGGCTTGATTGATAGCTGTTTAATAACACTTGAATTAGAGCCAAACAATGAGTAATACAATTGTAAGTAATAAGAAAACCATAAATCAAATGACTTACGTTGACAAAGTGATTAGTATCAACGAATCCAAACCGAATTTCACGTCTTTGGGACATAACGGGGGGTTTATCGCACAGAGGTAAAAAAGTTTGACTACAATTGTGAGACCCCACGCGTGACACAAAATGAACAATGCATTCGAACTTGGTTGCAATCGCAATGCCCATTTCCAGCATTGTCATCCAATATTTGGGAGATGCTGGTGTGTTGTTGTAGTTTATACTTTATGCAACCTTCAGGTACTCCTCTTTACCGTTATATATCTTGCTGTATGTGTCATAGTTGTCCATTAGTTCATCGTGGATTTCCTTCCGAACACCTCACCAACCTTCTTCATGACCGTACAACCCAAACAAAACCGCTCTATATCCACAGTGACCATCAGCCTTAACATCATTTATACCAGATATAAAAGAATTGAAGTGAATCAGAAACCAACACAAAAAACCTTTCGTTTCGTATATAAGCTCTTTGACTCCACCAATGGATGATTGTACGACGTTGCTAGCAAGCGAGGCAATTGGAGAACTGCGAGTACGAGGTACTTTAGACACATCTGCCCAAATCGTATTTGCACTAGCAACTGCTTTACCCTTTTTAACTTTTGGTGGTTTTAAAGAGTTCATCACTGAGTCAATACTAGCCTTATCAGCATTATCCATATGTTCCCATTGGCATTTGTCCCGTTTAGTGGATGATGTATCTACAACTAATTTTTTTTCACTTGCGGACGGCCTCGGTGTTTCTGTTTCTCCAATGGCTCTAGCAATGAGGATGTTTTAGGATAAACAATTTCAAACCATTTCTTGTAAATGTGTTTTATACGAATTTCGTCTTTTGTCTCCATAACATCGATTACTAGATTTTGCAGATCATCTTTGAGAATCTCCATGGTCGTACGGAATGAATGAGGCATTATTTCTAACCTTGTCCAGTGGGCATGAAACGCTTCTAACGATGCAGTTTTTCCGTTTTTACGCCACTTGCGGACCTGGTGATAGCAAGGTATACTATGGGTAGATTTTATAGTGCATATACATACGTCATTGTGGTTAACATCCGAACCATCTTCGATAGCGATCATCTTGCTATCTTCGGCCTTCTCTACTTCGTTGAAAAATATTTCTAACGCCATGTGGGAAACCTTGTCTCGAATTTCATCAAAAAGTTTGTCGGCGAACTTATGCAGCGCTATGTAACGACTCTTCTCGAACGACAACCTAATGGAAGCATGTTGGATTTTGACTAGTGAATGAACCCTCCCCAAAATAACTCAAAGTTTAATTTTCTTGTACGTAGGTAACACTTTAGGTTAGAATGAGCACTCTCGACGCGATTAGTCGTGTAATGTCCCAAATGCAAGTTATTGTTCGTCTTCCAAATAACGAATTTGTCCGTGTATTTATCGAGCCACGATTTTTCAGTGTATTCAATTGCAAGAGGATAGTCTTTGTACTCCAATAACATGTCTCGTCGGGCGTGATCTAATTCAATCTATGATACTGCATACGCAATCTTCTTCCAAGCATAAACAAATTTCACATGATCACTTTTCTCAAGGAAATATTTTCTTGTTTGCCCCTGAATATTCTATGCTATGTGACATCGGCATAACATATGCGTTGTCTCTGGGAATACCACTTCTATGGCGTTCATCAACACTAAATCTTTGTCGGTTAGGATGACACGAGGTTCTTCAATTCCGTGAACGAAAATCAACGACTTCAAACACTCTAACACCCATTTGAAGTTGTTTAACTTCTCACCGGACATGAAGGCAAATGCCACACAATAGGTCAATCTGGTACACGTCACACCCACTATCTCAAACAATAGCATACCATATTGTATGACTTTATACGTACTATCCATGATCAAACTATTGGAAATGTCCGCAAAAGGTCAACACTAACTGGATGGGCAAAAAACATGTCTGTAATGACTTGTCCATCATCTTCGCCAGATTTATGCCATTCATAATAATTATGTGACTTAAGCTCCCCCAACAAGAACTGAAGTTGTGACCTACCCGTCTTCTTTAAAACCATTCTTTTTTTGTCGTGCATTGTAGATGGTGCGCATAGAAGAAACATTATCTTCGTTTAGCTTCTTAACACCATTCAGTATATCTCTGGGGTTAGTACCAATGTAGTCGCTCATTGAACATATTCCATCTCTTCATCATTCAAACGGCCAACAAAAGAATGATCGTCTAGCTGTTTTGAACTCTCGTGGTTGTGAATACCACATTTCACTTCTAACATCCATTGATCTGGTTCCACCATTAACCCAAGAACCTGAAATGGGCAGTCAATCTTTTTCGTTCTAGTAGACTTCCGTTATGGTCTTTTTCAGCTACTTTTGGAGTATATTTTCCTGACCTCTCACACTAGAAATACATCATAGGATTTTTTATACTATTTACTTTGTCGCGCCGACTTATGTTGATAACCATACCATGGAGTTTTCCTGTCTTCGTAACTCATTTAATCAACGTGCCGTGTGTATAGAATTCGGTAGTGAAGAACAAATGACTGTAGTTAGTAGCGAAAGCTTCCTCAGTCCCATGGGCGACATCCGTCCCCTGTCATACAACAACAAATCACAATAAGCAATCAGGTATAATTAAAAAGGGAAAAAAAACCTTGTTTTTTTTCGGAAAATTTGCGTGAACCAACGGTTAAGAGGCCTAGAATCGGTGGTACTAGGCCTCAGAATCGGTCGTACACGAACCGGTGCACCACCGATTCTATGGCCTTGAACCGGTGGTGACGGGGCCTCAGAACCGAGCAGACTGAGCCCCGTATACCACCGGGTCAAGGCCATAGAACCGGTGGTACTGAGGCCTAAGTACCGACCGGACTGAGGCCTCAACACCATCAGTTCCAGGCCATGGAACCGGTGATGCGTAGGTCACGCATGGCCGGTTCAAAGGCCCAGGCCAGCCGTGCATGACCTACACACCGTCGGTTCCATGGCCCAGAACCGATGGTTCGTCGTCATACCGAGCCAAATCTTACCTTTTCCAACGACGGTGGCTGCTTCTCCGGCGACTGCAACTCTTTTTTCGGTGACATTTCATCATCTCTTTTCTCCGGCGACATCAACTCCTCCATGCTAATCCTTAGCTCTGGGTAATTCATGATCGATTTTGTGTTTTTCTTTAGAATGAGGATGAATGTTCTTGATTATATTTTGAAGTTTGAATTGGTTTTTAAGATTTTCAGAAAACCAGACTATTTGGATGAAAAATTCACTAAAGAAGAGTGCTTGTTTGGGTATAGATAGCAAAATAGGTTATTTGATGAATCGGGTATACTTATGATACACTTAGTAGTTTTTTTACTTAATGGCAATTTTGAGATTAATTGAAACGTTGAGGGTAATTTGGTAAAAAAAACTCAAACTAAAGTCAAAGAAAGATTTTTGGTATACTTAAACCGGAATTGGGTATCTATAGCCATACCCATATTAAAATTAATATTAATATTGAATGTCGAACTAATTTCATGTAAATGGTTTATTATCCAAAAGTCTTCCTTCACACCCATTCCGGAATATTGAACGTTTAAAGAATTAGTCCTGTTATTAAAAATAAAGTTATCATCCATTCTTTTTTTGAAGATTAAAAACATAAAAGTTTATCGGTCTTTTTAATAGATTAGTCTTTTATAAAAGATAGCAAATAAAAACAGTCTATTAGTTCTACTTTATTATGTTAATAAAATAATATTTAATATTATTTTATTGTCCAAAATGACTATTCCCCCCATTTCCATCGAAAATAGGACAAATAGACTATTTTTGTTTTCAACCTTTTGAAAAAAAACTAATTTTATTAGAACTTACCAATTAAATCTCTTTATTTTTAATATTTTACAAGAAAAAAATGATGATGATTTTTATTAATACCGGTGCTAATTCTCTAAACGTCTAATATTCCATAATGGAATGAGAGTATCAATATGAAATCCTAATAAAACGACTATTAAATAGGAATAGAGGGAGTATGGTTTTATTTGGGCACAAATACCTTTTTAAAAGTACATATGGTGTTTTTTGTTTTTCTAATTCTTATCACTCATTTAAGAACCTCTAATTTGTTTCTCTCGCTTTCTCTCTTATTCACAATACGTTATATTATTATTTTTATTAATTGATAAGTGAAATAGGGAAGCCTAATGTATCACCCAAAGGGCTTGGACTACAAGATTTGACTCGAAGATCTTTTACAGGTTCAATAAATTGAGAAGACGGTAACTGAGCTCCCGTCTTTGGTATTCAATTCAATAAAGTTTATGTATAGTATTCAAACTGGCTTTGAGACAGGCGTTATAGGAGCTTGGGCTTTGAAATCTGGAGTTGCTTTCACTGGGATTACGAGTTACTAGATAACAGAGTGAATCAAGAGAAAAGAACTTCTATAATGATGAAGGTATGTCTGTTGATTATCCTAATATTTGTTTTATTTGATGAATATCTTCCTGTTTTGAGATACGCGAGATAGTAAATAAATTAAGTATATATTTTATCATTAGGAGAAATGATATAAACACAGTTGAGTAAATGGCTGCTACTAGTTGTAAATTTCTCTAAGGGAGCCAATTAGGCTGTCAAGCTATTGCTCGAAGTTGATTTGAATGTTGTGTAACATTTAGGTCATGTTTTTGTTTGCGTTTCAGTGTCCATTTTGCTAGCCATTCCGCCACTGAGGTTTGCTCCCTATAGATGTGAGAGATAGATGTATATTTGGTGAGAGTAATTTCTCTACAACATTCCATGATAGATGGAAACCAGAGAGATTTTTTATTAAGTAACATAACAAATAGGATTTTAGAATCTAACTCAATGTCAAGATTATGTATTTCCAATTTATGACTGAGGATAAAACCATAAATTAGAGCCCTGCATTTGGCAGATATTGGAGTCTGTTTGCTATATAACCGGCTTATAGCAGCAACGATTTCACCTTTGAAGTTTCTGATTATATCTCATCATGGTGCTTTTCTGGTTTTTTAACAATAAATATCACTGTTGAGTTTTAATCTTAGTTCCTTAAAAGGAGACCAGCTGGTGACAATAACCTAAATGAGCTTATTTAAATGATTAAAACATCCCAGCTTATAGGATATATAATCATTCTTGAACTAATAATTTCTATTTAGGGAGCATGATTGATCGAGACTTAAGATATCAGTATTGACTTGATGAATGATGTTAATGGTAGTAACTTTCATTTGATGAAATTTAACATTATTTCTGAAGTTCCATATGGATCATGCTATAATATGAGGGATTATGGTGTGTATGTGTGTATCTTTAGGAGAAGTATCAAACCATTTCCTAACCATATGATGTAGATTCATATGTCCACCTAATCTTAGATTAAATAGACTTAAAAAGTAGCTCCAAACCTGCGATGAAAACTTGCAATTGACAAATAAATGGTTTAAGGTTTCAAAATTGTTACAGTGTAGACATTTAGAGCCTAGTTGAATGTTCTTGTGTTGCTGGATAGTGTCAATAAATATCCACTTGATTAACAATCTCTAAAAAAGAAATGAGCACTTCTTTGAAGTTGTATTAGTCTAGAGTCTTATGAAAAACACTGATTTATCTCACTTAGCTCTAATTATGCCCTATGTTTAGTATTAAATTTTACATTTTTGTATATAGTCCATTGTAGCTTGTCTTTTTCATGATATTTGATTGATAACTTTTGAATTTTGTCAATCTCTGAAGGTAGGAAAGAATTTTTGAGCTTGTTTATATTCCAACTACCATTGGTGCATGATATACCATGAGTTGTTAGTAGTATTATTAAGAGAGATTAGTGGGTGAGTATTATACAATTTGTCTAACTAAAATTCAATATTAACATTTTCCAGCTTTGATAAAATGAAGCTCTCTCCAAAATTTCTAACATCCATTAGTTTTTTCCAAGCGTTAGATCTGTTCCTTGTAGTGTTAACTTGCATTGGGTGTTTATCCAAACAATATATTATGTATATAGTTAGCTCAGAGAGACTTGTTAGTTCTGAACTTGTGTCATAGTTTACATGAGAATGTAAACTGCATTTCATCAAGCTTCCTCAAATTGATACCTCCTTCTTCACAAGGCAGACATAGATTTTGCATTATCCAATAAATGGATTTATGATTTTCATTAAAACCTCATAAGTATTTTCTATGATATGTATGGATAACTTAAAGGGCAGTTTGAATAATGATGAGCCTTCCTCCATAAGATATAAGATTTTGATCACAACATTGAGTTTTCTTTATGAATGTAGAGATTAAGTCTTCAAAATAAATAGCTTTTACTATGTGATTGATACTGATTCCCATGTACTTGAAAGGAAGAATTTTGATGTTGAAACTAGTAAGAAGTTTGAGATTATATAGTCTTGTTGTTGAGATTCTTTTTAGAAGGGATAAGAGTTGTCTTCCCTTTGTTTATGAGCTGACCATAAACATCTTGGTATTATTGCAGGAGATTGTGAAGACTATGACGACTAGATGCAAAACCATTGGTGGAGATGACAATGCCATCAACAAATTCCAAACAAGGAATCAAGGTAGAACTTGTAGTTTTGTATCTTATATTGTTGTTAGATTCATATAGCTGAACAAGCTTTGAACAACCTTGATAGACCTCTCAAACTGGTCTGAACAAGGGTTGTAAAATTTTTGAAGATGTTAAATACTTGGCTCTTATCTTTTATAGGGTAAAACCAGGTGAACCTAGAATGATCATCAAGAAACAAGACATAAAGCCTGTAAGGTTTTGTTAATAGAACATGGGATGGACCCATACATTAGTGTGTATGAGGTCCAAAATATTGATTGCATAGGAATTAGAAATAAGATATGGTAGGATGTGAGACTTGCTTAATTTGCAAGCCTCACAAAAACTCATTTCATTTCTTAGAACATTATTCAAATCATATGAATTCAAGAAAGTATTTAGGGTTTTATAAGATGGATGATCAAGCCTCGTATGCCATCCATCTTTTAGGGAATTAGAAATAATAATAGATAACAACACTATGAGAAACTGACTCAACATCAAGAAGATTAGCTTGAGGAGTAACAAAAAAGGTCGTTCTTGCTTGTGACTTAAATTAGTTGTCCAACTTGTACAACCCATTCTCATATGTTTCTCTCAGAAGAATAGTCCTTGTTCCTTTGTCATTCACAAAGCAAAAATATTTTTCAAATTTAACAAACACATTATTATGGTGTTAGTGAGCTGAAAACAGTAGTATATTCTTATTAATCATAGAAACATGCAGTATATTTCTGAGTGAAATGGTTTTTCTGGTAGTTGAGTATAGGTTAGAATGCCCAATGTAGTTTGACCTCTGGATTTCCCATATAAGCCTCTTCGATTGTTTTTATTGTGTTGTTGTTTGATATATGTCTTCTGAGTGAAATTTGCAGAGGCTAGGTTGAGATTAGAGATAATATTTTGAAGATTTACTAGTTGTTCTAGCCTGCTAAGGTCTAGCCAACTCAAGGCTTCTTTGTCAGTCAGGCTAACCACTATGGAAGTATACTCTGAGTCTAGACCAACAAAGACCTGAGTTACTAGATCATCCATAGAAACTCCATAGCCAACAAGAACTAGGTTATCAGATCTAGATTTCATTTTGTTCAAATAGTCAGTCATGACAGAGGTACATTTATGAATTCTTTGAAACTCATAGTTCTAATAAGTTATCCTTGCTCTTTTTTGTGAGCCAAATACTTTGCTACCAGCCTCCCAAAGGTACTTGGAGCTCTCATCGTCTATTAGTTGAGCTACTACTTTATGGCTCATTGTGGAGTAGAGCCAACCAAAAAGAAGTTTATCCTTCGCAATCCAGTCCTCATGTTATGAGTTTTCTGATATGTTTCCTTCTGAGTCAGTGATGAATCTGGAGGACATGTTTTTCCCCTGTGATAAAACCTCCGAGCTTGTTTCTTTTGACCATGGGTAACACCATGGTTTTCCATAATAAATAATTGTTCATATCAAGTCTTATATTGTTGTTGTTGTTCATTGTGTGCAGGTGCAAGCTCTTTGTATTAGAGCATATTTACCATCATTTGGATGAACTTTATAACACGTAACAGAGAATATGTATGGTTTTTTTAACGATGCTAGATATATGGATCGTCCATCACTTATTTATGTTATATTTCTTTATACGTGCAGAGTACACATGTGATTATTGCACTAATTATAATTGTGAAATAAAGTTTGACAATTAAGTTGTGAAATTAAAATAACTATATTTATGAAACCGGGATTTTAAATATATATTACAAAATTAGAGTGTAATTATAAAATAGGATTGTTAAAAAATTGTAAATTTTGAAGAAAATAATTTGTAAATTTATAGGAAAAAAATTATGAAACAAGGCTTGTAAGAATATTGCAAAATTATTGAAACATAATTTACGGAAGTTATAAAAAATTAATTTGCGACATTAGAAATTCATTTGTGAAACTAGGTTTGTAAGCATATTGCAAAATCTGATAAACAAAAGTTGTGACTTTGTTATTGGTATTTTTAAAAGATCAAATACAATTAAATGATTAGATCCATGAGATATTCTCCTATCTAAGACCATAAGTTTATAAAATATTACCATAAAATATAAATAAAACTGGTGGCCAACAACCCCAGCTGGAGACGACGAGCTTGTAAAAGCTAATGGATTATGTTTTAAAAAGATGTTGGTAGCAAGTATTAAAAGAAAAAGTATGAAATGAGGCTAGCTTTACCTCTCCCAAATTTTCTTCACCACTCAGATATGTTACTTTGAGAAACCAAAGACAACTAACACGATAACATCTCCACCCAAAATTGTTACTTTTAGAAACTAAAGACAACTAACACAATAATATTTCCATCCAAAATTGTTCTGAAAGTAGTAAAACGCGTTATGTGTTGCTTGATTTGATGGTATTGGAGGTTGGAGAATACATCTTGAAGCTCATGTCAAGAATATTGTCGAGCCTTGAGGATGAGACACATTTTGCAACATTTATTGGATTGAAAATCATTTGTCTATAGTTTTGAATCACCGTTGTGACATGGAAGCTTGCAATGTGACCAACGATTTGAACAAAACATATACCCCAAACTCAGGGTGAGTCATGGATTGATTTTTATTATAGATATGTTGAGAATGGTGGTAAGAGGGTGTCGACAAAAACCAGTGCCTCCCGGAGTAAAGAGGTTTGAGCTGAGCGAGTAGCTGCGAGGGAGACTTAAAGAGGAAGAATCTCATTGGACAAACCAAAGAGATGAAGCAAGTTGTGATAAACATATAATTGTTTCCTGTGAAGTGGCATTGAAAGCTTAAAAATTTGAGAGAAATATTTTGATCACAAAACTTGTAAAACAAGCTAGAAAGTACATAACAAGATCTTACTTTCCAATTAAACAATTGGAAGATGCGGTTGGTAAGTTTCTAAAAAAAGAATCTAGAAGTTTAAATCCTAACACTAAGGAATATGGTTGTTGAACTTGAAATGTATAAGTTAAAAAAATGGAGAGCTGACAGCTGGATACAAGATTAGGGTCATCTTTCACTATATATTCTCTAATTACATTTTACCATATCTAAAAGAAATTTGTAAAATTTGAAGATACTAATTTGTGAAATTATGACTATAAGAAAATTTTAAAATTTGAAAAATAATTATTTGCAAAGTTAATGGAAAATATTTGCAAACCAAGTCATATAAGTATATTGCAAAATTAGAGGAACTTAATTTAAAATTAGAACAAAATTGATTTGTGACATTAAAATATATTATAGTTGTGGAACTAAGCTTGTAAAAACATTCCGAAGTTAGAGAAACACATATTGTAAAATTAGAAGATAATAATTTACGAAAGTAAGATTGTAAAAAATATGAAATTGTAAGAAAATACCTTACAAAAATAGACTTATTATTTTGTTTTTGTTAAATATAGTGATTTAATTTGATATAAATTCAATGAGTTTAATGGTATTTCAGGTTATGTGCCTACCATATTTAGTCATTCGTGATAGTTTTCATAATTATTGAAAATAATCCGACACTTTGAAAATATAGCCGGACATGATCATATAAGAAAACAATTATTTAAGTCATGTAGTTTGTCAATTCGAACATGTACAAGACATTCTGAAACATTCTTTGCGCAGTAAGGTCTCCAAAATCAGATGGAGGCCAAGTGCATTTATGTATGAGTGATGCGACAAAATTTAGCAGGCGTGACACTTGTTTCTTTTGTCAGATGAGCATAGAGGGTCTATTGTTTCTGACAGGACAGACCATTTTAATCTGAACTATATGAAATAGATACATGAAATGGGATAGATGGATGTTGTTAACCATACATTAGTAGACATACATTTTTATATCTACAACGATCGTGAAACATATAGTTTTTGTTTTATATTTTTCGAGATTTTCATGACAATTATGAAGAAATATTCATTGTGCATAATCATCATGGTGATATAGTAGACAAATATTATGGAATTTTACAATTGTTTGTTGTTTTGATTGATGTTATATAGTATACCGTGATATTCTAATTTGTGAATTTTATATTATATATTGTCAAATCTAATATACCAAATATTTGAACTGAAAATTTAAAATAAAAAACGTTTCAAATATTAGTTTTAACGAATTTCATGTTCCATCAAATCTTTGATTTTATCAAGTTATCAAGCCAAGTTTTAATACTGATGGGCGAAATAGAGTATCAATTTTGAGGTCTTTTTTCCGGATGCTAATTAGAAATAAATTTTGAAGCTTAATTTTGCGAGCCACTGGTAAAATTTGGTATCAATTTAGGAATCTTATTTTGTTAGCTTTTGAAAAAATTATGCTCAAATCTTTCTCACATTATTCTTCATTTATTGTTGAATATCAATTACTTTATCTCTAAACTATTATGACTATGAATGTAACTATAAGTCTGAAATTTAATGTTGATCAAGGTTTAAAAACCATATTTATTTTTATAGCTTGGAGTAAACTCGAATATGGTTATTTGAGGAAGGCAATTATAACGATGCAAACACCATTGCATATTCTCCATGGCTTGTTGATTTTTTTGCTGTATTTTTTAAAACATATAACTGTATGGTATGGATGATATCGATCTCCATATCATTTCACATATAATAAAAAATCTACACAAAATATGGGTTGCATTAGAAACACTAATATGTATCATGTAATTGATATTACTATTTTTGGTAAGGAGTTAGCAAATAATATGTACAGTATAAAGTTTTATGACACTCTCAATAAAACTCGTATTAAATTCATTAGCAATATGATATTAGCAGACGAAAAAGTTTTTGTGATGCCAAGACATATGATCATTTAATTAGTACTAGTTTTATATAATTTGCTTTCATGAAATCTTTTATATTATCGCTTTTGCTTTGTATTTTTTCTTGTATCATTCTTGAAATTAAATCAATTATCTTTGACTTTAATGAATAAATTTAGGCATGTTAATATTTATAAAATTTAAGATTTTTTAATCTGTAAAATTCAGGTATGTTTGAAGTTGCAAAATGTAAGTATTTTTAAAGTTGCCTAATTTATGCATTTTTAAGTTTTAAAATGTGAACATTTTCTTAAATTTTGAAATTTATACATTTTTAGAATTTTAGAATTAATGCATTTTGAAGCTATGTATTTTAAAATTTTAAAATTTATGCACTTTTACATTTGTGAACGCAAACTATCATTATTTATGAAATCTAGGCTCATTTATTTGCAGTATGTAGACTCTTGTTATTTGTCAATATACACTTTATTGAATTTACGGAATATTTTTTTATTTGAAGAATATGAAATTTATTGAAATGTGAAATGATTTTATTTATTTACAAAATATACTCTTTTTCAAATTTAAAAAATGTGCATTTACCTTATGTACAAATTTTATTTTCATTTTTAATTATAAAATCTAGACATGTTGAAATTCCGAAAACATGGTGTTTCTCTTAATTTACGAAATATTATTATATTTATTTGTAAGATGTACATTTTATTGAGTTTGCAACATATGATTTTTCTTTTTGTTCAATTTGAAAAATGTACAATTTTTCAAATTTGTAAAATGTGCTAAACAACCTTGATAAAAAATATAAAATATGTTATTGATCAAACTTTTAAAACATATTGTTAATCAGAATTATAAAATGTGTTATTACTAAAATTACCAAACATGAAGTTAACCACGACTTGTGAAACATGTTGTTACTAGAATTGTGAAAGATGCAGTTAACTAAGATTTGTGAAGCACATTGTTAATAGAATGAGGAAAAATATAGTGAACCTAGACTTGTAAAATATGTGGTTATTAGAATTTTAAAACGTGCAGTAACTCAAGATTTGCAATGTTGTTACTAGAATTGTGAAACCTAATGTATAAAACATATGAAATTAAAGGTGTGAAGAATGGTAAATCTTACCATACCATGTGTTGTCATTTGATATTTTTATTTTAATGTGTTTTGAGTTTGGAAGAAACTAGTTCAAATGGTATATGACGTGACAGTCAATGTCCATCACAATTAACTTTTGATGGTTAATTCCATTTTTTAGATTTAGTACATAATGGAATGATGACCAATCTCGTTTTGTTATCCCTTGTCTTCTAAATATTCTCAAAAATATCTTCAATATCCTATTTTCTGTAGATGAATGTCTATATAATATTTCATATTAAATATTTAAAGATTATTCTAAAAGTTTGATAAATCGTGCGTATTTGAAGCAACATACACTTACCACTGTATATGTTCATATATGTTGATTGCTATGGTTGTTCTGGTACACGTTGATCATGCCCGATGATCATTGTACTTTAAAATTTCTAAGATTGAGAAGAATGGGGATATAGACATTAATGACATGCATATTGAAGCTTCTATAATCAAACATGCAAAAATATTAAAACTTGAGAAATATATGCATATATAAAGTTACAAAATAAATGCATATA
This sequence comes from Limnanthes douglasii subsp. nivea, assembly GCA_036936605.1. Taxonomy (NCBI): domain Eukaryota; kingdom Viridiplantae; phylum Streptophyta; class Magnoliopsida; order Brassicales; family Limnanthaceae; genus Limnanthes; species Limnanthes douglasii. The sequence continues at coordinate 172,923,023 of JAUPFV010000003.1, forward strand.
TACGTTGCAAAACATAAGACTTGCATATAGTTGCGAAACATATGCATCAATAAAGTTGTATAACATAAGCATTTACATATTAGCAAAACATCAACCTTGAAATACATTTTTGAAATGCAAGTATTTATAAAAAATTAGAGTTGTAATTTATTTCTAAACTTAAACATATACACATTTGTGAAACATAATAGTTATAGTACACTTGTGAAACTTAAGCATATATAGATTTACAAAACATAAATATTGTAGTACACATACAAAGCTCAAGGATATACAAATTTCTAAAACATAATTATATTCAATTTTTTGAATCATAAGACTTATACACAGTTGTCAAGCACAGGTATATGAAACGTTTTGAAACATAACCATATACATATTTGTTAAAATTAGACTTGGAATAAATTTGTGAAATATATTTGTAAACCTAAGTATATAGTTTCAAAACATAAGATATGCAATACATTTATAAAAATCTAAGCATATACATATTTATAAAACATAAACATAGTAAGATATATTAGTTATATTATAGTCTAGTTGATATTGAGCTGTTATCTTTATCATATTGGACTGTAAAAAACTTTCTTGACTGAAAGTATGACCATATAACTGGATCCTTCTGTGTTTTTTCTCTATGAATCATGATAAAAAAATATTCTTCAATTCAATGATTTCTTTTGTTTTATTATCGATTATCCAATATTCAACATCAACAATGTTTTAAACTAGTTTATCAAAGGTGGTTCGATCATATTCTTCCTATTATCCTTCTTAGTATATGTCTAGAATGGTTGTTATAATATTTATATTTTGATTAACATGAACCTGCTCCATATTGTCGCATTAAGAGTCTGACTAACTATAACTTGCAAATTATCCATATAATTTAAATTATGGATCCTTGCTAATACTTGATTTACAAAATATGTCTAAATTTGACTTGAATAGCCCACCTAAACCCGATTTGCAAAACCATAATAAAATAATACTTGCAAAGCACGCAAATATTTGACTTGTGAAACCTTCATACAACAAATTTTTTAAAGCATCACTAACTTTATATTGTAAAATATACCTTAATCTGATTAGGGAAACCATGATAAAAAAGATTTGTAAAATATGTCTACATATGACTTGTGAAATATTCCTACAATGTGATTTGAAAAACCTGCATAACTCTGACTTGTGAATCCTAACTAAATCAGAATTGTGAAACCTTTATTACGTTTGATATGCTAAATAAACCTAGACCTGAGTTGTGAAACATTCTTAATATGAATCAAATAAAATTGCAAATTTTAGTGGACTAAATATTAAACAGCTCACCTTCCTCTTGTAAAGCTTTGACCACAAGCTATTGAACTACCTATAAAGGAAAGGTTTTGTAAAATAAAGTTATTCGATACATAAGGAACCATATATTAAAAAGTATGAAAATATATATTTCAAAACAATTGGAAAAAAATATTATAAAACAGTGGGAGAACATATATTTCTAAACAATTGTAAAACATGGAATCACCTCTTCTGCATATGGCTTTCCTCATCCAATAAACAATGTGAAGAATCTACTCTTCTACATGCTGAAGATTCTTATCTTATCACTATACATTTTTATGAAGAACTACTTTGTATGCCTCTATATTTGCTTGAAGATTTTCCTTTTGTACCTTTATATTTACAAGTAGGAGCATCATTATGTACCTTTATAGTTACAAGATGATATTTCTCATGAACCTTAATATTTACATCTTCAAACTTCTTTGGTTTCTCCACATGTTGTACAATATTTTACTTATTTATATGTGGTATTTTAGGCAAATATTGAGGCAAAATTTATTCCATATCTTTTTTCTTACAACCTTTATTCTCCGTACATATTTCTTTCTATGTTCATTAGGTAGTAGTATAAGTAGTTGAAGAGGTGTGTTCAGTTCAGATGCATCCAACTCTACGTTTAGAAAGAGTATGATGTCTTATGTATTATCTATCATAAGAACAAGAGTCTTATTTGTTTTAGTGAGTCTGGTTACCTTATCGTTCTTGCTAGTGACGTTTTTGTTCAGATCTTCTGTTAGTTTTTTCAACCCATTAACATGATTCAAAATATTAGTTCTTTTACCACTTCGAGTAATTAAAAAAATCCATCAAATTAATCTATTATGCTGGGGAATTTTACAACACCATTATGAAGTTATCAATATCTTATTTTTCATTGGACTCATGACCATCTTTATTGTATGAGTTTTATTCTTTTTCAGACTCATGAACCTCTTCTTCTTTTGATTCTTCTTCATATTCTTCCCTCTTTGTATCATTTGCTTCTTTAGCTTCAACTGCCTCTCTTTTTCTATTGGTTAAAACTATAACTTCATCAAAAATTTAAATTAATATTTTGGATTAAATAATATAAAGACATACCTTGCGTATAACTTGAAATCAATAAACTACATAATGTTTACAAGAAATATAACCAGATGAAACAAGATTTAGTCGCTTTGATTCCACCGGCTAAGTTTTTTTCCTAACTTAGTGTCCGTTTGGTGATGTTAAATCTATTTTACAAGTTGTCTGAAGATCGGTTATTGTCTGATCAATGTTAGTCTGTGAGTTTTGTTGATCCCTTATTTGGTCTCGTTTTCTTTAATAAGTTATTTTAGATATTTATTAAATCAATTAACTTATCTGACATTTTTACGATCGATACGAATGAAAATAGTTTTTTTTAAATATATAATTTGATATATGTAGACATATATAATTAAAAAATATATGTTAAAGTGTTTAACTAACTAAAAGACTTGTAGACTAATTCTAAATTAGAAAAAAAATTGCAAAATAATGCTTGTAAATAAATCATGAAATTATAGTAAATAAACTGCAAAACGAGGTACACTAAAATACTTATGAAATCAGAGGAAAATAATATGTGAAATAAAGCTTGTAGAAAAATGAAAAAGTTAAAAAAAAAATCACTTAAGCTTCTAAACAAATTGGGAAAGTTTAAAGAGAATAAATTTTAAAAATTAGTTGTGTAAGAAAATTACGAAACTGGACTACATTATATTTGGGAAAGTAGGATTTTCAGATTCTTACAAAATTAAAGAGAATGAATTTACGAAACTAAGCTTTTATAAAACTTGTAAAAAATGATTATACATATGTGTTCCTCTAATATTTCATAATGAAGTAATTAATATTTTTTATTGAAGTAATTAAACTTGTTTGTTTTCATTTCATGCCACTTCAAGCAGCATGACATTAACTTTACTCAAATTTGTATTTTTGCTATTGATGTGTGGTTTTAAAAAAAGTAATCAAATCGGTCTAACAAATCAATAATAAGCTTAATATATATGGTCAATTATGCTTAGTGTAGTTAAAACCAAGACTACTCATGTACTTCTAAACAGTTATATCATTAACTTACATCAAACATATGTTTATTATGAAATAAATTTAATATCATTAAGTTCGTTGTTGTTACTAAATTTGAAATTAGATTCTAAATATTAAAAAATATGATGTTTTTATATATTGTACGAGAAGACAATGATTGTTGTTGGTTTGAGATACCTTAAGATTTTTTAATCGCCTGTGTTGAACAAATTGTTTGCTTTTTTGTAGTATTTATGATATTTCCTCTTGTATTATAATGAGGTATCATATTGAAGATTGATATACGATTATAACACCTAAGAATAATATATTTATCAAAATAAATTAATCTATAATTATTATTTCATACTTTATTTTGGATTTATGTATGTATTGATTGATATGCTCAATAACAACTAATCTTGAACATTTAGAAATGATATATTCGCTAGAGTTCCTAAATAATATTGAATTTAATGGTTTTTCTTCAAATGAATTGGTATTGAAGTCGTGGATCCGTATAATGTTATATCATAATCTTAATGAGTTGACTAACATATGCAACGATATAATATTAATTGTGATTGTTCTGGTTGATCATGTTATTGATGCTAAAATCATACACGACAACCGCATTGGTGAAAAATTATTTATTTTTAAAATTGTTCCTAAATCAAATGATAATAAGTGACTTTTAGTTTTTTTTAAATACACATTTCTTGTTGAATTATGTTATGCAATGAGGACCAATAAAAGTCAAGATTAATCTTTTACATGGAAAAATATTAAAAATATGCACCCACAAGAAAAGCGAACTCCAAAACATTTATATGAAAAACATTGTGTATCATGTCGTTCTAAATGTTTTCCTTTATAGGTATGCATAGCCATTGATCATGTTTGATCTAATTAATTAAATTATTTTTTATCTTCTTTATTTACAACTAATTTATCTGATTTCATATTATCGTCTATTTAACACATCAATTTTATACTAACATTTAATCCTTTCGTTCTATAATAAATATTATTTTTGAAAATATTTTTTGTCCCATAATAGAGGTCATTTTAGTATATCAATACAAAATTTAATATTATTTACTATCTTCTACCGATTGGATTTGAATATTTATTTTTACTTTTTATGAAAAATAAAAGTAATTATTACATTTCTAAAAACGTGTACAAAATCATAAAACGACATGTAAAGTGGAACAAAAGGAATATATTTTTTGATGATAATTACATATGATGGTTGTGCAAAATATTTCAATCGATTAGACGAAAACATGTTTAATACAACCAACACACAATGAGAACTCTACACAATGTAATATAGAAAGTAATATTACTTTTAATAGATTTTTCATTTTTATTATATTTCTCATGTGTTTAATTTTTTTCATTTGATCTTAAATAATCTTTTAATTTTCACTTAAATATATAAGTGATTGTAAATATTTTTATCTCATAAACGCTTGTTTTCTCAAACTATAATGTTATTTACGACAATTTGTTTTGTAAATTTATTGTGTTTTATGTTTTGTAGTCATTTAATTTCTATTTATTTTTTTCAAACGATTTTATTTTTTCTTGTGTTCTTTTTGTATATTTTATAAATTGGAAACAATTTTGTTTTTGTGAATAGATAATTTATAATGATAAATAAAGTTTTTAAATATATAATTATATATATGAACGCGAAAAATCTAAAGAAACGTGTAAACCATCATTTAAATTTGATATATTTAAGAAACATGTAAACCATCATTTACTATTATGTAATTTGATATATTTAAGGATATATATATATATATATAATTTAGATAAATAATAATTTATAAGAGAATTATTAGTTACATAGTGATACATAATGAAATGTTACAAAAATGAACTAACATAAGCTACTAGGTTAAATTTCATTCAGACTAAAAACGTTACCTCGAAAATCCAAAGATTTATGTGTTAAGATACAATTGCATATTAAAAATTCATATAAATAAGATATCCGGCCATCCGAGAATTTGATCAGTAAAAATAAAAACCAAGAAAATAAAGCATTAAAATATGAATAAAAGTTTAGTGTTTTGATTGATATATACAATTTTTTATTTCTTTTTTGTCATCATAAAACCCGTCATCCGATCCTGTTGAGAGAGGGTCGTTTTGGACAGCAAAACTAGAGTAACAAGGAGGTTGGAAAACACATATAAATGGGAGAGGGGTGGTGGTGGTGTTATGAGCCTTTCAAGAGATTTTAGTTCGATCTTCTTGGGTCAGTCGGCTTCGAGAATCAAAATATATAATGATCTCATGAGTATTCATTATATATATTTTTAATGTTGAGAATTATATTGGTTTGAAGTTTTGCTCCTTATAACCAAACAATTTTTACTTCTTAATCTCTCTTAGCCTCGACTTCTTCCTTCTTAGCCGAGTTCACCTCAAGCACCTACATCTTTAACCCCTCATCTCGGTTAGCTTTATGTCGTACTTTATATTAGACGACTCCTTCTCATATGTTAACTTCATCTAAAATTGTGTTTTGGCTAGCAACATCTCTTACTTTCCTTTATGAGTTGATCCATCACTTTGTCTAGGTTAGTTAGCCAAGCTTCATATTGGTTTTGAACTTCAATAAAATGGGTCATTTCCCTCCTGAGTTATTCTTTGATTTTCTAACCATATTTGATTCTTTTATGGGATCAAACATTTGAGTTGAAAAGTATAACATAGCTAAATTATCATACATGGGTGTTTTTTTAAAATTGTGTCGAACATATTATACAACATCCGAGGAAGACAACAAAAATGCATAATCATTTTTTTGATGAATTATGTATGTAAGAATAGAGGTTAACCTCAAGTTCTAGGGAGATCTGTTATGCACACATGTCAACTAGTTTCTTCTCGGACACAATCTTGACTAACAGGGCAAACCAGACCATCACATGCCTCAAGTCATATACTTTCATAGGACCCGTTTTGGTTGTGATGTATTGGGGATATTTTAAAGCCCTTAAGCTCCCGACATAGGTTAATCCACAAACACCATCCTAGTCCTCAAATTCCAACAACTAGGGTTGAGAAAAAAATTAATTGATTGACCAAAATAAACTAAAATCGGCTGGTTTGGTCAATTAAACAAATAAACTAGTATATAAATATCGATATACATCAACAAGTAAGAGACTTTTTGGGAATGTACCATGAGAAAACTTATACGGACCTTCGAGTCAAAAGTAGACAATATCATACTAGTTTTAAGTATACACTTGTATATAAAAACAAAATAAATTGGTAAAAAATCCCTTAAAATCCTAACAATTATTATTAGACCAAAAGTTTAAAATCTCCAATGTTAAAATCTTTATTATACGCTATGGTCTAATCAGAGTAGGAAAATGCTCACTAGTCAAAGCGATGCTAACCTGATAAAAAACCGAGTAAATCTTTAATATGTAAAAGGTTGATGATACGAAAAATTGGTAAACAGACCGATGAACAAATCAGAGAGCCGAGTTGGTACGTTTTTTATTCTTGGTAATTTGAAATTTGAAATTTCCAAACTGAAATATGGTTTGGTAGGTTTTTATTCATAGTAATATTTTTGGAACTGAAACCAATATATATATATATATATATATATATATATATATATATATAAATTTTTGTGTCTATTCTGGTTTAAAATACATTCCAAAGTTTACGATCCTTTTAGATCACAACAATCTCATTTCTTATGCCTATTTTATAAAGGTTGATCACTGTAAGGTATATAAATTAATATCTACTGATTTTCAATTTATATTGATCTTTTTGTTGATAGACACAATGTTGTGATTTGAGTTTGAGTTTAGTTTTTTTTTCTCTTATACTTATAGTTATATTATAAAATGAAAATGAAAAAAATGATTAAAAGAGAACAAAAATATATTAATTTGGTTAATCATGATATTTATGATGTCCCAAAATAATATTAGGATGATATTATATAAATATATTATTTCATAATATTACATTATAAAATAATATATCAAATAGATTTAATTAATAATCATTGATTAGACTAGTCAATAATGTGTACTATTTAGTATTTAATTAGATTATATAAGAATATAATCTTTATAGTATTTAGGATTTTATTAGAATAGATTAAAACATAATTTTTACTTTATGTGTTTATCAAAATTTATAATATATGGTTCTAGTGCGTACTTTACGCATATTTTTATAAGAAACATATTTTCATGTTTACATGATAGGTGACCCAATTTTTTTTTAATTATATATATAGTGGTTTGATGGTACTAATTATTATACTAATGATGTTGGATTCAATATTCAAAGTAGTCATGAGAATTAATAGCTGTAAAAGATAGAGTATTTCTTTTTTCATAAATTCGGGCACACATAATGTTATTGTTCACAACAAGGACAACAATTTAATAAGATGAAAACGTTTAAAAAACAAGTTATGCTTTTTGTTCAAGAGTATGCTCAAAAGTATTATAAATCATCAGAGTCTTCTAATCTTACAAATACTGCAAATTATGGATCAGGTAATTCAGATAGATGCATTGTTTCTTCATCATCAGATTAAGTCATTGATTACGCTTACAATTTGGATACATAGATTATTTCTTCTATTTAATGTTCTAATGTCTAATCTGCATTGGATCTCACCTGAATCGCCCCATCTAATCTGCCCTGGATGATCCATATTTCATGGTTAGGCACTAATAATCACATTAATGTATCTATGTGGCTAAGAGACCTCACAACCAAAACACAATGACACAATTATCAGTGGCCCTCTCGTGTGGTGACATGAGGGATGAGGCTGTAAAAGGGGATCCTATCAATTTGTTCTAACCTAGGATAATAAGTTCATGGGTTGGTTCTTACTTTACCGGTCAAAAACGAAAAAAAAGCTTCAATTTTTCGAGTTATATGGTTTCTTTAATGAAAAATAATTCCAAGTAATTTCCAATATTTTATAATTTTATATAAAAGTTAATGCTCAATCCAGTTGTTTAATTCGTATTTTAATTAGTAATAATGATAGAGAAATTATTTAATTGCATTTCAACCATTAATAAAACAACATGAAATTCTGCATCAAACCTCTTGTGTGGACACATCATTTCAAAATGGTGTTGTCAAAATAAAAAATAGACATCTTCTAGTGTTTCTCATGCATTTATTTTTTCAAATAAAGTACCAAAACTTTTTTGGACGTATGATGTTTTTATTGTTTATTTTTTAATTATCGAATGTCGTATGCTATTTTTGAGAGTAAGATTCCATATTTTGTGATTTTTCCTTTATAACCTTTATACTTATTGAACCCCACATATATGGCTTTACTTATTTTTATCTTGGATGTCAGTCCTAATCATACAAATTTTTAAATTACATTTTAGAGCATGCTTCATTTTTTGAAATTTTCCTAACGTTAACCTTCAAATAAATAAAAAGAACAATGAACCTTACTTATTTATACCATATTTCAATCCCATAGTGTTACTAAGTTTGATGCATCTACCACACTCCCTCGAGCATCTTGACGTTTTATTACACACGTTTATTCTCGACATATAAAATTTTCTCCAATATGCCCATTATTGATTATTTCATCTTCGAATCCTGTTGAAAATGATACGAGTATGATCTTGATCTTCTTATTTCTCTGTAGAAAGGTAAAAGATAATGTATTTATCCAATTTCCTATTTCTTAAAATACGATCATTTTTTACCCTCTACAATATCTTTTACTTACAACTCTTGATTTTATTTCTATTCAAAAAACTACCCGTGAAGCTCTATGTTATTCTCGCTGACAAGATGCAATATTTGAAGAGTTAAAACCGTTAGAAGAAACTTGTACTTGAAAGTTGGTTAATATGATTTTCGGAAAGAAATCCGTTTGGTGGTAGATGGGTGTTTAATGTCAATGTGAGTCTAGGTGTGACTGTTGCTCATCTCAAAACTAAACTTGTAGCAAAATGATATGATTAAACCAGACAAACATTAATTTTATGCAGTGATTAAATTTTAAATTCAAAATTCAAATATTATTCTAAATAAAAACAAAAAAACTATAAGTAGTCATTCTTATAGACCATAAAATAATCTCAAAATTATGTATTTCATTTAAGTTTTTTTATTTTCAAATCTGATCTCTTATAATATCCAGAATAAACCTGGTATTTGTGTATTTATATTGATTATATCTTGAAGTATGTATGTTAATGTTCAATTAGTACATGATATGTCAAATACATCGACACATAATGTGACTGTTTATCCTAATGGATGCTATTATAAGATGCACCCACCAAATAAAAGTTCTGAGTGTTTATATTCACGTAGATAAACTTAACAATCTAATACATGACCATTAACAAAATATGACTAAATCCATATTTATTACATTAAAAGTAGGATTTTATCGGTCCAGTTCGGTCCACGTTCAGAATTCTTTAGGCCCGGACTGGTAAGCTAGTGGGCATACCAGACCAGACTGCTAAACAAATCGAGTTTCAAAATTGGATTTGTCTCGGTTTGATAGTTGCTCGAACTGGTTTGGTCAGACGGGTTATGCCACTGTGTTACATGGCGTATGATATTATATTATTTCATAGTTTTATATTTAGTCGTATAACTGTAAATAAAAAATTATTGTGGCATGGGTCAAAATCTTAAGCCATTACACTAGACAATGTATGGTGTTATTCTATTTCACCATTATTTATATAATTAGTTGTATACAAATTAGAAAAAAAATGTACAAGCGGACAAGGTTTGTCGGTCATATCGGTTTGGACCGGTAATCAACACAATACTAAACTTGGTTCGTGAACCGCTCATTAAGATATCAAATCAATTTCAGGTAGGCCTTATGAAACCGATTCTGGATTGGTTACCGGGTATGGTAGCCCAATAACACTCGTAATAAATTACATAAATAGATGTATCAATAAAACCAACATCACCATATTTAATTACATGGATCTATCATAGTGCATAACATATGAATAATATGGAATGTAATAATTCATATTTATTCTTAATTGGTCTTTTTTAAATGAAGATTCACTTATAATAGAGTGCGAGACCTCATATAAAATAAGATAACACACAATATATATATATATATAATGAACTTAATTGTAAAATATCATAATACATACATATATTATAACTTAATACAAACTCTTACTGAAACTAATAATATTTTAATACACAACACTCATATTAATAGTATGTTCAATAAAATTCTTAGACACAAATGCCATAGTGAGATGATCCACTAGCATTGAGTTTTTCCCGATATGTTTGACACTAATTTGACAACTCTGAACTCTCTCTTTATTAGATGTAAACTTGATATCTACATCATTGGATTTAACCGAGCTCATGTTACTGTTTGAATACGTGAAACACTGAATTGGCATCACAATATACTCTAACAAATTGTTTCTATTCTTCCCATGATTCGAAGTTCTGTGATAAAATTCCATATTAAAAGTATGTGCTTGGATGCCTCAAAATATGCAACCATATCCACAAGCAAAGTGAAAGATGTAAGAAGTGCTTGTTTTATATTTTTCATGATCTCACACCTCCAGTTAAAATTAATATGATGTTGAAAGTTGAACGTTAGGAATCATCATCCAGCAAAATGTGATACAAAATACCATATGGCGTCTAGTTTATGCGACTTTTGGTACGTTAACATGTGATTTTTTACTTTTTTGTTAATACAAACTCTCACTGAAAATAATAATATCTTCAATACACAACACACATATTAATAGTGTGTTCAATAGAATCCTTGGATATAAATACCATAGTGAGATGATCCACTACCAATGAGTTTTTCCCGATATGTTTGACACTGATTTGACAACTCTGAACTCTCTCTTTAATAAGCGTAACTTGATATCTACATGATTAAATTTAACCGAGCTCATGTTACTGTTTGAATGCTGAAACATTGAATTATCATCACAATATACTCTAACAAATCTTTCTGTCCTTCCAATGATTCGAAGTTCTGTAATAAAATTCCATACTAAAAGTATATGTTTGGATGCCTCAAAATATACAACCAAATCCACAAGCAAAGTGAAAGATGTAATAAGTGATTGTTTTACATTTTTCATGGTCTCACACCTCCCGCCAAAATTAATATGATGTTGAAAGTTGAACGTTAGGAGTCATCATCCAGCAAAATGTGATCATGAATTAATACTGGAGAATTAATTTGATTGTCTTCCAATATTACATTCATAGGTTACTCACATATCTCCCTAGCATGGATATAATAAACAAAATGTATGGCCTTGTAAAAAACTTAACATACACCAGACTTCCAACACCCGCAACATAAAATATTCCGTCAATATCAAATTTTATCCTTGGACCTTTTCTAAGTCTAAATTTTTCACATTTTGACAGAAGGGTTTCTTTTATAACGTTGTATCATGCTCTCAATATATGTCTTTTATCGTAAACATGAAATTCTACGAAACCAATCTCGATAATTTAAATCCCTAATACAAAAGATGTATTGCGAAGATCATTTATTTTTAAGGCTAGTAATACGTCATCGACATACAACATATAAAAAAATTCCCACTAAAATTTTGATACACATAATCCTCCACTGAATTTATTTTGAAATCATATGAGATAATAACTTCAATAAATTTTTAATATCATTATTGAGACCCTTGTTTAAGCCTATAAATAGATTTCTTTAGTTTGTATACAATCGACTTTGGGTAACCATAGATAAAGTTTTTAGGTTGCACCAAATAGATTTTCTCCTTCATGTCATTATTAAGAAAATAAGCATTTAATCTATGTCCATATATGAAGCTTAAGATCAACATATGTACTAATGACATGCTTTTCCAAAAAAATATTATTCTATAAAACTTAAGAGAATATTTTTTTAAAGTCAATCATTCCTCGTTGACTAAAATACTTTGCTACAAGTCACACTTTATGCATCTCCGCGTTACCCTTAAAATCTCGTTTGGTTTATACAATCAGTCGGTTTATTTCCTTCAGATAAAGGGACAAGCTCTCATGCCACATTATGTTTCCTTAATTTATACTCTTTGTTCATTATGTTAATTCACAGTTGAAAATCAAAACTTTTCATGAAACCACTCAAACTTAATGGATCATTTTTTTGTACCATAAAATTCCTCATGGTTTTTAAAATAGAATATATAATATAGAGATATAACGCTCTTCATTTCTTAAGTAGATCTCCACAAATACATAATTTCTTCAATTTCCACTTGTATTTCTTGAAAAGATGGAGTTTGATATTTTTAGAAAATTGAAACCACTTCATTTTATTCAACTTAGATAATATCTGGAGGTGGAAGAGGAACATCAGTTTGAGTATCTATATATTTAAACGATTCTAATATGATGATTGGTCTAACTACCAAACTGTTCAATACTAGAGTATTATTGTTAGAACCTTCCTGAATGTATAACTATTATTCCTAAAAATGAATATTTGTTACGAAATTCTCCCTCTCAAACTCATTATTCTAAAAATAATTCGATATACATGTCTTTTATTTCTTCACTGTAATGATATAGATAAAGGTGAATGACTTTTAATATTTTTAACCATATCATTTAGTGTACGATTTTGTCTCTCGGGTACGCCACTCATGTTAGGCGTACTCGATGTCTTACACTAACGAAATATTTCGAACTCCTCTAGAATTTGGTAAATATCCCATGATGTTTTAGCTTGAACCTTCATATCTTATATATTATTCACCATCATGGTCTTGTTTGACGCAATTAATGGCAATACCAATGTGCTTTTAACCTCGGTCTTAAAGACTTTGAACGTGTCACTAACCTTTGATTTCACCTCGGTTTGTTTTCCCTTAATACATTAATTGTAACATTAAAGTCTAAAAAATATAGGGAACTTAATAAACCTTTTGCATGAAGATTTTCAATTTTATTTCTATAGCTTACGATTTTTTTTATTGAATTTTATTAATATTATAATTTGATTTTGGGTTATATTGTCTCCATAAATTTAAGGCCTAAAAGTCGGTAAGAAAGACTTATTAAACCCTCAAGGGGTGCATAATACAAATATAAGAATAGATCATCCATATTTATCTTTCATAAAATGTTTCTGTAATCCTTTCGCTAGACCCACATTCGAAGTCAGAATCCTTCAGTAAAGTCAATCTTCAGTTGGCCATCCAATCAACATATTAATTGGTTTCTTTATAAATTGTTGAATTCAAAGATTTTAATATATTCGAAAATATCTCTACAAACCACGGCGCATCTTCTCCATGACCTTCATTATCGTCACCACCGTTCACTAGCGCGTGTAACTCTAGCGAGTATGTATTTACAACACACACCTAATACTTACACTTCAATGCCATATATAGCCCAAATCATAATACATAATTTTTTCTAGAATAAATAACCTTACCAAAATTTAGCCTGCGAATTCACTTTAAATAAGTCATTCGCATCTTGGAACATTCCCCCTACACGCACTGGCAAACGACCTGACAACAAGCATCCGTCCACGTTGAGTTTAACTTCTGCACTTAACTTTGTTCATTTTACCACTGTAATTCATGATGAAATTATAAGTCCTCCGTCAATCTTTTCACACCAAGTTTGAATATAATCTTTGGTCGTGTTCCAAACCATAGTCTGAATTTCCGTTATAGAATTTTACTTTGCATCGGATTAAAAAATATCTGTATTCATATCTATCAATATATGTCATACTATAGTCAATCTAATAGTTGGATTTTATAGGCTTTTGGATTTCCCATGACACTTTAATAATTCGCTCCACAATAAAAAAATCTTTTACGTCTGTTTTTTTTTATTTTCTGGTTCGCAAACATATATTTCTAGTTGTCAACCTTAAAGTTCTAACGTTCTTCCAGTAGGTACTACAGACTTCTTTATGCTTTCGAAGCTCTTTTTTTTAAATCCTCAAAAACACTCCATGATTTTCAAATATCTATGTACCTCTTACAATCTCTGAATAAGTGAATAGCCATATATGTTATCTTACCACATCCATTACAATAAAATCGACATTGTGGCCCCCCGTCTCACCAAATTATCCGTCATCATAAGAATATTACTTTGGCACGCCATAATAGTACTCTTACTATTTGTGAACACTTGTGCGCCCAAAGTTATTCCCATTTGAATAATGCCTCATTTTCCAATGAAATCAACAAATTATAAGATGGTTTATAAAAAATACTCTTAATGACTCCAGCTTCAATTGTCTCGATTCCCGTCACAATGTTGACCAACGCTCATCCTGTTAATTAACATGTCTCGTCCTTCCAAGATGTTTTTACACATCCTCAAATCTGACGACTTAACTATACGGTCCATCAATCAACACGTCTCACCCTCACTCAAAACCCATTGTCATTTTCTAAGATCCTTCATCCTAATTTAGCCAATAACACTTTATTAAAATTCCTTATACCCTATATCATAAACCATCTTCCTTTTTTGGTTTACACATCTTGTCATATATCACCCAACATATCTTCATACCCTCCTCAGATGAAACCTAATGTATCTTCTTACCCGATGTATTTTTCGAATATATTCACGTTCATTACTTCTTTGTGATCTTTTATATTATTTAATAAGTAGAAATTATTATTCATAAATAGTTTTTCAGATCGCTAAAACATTGTTTGTAAATAATTCCATAGAACATAATTGTCATATAAACAATATTAACCAAATTTGTCTCACAATGGATAATTAATGAGATTCCTTCTAAAATAACGTATATATAATAGTCTTTCAAGTTATAAAATATCCCTATAATAGATGAACATCACAAACAATATAAACTAAATAAGAGCCCCCCTCTACTATATATATGGAAATCTTACCATCAAAGAGGCATTGGTCTTATCGTATCCTATAAATAAATAAATGTATTAGTGGTTGCAGTCATATAAATTTACTAAATATTTATAGGTACTAAAATTAAATTTATCTTTGAACTTACCATAAAAGTATAATTACCTTTAACTTTCACGAAAGCTTTCTAATTTTCACATTCTTTCTTAAAATATGTTGAATTCTTAAAATATGTTGAATCTTTATGTTCCTTTTGTATCATAATCAGATGCATGTGCATCTGAGTTTTCCATCTTTTTTTATCATTTTTAAATCAACGTATTTCATGATTGCAAGACTTAGCTTGTTGGACTTTTCCTATGCTTCTGATTCTTTCTTCTCCGTAAGATAACTTTCTCCACTTATAAATTCAATTTCCTTGGTTCTCCATGCTATGTCATAGTCATGACATATTAAATTCACCATCATATTCTGTTTTTAAAACTTATAATTAGTCTCATCTAGAATACGAGTTTTATTGTCTGTTGAGAATTAAATATAGTATAATAAACTATATCATTCTAAAACTAATAACATACATTTGGGTAAACATATTAAGTTTTACATGTATAACTTTGAGAAAAAAAATATTGATCCATTCATTCGACTGAATTAAATATTTTTTCCTTTAGCCTGATTTTCTTAGTTCGATGTTTAATGACCAATTCAAATTTAAAAATATTGTGTCTTTGATTTAGTATGCCAAACATTTTCCGTCATTTGTGTTGATTAGTTTATTAATATTCACAGTCTTGTGTACTATAAACTTATTAAAGTTCTAAAATTATTCAATTAACTAATATGATTAATTTTGTTGATACATTTGATTTTTAATTATTTTCTAAGTTCATATAACTTAAACCATACAAATCAAATTAAAAAAAGACTAGTTAACTATATACACTTAAGGTCTAAGAAATATCGTACTGTAATCTAAATAAAACTAAACCTATTTAGGGTTTACTTATAGAACGAAACGTCGAGCTTATCTTTATGTCCTTTTATTCTGGAAACAAACCTCTACTGGTTACTGGACGGAGCCTCATTCCAAAATTTTGCCATAATATAATTGAATATGTTCAAGAGCATGCCGGTGCCACAAAAATAACCACCTTTATCGTGGCAAAGATCAACAATGTCGCGACAAAAGACATGTTAGAAAAATTTGGACATTTTTTCGCATAAAATATTAAAATTTTGGAACAGGTTTGTACTTTTCCACAACGATGTTCAAATGAAACACAATAAACATGTTTACAAATTTTTTGATATGTTTTAAACTTTATTATTTACGGTGACGAATCCTTTTGCCACGACAATCTTAACACATAAACTTGTAAACTTTCTCAAAAATCATATATTCTTCTTTCTAAAGTTTGAAAATCAAAACCCTAACATGCATTCTCTATAAAATCATTTATATCATATATTTTTATACCTAAACACACACCTTTATCAGTCACAAACAACAATTAATCCTAATGTACAGTCTTTACTAAATATATAATAAATCATAACTAATCATTAAATTCAAAATCTGAAATCCTATAAACTCATTCTTTAATAGTGTATCTGATAGCATTTTTTTGGAAATGATTACATTATTAGTTTAAATTTAAACACCCATAATATTTATGAGTCTTCCTAAAGTATAGTATAAATAATTACAAGTTGAAGCTATGTTTCCATATTTCTAAATTCATTAGCTTGGATGTTCCAAAAGTTTACAACCAAAAGTTTATTAAGGATTTGATTTGAAAGAATAATGAAATCTAATATTTTCCTTTGATTTTTTTCTTTTGTCTGAATATATCCAAAACATAAATCATGTTTTTCAAAAAGTAAAACTCGTTTTTTTCTTTGTATAATGATTAATTTTTTAATTCAAAATTGAAACAACATTCTAAATGAAAACCAAAATTTGATAAGTTGTCACTCTTAGAGACCACAAATCCAAACTTATTATGTTCTTACAAAATAGTCCCAATGCATTTCATTTTGCTTAAGTTTTTTTCTTTCTAGATCTAATTTTCCATAGTATTTGGAATACCGGGTATATATACAATTACCTCCATGTAGTGTTTTTATCAATTAATATGTAACTTAGTATTCGATTCCTTTTATCATAATAATATTAAAGATAGTTGAATGCATCCATAATACATGTTATGGTCTATCATAATAAAGAAATTTCAATAATTTAGCCTTAACCATTATATTTTTTTTTTATAATCAATTTCCTACCAAGTGTTTTTTGTTGCAAGTTATTTTTCTAAATCTCATTCGCATCTCTATATTTATTGATATTTCATATATTTTAGCTTTTATTTTATTGTAGTTACTTGTTTTGAGATATTATTTATTCATAAGTTTTTTAAATATTACTCATAAATTTTTGACCGGTTAATAATGTTTTGTTCACGACAAGTTATGGGTATAGTAAAAAATTAAATCAAGATTTTTATTCTTGTAATTATGTAATCTATAATAAAGATTTCATTATATTATTTCAAATGGGTCCAAACCAAACATACCTAAACCGAATAGAACTAAACTACACTTCACACCAAACAAAAAAAAAGACCATCCCATCCTATCATGGTAGTCCAAACCTAGTGTATATTCGGTCTTGAGTACGGTGAGATTTTATTTACTTCTCTACAAGAGTCTCTTTATTTTATTTTTGTTGAGGGGTTGACCCTTCAAACATCATATGCTTATTTGGAGCTCGTAGTGGGTTAATAGAAAGAAGTTCACTGAAAGTCCTGTGATTGCAAAATTTATAGAGGCATTAATGTCTACCTCGTCTTAGTTAACCTTGGTTGGATTTTTAACGTTTTCTAAATAGGCTAAAAATTTGACCAAAATAAATTGTCGTTTATGAATAGAATGTGGACGGTTGTAGACCATTGTCATGGTGTATACGCATCTAAACTTGAAAAGTATCTTCCTTTTAATATTGTTACTTAAGCTCAATTGTCCGTTGTCTGCAAGAAAACAATATGATAAATATAAAACATAAACAAGGTTGGTAATGTAAAATAAGTTATGAAAACTAGCAAAACTATTAGTCGAAAAGAAAGGTTAGTAATCAATGCATACTTATCCTTGATGTATATACAATTTTACATTTATTTATTTATTAGTTTGGTTTGTAAATGAGTAAAATCCTCTCATTATAATTATTTTTAAATTTTAATAAATATTTAATAGTTAATTGAAAAGGGAAAAAATAACAATAAATAGTTTATAAATACGTTTGAAAAATTATTTAAGAAGATAAAAGAATTTCGAGAATGAACTTGGGATATCTACAGTTTTTTATATAAATGAATATGAGCTACGTCTAGTTTATATAATACTCACTAATGTATTTATAAATAATGGACATTTGGGTTAAATAACATAAACTATATACATTAAGTTTTCTTTTGAATAAAAAGAAGGAAAATGACAACAAACATAAAAGACTTTTTGTTTTTATTTGGCTTTCTTCTTCTATTGTATCTTGTACTCATGATAAGCATGAAGTAATATTTTATAGTAAGAGTATTAAATTTTAGTTCTGATTCATATTTTTTTATGTGATACCTTTATTTATTTTATTTAGGATTTATTTTTATGTGTTTTTATAGTATGAGTATTAAATTTTATTTTTTTATGTGATATCTTTTAGTTTTTTAATTTTATTATAACTTGATCAATGATTATGTCCTATGAGAAGATTGAGAGATGATATCTACGTTAGATCATGATAATAATACCATAATCTGCATGCAAATCAGACATAACGTGACCTATGAAGTCTTAATCCGATTCTTATGAACATAGACCAAACTGTATCCGGTAAAAAACTAAACTTAGCTTTTGTCATCCAATCCAAATGAGCCAGTCTATTAGTGTTCGAGAGAAATAGTAACAAACTTAAAAGAGTCTAACTTTTAAGTTACCCTAACTAAATTAGATTAAATTATAATTCAAGATATTAATCCAGTACATAGTTTGATAATTATATGCATTGTTTTATTTATTGTTCATCTTTTATTCACAATAGTATTTTAGTTAAGTTGATTAAAAAAATTGAATCAATTTTTTTATAAATTAAATAGTAATTAAATAAACTATTTTTAGTTATTGAAATAATTAGAATTATTCCTTAGGGTTTTATGTTGAAGGGTATAATAATATGCCAATTACTTGGCGATAAATCGCACGTTTGTAATTTATGCATCAAGTTTTTAGCTCTGTAGTAGGAGATTAGTCAATATTTTTTTAAATAGAAAAATGTTCATTTAATATTAATCTAGTCAGTAAAACTTAGCTATATGGGGTTCGATAACGGACATATGCACCGCTAGAGTTGTCTTTTTCTTTGATTCATAAATCGAAATAACCTTTTCAGATAAGATAGAGAACACTTAAAAAAATAAAAATTATGGCCAGAGAACATACTAGTGGATATTCAAAGCGAACTTGAGAAGATTGTGTAATGATTCGAGGAGTCATTAAGTATAATATTAAGAAGTTATGATTTGAAGCGAACTTAAAATATTATGTTCGAAGAAGATAAGCGTAGAAATAAGTCGGTCTGATGCAATGATGGGTGGTTTGTATTCGAAGCGACATAAAGTATGTAAAGTTTTAGTTTTTACCTGGCATGGCTTTGAATATTACTAGTTCTTATTCGACATTCTTCATAAGAACTAGGGGGCTACTGATAAGGATGTGAATTATCAGGGACTTAAAGTAATAACATTAAGGTTTTTAGATGAGTTATAAAGTAATGAGAGAAGGTTTGTATTATGTGTAAGTATAAAGGACAACAATGCAATTTGTCTATTTATGTAACTCATTCATTTGAAGTCTTCTTGCGTGCCTATAAATAGAACAGGGGACGATGGATAAAGGGTTCGACTATTTTTTACTTAAGATAGATTCCGTTAAACTGTTTCTCTCTCTAGAATTTCCATACTTTAATTCTCTCTCAATTTATTTACTTTAGTTTCTACAATCACGTGTTTAATTCAATTCATTTATAAGAATAACTTTAACAATTATCAAGGTCGGTAAATTAATTATCTGGGTAGATGACAAATAAGGAAGGTTTAATATTTTCAAAGATTTATTATTTTTGGAGCATAACAAAACTATTTTATTAAGATAATTTGGTAGATGCATTGATGCAAAATATATGTATTGAAAACTCTATAGTGAACTCTATAGTAGAGGAGAATGACATTGGTAATAAATATGTAGTTGCGTATATACAAGCTCTGAATAATCTACCAATAGTATATTCTAGACCGAGCACTAACTTTAGGAGACTTCCAATTCAAGAAATAAAGGAAAATCACCCATATTAGAACCTCTTAAGTTATATTTAAAACCAATATCTTCACATTTATGGTATGCATATCTAAAAGAACCAAAAAATCGCATGGTTATCAATGTTTATTTGAATAATGTTTACAAAAAAACATTATCTAATGTAATGAGGAAATTTAGAGAAGCTATCAAATGGACAACATCTAAGATTAAAAGGGTCACCTTTCAATACGCTAATATAAAATTTTGATGAAAGTTCTTTACAAATCGATTCTACAATCAAGAAGTTTTCTCAATCCATACATCTAGGAGGTGGCGATGAAAGAAGTATGAAATTATTAAATGCTAATATTATATACCTAATTTTGTACAATACTTTGGTGTTTCTTGTATACATAGTCATGAAAAAAAGAAGAATGATGGTGATCCTATTTAACAAGAACGAACTAATACCAACACAGACGGTCATTCGATGTATATTCATTAATTATAAAAGATTAAATGATATGACACATAAAGATAATTTTCCACTTCCATTTATTGATAACATACTCAAAATATTATCTAGTTGTGTCTTATATTGTTTCCTTGACAGATATTCCGGACATAACCAAATTTCAATTCGTTATGGAGGCTAAGAGAATAGTATTTACACGCGCACGTATGCTTATTTTATGTATCATATCATGTCTTTTGGTTTATGTAATTCACAAACTACCTTTGATTGTTTTATAATGTATATTTTCGGATATGTTTGAAATTCTATGAAATATTCATGGATGATTTTTTTTTTAAAAAAAATTAGTGATTCTTTTAACAAATTATTTGGTTATTTCCCTCTTGTATTAAATATATGGGTTGATACTAAATTTATTTTATATTGGGACAAATCTTTTTTATTGTACAAAATGAAATCAATTTAGGTCATCACATCTCGGAGAAGGGAATCAAACTGGATCAAGTTAAGATCAAAGTCATCAAGATCAAAATGTTGTATCAAAGATTTTTGAAAAAAAATGTAAATTTTCTAATGACTTCTTAGTGAATTATGCAAAAATAAAAATAAAAGAGTGTCTACATGCATTTAACATGCTAAAAATGTAAAAGGGTATGTGCACCCATTATATTTTCACCGAATTGAGAATTATCATTCGAACTAATATGGTATGCTAGCAATTATGCTATATAAGTTGTTTTAGGATAACAATGAGACAATAACTTTCATTTTATAAATTATGTTAGTAGAACATTAACGGATGGATTATGCAACAACCAAAAAATATTTTTTTTTGCAGTGGTATTTGATTTAAATAACTTTCAGTAATATTTATTAGGTACTAAATTCGTAATATATATTGATCACACGGTATTAAAATACATATTTGATTGTGAAATTTGAAACCACGGTTCTTACATTGGGATTACTTTTCCATGAACTCGATCTAGTAATTAAAGATAATAAAATTTTAGAGAAGGTCAATCAATATCGAACCTTGTCAGTTATATTTTTGATTATGAGGTACCTATACATGGATTAATAACAAAAAAATAAAATTTTGTATGATCTTACATATTATTATGGGATGTTCTATATATCTACAAGAAATGTGGTAATAGTGTTATTCAATGATGTCTGCTCAAAAATAAGATGAATAGCATAATATGATATAATCATTCCTTATAAATGGGTGGTCTATTTGATATAACTAAATTAGCAGCATAAATTATTGAATCGGGTTTCTTTTGGCACATTCTTTTTAAATATTATAATTTTTTTATTTCAAACTTTGATAGATATAAATTAGTAGAACAAATATCACAAAAGAACGAGATGCTGCTCTAAAAAATTCTACAAGTTGAGTTATTTGATTCGGTAACTCCAATTTTATGAGACCTTTTTCTCCATCTGTATCTAAAAATATATATTGGTGATCGTCAACTACTTATCCAAATTGGTTAAAGTAACATCTTTACCAACCAATGATGCATGAGTAGTGATAAAGTTCTTTAAAAAAATTATATTCTCACGATTAACGACACCATAAGAAATAATAAGCAATGAGGGGATCCATTTTTCAATCGGCAATTAAATACGCTTCTTGCTGCAAAATAAAGTCATATATCAAAGTGTAACGTCATATCTTCCTCAAACGATCAGATATGTTGAAGTTTCTAACCATAATTTAAAGGGGATTTTAGAGAATATGTTACGTGCCTCACAAAAAAATTAATCTTCAAAGCTAGATGATATTTTATGGGATATTGAACACTGATCATATTGGGTCTTGAAGAGTTAGAAGTCCACGAAAATAAATGTTTACTCCAATTAAATGAGATGGATGAAATTAAGAATAATGCATATGAAAATACTCATTTTTATAAGGAAAATACGAATACAGTCTTCTTGTAGAATTCACATATTCAATTTTTCATGAACAAATTATGTTCAAGATTGTTTGAACCCTTGACGGTAAATAATTTATCCTCATAAAGATATTTAATTCCTACATCCAAAAAAATCAAGCTCAATGAATTATGTACAAAGGAATAACTAATGAATATCGGATTGCAATCATTCTCCAAGTTCTGAATAAATCTGAAACATCGAGGTTGAGACCTGAAAATTAAAATTTTATTATGAGATAAGCTAGGATGAGAATCTTATTTGTATATTTTCAAATTGTAAATATTAAAAAATATATGTTGTGCTCAAAACATAATATCATGTAAATCAGGGTATTATTTGGGTATTGGAAGGGGGTGGGGGTTGTCTTACAGAGATAAATCAAATAATTGTTCAATTTTTTTTCTTTATCCAAAATATCAAAAGTTGATACCGGGTTTTGTTCAAACTAACCAACAATAATCTATCACGTGGACATAGGTTTTGCACGTGTGGCACATGAGTATAATATGTCTAACGGTGACATATGCACGTACAATCGCAGGCTGCTGTTGGTTACCCTTTTAAAAAAACTCAATTTTGGATATTTTTTGCCACTAAAAAGTTATATCATTAATTCTTATTTTTTGAGATTTACAAAGATATACTTGGTTTGTATGATTTCGACACAAACAAATTGAACTTTTTACAAGTTTTTTTTAAAAAACCAAATTTTGAGAATAGAAATTAACCCAATTAGGATTAAGAAACCATATTTATATTTTCTTGTATGACTTTGGTATAATTTAATGTTTGTTCACTTGGTATCGACGAGTAACTTGAACCAAGAAAGTTTACGTGTTTTTGCAATTATGATAAAAAAAACCTGATAAATTTAGAAACATGATTCTATGAATGAATTAGAGAGTGTGTCTCCTCCTCCGTCCATCCATAGCTCAGGACGAGCCTTACTTTATATTTCTCATGTTGATGTAAGAGACAAGGAAGAAAGACTACCGTTGCATAAAGTGTTTGATCATAACATGATCAATCTCCATCGTATTCTCCCCATCAAAACATACTCGTTCTAGTTCTAGTTTTAGTCCATCCAACAAACCTATAAAAATTTTATAAAATTTTTATAATTTTAAATTTTACGAATTTATATATTTTATGACTTTAGGAATATACTTTAGGGAAATGTCACACTAAATACATTTTCACCAAACTTATTATCATCTAGTACCCCAACTTTCTTTTATGCCTACTAAATACCCATCTCAGCAAACTAATTCATTTTTAATACCCAGCTAATATTTTCATTCCTGAAATACCCTCAACATTTGGGTCAGTCTATTTTCCAACCAAAATTCAAATTTTGAATTCTTAATAGTACAACCCAGTCTGCTATTTTTAAAAGTTGTCATGAACCTATACCTTACCTTTTGAAGAAACCATTTTGAATACCTTATCCTTGTTTAAATTGGTTCGCGAAATAAGAAAACGGGTAATATTATATTTATTGTTATAGACCTGTTTAGCTTCAACCGATTCGAAGCTTTTATATGTATTTGTTGTTGGCAGCTGGGTTTTGTATTTTTATATGTATTTGTTCTTGGCAGCTTTTTTTCCCTCGATGTGTAGCGTCTGAAAAGCGTTAGCTTCTTTATAGAACAACGAGTAGCTGAAAAAGATGTGGATGACATTGGTAAACAGCCTACCGTAAGCTTTGTAGAACCTTGTTCGCAACATAAAAAAAGATATCTTGCAACTAGGGGTTGGGTTTATGGTATCACAGGAGTTGGTCAGACATTCGCTGATGGTGCCTCCGGTGTAAGGTTATCTTTATGTCGATATGCTTTAGAGCTTGGTTTTACTTTCAAGTATATGCATATTACATCTACTAAGATCACTTCTTACTGTGTAAACAAAGAGTCAGGTTGTAAATGGCGACTGTATGCATCAATAGATTCTAGCACTAGTTTTGATGATGATCAAGCGCTTTGTCAACACTCCTTCATGTAGCCCGGTATTTTCCAAGAAAAAAAGTAGGCATTTGATGTCTGATTTAATCGCGGATGAAATACATGAATCAATTAGGACAAGCCATTCTTTAACAGCAAAAACTATTCAGTGTTCTATCAAACAAGACTATGGTTTAGATATTTCCTACCGTTTATCTTGGAATGCTTTAGAAAAGGCGAGGAGGGAAGTTTTTGGAGATAGTAATACTTCGTTTGGCTTGCTCAATGCTTATTTTAGAAGATTAAAAAGTTGAGATATTACTACTGATTGTCATTTAGAGGTTGGTTTTGAGAATGTCTTTAGGAGGTGCTTTGTGGCCTTCAGATCATGCATTCAAGGCATTCAATCATGTCGATCATTGCTGTATGTGGACGGTACCCATTTAAACGACAAGCATGGTGGTGTTTTACTGTCTGCAGTGGCAAAGGATGGCAATAACTGTGTGTTTTAAACCTTTCTTTGACTTTGGTTTTTAGGTAAATGTAAATCAATATGCGAGTTAATAAGATAGAATCATGCGTTTCTCACTAATCCAATAATAAGCCAATATTTAACGCGAGTTGTTATATAGCCAATGTTTATGATTCGCACGTCGTCGACTAGGCCATCCCTAGCAATCGCACGATGCTTCTTTTGGTCATAGCTACCCATCGCACGATACATTATATGCTATATGTACCACCTCGCGAGATAGGTGATGCCATAAAAAACAATCGCACCATAATGGATTCATATAGCCTTATATTATGGACTCCCTAAACCTGTGTTCATATTGCAGGTATTTTTCCAGTTGCTTTTGGTATTTTCGGTGGTGAAGATTCCGATAACTGGATGTGGTTTATGGAATGTCTTAAACCTCATTATTTAAACTGTCAAATCATTTTTCTTTCTGACAGACACTCTGGTATTATTAATGTTGTTTCTGTTGTTTATCCAAACTTCTTTCATGCTTAATGTATATATCATCTCCTTAATAATTTGAGGACAGCTCTTGATTGCACTAACCGCGAGTTTAAGAAGAAGATATTGAAGCAATTTAAAAGTTGTGCTTATGCTCCCACAGTTGAACTTTTTAATGAGAGACTTTCAAAGTTTTTAAGTAGAGGTGGTAAAAATATTAAGGCTTTCATCGAGAATTTACCTCCCGAAAAGTACGCCCAGCCATTCGTCGTTGGCAAACGTTACGGGGCAATGGCATCATCTGGTGTCGAATCCTTTAACAATTAGATTAAAAAGTTTTTCAATCTACCGATTGTTGAAATGATAGACAAGATTAGAGTGATGCTAATGACTCAGATTTCTAGACGTTATTCAGAAGAGCTAAGCTGTAACAGTTATTTATGCCCCGAATATGAAAAGCAGTTTAAGGAGAATGTTCTAATCGGTCGAACCTGGGTGGTATCTAAGTCTTCTGCAGGTTCATTTGAAGTTTATTCTGAACCGGTTATGGTTGTCAACATACTTGATTTTAAGTGTTCATGTGGTCTAATGACAGCAAAAGTGTTTTTCATGTGCTCACTCATTGGTTGCAATAACATCCATTAACGAAGATCCTACAACGTTGGTAGAACCATTCTACACTATAAGTAATTATGGATCCACCTATTTGTTTAGCATACCTGGAATAACCGACTATGGTGAAAGTTCATCCTCTAACAAATCTGAAAGACCTGTTGTTCTACCTCCTAACGTAAAAAGGCGAGCTGGAAGGCCAAGGAGGAAGAGGATTCCATCTAGAGGAAAAGTATCATCTACCCACTTGCGTTGTGGTCGTTGCTTGAAATTTGGACACAACCGAAGGACATGTGATATCACACCATGAGCTTCTCGTCCTAATATTTTTTGTTTTCATCTGCTTTATTTAGTATGTATTAACATGATTCCACTTGTTCTGTATCGTTCTCGCATCATTGTCCCAAACTTTTTGAGTTGATACGCTTTAATCGTCTCGCACGCGAGTTATATTCAGTTGTTTCACTACACACTTTTCATAATTGTTGAAAACACTAATTAGTTTATCTCTCTGTGACTTATAACACGATTTAGCTTAGTACTAACTCCCGTCGTATTTGTACGATTCCCTTTCCCACTTACCAGGACATGTGAAGGTTATCTGACGCGCGTTGTATCGCAATGGTCGTATGCGAGTCATCTAATATCCTTTACTTCCGCAAATCACTAATTGACTTGTACCATGCTAGATGAGTTGAAACACGTCATATCACGCGATGTCCATGTCACATGACATTAGATTAGCTGAACTGACACATATCACGCGATGTTAATTTCATATAATGCGAGTTGAATTGAAGTGGATCGTAACACGCGATGTTCAATTACTATAACGCGAGATCAGTTGCTATAGAACTAGCCATCCCTCATATCATGCATTGTGTGATTAACATTAGTGTGTACATTGCTCGCACGAGTCATTAAGGACATACAACGCGTGACAAGTTAACTTACTATGCATCTCTACTGTATTCTGTCTTTCAATTAGCTACTGTCACATAGACTATCAAACTATTGCAACCAGATCATCAAATCGGTTCATTTTATGTAACGCGAGTCGAATTGAAGTGGATCGTAACACGCGATTTTCAACTACTATAGCGCGAGATCAGTTAATACAGAACTAGCCATCCCTCAAATCATACATTGTGTGATTAATATTAGTATGTCCATTATTCGCGCGAGTCATTAAGGATAAACAACGCGTGACAAGTTAATTTACTATGTCTCTCTACTGTATTCTGTCTTTCAATTATCTACTGTCACATACACTATCAAACTATTGCAAGCAGACCATCAAATCGATTCATTTTGTGTAACGCGAGTCTAATTGAAGTGGATCGTAACACACGATGTTCAACTACTATAGCACGATATCAATTCCTACAGAACTAGCCCTCCCTCAGATCATGCATTGTGTGATTAAAATTAGTGTGCCCATTATTCGCGCGAGTCATTAAGG
The DNA here is from genome assembly GCA_036936605.1 of Limnanthes douglasii subsp. nivea. Classification (NCBI taxonomy): domain Eukaryota; kingdom Viridiplantae; phylum Streptophyta; class Magnoliopsida; order Brassicales; family Limnanthaceae; genus Limnanthes; species Limnanthes douglasii. Next base: position 172,951,081 of record JAUPFV010000003.1, read on the forward strand.
ACATACAACGCGTGAAAAGTTAATTTACTATGCATCTCTACTGTATTATGTCTTTCAATTAGTTACTGTCACATACACTATCATACTATTGCAAGCAGACCATCAAATTGATTCAGAAATTTAACATTGCAAAAGGAAGGAAGACGAACTTAATACATATCGATAACAAAGAGCCTACACATGCCCAGATACTAAACCCTAATAAAAAACGACCAAACGTTATAGGGTTTAACAATTAAAATTTCAAAAAACTACTACACTTTGAAACAACCACGAACAGTTTTTAATTATCAGAAGAGTTACCCTCCTCTTCAGTGTCCTCATCATCCTCGGACTTCTCTTTACAATCTTCCTCCTCCTCGTCTTCATCGTCCTCGTCTTCATCGTCGTCAGTTTCCTCGCCCTAGTATTCATCATCCGATGAATCCTTGGAAAACTTCCTAGGAGTTATCTTCCTCCTTATCGTCTTCTTCTTCTTCTTCATGATCCTTCGTCGTTTAGGATTCCAGTCGTAGTCAGAATCCTCATCCGACCACGACAAAGAGTATTCAGAGTCATACTCATGCTCCGGTAAAAGTGAGGGAGAAAACTCATCGGACTTTTCATCGGAAGAGTACACCGTGGTAGTGGAGCGCTTGTAGTCGGAGTACCTCGAACTGACGTCGGAATACCCATCGTCAGAAGCTTTGTTGCCGTATGAGTCGACTGAAGAACCGCTCATGGTGGTGTGTTGCTTTTCTAAAGAATACCAAAAGGTTTTAGAAGTGTAATAGTCTAGTGGATAACCATGCAAGGAAGCGCGAGACGCCTATTTATATCATTTCGAAAACAAGCACTAGCCTAGTGAGCAATTAATGCACATGTAATGAGTAATTTAGCTACCCATATCACATCGTGCATTAATAAACCCAATGCCAATTAGTGAAAAGACAACCCATTGTATTTTCAGTAGCCAGTAATTATGACGCGAGTTAATTGCGAATCACGATAACCAACGCGTACCACTACCATCTTATTTGACATCTCTCATCTTAATGATTAATTATAATTAAATTTTTGGTTTAGTTTATTATTAGTAAATGTTTTTGTAATTAAATTATATATAGTTAAGTAAATTATCTATAACTGAATAATGTACCTTGGTTAACCATTGTTAAAATATCTGCAATTGAGAGTCGTTTAGGTATATCACGTTAAGAAAAATGTGTCCATTACCCCGCTGGTTGCGTTTTATAAGTTGTAAACCCACAAAGTATATCACGCGAGATGTTCATTTCATGTAATTCTAGATGTATTAAGCTTGCTCCTATCACGCGAGATATCGATGTTGTATAACGCTAGTTGTATTAAACCGGCTCCTACCACGCGAGAGGTTCATGTCGTATAACGCTAGACGAATTAAACTGGCTACTAACACGCGTGATGATCTCCTCGTATAACGCTAGATGAATTAAACTGGCCTCAATGACGCAAGATGTGCATGTAGTATAACGATACATGAACTACACTGGACCCTATCACGCGAAATGTGTATGTATTATAGCGCAAGAATGTATAAATTGGCTCCTATCACGCGCAGGGGATCATTATTTATAACGCTAGACGTATTAAACTGGCCACTAACCAGCGCGATGTTCATTTCCTGTAACGCAAGATGTCTTAAGCTTGCTCCTATCACGCGGGATGTTCATGTCGTATGACGCTAGATAAATTGAACTTGCTTCAATCACGCGAGATGTGCATGTTGTTTCAATCACGCGAGTTGATCATATAACCCTTAATATGTCTCGTTGGCTCTTCCTAAGCGAGATGTTCAGGCGAGTTAACGCTAGATGTCTCGAACTGGCTCCTCACGTGCGAGATAGAAGTATTAAAGTTATTTTTTCCCACCATTCTGCGCAAATTAGGTGTAACAGATCCATTGTGAGTGCGAGGTATGTATCCTATCTAACGCGAGTTAAGTCGGAGCTAAAATGCATCTACTGAATAACTCCCTTCATTAACCGCGCGAGACTGGCATTGTTCATAATGTCTTGTAAACATCTAAGCAATCATTAGGTAAACATTTCAAGAAAAGTACACTTCAAATAAAGTCATACATTTTTATCATTAGTAAATATATTCCATTACATCCAATTTAAAGACTACTGTGTTTTTTGAATGAAGTTACATTTTTAAAGTCAACAAAATTAAATCCTTAATTCAGCAACCACGGTTATCATCAACCGGTGAACAATTGGCATTGGCATCTTCTCTCTCTGAAATGTCATGGTCAGTAGCACTTTTTGAATTATGACATTGTAAATTGTTTACTTCTTGATGGACATTTTATTTGGCTGATTCGCTGGTAGTATCCATGGCATTTATTTCTTGTTAGACATTGTCTTCGGGAGAACCATTGGTGGTAAGAATTGCCTCGGCAGTCTCCTTTATGTTGGAAGAGGCGTGTTCGGTGGCGCCATCTACCGACTATGTCGGCACATCCTCAAGGTAACTTTCATATAGCAACCAATCGAGTGATTCACTTACTTTCTCCCCCTGAGCACGAGATTGGTGGTAAAAAAAATAATCGGATTCTAAGAAGTCACAGTCCATGGTGACATGGATTCGACGAGTAACCGGATTGTAACACCGATAGCCCATTTGATGGACACCATACCCAACGAATACACACTTTTTAGCACACAGATTAAGTTTGTTTCGACTAGTTTTAGGGATATGAACAAACACCGAACAACCAAAGACACAAGGTGGTAAGGTCATAACAGATGGAATTGTAACTTGGGTGGCAAGCATTTGTAATGGAGTTTTATTTCCTAGACATCGGGTTGGTAGACGATTAGCAAGATACGTGGCTGTAGCAAGAGCTTCTGGCCAAAGAGAATGAAGAACTCTAGATTCAATCATAATAGCACGAGTTTTTTTCAGGTAAAGTATGATTTTTTCGTTCTGAAGTACCGTTTTGTTGAGGTGTGTTTGGACAAGTGGTTTGATGGATAAGACCATTTGTTTTGAAAAAATTATGCATTGTTTGGTTGACAAACTCTGTTCCATTATCAGAACGGAGAATCTGTATTTTTTTTTCAAATTGAGTCAAAATCATTTTATAAAAACAAACAAATATTTCTGGTACTTCCGATTTATGTTTCATGAAGTATATCCAAGTCATTCTTGAGAAAGCATCCACAAACAAAACAAAGTATCTGATTTGATTGTTAGTGGAATTTGATGCCGGACCCCAAACATCAGAATGGATTAGCGAAAAAGCATAATCAACTCTAGTATTACTTTGATTAAATGAGACCCTACGATTTTTTGCAAGAATGCAGGTTTCACATTTCTCATGAATGAAATTATTCAAAAAAAAAGTGGGAAACAAACTTTTAAGATAGTTAAAAGAAGGATGACCAAGTCGTCGGTGCCATAACAAAAGTTGCCTTTCGGTTGTTCTGTGAGCAAGCATGGCATGTCCCTTATGAACTACCTTATCAACATAATAGAGACCTCATTGTTCAGTACCACGCCTAATGATATCCTTCGTACGAATGTCCTGTAAAATGCATAAATGGATACATAAGAACCACATAGTTGAGTTGTTTTGTCACTTGACTAACAGATAATAACTTTAAGGATAGTGAAGGAATGTAGAGGCAGTTTTTAATTTCTATTTTTTTCCGAAAAAATAATTGAACCTCCCCCTTTGACTTCACAATTTTCTCCACTAGCAGTCTCAATATGGGACTTCTTTGGAGATGACATGTCACCAAAGTATTTAGGATCATAAGACATGGTGTCCGTAGCCCCGCAATCAAAGATCCAATTCATTGATTTCTCAAACCCATTACCTCCAAGTTTTTCATAGGAGTTCGCTCAGCTGGAAACATGCCTATAAAGTGTGTTTCTTCATCCCACAATGAGTGCAATACAACTTGGAGTTATCTTCTTTCTCTTTGGATCAGAATTTAAACCTCTGTGCATAATCTTTAGCAGCCAAACCCATTCCAATTTCAATCGAGTCACTATCAGAAGAACTTGATTTTAGTATATTAAGCCTGGCCACTTCCCTTCGTATTGTAGCATATGCTGTTTCCACGGAAGGAACAGGATCCTTTTTCAGGATATCTCTCTTGACTGGTTCCAGCTTGTCATTAATCGCCATTAGCAATTGATAGAGTCTTTGTTCTTGAGTCTTCTTATTGTAGATCTGAATGTCTTCTGGGTCTTTCATAGGGTTCAGATCTCGCCTATCTATAGATATCCAGATGCTCTGCAGTTTGTTCCACAAGTCTTCTAGTGTATCAGACCCTTTTCTTAATGAATTAGCCCTCTTATGAAGGTTAAACACCTGTAACGAATCTGTACCAGAACCGTATATGGTGGCTAACCCATCCCAGAGGGCTTTTGCAGTGGGATATTGCGAGACATTATTCATCAAGCTGGATTCAAGATTCTGGATAATCCATGTGAAAACACATTGATCATCTTGTTCCTATTTTGTATATGTTTTGTCAGTTTTGGATGGAGGTGTCGGCTCCCCTATAATGTGAGAACCTCTCCCCCTTCACCACCGAGTTTAATCCCTAGGGATAAATTCTCGGGGTTAGTTGTTTGTTGTTGTGTTCCGAGACCATTTCTCAGAATGGCAGCAATCTGCATTGTTAATTCATCAGAGATTTGACTGACCACGACTTCATTGCCAGCCATCTTTGTTGAGGGTGTTCAGAATTCCCAGAATCACATGTGCTCTGATACCATGTTAAAAAAACAAAGAGAGAAGTAGCCGCAGGAAGCGGCTAGGGATTTTTTGTGTTTATTAGGGAATGTTCCATTTTTGTATTGAACTGTTTTTTATAATGCAAACCCAAGAAAGGCTCTCAATATATAGAGAACTTAGAGGCCCATACAAGGAAACTAAATACACTGAATATTCTAACAGAATGCATCATGAAGGTTTGGAAAATCAAAACAATATTTTCCTGATTTTATAGCAGCTTCCAATTCCATTACGGTTTCAGTTTTTTGTTTTTGATTACTAGTTCCTTGTGTGTATTGATGTATTCGTTTATTTAATCTTGTTTTTTCACATTACATACCTGTCAAAATATAACCAACGATGCGTGTTATGTTATCCAATGACGCGTGACATGTTTACTCTAGCGGACCACGCGAGTTACGCAATAAATAGTAGTCTTACTAGACTTTGACACCACGAGATTCGGCAAGAAATAGTAGTCTTACGAGATCTAGACACAACGCGAGGTAGGCAATAAATAGTAGGTTCACGCGATTTAGACGACCACGCGAGTTAGGCAATAAATAATAGACTTATGCGACTTAGACAACATGCGTGTTTTATTAGTCACTAAAACCTAAACATAAGTTTAATTTAACTCCTTTGTTTCACATACATACAACATCATGCGATTCACCCATGCGTCCATAGACCACTAACTATTGTTTTTGCTAGGGGTTTTTTTTCTTTTAACATGACGCGATATAAAAAGGACAGATGTTATAACCTTTCACATGCTTAATGTGAGTTAAGAAGAATGTCAAGTCTTAAAACTACTAAAATACTCACATAATTGCTATAACATAAAATATTCAGTACTTATAAATTTTAAAACATCCCCCGATGTAATAAACAACCATTAAAACCCCCTATTAAAATCCGAAGTTTAAAAAACAACAACTTGGCCAAATTAAAAACAAAGCAACTATAAGATAGCTATAAGAAGTTGAATCTTAATATTTTAAGATCCACTTACATCTTCATGTCCTTGCTCCATGGGCTTGGGTACGCTACTGCAACTTTCATGTGGCCCAGCTGTATTCATTTCCATCCCACTTGTTAGCTCACCAACATTTCCAATTGCTAAATCAGCCTCAGTATTTTTTGAAGCACCCTGACCACAATGTACATCATCTGCAGCCTCTCCACGATTTTCTTCTCCACAACCTCTTTCGTACTCCCTTTTTCTACAACATTATTTGGCTGTAACTCTTGTGCAGTTTCAACTACAACAACATTTGGTTCTGATTCTATAGATGTTGGTTCAAGTACTGCTCCTATAATATCATGTTGCTCAGCTTGGTCTTGAAACTCTTGTGCAGTTTCAGCTATGATAATATTTGGTTCTTCTTCTATGGGTACAATAGGAATTTGCACCTCAACATCCGCTGCTACTGCACCCACACCAATATCTGCCCCATGCGTGGTTACTTCCTCATCTTTTTCCACATTTTCAATTCCAGAAGAAGCTGGTACACCGCTAATAAAATTGGCCGCCACAAGCCTACATTTGTCAACTCCCAAAACATACAACGTTTTTTCATTTGTCTTCCCCTCACCAGATGTCTCAGTAACATCGTTCGGTCCATCAGCAGCTCCAGATTCATTCTTCTCATCATCCGTTTCACCTCCATCTTCTACCCCCTCGTCTGTGTCTTCTTCATTGTCGTCAAGTGTAGAACCCTCTACAACTTCTTCTTCTTTATCACGTTTTTTCTGTCCTACTTCTAACTTTTTGAAACCATGTTTTCTTGAGACATAAACTATGGTTTTAGGAACCTCATCTACTGTTACTGATACCTCTACTGTTTTCTCTGGTGACTCTTCTTCTACCAAACAGAAAGGGAGTACACAGACCTTATTTAGTGCTTCATTAACCCCAGCATCTTCATCATCTTCATTACCTTGATCAGCTTGTTCTTGAAGCTTCAAAGTCAACAAAGCAACCTCCCTTTGGAAATATTCAATTTGTGGGGAAATTGAACAAGTATTAGCCAAACTAATGAAAATGCATCATTAAAATTGACAACCTCTTAAACAACTTACTTGTCTATTCTTTTGTGCAAGAGAAATCTTAAGCCTTTTATTTTCTACCGAGTATCTGTATTTTCCACTGGTTCTCTTCTTGACATATTCCATCCTCTTAAATAAAATACTAGAAGCGCTTGGCTTGTAAACTTTCATCCTCTTCATCCGAGTACTTGAACTGCCGCCATTCTCGGGTGTATTTTTATTCTGATCCAACCACCCCCGCAGTGGTTGACCGTAATCCTCATCCACTCCCCCATAATCAACTGTTTCAGGTGTCTACCCAATTTCCATCACATTTGTTTCCTCTCCACTACAATACTTCGGCCGTTTCCCACTTCTACTGGTCATCATCTTTTTCCTTTTGTTTGTCAACTTCCTACCAGACCCTCCACTGGTCTCCCCCGACCCGAAGGCCATTTCTTCAACTTCTGTTAGTTTTATCTCTCCTTCCAATATCTGCAACATGCAATATGTATTTTCAAACAAGCAGCGGACACACACGTATACAACGTGACTCATTCGCATGAAGTGATACCAAGATGCGAATCGTTTAATAATTAAGTAAATAGCTCGCGATTCTTTTGCAATATTCCATTCGATTTGCGTCATATAACCGTAAACCACATGTGCGAGTCACGTATGTATCCTGAGATGCGATTTGTTCTCTCATAAAGAACACACGATGCGATGTGTACGGTACTAACGTATATGTTGTGTGTTTGCCATGCAGCATACGGTGCGATTCTCTAATGACAATCACATACCAATTACACGATTGAATGCCTAGACCTCTCACGCGATTCTAAAAGGCATACATATGCATAAAGCAATTCAGCAATTAACAATTAATATGTCTCGCGCTACGTTCGTGATATATCACGCGAGTCAATAAATAAATATCATGCGCCGGCCATATATTACCTCATCATCGGGGAGCTTCATCAGCCTTTTAACAAGTGCCATAGTGGACTCGTTGCACTCAACCCCCCCATCATTTGTAGCAACTAGGAATCATGTTTGGCCTTACCAAATCTTCCCCTAGCGTGGTGTGCTCCATTATGAAGGGCTGGGAAAAAACAGGTCATACTCGTATCACTTTTATAAGAAAACAAAATAATACAAATCGAGAGTTCAATACTCACCAATAAGACTGCTACGCAGTCGATGACGTGATATGGGGTCCTTTTCTCTAAACAATTAACCATAGACTTCGTCAGCTTTTCAACAATTGCTCCCGACCAATCATAGTCATTATTTTTAGCATGTCTTCTATGTAGAAGACCATTATCTAGCCCATGATATCTCCAGATAGAGAGTAGAACAGGGTAGAACAAATGAAGAGTATCAAAAGCTTGGCAACGTCGGTTACTGATTCCTCACTCACATTATTTGCTGCTATTTTTATTGCTTCTTGTAACAAAACAGACAGTAGTTATTTAATTGTATATGCTAAAACATGTCTACGTTTCATAATCTGTTATTTCTTCCTTTATCATCGCATTTGAAACAGCCTTTTGGTTTGACGATCCACTTTTCCTCGCCCTTGGACGCAAGAAGTATTTCTGCATCAATGGAGACTGGTTCTCCGCACCATCGGAAAATTTTCCAGTGAATGCCCCTGTTTTGTTCATCGACATTTCCCCCGTTCCGTGTTTAAGACCAAAGATGGCTTTAACATCGTGTGTGGTCAGTTTAACCCTCTTCGAACCTATTCTAAAACACTCATTCTTTACAGAATATCTCTTTATAATCTCCTCTATACCTTTGTTAAACTTCTTCTTTGGCAGATCTTCGTTCCTTAGCATGAAGGAAGTTTTCAGCAACATATAGAATGGCGTGTTCTTCGTAGCCTCGATATGCTCCTCATCCACTATGTTTTTCTATAGAAAATTTAATATGCTGACCAAACCAGACCTGTAAAAAGTACCTTTGCCCATAGCAGAACTTATACAGACAAAAGAACACCCATGCTAGATTTTAGTAATACATATCCACTTGTAGAACTTATTATAAACCCAACATAAATGAGTCAACATATACAACGCGTGATATATCAAACATGTTTTGCGAGATACACGCCAATGACCCATATAGTAGCGACATACAACAACCGTATGACGCGACATGCTTACTACATGCCGTGCGTGTTACCCTTTACTAATTATCCCAGAGACCTCCCATTCTGTAACCCGCGAGATATGAAGATGTTATACGCGAGATAGGTATTACAAATCTAATTACAGACGCGAGTTATGCACTCAATGTCACACAACGCGATATATGATCATTCCATGCGTGACACACATATAAAAAACACACAACTCAACATCCACTACAGACCTCACGATACAGAATACGAGATAGCAACCATTCCATGTACGACATACGACCATCAAATGCCCAACGAGCATTCCATTACATAACCCATGACACATTACGTGACATGGCAGCCATCCCATCTGTGAGATACACATAACAAACGCAACCTCGACTACCATTTCAGACTCCACGACACACAAAGCGAGATGTGATGACGCCATGTGCGAGATACGTAAAAAAAAACACCAAACTCATCTTCTATTATAGAACCCATGATACACGAGACACAGACTAAAACTACTGTAAACGTGATGCATTAAAACACCGAAGCAGACGCGATATAATCTATAAACATGATGCACTACCCAGGTTTCAATTCTAGATAAGCATGTACGTACAAGAAAATAGAAAACCAAGGCAAGCCTGACACCACGCCTGAATTGACATGTTACGCCTACCTAAAACTAAAACCGGCCGTAGGTGCAACTAAAGAAGAAATTTGTTTCTCCCCCTCAAACAACATACAATCGACCTTACAAAACAAGACAACATACAATCACCGACTGGAGAATGTAAACCCAGTAGTTTGCCGATAACGCAGTTATCAAACAAAATAGTCTATAACAAACTTATCCAACAAGCAATCGGCAAAACACGATTAACATAAAAAGTAAGAAATAACTGTCTCGTACCTTAACGGTAGTTTTGACTAACGAACTTCGCCGGCAATGGTGGTTCTTGGTACACACGAGGAAATGAAGATGGAGTTGAGCGATCGCTTCGTACGAATATTCTTCTAAACTCGCCGGAGTTTGTTTGATAACAACGAGACCGTCGACAGAGTTCTTTTAGGGTTTCACTTCCTTTCTGACTTTCTTCTATAGTCTTTTCAGTTTCTAAAAGTTATTGGGATTTGGGGGGAAAAGTGAAAACTAAATTACTAATAACCTACTTTCTCTTTCTTCTAGTATTAGGGCTAATTTGGTAAAATATTTGCTTCTTAGTAGTAGTGGAGAGGGTCTAATATTTGGGTACTGATTAGGAATTTCATACTTGAAAAGGTATTTTGTGGTACTTTTCTCTATACTTTAAGCCTAGAAAATTGTTACCTAGTCAGAAAATCAATGACTGCATCTTTAGATCTATATTTGATTAAGTCTTTATCGCACATTCTGTTTAAGATAATAATTTTGATAAGAAAATAAAATTCTAATATTATTACATCACGAACATAATTTTTAAATTCATATTAATAAATTAAAATAATGTATTTTTCTTAAATAATAGTACTAATATATTTAAGTAGTAATAATAATAAACAATATTTTTTTATAATTTTATACTGAGTTGTCAGGTTCATGTCTAATCAATATAGAGATTCAAGAAAAAATGGAGAAATTTATGTTAAAACTTTTATGTTATTTGTTAGCTTTTGTAACCTAATGAATCTAAGTTATTAAATCCTTCCTATATTTAACACATAATTTTTTGAACCAACTGGAATGAAATCCATTGATCCAACACGTGTTAAATGAATTTATGAGAAAGCTTAAGAAAAATTAACAATACACAAGTCACATATGTTAGAAGTGGACTAGATGTAACCTGTCAACATAGGTATTGGCATAGGCTTATATGGGTGTTGGATATACCGTTACATATATAGGTAAGAACTGTTGAAACTCTCTGGTGCTTGAGTCGTGACTTAGTTGTAGAGAAATATGCTGATCTTAAGGGTTTATACAATGTGTAAATGACTAGTAACCATTGCATCGAAGGAAACATCGTTGAGTAAAAAAAGATACTAGTCGAAGCAAGCTGGTAGAAGCAAGTTGGGTGAAGCAGGTTGGTTAAAGAAAACAGATCAGATGCACCACTCTAATCCAAAATGCACTGGATCAAAGTACTACTACGCAAACGCGGATTATTCTATTTACTAGGTGTCTTATATTATTTTTGAGTGATTTCAGCCGTTAGTTAATGGGCTTTAATCTGAAGCGTCTGATGAATAAATTAGGGTTTTCCCTAAACCTATAAATAAAAGGAAATATTGTTAAGAAATATATGATGTGAGTGTGATGGTTCAATTACACGAGTGATAAACACTGAAGAAATATGAGAGATAAAAACGGAAAATAGAACTATGTGAATCACGTGAGATGAGAGATAAACAATGAAAAGAGGACTTTTGGAATCACATAATCTTTTGTTACAAAGAGTGATTGAGCAATTTGTGGTTGTAGAGTCTTTATGTAACCTACTTATATATGTATAATATTTTCTATACCCGTGGATGTAGGATTTTTTCCCAATCCAAACCGCGTTAAATATTTTTAGTGTTTTTGATTTTATTACACTTTCTTTTATTTGTTATTCATCTTGTACAGAATAATTAGATCATTCTTGCGTAGGTCGTTTAAATGTATATTAGTTCTTTCCACGATTGATTGGTGTATTGGTTTCACTGAACAAGTGGTGTACTGAGGGTGGAGCAAAAGTAAAAGGAGTATATCGATCGCAATCTATGGGTTGGACAATTGGATCTCGCTTGGAAAACCAGAAAACCATAAAAGATGAGTACCATGAAGTTTAGCCTAGAAAAAGGCTTACCTAGTACAAAAGGTTATGTTGGTTGCTATCAACGACAAATCTACACAACCTGATACCATGGTACTATTTAAAGCTTATGATGGTCTCATATTGGGTTTGGGAGATGAAGTGCTACAAGAGGTATATGAAGAGCCTACAACATTAGGGATATGGACTTGTCTAGAGGCGATTTATATGAATAATTCCTAGGCAAACAGACTGTATATGAAGAAACAAATTTACATGTTGTTAATTGATAGTAGTACAAAGATTTAAATGTACCTAGATGATTATAATACAATCATACACGACTCGAATGTAGTTTGTGGAAGGTGAAGGAAAAAGATCAAGCAATCATCCTCTTGAATTCTCTACCGAAGAAGTATGAACACTTCATGGATACTATGGTCTACGGTAAAAACTATCTTACAATATCTGAAGTCAAGGGCTCCTTGAATTCTAAAGATCATAAAAAGATTAGTGTCTTAAAGGGTGACTTTAAGGAGACGTGAACCGAGTGTAAGAGGTCATTCGGGAAAGAGAGATTCAAGTAAGAGGAAAATAAACTTTCAATCGAATTCCAAAGGGTTTGGGATGGTTCAAAGGTAATATGTTGAATATGCAAGAAGAAATGACACTTCACTCAAAATTTCCTAGAGAAGAGAAATGACAACAACTATCAGCAAGTCGAAGCTAGAAATGCTGCAATGATTTCTAATCATTGTGAGTACGCTGGTGGGTTAATGACTTCTTATTTGTGATGGTAAAATAATAAATACGTGCTTGATCCAGATGCGTCATTTTACATAACTTCCAATAAGTATTTGTTTAAAGACCTGTGAATATTTGATGCTGGAATGATCATCCTCGAGAATGATGAATCCTACTAAGTCAAAAGGATAAAAACGATACAGTTCAATTTTTCTACAAGAGTTGAGAGATTAATTGAGAAACGTAAGATATGTACCCGAAGTTAAACGTAACCTTCTTTCTATTAGGATGTTAGATAATGAATGGTTGATGTATAAGAGTGAAACGACAAACTTAGGATTTTGCAAGGCTCTGTTGCTGTTATGAAAGCCTATAGGACTAACGATATGATGATTCTTGAAGGTATTATAGTAGTATGGGGTGTGTATAGTTTGGTAAAATATTCTACCAGGTTATTCCATTATCGACTAAGAAATTTAAGTGAGAAATGACTCAATGAACTAAATAAATAGGGGTTGTTAGATGGTATGACATTTTCGAAGTTGAGCTTTTTTGAAAGCTATGTATTGAGAAAGAGAAAGAGGGTGAAGTTTATTGACAATAATCAGACATCCAATAGAGTACCTGATTATGTTCATTCAGACCTTTTGAGTTCCGCACGGGAACCTATCATAGGTCGTGCAAGGTAATTTATATCGATGTTTAATGATTATTCTAGAAAATGATGGTTTTTAATTTTGAAGACCAAATATGAAGCATTTGTTACCTTTGTGAACTGGAAGAGTTTAGTAGAGAATCAAACCAGGAAAATGTTGTATAAACTTTGTATTAAAAATGTCCTTTAATGTGTGAATAATGAGTTCATTGTTGTGTAAATTTTGGTATGCTATACACCAAACCATAGACGGAATTTCCAACAGAACGGGCTTGATGAGAGAATTAATCAAGTCTTGTTGAAACGGGTTAGATGTATGCTTCAAACAACTGGTTTTGAGGGACATTTAAGTTTCTTTGTACTTAAGAGACATGGATTAGAGAGAAAATGAAGCTAGAACATTTCAGAGTGTTTGGGTATTCTACCTATGCATGTGTAAAGCATAATAAGCTTAGGCCAAGAACACCTAAGTGTTTGTTCCTCGGCTATCAAAGAGGAGTAAAAGGGTTGTGGTGCCTTAAACCTGAACGCATAATGTTTTGATAAGTAAGAACGTGGTTATTAATGAAGATAATATTACATTGAAGAATATGGTGGAGACTCAACCTAATACTTATGGGAAGAGATGTGATGTTGATGGTAGATCTGATCTAGAATGTAAAGCTGATTAAGGCTTTTGCCGAAGAATATTTTATGCCTAGTCCCGTTTTGGGTTGTACAGATGAAGTTCAACCACTGCATGAGTCTGAAGAAGACCAAGGATATGTTTTTCTAGGGCTTTCAAATGATCATGTAGGAGAGAAACATGGTGTGACAATTATCAGCTGGCAAGAGATAAAGAACGAAGACCAAGCAAACATCCGCAGAGGTTTAGTTTTGTAGATGTAATTGGTTATGCTTTATCGATTGAAATGAATGGATATGTTATTGATCCCAACACTTATGATGCTATCAATAGTAGTGATAAAGAAAAGTGACTTACAACCATGAGAGAAAAGCTCAGATCTCTCAACAAGATAAACACCTGCATTCTTATAAAACAAGCGAAGGGTCAGAAAGTGGTTGAGATTATATGGATATTCAAGATAAACCATATACTTATGGTTTTGAGTTACCCATATAAAAGGCTTGGCTCGTGGCGAAGGGTTTTACACAAAAATGTAAATTTTAATAAATTATTCTCGCTAATTATGAAGCAAACCTCTATTAGGCTTATGATGTCAATTATTGCTAGATTTTATCATGCGCTAGATCAAACATATGTTACTACTACCTTCTTGCATGATGGATTGGAAAAGACAATGTATATGTTAACCTTAGGGGTTTGAATACTGGAATGAAGGTTATGTGTATTTGTTGAAACGACCCCCTATATGCTGAAATAGTCAATGGGGAAATTGAATAGAAGGTTTGATTCTTTTATGAGATTCATCAAATATATCCATAGCTGTTACAATAACTATGTCTATTGGAATGGGAAAATATAGGTGGAGAGACAAATCTCATTTTTGTGGTACATAGAAGGAACGATAGAAGGAAGATTAAAGCGGTAAAGATTCGGCTGAAGTGAGAGTTTGAAATATAAGATATAAAAGAAGCTAAGAGGATACTTGGTATTAGTATAAAAAAGAACAGACCAATGGGTATCTAATTATTATTTCAACTAGATTATATACAAAAAATAAAGTTCTTAATGTCTGAAGAAAAATCGGTTGGAACTCTCATTAGTTCCCAATTCAAACTCAGTGTCACTCAAGCACCAACCGAATCATCAAATAAAAAGTATATACAGAGGATACCTTATGTCAGTGTTATTGGTAGTATTATATATGGTTTGTTTTGTATAAACTTGATATTGCATACATCATAAGTATTTTGAGCAGATTTGAATCTAGGAAATCTGTATTGGCACGTACACAAGTAGCTCATGAGATACTTGAAGGGCTCGACTATTGTACAGTTTTGTTACAATCCGAATGATGCAAGTGATATGGTGTTGCAAGGGTATGTGGACTCCGATTATGCATGCAGAATCGATACAAGGAATTCTATATTGGCTATATGTTTATTGGTCTTTGAGAAGTTGTTAGCTATAAGTCTTGTATACAAAGGTTCAATGCATTATCGTATATCGAAGCCGAGTATATGGTTGCTACAAAATTCATTAAAGAAGTTATTTGGTTTAAAAGATTTTTGAGTGAACTCGCTGGTGTGGAGCAAAATGTGGTTCTATTTTGTGATAATACTAGTGTTATTCATTTGATGAGAAATCTGAAGTTCCATGAGAAAATTAAACATGTATACATTAAGTTGCACTTCAGCGAGACGTGGTGGAAAAAGAGAAAGTGGAGGTGGCTAAGATTTCTAGAGAATAAAATCTTTCGGATGCTTTGACGAAAGTATTACCGATTTCAAAGCTCACAGACTGCATGAGATTAATGCAAGTATAGGATGTAGGTGAGATATTCTCTAAAGATTAGAATATTTGGTGCAACGAATACTGGAGTTAGTATAAGTGAGAGTGAAGAATTTTTAGGTGTAGGTTATGAGTAACTTATCAATAAATGTAGTTTCGTCACGTTATCTTTTGTTACAAAGATTGATTGAGTCCTTTTATGTTTGGAGAGTCTTTCTGTGACCTACTTATATATAAGAGAGTGTATGTTGCTCGTGGATGTAAGTTTCTTAACAATCTGAACCAGGTTAAATATTATCTTCTGTGTTTAATGTAATTATATTTTCTTTTTTTTGTTGCTCGTCTTATACATTGCAATTAGATCATTCTTTTATAGGTTTGTCCAATCGTATATTGATTCTTCCGATATCAATCGATGTATAGGTTTCTCTCAACAACATGCAATTTGTTTAAAAAATCATTGTGTTTATTCTGAGTTTGTATGTTCTTTGAAGGGACTCATCATCTGATGCCTTAGCCAACTGGCTTGTGAGTCATTGATTGTCTAATCATGAAAATTATATTAATATTTTTATGAAATAATATGTTTAAAATAGTCTAATAAAATATATGTATGTTTTTTATAGAAAAAATAATAATTTAAAAAACAAATTATATGATTTTGACTAATTTTTATATTTATTTAATAATATGTGATTGGAGAATTTACTAGGTTGGTTGTGACTCTTAATGGATATTAAAAGACGTTACTTCTTGTTTTGTCAACGTGTATGGAAACTGCTTGGGTGGTTCAGTCTGTTCGCTTTGTGCGCTTGTTTGGTTCATCATTCATGTAGGTGTATTTCCCTCAGATTATATTGGTTGTTTATCTTGTATTGTTTGTGGTTCTCATATAACGCTACCTCTTGGGCTCGTCTCAGTTCTTGTAATATATTGACTTATTACACTCGATTCATACTAATCATTATCCTCGTCTCATGTTTCTTAATAACTATTTTTCCCCTTAGATCATAAGTTGTCCTCATAATTTTGCTAGCCATTTGTACGAGTGTACCTTATCAACAAAAGGATTATATATTATGTGTATGATATATTATTATCTTGAATGCCCGTAGTATTTGAAGTAACTTGTGATAAACAATTGGTTGAAAGACTATAAATATAAATATACATATGACAAGGTAGAAACGTACAACTGAACATGTGACATATTGTAAACATGTGTGTGGTAAAGTCGTGTTGATTGTGTAAAGGTGTCGACACATGTGATTAATGTTATCGCGAACCACGTGTTAATGTTGCCCAACTGGCAGCACACATACGTATATTAAAGGTTAAACGATTGAGTTACTAATATGTGTATTTTACTTTTATAAAAAGGTTTATGAGTTAATTTAAAAAGGACGATTAAGAGTTGTTGATTATTAAATGATTTATTAGTTTAGATTGAAGTTAAAGGAGTTCATTATGAAACGGGTTTAGTTTCGATTCAGCATTACCCTTGGCGACTGTCAGTCTTTCTGAGTTCTTTTAGTGATTTTTTTGCTAATGATTGTCGCATATCTGAACATCCAAGTTCACCCATGTCATCAATTTCGGCAATTTAGTTGTTAGGTGAATAGTCTATCAGTCATTCTTCTAAATAGTGATAGATAGTATGTGGTGATAATGTATTAAGTAGCTGAAATAGTTAAAATTTAGATTGATTAACCTATGTTGGGTGTCGGGTGTTGGCATATTTGTAGGTTTTCAGTTGTAGCGCAAAAATATAGTAATCAAAATTGCGGATATTGGCCTAAGTATTGGTGGTCAACTTGTAATGAACAGTGCTTCTTAATTATAACCAGCAATGATTACCACGAGAGCAAAGGTTTCGAAAGTAGGGGACACTGATTCTCGTCTAGCAGAACGGAGGTGTTTGATCAATACTTTGGTCAGTTAGTTGGTGTATATGACGAGATAACCAAAATAAAAGCATCAACAATTTTGGATTGACTATGGGGTTCTTGTGAAAGTGATAACTCGGGTTCCTAAACCGAGTGAAATGCCTCACCAAACTAGAGAGGACGAGATTTGTTTCTTCACCACTATGTTCCACTGGGGATTGCGTTTGCCTTTTATCAAAATAATCCAAGAATATTTTATGTATGTGTGTATCTGCCATACCCAATTGATTGTTAATGGATTGTGTAGAATATTTAGGCTAATGCTCATTTGGAGACTCCTCGATAGCTCGGTCGAATCAGTAGACATATTTTTAAATGTAAATTTTAACCAAACTATCGACTCATTTTTTACTATGTGTCGATCCGAGGTGGGAATCAAATTATCAACCTTCCCACTTCAGATCATAATTGGAAAAACTCGTTTATATATGTGTCTAAGAAATGGAATTATCCAAATGCACCAGAGTATGGCCATGTTGAGCAGAGATGGATGAATTCACGTAAGATAGGGTTTTGAGTTAACTTGTTTGCTATAACTTTGATGTGATTGATGTTTTCTTACATATTACGCTGTTTTGCATATATCATGAAATATCAACTGTTTTTTCATGAAGGTTTACGAGAGTGACTTGGCAAATCCGGTGACGACACTGTCCGTTGCAGCGTTCTCTGTGTGATTTTTGGACTTTTATTCATTATTCACCGAGCTCAACTATCTTTTAGCTTTGTTATGGCCTATTCAAGAAAATATAGAGAATTGAAAGAGTGTGTTGTGATTGATGAGTCCGGAAATATTCATCACTCACAGTAGAAACTAGACAGGGGCAATCCGGAAAATAATCACCCACTGAAGTATCCGGACAGGACAAAAGTATTAAATAACTAAACACCTTTTGAGTAAGCTAATTGCTAATCTGCTTTATAAACTAATGAGTTTTTGAACTCGACCCGATTCTATAAGTTTGACCTGAAAGCCCATATGGCCCATAATTAAGGGTACAAATACCCAACCACTTTCATTAATGAGGGTAAGGAACATTTAATACAACCAGACAGCTCAAATCTCTCACTACAAAACAATTAACATTTAATACTCTTGAAACACCACAAAACATCTGACAAAATTACCCTCATTCGAAAATAATCCACACCAGTGATGACAGTTCCATAACAAGAATTATGCTAGGATTGGACTCAATGTCTCGAAAAAGAACGCTCTCAAATAAGTTAAGGATGTCTTCCCTCATAAGAAAGTCGGGAAAACGAATTGATCGGTGAAAGAGGTTTGAATGTCTCAATAGGATGCGAGGCTGGGTGAAACACCGCTAAGTAAAAACGGGCATGTGTTGAAAGAGAATGGCAGATAGATAATTTTCCCAATGATGAGCTAGCAAAGTCGGATATGATCCCCATCGTGAAGGTAAATATAGTCGTAGTAGTGGGGAAACAAAATATGAAAGTTTGCAATGAGGGGCCACTTCTAAAAGATAAAAGGATAGAGATAGATAAGTTTTCTATGATGTTGCGGAGTGTTGTTGGGAAAGGTGGGCTTGTAATGAAAAAGAAATATAGCTTGTTTGTTAGGCATGAGGCCTCACAACTTAAGGATTATAAGGTGAAGACTAGTAATTGTCTTGTTTCTACCAAGGAGACTCGCGTTATGTCAAATGAAGTCGTGGTATTTGGTAATGAGGATAGTCTTATCGTATAAGCGTCCTCAAAAGATAAAGAGAAATATGTGGTTGTTAATGATGAGGAAGTGATCGGGAAAAAAGAAGTAGTGTGCCCCTAGGTTGGGCAGCATGCAATCATGTAGCGTTTCAATGAGTTGGTTGTTTATGTATTGAGCCAATCCAAACAAGTTGTTGGTAAGAATATCGGCTTGACTAGTGCATCACAATCGAGTGGGCCTCATGAGAAAGTGTTTATTGGTGCTCATGTGAGTGCTCGACCGCCAAACACATCTATCGGGAACGATCTACATGCATATTTTCTAGCCTCTTGACTTCTCTTGTATCACCAACTCAAGCTTCAACATGATATGGTGTATTAAGAGTTTGTAACCATGGCAAATATTTTGTGAAGACATATCGAATTGTAGTTTAAGGTATGCATTCCACGTTCAGTGGTTAAGAATTTATCCAAGTGTTATCATCTTGACATGTGTACTCTTTCTTCTCATTTCTAGATGCAACATAACTCTATGGTACTGGCATATCGACATATGACGCCAGAGGACATTAATAAGATAAATAAATATACACCTGAGCCATTCGTATTTGGGTCGTAACCGAGGTGATCAAAGAGTTAAACAAGTATATACGCGGATATTCCATGATAAATCAAAAAAAATAAAGGTTAGTGAAAGATAAAGTGGAAGTTAATATTGTTATGCTAAAATTTTGTAACGAGCAAGATACCCTCAGTGTGCAAAATAAAGAGTTTCTAGTTCAAAAAAGATGGTAGTTGAGCAAAGTGCATATCAACTGTCTCAAAAGTAGAAGATGTTATCCAAAATTATAACCTCATCTCTCATAATGTGAAGCTAGTAGGCTAGAATGTAGAGTTGGTTAGGCGGCTCGATGCTTTATCTTCCAAGCATAATAGAAGGTTACCGAAAATATCGACCTTTACGGTCCTGAAAGCTGAGTTAGAGAGAGAAAACGTGGCCATGGAAGAGACAAAATAGGAGTTATATGAGAAGATTGCGATGGTAGTTAATGATAAAGAAAAAGAAGTAATGGAAGTTTCCCAAGGTTTTGTCACAAGGGTTCGTAAAGACACGATCATGCATTTTTGGAAGAGGAACAATAACATGATCCTTGAAGATTTAAAAAACTTGTAACCTGAGGATGAATGGTCAGGCTTGTCAAGTGAAGAAGACGAAAAAATAGCCAGTGAGGAAGGACAAAGTGGAGATGAGGGCATCGCTTACTGAGGATAGCAGACTAGTGGAGACCCGATGAATGTTATTGTGATTGGTGAAGGCGATACATTGGGTGATAAGTCAATCCCCCCTCATGTTGAGGATGCATGTACGAGTACAGGGCAGAAGTCCCCTATGTGTGTTGTATCATTTGACGAGGCTTTTAAGGTGCTAATACGACCGTGTTGTTATTTTTTTTGTTAGTAGGAGAAATCATTGTTATGTAATTATGAACATTTGGTTTCAGTTTAGATGAATACTGATAACGTTTGTATAAATAGTGATATCATAGTTATGTATTATCATTTAAATGAAATTGTATGCATACACGCTTGTTGTGTTATGTTGTTATTTTATTTAGAGTGAGAGAGGGAGATATTACTACCGCTGTAGTATCTTATTGCTGAAAGAAATATGGACTTGACAGAGTATACTAGAATTTTATTGCCGTGGGGATCAACATACATATCTAATTAGTTTGTTAGTTGTATATTTAGATGATGTCTCCACCTTAGGTTTGGTTGAGGAAACCAACGTTGCGATTTGACCCATAGGTCATGACATTAATATGGTTAGTTTCATATTATGATGGTGTTTCCCCTTAGGGCCGGCGTCGGTAACAAACGTTATGATTTGACTCGTAAGGCATGAATTAGTATCGCGTGTTGAATATCCTGATGGTATCTCCACCTTAGGGGTATTTTGAGTAACAAATGTTGCAATTTGACTCGTAAGCCATGTCTCAATATGGTCAGTTTCAGCCCCAATGGTGTTTAAACCTCGGGCTTGATTTGGTTACTAGTTCACTAATTTGACCTCGTAGGTCAAGGCCTCATAAGGCTACTTGCATATCCTGTCATTTTGGAAACCGTAAGCGCGATTGAGTAACCACGTTTGTTATCTAATAAATATACGCGATTCTCCCATCCCTCTTAGGTTGATTTGTGATTTGACGATATGGACATTTTAGGTTCAGTTTTAGGTGTGTATGAGTCGTGCGATCCTATTATTTTTTCTAGGAAATTTTCCAGGTCAATGAGATAATTCTAGTTGTAATTATTGATGGTGGAAAATCTTATTCGAATAATATTTTGGTAATGTAAGAATTTGTAATAAATTTAAGGTAAATGGTAGAGAGATAATTGAGTTGTTTCAGTTATTGTTTAGATAAAGAAAATTCTAGGCCTAATAGGCCAAATTACGCTTCTGAATCAAACCCATAAGTTAATACGCACTAGGCCCAATAACATAATAAAATAAATATATTAAAATAAAAGTACTTAACTAATAAAAAATACAAAAGATAAATATTGACATAATTTTGAATTTTCCCTCAGGCCTCATCAGATAGCCACCTTAGGCCTCTCAAAGATCGTTTAGAGGGTTAATCAAAATGCTTTGAATAAAGATTGATTATCTCTTTGAACACGTCTTCCGGATAATTAGCTTGCATCCGAACGCCGTATTCAGAAACGTTGGTGATGTCATTTTATGACTGTTATTGGAAACATGGTGAGACACGTGTGATCACTTTATTGGACTCCTAAATTTGCTCTGCTATTGGGGTAAGTGTGTCTTCAGTTAAAAAAGAAAACGTTTTCATTTCCCTAGAGATTATAGTCGTTATTGGTTATTCATCTTCTCTAGAACCAGGACTGTTGGTCTTCTACAGTCTTTTATATAAACTTCTTTCTCAAATTTTCAGTATAGTCACTTTTTAGAAAGATAAAATTTCATTTTTAAAGAGATAAGCAATGCCTTACTAACATCATCTAGATAAAATTTCAGAATTGTTGGTCTTCTACAGTCTTTTATATAAACTTTTTCCTCCACTACTTTCGTCACCGCGAATTCTTTCTCCGGTGGCATTGCCGTGTTTACATGTTCACTGCTAAAAATGCTCTAACTTAATACAGTTGGCTAAATATGTCTAAACTAGACGAAATGAAAAAGAGGGCTAGGGTTGCTGTTGGATTACCTGCCTCCAAAGGCACATTTACTATTACTCAATCAATCGATTATGGAGCAGTTTTCCCATATAACCAACGCAACATCCATTAGAACCTTCTTATACTGCTCAGTTATTTACTTCAAAGAGCCGTTTACCGAGGCTATCACAATCTTGAGGAGCTAATATTCGCAGGAGTCCTTCGACTCTTATAGCAATGGGCTTCCATTCAGAAGAAAATCCGCCTCCCAGCTTGAGCAGACAATCTAAAGGTCGCACAAACCCTTCCAGATAACTAGGAGCAGTTCAACAAAAATAGCAATACTACTCTCCGACTGGCAGAGCCTTCTGAATCTAATCAGATTTCCCCCCAACAACCGAACAAAGAGGGGAACACGCCTTCTCAACAAAT
Source organism: Limnanthes douglasii subsp. nivea (assembly GCA_036936605.1). Lineage (NCBI taxonomy): Eukaryota > Viridiplantae > Streptophyta > Magnoliopsida > Brassicales > Limnanthaceae > Limnanthes > Limnanthes douglasii. The sequence goes on from JAUPFV010000003.1 coordinate 172,973,826, forward strand.
TGAACCTTCAAGATCTAGTCTGAAGGTCACGGAGGATAACATTGAGGATGTTAGTGAGGAATCTCGTTTGAAAACATCGGGTTAATCCGGGGAGAACATAGAGATTTCGAAGTTAGATATGAAGATAACTTTGAAGGGTAAAGACATTAAAAGTGGAAAAAGCAAGGCCACCAAACTGAATCCGAAGTACTCTCTCCAACATTGGTCGGACGCGTAGAGATAAATTTCTTAAAGGTTAGTGACAAATACCTTATAGCTCTTGATAATATTTCTTACGTTTATTTTCAAGAGAGATAGTCAAAATATATTCGTAAAAAATGGGGAATCCTAGAAGAAGCTAAGGTTAGATTTCCTATTCCATGAGAGACCCTGATTAACTGCGGTTTGAAGGAATTGGTTATATATCTAGACATGATAAATTGGGGCCTTCGGTTTCTCTTAGAACCAAAGAGTATGAACTAATTTTACCTTGGTAGAACTGTGCCCAAGTTAGGGTAGTCGGAATGCTTGGTTTACCTTAATATCATGTATAATGGCATCCAGGTTGTCAAATAATCTGATGCCGATGGAACAACTTATAGCTATTGCAGGGACAATCTTGCAATTTCCGTATCCATTTTACTTCTTCAACATGTCGAATGAGTATAAAATGGTAGATGATCTGTTGGAGGCCGATAAACTATGGAAGATTCAATTTCTCTTCATCAGTGAATGGTGGGAGAATTGTAAGAAAAATTACCTCTCAAGGTAATCCGAGTCGGGTCGCCATATGTTAAAAGAGTACAGGTAACCCTTTGAATTCCTATTGTTTCTTATATATATATATCTTGTACCACTTGTCTTTAATCTCTTTCTCTTTACAGCTATATAAAAACCTTATATGCATCATCTAGAGGATGCAAAGGTTACTTTCAGGAAGCTAAATAAATGGGCCAACGAGAGCCCCCAGCCATTAGAATAAAAAAGGATAAGAAAAATAAGCAAGGTACAACAAAAAATATCATTGAAGTTGGAAACGAAGGGCAACCAGATGTAATCGAAGAATCTGTGCTAGTTGTAGTTGTTGCCAATTTTGAAGAGGGTGATACACCCACAGAGCCTCTTATGTCAAAGAGAAAAAAACACACTTGATCTGTCAAACAAAACCACAAACATAGTGTTTGATGGTGTGTCCTTTAATATGTCAAAAGAAAATGACATACTTGGGTATTCGGTGTTAAGCTTTATTAGGCCCATTGTTGAGTTTGAGAGGGAGGTAAAAGCCTAAAGAGATACCATTGCTTCTCTCCAAGAGGAAAATAAAAATCAAAAGGCATCTCTTAGAGGAAACAACACTGGGTAATTATCTAGTTGATGAAGTCAATTCAATCAAGGAGGAACTTGTTCAGGAAAAAGCTTCCTATTAAGGGTTGCAGTCATCTAGCTCTGGAGAGATCATCTCACTAAAAAATGGTACATCAATACATAAACCATTCGAAGGTATACAAATCAAATACACAACCATTCAAAGGTAGACAAATCAAATACACAAACCATTCACAAATATACTATGAGAAGTGTTTTTAGGAAAAATGGTAGATTAATAATGACCATACACCTCGTTAAAACATCCCTGAGCCACCGGGGTAGGAAAGAGTATGCCTCCAAATATATACATTAAACATAAATAAAGTAAATATTTTATGTATTCACTCAAGATAAATCCTTGAGTTTTCGATGTTCCATGGGTGTTTCAAAAGGTTATCTTTTTTATTTGTCAATCAATAGGTCCCTGACTTGATTCTTTCATTTACTATATATGGCCCTTCCCAATTTGGTGCTAGCTTTCTGAAATTTCTATCTTTAGTGTGTAAAAATACTTTCCTCAAAACTTTTCTGCCACTCCAAACTCTCTTCTTCAACTTTTAGATGCATACCTGCTTCTCATCAAGCCTTGATAGTGCACCATTCTCAAGTGAACTTTGATTCTTTTTTCTTCAACCAAGTCTAATTGAGATCTTATAGTTGTATTATTATTCTATTTGGAATAATTTTGAATTCAGAAAGAAATGAGGGTAGATTCAATTGGTGTTACTACATCCATCTCATAACCAAAATAAAAAGAAGACTCCTGAGTGGTAGTTAGAGGAGTAGTTTGATAAGCCAACAATACTTCTTATAAGTAATTTGGTTATTTGCATGATGCTCCTTCTAAATTCGTTTTTAGACCCATTATCATAGTTCTTTTAATAAACTCATTTTCCCATTGGCTTGAGGGTGAGGGTGAAGAAAAACAATGTTGAATTCCTCTGGAAGCACAAAAATATCCATGTCCTTATTATCAAATTGAAGAACAATATATGTCGTAATATTTTTATGGATTCCAAATATGCAACATATATTGGAGAGGATAAACTTGATCACTTCTTCAGAGGTAGTTCCGGAAAGAGACGCATCTTCTACCCACTTAGAGAAATAACTCAATACTAATATAATAGTTCGACATCCTTTGAATGATATTGGTAAGGGTCCCACTAGATCAAGCCCCCATCTATAGAATGGTATTGCTTCATATATTGATTACATAGGGATTGCTGGGACATTTATTGCATTAGGCATGGATCACATCGTTTAACTAATTATTTAGCACCTGCCATAATGGAAGGCCAATAATATCATGCCAATAAAATTATTATGGTTAAAGCTTTATATACACAATAGGCAGAGCCCTCCCCATAATGTAATTCGGATAAAATTACTTGGGACTCAGATCTGCGACATCACAAAAGAGGCTTGCTACTAGAATTCTTGTAGAGGATATCTTTTAAGTCTAAAAAATATGTGCTCTAAAATTCAATTTATTATTTAATACTTTGTCCATGAGAAGACTTCTTTTCGTATAAACACTTTGATTTCATGCCTCAAATTCTGGCTTGTTATTGTGGATAGTTGGAAACTTTCCTCAATACTCAATCCCACTTCTATGCATGTTATTATCTAAAGGAACTCTTGTATCAAAATCCAAGGATACGCCTCGCTGTATATAATAGTACCTAGAGAATCAACCATTAAATTGTTAGTCCTCGACACATGTTTATACTCCACATATTTAAATAAAGCAGATGTTTCTTTTAATAATTGCAGATATTTAATCAATTGTTCTTTTCTCGCTTCAGATTGACCATAAGATTGATATATGAGTAGTTACGAATCACTTATCAATCAGACTCGTTTAACACCATATATTTGGGCAAGTCTTAAACCAGCTATTGTTGCCTTATACTTAGCTTTGTTGTTTAATGCCTTGAAAGCAGCATGTATTGCTTGGTACATTGAGTCTCCGAAGGGGGAGAGTAAGTAAAGTCCTGCCTCATAACCCATTGTAGTGGATCATCCATCTGTTCGGACTACCCATTATTTCATAGGCCTATCAATAGAAGATTCCACATATGGTCGTTCTAAATGAAAATCAACCAAGAAATATTCGAAAACTTGTGCTTTTATTATCGTTCGAGGAGAAAAATAGATATCATAATCCGTTAATAGCATAGAGTACTTGGTCATCCAACCCAATACATCTGGTTTTTGCAGCATAGTTTTGAGTGAAAACATAGTTCAAGCAGTAATAGAATGTGCCTGAAAATAAGGTCTCATTTTCTTGCTGCTATCACCAAAGTTAATGTTAAATTTTTCAACTTTAGATACCTGTTTTCAACATCCAATAAACTCTTGCTAACATAATAAACGAGGCGAGGGTAATTATAATCTTCCCAAACTAGTACCGCACTTACTGCATAATCTGATACCGCTAAGTAAACACAGAGCCTTTCTCATATCACCGGTTTAAACATGGTTTCGGGTGAAGATAGATGTTTCATGATCTTAAAGAATCTATCATCACTGTTGGGAGACCAATTGAATTCCTTGGCATTTCTCAAAATGTGGAAGAATGACACACACTTGTCTGATGATCTTGATATAAACATGTTTAACGTTGTCAGCCTTCCAATCAATGCATGTAATTATTTTGTGGAGCTAGGAGGTTCCATAGAAATCAATTCATTTAGATGTGTTGGGTTGGCTTGAATCATTTTCTCACTTATAACGCACCCCACTAAATTTTTGGATCGTACCCTAAAAGTGCACTTCTCCGGATTTAGCTTCAAATTGATGCTTCTAAGTTGGAGAAAGTTGCTTTGAGATCAAGCAAGTAATCCTCCTCTTTCAAAAAATTTACCATCCTATCATCAATATACCTTGACATTTCTTCCAATATTATTGGCAAAAGCTTTATTCACTAAACACTGGTAAGTAGCCACAACGTTCATTATACCAAAGGGCATTACCTTATAATAATGCAGCCCCTTATCAGTGATGATTAGTATGATCATGGTCATTCAGATCCATCTATATTTGATTGTATCTAGCAAACGGATCCATGAATTATAACAACTTATTACTATAACTAGGAAAGAATCATTTGGGCATGCCTTGTTTAGGTCTGTGAAATCAATACACATCCGTTATTTGCCGTATTTATTTTTCACAAGTATTGGAGTAGTAGTTCACAATGGGTACTGAGATTCCCAAATATGCCCTATTTTTGTTAGCTTGTATACCTCTTTGACAATATCTTCGTATTTTTCTAAAAAATACACTATTTATCTTTGTATTATAGGGGCGCATCGGATCGTACGACCAATTTATGAAAAATGATGTTGGCTGGGACACCCGTTACATCTTCATTACACTAGGAAAATACATGTAAGTTCTTGGACAAGAATGACAACAATATTTCTTTCATTTCTGATGGTAGCTTGACTCAAATCCTAACATTTTTTCTATCTCGAAAATTGTGTACTTCAACCTCCTCAATTGGAATAACTGCACTAAGAGTCTCTCTTGGATCATCTATTGTGCTTGAATCCAAAGAGGACCATAGTAATTGTTTTTCTTTTTTAGTTATCATACTTTCCAATGCCTTCAGAGCAAGGGCATGAACGTAGCATTCTCTAGCTATCTTTTTGCTACTCCGAGCAACTCTTTCCTAGCCTCTAACCACGTATTTTAAGCATTGGTGAACTATTAAAGCAATAATATGCATCCTTGATAGTCAAGATCTACCAAAGATGATATTATAAAATCTCAGTCTTTTTAAATGGTTATTTACCAAGGACAGTTTCTCCTTCGAATTCCCAAATAACATCAGTAGAGTTTCCTGTAAATCCTATTATTTTCTATTCGATCGAATAATAATAGATTTGTTTTTCATCAACTTACAAGTGGATAAAAATAAAATATTAGATGATTTACCAATAAACATTAGAATCCTTTGGATTTTGTTCCATCAATAGCAGGTCTAATTACCACGACATCCTCCTGTGGCCCAACAACATTACTTAAGTCATCTTCATCGAATACAATGATCGGGGTTGGGTTCTAATACAAATGAGTAGACATATTTCCCTCTAACTGCGTAGTCAAGCTAACCATATGTCTCTTTCGAGAGTAACTCGAAGGAGTTGTCACGGTATCCCCTTCGAAAATGATCAATGACTCAAACATTTAACATGACTTAGAAACCTTCCGTCCTTTTTCACATATCATATTTTTCTAGACTACAATCCGGATCGGGATCCAAATACTCGAAATATTCATCAAACTATTTGCTAATTACCATCGTATTTTCTTGTTTAAGGAATTTTATAGCTTTCTTTCGAACAACATGTAAAGATGTCTGCACCCTACTTGCACTTGGTAGTGACCTATTACCCACTTGTGCTTTAACAAAAGTAGTTAGGTTTTGATTCTCGATTAATGACTATAATTCTTGCTTCAAAGCTATAAAATCCTTGGTATCATGCCCCACATCATTGTTATACTTGTAGAATCGAGTATTTTGAAATTTTCTTGGAGTTTGGATGAGTGAGGGCCTTCAAAATTGCACATAATTCTTTGACCTATCGTAGATAGTCGCAAAATTTTCAATCAACTCTCTAAAATAATTAGGTTGAACCCATTGTTTTCCTCTAGGCCTAAATTGTTTCCCCTGAGAAGATTGGTTCGATCTAGGTATATGAGAATTCTTTATAGATTGCTTCAAATGATTGATAACAATAGTTTGTTGCTAACCACTAGCTCGTTAGGGAGAGATAGAAGAAACAAATCTGGGTTGATAAGGTTGTCTAAATCTCTTGGTTTCTTCCACTATAATCTATTTTCCCACTTGGTTTAACAAACCACCCCAAGTCATCGCCTTCTTGCGAGTAACTGTATCATCCAACTCTCCAACTACGAGCCATTGTCTAAATGAGATTATGGCTACTTGTTCGAAGTAGTCTGCCAAACCATCTTTATTATTTAGAACATATTTGGTATATTCTTTTAAGGTTTCAATGGGATGGATTACAATGTATCCATTTCCTCTTAACTATTCTCTTCTCATAAATTACCTTCAGAAATTCATCCTAAACAAATCAAAAACAATTATTGACCATTGCGGCAGCCTATTATACCATTTCAAGGCATTGTCCTTAAAAGTGTGAGAAACATTTATATCTAACAAGTTATCAACATCGTCAAAACTTATCATGAAATTTTTGAATTACTCGAGATGATTATCCGGATCTTTGCTCCCATCATATTTTTCCACTTTTGAAATATCAAACCGCCTTGGTAGATGTCTCGATAAGATTTTGGCAGATAAAGGTAATTGCCTTCAATTGTTCCCCTGACTAAACAAATGATATTTATTAGATGTGGCGAATATATATGGTTCGGATTGAATTTGAAATTGATCACTCAACAAATGGTCTAAGTTATGGTCAGTTGATCATTTCATCTTTCCATGATATTCTTTGATCTTATTTTCACCATTACGGTACTTTTTCTTACCTAAATAATTTTGCTTACTCGATTTCTTGTGTTTATGCGAATAATTTTTAGATTAACACTTTTCTGGGTCATTTTTTTTCTTTTTCTTATGATAATGATTTTTGCTCGAAAAATGACAAAATTTTAGACTCTAGAGTAGAATTCTTACTGGACGAAGAGCTAGAAAAATATTTGGTTTGATGCTCTTTTTTAGAGGCTTGATGGGTTTCAAGATATTGGTTCTCTTGGTGCCTCTTCACGCTATGTTGGGATTATCATTTGGCTCAAAAATTAATAACAGAAACACTAACTTCTTTCACAACAGTATAAAAACCTATATTTTCTGTAACAAAAGTGTCTCTACGTATAATAGTAGAAGATATCTGATAACCAATTTCTTTGGTGTTGCAAATGTCATAATGAACTAATTTAAGAATCTCATTGGCACCTGACACCCTCCAGATTACCCGGGCTTTGCTAGGATTTTGTCCCTCATTACTAATAGTGTCAATATTTTAGATTAGATATCAATGACTCTCGCGGTAACATGTGATGAAATCAAAAAACCTTATATTCAGAGTGATATATCATCGAGTTATGATGGCTTCACTTCGATCTTCTTCAAGTATTTTTAGAATATTATGGGTAAGAATATCTGAAATATGGTCCTTCATTTTTTTTAGTTGAAGTGCTTGGAATCTTCATGGAACTCCACTATCATCACCCTCGTCCCTAAAAATGATATTGTGTTTATGTCACAGATTTTAGGTTGATCGTTTGCTGCAACATTATGTACAAGATTATCTCCAAGATTATGGCTAACAAAATTATAGACCCCTACATTTATCCGATTCATAAATCTGTATCGACTTTCATCCTAATAATGAGCATTTCTGACAATATCTTTCTTTCCTAAGAACTCCTCAATGACTACCACACAAACTACAAATGAAAGAGGGTCGCACTAGAAATGAACCTTATAAAACCCTTTGATAGTATCCATTGACACCTGATTTTTAATATATTTATCACCATAAAGTTCCCAAATATGTTGATCTCTTGCATTATCAAATGTATTTCCATATCTTCTAACATTATTACGATTAACAATGATCACAATATAAATTTTTTTATGGTAGGAAAGGCCATATCATATTTTATCTTCGTCCTCGTAATGCAAGTCTTATCCTGTCTTCTTATGGAGAAAAACAATGAGATGAAGTTCAATTTCCACTAGAAGTGGTAAAATATCAAAATAGTCAACCTCTATTTTGTTGATGACTTGATAATTGTTTTTCATGGCGACCTAAATTCCTTCCACATTATAAAAGATGGTATGGATGATTTCTTGTCGCTCGTGGGTCTCTAAGCCAGTCCCACAAAAAGTTATATTTTCCTCTAATGAGTTAACCTTATTCTTTCAAATGATCTCATCAACATTTTAGGGTACAAGTTCGGCTCCGTCACAGTAAATACCTGGAATTCATTTCCTTACTTGTCAGCCTTCTTACACTGATTTTCATCCTATCCTTCAAATATATCACTTATCGTATAAGTTATTGGACCTGTAAATACATATCTTATGCGGGTCGGCTTCAGCTTATCAATTTTATTCTTCTTACACGCTATGTATATTGGTCTTCAATCTTTATCCTCCCATTAAATATGATCAAAGAGTTTTCTCAATCCTTCCGATAATTTCTCTAGTCAGGTCATGAGATGAAGGTATCAAGGGAAAGATGGTTTGGACCAATGTACCATTTCCAATGGAAGGAAACCTTATGATTCTAGACCTAAAAACTTGAAGCATGCATGTTTTTTTTTATCATTTGTGGTCCTTAATAAGTAAAAACAACAACTTAATCTGATGCAACTAGATTAAAACCAAAAATAATTAAAAATAATAACTTTGGGGCTTTAGATCTTGGATCATCTCCTTCATGGACTTGGATAAAAAATTTACGTCTTAAGTCTTTGACTATCAAATTGTATAGGGTTTTGATTGATAATGAAAAAGATACCGCCTTCTGGTAGAATCATTGGCTTCTTCATACCTTTATAGTATCCCATTATGGGCAAGGTATTAACTATGATTCAAGGCTTTGCAAGAACCTAAAGGTTTCAGAAATCATTCAAAATAGCCTCTAGAACTGACCTTCATAAATTAGATCAGCAAATGCTAGAAATCACAACCTTCAGAAGATCAACAATCTTATTTCTTTCATATTTCCACCTAACATCAACTAGAACGACGTTCATTATTGGATAATCAAAAGTTAAAACAAAAAATTCACAATCAATGACACATACAACACCATACGACCATTCATCCCATGTTTCGGGTGGGTCAGGGTAGTATGACATAAGTAAATTATTCATCGAAACTTGTTTATTATGACTTGTTATCCTGAACACTTTTTTTACCCAATATAATTTTATTAAATAGGGATTAAATTACCCTCTTGTATCATTTCCAACTCTAATTGTGAAACTATTAGTTATATCTTCTATGAATGTAACTTCACTCAGAGTTTTTGGGCCTCTGTCAGCTCTGAGCTCCGGATGAATTTTAATGCTTCTGACTAGCTTACGTGGATTAAAGAGAAATCAATTTGGTCTTCTTTTCAAAACTAACATATGTGGAGCTCATGGTTTGGCACGGTAATCTACCATCTCTAGGGGGACTGGATTTTTCTTGCCTTTGCGTTTCGCAACGTATGCTTTCTAGCCTTTGGTTCAAATTCCTTGGTACTAAGGTTGTTTTGCCACTGTAATCTCTAACATATTCTAACTTATTATTGTTATTTATGTTGTATAATGTCACATTTTCCCTCGTGTTGTGATTATCGTAGAAACTCACTGGATTTATTGCCTGACTTTTTCCTTACTTATCCCACTATATGAGGTAGTTTGAGTCTTTTAGTGTGCCCTCATTTTAATTTTGATTTTTTATCTCTGTTTTGCCCAAGATTGGGCCAATCATCTATTTAGAACCTACTTTTAAGGCTACCAAGCCACTCACCGGGGTATGACCCAAATATTTGTATATATTGTTTATTTTATTCAATACACTTTTCTACCAAAAAAGATTTTATGTAAGGAATTATAGATTTTATAGGATTTTAGATAAACCATGTCAGATTTATAAGATTTTATTTGAGGCATGTGAGATTTTTGAAGATTTCAGGCAAGATTTTATAAGACTTTAGGTAAGACATATTTTACAAGATGTTTCGTAGATATGCTATATTTAGATAATCTCTTCGATAGATTTGAGCAGGGCTGGTCACAATTTTTATGTAAGGCAATATAGGTTATATAGTATTTTAGGTAAAAGATATCTGATTTTATAAGAGTCAATTTAAGACATGTCAGATTTTATAAGATTTTAAGAAATGCTGGTTATATTTTAGAAGACTTTGCGAAAGTATATGTTATATTCAGATAATATATTCCAGCAATCTAACGATAGATTTATAAAATAATCATTTCTTAATCAAACAGGTTTGAAAACAAAGTATATTTATACACATTATATTTAATAAAATAAAATTTGACTATGTTAATTAGTTTCATCATCTAACAAGCTGGTAGAATAAATGTATCATCGTTTAACAAGCATCACATAACATTTCTTCTTATCGATGAACAAGTATGACAGCTCATATCTTTCTAGTTGATGAACAATGTGGCATAATATATTTTTTTAGTTAATGATCAACATAACGATACAAATTTTCTCATCGGTGAACAAACGTAGCATGCAAAATTTTCTCAACCGAAGAACAACATGACTGGACATATTTTCTAAATAAAGCAGACGAAATAATATATCATCTTTTAACAAAGTAATATATCTCGTCTTAATTTTTTTTCAATTTTTTTTTTCAAAATCTTTACTCTCAAAGAAATTTTGCTCTTGTGGTTTGAAAGTGTGTTCATGACTTTTCAGAAGCCTTGTATTAAAATTAAAAAAAAATATGAATGCATCCTCGATAATTTAAAGTTTAAATTTTCTATCAAATAATACTGGAATCATTTTATACATAGGTATGTTTTTAATTATTATTTTAAAGTGATTTAAAACTTATCAAATTTTTTCGATTCACGTATGATTGATCATATCTAAAGTTATTTGGTTTTGAAAACAACATACAAATTTTAAGAATTAATAAATCAGAATTTATTATTAAGGCAATAGTTGTATATGAAAATGTACATGTTTTTCGAGTCATTTTTTTTTTTTACTTTTTTGTGAAATTATGGTAGATGAATAAATTTTATACTTTTTTGAGCTTAAATATAAAAATTTAATTCAATTTTATTTGATTTTGTGAAAATGTTAGAATTGATTTTATACTTATAAACTCATATATTTCAATTTAAAAACTACAATCGTGGTAATTTTTATTTTAAAGCAAATTATAATATCAAATTGTAAGTTTAAAAAAATAGAAAACAAAATGAACAATAAAAAGAATACCATAATAATTTATAATATAACAAATATTCAAAATATTTGAATGATCAGAATTTTAGTGGTCATTTTTTATCTTTTTATACGTAAAGAGTCGGGTTTGCCTTAAAAGAAGTTGTGGAACTATTTTGCAGTAGTTCAGAATAGAGGGGTTTTGAGTTGGTACTACGATGCTATTAAACGATAAATATTGGTTTTGAGAGAGCGAATAAGAGCGTCACACGTGGGAACCAGACAAGAGGGGAAGGGATTAGAGATAAGAAGAGGAACAGAAGATAATGGTCTGCAGAATCCAACAAGTGTTAATTTATTTCAATTTACGAAAAACAGTCTTTTTAACTGTCTCCCTGACTTAACCACCTGACCAGACCTCACCTCACTTGATAGTACTCCCTCGCACTTTTAAATATAATTGTACAACAAAAACAAATCCTAAAAATCTATACCAGCTCGATGCTATAAATACATTTATACTTAATATTAAAAATCTCACTATGTCCTAAATTATCTATTTAGATTCATTAAAACTTTTTTTTTTCTTTCTGGATTTTTGGTGTTTATTTGTTGTTTTCATATATTTTAATCAAATGGATATTACTAGTGTCATTTTGTTTATATATTTTTTCATCGTTGGTTAGTTTTTTTTATTGTAGTTTATATTAATTGGTTATAAATTTTAATAATTAATTCGACATGTTTTAATAATTGAATAGTATTACTTTAAAATTAATTAAATGATTTGTTACTATTTAAATATTTAAAAATATAAAAATATGATAGTTTATTTAGGCATAAAAATATTTTGAATTTAGATAGTTGATTCAAAAAAAATTAAATATTATATTTGTAGTATGTTTATTTTTATTTTATCATTATTAGTTTAAATTTGATTGTCCAATAATATAAAAATGTTATGAATATTTATATATATGATGGGATATGGACAGTGAGTTAAATGAAACACTCTTTAAACAAAAACAATATTAGTATATAAAAAAAGTAATTTGTATTGGCGGATCGTTAGTATTTGGTTAGTTTATGGACATTTATTGGATTACAACCTATATTCCTCTCAAGAAATGAGTTGTGTGAACATAAATGCAACTCAAGGAAAGTTGATAGAAACAGAATATCATCTCTTGCAAAAAAAAAAGATAAAGAAACTATTCAATCCACTAATAATCAAAGTTTTGATCTAAGAAACAATCTTATTTTACAAGGAAGAAAAATAAATCATCATTCCAGCTAATTCTTATGCAGAAATAAAAAGACTACACCAAAAGAACCTATTCTTGAAAATTCTAATTTTCAAGAGAAATGAAATCATGTAGTCTTATAATTCTCATTAAAAGACAATGTGAAATTATTGGAGGCAACAAAATTCATTTTGGTGAAAAAGTTCGCTAAAGGTAAGCCTCAATCCAACTGTATTAAGAAGTTTATGAACTCTTTTAAGTTTACTGGAGAAGTTAACATGCCGTCTTGGGACACAAGACACGCATTAATAAAATTCTCCTTAAAAACTAATCTATGTAAGCCATGGAAAATAAATGTATGGTTGATTGGGATTCATCTATAAGATTACTCAAACGGTAGCCATATTTTAATCCTAACTTGAATTTTCTACTACACTGGTTTGGATTATGTTTCCAAATCTTTATGAGTTCTTATACAATGAAGGTGTCATTATGAATCTCGCGTCTTCATTAGGTAATCTATTAAGGGTATATATTCGTGAAAAAAACAAGGTTAAGCATAATTATTGCAAATCATTAATAGAATTTGATGTCACTAAAAATCCTATACACAAGGCATGGATAGGATTCGAGGACAATGATGGATGCTGTGTGGATATACTATATGGGGATATTCCTCCATATTATAATGTTTGTAGGCACTTAGGTCACAAATATACAAACTGTAAAATGATAGTTACTCCTTCTGGAAATCAAATTACAGAAACACAACATTCACCTAAACCACCTACCAATCCCATGCCTTATAATCAAACAAATAGAGGAGGTCCTAAGGTTAAATCTATTACATTAAAATGATAGAATTCAGGGATATAAGATAACATTAGGAAGAAAAATGACAGTGTAGAAGAACAAGGACAAAATAGTTTTACTCAATAACCAGGTCAAATGAACTTTTTATGGAAGGAAAAAACAAAATTAAGTGATATATAAAATACCCAAAACAAAGTGAGGAACAAGATAGTTTAAACAATTCATTGAAAGAAAGTGTTGAGCCTAAAGAAGAGATCATAGAAGCCATCTAGTTATTACAGATAGGAATAACCTTTTTAGCCTTAAATGACTATGAGAATCTAGCTTCTGAACATAACTCACCAAAGCTAAAAATATTAGAAGTCTTCATGTATCTCCAAACCTCAATAAAGTAGAAGTTGGAGTGTATTTGAAAGAAATATTGAACAAGAAGGTAAACAAAGGTAAGGGTAAAGTTGTTAAAAGTACAATTTTGATCAAGGCTCCTTAGTTTAAAATGCCAACTAGGTCATCTGCTAGTAGTTTTATATGACTATAAAAGTTATGAATTAGAATGTACGGGGAATTGGGAACAAAGCAATAAAAAGAAAGCTAAGATCAATTAAAAAATCTGAAAACATTGATTTTATGATAATTCAAGAACCTTTGATTGTAATGGAAAACATTAAGAAGATAGTTAAAAGTATTGGTTTCCAAAATATCTTAGCTAATATAAACAACAAAATATAGTAAATGTGGAAGGATGAATTCAAAGTATGTATTATTATGAACCATACTCAATTCATACATGTGAATGTTATTCACTCTTATATGGATAAAATTTTCATGGTTACTATTTTTTATGCGCAATATTTTAGGGAGCTAAGAGTTAATTTGTGGAATAACTTAAGGAACTTAGTTAACAATTCTAAGGAATAGATTATGATGGAAAATTTTAATATCATCTCTTCTTCTCATGAACAACTCTCTTGTTCATCCTTATGTCTAAGATGTATTAAGAGTTTAATAACACTATTACAGATTGTGGCCTTAAAGATGCAAGCTACACTGGATCTAAATATACATGATCCGATAAAAGGAAATGGAAGAGGTTTGATAAGATGCTTTTTAATACAGATTGGGCTGATTACTTTGAGGGAACAAGGATGATGCACTTAGCTAGAACATGCTCAGATCATACTCCTATTTATATTACAAATGATGATAGTCATATAAAGTTTAAAGCATCCTTTAAATTCTAATATATGTGGATACATCACCATAACGTTTTCAATATTGTTGATCAGAACTGGAATATGGAGATGGAGGGCTAACCTATATTTGTATTTTAAAATAAAATTGAGAGGTTATAGCATAAACTTAATATATGGAACTGGGAGCAAGTTGGGAATATATCTAATACAGTCTCACCGGATGAGGAGGAGGTTCAATAAATGAAAAAAAAATTGAATAGACAAATTAAGGACAAGATTAATTTAGCTAAAAGTCAAGTTGTATACCTTCAGTTTTTTACTAGAGAATAAATTTACTGGCACAAAAAACTTAACTTTAATTGGCTTAAAGATAGTGACAAGAATATTGTTTCTTATCATAACTATATAAGAAAAATGAGAAGAAGAAATAAAATCTCAGGTATCCTTGAAGGTAATGAATGGATCACAGATCATGAGAAGCTTGGAAAGTCTGCTCAATCCTATTTCAATACAATTCTAATAGATCAAACTAATCAAGTAAATTATAAAGAACTGCATAATTTCATTACTAAAATAATCACTAATGAGGATAATAGAATGTTAATGGAGATACCTGATGAAACTAAGATATGTAAAGTAATGAAAAGCTTAAACCCCCTAAGTAAAGTTGGTATTGATGGCTTCAATGGTATGTTCTATTGAAACTGGTGGAATATTATTAAAAAGAACCTCTGTGCAGCTATCACGACCTTTCTTCAAGGATAAGGAATTCCTCAAGGTCTAACTTCTACCATCATCTTCTTTATTCCCAAGGTTGAAGGACCCCAAACCTGGAGTGACTAAAAACCTATTAGCATTTACATATTATTAACAGAATCATATCAAAAGTTATAAATAATAGACTATCTCTTGTCCTTCCTAAAATAATCTCTGAAGTTCAAGATGGTTTTGTTCATGGAATGAACATCCATGATAACGTCCTTCTAGCTAAAGCTCTTGCGTATGACCTCAAAAAAGGTAGAGATGAAAATATCATGATTAAAGTTGATATGTCAAAGGATTTTGACAGATTATCCTACAAGTTTATTTTAAAGATCGTGGAACAATTTAGTTTTAGTGGATTATTCAGATACAAAATTATTTCTACTATAACTCAAGCTTACTTCTCAATAATTATAAATGGTGAGACTAGTGGTTAATTTAAATATAGTAATACGATTATACATGAGGATCCTTAATTCTCCAGCATTTCTATAATAGCTGAAGAGTACTTAATTTGAGGATTATAAAAATTATTTGATTCAAAGAAAGAAATATCTTCAAAATAAGAATTTCGATGGTTATCCCGTGCTTAGTCGTTGTTGATGATATGGTCATCTTCACAAATAGATCAGTTAATAATGTTGATAGATTGGGGACTACTTACAACACCATCAACTAATATATGAACAAATAATTAACAAGGATAAAACTAAGATTATAACCTCAAATAGTTTCCCTCAATCAAGAATTAGTATGTTGGGCTTGCACTCTGGATTTTAAAGTGAACAATGAGATAGGGATCACTATTAATACCAACAAATGCTAAAAATTATGATACTTTAATATTTAAGATAAAGAGTAATATATTGGATTGGTAATATAAACAATTTTCATTTTGTGGTAAGTTGATCATCATTCAGTCATGATATCCTTCTAGCTAAAGATCTTGCGTATGACCTCAAAAAAGCTAGAGATGAAAATATCATGATTAAAGTTGATATGTCAAAGGATTTTGACAGATTATCCTACAAGTTTATTTTAAAGATCATGGAACAATTTAGTTTTAGTGGATTATTCAGATACAAAATTATTTCTACTATAACTCAAGCTTACTTCTCAATAATTATAAATGGTGAGACTAGTGGTTAATTTAAATCTAGTAATACGATTATACATGAGGATCCTTAATTCTCCAGCATTTTTATAATAGCTGAAGAGTGCTTAATTTGAGGATTATAAAAATTATTTGATTCAAAGAAATAAATATCTTCAAAATAAGAATTTTGATGGTTATCCCGTGCTTAGTCGTTGTTAATGATATGGTCATCTTCACAAATAGATCAGTTAATAATGTTGATAGATTGGGGACTACTTACAACACCATAAACTAATATATGAACAAATAATTAACAAGGATAAAACTAAGATTATAACCTCAAATAGTTTCCCTCCATCAAGAGTTAGTATGTTGGGCTTGCACTCTGGATTTTAAAGTGAACAATGAGCTAGGGATCACTATTAATACCAACAAATTCTAAAAATTATGATACTTTAATATCTAAGATAAAGAGTAATATATTGGATTGGTAATATAAACAATTTTCATTTGGTGGTAAGTTGATCATCATTCAGTCATGATATTGCCTATATATTGGTTGCAATGAGAGTTTATCCTTAAATCGGTAATAGGCATTATAAAAGGGGTTATGCAATAGGTTTTTTTGGGGTTCTAAGTAGGCTTCCAATATTACTATCTGGTTTGAGTGGAGTAACTTATGTAAATCTTATGAAGAAGAAGTTTTGAATCTAAGGAAAATTCAAGACTTACAAGATGTTTTTTCTTACAAACGTTGTTATAGTTTTAGAAAAAAATAAATCTTTATGGTCTAGGTATATGAATAGTATATACTGCCATAATATTCATCCTCTTCAAGCAAAATATGTAAGGAACCACTCAATCACTTGGAAAATACTAATAAATATAAAAATAACCGCTGGAAAATTTATATATTGGATGATATGCAAATGATATACAGACTTTTGGTTAGATAGGTGGTGCAATTCCATGTCTTTTATCAGTATATCTGAAAATGAAGATAATAGCTGGTACACCAAGGAAAATATAAACACTTTACGAAATAGAGGATGATGGAGGCTGGACAAGCGTAGAGGATCATACAATCTGATTTCATGAAAAGCCAGAAATTTTCTATCAAGAAGACTATGGATGATGATATTAAGTGGTCTCTATTTATATATGGTGGTTTTAGTACTAAATATACACGGAATATATTGAGCTTCAAGGGCAACAAGTCCAACCTATATAAGAAAATTTGGAACAATATTACCCTTAAAAATGCTCTATACTATTCTGGAGAATTTTAAATAAATGGATAACAGTAGACTGTATTTTTTAAAGATGGAATTTCTCCTTGATTTTAAAATTTTAGTTTTGTGAAGATTCAGCTATAAAATATATGTTTGTATCTAGCAATATCTCTTGGGCTATATGGTCCCATTTTTGGCTTATTTGGAATCATATTAGATAAGCACATGAATATTTCTCATGTAACTAGATGTCGGTTTTGGTCTACCAATAATGATGTTCATATTAGCACTATAATCTCTCATATCGTTTGTTGGGAATTATGGAAAGCTGGAAACAACACTAAGTTTGACAATAACTATGATGCTACATCTGATCATATAACCAGTCATGTTAAGTATATCCTAATGGGTTTGGATTATACTTTTTTATTCAAAAGATAGCACTGGACTAATAACTATAACGCAAGTACTGAAATAGGCTGTTATAATCAGTTAGTCAAGAGAAGGAAATACATAAGGCTCAACTAGATATCTCATACTATGAACATATACAAATTGAATATTGGTGGATTTTGTGGTCTCAGTGGAGATGCCAATGAAGAGGGGCTGATAAAGAAGAAGTTATAGTTGGTTTCGGCAGGTTGTATAGCAAACTATCTCCTATGTTGGCAGAAGGAAGAGCTCTACTATACGGGTTATTAATTTGTAAGAATCTGAATATTAGTAATCTGGAAATAGAATCGGATTCCCAAATTCTAATTGAATTTCTTAGTAAGGATAAGACACATTGGTTCATAGAACCTTTTTAGCATGTTGCATGAAATTAATCACTCCAAACATAAACATGGTACACATTTTCAAAGAACAAAATAAGGAAGACGATTTGATTGTAAATTGGACTAGAAACTGTTAAAAAAATGAACATAATCACATTTAATTTCATAATCAGCTAAGAAAAATTACTTTTTTAGAAAGCATAGGTTTAGGCTATATAAATATATAAAATTGATTATCAAATAGAATCTTGAAATTTTATTGGTTTATTACACTAAGTCTACATAAATAATTATATAGTTTATTTGTCTTTAGAAGTACTAAAAAATCAAACAGATTTTACCTGACTTACTATCCTATATTATAGGTAATGAAGCTAAGAAGTTGTATCTAAAATGCTGGAAAGAGGATACAAATGGGATGATTGATTCGAACAGGTTCTAACAAAAATAAAATTGAAGATGAAGCATAATATTATATAAATTTAATAAAAAAAATAAAAAAATAAGACTCTGGATTTGATCCAATATACGGTGTCCATTCTTCCTCGTTCTTTGCTAGAATTTGTGTCATTCAGAGAACGGTCTAGCAAAGGAAACTAAAGCAAATCATGAAGATCACTCTAGTAATAGAAACGGTACAAATCATTTATTTAGAGTAACATATTCGAGTTTATCTCATTATCTTCTTAAAGAAAGTTTGCAATCTCTGTTCTTAACAATAGTATTGCTTTAATGATGGAAGGAATAATAGCAATTGAGTAAAAAGAAAAAATGAAGAAAATAAGAATTTTTTATAATAGAAACACTAGATCGAGAATTGGAAGAATATACAAGGCTACCAAACTACTAGCTCAGATCTTCAAATTTTTTGCCACCTCCCAAATTCAATTTTAGAGGTGTATTCGATTTTAGTTATATCAAATATTCAAGTCCAATTAGCCATTTAGTACTAAAAGTTTCTGTTTGAATAAAAATATATTTGAGGGACTAGTGTGGGAGTATAGAAATAGTCATCATTAATTAACATAAAAATATGAGACTATAATATTCATTAAATTATGGCCTAGTGATAACACAAAAATGTAAGATTATATATAATATATAAAAGATATGTTATTTTTTATCCATTTCATATAATTAAATTATACATTCTTTTGTAATATTTTATATTTAGTGTCGGATAATTATACTAATTTTAAAAATAAATAGGTATAAATACTTTTTATGAGATCATACACAATTTTTTTTCCTTGACTCTAATTTTTTTTTGAATATATCATTTTTCCAAATGATTCATTTTACAAATTCGACTTCGCGATAACATTAAGTATGTCAAACAAGCTTAATGGTATAGTTTTTTCATTCCTTGAATGTGTAGTTATGTTTGTTGATTTGATGATTGATTATTGTATGGGAGTGATGAAGCTAGGTTTATGATACATTTTTGTATAAAATGGTTATAATTTTAGCGATACATATTGTCGCAAAGCAGTGTGCGAAAAGGATGTTGTTTATCACGCGATCTTATACAATATTTTCAATTTTCATATAGTTTATGCAATTTTTGGTACTATTTGTTTTGCTTTCATGTATGTATTATTGACTCATTTCCTATATTATACGATACTAATACACTGCATATATGGTTTAAATATATATTTTTTGCATAATATTTGGTAAATTTATATTTTGTTTCTCTTATTCCTTCATAAACTGACTTTTGTTTATATACGGTTAGAAAAAAGTCGACAATGAAGGTAAGGGAACGTTAACTGTCCCTCGTATCACCACAGTTGCAGCAACTTGTTGGTGCTGATCCTACATAATGTAGTGTGCGACATAATCACTATGACACATATGTATAGCTTTTTTTCACCAAGAGTACTCATCAAACAATAGAAGATAGTAATGATGGAGCGTCATCGTTACAACAGATCCATAGAAGGTATTCGAACACACCAACCCCCACGTGTCGAGCTTGTATCTCAAATACAAGAAGGACGAGGCTTATATTGCATTCGAGGATGCTGTAAGTTTATTTAAAACTTCAGTATTTGACTAGTATTTCATATTAATTATGTTTGACTATTAATATTTCATATTGTTTTTATTAATTTATTTTAATTTGTTTTGTAGCCTCGAGTAAATCTATGTTGTTCTATGTACGGTAGTGGTTTGAAATAAGACGAGCGTTAGACTAGAGTACGGAAACAGGTTATGTATACTCTGATCGGGCCTCTTATCGACGCTCTCTCTCGGTGACATACCAACAACCACGTGATCAAGGTCTTTCTCAAGCGTTGGCATGGAGTTATATCTTATATTTATTTTTTATTCAACGAGATGAATGTAATGCTTGAAGAGTCTATATTATTATGGGTCTTCCCGTAGTAGGTATGTTTTTCACTCTTGTAAACTATGTTGGTGATGATAAGAGGTATACGATGTATGCTAATATACTTGGTATTACATCTCTTCAACTGACGTCCGGATTTAGTAGGGATGGGAATTATGTTACTTTGTCGTGGTTGAGGGATATAGTTTTTGTTAAACGTTATCAGGATGGTATTGTGACCGATCACGGTATAGTTGTTCTTATATATTAAATGTGTCAAGTAGTACGATATTGCCTAACAAGACTAAATATATGGTTTCAGGTGATTATCAATAGTTGATTCACCATAACCGTATGATAGGTAAGTATAATTGTATATATATGGTTTTGGTGTAATTATACCATGCCTTTGGATAGAGTTCGCTCCACGGTACACGTGGTTTATGCGAGTTTACTAGGATGTTGGAATCTTGGATTTATAGTCGTTTTCCTCGGTTGACGACTTCATTTTACAGCGAGTATGTTATCGTCTTATCGCATATGTGTCGATATGTATCATTGAGTGTTCGCTTCTCTCATACTATTTAAGCTGATATGCGACACACTGTAGCTATATTTCGCACGATCGATATAAGTTTTGATTAACACTTTAAAATCTTAATTTCATTTATTTATACTAACTTTCATTTATTTATACTAACTTTTAAATTATGTTGTAGGTCAATTTTGCTTCCGTATGGTTATCAAAGAGATGTATGACCATTTTGTGAGATCAGCTGGATCAATTATACGTTGAGATCGTGAGACGTAAACATTATCTGGAGCGTGTGCTACATTAGATGGGAACATTTATATGATATTAGAATATTTATGTACTATGTTGCCAAAACTAGTTAGTCGTGTTGGCTTTAGGTTTGCATGGGATGAGAGGAATTACGACAATCGCTATCATCATTTCATCATAGATATAAATGATGCATACGATGGTGAAACAATTGGTACAAATCTGATGTACCGTGTTTGGGTTAGGACTAACCTGTGGTACATAGTGGACAACCCAAACTCGGTATAGCCTGTTACATATGTGGGGGAAACCCTCCGTTAGGAATTTATGATATCACAGATGATGTATTAGATCGAATAGTAGAGTTTCATGCACATAATGATACGATAAGATTAGAGGAGAAGGAGGATGTATTAGATCGAATATTAGAGTGTGTTAATATCGTAGAGTACTAACGAGGTTGTTGGTAGATTTTAGTTTGCGGTTCTTATTACTTGTATCATGCATTTTATTCTCTTTTTTATAATTTTTATTTATGATTTTATTTATAATACTTGTTCATGAATTATTTAGGACTATTATGATGTTTGTTTCTCAGTATTATAATATTTGTTTATGGCTTGTTTGTGACTATTATGATATTTGTTTATGCTCATTTATAACTTGTTTATGACTACTATTATCCCACTAAACTAAATAAAAACTAACATATACTGAATAACGTAGAACATACATGGAACATAAAGAATAAGTACATAGAACATGACCTAAAAAATACATCATAAATTGAATATCATCAGAAGAATATATGTAGAACAAAAACAAAAAATACATATAACATAAATTGGAAAACATCGTAAACTGAAATGTAGGAACCAACTTATTCCAAACGTTGTTAATAAATATGATCTTTCAAACTCTAAAACGTTTAGACGTTGTTCGAGAAGGTGATCGTTTAAAAAGTCAAGAATATATTATTTAATAAAATTAGAAATGCGAGAACCAAATATCATATTTGTCTCTTCCCTAGCATCCTTTTGGAGGTAAAAAACCCGAATAGTTGGAAGCGAATTCAAACAATTATACATGGTAGCCACTTCATCACGTCTGTGTGGAGGCTAATGAAGAGATCCATGACGCTCATACTTGTAGTATATTGTACAAACAAATTCATTAAAATACCTGTTAGTCTTATATTCTGATTGTTTTTCTTAAGATATTTGACGGCTTTCAGCAAATGATGGTCTTCTCAAATAGTCCATCACATGTGCACCTTGTAAAATTTTGATTATTTACAAAATTGAATAGATGAAGAAATATCCTTCATTTTAAGTTATTTATGAATAATAAAGCGGCAAGAAACCGTATTGGACAGGAAATTGATGTTGGCGGGAGAATGAAATGGATAGGAAATTTTATCTAGCGCAAAATTCATTGTTCGGTTCAAATTTTGAGATGGAAAAAATAAAATCACATAGACTATACGATTTACACTCTTAAAATCGCACATAATGTGTGACCCATGGCAACGAAATTAGCCTTTAAAAGCTAAACATAACATTATATCACAAAGTTTAGGCGATATGTGCCAAATCTCGCACGGCCCGTGTGATATAATGTTCTATTTAGCTTTTGAAGGCTATTTTTTTTGCATTGGGTCGTGCATTATCTTTGACAGGCTAGCCATATACTGCATATGGTGCATGATTTATAGTATTATATGCAATTTTAGAACAAACAATTATAAATTAACCATAAATGGAGATAACATTATATATAAGATAAAAATACATCAATAAACTCTCAACACACTGTGTTTTGTTGTAGATCATAAGCATGTTGCAAAACATTTATCGGTTATGCATCTTCAATCCATATGACTCAATTTAAGGTAAGGCAAACTACAAATTAGTTCTTCTTCGTCCACCTTGAGTCTAAAATCTTGTGAATGATCGTCTAAACGGACGTAGGTTCATGAGTGTGTTCCCTATTTACAACAGTCAAACTCCATTGATGAGCTAGTGCATAAACGTGATATGCTTTTAATTTGAATATACAATTATATTTTTTGTACACTTTATTTTCTTCAAAGTTTACGATTTAGCTTTATGTTTATAAATACCATACCTATCTCATTTGTAGTATATCCTAGGTTTTTCCACCATTTAATAGAGTTGTATAGGTAATTAATGTTGATTAATCCTATGCATAAGTAAATAATGTTGGTAAATCATATATTGTTTCCTTCGGAATAAATCTATGCATCTAGTTTTGTTTTGATATAATATTTTTCAGTTGTAAAAGTATGTGTGTAATCAACCATCATAAATGGTGGTTGCCCAAGTTCCCACATCATATAATCATACACAAATTAAAGACAATAATGCATAAATCTCACTATGCTCGACACAACTACCCTAAATTACACCGAGTACGAGACACGTCTACAATATAACGCATGAAGGTTTGCGATAGAAGAACCTAAAATTGCATGATATGTGATATTAAACTTCTCTAAATTGCACGTTGGTATAAATTTAGACAATTCATCGAAAGTTCTATGCGATTTTTTGTTTTACAGCTACGGAGTTTATAAACTTACCTTCATAGTATTGGTTTCGTCTTCATCGTAAAAATTAGACAATTAGCATCTTAAATGTTTTTTATCCATGTATTTTTGCTATTTTAGAGTGTTTGTAAGAGGTTTTGATCTAGATTTATTTAGAGAGTTGTAGGGTTTTAGAGTGTTGTTTTTGGCAAAATGGTACTATTGTGATCAGTTAGGATAGTTGGGGGTATTTTATATTTTTTAAATTTTTTAAAAAAGAAAATTAGATGTGAGATTTGAGGTGGAGCTAGGTGGTTGCTTGTGGGGTACATGAACCCACTTGTTTCCGTTATATAATATATTTAGTATCAAGTGATGGCAAATAGAGTTTAGTCTAGTGTAAAATATTAAAGACAAGAACCTATAAGTTTGCGGTGTAATATAGATTTATAATGTTAGTAACTAATATAGTTATTATTATTTTTCTGCACTTTTAGCCCACTTTCAAAGTTCATACCGTTTTTAATAATGAACAAACCCTAAATTATTCTCCTACCTTTATTAAGAAAACCATAACTACGAAGTATAGCCTTTTTAAACAATTGTTCTCCTACTATCATTAAGAAAATCCAAACTACAAGCTGCTAATTGTTCTTCTGCTTTCTTCTTATTCTTGGCTTCAAAAACTAAGGTATTTATTATGTAAAATTTGAAGCTTTTCTTCATGTCTTATATTGTTTTTCACTAGTTACAAATATTAACATTGGTTTATCTTTGTTTTTTCTTAAGATAGAGAGATGTATAGTTCAGTTTCAAAGAAAATAGACTTGCATAAATCATAATATTCTTTTTATTTTGCATTGTTTAAGTGTAAACTTTATTTTTGATTGAGTTTCTCTTGTTTGTCATTTTAAAACAACTCGTAAATATAAAGGAGTAAATCCAAATGTCTATAGTTTAATTACTGAACTTAACCGAGGAGAAACACAAGATGAAGTTGTTATTCCTGAAGCACATGCTCCGGTAATCAATAATCTACAACCTCGGGTCGAAGATCAAACTTCAAGTTGGAAACATTTGGAGGTTGATCTACGGAAAAGAGACAAAATATCTAGCTTTTATCTAAGTCTTCAAGAGTCGGTAATAAGAGCTTAACTTTTAAGAGGTCTAACTCAACCAAGTATATTATGTCATTACAATGATAATTTAATATTTGAGATTTTAATATAAACCATATTTATTATAACCATTTTGTATTTTATTTTAATATATTTTGATAAATATATAGATCGATTTGATAATAACCATGAAGTCCAAAACACCACAATATTTTGATCATGAATACGTCTAGTATGTGAGATCTAACAAAAATAGGTCTAAATCTAGTAGTGTGCTTATATAAATGTTATATTAAAAAACAACGAAACACATTATTTTATATTTCTTAAATCATATATAAACATATATCTAAGATTTTAAAAATATAAAAAATAAACATTTTTCTTATATATATATTTGGTATAAAACGTTGTCATATATATATGAAAAATGTTTACATACACTACCCAGCCTCAAGGGTCCATGGAACATTCTGAACATTTGTAATTGAGTTACAAAAATAGAGTTATATGCAATGTTTCAAAAGTTATAAGAAGAAACAATACACTTATTGGACTAAAAGGTATAACTGGATTAGGCAGACCAAGTAATCTTGGTACCAAAAGAATGATAGTGGAGGTCCGGTATGACACGGTGAGTAATCGCCGAATTAAAGGCATGATTATTTTTAAATATTTTGGTATTTTGTTCATTCCAAACGTAATAGATAACAAAGCAGAAAGCCATGCGCTAGAGGTGGGGAACCAGGACCTTGCCGAGCCAAGCGAGAAAGGCTAATCGGCTAGGATGAACAACATGCTTAACTTTCTAATGATGACATCCCAAATGGGCTTGGTGTAATAACAATTGTATAAGATGTGCTCCGTGGATTTAGGGCAGATCCCATAGAGAATGTCAAAACCCAAATAGATGAGCTTTTCCCGTGAGAAAAGCTTGTTATAAATAGCTAGAAAAATAATAAACGAGTGCCTAGAGATGCTGAATTTATTCCAAACGAGAGCGACCCTAGTGAATTTGACTCCAAAGGGTCTTATGGATTCATAAGTGCTGTTGATGGTGAAGTGGGGATGAGAGGATTAGGGATACAGAGAAAGGCTTTATCCAAGTTTGAAGGTTGAGGAAGCGCGTTAATCACATATTTAATCTCCAAAAGGTGGGGTTGATAGAATCTTCGAGCAGCCTGCACATGGGGAGGCCAGATTCAATTCCCATATATGATAAGTTCAGAAACTAACAAAATGTTTCATATGCGGGCTAAGCTGGTGATGGAAGGACCATAGCGGTCCACAAGAGAAGTAGAGAAGAACCATTGGTTGTGTCAAATGAAAAACGAAGCATTGTTGCCTATAGCAACCTTGTAAAGGTAGGCCGCCAGACTACAAAATTTGAGGAATTTACGCCATCCCCGGCTGGTAGAAGAGACAAAAGGAAGGGTCCAAATTCATTGACCTTTAATCTTTTGAGAAAGAATCCATCTAGTCCAAATAGACTATTTATTCTTAGCCAAGATAAACCAAAATATCTTAAGGGCGACCACCTGATTCCAAACTTTTAGATTGAGAATCCTAAGGCCGCCCTCCTCTGCAGGCATGAATAACTTATCCCAAGCCACTTTATCCCCCTTGATTTTCATCTCTGGGCCAGACCAGAGGAATCTTCAAAACAGTTGTGAAAACTCATTTAAGACTCTAACTGGAAGGATGACGATCGATGACCGATAGACCTGACTAGAAAAGAGAACTGACTTGAGTAATTGAAGACTTATGATGTAGAAAATATGCTAATTCATTTGGTTACTTTGACGAAGAGGGGCGTATAGTCGTTGTAGGACAACCTTGAGGTGATTAGCGGAACTCTGAGATATCTGACAGGAAGCGAGCCATTTTTGAAACAAAGAGAAGCAGAAATGATGTTCCGGATGGTCTCAGAAACCCCAAAGAGATAGATATAGTTTTTTTACGGGTTAAGGTTGATCCCAAATAGCCGCGCAAATTCACTTAATCCCTCATTGATTAGATTGATTGAGGGAATTTTTCCCGCAGAAAATCATGAGGTCATCCACGTAACAAATATTGATGATCGTGAGTTTGAGCTTGTGACAGTTCAAGTAAAATCCAAAAGAGGAGGGCTGATTTTTTTCACGGAGAATGCAAGAGAGTATATGCATTACAATAACAAACAAGTACGGGGAAAACGGGTCCCCTTAATGGAAGCCCTTCTTCCTAGCGAAGGTTCTAGTGATAGAACCCTTAATGCTAACCGCATAAGACGAACAAAAGACATATTGAAGGATGCAAATTATCATCATAATAGGAAAATCAATAACATATAGGACATCCAGGATAAAACTTCAATGGACATTCTCAAATGCTTTCATGAAATCGATTTTTAGAGCGCATCTTGATCATTTACAATTAATATGGTAACTATGCACGAGATTTTAGATAATAATGATATTGTCAGAGCGTTTGACGACAAAAACATATTCAAATAAATCAATTCAATTCGGAATAAGGTTTTTGGTTCAATTAACCAAAAGATTTTATATATATATTATAATTTTATAGTTGATATGTTTTCTAAGCAATCAACGGTAAGAAATTCGATTTTAAACATAGTTTTTTCTTCAGCTTTTAAATATAAATAATTTACATGTATCCCACCACGTTCTTATTTATTATTTACACTTCACAACCAACTATCTTATATATTATTATAACTAGGTATTAGGTTTTGATTTACAATGTGTAATTAGTGGTATCAAAATTAAATATATATTTGGTAACAAATATTATATACTATTAAACTCTTTCATAATCTTATTTCTTTGATGAATAGAGTGATGGAAAAAACAAATCTTTTTAAATTTTATATTATTTCACGATTTAGGAACAAATTTAACTCTTTGATAAAGTGCATTTAAAATTTGGTATATATAAAAATCAAAAAAATAATTTGGTATATAATTATATTAATTATTAATGTAGGCTAAAGCTAAAAAAATTTAATATTTAATTTCAAATTAACTCTAATGTGTAATTTTTTTTCATCCAAAAATCATCGGCTTTCTCTGATAATTTTCATGTTAAAACCGTGTAACAATTATATTATCACAACATCATGATGAATATATGCGTCAACGCAACAACGACGACATCGATTTATCCGGTGCAACAAGCAACAATACCACCTATCAGTTTTTAGTATGTATTGTTTGTGTTTTGTTACCTAAAACTTCTTCGTACATGAAACACATTGTTTAGTTTACGTAGCTATGGCTATTGTGTTATGGTATTCTTTTTTATGCGGACGATATGAAAGTATAACCATTGAGATGTATGATTGATTTGTAATTATTGAGCGATTGGACCGTGAGTTGCACAAAGTAATTTATGCATGCACAGTTTGTTTCATGTTTGAAGTTTGAATGACATTCATCTATCTTCAGATATATGAGCTTTTAAATGTGTATATCAACCCTTAACATATCTACGCAAGTTGATTTATACTAGAGATATCAGATCACAATTAGTTTAAACTTTCACGATATGATGGGATATAACACAATCTTTCTCTTTTATAGAAGGTTAGTGTTTTGCATAATTCATACATGAAAACTTCATATGTTCATACTCTAGAATTGTAAAGTCTATGTCTATGTGAATTTCATACGAAGGGGTTGGGTACTCACACTAGATGTCATTAGTTGTTTATATAACTAGGCTCATGGGAAAATAATACATATATTTTTCCAAAGATAAAAAACTATTGCGTGATGTTAGTCTATAAGGTCTTCGTTGAGCATATCATATGAGTTTTTAAAGATAAAATTCATATAGTAGTAAATTTTACTACCAACATTCATATTTTCAGATTTTAAGTGTGTTAGTTTTTCTAAGTCATTCATTTTTTAAATTTAGAAAACAATAAAGATGTGAGTGTTAAAATTGTCTACATCACTGACAATGACAATGGTGAAATTATACTAATTCAATTATAAGTCTATTACAAAGTTATGTATCAAATTTTATTATTGGTTAACCATTTACTAGAGTGTCGTTATTATACTTTGCACTTTAGATTTTTTCATCTCAGTTTGGTTATGATGAGATACCTAAATTTATTGTCAGCATAAATATTAAAAAATAATAAGGAAAAATATACAGTGTCAACCACTAGAGAGTCTACATGGTGATTTTTTCCAAATAAACTACAAGCAAGTATGGAGGATAAATTAATTGCACAAAATGTCATACCTTAAGAAAGATGAAGCAAAATGTAGTACTAGTGTAAAATTTCTCATGTAAAGATTATTAGAGAATAAACTAATTACTCTACAACATATTATTTTATAAATTTTTGATATATTAATAAAACTACAACTACAACCATCACATTTTATCTTTATATAGAATATTCATTAAATAATAAAAAATCAAGTGATGGTAAAAATCTTTATAGACAATGGTAATTCGTGCATAGAGGATCTGCAAATTGGATAAGTTTTATATGTCATAAAATTATTATTTTTTCAATGTTATTATACATATTAATATTTCATATATTTAAATAAATATAAATCTTTGAAAGAAATAATATTCCTTGACACAAACATTCAGGTCGTATATGTCATCATGGATACTTGTTGCTTAAGGACCTATAAACTTTCATGACTAATCTGAGTTTTGTACATGTGTTAGATATATCAAAAGGAAAATATAGTAAATAAATAAATTATGTGCAAACCGAGTAACAAAAGTTTTAGAACAAATTCATGGAGTCATTAATGAATGATTCTTATATAGATATTATCAATAACACACGTCGTTTATAGATATATTGGCTCTATTATGCACATACTTCATTTTGATAGATTTCATTTAAAAGTTTACGTCTTTTGTAGCTTTAAATAAGGTAGCACTTTTGTAAAAAAATTAAATGTGTCATATATGACCTTGGTGGTTGGTAGCAAATAAGATATGATGGTTGAACGAATAACATCAAGTTTCGTTTCGTTTAGTTATATAGTACACATATTTTCTTTTTAAAACAATACATTCATAAGTAGTTATTAATACTTATATATTTATTTTAAATCTAACGAAGGTTTGTCTCAAACACTTGTACATTTAGGAATGTCCACGGTAAATGAACTCTTACAACTTTAACAAAGGGAAATTATATATAACATAATAGTTATTTTATTTTAAAATTTATTCCATTTTATAACTGTTTAGTTTAATACCCCACAATTAAGTTTAGAGTGGAAAAATATATTAATATTGAGGATATTGAATTTAAGGGGAAATAATTAGTAAAAAAATTGTTTTAGGGAGAAGAATCATAAATGATTTCTTCATATTTAAACGATGAGAAACTGGTCGTTTTTTTATCATTAGTCTAATTGTGATAATGAATTTTTTTATTTTTGTAGAAATCAACGTCTAAATCCCTACATAAGAATAAGTAGGTACAATCATTCATGAAGAACAAACTCAACATCCTCGAGAATTGTGCAAACTGAAGTTAATATAGTCATTTATAAATATTCTTAAACATAGAAAAATGAAAAATTGTGTACTCAACTTATGAAAAGAATATCCATAAAACTTTCTCAAAGAATATTACGATTCTGAGTGATGCAACATAATAATTATTTTTATCTTTTAAAACGTTATAAAGATATTATTACTACAATATCAGTATTATTTATGATGTAAATGAAGAATTCAAATTTAGCTTATGTAATGTTATAAAGGCTTCTATAAGAACGTTAAGATTATTTGTAGTGTAACAAAACAAATCAACTTTAACTTCTATAATAATGTAAATAGTTCTAGAAAAAATATTGAGATTCTTGTGATGTAAGGAAATAACCCGGTTTAAGCTCTAGTAACATCACATAGAATTCCAACACTTAATCGTGGATTACTATAATAAAGAGTAAAATTAGTGCAAGATAAGCTTGTATCCGTTATATGAAGGAATTGTTTTAGCCTGTTACAAACTTATATTTGAATGTTTGACTTAAAGGTAATATGATACGATAAACATAATATTTTATGTTAAATAGATTTCACTTAATTTGTAAATATTAATTTTAAGTTACATTTGTTTCAGTTGAGCTTCATCCCAATAGTAGTACAAATTGAAGAATTAAACATTTAGCTTCACTAAATGGATACTAAGATCATAGTTTTTTAAACATGGACACTGATAAAAATTGATATATAGTATAACCCGATAAATTATTTATTATGTATGATAGGTTACAAATGTTAATCGGTGCAAAAAAATATTAAATTTTTTTGTATCAATTGTATGTAAGTTTTAGTCAAGTTCAATGGTTTGTGACATCGAAAAATTTACTTATATACAAAACGAGTAACTCATCAATTATACCATGATTTCTCAAAGAAAAAAACATCATAAGTTGGCATTAAAAAGTCATCCAATTAAAAATATCACTTGTATAACATGACTTTATGAATTAAAAGAATGTTAAATCAATTCGTATGATTTAGATCTACACATTTTACGATAATAATGTGTTAGCACATCAAGAAACATTCAAATAAAGAAACAACATTTTAGTTTTTTACACCCAAAGAAATTAAAATAAAGGAAATAAGAACAAACTTCATGATTCATTTTTTTCTTCAATTAAGTTTACAAGAAAATACAAATATTCATCAACTTATCATCTTCCAAAGTATTTTATGAACACAACATTCATGTGGGCATTCGTGGTCTAAAATATGTTCAGGTTTAGTGGGAAATTGTTTGTATTTAGTTTTTTATTTAATATTTGATTGTATTATGTTTAGTTCTAGTTTCAATACAATATAATATAATATAATAAGATAATATAATATAATTTTATCTTATTTCTCTTGTATAATTTTGTGATTTCAATTTAATGAAGTATGTTGAGTAAAAAATCGACATTGATGATATTGAATTTGATCCGAGCAAAAAACATGGACCAAAATAATAGGTGTAGAAGCAATTTGGATTTTTTAAGTGATTAAAAGGTGAACAAGTAAACATTTTCATTATCGAATAATGAAAGTATGATATTTATTGAGTTGTATGTGTTTCAAAATAGTAGGTGTAGAAGCAATTAGGATTTCTTCTCATTTTAAGCCTAATCATGGTTGATATATTCTTCTTATTTAACGTTTTTTTATTGATTAAGGTTTGGCTAATTTATATATTTTATCTTTATTGGTATCCCTCATAGGCCTTTCAAATTGAGAGAGGAAGAAGTTTGAATGTATGTCAGATATTTGTTGTATAATTAAATTTTTGTTTTGGAGATCAAGTTGTTTAGTCCATAATAGTGGCTTAAATATTTTTCCTATTTTCTGAAGAAAAAAAATGGTCTGGATTTTTCCCATACCACTGAGCATTTGAATTTGGATTGTTTGTTGTGAAAATTTAATCTTTCGAGGTTTGGCATAGTGTGGAAGTTGATTCCCTAAGGTTTTGAACTTTTTGGCATGTATGGCCCGTCTTATGAGCTTTGATTTGAGTAGATATCTAAACTTTGTTGTTTATGGTATTTTTCAAGCCATTTATTTTAAATTAAACTGTCACGACTTCAAATAACACAGTTTGATACTTCTCTTACTTATGTCTCATAAAAAACCTTGATGGGCAACATTCAACCGATGTTCAACCTGGAGAGACAATTGCGAAGTCAATCTACCATTATCAACACTCTCAATGCAGACAATGAGACTTTATCTAACAACCTCATAAACGCCAATAAGAGTGTTGAGGCATTAAGGAGAGAGATCGAGGAGTTGAAGAAAGGGAAAGAGGACTTGGCCGCCAGGTTGGCCACTTCGGAGGGGGTTAACAAAGAACTCCAATATAAGTGTTATGGCTTGGAGAAGGATCTCTCTACTTCGAAAGAGGAGGTGAAGGCCAAAGACAATGTCATCCAGACCCTAACCAGTGATAAAATTTCGCTCGAAGATGTTGTGTCTAGAGTTAACCAGGAGAAATATGATTTGATAAAGGAGCAGGAGAAGACAATCCAAGCCAAGATCGATGCATACACCAACAAGGTGATAGATTCCCAAGAGGAAAGGTATGCTGAAGTCAAATCTGACATGGTCTTGCTCTTTCATCGAACATTTCTGAAGAGGACGCTCGAAGATTTATAGCGATATGTGGAATACGAAAACCTCCCATTCTACACTATGATTGATGGTGATAGGCATAACTATTCCAGCGGTTATGATGATACCACTGACGAAGATGAAGGGACCGGAGATAGCCTTAATGAGGTACCCAAAGACCCCAAGAAGAAAACAAATGAGGCTGGAACATCTAAGGGAGCCCATGCTTAAAGTTTTAACTAACTTTTATTTTTCTTTAATTCTTGTGTTAGACTAAAGTCCTTGGATGGTCAAGGCATTTTTCTAACCGTGACCGGATCTTGTCCGGATAAACCTTTTCTTTTAAAACTTCAAAGTCCTTGGATGGCTAAGTCATTTTACATGTTTTAATATCATTCCCTGGTGTTAGCCGGGCAGTTTTAACTTACACAATTCTTGCATTGTTTTATGTTTGCCCAATTTTGATGGCTAATATTTAAATAGCTCGTAGTCATTTTACAAATATTTTAATGTGAGAGTGTTTAAATTCTCCGATGACAAATGTTTAAATGGTCATCACTCCACCAGATCAATCAGGTCTGTCAATAATACTTAGAACTGAAAGTTTTAAAGAAGCTATCAATCAAACCACTCCGAATTTTTTAAGAAGGTATCAAATTTCATTAAAAAGCCTGGATACCTCATTAAAACCTCCCCGCGCCACCAGGGTAGGAAAGAGTATACCCCATAATATTTACATAACTTTCATTCTAGATACAACCGGAGGTGTTTAATGTTACAGGGGTGATTAAAGATCCTTTCATCTTATCTTGAAGCATGTATGTCCCAGGCTTAAGCTTTTCAATGACCACATAGGGTCCTTCCCGGAGCTATCTTGCCGAACTGCTTCTCCTTAGTATGTAGGCAGACTTTTCTCAACACTTTATCTCCTGGTTGAAAATCCCTCATTCTAACTCTAGAAGCAAACCTGCTTCTCATCAATCTCTGATAGTGTGTGGCTCTGAGATGAACCTTAACTCTTTTTTCTTCTATCAAGTCGAGTTGACTTCTGATTACCACTTCATTAGCCTGTTCGGAAAAATTGTAGACTCTAAATGAAGGAAGAGTTGCCTCTAT
Source organism: Limnanthes douglasii subsp. nivea (assembly GCA_036936605.1). Lineage (NCBI taxonomy): Eukaryota > Viridiplantae > Streptophyta > Magnoliopsida > Brassicales > Limnanthaceae > Limnanthes > Limnanthes douglasii. The sequence goes on from JAUPFV010000003.1 coordinate 173,008,254, forward strand.
AGGAGCTATTGCATCAATACCATATACCAAGCCAAATGGGGATTCCTGTGTAGCAGCCCAGGAGTAGTCTGGTAGGCCCAAAGTACTTCTTGTAGATAGCTTGGCCACTTTCCAACAGTCCCTTCTAGATTATTTTTAAGACCAGACATGAGGGTCCTGTTTGTTACTTCAACCTGACCATTCGCCTGTGGGTGAAAAGGAGAAGAGAAGCAATGTTGAATGCCTCTAGAGGTGCAGAAATTCTCCATATCCTTGTTATCAAATTGTGGCCCGTTGTCTGTGGTTATCTTTTGTGGAACCCCAAATCTGCAGCAAATATTAGATAAGATAAATTTTATAACAGCCTGTGAAGTAGTTCCTGCCAGTGGGGCTGCTTCTATCCATTTTGAGAAATAATCGATGGCAACAATGATAGTTCTGCACCCTCTGGACGCCATAGGTAGAGGTCCCAGCAGATCCAGCCCCCAACGAGCAAAAGGTATTGGCTCAGAAATTGACTCTAAAGGGACAACTGGGATATGAATTTCATTACCATATCTTTGGCATAGATCACACTTTTTCACCAATTCCTTGGCATCTTTCATTATGGAGGGCCAGTAGTATCCGGCCAACAAGACTCTTCGGGTTAAAGCTCTATAACCACAGTGTGTTGATCCCTCACCACCATGCAGTTCAGACAGCACTATTTGGGACTCTTCAATCCCTAAACATCACAAGAGAGGTCTACTAAAAGACTTCTTGTAAAGAACGTCTCTTAGGATTACAAATCCACGAGCCTTATACTTCACTTTTAATGCTACCGCTTTTTCCGGAGGCAAGATGTCATCTGAAATGTATTGAAAAAGAGGATACCTCCAGTCTTGAGGTTTACTCACTTGTATATTTAAACTTTCCTCCTCCTCCTTGCTCTGATTGAGTTGAATAGATGGGCACTCTTGCACGTGAATCCATGGGTAGGACTCAGAATATGCTATGGTTGCCAAAGAGTCTGTTAGCGTATTTTTTGTTCGGGGTATGTGCTCACAGGTGATCTCTTTGAAGTTAAGTGCCACTTCTTTAAGAACGAATAAATATTTAATCAGCTGATCTTTTTTAGCCTCATATTGACCTTGTTCATGATGGATAAGAAGCTGAGAATCACTCATTAACCTGACCATTTTGGCTCCACAAATTAGGGCTAACTTTAAACCAGCTATGGCAGCTTCATATTCGGACTCATTATTAGAATCCTTGAAAGCAAAACATATAGCCTGGTACATTTTGTCGCTGTACGGAGAGGTTAAACATATCCCACCACCAAAACCCATGGTACTTGATCCACCACCAGTCCGGACAACCCATACTTTCTTAATCTTTTCACCCGTTGCTTGCTTAGTGTCTCTGTCCGAATGGAATTCAACTAGAAAATCAGCAACAGACTAAGCCTTGACTGCAGTTCGAGGGGAAAAATCAATATCATAGTCCTCCAACTCCACTGACCATTTGGTCCTTCTGCTTGATACGTCTGCTTTCTGAAATACGTTTTACAAGGGAAAAGACGTTCGGAAAATGATAGAATGAGACTGAAAGTAGGGTCTCATTTTCCTAGCAGCAATTACTAAAGCCAATGCTAGTTTTTCAAGTTTTAAATACCTATTTTGAGCATCTATCAAGGTTTTGCTGATGTAGTATACCGGACAAGGATAATTATCCACCTCCTTTACTAGCACTGCACTTATGGCACAATCGGAGACTGCTAAATATATGTAAAGTGTCTCTCCATCAATAGGTTTAAACAAGGTTTTGGGGAGGATAAGTGTTTTTTTTATTTCATCGAAAGCCTGGTCGCGCTGTGGAGACCAGTTGAATTTTTTTGCACCTTTTAAAGTTTGGAAAAACGGGGAACACCTATCCGAAGACCTTGAGATAAAACGGTTTAGAGCAGCTAACCTCCCTGTCAATCTTTGTACTTCTTTAATATTTCGAGGAGGCTCCATTCGCAATAAAGCACTAAGCTGGTCTGGATCAGGCTGTATCCCTTTCTCACTTATCACATACCCCAAAAACTTCCCGGACTGCACTCCGAAAACACACTTCTCTGGATTCAACTTTAAATTTACTTTTACCAAGTTGGCAAAAGTTTCTTGCAGATCTGCCAAGTGTACTTCTTCTTCCACAATCTTTACCATCATGTCATTAATGTAGACTTCCATGTTTCTTCCAATCTGATTAACGAAAGCTTTTTTCACCAACCTCTGATAAGTATTCTTTAACCCAAAAGGCATCACCTTATAACAATGAAGGCCCCTCAGTAACAAAAGTAGTGTGTTCTTGATCATTTGGATCCACTTGAATCTGATTATACTCGGAGAAGGCATCCATAAAGGACAACAACTTGTTCCCATACGTGGAGTCCACTAACTGATCGATCCGAGGGACCGGATATAGGTCTTTTGGGAAAGCCTTATTAAGGTCTGTAAAGTCGATGCACATTCGTCACTTCCCATTTTTCTTTTTTACTAATACCAGATTGGCTGTCCATAAAGGGTACTGAGATTCCTTTATGTGCCCTATCTTAGTAAGCCGGCCAACCTCTTGAACTATGACATCAGCTTTCTCCTTAGAAAAAGCTCTCTTTTTTTGTACAACAAGTGTTATATCTCTTCGGATGGATAGTTGGTATGATATAACATCTGCTGGTACTCCGGTTACATCAGCATTACACCAAGCAAAAACATGCTGATGGTCTGTTAAAAAAGATAACATTTTACTCTTCAGTTCTGACGTCATCTTAGATCCGATCTTGACGTTTCTTCCTTCAGCCAGAGAGTGAGTTTCAACCTCTTCAATTGGTATTAAAACACCAGGGGTCTCTCTGGGGTCATCAATTTCACCATCTCCCCAGAGGGCCCCTCCAACTGCTAATCCTCACTGATCCGAACTGCACCCAAAGTTCGAGGGGCCATTGATGTTGCATAACACTCCCTTGCTATCTTTTGACTACTTCAGACAACTCCCACTTGTCCTTGTACAACATATTTTAAACATTGATGGACTGTTGAAGCCACATCATGCATCCTGGAGAGCCAAGACCTTCTTAATATGACATTGTAGCATGTGTGACAATACAACACAATGAAAAGTACTCTGACCATCTTCTTAAAAAGGCCCTTTCCCAACAAAAACTCCTCCTCAAACTTCCCAATTACGTTCGCTGAGCTTCCAGTGAAACCCACAATTGACATGTTTGAATGCTGAATCACTGCTGGATTCTTCATTTGTTTATATGAACTTAAAAATAGGATATTGGATGAACTACAAGTTGAACCCAAGGACCTCGCTTATTTCTGGATTGTTGGCTCTGAGCTGGTGCTGGGTGGGATTGAGCCTTGGCCCTGCTGGGACCTTGTCAAGTTTCCTTAGCCTTGTACCCGGACTGATTCTGGTTCTGTTTTGGTGCGGCTGGGGCCGATCTCACCTGCCTATGCACCCTGGTCTTCTTCGTTTCATCTACATTGATTTTTTTTCCCACATGATTCAGTAAACTTCCCCACGTCATGGCCTTCTTTCTGGTTACTGAATCAGCCAAATTACCAGGGTTCAAACCCTGCCTTAGATAAGCTATTGCTACTTGCTCAGAGCAATCAGCTAATCCATTCTTGGTATTCACAAAACGACTTATATATTATTTCAAATATTCATTTGGTTCTTGGGCACAATGGATAATAGTGTCTCCATTGCCCTTCACTTTCTTACTTCCAACGAACTGCCTCTGGAAAGCCACCCAAAAAGTGTCAAAATTTCTGATGCAGCCCTGTGGCAGGCTATTATACCACTTCAGAGCACTCCCCGTAAAAGACTGGGAGAACGCTCTACAAAGCAACTTATCATCATCGTCAAAATTCATCATAAAGTTTTTGAATTGCTCCAGATGATTATCTGGATCTTTACTCCCATCGTATTTTTCCATCTTTGTACTGTCAAACCTTTTAGGAAGGTTTCCGGACAGTATCTTGGAAGACAATGGAGATTGTCTCCAATTCCGGCCACGACTAAACATAGTATCTTCATTGGGAGTTGCAAAGATACCTGGTTCATCATGAAAGGCGAAAAGGATCCATTAACAGTCGGTCTATATGTCTCCGGCCATGGCTGTGACCATGAGATGACCCTTTTTCTAGATGCTTTTTCAACCTTCCATGCATGTCCCTCTTTCTTGAATACTTTTTGACCAACTTCTGCTTCTTTTTAGAACGGTCTTCATCACTACTGGATGGCAGGGACTCCTCAACTCCATCTTCGTTCGAGGAGCTCCTAGAAGATTCTGAATCTGAATCTGAACTCTCCACCGGTTTAGACCGGTGAGACTTCTTTGAGCTAGCATGAGTCTTTTTCGTGCTTATATGGGTCTTTGGTGATGGGTCATGCTCCCTTGGATTATCAGTGTGGTGAACGACTGGCACTTTTGATTTTTCTTTTAAGCCAATCTCCACCCTTTTAGCAGCCCTCAAGGATTTTATCTCAGCTTTCAATCTATCTCGCTCTTCAATCGTATATTCATCATTTTCTATCTCAGCTTTCATCCGAACTGGTTTTTCTTGATGGTTTCGAATGCTAGATTCAGGCACCTTCTCCTTCCACTGTGGTCGCCAATTTGGTGTGGATTATTTTCGACTGAGGGTAATTTGGTCAGGTGTTTTGTGGTGTTTCAAAGGTATTTAATGTTTGGGTGTTTTGTAGTGAGAGATTTAAGCTGCCTGGTTGTATTAAATGTTCATTACCCTCATTAATGAAAGTGGTTGGGTATTTATACCCTTAATTATTGGTCACATGGGCTTCCGGGTCAAACTTATGAAACCGGGTTGAGTTCAAAAACCCATTAGTAGCAATTAGCTTAGTCAAAAGGTGATTATTTTTTAGTACTTTTGTCCAGTTCGGATGGTTCAGTGGGTGGCTTTTTTCCGAATTGCCCCTGTCCGGTTTCTACAGTTAGTGGTGAAAAGTTCCAGACTCATCAGATGGTATTGATAACTTCATCATAATTGGCAATCTAGTGACTTGGGATAATAACCTTTGCTGGTACAACTACCTCGATACCATAAACAAGAGCAAAGAGGGTTTCACCTGTTGTAGTCCGTGGGGTAGTTTGGTCAATCCATAAGACCTCATTTAGTTTATCTGACCACTTTCCCTTGGCTCATTCGAGATTCTTTTTTATTCCATCTAGCACGGTTCGGTTGGTGACTTTCACTAGCCTGTTATCCTGAGGTAGTAAGAGGTGGAGAAGTGTTGGTTGATCCTATAACACTTGCAAAATGTAGTGACCACAGTATTTTGAAACTAGGGCCATTGTCTATCATCAATATTCTAGGGATTCCAAACCAAACCAGAATGAGCTCAAGTGCTGGAGAGAGCTTTAGCTACGACAAAAAAATGATGATTTCCGGTTTCCATAAGGAGTGAACTAACTAGATCGATTCCTTATTTATCGAAAGGGTAAGGATCTGTGATGGCATGCATCGGCTCACTAGGGAGACGGCGATGTTGGAAAATTGCTGGCATGGATGGCACTGCTGAGCAAGCCGTTCAGAATCATTCGCTAATTCTGGCCAATAATATTCTATGAAAAGAAAGCGACGAATAAGGTTGTGATATCCGCAATGTGCCTCGGCGTCTCCAGTATGTAGATCGTGTAAAACTGAGGTGGTTTCTACTTGATTGAGGCAGCAGAGCAGTGTTACTGTTGCATTTTTCTGATAAAGAATGTCGCCTAAGATGCAGTACTTTCCTGCCTGTAATTGGAATGCCCGAGCAACAGTCTTATTGGTCGGAAGAGTGTCGAATCAGAGGTATAACAAATAAGGCTGTCTCCAATCTCTGGTGTCCGCAATAGTACAAATGGTGTCGCTCTGACTACAACTTTCAGTGGTGGGAAGTTGTTGTGTAAGGATAAGTGGATGTTCTCCCGAGGCTATTTTTTTGGCCAATGCATCGGCTGTAGTGTTATCAAGGCGGGGCACCTGATCATAGACCACATTTACAAACTTGGATTCATATTCCTTGAGCATTGTTAGAGACCCGCATATCCCCTTTTTCTTGGAATCATAAGTTTCGTTGGGCTGATTGATGATAAACTGGGAGTGAGAACATATTTGAAGAATTTTAGCCCCACATATTAATGATATTCATACCGCAAATCACAGCCTCATACTTCGCCACGTTGTTGGTTACTGGGAAGTTAAATTAGATAGATTGGTGAACTTCCTCTCTTTTTAGTAACTTTAAGAAGACATCATCACCTTCTTCTTAACTTCTTGATACCCCATCAGTTTCAACTGTCCATTCCATCTGCTCGTCCTCGGGTGCTAGTTCGTCTTGAGAAGATACATCACGAGACGAGGAGAATTCTGTAAGGAAATCGGTGACGACTTGCCCCTTAATTGCAGTGTGTGGTTCAAATTTGATGTCGTACTCCCCTAACTCGATGCTCCACTTAGTCAGTCGGCCAAATGCATCAGGTTTCTGTAACACGATTCTGAGGGGGGAGGATGTGAAGATGGTAATTGTGTACCCTTGGAAGTAGGGGCGCATTTTCCGAGCGGTGATTGCCAGACCCATTGCTAGTTTTTCCAGGTTGATATAACGAATATCTGCATTGACTAATGTTTTACTGGTGTACTATGGGTCACTGGACACCTTTCGGTTCTCGCACTAATATTGCACTAACTGAAAATAAAAAATAGGCAAGTATAAAAACAATGGTTCACACGCGGCAGAGGCGAATAGTATTTCTGATGATGTGATATAATTTTTCAATGCTTCAAAAGCCATATTTCACTCCTCGGTCCATGCAAACATTTTAGCATCTCAAAGGACTTCGAAAAAATGGTGGCTTTTGTCTGATTCCCTTTGGTGGTTCCATATGGATGACTGCTTGTAGTTGGATAAGGTTGGCTTCGATGCCCTTCTTACTCACTATGTATCCTAGAAATTTACCACTTCGGACATGGAAAGAACATTTTACAAAGATGAGTTTGAAATTAAATTGGCGTAGAAGGTCGAACACATTTTGGAGGACCTCGAGTTATTTATCCGTCGTGTGAGTTTTTACGATCATATTATCAATATACGCCTCCATTTGTTGTCATATATGGTCTTTAAAAATACGATTCACAAGTCACTGGTATGTGGAGCCCGCGTTCTTTAAACCAAATGGCATCACAATGTAGCAGTAAAGGCAGCGCTCAGTTTGGAATATTGTGTGTTCCTCGTTAGATGGGTTTAGGCGATTCTGATTCTACCCCGAGTATGAATCTATGAAGGAAAGGAATTCACCCCCCGATGCTAAATCTACCAACTTTTCACACGATGTACAGGTAAAGCGTCTGTGGGTATGCCTGATTCAGATCCGTGAAGTCGACGCACATGCACCATTTTTCCCTATTTTGTTTTTACCAACACTGGGATTGCGACCGAGTCTGGATACCGAGCTTGTCTTATATGCTCGAGACGAGATAGCTTGTTACTACCTCAGCACTTATGGCCTCTTGTTTCTCACCAGAAAATGAGTGTTGCTTATGTCGCACACTAGAAAATTATAAATGGGTCTACCCCTGATACATCACTAGCATTCCAAGCAAAGATATCCAAATTTATTCATAACAGTTCGATTAAAAAACGTTTAAAACCATAATTCAAATTGTTACCTAGTTGCAAAGTGCGGCCCTCAGCCACCAGCTCATCGGAGATGCTTGGTCGGATCAACGGTAACTTCATAACACGTTCGAGCAGTTCGTTGGATGCCTCTTATGATTCCAACCGCATTCCCAACTGGGTACTTAATGCACTATTTGAAAGCAACAAGGTAGCCTCCATCTGATGGAACCACAGTCGCCCAATGACCACATGGTAAGATTTTGGGGCATTGGAGATCATAAATATCGTCTTGAGTTCTTTCTTAGTAGCCCTGTAACCTACTTTGACCATAAGCTCAACCTCCCCCACGCATTGGGACGACTTGCCTTCATATACTACCAGAGTACGCTGGGTGGGTTTATAGGGTGGAACTTCTTACATGCAATCATAACTGCTTTGAAGATAATATTATTTGAGCTACCTCCATCGACTAAGACCTTAGTAACCATTACTCCTCTAATGTCCAAATTCACCATAAGTGCATCCTCATGTGGTGTTGTGATCTCGTGTAAATCATCATCATTAAAGGTAAAATCTGCAACCGGGTCTCGGTAATTGTGGTAACATAAAGCCTCGATTGCCTGCACTTCGTGGTTGGTTCTTTCCATTTTGTTAGACTTCTGGTTTTTTTTCTAGCAACGTTTCCCCCCAACGATGATAAACAGCCACATGTTGGTTTTCTATATCTATACACTTATCTTTATATGACCTCTCTTCATTGACTAGTCGGGATTCGTCTCTCTGTTTGGGCTGACGACGACGATCTTGCTTTTTTACAAACTTGATGAGCTCACCATTATCTATTAACTTTTGGATATCCTCTTTGAGCTCCCAAAATTAATCAGTTGGATGACCGTGATCATTATGGTAAGAACAAAAGTGTCGGTTTGATCGCTTATGGCCTGGTACGCTCATAATTCGAGGGGTTGGTATATCTTTCTTCTCTTTGTTCGGTCATATACAACTGAGATTGTCTCGGTTAACAGGGTAAAATTCCTGGACGGGTTCTCATAATGTGTTTGGTGGTGAGCACCCTCACGATGATGTTCATCATCAATTTTTTCATGTCGTATGATCATTTTTTGGAGTCTGACACATGTCTTTCCGGCGAATCTCCTTTTCCAAGCATCATCTACTCGGATGAACTTATCTACTCAGGCTAACAAATCTCCCATCTTCTCAACCAAAAACTTGATAGGTTGACATACAGCTCCCCTCGCCGATCGAGACCTCTCTTGAGGGATGCAACAATTATATTCTCTTCTAAATCTGGCAAGGCATTCATAGTATGTACAAAAGGCTTAACATAAGTTTTTAGTAACTCGTCTCTTCTTTGGTAGAGGTCTATAATGAATTCTCTTTTGCATCAGAGTTCTTTGTTGCCCGTGAATCGTTTTTGGAAGTCTTTCTACAAACATGCGAATTCATAAATAGATCCCTTAGAAGGGCTGCTAAACCAATCTATGACGTTACATTTAAGAGTCATGGATATGGCTTAGCAAAGCATGGCATCATCAGGGTTAAAGGTCATCATCATGTTGCGAAACTGCTCCAAATGCCTCTCCTGATCCCTTGTACCTCATACGCTTTCATTCTGAATTGGTCGAATTTTTTGGGGAGCTGTGCTTTGAGGATTTTCTCCAAGAACGGAGACTCTTTAAGGACGTAGGTGGATATTTTTGGGATGACTTGATCATATTGCACATCCCCATTCTCCCGAGCCTTCTTTTGAGGATGCGGTTGCACATCTTACCGCGATTCTTATCCCTTGGATCGTCTTTTGCCACTACTTTCTTCTTTATCTTCGCGTTTGGAATACGAATCCCTTTGGTTGGCACGACTGACATCAACCCCCGAACAATGCCCCCCACGGCTAGTTCCTCGCATATTAGCGGTCAACGTGTACAAAGTGTCGTTCAGTTCAGCTATGATAGCTTTCATAGCCTACTCTCTAGCGTATCGGTCGAATGCAACCCTTTGTTGTTCCTGTTGTAGGTGTTGAAGTTGTTGCTCCAGTTTCTAGACTGTTGGCATGATTACTGAGTTAGCAGCCATTGCCTCTTGCAAAGCAGGTTCCATAGCATTTACCGGTGCGGACGGTGTGATTTATGGCTCGATGGTAACCGACGGCTAACCATCTTAGGGCCTTGTTTCAAAGTGGATTTCCTCCATGATTTCTAGATTGATGACCGTGTCCGGAGGCAACTGAATTTGCCCATCCATATAACCCGGTGATTCGTCGCATCACTCCACTCTGAAACTTTCCTTTCAATCCCCGATCGCGTTACTACCATGGTTAACGAATCTTAGTGTTGTGTGTTTTTTGTTAGAAGTTCTCATAGACGATGCCAAATTGTTTTAGGAAAAATATAACAAATATTATGACAAGTAGTATTTTATTGATTAGAGAAAAAAATATACATTTGTACATAATCGTCAACCTTTATAATATTTACAGGGCAATTTCATTCTCCCACTAATTACATAATTTTTTTAATCTTATTCATGGACCATAATTTATGGTAAGTGTCTTATAATTTAGGGCATGACTCTCGTCGCAATTCGTTAACCGTTTTTGGTCAACAATCATTTATATGAAGTTGACCTTTTTTATAACTTCTTCATTAATTGCGATAAAGAACCGGACTCGCTCTTCGTTGGTAACTGCATGATGTTCCTTGACTAGTCTTACCTGGAGATTGTTCAGTTATGAGGCTTTTGCTCGGTGAAGCATATGATCGGTTGTTTTTCACGAGTCGGTGCCATCATCCATTGGTTGCACCTCGGCTGGGTTGCTAGTGTTGATACGGATCGATAGGCTGCCAGTTACTTTTATAAGATATCAACACTGCTCGGTTTGACTTCGGTCATCTGATATCAAGTGTTGTACTGCTATATTGTTTATAGGTCATCTCGGTTTTGTATGAAGAAACCCTCGGTTTTATTCCCTTCGCATTCCTATGTTACTTCCATCTACTCAAACCTTGGTTGATCTATTAGTTGATGGAGGCATCCTCATCAATGCCCTATATTTTATTAATTTCTGTTTTGCTTGTATTATGTAGATCTTTCTTCTCTTCTTGTCAACCTAGTTCGTTACCCGCTATTGCGGATGATCTCTTCAAAGCTCTTGCTTATTTTTTTATGTGCTACTTTATTTTATCTACCTTATTTTTATATAATTCTATATCTTATTTTTTAAGATATAAAATTATGTAACTTTAATGCACGTCAATTATTTTCAGTTTTATTTGTATTCTCTCGGATTGTGTTTTATATATATACACCTATTTTATTTTATTTTATATTTTTTTATAAAAAAATCATGAATATAATTTATTGATTCTAAAAAACATAGGTACAAAACACGATAAATAACGAGTCTACCTAATAAATAAAAACATAAATACAACTTAAACCAATGTGAACGTGTAAATTTTTGAAGTTTTAATTCAAGTGATTATCAGGCTAAAATATCAATTTTAAACAAGTATAGAATGAAATTACAGTACTGCCCTTTGTGGCAGCTTGTCTTAATGGAGCCTATGCAATACAGACACTACACTACATGCATGTATCAGATGTTCAGTCACAGAGATCCCTTTTTCATTACTGTTAAAGAGTACTAAAACCTCTGTTATATTCTCTCTCCCTAGATATACAGCGATTGAAAGTAAATGCACTCAAGGCTTCTCTCTAGATTTAGTTATTCACAGGCCTGGTCTAAACCTAATGACAAATCACCCAACAACAAGAAAATAAATGAGATGAAACTTATTGATATAGTATATCATGCGTTAAAAAGGTAAATATGAAGCTAGGTCTTTCCATTAGGGATAGCGATTTTAGCGCGAGCCTGTCCGATTCATATACGTTTTAGCCGATCCGAACATATAATAACATATAATATAACGAGGCATTAACAAGTTAGGATATATTTGAAATTGAAACCATTTTTAATTTAATTTTTAATTAATATTTTTTATAAAATATCTATTCGAATAATATACTTGTTAATTATATTTTTTAATAAATTTAATTTCCAATATTATATAAATTATTATAGTTATTAATTTTTATAAATATAAATTTACAAATCATTATTATTTAACATAATATTATTTTTATTATTTTATAGTTTAGTAGTCGTTTGAAATCCACCATGTAGATGTAAAAGATTTTTGATGATGCAGATGTAAATATTTTTTGATAATTTTGTAAATGAAGATGAAGATGAAAATATTGTGTTAATTGTTTATTTAGTTATGTTTGTTTTGAATTAAAAATTTATATCTGAATAATTATTTAAATTAAAAATATAATGGAGTTTGAGTTTGAGTTGAGATCAAATGGGATCAAACGAATTGTACATTCCAAATATAAAATTAGTGTTTGCAAATTGGATTGGATATGTCCACAAATGGATCGGATTCGAATTCAAAACTTTAACCAAAGCGAACCAAACTAGATACACGTTCAAATAAAAGAATTTGGTCCTGAATAGTTGGTCCAAACCCAATCTATTATCATATCTATATCTATTGTCGTGCAGCAATTTTTATTTATTTAATAAATATGTTATATTTATTTTTATATTAAACAATCTTTCATATTTGACTATAATTATACTACGTTTTTACATCAAACAACTCTTTCGTATTTTCAAAAATATGAAACAGTTTTAGAAATAAATAAATAAATATATATATATATATATATATATATATATATATATATATATATATATTTTAAGTCATAAATTATAAACCGATTTTAGAAAACAAATAGAGCAATGCTAAAAAAAACCATATTTTGTTGGATCTCTCACTCAACCCTACCTCATTTTTTGAATTCAAACTTGAAAATCCCAAAAAATCATTTTCAGTCTTATTATTTACATCAATGTCATTAGTTAATAAATTAACCTAAAATAAAAAGACCTCCAAATTTTATCTCAAACCGTAGCATTTTACAACCTTTACACTAGCATTTTATTATCCAAACACAAAAAAAACTACCATTAAACAAACAAATAAATAAATGAATAGTTGCGGAAGAAGAGTAAATGTGTGTCTCTTTGGATGACTTGGTGGACGAGGAGAACGCATATCGAATGAAGGTAACAATTTCAACTTTACTTTCTGTTTTCATACGTATCACGCGTGTTATACGATGAACTGCATGATTTTTCGATAGAACGCACGACTAGAGGTGTCAAACGGTTTGAACCAGCACCAACCCGCACCGTTTAAGTCTGAACCACGGGTTGCAGTCTCGGCGGGTTGCGGTCTCGGCGGGTTGCGGTCTCGGCGGGTTGCGGTCTCGGCGGGTTGCGGTCTCGGCGGGTTGCGGTCTCGGCGGGTTGCGGTCTCGGCGGGTTGCGGTCTCGGCGGGTTGCTCCTTATGCGGTCTCGGCGGGTTGCGGTCTCGGCGGGTTGCAGTCGTAATGGGCCAGTTTCACAGTTAAACCGCCAGTTCAAACCACCAGACGAACCATTTAAGAGCCGTTTACCAGTTCAAACCATCAGCCAAACCATTTAACCATTTAAGAACCGTTTATCAGAATATATTATAATGTTATTTAAAATTAATTTGTAAGTGTTAATTGAATCTAATTTCAATAATTGAGTTAATTATTCTATTTCATGTATTTTAATTTAAATATGTTATCATTTTAATCGAAATTTTATAATCATCAATTATATTTTAAAAAAATAATTGTAATTTGATTTTGATACGTTTGAATAATATATTACTATTAAATAATATATACCTATTAGACATATAATTGTATTAAAATTTTAAATTATTAGGTGATTCTTTAGATTCTTTCAAGCTTGAAGTGTTTATGGTTAGATGAATTATATAGTTTATTGTATTTTCGAACTATTCAATATTAGAAGTTTATATGCATAAACATAAATTACTTGTAAGTTGTAAAGAACAAAATAAAAATTGAAAGCTAGGTAAGTGATTTAAATAACATTTAATAAAAAATAGAAGCAAAACAAACAATTCATTAAAAATAAAAACCAAACAAGTAACATAGTTTTCCAATCAAATAAAAAAGAAAAACATTACAACGATAATGAAAATCAATTGCGAAAAACTAAGGAGCTTCATCATTGTTGTTGTTGTTAGGTGATGGACCTTGCAAATGCATGTTCTCCATCATCTGTCGCATATACTCCGACTGTTGGGCTTGAGAGTTTGCAAATCGCTCATTCCATTGATCTTGTCCATGATGCCACTGCTCGTATTGACCATGCCACTGCTCGTATTGACCATGCCACTGCTGGAGGTGACCAAGTTGATCATTCACCCCTACTTGCCACTGCTGTATCTGGCTAAGCTGGTCATTTACCCCCCCTGCCAATTTTGAAATTCACCTTGCCATTTTGTAAAATCATCATGCCAAACCATTTGTTGAGTATGCGCAAACTCAGCAAATTCGCGATCGGTTCATCTTTGTTGTGGCGGTACTCGCGAAGAACCACTAGCATTTGGATCGAAAGACACTTCAGCCTCAACTCGATACTGAGTAGGTGGATTTGGCGGTTTTGTAAGACCGTTCGCAATATATATCTGATTCAAGTCTTCTCTATGGTGGTTCCATGCCTCTAATTTCGAAATCAACTCTCCATCCCAAGAGTATATTTCCTGCAAACGCAAAGAGTTTCTACCTATAGCACTAGTCGGCCTCACCTTCACCGGAGTGTACATACTCACATCAGCTCCTTTCGAAACAAGCAATTTACTCAATATCATCCCATAAGGTAGTTTATCCGTACCACACCTCGCAGCCATATTTCGAATCATCAAGCTGGGTAAATTAATTATTCCCTGATTTCGAATCATAAAAGCAGTAACAAATGTTTGAATATATGAAAGCTGCGAATCATTGTTACTAGGTGGAAGAAATATACTATTTACCAATTTCAAAGCTAATTTCCCAATACCATCCAAATTACCCCGCATGGCTCGAAATTTACCGCTAATTTCCGGAGCTTCCGCACCAGGACAAGTAAGAATCTCTACCGCTTCTTCGTAAGACAAAGGCCAATCAGCACTCCATATCGTAGGGCGATAACTAATGGGAGGTAATTTATTACCGGTATAGATATCATGGGTTGGAACGGAAAAAAGATCGTAGAAATCAGTTTCAAAAAAACTAATGTCTTTACCATCAATCAAACAATTCAATCCTAAACCTCTTGGATCATTTTCGATTAATCTAGCCGTGGAATAAAACTTTCGCACTAGTTCTATATACCAATCACATTTGAATCTAGCTAGATTCATCCAACCTTGGCCATTAGTAGGCTCAATAAGTTTGAAAATTTTTTGCATACCCTCTATTTGGATCAGTTCCTCGTAGTTCAGAAACATACCAGACCAAATTTTTGTTACACCTCGACCTCCTTGCTGATTACTACGGATGCGAATCTCCCCCTCGGGGCGATGTTCGATAGTCTCGCTCTCCGTTACCTCATGCTCCATGGTATGCAACAACATTTCTTCCACCTCTCTCAATTCGGAAGTGGTTGGTTCACTACGTCCACCTTTACGAGCATTCTTTTTTGTTTTCGAAGACATTTGCGAAACCTGAAATTTAAATAGAGTTTGAAAAATATAAAAAAATTTTAGAGAAGTGTAGTAGAGAGAGGGGATAGATTTGTAGTGGAGAGGGAGAGATTTGTAGTGAAAAATATAGGAGGATGTAGGGTGTATTTATAGGGTAATTTTGTGTTTTTTTTTTTTTTTTTCTACTAGCCGTTTGATGACGTCAGCATGACGTCATCAAGCGGACCATCCGGCCACGCGTGCGGATGGTCCACTTTTGGCCGTTGCCAACGGCTAGTTCGTTTGAACTAGCCGTTGGTTGAACCGGGGCATCCGGACGATCGTCCGGATGCCCCGGTTCCAATCGGACCATCCGGATGGGCGTCCGGATGGTCCGAATTGTCTGTCCGGGCGTCCGGGCGAAACTGTCCGGATGCCCCGGATCATGTGTCCGGACCATCCGGACGCCCATCCGGATGGTCCGGGCGATTTTTTTTTTTTTGTTTTTTCGGTTTTTTTTTTTTGGGTCTCCCCTATAAGTAGAGGAGACCCCAACACCAATACTCACACCTCTCAAACAACTCTCTACTTCTCTCTAAATCTATCTATTTGTTCGATAAGTTCTAGAAAACTACAATTAGTTATTTTACTTATTCTACTCCTACTTTCGAAATTGTTTGATTTTTGTTTTTCCGCAAATTGTTTCTTAGTTGTTATTAGTCTAAATTTAGTTGTTCTATCTTGTTATTAGTCTAAATTTAGTTGTTATATCTTGTTATTAGTCTAAATTGTGATTTTATTATTAGTATTTTATTGCATATTTGAAAAAAAAACTGTTATTAGTTTTAAAATGAATTCAAAACGTAGAAATACTGGGATAAACCCACCATCTAATGTGGATCTCAATACCATGGATGATTTTTCTACAGAATTCCCTCACGTTGACACACTCTCCTCCCACGAAAGTGGTGGTGGAAGTACTAGTGGGGGGAGATCTCGTAAGAAAACATCTTGGATTTGGAAACACTATACTCTATCAGAAGATGGTTTGTTTTGTTATTGTAAAGAGTGCAATAAACGTTATCTTCACGTAAGTGGATCTAGAAATATGGGCACTAGCACTATGGTAAAACATTTATCGAAACATGAAATATATGATCCTACAAAACCTAACCCAACTAATGTTTGCACGAACCCTCAAACAGGTCTTCCTTTTGAGTTTAACCACGATACGTATAGGGAAGCAACAATGATTTATGCAGTCGGTAGTTTACAACCATTTAGTTTTGGGGATTCTTGGAGATACGAAAATTGGATGCAAGTTGGGGTAAACCCACAGGCAACACGCATTCCACGTACCTCTTTGCGATCGCTAGCCTTTAAATATTATTTACAAAGAAAAAAAGAGATTATTCAAACTATGCAGACTTTGCCATGGAATGTTTCGATTACTAGTGACATAGCTACTTTTACTGATTTAGATATGATATGTGTTACCCTCCATTGGATGGACGCCCAATGGGTCCTCCAAAGGAGAATTATATGGTTTGAATCAATTGGGAAGCATACCGCACAAATAATTAGGGAGAGTATGACTGAATGCATGAATGTTTATGGCATTAAAAACAAGATTATGTCTATTTCGTTGGATAATGCATCTTCTAATATTAGTGCTATAACATATCTTATAGCAGATTGCAATCCTCCTTTTCCAAAATTGTTTCACACCAAATGTTTATGCCACGTACTTCAATTAATTGCGAAAGAAGGAATACGTAAGGTTCAGGGTGATTATATTACCCCTATAAAAAATGGGATCCTATTTTGCTCGACATCCGCTGCTAAAAAAAGAGCTTTTAAAACACTTGTTCTTTCAAATGGGAAAAAATATAAGAAACTTTTATTAGATGTCGAAACTAGATGGAATTCTACTTACACAATGCTTGCACGTGCGCATGTTTTTAAAGAAGAGATATCGACGCTTTATAATACATATCGTGAAACACCAATTGAACCAGATCATTGGAAATTTTGTGCACACATGTTAAGATTTTTAAGACTTTTTAAAGAAAACACCCTAACCTTTTCTTCACAAAATCAACCTAATGCTCATTTGGCCCTTTTCACGATTGCTAATCTTGCCATGCATATGGATGAATTTAGATCACATTATGCATGCGTAGACATGGTGCCTAGAATGGAATATAAGTTCACAAAGTATTTTCATCCAATCCCTGATAGTTATTCATTTGCTTGCCTTTTAGATCCTTTTTCACGAAAAGAAAAATTTGAATTGCTAGTTGATTGCTTTTATAAATCTGTACGGTTTCCTACAGATATACCACCGACCGAACCAATTGACCCTAAAGGATATATTAGCGGTATATATGATAGTTTGTATAATATCTATGATAAGTATGCTGCAAGATATAGATCAAATACATCTACAAATGTAAGCAGTAGTAACAATAGGGGTAGAGGGAGAAATACTAACTATATTCGATTGGCAATGTTACGAAACAACAATGTTACAGAAACCCCTCAATCTGATAATGAGTTGTATAGATATTGGACCACTAGGTTTGACTTTACGAATTATCAAGACCAAGGTATTGAAGATATCATACGATGGTGGGGTACCAAAACTGAAGAGTTTCCTATTCTTTGCAGGATTGTTAAAGAGATTTATGCTATACCTATGTCTACAGTTGCAAGTGAGTGTGCTTTCAGCCAAGCGAGGTTGCAATACACGACTAAGAGAACAAGATTGACGGGCAAAGCACTTGGAGTGCTTGTGGCAGTTAAGGATTGGACAGCGGCGGATAAAAGGATGCAAGACATAGAGTTCAGAGACGAAGTGAACGTAGACGACATCTTCGAAGATTATCCGGATGATTACGAAGATACACTTGAACAAGAAATTGCGGAAGAAAACGAAGCTGACGGCGAAGATTTTACTTACGAAGAAGACGAAGCTGAAGATGAATGATGTTTGTAATAGTTTTTTACTATTTTGTATTGTAATTTGAAAACATTTGTACAACTCCTGGCCCGCACGAGTATAAACTGTGAACGGCTAAATTATCCAAAAATGACTTTACCTTTTATTATAACAACAACAAATGTATTATGAAATACTTATAACTTCATAAGATCTAATTTTGGTTTAAAAAATAATATCAAACACTTGTAAAATTTAAAACCAAATCACAATAGTAATCAAAATGTAATATTAAAATTATAACCGTAGAATTTGTAATATTTTAACATGATAAGATATAGTTTTGCTTTGTATTAGATATAAAAACATAATAATAATAATATTCAAAATATGATAATAACATAAGTAATATTTAAAATTTTAGACTATATAATAATTACAACACTTAAAATATTAATAACCAAAACAAATTAATATTAACAAAAATGTAATAATAATTCTATAATAATATTCAATCTCAATATTTTTTAAATATAACATTTTGGATATAAAATAAATAAAATCAGCATAATATTTACCAATAAACCACCGGTTTTTTACAAATAAACCGTGGTTTCGCAGTCCTGCCGGGTTGCGGTCTCGGCGGGTTGCGGTCTCGGCGGGTTGCGGTCTCGGCGGGTTGCGGTCTCGGCGGGTTGCTCCTTATGCGGTCTCGGCGGGTTGCGGTCTCGGCGGGTTGCGGTCTCGGCGGGTTGCGGTCTCGGCGGGTTGCAGTCCTAATGGGCCAGTTTCGCAGGTAGACCGCCAGTTCTTAAGCAGGTTATCAGCTTTAAACCATGGTTCCTGAACCATTAGACACCTCTACGCACGACCATGACCCATATTTCATAATTCTTCATGCGCCCAAAATTTTGGAGTCGTGTTTCTTCATGCGACCATGATGAATTTCTTGTCGTGCGATCTATGCGAACGGACTAAAAAATTTGTTTATGTTATGCGATTGTTTATATATCAAGTTTTCTTAATATATTAATACATATTCTTAATATATACTAAAATTGGATGCTTTTGTAAACGAGGAATCGAAGAAGATTAAAATTTTCACTATTACAAAGCTATATGATACTGGAAAACAGGTAACAACTCCTAGATTAGATTACATTTGCGAGAGGTACATTTGCGAGAGGTACAGTTTTTCATATCAAAAGCGAAGCCGGAAACTTTGAGAAAACGAAAGTGTACGGTGAAGAAATGTAATTGTCCCTTTCAATTAAGATGGCATATGACTGATTGACTAGTTATGCAATGATGTTTGGAAGTTATAAATAGTAAACACAATCAAAAACTTTATGTTAGCTTAGACGACTATTCTAGCGCGTGTAGGCTAAAACCGGATGAAGATGAATTAGTTCGTAGTTTGTCTTTCTCCGGTTCACATCTGAGGGAGATATATTGTGGTTTAGAGAATATTAACTCGGAGAATCTTTTGAACATGCATGCAATCTATAATTATCGCAAAAAACATCAAGATGTTAAGCACGAGGGATAAACTCAAATCTAATATTTTGTGGCTAAATTGAATGACCATGGATACTCCACGTGGGCGGTTACAAGAATATTCAAAAGTGATCACCAATTTTTTTTTGCACGTCCTAGTAGTATAAATTTCTTGCTTACATTCCATAATATGTTTTTCATGATTTTACGTACAAGACAACGAGGTATAAGATGTCTCTGTTAGATATTGTTGGAGTGAGATCAACTTTAGTTACATTTACCGTTGCGTATATGTTTATGAGTGGGGATAAGATACGAAATTATACATGGGCTCTGGGTGTTCTTCGTGGTTTATTGATGAATATGTGTGTGCATTTTCGAGTGTTATTGTTACCGATCGAGAGTTAGCTCTCATGCGATCTATCGATGAAATATTTTTCTGGGTACACATGACGGTTCGAAAGTTAATGCACGATGACGTGATTGTTAAACAATCTGTTGAGTTTTATGGTTACGTTGTCGAAGCGATAACGGTCGAAGGTTATTAGGAAACAACCTAGCTACATTGAACAAAATATTCGCCTCTTACTTTAAGTATATTGATTACGTTATGTCGGCATGTATAACAAAATACGGTGACAATTTTCTTTAACATCGGACGAACAATATCAAACACTACGATCAAACAACAACGAATAGGTATAAATCTTTTATTTTTTTATTATATCACTATAAATATACGTCTTAAATATATACATCCTTTATGTAGGTGCGGAGTGCTCACTTGGCCCTAAAAAAATACTTTTATTCGAACCAATACAATTTTGAACTTTGTTGGGAAAAAATTCACAACGTTTGGAATGTAGTAGCGTGCAAGGATCCTTGAATCTTTGGAGCGAAATAAGTTTCGTACTTTACCTTGTTTTGAAAGCACTTTGACCAAAGACCCAGTCGGTTTTGTATCCCATGCGAGCCTAAACAAATTGAAGCATACTATTATACATTCTAGAACTATTGGTGTATATCGGGTAGCATGTGACGCATGCATCCTTTGAAAAATACTTGGGTTACCTTGCGCATGTGAAATTGCATCAATAACAAGAGAATTTAGATGCATTCTTAGGGAAGATGTGGATATATTTTGAATAGGATTAGATATTGTTCATAGAGATCCAATATCTCGTGAAAACGTCTTGTAAAAAAATTATCTATCATCAAATTAGTTTCATTCATAGTTTTGGCCATGAACAACAAGATCATATTATAAATAGAGTTATGCATCTCTTAAAGCCCAAAAATAGTTATGTTCAAAAGCCTAAAGAAGCGGTTAGATCTAAAGTTAGGTCAAAAGGAGGTGTGGATAATCGACCAAACAGAACCCTAGTTTGTAGGAATATCTCATTAAATAAACCGCTAGTGCTAGTACTTCCGCGAACTCGATATATAGTACACCCGTTAACATGTTAGAGGGCACGATTACCTCAAAATTTCCTCCGTTTATAGTACCAAACCACCACTTGCAAAAACAAAAGATGGTCGGCCAAGGAAAATTGTTAAGGACATGAAGTTAACTTTATATTTGTCCTGACGTTTCTACATCCATATATGACTAATATGGTCGACGTTATCCCGGACGGAAAATGCGAATATCTGTCTGTATCGCTTTTGATATAACTTAGCGAGGATAAATGGGAAAATTTAGACATAATTTGTCAAAAGAATTGAATGAAAATCATGCATCGGGGTTGGATGTTTATGGTTTGTCCAATATTTTGGATGATATGGGTCGTAGGTTGGATTACTTCAAATCCAACCCTTATAGTCGTTATTGGATGACACTTCCAGACATAGGCTTAGTCAAAGAGAAAAGGTATCAATGCATGGTATACCATGTCTCTCAAGCAGGGTCTTTAACGTATTTATCGATTCGTGGAAGTCCACCCGTGAATGCTTCAACGATTATAAAGGTCAGAATTGCTTTAGTACATGGAATTCACTTCGTTAGCGTAAGTATATCAATTTTACTATATTTATGGAGGTTTTATATTTTATTTCATACCTAATGCACTACTTTTAAATTTATTTTTGTAGATTACTACTCCTCCCGATAGACCGTTGCCACCATTATACTCGACGTGGGGTGCCCACACCACTGATGAAGTGAATCAATGGACGCATTTGTACTACCGTCGGTTCAACAAATTTATGCAAATTATGCCAGTTAGGAGAGTGAATTTTAACGAGGAGTCACATATTACCGACTAGACCAAAGATAAAACTTGATTTTATGGTTTTTTGGGTTTTTATATCTTTTTGTATGACTTTAACTTATGAATTTGATGTTTATTAAGTTGTGGTTTTTTTATTAGTTTGTGTATTCTCATACTCTTTAATTTAGAGTGATTATTTATGTTTTATATTTATTGCTTCTATAATGATTCCTGCCAAACATTGATTCTGACCAAAACTTAATTCGCATCAAATTGGAGTTTCCTTTAAAATGAACCTGAATCGTAGGATAATATTTCATCCACCAAACATTCTTGAACAGAATAAAAACATAAAGGTTTTTAGGTATAGAGTTTAATGTAGATAAAAACTATCACTTACTTCATGCCGTGAAGTTTGTTACCGTAACAATGTCTGATGATACGATTGATTTTTTTTTATCGAGTGTTATGTAGGATGTATTTTTATTGTGGCCGATTTAGAGTACCAAATCATACACCACACAGTCTTGACGAAGTCAAATACAGGTACAATCATGTGAAATCTGAATCACTACAGCGTCTGTTGTACATGCCTTACAAAATTAAGCAATAAGTTGTTAAAGTGTGGAACAAGAAAATTACACATTTCATTACTAAGGATGTGGTAGCATATCTCGAGGATAAGATTACAAAAAATACGATGCTATTGTAAACTCCTCACCTGTTGAAGATAACATGGGATACAATTTTGACTTCTAAGTTTTATTTTATTATGTTTTGTTGTTTGTAAGTTTTATTTTACTATGTTTTATTGTTTTTAAGTCTGAGTTTATTGCACCATGTTTTGTTGTTTTGATCCCTCAAAAGTAATATTTTCATTATTATTGATCAATCACAGTTTATTATCACTTAATTATTTCAATTCGTACAAAGGGTGCGATCAAATAGACTTACGTCGCATATAGTATGCATTTGTAGGTTTACAATTGGGAACAAAAAATTAAATTTAACAACTATTTCGCATATAGTATGCGACAACGTATACTCTGGTCGCACGTGTGATTGCTTGACAAAATTGTAGCACTGATAATTAAACAGATATGCTGATTTCACAGACTCTGTGCGACTCATAAATAACTCGTTTGCTAAATTCATGCGAACATATTTGTATCATGAATTTTTTTTCGTTACAATTATCTAACTACTTAACTATTACAATAATAACTTACTTATAATAACTTACTCAAAATAACTTAGAAAAAATACTAAAAATATTTTTATGCAAAAGACTCATATATAATTATTTTACTATTTAATTGTCATAATAATAACTTACCCAAAATACCAATTCTCATACACCAAAAGTCATAAAAATCATACGACATACATAAAGCATCCTAATACAACTCATGAAAATGTTACGATAAACATAAAACATTATGATACAAACACAAAAGTCAATGACTTCTAGATATCTCGACAATACTGACCATCTCACTCGCAACGTCTAAGAACTCGTCATACGGCATCGTGGATAGTCGGGGCTTAAACTCAGCTATCTGATCGTATCCCTCAAAATCAACACCATCTTGAGTGTGCACCTGACGCCCTCCACCAACATACGTATTATCACCTACAGAAGCAGGGTTTAACACTGTATCCCACAGGTTATTCCTTACCCAAACAGGGTACATCGGGTCCGCACTAGTGAGCAACCTTGTTTGTTTTTCATGAGTAAAGGTGAAGTAGGCGTAGGAAAGCTTTCCTTGCTCATGCATCTTTGACAACCACTCTCTCCCGTGAAATTCCTCCTTTCAATATGATTGATCTGATCTTTTTCTTTAGGCATAAGCTGAAAAGATATATAAAAAGTCTTTGGGGTGGTTTCTCCGTGGACAGTGCCACCTTAAATCGTTTTTGTAGTCTTCATCATTTATTCCTCTTTATTTTAGTAGGCGCTAGTCTTCTTCATCTGACTGTATTGCATGAATACTCTTTCCTACCCTCGTACGACGTACCTAAAGTGGTGAGAAGATGATGATGCTAATTCACCCACAACAAAGGATCCCAATCATAGTTTTGGGTAGTCTTCTTACATTTTTCTTTCACAGCAGTAGGACGTACCTGGAATGGTATCAGCTGAATTTGGCCCATTTAACGAGTGACGTGATTTGGGTAATAAAGCACAACTACGTCAAACGATTTGAGCGTAAGCTCAACCCAATTGACCGCACAGAACGAACACACACCCTAAAGATAAAAATATGAAAGAAAAATCACATGAAAGAAAATATAGTTAACATACATTAATAATATAAAAAATTATATTTATTAAAACAAAATATATGACAATACAAGTCAACATTAAACTAAAATAATAAAACTTACATCTAGTACGATGCACATCGATAGTGTGTGCCTCAACTCCGAGTGAACCACCTACAAATAACATATTTTCTGTCGGCAGTAAAGACATATATGTGGTAACTCTAAAGCAGACCCGATGTACAAGGGAGCATTGAACGACCTAAAATGATCAAAGATCCACGTCTACAGTCTGGTAAACCCACATATATCACTGTTACCATGAATGGAACCCTAGTTGAGGGGGTGATATAACTGTGACAAGACCATATGACCCCTATTCTACCGATCCATAAGCTGATACTCGCCAACAAACTGTTGGTAATCTAAGGAAATACTATTGCCAATATTTTTGGATGAAATATTTTATCCTAAGAGGTATAATATATACGCTCGCATGATGTGATCAACCCTAACATCATTAGCCCTACTATTGTTGTACTGCTCATGTGTGAAAGTAGTATGTATCCGATTTAATGTCAAACTAGTAAAATTCCTAAGGTGTGTAACCAACTCATATTGTCGTACACCAAGCATACTAAAGTATGTGATGCATCTTTCCAACTTGTATCAAAAGAAAGAAATGTCAAAATCCATATATGTAACCGAAAAGTCGGTGATGATGTGGACGTCATCTAGAATGACGGTCATCTCGCCGAATGAGAAGTGAAATAAAAACGTATCCTCATGTCACCGCTTAAGGAAGACCTCTATCAGGTGGACATGGTATACCAACGAGATAGTACATTGATAAGGGGCCTAAATATTATATTCATGACCTTAGCCCGTACCCTCGTATGATGCCTCAAGTCCCACTTTCAAAGACTTTCATACACCGAGAAGTAACATAAGTTGACTTTTGCTTGCAATATTTATCAAAAATAAAAATCGTAAATCTAAAAGTTGTTTATTAAGATTAAGTTAAAAGTAAATAATAAAGTTTTCTATTGCAAAAACTTACATCTCCGTGCTATACATTATATGCCTCGTGTATGGCCTAATCAGGATAAAGATCAGGGATGTGGGGCATGATAACATCGAACTCTGTATCCACCTCAGGTGTGGCCTACAAAGATGAACCTGCACTGCTGCTGTCACCCACAGATTAACCAGCATGATGGCTGGTATCGTTCACTGCACCACCACGATGCAAGCGTCGTTTCGTACGAGTTCCCGGCGAGAGTTCCTCTGCATGGACAATATCTCTGGAAACAAGTGTATGGGGGGCCGTCTCGTGACCACGCTGCTTCTTAGCGGCCGTTTTAGTACGAACCATCCTTGAAAAAAAATACCAACAATGAAACAAATAGAAAAAAATACCAACATGTAATAAAATAAAATTCTAATGAAATAAATTGTACATTTAAATGTAAAAAATTAGTGTAGTTAGACAAATAGAAACACACATGTAGATGGCATAAATAATCAAGCAATTCAAAAAAGTTTGGCATGAGAGAATTAATTAGGGGCAACTGTGTCGAATGCGATTCTGGGTAAGGCAAGTCACATGCGACCAAGTTTTAATCTTTCGCGTGCGATGCTTATCTTTTGTGGTCGCACGACCTATGTGATAAATATTATCCTGGTCGCATATGTCGTGCGATGAACAACATTTGAAATCTTAAACCCTAGATCCTTATTTACTAAACCATTCTCCTCAAAATCAAAGCCAAAACACATATACCCATATAACAAACAACCATACTCTATCAATTTAACATACCAACAACTCCAATCATGCCAAAATCCAAGTATTAAAACATAATATAAAGCCAACTATTCTGTAACATTTAGACAATAAAATCGAGAAAAAATAGAGTGGGAAGGTTGTATAACATACCTCTGTCTTATTGTAAGTTCGGATCGTTGAAAGAAGTTGTTTTGATTTTTGGATGGTTTAAGGTTGTGGAGAGGTTTTGAGAATTTAAAACAAAACAAAAAATTAGTAAAAAATCTACAAATTATATACTTTATTTTTCAACGAGTAGTAAATTAATTCAAAATTAAGAGATCCATCAAAACCTACCAATTAAATGTATAATAACCCGCATAATATCCAAAAAAATAATAAAATGTGACTTTTTTAGTCTGACCCAAACAAATATATTGGCTTTGAACAATATATCATCGATCGACTATCGCGTTTCATGACAGATATTCCATTGACTTTCAAATGTCCGTTGACTGTCCCTAGACTATCGCGTTTGGATAAAGATAGTCCACCAGATCCTTTGATTCATGAGAGGTTGCCACCTGTCACCATAAACCCCAGATTTTTGTATCAGCACTTGTCTCTTGAGTTTAAGTCAAACCTAAAACATAGTCGGTGACATCAAATGACCCACCTAGCCTTATCAACTTGGCATTAATAATTGACTGTGTTTATCCAGGTGACATTATTTATCCTACGTGGAATCCTCAAATCATTCTCTCTTGTTCTAAATCAAATCCATAAATCTAAACCTTAAATCTGCTCTTAAATTTATACCAAAGGCGGTTAGAGAACATGAAACCCGGTAAGAGGAAATAGGTTTTCTCTGGTTCGGTGAGTGGTGGAAGGGTGATGACGGTGAGGAGAGAAAGCTTATAAACAGCCGACGTAGAGCGAGAAAATGTGATAAAGCTTATAAAATAGAGCGGAAAAATGCGGCAAACCGATATATTCCACATTTTTTTCTTCCATTTTCAAGTCTTTTCTTATCTCCTCCCAAAAACCTAATCAAGCGTTACTTCATCAGAAATGTCGATCTCTCATTTTCTTCATTCTAAGCAATTTCTCGGATTTCTTGTCTGCTCAATCTTCCTGTCCTATTTACCAGGTACACTTTTTATTCTGTTTTGCTGGGTTTTGCTCGTTTTGATGATCTTGATAATATATAAATAACTTTCCAAATTTTAGATTTGGTGCTTGAATTTTAGCTTTGATTTTTATGATGTAGGAGTTAGATTAATGAGAGTCATAACACTCCAGTCGTTTCAAGTTTTTAACCCACACGATTGATTCATATCGAACCCGACGGTTTACTTTCAGTGCAAAGAAGAGAACATGATGATGTTACCGGATGCCACGGGAACCGTCGTGCTGTACACCTTCAAAGGTCAAGAATCATGGGAGGTATATGTGCGTACACAACAAACAATACTTTTGTTATAGTTGTTTTTGTTTTCTACAAGTTTTTGGATTTAGTAATAGATTTGTGATCGGTAGAAATTCTTCTTAAGGTTCTGTTTTGTTTTCTGAAAATTTGGCTTTGATGGATGATCTCATGTCAACAAAATTAAATTTTATTTATTTAATTTAATGACACATAGGATTCATTTAACAAGTGTCAGGTCAACAAAATTTGCCATCTCACCAACACCCATGCCAACAAGGATTTTGGTCAAAGAGCAAAATCGTACCTAAACTCAAAGGACGGGTGATATAAAAATCTGGGGACTATGGTGACAGGGGAAACCTCTCATGAGTTAAAAGATCCGGTGGACTAATTTTATCCAAACACAATAATCTAGAGACCGTCAGCAGCGGACATTTAAAAGTTAAGAGACTACCTGTCACGAAACCCATAATCAAGAAACTATATATTATTCAAAACCTAAATATATCTTTTTCCAAAGTAATGTGGCACTTAAAAGGTAAAAAAAATTCATGAATTTGTTACTAGTCGGTTTCCATTAAGTGATTACAAATGTGATCTACTCAGTTGTACACAAAATCCTATAAACTTGTATACACTAATCACGAACAAGTTGATTTGATTGTTATCTGCTAGAATAAATTCTAAAGCTAACTTAGCAATAATGACACTGTAGTACTGGATCTACTCACTATGATCCTATTCCTACTAAAGCTTGCGCCATAATTTTGGTCTTCTTCGTAGCATCCAATTCCAGGACATATTTGATTTGAAATTTTTCCCATATTACTGTAGTATTTTAAAATGGGTTTAGTTTTCAATTTATATTATTTCAGTTAAACACCGGTACTAGTACTATGAATTTTGAATAAATACTTAAATAAATAAATAAGATGAAAAAGAGAAAGTAGCTTACTTTTGAATGAGACAGGGCTTTGTACAAACTTAATGGAGATGGAGGGAAGTATCGGATCTGTCTTATCAACAGCATGGTACTGAAAACATCCATCCTTATTATCATTTTGATAAACATCCAAAACTTATCGAAGAGAAAGATATACTAAAATATCATAACAGTAAAATCCTAATCATTTTATACTTCCACACGTGTCAAAATTTGAGTGGACGAGTAAACTTGGAATGTTAAAAGTTTGTCACTTCAAAGGAACCAGATTCAATCTCTTCCCTTACATGAATAGTTAGATTGTAAGGGTAAGGGCACTATCGTATTCATGGTGCCACCATGATAAACCTCCACAGTGTCTATATCCCTATTAAGTATGATATTGATAACTAAATATATTTCTTACTGTCTGTATATATTTCTGTATATATTGGTTATCAATGTTGAAATTTGTATTGGGTTTTGCTTTATTCTTTTATTTTTAATTCGGTCAACCTGATTGACCAAACCTGTTGATCATTTAATGCATGGTTTCAGATGGATTTGTGACTCTAGTTGAGTAACTACTCCAAATGCTGTCACATATCAATGTGGACTATAAAGACTTATGTTTATACATTTAGTTTTGAAAATTCTAAGCTTTAAATAAAACTATTGAAATAGGAATAGATCGCAAATGGATGGATTTGGTTCAACAAATAAAAATTATATTTGTGATAAAATAATGGGCATTGAAACATTGTCAAGTTATATATCATAATTATAATATATTATAAAAAAAACATGCTCATTAAACCGATAACTATTGAAAGACATAAAGTTAACTCAATCAAAATAATATGTTAATGAGTTTTTTTTATATTTTCATAAATTTTAATAGATTTTTTTTAATAGATTTTTTGAACGGTCAATATCATTAAATTATCCACTTTTTCACAAACCTTACCATATGTTTAAAGTTTGGTAGGGTGAATAATAATTATCTCAAAGTAAAATTATTAAAATATAAATGAACTAATCTTTCGTCATTGAACGAAGTGAACGATAATCTTAGATAAAAAAGTAGTTCAGTGTATATTTTGGGAAAACAATTATACATTTATTACATTAATATATCAACCACCTAACGAAAACAAGTACAAGTTAACTATTTGAGCATATTTATAAATAATTGATTACCTAACGATTAACAAAAAACAAGTACAAGTTAACTATTTGAGCATATTTATAAATAATTGATTAATGATTAAGTTGAATGAATATCTTACCTCAGAAAAGATCTTAACACGAAATAAATGATGGTTAGTTATAATCTCATAATGACTTTGAAAATACCGATTTTTCTTTCTTCAACTAGCTTCCATATTGATGAGAATAATGTAATGGTTTTCACAAAATGCACTGACTTCAATAAGAAGATCTATTTAGCTTGGATTTTATCGCTTCCATCATAAAAAGTTGAATAACTTATATTGAGATTCGTAAAAATAAATGAGATAGTATAATTAATCAACATGTATATATATATATATATATATATATATATATATATCACTATTCATAAATTTATGTTGTAATTTAGATCACTTAGTGGAGGACTAAATGAATCTGAATATTGATTTAGAGTTTTGCGTAGTTATGAAGAAATAATATATGAGAAAAAAAATAAAATATAATATTATATTCCTTATAATTTTATCATTATTTATAGAGTTACAAATTGCTCAAATATATAAGGTAGATAATAAATTATATTATGTATCTTTAACCAACGTAATATTTTACTAATTTCAATAAATATATTTGACTATAATCTTTTAAAAAGATATTTATTTAATTATATATATGACCAAGTCTTTATTATCTTCAAGTAGCAATCTAATGAGCCTATTGTATTTTGGTTAATTTCTTCTTTTATTAGTAGTCCCTTTCGTCTTTGTGAGACCATCAAGAGACGACTAGAACCTTGAAGTGTATTTCATCAACATGGACATTTGTTGTTGTTGTGATATTGTCGAAGTTGTATGATCTTATTATTTTTTAAGTAGAAAGTTTCTACCTAATCGAGTGCCTGACGAGCTGAACTACTACGCCCATTATAGTTGACCTCATAAGATCATTCATGTATGATAGCCTTATACTTTCTTCACTAAAAAATTATTCATCGGCCTAAACCTCCCTCGATGATAAAATTCTATATTATTTTTAAAGGAAAAAAGTACTAATATCTGTAACATTTGTTCTATCTTTGAATTACTAGTAGTTGATGATCTCGTAAGTAGAAATTTTATTTAAAATGACTAAGAATTTAAATGAAATTTATTTTAAAAAAATACTTTAGATTGCTTATATGCATATGAGATTAGTCTTCTTAGTCATTTCAAAATATGAAAGAATGAGTAACACGAGGGCCTCGGGACTTAAAGGTTTGGTTAGACAGAGACTTTATTTTATATATTTTAGTTGTAATTTTTATTTTGAAGCTATTGTCTAGAGGAACCTCGTTACTTGGTGGAAATTGAAGATGTTGATTGTTCGAGGGATAAACGTAGTTAATTGCAAGCTTCGTTAAAAAGAGAAAATAATCCTAACATGTCTTTCGAGTGTGTAGTATTATGGTGTATTTTTCACGTGTGTTAGCTTTTGGGCTCTTATTATATGAGCCATTGAACTTATTTTGATGAGAGCCTTTTATATGCAAACGAGTTTAGATCATTAAATAATTTATTAAATGGTTATGGCGCACTTTCTTTCTTTTAAATACTTGTATTCTTCCTCATTCTCACTTTTTTATGAAGCTTTACATTTTCACTCTCTAAACCAATGTTACTTTATATTCTCATGTCTTCCTTCATTGTTAAAGCCTTCAAATTTCCATGTCGTTTTTTATTTTACTTTTAAAAAGTTTATTACTTTTCTCTTCATTCATCGCAAAGATGGAAAAAGATAAAAAAAAAATTGAAATCAATTATTCATAAAGCCTATGATCAATCTGATAGCCAGAATCAAAGCACTAGTACCCCATTCGGGTCTCATTATCCCAACAAATTAGAAGATAATGTAATATTTTGAGATTCTTGATGAAATCCTTCTAAAATAGTTATTATTTATGTTAATCCACTAACAATAGCTTATCCAACTAATGCACTTCCGCCGAATATATTTGGGACGATTAATCCATCTCCTTATGTTGTTCAATGTAGATTTTCTTATTCATTTATTCAAATTAAAAAAGTATATGCTTCTAATGTATACTATTTGAGGAATCTGATGAGTACTATAAAGACTTTGAGTCTAACTGAGTACAATATATTTATTTTAATAAAAAAGACTATAATATTAATTAAGAGAAGAAAGATTCATGAAAACATTGAAGTTTGGTTTCTAATACCCGAAGAGACATTTTAGACACTCACGCTTATGAACTTATATTTTTATTTTATATTTGAAATGGATCTTCGACTCCCTTAGATGAAACTTATTTAAAATGAAAAAATTATAATTTTTACAAGACAACTTGTTCCTAATGCTTGAAGGACTCTGATGGGTGTCATTACTCTACCTCATTGCATTTTCAAATAATTTAATATACTTAATGTTTCAACAACGATGAATATTTATATGAGGAAAGGTAATAATTTATTTTACATTACAATGAGCGGTGGTGTCAGTATGTTGGATAATCTCTTTGATTATAACAAAATATGGAAAGTAGAGTTCATTTATATCTGAGACGATTAGAAGATTGGAGCTAAAATGAATAAATTATGTTGTTCTCGTGCATAGGTGTTCCATGATAAGCCTCTTATTCTCTATGTTTGCTTTTATTATAATTTAGTTGTTTTTTATATTTGAGTATAACCTTCATTTAGATTTTATTTACATACTATATATTGATAATGTGATGTTTTATAATTGTCGTGTTTTTATGCCTATAATGTGTATGCCAAGCTTGTATATGAAGCCGAATAAGGGTTTTGTGATTACAAATATATCATTGATATTGAGAATTTCATAGCTAGTGGACTATGAAGTAATTATCATCTTGTTACTGCAAATTTGGTTTCTATTGTTTGATCTAAGACGAAAAATGATATATGGGATCTTTCTACTAAAAAATCCTCATATGTTGTGGTTGCCTACAAATCTACAAATATTGATGAGTCTGGGAGGAAGAAGGTTATTGTTAGGCTTTCTCTTACAAGAAAGGTTGTTGCCAAACCTACAGAGTCAAATTCCAAAGATGCCAAAGTTTATAGAACTAATTGGGTATCGAATTGGGTATCAACAATTTAAAAGACATGACATTTTATTCAGTTAATGAAGTTCAAAAGTGGATTGTACAATTTGTCATGATTGTCTTTAAAAATATCATTCGATTAATTTATAAATAAAATTACTTTAAAATAAATCTTTTATGTTGAGTGAATCTTAATATTTATGATGTCACGATATCAAATTACATCATAATAATCATAATATTCTTCTATAACTATTTATGATGTTGTATAAGCTTAAACTCAATCATTCTATTACATCAGAGCAAAACTTAATGTTTTGTTAGAATACTTCACGATCATGTAAGCTTAAACTGAATTATTCTATTATATTACCAGAATCTTAATGCTCTTATATAAATATTTTGTATAACTTGAATATAAAATATTTCAATTTTCTCTATTTGCAAAGAATCTTAATGCTCTTATATAAATATTTTGTATAACTTGAATATACAATATTTCGACTTTCTATGTTTGGAAACTATATACGAACACAAATATTAACTTTAGCTTGTCCACTTTCTCGACAAGCATCAGTGACAACTTTAATTATTTTATCTTTAGAGAGGAGTTGAATTGATTTTAAAGGCGTTAAACATTCTCACAATTAGAAGATTATGAATAACGATAACTTGAATCATTATTGTTCAAATACGATGAATTATTTATGATTCTTCATTAAATCAATTTTTTAAGTATTTACTCTTAAGTATATCATGAAAAACCATTACATTATCGTATACGACAATTTAGATATGGTTGTGGGTTCATAGAAGTTAAATTTATATAACAATCCGAATGTTTAAGAAAGTGGGTTATAAAATGTATTAGATTATAGATTCGTTTGACTCGATTTTGTATGGCTTCGCTTTTGTTATACATATTTAAATTTATATTTTTAAACAAATACTTCCCTAAGCTAAAATTAAATGTACTAGCTTTACTTTGGTCGAAATTATATTAAAAAGGAAAAAACTACGCACTTCTTTAGTTAAAGTGGATCATGGTATTGTTCAGTAAACCATCATACCCATTGCAGTGCTAACTATTTCGGTCGTGTACGATGATGGAATTAATTCATTTATTGAAGGTTTTTTAAATTTTACTTTTCAAACTTTTGAACTAGTTAATAAATTTCAACCATATCATAAAATAGGTATCTACGAGTAGAAAAGATTGTCAATAAATAATATGAATTATATTGGTCATCTAAATGTGCTAAAGAGTGATATAATTTTTTTCATATGAATTTATTATATAACTTATGTTGTTATATATATACCCAATTTCATCTTATTGATCTATTTTTTTTATTCGACATAAATCACAAAATCAAAAAAAATAATAAAGTGGGTTTAAAAACCTTCAATGTCTAGTGTATCAACAAAGATATAATTTATATACTTTTATGCTAGAAATACATTTAATTAACCTACGTTTTCTAATTTATAATACATTGATATCCATTCTATCGAAAATGTTAAATATATGTACATCATACAAGTTACTATAAAATTTATAAAATCGTTGAATTCATGAATTTTCTTATGTTCATTTTGAAAGTAAATTGATTTGTGAATCATACTATCAATATTAAAATATCTGTATTGGCTAAACCAAATCTTAAACCTCTCACAAACCTTCTTAATTTGTCCAAGATTTTCTCAAAAGTATATCAATATTTATATTAAATTTTATTTGGTAATATTACATTATGAAACTATGTGTAATTAAATTATCTAGTAGTATGTTAGTAAAGATATTCACCATAAAAGCCTTATAATGACCAAACTATTTTTTTGTTCATATTGTGCAGTTTTTACGCTCACAATAAATAAGAAGTCTCACCACAACTAAATTACATGGAAAGAATTAAAGTAACAGATTAAAAACGACGTCCATATAAAGATTAGCCAGAAAAACTTTGAAACTTGAACCGTATTTAAGGCTGATCCGTTTTGGCCCTTTTTTTTTACTTGAATTCAAACGTGGCCCGATTCTCTTTGAATCTAATATTTTTAAACCTGATCCCGATTCGTTCATTTTTGTAGGTTAGTCCAGCTCAACCCACGATTATTAATTGTTTTATATATTTTTATATATTATATTATGGTATATTTCATATATGTTTTGTTATTATTTTCAGACAGAGTCGTGCCAAAATATTATTTTTATTAAAAATTTGGACCTGACCCGACCCTTTATGGATTTTAGTTTTAATACATGTATCTGATCAATTATATGTTCTGGCCAAACAAAGCCGACCAGGTCAAGATTATAAATATTAATTTTTCAAGTTAAATAAATGTAATTGTTCCATCAGTGTATTTATTATTGGTTAGAGGATAATGTCCTAAAAATGTTAAATGCAAGGGACCAATTTGTAACAAACGAAGGACCACCTAGGAAATAAGTGGGGATCACCTTAACCACTATATAAGGGAATCCCTTTATTCTTGGGTAGATGGACATTCTTTAATACATTCTCTTTCTACTTTCTCTCTCTACACTTTCCACTCTAGTCACATCATACATTAGATCAAAGATTCCCTCTT
Source organism: Limnanthes douglasii subsp. nivea (assembly GCA_036936605.1). Classification (NCBI taxonomy): domain Eukaryota; kingdom Viridiplantae; phylum Streptophyta; class Magnoliopsida; order Brassicales; family Limnanthaceae; genus Limnanthes; species Limnanthes douglasii. Next base: position 173,043,379 of record JAUPFV010000003.1, read on the forward strand.
TAGTCACATTTTTACTCATCATTGGCGCCGTCTGTGGGAAACAGTGATACCTGAAGGGCATCTTTTTCCTCAAAATCACGATTTAACTAAATTATGATTTGCAACCCGAGCTGAATCGCTGTCTGAGGGTGAAAGAGTTCCCGATCATGATCACTATGCACGGGGTCGGGATAAGCGGTCGACTATAATCATGACGAGAAGAGATCTGTTGGAAGATATCGCGAAACTAAATACAGAATAGGAGAAAGCTTTGAATGAAAAAAAAAACCCGAGAGGGTAAAGGCAATGAGCCTGTATATGACACTGACGGAGAAGACTCATCGGATGGGAATCGAAATAATAACAACTCACATGGCCGCGATTATTGGGAATCCAAATAGGATCGGGAAATAGAGAGAAGGACCAAGCCTTCTTTCAAAAGAGGATTGAGACAATTCCACCGATTTCACTTCGGATGAGTCTTTTGGTAGAAATCTCGACGCCGAATGAGACGCAATAAACGCACCAGGAAGAGTAAATCCCGACGCCATAGGGCCAGGCTTTTTGACTCACCAAAACTCAACAAAGACAGCACCGAAAAAAGAACACCAAATTCTCACAAAAAATACGAAATGTTGACAACAAGTAGAGATGAACGAGTAGTGTTACCCCAAGTTTAGTGGCAACCATCGGGAATCTAAACGCACATGTACAGGGTTAGCAGCCAGTTCATCAACCCGAACAATGAGGGATTATATGGGATCCCCACTGAGGGACTCGATGACGGCGCTTTCGGGTTTGAGCTTAATTGGAGAGCATCACCATTGTCGGACGAGATATTGTCGGGACATCTCCCGAAGAGATTTGACATATCCAAACTGGAAAAGTATAACAGCAAAAAGGATCTAGATAACCATTTGGAGGCCTTCAATAACTTCATGTAAAGTTTTGACAATGATAACGAGTTTTTGTGCCGAGCCTTTTCAATGACCTTCAAAGATCGGGTATCAAAGTGGTACAACAGATACCGCAAGGTTGCATTAAAAACTTCGGGATGTTTTAGGTGATGTTTCGGAAGCGATTCGTTGGAAGCAAGAGCTTCCGAGATAATGGGGTCACGATTATAAACTGCAGACAAAATTTGGGAGAGAGCCTCTAGGATTACACCAGACATTTTAGCGATGCAAAAACGGATCTTGATCACTGTGAGGAAAATGTAGCTTTGACATGATATCGACTAGGACTGCTTCCGGGACCGATGAAGCAGGTAGTCACCCAAAAACAGGCATTCACCTTTTTTCCCTTTTGGCTCAGGTGGAAAAGCAGATATTAATTGAGGAAACGGAAGCGTCCGAGCTGGTAGCACAAATCTAACAGAGCGCACATGCTTTGGTCGTTACAAAGCATAGTACTCAGTCTTGCTACATCCCGCAGGCTCAACCTATTAGCACACTTCCCCCAGCTGCTCACCCCATCCCGGTCAAGACTCAAGCACCTCAAGCTCAAAAGACTAAACAAAACAATCCGGTGGTCACGCGACCCATTTCCAACAAGTGGATCCGACCTATCTACTTTGCCGACCTAATCAAATGTGTATCTACCATCTGTGAGAAGACAAAAAAAATGGAATCTATCGGAGACCATTTCTTATCCCGACCCCTCGGGAGAGTAGAAATAACCGGTACTGTAGATACCATGAGGATGTGGGGCATGACACTAAGGACTGTTATTCTCTCAAAAAGAAAATACATATGCTGATACAAAACAGGAAATTACTTGAGTATGTGAAGAAGCGGGCACAACAAGGAACAACGTCTAAAGAAATAGTGACAGTACATAAACTAGAGACAACGATGGCCATAACAGAGGTGACTGATCTTTTCGATGTATCCCTGGAGTACCTTGATCCTGATGTAAATCGAAATATCATCTGGGTCATAGAGGAATAAGTTGTGGAAGGCCGAAAAAAGGTAAGTAGCCTTTGTTAGTTTTTTTAGTGTTTAACAATCTTTGGAGGTGATTCCATGGCAGGGATCACCCACTCTTCTTGAAAACGATATATCGTGAATCTGGAAACTCAGTTGGAGGTACGGATATCTCCCCATTTGCGCGGAAGCCCATCATCGATCCTGTATTTCGATGACGACGACCTGAAGGATATAACTGACCCTCATAAAGACGCAATCGTAATTGGGGCAGCCATTGGAGGAGAGGAAGTCCGCCGCATAATTGTGGAAACTGGAAATCCGGAAAACATAATCTTCTCATCCACTTTTGCTCAGTTCAAGAGACCTCCAGTGATTTCGAGGTCGGATCGAACTATTGTGGGGTTCACGGGTTCAACAAAAGTAGTAGTCGAGGAGTTCGAGCGCATCGTGCAGCTCGGTCGCAGGTCATTCAAAAAAAAGGTCACGGTTTTGTTTGTAGTAGTAGATGCACCAGCCTCGCATAACGCGATTTTTGGCAGATCGTGGTTATCACGAATGTACGCGGTAACCTCTACGGTTCATCAATATTTGAAATACATGGTCGGTAACAATGTAGGGGTTGTGAGAAGCAGCCATAAGGCAGCCCGAGAATGCTACCGCGCAGTGTTAGCACCAAAGGGCGACCAAGAAATAGAACAAGCACGAGAGTAGCAGTTAAAGAGACTTACACTAGGATAGTTACCCGTATACAATCCCCGGGAATCTCCCATCCTACTGACTACCGATGAAGATTGCAAGAAATACCAGTTTACCGAAGGAAAGATTCTGAAGATCGGAACCAACTTGACGCTGGATTTTCGGGCGAAGTTAATTTTGTTGTTGCAAAAGAGGTTACATTTGTTCGCATGGTGTTCAGAGGATATAATCGGAGTTCCAAAAGACTTGATAATTGAAAATTTGACAGTTAACCGAAACGTCCGACCTATTTCATAGAAGCGTTAGGCTTTCTCTTCAGAAAAAATAGAAATTATTCTACGGGAAGTTGAAAGAATGTTAAGCGTCGGTCATATCAAGGAATCAAAATATTTACTATGGACATCCAATCCCGTTTTGGTCAAAAAGAAAAATGACAAGTGGAGGATGTGTGTGGATTTCACTGACCTCAACCGGGCATGCCCCAAAGATCCGTTCCCAATGCCGAGAATCGACCAATTGGTTGATTCTGATGAGTCCAAATTCTGCACGCTCCCCGGACAAGGACAGATCGGTCCAAGGCCTCCGGACCGGACATATCACACGGACCAGACAGATCACTTTGAGCACAATGACCATAGGACTGTTCGAACTATGACAAAAGTACTAAAAAACCTAAACACTTCTTGACTAAGCTACTTGCTCTCCTACTTAGAGCTCATGGGTCTTTGAACATGACCCATGAGCTCTAACTAGGAGAGCAAGTGAACATGACCCGGGTCCATTAAACATGACCCAAAAGCCCATAAGGGCCCAAACATCAGGGTATAAATACCCAACCACCTGCATTAAGTGTGGGTAATGAGAATTAACTACTACCAGGTTGCTTAATTATCTCTCTACTCTCTACTCTAACCACATAACACCCACACACTACTATAAAACACCAACCAAATTACTAGCCTACCCTCAGGCTATTATTATCCTTACCAAATTGGCGACCACAGTGGGAGCGAAGGGTGCCTGAATCAAGCATTCAAAACCAGCTAAGAAAATCTGTCTGAATGAATCCGGACAATCCAGAAGTACCACCAGCTTTGCTCGAAGTGGTGGGAGAGAACGATGAATACACTATCGAAGAGCGTGATAGGCTAAAGGGTGAAATAGAAGCTCTGAGGGCAGAAAAGGCCAAGATGGGCGTGAAAGAAAAGTCCAAAGCATCAGCTGCTCATCACACTGATAACCCCAGAGAGCATGAGTCTTCGAAGACTCATGTGAGCACTAAAAAGACTCATGCCAGTTCCAAAAAGTCTCACCGGTCTAAGCCAGTGGAGAGTTCTGACTCAAGCTCAGATTCTTCTGATAGCTCTTCGGACAGTAAGGGAGTTGAAAAATCCTTGTCCTCTAGCAGCGATGAGGGTCGAACTAGAAAGAAGTAAAAGTAGATTAAAAAATATTCAAGAAAAAGGGATAGACAAGGAAAGATGAAGAGGCATATTGGTAAAGGATCATCTCATAGCCGGAAGCATGTAGATCGGATGCTGATGGATCCCTTCACTTTTCACGATGAGCCAGGTATCTTTGCAACTCCCAATGAGGGTACTGTGTTCAGTCGTGGAAGAAATTGGAGGCAATCTCCATTGTCTTCTAAAATTCTGTCCGGAAACCTCCATAAGAGGTTTGATAGCACCAAAATAGAGAAGTACGATGGCAGTACTGATCCGGACAACCATCTGGAGCAATTTAAGAACTTCATGATGAACTTTGACGACGACGATAAACTACTCTGTAGGGCATTCTCTCAATCATTCACGGGGAGTGCTCTAAAATGGTATAACAGCCTGCCTCAGGGTTGTATTAAAGACTTCGATACCTTTTGGGTAGCCTTTCGAAGGCAGTTCGTAGGGAGTAAAGAACTAAAGGGCAATGGAGACACAATAATCCATTGTGCCCAGGAGCCAAATGAGTCCTTGAAATAATATATAAGCCGTTTTGTGAACACCAAGAATGGGTTGGTTGATTGCTTCGAACAGGTAGCAATAGCATCCCTGAGACAGGGTTTGAACCCATGCAATCTAGCTGATTCAGTGACCAGAAAGAAGGCCATGACATGGGGAGGGTTGCTGAATCAGGTTGGCAAACAAATAAACGTCGATGAAACAAAGAATACTAGGGTGCACAGGCAGGTGAGGTCTACCCCGGTGGCACCAAATCCCAATCAGAATCAGTCCGGGAGCAAAGCAAGAGAAACCGGACAGGGGCATGGTAGGGCAAAAGCTTAGTCTCAGCCAGCTGCTCCTGCTCAAAGTCAACAATCCAGAAACAAAAGAGGGCCATGGGTCCAACCGGAGTGGTTCGCAAAGTTAAAAGAAAGTGTGGCCACTATCTTTGATAAAACGAAGGAAGAGGTGCATTACCGGAGACCGGCGACACTGCAGTCTCCCAGAGAACATCGCAATAATTCTTTTTGCCAATATCACAACGATATTGGTCATACCACTGATGACTGCATAGCATTGAAACAAGAAGTTCAAAACTTGATTGAAAGGGGAAAGCTGGGGGCCTACGTGAAACGAAGAGGGGGTAACAGGCCTGATAACACTCACCGGGTTGGTCCAAGTAATGCTGCTCCGGAGGGAGCCATGGTTATAGTTGAAAGGTTTGACGTAGAATCTGAGTACTTGAATCCTGATCCAACTCGAAACAGAGTGGGTACAATTGAGGAATGTTCTAGGTCAGTCTCCGGGCTCATTAAGTTTTTCGAGTCACTTACAATTTTCGGAGGGGACACTATGGCAGCTCCTACTGCTTCTTCGAGGAAGAGGCATGTTCATACTTTAGCCTCCCAGCTAGAAGGAGGCATGACTTCCTATCAGTCACAAAACTCGTTCCTCTTCATTGTTTTTTATGAAGATGATTTAAGAAACATTGCTGGCCCTCATGAGGATGCTGTTGTCATAGGAGCATCTATAGGGGGCAATAACATAAGACGAATCCTGGTGGATACTGGAAGCTCAGCCAATATCCTTTTCCTAACCACATACAAGAGAATGAAAAATCCAGCTGTAATTCAGAGTTCGGACAGATCAATTGTGGGCTTTATAGGCAGCTCAGCAGATGTGATCGGAGAGTTCGAAGAAGAAGTTCTATTGGGCAAGGGCCCTTTCAAGAAAATGGCCAGAATACTCTTTATTGTGGTGGATTGTCCCACTTGCTATAATGCTATTCTAGGGAGGTCTTGGCTCTCTATGATGCATGCAGTGGCTTCAACAGTCCACCAGTGCTTGAAGTATGCTGTTCAGGGACAGGTTGGAGTCGTCCGGTGCAACCAAAAGATTGCAAGAGAATGTTATGCCACTGCCCTGGCTCCTCGAACGCTGGGGGCAGTCCGTATTAATGAACAATAGCAGTTTGAGGGCCTTTCTAGGGGTGAGGGTGAAATTAATGACCCCGGAGAGACCCCTGAAGTATTAATACCGATCGAAGAAGTAGAAACACACTGTTTGGAAGATGGGAAAAGTGTCAAGATAGGGTCTAAGATGCCACATGTGTTGAAAGATGAAATGTTAAAGTTTTTGAAGAACCATCAGCACGTTTTTGCTTGGTGCAATGCTGATGTTACTGGAGTTCCATCAGAAGTGATATCACATCACCTATCCGTCCGGAGAGACGTAGCTTCAGTGGTTCAAAAAAGAAGAGATTTTTCCAAAGAAAAGGTTGATGTCATTGTGCAAGAGGTTGACAGGCTCACAAAGATGGGGCACATCAAGGAGTCTCAATACCCTTTGTGGACTGCCAATCCTGTCTTGGTGAAAAAGAAGAATGGCAAATGGCGCATGTGCATTGACTTCACAGATCTCAATAGAGCCTGCCCAAAAGATTTGTATCCGGTCCCCCAGATTGATCAGTTAGTAGACTCTACCTCTGGGAACAAGCTACTTTCCTTTATGGATGCCTTCTCCGATACATTCAGATTCAAGTAGATCCAAAGGATCAGGAGCACACCACATTTGTCACGGACAGAGGTCTTCATTGCTACAAGGTAATGCCATTTGGTTTGAAAAATGCTGGGGCTACTTATCAGAGACTAGTCAACAAGGCATTTTCTGATCAAATTGGAAGAAATATGGAAGTGTACATTGATGACATGATGGTGAAGAGTGTGGATGAGCAGTTGCACTTATCCGATCTCCAAGAAACTTTTGCCAACTTGGTAAAAGTGAATTTGAAATTAAACCCAGAAAAGTGTGTGTTCGGAGTGCAGTCCGGGAAGTTTCTAGGCTATATCATAAGTGAGCATGGAATACAGCCCGATCCGGACCAACTAAATGCTCTTTTCCAAATGGAGCCTCCTCGAAACATTAAAGAAGTACAGCGGTTAACGGGGAGATTAGCCGCCTTAAACAGATTTATCTCAAGGTCTTCGGACAGGTGTGCACCTTTCTTTCAAACTTTGAAAGGTGCAAAGGGATTCGATTGGACCCCACAGTGTGATGAGGCTTTCAATGAGATCAATAAGCACCTGTCCTCTCCCAAGACTTTGTTTAAACCAGTTGATGGGGAGACCCTCTTCGTATATTTGGCAGTTTCAAGTTATGCCATCAGTGCTGTGTTGGTAAGAGAGGTCGGTGGTCATCCCCATCGAGTATACTACATCAGCAAAAGTTTGATAGATGCAGAAAGACGTTACTTGAAACTCGAAAAGTTAGCATTGGCCCTGGTGATAGCAGCTAGGAAGATGAGGCCTTATTTCCAGGCTCATCCCATCATCGTCCGAACTTCTTTTCCCCTGAAGAATGTCCTCCAAAAAGCAGACATTTCAAGCAGGATGACTAAGTGGTCAGTAGAATTGGGGGACTTCGACATAGATTTTTCTCCCCGAACAGCAGTCAAGGCCCAAGCTGTGGCAGACTTTTTGGTTGAATTCCACTCCGACAGGGATTTATAGCAAACTACTAACATAAAAGATAAAAAGGTATGGGTCGTCCGAACAGATGGTGGATCTAGCACTATGGGGTGTGGTGCAGGGGTGTGTTTGACTTCCCTGTATGGAGACAAAATGTACCAGGCTATTTGTTTTGCTTTCAGGGCATCTAATAATGAGTCTGAATACGAAGCAGCTATAGCTGGTTTAAAGTTAGCCTACATTTATGGGGCTAAGAGGGTCAAGCTGCTAAGTGACTCCCAACTACTTATCCACCATGCCCAAGGCCAATCTGAGGCTAAGAAGGAACAGCTTGTGAAATATTTACTCCTCCTCAAAAATGAAGTACTTAAGTTTAAAGGTGTTGTCTATGAACATATTCCCCGGGCAGAAAATGAGCTAGCAGACTCACTGGCAACCATAGCATATACGGAGTGATATCCATGGATCCATGTGCTTGAAAGCCCCTCCATCCAACTTTGTAAAGGTAAAGAAGAGGAAATTTTTGAAATACAAGCAAAACAACCTCAAGACTGGAGATTTCCTCTCCTGCAATATCTCTCCGATGGTGTCGTGCCTCCAGATAAGTCACTAGCCAAAACATTGAAACACAAGGCTCGTGGTTTCATCATATTGAGAGAAATGTTATACAAAAAGTCCTACAGTAAGCCTCTCCTACGCTGTTTGGGGGATGAAGAATCACAAGTGGTCCTCTCCGAATTGCACGATGGTGAGGGATCAGCCCATTGTGGGTTTAAAGCTTTGACAAGAAGAGTTTTACTCTCCGGTTATTATTGGCCATCAATCATGAAAGATGCTAAGGAATTGGTAAGAAGGTGTGACCCATTCCAGAGGTACAACAATGAAATTCATGTGCCAGCCATTCATTTAGAGTCAATTTATGAGCCTATTCCTTTTGCTCGATGGGGATTGGATTTAGTAGGGCCTCTCCCTGTGGCGTCCGGAGGACGCAAAACTATAATTGTGGCCATAGATTACTTCTCGAAGTGGATAGAAGCAGCCCCTCTAGCAGGGACAACATCAAAAGCTGTTATAAAATTCATTCTATCCAACATTTGTTGTAGATTTGGTGTCCTACAAAAGATAACCACATACAATGGGCCACAGTTCGACAATAGGGAAATAGAGAGCTTCTGTGCCTCAAGGGGTATACACCATTGTTTTTCTTCACCTTTCCACCCACAAGCAAATGGGCAGGTTGAAGTGGCTAATAGGACTATACTGTCCGGTTTAAAGAAGAATTTGGAAGGGGCTGCTGGGAAGTGGCCTAGTTATCTACAAGAGGTCTTGTGGGCCTACCAGACAACACCTGGGGCTGCAACACAAGAATCACCCTTTGCATTGGTGTATGGGATGGATGCAGTAGCTCCCATAGAGGAAACTCTCCCCTTCTTTCGTGTTCATAACTTCTCCAAACACGCTAACGAGGTGGCAATCAGAGGTCAACTTGATCTGATAGAAGAAAAAAGAGTTAAAGCTCACCTTAGAGTTGCACACTATCAAGGCTTGATGAGAAGCAGGTTTGCTTCTAAAGTTAAAAGAAGAGATTTCCAACCAGGGGACAAAGTATTAAGGAAGGTCTTCTTACACACTAAAGAAAAGCTGTTCGGGAAGCTGGCCCCAACTTGGGAGGGTCCGTATATGGTTGTTGAAAGAATTAAACCTGGAACATATTGGTTGGTAGACAAAGATGGCAGAGTTTTAACTCATCCTTGGAATATCGAGCATCTCCGGATGTACTTGGAGTAACACTTATGTAAATATTTACTTGTTTAAACAGCCATGTAAATACTTGGGGGCATACTCTTCCCTCCCCAGTGGCACGGGGAGGTTTTAATGAGGTGTCTGGGATTTTGAATAAAATTTGATGTATTCTTAAAAATTTTCTAAGTATTTATAAAGTTTTGTCCCTTGTCATACTATCCGGATTGAAATAACTAAGGGCTATTTAAACTCTAGCCGGAGAACTTAAACACTCTCACTATGAAATAACTAAGGGATATTTAAACTCTAGCTGGAGAGCTTAAACACTCTCACTATGAAACAACTAAAGGCTACTTAGACTATGGCTATCAAAATTAAAACAAACAATGAAATAAAATGATAGTTGCACAAAACAAAAATATTCATTGAAATAAATAACTTAAAATTTCCTTGGCCTTCCAAGGACTTTTAAATGATCAAAGTAGAACACAAAAAACCTATCTGGTCAGATACCGGACACCATTACAAAAAAGAGTGCCTTGGCCTTCCAAGGACTTTAGTCTGGATAGAAAATAAACAAAGTAGATCATAAGTTAAGGTTGAGCCTTTGAAGATGGCTCACCTTCATCTACCTTCTTTCCCTTAGGATCATCTTTCTCTTCATTTGGGCTCTCCCCAGTCTTTTCTTCATCACCTGAGGAATCACTAGAGTAGCCATACCTATCTCCTTCAGCCATCGTATGGTATGGGAGGTCTTCAGGCTCAACATAAAGCCATAAGTCCCCTAGGTTCTTCTTTAGAAACTTTTCATGGAAAAGTAGAACATGTCAGACCTCACTTTCTCAAGCAGTTTCTCTTCGCTTTTGATCATCTGGTTGGCATATGCATTGATCTTGGCTTGGATCTTGGCCTCTTGCTCCTTTAACAAAGTGTTTTTCTCCTCGACAGCCTTGGATGCTGCATTCTCAAGAGCAACCTTGTCAGTAGTTAAGTTGGTGATGATTTTGTTCTTTGCCTTGGTTTCTTCCTTTGAGGCAGTAAGGTCTTTCTCCACACCGGACAGCTTCTCCCGGAGATCTCTGATGGTTTCCTCTAAAGTGGCGACTTTTGTGGTGCTTTCCTCCTGATTTCTCTTCAACTCCTCGTTTGCTTCCTTTAACATGTCAGCATTGGAAGTGGCAGTGCGGAGGTCTTCGGACAGCTTCTCCTTGTCAGACTTAAGGTCTTTAATGATGTCTTCCTGACTCCGAACTTGTCTCTCCAACGTAAGTACAGGCTGCACGTTGCTTAACAAGGAGTGGGCTATAGTATCCCTTTCACTAGAGACAATAAAAGTCTTACCATTAAAATTGACTGTATTGGAGCTGCTCGGAGGAATGTAAGGCCCTGCAAAGTCATCTCTCGGGAGATTGAGGAAGTATTCACCAAGCTCACCAAGACCGGTGATGTCTACTCCATCAATGTTGAGATCTCCTGCCTCAACCTCATCAGTGTGAAAGTCCCCCGGAATCTCTTCGGCATGCGTTGGGTCAGAAGGCTCAGCTTGGAAAGAAGGCTCCGGAGCCCGGATAGAAAGCTCGTTTCCCTTAGAAGTCTTTTTCTTCTTCGCCTCCCGGTCTGCGCCTTCGCTTCCCTGTTTGCGATTTCTCTTGGAAGCCCTTGGAGGTTTTGGGAGATTCGTTTCCTGCCTTTCAGTCTCTTGCTCCACTACTTGCAAGAGAGCGGCATCGATTTGGCTCTGGGCTGGCCCTTTCGGGACTGTTGGAGCATCCTTCTCAGCATCAGCAGGGTTGGCATCACCCACCATCCTTTTTCCCTTCTTCTTCTTGTCTTTCATCTTGCTCGGGGCTTTGGCCCGGCCTGGCAGGAAGAGTGTCCCATCTGGTTCATGGGTCCTCTTGAGCACAACATCTGGAGAAGGCTGGGTGGTGAGCTCCTCCCAGGTCAAGTCTCTCCGACCTGTGGTGTTCCACAGGTGAGACCTTGCCAAATTTCCACTAGTGAAAGCATCATGGAATCGGTTCCCCCAGTTCTCAGCAGCCCAGGCATTAATCTTGCCACAAGTGACCTGCCCGGCTTTCAAGTGGTCACTAAACTCCTTGGGCAGTTCTGCTAAGACAAAAGTAAGACAAATTAGTATAAACTAAGTCCAAAAAGAAAAGACAAGAGAGACAAAAATATAAAGGCAAGATGCTTACGGTCACTCCTCCATCTGCTTCTGAGGAGGCTTGGGTTCTCTCCGGATTTTATCCTCTTGCCATTCTCCCAGGCACCACTGACAAATAGGAACTGGGTCCTCCAGTTCCTCTCCGCCTCCAGCAGATTGTCCACAGCCTTGAAACCATCCCCCATATTGAAATGGTAAAAGGGGATGTGGTGGTTTTTGCACAGGCTGGCCACTGCACCGAACTCCTCCATTGGCAGAGGAATTCCGGACAGCCTTGATGCCATGATGCATGGCATAAGGGTATAACAAGCGTTGGGGCTCAGCTGGCTCGGACAGAGTTTGATCAGATGGAAATATCTGACAATCTCTGGGTCTAGTGGGAGCCTGAGCCCCCAGTTCAACAACTCCGTGAACATGACCACCTCAATCAATTTGCAGTCCATGGGGGCCTCCGGATGTATATGGATCCTGATCTTTACATTCTCTGGAATGCCCCATTTCGAACGCATCCTGCCCAACTCAGCAGTGTGGATGAATGCATAGTTGATTTTTGTAAAGAGAGTAGATAATTAACGCTGACCCTGTGAAAACAAGGCCCTACTTTTCCTTCCAGGTTCTCCGGCAGATCCGGATGCCTCAAGTACAACTTCTCCTTGCCCTTGTCCTTCTTGGAAACTATTTCTTTGCTGGTCTGACCGGAGGGCTCAGACTCAAACGGGGCCTCTTCAACAGAGTCCTCCATCACTTCCTCCATGATTGTTGAAGGGATTTCAACAGCTGTAGTGGGGGGAGGGTTCAAACTTGACTCAGCCTTATCTCCGGACTGATGGGCCTCAGTGCCCCTTTGATTACTGCTCTCCGACAGAGTGTTTGGAACAGAAGTTTCTGGTTGAAGGTTTGGATTGGAGCCCTCCGGTCCGGACAGCCTGTCCTTAGGGGCTTTAATAGGCACATCTGATCCGGTGCCCAGGCCTTTCCTCTTGTCAACCAGCTTCTCAGGAGAGTGCTCCGTATCCGATCTCATGGCAATAAAGGGAGAAGGTTTTCTAAGGATAGTGACTGTAATTCCTGGCTCGACAGCATGTACCGATTCCTGAACTGAGGAATCAGAGATTATGGGGGAAAGGTTGGTTTGAAATAGTTTCCTAGGCTTAGTACCTTTGGAAGAGGACGATCCTCGATCTGACTCGGTCGCGGAAGTGTTTAGTCTCTCAACAGGAGAGGTGGGTAACCCTGCTGCAATCCGTCTTTCTCTTTCAACTTTTTGAGTTTTCTCTAACTCAGAAAGGTTGAGCCACCCGCCTTTGACAAGAGCGTTCCTCGCTGTAAACATAAACTATTGAACTAAACTTTTGCTTTAGAGAGAGAAAGCTTTGAGAGTTTTTGCAGAAGTAAATTTGAAGGAGATGGTAAAACAGTAGAAATGAGTTTATATTTATAGTAAATCTGAAAAGGGAAGTTGATTCCTAGGAGAATTCGAAACGTTTGGCAATGATTAAAAGACGGCGCTGATGTCACCACCTGTAATCAAAGAGGTTGCTTTTCGAAGAAGGTGGGTTCGAAATTCAAGGTGAAAAAACGGCTGAAGCAACCAATCAGAAAGCGACACGTGTCCCACGAACTCTGGCAAAAACCGTTTTGAATTCGTGAAGCTTTCTTTATTTGTCCGGATAAACCCATAGACCTGTCCGGATTAAAACTTCCCTTGACGTCAGACTGTTTTTCAGGTCTTTGGCAAGAGTATTTGCACAAACACCTAAAAAAGGGGCTCCTGATGAGTCTGAATTCTGCACGCTCCCCGGACAAGGACAGATCGGTCCAAGGCCTCCGGACCGGACATATCACACAGACCGGACAGATCACTTTGAGCACAATGACCATAGGACTGTCCGAACTATGACAAAACTACTAAAAAACCTAAACACTTCTTGACTAAGCTACTTGCTCTCCTACTTAGAGCTCATGGGTCTTTGAACATGACCCAGGTCCATTAAACATGACCCGAAAGCCCATAAGGGCCCAAACATCAGGGTATAAATACCCAACCACCTGCATTAAGTGTGGGTAATGAGAATTAACTGCTACCAGGCTGCTTAATTATCTCTCTACTCTCTACTCTAAACACATAACACCCACACACTACTATAAAACACCAACCAAATTACTAGCCTACCCTCAGGCTATTATTATCCTCACCAGATTCAACGTCTAGAAACAAATCACTTTCTTTTATGGATGCGTATGTAAGGTACAACCAGATTAAAGTGAACCCAACCAACCAGGAAAGCACGACGTTCATAACTGGGCGAGGGCTAACTGTTACAAGGTTATGTCATTCGAGCTAAAAAACACAGGGGCAACATGTCAGAGGCTGGTAAATAAGGCATTCAAGAAGCAAATCAGGAGAAACGTATAAGTCTACATCGACGAAATGCTCGTGCTAAGTGAGACCGACGACGACCATCTTGCTGATTTGAAAGAAACCTTTGACAACTTAAAGGATATAAACCTTAAGTTGAACCCGAAGAAATGTTCTTTTGGCTTGCGGCCAGGAAAGGTTTTAGGTTTCTTGGTTCGCGAGAAAGGGATCAAAGCAGACCCGATTTAGTTGCAGGCTCTGACTAGCATGGCCCATTCGAGGAGCATCAAGGAGGTTCAGATATTGACCGGGCGATTGGCGGTGCTAAATCGATTTACATCCCGTTCTTTTGACAAGTGTGCCCCATTTTTCCAGGTTCTGAGAAATACTAAATCTTTCCATTAGACATCAGCTTGCGACGAGGCTTTCGTGGGGATAAAAATTATTTATCATCCACGAATCTTTTAACAAAGCCTCTGAAAGGGGAAATTGTGTTTCTATATGTAGCGGTTTCTGATTATGCAATGAGTGCGGCTCTTGTCAGCGAGTCAGGGGCGGCCCCTAAAGCGGTTTATTTTGTGAGTAAAAGCTTGTTAGACGCATAGACAAGATATCTGAAGCTCGAAAAGATGGCATTGGCCTTGGTTACCACATCATGAAAGATGTGACCATACTTCCAAGCTCATTCAATTGTCGTCAAGACATCATTTCCAGTCAAATACGTACTATAACGTCCGAATATGTCTGGACGAATATCCAAATGGTCGGTTGAATTGGGTGATTTTGATATCGATTTTGAACCACGAATGGCCATTAAAGGACAGACTTTAGCTGATTTCTTGGTAGATTTTCATTTGAACTGACCAGAAGAAGTGGAATCCCCCGAGGATGATAGGCCAGACGAATGGATAATCAGAACTGGTGGAGGGTCGAATGTCAGCGGATGCGGGGCGGACGTACAAATAACCACCCCTGCGGGGATAATGATGCATCAAACAATCCGTTTCGGTTTCACCACATCCAACAACGAGGCTGAGTACGAAACCGATCTAGCTGGTTTGAGGCTGGCGCAAGTGTGTGGAGCCACACATATACGTCTCGTTAATGATTCTCAATTACTGATAAACCAAGCGTAGGGAGCATCAGAAGCCAGGAAAGAGCATCTGGTTAAGTACCTGGCTGCGTTACGCGTGTTAGCTGCATCGCTTACCAAAGTAACCTACAAACATATCCCCAGGGCCGAAAACATGATTGCGGACTCCCTTGCAGTAGCGTTTTGCTCGAGTAACTACCCATGGATAATCACTCAGGAAAACCCTTCAATCATCAAGAGGACAGAACTCGACAACCGACCCGAAATCGCTTGCCAGATATCTTCGATAGACTTTTCGGACTAGAGAAGAGATATTATAAGCTTTTTGGCAGAAGGTTCGTTACAAAAAAACAGAGCGTCGGCAAGAAAAGTGCAAACCAAAGCACGGGGATATGTACTCTTGGGAGATGTACTTTATAAGAAATCCTTTAGCAGAACCTTACTGAGATGCCTAGGGATGAACGAGTCACAGATAATTTTGTCTGAACTTCACGATAGAGAAGGTGCTGCTCATTGCGGCTATAAAGCTTTGATAAGGAGAGTTTTCCTTGCAGGTTTTTATTGGCCAACGATAACTACCAACACGAGGGGCATTGTAAAAACGTGCGATACTTGTCAAAGGTTCGCAAATGCAATTCATACACCCGCTTTTTCCCTGGAATCAATCTCACAAGGCCTCTCTTTTGACCGATGGGAAATCGATCTGGTAGGACCTTTACCGATGACATCTGGCGGGAGGCAGATGATAGTAGTTGAAGTGGATTATTTCTCAAAATAGATAGAGGTCGAGCCGTTGTCGGGAACAAAGACTAAAGATATCATTAGATTCATCTGGTCAAACATCTGCTGCAGATATAGGGTCCCCCAAAGACTCACGATGGACAATGGACCACAGTTTGATAGCAATGAAATGAAGTCTTTTTGTTCGACCTATAGGACCAGGCAATGTTTTTCAGCTCATTTCCACCAGGAGGCGAACAAACAGGTTGAGGTAACAAATTAGACGATTATAGAATGATTCAAGAAAAACTTGGAAGGGAAAACCGGGAAATGACTAGACTATTTGCAAGAAGTGCTCTGGACCTACCCCACCACTCCCCGAACAACAAATCAAGAATCACCTTATGCATTGGTCTACATAATGGATGCGGTGACCCCTACCAAAAAAATCTTCCCATCTTTGAGGTTCGGGAGCTATGAAGAGAGTAAGAATGCGGACGACCGACTTTTGGCTCTCGATTTGATAGAGGAGAAGTGAAGTCGAGCTCAGTTAAATTCAATACATTACCAGACCCTGATGAGGAGCCGATATGCATCGAGAGTTCGCCGACGAGAGTTCAAAGTCGGAGACATGGTTTTGAGAAGAGTTTTTCTGCACACTAAAGACAAAAGCCTCGGTAATCTCGCTTCAAATTGGGAAGGTCCGTATCAAGTGGTGGAAAAAGTCAAGAACGACACGTATCGTCTCCAAGACAAGCATGGACGCCTTTTGAGGCTACCCTGGAACATTGAACATTTAAAGATTTTATTTGGATTAGCATTTTAAACATATGTTGTGATTAATTAGAACCATGTAAATTTTTTGATCGGGGGTGCACTCTTTCCTACCTTGGTGGCGCGATGAGGTTTTAATGACGCATCCATGGCAACCGATATGTTTAATCTATCTTTTTTACCTTAATATTTTGGAGAAGGAAAGTCTGTCAGCTGATGAGTTGATAGACATAATCCTTGTGTTCGATAATACTCACTTTTTCAATTGAAAAATTGATCTACATATTATACAGAACCTTAACTGGTTTTTCAGTTTTTAACTGATCTACAACTTTTCCCGATCATAGAGGGAAATTTTCAGTTGAAAAATTGTTCTACATACTATATAGAACCTTAACTGGTTTTTTCAGTTTTTAACTGATGTACAACTTTTCCCGACCCTAAAGGGAAATTTCAATTTAAAAATTGATCTACATATTGTACATGGCCTTAACTGGTTTTTTTTCAGTTTTTAACTGATCTACAATTTTTTCCGACATTAAAAGGAAATTTTCAATTGAAAAATTGATCAACATATTGCACCAAACTCTAATTGGGTTTTTCATTTTTTAACTGATCTACGAATTTTCCCGACCCTGGAGAAATTTATTTTGCTCTATTTCTAAAAAGAAAGCTTCGATGGACGAATCATATTATAAGCAAACAGTTACAAAATAAACACTTATTACGCCCCCGCGGGCAAATAATACAAAACTATTACAAAAATGCATAAATTTTTCAAGGTCCGGAAAACAGAATTCAAACATCTTCATCAAGATGATAATTTCTCCTACAAAAAAAACAAGTTCAGACATCGTCGTCACCATGAATGGAATCTGACGTATCTGTATCATCTTGGTCTCTGTCTTCACAAATGACACCAGTTGGACGGTCTTCCTCTGGAACATCCAGTCATATTGAGCCCAGTGGAAAATCGGGAAATCGGTTGTGCAGGTTCAGAACGTAAGCAGCTTTGGCATCGGTCACCTTCTTCTCCATCAACCTTTTACACTTGGCGCATAAAGATTGTTTTCAGCTCGGAGCTCATCAATCTTTTGGTTTTTCTTCGTCACAAAATGACGGAAAAACCGATTCTGGAACCTCAATGTCGTTGAGTGACGCTCTTGATCATCACGATCTTTCTTGACTCGCGAGAGAGAGGAGCTCAAGGAGTTCTTTTCTTCCTGAAGAGATATGAAAGCTGCCTCGGACTTCACTGTCATCTCTTCTGCATTTTTGGCCTTTTCCTATAGAAGTTTGTGGCTCTCGTCCCTCTTCTTGAGTTCGGCTTCCAACTCTGCTATTCGCGCTTTGGCATCCGACAAGTCCTTGCTCAGTAGCCCCGCCCATCTATCTTTCATAGCCAACGGTACGATCATGCTATGAAGTGACAAAGACAGGACATTATTGCATTGCAAGGTAAAAGTATGTGGGCTACCAGGTACTGATATCACGGGGAGTTTTATCCCACTCGATGACGCACCATCAGCTCTCTTTACATCAACATGGCTGACCTTTTTCTTCTATGGCATACGCTCATCGACTTCAACATCAGGAATCACCACAACAGTGGCATTCCCTGCCGATAGTGCTGTGCTATCAGCAAGATCTTTGCCTTTAGTGCCCTTCCCATATTTCTCGAAGAGAACCAGAATAGTAATATTCTCACCGAGCGGCGGACCAGTCCCAGCCGCCTCAGACTTAACAATGGCCTTCCTCTTTGATGTTTTTGCCCTTTTGGCCTCGTTTCCATCGGGCACATATTTTTTCCTCTTCTTCTTCACCTCCTCGGGATAATTGATTTTCTCAGCATCTGCAACTACCACTGTTTCTGTCCCCTCAACCATCGGCCCTTTTCCTTCAACCGTTTCTTTTCCTTCAACTTCAACTTCAGTCTCGCCCTTATTCTCCAGCTCGGCAATCTCATCAGATTTTGAACGCTTACTAGGCGCCTTGTTCCATTTTAGCAGAAACAAATATGCATCAGGAGCGTCGGTCTTTGCCACCAAATTCACCAAACTGGGTGGTTGGCGCAACTGTTCTATAGTCAGGGGTTCATTCGAGTAGCGCCACACGTTGCTCATTATTAAATTGGTATATTTGAAGCACATGTCGAATGCCCGACCCCAGTTCTTCCAAGTATAATCCTTTAGCACTTGGAAGGTTACCTTGGCATCCTCGAAGTAGTCCTTTTCAGTTCCTAGATGTACTCCTTGCAAACTGAAACAAATGATAGGATAGTTAACAAAAAATACATACTACCATCAGGAACCCAAGTGCGCAGCAGTCGCCTCGGGTTCTCACGAGTTTAGGGTCGCCTATTTTCCAAGCAAACACCGATGAAGGGTGTCTCCCGAGACAAATACCAATGACCTCAAAGTATCTCGCTATCTCAGGGTCCAGAAGGCAACGTACTCATGAGCTTGTACCTTGCATGTCCGGGCTTTCTAAGTCGCTAAAGTTACCTTTCTTCTACTCCTCTTTGGGGAATTCCTGGAAGATCGTGTAAGGATGTCTCTCAAGGAATAGGAAATCGTACTTTAATATACTTCGGTATCCCCCATCGGAGTAGTAGCTCGGGCTGCTCTTTAAGACTGTACTATATGTATATGCCTTCATACATAGTGATGACATTGTCCCTGCATAGAGACCGATGATAGGTGGTCGTCATCACAGCTTCTTCCTCAACAGGAAGAGAATCTTCGGAAGGGACAGCAGGAACAACCCCTTCAACCGCGACGACAACCTCCTCTTTTGTATCACACCCCTCTGCAGGACTAAATTATGGGTCGGCCAGGGTAGCCACCTATGGGTCGTTGTCAGCAGTATTTTGTACCTTTGAGCATCGAGGGTTTTATTTTCCTCCGGTATATTGGAACGAGCAACTCCTTTGGTTTTAATGAAGACAGGGTTCACGAAGCTTGAGCTGCTGCCGATGCATTTATGCTTAGGATCGTTTTAGGCAGCTTTTTGGAAGCTTCTATCTCTAACTTCTGAAGGTCGAGGTCTCTTTGTGCCACACCCCGTGGAGTAGCGGCAGTGTTAACAACCATTCGATAGCCTACAATTGTGTCACTTAGCTGCACCATTTCAGGTGAAGAGGATGCACTGGAGTCGACCATTTACAGGAATTTGGCCCGAGGATTTTTCTTTGAAGATGAATCGGTAGAAAGAGGAAGGACTAAACCACCAGTAGGAGCGACCGGCGTAGCGTTCAGGTGATCATCAGAATCAGCAGAAAGGCTCGAGAAAGGATCACTAGAAGAAATAAGAATTGCTTCGGGACTTTGAAAACAGGTGGAGTTGGAGCAAGAAATGAATATACATGCACGAGAGTTGATTGAACAGGATCGTAAGGAAGAGGAACGGGTGTAAAAGGTTTTTTTTGCTAGAATCCCAAATCAATCCTGCGGCTCGGTACTCTTCAGCGCGGTCACTAATACTAGACCAGTCGATAAACCCGAACACAGGTTTCAGTTTCTCTTTAGTTTTTTGATTTTGCTTTGAGGCTTTTTTTTCATAAACACAATGGACTCTCTCTCTCTAGAAATGCTAAGGGAGACTCTCTCTCTCTAGGATTTTTCTGAGGAAGCAAATTATAAGAATGTAAGGCATATTTATAGGCATCCTTGTGCCTTAACCGTTTTATGTATAGGGAAGTTCAAAAGAAAAGAGCCACGGGAAGTTGAAGAGTCTCCTATAGAGGTGTACGATCGGACACGCTTCGAATGGGGGATTAACACGTGTAAGCCGCCACCAACTACATAAGAAGTATGTAATCATCAAGATAGCTTCATAGGCATGCAATAGCATCAGAACTCGTGTGTTCCTCAAGCGAGTCCCACGTGTTCACTAGTGCTAAGAAAAAAAACACGTTACTTCGCAGGTGGGGCGGATAATTTGTTAGGCCCAAGATGGATCCATCAACCATGGCCCAATGATGTCGTAGCCCAAGGTCGAGCCAACGAAGATATAATTATTTTTTTCTCAAAGTATCGCGAGGAATAATAACAGATCGGGCGTGGCTTTTTGAAGAGATGGACTGACGGCCTCGGTCAAGTGTACCGAGAAGAGTCTCGCAGCCAACTCGCGAAACCCGAAGAGATTGTACTCCCATTCATAAGGGCATCGTTACCGAGGCAACAATTCACCAGAGGCTTTCCTTGCCTACTTACAAGTCTTCATTCTCGAAGCTCTTGAAGACCGGGGGGGCTACTGATGAGGAGATAAACCACCAAGTTCAAGATTATAAATATTAATTGCTAAGTGAAATAAATGTATTTGTTTCATTAGTGTATTTATTATTGGTTAGAGGATAATATCCTAAAAATGTTAAATGTAAGGGACCAATTTGTAACAATGGAAAGACCACCTAGGAAATAAGTGGAGACCACCTCACCCCTATATAAGGGAATCCCTTTATTCGTGGGTAGGTGGACATTCCTTAATACATTCTCTTTCTACTTTCTCTCTCTACACTTTCCACTCTAGTCACATTATACACTAGATCCAACATTCCCTCTTTAGTCACATTTTTACTCATCAAGAACGACTCGTACTAACGTTTTTATCTCTACCCGTAGTAGACTTATGTATGATTCTCTTACACATTTAACCAATTCTTTTATAGTTAATGAAGTATAGTTTTTAACACTATCCTCTTATTTTCTATATTTTCAAATTTAATATAATAATGAAACTAATATGAATTTTGAAGGTGAAATATATGAATGACTTAATAATTTTATCATAAACTTTACCATAATATGCTTCATAGATGAACTGCAAGAGTATGGTCATACTTATACTGTTGGATTGTATCCATATTACTATAGTATTCTCGTTATCCATTTAAGTTCTAAAGTAAGATGAAAAAATTGTCTACTATGAGGATATGAAATATATCATAAAATTCTCAATAAACAAATATATCTAATCTAAATTATACTCAAATAGTCATTGTTGTTTGAAAACTATATTTTCTATAAAATAAAATTAAAAATAAATAACAGCTTACAATTGAATGAAAAACACTGATTTTAATATTTATAGTCCTTAAGTGATACATTTGGACTAATAAACATAGTATAAAGATAATTTTTCTTAAAGAGAAATAATTTTGGTTCACTATATGATAAGAAGATAACATTTCTTTAGATAAGTTCTCTGATTTTGTGATAGCTAAATAGAACTATTCAACATTGAACCTCAGTTGTGCATGAGTATGCACGTGTTAATACAACAATTATATCACACATTGGCGTTCGCATATTACCGAATGTAAGTATAACATTCTTCAAGATCGACTAAGGTAACTAATAATGGTCACAACATGAATGCCTAATTTTTATGAATAACCCCTTATTAAGAATCTAAAGATATATCCAAAATATATACATTTGAAGTATCTGCATGTGACTTACTTTCTGTGAATGGATGATTACATTTGCAACTTATCACATAGTAAACATTTGTATAATTGAGATTAAAGCTTTGTTAATGGTCTCTCCGAGGTCCTAACTATTTGAAAATGTATAAGCACCAAATTATTTTATTAACTTAAAACATCGAAATATTTTAAACATGAAGTAAATAATATTATGCATCATAAAATCATGAATTTTATTGCATCTGAGTCATATATATACAAAAATTATGCGATAAAAAATGGCATAAATTTTCAAAAAAACATCAAAATAAATACAAAAATTAAAATAAAATAATATTTAATTGTTTTATTTAAAGAATCTCAACGAAATAATATCACATCAAAGTTTATCGTGTCTGTATAAGACTATTTACGATGTTGTGGTTCGACGAGCACAATATTCGTCGTGAAATTGCGATTGATAAACTACCGCAGGACATGCTTATTGCGGCAATAAAATATTTTATTGCGGGATACATGTATGGACTTATAAATATTGCAAAAAAATTCTAAATTTTATGGATTTTCTCGCAACCCCATACTTTATAAAAATTCACATTTATCCACATAACACGAAGAGATAGAATATGTAATTATTGGTAACTACGATAACATGATTAAATTAAATTAATTAATTACCCCAAATTACATTTGGAATGTATGTAGGATATATTTTCATCGAATATAGCGCATTACATATCAAACCACGCATTTTAAATACGTTGAAATTAAAATTAAATTAATAATTTATAAATCTAAATTTTATTTTTAGCCTACTTATTATCATTATCATACTACTTGCTATATTGAATCATTGAATCGTCTCTCGACTAAAAACATTATCATACTACTTGCTGATATTGAATCATTGAATCATCTCTAGAGGGTAAAAAACACCAGTCGTCCTTCACGTTTGCCACTTGTAACAAGTTGGTCCCTTGCCTTTGAGGCTATAATAAAGGGGTCCTTATCGTTTTAGAAACTAGAATAAAACCATCCTTTTCGAGTCCAGTCTAACATTTGTTCCCAAAATACCCTTTGACCAGCCACATCAGCGATCCACGTAGGACGTTGATGTGGAAACCTTAATACTTAAACCCGACCCATTTAGTATTCTAACCTGGTAAGTTGCAAGACCCATCTCTTATCCAACCCAACTTCTAACCCAAGATCCAACCCTGACCCAATAACCAAGCCCAACCCTAACTACTAACCCGAAATCAAATTGAAACCCCCTTTCACTCCAGAATCCTTAATCCCTTCACTCTTTTCCAAATTCTCCTAAATAAACCCTAATTTCTTCCCTAACTCTCTTACCTCAATCAAAATCCTTAGTTCAATAAAACATCCAACAGTGAAGGATTTTACTGAAACATCCAAGGTGAGATTAACCATTTTTATATCTAAATCTTTTCAATATTTTTGGGTTTCACTTCTTTTTTTCAATCCAAGAACACAAAAGTTTTCTCTGTTTTTCAATTGGTACCTTGAATGATTAATGTTTGCATTAGTGTTTATCTTACCCTACGTCGCTGGTGGTGATTATTATCTCTCGGTACAGGTGGTTTCACCACTCTGGATGAAAAGATCAAACAGTTAAGAATCATTTTTTTGTGTTGTTGTTGTCTTAGACTTACTAAAATAGACGACAAGATTTGCTCGGCAAAGCTTATTAGAACGCACTTCTCGCTCTTTCGGTCATCTTCTAACCTCTGATCTTTCATACACAATGTATCTTCCCTCGCCGAAGGTGATTTTATTAAACTTGATACTGAAACCGGTGATAAACACTAAAAAAACCTTAAGAACAGGTCTGGTTCGATTTCTCGCATAGGTCGACTCTATTAAACCCGGTTTTTATATCAGTCGTCTATTTTGATTGAGGTAAGAGAGTTGGGGAAGAAATTAAGTTTTCGTTAGGAGAATTGGGAGAAGAGTGAAGGGATTAGGGATTCTAGAGTGAAATGGGGTTTCGATTTGATTTCGGGTTAGTAGTTAGGGCTGGGCTGGGTTATTGGGTCAGGGTTGGATCTTGGGTTAGAATTTGGGCTGGATAAGAGATGGGTCTTGCAACTAACAGGGTTATAATACTAAATGGGTCGGGTTTAAGTATTAAGGTTTCCACATCAGCGTCCTACGTGGATCGCTGATGTGGCTGGTCAAAGGGTATTATGGGAACAAATGTTGGGCTGGACTCGAAAAGGATGGTTTTATTCTAGTTTCTAAAACGATAAGGACCCCTTTATTACAACCTCAAAAGTAAGGGACCAACTTGTTACAAATGACAAACGTGAAGGACGACTAGTGTTTTTTACCCATTTTTCGACTAAAAACTCTAACATTATAAATAATACTAGAGAGTATAAAATAAAGTTTAAAACTATTTATAGTATAATATCATATCTTAGTTTTGAAATCTAACATTTTAAAATTAAATGTTCCAAATATTATTTAAAGGATCATCTACGCCTTCTTATGTAAAATAATTACAACGAAAATACATAGTTGTTTTTAGATCTTGTTAGAGCTCGCACAAAGCACCAATGCAAAAAATGTTGTTATAATCTTATCTCTCAACTAAATTATGCATCTTTTAATTATACATCTTTTAATTATACAATATTCATTTAACATTAATACCTTTTGAGTTTATATATATATTTTCGACTATAAAGATCAAGCTCTGTCAAAACTTAAGACTGTAATGTCCAGAAATAGTAACCAATTGGATTTGTCAAATTTTTGATATATAATAACTTAAATTGTTTATCATAAATTTCTCATTTACGTAATCCAATAATCCAATATATCAATACGACACTTTATTTGGCAAAGCTTTCGAGATAGGGATACATTTGGTACCTCATTTTAAAAAAGCAAATAGTACTTTGTTAATACTATTAAACAAGACATTCGAGACCCTTAGAATCACAACTCACAAGGAGACAAAAACAAAAAGGAGGATAGATGTAAAATGATAAAATTTACCAAAAGCAAGATTAAATGACCTTAAAAACTCATGCAAGGGCATTATGGGTATATAATTGTTTTTGTCTCTATATATATTGAAGCTGTCTCAATAATGAATAACACGCAAAAAAGACAATATATAAGAAAAATAAAGAAGCTCTAGAGAGAGAGAGAAAAGTAGAGAGAGAACTTGCCATCAATGGATCCTGAAGGGTTTTCTGCAAATTTCTTCAAATGGGACCCAACGAGAGGGATGATACAAACACCACCAGGCTCTCGTCTGTTCGAAACAATATCATTACCTCCACCGCCGCCGCCACCGCAACAGCAACCACCTCCGCAATATCCACCACCATCTATGAGAGCGGTGGTAGCATCGCTGGGAGGACTAGAGGATCTTTTTCAGGCGTACGGTATACGTTATTACACGGCTGCGAAAATAGCTGAGCTAGGGTTTACTGTGAGCACGCTGGTGAACATGAAGGAGGAAGAGATCGAGGACATGATGAATAGCTTGCAACAGATCTTCAGGTGGGAGCTTCTGGTGGGTGAGCGGTATGGGATTAAAGCTGCCGTTAGGGCTGAAAGAAGAAGGTTACTTGATCATGAAATGGAAGATTCTAGAAGGAGATCATCTCACCATCATCATGTTGTCATGTCTGGTGATACTACTCTCGCTCTTGATGCACTCTCTCAAGAAGGTAAGTTTTATCATGAAATGGAAGATTCTAGAACAGAGCATTGACTTTGAACCTGTATATAGATTAAAGTTTTAATTTTGTTTGTCTGACATTGTTTAATCAAGTTTTTATATTATATAAAGTATTCAGAACATTTGATAAGTGACACCGCATGTGAAAGTTAAGGAAAATCTTTTACTAGTAACATAATTTTTGTTTATGGATTCGGTTAGGGTTATCGGAGGAGCCGGTGCAGCAGGATAAAGAGGCGGCGGGGAGTGGCGGAGGGGGAACCTGGGAGGTTGCAGGGTCCGGAGTGAGAAAAAAACAGCGGAGGAAGAAAGGACAGCCCAAGAATGGGGAAGACGGTGATCACGACGATCTTGACGGTGGTCAAGAGGACGAGGAAGACGGTGGTGGTGGAGAGAGACAGAGGGAACATCCTTTTATCGTGACGGAACCTGGGGAGGTGGCACGTGGCAAAAAGAACGGCCTAGATTACCTTTTCCATCTGTACGAGCAGTGTCGCGAGTTTTTAATCCAGGTTCAAAATATCGCTAAGGAACGAGGAGAAAAATGTCCTACTAAGGTACTATCAAATCTCAACCGTCCATCTTTCATTAACACCATCTCTTTGACTATTCAACATTGTCTTATAATCTTATAGTATACCAGTATTAAATATAAAAATAATTGTATATTATCAATTATGCTAATTAATTATGGGACCCACATAATCTTAGTTGTGGGTCTGCCCATTTATAAGTGACACGTGAGTGATTAGGGAAGCTCGAATGTAGACAGCTGTCTCGCAAGAGCTTTGACAAGTCATAATAAGGACCCAGTGAATGTGGGTCGTAGGGACTTTGGTAGTACCTCTTAGGTTTTGTCTGATTTCGATAATTCGGTGTCGTTCTATAGTCTGAAAACGCGGTGACGTGTCGAACTGTAGCGGTGACAGCAAGGTTTAACGAAAATTAGCAGAGGGCTGCTTATTACATTTTGGGTAAAGGATTGAGCTCTCTTTCACGACAGAATCCAACAGCTCTGCATTTGTACTGGGTTTTCAGTTCTTTTTATATATTTTCTTCAAATCTTGACCCATGTTAGGTTTTTATTGACATATTATGTCTCTTTCTCTCTCTAACTTACTTTTCAGTTTTTGTTTCTTGTCTTTTTTGTTTGCAAATTTTCACAGAACTTTTTATTCAAATCCAACTATATACTACTAGTACTGTAAAAAAGACAGATATTTATAAAATTCATGAATTGACTTGAATTGTAAAGATTCCTATTTCTTTAGATTTTGTCTCCTTGTTGTCTACAAATTAAAGTTGGTAATTCCTTACTTAAATCCAATTAGTATATACTTAATGCAATTTGTTTTCTCATTTGTTTGGTGGTGTGCCAATTATCTTGTGTAATCCAACTTATTTAGTCACGTATTTATTAATATTGGACATAGGTGACGAACCAAGTATTCAGGTTTGCAAAGAAATCAGGAGCTAGCTACATTAACAAGCCAAAAATGCGGCATTACGTCCACTGCTACGCATTACATTGTCTAGATGAGGAAGCTTCAAATGCATTAAGAAGAAGTTTCAAGGAGCGAGGAGAGAACGTTGGTGCTTGGAGACAAGCTTGTTATAGGCCTCTTGTTTCAATTGCGTCAAGACAGGGTTGGGACATTGACGCTATTTTCAGCTCACATCCTCGTCTTTCTATTTGGTACGTGCCCACCAAGCTTCGCCAGCTTTGTCACGCCCAGCGCAATTGTGTGGGTGCAGCCGCGTCTAGCTCTATCTCTGGTGGGGGTGACCATCTTCCTTTCTAAGTCCAGTTTAGTTTGCATGGTTATTAAGATCTGATGTAACGCGTTCTCTTAGTTGGTATGATTATTTACAATTTGATGATGTAATGCATTTTTAAGTTGTAGTCTAGGGAGTATTGGTACATGTTATGATCAGCATGGAGTGATTTCTTGTTTTTTGTTAGAGATTTTTGACGATTCAAGAAGAAATATAACGTGTTTTTGGTTTCGTTAGGTTATTAGCCTCTGTATGAAGAAAATCTTAATCTTGAAATATTTAGGCGATACAAATCATGTATCGCAATTCGGGTAACAAAGGTTTTAAGGTAGATGGAAACAAAGATATAGTCATCGACAAAGCCTTTGTTTCCACGAGGGTTCGAAGGAGGATAGACGAATACTATGACTTAGATAAGTTTTGAGATGGTGAATAACCTTATGAGCAGCCTTCATATGTGAGGCTTGTACATAAATTAAGCTGATAGATTAACAACAAAAGATATAATAAAAGCATAAATAAGTTTATAAATAACAAAAGAAAGGTGTGGTCTAGTTTTAATAAAATAAAAGGCCTACTGAATAGTTGCTTATAAGCTATCTCATGCGCAGAAATCTCCTTGGCACTACCATAAAAAAAGTTTGGTAAGAGAATCAATTGGAATTCCGATTCGGAATTGAAGAAGCTTCAGAAACTAAGGTTCTTTCTGAGCATACTTTAGCATGTACTTCCTTTGATATATTGTAGCACAACTTTATTTCTAGTTACTTTAAATTTAAATATATATTCCATTATTCTTGAATATATAAGTTTGAATTGAGTATCTGAACTAATTAAGTTTGAATTGAGTTATTTGAAGTAATTTGGAATTTCTTGTCACGTCTAAATTTAGATATAGATATTATTTATTTAATTAAATAAAAATAACTAATTTTAAACTATATATTAGATTTATATATAATATTATATATTC
The DNA here is from genome assembly GCA_036936605.1 of Limnanthes douglasii subsp. nivea. Lineage (NCBI taxonomy): Eukaryota > Viridiplantae > Streptophyta > Magnoliopsida > Brassicales > Limnanthaceae > Limnanthes > Limnanthes douglasii. The sequence continues at coordinate 173,071,639 of JAUPFV010000003.1, forward strand.
GGTACATATATTTATGATCCCGTGTAGTGGTTAGCATGGACCATAACAATTTGAAATTAAAATAAAAATTAAATTGATAAAAGATAGAAATTATAAGTTTTTTTTTTTTTTTTTTTGCGAAAAAACCTCTTATATTAAAACGAAATAATAGTCTAATACAACTAAAGGACCAGACCCACAAGTAAGGCCCGGGATCAAAAAACAATAGTCCACTATTATACTTAGCCTCTCCAAACACAAAACCCTAGAATCACTCCCTAACCTCTCTCTCAGACCAAATCGAAATCACCCCCAATTGAAAACCTAAAACCATCAGCACCCAATCAACCCTCATACAAATCAAACAAACACCCAATCGAGCCAAATCCACAAGCCTTCTCCAATAGACTCGATCGATCGATCCAAAACAGTGGCTCAACCAGGGTCAATGTAACCGACGCCAAGACTCTCCAGTGTAACTATAGCCAGAAGCTCCACCGGCGCATCAACAACCTTGAACGATTTGCCACCGTTCGCCTTCAAGGCCCACCTCGATATCCAGTCGGCGGCCGAATTCTGAGTACGCGATACATACCGGAGGGTCATTGAGTGGTGAATCAAGCTTCTGCACACCGACAGCATCGAGAGAGAAGTCTCCACACCAAAGGCAAGAGAATCAATTAGAGACTGGCAATCGGACTCCACATCAACTTTCACCAGTCCGTTACGACGACAGTAAGAGATGGCCTCAACCATTGCTAAACATTCAGCTTCAAAGGGTCCGATTTTGCCAAAACAGAAACCCTGACCAAACAAAAGGTTCCCAAGGTTGTCTCTGACAAGAAAGCCTCCACTGGCTTCACCGGTGTAGCTGCACGCTCCGTCAACGTTAACCTTGAGTCTACCAGAAGGAGGAAACTCCCACTTCAGGTACTGCACTTTATGCTTTCGTCTGTAAATAGAACTACATCCTAGAGCCAAGCCCGCCATGTGTAATCCTGACCAATGAGTCGATTTTAAACCAACATTAGCATCAATACCCTTTATTATTCTGTTAATGCTTAAAATAGAACTATCAAATCCCTCAGAGGACCCAGAAAACTTAGAAGCATTTCTATTACGCTAAATATTCCAACAGATAATCTGTGGGACTAGATGAGTAATATGAAACTTGCCTTTAGAAACCCAGAACCAGGTATAGAACATGTGACTGATGGTCATAAATCGACCTATAGGTACTTTGAAAAGAACACCATAATAGTTCCAAAGAGACCAGGCATACCCACAGTTGATGAAGAGATGATTCTTCTCTTCACAACTGTGGCAAAACTGGCATTTTGAGACTAAAGTAAAACGCCTTTTCAGGAGAACACTATCAATTGGGATAAATTTTTTTAACAGTTTCCAACAAAGAAACGAAAACTTGCTTGGGACTAAGTGGCTCCAAATCTTTTTGAAAATGTTTTGCTTAGTATGTTTAACTCTGATAATGTCCCAAGTTAAATTGGTTTTAAAAGTTTTATCTTTAGAAACAGTCCACTCAATCCTATCTTCCCTTCCCAGATCAAGCTTCACACACTTAATGTGTGAAATACGATATTGGGATAAGAAATTAAGAAGAGTGAAGTCCCAATTTGTGTCCTTCCAAAATGTTTTAACTTTAGCAGGAAGAATCCAAGTTCTGTGATCAGAATCAGAGACTATAGGAGACATGCCATGCCAGGCATCTCTCCAAAAGTCTACATCACCATTACCCACATGCCAATGAATATAACCATCAGCCTGAGCCCTAACAGCTACTAAACGCTTCCAAATAATAGAGTCAGAAGGACTACAACTAGCAATAGAAGGATGACTATTTATACAATAGGTATGATACATTAAATCAGACCAGAGGGATTGACCTTGTCTAAATAAAAACCATAATTTGAAAGAGAAAGTGGTTTGAATATCAGACAGTGACTTGATGTTCAAACCACCTTCATCATAGGGCTTACATAAAGAGCCCCATGAAGTCCAATGAATGGCTTTGTCATTAAAATTTGATCTCCAAAGGAATTTATTGAAGCACAATTCAATTTTATTCAAAACAGACTTAGGAATTAAGGTGTTCTGCATCCAATAGTATACAATTGGGTGAAGAACACTCTTAATGAGGGAAAGTCTCCCCCCAAAAGACAAAGACTTAAGATCCCAAATTTGAATTTTATTGTAAATGGCAGAAATTAAACTGATAAAATTTCTTCCCTTATTGATTGCAGAGATGTTGATACCCAAATATTGAAAAGGAGCATGATCCAGCTTGAAACCAGTAGCAGCCATCAATCTTGAGTTAGCAGCCAGAGTCATCTTTGTTGAGGTAATTATTTTCGTTTTGTCCTTATTGATCAACTGCCCAGATGCAGACTGATAATTATCAAGAATGGTACACAGGCTAGCCAGAGTAGAAGCTGCACTGTTAGAGAAGATGACAATGTCATCAGCAAAGGCAAGACAAGGTAACATATAATTTGATTTAAGATAGTATTTCATAGTAGGATTAGAAGTATATACAGCAGATAGACTTCTTAGGAGAGCCTCCTCAGCAAGAATGAAAAGGCTTGGGGATAAAGGATCCCCTTGCCTTAAGCCATTCTTCTGAGGGAAATAGCCAACACTACTGCCATTAATCAGGATGGATATCATGACATTAGAGATCAGAGTCTGAATAAGGACCAATAGCCTACTAGAAAAACTAAATTTTTCCATAACCTTAATGACAAAGGCATGAGACAGTCTGTCAAAAGCCTTTGTCATGTCCAATTGCATAATAATATTCCCCTTAGAAGGTCTCGTGTTGATGTTATGCAACATTTCCTTAATAGTTAAAATATTATCATGAATTAACCTATGTCTTACAAATGCACCTTGACAATTAGAGACAATCTTAGGCAAAATAAGAGCTAGTCTAGTATTGATAAGAGAAGAGATCAATCTGTTAAAAATCGTACAGAGACTAATGGGCCTAAAATTACTCCACAAGATAGGGTTAGATGACTTAGGAATCAGACATATGCCTGTAGCAAAGATCCCTTTAGGAATAGCCATCCCATTAAGATAAGTATTGATAGCCAGACAGAGATCCTGACTAATAATACCCCAACATGACTTTATAAAATGACAATTGAAGCCATCAGTGCCAGGGGCACTATCCTGCTTCATAGCCATAACAATAGCCCACATTTCCTCTTTAGACACTTCCTTCAAAATACTCTCATTATCATTAGAAGTAACAAGAGTAGGAATGCTATTAAGAACAGAAGTATTAATGACATTATCCTCACAGCAATAACTATCACGAGAAAGAATAATCTTAAAGTAGTTCTCAGCAGAAGTAGCAATATCAGAGCTATTAGTCAGCCAAATGCCCTTATCCTTGATCCCCAAGATAGAGTTCTTTTTCTTTTTCTGATTAACATAGGAATGATACAACTTAGTGTTACCATCCCCCTTGCTTAACCAGGAGTTATAACATTTCTGCCTCCAATAGATCTCCTCATTATTAAGGGCCTGCATAAGTAAGTTATTAGCCTCATTAAGCATATCATTAGACTCCCTAGTGTTGACAGTCTGGTGATTGATCTCCATATTGGCCACATTTTTCATAGCTAGCTCCACATGGCTGAAAATATTACCAAATTTGTTAATATTCCAACTTTTAAGAAAGTTTTTCAATCTCCTAAGTTTGTACCAGAACACCATGTTACTTTCACCAGTACAACTTGTATTCCAATTAAGAGTAACATCATGAATGAAATCTGGATGATTAGTCAAGGAGTTAATAAACTTAAAGAAACTTTTCTTCTTAGTATTAGTAGTAGGACTAGACAAAGTGACAAGTAAAGGAGCATGGTCAGAACAAGTTCTGACCATGTGTAAAACCTGGATTTGAAGACTGTTAGCTATACCATTAACAAGTAATCTGTCTAATCTCTTCCAAACCCTTTTGTTGCTCCAGGTATAAGCAGAACCAATGTAACCAGGATCAACCAGATTACAAGATCTGATGAACTCATTGAAGTCATCAGCGCTAGCAATATCAAAAGAGGAACAATTCAGCTGCTCATCAGCAGAGGAAACAGTATTAAAGTCACCAGCCAGTAACCATGCTTTGCCATCCTGAGGTAAGTTAAGTAACTCATTCCACAAATCCTTACGCTGCCTACAAGTGTTCTTAGCATACACAGAAGTTAAATAGCCAGAAAAATAAGTGGTATTGATCTCCAGATGGAGAAATTGGTCATGATCACAAATAACCTGCACATTAATCTCATTAGACCAAATAACCCAGACTTTATTATTGCAATTAGAAATCCAACTTGAAAAACCAATTTTCTGCGCAATTTTAACAATTTTATCAATTCTGGCCATAGGCTCCTGTATAGCTATGACCTTCACCTTATGGTGATCAATGATATACTTAAGTCTAGACAGAGTAGATTTATTGTTAAGACCACGAGCATTCCAATTTAAAAATTTAATCATTCAGATAGAGAGTATGTATTATTTTTGTCTCTCTTGTGAAGAGATTTAATGTTTAATCTTTTCTTGTTACTTTTGTTTGTAGCTTTTAACCTATTGCGAATAATGGAAGTGAATCCATCATCTGAAGAATCAGGAGAAGCCACCTCAGGGGAAGGGTTACAACTCCCCATGTTGCTTTGCTTGGGAGAAGAAGACACCTCAGCAATCTGAACATGATCAAGACCCTGAAGGGCACCAATCAAATCCAAGTCATGCTTCAAGGAGACCCCAACATTACCAGAGTCATTAGCAGTTTCAACAGCAGGATCAGCTCCAGGATCAGCAGGGCTACTAGGTACCTCAACAGACACTTCTTTAGGAGCAATCATAGATTTCAACCTTCTAGTATAGACTTTTAGGAAAGTATCATTTGTAGAGTTTTTACTTGTATCTTGAGTAATAGGCTTACTGTCAGTATCAACCTTGTTATCACCTTTAACATTAATAATATCATTGTCTTTGCTCAAGCCTTTCTTGCACATCCCAGCATCATGTCCCAAATGATGACATGTTTTACAGTAAAGAGGAGCATTATTGTAGCTCAGACCAATCCAGTAACCATCTTGAGCACCAAATTGCACCCAGACTTTCCTTTTTAAAAACTTAGAGACATCAATTTCGACTAAAGCGTAACATGCATTAGACTTAGCCCTAATTTTATCAGGAACAACAACCTGATGAACTGGGCCTAATGATTCAGCAAGTTCATGAATAAGAGCCTTGTTATACATAAATTCTAAAAGATTCTCAAACCTGACCCAAAGCAAAACTACTGGGCATTCAAAATAACGACTGTTTTGTGGGCACCACTTGATTATCCTCATGACCTTGCCATCAACACTCCAAAATGTTTTAGCCCACAGCCTGTCGACATCTTCCATTAACGAAAACTCCACAAGAATCTGTCTGGAATCAATAGTAGCATATGTAAAACAACCCTTGAACTTAAACCCATCAAGAAAAGCCTGAAAGACTGCCCTCTTGGGAATACCAAGATTGAATTTAACTACCAAAGTGTGCCTAGATTGAGCCACCAACGAGGCTTTAACATGTTGAGGGAACCGAATAACATTATGGTCATCGTAACTAGTAACCTCCATCGGTTGTAACATAGAACAATCAGATTTGTTCTTTAAAACATCAGCAAATAAACTTTTACCATCAGCCCAAACATTGCCTTTACCATGACTCAATAAAGCTGCATCTTTAGCACCATTCAAAGGAGGGAACTCTTCTACATTTGACATGACGAATCACCAAACAAAGTCTTCAAGAGAAGACTAAAACGCAAACAACGAACCAATCCAAGCCTCCAAGAGGGAGGCCCTCAACGGAGCACCGCAAACAGCAACACTCACAGCAATAACCACAACCAAGAGAGAAGAAGAGAGAAGAAATAAAGAGAAAAGGATTGGAGATTTCTTGAAGATCAAGAAAGCCAAAAACAAATCTTGGAGAAAAGTCTCCTCAGAATCCGGTCAGATAGAAATTATAAGTTGAAATTAGAATAAATGATCAAATTTAAACACCGCTAACTAATTTAGAGAATTCGATTCTCTAAATATAAATAGTATTCTATCCGATTTAATTTAATACGAACCAAAGAAAAATCAGAAAACAAATCTCAGCCACGTCTCTTTTATTATTTCGTGCAACTAACTAGCAAATTAGAAGAAGCTATATAACATGGTCTTTAGGGTAATTGGTATAAATAAATAAAGTAATCACTTTTATTTGTTGTTCAATACAAGATGTAAATCAGTAACTAGTCGATTTTATTTGCTCTTCATCTTAAAACTGGACGGATTGACTCCCAATGAATCATTGTTTATGGGTTACAAACCCTACCATGGTTGTAAATACGGTTGTTATCGGTCCGGTTTGGTCCGGGTTTTGAAGGAACCGGACTGGACCGCTAAGCTTATCGGTTCGGACCGAAACGGACCGTTAAGCTTTTGGTTCTAATTTTTGGAACCGGACCGAACCGCTAAGTTTTCGGTTCGGTCCGGTCCGGTTCCGGTTCGGTCTGAGTTCGGTCCGGTCCCGTTTCAGTCCAGTTCCGGTCCGGTTCGGTCCACTAAAAAAATAAAACCAATTAAAAATTTATTTTTAATTTATTTTTATTAAAATAAATGGTATAAAAACTAAAGTTTAGAAGTTGATTTTTGATTTTCTTAAAAAAATTGGTAATTACCTACTAATTTGGTATTATAATTTATAAAAGAATATATAATAATAATAAATAATCAGTTTTAACGGTTTTATTGGTCTGATTTCTTATCGGTTATACTGGTAAATCGGTTTCATCCGTTCAATTCCATATCGGTTCTATCGGTTTATCGGTTCGATTCTTTATCGGTCCTATCCATTTATCGATTCTATCGGTTCGGTTCCTAACCGGTATTTTGTTTTGGTTACTTATCAATTTTTCGATTTTTAGAATTGAACCGTAAACCCGACCGTTAAAATTCGGTCCAATTCTCTATCCGATTCTTATCGGTTCAGTCCCGGTCCGATTCTCTGTATTAAAGAAATGTTGACAGCCAGTTGTAAATATTGCAATATATATCAGTGTTGTATGACCGCTCATTAATCTTTTATAAGTCTTATGAACGCTCATTAATCTAGAGATGTAAAACCTTTTGACTGAGTCTTTTAAAAATACAATTGTAAATATTGATTGAGTTACGAAGAACTTAACTTTTTTAAAGTTTAATTATATATTAGTAGATAAAGAATATAGTATGCAGGTCTAGTATTGATCGGTGCAATCTAAACACATAATTGATTATTTATATTATGTTTGATTTTTTAACATTTATATATAAACTCTAATTCAGATCAATTCAGAGTTGGATTTTCGAAATTTGAAGTTTGCCGCAATATTGGTTTATTATGGCAAACTTTCAAAACGGTCATAGTTGGTTGTTCACCGCGGTCATCTTTGTTGCGGTCACGACGAATTGTTCAGGCTTTTTTTCTTCTGATTTTTTATATGTATATGAATATGTTGCATTGAATCTCTTTAAAACAACAACAAACAATTTAGGGTTTTTAGAATTCTTAAATTTAAGTTATATTTTCCCCTTAATACGTATATTAAGATGTTCGATTTACGCGTTTAGGATGACATCTTTAGTTTTTTTACATGTCGGATGCAATGCTATGTGTTTAAGAGTGTGCAATTATGTGGCCCAAACTATACGTGCCCAACTATATGTGCATGAAGTATCTAATGCATGTCTAAAGATTGGTTGTTCCAGGTTAAAAGTTTGAATTTGTATTTATATTCCTTCAGAATTCTAGGCACTTGACGTGATATTTCACATCCATGGACTACTTGAGATGTTCACTACAAAACTAGGTAACAACGCTTAATGGTTTGTTTAGCTAAGTGGACCCTTTAGTTGCAAGTGAACTACTTATGTAATAAATTCATCAAAAGACCATTCTCTTTACTGTATTGACAGAATTGGTAACTCACATGCGTGGACTATGTCAGGCGAGTCATGTAGGAAAGCGGTTTGTGACCTTATTGCTTAAGGAATGATTGTTGTGTGTGTGTAGACCAACCCCAACAGAAATATACTATACCTTTTTTTTATGGTGAGCACCCGTTGCATTACGTAGTTATTACGTTTACATGCACCATATTCACGCACAACTAGTTTCCAGTATTGATGGTTCATTAATTTATACCATGAATTAGTCAAGTTCGGCCCCAACGAAAGGTTTGGTTGTTTTCAGATATATCATCAAACCAATATTCTCTTTCTTAAGGTATTATCTATCGGGGTGATGTAGCACCAACCACCTGCACTAATGATCGTGGTGATTTAGTACATATGACTGTCATATTAAAACAAATCAGCATAATAATATTTTAATTTTTTTATGTTTAACTAGTTTAATTATTTGATTAATTTAATGTTTTTATTTTATTATTCAGTCATCGATTTTTTGCTAACAACTAACATGTAAGGAGCTTAAGTGATCCTTAGCTGGTTTTTCCTCTATTAGATACAAAGCCAAGCCCGATTTTCATCGTTAGCACTTTCCTCATAATGGTTGATTCGGAAAGAGGGGAACATTGTCTCTGCGGGGATTACCGCATCCATGCCATATACAAGAGTGTAAAGTGATTCTTGTGTCACAGTTTGAGGCGTGGTTTGGTATGCCCACAATACTTCTTGTAAAAACTTCGGCCACTTTCCGACCTTTCCTTCCAAAATCCTCTTAAGTCCGCTGATGATTGTTCTGTTTGTTACTTCAACCTGACTGTTAGCTTGAGGATGGAATGAGGCCGAGAAACACTGTTGTATATTGTGGTTCGCACAAAATACCCTCATTTCATTGCTGTCAAACTGGGGCCATTGTCCATGGTTATCTTCTGAGGGACCCCGTATCGACAACAAATGTTCGACCATATGATATTTACCACATCTTTAGCTCTGGTTCCTGACAATGGCTTCACTTCGATCCATTTTGAGAAATAATCCACTGCAACCATGATGGTTTGTCTTCGTCTGGTTGCTAACGGAAGTGAACCTACAAGATCTATCCCCCACCTGTCAAATAGAAAACCTTCTGAGATGGAATCGAGCGGGACTGTTGGGGTGTGGATTGAATTGGCGAACCTCTGGCATGTATCAGATCTTTTGACCAATTCCTTAACGTCGTTTGCTAACATAGGCCATTAGAAACCTGACAACAGAACTCTCCTAATTAGTGTCTTGAAGCCACACTGTGCCAACCCTTCACCATCGTGTAGCTCGGATAACACCATGTGTGACTCTCCGCGCCCCAAGCACCTTAACAAAGGTCTGTTTGCTGACTTTTTATAAAGAACATTTCCCAGTAAACCGAAACCTCGCGCCTTGTACCAAACACTTTTTGCCAAAGTCTTATCATCAGGCAGTACTTCCTCAGCCAAGAACTTTATAATGTTACTTCTCCAGTCAGCATTCGAAGCTGTTGAGATTTGGAAGGCCATGTCCGGTCGGCTTTCTAGGTCTCTCCGCTTCAAAATAAATGGATACTCCTGAGTCATAATCCAGGGGTACTCTCCAACATATGTTTTGGTTTCTAATGAGTCGGCAATTATATTATCTTCCCTTCAGATATGCTCATAAGTAATATTTTTAAAGGATGAAGCCAAAATTCTTAAGGTCGCTAAGTATTTCACTAGCTGCTCTTTTCTCACCTCAGATTGTCTCGTTGCGTGATTAATCAGTGGCTGCGAATCGCTTACCAACCTTCTTGGATCCGCAAATCTGTGCCAACCTTAAGCCTGCCAGTGCTGCCTCATATTCGGCCTCGTTGTTCAAATCCTTGAAACCAAAACGAATCTCTTGATCATAGCAATCCCTGATGGTATAGAAACCAGAACATCACCCCTGCATCCGTTGATACTTGAACCACCGTCGGTTCTGACTATCCATTCATCCGAATCTACCTCTAGTTTGGTTGCTACCTCCTCTGGTCTATTGGAGTAGAACTCTACCAAAAAATCTACTAGAGTTTGCCTTTTAATAGCCGTTCTTGGTTTGAAATCAATACCAAAGTCCCCCAACTCTATCGACTATTTTGACATACGGCTGGAAATATCAGGTCGTTGTAATACACTTTTTAGGGGAAAGGCGGTTCGAACCATAATATAATGACCTTGAAAGTAGGGTCGCATTTTCCTAGCAGCCGTTACAAGAGCCAGTGCTAACTTTTCAAGCTTTAAATACCGTTTTTTCAGCATCCAGTAAACTTTTATTCACATAGTAGATAGATTTAGGGACCCTATCCTCTTCTCGAACTAAAACCGCACTTACTGCATGCTCTGAAACCGCTATGTATAGAAACAAAATTTCTTGGGGTAGTGGTTTTGGTAGGAGTGTTGAGGATGATAAGTAATTTTTTATGTTGAGAAATGTCTCTGTACATTCAGGCGTCCAGCTAAAATTCTTAGCATTCCTCAGCACTTGAAAGAAAGGTGCGCATTTGTCTAAAGATCGCGACATAAATCTGTTCAGTGCTGCAAGCCGTCCGGTTAATATCTGTACCTCTTTAATATTCATTGAGGGTGTCATACTATTCAGAGCGTCTAACTGGATCAGATCTGCTTCTATCCCTTTCTCACTGATCACGAACCCTAAGAATTTTCCGGACCGAACTCCAAAGGAGTACTTTTCTGGATTCAATCCGAATGGCATAACCTTATAATATTATAAACCTCTCTCTGTAATAAATGTGGTGCTTTCCTGATCTCTTGGATCCAACTTTATCTGGTTGTACCCTGCATAGGCATCCATAAACGATAACAATTTGTTCCCAAACTTCGAATCTACCAGCTGATCGATCCTTGGCATGAGAAACGAATCCTTAGGATACACTCTGTTAAGGTCTGTAAAGTCCACGCACATTCTTTATTTTCCGCTCTTTTTTTTACCAAAATTGGGTTTGTTGTCCATCACGGATATTGGGACTCCCTCATATGTCCTACCCTTGATAACCTTTCAACTTCTGAAATAATTGCCTCTGCCTTTTCTTAGAAGAAAGCTCGGCATTTTTGCGTTATAGATCGAACACTTGGATTTATGGACAATTGATGATAAATAACGTTCTCAGGAACCCTGTAACATCCTCTGAGCACCAGGCAAACAAATGTAGCTTATGCCTGAGAATATCAATCAATTTTTGCCGAAAGAAGGGGGGTATATTTACATCAATATTCAAAACCTTGCCTTTGGAAAATTCGTAGTTTTCACCATTCTCGTCGGTAAGCAATAACTCTGGGGTCTCCCTAGGATCGTTTGCATGCTCCGATCTAAGGGCCAACCCCACTAATTGCTCCCTTGCATCAATCATCTCCTTATCCGACTTTGTTGCCAATGCTACTTGGTAACATTCCGTTGCTATCTTTTGGCTGATTCTGACAACGCTGACATTGTTCATGATCACATATTTCAAGCACTGATGAACCGTATAGGTCAGGACATGCATCATTGACAACCAAGATCGGCCGAAAATTGTGTTATGTGACGTATGAGCGTCTACTACTATAAACAGGACTGTTACTTTCTTTTTGAAAGGTCCTCGTCCAAGCTGGACCACACTTTCGAACTTGCCGACTACCTCTGCTGATGCTCTCGTAAAACCAATGATAGTTCGATCCGACTTTACAATCACCGGCTTCTTCCTAAATAATGAGAAAGTTGAAAAAATGATGTTTTCAGAACTCCCAATGTCCATCAATATCCTTCGAACCTCTTCGCCAGCGATCGCTGCTACAATTACGATCGCGTCTTCATGCATACCGACAATATCTCTCATGTCATCGTCATCGAAACATAGGATGCGAGATGGGTTCTGATATAAGTGTGGCGAAGTTATTGCCTCTAACTGCGTGGACAGATTAACCGCATATCTTTTCCGAGAAGAATTGGTGATACCTGCCATTGAGTCGCCCCCAAAAATAGTTAGAGACTTAAAGAACTTACACAAGTCGCTCACCTTTTCTCGTGCTATAAATACTACTTTCTCAAGTACTCCGATCACATTCATGTTTTTGGCTTTGTCCAAATACTCAGTGTATACATCGAATGAGTCAGTGACCTCGGACATCACCAAAGAAATTTCCTTTTTTGGCAGTGCTACTATCTGTTTGGCCGCTCCGCTTTGCTGAGCTTGTTTCTTCACGTATTCAGGCAATTTTTCCATTGTCAATTTGCACCTGCACTTCTTTCCTGAGCGCAATGCAATCCTTGGTGTCATGGCCGACGTCCTCGTGATACCTACAATATCGATTGTTTCGGCTCTCACGAGGAGTTCCGATCAGAAACAGCTTCCGGAAGTGCACTCTTTTCCTTGACTTGTCGAAGATAGTCGCAACACATTCGGTCAAATCAGCGTAGTGATGAGGTCAAACCCATTTGTTCGATATGGGTCGATATGAATTTCCATGGTAATTATTTTGTACTCTCTGTGTCTGATTCCCCGACCCTTTTCCGTTTGACTATTGTGTTGTTGGAGCCACAGTAGTTATTGGTTATGGCTGAGAAATCAAAGCTGTCTTTTGTGGAATCTTTTGATACGTCACCACCAAAGCTTGTGCATTTTGCTGCATTTGCATTGCTAATTCCGACGCTTCAGTCTCTTTGACCCGAATCTGCTTTTCTACCTGAGCTAACAAGGCAGAAAAAGTAAAAGCCTACTTTTTCGTTATCGCTTGTTTCATCAGACCACGTACAAGCCCAATCTATAACCAGTCAGTGCCACACTCTCATCGCAATAGTCAAGATCATTCTTTGCATTTATAAAGCGTCGAGTATAGTCCCTCAGAATTTCTCCGACCTTTTGTCGGCAGTTCACAATTGTATCTCCATTGGCGTGGAAGTTCTTACTTCCTACAAATTACTGCCTGAACATCATCCAAAACATACCAAAGTTTTTAATGCATCCCTACGATATTAGATTGTACCATTTTGATGCTCGGTCTTTAAATGTCATCGAAAACGCTCGACAGATCAACTTATCGTCGTTGTCGAAGCTTAGCATAAAGTTCTTAAATGCTTCCATATGGTTGTCATGGTCTTTTTTCCCATTGTATTTTTCAAGCTTTGTTATATCAAAGCGCTTCAGGAGATGTCTCGAAAAAATTCCATCTGAAAGGGGGGACAACCTCCAATTATGTCTGAATCTAAAAACTTCGCCTCATAACCCTTCTGCATGATTTACAAATAGCCTCTCTTCAAGTGGGTTTGCAAATAGGCTTCCGACCCTGTAGCCATAAGATTGACTCCCTGACGGGAATTGAAACTGTGGAACGTTTTGTTATTCCCTGTTAACTGTGATTATGCCCTCTTTTTCCACAGATATGGGAGTCACTTTGTCGACACTGTCTCCTTGAGGTTTGGCTATCTTAGCCCGTTGTGACTTACGCCTTCAAAATTCTCGCTCCCTAATCATTCTTTTATCCTTCTTGAAGCATCAGACATCTCGGTCCAAAGAAGAAGACTGATACATATCCTCCTCAGTTGAATATTCATATACATGCTTGGCTTAGAATCCAGATTTCTTTCTTGCAACCTCGTCGAGCTTCCGCACCCGAGTTCTGCCTTTTGTAAAAATCAGCTTCATCCTGATCGACAGCGCGATTAGCCTCTTTTCCATCTTCGCACGATCATTTACTTCGGCCATTGAGCGGACACTTATTTTCAGCATCTATCTTAACAATGTCGTCCAACAGTTGTTGCTTGGTCATGATTAGGGTCGACCGTTTGCTTCAGCCCTGATTACTGATCCTCTGAATAAAACATTTCCTTGTTAGAGCCTCTCTCATTTTCCTTTCCCTTTCTAGCCTCCGTATTCATTCCTCAAATTTTAAGTTTTACTAGGGTCGAGATTTTGGAGAACCTGATCTCCAAGTATCACTCGTTCCCACAGACGGCGCCAATGATAAGTCTTAGAATGTTTAAGGTGGATTATCGGATAAAGTGTGGTGGAGGAGTGTCAGGTGAGTAAGTAAAAAGTTTTAGAGAGAGAAAGTAGTCAAATAAAGTACCAATGATTAGAAAGTACCCTTTTCCCAAAATGGTGGGCTCCACTGTCACATGCTATGTTTATTCTAATTACATATTAGCCTTTATATTTACACTTATTTATTACATTTTCTATCATTATAAATAGGTCCTCATAGATCTTTACATTATCAATTAAGCCCCCTAATAATCTTGGCATTTTATGCCCTTATCAGACTCGATAAGTGTTCATTTATGATAGATTCAGTTCTATTCCTTAGGTATGTTGTTTCAAATGATGTCTTGTCAGTGGATAAGTCGAAAGTGGAAGTAGTGCGTGAGTAACCTATGTTATAAAAAAGTACGTTATTTTCATTAGCTGATTTCATTCTACCCAAGGTTCATTTATAACTTCAATATTGTCATGGCTCATATTACAGATGGTATGAAGGGCAAGTGATGTAGCGAAGACTGCAGACAAACTGGTTTCTTGCTCGGGTATCAGAACTAGGCGAATTGGTACTCAAATTGAACATCTCGACGAGCCCAACAACTGTCAAAATCTGACTATATCACGAAATTCGGACTTCAAATTCTACTTTTTAGGGTCTAAAAATCCTATTTGACTGTTTTTGATATTTTATTTTATTTTAAAATCAATATTTTAATTAGTGAATCAAATCTGATTGCATTCAGATTATATTTAAATTTTATTTCCAATATCTTTATTATATTTTAGAATATTTTATTAGGGTTTTGGATGTCTCATATATAAAGCATCTTATATCCTATTTTACAGCCAAACTTTGATTAATAGAATTTTGAGATTAATTCTCCGAGTCTCTTTTATTATCTAACATAGGGTTATGGTTTTATTGTTGTTTCTTTCTTCGAATCTTCCGCCACACTATCAGTTGGTATCAGAGACCAACAATTCCCGCTACGCAGATACATGAATCATGTTCCGGATACCTTTTGATTTGATGAGTAGAATAGAGAACGACATATTCTAGTTTACCTGCACAATTGGAGGAAGAATTTGCAAGTTTTTAATCGATTCAGATAGCTATGCGAATCTGATTTCGGAAGAGACTGTTTAGAAACTGACGTTGAAAACTGAAGCTCTTTCATACATGTACATACTGTCAGGATTGATAGAGTACACTGAGGTAACAGTTTCTAAACGCTGTCAAATTTCATTTTCTGTCGGTAATTACAAAGATACAACATGGTGTGACGTAGTTCCCGTAAACTTTTGTCATCTAGTTTTAGGACGTCCATGGAGTTTGAAGAGGAATTTTACTTATGATGGTATAATAAATCGATAAAGTTTTGTGAAAGATGGTTGCAAGTTTATATTGGTTCCACCTAGAGTAATGTCTTAGAAACCACCATCATTTAAGGAGGTTCATGCTCATACTGCATCAGATACCAATCTTAATTTTGAAGCTCAAACTGTATATGAGCCCGTGTTTGACAAGCCAGTCTATGATAAAAATATTTTTAAAGATCTCTTTGGGCCGGTATTTGACAAACCAGTCTACGATGAGTATAATGATGACTGGGATGATGAAGATCTAATTAATGTTGAGGAGAAACTTGTCGATCAAGATATAGTCTCAGGTTTCACTACACTAGACTACGTCGCTTCAGAAGTTCTATTTGAGAAAAACTACAAAGTAGCAGCTTTTATTGTGGAGATGCATCTTCTAGATATTTTAATGTTATCCTAAAATCAAACCTTTGATTCGATTTTCTGTGGATACATGTTGTCGTGTTGGAAAAATGGAAGATGGTATTTCTATGTTTGAGAGTATGGACAGATTGATAGAAGAAAGGAATAGTGCTTTAATAGATAACAGATTAGGTTTTGTAATAGAATCTGGAGGAGTTTTGGGTGTTGGTTGGGGAAATAAAATAAAAAATAAAAAGTTAAAAGTAGAAGATTGCAGTGTTTTACATCTGCTGACAGACATATACTCTGAAGAACTTAAGAAGCCATCTATTATTCAACAAAGAGAAATTGTTCCTTTCTGCAAGGGTCTTGATGTGATACAACAAGTACATTCTGGAACTGGAAAGACAATAAAGAGTGCCGAGGACAAGATGTTGTAACAAGAGTGTTGTTGTGCTTAGGGTGATAAAGCTAACATAGAACAAGTGGGTGGAAAATATCTTGTTACTGCTGATCACAATAATGCCGAGGACATGGTAAATAGGTACAATGGTGAGTAACCACTTCTTGACAAGAGCGACAACATTCAGATTATCACCTCTCACATACTTATGTCAGTACTAGTTGCAGTCGAAGGTGAAAACGTTAATTTTTTTGCAGTTCTTTTAATGTTTCAAAGTTTTGAATTCGAGGTCGAAGTCTTCCCAACCAGAGTAGGATGATGTAGCGAAGACTGCGGACAAACTGGTTTCTCGCTCGGGTATCAGAATTAGACAAAATTGGTACTCAAAATGAACGTCTCGATGATCCCAACAACCGTCAAAAGCGTGACTATGTCACAAACTATGGACTTCAAATTATACTTAAAAAGTACAACGAACTAACTACAAGGAAGGTGAGTCCGTTTGGAATCATTGAGAAGATTAATCCCAATTCATACAGGTTAAAGCTACCCAACCACATGAAGACCCACAACGTCTTCAACATAAAGTACATGGTTCCGTTTACCAATACCGCTGATGATGATGAAGTTGAGAATTTATGGACGATTTCTTCCGAAGAAGGAGATGATGATGTAGTTGCACAATCCCATGGCTACGTGACCCTTTTGTTAAAACAAAAAGTGGCTTTATTTGGGGCTCGCTTATCTAAATTAGAAATATTGGTACTAAAATCTAACATCTTGACGAACCCAACGAATTTCTAAAGCATCATAAAGCATAGTTGGGTGATGAAATTCAGGCCCAAAAATCCACCTTTTATGGCCTATTTTCGTTGTTTCGTTATTTTTTTTTCATTTTCATATTTTTGTTAGATTTAATTAAAATACTTAACCATCTCTAATTTCTTTTAAATTGGACTGAGCTTTATTTTATCATGTAAATAACGGGCTGTAATTTTTATTTAGGGTTTCGAGAATTTTTATAAAAGGCTCTTAAACCCAGCTTTTGTCGTTAGACTTTTGAATCTAATTTGAGATTGCTGTTCTATAATAGTCTTATACTCTAAACTAAGGTTAGAGTTTATATCCATTGTTTCATTTTTCTCTTCTTGATTTTTTACGGTCGACGATTCTGTTTTGACAATAGTCGCCATCAAAATTGATACAAAAAAGTATTAAAAATTTAATCAAATAAATATCTAAATATATAACTTTTTTTATTCCTACATATTAATTGAGAGTGTTTGAATTTAATTTTTAACATATACAACATGCAATATATAATATATAATATAATATATATATATATATAATATAATATATATATATATATATATATAGTTATATATATATATATATATAGTTATCAATACTTATTTTTTTGACATTTTTATACAATAACTGTTTCTCACTATCCCAAAATTTCATTCCAATATTATCCTTAATATTGAGATCCATATAAAAAGTAAAAAATAGAACAAATATGTCTCATGTATAGATTTTAATATAATAAAATTATATTGGATTGGAAATTGAATTTGATATATTCAGAATCATTCTTGTAAAATGATAATTGTAAGAAAACAAAAGATGTCCACTAAAATATAAAAACAAATCGTGGAAGTAGTACTGATTGGAAGTACAAAATAAAAATAAAAATAAAAATAAAAATAAAAATAAAAATAAAAATAAAATGATAATATAAAATAATTTTTTTGTATGAACAGTGTTCGTCGCGGTGATAAATAATATCATTGTGGTGAAGGTGGAAACATTTTTTATCGAAAAATAAATAAATAAATTTAGTTTTTAAAAAGAAACATAAATAAAAATGTTCTTGGCAAAAATAAAATAATAGAAAATAAATACTCACATAGATCTCCTAATCAACATTGAATTTAAAGTCAGTAGGTCAGCTTATTTAATTTGTGTCTCAAAGTGGTTTATGATGTTCATTGAAAAAATGTTTGTCTTTCAACATTATAGTTTGCTTATGAATTCAAGATGAGAAAGATGTTTGGTAGAGTTTGTAAATTTATGAGAAACATCTTTACAAATTGGCTCTTGCATTATGATTTTTTTGGTGTAAGCACTTGTGTTGTTTTCTAAATGTGTTTGTGAAATAGATTCATCAAAAGAATTTATATTTTTCTCCTCTATATAATTAATCTTCAAACATGACTTTATATTTCGTTTATTTTTTACTTCATTGAACACATGTAACATAATATGTTCATTTTTACACCAAGTACTAATTTTTTCGCCTCTACAATTATTAAAAATGGTCTTCCTAAAATTAAAGGCACGGATGAGTCTTCTTCCATGTCAAAAACAACAAAATCTAGTGGAAGTATTAGATAATATACCTGAACTAGAAAATCATCTAAAGTTCATCTAAGATACTTAACATAACTATATGTCACTTTGAGTGAAATAGTTATAGGCTTATGTTTTTCTAACCCAAGTTTTTTTTTTATAATATTGAATATGAAATTGAAGTAATATTAGCTCATAAACCACATGAAGTTTTTTTTACATTTAAAACTATCAATAGTGAAATGGATTATAATTTTTTTTAAATCCTATTTATTTGGTGGTAGTTTAGTTTAGAGAAACGCTTATTCCATCTGTAAGTATTACTGTCTCACATTCTTTAAATCGTCTCTTCATAACCATAATATTTTATATATTTTCTTGCAAAACTTGGCATATGCTCCAATATATTTACAAAATTAAGATTAATTTTATGTTTTAAAACATCTTTAGAAATTTAGAGGATTAACTTTCATGATTTTGCTTATTTTTGGTCAAAATATCGAATGCATAGAGCGTATTTTGAAAGATTAGGGTTTTGAGTCAATGGGGCAGCTGATCGCGATCATATTTTCTTTTATGAAGATCACGACTCTCTTCACCATAATGATCATCAAGATCATCATGATAAACCATACATTCGTCACGATCAACGTGCTATGGACAATATTTCTTGAAAACTTTATCGCAATCGACACTATACTCGTCCCGATCGATACTATGATCGTCGCAATCAACACTATATTTGTCTATTACATCTTCAAATTTTGATTCATTTTATTTACATGTTTCCCTCAAATTTTGTAGAGTGATTCTGCTCACTTATTTAGGATTGTTTTTTGTATTTTTAGACCATGCTCCTTGGGTTCTTGAGGGCAACATGGAATGTATATGGCCCACTTCAACCTTTAAATTCTTCATACATGCCCCATGGTTCTTAACTAACTCGTCCAAGTTTTTTTACTCGATTCATTCATATCAAAATGATTGTTTATGAACTTGAAAAACTTGTTGAAAGTCTTATCTAAAGATGATTTCCTTTCCAATCTATCCATATATCATTTCTTCCATACGTTATGTGCGTTCTTCCATGAAAAATTCTGTTTTTTTTTCTAACCATTGTTTGATAAGAATTATTGTTATAATAGGGGTTATTCCCTTGATGGAAGTGACTTACGTACATAACATCATTCACTTTTGCGAACTGATTTATTGAATAATATATTTCAAATATATTTACAATAGCAGAATTAATTTTCATCTCAGCCACTTGCTGGAACAGCATAACTATATTCGCTTGAAGTATTGTCTCGCTACCCATTGTATACATTATGTATTTTGTATTCTCTTCCGGGCTAGCATGTTGTACACTTTCTTCGAAGTCTAGTTTGCTAGAGACCATTCACTTACAACATCTATCATTAGTTTATTATTTTCCACGAGTTTATCTCATCTCATAATAACATGATGAAAAAACTTTTGCAGTATCTCCTTGTATTGTTCCCAGGAATTATAAATATATCATTTTGCTACATGAAGTTTGTGATATCATTATTAAATTTTAAATTTCGCCAACTTCACTGGAGTAAAATATTTTGATAGAAATAATTGAGCCAGTTGCTCCCATGTAGTGATTCACCCAGGGGTAAAGATTGTAGCCAAACTTTGGATTTTTCTTTTAAAGAGAATAAAACCTCAGTCTATTTGCATTCGGTTGTACTTCATTATACTTACATGTATCACAAAGTTTTAAGAAACTTGATAGATGGGTATTCGGGCACTCTTTTAAATCGCTAGAAAACATGTAATTATTATGTATCATGGCCAGTCTCAATATACTTGAAGTGAATTCTAAAATTGAGGAATTTGCGTAATCTATTATTCTTTGTATATCAGGAACATCATCCCACTTCGTTATTATTGTCCAATAAATTTTATATTTTCTTAGTCGCCTCCGAAAGCTTCTCTTAATTTATGGATCAAAATAAACTAATTCCTTCTTTACAAGTATTAATGTATAAATTATGTAACAAGAAAAATAAAAATAAAAATAAAAATTAAATTGTACTCAAATACATCATTATTATAAGTGTAAAATAGAATAAAATCCTCGACAATGCCATAAAATCGTATGATTATCATTGTAGAAACGATAATTACAAAAACTCAATATTTAGCCAACATATATAAAATAATATTAATTCAATGATAAGTTTTTCAAGAGTTTGATCCAAAGATCCATACTGTTTGCGGTTTCTTATGAAAACAACAAAGATAAAGAAAACGATTATATGAGTTTGTGATAAAATGATAAAATATGTTCTTATTCGCTATATTTTAATCTCCTTAACTATACAGAAGTAAATGAGTTTTCTTCATTTGATATAATTAAGTGTATCATAAATTTTATTCTAATAAAATATGCAAATATAAATCTTGATCAATCTTGGTTCCTAAACCATGAAACTCATCACCTTATAATTTGAAACTTAATTTCTTCATCAGAATTTTTTTGGTGGCATGAAATGCACCACTATATTATTTTTGGTAATAAATATGTTAATGATAAGTAACTTAAAATCTAAATCTTTTTCCAATAAAATTCTGAAGTGCAAAATACTCGATGAACTTAATCTCAAAACTAAAAGAGAGTACAATATTGATAGGCTATGATATTATTAATAAGAAATTTAAATTGAAATATTATAGATCAATGTATAATTGAAATAGATTGCTGATTTTATTAAATTTGCATATAGTTATTAAAAACTTGTTCATATTCATTTAGGCTGATTAAATATGGTAAGATATCATACTAAATTAATATATCTCAAGCTCTCTTAATTTTACAATTCAAAAAGACAAGATCTTAATATTCATATAATAAATTGTAACTATAAAATGTGCAGGTTTTATCATGATTGTCTCGAAATAATTTTTTGTTTGAAAAAAATAAATCATTTTTTTAAAATGACAATATTTTTATATTGAGTGAAAAATATTTGGTGTGAAGTCTTATGTATAATATATCTTATTATCTCTTAATTAAGCACGTTTCAGATTTAATGCAACCATTTAGTCTATTTCTTTCAGATACTTAAGAATTAACTCTTTTTTTCACTAAATTTCGGCATTTATTGATAATGGAGTCAAATTACAAGGGCTTACTAGGTAAGCTTTAATAAATTTATGGAATAAGACGAAAATACATTAAATTTTTAAACTCCAGCCTTGAACTTTCAGATCTCCCTAGCCATACTCTCGGCCTTAGCTATAGTTTCAATCAATGATTTAGAAGATTATGGAGTATGAAATATCAAATCATTATCGTTTGAATAATAATGAATCATTTATAATCAATTTTATTCACTAATTATTCCCCTCCAAACAAAATATCCTCAAAGTTATTATATTTTATCAAATACGGATATGGTAGTAGGTTCCTAGGCTACACTGTTATATAATGGAATGTATGTTAAATTGAAATAAGTATATGAATGAATCTGGTAGTAGGTTTCGTACATATAAATAATTGAAAGACAACATTATGAATTTGTTATAAGACTTACATTTTTTTAATGTATTAGCCTTTTTTTTAATTTCCAAGTCCCCGTTTGTTTGATGTGTCTAATGCATGTATGAACACAGAGAATGAACAAAAGGATTTGTATCACCTCAAGAATCTAGCTTGTCAACCTCGTCTCGAGAGATATAATATTGATGTTTGTCACATTTCGTGTAGGGATCACCAGTAAAGATCACTTTGTCGGTTGTATATGAGTGGTCATACAATTCTAAAAAAACGAACATATGAATTCCCATATGCGAATAGTTTGCTAGGTTAAGTTGTTTAATTATTTGTATATTAAAATCTTCACAATTCAATTTAAATTGTTGGAATGGGTAAAGTTTATGGTTGAATAGCGAAGATCGTTGTCAATTCGCTATTAGTTAAGAGATCGCCATGAGAAAGAAAAGAAGAAGCATATTATCGACCTCTAAAAAGAGAAATTAATAATTCATTCTTTCAAAATTATAAAATATTTTTTTTGGTTTTGAATGAAATAGTTACGCCACAGAATTAAAATTAGAATTAGATGAGAAGGACTCTAAAACATAAATTATGTAGACTTATCCTAGATTAACAGGAGTCTAATTAGTAATTAAGTAGAAGTAAATAAATACAGATTTAAGCCAAAGACGGTAAACCATATATACTGGAATGTATTAGAAATATAAAGGAATAAAATCAAATTAAAGGTTTATATAGGAATAGGAGTATTAAAAGAACCGATATGAAGTCTGAATTTAGAGATGGAAACTTGAAGGAATCAATTTGGGTCGAGTTTGACTAAAGTTATAGATATATAAATATAATAATTATATATATTAGTGTTAGTTAGTGTGAGAGAGAAAGAGGGAGAAAGAGAGGGGCGGTATCATGATACGTGGTCAGCCAGTAATGATCTGCGGTTACCACTTACCACTGTCTTTATAAATTCCAAGCAAAGCACAAAGCAGCTAGAGGACGAAGGAGAAAAATGAAAAGTAAACCCATAGAAGCCGAATCTTGAATCTCGAAATCAAATCACATCCATCTTGATCTTCTGTTTCTCTTTCTGAATTCAGAATTCGAATCTTATTGTTGGAGTTTGAGGTAACTCTTTCTATAGCTTATATCTAATTATATATACACAAATTTGAATTTGATCGGAAATTTGGTGGTGAGTGATAATAGGATAGGTAGGAGACGTAGAAGAGTGTTTAGTATCTAAGCCACACCAGATTGCTTAGTTCACTGAATGCATCCCACATCGTTAGTGGGGAGACTGATATAAGCCTATATAAACCGGAAGATGTCAACATTGGTCACGACCTTACTTGAACAGGATCTGTTCTATAGGCTCGTACCTCTGTTTCCTTGAGTTCTAAGGAGACAGGTTCCCAAATCTGGTTGATAACTCATGGCCGTGCAATCAGAACGTGATTAACGACTCGGCGGCTGTAGAGGATCGTTCTCACCTGGTCTTCAATGGCCAGCTGGGTTGGTTGCATGTTTGTCTGACAAACGCCTCCCTTTTTTTGCTTGCTTTGCCTATCTTCCTCTCCTCTAAGTTGCTCTACTTTTTGCTATCTTTTCAATTTCTTTTGTTAAGCTGCTCTACTTTTTCTCTCTTTTCAATTTCTTTTGCAGGTAGGTATTGTTGCAGTAGCAGAGAGGCCGATTGAATTGCCACCGTGTCGAGTCTTCTACTACTAATTTTGTTACCGTGACGTAGTCTTTTTTACTTTGATACAGTTTTATTACTGCTTGACAACTTTGAACTAGATTGTAAAATTTAATCTATTGACATATTTTTTTGGGTGGCTCATGTGTCTTTTCACAATCAGCTTAAAGTTTATAGACCCCTAACGTCACATTTTGTAGTTTAGAGCCAGCCATATTTGTAGATCCCTAGTCAATAGGATCACATTTTATACTAGTTTAGAGCCAACCATATTTGTAGACCCCTATGGTCCACAGGATCACATTTTATTTTATTAGACCTGTAACCTGAGTGGGAGGAGCACTCAAAATTTATAACTTTTTCTTCTCCTAATGTTTCATTCACATATTTTACATTCATCCATCCTTCACTTACATCATCGCTTTACAAATATATTAATATTTGTATCATTCTCCAAATCAATATAAAAAGAAATTCACTCTCCCTAAATTAACCTCATTTTCTCTGCTACCATAAGTAATACAAATTAATTTTAGTCTTATTTTATTTCTTCACTTTTCAATTTCCTATACCTTTATAAATCAACCACCCATTCCAAGTCCTATACCTACAATCACGATAGCATACCCAAGACTTACAAAAACAAATTCTAACATATTTCTTTGAAAATCAAAATGAAATAAGGGCCACAATCATACCAAAAAGAAAAAACTATGATCAAATCTCTAAGCTCAAACGCAATGAGAAAAAACAACTTGGAAGTAACACTTGCTCGTTTATGAAGTAGGTAAATGCGACTGCCTTACATTTATGACATACTATAAAAATTAGGGTCCTTCCATATGTAATTTGATGTACTTATATCCATGGTTTGAATCATTAGCCAAACTCATTTTGTCTTATCAAATATTTTACTAATTTAATTTACAATATTAATGTTTGTAGACCCCTATGATCCACAGGATCACATTTTATTTTATTAGACCTGTAACCTGAGTGGGAGGATCACTCAAAATTTATAACTTTTTCTTCTCCTAATGTTTCATTCACATATTTTACATTCATCCATCCTAGATTAACAGGTGTCTAATTAGTAATTAAGTAGAAGTAAATAAATACAGATTTAAGCCAAAGACGGTACACCATATATACTGGAATGGATTAGAAATATAAAGGAATAAAATCAAATTAAAGGTTTATATAGGAATAAGAGTATTAAAAGAACCGATATGAAGTCTGAATTTAGAGATGGAAACTTGAAGGAATCAATTTGGGTCGAGTTTGACTAAAGTTATAGATATATAAATATAATAATTATATATATTAGTGTTAGTTAGTGTGAGAGAGAGAAAGAGGGAGAAAGAGAGGGGCGGTATCATGATACGTGGTCAACCAGTAATGATCTGTGGTTACCACTTACCACTGTCTTTATAAATTCCAAGCAAAGCACAAAGCAGCGAGAGGACGGAGGAGAAAATGAAGAGTAAACCCATAGAAGCTGAATCTCGAAATCAAATCACATGTGAGAAAAATGAAGAGTAAGAGAAGAGTAAACCCATAGAATCAGAATCTAAATCTCGAAATCAAATCACATATCTTCTCTTTCTGAATTCTGAATTCAGAATTTGAATCTTAATCTTGGAGTTTGAGGTAACTCTTTCTATAGCTTATATCTAATTATATATACACAAATTTAATTTTGATCCGAAATTTGGTGGTTAATAGGATAGGTAGGAGGCGTAGAAGAGTGTTTAGTATCTAAACCACACCAGATTGCTAGTTCACTGAATGCATCCCACATCGTTAGTGGGGAGACTGATATAAGCCTATATAAACCGGAAGATGTCAACATTGGTCACGACCTTACTTGAACATGATCTGTTTGATGACTCATGGCCGTGCAATCAGAGCGTGATTAACGGCTCCCCTTCCTCCTTCTGGTGGTCGGCGGCTGTAGGTGATCGTTCTCACCTGGTCTTCAATAGCCAGCTGGGTTGGTTGCATGTCTGTCTGACAGACGCCTCCCTTTTTTTGCCTTTTCAATTTATCTTGCAGGTATGCTTGCCTATCTTCCTCTAAGCTGCTCTATTTTCAATTTATTTTGCAAGTAGATATTGTTGCAGTAGCGGAGAGGCCGATTGAATTGCCACCATGTTGAGTCTTCTACTGATTTTATAAGTAGACTTGTTCATTGTCTCCTTTCTTTCTACTTCTAAATTTTGGGCACACTCTATTTAACCCGACTCATTTCTGGGTCGTCTGTGATTGATGTTACCATCAATGTAGTTTTTTTTACTTTGATACAGTTAGTTTTATTATTACTCTACAACTGTGAACCGGATTGTAGAATTTAATGATATAGTTTTTTTACTTTGATGCAGTTTTATTATTACTTGACAACTGTGAACTGGATTGTGGAATTTGATCTATTGACATACTTTTTTTGGCGGTGGCTCACGTGTCTTTTTAAAATCAACTTAAAGTTTGTAGACCCAGCCATATCGTCAACAGGATCACATTTTATTAGATCCCTAACGTGAATGGGAGGATCACACAGAATTTATAATTTTTTCTGTCCTACCTATTCCGAGTTCTATACCTACAATCACGATAACATATCCAAGACTTATAAAAACAAATTCTAACATATTTCTTTGAAAATTAAAATGAAAATAAGGGCCAGAATCACAAAAAAAAACTATGATCAAATCTCCGAGCTCAAACGCAACGACAAAACAACTTATAGCTATTTGGTTTTGTTTGAATCATTAGCCAAACTCATTTTGTCTTATAAAATATTTTACTAATTAAATTTAGAATATTCATGTTTCTAACCCTCCTATTGATCATATCAATATCAATGTATTGGAATTTCTAATATAGTTATAAACTAATATTCACTTTCAACTATACAAACACTTCTTTTTATTATAAAGATGAAAACACCAATCTCGAATCAGATTATGAACACGACGACCACGCCGCAGATTAAATATTTATCTCTCTTTTTTATATTCTATTTGTCGCAGATTAAATATTTATCTCTATTTTTTATATATAAAATAGAATTGAACTATTTTTCATTATTCGGATTTCATTATCTAATAGATTACATCATACCAACCCACTTGCTTCAAATCATATAAAATACCACTACTTTTAATTACATAGTTAAACAATAGCTTAACAACAAGTTTAATACTTATCAATAAGCGGCCATGACTTTACTTGAGGTATATACGCATCCGACGCAACCTTACAAAATTGTTCGAGCTCTTTCTTATCATGGTGCCAAACGCCAACGAGGTTATATCAATCCGGTAAAACCATTCGTATTCAAAATTAGTTACATAACTAAATAAACCATTGGAACTGGTTCAAAAATACTAGGTAAACGAGCACATTACCAATATATGATATTCCAAATCATTTAAAATGTTATTCTATACCTCCAAGTGTTTCACATCCTAATGGCGGGATGCATTTTCTTCATTCATAGTTCCAAAATAATACATATGTGCTCATGTAATGAATAAACTTGTAAAGTCCTTCGTTATTTTTTCCGAGTTTGCGAGCTCATATACGTTGACTATGTTGAAACCATCTCCTCAAAACTCGATGACTTGCATAAAAGATATGATTATATAACTTTAGATCATAGCCGTTTATCACCAAATATCGATAATAAAATCTGTTTATTTTCTTTTGTAAAAAATACGCATGACTTATATAATGCCAAATTGGTTTTTTCTAGACTATATGTGTTGATGGTAAGGAAAGGTTTACAATATTTAATGACAATCACAATATAGTTTGATATGCTCATAGAACTTTAGATTGAATCCTTGACCGGTCTTATTTTATTTTATCCAATATTTTTTATTTTATTTAGAATAACCAAGTTCGTGACCTCGACTAAATCATTAACTTTATGATAAAATAGAAGTAGAAAAACGGTACTTATAGCAACACTCAATCGTATTAAAATTCTGAAATTTACTTTCATCATCTGTAGGAACTCAATATTGCAAGTTAATTTAATTCAGTACAAAATATTGATCTTATTTGATATTGACTTTGACATACTGTTTATAATATAAATAATCTTAAATAATATGATGTCACAATGGGGAAAAAGATGCAACATCTAGAGAATAAGAAGAATCATTACAAATTCAAGGCATCAATTGTTTCCTCCAAGCTCGAAGAGATCAAACACCAACATTATATCTTAGAAAAACAGGCTGACGCTCTCTTTAAAAAGTTGGTTGCTTCAGAAATTATGTTATTCTTCTGGAGAAATATTTTCAAGAAAAAAGGGACCTCTACAGTAAGAAAACTGGTGCCCAAGAAAAACTTATTGTGGCTCTCAAAGAAGCACATCAACTTTCAACAAAAGGCTTTACAAATTGCCTCGCAGATTTTGAGAGAATAGTGGAAGAGAAAAAAAATATCTTCTAAGAAATCTTGAGAAAGAAAAGAACGTTGTTGTAGAAGCATACACTGCTAAATGTGTGGACAAGCTGAATACAAGGGATGCAACCATCCGATCAGGGCTAATCACAAAAATCCATGAATGCTATCCTGATTATGACTTGGGTAGTTTTTGGAAACTTGTCCCTCCAGAAAATCGTCCACCTGGTATTGTCGTCAGTGAAAGTGAAGCATCAAAATCCGATGAAAGTGACTCTTCCAAAAGCTCTAAGTAGTTAAGCTTCTATTTTCTACTTTTTGTACAAGTCCTCATAATTTTTTAGGCTGTTTTGTATAAGACCTATTATCCTCCGAAACGATTTTTGAAACACTCACAATGCTTTCAGGGGGCGGGTTTACTTACTCAAATGAACTTTCATTATTGTATGAATTTATTTTTTATATATTTTGTAGACCTACTGTTGTGGAATCTGATAATAGTTGCATGTTAACTTTAAATTATCATAACAATAGTTGTATACCAACTTTCGTTGGTCGTGATAATAGTTGTGTGCCAACTTTTGTTGGACGTGACAATAGTTGTATGCCAACTTTTGTTTGATATAATAATAGTTGTATGCCAACTTCTGTTGGACATGATAATAGTTTTATGCCAATTTTTATTGGACATGATAATAGTTGTATGCCAACTTTTGTTGGATAACACTTTAAGCTTAAAATCAAAAATTTAAGGCAAACGCTACATGTGCATAAATCGGCTAGAGTGACACCTCGTTAAAACCTTCATGTGTCTATGAGGTTAGGAAAGAGTGTGTTGCCGCTGTATTACAAAAAAAAGAAAATAAAATATAAAAACATTATCATCCTTACTCAAGATACAATTTTAGATGTTCTATATTCCAAGGATGCTTGAGGCTTTTTCCTTCTTTATCTTTCAAGCGATACGTCTCATGCTTAACTTTGTCAGTTACTTCATAGGGACCTTCCCAATTGGGACCTAATTTTCCGAGGCTTTTTTCCTTGGTGTGAAGAAAAATACTCTGTAACACTTTATCACCCACATTAAATTCCTTTTGCTTTACTGGCGAATCATAACTACTTCTCATTAACGTTTGGTAGTGTAAAGAATTTAGATGCGCACGTCTTATTTTTTCTTCCACTAAATCAAGCTCCACTGTTCTACCTTAATCATTTAGCTTCTTTATATATGCTGCCACACGATAAGATGGGAAAATAACTTCCGAAGGAACTACTGCATCCATTCTATAAACCAAAGTAAATGGAGACTCTGAAGTCACTGTTCGAGGGGTTGTTCTATAGCCCCAAAGTACTTCTTGTAGATAATTTGGCCACTTCCCAGCCATTCCTTCCAAATTCTTCTTTAAATCGTCAAGGATTGTTCTATTTATAACCTCCACTTTCCCATTAGCTTGTGGATGAAGCGGAGCAAAAAAACATTGTCGTATGCCCTTGGCAAGCACAAAAATTCTTGAATTCTTTCTTATCAAATTAGGGACCATTATCTAGTTGTAACCTTAATTGGTATCCCAAAGCGACAGTAGATGTTTGAAACAACAAACTTAATCACATCATTTTCCTTTGTTCCCGGTAAAGGCTCTGCCTCAACCCATTTAGAAAAATAATGAACCACCATTATTATTGTCTGCTTTCCCCTAGTTGCCATCGGTAATGGGCCAACCAATTCAATACCCCACCGATCGAATGGTAATGCCTCAGAAATACTTTCAAAGGGGACCCATGGTTTGTGAATTATATTAGCATACCTTTGACATGTATCACATCTTTTCACAAATTCGTTAGCATTACGAGATATATTTGGCCAGTAATACCATGCTAAGAATATATTTAAATCAAAGATTTATACCCACAGTGCGCAGACCCTTCTCCGTCATGTAACTCTGACAAAACGATTTGCAATTCATTTTTAGCCAAACACCTGAGTAAAGGTCTACTCAACAATTTTTTGTACAGAACTCCTCCTATGATTATGTAACCATGAGATTTGAAACGTATTTTCTTTGCCATCGACTTGTCCGTAGGTAGCACATATTTTTCCAAGAACTCAACAATTTATAACCTCCAATCATTTGCCATAACATTTGTCTCCTGAACGTTTTCCTCAACTACCATCGTTGAGTGCTCTGTACCTTTGGTAATCAAAGGAACTTATGCGTAATCACCCACGGATAATCCTTCAAACATGAAGCATTTGCTAAAGAATCTGGCACCAAATTTTATTCCCTTCGAACACGTTCATACTTGATACCTTCAAAAGAAAGTGCCAAATCTTTCAATGTTTTTAAGTTATTTGACTAAATGATCTTTTTGTGCTTCAGACTGCCCCGATGCACGATTAATCAAAAGTTGTGAATCACTTAACAATTTAACCGTCCTTGCTCCACATATCTGAGCTAGCCTTAAACCTACTAAGGCCGATTCATATTTGCCTCATTATTTGTCGTTTTAAAACCAAATTGTATAGCCTAGAACATTGCTACCCCATCCGAAGAAATTAGCTGTACTCCAGCTCCACTGCCAGAAATTTTTGACCCTCCATCTGTTCGAATTAACCACTCGACCTCAACTCTATGTTCATCAATCTCCATGTCTGATCACTCCGAATTAAATTCTACTAAGAAATCCGCCAAGGCTTGAGCTTTAATAGTCGTTTGAGGCTCAAACTTGATTTTAAAATCTCCTAACTCGACCGACCATTTTGTCATTATCCCCGAAATATCCGGCATTTGAAGCAAAGTTTTAAAAGGGAATGTTGTTGGAACTGCTATAGAATGCGCCTTAAAGTATGGTCTCATTTTTCGAGCAGCTGTCACCAAAGCAAGAGCCAATTTTTCCAGTTTTAAATATTGTTTTTCTGTATGTAACAAACTCTTACTGATATAGTATACTGGCCTCAAAACATTTTTGTCCTCTCGAACTAACATAACACTGCTCTTGGATATGTTGAAACACTTTGGAACATTATTTCGTCCAACTTAACTTGTTTACATTTCTAATTACTTGAAAGAAAGGTGCACACTTTTCTGGAGATAGAGAAATAAATATGTTTAACGCTGCAAATCTTCCCGTCAATATTTGAACTTCTTTGATATTTCGAGGAGGAGTCATTGTTGTCAGAGCTTTTATCTATAGCGGGTTTGCCTCAATTCCTCTTTCACTTACTACATATCTGAGGAACCTTTCCGATCTAACGCCAAACGTACATTTTTCCGGATTTAACTTCAAATTGACCTTTCTCAAGTTATTAAAAGTTTATTCCAAATCAGCAAAATTGTTTTCATCTTTCAAACTTTTAACCAGCATATCATCAATGTAAACTTCCACATTTTGCCCAATCTGGTCCGCAAAAGTTTTATTTACCAAGCGCTGATAAGTTTCTTCAGCATTCTTCAGACCAAATGACATCACCTTGTAACAATACAAACCTTTCCCAGTAATAAACAAAGTGTTTTCTTCATCCAGAGGATCCAACCTGGTCTGATTATAACTTGCATAAGCATTCATAAATGATAGCAAACGGTTCCCCGACGTAGAATCCACTAGCTGATCAATCTGAGGCACTGGGAATGGATCTTTTGGGCAAACTCTATTCAGATCTGTGAAATCTACACACATTCGCCATTACCATTTTTCTTCTTTACCAACACTGGATTTGACTCCCACAAATGATACTGCGACTCTCGAATGTGGCCTTTGATGAGAAACTATTCTACTTCTGCAAGTATTGACTCAGATTTCTCTTGATAAAAAAGTCTTCTTTTTGTATGATAGGCCTTACAATGTTCTTGACCGAAAGATTGTGACAAATTATCTCTAGGGCACCCCTGCTACATCTTCTGCACACCAAGCAAACATGTTTAGCTTTATAGATAAAAACATAATCAATTTCTCCCTTAAATCAAAATATAGATTTGTTCCAATATTTACAACTTTCCCATCTGGGTATTCGTAATCTTCATAATTGTCATCAGGCACCAAAAAGTCCGGGGGACTCTCTCGGATCATCAAAAGGCGTTATTTTTTAGAAATTCCCCCTGCTTTCTTTGTCTCACTCCCTCGAAATTGCTTTGAAGATAAATAAATCTGGTAACATTCTCTAGCCATCTTCTGGGTACTCCTTATCGTTCCAATATTATTTCCCACAACATACTTTAAACATTGATGAACCGTGGAAATAACATCATGCATATTTGACAACCATGACCTTCCCAAAATAGCATTGTAAGACGTAGGCATATCTACCATTATAAACAGAATTTCAACCTCTTTTCTGAAAGGCCCTCGACCCAGCTCAACAATACTCTTGAATTCTCCAACCAATTCTTCTGTCGCCCCCGTGAAACCCACGATAGTTCTATCTGACCGTCAAATTACAGAGGGATTCATAATTCTATTTTAAGTATTCATGAACAAAATATTAACAGAGCTACCAGTGTCAATCAATATGTTTTGCACATGATCATCAACTATTCCCGTAACAATTACCACTGCATCTTCATGTGGTGTCCTGCCACATTTCTCATGTCTTCGTCATCAAATCAAATTATTGGAGAGTGAAGGCGGTGCATCTATGCTGAGGCTTCTACTTCTAATTAGGTAGTGAAATTAACGATTTGCCTCTTCCGGGAGCTGTTTGAATTCCATGCAACAGTATCTCCTCCAAAAATAGCTAATGACTCAAAAAATGCGCATATATCACTAACATTTCCCCTCAGAACAACCTCTTTTACAAAATTGATATCATTCATTCCCTCTTTTGGTCCAAGTACTCTGTCGTAATATCAAAAGCATCAACTTCTTCGGGAATAACCATCGCAGTATCAACACTCTTTAGAACAACCTTTGCCTTCAGATTTCTCTGGGAGTGTTTTTTCACAAAGTTTGTCAATTTACCATTTTCAATTAACGCTTGCACCTCTTTTTTCAAGGAAATGCACTTTTTTGTATCATGCCAATTTCTTCATGATATATACAGTACATGCTACTACTTCTATTTTCCCTCAGAGTTTGAATAGGAAAAGGCTTCCAAAATTGTACTGTATCCTTAAATTTGTCAAATATGGTTGCCACACACTCTAGTTAATTCTGCGAAATAATCTGGACGAATCCACTTATTCGACATAGGTCTTGCTCCCTTTATTGTGTGTTGTATGTCTGCTGATTTGCCCTTGGCCTCAGAGGATATTGGTTAACTGCTTTGGGTTGCACATTAATTTGAGGCACTTGGTTGATAGATTCAGATCTTTGGAACTGATTTTGCTCTAACTGATCACGTGACCCTTTTTTCGAAGCCTGAGTTTCTTCTACCAAAATCCTCTTATCGACTTGGTCAAGCAGAGCCCCAAAATTTATTTCCTAACTCTCGGCCACAATATCCTTCAAAAGTCTAGGGAGAAGTCTCATTCTAAATGCTGCCAACGTCACCGAATCTTTACAATATTCCATATCAGTTTTTGTCTTCACAAAACGATTTGTATTGTTTGTCAAAATATCTCTCTCCAAACCTTTTCATGGAGTATATTGTTGTATCTTCATTGGCTCGAAATTTCTTACTTCCTACAAAATGTTGTCGGAAAATTTTCCAAAACATATCAAAAAATTTAATGTAACCCCGCGGAAGTCTATTGTACCACTTGGAAGCTACCCCCTTGAATGTCTCAGAAAAATCCCTACACAACAATTTATCATCATCATCAAAATTGATCATAAAGTTTTTAAATTGCTCAATATGGCTATCAGGCTCTTGCATTCCATCAAAATTTTCCAACATAGAAATGTCAAAATGCTTTGGGAGGTTGCCAGAAACAATTTTCGAAGACAAAAGAGAAGATCTCCAGTTATGACATACCCTGTAAACATTAGGCCTCGAACTTTCATGATTCTGTGCATAGAGACCTTCTTCGAAAGGTAAGGTGTACTGTTGTTTCAATTCAAAATTCTGATGCTCAAAATTCTGGTTTACCGTCTGAAAATCCCTCTGATTATAAGCCTGCTCATCAACTTTTCTTTTATTAACATAGTTCATTTCCTCCCGAACCTTCTTTCCTGAATTTTTAGTTTGATGTTGATCTACATGCTTTCTGTTATTTTTCTCTTCCGACGATTTCTTTCAGGGGATGATTCTAACGAGCTATAACGTGAATAATCACTCGACTCGAAAGACTCATGGTAATGTCTTGATCTTCCCTTTCTCCTCGGAAAATAACGACCATGCCCCCTATGCCTATCATCCTTGTCCCTAGACTGATGATAAGTTTTACACTCGACCTTTTCATTCTCATTTCCCTTTGGATTTCGGAACGAAGATTTCCTAGTGTCACCTCTTTTTCAGCCTTTAATTTCTCAACTTCCTCCAACAACTCATTCTTTCGAGATACCAAAATCGACTCCTCTAATATTTCTCCAGCACACTGATCATCATGTTGTCCCTCAGAATTCATATTGCTTCGATAATTGTTTCCTACGAGATTATCCTTGCAATTGTTCATATCTAACTCCCCATGTTCTTCCATCACTTTTCTTTTGTAAACTTATTCAGATTTCGGAAAATAATTTTGGGTACCAATTTCATTTCCCACAGACGGCGCCAATGAAGTGGCTAGAAGTCTTTAAGGGTTTTTAGAGTAAAACAATATTTTGAGGACTTAGTTCGTATTATTGATTACTTAGTTAATGTCTATAGAGAGGGAAACTTAATATTTCTAGACAAAGATAGTCTATTCATTTATCAATCACTTTTTTTCCCAGAACAGGGTGATGCTTTTATAGTACAAAAAGTAGGTCACACAAGCCCAACAACTTGCTAATTCCGTGACCAGTCCTCAATTCTATTGTTTTCTTTAAATTAGTCATTTTCTATTACCTAATTGACAATCTTTCCTAAATAAACTTTATTTATTAAATAAACTTTTTCATCTTTCATTCTCCCTTATCAGTAACAACATAAGTTGAACAGAAAATACAGATACTAAATTTGACCTATATAATCTTAAAGTAAATAATAAGAGCTTTAAGATATGATTAATATGTAAGTAGAAGACTTAACATAACTTTAATGGTTTAAAAGAAAATAATTACATACATAAAATATAATTTGTTTTTAAAGATTATAATTAATTAAGCTAGGTGTGTCTAAAACTAAATAATAACCATAACTCATTTTGAGATTAGTAAATATGGCATATCACAATTAGATCATATATTCAATTTGAATAAAAATTGAATGAATACCAAAACATGCACATCACATATTTTCTTACATTATATGGCATGTTCGAACTTGATGGATTCTATAAATAACTAAATTGCAAGTGAATATTGTATTAAAAAGATCATTAGTCATCATTTATGTGCGAGCGGTGACTGATGAAGATGATTGACTCAATATGGCAATCATTAATATTTGAGATTGATAAGGGAGAATGAAAGATAAAGGAGTAAATTTAATAAAGAAAGTTTATTTAGGAAAGATTGTCAATTATGTAATTAGGAAAATGACTAATTTAAAGCAAACAATATAATTGAGGACTCGTCACGTAATTAACAAGTTGTTGGGCTTGCGAGACCTAATTTTTGTACTATAAAAGCACCACCATATTCTAGGAAAAAGGGTGATGGATAAATGAATAGAATTTCTCTTTCTAGAAATATTAAGTTTCTCTCTCTAAAGACATTAACTAAGTAATCAATAATACGAACTAAGTCCTCAAAACATTATTTTACTCTAAAAGAACCCTTAAATTAGCCCCTCGTTCCAAGTCTTATAGGTGAATTAAAATAAATAAAATCTAATAGGTTAAATCCGCATCGAGCGACGAATAAAGAGGATAGTAAAACGCTAATTGTAACACCAAGTTCGAACACAATAAAAACATAAATTGAGAAACAAGACAGTTTGTGATGATAACATACCCAAAAATTACAAAAGGTTTAGCATAATTAAAAAACTACTGATTTGTCTTATGAGAATCAAAATATAGTATGCGGCCACACTATAAGATACTGATACAAAAAAAAAACTATGATCAATTTACATAATTCAACTCTGAATTAGTATTTTTAAATTTTTTTATTAAAATATTGTAGTAATGGTAAAGTAATATTTGTAAATTTGCATTGCGACTGGTAAAAATTACATCCATTTGTTCTTCCACTGAGTTAGCATCTCAACAAATCTTACAAGTGAATCAAACAACTAAAAAGATAAAATAAAAGACATCAAACAAATTATCTTAAAATCTTTACTTAGAACGAAAAGAATGTCATAGTTTCAAAACAATACATATATAGTATCGTATTGAATCATCCTATAAGACCCCTCACTATATTCTATGATTGTTAATTCACAATGTTGAGTATGCTAAAAATCATCTCCTCTAAAACTAAATCACTCAAATAAAAAATACAAATATATACCTTAGAGTAATAGTAGTTTTTCATCAAATATCCATAATACATGTTATGTAAAAGATAAAGTATATATATTCAAATGACTCATGTTATGTTGAATTGTTTCTTCATCATTATATCTATCGATACAACACATAGTAAAAGTAACAATTTATGGTACGATTATATTAGCTCTATTAAATTAATAAAACTATGTAAATATTGTTGACATTTTAATTTTAGTTTTTTTTCTTATCACATTTAATTTGAATGATTAGGAAAAACTATTTTGTCTTATAAAATATTTAATTGATTTTATTTAGAATAGTAATGTTTGTGACTCTATTAGATCATATCAATATTAATGTATTGGAATAACTAATGTAGCCAAGACCTACTATTAACTTTGAACTATGAATTTTTTCATTACAAAGCTCAAAACACCAACTTTTCTCAAACTAAAAAAGTGAAAAGTACTTGAAGAAGATTATGTAAAAGATGGCTTCATTGAGTATTAAATATTTATCTGTTTTTATTGTAAATATACAACATATAAATATCTCATTTCTTAGTAGATTGGTCAAATCAATTATGAGAATCTTTTACAGAATTCTTTGTCTTATTTCAGGTCTTATTATCTAATAAATTACATCAGACGAAGTTACTTGCTTCAAATTATATAAAATACGACTAGGTTCAATTACATAGTCAAACAATAGCTTAGTAGTAACTTTACTACTTATCAATTTGTGATCATAACTATACTTATGTATATACACATCTGTCACAATATTACAACAGCACTCGAGATCTTTCTTACCATATTAGCCAAATACTAACCAGATGATATTGATCTGGCGAAAGATAATATATATAATTTCTTAAAAATAAAACAATTCGTATTTAAGATTAGTTAGAACCAGGTGATTTTGTTAATGGTTCACAAATAGTGTATAAACAAGCACATGACCAACACATGATATCATGAATCATATAGAATATTGATGTTATATATTTAAGTGTTTCACATCATAATGATGATAACCATTTTCTTCATCGATAGTTCAAAAATAATACATATTTTCTCGTGTACTCAATAATCTGGTTAGGTCATTCTTTATTTTCTCTGAGTTTCCCAACTCATATATGTCGAGTATGATGAAACCATCTTCTCAAAACTGGATGAATTGCATAAAAGATATGATTTATACATTTGGATCATAGTCTTATCTCATCAAACATCGGTAAATAAAAATGTTTACTTTATTTTATAAAAGGTACATGTGGCTTATATATTATCTAATCGATTTTTTCAAGATTACATGTATCAGTAGTAAGGGAAAATTTGCAGCATTGAGTAAAGTTCGATGTAGAGTTTGATATACTCATAAAACTTTGTTTGGAATCCTTGACAGAGGAAAAGATCTCCAATGAATTCAAGTTTTTTTTAAAAAAAATATTTTTGCGTCTAATTAATTTCTCTCAAACAATAATAACTAAAATTAGGTTAAGCTTGATGAGTCCGGATTCCGTCATCTCTTCGGACAAGGGCAGTTCGGACACTATCTACCTAACCGGACAGGGGCAGTTCAGACACCTCATCAATTGGACTGTTCGAACAGAACTAAAGTACTTAAAACCACTTCTTGACTAAGCTGCCTGCTCTCCTACTAAGAGCTCATGGGTCCTTGAACTTGACCCGTGTTCATTAAACATGACTGCTTAATTCCCAACCACCAACATTAAATGAGGGTAATGGAATTTAAATACAACCAGGCTGCTTAATTCTCCCTCTACTCTCTACTCAAATATTAAATACTCTCAAACTTCCACACAGTTCTAAACAAAAATTACAAACTTACCCTCAGACGAAAATAAACCTCACCAAATTGGCGACCACAGTGGGAGAACGACGGTGCCTGAATCAAGCATTCGAAACCATTAGAAAAAATCGGTCCGAATGAATTCGGACGCCCCAGAAGTACTACCAGCTTTGCTTGAAGTGGTGGGTGAAAATGATGAATATACCATTGAGGAGCGTGATAGATTAAAGGGCGAGATAGAAGCTTTGAGGGCAGAGAAGGCAAAGATGGGCATGAAAGAGAAGTCAAAGGCATCAGTTGCTCATCATATTGACAAACCTAGAGAGCATGAGCCTTCGAAGACCCATGTGAGTACCAAGAAGACTCATACTAGCTGCAAAAAGTCTCAGCGGTCTAAGCCAGTGGAGAGTTCGGCCTCAGACTCAGAGTCTTCTGGTAGCTCCTCGGACGAGGATGGAGTTGAAGAATCCTTATCCTCCAGCAGTGATGAGGGTCGATCCAAAAAGAAGCAAAAGTTGATTAAAGAGTATTCAAGAAAAAGGGATAGACATGGGAAATTAAAGAGGAATATAGGCAAAGGATCATCTCACAGACGGAGGCATGTAGACCGGATGCTGGTGGATCCTTTTGCCTTCCACGATGAACCAGGTATCTTTGCAACTCCCAATGAGGATACTGTTTTCAGTCGTGGCCGGAATTGGAGATAATCTCCATTGTCTTCTAAGATTCTGTCCGGAAACCTCCCTAAGAGGTTCGATAGCACAAAAATGGAGAAATACGATGGCAGCAAAGATCCGGACAACCACTTGGAACAATTTAAAAATTTTATGATGAATTTCGATGATGATGACAAGTTACTCTGTAGAGCATTCTCCCAATCTTTTACGGGGAATGCTCTGAAGTGGTATAACAGCCTACCACAAGGCCGCTTCAGAAATTTCGATCCCTTTTGGGTGGCCTTTCGAAGGCAGTTTGTTGGGAGTAAAGAATTGAAGGGCAATATGGATACAATAATCCATTGTGCCCAAGAACCAAACGAATCACTGAAAGAATACATAAGTCGTTTTGTGAACACCAAAAACGGGTTGGCTGACTGCTTTGAGCAAGTAGCCATAGCATTTTTGAGGCAGGGCTTAAACCCTGGAAATTTAGCTGATTCAGTGACCAGAAAAAAAACCATGACTTGGGGGGGGGGGGTCTACTGAATCAGGTTGGAAAACAAATCAATGTTGATGAAACAAAGAAAACTAGGGTGCACAGGCAGGTGAGGTCTGCCCCGGTTGCACCAAACCCCAACCAAAATCCGCCCGGGAACAAGGAAAGGGAGACCGGGCAGGGACATAACATGGCTAAAGCTCAATCTCAGCCAGCTGCGCCTGCCCAGAGTCAACAATCTAGAAATAAGAGAGGGCCTTGGGTTCAACCGGAGTGATTTTCAGAATTAAAAGAAAGTATGGCCACTATTTATAAACAAAACAAAGGAAGAAGTACACTATAGAAGGTCGGCCGCACTGCAATCTCCTATGGAACATCGTAACAATTCCTTCTGTTAGTACCATAATAATACTGGCCATACCACTAATGATTGTATAGCTTTGAAACAGGAAGTTTAGAATTTAATCGAAAGAGGAAAGCTAGGGGCATATGTCAAAAGAAGATGAGGAAATAGGCCCGATAATACTCATCGGGCTGGTCCGAGCAATGCTGCTTCGGAAGGAGCTATGGTTATAATCGAAAGATTCGATGTAGAATCAGAGTACTTGGATCCTGATCCAACTCGAAATAGAGTGGATGCCATTGGGGAACGTTGTAAAACAGTCTCTGGGCTTATTAAGTTTTTTGAGTCACTCACAATTTTCAGAGGGGATACTATGACAGCTCCTACTGCTTCTTCAAGGAAGAGGCACGTTCATACTTTAGCTACCCATCTAGAAGGAGGCATGACCTCCTATCAATCACAAATTCCATTTCCCTTCATTGTTTTCGATGAAGATGACTTAAGGGATATAGCTGGCCCTCATGAATATGTTGTTGTCATACTAGCATCCATTGGGGGCAATGACATAAGACGAATCTTGGTGGATACGGGGAGCTCAGCCAATATCCTCTTTTTAACCTCTTACAAAAAAATGAAAAATCCAGCCGTAATTCAGCGTTCGGACAGATCAATTGTGGGCTTCACTGGAAGCTCAGCAGATGTGATCGGGGAGTTCGAAGAGGAAGTTTTGTTGGGCAAGGGCCCTTTTAAGAAGATGGTCAGGATACGTTATATTGTGGTGGATTGTCCCACTTGTTATAACGCTATTTTAGGGAGGTCTTGGCTCTCTAGGACGCATGCAGTGGCCTCAACAGTCCACCAATGTTTGAAATATGTTGTTCAAGGACAAGTGGGAGTTGTCTGGAGCAGTCAAAAGATTGCAAGAGAGTGTTATGCCACAACACTGGATCCACGGACGTTGGGGGCAGTTCGTATCAACGAAGAATAGCAGTTTGAGGGGCTTTCTGGGGGTGAGGGTGAAATTGATGACCCCAGAGAGACCCCTGGAGTATTGATACCGGTTG
Source organism: Limnanthes douglasii subsp. nivea (assembly GCA_036936605.1). Lineage (NCBI taxonomy): Eukaryota > Viridiplantae > Streptophyta > Magnoliopsida > Brassicales > Limnanthaceae > Limnanthes > Limnanthes douglasii. The sequence continues at coordinate 173,112,594 of JAUPFV010000003.1, forward strand.
AAGAAGTTGAAACGCATTCTTCGGAAGAGGGAAAAAGTGTTAAGATAGGGTCCAAAATGCCATCCGAACTGAAGATTAAAATGTTGAAGTTTCTAAAAGACCATCAGCATGTTGTTGCTTGGTGCAATGCTGATGTTACTGGGGTTCCAACAGATATTATATCACACCACCTATCCATTCGGAGAGACATAGCACCTGTGGTACAAAAGAGAAAGGCTTTTTCCAAGGAAAAGGCTGATGTTATTGTCCAAAAAGTTGACAGGCTCACTAAAATGGGGCATATAAAGGAGTCTCATTATCCTTTATGGACAGCCAATCCGGTCTTGGTAAAAAAGAAAAATGGCAAGTGGCGTATGTGCATTGATTTCACAGATCTCAATAGGGCTTGCCCAAAAGATTTATACCCAGTCCCCCCGGATTGATCAGCTGGTGGATTCTACTTCGGGGAATAATCTACTGTCTTTCATGGATGCCTTCTCCGGGTACAATCAGATTCAGGTAGACCCGAGGGATCAGGAGCATACCACATTTGTCACTGATGGGGGTCTTCATTGCTACAAAGTGATGCCATTTGGGTTGAAAATGTTGGGGCTACTTATCAGAGATTGGTGAACAAATCCTTTGCTGATCAAATTGGAAGAAATATGGAGGTATACATTGATGACATGATGGTCAAAAGTGTGGATGAACAACTACACATGGCAGACCTCCAAGAAACTTTTGCTAACTTAGTAAAAGTAAATTTGAAACTAAATCCAGAAAATTGTGTGTTCGGAGTGCAGTCCGAGAAATTCCTGGGATATATAATAAGTGAGCAAGGGATACAGCCCGATCCGGACCAGCTTAATGCCTTGTTCCAAATGGAGCCTCTTCGGAATATAAAAGAAGTACAACGATTGTCTGGGAGGTTGGCTGTTTTAAATAGATTTGTCTCAAGGTCTTCAGACAGATGTGCCCCATTTTTTCAAACTTTAAAGGAAGCAAAGGGATTTGACTGGACTTCACAGTGTGATGAAGCCTTCAATGAAATCAAGAAACATATGTCCTCCCCCAAGACTTTATTTAAACCTGTTGATGGAGAGACACTATTCGTATATTTGGCAGTTTCCAGTTGTGCCATCAGTGCTGTATTGGTAAGAGAGGTGGATAATTACCCCATCCGGTGTACTACATCATCAAGAGCTTGATAGATGCAGAAAAATGCTATTTAAAGCTCGAAAAATTAGCATTAGCCCGGGTGATTGCTGCAAGGAAGATGAGGCCTTATTTTCAGGCTCATCCTATTATCGTCCGGACATCTTTTCCCTTGAAGAATGTTCTTCAAAAGGAAGACATTTCAAGTAGAATGACTAAGTGGTCAGTGGAGTTGGGGGACTTTGATATTGATTTTTCTCCTCGAACAGCAATCAAAGCCCAAGTTGTGGCTGATTTCTTAGTTGAATTCCACTCTGATTGGGATACGGAGCAAACAATTGAAATGAAAGATAAAAAGGTCTGGGTTGTCCGGACGGATGGTGGATCAAGTACTATGGGATGTGGTGCATGGTTGTGCTTGACTTCTCCATATGGTGACAAAATGTACCAGGTTATATGTTTTTCTTTTAGGGCTTCCAACAATGAGTCCGAATACAAAGGAGCTATAGCTGGTTTAAAGTTAGCTTATATTTGTGGGGCCAAGAGGGTCAAGCTAATGAGTGATTCCCAGCTTCTTATCCACCATGCACAAGGTCAATTTGAGGCCAAAAAGGAGCAACTAGTGAAGTATTTACTTCTTCTTAAAAATGAGGCACTTAAGTTCAAAAGTATTGTTTATGAGCATATACCCCGAACAAAGAATGAACTAGCAGATTCATTGGCAATCATAGCATACACTGAGTCATATCCTTGGATCTATGTGCTGGAGAGCCCTTCCATTCAACTTGATGGAGGTACCTAACTATCTCCGGATCCAAGGGAAACCTTAGCCCCCAGTTAAAAAGCTCAGTAAAGATACTTCACTAAGTTTGCAGTCCATTGGGGTTTCAGGGTCTATTGGGATCCTAATTTTCACGTTCTCCGGAATCCCCCACTTCGTTCGCATCCGACGCAGTTCGGCTGTATGGATAAAGGCATAGTTGATTTTTTGCAAGGCAAGTAAATATTTGACACTGACCTTGTGGAAACAAGGTCCAACTTTTCCCTTAAAGACCTCTGGCAGTTCTGGATGCCTGAGGCATAGTTTTTCCTTGCCTTTATCCTTCTTGGCAACACCAGCATCACTTGTCTGTCCGGAGGCTTCAGACTCGAATGGAGCCTCTTCGACAGAATCCTACATAACTTACTCTATTACCGAGGAGGGATTTTCAGTTGTCTTTGGGAGGGGGAAGTTAGGAGTTGGCTCAGTCTGACCTCCGGACTGTTGAGCTTTGATACTTTTCTGAGCTCTGACCTCCGGTTGGGGCTCAGATGGGGTGGTTTCTCTTCGGTGGCTTGAGCTAGTGGTCTCCGGACCGGACAACCTATCCTTAGGTACTTTAATGGGTGCCTCTGACCCTGTATTGCTGTCTTTGGCCCCTGATTTTGAACGGGTGCCTTTGGAAGCCTGCCTTTTAACCAGTCGGCCTTTTCTCCGATCCACCAGTTTGTTGGGAGAGGTATCTGCGTCTGACCCCATGGAAATAAATTGGGAAGGCTTTTTGAAGCGGGTAACTGCTAACCCTGGTTCAACAGTGGGTTCTGATTCTTGGACCGATGAACCTGAGACAATGGGAGGGAGGTTGGTCTGAAACAATCTCCTCGGTTTGACACTTTTCGTTGAGGAGGAACCCTGGTCAGGCTCTGTGTTTGAGGTTACTGGTCTGTCGATGGGGGAGGTAGGTAGGCCTGCTGCAATGCGCCTTTCCCTTTCAACTTTTTGTGCATTTTCTAGTTCTGATAGATTGAGCCACCCGCCTCTGATTAAAGCGTTCCTAGCCGTGAACATAAACAACTAAAATGAAGAACTTGTGTTTGAGAAAGAAAGCTCTGAAAATTAGCAAAATGAATATGTAGATGATGATAAAACAGTGGAAAATTGTTTAATTTATAGTAAACCCCAAAAAGGTGTTTTGATTCCTAGGAGAATTCAAAAGGATTAGCAATGATTAAGAAACGATGCTGATGTCACCTTCATTTAATGAAGAGGTTGTTTTTCAGAGAAGGTGGGAGCGAAAATCAAGGTGAAAAAGGCTAAAGTGACGAACCACAGAGAGACACGTGTCCCGCGAACTCTGACAAAAAACCGTTTAGATTCAAAGAACCTTTTTCAGTCTGGATAAAACTATAACACGATTCGGAGGACCTGTCCAGATGTAAATGTCACTGGAAACAGACTATTTTTTAGGTCTTGCCAAAGGTTTTTGAACACCACCTAAAAAAGGGGCTACTGATGAGTCCGGATTCCGTCATCTCTTCGGACAGGGGCAGTTCGGACACCATCTACCTAACCGGACAGGGGCAAATCGGACACCTCATCCATTGGACTGTTCGAACATAACTAAAGTACTTAAAACCTAATCACTTCTTGACTAAGCTGCATGCTCTCCTACTAAGAGCTCATGGGTCCTTGAACTTGACCCGGGTCCATTAAACATGACCCGAAAGCCCATAAAGCCCCAGTGTAAGGGTATAAATACCCAACCACCAACATTAAATGAGGGTAATGAAAATTAAATATAACCAGGCTACTTAATTCTCCCTTTACTCTCTACTCAAATATTAAATACTCTCAAACTTCCACACAGTTCTAAACAAAAATTACAAACTTACCCTCAGACAAAAATAAACCTCACCAAAGCTATCTTTTAAAAAATATAATGTTTTCAAAATAAAACTATTTTTAATCAAAATTAGTTGGAAAATCAAATAGACTATTTGCATTGTTAGACAAATTATCTTTAAACAGGAACTCAACAACATATGATATCTTAAATCACTCAGAATGATGATTATATACATCTAATTATCTCACACCCTAATAATTATTAATATTTTCTCCATCTATAGTTTCAAGATAACATGTATGTAATATGGTACTGAATCACCTTATAAGGACGCTTGCCACTTTCTTTGTGTTTGTCAACTCTTATATGTTAACTTTGCTAAACAATATGTCCTCAAAATCAATCACTTGATTTAAAAATACAACTTTATACCATGGAATAATAGTAGTTTCTTACCAAACAACTATAATATGTGTTACGCATAAAATAAGGTATATTTTTTAATAAAAATAAAATAAGGCTCATTTCATGTCTAATTGTTTTCTTCATCATTTTATGTGTCGATAGATTCATTAGTAAAAATAATCCTTACGTGTAGGACTACCTTAAATCTATAAAGTAATAGAAACTATGTAGAAATTATTTATGTTTGGAGTGTATTTTGTTATAATATAACACTTTAATTTGATTGATGACCATACCTTTATTGAGATTGATGAGAAAAGACTTTGTCAAAGTGAAGTACAATGACTAAACGGTTCTAGAATTAAAATAAGCAAAGTATATTTTACAAATTATCTCTCTCGTAATTTTTGTTCACCCTTAAAATAAAGGGTAAAGGTCCTTATTTATAATATAAATAATCTTATATAATATGGACGTATGACGTGTTTCCAATAAGACATGTTGCATGCATCTATTACATATTCATATATTATAATTACTATTTTATCATCTAATCTAATCGTTTAGTGTAATCTTGTAAACTTATCATAAGAATATAATCTTCTTTAATAAGCTTTATGTTATGTAAGTCTCCTCCGTCTCTTTTATCTTATATGCATATCATCATCTTATCCAATTGCATGTCATATTATATTTCTCTTGTTCACTAGGTTTTACCGATGTTAGGTGTATACTTGAAGTAATTCATCAATAGAGGTGCTACCATAGGATTACATGGCATAGTTGGATTTTATGTATACATCTATATGCAAAAAATACTGAAACTCTATGGATGAAGCTTGAGTCGTACTTAGTAGCAGAGACGTCTGTTGGATCCTAAAAACTGAAACTAGTTATAAAGACTGATGACCATTGTCTCGATGGAGATATATGTCCTTCCAAAACATCTTCATCTTTCCAAAAATTAGTTTTAGGTTTTTATTTTTTTAGTTAAAAAATGATACCCGGCTTAACGCCTCGCCACGGACGCCACGACGAGCGTCACAACCGTCACGGTCGCCACGGCCGCCACGTCAAGCGCCACGCTAAGGACCTCGCCACGCCCCATCCTGAGAAGATATCGCCTCGCCTCGTCACGACCTCCACGGCCGCCACGTGACAACTATGATCGATAGTAGCACAGAAATCTGAACGCACCTAGATGATTACAACGAAATCATACTCGACTTGAATGCAGTTGGTGTTAAGGTGGTTAAGAATGACCAATCAAAAGCACCTTGAAATCATACTCGACTTCATGAACACTATGCTTTATGAGAAAGATTCCATCACAATTTCCCACATCAAGAGCACCTTGAAATCCAAAGATTTTCAAAGTAAGAAAGTTCTACATGGAAAAAACTGAGTGTGAGGGGTCGGTCAAAAAAGAGATATTCAAGCAAGAGGAGAGGTAATACTCAGTTAAAGTCCAAAATAAATATGTTGGGTATGCAAGAAGAAAGGATATATATGTTGGAACTACCCAAATAAGGAAAATGGCAACAACTATTAGAAGATCAACGCCGAAGATGTTGCAATAATGTCTGATAATTGTGAGTATACTGATGGGTTTATGATTTCTTATTCTTGCAAGTATAGAGATAAATAGATTTTAGAATCGGGTGCATCATTCCATCTAACTCCTGATTATAATTGGTTTGAAGACCTACATAATGCTTGATAATGGAAAGGTCATCATCTAGTATGACGAATCCTGCAATGTCAAAAAGATTGGAACGGTCTGACTCAAGTTTTCTATATGAATTGAGAGAGTGATTAAATTTTTATGTATATATTCGAAGCTAAATTAAACCTTGTTTTTAAGGGTGGATATGGTATACATAGGGTCTTAAATGACTTCGTTTCTGTTATAAAAGATAATAAGTGTAACGGTGCGTTAGTGCTTGAGGGCGCTATAGTATTAGGGTGCGTGTCTAGTATGTGCAAGGATTCTATTAGGTTGTGGCATCATCAACTATAGTATTTGAGTGATAAAAGTATTAGTAAACTAAGTAAACATGATGGTTACATGGTACTGTAGTTTGGAAGCTAAGCTTTTGTGAAAGCGGTGTATTGGGTAAGAGCTAAAGGGTCAATTTTTCCCCACTAACTAGACGTCGAATGGAGTAGTTGATTATGTTCATTCACACTTTTGAGGTCGGTCACCTACCAAATATGGTGCAAGGTACTTTATGTCGTTGATGGATAACTATTTTAGGAAAGTATGAGTTATACGTTTGAAGACCAAAAATGGAACTTTTGCTCTCTTAATGAACAAGAAGACCTTGGTAAAGAATCAAAATGAGAAAGCAAGAAATAATCTTCAGACTGTTAATGGTTTGGAATATTTTAACAAGGAGTTTACTAGCTATTGTGCAAATCTTGACATTTTTCCAGAAATCAAACCATAAGTAGGAATCTTTAACAGTATGGGATTGCTAAGAGAATAAATCAAACCATTCTGAAACAGATTAGGTGTATGCTTCATTCAGCTATAATAGGTCAAAGGTTTTGGGGAGAATCTATAACAATGAATTTATATATCATCATCAGGAGTTCAACTACGCCGTTTAAGCTTTTTTTGTCCTTAAGAGGCTTGGACTGGAGAGAAACCTAATCTAAAACATTTAAAAGTGTACGGATATGCTTCCTACGCACATGTGAAGCAAGATAATCTTAGGCCAAGAAAACTTAAATGTTTGTTCCCCTTCTAACCGAATAGAGTAAAATGATATGGGATATGGTGCTTTGAACCTAGATGTCACAAGGTAATGATAAGGAGGGCATTGGTTTTAAACGAAGAGACTCACCTACTACTTCCCTCAAGAGATGTGAAGTTTATGATGGATCTAATATACAAAGTGAAACTAGAGACCCTTCTCTTGAAGAAGATTCTAGACATGGTTCTGCTTCATATGGTACAATGGAAGTACAACCACTGCATGACTATAAATATTGTAGAGGGTCCGATGTTCCAGAGCCTTTGGATGATCAGATATGAGATATATAAACTTCACAAATATCAACTAGCGAGGGATAAATCATAAAGACCTAGTAAACATCTACAAAAGTATAATTTTGTAGATGTAATTGGTTATGCTTTATCAATTTTATTGCAGAGAGATGTTGTTGAACCCGAGGTATATCATAATATTATCAAAATTAGTGATAAAGAGAAGTTCTTACATCCATGAAAGAAGCACTTTGATCTCTCAAGAAGATGAACAATTGGATCTTTGTGAAGCAATCAAAGGGTTAGAAATTTGTTGAGAGTAAATGGATAATCAAGAGGAATCCATGTATACCTCGTGTTTAGTTATCCATATACAAGGCTAGGCTTATGTCTAATGGGATTACTAAAAAAGATAGTACCGATCTCAATGAGATATTTTCAACGTTTGTGAAATAAACCTCCACGGGGTTCAGTTGTTAATTATTGCCAGATTTGATCTTGAGTTAGATCAAATGGATGTTCCTACTGCCTTCTTGAAAGATGAATTGGAAAAGATAATTTACATGTGTGAACCGAAAAGGTTTGAAGGAAATAATCATAGTTGTGTGTGTTTATTGAAGAGACCCCAATATGGACTGAAACATTTGTTGAGGTAGTAAAATAGAAGATTTGATTCTTTTATGAGACCCATTAAATATGTCTGTAGCTGCTATGATAGATGTGGCATTGGAATAAGGAGACACACAGAGAGACACAATAACTATTACTATTGTATGGGAATGACATATTAATACTTAGTGAGAGATAGGAGGAAGATTGAAGTGATAAAGACTCAGCTGAAATGAGAGTTTAAGATGAAAGATATATGAGAGGCTACAAGAATCATTGGTGTTAATATCAAGAGAAACATGCCAAAAGGATATTTATTCTTATCTAAGAAAGAGTATATATATATATAGAAGTTCCTAAGGAAGTTAGTTCAACCATTAATTAATGAGATCGTAGACATGTATACGAAAGAATTGTTGAAATTCTCAGGTAGAAGTTTGAGTCGCGAACTAGTAGCAGAGACATTTTCTGGATCTTAAGGGATAAGAAAAGCTGTCAAAACTAGTGAACCTTATGTTGAAGAAGATAAGTGTTGAGTCGAAGCAGGCTGGATCGAAGCAGATGGTCTGAAGCGAGCTAATCCAAGGTAGTCTAATCTAAAGCGAGCTCGATCGTAACATAAAAGCTAGACCAAAACTGATTCTTCTATTTGTTAGGTATCTAATATTAATTTGGTATCCTATTTTGGTCTTTGTATAATAATTGGGTTTCGAATTAATTAGGTTTTATTATCATTTTTATTTAATTTAAAGGATCAAAAGTTATTTCAAGAATGTGCTTTAATCTAGAGCTTCTCATGAAGAATTTTGATTCTTCCTAATCCTATAAATAGAAAATGATACACAAAGAAAGTGTGTTGAGAGATATTTTTGTGAGCAACATATTTCTTAAAAGAGGGAAATAACTTTAGGTTCTTTGAGTAATAAAAAAAGTGAGAAATCGTCACCGAAGAGACGGGTTCTATGAATTACGTTATCTTTTTTTAATAAATAATAATTGAGTCATTTGTGTTTGAGAGTCTTTATGTGACCTACTTGTTTATTAAAGAGTGTTTGTTGCACGTAGATGTAGGATTTCCTCATAATCCATACCATATTAAATATGTTTTGTGTGTTTTGTTTTATTACACTTTATTTTAGTTATTGTTCATCTTGAAAAAGGTAAATTGTTTTCTCCGAAGGTTCGTTAGTTATACATTAGTTCTTTGATCGGTCTAACGGTGGTTTTCTCAACAACCCAACTGATCAAGCTTTCCTCAAGATAAGCCTCGTCATGTACCTGTCAAATATGTGTACTAATGTCTTCATATTTATATCTCTTATTATATATGTACTAGATACATATATATGTGTTTTCTTTATATGCACTATATTCATGTTGTCAAATCATAAATACTTTCCCTGTCAATATTGTCTTCCTCGTATGTATTTTGTCATGTACTAGACTTGACAATAATTGTTTTAGTGTTGTTATATTATTATCTCGTCCACGAGATACAAATCAATTCATTAAACCTTCCGCAAGACATATATTGTCTTGTTCAATACTTGCCCAAAATTTTTAAAGTTAAATTCTCATTCATAATGCCACTAAAAAATATCGTGGAGTTAATATATATATATATATATATATATATATATATATATATATATATATATATATATATATATATATATATATATATATATATAAGACCTAACAAAAGTATGCTTCAAACAACATAACATAATACTAAAAACTATCATGAAGTTAAAATTCACTAAGAACAGTGTGAGAACAATATTGTTCTTACCCTCTTAACTGAATGAACCTGTGTGTTCTTAAAGTTTCACCCAACAAATGAGTAGTATTTCCAGATAGGAGTCGCCATGCGATACCCTATTATAGATCCCTTAATATGAATAAAACCTATCATTTACGTAGAACTGCCCTAGTAACACTCTTTTAGCATATCATCAATACTTATATATTTTATAGCTCGTTATCGCAAAGACGATGCTTGAACTTAATCTTGTGGTACTACTTAATCTCTAAAAAATAATAAATATTATTGACGTCGATATTTCAATTTGTTAATCAATAAAACCTATGAATTTTCATTTTCATCTGCAATCGTTGGATGATCTTGTAAACTAACCAAATGATTATCTTGTAAACACCATAATTTAGCTAATGAGTATGTAGTTTTATTTTCTTGACAAAGAACTTGCCCATACACAACATTATCAAGTTGCTTCTCCATTTTATTCACCACATCAGAATACCCTCTTATATTTTTTTGTTTTTATTTATATTACCTTTGTGTATGATTAACTATGAAGTTAGAATGTTAGTTGTACTGCTCAGGCACCACACATACGCGCTAAACCCACCTCTAGTAACATTTTCTCGTATTTGGCTTCATTATTTGTAGTAGTTAAACCAAAATTTATAGATTTTTGTATTTCTTCCCCACTTGGGGTAGTTAAATTAAGTTAAGATCCACTATTATTAGAATTAGATACTCTATGTATACATATAACCCATTTTTTAATCATAATTTGACTTGAATTTTCATTTCATGTACAAGTTTGTTCTTCTCGAAACTCATTATTGAAATCCACAATTGATTTTACTTTATTTGATTTAGTTCATAGTGAATTTCATACTCTCTAATTTCAACAAACCAACACGTATAACTAATGAGTATATCTGGTTTTTGTAGTAAACTTCTCAAAAAGAAAAAAATACGTATTAAATAATGTGTTCTTACAAGTATGGTCTCATTTTTTGTGATGCCACTACCAAACTGAGATCTAGCTTTTCAAAATTAAGATATTGTGTTTAAGCATCAACTAAATAATTTCTTACATAGTACGTTATCGTTGTATCCTTTATTCTTCACAAAAAAGTACCGCATTTACCGATAAAAGATGGAAACGAACAAGTATAAAACTAACGAGTCTCTTGTTTTTAGCTCATGTATAATTCCGATTGATAGTAAACACTCCTTAAGATCCTTAGAATGGTTTTCATTCTAATATAATGTTTTTATATCTTTCATATATAAAAAAAATATGACCTTTATTTGATGCTCGCAATATAAATCTTGATAAATACGCCAAACATCCCATGAATTTTTGTGCTTCTTTAAAATATTTAGGTGAACTCATACTAATCAAATCATTCAGTTGCAAAAGATTGGCTTAAATACCTTTCTTACTTACAATATAACCGAAGAACTTTCTTTTTAATATTTTAAAATATTAATTTGATGGATTCACCTTCATATTTAATTTAATTAAATTAGCTAAGGCTCCGGTAGTGTTGAAACATGTAGCATCTCATCATTAATTTTAACAATCATGCCGTCTTTATAATTTTCTATACTTCTTTCAAATTTCTTAGGAAACAATATGGTTGATATCAATTTATAACAATCTAAAGCTCGTTATGTCATAAACGCAATGTATTCTTCCAAATCTATATTTTTTATTTAGTTATATCCTAAGTAAGCATGAATAAATGATAACAAATTATGCCCAACTATTACATCAACCACTTGATCAATCTGATGTAAAGGAAAAAACATCTTTTGGTATCTATAAACCTTTAATCTGAGGATCAACCAAATGATCAATCTGCATAACCCGTCTTTAAATTCTTTATTTATTTGAGTTCACGCTTTTAGTATAGTTTCATTATTCAATTTTAAATAAAATGTATCATCCAAAAGATTCAGTTATAGAAGGTTTTTCATTAGGATTATCAATCTCTCTCTCTTTCTCGCTCTCATTAATTTTTATTAGGAGACCGTCACGTGACTTTAATTGTTGATCCTCCGGTATACTCTTCGATTCCTATAAGAAAATATTATCTGGATAGAATAACACTGTCTAACATTCCCTTGTCGTCACTTTGTTACTTTGTATAACCCTAATTTTCTATTTTGCTGTGTATTTAATATATTCATGATAGTATGAACAACAAATTCTATCTTATAAATACATGGAAGTCATAAAGTTGTATTATAAGTACTTGGTGCATCAACAACTATAAACAAAGTTCTTATTTTTTTCTTAGTCCGATCATATCCTATCATAACTAATAATTATATTTCTTCTACACATTAAGTGGAATGACACGTGAAACTTACTAGCTTGAGCTTAGTTCTTTTATATGGAGTTAATCCAATAATTTTGTAATATCCATTCATGTAAAGATCATTAGTGGAACTACATGTGTTAATCAAAACTCTTTTAATATGGTTCCACCAATATTGAACAAGAAAAATAATTTTATGGAGATTTATGATAGCCCTCAAATCATTATTAGTAATTATAATCATTTGTGTTGATGTTATTTTTAAGTATATAAACGTTTCATCTATTAGATTCACTTCATAATTCTTTTGATGTTTTTTTAATTAACGACTGATATGTATATGCCAAAGTATCTCCTTATAAATTATAAAAATGATTTACTTAGTTGTATTCTACCTTTCATGATGACCGATACCTTTCACTTTGTTTTTTTTTAATTTTTAAAAAATATTCCATAAACTCTCCTGAATCACTCAATCAATCGTTTCCATAATCACCAATTATGTGACTGTAATCATAATGATAAGTATAATAAAATATGATTGATCTTTCAGTATTATTAGAAATCATAGCTTATGGTCTTCTACATTTCAATTTATCATTTGGATTATACTTGATGTTAAAGGTGTGATTCTTCTATCAGAATTATCCAAATAAGGGAACCAAGATCTGTTAGCTTTTGCTCTCACATGATCCACAAAAATCAAATATTATTATGTGTCTTATTAGATAAAGCCATCATCAATTCTACCTCATTTAGTCACCTCAATTTTAATGAAAATTTGAGATCGTTTTAGCAAATCCCCCATGGTGTCAACAAGGACTTAATTAAGTCTTTAAAGAGCATGCTATCATTCAGAATTTCTCTCTTAAATATAGGTAAAGTTACAATCTCTTTACATCTATCTACACTATTTATATATTGGATGAACTTCTGAATATAATTGTGTAGCTTCTCGTCTCTTTATGATATAAATTCATTATATAACCCATATTATAATTAATAATATTTTTCTAATAAACTCATTTATAAAAGAGCTTCCAAAATCTTCAAAACTATTAATAAATCCTCAACGTAAATTATTAAACGATGTGAACGAATAACCTCAAAAACATTATGGAGAATGTTTAACATAAAATAGTATAATCTGGATTAAAGCCAAGCATAATATTACAAAAATATTGTAAATGATATTAAAGATCATTGGTCGCAGCATGCGTATTCATCCTATAAGGATCAAATTTACAAGGAAATTATCCCTCAAAAATATTTTGTGAAAGTGGAGACATAGCTAAACTATAAGGACCCATCGTATATCTTTTAAAGATTTCTTGATTTGCATCATTTATTACTTCCATTACTTTATTCCATTTCTCATTTAGTATGTTTGCATTACATGATCGCTCAACCTAAAGAACAAGAATATGATTTTTTAAACATTAGTTTTGAATAATTCATATAATTTTTAACAAAATTATTATCCTTATGTAAACCATCCTCAATAATTATTTTCCTATTAGGATTACAATTTTAAAAAAAAAAATCAAATTTTAATTGTCCGTATTCATCTCTTTACATTTGTAAAATACTAAATCCATGTTGATATTGCCTTAAATATTCCATTTGTAACTCTAATAAATGAAATTTGAAGAAATTAGAACCTCATCTTAGCTTATCGTCAAACATTATTGTGACCTACTTGGATCTATTGCATTATCGTTGGAGTACTACAAATTGTCTAACCTCTCGGTGAATTTGTTTCCACTCCAAGATGATTCTCTCGGCTACGTAAGAAATTTTTTGTTGGATATGGAACTGCAACCGTTTTTTACCATGGATCACATGACCTCCCAATGATTATCTTTATACTCTTAAGTGAGCCATCTCCAACATTGTTTTCTCAAAACTAAGGTACTTGAAAGAGATGTTTCCGGAGATAACATTGTTTTTTTTAGGAAATACCTCGTTAAAATGAAGTGCTAATGATTAAAAGACTAAAAAACTCAAGAGCATAAGCAAAATATGAAACTCTATTTATTATTGTTTATTATTGTCTATTTATTACGTCCATAATAACATTTCCAACTTCCACATAAATGAAATTAGATAAGATATTGTAATGATTACATGACAATGTCCAACTTGTCATACTCAATTGAATTGAGATCCTTTAATTTAACATAATTAAATATAAAATTAGACTTAAGAATTGTGCTGCATTGATTTAATCATATACAAAGTAAAACCTAACACAACATAATCTGAAATTGAACTAAAATTTGAATTAGAGACAAAATCTCACTATCCTGAATATCCTTTAAACTAAGAATACCACATGAATTTTATATTTAAGGAAGAATACTAGAAGGAAAAGTGAATCTTTCTACTTTCATGTAATCCTAATTAAATGATAAAATATGTTCTTATTCGCTATATTTTTATCTTCTTAACTATAAAGAAGTAAATGAGTGTTCTTCATTGGATATAATTAAGTATATCATAAATTTTATTATAATAAAATATGCAAATATAAATCTTTATCAATCTTAGTTCTCAAACCATAAAATCGCATCACATCGGAATTTTGAAACTTAATTTCTTCATTATAAATTTTTTGGTGGCATGTACCACTATATTATTTATGGAAATAAATAGTTTAATATAAGTAACTTAAAATCTAAATCTTTTTTAATAAAATTCAGAAGTGCGTAATACTTAATCAACTTAATCTCAAAACTAAAAAAGATTACAATATTGATAGGTTATGATATTATTAATGATAAATTTAAATTGAAATATTATAGATCAATTTATAATTAAAATAGATTGCTGATTTTATTAAATTTGCATATAGTTATTAAAAACTTGTTCATATTCATTTAGGGTGATTAAATATGGTAATATATCATACTAAATTTATATATATATCAAACTCTCTTAATTTTACAATTCAAAAAGACAAGATCTTAATATTCATATAATAAATTGTAATTATAAAGTGTGATTGTAATTATAAATTGTAATAAATCTCGAAAGAATTTTTTGTTTGAAAAAAATAAATCATTATTTTAAAATGTATTTTTATATTGAGTGAAAAATATTTGGTGTGAAGTCTTATGTATAATATATCTTATTATCTCTTAATTAAGCACGTTTCAGATTTAATGCAACCATTTAGTCTATTTCTTTCAGATACTTAAGATTAACTCTTTTTTCACTAAATTTCGGCATTTATTGATAATGGAGTCAAATTACAAGGGCTTACTAGGTAAGCTTTAATACATTTATGGAATAAAACGAAAAGACATTAAATTTTTAAACGCCAGCCTTGAACTTTCAGATCTCCCTAGCCATACTCGCGGCTTTAGCTATCGTTTCAATCAATGATTTAGAAGATTATGGAGTATGAAATATCAAATCATTATCGTTTGAATATAAATGAATCATTTATAATCAATTTTATTCACTAATTATTCCCCTCCAAACAAAATATCCTCAAAGTTATTATATTTTATCAAATACGGATATGGTAGTAGGTTCCTAGGCTGCACTGTTATATAATGGAATGTATGTTAAATTGAAATAAGTATATGAATTAATCTGGTAAAAGGTTTCGTACATATAAATAATTGAAAGACAGCATTATGAATTTGTTATAAGACTTTCATTTTTTTAATGTATTAGCCTCTTTTTTTAAAATTTCCAAGTCCCCGTTTGTTTGATGTGTCTAATGCATGTATGAACACAGAGAATGAACAAGAGAATTTGTATCACCTCAAGAATCTAGCTTGTCAACCTCGTCTCGAGAGATATAATATTGATGTTTGTCACATTTCGTGTAGGGATCACCAGTAAAGATCACTTTGTCGGTTGTATATGAGTGGTCATACAATTCTAAAAAAACGAACATATGCTAGGTTAAGTTGTTTAATTGTTTGTATATTAAAATCTTCACAATTCAATTTAAATTGTTGGAATAGGTAAAGTTTGGTTGAATATCGAAGATCGTTGTCAATTCGCTATTAGTTAAGAGATCGCTATGAGAAAGAAAAAAAGAAGCATATTATCGATCTCTAAAAAGAGAAATTAATAATTCATTCTTTCAAAATTATAAAATATTTTTTTTGGTTTTGAATGAAATAGTTATGCCACAGAATTAGAATTAGAATTAGATGAGAAGGACTCTAAAACATAAATTATGTAGACTTATCCTAGATTAACATGTGTCTAATTAGTAATTAAGTAGAAGTAAATAAATACAGATTTAAGCCAAAGACGGTACACCATATATACTGGAATGGATTAGAAATATAAAGGAATAAAATCAAATTAAAGGTTTATATAGGAATAAGAGTATTAAAAGAACCGATATGAAGTCTGAATTTAGAGATGGAAACTTGAAGGAATCAATTTGGATCGAGTTTGACTAAAGTTATAGATATATAAATATAATAATTATATATATTAGTGTTAGTTAGTGTGAGAGAGAAAGAGGGAGAAAAAGAGGGGCAGTATCATGATACGTGGTCAGCCAGTAATGATCTGTGGTTACCACTTACCACTGTCTTTATAAATTCCAAGCAAAGCACAAAGCAGCGAGAGGACGGAGGAGAAAATGAAGAGAGTAAGAGAAGAGTAAACCCATAGAATCAGAATCTGAATCTCGAAATCAAATCACATATCTTCTGTTTCTCTTTCTGAATTCTGAATTTGAATCTTAATCTTGGAGTTTGAGGTAACTCTTTCTATAGCTTATATCTAATTATATATACACAAATTTAAATTTGATCCGAAATTTGGTGGTTAATAGGATAGGTAGGAGGCGTAGAAGAGTGTTTAGTATCCAAACTACACCAGATTGTTAGTTCACTGAATGCATCCCACATCGTTAGTGGGGAGACTGATATAAGCCTATATAAACCGGAATATGTCAACATTAGTCACGACCTTACTTGAACAGGATCTGTTCTATAGGCTCGTACCTCTGTTTCCTTGAGTTCTAAGGAGATAGGTTCCCAAATCTGGTTGATGACTCATGGCCGTGCAATGAGAGCGTGATTAACGGCTCCCCTTCCTCCTTCTGGTGGTCGGCTGCTGTAGGTGATCGTTCTCACCTGGTCTTCAATGGCCAGCTGGGTTGGTTGCATGTCTGTCTGACAGACGCCTCCTTTTTTTTTCCTTTTCAATTTATTTTGCAAGTATGCTTGCCTATCTTCCTCTAAGCTGCTCTCTTTTCAATTTATTTTGCAGGTAGATATTGTTGCAGTAGCGGAGAGGCCGATTGAATTGCCACCGTGTTGAGTCTTCTACTGATTTTATAAGTAGACTTGTTCACCGTCTCCTTTCTTTCTACTTCTAAATTTTGGGCACACTCTATTTAACCCGACTCATTTCTGGGTCGCCTGTGATTGATGTTACCGTCGGTGTAGTTTTTTTACTTTGATACAGTTAGTTTTATTACTCCCTCCGTCTCATAATATTAGTCGTTTAAGGTTTCTTCACAAATATTAAGAAAAGTAATAATGACTTTGAAAGAATAAAAGAATATAAATTTGATTGGTGGAGTTAATAACTTATGCAGAAAGTTAACTATTTTATTGGTTGAAAGTGGAATACATGTAATAATGCTGCATTGGAAAACGAGAACGACATATATTATGAGACAAAAAATCTATTCTAGAAAGACACATATTATGAGACAGAGGGAGTATTACTCTACAACTGTGAACCGGATTGTAGAATTTAATGATATAGTTTTTTTTACTTAGATGCAGTTTTATTATTACTTGACAACTGTGAACTGGATTGTGGAATTTTATCTATTGACATACTTTTTTTGGCGGTGGCTCACGTGTCTTTTCAAAATCAACTTAAAGTTTGTAGACCCAGCCATATCGTCAACAGGATCACATTTTATTAGATCCATAACGTGAATGGGAGGATCACACAAAATTTATAATTTTTTCTCTCCTACCTATTCCGAGTTCTATACCTACAATCACGATAACATATCCAAGACTTACAAAAACAAATTCTAACATATTTCTTTGAAAATCAAAATGAAATAAGGACCAGAATCACACCAAAAAAAAACTATGATCAAATCTCTGAGCTCAAACACAACGACAAAACAACTTATAGCTATTTTGTTTGGTTTGAATCATTAGCCAAACTCATTTTGTCTTATAAAATATTTTACTAATTAAATTTAGAATATTCATGTTTCTAACCCTCCTATTGATCATATCAATATCAATGTATTGGAATTTCTAATATAGTTATAAACTAATATTCACTTTCAACTATACAAACAATTCTTTTTATTATAAAGCTCAAAACACCAATCTCGAATCAGATTATGAACACGACGATCACGCCGCAGATTAAATATTTATCTTTTTTTTTATATTCTATTTGTCGCAGATTAAATATTTATCTCTCTTTTTTATATATAAAATAGAATTTAACTATTTTTCATCACTCGGATTTCATTATCTAATAGATTACATCATACCAACCCACTTGCTTCAAATCATATAAAATACCACTACTTTTAATTACATAGTTAAACAATAGCTTAACAACAAGTTTAATACTTATCAATAAGCGGCCATGACTTTATATGAGGTATATACGCATCCGACGCAACCTTACAACATTGTTCGAGCTCTTTCTTATCATGGTGCCAAACGCCAACGAGGTTATATTAATCCGGTAAAACCATTCGTATTCAAAATTAGTTACATAACTAAATAAACCATTGGAACTGGTTCAAAAATACTAGGTAAACGAGCACATTACCAATATATGATATTCCAAATCATTTAAAATGTTATTCTATACCTCCAAGTGTTTCACATTCTAATGACGGGATGCATTTTCTTCATTCATAGTTCCAAAATAATACATATGTGCTCATGTAATGAATAAACTTGTACAGTCCTTCGTTATTTTTTACGAGTTTGCGAGCTCATATACGTTGACTATGTTGAAACCATCTCCTCAAAACTCGATGACTTGCATAAAAGATATGATTATATAACTTTAGATCATAGCCGTTTATCACCAAATATCGATAATAAAATCTGTTTATTTTCTTTTGTAAAAAATACGTATGACTTATATAATGCCAAATTGGTTTTTTCTAGACTATATGTGTTGACGGTAAGGAAAAGTTTACAATATTTAATGACAATCACAATATAGTTTGATATGCTCATAGAACTTTAGATTGAATCCTTGACCGGTCTTATTTTATTTTATCCAATATTTTTTATTTTATTTAGAATAACTAAGTTCGTGACCTCTACTAAATCATTAACTTTATGATAAAATAGAAGTAGAAAAACGGTACTTATAGCAACACTCAATCGTATTAAAATTCTAAAATTTACTTTCATCATCCGTAGGAACTCAATATTGCAAGTTAATTTAATTCAGTAAAAAATATTGATCTTATTTGATAAGATAAATTGACTTTGACATACTATTTACAATATAAATAATCTTAAATAATATGATGTATTACATGTGTCCAATAATACACGTGACATTAATTTATTACATATTTCTATTTGATAATTAGTAATTTATCTTATATATATATATATGTTGTCATATATTGCGGTCTGTTTATAATACATTATATTAATGTGGTTATATCGTCATAATTTTTACCTCGACGATATTATCTTCTTTATATGCATCTCGTCATGTGCTAGACTTGTTAAATACTCGTCTTAATTACGTCATATTTTTATATCTTCCATGAGATACAACGCCAAACTTCCCGGAAAATCTATTTTGTTATGTTTACTGCATGTCCAATAGATATTAGTGGCTTCAAAAGATCTCTAATATTCTTATAATATTCCACTTGGAATACCATATGATTTGATATGTATCCACCATATTGTGCATAATATACATATTTTGTTTTACTAGTAACCTAAAATGTCTTCTCACTTCCAATAATTTCCACAAATAACTAAGAAAATATTACAGCGGCTTCTATGTGCGTAACAGTTTCGTCGATAATAACATTTCCAACTTCCACATAAATGAAATTAGATAAGATATTGTAATGATTACATGTCAATGTCCAACCTGTCATACTCAATTGAATTGAGATCCTTTAATTTAACATAATTAAATATAAAATTAGACTTAAGAATTGTGCTGCATGGATTTAATCATATACAAAGTAAAACCTAACACAACATAATCTGAAATTGAACTAAAATTTGAATTAGAGACAAAATCTCACTACCCTGAATATCCTTTAAACTAAGAATACCACATGAATTTTATATTTAAGGAAGAATACTAGAAGGAAAAGTGAATCTTTCTACTTTCATGTAATCCTAATTAAATGATAAAATATGCTCTTATATGCTATATTTTTATCTTCTTAACTATAATGAAGTAAATGAGTTTTCTTCATTGGATATAATTAAGTATATCATAAATTTTATTATAATAAAATATGCAAATATAAATCTTTATCAATCTTAGTTCTCAAACCATAAAATCGCATCACATCGGAATTTGAAACTTAATTTCTTCATTATAAATTTTTGGTGGCATGTACCACTATATTATTTATGGAAATAAATATGTTAATATAAGTAACTTAAAATCTAAATCTTTTTTAATAAAATTTTGAAGTGCGTAATACTTAATCAACTTAATCTCAAAACTAAAAGAGATTACAATATTGATAGGTTATGATATTATTAATGATAAATTTAAATTGAAATATTATAGATCAATTTATAATTAAAATAGATTGCTGATTTTATTAAATTTGCATATAGTTATTAAAAACTTGTTCATATTCATTTAGGGTGATTAAATATGGTAATATATCATACTAAATTAATATATTTCAAGCTCTCTTAATTTTACAATTCAAAAAGACAAGATCTTAATATTCATATAATAAATTGTAATTATAAAGTGTGCAGGTTGTATTATGATTGTAATTATAAATTGTAATAAATCTCGAAAGAAATTTTTGTTTGAAATAAATAAATCATTATTTTAAAATGACAGTATTTTTATTGAGTGAAAAATATTTGGTGTGAAGTCTTATGTATAATATATCTTATTATCTCTTAATTAAGCACGTTTCAGATTTAATGCAACCATTTAGTCTATTTCTTTCATATACTTAAGAATTAACTCTTTTTTTCACTAAATTTCGGCATTTATTGATAATGAAGTCAAATTACAAGGGCTTACTAGGTAAGCACAAAAATTCTTGAATTATTTTTTTATCAAATTAGGGACCATTATCTAGTTATAACCTTAATTGGTATCCCAAAGCGACAGTAGATGTTTGAAACAACAAACTTAATCACATCCTTTTCCTTTGTTCCCGGTAAAGGCTCTGCCTCAACCCATTTAGAAAAATAATCAACCACCACTATTATTGTCTCCTTTCCCCCAGTTGCCATCGGTAATGGGCCAACCAAGTCAATGCCCCACCGATCGAATGGTAATGCCTCATAAATACTTTCAAAGGGGACCCATGGTTTATGAATTATATTAGCATACCTTTGACATGTATCACATCTTTTCACCAATTCGTTTGCATTACTAGATATATTTGGCCAGTAATACCATGCTAAGAATATCTTTAAATCAAAGATTTATACCCACAGTGCGCAGACCCTTCTCCGTCATGTAACTCTGACAAAACGATTTGCGATTCATTTTTAGCCAAACACCTGAGTAAAGGTCTACTCAACGATTTTTTATAGAGAACTCCTCCTATGATTATGTAACCATGAGATTTGAAACGTATTATATTTGCCATCGACTTGTCCGTAGGTGGTGAGGATAATAATCTCCTGAGGTTAGGCTAGTAATTTGGTTGGTGTTTTATAGTAGTGTGTGGGTGTTATGTGTTTAGAGTGGAGAGTAGAGAGATAATTAAGCAGCCTGGTAGCAGTTAATTCTCATTATTCACATTTAATGCAGGTGGTTAGGTATTTGTACCCTGATGTTTGGGCCCTTATGGGCTTTCGGGTCATATTTAATGGACTCGGGTCATGTTCAAAGACCCATGAGCTCTAAGTAGGAGAGCAAGTAGCTTAGTCAAGAAGTGTTTAGGTTTTTTAGTACTTTTGTCATAGTTCGAACAGTCCTATGGTCATAGTGCTCAAAGTGATCTGTCCGGTCCGTATGATCTGTCCGGTCCGGAGGCCTTGGACCGATCTGTCCTTGTCCGGGGAGCGTGCAGAATTCGTACTCATCAGGAGCCCCTTTTTAGGTGTTTGTGCAAATACTCTTGCCAAAGACTTGAAAAACAGTCCGACGTCAGGGGTAGTTTTAATCCGGACAGGTCTATGGGTTTATTCGGACAGATAAAGCTTCACGAATTCAAAATGGTTTTCGCCACAGTTCGTGGGACACGTGTCACTCTCTGATTGGTTGCTTCAGCCATTTTTTCACCTTGAATTTCGAACCCACCTTCGAAAAGAAACCTCTTTAATCACAGGTGGTGACATCAGTACCGTCTTTTAATCATTGCCAAACTTTTCGAATTCTCCTAAGAATCAACTGCCTTTTTCAGATTTACTATAAATACAAACTCATTTCTACTGTTTTACCATCTCCTTCAAATTTACTCTTGCAAAAACTCTCAAAGCTTTCTCTCTCTAAAGCAAAAGTTTAGTTCAATAGTTTATGTTTACAGCGAGGAACGCTCTTATCAAAGGCGGGTGGCTCAATCTTTCTGAGTTAGAGAAGGCTCAAAAAGTTGAAAGAGAAAGACGGATCGCAGTAAGGTTACCCACCTCGCCTGTTGAGAGACTAAACACTTCTGCTACCGAGTCAGATCGAGGCTCGTCCTCTTCCAAAGGTACTAAGCCTAGAAAACTATTTCAAGCCAACCTCTCCCCCATAATCTCTGGTTCCTCAGTTCAGGAATCAGTGCCTGCTATCGATCCAGGAGTTACAGCCACTAGCCTCAAACCCCCCCCCCCCCCCCCCCTTTATTGCAATGGGATCGGATACAGAGCACTCTCCTGAGAAGCTGGTTGACAAGAGGAAAAGCCGGCTGGTTAAAGGCCAGGGAACCAGAAACACTCCCTCGAGGTCGGGGGTAAAGGATAGTAGCACCGGATCAGAGGTGCCTATTAGAGCCCCAAAGGTCAGGCTGTCCGGACCGGAGGGCTCCAATACCAATCTTCAACAGGAAACTTCTGTTCCAGATACTCTGCCGAAGAGCAGAATTCAAAAGGGCACTGAGGCCCATCAGTCCGGAGACAAGGCTGAGTCAAGTTTGAACCCTCCCCCTACTGCAGCTGCTGAAATCCCTTCAACAGTCATGGAGGAAGTGATGGAGGACTCTGTCGAAGAGGCTCCTTTTGAGTCTGAGCACTCCGGTCAGACCAGCAAAGAGATAGTTGCCAAGAAGGACAAGGGCAAGGAGAAGCTGTACCTGAGGCATCCGGATCTGCCGGAGAGCCTGGAAGGAAAAGTAGGGCCTTGTTTTCACAAGGTCAGCGTCAATTATCTACTCTCCTTTCAAAAAATCAACTATGCATTCATCCACACTGCTGAGTTGGGCAGAATGCGTTCCAAATGGGGCATTCCAAAGAATGTAAAGATCAGGATTCCTATACATCCGGAGACCCCCATGGACTGCAAGTTGAGTGAGGTGGTCATGTTCACGGCGGTGTTCAACTGGGGGCTCAGGTTCCCACTAGACCCAGAGATTGTCAGATATTTCCATCTCATCAAACTCTGTCCGAGCCAGCTGAGCCCCAATGCTTGGTATACCCTTATGTCATGCATCATGGCATCAAGGCTGTCCGGGATCCCACTGCCCATGGAGGAGTTCGCTGCAGTGGCTAGCCTGTGTAAAAACCATCACATCCCCTTCTACCATTTTAATATGGGGGATGGCTTCAAGGCTGTGGACGATCTGCTGGATGCGGAGAGGAACTGGATGACTGAGTTCCTCTTTGTGAGCGGTGCCTGGGAAAATGGCAGGAAGATAAAATCCGGAGAGAACCCAAGCCTCCTCAGAAGTAGATGGAGGAGTGACCGTAAGTATCTTGCATTTGTCTCTCTTTTATTTTCTTTTTAGACTTAGTTTATACTAATTTGTCTTACTTTTGCCTTATGAGAACTTCCCAACGAGTTTAGTAGCCATCAGAAAGCTCAGCAGATAACTTGTGGCAAGATTAATGCCTGGGCTGCTGAGAATTGGGGGAACCGATTCCACAATACTTTTACTAGTGGAAATTTGGCAAGGTCTCACCTGTGGAACACCACAGGTCGGAGAGACTTGACCTGGGTTTTCGCCAGAGTTCGTGGGACACGTGTCACTCTCTGATTGGTTGCTTCAGCCGTTAGTTCACCTTGAATTTCGAACCCACCTTCTTCGAAAAGCAACCTCTTTAATCACAGGTGGTGACATCAACGCCGTCTTTTAATCACTGCCAAAATTTTCGAATTCTCCTAGGAATCAACTGCCTTTTTCAGATTTACTATAAATACAAACTCATTTCTACTGTTTTACCATCTCCTTCAAATTTACTCTTGCAAAAACTCTCAAAGCTTTCTCTCTCTAAAACAAAAGTTTAGTTCAATAGTTTATGTTTACAGCGAGGAACGCTCTTGTCAAAGCCGGGTGGCTCAATCTTTCTGAGTTAGAGAAGGCTCAAAAAGTTGAAAGAGAAAAACGGATCGCAGCAGGGTTACCCACCTCACCTGTTGAGAGACTAAACACTTCTGCTACCGAGTCAGATCGAGGTTCGTCATCTTCCAAAGGTACTAAGCCTAGAAAACTATTTCAAGCCAACCTCTCCCCCATAATCTCTGGTTCCTCAGTTCAGGAATCGGTGCCTGCTGTCGATCCAGGAGTTACAGCCACTAGCCTAAAAAAACCCTCCCCCTTTATTGCAATGGGATCGGATACGGAGCACTCTCCTGAGAAGCTGGTTGACAGGAGGAAAAGCCGGCTGGTTAAAGGCCATGGAACCAGAAACACTCCCTCGAGGTCGGGGGTAAAGGATAGTAGCACCAGATCAGAGGTGCCTATTAGAGCCCCCAAAGACAGGCTGTCCGGACCGGAGGGCTCCAATCCCAATCTTTAACAGGAAACTTATGTTCCAGATACTCTGCCGGAGAGCAGAAATCAAAAGGGCACTGAGGCCCATCAGTCCGGAGACAAGGCTGAGTCAAGTTTGAACCCCCCCCCCCTACTACAGCTGCTGAAATCCCTTCAATAGTCATCTGGAGGACTCAGTTCCTCTTTGTGAGCGGTGCCTGGGAAAATGGCAAGAAGATAAAATCCGGAGAGAACCCAAGCCTCCTCAGAAGTAGATAGAGGAGTGACCGTAAGTATCTTGCAGTTGTCTCTCTTTTATTTTATTTTTAGACTTAGTTTATACTAATTTGTCTTACTTTTGCCTTATGAGAACTGCCCAAGGAGTTCAGTAGCCATCAGAAAGCCGGGCAGATAACTTGTGGCAAGATTAATGCCTGGGCTGCTGAGAATTGGGGAAACCGATTCCACAATGCTTTTACTAGTGGAAATTTGGCAAGGTCTCACCTGTGGAACACCACAGGTCGGAGAGACTTGACTTGGGTTTTCGCCAGAGTTCGTGGGACACGTGTCACTCTCTGATTGGTTGCTTCAGCCGTTTTTTCACCTTGAATTTCGAACCCACCTTCTTTGAAAAGCAACCTCTTTAATCACAGGTGGTGACATCAGCGCCGTCTTTTAATCATTGCCAAACGTTTCGAATTCTCCTAGGAATCAACTGCCTTTTTCAGATTTACTATAACTACAAACTCATTTCTACTGTTTTACCATCTCCTTCAAATTTACTCTTGCAAAAACTCTCAAAGCTTTATCACTCTAAAGAAAAAGTTTAGTTCAATAGTTTATGTTTACAGTGAGGAACGCTCTTGTCAAAGGCGGGTGGCTCAATCTTTCTGAGTTAGAGAAGGCTCAAAAAGTTGAAAGAGAAAGACGGATCGCAGCAGGGTTACCCACCTCGCCTGTTGAGAGACTAAACACTTCTGCTACCGAGTTAGATCGAGGCTCGTCCTCTTCCAAAGGTACTAAGCCTAGAAAAATATTTCAAGCCAACCTCTCCCCCATAATCTCTGGTTCCTCAGTTCAGGAATCGGTGCCTGATGTCGATCCAGGAGTTACAGCCACTAGCCTCAAAAAACCTTCCGCCTTTATTGCAATGGGATCGGATACGGAGCACTCTCCTGAGAAGCTGGTTGACAGGAGGAAAAGCCGGCTGGTTAAAGGCCAGGGAACCAGAAACACTCCCTCGAGGTCGGGGGTAAAGGATAGTAGCACCAGATCAGAGGTGCCTATTAGAGCCCCTAAGGACAGGCTGTCCGGACCGGAGGGCTCCAATACCAATCTTCAACAGGAAACTTCTGTTCCAGATACTCTACCGGAGAGCAGAATTCAAAAGGGCACTGAGGCCCATCAGTCCGGAGCAAGGCTGAGTCAAGTTTGAACCCTCCCCCTACTGCAGCTGCTGAAATCCCTTCAACAGTCATGGAGGAAGTGATGGAGGACTCTGTCGAAGAGGCTCCTTTTGAGTCTGAGCCCTCCGGTCAGACCAGCAAAGAGATAGTTGCCAAGAAGGACAAGGGCAAGGAGAAGCTGTACCTGAGGCATCCGGATCTGCCGGAGAGCCTGGAAGGAAAAGTAGGGCCTTGTTTTCACAAGGTCAGCGTCAATTATCTACTCTCCTTACAAAAAATCAACTCTGCATTCATCCACACTGCTGAGTTGGGCAGAATGCGTTCGAAATGGGGCATTCCAGAGAATGTAAAGATCAGGATTCCTATACATCCGGAGACCCCCATTGACTGCAAGTTGAGTGAGGTGGTCATGTTCACGGAGCTGTTCAACTGGGGGCTCAGGTTCCCACTAGACCCAGAGATTGACAGATATTTCCATCTGATCAAACTCTGTCCGAGCCAGCTGAGCCCCAACGCTTGGTATACCCTTATGTCATCCATCTATTCTAGAAAGACACATATTATGAGACAGAGGGAGTATTACTCTACAACTGTGAACCGGATTGTAGAATTTAATGATATAGTTTTTTTACTTAGATGCAGTTTTATTATTACTTGACAACTGTGAACTGGATTGTGGAATTTTATCTATTGACATACTTTTTTTGGCGGTGGCTCACGTGTCTTTTCAAAATCAACTTAAAGTTTGTAGACCCAGCCATATCGTCAACAGGATCACATTTTATTAGATCCATAACGTGAATGGGAGGATCACACAAAATTTATAATTTTTTCTCTCCTACCTATTCCGAGTTCTATACCTACAATCACGATAACATATCCAAGACTTACAAAAACAAATTCTAACATATTTCTTTGAAAATCAAAATGAAATAAGGACCAGAATCACACCAAAAAAAAACTATGATCAAATCTCTGAGCTCAAACACAACGACAAAACAACTTATAGCTATTTTGTTTGGTTTGAATCATTAGCCAAACTCATTTTGTCTTATAAAATATTTTACTAATTAAATTTAGAATATTCATGTTTCTAACCCTCCTATTGATCATATCAATATCAATGTATTGGAATTTCTAATATAGTTATAAACTAATATTCACTTTCAACTATACAAACAATTCTTTTTATTATAAAGCTCAAAACACCAATCTCGAATCAGATTATGAACACGACGATCACGCCGCAGATTAAATATTTATCTTTTTTTTTATATTCTATTTGTCGCAGATTAAATATTTATCTCTCTTTTTTATATATAAAATAGAATTTAACTATTTTTCATCACTCGGATTTCATTATCTAATAGATTACATCATACCAACCCACTTGCTTCAAATCATATAAAATACCACTACTTTTAATTACATAGTTAAACAATAGCTTAACAACAAGTTTAATACTTATCAATAAGCGGCCATGACTTTATATGAGGTATATACGCATCCGACGCAACCTTACAACATTGTTCGAGCTCTTTCTTATCATGGTGCCAAACGCCAACGAGGTTATATTAATCCAGTAAAACCATTCGTATTAAAAATTAGTTACATAACTAAATAAACCATTGGAACTGGTTCAAAAATACTAGGTAAACGAGCACATTACCAATATATGATATTCCAAATCATTTAAAATGTTATTCTATACCTCCAAGTGTTTCACATTCTAATGACGGGATGCATTTTCTTCATTCATAGTTCCAAAATAATACATATGTGCTCATGTAATGAATAAACTTGTACAGTCCTTCGTTATTTTTTACGAGTTTGCGAGCTCATATACGTTGACTATGTTGAAACCATCTCCTCAAAACTCGATGACTTGCATAAAAGATATGATTATATAACTTTAGATCATAGCCGTTTATCACCAAATATCGATAATAAAATCTGTTTATTTTCTTTTGTAAAAAATACGTATGACTTATATAATGCCAAATTGGTTTTTTCTAGACTATATGTGTTGACGGTAAGGAAAAGTTTACAATATTTAATGACAATCACAATATAGTTTGATATGCTCATAGAACTTTAGATTGAATCCTTGACCGGTCTTATTTTATTTTATCCAATATTTTTTATTTTATTTAGAATAACTAAGTTCGTGACCTCTACTAAATCATTAACTTTATGATAAAATAGAAGTAGAAAAACGGTACTTATAGCAACACTCAATCGTATTAAAATTCAGAAGTGCGTAATACTTAATCAACTTAATCTCAAAACTAAAAAAGATTACAATATTGATAGGTTATGATATTATTAATGATAAATTTAAATTGAAATATTATAGATCAATTTATAATTAAAATAGATTGCTGATTTTATTAAATTTGCATATAGTTATTAAAAACTTGTTCATATTCATTTAGGGTGATTAAATATGGTAATATATCATACTAAATTTATATATATATCAAACTCTCTTAATTTTACAATTCAAAAAGACAAGATCTTAATATTCATATAATAAATTGTAATTATAAAGTGTGATTGTAATTATAAATTGTAATAAATCTCGAAAGAATTTTTTGTTTGAAAAAAATAAATCATTATTTTAAAATGTATTTTTATATTGAGTGAAAAATATTTGGTGTGAAGTCTTATGTATAATATATCTTATTATCTCTTAATTAAGCACGTTTCAGATTTAATGCAACCATTTAGTCTATTTCTTTCAGATACTTAAGATTAACTCTTTTTTCACTAAATTTCGGCATTTATTGATAATGGAGTCAAATTACAAGGGCTTACTAGGTAAGCTTTAATACATTTATGGAATAAAACGAAAAGACATTAAATTTTTAAACGCCAGCCTTGAACTTTCAGATCTCCCTAGCCATACTCGCGGCTTTAGCTATCGTTTCAATCAATGATTTAGAAGATTATGGAGTATGAAATATCAAATCATTATCGTTTGAATATAAATGAATCATTTATAATCAATTTTATTCACTAATTATTCCCCTCCAAACAAAATATCCTCAAAGTTATTATATTTTATCAAATACGGATATGGTAGTAGGTTCCTAGGTTGCACTGTTATATAATGGAATGTATGTTAAATTGAAATAAGTATATGAATTAATCTGGTAAAAGGTTTCGTACATATAAATAATTGAAAGACAGCATTATGAATTTGTTATAAGACTTTCATTTTTTTAATGTATTAGCCTCTTTTTTTAAAATTTCCAAGTCCCCGTTTGTTTGATGTGTCTAATGCATGTATGAACACAGAGAATGAACAAGAGAATTTGTATCACCTCAAGAATCTAGCTTGTCAACCTCGTCTCGAGAGATATAATATTGATGTTTGTCACATTTCGTGTAGGGATCACCAGTAAAGATCACTTTGTCGGTTGTATATGAGTGGTCATACAATTCTAAAAAAACGAACATATGCTAGGTTAAGTTGTTTAATTGTTTGTATATTAAAATCTTCACAATTCAATTTAAATTGTTGGAATAGGTAAAGTTTGGTTGAATATCGAAGATCGTTGTCAATTCGCTATTAGTTAAGAGATCGCTATGAGAAAGAAAAAAAGAAGCATATTATCGATCTCTAAAAAGAGAAATTAATAATTCATTCTTTCAAAATTATAAAATATTTTTTTTGGTTTTGAATGAAATAGTTATGCCACAGAATTAGAATTAGAATTAGATGAGAAGGACTCTAAAACATAAATTATGTAGACTTATCCTAGATTAACATGTGTCTAATTAGTAATTAAGTAGAAGTAAATAAATACAGATTTAAGCCAAAGACGGTACACCATATATACTGGAATGGATTAGAAATATAAAGGAATAAAATCAAATTAAAGGTTTATATAGGAATAAGAGTATTAAAAGAACCGATATGAAGTCTGAATTTAGAGATGGAAACTTGAAGGAATCAATTTGGATCGAGTTTGACTAAAGTTATAGATATATAAATATAATAATTATATATATTAGTGTTAGTTAGTGTGAGAGAGAAAGAGGGAGAAAAAGAGGGGCAGTATCATGATACGTGGTCAGCCAGTAATGATCTGTGGTTACCACTTACCACTGTCTTTATAAATTCCAAGCAAAGCACAAAGCAGCGAGAGGACGGAGGAGAAAATGAAGAGAGTAAGAGAAGAGTAAACCCATAGAATCAGAATCTGAATCTCGAAATCAAATCACATATCTTCTGTTTCTCTTTCTGAATTCTGAATTTGAATCTTAATCTTGGAGTTTGAGGTAACTCTTTCTATAGCTTATATCTAATTATATATACACAAATTTAAATTTGATCAGAAATTTGGTGGTTAATAGGATAGGTAGGAGGCGTAGAAGAGTGTTTAGTATCCAAACTACACCAGATTGTTAGTTCACTGAATGCATCCCACATCGTTAGTGGGGAGACTGATATAAGCCTATATAAACCGGAATATGTCAACATTAGTCACGACCTTACTTGAACAGGATCTGTTCTATAGGCTCGTACCTCTGTTTCCTTGAGTTCTAAGGAGATAGGTTCCCAAATCTGGTTGATGACTCATGGCCGTGCAATGAGAGCGTGATTAACGGCTCCCCTTCCTCCTTCTGGTGGTCGGCTGCTGTAGGTGATCGTTCTCACCTGGTCTTCAATGGCCAGCTGGGTTGGTTGCATGTCTGTCTGACAGACGCCTCCTTTTTTTTTCCTTTTCAATTTATTTTGCAGGTATGCTTGCCTATCTTCCTCTAAGCTGCTCTCTTTTCAATTTATTTTGCAGGTAGATATTGTTGCAGTAGCGGAGAGGCCGATTGAATTGCCACCGTGTTGAGTCTTCTACTGATTTTATAAGTAGACTTGTTCACCGTCTCCTTTCTTTCTACTTCTAAATTTTGGGCACACTCTATTTAACCCGACTCATTTCTGGGTCGCCTGTGATTGATGTTACCGTCGGTGTAGTTTTTTTACTTTGATACAGTTAGTTTTATTACTCCCTCCGTCTCATAATATTAGTCGTTTAAGGTTTCTTCACAAATATTAAGAAAAGTAATAATGACTTTGAAAGAATAAAAGAATATAAATTTGATTGGTGGAGTTAATAACTTATGCAGAAAGTTAACTATTTTATTGGTTGAAAGTGGAATACATGTAATAATGCTGCATTGGAAAACGAGAACGACATATATTATGAGACAAAAAATCTATTCTAGAAAGACACATATTATGAGACAGAGGGAGTATTACTCTACAACTGTGAACCAGATTGTAGAATTTAATGATATAGTTTTTTTTACTTAGATGCAGTTTTATTATTACTTGACAACTGTGAACTGGATTGTGGAATTTTATCTATTGACATACTTTTTTTGGCGGTGGCTCACGTGTCTTTTCAAAATCAACTTAAAGTTTGTAGACCCAGCCATATCGTCAACAGGATCACATTTTATTAGATCCATAACGTGAATGGGAGGATCACACAAAATTTATAATTTTTTCTCTCCTACCTATTCCGAGTTCTATACCTACAATCACGATAACATATCCAAGACTTACAAAAACAAATTCTAACATATTTCTTTGAAAATCAAAATGAAATAAGGACCAGAATCACACCAAAAAAAAACTATGATCAAATCTCTGAGCTCAAACACAACGACAAAACAACTTATAGCTATTTTGTTTGGTTTGAATCATTAGCCAAACTCATTTTGTCTTATAAAATATTTTACTAATTAAATTTAGAATATTCATGTTTCTAACCCTCCTATTGATCATATCAATATCAATGTATTGGAATTTCTAATATAGTTATAAACTAATATTCACTTTCAACTATACAAACAATTCTTTTTATTATAAAGCTCAAAACACCAATCTCGAATCAGATTATGAACACGACGATCACGCCGCAGATTAAATATTTATCTTTTTTTTTATATTCTATTTGTCGCAGATTAAATATTTATCTCTCTTTTTTATATATAAAATAGAATTTAACTATTTTTCATCACTCGGATTTCATTATCTAATAGATTACATCATACCAACCCACTTGCTTCAAATCATATAAAATACCACTACTTTTAATTACATAGTTAAACAATAGCTTAACAACAAGTTTAATACTTATCAATAAGCGGCCATGACTTTATATGAGGTATATACGCATCCGACGCAACCTTACAACATTGTTCGAGCTCTTTCTTATCATGGTGCCAAACGCCAACGAGGTTATATTAATCCAGTAAAACCATTCGTATTAAAAATTAGTTACATAACTAAATAAACCATTGGAACTGGTTCAAAAATACTAGGTAAACGAGCACATTACCAATATATGATATTCCAAATCATTTAAAATGTTATTCTATACCTCCAAGTGTTTCACATTCTAATGACGGGATGCATTTTCTTCATTCATAGTTCCAAAATAATACATATGTGCTCATGTAATGAATAAACTTGTACAGTCCTTCGTTATTTTTTACGAGTTTGCGAGCTCATATACGTTGACTATGTTGAAACCATCTCCTCAAAACTCGATGACTTGCATAAAAGATATGATTATATAACTTTAGATCATAGCCGTTTATCACCAAATATCGATAATAAAATCTGTTTATTTTCTTTTGTAAAAAATACGTATGACTTATATAATGCCAAATTGGTTTTTTCTAGACTATATGTGTTGACGGTAAGGAAAAGTTTACAATATTTAATGACAATCACAATATAGTTTGATATGCTCATAGAACTTTAGATTGAATCCTTGACCGGTCTTATTTTATTTTATCCAATATTTTTTATTTTATTTAGAATAACTAAGTTCGTGACCTCTACTAAATCATTAACTTTATGATAAAATAGAAGTAGAAAAACGGTACTTATAGCAACACTCAATCGTATTAAAATTCTAAAATTTACTTTCATCATCCGTAGGAACTCAATATTGCAAGTTAATTTAATTCAGTAAAAAATATTGATCTTATTTGATAAGATAAATTGACTTTGACATACTATTTACAATATAAATAATCTTAAATAATATGATGTATTACATGTGTCCAATAATACACGTGACATTAATTTATTACATATTTCTATTTGATAATTAGTAATTTATCTTATATATATATATGTTGTCATATATTGCGGTCTGTTTATAATACATTATATTAATGTGGTTATATCGTCATAATTTTTACCTCGACGATATTATCTTCTTTATATGCATCTCGTCATGTGCTAGACTTGTTAAATACTCGTCTTAATTACGTCATATTTTTATATCTTCCATGAGATACAACGCCAAACTTCCCGGAAAATCTATTTTGTTATGTTTACTGCATGTCCAATAGATATTAGTGGCTTCAAAAGATCTCTAATATTCTTATAATATTCCACTTGGAATACCATATGATTTGATATGTATCCACCATATTGTGCATAATATACATATTTTGTTTTACTAGTAACCTAAAATGTCTTCTCACTTCCAATAATTTCCACAAATAACTAAGAAAATATTACAGCGGCTTCTATGTGCGTAACAGTTTCGTCGATAATAACATTTCCAACTTCCACATAAATGAAATTAGATAAGATATTGTAATGATTACATGTCAATGTCCAACCTGTCATACTCAATTGAATTGAGATCCTTTAATTTAACATAATTAAATATAAAATTAGACTTAAGAATTGTGCTGCATGGATTTAATCATATACAAAGTAAAACCTAACACAACATAATCTGAAATTGAACTAAAATTTGAATTAGAGACAAAATCTCACTACCCTGAATATCCTTTAAACTAAGAATACCACATGAATTTTATATTTAAGGAAGAATACTAGAAGGAAAAGTGAATCTTTCTACTTTCATGTAATCCTAATTAAATGATAAAATATGCTCTTATATGCTATATTTTTATCTTCTTAACTATAATGAAGTAAATGAGTTTTCTTCATTGGATATAATTAAGTATATCATAAATTTTATTATAATAAAATATGCAAATATAAATCTTTATCAATCTTAGTTCTCAAACCATAAAATCGCATCACATCGGAATTTGAAACTTAATTTCTTCATTATAAATTTTTGGTGGCATGTACCACTATATTATTTATGGAAATAAATATGTTAATATAAGTAACTTAAAATCTAAATCTTTTTTAATAAAATTTTGAAGTGCGTAATACTTAATCAACTTAATCTCAAAACTAAAAGAGATTACAATATTGATAGGTTATGATATTATTAATGATAAATTTAAATTGAAATATTATAGATCAATTTACAATTAAAATAGATTGCTGATTTTATTAAATTTGCATATAGTTATTAAAAACTTGTTCATATTCATTTAGGGTGATTAAATATGGTAATATATCATACTAAATTAATATATTTCAAGCTCTCTTAATTTTACAATTCAAAAAGACAAGATCTTAATATTCATATAATAAATTGTAATTATAAAGTGTGCAGGTTGTATTATGATTGTAATTATAAATTGTAATAAATCTCGAAAGAAATTTTTGTTTGAAATAAATAGATCATTATTTTAAAATGACAGTATTTTTATTGAGTGAAAAATATTTGGTGTGAAGTCTTATGTATAATATATCTTATTATCTCTTAATTAAGCACATTTCAGATTTAATGCAACCATTTAGTCTATTTCTTTCATATACTTAAGAATTAACTCTTTTTTTCACTAAATTTCGGCATTTATTGATAATGGAGTCAAATTACAAGGGCTTACTAGGTAAGCACAAAAATTCTTGAATTCTTGAATTATTTTTTTATCAAATTAGGGACCATTATCTAGTTATAACCTTAATTGGTATCCCAAAGCGACAGTAGATGTTTGAAACAACAAACTTAATCACATCCTTTTCCTTTGTTCCCGGTAAAGGCTCTGCCTCAACCCATTTAGAAAAATAATCAACCACCACTATTATTGTCTCCTTTCCCCCAGTTGCCATCGGTAATGGGCCAACCAAGTCAATGCCCCACCGATCGAATGGTAATGCCTCATAAATACTTTCAAAGGGGACCCATGGTTTATGAATTATATTAGCATACCTTTGACATGTATCACATCTTTTCACCAATTCGTTTGCATTACTAGATATATTTGGCCAGTAATACCATGCTAAGAATATCTTTAAATCAAAGATTTATACCCACAGTGCGCAGACCCTTCTCCGTCATGTAACTCTGACAAAACGATTTGCGATTCATTTTTAGCCAAACACCTGAGTAAAGGTCTACTCAACGATTTTTTATACAGAACTCCTCCTATGATTATGTAACCATGAGATTTGAAACGTATTATATTTGCCATCGACTTGTCCGTAGGTGGTGAGGATAATAATCTCCTGAGGTTAGGCTAGTAATTTGGTTGGTGTTTTATAGTAGTGTGTGGGTGTTATGTGTTTAGAGTGGAGAGTAGAGAGATAATTAAGCAGCCTGGTAGCAGTTAATTCTCATTATTCACATTTAATGCAGGTGGTTGGGTATTTGTACCCTGATGTTTGGGCCCTTATGGGCTTTCGGGTCATGTTTAATGGACTCGGGTCATGTTCAAAGACCCATGAGCTCTAAGTAGGAGAGCAAGTAGCTTAGTCAAGAAGTGTTTAGGTTTTTTAGTACTTTTGTCATAGTTCGAACAGTCCTATGGTCATAGTGCTCAAAGTGATCTGTCCGGTCCGTATGATCTGTCCGGTCCGGAGGCCTTGGACCGATCTGTCCTTGTCCGGGGAGCGTGCAGAATTCGTACTCATCAGGAGCCCCTTTTTAGGTGTTTGTGCAAATACTCTTGCCAAAGACTTGAAAAACAGTCCGACGTCAGGGGTAGTTTTAATCCGGACAGGTCTATGGGTTTATTCGGACAGATAAAGCTTCACGAATTCAAAACGGTTTTCGCCACAGTTCGTGGGACACGTGTCACTCTCTGATTGGTTGCTTCAGCCATTTTTTCACCTTGAATTTCGAACCCACCTTCGAAAAGCAACCTCTTTAATCACAGGTGGTGACATCAGTACCGTCTTTTAATCATTGCCAAACTTTTCGAATTCTCCTAAGAATCAACTGCCTTTTTCAGATTTACTATAAATACAAACTCATTTCTACTGTTTTACCATCACCTTCAAATTTACTCTTGCAAAAACTCTCAAAGCTTTCTCTCTCTAAAGCAAACGTTTAGTTCAATAGTTTATGTTTACAGCGAGGAACGCTCTTATCAAAGGCGGGTGGCTCAATCTTTCTGAGTTAGAGAAGGCTCAAAAAGTTGAAAGAGAAAGACGGATCGCAGCAAGGTTACCCACCTCGCCTGTTGAGAGACTAAACACTTCTGCTACCGAGTCAGATCGAGGCTCGTCCTCTTCCAAAGGTACTAAGCCTAGAAAACTATTTCAAGCCAACCTCTCCCCCATAATCTCTGGTTCCTCAGTTCAGGAATCAGTGCCTGCTATCGATCCAGGAGTTACAACCACTAGCCTCAAACCCCCCCCCCCCTTTATTGCAATGGGATCAGATACAGAGCACTCTCCTGAGAAGCTGGTTGACAAGAGGAAAAGCAGGCTGGTTAAAGGCCAGGGAACCAGAAACACTCCCTCGAGGTCGGGGGTAAAGGATAGTAGCACCGGATCAGAGGTGCCTATTAGAGCCCCAAAGGACAGGCTGTCCGGACCGGAGGGCTCCAATACCAATCTTCAACAGGAAACTTCTGTTCCAGATACTCTGCCGGAGAGCAGAATTCCAAAGGGCACTGAGGCCCATCAGTCCGGAGACAAGGCTGAGTCAAGTTTGAACCCTCCCCCTACTGCAGCTGCTGAAATCCCTTCAACAGTCATGGAGGAAGTGATGGAGGACTCTGTCGAAGAGGCTCCTTTTGAGTCTGAGCACTCCGGTCAGACCAGCAAAGAGATAGTTGCCAAGAAGGACAAGGGCAAGGAGAAGCTGTACCTGAGGCATCCGGATCTGCCGGAGAGCCTGGAAGGAAAAGTAGGGCCTTGTTTTCACAAGGTCAGCGTCAATTATCTACTCTCCTTTCAGAAAATCAACTATGCATTCATCCACACTGCTGAGTTGGGCAGAATGCGTTCGAAATGGGGCATTCGAAAGAATGTAAAGATCAGGATTCCTATACATCCGGAGACCCCCATGGACTGCAAGTTGAGTGAGGTGGTCATGTTCACGGCGCTGTTCAACTGGGGGCTCAGGTTCCCACTAGACCCAGAGATTGTCAGATATTTCCATCTCATCAAACTCTGTCCGAGCCAGCTGAGCCCCAATGCTTGGTATACCCTTATGTCATGCATCATGGCATCAAGGCTGTCCGGGATCCCACTGCCCATGGAGGAGTTCGCTGCAGTGGCTAGCCTGTGTAAAAACCATCACATCCCCTTCTACCATTTTAATATGGGGGATGGCTTCAAGGCTGTGGACGATCTGCTGGATGCGGAGAGGAACTGGATGACTGAGTTCCTCTTTGTGAGCGGTGCCTGGGAAAATGGCAGGAAGATAAAATCCGGAGAGAACCCAAGCCTCCTCAGAAGTAGATGGAGGAGTGACCGTAAGTATCTTGCATTTGTCTCTCTTTTATTTTCTTTTTAGACTTAGTTTATACTAATTTGTCTTACTTTTGCCTTATGAGAACTGCCCAACGAGTTCAGTAGCCATCAGAAAGCTCAGCAGATAACTTGTGGCAAGATTAATGCCTGGGCTGCTGAGAATTGGGGGAACCGATTCCACAATACTTTTACTAGTGGAAATTTGGCAAGGTCTCACCTGTGGAACACCACAGGTCGGAGAGACTTGACCTGGGTTTTCGCCAGAGTTCGTGGGACACGTGTCACTCTCTGATTGGTTGCTTCAGCCGTTAGTTCACCTTGAATTTCGAACCCACCTTCTTCGAAAAGCAACCTCTTTAATCACAGGTGGTGACATCAACGCCGTCTTTTAATCACTGCCAAAATTTTCGAATTCTCCTAGGAATCAACTGCCTTTTTCAGATTTACTATAAATACAAACTCATTTCTACTGTTTTACCATCTCCTTCAAATTTACTCTTGCAAAAACTCTCAAAGCTTTCTCTCTCTAAAACAAAAGTTTAGTTCAATAGTTTATGTTTACAGCGAGGAACGCTCTTGTCAAAGCCGGGTGGCTCAATCTTTCTGAGTTAGAGAAGGCTCAAAAAGTTGAAAGAGAAAGACGGATCGCAGCAGGGTTACCCACCTCACCTGTTGAGAGACTAAACACTTCTGCTACCGAGTCAGATCGAGGTTCGTCATCTTCCAAAGGTACTAAGCCTAGAAAACTATTTCAAGCCAACCTCTCCCCCATAATCTCTGGTTCCTCAGTTCAGGAATCGGTGCCTGCTGTCGATCCAGGAGTTACAGCCACTAGCCTAAAAAAACCCTCCCCCTTTATTGCAATGGGATCGGATACGGAGTACTCTCCTGAGAAGCTGGTTGACAGGAGGAAAAGCCGGCTGGTTAAAGGCCATGGAACCAGAAACACTCCCTCGAGGTCGGGGGTAAAGGATAGTAGCACCAGATCAGAGGTGCCTATTAGAGCCCCCAAAGACAGGCTGTCCGGACCGGAGGGCTCCAATCCCAATCTTTAACAGGAAACTTATGTTCCAGATACTCTGCCGGAGAGCAGAAATCAAAAGGGCACTGAGGCCCATCAGTCCGGAGACAAGGCTGAGTCAAGTTTGAACCCCCCCCCCTACTACAGCTGCTGAAATCCCTTCAATAGTCATCTGGAGGACTCAGTTCCTCTTTGTGAGCGGTGCCTGGGAAAATGGCAAGAAGATAAAATCCGGAGAGAACCCAAGCCTCCTCAGAAGTAGATAGAGGAGTGACCGTAAGTATCTTGCAGTTGTCTCTCTTTTATTTTATTTTTAGACTTAGTTTATACTAATTTGTCTTACTTTTGCCTTATGAGAACTGCCCAAGGAGTTCAGTAGCCATCAGAAAGCCGGGCAGATAACTTGTGGCAAGATTAATGCCTGGGCTGCTGAGAATTGGGGAAACCGATTCCACAATGCTTTTACTAGTGGAAATTTGGCAAGGTCTCACCTGTGGAACACCACAGGTCGGAGAGACTTGACTTGGGTTTTCGCCAGAGTTCGTGGGACACGTGTCACTCTCTGATTGGTTGCTTCAGCCGTTTTTTCACCTTGAATTTCGAACCCACCTTCTTTGAAAAGCAACCTCTTTAATCACAGGTGGTGACATCAGCGCCGTCTTTTAATCATTGCCAAACGTTTCGAATTCTCCTAGGAATCAACTGCCTTTTTCAGATTTACTATAACTACAAACTCATTTCTACTGTTTTACCATCTCCTTCAAATTTACTCTTGCAAAAACTCTCAAAGCTTTATCACTCTAAAGAAAAAGTTTAGTTCAATAGTTTATGTTTACAGTGAGGAACGCTCTTGTCAAAGGCGGGTGGCTCAATCTTTCTGAGTTAGAGAAGGCTCAAAAAGTTGAAAGAGAAAGACGGATCGCAGCAGGGTTACCCACCTCGCCTGTTGAGAGACTAAACACTTCTGCTACCGAGTTAGATCGAGGCTCGTCCTCTTCCAAAGGTACTAAGCCTAGAAAACTATTTCAAGCCAACCTCTCCCCCATAATCTCTGGTTCCTCAGTTCAGGAATCGGTGCCTGATGTCGATCCAGGAGTTACAGCCACTAGCCTCAAAAAACCTTCCGCCTTTATTGCAATGGGATCGGATACGGAGCACTCTCCTGAGAAGCTGGTTGACAGGAGGAAAAGCCGGCTGGTTAAAGGCCAGGGAACCAGAAACACTCCCTCGAGGTCGGGGGTAAAGGATAGTAGCACCGGATCAGAGGTGCCTATTAGAGCCCCCAAGGACAGGCTGTCCGGACCGGAGGGCTCCAATACCAATCTTCAACAGGAAACTTCTGTTCCAGATACTCTACCGGAGAGCAGAATTCAAAAGGGCACTGAGGCCCATCAGTCCGGAGACAAGGCTGAGTCAAGTTTGAACCCTCCCCCTACTGCAGCTGCTGAAATCCCTTCAACAGTCATGGAGGAAGTGATGGAGGACTCTGTCGAAGAGGCTCCTTTTGAGTCTGAGCCCTCCGGTCAGACCAGCAAAGAGATAGTTGCCAAGAAGGACAAGGGCAAGGAGAAGCTGTACCTGAGGCATCCGGATCTGCCGGAGAGCCTGGAAGGAAAAGTAGGGCCTTGTTTTCACAAGGTCAGCGTCAATTATCTACTCTCCTTACAAAAAATCAACTCTGCATTCATCCACACTGCTGAGTTGGGCAGAATGCGTTCGAAATGGGGCATTCCAGAGAATGTAAAGATCAGGATTCCTATACATCCGGAGACCCCCATTGACTGCAAGTTGAGTGAGGTGGTCATGTTCACGGAGCTGTTCAACTGGGGGCTCAGGTTCCCACTAGACCCAGAGATTGACAGATATTTCCATCTGATCAAACTCTGTCCGAGCCAGCTGAGCCCCAACGCTTGGTATACCCTTATGTCATCCATCTATTCTAGAAAGACACATATTATGAGACAGAGGGAGTATTACTCTACAACTGTGAACCGGATTGTAGAATTTAATGATATAGTTTTTTTACTTAGATGCAGTTTTATTATTACTTGACAACTGTGAACTGGATTGTGGAATTTTATCTATTGACATACTTTTTTTGGCGGTGGCTCACGTGTCTTTTCAAAATCAACTTAAAGTTTGTAGACCCAGCCATATCGTCAACAGGATCACATTTTATTAGATCCATAACGTGAATGGGAGGATCACACAAAATTTATAATTTTTTCTCTCCTACCTATTCCGAGTTCTATACCTACAATCACGATAACATATCCAAGACTTACAAAAACAAATTCTAACATATTTCTTTGAAAATCAAAATGAAATAAGGACCAGAATCACACCAAAAAAAAACTATGATCAAATCTCTGAGCTCAAACACAACGACAAAACAACTTATAGCTATTTTGTTTGGTTTGAATCATTAGCCAAACTCATTTTGTCTTATAAAATATTTTACTAATTAAATTTAGAATATTCATGTTTCTAACCCTCCTATTGATCATATCAATATCAATGTATTGGAATTTCTAATATAGTTATAAACTAATATTCACTTTCAACTATACAAACAATTCTTTTTATTATAAAGCTCAAAACACCAATCTCGAATCAGATTATGAACACGACGATCACGCCGCAGATTAAATATTTATCTTTTTTTTTTATATTCTATTTGTCGCAGATTAAATATTTATCTCTCTTTTTTATATATAAAATAGAATTTAACTATTTTTCATCACTCGGATTTCATTATCTAATAGATTACATCATACCAACCCACTTGCTTCAAATCATATAAAATACCACTACTTTTAATTACATAGTTAAACAATAGCTTAACAACAAGTTTAATACTTATCAATAAGCGGCCATGACTTTATATGAGGTATATACGCATCCGACGCAACCTTACAACATTGTTCGAGCTCTTTCTTATCATGGTGCCAAACGCCAACGAGGTTATATTAATCCGGTAAAACCATTCGTATTCAAAATTAGTTACATAACTAAATAAACCATTGGAACTGGTTCAAAAATACTAGGTAAACGAGCACATTACCAATATATGATATTCCAAATCATTTAAAATGTTATTCTATACCTCCAAGTGTTTCACATTCTAATGACGGGATGCATTTTCTTCATTCATAGT
Organism: Limnanthes douglasii subsp. nivea; assembly: GCA_036936605.1. Taxonomy (NCBI): domain Eukaryota; kingdom Viridiplantae; phylum Streptophyta; class Magnoliopsida; order Brassicales; family Limnanthaceae; genus Limnanthes; species Limnanthes douglasii. The sequence goes on from JAUPFV010000003.1 coordinate 173,154,681, forward strand.
TCCAAAATAATACATATGTGCTCATGTAATGAATAAACTTGTACAGTCCTTCGTTATTTTTTACGAGTTTGCGAGCTCATATACGTTGACTATGTTGAAACCATCTCCTCAAAACTCGATGACTTGCATAAAAGATATGATTATATAACTTTAGATCATAGCCGTTTATCACCAAATATCGATAATAAAATCTGTTTATTTTCTTTTGTAAAAAATACGTATGACTTATATAATGCCAAATTGGTTTTTTCTAGACTATATGTGTTGACGGTAAGGAAAAGTTTACAATATTTAATGACAATCACAATATAGTTTGATATGCTCATAGAACTTTAGATTGAATCCTTGACCGGTCTTATTTTATTTTATCCAATATTTTTTATTTTATTTAGAATAACTAAGTTCGTGACCTCTACTAAATCATTAACTTTATGATAAAATAGAAGTAGAAAAACGGTACTTATAGCAACACTCAATCGTATTAAAATTCTAAAATTTACTTTCATCATCCGTAGGAACTCAATATTGCAAGTTAATTTAATTCAGTAAAAAATATTGATCTTATTTGATAAGATAAATTGACTTTGACATACTATTTACAATATAAATAATCTTAAATAATATGATGTATTACATGTGTCCAATAATACACGTGACATTAATTTATTACATATTTCTATTTGATAATTAGTAATTTATCTTATATATATATATATGTTGTCATATATTGCGGTCTGTTTATAATACATTATATTAATGTGGTTATATCGTCATAATTTTTACCTCGACGATATTATCTTCTTTATATGCATCTCGTCATGTGCTAGACTTGTTAAATACTCGTCTTAATTACGTCATATTTTTATATCTTCCATGAGATACAACGCCAAACTTCCCGGAAAATCTATTTTGTTATGTTTACTGCATGTCCAATAGATATTAGTGGCTTCAAAAGATCTCTAATATTCTTATAATATTCCACTTGGAATACCATATGATTTGATATGTATCCACCATATTGTGCATAATATACATATTTTGTTTTACTAGTAACCTAAAATGTCTTCTCACTTCCAATAATTTCCACAAATAACTAAGAAAATATTACAGCGGCTTCTATGTGCGTAACAGTTTCGTCGATAATAACATTTCCAACTTCCACATAAATGAAATTAGATAAGATATTGTAATGATTACATGTCAATGTCCAACCTGTCATACTCAATTGAATTGAGATCCTTTAATTTAACATAATTAAATATAAAATTAGACTTAAGAATTGTGCTGCATGGATTTAATCATATACAAAGTAAAACCTAACACAACATAATCTGAAATTGAACTAAAATTTGAATTAGAGACAAAATCTCACTACCCTGAATATCCTTTAAACTAAGAATACCACATGAATTTTATATTTAAGGAAGAATACTAGAAGGAAAAGTGAATCTTTCTACTTTCATGTAATCCTAATTAAATGATAAAATATGCTCTTATATGCTATATTTTTATCTTCTTAACTATAATGAAGTAAATGAGTTTTCTTCATTGGATATAATTAAGTATATCATAAATTTTATTATAATAAAATATGCAAATATAAATCTTTATCAATCTTAGTTCTCAAACCATAAAATCGCATCACATCGGAATTTGAAACTTAATTTCTTCATTATAAATTTTTGGTGGCATGTACCACTATATTATTTATGGAAATAAATATGTTAATATAAGTAACTTAAAATCTAAATCTTTTTTAATAAAATTTTGAAGTGCGTAATACTTAATCAACTTAATCTCAAAACTAAAAGAGATTACAATATTGATAGGTTATGATATTATTAATGATAAATTTAAATTGAAATATTATAGATCAATTTATAATTAAAATAGATTGCTGATTTTATTAAATTTGCATATAGTTATTAAAAACTTGTTCATATTCATTTAGGGTGATTAAATATGGTAATATATCATACTAAATTAATATATTTCAAGCTCTCTTAATTTTACAATTCAAAAAGACAAGATCTTAATATTCATATAATAAATTGTAATTATAAAGTGTGCAGGTTGTATTATGATTGTAATTATAAATTGTAATAAATCTCGAAAGAAATTTTTGTTTGAAATAAATAAATCATTATTTTAAAATGACAGTATTTTTATTGAGTGAAAAATATTTGGTGTGAAGTCTTATGTATAATATATCTTATTATCTCTTAATTAAGCACGTTTCAGATTTAATGCAACCATTTAGTCTATTTCTTTCATATACTTAAGAATTAACTCTTTTTTTCACTAAATTTCGGCATTTATTGATAATGGAGTCAAATTACAAGGGCTTACTAGGTAAGCACAAAAATTCTTGAATTCTTGAATTATTTTTTTATCAAATTAGGGACCATTATCTAGTTATAACCTTAATTGGTATCCCAAAGCGACAGTAGATGTTTGAAACAACAAACTTAATCACATCCTTTTCCTTTGTTCCCGGTAAAGGCTCTGCCTCAACCCATTTAGAAAAATAATCAACCACCACTATTATTGTCTCCTTTCCCCCAGTTGCCATCGGTAATGGGCCAACCAAGTCAATGCCCCACCGATCGAATGGTAATGCCTCATAAATACTTTCAAAGGGGACCCATGGTTTATGAATTATATTAGCATACCTTTGACATGTATCACATCTTTTCACCAATTCGTTTGCATTACTAGATATATTTGGCCAGTAATACCATGCTAAGAATATCTTTAAATCAAAGATTTATACCCACAGTGCGCAGACCCTTCTCCGTCATGTAACTCTGACAAAACGATTTGCGATTCATTTTTAGCCAAACACCTGAGTAAAGGTCTACTCAACGATTTTTTATACAGAACTCCTCCTATGATTATGTAACCATGAGATTTGAAACGTATTATATTTGCCATCGACTTGTCCGTAGGTGGTGAGGATAATAATCTCCTGAGGTTAGGCTAGTAATTTGGTTGGTGTTTTATAGTAGTGTGTGGGTGTTATGTGTTTAGAGTGGAGAGTAGAGAGATAATTAAGCAGCCTGGTAGCAGTTAATTCTCATTATTCACATTTAATGCAGGTGGTTGGGTATTTGTACCCTGATGTTTGGGCCCTTATGGGCTTTCGGGTCATGTTTAATGGACTCGGGTCATGTTCAAAGACCCATGAGCTCTAAGTAGGAGAGCAAGTAGCTTAGTCAAGAAGTGTTTAGGTTTTTTAGTACTTTTGTCATAGTTCGAACAGTCCTATGGTCATAGTGCTCAAAGTGATCTGTCCGGTCCGTATGATCTGTCCGGTCCGGAGGCCTTGGACCGATCTGTCCTTGTCCGGGGAGCGTGCAGAATTCGTACTCATCAGGAGCCCCTTTTTAGGTGTTTGTGCAAATACTCTTGCCAAAGACTTGAAAAACAGTCCGACGTCAGGGGTAGTTTTAATCCGGACAGGTCTATGGGTTTATTCGGACAGATAAAGCTTCACGAATTCAAAACGGTTTTCGCCACAGTTCGTGGGACACGTGTCACTCTCTGATTGGTTGCTTCAGCCATTTTTTCACCTTGAATTTCGAACCCACCTTCGAAAAGCAACCTCTTTAATCACAGGTGGTGACATCAGTACCGTCTTTTAATCATTGCCAAACTTTTCGAATTCTCCTAAGAATCAACTGCCTTTTTCAGATTTACTATAAATACAAACTCATTTCTACTGTTTTACCATCTCCTTCAAATTTACTCTTGCAAAAACTCTCAAAGCTTTCTCTCTCTAAAGCAAAAGTTTAGTTCAATAGTTTATGTTTACAGCGAGGAACGCTCTTATCAAAGGCGGGTGGCTCAATCTTTTTGAGTTAGAGAAGGCTCAAAAAGTTGAAAGAGAAAGACGGATCGCAGCAGGGTTACCCACCTCGCCTGTTGAGAGACTAAACACTTCTGCTACCGAGTCAGATCGAGGCTCGTCCTCTTCCAAAGGTACTAAGCCTAGAAAACTATTTCAAGCGAACCTCTCCCCCATAATCTCTGGTTCCTCAGTTCAGGAATCAGTGCCTGCTATCGATCCAGGAGTTACAGCCACTAGCCTCAAACCCCCCCCCCCCCCCCCCCCTTTATTGCAATGGGATCGGATACAGAGCACTCTCCTGAGAAGCTGGTTGACAAGAGGAAAAGCCGGCTGGTTAAAGGCCAGGGAACCAGAAACACTCCCTCGAGGTCGGGGGTAAAGGATAGTAGCACCGGATCAGAGGTGCCTATTAGAGCCCCAAAGGACAGGCTGTCCGGACCGGAGGGCTCCAATACCAATCTTCAACAGGAAACTTCTGTTCCAGATACTCTGCCGGAGAGCAGAATTCAAAAGGGCACTGAGGCCCATCAGTCCGGAGACAAGGCTGAGTCAAGTTTGAACCCTCCCCCTACTGCAGCTGCTGAAATCCCTTCAACAGTCATGGAGGAAGTGATGGAGGACTCTGTCGAAGAGGCTCCTTTTGAGTCTGAGCACTCAGGTCAGACCAGCAAAGAGATAGTTGCCAAGAAGGACAAGGGCAAGGAGAAGCTGTACCTGAGGCATCCGGATCTGCCGGAGAGCCTGGAAGGAAAAGTAGGGCCTTGTTTTCACAAGGTCAGCGTCAATTATCTACTCTCCTTTCAAAAAATCAACTATGCATTCATCCACACTGCTGAGTTGGGCAGAATGCGTTCGAAATGGGGCATTCGAAAGAATGTAAAGATCAGGATTCCTATACATCCGGAGACCCCCATGGACTGCAAGTTGAGTGAGGTGGTCATGTTCACGGCGCTGTTCAACTGGGGGCTCAGGTTCCCACTAGACCCAGAGATTGTCAGATATTTCCATCTCATCAAACTCTGTCCGAGCCAGCTGAGCCCCAATGCTTGGTATACCCTTATGTCATGCATCATGGCATCAAGGCTGTCCGGGATCCCACTGCCCATGGAGGAGTTCGCTGCAGTGGCTAGCATGTGTAAAAACCATCACATCCCCTTCTACCATTTTAATATGGGGGATGGCTTCAAGGCTGTGGACGATCTGCTGGATGCGGAGAGGAACTGGATGACTGAGTTCCTCTTTGTGAGCGGTGCCTGGGAAAATGGCAGGAAGATAAAATCCGGAGAGAACCCAAGCCTCCTCAGAAGTAGATGGAGGAGTGACCGTAAGTATCTTGCATTTGTCTCTCTTTTATTTTCTTTTTAGACTTAGTTTATACTAATTTGTCTTACTTTTGCCTTATGAGAACGGCCCAACGAGTTCAGTAGCCATCAGAAAGCTCAGCAGATAACTTGTGGCAAGATTAATGCCTGGGCTGCTGAGAATTGGGGGAACCGATACCACAATACTTTTACTAGTGGAAATTTGGCAAGGTCTCACCTGTGGAACACCACAGGTCGGAGAGACTTGACCTGGGTTTTCGCCAGAGTTCGTGGGACACGTGTCACTCTCTGATTGGTTGCTTCAGCCGTTAGTTCACCTTGAATTTCGAACCCACCTTCTTCGAAAAGCAACCTCTTTAATCACAGGTGGTGACATCAACGCCGTCTTTTAATCACTGCCAAAATTTTCGAATTCTCCTAGGAATCAACTGCCTTTTTCAGATTTACTATAAATACAAACTCATTTCTACTGTTTTACCATCTCCTTCAAATTTACTCTTGCAAAAACTCTCAAAGCTTTCTCTCTCTAAAACAAAAGTTTAGTTCAATAGTTTATGTTTACAGCGAGGAACGCTCTTGTCAAAGCCGGGTGGCTCAATCTTTCTGAGTTAGAGAAGGCTCAAAAAGTTGAAAGAGAAAGACGGATCGCAGCAGGGTTACCCACCTCACCTGTTGAGAGACTAAACACTTCTGCTACCGAGTCAGATCGAGGTTCGTCATCTTCCAAAGGTACTAAGCCTAGAAAACTATTTCAAGCCAACCTCTCCCCCATAATCTCTGGTTCCTCAGTTCAGGAATCGGTGCCTGCTGTCGATCCAGGAGTTACAGCCACTAGCCTAAAAAAACCCTCCCCCTTTATTGCAATGGGATCGGATACGGAGCACTCTCCTGAGAAGCTGGTTGACAGGAGGAAAAGCCGGCTGGTTAAAGGCCATGGAACCAGAAACACTCCCTCGAGGTCGGGGGTAAATGATAGTAGCACCAGATCAGAGGTGCCTATTAGAGCCCCCAAAGACAGGCTGTCCGGACCGGAGGGCTCCAATCCCAATCTTTAACAGGAAACTTATGTTCCAGATACTCTGCCGGAGAGCAGAAATCAAAAGGGCACTGAGGCCCATCAGTCCGGAGACAAGGCTGAGTCAAGTTTGAACCCCCCCCCCCCTACTACAGCTGCTGAAATCCCTTCAATAGTCATCTGGAGGACTCAGTTCCTCTTTGTGAGCGGTGCCTGGGAAAATGGCAAGAAGATAAAATCCGGAGAGAACCCAAGCCTCCTCAGAAGTAGATAGAGGAGTGACCGTAAGTATCTTGCAGTTGTCTCTCTTTTATTTTATTTTTAGACTTAGTTTATACTAATTTGTCTTACTTTTGCCTTATGAGAACTGCCCAAGGAGTTCAGTAGCCATCAGAAAGCCGGGCAGATAACTTGTGGCAAGATTAATGCCTGGGCTGCTGAGAATTGGGGAAACCGATTCCACAATGCTTTTACTAGTGGAAATTTGGCAAGGTCTCACCTGTGGAACACCACAGGTCGGAGAGACTTGACTTGGGTTTTCGCCAGAGTTCGTGGGACACGTGTCACTCTCTGATTGGTTGCTTCAGCCGTTTTTTCACCTTGAATTTCGAACCCACCTTCTTTGAAAAGCAACCTCTTTAATCACAGGTGGTGACATCAGCGCCGTCTTTTAATCATTGCCAAACGTTTCGAATTCTCCTAGGAATCAACTGCCTTTTTCAGATTTACTATAACTACAAACTCATTTCTACTGTTTTACCATCTCCTTCAAATTTACTCTTGCAAAAACTCTCAAAGCTTTATCACTCTAAAGAAAAAGTTTAGTTCAATAGTTTATGTTTACAGTGAGGAACGCTCTTGTCAAAGGCGGGTGGCTCAATCTTTCTGAGTTAGAGAAGGCTCAAAAAGTTGAAAGAGAAAGACGGATCGCAGCAGGGTTACCCACCTCGCCTGTTGAGAGACTAAACACTTCTGCTACCGAGTTAGATCGAGGCTCGTCCTCTTCCAAAGGTACTAAGCCTAGAAAACTATTTCAAGCCAACCTCTCCCCCATAATCTCTGGTTCCTCAGTTCAGGAATCGGTGCCTGATGTCGATCCAGGAGTTACAGCCACTAGCCTCAAAAAACCTTCCGCCTTTATTGCAATGGGATCGGATACGGAGCACTCTCCTGAGAAGCTGGTTGACAGGAGGAAAAGCCGGCTGGTTAAAGGCCAGGGCACCAGAAACACTCCCTCGAGGTCGGGGGTAAAGGATAGTAGCACCGGATCAGAGGTGCCTATTAGAGCCCCCAAGGACAGGCTGTCCGGACCGGAGGGCTCCAATACCAATCTTCAACAGGAAACTTCTGTTCCAGATACTCTACCGGAGAGCAGAATTCAAAAGGGCACTGAGGCCCATCAGTCCGGAGACAAGGCTGAGTCAAGTTTGAACCCTCCCCCTACTGCAGCTGCTGAAATCCCTTCAACAGTCATGGAGGAAGTGATGGAGGACTCTGTCGAAGAGGCTCCTTTTGAGTCTGAGCCCTCCGGTCAGACCAGCAAAGAGATAGTTGCCAAGAAGGACAAGGGCAAGGAGAAGCTGTACCTGAGGCATCCGGATCTGCCGGAGAGCCTGGAAGGAAAAGTAGGGCCTTGTTTTCACAAGGTTAGCGTCAATTATCTACTCTCCTTACAAAAAATCAACTCTGCATTCATCCACACTGCTGAGTTGGGCAGAATGCGTTCGAAATGGGGCATTCCAGAGAATGTAAAGATCAGGATTCCTATACATCCGGAGACCCCCATTGACTGCAAGTTGAGTGAGGTGGTCATGTTCACGGAGTTGTTCAACTGGGGGCTCAGGTTCCCACTAGACCCAGAGATTGACAGATATTTCCATCTGATCAAACTCTGTCCGAGCCAGCTGAGCCCCAACGCTTGGTATACCCTTATGTCATCCATCATGGCATCAAGGCTGTCCGGGATCCCACTACCCATGGAGGAGTTCGCTGCAGTGGCTAGCCTGTGTAAAATCCATCACATCCCCTTCTACCATTTCAATATGGGGGATGGCTACAAGGCTGTGGACGATCTGCTGGAAGCGGAGAGGAAATAGAGGACTCAGTTCCTCTTTGTGAGCGGTGCCTGGGAAAATAGCAGGAAGATAAAATCCGGAGAGAACCCAAGCCTCCTCAGAAGTAGATGGAGGAGTGACCGTAAGTATCTTGCATTTGTCTCTCTTTTCTTTTCTTTTTAGACTTAGTTTATATTAATTTGTCTTACTTTTGCCTTAGCAGAACTGCCCAAGGAGTTCAGTAGCCATCAGAAAGCCAGGCAGATAACTCGTGGCAAGATTAATGCCTTGGCTGCTGAGAATTGGGGGAACCGATTCCACAATGCTTTTACTAGTGGAAATTTGGCAAGGTCTCACCTGTGGAACACCACAGGTTGGAGAGACTTGACGTGGGAGGAGCTCACCACCCAGCCTTCTCCGGACGTCGTACTCAAGAGGACCCATAAACCAGATGGGCACTCTTCCTGCCAGGCCGGGCCAAAGCCCCGAGCAAGATGAAAGGCAAGAAGATGAAGAGCAAAAGGGTGGTGGGTGATGCCAACCCTACTGATGCTGAGAAAGATGCTCCAACAGTCCCGGAGGGGCCAGCCCTGAGCCAAATTGATGCTGCTCTCTTGCAAGTAGTGGATCAAGAGACTGAAAATCAGGAAGCAAATCTCCCAAAACCTTTAAGGGCTTCCAAGAGAAATCGCAAACAGGGAAGCGAAGGCGCAGACCGGGAGGCGAAGAAGAAAAAGACCTCTAAGGGGAATGAGCATTCTCTCCGGGCTCCGGAGCCTTCTCTCCAAGCTGATCCTTCTGATCCAACACAGGCCGAAGAGATTCCGGGGGACTTTCACACCGACGAGGTTGAGGGGGGAGATCTCAACATTAACGGAGTAGACATCACCGGTCTTGGTGAGCTTGGTGAATACTTCCTCAATCTCCCCAGAGATGACTTTGCAGGGCCTTACATTCCTCCGAGCAGCTCCAACACAGTCAATTTTAATGGTAAGACTTTTATTGTCTCTAGTGAAAGGGATGCTATAGCCCACTCATTGTTAAGCAACGTGCAGCCTGTACTTATGTTGGAGAGACAAGTCCGGAGTCAGGCAGACATCATTAAAGACCTTAAGTCTGACAAGGAGAAGCTGTCTGAAGACCTTCGTACTGCCACCTCCAATGCTGCCATGTTAAAAGAAGAAAACGAGGAGCTGAAGAGAAGCCAAAAGGCAAGCACCACAACAGTCGCTACTTTAGAGGAAACCATTAAAGACCTCCGGGAGAAACTGTCCGGTATGGAGAAAGACCTTACTACTTCAAAGGAAGAAACCAAGGCAAAGGACAAAGTCATCACCAACTTAACCACTGACAAGATTGCTCTTGAGAATGCAGTGTCCAAGGCTTCCGAGGAGAAAAATTCTTTGTTACAGGAGCAGGAGGCCAAGATCCAAGCCAAGATCAATGCTTATGCCAACCAGATGATCAAAAGCGAAGAGCAACTTCTTGAGAAGGTGAGGTCTGACATGGTTCTACTCTTCCATGAAAAATTTCCGAAGAAGAACCTAGGGGACTTATAGCTTTATGTTGAGCCTGAAGACCTCCCATACCACACGATGGCCGAAGGCGACAGGTATGGCTACTCTAGCGACTCCTCGGGTGATGAAGAACACACTGGGGAGAGCCCATACGAAGAGAAAGACGACCCTAAGGGGAAGAAGGTCGATGAAGAGAAAGACGACCCTAAGGGCAAGAAGGTAGATGAAGGTGAGCCATCTTCAAAGGCTCAACCTTAACTTATGACCCACTTTGTTTATTTTCTATCCAGACTAAAGTCCTTGGAAGGCCAAGGCACTCTTTTTGTAATGGTGTCCGGTATCTGACCGGATAGGTTTTTTGTGTTTTACTTTGATCATTTAAAAGTCCTTGGAAGGCCAAGGCAATTTTAAGTTATTTATTTCAATGAATATTTCTGTTCCGTGCAACTATCATCTTCTTTCATTGTTTGTTCTAAATTTGATAGCCAGAGTCTAAGTAGCCTTTAGTTGTTTCATAGTGAGAGTGTTTAAGTTCTCCGGCTAGAGTTTAAATAGCCTTTAGTTGTTTCATTGTGAGAGTGTTTAAGTTCTCCGGCTAAAGTTTAAATAGCCTTTAGTTGTTTCATTCCGGATAGTATGACAAGGGACAAAACTTTAAAAACACTTAGAAATTTTTTAAGAAGGCATCAAATTTCACTCAAAAGCCCGGACACCTCATTAAAACCTCGCCGTGCCACCAGGGAGGAGAGAGTATGCCCCCAAATATTTACATGGATGTTTAAACAAGTAAATATTTACACAAGTACTACTCCAAGTACATCCGGAGATGTTCGATATTCCAAGGATGAGTTAGAACTCTACCATCTTTTACATGGATGTTCGATGTTACCGTCGATGTAGTTTTTTTACTTTGATACAGTTAGTTTTATTACTCCCTCCGTCTCATAATATTAGTCGTTTAAGGTTTCTTCACAAATATTAAGAAAAGTAATAATGACTTTGAAAGAATAAAAGAATATAAATTTGATTGGTGGAGTTAATAACTTATGCAGAAAGTTAACTATTTTATTGGTTGAAAGTGGAATACATGTAATAATGTTGCATTGGAAAACGAGAACGACATATATTATGAGACAAAAAATCTCTTCTAGAAAGACACATATTATGAGACAGAGGGAGTATTACTCTACAACTGTGAACCGGATTGTAGAATTTAATGATATAGTTTTTTTTACTTAGATGCAGTTTTATTATTACTTGACAACTGTGAACTGGATTGTGGAATTTTATCTATTGACATACTTTTGTTGGCGGTGGCTCACGTGTCTTTTCAAAATCAACTTAAAGTTTGTAGACCCAGCCATATCGTCAACAGGATCACATTTTATTAGATCCATAACGTGAATGGGAGGATCACACAAAATTTATAATTTTTTCTCTCCTACCTATTCCGAGTTCTATACCTACAATCACGATAACATATCCAAGACTTACAAAAACAAATTCTAACATATTTATTTGAAAATCAAAATGAAATAAGGGCCAGAATCACACCAAAAAAAAAACTATGATCAAATCTCTGAGCTCAAACACAACGACAAAACAACTTATAGCTATTTTGTTTGGTTTGAATCATTAGCCAAACTCATTTTGTCTTATAAAATATTTTACTAATTAAATTTAGAATATTCATGTTTCTAACCCTCCTATTGATCATATCAATATCAATGTATTGGAATTTCTAATATAGTTATAAACTAATATTCACTTTCAACTATACAAACAATTCTTTTTATTATAAAGCTCAAAACACCAATCTCGAATCAGATTATGAACACGACGATCACGCCGCAGATTAAATATTTATCTCTCTTTTTTATATTCTATTTGTCGCAGATTAAATATTTATATCTCTTTTTTATATATAAAATAGAATTTAACTATTTTTCATCACTCAGATTTCACTATCTAATAGATTACATCATACCAACCCACTTGCTTCAAATCATATAAAATACCACTACTTTTAATTACATAGTTAAACAATAGCTTAACAACAAGTTTAATACTTATCAATAAGCGGCCATGACTTTACATGAGGTATATACGCATCCGACGCAACCTTACAACATTGTTCGAGCTCTTTCTTATCATGGTGCCAAACGCCAACGAGGTTATATTAATCCGGTAAAACCATTCGTATTCAAAATTAGTTACATAACTAAATAAACCATTGGAACTGGTTCAAAAATACTAGGTAAACGAGCACATTACCAATATATGATATTCCAAATCATTTAAAATGTTATTCTATACCTCCAAGTGTTTCACATTCTAATGACGGGATGCATTTTCTTCATTCATAGTTCCAAAATAATACATATGTGCTCATGTAATGAATAAACTTGTACAGTCCTTCGTTATTTTTTACGAGTTTGCGAGCTCATATACGTTGACTATGTTGAAACCATCTCCTCAAAACTCGATGACTTGCATAAAAGATATGATTATATAACTTTAGATCATAGCCGTTTATCACCAAATATCGATAATAAAATCTGTTTATTTTCTTTTGTAAAAAATACGTATGACTTATATAATGCCAAATTGGTTTTTTCTAGACTATATGTGTTGACGGTAAGGAAAAGTTTACAATATTTAATGACAATCACAATATAGTTTGATATGCTCATAGAACTTTAGATTGAATCCTTGACCGGTCTTATTTTATTTTATCCAATATTTTTTATTTTATTTAGAATAACCAAGTTCGTGACCTCTACTAAATCATTAACTTTATGATAAAATAGAAGTAGAAAAACGGTACTTATAGCAACACTCAATCGTATTAAAATTCTAAAATTTACTTTCATCATCTGTAGGAACTCAATATTGCAAGTTAATTTAATTCAGTAAATTTTTTTGATCTTATTTGATAAAATAAATTGACTTTGACATACTATTTACAATATAAATAATCTTAAATAATATGATGTATTACATGTGTCCAATAATACACGTGACATTAATTTATTACATATTTCTAATTTGATAATTAGTAATTTATCTTTTATATATATATATATATATATATCGTCATATATTGCGGTCTGTTTATAATACATTATATTAATGTGGTTATATCGTCATAATTTTTACCTCGACGATATTATCTTCTTTATATGCATCTCGTCATGTGCTAGACTTGTTAAATACTCGTCTTAATTACGTCATATTTTTATATCTTCCATGAGATACAACGCCAAACTTTCCGGAAAATCTATTTTGTTATGTTTACTGCATGTCCAATAGATATTAGTGGCTTCAAAAGATCTCTAATATTCTTATAATATTCCACTTGGAATACCATATGATTTGATATGTATCCACCATATTGTGCATAATATACATATTTTGTTTTACTAGTAACCTAAAATGTCTTCTCACTTCCAATAATTTCCACAAATAACTAAGAAAATATTACAGCGGCTTCTATGTGCGTAACAGTTTCGTCGATAATAACATTTCCAACTTCCACATAAATGAAATTAGATAAGATATTGTAATGATTACATGTCAATGTCCAACTTGTCATACTCAATTGAATTGAGATCCTTTAATTTAACATAATTAAATATAAAATTAGACTTAAGAATTGTGCTGCATGGATTTAATCATATACAAAGTAAAACCTAACACAACATAATCTGAAATTGAACTAAAATTTGAATTAGAGACAAAATCTCACTACCCTGAATATCCTTTAAACTAAGAATACCACATGAATTTTATATTTAAGGAAGAATACTAGAAGGAAAAGTGAATCTTTCTACTTTCATGTAATCCTAATTAAATGATAAAATATGCTCTTATATGCTATATTTTTATCTTCTTAACTATAATGAAGTAAATGAGTTTTCTTCATTGGATATAATTAAGTATATCATAAATTTTATTATAATAAAATATGCAAATATAAATCTTTATCAATCTTAGTTCTCAAACCATAAAATCGCATCACATCGGAATTTGAAACTTAATTTCTTCATTATAAATTTTTGGTGGCATGTACCACTATATTATTTATGGAAATAAATATGTTAATATAAGTAACTTAAAATCTAAATCTTTTTTAATAAAATTTTGAAGTGCGTAATACTTAATCAACTTAATCTCAAAACTAAAAGAGATTACAATATTGATAGGTTATGATATTATTAATGATAAATTTAAATTGAAATATTATAGATCAATTTATAATTAAAATAGATTGCTGATTTTATTAAATTTGCATATAGTTATTAAAAACTTGTTCATATTCATTTAGGGTGATTAAATATGGTAATATATCATACTAAATTAATATATTTCAAGCGCTCTTAATTTTACAATTCAAAAAGACAAGATCTTAATATTCATATAATAAATTGTAATTATAAAGTGTGCAGGTTGTATTATGATTGTAATTATAAATTGTAATAAATCTCGAAAGAATTTTTTGTTTGAAATAAATAAATCATTATTTTAAAATGACAGTATTTTTATTGAGTGAAAAATATTTGGTGTGAAGTCTTATGTATAATATATCTTATTATCTCTTAATTAAGCACGTTTCAGATTTAATGCAACCATTTAGTCTATTTCTTTCATATACTTAAGAATTAACTCTTTTTTTCACTAAATTTCGGCATTTATTGATAATGGAGTCAAATTACAAGGGCTTACTAGGTAAGCACAAAAATTCTTGAATTCTTGAATTATTTTTTTATCAAATTAGGGACCATTATCTAGTTATAACCTTAATTGGTATCCCAAAGCGACAGTAGATGTTTGAAACAACAAACTTAATCACATCCTTTTCCTTTGTTCCCGGTAAAGGCTCTGCCTCAACCCATTTAGAAAAATAATCAACCACAACTATTATTGTCTGCTTTCCCCCAGTTGCCATCGGTAATGGGCCAACCAAGTCAATGCCCCACCGATCGAATGGTAATGCCTCATAAATACTTTCAAAGGGGACCCATGGTTTATGAATTATATTAGCATACCTTTGACATGTATCACATCTTTTCACCAATTCGTTTGCATTACTAGATATATTTGGCCAGTAATACCATGCTAAGAATATCTTTAAATCAAAGATTTATACCCACAGTGCGCAGACCCTTCTCCGTCATGTAACTCTGACAAAACGATTTGCGATTCATTTTTAGCCAAACACCTGAGTAAAGGTCTACTCAACGATTTTTTATACAGAACTCCTCCTATGATTATGTAACCATGAGATTTGAAACGTATTATATTTGCCATCGACTTGTCCGTAGGTGGTGAGGATAATAATCTCCTGAGGTTAGGCTAGTAATTTGGTTGGTGTTTTATAGTAGTGTGTGGGTGTTATGTGTTTAGAGTGGAGAGTAGAGAGATAATTAAGCAGCCTGGTAGCAGTTAATTCTCATTATTCACATTTAATGCAGGTGGTTGGGTATTTGTACCCTGATGTTTGGGCCCTTATGGGCTTTCGGGTCATGTTTAATGGACTCAGGTCATGTTCAAAGACCCATGAGCTCTAAGTAGGAGAGCAAGTAGCTTAGTCAAGAAGTGTTTAGGTTTTTTAGTACTTTTGTCATAGTTCGAACAGTCCTATGGTCATAGTGCTCAAAGTGATCTGTCCGGTCCGTATGATCTGTCCGGTCCGGAGGCCTTGGACCGATCTGTCCTTGTCCGGGGAGCGTGCAGAATTCGTACTCATCAGGAGCCCCTTTTTAGGTGTTTGTGCAAATACTCTTGCCAAAGACTTGAAAAACAGTCCGACGTCAGGGGTAGTTTTAATCCGGACAGGTCTATGGGTTTATTCGGACAGATAAAGCTTCACGAATTCAAAACGGTTTTCGCCACAGTTCGTGGGACACGTGTCACTCTCTGATTGGTTGCTTCAGCCATTTTTTCACCTTGAATTTCGAACCCACCTTCTTCGAAAAGCAACCTCTTTAATCACAGGTGGTGACATCAGTACCGTCTTTTAATCATTGCCAAACTTTTCGAATTCTCCTAAGAATCAACTGCCTTTTTCAGATTTACTATAAATACAAACTCATTTCTACTGTTTTACCATCTCCTTCAAATTTACTCTTGCAAAAACTCTCAAAGCTTTCTCTCTCTAAAGCAAAAGTTTAGTTCAATAGTTTATGTTTACAGCGAGGAACGCTCTTATCAAAGGCGGGTGGCTCAATCTTTTTGAGTTAGAGAAGGCTCAAAAAGTTGAAAGAGAAAGACGGATCGCAGCAGGGTTACCCACCTCGCCTGTTGAGAGACTAAACACTTCTGCTACCGAGTCAGATCGAGGCTCGTCCTCTTCCAAAGGTACTAAGCCTAGAAAACTATTTCAAGCCAACCTCTCCCCCATAATCTCTGGTTCCTCAGTTCAGGAATCAGTGCCTGCTATCGATCCAGGAGTTACAGCCACTAGCCTCAAACCCCCCCCCCCTTTATTGCAATGGGATCGGATACAGAGCACTCTCCTGAGAAGCTGGTTGACAAGAGGAAAAGCCGGCTGGTTAAAGGCCAGGGAACCAGAAACACTCCCTCGAGTTCGGGGGTAAAGGATAGTAGCACCGGATCAGAGGTGCCTATTAGAGCCCCAAAGGACAGGCTGTCCGGACCGGAGGGCTCCAATACCAATCTTCAACAGGAAACTTCTGTTCCAGATACTCTGCCGGAGAGCAGAATTCAAAAGGGCACTGAGGCCCATCAGTCCGGAGACAAGGCTGAGTCAAGTTTGAACCCTCCCCCTACTGCAGCTGCTGAAATCCCTTCAACAGTCATGGAGGAAGTGATGGAGGACTCTGTCGAAGAGGCTCCTTTTGAGTCTGAGCACTCCGGTCAGACCAGCAAAGAGATAGTTGCCAAGAAGGACAAGGGCAAGGAGAAGCTGTACCTGAGGCATCCGGATCTGCCGGAGAGCCTGGAAGGAAAAGTAGGGCCTTGTTTTCACAAGGTCAGCGTCAATTATCTACTCTCCTTTCAAAAAATCAACTATGCATTCATCCACACTGCTGAGTTGGGCAGAATGCGTTCGAAATGGGGCATTCCAAAGAATGTAAAGATCAGGATTCCTATACATCCGGAGACCCCCATGGACTGCAAGTTGAGTGAGGTGGTCATGTTCACGGCGATGTTCAACTGGGGGCTCAGGTTCCCACTAGACCCAGAGATTGTCAGATATTTCCATCTCATCAAACTCTGTCCGAGCCAGCTGAGCCCCAATGCTTGGTATACCCTTATGTCATGCATCATGGCATCAAGGCTGTCCGGGATCCCACTGCCCATGGAGGAGTTCGCTGCAGTGGCTAGCCTGTGTAAAAACCATCACATCCCCTTCTACCATTTTAATATGGGGGATGGCTTCAAGGCTGTGGACGATCTGCTGGATGCGGAGAGGAACTGGAGGACTGAGTTCCTCTTTGTGAGCGGTGCCTGGGAAAATGGCAGGAAGATAAAATCCGGAGAGAACCCAAGCCTCCTCAGAAGTAGATGGAGGAGTGACCGTAAGTATCTTGCATTTGTCTCTCTTTTATTTTCTTTTTAGACTTAGTTTATACTAATTTGTCTTACTTTTGCCTTATGAGAACTGCCCAATGAGTTCAGTAGCCATCAGAAAGCTCAGCAGATAACTTGTGGCAAGATTAATGCCTGGGCTGCTGAGAATTGGGGGAACCGATTCCACAATACTTTTACTAGTGGAAATTTGGCAAGGTCTCACCTGTGGAACACCACAGGTCGGAGAGACTTGACCTGGGTTTTCGCCAGAGTTCGTGGGACACGTGTCACTCTCTGATTGGTTGCTTCAGCCGTTAGTTCACCTTGAATTTCGAACCCACCTTCTTCGAAAAGCAACCTCTTTAATCACAGGTGGTGACATCAACGCCGTCTTTTAATCATTGCCAAAATTTTCGAATTCTCCTAGGAATCAACTGCCTTTTTCAGATTTACTATAAATACAAACTCATTTCTACTGTTTTACCATCTCCTTCAAATTTACTCTTGCAAAAACTCTCAAAGCTTTCTCTCTCTAAAACAAAAGTTTAGTTCAATAGTTTATGTTTACAGCGAGGAACGCTCTTGTCAAAGCCGGGTGGCTCAATCTTTCTGAGTTAGAGAAGGCTCAAAAAGTTGAAAGAGAAAGACGGATCGCAGCAGGGTTACCCACCTCACCTGTTGAGAGACTAAACACTTCTGCTACCGAGTCAGATCGAGGTTCGTCATCTTCCAAAGGTACTAAGCCTAGAAAACTATTTCAAGCCAACCTCTCCCCCATAATCTCTGGTTCCTCAGTTCAGGAATCGGTGCCTGCTGTCGATCCAGGAGTTACAGCCACTAGCCTAAAAAAACCCTCCCCCTTTATTGCAATGGGATCGGATACGGAGCACTCTCCTGAGAAGCTGGTTGACAGGAGGAAAAGCCAGCTGGTTAAAGGCCATGGAACCAGAAACACTCCCTCGAGGTCGGGGGTAAAGGATAGTAGCACCAGATCAGAGGTGCCTATTAGAGCCCCCAAAGACAGGCTGTCCGGACCGGAGGGCTCCAATCCCAATCTTTAACAGGAAACTTATGTTCCAGATACTCTGCCGGAGAGCAGAAATCAAAAGGGCACTGAGGCCCATCAGTCCGGAGACAAGGCTGAGTCAAGTTTGAACCCTCCCCCTACTACAGCTGCTGAAATCCCTTCAATAGTCATCTGGAGGACTCAGTTCCTCTTTGTGAGCGGTGCCTGGGAAAATGGCAAGAAGATAAAATCCGGAGAGAACCCAAGCCTCCTCAGAAGTAGATAGAGGAGTGACCGTAAGTATCTTGCAGTTGTCTCTCTTTTATTTTATTTTTAGACTTAGTTTATACTAATTTGTCTTACTTTTGCCTTATGAGAACTGCCCAAGGAGTTCAGTAGCCATCAGAAAGCCGGGCAGATAACTTGTGGCAAGATTAATGCCTGGGCTGCTGAGAATTGGGGGAACCGATTCCACAATGCTTTTACTAGTGGAAATTTGGCAAGGTCTCACCTGTGGAACACCACAGGTCGGAGAGACTTGACTTGGGTTTTCGCCAGAGTTCTTGGGACACGTGTCACTCTCTGATTGGTTGCTTCAGCCGTTTTTTTACCTTGAATTTTGAACCCACCTTCTTTGAAAAGCAACCTCTTTAATCACAGGTGGTGACATCAGCGCCGTCTTTTAATCATTGCCAAACGTTTCGAATTCTCCTAGGAATCAACTGCCTTTTTCAGATTTACTATAACTACAAACTCATTTCTACTGTTTTACCATCTCCTTCAAATTTACTCTTGCAAAAACTCTCAAAGCTTTATCTCTCTAAAGAAAAAGTTTAGTTCAATAGTTTATGTTTACAGTGAGGAACGCTCTTGTCAAAGGCGGGTGGCTCAATCTTTCTGAGTTAGAGAAGGCTCAAAAAGTTGAAAGAGAAAGACGGATCGCAGCAGGGTTACCCATCTCGCCTGTTGAGAGACTAAACACTTCTGCTACCGAGTTAGATCGAGGCTCGTCCTCTTCCAAAGGTACTAAGCCTAGAAAACTATTTCAAGCCAACCTCTCCCCCATAATCTCTGGTTCCTCAGTTCAGGAATCGGTGCCTGATGTCGATCCAGGAGTTACAGCCACTAGCCTCAAAAAACCTTCCGCCTTTATTGCAATGGGATCGGATACGGAGCACTCTCCTGAGAAGCTGGTTGACACGAGGAAAAGCCAGCTGGTTAAAGGCCAGGGAACCAGAAACACTCCCTCGAGGTCGGGGGTAAAGGATAGTAGCACCAGATCAGAGGTGCCTATTAGAGCCCCCAAAGACAGGCTGTCCGAACCGGAGGGCTCCAATCCCAATCTTCAACTTGAAACTTCTGTTCCAGATACTCTGCCGGAGAGCAGAAATCAAAAGGGCACTGAGGCCCATCAGTCCGGAGACAAGGTTGAGTCAAGTTTGAACCCTCCCCCTACTACAGCTGCTGAAATCCCTTCAACATTCATGGAGGAAGTGATGGAGGACTCTGTCGAAAAGACTCCTTTTGAGTCTGAGCCCTCCGGTCAGACCAGCAAAGAGATAGTTGCCAAGAAGGACAAGGGCAAGGAGAAGTTGTACCTGAGGCATCCGGATCTGCCGGAGAGCCTGGAAGGAAAAGTAGGGCCTTGTTTTCACAAGGTCAGCGTCAATTATCTACTCTCCTTACAAAAAATCAACTCTGCATTCATCCACACTGCTGAGTTGGGAAGAATGCGTTCGAAATGGGGCATTCCAGAGAATGTAAAGATCAGGATTCCTATACATCCGGAGACCCCCATTGACTGCAAGTTGAGTGAGGTGGTCATGTTCACGGAGCTGTTCAACTGGGGGCTCAGGTTCCCACTAGACCCAGAGATTGACAGATATTTCCATCTGATCAAACTCTGTCCGAGCCAGCTGAGCCCCAACGCTTGGTATACCCTTATGTCATGCATCATGGCATCAAGGTTGTCCGGGATCCCACTGCCCATGGAGGAGTTCGCTGCAGTGGCTAGCCTGTGTAAAATCCATCACATCCCCTTCTACCATTTCAATATGGGGGATGGCTACAAGGCTGTGGACGATCTGCTGGAAGCGGAGAGGAAATAGAGGACTCAGTTCCTCTTTGTGAGCGGTGCCTGGGAAAATGGCAGGAAGATAAAATCCGGAGAGAACCCAAGCCTCCTCAGAAGTAGATGGAGGAGTGACCGTAAGTATCTTGCATTTGTCTCTCTTTTCTTTTCTTTTTAGACTTAGTTTATACTAATTTGTCTTACTTTTGCCTTAGCAGAACTGCCCAAGGAGTTCAGTAGCCATCAGAAAGCCAGGCAGATAACTCGTGGCAAGATTAATGCCTTGGCTGCTGAGAATTGGGGGAACCGATTCCACAATGCTTTTACTAGTGGAAATTTGGCAAGGTCTCACCTGTGGAACACCACAGGTCGGAGAGACTTGACGTTGGATGAGCTCACCACCCAGCCTTCTCCGGACGTCGTGCTCAAGAGGACCCATAAACCAGATGGGACACTCTTCCTGCCAGGCCGGGCCAAAGCCCCGAGCAAGATGAAAGGCAAGAAGATGAAGAGCAAAAGGGTGGTGGGTGATGCCAACCCTACTGATGCTGAGAAGGATGCTCCAACAGTCCCGGAGGGGCCAGCCCTGAGCCAAATTGATGCTGCTCTCTTGCAAGTAGTGGATCAAGAGACTGAAAATCAGGAAGCAAATCTCCCAAAACCTTTAAGGGCTTCCAAGAGAAATCGCAAACAGGGAAGCGAAGGCGCAGACCGGGAGGCGAAGAAGAAAAAGACCTCTAAGGGGAATGAGCATTCTCTCCGGGCTCCGGAGCCTTCTCTCCAAGCTGATCCTTCTGATCCAACACAGGCCGAAGAGATTCCGGGGGACTTTCACACCGACGAGGTTGAGGGGGGAGATCTCAACATTAACGGAGTAGACATCACCGGTCTTGGTGAGCTTGGTGAATACTTCCTCAATCTCCCCAGAGATGACTTTGCAGGGCCTTACATTCCTCCGAGCAGCTCCAACACAGTCAATTTTAATGGTAAGACTTTTATTGTCTCTAGTGAAAGGGATGCTATAGCCCACTCATTGATAAGCAACGTGCAGCCTGTACTTATGTTGGAGAGACAAGTCCGGAGTCAGGCAGACATCATTAAAGACCTTAAGTCTGACAAGGAGAAGCTGTCTGAAGACCTTCGTACTGCCACCTCCAATGCTGCCATGTTAAAAGAAGAAAACGAGGAGCTGAAGAGAAGCCAAAAGGCAAGCACCACAACAGTCGCTACTTTAGAGGAAACCATTAAAGACCTCCGGGAGAAACTGTCCGGTATGGAGAAAGACCTTACTACTTCAAAGGAAGAAACCAAGGCAAAGGACAAAGTCATCACCAACTTAACCACTGACAAGATTGCTCTTGAGAATGCAGTGTCCAAGGCTTCCGAGGAGAAAAATTCTTTGTTACAGGAGCAGGAGGCCAAGATCCAAGCCAAGATCAATGCTTATGCCAACCAGATGATCAAAAGCGAAGAGCAACTTCTTGAGAAGGTGAGGTCTGACATGGTTCTAATCTTCCATGAAAAATTTCCGAAGAAGAACCTAGGGGACTTATAGCTTTATGTTGAGCCTGAAGACCTCCCATACCACACGATGGCCGAAGACGACAGGTATGGCTACTCTAGCGACTCCTCGGGTGATGAAGAACACACTGGGGAGAGCCCATACGAAGAGAAAGACGACCCTAAGGGGAAGAAGGTCGATGAAGAGAAAGACGACCCTAAGGGCAAGAAGGTAGATGAAGGTGAGCCATCTTCAAAGGCTCAACCTTAACTTATGACCCACTTTGTTTATTTTCTATCCAGACTAAAGTCCTTGGAAGGCCAAGGCACTCTTTTTGTAATGGTGTCCGGTATCTGACCGGATAGGTTTTTTGTGTTTTACTTTGATCATTTAAAATTCCTTGGAAGGCCAAGGCAATTTTAAGTTATTTATTTCAATGAATATTTCTGTTCCGTGCAACTATCATCTTCTTTCATTGTTTGTTCTAAATTTGATAGCCAGAGTCTAAGTAGCCTTTAGTTGTTTCATAGTGAGAGTGTTTAAGTTCTCCGGCTAGAGTTTAAATAGCCTTTAGTTGTTTCATTGTGAGAGTGCTTAAGTTCTCCGGCTAAAGTTTAAATAGCCTTTAGTTGTTTCATTCCGGATAGTATGACAAGGGACAGAACTTTAAAAACACTTAGAAATTTTTTAAGAAGGCATCAAATTTCACTCAAAAGCCCGGACACCTCATTAAAACCTCGCCGTGCCACCAGGGAGGAGAGAGTATGCCCCCAAATATTTACATGGATGTTTAAACAAGTAAATATTTACACAAGTACTACTCCAAGTACATCCGGAGATGTTCGATATTCCAAGGATGAGTTAGAACTCTACCATCTTTGTCTTCCAACCAATATGTTCCAGGTTTAATTCTTTCAACAACAATATACGGACCCTCCCAAGTTGGGGCCAGCTTTCCGAACATCTTTTCTTTAGTGTGTAAGAAGACCTTCCTCAATACCTTGTCCCCTGGTTGGAAATCTCTTCTTTTAATTCTCATCAAGCCTTGATAGTGTGCAACTCTAAGGTGAGCTTTAACTCGTTTTTCTTCTATCAGATCAAGTTGACCTCTGATTGCCACCTCGTTAGCGTGTTCGGAGAAGTTGTGAACACGAAAGGAGGGGAGAGTTGCCTCTATGGGAGCTACTGCATCCATCCCATAGACCAAAGCAAAGGGTGATTCTTGTGTTGCAGCCCCAGGTGTTGTCCGGTAGGCCCACAAGACCTCTTGTAGATAACTAGGCCACTTCCCATCAGCCCCTTCCAAATTCTTCTTTAAACCGGACAGTATAGTCCTATTAGCCACTTTAACTTGCCCATTTGCTTGTGGGTGGAAAGGTGAAGAAAAACAATGTTGTATACCCCTTGAGGCACAGAAGCTTTCCATTTCCCTATTGTCGAACTGTGGCCCATTGTCTGTGGTTATCTTTTGTGGGACACCAAATCTACAACAAATGTTGGACATAATGAATTTTATAACAGCTTTTGATGTTGTCCCTGCTAGAGGGGCTGCTTCTATCCACTTCGAGAAGTAGTCTATGGCCACAATTATAGTTTTGCGTCCTCCGGACGCCACAAGGAGAGGTCCTACTAAATCCAATCCCCATCGAGCAAAAGGAATAGGCTCAGAAATTGACTCTAAAGGAATGGTTGGCACATGAATTTCATTGCTGTACCTCTGGCATGGGCCACACCTTCTTACCAATTCCTTAGCATCTTTTATGATTGATGGCCAGTAATAACTGGAGAGTAAAACTCTTCTCGTCAGAGCTCTAAACCCACAATGGGCTGATCCCTCACCATCATGCAATTCGGAGAGGACTACTTGAGACTATTCATCCCCCAAACAGCGCATGAGAGGTTTACTGTAAGATTTTTTGTACAACACGTCTCTTAATATGATAAAACCACGAGCCTTGTGCTTCAGTGTTCTGGCCAGTGACTTATCCGGAGGCACGACACCATCGGAGAGGTATTGTAAGATAGGAAACCTCCAGTCTGGAGGTTGTTTCACTTGTACTTCAAAAATTTCTTCTTCTTTACCCTCACTAATTTGAATGGAGGGGCTTTCTAGCACATGGATCCATGGATACGACTCCGTATATGCTATGGTTGCCAATGAGTCTGCTAGCTCATTTTCTGCCCGGGGAATGTGCTCGTAGACAACACCTTTAAACTTAAGTGCTTCATTCTTAAGGAAAAGTAAGTATTTAACAAGCTGCTCCTTCTTAGCCTCAGATTGGCCTTGGGCATGGTGAATAAGAAGTTTGGAGTCGCTTAGTAGCTTGACCCTCTTAGCCCCACAAATATAGGCTAACTTTAATCCAGCTATAGCTGCTTCGTACTCGGACTCATTATTAGATGCCCTGAAAGTAAAACAAATAGCCTGGTACATTTTGTCTCCATATGGGGAAGTCAAACACACCCCTGCACCACACCCCATAGTGCTAGACCCACCATCTGTTCGGATGACCCATACCTTTTTATCTTTTATATCACTAGTTGGCTCCGAATCCCGGTCGGAGTGGAATTCAACCAAAAAGTCTGCCACGGCTTGGGCCTTGACTGCTGTTCGGGGAGCAAAATCTATGTCGAAGTCCCCCAATTCTACTGACCACTTAGTCATCCTGCTTGAAATGTTTGCCTTTTGGAGGACATTCTTCAGGGGAAAAGAAGTCCGGACGATGATAGGATGAGCCTGGAAATAAGGCCTCATCTTCCTGGCTGCTATCACTAGGGCCAATGCTAACTTTTCGAGTTTCAAGTAACGCCTTTCTGCATCTATCAAACTTTTGCTGATGTAGTATACTGGATGGGGATGACCACCAACCTCTCTTACTAACACAGCACTGATGGCATAACTTAAAACTGCCAAATATACGAAGAGGGTCTCCCCATCAACTGATTTAAACAAAGTCTTGGGAGAGGACATGTGCTTCTTGATCTCATTGAAAGCCTCATCACACTGTGGGGTCCAATCGAATCCCTTTGCACCCTTCAAAGTTTAAAAGAAAGGTGCACACCTGTCCGAAGACCTTGAGATAAATCTGTTTAAGGCAGCTAATCTCCCCATCAACCGCTGTACTTTTTTAATGTTTCGAGGAGGCTCCATTTGGAAAAGAGCATTTAGTTGGTCCGGATCGGGCTGTATTCCATGCTCACTTATGATATAGCCTAGAAACTTCCCGGACTGCACTCCAAACACACACTTTTCTGGGTTTAATTTCAAATTCACTTTTACCAAGTTGGCAAAAGTTTCTCGGAGATCGGATAAGTGCAACTGCTCATCCACACTCTTCACCATCATGTCATCAATGTACACTTCCATATTTCTTCCAATTTGATCAGCAAATGCCTTGTTGACTAACCTCTGATAAGTAGCCCCAGCATTGAAGACCTCTGTCAGTGACAAATGTGGTATGCTCTTGATCCTTTGGATCTACTTGAATCTGATTGTATCCGGAGAAGGCATCCATAAAGGAAAGCAGCTTGTTCCCAGAGGTAGAGTCTACTAACTGATCAATCCGGGGGACCGGATACAAATATTGAGATCTGTGAAGTCAATGTACATGCGCCACTTGCCATTCTTCTTTTTCACCAAGACAGGATTGGCAGTCCACAAAGGGTATTGAGACTCCTTGATGTGCCCCATCTTTGTGAGCCTGTCAACCTCTTGCACAATGACATCAGCCTTTTCTTTGGAAAAATATCTTCTTTTTTGAACCACTGGAGCTACGTCTCTCCGGATGGATAGGTGATGTGATATTACTTCTGATGGAACTCCAGTAACATCAGCATTGCACCAAGCAAAAACGTGCTGATGGTTCTTCAAAAACTTTAACATTTCATCTTTCAACACAGGTGGCATCTTAGACCCTATCTTGACACTTTTCCCATCTTCCAAACAGTGTGTTTCTACTTCTTCGATCGGTATTAATACTCAAGGGGTCTCTCTGGGGTCATCAATTTCACCCTCACCCCCAGAAAGGCCCTCAAACTGCTATTGTTCATTAATACGGACTGCCCCCAGCGTTCGAGGAGCCATGGCGGTGGCATAACATTCTCTTGCAATCTTTTGGCTGCTCCGGATGACTCCAACCTGTCCCTGAACAGCATACTTCAAGCACTGGTGGACGGTTGAAGCCACTGCATGCATCCTAGAGAGCCAAGACCTCCCTAGAATAGCATTATAGCAAGTGGGACAATCCACCACAATAAAGAGTATTCTGACCATTTTCTTGAAGGGGCCCTTGCCCAATAGAACTTCTTCTTCGAACTCTCCGATCACATCTGTTGAGCTGCCTGTAAAGCCCACGATTGACCTGTCCGAACTCTGAATTACAGCTGGATTTTTCATTCTCTTGTATGTGTTTAGGAAAATGATATTGGCTGAGCTTCCAGTATCCACCAGGATTCGTCTTATGTCATTTCCCCCTATAGATGCTCCTATGACAACAGCATCCTCATGAGGGCCAGCAATGTTCCTTAAATCATCTTCATCAAAAACAATGAAGGGGAACGAGTTTTGTGACTGATAGGAAGTCATGCCTCCTTCAAGCTGGGAGGCTAAAGTATGAACATGCCTCTTCCTCGAAGAAGCAGTGGGAGCTGTCATAGTGTCCCCTTCGAAAATTGTAAGTGACTCGAAAAACTTAATGAGGCCAGAGACCGACCTAGAACATTCCTCAATTGTACCCACTCTGTTTCGAGTTGGATCAGGATCCAAGTACTCAGATTCTACGTCAAACCTTTCAACTATAACCATGGCTCCCTCCGGAGCAGCATTATTTGGACCAACCGGGTGAGTGTTATCAGGCCTGTTACCCCCTCTTCTTTTCACGTAGGCCCCCAGCTTTCCTCTTTCAATCAAGTTTTGAACTTCTTGTTTCAATGCTATGCAGTCATCAGTGGTATGACCAATATCGTTGTGATATTGGCAAAAATAATTATTGCGATGTTCTCTGGGAGACTGCAGTGTCGCCGGCCTCCGGTAATGCACCTCTTCCTTCTTTTTATCAAATATAGTGGCCACACTTTCTTTTAACTCTGCGAACCACTCCGGTTGGACCCATGGCCCTCTCTTATTTCTGGATTGTTGACTTTGAGCATGAGCAGCTGGCTGAGACTGAGCTTTTGCCCTACCATGCCCCTGTCCGGTTTCTCTTGCTTTGTTCCCGGACTGATTCTGATTGGGATTTGATGCCACCGGGGTAGACCTCACCTGCCTGTGCACTCTGGTTTTCTTTGTTTCATCGACGTTTATTTGTTTGCCAACCTGATTCAGCAACCCTCCACATGTCATGGCCTTCTTTCTGGTCACTGAATCAGCTAGATTGCCTGGGTTCAAACCCTGTCTCAGGGATGCAATTGCTACCTGTTCGAAGCAATCAGCCAACCCATTCTTGGTGTTCACAAAACGACTTATATATTCTTTCAAAGACTCATTTGGTTCCTGGGCACAATGGATTATTGTGTCTCCATTGCCCTTTAGCTCTTTACTCCCTACAAACTGCCTTCGAAAGGCTACCCAAAAAGTATCGAAATCTTTAATACAACCTTGAGGCAGGCTGTTGTACCATTTTAGAGCACTCCCCGTGAATGATTGGGAGAATGCCCTACAGAGTAGTTTATCATCGTCGTCAAAGTTCATCATGAAGTTTTTAAATTTCTCCAGATGGTTGTCCGGATCAGTACTGCCATCGTACTTCTCTATTTTGGTGCTATCAAACCTCTTAGGGAGGTTTCCAGACAGAATTTTAGAAGACAATGGAGATTGCCTCCAATTCCTTCCACGACTGAACACAGTACCCTCATTGGGAGTTGCAAAGATACCTGGCTCATCGTGAAAAGCAAAGGGATCCATCAGCATCCGGTCTACTTGCTTCCGGCTATGAGATGATCCCTTACCAATATGCCTTTTCATCTTTCCTTGTCTATCCCTTTTTCTTGAATATTTTTTAATCTGCTTTTGCTTCTTTCTAATTCGACCCTCATCGCTGCTAGAGGATAAGGATTTTTCAACTCCCTCACTGTCCGAAGAGCTATTAGAAGACTATGAGCTTGAGTCAGAACTCTCCACTGGCTTAGACTGGTGAGACTTTTTAGAACTGGTATGAGTCTTTTTAGTGCTCGCATGAGTCTTTGAAGACTCATGCTCTCTGGGGTTATCAGTGTGATGAGCAACCGATGCTTTGGATTTTTCTTTCACGCCCGTCTTGGCCTTCTCTGCCCTCAGAGCTTCTATTTCACCCTTGAGCCTATCACGCTCTTCGATTTTGTACTCATCGTTCTCTCCCACCACCTCGAGCAGAGCTGGTGGTACTTCTGGATTGTCCGGATTCATACGGACAGATTTTCTTAGCTGGTTTTGAATGCTTGATTCAGGCACCTTCGTGCTCCCATTATGGTCGCCAATTTGGTGAGGATAATAATCGCCTGAGGGTAGGCTAGTAATTTGGTTGGTGTTTTATAGTAGTGTGTGGGTGTTATGTGTTTAGAGTGGAGAGTAGAGAGATAATTAAGCAGCCTGGTAGCAGTTAATTCTCATTATTCACACTTAATGCAGGTGGTTGGGTATTTATACCCTGATGTTTGGGCCCTTATGGGCTTTCGGGTCATGTTTAATGGACCCGGGTCATGTTCAAAGACCCATGAGCTCTAAGTAGGAGAGCAAGTAGCTTAGTCAAGAAGTGTTTAGGTTTTTTAGTACTTTTGTCAGAGTTCGAATAGTCCTATGGTCATAGTGCTCAAAGTGATCTGTCCGGTCCGTATGATCTGTCAGGTCCGGAGGCCTTGGACCGATCTGTCCTTGTCCGGGGAGCGTGCAGAATTCGGACTCATCAGTAGGTAGCACATATTTTTCCAAGAACTCAACAATTTATAACCTCCAATCATTTTCCATAACACTTGTCCCCGGAACGTTTTCCTCAACTACCATCGTTGAGTGCTCTGTACCTTTGGTAATCAAAGGAAACTTATGCGTAATCACCCACAGATAATCCTTCAAACATGAAGCATTTGCTAAAGAATCTGGCACCAAATTTTCTTCCCTTCGAACACGTTCATACTTGATACCTTCAAAAGCAAGTTCCAAATCTTTCAATGCTTTTAAGTTATTTGACTAAATGATCTTTTCGTGCTTCAGACTGCCCCGATGCACGATTAATCAAAAGTTGTGAATCACTTAACAATTTAACCGTCCTTGCTCCACATATCTGAGCTAGCCTTAAACCTTCTAAGGTCGATTCATATTTTGCCTCATTATTTGTCGCTTTAAAACCAAATTGTATAGCCTGGAACATTGCTACCCCATCCGAAGAAATTAGCTGTACTCCAGCTCCACTGCCAGAAATTTTTGACCCTCCATCTGTTCGAATTAACCACTCGACCTCAACTCTATGTTCATCAATCTCCATGTCAGATCGCTCCGAATTAAATTCTACTAAGAAATCCGCCAAGGCTTGAGCTTTAATAGTCGTTTGAGGCTCAAACTTGATTTTAAAATCTCCTAACTCGACCGACCATTTTGTCATTCTCCCCAAAATATCCGGCCTTTGAAGCAAAGTTTTAAAAGGGAATGTTGTTGGAACTGCTATAGAATGCGCCTTAAAGTATGGTCTCATTTTTCGAGCAGCTGTCACCAAAGCAAGAGCCAATTTTTCCAGTTTCAAATATTGTTTTTCTGTATCTAACAAACTCTTACTGATATAGTATACTGGCCTCAAAACATTTTTGTCCTCTCGAACTAACATAATACTGATTGCACAATCGGAAACTACTATATAGATAACCAATTTCTCCCCAAAAATGGTTTAGAAAGTATTTCTGGGGATAAGAGGTACTCTTGGATCTGTTGAAACACTTTGGAACATTATTTCGTCCAACTTAACTTGTTTACATTTCTAATTACTTGAAAGAAAGGTGCACACTTTTCCGGGGATAGAGAAATAAATATGTTTAACGCTGCAAATCTTCACGTCAATATTTGAACTTCTTTGATATTTCGAGGAGGAGTCATTGTTGTCAGAGCTTTTATCTATAGCAGGTTTGCCTCTATTCCTCTTTCACTTACTACATATCTGAGGAACCTTTCCGATCTAACGCCAAACGTACATTTTTTCCGGATTTAACTTCAAATTGACCTTTCTCAAGTTATTAAAAGTTTATTCCAAATCAGCAAAATTGTTTTCATCTTTCAAACTTTTAACCAGCATATCATCAATGTAAACTTGCACATTTCGCCCAATCTGGTCCGCAAAAGTTTTATTTACCAAGCGCTGATAAGTTTCTTCAGCATTCTTCAGACCAAATGACATCACCTTGTAACAATACAAACCTTTACCAGTAATAAACAAAGTGTTTTCTTCATCCAGAGGATCCAACCTGGTCTGATTATAACTTGCATAAGCATTCATAAACGATAGCAAACGGTTCCCTGACATAGAATCCACTAGCTGATCAATCTGAGGCACTGGGAATGGATATTTTGGGCAAGCTCTATTCAGATCTGTGAAATCTACACACATTCACCATTACCATTTTTATTCTTTACCAACACTGGATTTGACTCCCACAAATGATACTGCGACTCTCGAATGTGGCCTTTGATGAGAAACTATTCTACTTCTGCAAGTATTGCCTCAGATTTCTCTTGATAAAAAAGTCTTCTTTTTTATATGATAGGCCTTACAATGTTCTTGACCGAAAGATTGTGACAAATTATCTCTAGGGCACCCCTGCTACGTCTTATGCACACCAAGCAAACATTTTTAGCTTTATAGATAAAAACATAATCAATTTCTCCCTTAAATCAAAATATAGATTTGTTCCAATATTTAAAACTTTCCCATCTGGGTATTCGTAATCTTCATAATTGTCATCAGGAACCAAAAAGTCTGGGGGACTCTCTCGGATCATCAAAAGGCGTTATTTTTTAGAAATTCCCCTTGCTTTCTTTGTCTTACTCCCCCGAAATTGCTTTGAAGATAAATAAATTTGGTAACATTCTCTAGCCATCTTCTGGGTACTCCTTATCGTTCCAATATTATTTCCCACAACATACTTTAAACATTGATGAACCGTGGAAATAACATCATGCATATTTGGCAACCGTGACCTTCCCAAAATATCATTGTAAGACGTAGGCATATCTACCATTATAAACAGAATTTCAACCTCTTTTCTGAAAGGCCCTCGACCCAGCTCAACAATACTCTTGAATTCTCCGACCAATTCTTATGTCGCCCCCGTGAAACCACGATAGTTCTATCTGACCGTCAAATTACAGAGGGATCCACAATTCTATTATAAGTATTCATGAACAAAATAGTAACAGAGCTACCAGTGTCAATCAATATGTTTTGCACATGATCATCAACTATTCCCGCAACAATTACCACTGCATCTTCATGTGGTGTCCTGCCACATTTCTCATGTCTTCGTCATCAAATCAAATTATTGGAGAGTGAAGGCGGTGCATCTATGCTGAGGCTTCTACTTCTAATCGGGTAGTGAAATTAACGATTTGCCTCTTCCAGGAGCTGTTTGAATTCCATGCAACAGTATCTCCTCCAAAAATAGCTAATGACTGAAAAAATGCGCATATATCACTAACATTTCCCCTCAGAACAACCTCTTCTACAAAATTGATATCATTGATTCCCTCTTTGGTCCAAGTACTCTGTCGTAATATCAAAAGCATCAAATTCTTCGGGAATAACCATCTCAGTATCAACACTCTTTAGAACAATCTTTGCCTTCAGATTTCTCTGGGAGTGTTTTTTCACAAAGTTTGTCAATTTACCATTTTCAATTAACGCTTGCACCTCTTTTTTCAAGGAAATGCACTCTTTTTTATCATGTCAATTTCTTCATGATATATATATAGTACATGCTACTACTTATATTTTCCCTCAAAGTTTGAATAGGAAAAGGCTTCCGAAATTGTACTGTATCCTTAAATTTGTCAAATATGGTTGCCACACACTCTAGTTAATTTTGCAAAATAATCTGGACGAATCCACTTATTCGACATAGGTCTTGCTCCCTTTATTGTGTGTTGTATGTCTGCTGATTCGCCCTTGGCCTCAGAGGATATTGGTTAACTCCTTTGGGCTGCACATTATTTTGAGGCACTTGGTTGATAGATTCAGAATTTTGGAAGTGATTTTTCTCTAACTGATCACGTGACCCTTTTTTCGAAGCCTGAGTTTCTTCTACCAAAATCCTCTTCTCGACTTGGTCAAGCAGAGCCCCAAAATTTATTTCCTAACTCTCGGCCATAATATCCTTCAAAAGTCTAGGGAGAAGTCTCATTCTAAATGCTGCCAACGTCACCGAATCTTTACAATATTCCATATCAGTTTTTGTCTTCACAAAACGATTCGTATTGTTTGTCAAAATATCTCTCTCCAACCCTTTTCCTCGAATATATTATTGTATCTTCATTGGCTCGAAATTTCTTACTTCCTACAAAATGTTGTCGGAAAATTTTCCAAAACATATCAAAAAATTTAATGTAACCCCGCGGAAGTCTATTGTACCACTTGGAAGCTACCCCCTTGAATGTCTCAGAAAAATCCCTACACAATAATTTATCATCATCATCTAAATTGATCATAAAGTTTTTAAATTGCTCAATATGGCTATCAGGCTCTTGCATTCCATCAAATTTTTCCAACATAGAAATGTCAAAATGCTTTGGGAGGTTGCCAGAAACAATTTTCGAAGACAAAGGAGAAGATCTCAAATTATGACATACCCTGTAAACATTAAGCCTCGAACTTTCATGATTCTGTGCATAGAGACCTTCTTCGAAAGGTAAGGTGTACTGTTGTTTCAATTCAAAATTCTAATGCTCAAAATTCTGGTTTACCGTCTGAAAATCCCTCTGATTATAAGCCTGCTCATCAACTTTTCTTTTATTAACATAGTTCATTTTCTCCCGAACCTTCTTTCCTGAATTTTTAGTTTGATGTTGATCTACTTGCTTTCTGTTATTTTTTCTCTTCCGATGATTTCTTTCAGAGGATGATTCTAACGAGCTATAATGTGAATAATCACTTGACTCGAAAGACTCATGGTAATGTCTTGATCTTCCCTTTCTCCTCGGAAAATAACGACCATGCCCCCTATGCCTATCATCCTTGTCCCTAGACTGATGATAAGTTTTACACTCGACCTTTTCATTCTCATTTTCCCTTTGGATTTTAGAACGAAGATTTCCTAGTGTCACCTCTTTTTCAGCCTTTAATTTCTCAACTTCCTCCAACAACTCATTCTTTTGAGATACCAAAATCGACTCCTCTAATATTTCTCCAACACACTGATCATCATGTTGTCCCTCAGAATTCATATTGCTTCCATAATTGTTGCCTACGAGATTATCCTCGCAATTGTTCATATCTAACTCCCCATGTTCTTCCATCACTTTTCTTTTATAAACTTATTCAGATTTCAGAAAATAATTTCGGGTACCAATTTCATTTCCCACAGACGGCGCCAATGAAGTGGCTAGAAGTCTTTAAGGGTTTTTTTAGAGTAAAACAATATTTTGAGGATTTAGTTTGTATTATTGATTACTTAGTTAATGTCTATAGAGAGGGAAACTTAATATTTCTAGAAAAAGATAGTCTATTCATTTATCAATCACTTTTTTTCCCAGAACAGGGTGGTGCTTTTATAGTACAAAAAGTAGGTCACACAAGCCCAACAACTTGCTCATTCTGTGACCAGTCTTCAATTTTATTGTTTTCTTTAAATTAGTCATTTTCTATTACATAATTGACAATCTTTCCTAAATAAACTTTATTTATTAAATAAACCTTTTCATCTTTCATTCTCCCTTATCAGTAACAACATAGGTTGAACAGAAAATACAGATACTAAATTTGACCTATATAATCTTAAAGTAAATAATAAGAGCTTTAAGATATGATTAATATGTAAGTAGAAGACTTAACATAACTTTAATGGTTTAAAAGAAAATAATTACATACATAAAATATTATTTGTTTTTAAAGATTATAATTAATTAAGCTAGGTGTGACTAAACTCATTTTGAGATTAGTAAATATGGCATATCACAATTAGGTCATATATTCAATTTGAATAAAAATTGAATGAATACCAAAACATGCACATCACATATTTTCTTACATTATATGGCATGTTCGAACTTGATGGATTCTATAAATAACTAAATTGCAAGTGAATATTGTATTAAAAAGATCATTAGTCATCATTTATGTGCGAGCGGTGACTAATGAAGATGATTTACTCAATATGGCAATCATTAATATTTGAGATTGATAAGGGAGAATGAATGATAAGGGAGTAAATTTAATAAAGAAAGTTTATTTAGGAAAGATTGCCAATTATGTAATTAGGAAAAGGACTAATTTAAAGCAAACAATATAATTGAGGACTCGTCACGTAATTAATAAGTTGTTGGGCTTATGAGACCTAATTTTTTTATTATAAAAGCACCACCATATTATAGGAAAAAGGGTGATGGATAAATGAATAGACTTTCTCTTTCTAGAAATATTAAGTTTCTCTCTCTAAAGACATTAACTAAGTAATCAATAATAAGAACTAAGTCCTCAAAACATTATTTTACTCTAAAAGAACCCTTAAATTAGCCCCTCATTCCAAGTATTATAGGTGAATTAAAATAAATAAAATCTAACATGTTAAATCCGCATCGAGCGACAAATAAATATTATAGTAAAACGCTAATTGTCACACCAAGTTCGAACACAATAAAAACATAAATTGAGAAACAAGACAGTTTCTGATGATAACATACCCAAAAGTTAAAAAAGGTTTAGCATGATTAAAAAACTACTGATTTGTCTTATGAGAATCAAAATATAGTATGCGGCCACACTATAAGATACTGATACAAAAAAAAACTATGATCAATTTACATAATTCAACTCTAAATTAGTATTTTTAATTTTTTTTATTAAAATATTGTAGTATATGGTAATGTAATATTTATAAATTTGCATTGCGACTGGTAAAAATTACATCCATTTGTTCTTCCACTGAGTTAGCATCTCAACAAATCTTACAAGTGAATCAAACAACTAAAAAGATAAAATAAAAGATATCAAACAAATTATCTTAAAAACTTTACTTAGAACGAAAAGAATGTCATAGTTTCAAAACAATACATATATAGTATCGTATTGAATCATCCTATAAGACCCCTCACTATATTCTATGATTGTTAATTCACAATGTTGAGTATGCTAAAAATCATCTCCTCTAAAACTAAATCACTCAAATAAAAAATACAAATATATACCTTAGAGTAATAGTAGTTTTTCATCAAATATCCATAATACATGTTATGTAAAAGATAAAGTATATATATTCAAATGACTCATGTTATGTTGAATTGTTTCTTCATCATTATATCTATCGATACAACACATAGTAAAAGTAACAATTTATGGTACGATTATATTAGCTCTATTAAATTAATAAAACTATGTAAATATTGTTGACATTTTAATTTTAGTTTTTTTTCTTATCACACTTTAATTTGAATGATTAGGCAAAACTATTTTGTCTTATAAAATATTTAATTGATTTTATTTAGAATAGTAATGTTTGTGACTCTATTAGATCATATTAATATTGATGTATTGGAATAACTAATGTAGCCAAGACCTACTATTAACTTTGTACTATGAATTTTTTCATTACAAAGCTCAAAACACCAACTTCTCTCAAACTAAAAAAGTGAAAAGTACTTGAACAAGATTATGAAAAAGATGGCTTCATTGAGTATTAACTATTTATCTATTTTTATGGTAAATATACAACATATAAATATCTCATTTCTTAGTAGATTGGTCAAATCAATTATGAGAATCTTTAACAGAATTCTTTATCTTATTTCAGGTCTTATTATCTAATAAATTACATCATATGAAGTTACTTGCTTCAAATTATATAAAATAATACTAGGTTCAATTACATAGTCAAACAATAGCTTAGCAGTAACTTTACTACTTATCAATTTGTGATCATAACTATACTTATGTATATACACATCTGTCACAATATTGAAACATCACTCGAGATCTTTCTTACCATATTAGCCAAATACTAACCAGATGATATTGATCTGGCGAAAGATAATATATAGAATTTCTTAAAAATAAAACCATTCGTATTTAAGATTAGTTAGAACCATGTGATTTTGTTAATGGTTCACAAATAGTGTATAAACAAGCACATGACCAACACATGATATCATGAATCATATAGAATATTGATGTTATATATTTAAGTGTTTCACATCATAATGATGATAACTATTTTCTTCATCGATAGTTCAAAAATAATATATATTTTCTCGTGTACTCAATAATCTGGTTAGATCATTCTTTATTTTCTCCGAGTTTCCCAAATCATATATGTCGAGTATGATGAAACCATCTTCTCAAAAATGGATGAATTACATAAAAGATATGATTTATACATTTGGATCATAGTCTTCGGACAAGGGCAGTTCGGACACCATCTACCTAACCGGACAGGGGCAGTTCGGACACCTCATCCATTGGACTGTTCAAACATAACTAAAGTACTTAAAACCTAATCACTTCTTGACTAAGCTGCCTGCTCTCCTACTAAGAGCTCATGGGTCCTTGAACTTGACCCGGGTCCATTAAACATGACCCGAAAGCCCATAAAGCCCCAATGTAAGGGTATAAATACCCAACCACCAACATTAAATGAGGGTAATGAAAATTAAATACAACCAGGCTGCTTAATTCTCCCTCTACTCTCTACTCAAATATTAAATACTCTCAAACTTCCACACAGTTCTAAACAAAAATTACAAACTTACCCTCAGACGAAAATAAACCTCACGAAATTGGCGACCACAGTGGGAGAACGACGGTGCCTGAATCAAGCATTCGAAACCATTAGAAAAAATCGGTCCGAATGAATTCGGACACCCCGGAAGTACCACCAGCGTTGCTTGAAGTGGTGGGTGAAAATAATGAATATACCATTGAGGAGCGTGATAGATTAAAGGGTGAGATAGAAGCTTTGAGGGCAGAGAAGGCAAAGATGGGCATGAAAGAGAAGTCAAAGGCATCAGTTGCTCATCATACTGACAACCCTAAAGAGCATGAGCCTTCGAAGACCCATGTGAGTACCAAGAAGACTCATGCTAGCTCCAAAAAGTCTCAGCGGTCTAAGCCAGTGGAGAGTTCTGACTCAGACTCAGAGTCTTCTGGTAGCTCCTCGGACGAGGATGGAGTTGAAGAATCCTTATCCTCCAACAGTGATGAGTGTCGATCCAAAAAGAAGCAAAAGTTGATTAAAAAGTATTCAAGAAAAAGGGAGAGACATGGGAAATTAAAGAGGAATATAGGCAAAGGATCATCTCACAGCCGGAGGGATATAGACCGGATGCTGGTGGATCCTTTTGCCTTCCACGATGAACCAGGTATCTTTGCAACTCCCAATGATGATACTTTTTCAGTCGTGGCCGGAATTGGAAAAAAAATAAACGTTGATGAAACAAAGAAAACTAGGGTGCAGAGGCAGGTGAGGTCTGCCTCGGTTGCACCAAACCCCAACCAAAATCAGTCCGGGAACAAGGTAAGTGAGACCGGACAGGGACATAACAGGGCTAAAGCTCAATCTCAGCCAGCTGCGCCTGCCCAGAGTCAACAATCTAGAAATAAGAGAGGGCCTTGGGTTCAACCGGAGTGATTTGCAGAATTAAAAGAAAGTGTGGCCACCATTTATAAACAAAACAAAGGAAAACGTACACTATAGAAGGTCGGCCGCACTGCAATCTCCTAGGGAACATCGTAACAATTCCTTCTGTTAGTACCATAATAATACTGGCCATACCACTGATGATTGTATAGCTTTGAAACAGGAAGTTTAGAATTTAATCGAAAGAGGAAAGCTGGGGGAATATGTCAAAAGAAGAGGAGGAAATAGGCCCGATAATACTCATCGGGCTGGTCCGAGCAATGCTGCTCCAGAAGGAGCTATGGTTATAATCGAAAGATTCGATGTAGAATCAGAGTACTTGGATCCTGATCCAACTCGAAATAGAGTGGGTGCCATTGAGGAACGTTGTAAAACAGTCTCCGGGCTTATTAATTTTTTTGAGTCACTCACAATTTTCAGAGGGGATACTATGACAGCTCCTACTGCTTCTTCAAGGAAGAGGCACGTTCATACTTTAGCTACCCATCTAGAAGGAGGCATGACCTCCTATCAATCACAAATTCCATTTCCCTTCATTGTTTTCGATGAAGATGACTTAAAGGATATAGCTGGCCCTCATTAAGATGTTGTTTTCATAGGAGCATCCATTGGGGGCAATGGCATAAGACGAATCTTGGTGGATACGGGGAGCTCAGCCAATATCTTCTTTTTAACCTCTTACAAAAAAATAAAAAATCCAGCCGTAATTCAGCATTCGGACAGATCAATTGTGGGCTTTACTGGAAGCTCAGCAGATGTGATCGGGGAGTTCGAAGAGGAAGTTTTGTTGGGCAAGGGCCCTTTTAAGAAGATGGTGAGGATACGTTTTATTATGGTGGATTGTCCCACTTGTTATAACGCTATTTTAGGGAGGTCTTGGATCTCTAGGATGCATGCAGTGGCCTCAACAGTCCACCAATGTTTGAAATATGCTATTCAAGGACAAGTGGGAGTTGTCCGGAGCAGTCAAAAGATTGCAAGAGAGTGTTATGCCACAGCACTGGCCCCACGGACGTTGGGGGCAGTTCGTATCAACGAAGAATAGCAGTTTGAGGGGCTTTCTGGGGGTGAGGGTGAAATTGATGACCCTAGAGAGACCCTTGGAGTATTGATACCGGTTGAAGAAGTTGAAACGCATTCTTTGGAAGAGGGAAAAAGTGTTAAGATAGGGTCCAAAATGCCATCAGAACTGAAGATTAAAATGTTGAAGTTTCTAAAATACCATCAACATATTTTTGCTTGGTGCAATGCTGATGTTACTGGGGTTCCAGCAGATATTATATCACACCACCTATCCATTCGAAGAGACATAGCACCTGTGGTATAAAAGAGAAGGGCTTTTTCCAAAGAAAAGGCTGATGTTATTGTCCAAGAAGTTGACAGGCTCACTAAAATAGGGCATATAAAGGAGTCTCAATATCCTTTATGGACAGCCAATCCGGTCTTAGTAAAAAAGAAAAATGGCAAGTGGCATATGTGCATTGATTTCACAGATCTCAATAGGGCTTGCCCAAAAGATTTATACCCAGTCCCCCGGATTGATCAGCTGGTGGATTCTACTTCGGGGAATAAGCTACTGTCTTTCATGGATGCCTTCTCCGGGTACAATCAGATTCAGGTAGACCCGAGAGATCAGGAGCATACCACATTTGTCACTGATAGGGGTATTCATTGCTACAAGGTGATGCCATTTGGGTTGAAAAATGTTGGGGCTACTTATCAGAGATTGGTGAACAAAGCCTTTGCTGATCAAATTGGAAGAAATGTGGAGGTATACATTGATGGCATGATGGTGAAAAGTGTGGACGAACAACTACACATGGCAGACCTCCAAGAAAATTTTGCTAACTTAGTAAAAGTAAATTTGAAACTAAATCCAGAGAAGTGTGTGTTCGGAGTGCAGTCCGGGAAATTCATGGGATATATAATAAGTGAGCAAGAGATACAGCCCGATCCGGACCAGCTTAATGCCTTGTTCCAAATAGAGCCTCCTCGGAATATAAAAGAAGTATAACGATTGTCTGGGAGGTTGGCTGCTTTAAATCGATTCATCTCAAGGTTTTCGGACAGATATGCCCCGTGTTTTCAAACTTTAAAGGAAGCAAATGGATTTGACTGGACTTCACAGTGTGATGAAGCCTTCAATGAAATCAAGAAACATCTGTCCTCCCCCAAGACTTTATTTAAACCTGTTGATGGAGAGACACTCTTCGTATATTTTGCAGTTTCCAGTTGTGCCATCAGTGCTGTATTGGTAAGAGAGGTGGATAATTACCCCCATCCGGTGTACTACATCAGCAAGAGCTTGATAGATGCAGAAAAATGCTATTTAAAGCTCGAAAAATTAGCATTAGCCCTGGTGATTGCTGCAAGGAAGATGAGGCCTTATTTTCAGGCTCATCCTATTATCGTCCGAACATATTTTCCCTTGAAGAATGTTCTTCAAAAGGCAGACATTTCAAGTAGAATGACTAAGTGGTCAGTGGAGTTGGGGGACTTTGATATTGATTTTGCTCCTTGAACAGCAATCAAAGCCCAAGTTGTGGCTGATTTCTTAGTTGAATTCAACTCTGATAGGGATACAGAGCAAACAATTGAAATGAAAGATAAAAAGGTCTGGGTTGTCCGGACGGATGGTGGATCAAGTACTATGGGATGTGGTGCATGGGTGTGCTTGACTTCTCCATATGGTGACAAAATGTACCAGGTTATATGTTTTGCTTTTAGGGCTTCCAACAATGAGTCCGAATACGAAGAAGCTATAGCTGGTTTAAAGTTAGCTTATATTTGTGGGGCCAATAGGGTCAAGCTAATGAGTGATTCCCAGCTTCTTATCCACCATGCACAAGGTCAATCTGAGGCAAAAAAGGAGCAACTAGTGAAGTATTTACTTATTCTTAAAAATGAGGCACTTAAGTTCAAAAGCATTGTTTATGAGCTAATACCCCGAACAAAGAATGAACTAGCAGATTCATTGGCAACCATAGCATACACTGAGTCATATCCTTGGATCCATGTGCTGGAGAGCCCTTCCATTCAACTTGATGGAGGTACCTAACTATCTCCGGATCCAAGGGAAACCTTAGCCTCCAGTTAAAAAGCTCAGTAAAGATACTACTTCACTAAGTTTGCAGTCCATTGGGGTTTCAGGGTCTATTGGGATCCTAATTTTCACGTTCTCCGGAATCCCCCACTCCGTTCGCATCCGACCCAGTTCGGCTGTATGGATAAAGGCATACTTGATTTTTTGCAAGGCAAGTAAATATTTGACACTGACCTTGTGGAAACAAGGTCCAACTTTTCCCTTTAAGACCTTTGGCAGTTCTGGATTCCTGAGGCATAGTTTTTCCTTGCCTTTATCCTTCTTGGCAACACCAGCATCACTTGTCTGTCCGGAGGCTTCAGACTCGAATGGAGCCTCTTCGACAGAATCCTCCATAACTTACTCCATTACCGAGGAGGGGTTTTCAGTTGTCTTTGGGAGGGGGGAGTTAGGAGTTGGCTCAGTCTGACCTCCGGACTGTTGAGCTTCGATACTTTCCTGAGCTCTGACCTCCGGTTGGGGCTCAGATGGGGTGGTTTCTCTTCGGTGGCTTGAGCTAGTGGTCTCCGGACCGGACAGCCTATCCTTAGGTACTTTAATGGGTGCCTCTGACCCTGTATTGCTGTCTTTGGCCCCTGATTTTGAAGGGGTGCCTTTGGAAGCATGCCTTTTAACCAGTCGGCCTTTTCTCTGATCCACCAGTTTGTTGAGAGAGGTATCTGCGTCTGACCCTATGGCAATAAATGGGGAAGGCTTTTTGAAGCTGGTAACTGCTAACCCTGGTTCAACAGTGGGTTCTGATTCTTGGACCGATGAACCTGAGACAATGGGAGGGAGGTTGGTCTGAAACAATCTCCTCGGTTTGACACTTTTCGTTGAGGAGGAACCCTGGTCAGGCTCTGTGTTTGAGGTTACTGGTCTGTCGATGGGGGAGGTAGGTAGGCCTGCTGCAATGCGCCTTTCCCTTTCAACTTTTTGTGCCTTTTCTAGTTCTGATAGATTGAGCCACCCCCCTCTAATTAAAGCGTTCCTAGCCGTGAACATAAACAACTAAAATGAAGAACTTGTGTTTGAGAAAGAAAGCTCTGAAAATTAGCAAAGTGAATATGTAGATGATGATAAAATAGTGGAAAAGTGTTTAATTTATAGTAAACCCCAAAAAGG
Organism: Limnanthes douglasii subsp. nivea; assembly: GCA_036936605.1. Taxonomy (NCBI): domain Eukaryota; kingdom Viridiplantae; phylum Streptophyta; class Magnoliopsida; order Brassicales; family Limnanthaceae; genus Limnanthes; species Limnanthes douglasii. The sequence continues at coordinate 173,196,555 of JAUPFV010000003.1, forward strand.
TGTTTTGATTCCTAGGAGAATTCAAAAGGATTAGCAATGATTAAGAAAGGACGTTGATGCCACCTTCATTTAATGAAGAGGTTGTTTTTCAGAGAAGGTGGGAGCGAAAATCAAGGTGAAAAAACGGCTGAAGTGACGAACCACAGAGAGACACGTGTCCCACGAACTCTGGCAAAAAACCGTTTAGATTCAAAGAACCTTTTTCAGTCCGGATAAAACTATAACACGATTCGGAGGACCTGTCCGGATGTAAATGTCACTGGAAACAGACTGTTTTTTAGGTCTTGCCAAAGGTTTTTGAACACCACCTAAAAATGGGCTACTGATGAGTCCGGATTCCGTCATCTCTTCGGACAAGGGCAGTTCGGACACCATCTACCTAACCGGACAGGGGCAGTTCGGACACCTCATCCATTGGACTGTTCAAACATAACTAAAGTACTTAAAACCTAATCACTTCTTGACTAAGCTGCCTGCTCTCCTACTAAGAGCTCATGGGTCCTTGAACTTGACCCGGGTCCATTAAACATGACCCGAAAGCCCATAAAGCCCCAGTGTAAGGGTATAAATACCCAACCACCAACATTAAATGAGGGTAATGAAAATTAAATACAACCAGGCTGCTTAATTCTCCCTCTACTCTCTACTCAAATCTTAAATACTCTCAAACTTCTACACAGTTCTAAACAAAAATTACAAACTTACCCTCAGACAAAAATAAACCTCACCAAAGCTATCTTTTAAAAAATATAATATTTTCAAAATAAAACCATTTTTAATCAAAATTAGTTGGAAAATCAAATAGACTATTTGCATTGTTCGACAAATTATCTTTAAACAGGAACTCAACAACATATGATATCTTAAATTACTCGGAATGATGATTATATACATCTAATTATCTCACACCCTAATAATTGTTAATATTTTCTCCATCTATAGTTTCAAGATAACATGTATGTAATATGGTACTGAATCACCTTATAAAGGACGCTTGCCACTTTCTTGGTGTTTGTCAACTCATATATGTTAACTTTGCTAAACAATATGTCCTCAAAATCAATCACTTGATTTAAAAATACAACTTTATACGCATAAAATAAGGTATATTTTTTAATAAAAATCAAATAAGGCTCATTTCATGTCTAATTGTTTTCTTCATCATTTTATGTGTCGATAGATTCATTAGTAAAAATAATCCTTACGTGTAGGACTACCTTAAATCTATAAAGTAATAGAAACTATGTAGAAATTATTTATGTTCGGAGTGTATTTTGTTATAATATAACACTTTAATTTGATTGATGACCATACCTTTATTGAGATTGATGAGAAAAGACCTTGTCAAAGTGAAGTACAATGACTAAACGGTTCTAGAATTAAAATAAGCAAAGTATATTTTACAAATTATCTCTCTCGTAATTTTTGTTCACCCTTAAAATAAAGGGTAAAGGTCCTTATTTATAATATAAATAATCTTATATAATATGGACGTATGACGTGTTTCCAATAAGACATGTTGCATGCATCTATTACATGTTCATATATTATAATTACTATTTTATCATCTAATCTAATCGTTTAGTGTAATCTTGTAAACTTATCATAAGAATATAATCTTCTTTAATAAGCTTTATGTTATGTAAGTCTCCTCCGTCTCTTTTATCTTATATGCATATCATCATCTTGTCCAATTGCATGTCATATTATATTTCTCTTGTTCACTAGGTTTTACCGATGTTAGGTGTATACTTGAAGTAATTCATCAATAGAGGTGCTACCATAGGATTACATGGCATAGTTGGATTTTATGTAGACATCTATATGCAAAAAATATTGAAACTCTATGGGTGAAGCTTGAGTCGTACTTAGTAGCAGAGACGTCTGTTGGATCCTAAAAACTGAAACTAGTTATAAAGACTGATGACCATTGTCTCGATGGAGATATATGTCCTTCCAAAACATCTTAATCTTTCCAAAAATTAGTTTTAGGTTTTTATTTTTTTAGTTAAAAAATGATACCCGGCTTAACGCCTCGCCACGGACGCCACAACGAGTGTCACAACCGTCACGGTCGCCACGGCCGCCACGTCAAGCACCACGCTAAGGACCTTACCACGCCCCACCCTGAGGAGATATTGCCTCGCCTCGCCTCGTCACGACCGCCACGGCCGACACGTGACAACTATGATTGATAGTAGCACAGATATCTGAAGGCACCTAGATGATTACAACGAAATCATACTCGACTTTAATGCAGTTGGTGTTAAGGTGGTTAAGAATGACCAATCAAGAGCACCTTGAAATCATACTCGACTTCATGAACACTATGCTTTACGAGAAAGATTCCATCACAATTTCCCACATCAAGAGCACCTTGAAATCCAAATATTTTCAAAGTAAAAAAGTTCTACATGGAAAAAACTGAGTGTGAGGGGTCGGTCAAAAAAGAGATATTCAAGCAAGAGGAGAGGTAATACTCAGTTAAAGTCCAAAAGGGATGAGGCAAATTCAAAATAAATATGTTGGGCATGCAAGAAGAAAGGATATATATGTTGGAACTATCCAAATAAGGAAAATGGCAACAACTATTAGAAGATCAACGCCGAAGATGTTGCAATAATGTCTGATAATTGTGAGTATACTGATGGGTTTATGATTTCTTATTCTTGCAAGTATAGAGATAAATAGATTTTAGAATCGGGTGCATCATTCCATCTAACTCCTGATTATAATTGGTTTGAAGACCTACATAATGCTTGATAATGGAAAGGTCATCATCTAGAATGACGAATCCTGCAATGTCCTAAAGATTGGAACGGTCTGACTCAAGTTTTGTATATGAATTGAGAGAGTGATTAAATTTTTATGTATATATTCGAAGCTAAATTAAACCTTGTTTTTAAGGGTGGATATGGTATACATAGGGTCTTAAATGACTTTGTTTCCGTTATAAAAGATAATAAGTGTAACGGCGCGTTAGTGCTTGAGGGCGCTATAGTATTAGGGTGCGTGTCTAGTATGTGCAAGGATTCTATTACGTTGTGGCATCATCAACTATAGTATTTGAGTGATAAAAGTCTTAGTTAACTAAGTAAACATGATGGTTACATGGTACTGTAGTTTGGAAGCTAAGCTTTTGTGAAAGCGGTATATTGGGTAAGAGCTAAAGGGTCAATTTTTCCACACTAACTAGACGTCAAATGGAGTAGTTGATTATGTTCATTCACACTTTTGAGGTCTGTCACCTACCAAATATGGTGCAAGGTACTTTATGTCGTTGATGGATGACTATTTTAGGAAAGTATGAGTTATACGTTTGAAGACCAAAAATGGACTTTTGCTCTCTTAATGAACAAGAAGGCCTTGGTAAAGAATCAAAATGAGAAAGCAAGAAATAATCTTCAGACTGTTAATGGTTTGGAATATTAGAACAATGAGTTTACTAGCTATTGTGCAAATCTTGACATTTTTCCAGAAATCAAACCATAAGTAGGAATCTTTAACAGTATGGGATTGCTAAGAGAATAAATCAAACCATTCTGAAACATATTAGGTGTATGCTTCATTCAGCTATAATGGGTCAAAGGTTTTGGGGAGAATCTATGACAATGAATTCATATATCATCAACAGGAGTTCAACTACGCCGTTTAAGCTTTTTTATCCTTAGGAGGCTTGGACTGGAGAGAGACCTAATCTAAAACATTTAAAAGTGTACGGATGTGCTTCCTACGCACATGTGAAGCAAGATAATCTTAGGCCAAGAAACTTAAATGTTTGTTTCCCTTCTAACCGAATAGAGTAAAATGATATGGGATATGGTTCTTTGAACCTAGATGTCACAAGGTACTGATAATGAGGGACTTGGTTTTAAACGAAGAGACTCACCTAATACTTCCCTCAAGAGATGTGAAGTTTATGATGGATCTAATATACAAAGTGAAACTAGAGACCATTCTCTTGAAGAAGATTCTAGACATGGTTCTGCTTCATATGGTACAATGGAAGTACAACCACTGCATGACTATAAATATCATAGCGGGTCCAATGTTCCGGGGCCTTTGAATGTTCAGATATGAGATAAATATAAACTTCACAAATATCAACTAGCGAGGGATAAATCATAAAGACCTAGTAAACATCTACAAAAGTATGATTTTTTGATGTAATTGGTTATGCTTTATCAATTTTATTGCAGAGAAATATTGTTGAACCTGAGGTATATCATAATATTATCAAAATTAGTGATAAAGAGAAGTTCTTACATCCATGAAAGAAGCACTTTGATCTCTCAAAAAAATGAACAGTTGGATCTTTGTGAAGCAATCAAATGGTTAGAAATTTGTTGAGAGTAAATAGATAATCAAGAGGAATCCATGTATACCTTGTGTTTAGTTATCCATATACAAGGCTAGGCTTATGGCTAATGGGATTACTAAAAAAGATAGTACCGATCTCAATGAGATATTTTCAACGTTTGTGAAATAAACCTCCACGGGGTTCAGTTGTTAATTATTGCTAGATTTGATCTTGAGTTAGATCAAATGGATGTTCCTACTGCCTTCTTGAAAGATGAATTGGAAAAGATAATTTACATGTGTGAACCGAAAAGGTTTGAATAAAATAATCATAGTTGTGTGTGTTTATTGAAGAGACCCCAATATGGACTGAAACATTTGTTGAGGTAGTAAAATAGAAGATTTGATTCTTTTATGAGACCCATTAAATATGTTTGTAGCTGCTATGATAGATGTGGCATTGGAATAAGGAGACACACATAGAGACACAATAACTATTACTATTTTATGGGAATGACATATTAATACTTAGTGAGAGATAGGAGGAAGATTGAAGTGATAAAGACTCAGCTGAAATGAGAGTTTAAGATGAAAGATATAGGAGAGGCTACAAGAATCATTGGTGTTAATATCAAGAGAAACATGCCAAAGGGATATTTATTATTATCTAAGAAAGAGTGTATATATATAGAAGTTCCTAAGGAAGTTAGTTCAACCATTAATTAATGAGATCGTAGAAATGTATACGAAAGAATTGTTGAAATTCTCTGGTAGAAGTTTGAGTCGCGAACTAGTAGCAGAGATATTTGTTGGATCTTAAAGGATAAGAAAATCTGTCCAAAACTAGTGAACCTTATGTTGAAGAAGATAAGTGTTGAGTCGAAGCAGGCTGGATCGAAGCAGATGGTCTGAAGCGAGCTAATCCAAGGTAGTCTAATCTAAAGCGAGCTCGATCGTAACATAAAAGCTAGACCAAAACTGATTCTTCTATTTGTTAGGTCTCTAATATTAATTTGGTATCCTATTTTGGTATTTGTATAATAATTGGGTTTCGAATTAATTAGGTTTTATTATCATTTTTATTTAATTTAAAGGATCAAAAGTTATTTCAAGAATGTGCTTTAATCTAGAGCATCTCATGAAGAATTTTGTTTCTTCCTAATCCTATAAATAGAAAACGATACACAAAGAAAGTGTGTGGAGAGATATTTTTGTGAGCGACATATTTCTTAAAAGAGGGAAATAACTTTAGGTTCTTTGAGTAATAAATAAAGTGAGAAATCGTCACCGAAGAGACGGGTTCTATGAATTACGTTATCTTTTTTAATAAATAATAATTGAGTCATTTGTGTTTGAGAGTCTTTATGTGACCTACTTGTTTATTAAAGAGTGTTTGTTGCATGTAGATGTAGGATTTCCTCATAATCCATACCATATTAAATATGTTTTGTGTGTTTTGTTTTATTACACTTTATTTTAGTTATTGTTCATCTTGAAAAAGGTAAATTGTTTTCTCCGAAGGTTCGTTAGTTATACATTAGTTCTTTGATCGGTCTAACGGTGGTTTTCTCAACAACCCAACTGATCAAGCCTTCCTCAAGATAAGCCTCGTCATGTACCTATCAAATAAATGTACTAATGTCTTCATATTTATATCTCTTATTATATATGTACTAGATACATATATATGCGTTTTCTTTATATGCACTATATTCATGTTGTCAAATCATAAATACTTGCCCCGTCAATACTGTCTTCCTCGTATGTATTTTCTCATGTACTAGACTTGACAATAATTGTTTTAGTGTCGTTATATTATTATCTCGTCCACGAGATACAAATCAATTTATTAAACCTTCCGCAAGACATATATTGTCTTGTTCAATACTTGCCCAAAATGTTTAAAGTTAAATTCTCATTCATAATGCCACTAAAAACTATCGTGGAGTTAATATATATATATATATATAAAGACCTAACAAAAGTATGCTTCAAACAACATAACATAATACTAAAAACTATCATGAAGTTAAAATTCACTAAGAACAGTGTGAGAACAATATTGTTCTTACCGTTGTAACTGAATGAACCTGTGTGTTCTTAAAGTTTCACCCAACAAATGAGTAGTATTTCCAGATAGGAGTCGTCATGCGATACCCTATTATAGATCCCTTAAAATGAATAAAACCTATCATTTACGTAGAACTGCCCTAGTAACACTCTTTTAGCATACCATCAATACTTATATATTTTATAGCTCGTTATCGCAAAGATGATGCTTGAACTTAATCTTGTGGTACTACTTAATCTCTAAAAAATAATAAATATTATTGACGTCGATATTTCAATTTGTTAATCAATAAAACCTATGAATTTTCATTTTCATCTGCAATCGTTGGATGATCTTGTAAACTAACCAAATGATTATCTTGTAAACACCATAATTTAGCTAATGAGTATGTAGTTTTATTTTCTTGACAAAGAACTTGCCCATACACAACATTATCAAGTTGCTTCTCCATTTGATTCACCACATCAGAATACCCTCTTATATTTTTTTTTGTTTTTATTTATATTACCTTTGTGTATGATTAACTATGAATTTAGAATGTTAGTTGTACTGCTCAGGCACCACACATACGCACTAAACCCGCCTCTAGTAACATTGTCTTGTATTTGGCTTCATTATTTGTAGTTGTTAAACCAAAATTTATAGATTTTTGTATTTCTTCCCCACTTGGGGTAGTTAAATTAAGTTAAGATCCACTATTATTAGAATTAGATACTCTATGTATAGAAATAACCCATTTTTTAATCATAATTTGACTTGAATTTTCATTTCATGTACAAGTTTGTTCTTCTTGAAACTCATTATTGAAATCCACAATTGATTTTACTTTATTTGATTTAGTTCATAGTGAATTTCATACTCTCTAAGTTCAACAAACCAACACGTATAACTAATGAGTATATCTGGTTTTTGTAGTAAACTTCTCAAAAAGAAAAAAATGTTCTTACAAGTATGGTCTCATTTTTTGTGATGCCACTACCAAACTAAGATCTAGCTTTTCAAATTCCATGTAGCGTATGGTCTCACCAAACCAACACGTATAACTAATGAGTATAACCGAAGAACTTTATTTTTAATATTTTAAAATATTGATTTGATGGATTCACCTTCATATTTAATTTAATTAAATTAGCTAAGGCTCCACGTAGTGTTGAAACATGTAGCGTCTCGTCATTAATTTTAACAATCATGCTGTCTTTATAATTTTCTATACTTCTTTCAAATTTCTTAGCAAAAAATATGGTTGATATTAATTTATAACAATCTAAAGCTCGTTATGTCATAAACGCAATGTTTTCTTCAAAATCTATACTTTTTATTTAGTTATATCCTAACTAAGCATGAATAAATGATAACAAATTATGTCCAACTATTACATCAACCACTTGATCAATCTGATGTAAAGGAAAAACATCTTTTGGTATCTATAAACCTTTAATCTGAGGATCAACCAAATGATCAATCTGCATAACCCGTCTTTAAATTCTTTATTTATTTGAGTTCACGCTTTTAGTATAGTTTCATTATTCAATTTTAAATAAAATATATCATCCAAAAGATTCAGTTATAGAAGGTTTTTCATTAGGATTATCAATCTCTCTCTCATTAATTTTTATTAGGAGACCGTCACGTGACTTTAATTATTGATCCTTCGGTATACTCTTCGATTCCTATAAGAAAATATTATCTGGATATAATAACACTGTCTAACATTCCCTTGTTGTCACTTTATTACTTTGTATAACCCTAATTTTCTATTTTGCTGTGTATTTAATATATTCATGATAGTATGAAAAACAAATTCCATCTTATAAATACATGGAAGTCATAAAGTTGTATTATAAGTACTTGGTGCATCAACAACTATAAACAAAGTTCTTATTTTTTTCTTAGTCCGATCATATCCCATCATAACTAATAATTATATCTCTTCTACACATTAAGTGGAATGACACGTGAAACTTACTAGCTTGCGCTTAGTTCTTTTATATGGAGTTAATCCAATAATTTTGTAATATCCATTCATGTAAAGATCATTAGTGGAACTACATGTGTTAATCAAAACTCTTTTAATATGGTTCCACCAATATTGAACAAGAAAAATAATTTTATGGAGATTTATCATAGCCCTCAAATCATTATTAGTAATTATAATCATTTGTGTTGATGTTATTTTTAAGTATATAAACGTTTCATCTATTAGATTCACTTCATAATTCTTTTGATGCTTTTTTAATTAACGACTGATATGTCTATGCCAAAGTATCTCCTTATAAATTATAAAAATGATTTACTTAGAAATCAAAATTGATCATTAAGAATGCTTTTTAATCTGATTGATCTTTCGGTATTATTAGAAATCATAGCTCATGGTCTTCTACATTTCAATTTATCATTTGGATTATACTTGATGTTAAAGGTATGATTCTTCTATTAGAATTATCCAAATAAGGAACCAAGATCTGTTAGCTTTTGCTCTCACATGATCCACAAAAATCAAATATTATTATGTGTCTTATTAGATAAAGCCATCATCAATTCTACCTCATTTAGTTATCTCAATTTTAATGAAAATTTCAGATCGTTTTAGCAAATCCCTCATGGTGTCAACAAGGACTTAATTAAGTCTTTAAAGAGCATGCTATCATTCGGAATTTCTCTCTTAAATATAGGTAAAGTTACAATCTCTTTACATCTATCTACACTATTTATATATTGGATGAACCTCTGAATATAATTGTGTAGCTTCTCGTCTCTTTATGATATAAATTCATTATATAACCTATATTATAATTAATAATATTTTTCTAATAAACTCATTTATAAAAGATCTTCCAAAATCCTCAAAACTATTAATAAATCCTCAACGTAAATTATTAAACGATGTGAAAGAATAACCTCAAAAATATTATGGAGAATGTTTAACATAAAATAGTATAATCTAGATTAAAGCCAAGCATAATATTACAAAAATATTGTAAATGATATTAAAGATCATTGGTCGCAGCATGCGTATTCATCCTATAAGGATCAAATTTGCAAGGAAATTATCCCTCAAAAATATTTTGTGAAAGTGGAGACATAGCTAAACTATAAGGATCCATCGTATATCTTTTAAAGATTTCTTGATTTGCATCATTTATTACTTTCATTACTTTATTCCATTTCTCATTTAGTATGTTTGCATTACATGATCTCAACCTAATGAACAAGAATATGATTTTTTCAACATTAGTTTTGAATAATTCATATAATTTTTAACAAAATTATTATCCTTATGTAAACCATCCTCAATAATTATTTTCCTATTAGGATTACAATGTTTAAAAAAATCTAATTTTAATTGTCCGTATTCATCTCTTTACATTTGTAAAACACTAAATCCATGTTGATATTGCCTTAAATATTCCATTTGTAACTCTAATAAATGAAATTTGATGAAATTAGAACCTCATCTTAGCTTATCGTCAAACATTATTGAGACCTACTTGGATCTACTGCATTATCGTTGGAGTACTGCAAATTGTCTAACCTCTCGGTGAATTTGTTTCCACTCCAAAATGATTCTCTCGGCTACGTAAGAAATTTTTTGTTGGATATGGAACTGCAACCGTTTTTTTACCATGGATCACATGACCTCCCAATGATTATCTTTATACTCTTGAGTGAGCCATCTCCAACATTGTTTTCTCAAAACTAAGGTACTTTAAAGAGATATTTCCAGAGATAACATTGTTTTTTTTTGAGGAAATACCTCGTTAAAGTGAAGTGCTAATGATTAAAAGACTAAAAAACTCAAGAGCATAAGCAAAATATGAAACTCTATTTATTATTGTTTATTTTCAGACACGTGACATACTATTTATAATATAAATAATCTTAAATAATATGATATATTACATGTGTCCAATAATACACGTGACATTAATTTATTACATATTTCTATTTGATAATTAGTAATTTATCTTATAATTGTTTAGGAAATTTTGTATTCTTGTTATAAGTCTATAATATTCTTTAATAAGCTTTATGTCAGGTAAGTATTGTAATTCTCTTTATCGTATATACATATTATCATCGCGTCCAATTCTGTATCCTATTATCTTTATCTTGTCCATTAAATGTTACTCAACTTATCAATCTTCTTAAAATAGGTATTGTCACGTACCGATCAAATCTATGTAAAAATGTCATCATATATTTATCTCTTATTATAGATATTATATATATATATATATATATATATATATATATATATATATATATATATCGTCATATATTGCGGTCTGTTTATAATACATTATATTAATGTGGTTATATCGTCGTAATTTTTACCTCGACGATATTATCTTCTTTATATGCATCTCGTCATGTGCTAGACTTGTTAAATACTCGTCTTAATTACGTCATATTCTTATATCTTCCATGATATACAACGCCAAACTTCCCGGAAAATCTATTTTGTTATGTTTACTGCATGTCCAATAGATATTAGTGGCTTCAAAACATCTCTAATATTCTTATAATATTCCACTTGGAATACCATATGATTTGATATGTATCCACCATATTGTGCATAATATACATATTTTGTTTTACTAGTAACCTAAAATGTCTTCTCACTTCCAATAATTTCCACAAATAACTAAGAAAATATTACCGCGGCTTCTATGCGCGTAACAGTTACGTCAATAATAACATTTCCAACTTCCACATAAATGAAATTTGATAAGATATTGTAATGATTCCATGTCAATGTCCAACTTGTCATACTCAATTGAATTGAGATCCTTTAATTTAACATAATTAAATATAAAATTAGACTTAAGAATTGTGCTGCATGGATTTAATCATATACAAAGTAAAACCTAACACAACATAATCTGAAATTGAACTAAAATTTGAATTAGAGACAAAATCTCACTACCCTGAATATCCTTTAAACTAAGAATACCACATGAATTTTATATTTAAGGAAGAATACTAGAAGGAAAAGTGAATCTTTCTACTTTCATGTAATCCTAATTAAATGATAAAATATGTTCTTATATGCTATATTTTTATCTTCTTAACTATAAAGAAGTAAATGAGTTTTCTTCATTGGATATAATTAAGTATATCATAGATTTTATTATAATAAAATATACAAATATAAATCTTTATCAATCTTAGTTCTCAAACCATAAAATCGCATCACATCGGAATTTGAAACTTAATTTCTTCATTATAAATTTTTGGTGGCATGTACCACTATATTATTTATGGAAATAAATATGTTAATATAAGTAACTTAAAATCTAAATCTTTTTTAATAAAATTCTGAAGTGCGTAATACTTAATCAACTTAATCTCAAAACTAAAAGAGATTACAATATTGATAGGTTATGATATTATTAATGATAAATTTAAATTGAAATATTATAGATCAATTTATAATTAAAATAGATTGCTGATTTTATTAAATTTGCATATAGTTATAAAAAACTTGTTCTTATTCATTTAGGGTGATTAAATATGGTAATATATCATACTAAATTAATATATTTCAAGCTCTCTTAATTTTACAATTCAAAAAGACAAGATCTTAATATTCATATAATAAATTGTAATTATAAAGTGTGCAGGTTGTATTATGATTGTAATTATAAATTGTAATAAATCTCGAAAGAATTTTTTGTTTGAAAAAAATAAATCATTATTTTAAAATGATAGTATTTTTATATTGAGTGAAAAATATTTTGTGTGAAGTCTTATGTATAATATATCTTATTATCTATTAATTAAGCACGTTTCAGATTTAATGCAACCATTTAGTCTATTTCTTTCAGATACTTAAGAATTAACTCTTTTTTAACTAAATTTCTGCATTTATTGATAATGGAGTCAAATTAGAAGGGCTTACTAGGTAAGCTTTAATACATTTATGGAATAAAATGAAAAGACATTAAATTTTTAAACTCCAGCCTTGAACTTTCAGATCTCCCTAGCCATACTCTCGGCCTTAGCTATAGTTTCAATCAATGATTTAGAAGATTATGGAGTATGAAATATCAAATCATTATTGTTTGAATATAAATGAATCATTTATAATCAATTTTATTCACTAATTATTCCCCTCCAAACAAAATATCCTCAAAGTTATTATATTTTATCAAATACGGATATAGTAGTAGGTTCATAGGCTACACTGTTATATAATGGAATGTATGTTAAATAGAAATAAGTATATGAATGAATCTGGTAGTAGGTTTCGTACATATAAATAATTGAAAGACAACATTATGAATTTGTTATAAGACTTTTATTTTTTAATGTATTAGCCTCTTTTTTAAAAATTTCCAAGCCCCGTTTGTTTGATGTGTCTAATGCATGTATGAACACAGAGAATGAACAAGAGGATTTGTATCACCTCAAGAATCTAGCTTGTCAACCTCGTCTCGAGAGATATAATATTGATGTTTGTCACATTTCGTGTAGGGATCACCAGTAAAGATCACTTTGTCGGTTGTATATGAGTGGTCATACAATTCTAAAAAAACGAACATATGAATGCCCATATGCGAATAGTTTGCTAGGTTAAGTTGTTTAATTGTTTGTATATTAAAATCTTCACAATTCAATTTAAATTGTTGGAATGGGTAAAGTTTATGGTTGAATATCGAAGATCGTTGTCAATTCGCTATTAGTTAAGAGATCGTTATGAGAAAGAAAAAAAGAAGCATATTATCGACCTCTAAAAAGAGAAATTAATAATTCATTCTTTCAAAATTATAAAATATTTTTTTTGGTTTTGAATGAAATAGTTATGCCACAGAATTAGAATTAGAATTAGATGAGAAGGACTCTAAAACATAAATTATGTAGACTTATCCTAGATTAACAGGTGTCTAATTAGTAATTAAGTAGAAGTAAATAAATACAGATTTAAGCCAAAGACGGTAAACCATATATACTGGAATGGATTAGAAATATAAAGGAACAAAATCAAATTAAAGGTTTATATAGGAATATGAGTATTAAAAGAACCGATATGAAGTCTGAATTTAGAGATGGAAACTTGAAGGAATCAATTTGGGTCGAGTTTGACTAAAGTTATAGATATATAAATATAATAATTATATATATTAGTATTAGTTAGTGTGAGAGAGAAAGAGGGGGGCAGTATCATGGTCAGCCAGTATTGATCTGTGGTTACCACTTACCACTATCTTTATAAATTCCAAGCAAAGCACAAAGCAGCGAGAGGACGGAGGAGAAAATGAAGAGTAAACCCATAGAAGCTGAATCTCGAAATCAAATCACATCTGAGAAAAATGAAGAGTGAGAGAAGAGTAAACCCATAGAATCAGAATCTGAATCTCGAAATCAAATCACATATCTTCTGTTTCTCTTTCTGAATTCTGAATTCAGAATTTGAATCTTAATCTTGGAGTTTGAGGTAACTCTTTCTATAGCTTATATCTAATTATATATACACAAATTTAAATTTGATCCGAAATTTGGTGGTTAATAGGATAGGTAGGAGGCGTAGAAGAGTGTTTAGTATTTAAACCACACCAGATTACTAGTTCACTGAATGCATCCCACATCGTTAGTGGGGAGACTGATATAAGCCTATATAAACCGGAAGATGTCAACATTGGTCACGACCTTACTTGAACAGGATCTGTTCTATAGGCTCATACCTCTGTTTCCTTGAGTTCTAAGGAGACAGGTTCCCAAATCTGGTTGATGACTCATGGCTCTGCAATCAGAGCGTGATTAACAGCTCCCCTTCCTCCTTCTGGTGGTCGCGGCTGTAGGTGATCGTTCCACCTGGTCGCCTTTTCAATTTATTTTGCAGGTATGCTTGCCTATCTTCCTCTAAGCTGCTCTCTTTTCAATTTATTTTGCAGGTAGGTATTGTTGCAGTAGCGGAGAGGAGAGGCCGATTGAATTGGCACCGTGTTGAGTCTTCTACTGATTTTATAAGTAGACTTGTTCACAGTCTCCTTTCTTTCTACTTCTAAATTTTGGGCACACTCTATTTAACCCGGCTCATTTCTGGGTCGCCTGTGATTGATGTTACCGTCGATGTAGTTTTTTTACTTTGATACAGTTAGTTTAATTACTCCCTCCGTCTCATAATATTCTCATAATATTAGTCGTTTAAGGTTTCTTCACAAATATTAAGAAAAGTAATAATGACTTTGAAAGAATAAAAGAATATAAATTTGATTGGTGGAGTTAATAACTTATGCAAAAAGTTAACTATTTTATTGGTTGAAAGTGGAATACATGTAATAATGCTGCATTGGAAAATGAGAACGATATATATTATGAGACAAAAAATCTCTTCTAGAAAGACACATATTATGAGACATAGGGAGTATTACTCTACAACTGTGAACCGGAACGATATATATTATGAGACAAAAAATCTCTTCTAGAAAGACACATATTATGAGACAGAGGGAGTATTACTCTACAACTGTGAACCGGATTGTAGAATTTAATGATATAGTTTTTTGACTTTGATGCAGTTTTATTATTACTTGACAACTGTGAACTGGATTGTGGAATTTGATCTATTGACATACTTTTTTTGGCGGTGGCTCACGTGTCTTTTCAAAATCAACTTAAAGTTTGTAGACCCAGCCATATCGTCAACAGGATCACATTTTATTAGATCCCTAACGTGAATGGGAGGATCACACAGAATTTATAATTTTTTCTCTCCTACCTATTCCGAGTTCTATACCTACAATCACGATAACATATCCAAGACTTACAAAAACAAATTCTAACATATTTCTTTGAAAATCAAAATGAAATAAGGGCCAGAATCACACAAAAAAAACTATGATCAAATCTCTTAGCTCAAACGCAACGACAAAACAACTTATAGCTATTTGGTTTGGTTTGAATCATTAGCCAAACTCATTTTGTCTTATAAAATATTTTACTAATTAAATTTAGAATATTCATGTTTCTAACCCTCCTATTGACCATATCAATATCATTGTATTGGAATTTCTAATATAGTTATAAACTAATATTCACTTTCAACTATACAAACACTTCTTTTTATTATAAAGCTCAAAACACCAATCTCGAATCAGATTATGAACACGACGACCACGCCGCAGATTAAATATTTAGCTCTCTTTTTTATATTCTATTTGTCGCAGATTAAATATTTATCTCTCTTTTTTATATAGAAAATAGAATTGAACTATTTTTCATCATTCAGATTTCATTATCTAATAGATTACATCATACCAACCCACTTGCTTCAAATCAAATAAAATATCACTACTTTTAATTACATAGTTAAACAATAGCTTAACAACAAGTTTAATACTTATCAATAAGCGGCCATGACTTTACTTGAGGTATATACGCATCCGACGCAACCTTACAACATTGTTCGAGCTCTTTCTTATCATGGTGCCAAACGCCAACGAGGTTATATTAATCCGGTAAAACCATTCGTATTCAAAATTAGTTACATAACTAAATAAACCATTGGAACTGGTTCAAAAATACTAGGTAAACGAGCACATTACCAATATATGATATTCCAAATCATTTAAAATGTTATTCTATACCTCCAAGTGTTTCACATCCTAATGGCGGGATGCATTTTCTTCATTCATAGTTCCAAAATAATACATATTTGCTCATGTAATGAATAAACTTGTAAAGTCCTTCGTTATTTTTTCCGAGTTTGCGAGCTCATATACGTTGACTATGTTGAAACCATCTCCTCAAAACTCGATGACTTTGCATAAAAGATATGATTATATAACTTTAGATCATAGCCTTTTATCACCAAATATCGATAATAAAATCTGTTTATTTTCTTTTGTAAAAAATACGTATGACTTATATAATGCCAAATTGGTTTTTTCTAGACTATATGTGTTGACGGTAAGGAAAAGTTTACAATATTTAATGACAATCACAGTATAGTTTGATATGCTCATAGAACTTTAGATTGAATCCTTGACCGGTCTTATTTTATTTTATCTAATATTTTTTATTTTATTTTATCTAATATTTTTTATTTTATTTAGAATAACCAAGTTCGTGACCTCTACTAAATCATTAACTTTATGATAAAATAGAAGTAGAAAAACGGTACTTATAACAACACTCAATCGTATTAAAATTCTAAAATTTACTTTCATCATCCGTAGGAACTCAATATTGCAAGTTAATTTAATTCAGTAAAAAATATTGATCTTATTTTATAAGATAAATTGACTTTGATAATTTTAATCCACCCTTCCAAAAATCCACGTCCAGAAAAAATCAAATTTCGACTGCTTTTTGTAATACGTAACATATTTATTCAAGTTCTTAGCAAGCAAACAGTAAAATACTCGAAATAGTTTGCAAAAAGCTAAATGATCCCGTAAAATTATGATATTTATCATACCTTGCACCAAGTCGACATTCATCTTGCGCGCCAACAATAAATTAGGAATAAAATCTATTAAACACATTTAGTACTCTAATACCATCATTCAATGCCTATGATAATCAATATTAGAAATAACATGTTTATCTTTATTTCGTCCCAAACATCCTAGATGTGGTCTCGAGATCCTTTTATAGTAAAAATGGTATAAAATGGAGAAATTTGTAAATCGAATATTTAGATGTTGAGTTAGTTTTTTGTTTTCAGGTAAAAATTATCATATAAAATCCATAATATTTTGCTGCAGTCACCGCTCGCACATAAATGATGACTTAAAATCCATAAAACATCAGTCATCTCAAATATTAATGACTGCCATATTGAGTCAAATATCTTCCTCAGTCACCGTTCGCACATAAATGATGACTGGTGAATATTTTTTATACAATATTCACTTGCAATTTAGGTATTTATAAAATCCATCAAGTTTGAACATGCTATATAATGTAAGAAAGTATGTGATGTGTATGTGTCGGTTTTCATTCAGTTTTTCTTTAAATTGAATATATGACCTAATTCTCACAATGACATATTTATTAATCTCAAAATGAGTTACGGTTGTTATTTATTTTTAGTCAGACCTAGCTTAATAAATTAAAATATTTAAAAACAAATTATATTTTATGTATGTAATTATTTTCATTTAAATCATTAAAGTGATGTTTGGTCTTCAACTTACATATTAATTGTATCTTAAATACTTTAAGTAAAAACTTCAAATCTATATGAATAATAAAAACACTTCAAAAATAAACAATTGAATTAAACTAAAAAATAAACCCTATTTAAATATAACCATAAAATTGAGCTACAATTATTTACTCAGTGAGTAAAATTATTCATAATAAAAATTATATATAAAATTCTTTATTAAGTGTGTTCAGCATTATCTCAATTAACGTTTAAGTTATCAATTATCAAATAAGTTTTCATTTATGTGATTTTTATTTTTTAAAAATTCCAAACTGTATTTATAGAAATATATGAGTAATAATCGAGACGATACAACTTCACTTAACATATTTACGTAACCGGCGTGACCTTGTAACATTTTTGAGCTTTCTCTATAACATTATCTCTCGAAGTTCTTATTGCGAGATGAAGTATCACATGATATCACATAACTTTGACAAAATATCACTATTACCCATTTGTCAAAGTCAGATTCTAATCATATATAGTTTCTTTTTCTTAGCATTTTCTTATTTGTAGTAATAATATGAGAGGAGGGGGTTAAATTCGTAAATTCTTAGATTATCTTTGTTTGTGTGGCACATTATTGCCAAATCTGGTTTGCAAAATCACCGAGTAACTAATTAATTTGACAAATTATATAATTGTTAACGTAACTCATCTAGTTATAATTCATATATATTTTCTTATGAAATTCAAGTCAACGACCCTCTTATTGAGCTCAGCTCCCATTCAAAAAGAAAAATCTCATTTATTATCCAAATGACCCTTAGACGAGATGAAGTCTCGGTTGTCACACCTCAAATTATTAACCCTAGTGTAGCGTCGTCTTCTGGTAATACATAACAAAATGTTTTATCAACTATAGATATTTGATGAACTTTAAAACAACTAGAAATCATTTCTAATATCAACATGAATTGAGAATTCTTTGCTTCTCAACCATACATATACCCTAAAGTTGTTAAACAAGACATGATGCGTTATAAATGAGTTATTTTTTGAAAATTAGTACTTTGTCTACATAAAGAAAGAGATCTTTCCATTGAATTGAAAGATGATATTGTTTATTTTTTCTATAATATATTGAATTGGCCGTTAGGGTCCCATTCCATTCTTAGATTTTAGAAATCTTTAACTATATAATGATATACCCATCACAGCTAACCCTAAAAGAATGGATAATTTTAACTACTTTAGTGATAGATTCAATAGCTCTAAATATCGTTGTTTTCATACAACAAATTCTTTCTCAATGTAAAATTTTCAAAATACCAAAAATATTTTTTCTTACTATTTTACTTCCCTAAGCATCCATTATGTGGATAAACTACCAGATTTATATCATTTAAGAAAACAAAGTTTCGTTTATGTAAGTGACATGGAATCCAATATGTCAACTGGTTTTAGTTAAGTCGAACGAAGATGGATACAAATTTGTAAGATGAGAAAATTATGTTACTACTTACAAGAGTCTTCAATGCCTACATACTTTTTATTTATTTAACTTCTACTACCTCGTATATTTTTTATCTAACTTTATTTAAAAAAATTCAAAATCCACTCGCATCACCAAAGCACTTGCAAGTCTTCCTTATAGTGACAAGTTGTTATAAATGTTACCAATTATTATCGGGGAATCTTAAGACCACCAATATCATACTATTTCTTAATTTTTTAAATACTCGTGAAATGACGGACGCAACATGTACCTCTATAAAACATTATGTCTTCATCAAAGAACCTAGGAAATAATTTACCTCAAAAGATAAAGAGTGAATGACATTGTTTGCGCCTTCAAAAATAGAGTCTTTCACAAGAAAAAGACATGTCCCGATACAGGTGGCAGTTCCGCAAAATGAAAAATAAAATGAAACACCAAAAGGAAAAAAACCAAAAGGAAAAAACACAACGAAACCCTAGATACTGGTTTTAAAAAAACCCAACCCAAAAGAACTCGTTTGCCAACAATGATGGTTCCATCTTTGAGGCTATCAAAGATCATACTCCAGCAAAATAAATGACTATCCAAACAGATCATATAAAGAAGACCATTGACATCTTTACCCGATAAACTACTACATATGGAACACTGACTTCCTCAAGA
Organism: Limnanthes douglasii subsp. nivea; assembly: GCA_036936605.1. NCBI lineage: Eukaryota > Viridiplantae > Streptophyta > Magnoliopsida > Brassicales > Limnanthaceae > Limnanthes > Limnanthes douglasii. Next base: position 173,216,190 of record JAUPFV010000003.1, read on the forward strand.
GACTCGATGGGTTCTTCTCAAAATGTTGACCCTAAATTCTTAATCAAAGTTTTTTAAAGAAATTCTCATGGGATCATACACATCTTTTCAACTAGTTATTGATATTTTGAAGAGGAAAAATAAGATGCACATCCTCCAAGTTTGAAGCCAACTTCAATGTATTCTTATATATGTTTTATAGAAAAACCTTTCTCAAGATAAGATCCCCAACTGTAAGTTTCTAGTCTTCAGTTTTTAATCATATATGGTTCTTATTAATACTGTATAATGCTATGTTAGAAATTGGGCTTCTTCACGATGTTTCTATATCAAATAAATAAATTTTGTTTTTTGCTATTAGATATCTACATACGGATATCAAATCCCAACATGTTTGGCTTTGCGAAAAAAAAATACTTTTACTCGATATGTTTGGATTCGGCTTCGTAAAAATAAAGATCGAACAGACTACTGTTTACCTAATGTGAGTGAAAATATATTATCAAAACTTTTTAAAAAGTTTCTCTTAAACAATTGCACATACAAATATAAGTGTATTTTTAAAAGATTTACAAATATTTTATTTCTTCTTCTTGTAATATATCAGTCACATAAAATATGATATGCATCAATTTTTGATTTATATTATCACCCAACATATCAATATTTTTATCAAATACTTATTAAATATTTTGATTATTACTAATTATTTTTGCAGTTTTGCTAAATAAACCTCATTCTCTATTAGCATACATATCACAAAGTAAGTTTAATCTCCTGATAACAACTTCTTATTCTTTTATTACTTTTGAATCTAAATACAAGTTTAAATTATCCACTCATTGTAAGTCCTATAGGTGAATTAAAAGAAATAAAATCTAACTGGTTAAATCCACATCGAGTGAGAAAGAATGAATATAGTAAAACGCTAATTGTCTCACCAAGTTCGAACACAATAAATAAATAATTTGAGAAACAAGACAGTTTGTGATGATAACATACCCAAAACTTACAAGAAGTCTAACATAATTAAAAAAACTACTAATTAGTTTTCTGAGAATCAAAATATCGTATGCGGTCACACTATCAGATAATGATAAAAAAATAAAAACTATGATCAATATACATAATTCAAATCTTAATTAGTATTTTTAATTTTTGTTATAAAAATATTATAGTATATCGTAAAATAATATTTATCAATTCGCAGTGCGATCGGAAAAAATTACATTCATTTCCTCTTCCACAGATTTAACATCTCAACAAATCATGCAAGTGAATCAAACAACTAAAAGATAAAATAAAAGACATCAAACAAATTATCTTAAAAACTTTACTTATAACAAAAAGAATGTCATAGGTTCAAAACAATACATATGTAGTATTGTATTGAATCACCCTATAAGACCCCTCACTAAATTTAACGATTGTTAATTCACAATGCTGAGTATGCTAAAAATCATCTCCTCAAAACTAAATCACTCGAATAAAAAATACAAATATATACCTTAAAGTAATAGTAATTTTTCATCAAATATCCATAATACATGTTATGTAAAAAATAAAGTATATGTTTTCATATGATTTCATGTTATGTTGAATTGTTTCTTCGTCATTATATGTGTCGATACAACACATAGTAAAAGTAATCATTTATGGTACGATTATATTAGCTCTGTTATGAATGAGTCGAATAGTTCCTTGACAGTGTACCGTGTTCGGCGGTACAGTTTTGTGTCATTGACAAGCTGTAATACAATGGATGATTTTCTTAAAAGAGTGTATGAGCCCGTTAAGCCCACTGTCTAGTAAGTCTATTAATTACCTATAAATAGACTACTAGGGCTACACAAAACACAATATGAAATCTGTACCTTTTCTACCATAGTGAAACTCTTTTCTCTGGCGACGCCCGTTGACGTAGAAAATTGTCGAATGACGTTAAATCTTGTGTTCATTCAAGTTTTTCCTTCACATATGTTATGTGCTTGAGCTATTTTGTGATAATTACTTAGTAATATAATAAAAAAATTGGTATCAGAGCCACGTGGTGAAATTATGGCTTTAGAAATTAGGGTTTCACAATGGCGTCTACAGCAACAGGAAACATAATTGAAAAATTTGATGGGGGATCTAGCTTTGCATTGTGGAAGATTAAACTGAAATATTCATTGGTACTGCAAGGGATGTGGAAGGCTGTGGAGAATAAGTTACCAAAAGAGATGAAAGAAGAGAAGAAACAAGATCTTCAAGAAAGGACTTTGTGCTGGATTTTAATGAGTGTGAAAGACAATGTGTTTCGCGAGATTAGTGGTGAGAATACTGCTGCCTGCGCATGGAAAAATCTAGGAGATCTTTACTCAGAGAAATCAGTAGTAAACCAATTATACTTGAAGAAGCGTTTGTATAATTTCAGATTGAAAGAAGGTATGTCCATAACAGAGCACTTAGATAATTTCAAATCAATGATAATGGACTTGGAGAACATAGATATCAATATTGAGGATGTGGATCAAGCTTTGTTTGTATTGAGATCGTTACCAGCTTCCTATGAAAACTTTGTAGATACCATTATGTATGGTAAGGATAAGTTATCACTAGCAGATGTCAAAAGGGCACTGAAATCAAAGGAGATGAGACGGTTGCAGCTAGAAAATCAAGCTGAAGGGGGAGGTCTTATGACTAAGGGAAGATGTAGAAGCAAAGCGAGTTCTTTAATAAGGAAGAACTGGAGGTCCAAGTCAAGGTAAAGCACTCAAACTGTTATAAATGCGGTGAGCAGGGTCATTATAGGAGAGATTGTCCGTAACTGAATGGTAAGAAGGGAAATCAAAAAGAAAATGCAGCAAACATTATTGAAGGTGTGAACGATTCCGACGATAGTGAAAACAGTGGTAGAGGAGATATATTGTCCGTGAGTTCAGACTTTGGACAAAACTCTTGGGTACTTGATACTGGCGCTACATATCAAATGTGTCAGTTCAAGCAGTGTTTTGATACTTACAAGCCAATGCAGGGAAATGTCTATTCAGGAAATAATCATTCGTTGACTATTGGTGGTATTGGTAACGTCAGAATCAGAATGTTTGACGGGGTTGTTAGAATCTTGACGTGCTGGTATGTTCTTGGTTTAAAGAGATACTTGATTTCTCTTAGGACTCTAGATTCTTGGGGTTACAAGTACCGTGCAGAATACGATGGAATCAAAGTGACAAAAGGCTCAATGGTATGCATGAAAGGCAGTTTGCAAAAAGGTCTTTACATTCTCTAGGGGAGTGTTGTTATGGACGATGCTGCAGTAGCATCGTTATTAGGGAGTAATAGCTAAAGTAGGCAGGATAAAAATAAGTTGTGGTATTGGTGTCTTGGTCACATGAGTGACAGAGGATTAGCTGTTTTGGGAAAAAGAGATTTGTTGAAAGGGTATAAAGGAGAATCATTGGGATTTTGTGAGCACTGTGTGTTTCGTAAACAAACTAGAGTCCAATTCAGCAAATCGGCTGTAAGAAAGACTAAAGGGACAGTGGATTACATTCATTCAGATCTTTGGGGTCCAAACAGAATTCCATCCAAGAGCGTAGCCAGATACTACATGAGTTTGATTGATGATCATTTAAGGATGGTGTGGGTTTACTTTCTGAAAACGAAAGATGAGGCATATTCAACATTTGTCAAATGGAAGATGATGATGGAAGAAAAATCAAACGTCTTAGGATATATAATGGGTTAGAATATTGTAATCGTGAGTTCAACGAGTTCTGCGAAGCTGAGGGAATAGTGCGCCATCGCACTTGTTCTAGAACACCACAACAGAATGGAGTCGCAGAAAGAATGAACATAATGCTTTGTGACAAGGCACAAAGTATGCTCGCGCATTCCAGTGTGGGAAATGATTTTTTGGCTGAAGCTATCAATACAGCGTGTTACTTCGTGAATCTCTCTCCATCAACGACTGTTGATTGTAAAACTCCTTTTGAGATTTGGTCTGCATCGTCGGCTGATTATAAACATTTGAGGGTGTTCGGTTTTCCTACGTATGCTCATGTGAGAGATGGTAAGCTTGAGCCGAGGGAAAAGAGGTGCATATTTCTAGGATATGTTACTGGAGTGAAGGGATATAGGTTATGGTGTACCTCTCTAAAGTCTCTAGGTTTTCTCATCAGTAGGGACGCTATTTTTAATGAGTTTGCTTCGATAGACAGTCAGAAGGAATTATGAGAAATGGTCGAATCAGGATCAGTTGTGAGTAAACAGGTGGAGCTTGAAGTAGAATCAGTTCCTAGCAGGTCCAATAATTCAAGTGGTTCTAAGGTGGATCCAGAATCAGGAAGTGAAGCATCAACATCAGATGATAGTGACGATGATGCGCCCAAACCAGAACAACAACCTTATAGCATAGCATTGGGCAGAGAAAGAAGAGATATTAGACTTCCAAAAAGGTATGCGAATCTAGTTGCATATGCTCTGTCAGTTGCAGAAGAAGTTGAGATGCAGTAACCTAGTAGCTACAGAGAAGCTATAGCGAGTTCAGAGGTAGATCGATGGATTGGTGCTATGGGGGAAGAGATTGAATCTCTTCATAAGAATCAAACATGGAAGTTTATTGACTTGCCTAAAGGACAGAAGATAATAGGCAGTAAATGGGTGTTCAAGAAAAAGGAAGGTAATCCAGGGGTTGAGGCATCTCGATTTAATTCAAGACTGGTCGCTAAGGGTTTTACTCAAAGGGAAGGAATCGACTTTAATGAAGTGTTTTCTTCAGTGGTGAAGCATAGTTCGATTCGAGTTTTGTTAGCCATAGTAGTTTTGCAAGATTTAGAGCTTGAGTAGTTGGATGTGAAGACTGCATTTCTACATGGTGAATTGGAGGAGCAAATTTACATGTGATAACTAGAGGGATTTATCAAACCTAATATGGAGGATAAAGTTTGTATGCTGAAAAAGTCACCTAGGAAATGGTACAAACGTTTTGATACATTCATGGTGTCAAAAGGGTTCACGAGGAGTCCATATGATAGTTGTGTGTATCATCAAAATATGTCAGATGATTCTTATGTTTACTTGTTGTTGTATGTGGATGATATGCTTATTTCTGCTTGCAGTATGTCCCACATTGTACAGTTAAAGAAGCGGCTTAGTGCCGAGTTTGAGATGAAGGATCTGGTTAGAGAAAATAAAATTCTTGGTATGGAGATAATCAGGAACATAAATTTAGGATCATTACACTTGTCTCAACGAAGCTATATTGAGAAAGTGTTACAACGATTCAACACGTTTGATGCTAAAGCAGTTAGCATTCCATTTGCTACTCATTTCAAGTTGTCTGCAGTAGGAGCGGCCAATGACGATGCTGAGTTGGAACAAATGTCAAAGGTTCCATATGCAAGTGCAATTGGTAGTATCATGTATGCTATGGTATGCACACGTCCTGATCTTTCACATGCGGTTAGTGTAGCTAGCAGGTACATAGGATGTCCTGGGAAAGAACACTGGCAGGCAGTGAAATGGATACTTCGGTATCTTAAGAATACTGTGAACGTTGGCTTAACTTTTAACAAGACTGATATTGGTGAATCGCGGAATGATGTTGCAGTATCATTGGTTGGTTTTGTTGATTCTGATTTTGCAGGTGATATGGATAAAAGAAGATCTCTGACAGGATATGTATTTACTCTAGCTGGGAGTGCGATCAGTTGGAAATCATAGTTGCAAGCTACTGTAGCTTTGTCTACAATAGAGGCAGATTACATGGTGGTAACAGAAGCAGTTAAAGATGAAATATGGTTGCAAGGTTTGGTGGTAGATTTGGGCTTGGATAGGACTACTACAAAAGTGTTTTGTGACAGTCAAAGCGCCATACACCTTACAGGGAACCAGATGTACCATGAGGGTAGAAAGCACATAAATTTCAGGTATCATTTTATTCGTGATATAATATCAAAGGGAATTATTGATGTGAAGAAAGTGTCTACACACGATAATCCAGCAGATATAATGACCAAGGTAGTATCAGTTCGAAAGTTTAGGGAGTGACTAAACTGGATTGGTGTTCGCAGTATCGAGTGAATGACTTAGGGGCATTTGGTGAGTCAGAATAGAGAAGTTTCTTTTTTGATAGTGAAGAAAGGATATTCGCCTCAAGGGGAAGATTTGTCATGAATGAGTCGAATAGTGCCTTGACAGTGTACCGTGTTCGGCGGTACAATTTTGTGTCATTGACAAGCTGTAATACAATGTATGATTTTCTTAAAAGAGTCTATAAGCCCATTAGGCCAACTGTCTAGCAAGTCTATTAATTCCTTATTAATAGACTACTAGGGCTACACAAAACACAATATGAAATCTGTATCTTTTCTACCATAGTGAAACTCTTTTCTCTGGCGGCGCCCGTGGACGTAGACAATTGTCGAACCACGTTAAATCGTGTGTTCATTGTAGTTTCATTTGCTTATCACACTTTAGTTTGAATGATTAGCCAAAACTATTTTGTCTTATAAAATATTTGAATGATTTTATTTAGAATAGCAATGTTTGTGACTCTAGTAGATCATATCAATATTAATGTACTTAAATAAGTAATATAGCCAAGACCTACTATTAAATTTGAACTATACATTTTTTTTCATTACAAAGCTCAAAACACCAACCTCCCTCAAACTAAAAAAGTGAAAAGTACTTGAAGGAGATTATGAAAAAGATGGCTTCATTTAGTATTATATATTTATCTGTTTTATGAAAAATATAAAACACATAAATATCTCCTTCAAGTACTTTTCACTTTTTTAGTTTGAGGGAGGTTGGTGAGAAATCGTCACCGAAGAGACGGGTTCTATGAATTACGTTATCTTTTTTAATAAATAATAATTTAGTCATTTGTGATTGAGAGTCTTTATATGACCTACTTGTTTATTAAAGAATGTTTGTTACACGCAGATGTAAGATTTCTTCATAATCTATACCATATTAAATATGTTCTGTGTGTTTTGTTTTATTACACTTTATTTTAGTTATGGTTCATCTTGAAAAAGGTAAAAAAAATTCTCCGAAGGTTCGTTAGTCATACATTAGTTCTTTGATCGGTCTAGCGGTGGTTTTCTCAACAACCCAACTGATCAAGCCTTCCTCAAGATAAGCCTTGTCATGTACCTGGCAAATACATGTACTAATGTCTTCATATTTATATCTCTTATTATATATGTACTAGATATATATATATATAAAATATCTTTATATGCACTATATTCATGTTGTCAAATCATAAATACTTGCCCCGTCAATATTGTCTCCCTCGTATGTATTTTCTCATGTATTAGACTTGACAATAATTGTTTTAGTGTCGTTATATTATTATCTCGTCCACGAGATACAAATCAATTCATTAAACCTTTCGCAAGACATATATTGTCATGTTCAATACTTTCCCAAATTTTTTACGGGCCAGGCTAGAAATAATACACATTTTTATAGATCTTGAACCGCTAGATCTTATACCTAATTGATAGATCTCGCACCTAAATTTTGACCATTTTACCCTTTTCAGAAAACCTAGCTATAAAAGCGTTTCATAGATCTCTCACCACTTTTTTCCTCTCTTTCTCCCTCTCTCTCTAGAAACCTCTCAAGCACCTGTGGGACCCATTTCTGAAATTCGATTTTTGAAGAATCTAAACTGAAGAAAACGTAAAGGTAAACGATACGAACATCATGGTGTAATTTGTTTTTGATTTCATTCGGTCTAAACTGTCGAATCTAGGTTTTTTAGTTTTTTTGGTTTCGATTTCAAAAGTTCGATTTTTGTATGATTTTAGGTGTTGTTTTGTTAGATTAGTGTTATATTGTTGTTAGTATTTCTAGGATCTATGTTTTGGTGCTTGGTTTTGTTAGAAATGAGGCTGTTTTGGTGTTGTTGAGTTTTTGAATTGAGCTTGCTGTTGGGACCTGGTCGCAGGCCGTTCGTGCGAAGAAAACAGGGCCTCGTCGCATGGCCAAAATGAGACGACGCCTTAATGCAGTCTCATTTTGGGCCTGCGACGAGGCCCAAATGAAGTCTCATTTTGGGCCTGCGACGAGGCCCGAATGAAGTCTCATTTTGGGCCTGCGACGAGGCCCAAATGAAGTCTCATTTTGGGCCTGCGACGAGGCCTAAAGTTGTTTTTTTTATTCATTTGGTGTTTTGCAATCTAATACATATTTTTTTGCGTTGTATTTACAGGATGCCTCGATTCAAGATTAAAGCAAAAAATCCGTTCAAAAAACTTAGGGTCGAGGCCGAGGAGGCAGCAGCAGCGGCTACAGCGCGGGTCGAGGCCGAGGAGGCTGCTCCGAGCGAGGAACATGTTCCCGACACACGTAGTAGACGACGTCTCCGTCGTGGCGGCGATTATATTCCTACTCCTGTTGATGGTACCACAGGGGCAGCTTCTACGTCGCATCCCCCTGACGAGGAGTACGATGACGATGTAGATGCACCGCAGTATATGGAGGCTGATGCATCTCATGTACCGGACTATACGGAGGCCGATGCACCTCACGCGCCAGAGGCAGCATCCCACTCATTTGAGGGTGAGGATGTTGTTTTTTATTCCGTGCTGTCGCATGTTCCGGGACTTTTCCCGGATTACACCCTGCACGAGGCTTATAATGTCTATCACGGAGATGTAAGTGTTACACCTTTATACTGTTTTATAATTTTCTTACGTGTTCGATACACATGTTTTTAATTATTATTGTTTTACGAATTTACATATTTTATACATATTGCAGGATAGGGTCACTCTCCGATGCTTCGCTATGTATGACAGTCTCCGGAGATGGGACATTACGAAGCAGAGCAGGGTACGGGCTAGGGCGATGGAGACTATATTCGGTCCACTCGTCGATGCACTCACCCGCTGGCATACGAACCTCTATTTGGTGGAGGCATTCTTAGAGCGGTGGCATGAGGAGACTTCTTCTTTCCATTTCTCATTCGGGGAGATGACAGTCACCTTGGACGATGTCCACGTCATCACTGGACTACCGGTTTTAGGTAGGTCCTTCACAGCTATACCCTTTGACTCTGACGTTGAGAGGCTTGCTACTTATGCTGCTATGCTAGGTGTGCGACAATCGGAGCTGAGTAAAAACCTTAAGAATGCTGGTAGTGTGAACCTAGGGTGGCTGCGTACTACTTTTAGTAGTTCTCAGTATAGTGATAAGAGGATCACTGATGACCAGGTAGATCATGCCACCCGTGCCTACATACTATATTTGTTAGGTACCACTATATGCGCGAACAAAACCGGGAACAGCATTCCATTAGATTACCTCCAGTTCGTGAACTAGTACCAGAGTTTGCATATGTACAACTGGGGCCAGTTGGTTTTAGCGCAGCTGTACCACGCCATTAGTCAGGGATCTCTCCATGGTTCGGGAGGCATTTGCGGGTTTCTAGCGTTGCTCGAGTCATGGATTTTTGCACACTTTGTTCAGCTTCGAGCTCCACTTTTTCCGGGTTACGACGTATCCATGCCCCATATGTGCCGACATGCGCCGCGGAAGATTAGTGTCTCCCATGAGGTGCGCATGCAGATGAGACACACACTGGCGACTTGCGCCGAGGCAGATGTAAGTCATATTCGTTCATTTTGATTATTTTAATTATGAGTACTTTTACTAATATAAATGGGCTAAATTTTTTTATTTACAGGTCATGTTCCTCCCCTTCATACATTTACGGGACCCTTTTCCGTTCCAGCAGGTGACTTATGTTGAGTTGAACCTTGCTTCGTTCGACGTGGTTGTGGCGTACTACCCAGACCGTGTCATTCGACAGATGGGGTATGTACAGCTGATTCCTAAGGATATACACCCTCCTAAGTCGAAGAAAGTAGGGAAGAAGATGGTCACAGACTTAAAGTGGGACGATCACTTGTGGCAGAATTGGGAAAGCCACGTGTTCACTCCTTTTAGCACGGCGTACCGTGGTAGTGGACCGAGTGTTGACCCGATGTACTACATTTGGGCGAGGAAGAGGCTATGGTACATCGTCAGTCGTCCTGCGCCGGAGAGAGGTCCTCGGGTGGAGCCGCAGGGTGGTGCTGATTATTCAGGATACGAGCAGATTGCTAGGTTTGCTCCTTCGCTACCTACTTTGGATCACCCTGATCTTCTAGAGACCGCCCTCATGATGTGTAGGATCGCTGAGAGGTACCGACGGCATTGATTATTACTCTCAGCATAACTTTGTTAGATTTTTGGACATTCTTACTATGTTTTTGTAATCGGTTAATTGTATGACTGCTTTTAATTTTTGTAATCGGTTAATTGTATGACTGCTTTTAATTTTTGTATTTTAATTTATTGTATGACTGCTTTTAATTTATTGTAATCGGTTAATCGGTTTGATTACTTTCGAATGATATACACACTCAAAATTATAATGAAACAGAAATACACACTCAAAATTAAAATGAAACACACTGATACTTAAACAGCAACTCACACGCAAACAGAAATACACACTCATACTCGTACAGAAACTCACACTCAAACAGAAATACACACTCATACTTAAAATGAAAATCACACTCAAACAGAAATACAAACTCATACTTAAATTGAAACTCACACTCAAACAAAAATACACACGCAAAATTATCTATCAGGCCAGTTCCATTTCATCAACCTCCTTTCTTCTTTCGCATCTTTGTAGTCACTGATTTCCTGTAGCTGGATGTCAACAATGTCAGAGCGGACCGTATCCAGCTGGTCCTCTGTTATATAATCCGTCGCTTGACAGTTGAACCGGTTACCCGCAACGACGTTCCAATTCGGTGAGGGCAGAAACTAGATGTCGACGGGATGTGACCAAGACCGACCACCTAGCTCGCACTTCATCAACACGCCTTGAAATGTAAGGCGGCTGAACACCATCCCTTCCGTACAGGAAGTACATCTGGCATACTAATGCCTCGCAGTACCTTTTACCACTCTCTGGAATGTGCATATTACGAACTTCAACTGATGCCCTCATCAGATCCTGATCTTCCAACTCAGTCCATGAACCCATTTTTCAGCTAGATTTATCAACTAATGATGAAGTTTCAATGTGCATGAAGCTTCTATTTATAGACGGACCCGAAAACTCCCTCTCATTCTCAAACATTCTAACAAATCCCGCTCATTCTAAAATATTAAAACTCCCACCCATTTTCAAAATTCAAAAAATCTCTCTCGTTCTCGAACATTCTAATAATCCCGCTCATTTTAAAATATCAAAACTCCCTCTCATTTTCAAAATTCAAAAACTCACTCTCGTTCTTGGAAATTCAAAAAATCCTGCTCATTCTAAAAAATCAAAACTCCCTCCCATTTTCTAAATTCTAAACTCCCTCTCATTCTCTAAAATAAAGTCCCACCTAAATTCACTTCACTATATAAAGGGACTACAAATCCGTTTACATTCATATAATCTTCTCAAACTTAGAAAGTTCAACAAATGGAGTTTACTCCCCATGAAGACTACCATTTGCTTCTGGCGGCGAGGATTGCCCGCCGAGAGATGGGGGAAGATACTAGTGATGCTTTTTTTGATCGGGTGCTTTGTAAGATGTACTACGGCTACGGCCGTTTACAAACAGAAGGGCTCCTCGTGCGCAACCGTGAGAAAATCAAGCAGAGGTATATTTTTTGCCAACCGCTCCAGCGTTTGTTGTTTCGGCCGTATAAAATTAAGCAAGAAGCGGCCACCGTCTTCAACATGACAGTGGTAGACTACATCAGTAGGGATATGGTTGCGTATCTTCAGGATAGGATTGCGGAAAGGGAGGAGGGGGTTCATTCTGACGACAACTTGGGATATGACTTCGATGATTGAGCATTTGGTTGTTGCCATTTCGGTGTTTAATTATTTTCTTATGTTTCATTAAGTTAAAAGTCATAACTTAATGATTTCCTCTTCTTGTAACCACTTCAAGTGTACTTGTTGTTTTCTTCTACTTCTTCATAATGTACTAGTTGTTTTCCTGAACTTCTTCAAAATGTACTTGTTGTTTTCTCCCATATACTGGTATTTTATTCCAACAAATGTCCAAAATGATAAACTAGGCCTATTTTCTGTCTGAAAAACTAGGCAAAAAATTTGGCCTAGCGTCGCAGGCCCAAAATGAGACCAAGCCCAAAAGGCGTCTCATTTTTGGCCTGCGACAGAAGCTTTCTGTCCAAAATAATGGGCCAAATATTTGGCCTGCCGTCGCAGGCCCAAAATGCAACCAGGCTCAAAAGGCGTCTCATTTTGGGCATGCGACAGAAGCTTTCTGTCCAAAATAATGGGCCAAATATTTGGTCTGCCGTCGCAGGCCCAAAATGCGACTATGCCCAAACCGCGTCGCATTTTGGGCCTGCGACAACTGCTTTCTGTCCGAAATTATGGGCCAAATATTTGGCCTGCCGTCGCAGGCCCAAAATGAGACCATGCCCAAAGGGCGTCTCATTTTAGGCCTGCGACAAATGAATTATTTTTGAGAAATCAGGCCAAATTTTGACATTGGATATGTGATATGTGTTTCTAATGAAACTTACGTTAAACTTAAAATTGTCAAACACATTTGTATGAAATCGACAAACACCGTAAACTACATTATATCAAAATTACATCAAAGTTACATCAAAATTACATCAAAATTACATCAAAAGTACATCAAAATTACATCAAAAGTACATCAAAATTACATATGTTATAGTAGATGTTAGGAAAACTAACTAACTTAAACTACAAATGTCGCACAAAAACATTTCAAACATTTGAAACGTCCTCGTCTCTAGTCAAATCTGTGACATGGGGTTTTTCGTTCAAGTTGATTTTCCTTGCGGGCATTATCTGTATAAATTTGTTCAACCGCCGGTAGTATGGATGCGCCCATTGATTCGCTTCTTCGGTTGCGTAAGCGGCCCAACACGGGTATAATGGAGGCAACGGTCCATCGGGTGGAGTAGTAATCTACAAGGAAATAAAATAAACGAATGCATTAGTAATGATAGTGTAAGAAATTTTGATTGGAAACGAAATATACTTACATTAACAAAGTGACATCCATGCACGAAAGCTATCCCAACTTCTATGATCGTCGAATTGTTGACGGGTGGTTTTCCACGTATTGGTAGATACGTTAACGAGGCTGCGAGCGATACATGGTATACCATGCATTGATACCTTGTCGCGATGACTAGTCCAATGTCCGGAAATGTCATCCAATAGTGGCTACTAGGATTGGGCTTGAAGTAATCTAACCTTTGTATCAAATCGTCAAACACCTTCTCCGAACCATATACATCCAACCAACATGCACGGTTGTCCCGCTACTCCTTCAACAACTCGCGTCTAACATCCTCCCATCTATCTTCGTCGTTGTATATTGAATGCGCTACGGAACGATATCCGCATTGTCCGTCCGGAAGAACGTCAACTAACTTTGAAATGTAAGTGTGTAGAAAGGTCGGGATGCAATCCGGATACAATGTTAACTTCCCATCCTTAACAATTTTCTTAGGCCTTCCAACCTTCTTTTTTGCTAATGGAGGTTTGGGTGGTACGATGGGAGCCATTTTGGATGCGGCCGTGCTCCCTAACGTGTTTACGGGTGTACTACCTACCGAGTTAGCCGGAGTACTAGCACTAGCGGTTTGTTCAATGGGATATTCCCACGAACTAGGGTTCCGTTTAGTCGATTTATCAACGCCTCCCTTTGGTCTACCCTTAGCTCTAACCGCTTCTTTGGGATCTTGAATATGACTTGTCTCGGGCATCAAAATTTGCATTACTTTATTGATAATGTGGTCTTGTTGGTCGGGGCAGAAACTACGAATGGAGTTGTCAATTAAGGAAATCTTTTTTTGCAATTCCTCTTCGCGAGAGGTAGGATCCCTGTGCACAATATCTAATCTTTTCAAAAAAATATCCACATCTTCTAAAGGGATGCACCTACCTTCTCTAGCTATAAAGGCAATTTCACATGCACAAGGTAAACCATGCGTTTTCCTAAAGAAACAACCTCCACATGCCACCCGATCTACTCCTATATTCCGAGCACGTACAATAGCAACCGTCAGTATCTTTAGCCCCGCATGCGACACATGACCTTTAAGATTTTTGGTCAAAACACCATCGAAGCCTGGAATTGATCTAAACTTACTTCGCTCGAATGATTCGACGATACCCGCATGCTGCTTCTTTAACAAGTTATGAACTTTTTCCCAAAAAGTCTCAAAATTGCATTGATGCGTCCCAAGATATGTTTTTAGGGACGAGTGTGCACCCTCCGCCCTACATAGTACAAGTAATAAATTATCAACATACTTGAACTTTAATAAAATAACTCAACGAAAAGTAGGATAGACGGACTAACCTATTTGTAGTTGTTTGGCCATAATGCTTAATCGTGTTCATTTTGTACGCAAGGAACTTGTCAGCATATTTTGTTATCCACGAGTCCATAACGTACGCAAAGCACTCCGGTTTAGATGCGAACATCTCCTTAAGTGTATCCAGATTCTTTTGGTAACTCTCAAACGTGTTCGCCTCCGCAACGTAGCCGTAAAATTCAACAAATTGTTTCGCTACCGCATCATCGTGCAATATCTTCCGAACCGCCCCAAGGATGTTCTTACTAATGTGCCACGTGCATAACAAATGGTGCGTTTCGGGAAAAATTCTATCAACCGCACGCATTAGAGCTAACTCCCGATCGGTAACAATAATGGATGGAAATGCGCAAACTCTATCCATTATCAAACCACGAAGAGTTTCCAAAGCACATACGTAGTTTCCAATCTTCTCTCCGCTCATAAACACGTACGCAACGGTAAATGTGATGGATATGGACGTAAAACTGACAACCTCTAACAACGGCATCTTATACCTAGTCGTCTTGTCCGTACAATCCATGAATAACACGTCCGGGAATGTACGTAATAAGTCTATGCTAGTAGGATGTGCGAAGAAAAAGTCAGTGATCACCTTTGTATCATCTTTCAAACGCTCCCACGTCGAGTATCCATTCTCCTTCAACTTCGTCAATAGATATTGCATTTGGGTTTGTCCCCCGTGTTCAGCGTCCCAATGTTTTTGGCGGACATTGTAGATTGCACGCATGTTCGAAATGTTTTCCGGATATTGGTGCTTCAAACCACTGTATATCTCCCTAGGGCGCGAACCTAGGTGAGACAAACTACGAACTAGTTCCTCTTCGTCCAGTTTTAGCCTACAAGCGCGGGAATGACCGTCTAGGCGAACGTAGGGTTCATGATTATGAGTACCGTTTATCACCTCCAAACGCCATTTCATGGCTAGTACGTCGATTGGATGACCTTTTAGCGCAAACGGACAATTACATTTCTTCGTCGATGTCTTCCTCTTTTTCAAAGTGTCCGGCTTTGCCTTTGATACGTATACACCGTATCGCTCGCAAACGTACTCTAACCTAGGAGTCCTTCCCCATTTCCCACTATCGTACAGTTTTGTTATTGTGACAAACTTGATCTTCTTTGATTCAATCTCCACGAAAGCATCTAATTCGTCTTTAGTGAATAATCTATCCGTGTTGAATATTTTACTGTAATCGGCATCCATAAATGGAGGCTGGGCAGGTTCCTCCTGCAAAATATACAATCGAAATATATGAGTTTATATATACAAGTTGCAGTAGCAGGCCCAAAATGAGACATGTCTCAAGTACCGTCGCAGGGCCAAAATGAGACGGGCCCAAAAGAGCGTCTCATTTTGGGCCTGCGACAGAGGCTCTCTGTCTGCAAAAAAATGGGCCATTTTTTTGGCCTGCGACGGCACTGGAGACCCGTCGCCCGCTGTTCGTGCGATGACGACGCTGTTCATCGCACGAACAGCGTGCTACAGGCCTGAAATCCGAAAAAATGAATTTCGGTCCTTACCTCCATCCGGTAAGCTTACTCCTTGTTCAGTAAGTCTTCCAGAGAAATGCCCATATCTTAGTTGTCCATAGATACTCCGATTCAAGATTTTTCGAAGTGGGTTTGATGGGTTTGGGTAAAAAACGCTAATTTTTTCGAATTAATGGGTTTAGATTAGTAGATGTTAGTACAAAGCTTGTAGATCTAGTGTAATATCGGATAGATTTAAGTGTTTCGGCTGATTTGGAGACTAAATGGCATAAATGTCAAAATTTAGAGAGAGGAAGGGCAATTTTGGAATTTCAACTTTCAGTTTGAAAAAATAAGGGAGTAGGGTGAGAGATCTATCAAAATGTGTAACATTTCTAGCCTGGCCCATTTTTACAGTTAAATTCTCATTAATAATGCCACTAAAAACTATCATGGAGTTAATATATATAAAGACCTAACAAAAGTATGCTTCAAACAACATAACATAATACTAAAAACTATCATGAAGTTAAAATTCACTAAGAACAGTGTGAGAACAATATGGTTCTTACCCTTGTAACTGAATGAACCTATGTGTTCTTAAAGTTTCACCCAACAAATGAGTAGTATTTACAGATAGGAGTCGTCATGCGATACCCTATTATAGATCCCTTAAAATGAATAAAACCTATCATTTACGTAGAACTACCCTAGTAACACTCTTTTAGCATATCATCAATACTTATATATTTTATAGCTCGTTATCGCAAAGATGATGCTTGAACTTAATCTTGTGGTACTACTTAATCTCTAAAAAATAATAACTGTTATTGACGTCGATATTTCAATTTGTCAATCAATAAAACCTATGAATTTTCATTTTCATCTGCAATAGTTGGATGATCTTGTAAACTAACCAAATGATTATCTAGTAAACACTATAATTTAGCTAATGAGTATGTAGTTTTATTTTCTTGACGAGGAACTTGCCCATACACAACATTATCAAGTTGTTTCTCCATTTGATTCACCACATCAGAATACCCTCTTATATTTTTTTGTTTTTATTTATATTACCTTTGTGTATGATTAACTATGAATTGAGAATGTTAGTTGTACTGCTCAGGCACCATACATACGCGCTAAACCCACCTCTAGTAATATTGTCTCGTATTTGGGTTCATTATTTGTAGTAGTTAAACCAAAATTTATAGATTTTTGTATTTCTTCCCCACTTGGGGTGGTTAAATTAAGTTAAGCTCCACTATTATTAGAATCAGATTCTCTATGTATACAAATAACCCATTTTTTTAATCATAATTTGATTTGAATTTTCATTTCATATAGAAGTTTGTTCTTCTCGAAACTCATTATTGAAATCCACAATTGATTTTCCTTTATTTGATTTAGTTCATAGTGAATTTCATACTCTCTAAGTTCAACAAACCAACACGTATAACTAATGAGTATATCTAGTTTTTGTAGTAAACTTCTCAAAGAGAAAATAATACGTATTAAATAATGTGTTCTTACAAGTATGGTCTCATTTTTTGTGATGCCACTACCAAACCGAGATCTAGCCTTTCAAAATTAAGATATTTTGTTTAAGCATAAACTAAACTCTTTCTTACATAGTACGTTGTCGTTGTATCCTTTATTCTTCACAAAAAAGTACCGTATTTACCGATAAAAGATGGAAACAAACAAGTATAAAACTAACGAGTCTTTTGTTTTTAGCTATGTATAATTTCGATTGATATTAAACACTCCTTAAGATCCTTAGAATGGTTTTCATTCTAATATAATGTTTTTATATATTTCATATATAAAAAATATGACCTTTATCTGATGCTCGTAATATAAATCTTGATAAATCCGCCAAGCATCCCATAATTTTTTGTGCTTCTTTAAAAGATTTAGGTGAACTCATAGTAATCAAATCATTCAGTTGTGGGGGATTTGCTTAAATACATTTCTTACTTAAAACATAACCGAATAACTTTCTTTTTTATATTTTAAAATATTAATTTGATGGATTCACCTTTATATTTAATTTAATTACATTAGCTAAGGCTCCAGGTAGTGTTGAAACATGTAGCATGTCTATAGAATTTTCTATACTTCTTTCAAATTTACTTTTTATAATATGGTTGTAGAGACATTGATAAATAACTCGTGCATTCTTCAAACCCAAATGATATCAATTCATAACAATATAAAACTTGTTATGTCATAAACGCAATGCTTTCTTCAAAATCTATTTTTTTATTTAGTTATATCCTAAGTAAGCATGAATAAATATAACAAATTATGCCCAACCATTACATCAACCACTTGATCAATCTGAGGTAAAGGAAAAATATATTTTGGTATCTATAAACCTTTAATATAAGGATCAACCAAATGATCAATCTGCATAACCTGTCTTTAAATTCTTTATTTATTTGAGTTCCCAGTTTTAGTATATAAAAATAATATCTCATCCAAAAGATTCAGTTATATAATTTTTTTATTAGGATTATCAGTCTCTCTCTCTTTCTCATTAATTTTTATTAGGAGATCGTCACGTGACATGAATTATTGATCCTCCGGTATACTCTTCGATTCCTATAAGAAAATATTATCTGGATAGAAGAACATTGTCTAACATTTCCTTGTTGTCACTTTGTTACTTCGTATAACCCTAATTTTCTATTTTTCTGTGTATTTAATACATTCATATTAGTGTGAACAACAAATTCCATCTTATAAAATACATGGAAATCATAAAGAACTTGGCGCATCAACAACCATAAACAAAGTTTTTATTTTTTTTCTCAGTCCGATCATATCCCATCGTAACTAATAATTATATCTCATCTACGCAATAAGTGGAATGACATGTGAAACTTACTATCTTGCACTTATTCCTATTGTATGGAGTTAATCCAATAACTTTGTAATATCCATTCATGTAAAGATCATTATCCGAACTACATGTGTTAATCAAAACTCTTTTAATATGGTTCTACCAATTTTAAACAAGCAAAACAATTTTGTGGAGATTTATCATAGCCCTCAAATCATCATTAGTAATTATAATCATTTGTGTTGATGTTATGTTTAAGTATATCAATGTTTCATCTATTAGATTCACTTCATAATTATTTTGATGCTTTTTTAATTAACGATTGATATGTCTATGCCAAAGTATCTCTTTATAAATTATAAAAAGATTTACTTAGTTGTACTCTACATTTCATGATGACCGATACCTTTCATTTTGTTTTTATTTTTATATTTTCTAAAAATATTCCATAAATTGTATTTATTAATGTCTATTTTCAGACACATGACATACTATTTATAATATAAATAATCTTAAATAATATGATGTATTACATGTGTCCAATAATACACGTGATATTAATCTATTACATATTTCTATTTGATAATTAGTAATATATCCTATAATTGCTTAGGAAATCTTGTAATCTTGTTATAAGTCTATAATATTCTTTAATAAGCTTTATGTCAGGTAAGTATTGTATTTCTCTTTATCGTATATACATATTATCATCTCGTCCAATTCTGTATCCTATTGTCTTTATCTTGTCCATTAAGTGTTACTCAACTTATCAATCTTCTTAAAATAGGTATTGTCACGTATCCATCAAATCTATGTAAAAATGTCATCATATATTTATCTCTTATTATATATGTATCGTCATATATGGGGCCTGTTTATAATACATTATATTCATATGGTTATATCGTCATAATTTAACCTCGACGATATTATCTTCTTTATATGCATCTCGTCATGTACTAGACTTGTTAAATACTCGTCTTAATTACGTCATATTCTTATATCTTCCATGAGATACAACGCAAACTTCCCGGAAAATATATTTTGTTATGTTTACTACATGTCCAATAGACATTAGTGGCTTCAAAACATCTCTAATATTCTTATTATATTCCACTTGGAATATCATATGGTTTTATATGTATCCACCATATTGTGCATAATATACATATTTTGTTTTACTAGTAACCTAACATGTCTTCTCACTTCCAATAATTTCCACAAATAACTAAGAAAATATTACAGTGGCTTCTATGTGCGTAACGGTTACATCAATAATAACATTTCCAACTTCCACATAAATGAAATTTGATAAGATATTGTAATGATTACATGTCAATGTCTAACTTGTCATACTCTATTGAATTGAGATCCTTTAATTTAACATAATTAAATATAAAATTAGACTTAAGCATTTTGCTGCATTGATTTAACCATATACAAAGTAAAACCTAACACAATATAATCTGAAATTGAACTAAAATTTGAATTACAGATAAAATCTCATTATCTAGAATATCCTCGAAACTAAGAATACCACATGAATTTTATGTTTAAGGAAGGATATTGGAAGGAAAAGTGAATCTTTCTACTTTCATGTAATCCTAATTAAATGATAAAATATGTTCTTATTCGCTATATTTTAATCTGCTTAACTATAAAGAAGTAAATGAGTTTTCTCCATTGGATATAATTAAGTGTATCATAAATTTTATTCTAATAAAATATGCAAATATAAATCTTGATCAATCTTGGTTCCTAAACCATAAAACGCATCACCTCATAATTTGAAACATAATTTCTTCATTCGAAAGTTTTTTGTGGCATGAAATGTACCACTATATTATTTATGGTAATAAATATGTTAATGATAAGTAACTTAAAATCTAAATCTTTTTCCAATAAAATTCTGAAGTGCATAATACTCAATCAGCTTAATCTCAAAACTAAAAGAGAGTACAATATTGATAGGTTATGATATTATTAATGAGAAATTTAAATTGAAGTATTATAGATCAATTTATAATTAAAATAGATTGCTCATTTTATTAAATTTACATATAGTTATTAAAAACATGTTCATATTCATTTAGGCCGATTAAATATGGTAACATATCATACTAAATCAATATATTTCAAGCTCTCTTAATTTTACAATTCAAAAAGACAAGATCTTTATATTCATATAATAAATTGTAATTATAAAGTGTGCAGGTTGTATTATGATTGTCTCCAAATACTTCTGTGTTATTTTCTCCAGGTGTTTGCGGATGTTATCATGGATCTCCCATAGATCAGTAATGGCGTTCTCGACCTTAGCTGGAACCTTATCAAGTGTTGGGAAAGCTAAGTCCATAGGACCCCGTGGGTTATAACCACATACTACCATGAAGGGACTATACCCATTACTACGCTTGTGGTGCCTGTTGTAGGAAAACTCAACATGATAAAGACAGAAATCTCATGCTTTCAAGTTTTGGGTGGTCTTCTATTTTCAGGGCCAACTTTTGCACAGCTTCTTCAGAGATAACATTTTTGCAGCTTCCTGAATCAATATAAAATTTGCATACCTTACCCCAAATAGTACAAGCCGATTGGAAAATATTGGTCTGTAGCCAATCATCCCCTTCTACTTCTGGCTTTTGGCGTCAGACAGATACGCCTTAAAACTAAGGTCTGACCAATATCTCCGCCTGTAACCTGGTCCTCTGGAACCTCATCAACAATATCCTCTGGTTCTTCATCAAACCGTAGGTCACCCTCCAAGTAAAAACCAGCAGTGTCAGCGAACAGACCCCTCGATTGTTGTCGTAATTTTGGACAGTGTAAGACAACGTGCCCTAGTTCACAAAAATGGTAGCACCAGACTTGTGAGGAAGTAACTATGCGACTAGGGACCTGCAAATTAGCACATGTACGCATAGGAGCAGTTGGTACTCCTGGTTTAGGGCTTGGAACCATCCTTTTTAGGAATACTAATGGAGTTGTTCTGGCAGTATCTCCTCCATAAGGCCTTCGTGAAAGGGCTTTCTCCAGATGCAGTGCACACTGATGTGCTTCAGAGACATTCACAGGGTCGAACATGTTCAGCTGGTCCTCAAACTGCTGTCGCATCCCCCCTATATGGCGAGATACTAGCTGATCTGCTGAATCATCAATATCAACACAGCTTTGTAGCTTGAAAAAATCGTTAGTGTACTCATCAACAGTCATTGACCCTTATTTAAGGTTTTGGAACTGCTGATACATGATACGCGCATAGTTGTAAGGAAAAAACGCAGCCCTCAAGTGCTTCACAAAGATAGCCCAAGTTGTTATTTTTGGTTTACCGTGCCTTGATCTGGTTTGCTTGAGTTGTTGCCACTAAGATGCAGCTTGGCCCCGAAACTTAGTTGTAGCCAACTGTATCCGCTTTGCATCCGGAACCTCCTTGAAATCAAGGACTTCTTCAACTAAGGCGATCCAATCTAAAAACTCCTCTGGTTCGTGACCCCCTTGGAACTCTGGGATCTCATGTTTGAATCCAGATTCCCACCAGTTGTTGGCGTTCAGATCAGAATCTCTCGTTGGCGGATGCTCAAAGACTTGTTCACGACAGTCTTGTGATGAATATTGACCCCTAACTTGTTCTCGCCGAGGAGCAAACAGATTCCGCTCACGGCCGATCTCTCTCTCAGATCCCGACGCCTGGTTTCTTGAACCTGGAGCTTAAAATTCGTTTGTTTAATTGTTCAACAACCTGTGTAGTTCTTCTTGTACGTCTCTCATCTGATTTCCCAACGAGTGCATTTGTTCCCAAACCTGAGATTGGAATTGATTGAATTCATCACGGTCGACCGATTCGGTTATCAGAAGAGTGGACTTCCCCTGAAAAGATCGCTTTGGCGGCATACCTTCGTTACCCACGCCGTAGGAACTCTGAATCTGATACCAATATGGTGGCTACTAGTTTCAAAATACAGTCGTCGGCTGTAGAAATCAAGAAGAAAGAAACAAAATAATAAATCTATACCTAACCCTAGGTTAGAATATAAGAGGCTCAGAGACTAAGAGAAGAATCTCAATTTTTATTCATCAAATTCTACGGCAAAACTAGGGTTTGAGAGCCTTTTATAAAAGTGCTCGAAACCATAGCTCAAAATTACAGCTTTCTCCTTATGCAATAAAATAAAACCCAGGATAATTTCAAAGCGATTGGAGCTGGTTAAGTATTTTAATAAAATCTAACAAAAATAGGAAAATATAGAAAATTCACTAAAACAGCAAAACGAGGGTTTAAACGATGGAATTTATGGCATGGACTTCATCACAATTGATGCTTTCGAAAATTATTGGGCTTCTCGACGCGTTCTATTTGAGTGGTCGCATCACCTAATTATGATATATGGGCCCTAAATAAAGCCCGTTTCCGTTAGTCCAAAATGGAAATGTAGTCATGGGCTTGTGCAACTACATCAATAATATACATATTTTGTTTTACTAGTAACATAACACGTCTTCTCACTTCCAACAATTTCCACAAATAACTAAGAAAAAAAATTAAAGCGGCCTCGATGTGCGTAACGTTACGTCAATAATAATATTTCCAACTTCCACATAATTGAAATTTGATAAGATATTGTAATGATTACATGTCAAGGTCCAACTTGTCATACTCTATTGAATTGAGATCATTTAATTTAACATAATTAAATATAAAATTAGACTTAAGAATTGTGTTGCATTGATTTAATCATATACAAAGTAAAACCTAACACAATATTTATCTCTCTTTTTTGTATATATAAAATAGAATTGAACTATTTTTCATCATTCGAATTTCAATATCTAATAGATTACATCATACCAACCCACTTGCTTGAAATCATATAAAATACCACTACTTTTAATTACATAGTCAAACAATCGCTTACCAACAAGTTTAATACTTATCAATAAGCGGCCATGACTTTAGTTGAGGTATATACGCATCCGACGCAACCTTACAACATTGTTCGAGCTCTTTCTTATCATGGTGCCAAATGCCAACGAGGTTATATAAATCCGGTAAAACCATTTGTATTCAAAAATAGTTACATAACTAAACAAACCATTGGAACTGGTTCAAAAATATTGGGTAAACAAGCACATTACCAATATATGATATTCCAAATCATTTAAAATTTTATTTTATACCTCCAAGTGTTTCACATCCTAATGGTGGGATGCATTTTCTTCATTCATAGTTCCAAAATAATACACACGTGCTCATGTAATGAATAAGCTTGTAAAGTCCTTCGTTATTTTTTCCGAGTTTGCGAGCTCATATATGTTGACTATGTTGAAACCATCTCCTCAAAACTCGATGACTTGCATAAAAGATATGATTATATAAATTTAGATCATAGTCGTTTATCACCAAATATCGATACTAAAATCTGTTTATTTTCTTTTGTAAAAAATACATATAACTTACATAATACCAAATTGGTTTTTTCTAGAGTATATGTATGGACGGTAAGGAAAAGTTTACAATATTTAATGACAATCACAATATAGTTTGATATGCTCATAGAACTTTAGATTGAATCCTTGACCGATCTTTTTTTATTTTATCCAATATTTTATTTTATTTTTTTTAGAATAACCAAGTTTGTGACCTCTACTAAATCATTAACTTTATGATAAAATAGAAGTAGAAAAACGATACTTATAGCAACACTCAATCGTATTAAAATTTTAAAATTGACTTTCATCATCTGTAGGAACTCCATATTGGAAGTTAATTTAATTCAGTAAAACATACTGATCTTATTTGATAAGATAAATTGACTTTGATAATTTTAATCCACCCTTCCAAAAACCCACGTCCACAAGAAATCAAATTTTGACTACTTTTTGTAATATGTAACATATTTATTCAAGTTCTTAGCAAGCAAACAGTAAAATACTCAAAATAGTATTCATCTTAATTGCAAAAAGCTAAATGATCCCGTAAACTTATGATATTTATCATACCTTGCACCAAGTCGTCCTTCATCTTGCGCGCCAATATTAATTAGGAATAAAATCTATTAAACACACTTAGTACTCTAAAACCATCATCCAATGCATAGGATAATCAATATGAGAAATAACATGTTTATCTTTATTTCGTCCAAAAGATCCTAGATGCGGTGTCGAGATCCTTTTATAGTAAAATTGGTATAAAATAGAGAAATTTGTAAATCGAATTTTTAGATGTTGAGTTAGTTTTTTGTTTTCAGGTAAAAACTATCATATAAAATCCATAATATTTGTTGCGGTCACCGCTCGCACATATATGATGACTTAAAATCCATAAAACATCAGGCATCTCAAATATTAATGATTTCCATATTGAGTCAATCATCCTCGTCAGTCACCGTTCCCGCATAAATGATTATTGATGAACTTTTTTTAATACAATATTCACTTGCAATTTAGTTATTTATAAAATCCATCAAGTTTGAACATGTCATATATTGTAAGAAAGTATGTGATGTGCATGTGTCGGTGTTCATTCAGGTTTTTTTTAAAATTGAATATATGACCTAATTGTGATAATGACATATTTATCAATCTCAAAATGAGTTACTGTTGTTATTTAATTTTAGTCAGACCTAGCTTAATCAATTAAAATATTTAAAAACAAATTATATTTTATGTATGTAATTATTTTCCTTTAAATCATTAAAGTTATGTTTGGTCTTCTACTTACATATTAATAGTATCTTAAAGCTGTTATTATTTACTTTTAGATTCCATAGGTCAAATTTAGTATCTATATTTTTTGTTCAACCTACGTTGTTACTACTATGAAATAATTTAGATATCTTCCATCAATCTCAACATTAACCATATTTAAATATAACCATAAAATTGAGCTACAATTATTTACTTAGTGAGTAAAATTATTCATAATAAAAATTATATATAATTCTTTATTAAGTGGGTTCAGCATTATCTGAATTACCGTCTAAGTTATCAATTATCAAACACGTTTTCGTTTATGTGCTTTTTATTTTTCAAAAATTCCAAACTGTATTTATAGCAAAATAGGAGTAATAATCGAGACGATACAACTTCACTTAACATATTTACGTAATTGGCGTGACCTTGTAACATTGTTTGAGCTTTCTTTAAAATATTATCTCTCTAAGTTCTTATTGTGAGATGAAGGATCATATGATATCACATCACGTTGACAAAATATCACTATTACCCATTTGTCAACGTTAGAGTCTAATCATATATAGTTTCTTTTTCTTAGAATTTGCTTATTAGTAGTAATAATATGAGACGAAGGGGTTAAATTCATGAATTGTTAGATTATCTTTGTTTGTGTGGCACATTATTTCCAAATTTGGTTTGCAAAATCACCAAGTAACTAATTAATTTGACAAATTATATAACTGTTAACGTAACTCATCTAGTTATAATGCATAAATATTTTCTCATGAAATTCAAGTCAACGACCCTCTTATTGAGCTCAGCTCCCATTCAAAAAGAAAAATCTCATTAATTATCCAAATTACCCTTAGACGAGATGAAGTCTCGGTTGTCACACCTCAAATTATTAACCCTATTATAGCCTTGTCTTCTGGAAATACATAACCAAATGTTTTATCAACTATAGATATTTGATAAACTTTAAGACAACCAGTAATCATTCATAATATCAACATGAATTAAGAATTCTTTGCTTCTCAACCATACATATACCATAATGCTGCTAAATAAGACATGATGCATTATGAATGAGGTATTTTTCGAAAATTAGTACTTTGTCTACCTAAGGAAAGAGATCTTTCTATTGATTTGAAAGATGATAAATTTTATTTTTTGCATAATATATTGAATTGGCCGTTAGGGTCCCATTCCATTCTTAGATTTTAGAAATCTTTAACTATATAATGATATACCCATCACAGCTAACCCCAAAAGAATGGAGAATTTTAACTACTTTCGTGATAGATTCAATCTCCCTAAAGATCGTTATTTTCATACAACAAATTCTTTCTTAATATAAAATTTTCAAAATACCAAAAATCTTTTTTTACTATTTTACTTTCCTCAACATCCATTGTGTGGATAAACTGCCAGATTTATATCATTTAAGAAAACAAAGTTTCGTTTATGTAAGTGACATAGAATCCAATATGTCAACTGGTTTTAGTTAAGTCGAACGAAGATGGATACAAATTTGTAAGATGGGAAAATTATGTTACTACTTACAAGAGTCTTCAATACCTACATACTTTTTATTTATTTAACTTCTACTACATCATATATTTTTTTATCTAACTTTATTTAAAAAAATTCAAAATCCACTCGCATCACCAAAGCACTTGCAAGTCTTCCTTATAGTGACAAGTTGTTATAAATGTTACCAATTATTATCGGGGAATCTTAAGACCACCAATATCATACTATTTCTCAATTTTTTAAATACTCGTGAAATGACGGACGCAACATGTACCTCTATAAAACATTATGTCTTCATCAAAGAACCTAGGAAATAATTTACCTCAAAAGATAAAGAGTGAATGACATTGTTTGCTCTTAAACAATTGCACATACAAATATAAGTGTATTTTTAAAACATTTACGAATAATTTATTCCTTCTTCTTGTAATGTATCATTCACATCATCATATCTTTAATTTATATTATCACCCAACATATCAATATTTGTATCAAATACTTATCAAATATTTTGATTATTACTAATTATTTTTGCAGTTTTGTTAAATAAGCCTCATTCTCTATTAGCATATATATCACAAAGTAAGTTTAATCCCCTGATAACAACTTCTTATTCTTTTATTACTTTTGAATCCAATTACAAGTTTATATTATCAACTCCTTCCAAGTCCTATATGTGAATTAAAAGAAATAAAATCTAGCAGGTTAAATCTGCATCGAGTGAGAAAGACTGAATATAGTAAAACGATAATTGTCACACAAAGTTCGAACACAATAAAAAAATAAATTGAGAAACCAGACTGTTTGTGATGATAGCATACCCAAAACTTACAAGAAGTCTAACATAATTAAAAAACTACTAATTGGTTTTCTGAGAATCATATGCAGCCACACTATCAGATAGTGATACAAAAAGAAAAACTATGATCAATATACATAATTCAACTCTGAATTAGTATTTTTAATTTTTTTTATTAAAATATTATAGTATATAGTAAAATAATATGTATCAATTCGCAGTGCGATCAGAAAAAAATTACAATTATTTGATCTTCCACATAGTTAGCATCTCAATAAATCTTACAAGTAAATCAAACAACTAAAAGATAAAATAAAAGACATCAAACAAATTATCTTAAAAACTTTACTTATAACAAAAAGAATGTCATGGATTCAAAACAATAGATATGTAGTATTGTATTGAATCACCTTATAAGACCCCCACTAAATTATACGATTGTTAATTCACAATAGTGAGTATGCTAAAAATCATCTCCTCAAAACTAAATCACTCGAATAAAAAATACAAATATATACTTTAGAATAATAGTAGTTTTCATCAAATATCCATAATACATGTTATGTAAAAAATAAAGTATATGTTTTCATATGCCTCATGTTATGTTACATTGTTTCTTCATCATTATATGTGTCGATACAACACATAGTAAAAGTAACTATTTATGGTACGATTATATTAGCTCTATCAAATTAATAAAACTATGTAGATATTATTGACATTTGAAGTGTAGTTTCATTTTCTTATCACACTTTAGTTTGAATGATTAGCCAAAACTATTTTGTTTTATAAAATATTTAATTGATTTTATTTAGAATAGTAATGTTTGTGACTCTCGTAGATCATATCAATATTAATGTACTTGAATAACTAATATAGCCAAGATCTACTATTAACTTTGAACTATGCATTTTTTCATTACAAATCTCAAAACACCAACCTCTCTCAAACTAAAAAGCGAAAAGTACTTGAAGGAGATTATGAAAAAGATGGCTTCATTGAGTATTAAATATTTATCTGCTTTATGATAAATATAAAATACATAAATATCTCATTTCTTAGTAGATTAGTCAAATCAATTATGAGAAGAATTATTTGTCTTCTTTCAGGTCTTATTATCTAATAGATTACATCATACGAAGTTACTTGCTTCAAATAGTATAAAATACCACTAGGTTTAATTACATAGTCAAACAATGGATTAGTAGTAACTTTACTACTTATCAATATGGGATCCTAACAATACTTAATATATATGCACATTTGTCACAACCTTAAAACATTGCTCGAGATCTTTCTTACCATATTAGCCAAAAACTAACGAGATGATATTGATCTGACGAAATATAATATATAGAATTTCTTGAAATTAAAACTATTAGTATTTAAAATTAATTAGAATACCAAATGAACTATTGTTAAGGGTTCACAAATAGTGTATAAACAAGCACATGACCAACACATGATATCATGAATCATATAGAATATTGATGTTATATATTAAAGTGTCTCACATCATAATGATGATAAACATTTTCTTCATAGATAGTTCCAAAATGATATATATTTGCTCGTGTACTCAATAATCTTGTAAGATTATTCATTATTTTCTCTAAGTTTCCCAACTCATATATGTCGAGTATGATGAAACCATCTCCTCAAAACTGGATGAATTGCATCGAAGATATGATTTATACATTTGGATCATAGTCTTATCTCATCAAACATCGATAAAATAAAACTGTATAAAAGGCACATGTGGCTTATATATTATCTAATCATTTTCTTCTAGATTACATATATCAGTAGTAAGGGAAAATTTGCAGCATTGAGGAAAGTTTGATGTATAGTTTGATATAATCATAAAACTTTAGTTGGAATCATTAAGCAACTATATTTTATTTTATCCATTTTTTTTAATTTACTTAAAAAAGTTATGTCTGTGACCTCTACTAGATCATCCACCTAAGCCTAATTGTTTTAAAAAAATGATACTTAACCTTGTACTTATATTAACATAAAATAATGTTAAATATCTAAAATTGACATTCATTATCAGTAGTTATCATCTTAAAAACTTTATAGTAAGATATAATTTTATTTAAATAAGAGTTAATTATCTTATTTAATAAGAAATGCTGAGCTTAACAATTTTAACCCATTCTTACAAAACCCCACGTCTATAAAAAATCAACTTTCAACTTCATTTTGTAATGTATAACATCCATATTTATTCAAGAACTTAGCAAAAAAACACTAAAATACTCGAAAAAGTATTCACCTCAACTGCAAAAAATTTAATCGGTCCTTTAAAATTATGATATTTACCATATGTTACACCAAATTGGTCACATTTAACTTCATTTAACACATCAATATTTACAAGTAATAAAATATATAACAGTTAATATTTCAGACCACAATGCATTTCATATGATGGTCAATTTAAAAAATAGCACATGTAGCTTTATTTGGTCCAAAACATCATAGCTATGGTCCTCATATCCTTTTCAAGTAAAAGAACTCTAAGATAAAGAAATTTGCACATAAAATATTTGGATATTGAGTTATATTTTTCTCGTTAGGTAGAATTTCATCATATAAAAGCTACAATATATTTACTCATGTCATCGCAAATATATGATTGACTTGATCATCTTCATCAGTTATCAGTAACACATAATTGATGATTGATGATCTTTTTTTTCGAAATTCACTTATAATTTAATTATTTATAGTATCCATCAAGTTTGAACATGCGCTATCATTCAAGAAAATACGCGATGTGCATATATCGATGGTTATTTAGTTTTATTTTAAATTGAATATATGATCTAATTATGATAATGACATCTTTATTAATCTCAAAAATAGATTTATGGTTATTTTCTCTTTTTAGTCAAGTTTAGCTAATAAGTTCAAGTTCTTTTAAACAAATTATATATTTGCGCATAATTAATTTCCCTCAAACAATAATAACTAAAATTAGCTTAATTTATCTTTTAAAAAATATAATTTTTGAAAATAAAATAATTTTAAATCAAATTTAGTTGGAAAATCAAATAGACTATTGGCATTGTTCGATAAATTATCTATAAACAGAAACTCAACAACATATGTTAGTCATCTCAAATATTAATGTTTGCCATATTGAGTTAATCATCTTCATCTCTCATTGCTCGCACATAAATGATGACTACTGATCTTTTTTAATACAATATTCACTTGAAATTTAGTTATTTATAGAATTGATCAAGTTTGAATATGTCATATAATGTAAGAAAATATGCGATGTCCATGTGTCGGTATTCATTCAGTTTTTTTTTTCAAATTGAATATATGACCTAATTGTGATAATGACATATGTACTAATCTCAAAATGAGTTATGTTATTATTTATTTTTAGTTAGACCTAGATTAATCATTTAAAATCTTTAAAAACAAATTATATTATATTTTATGTATGTAATTATTTTCTTTTAAACCATTAAAGTTATGTTTAGTCTTCGACTTACATATTAATCATATCTTATAGCTCTTAATATTTACTTTTAGATTCTATAGGTAAAATTTACAACCGGCGTGACCTTATAACATTTGTTGAGCTTTCTCTAAAACGTAATCTCTTTAAGTTCTTATTGCGAGATGGAGTATCACATCATATCACATCACTTTGAAAAAATTTCACTAGTACCCAGTTGTCAAAGTCAGATTCTAGTAATCGTAATATGAGGGGAGGACGAGGTTAAATTCGTAAATTGTTAGATTATATTTGTTTGTATTGCACATCATTGCCCAATTAGGTTTGGAAAATCACCAATTAACTAATTAATTTGACAAATTATATAACTGTTAACGTAACTCATCTAGTTATAATTCATAAATATTTTATCATGAAATTCAAGCCAACGACCCTCTTATTGAGTTCAACTTCCATTCTTAAAATAAAAATCTCATTAATTATCCAAATGACCCTTATACGAGATGAAGTCTTGGTTGTCACACCTGAAATTATTAACTATGGTATAGCCCCATCTTCTGGCAATCCATAACCAAATGTTTTGTCAAGTATAAATATTTGATGGACTTTAAAACAACCAGAAATCATTCCTAATATCAACATGAATTGAGAATTATTTGCTTCTCAATCATATGTAAATCCTAATGTTGCTAAACAAGATTGATACGTATAAATGTGTATTTTTTAAAACTAGTATTTTGTCTACCTAAAGAAAGAGATCTCCTCATTCATGTGAAAATGATAAAGTTTGTTTTTTCCATAATTTATTGAATTGGCTGTTAGGGTTCCATTCAGTCATTCAATGTTAGACATATTTTGAATATATAAGGATATGCCCACCATAGCTAAACCCAAATGAATGGAAAATTTTAACTAATTTAGTGATAGATTCAATCGTTATAAAGATTGTTGTTTCCATACAACAAATTCTTTCTTAATGTTATTTTTTTCAAAATTTTAACCCTAAATTTTTAATTAATTATTTTTAAAGCAATTCCTTGGGGATTACACACACCTTCTCACTGAGTTATTGATATTTTGAAGAGGAGAAATGAGATTACCTTGGAGGTTATTTATACCTTTATGCATTTTTCCATTTCATAACATGCATACTTATATATTTATTTTAATATAGAGTTTCTAAAATTATGTATTGTTTGTTGAGAAAATGATTTCAAGCAGAGATATCAATTTGTTATCCACGTGACTGACTTTACTACTTAAGTTTGAAAAATGAGTGTGATTGCTGAAATAAAAGCTAGCAACTATGAAGAATGAACACTCGTCGTTGAAACAATTTCGCGGACTATTGCAAAAAGAAAAAACCTCAGTAGATACCAACAACTTTCGAGAACTCTTTGTTTCTCAACCATACATATACCCTAATGACGACAAAGAAGAGATGATTGGTTATAAATAGGGTCAAAATATTTTACGCGACTACATGTTGCGTCTGTCATTTCAATGATATTGTCGGCATTGAGACCACCAAAGAGTTTACTCTAACAAAAAAGAAAATGATTCTCCAAATAGACCGTAAAAAGAAAACCACTAACACTCATGCCCAATAAACTATTCCTCATGTCACACGTAATTTCTCAATAAACTTAGTAGGTTTGTCTCAAAAGGTCGAGCCTAAATAATTAATAAATCATTTTTAGAGAAATTCATTGCGAATTATAAACATCTTCTCAGTTAGTTATTGAGCTTCTAAAGAGGCAAACCAAGATTTTCGTGCAACTTATTTATACTCGTATGTAACAAAAATTACATTTCATACCATACATACTGATATATTTTTGTTTAATACAAAATTTATTAAATTATATATTTCTTAATTCGAAAACAATATCATGTTGAAATATCAATTCGTTATCCATAATACTCACTTTGCCACTTGAGTTTGGAAAATTAATGTGTTTAAAGGAAAATTTACCACATATAGAGAATGAACATTTGATATTGAAAAATCCCCACAAGTTATTGCAAAAATAAAAAATCTCACTATATATGGTTGTGCCAATGAACCAAACTACTCTTCAAGTTATTCAATCAGAAATCAATGGTTTAAATAAAAAAATAAAAAATTAAATACATCTCAAGAATAAGTTGATAAGACAAAAGAATATAAACTCTCACAACCCAGGATAAACATGGAGAAAAAAATGACCAATTAGGTGATAGATTTCGTAAAGTGTTATTATGATGATAGACACATTAGACTCTTCTAAGGTTATTTGAAAGGTAAGTTTATTTAAGAGTGTCCCCAAATGGAACATAAAGACGACGAGATAAGTGACAACACTGTTGGTGAAGTTAAGAACCCTTTTCTACAAGAGAGAAACAATGTTTGTTAAATCAAACATGCATCCAATATTTTTTTGATTATTCAGAAGAGTCATGTTCGTGACCTCTACTAGATCAATTGACAAAAATATCAATTGATATATTTTTAGAATAGTAAAAAAAACAAAAACACTTTTTAATAAGAGATAATAAATAAAACTAAAAAAGTTTAGAGGTTTAATTCATTTTAAAACAACAAAAAAAATTGTTTCGCCATTATTTTATGTTTTATGAAGAAGAAAAAATAATCATTATTTGAAAACAACACCTAATCCGATTTAAAAATTTAGTTTGCTTATCAAAATTAAATGTCTAGTGTATATATATAATTGTTCCTTTTAAATCGCGATTGTATACATGTTTTAGATATTTTATTCAGCATGCAATTAAATACTTTTAAAACATATATATGTTTTTTGGATTTGTCAAATTGATTATTTTATCGTAGAATTGGTTATTAAAAACTACATTTACATTATTTTTTGTTGAATTTATTTGTATCCCAAACAATAATTATATTTAATAAATATTATTTTTGATGTCCCGAGTAAAAGAATCTGAATTTATAATTGCTAAATTAGAGAATAAAATAATGAAATAGTTCTATATAGAATATTAATATTAATATTATTTCATTAAAATTACATAGAAGTTTCTCCTATTTATAGGAAGATATAATCTTAGACATACTAAAGATTAAAAAAAGTTAATGCGTATTTCTTTTTTTCTTCAATATATCCAAAATTATATACTTCTTATAAATATGATAATTTTATATTTAATACGAAAGCGATTTATGGTAAATTCGAATGCAAATGATGTTTCAGTCGTCTATAAAGTCACATTAGATTCCTTATTTGATAATCAATTCCAATGACCCTGACAGCTTCGACAACTCTTACTACGAACTTTCAACAGCTAAAGCATGCCGTGAGCAAGGAGAATGTTAACAATTCAAACTTTTGCATGTTATCTTTTCTACTCATGCACAATGACTAAGATCAGTGATCCATCCTCAGGAGAGCAACAAGAATAAGGAAGATGTTACAAGCTCCATGATAATAAAGGACCACAAGATAATAACCAACAAGCGCAATATCCAGTCCTCAAAATTAAGAGTTGAAAATAATAAATATGAATCAAGATAAGGATCCTCTTGCCAGAATCGAAGACATCAATGCAAGAAATGGAGCAAACAAATGAATAAAACAATATTTCCAAACCCATTAGTGAAGAAAGAGATGAACACCCTAGCCAAATGTCCAGTAGCATCAACAAATATTCAGCTCCAACTGAATGGCCAACAACTTCCACCAACAGCGTTGAGACCTCAACAAAACGTCTAAGAGACTTCTCTGACAATATAGTCAAACCTCCAACAACATCCTACAACACCCTAGCCAAATGTCCAGTAGCATCATGTGATGTTTCATTCTATAATATATTGATATTTATCTCATGTGTTCGAGTTGAGCAAGCATTAGGTTTTCTCATTTCCTGGAATCCAGCCAAACCTTCAACCTACCTCTTCATGGCTCCAGCCAATATGTCAGCAATGATATAAATACTTTGGAGGGCATCAAAAAATCCAACAAGATTCACCATAGATCAAACCTAGATATTAACACATTTCGACACTACTGTTATGAGTACTAAAGACTTAGTACCACACTACTCTGTAATTGCACCAACCTCAACATAACTTTACACTAGAGTAATTGAACATGAGTTTTAAGGATCAATACCTTTAATTCTACAATTGGTATTGGAGTTTGTTTGTTGAGATTTAAAATATTAAATGACTCTACAATATTTATCCTAAAATTTTAATTTATTGATTCAATTTTTTAGAAGAAATAATTATTTATGAAATATATATTATGATATTTAAAATTAAAGGTCGGATTTTAGAATATATATTATATAAACACATGATTTTGGTTTTGTGTTATGTAACTGTTATGTTTATATGATTTATGAAGCTTAGATAAAAAAAATTGCGGTCTAAATTTTCCGCAATTGTTAAAAATCTCTAATTGAGTATATAAGAGGTTTTTTAAATTCTAGAAATTGAGGAGTCACTTTGGTGAGTTGGCTCAGTGCCATAAATATTTAATTACAAAAGCTACGTGACTGTGACACTCATGTGCGTAATCGAGGAAATGACTTTACAGTAGCCGCAATGCTGTGATTCTCATATGTGTCGCTACAATACTAAAACCATATATATTGGTTGTAACGCCGCAACAACAATCTACTGATTGTAGGCTTCTTTTTAGTGTTTTTCTCTTTGTTTTGATTCATGGGTGTTGGTATCATGATTGTTTTTATCCAAACATGCAACGAATAACTAAGTTTTTTTTAGTGTTTGTCTCTTTGTTTTGATTCATGGGTGTTGGTATCTTGATTTTTTTTTATCCAAACATGCAACGAATAACTAAGTTTCAATATGTTATTTTTAATTAATATGACATGCATAACACTGCATGTTTGGGTATGAGAACATGTCTATTTTTTGTGTTAAATTTTTATGGGATATACACTTATGTTGTCCCATTATGTGTGTGTCAAGTAACAATACAATATTGTGAGTCTATATGAAATTTATGAAATTTGAGTGATGATCCATAACCGTTGAGCACGTGGACCTATGATGTACGAGTTGATATTATGTATGTATATGTATTGTTTTCCGGTTTGGAGTTTTAATGTCATTCATCTTCTTTTATAAATCTGATCTCTTGAAGAGATATTTTAGATCCTGAAAACGACTTTAAATGTTCATATTGTAATAAAAGGCTACATTAAATGTATATTCGGTTATGAAGAGTAGTTGTTACCACCACTTCATTCTTGGAATGACCAAAATGATCCATACTCGTGAGCCATACATGAAGACATGTTAAACAATCATTAATAATTACCAATAGTTGTGTGTATAGCCGTCCCGCAGACTATGCACATATTTTTCTGACGGAAGGTAATCGTTACATGATATCGTTGTTGCATCTGCACATAGTATACTCATGAATAATTTAACTTCAATGTTATATGGTTTGAGTTAAGTATGACATGAAATAACTATGATCAGGCTAAATGAAGGCTTGGTTGTTGACATATATGTTCATGAGCCAAACATTGTTGTCATTAAAAAATCATGCTCTAAAAATAATGATGCGGTGGACAAAAAATATTTGTTAAAAATAACTAAGAGTTAATTCAAATGAATATCTATTAGAACTCAAAACTTGGAAAAAAATTTAATATATGTAAATTTATATTTGGAATTTTTTAAACTGTTTTATTAATACAATGTTTTATTTTTCTTTGATTGTCCATTTAATGATAGTCAATTAACCTATTGCTTTTATTTTCATATCGCTTGGCGTTGGTCTCAAAAAATTAAAAAATAATACTAAATTTATGATTTATTTTCATTATAAATATGTGGATCACATGAAAAAGGACTACAAGGTATGGAAATCCTAGAAATTTAAAAAAAACTCAATTTCGTTATAATTTGAAAAGTTAGTTTAGTTTCGGTGCTAAAAATATTTGATGGGTAAATACGGCAATTATAATTTAATGTTTCTGTTTCTTTTACACTAAAGTAAAATTTTAGTGACGATAAGATTTTAATTTTCGTCCATGTCAAGCTAACCTATTATAGGGTTTCTTATAAGTAGTTAAAAAATATTTTGTTTTTGTTTTTTTAATCTTTTAGCTTTTTTACCAAACTATTGTTCGACATCTGTTGACATCTACCTTGTCGTTGCCGGCGTAGACAATACTGTCAGCGTTACATGTACATCGCGGTTACTATAAGACACTAACGCTGCTGGCGTAACTCATCTACATGAAGAACATGTGCGAAACCCAGATGCCTGTTCTTCGACAACACCTCCTCAAAATCTTCAAATTATAATCGAATCTATTATTCTAACACAAATCAAACGCGCGAACTAATATATTATTTCAAACTCGAGCTTAACCTTACATTTAACTGATTTCATCACCTAAATGAAAATCAAGTAAAACACAACACGAGATCAAAAAACACAATTAAACCGGTAAAAAATAGATAAATAAAAAAGATTTGTGTTGATTTGTTTTTAGAGAATAAGCCAAAGATTCCGTTGGGAAGTGAAAATTCATTTGATTTGTGTTTTTCAAAGATTCGCGAAGGAAGATGAAGTTTGTGAGAGAATTCGTTTATATTAAATTTGGAGAGGGACTTCGCACTAGATTTTAAATGATGATATTTTTAAGATAATTAGAAATGGTTTATAATGTTTTTTAGTGAAGTCAAACAACTTCTAATTTCAAGAGCCTAAACCTTAATATTGAATTTGTTTTTTTATTTTTTTTCCTTCGGAGGGAAACCACAACCGCAGAGTGCAATGAGTGCGCACAAGGTAAACTCTCAGTCTGATGCAATAGCCTATCAACACCAAAAAGTAAACCACACAATAGCCTATCAACACCAAAAAGTAAACCACACAAGCTGACAGGCTCAGCCGAGAAAGCGTATGTGAGGGACTAGACTTCATGACATTTTAGTCACAAACATGCCTTACTCAACCAATTCGGCTACTCCTTGTTGGGGCTGAATTTGTTTCTCTATTGTACACAAGTTTTGGGGATACATATATATATATATATATATATTTATTTATTTATTTAAATGAAATATTTATTAATATAAAATTGATTACAAAAGGCGGGAATTAAATCCAAAATTTTAGAAGGCGCCAAAAGCCTTAGACAAGAGATTGCTTTGTAATTGAAACCCAAGAGCAGACTTTAAGAACAAATGAAGAAATTTATCAGCACCATAACTCCAACAAAAAACTAGAGGGCTCGAAACATCTTCATCTTCATCAAACATTAGGCCTCATGATCAGGAGATAAGCTTGATAAAAACAAGAGAGCAATCATCATCTTCAGCAAATATCAGTAAAACAATAAGCATTAGCAGCATCAAGTAAGCAATAGACCAGTAGCAGCAATAGACACCGAATCATCATCAGTAGCAGCAAGCATCGAATCATCATCAGTAGTAGCAGGCACCCGACCAGAACATCTCAGAAGCCAAACAAATTCAGGACATCATCAACACAATTACATGAATCAACATAGCAAGCGAGATAGATCCGAGAAGCAACATCATTAACCTCAAAACATGAACAAAGCTTAAGAACATAGATAGCAACTTCTATCAAGCAATTCAGGTACGAAATCAGCTAGTTTTATAACCAAGACCAAGAGCTTCTAAAATCAGAATAGCCTTAAGGTCATTAGGAATAGAATTAGGCATAATATTGTAAGTAGATTTAGATTTTAATGTAAAATGAGCTAACCAGTCAGCAGCATAATTTTGCTCGCGAAATATATGAGAAATAGTCATGCTACTATGGATTAGCTTACAAATGCAATCGAGAATTGGCTTGATAAACCAGTAGACATTTCTGTTTTTATTGATGATCCAATTGATGATAGTTAAGGAATCAGATTCAACATCCACCAACTTCCAGTTATTAGCTTTACAAATAATAAAACCATCCAGAAGGGCTCTAGTCTCAGCAAATAAGGGAGTTGATTTGCCATAGAGATAGTTATGACCACTAACAAGATTACCAGCACTATCTCTAAAAATGACAGAACCACTAGCTTCACCATTGCTGAGGCAAGAAGCATCAGTGTTCATTTTCAATCTACTAGTAGGAGGCAGAATCCATTTGATATAAGTAGGTCTATTAGCAACTCTCAACTGGTTAACACATCCCAGGTTCATAGCTGCTTTAGGACAATCAAGCCAATGAGATTTGTTTAAAACCTTTTTCATATCAAGAGTGTGAATGATAGAAATGATTTTGTTAATGATAGAACTAACAGAAGTACTAAAACCTTTAGTCTTAGATAAATTTCTAGCCTTTCATATATTATGTAAGATTAGAGAAGGTAAAATGCTTATGACCTGAGTTTTCTTAGTCTTTGGCCATTGCCACATTCTAGTGAGATGCTTAATGTTCATATGCTTGGATATGAACACTTTAAAGATAACAGCATAGTGAATCCATATCGACCAAGCAAACTTACAAGATATAAAGAGATGATTAATAGATTCACAGTTGTCACAAAACTGACATTTAGAAGCCAAAACAATGCCTTTACTTTGAATAATAGAATCAACTGCAATATAGTTATGAAGAATTTTCCAATGCATAAAAGAACTTTTAACAGGAGTTAAGATGTTCCAAATCTTTTGAAAGACAGAATCAGTATTGTATCTAGTTCTAATACCATCCCAAGTATCTTTCAAATTATAATTACCATTCTTAGCTAAGCTCCAAATCATTAAGTCATCTTTGTTGTTGTCAATAGATAGACGATTAATGCAAGCAATAGTATCAAGATGAATAATGTTGTATACTAAAGTTAAATCCCAACCATTATTAGACCAATCTTTACTAACCTTTTCAGCAGTGAACCATAAGTTATTGTCATTGCTATTAAGAGTTAAAATAGGCTCAGAATAAGTCCAATTATCTAACCAAAAATCAACAAGACCATTACCCAGCCTCCACTTGATATAGCTCTCAGCTTGATCACGAACTTTGATCATTATGTTCCAATCCATAGAGCCAGCTTTGAAAGGACTAATATGTAAAGGATGATATTTGGGGCAATAGATACTATGCATAATGTTAGACCAGAAAGTACAGTTTTTCCTAAAAGCAGCCCATAAATTAAAAGATATAGCAGTTTGAATATCAACCATTTTTCTAACATTGAGACCATTTTCGCTATAGGTTTTACATAATGAATCCCATTTACACCAATGAACTTTCTTGTCAATCTGATTAGAACCCCAAATGAATCTATTCATTATGATTTCTAGTTTAGAAATAATACCTTTAGAAAGAACACAAGTTTGCATCCAATAAAGCACAATACTCATTAAAACAGACTTGACTAATGTAAGCCTACCAACAAAGGAGAGGTATTTAACATTCCACTCATTAATCTTATTGCTGATCTTGCAAATTAATTTGTTGTAGTTACTGATTCTATTGTTTGTATTGATTGTGACCCCAAGGTAATCTGTAGGAAGATAGCTAGAAGAAAAGGCAATATTGTTAGAAATAATATCAATCTTAGATGCACTAATGCCATTAGCCAACAAAATCTTAGTTTTCTCTTTATTAACCACCTGACCAGAATGAGTTTGATACTTGTCAAGAAAGATACACAGCTTATTAATAGTGCTGTCTTTGCAATTAGAAAACAATAAGATATCATCAGCAAAGGCAAGACTGTTAATACTAATGTTGCTTCTACTTCTATATTTCATAGATCTGTTATTATTAATAAGAGAGTTGATACCTCTGATGAACATTTCCTCAGCAATGATGAAAAGATAAGGAGATATAGGGTCACCTTGACGTAGACCTTTAGTAGTTTTAAATAATCCAAACACTTCACCATTAACAAGCTTAGAGACATTAACAACATTAATCATTTTCTTAATAAGACAATTAAATCTAGAAGAGAAGCCAAACTTCTTTAAAACATTTAAAATAAAATAGTGAGTTAGCTTGTCAAAAGCCTTGGACATATCAAGCTGAATCAATATATTACTATCTTTAACCTTTCTATTCAAATCACATATTAATTCTTTGCAAATCAGAATATTTTCATGAATACTCTTACCAGGAACAAAGCCACCTTGGTTAGGATAAATGATATTAGGCAAGATAAGAGCCAGCCTATTAGCAATGACTTTGGGCATGATTCGATTTA
Source organism: Limnanthes douglasii subsp. nivea (assembly GCA_036936605.1). Classification (NCBI taxonomy): domain Eukaryota; kingdom Viridiplantae; phylum Streptophyta; class Magnoliopsida; order Brassicales; family Limnanthaceae; genus Limnanthes; species Limnanthes douglasii. The sequence continues at coordinate 173,257,563 of JAUPFV010000003.1, forward strand.
GCAAAGAATATAAACTGATCGGTCTGTAATCTTTCTAACAAGTAGAGTTAGGCAGCTTAGGTATTAAGCAAATACCAGTAGCAAAAATGCCTCTAGGGATATTCTTACCAAGCAGAAAGTCTTTCATAGCATTAATCATGTCAATTTTAATGATATGCCAACAATGTTTAAAGAAGCTAAGAGTATAACCATCCATACCTGGAGCACTAGAAGGATTCATGTGATTGATAATGCTCCATATTTCATTCTCATCAGGAGCTTTAAGAAACAGTCTATTCTCTTCATCAGTAACCAAGCTAGGGATGTTGTTAAACAAGTTATCATTCATACAACTAGCTTCTTCAGAATTATTTGCATAGGGATAATCAGCAAGAGCATGCTTGAAGAAACCAACAGCAGAAAGACCAATGTCATTTGAATCAATGATCGATCTATCTTCATTCTTGATACCTTTTATGATGTTTCTTCTTCTTTTCTTTTGAACAAATCTATGGTAGAATCTGGTGTTTTTATCACCATCAAGCATCCAATTACAGTAGCATTGTTGCTTCCAATACATCTCTTCTATTCTATTAGCTTTGATTAGTAAAGCATTAACTTTAGCAAACTCACATTTGGACTCATCAGATTGAAGGTTCTGATGATTAAGCTCACTGACTAAAACCTCATCCTCTAAACTTTGAACTTTACTGAAGATGTTACCAATGATATTTTTGTTCCAAATGATCAAACCTTTCTTAAGTATTTTAAGCTTATTCCAAAGAATAAACAAAGGATCACCCAAAAGATCACCATTCGAGTTATCTTCAACAAAGGGAAGAAATGTATCCTCTATGATCCACATTTCCTAAAACTTGAAACTAGCTTTAACTCTAACAGAATCATTAGAAATAGAGATAACAATAGGCATATGATCAAATTCAGTTATAGCAAGGTGGTATATCTTAGCCCCCAAGGGGGTAGCTGAGTTGGTTGAGTATGGCATTCTTATGACCAAAAGGTCATGAGTTCGAGTCCCTCTACATACGTTTTCTCGGCTGAGCCTATCACCTTGTGTGGTTTACTTTCTGGCGGTGGTTTGCAAGCTATCGCGTCAGACTGAGGGTTTACCCTGTACGCACTAATTGCACTCTGAGTAGCGGCTGCGGGTTCCCTCCGGAAAAAAAAAAGTGGTATATCTTAGTATTACAAAAGTTATTAGACCAGTTGCTATTGATGAAAACACGATCTAATCTCTTCCATTTGGAACCACTAGACCAAGTAAACTTCGAGCCACTATAACCAGCATCTTCAATATTGCAACTAGTAATCATGTCATTGTAATCATTAGTGCTGTTAATACAAAAAGTACTACAACCAATCTGTTCTTCAATAGAACTAATAACATTAAAATCTCCACAAATCAACCAACCCAAGTCAGTATCAGCAATGTTTTTGAGAAAGTTCCAAAGCTCAACTCTATTGTTTCTTTGGCATTTAGCGTAAACTACAGAGATCATGACATGCTGGTTATCATTTAAGTTTTGGGGATATTTTATGCATACTCTCTTTTAGTAACTTCTTAGAAGCAACCCGTATCTCTCTACTCGGAAGGCTTTCTGCCTGCAGAATAGAGAGGAATGCAGGGAAAGGGCGCAAGGACGATGGGTGACTCACCTCTTTCTTGTAAGTTGTAACCAAAACTCGCCGGCCCATTTTCTCTTGTCGTCTCCAGATTCTCGCTTCCACACCGTAGGTTTCTCTCTCTCTGAGGAACAAGTTTGATCCTTATTTTCGAGTATGAATTTTTCTAGTGTTTTGTTCTCGATTATTTACAGTTTGATTCGTATTTCTTAAATAAACTTAAAAGACCTAGTTCACTTTTCCTCTAATTTCTGCTAAGGTTGATTTCCATGGTAATTGTTATTTATATCCTATTATTGATTTTTTTTTGTGTTTAAAAGCTTTAATTAATTAAAATAAGGTTCATAGAATCGACAGGGGCATTCCTCTCGAAACCTATTATTGATTTATGTTCAATTACATATTTATGTTAAATCGCTGTTAGTTTCATGTTTACTCTTTGTATCAAACTAGTTCCTCATTTTTATTTTTGTCAATTAGCACCTAAACTCAAGTTTTGTAGCACTTTTAGTTTCCAAATCCAATGTTTTGTGTCACTTTTAGTCCCAGTCCCAAAATATATGGGGACTAATCATGTAAATGGGAGACAAAAATGAAGGAAAGGAAATAGTTTGATAGAAAAGATAAACATGGATCATCTGTTAAACAGACTCGGGTCTTTTTCCGACTAAAACAGCTATTGAAACTTACTATCATTTCTTGAAGCTCTTTTATTTTTTATGGATATACTGACCATTTCTTTGCAATTGTTGCAGACCTTCATGAACTCGCCTACTTTCTTGAAAGTGGCAAGCTTTCATATAATTATTCGAGCGCTTTGTTTGGTATCTGATTTGTTTACTATCAAGTTGATTATCAAAATTTAATGAAAGTTGAGATAATGTTGCACAAAAGCGACTCTATTGAATGCCTGTTCGAGACGCGGTAATGTTTGGTGGACATGCTATAAATGCGAGCTTTGAAGATGCATTGAGATTTGCCCCGGGAGGTGCTTCACTCTAATCAAACAAGACAGATTAAGATTGCAATGAAAAGAGCGTGTGCCCAGCTCTGACATCTAGTAAAGGCACAATGGGTGCAAGGTTTGTTGAATGAGAAAAAAGTCCTAATGAGCACTATACTAGATGCAGCAATTATAGACATGTCACTTGCATTCATATTGTGGCAGAATTCAAACAGGAAAAGGAATTTTTTAGTAGTCTACTGTGATGAAATGTCTATTTTGAATGAGATTATTACTGGACTGGCAGCTCATGTACTTGCTCTAGATGCTGTAGCAGTGGTCTAAACGATGGAGAAGGAAAATGTTTTACCCAACTTTACTACTTTTATTGGAATTTAGCAGCATGTAGTCATTCTGGATTGGTTGAAGAGGGCTGCACGTCTTTTACTTTAATAAGTCATCATGACTTGATGCGTACCAGAGTTTTGAGGGTTGGTTTTGCTCTTGTCGAGACTATTAGTAGTCTATTTACAAGATGATAAGTAACAATTGAATATCTTCTGGCAATGTTTCCTTGGACGAAGATATGGGGCATGAAATACGTTTAGCGGCCTCTTGGAAGGGTGAAAGAAAGGGATGGTGACAATTAAGAAAATGGGCGCAATTGGTAGTCTGATTAGATTCATGAGTATCATATATTAGGGCATTGCCATATACTGGAACACCGAAAGGCAAGCATCACTTTCTGCAGGAAACCTGTAGGGTGAGAGGTGACTCTTTTGTTTTTGTTTTTATGATAATACTGTTTATCGGTGCCATAAGACCTACCTGCCCATGGGAACACCCAAGACTATGTTACTATTTGCAATCATTTCATAAGACAGTATTAGTAACTGGTCAACCTCTCTATTTAGATTCAATTAGGATATTATCAAAGCTATGTACCCTTTAGTAGGAGCAGGTTTATTATACCCAAGACTTGTTATGGTAAAGCGGGTAAAAGTCTTGGAACCCCAATTAAGGGGTATAATCAGATTTAATATTCGGCAAGATTTTGGAGTACTCGATCTACTTTTTCAGAATCAGTATAATTTAGGCTGCATTTGGCTGCCAAAAAACATTTTTAGTGATTTAATTTGGAAACCTATATTCATTTTTTAGAAGTTAGAAAAGGCGACATGAATTAGACACAGCCTATATCTTGTCCGAAGGTAAGAGTTGCTAGGCCAATGGAATCATGTACTTAGTTCCGGCACGTTTACAATCGTACTCTCTCCGTCTCATTATATTAGTCGTTTAAGGTTTCTTCACCAATATTAAGAAAAGTAATAATGACTTTGAAAGAATAAAAGAAAATAAATTTGATTGGTGGAGTTAATAACTTATACAGAAAGTTAACAATTTTATTGGTTGAAAGTGGAATACATGTAATAATGTTGTATTGGAAACAAAAATGACATATATTATGAGACAAAAAATCTCTTCTAAAAAAACACATATTATGAGACCGAGAGAGTATAATGCAGAACTCTTTCAGATTCTCTCTCGAAGTTTGCCCTTTGTTTAAGTTACAGGTTACCAGAGTTACAGTATGTACATTATTGTACACGCCAAAATACATTCTTTACTTTTTCTTAATAAAAAACTTTTCGAGTGAACACGTTATTGGTAATTTTAACGAAGTGAGTTAACAAAAAAAACGTTATTAGGTTTGTAATTTTTTCAGAGCGATTTTTTTTTCTCCCGATTTTTTTGTATGATTCTCTTCATTTCAATGTTTTTTCATCATATTCTGTGTTATTCCTCTTTTTCCTATTCTGGTTTTTTCCATCATCTTCGTTTTTTTTGTTCTTTTTTTTATATTTTCAATTACTTTTTTTTAATACGACAAACAAAAATGCATTTTCGTCCTCCATTTCAAAATTTCTCAATCACAATTTGAGGTCAAAATCGGAATTTCAAAACAGTTCGGATCAACAATTTTTTTAATTCATTGTACGGAGGATCAATTCAAAACCCTAATTTGTGTACTTCTACTGCAAGAACACGATACGATGTAGAGTTTCATTCTGAACAACATAATCCAAGTTTAAAAAGGTCTTCAAAAAAATTTTAAAATCAAAATCAAAAGAAAGAAAATCAAATTTGAATAAGAATGAAGATGGAAGCTTTTGTAAAGCTTGGATACGTGTATTTGAAAATGCAGTAACATGCACCAATCAGTCTCGAGAAAAGTTATGAGATCGAATTTGACCAGAGTATATCACTATTATAGGATAAGAGACTGGTAGACCTGCTAAAACTTTGATGAATCGTTGGTCAATCATTCAATCTCGTCTGAACAAATATTCGGGATACACTCGTCTGGTAGAAAGAAACCTTGCAATGGGTTTAATGCCCAAAATTCGAATTTGATCTTCTCATGTCCTTTCTACCAGACAAGTGTATCCTGAGTATTTGTTCAGGCGAGATTGAATAATTGACCAACGATTCATCAAACTTGTAGCAGGTTTAATTGTCTCATGTCCTATAATATTAATATACTCTAGCCGAATTTGATCCTATAACTTTCCTCGAGATTGATCGATGTCTGTTACTGCATCTTCTCAAACACGTATCCAAGCTTTATAAAGACTTTCATCTTCATTTTTATTCAAATTTGAATTTCTTTCTTTTGATTTTGATTCTGGAGTTTTTTTTTCTTTAAATACTTTTTAAACTTGGATTATGTTGTTCATAATGAAAATCTACATTGTTTTGTGTTCTTGCATTAGAAGTACCCAAAGTAGACATCAAATACTGATTGAATAAAGATTTTTGAAATTGAGGACGAAAATCCATTTTTGTTTATTGTATTAAAAAAAGTAATTGAAAAATATGAAAGACGATGAATAAGACTCCAATGAAAAAACTGCAATGGGAAGAAGATGATGTTTATTTTTGGATTGTGAAGACTAGCTACAACAACTTCACAATCAAGGATATCTATAACGTTATTCGTACGTCTGCCCCTGTTGTGGGGTGGGTCGGGTTAGTATGGAATAAATTCAGTATTCCTCGTAACTCCTTTATCTTATGGCTCGCTATCCTTGGCAACCTTTTCTACCAGAGATAAGCTTCTTAGTTGGGGTTTCAATACCCCACCTGATTGTGCTTTATGCAACTCTGCTTTTAAAACTATTGTTCATCTCCTCTTTGACTATAGTTTCACTCAGAGTATTTGGACATTTGCTAGTTCAAAACTAGGTTTCCCTTTTTCCGCTTAGTGTTGGCAGTCTTCGGGCGTCAAATTGGTCTCACTCACGAAACCGTCAGATTTGGCGTTCTTGCTTTGGTGCTGTTATTTATCACGTCACGTCTAGAAGGAGAGGAACTCAAGATTTTTTTGTCCCCTTCCGGCCAATGCCTTCTGATTTCATTACTTAAATGTTTAAAGTACTTAGATTATGTTTTTCTCCACCAAGATATGGCCTAAGTACTTGTATGAACTCATTTTATTTTATTTAATGTTGTTTTCGTACCAATTTGTTTTAAATATAAATTTACTTTTAGTGTTATATTATAGTACAATTAGAATCATTACTTTATAATTTTACGAACTCTACCTTTAATGCGGTTAGTATTTTGTTTTCAAATTATTTTATATTTTAAATGTAAAATGATTAATATATAATTTATTTTAAATTTATTTCGAATGTGAAAACAATATTATATTATATTAACATTATAATTATAATTATTTCAAAATAATTTTATTAATTTTAAATATCAGAGGAGTCAATAATAATTATAATAAGTTTTAAAAAAAATTAAAAAATAATCAAAATGACTTAATGCTAATTAATTATTTTTTCAAAAAACATTAAAAAATAATTGTATTAACTTATGGGTTTTGGCTAAACCAGTGTCATGACATCGGTTAACCTAACATTTACCATGTGTTTTTTACTAATCAGTAGCATAATTGTATGTGCATTATTAAAGACGAGGTGATATTCTATTACATGGACATAAATAACCTTTGTTTAATAAAAATTGGAGAAGATGGAGTATCATATTTTATGAACTACGATGATATTCAAAATCTATACCTATTACAAAAAAACTACTAAGTACTAACATTTTATTTTCAAATTAAAATTTGTTTTAATTAAAAGAAAACTTATTTATTACAAAAGTGATTTTTTTGACTACATAAATTAAAACTGATTGTCTAACTGTTTAAATTAAAAATGATTTGACAATGATAAAGATAACTAACTAGAATGCAAGAGGCCTAAATAATAAGCCTACTTTGAGAAGGCTCATTTCTGTTATCAAAGAAAACAAATCAAAAAAATTGTCCAGCCAAGAGCTCATGGCTGATCCTAGCAAGTTGGATGGTGTGTCTAAAGTTCTTGACTTTAAAAATTCTTATTCAAACTGCTCAAATAAGGTTTGGATTTTTTGGAATCGAGATGTTGAAGTTTGCATCCTCAATGATCATAATCAGCTTCTTCACATGGCTGTTTTTTATCCTGGTTGTATTACTAAATTTAAAGAGTCAACGTGTGCTTAGAGTGGATCTCTGGAATCAGATGAGAATGATTGCTTCTGATGAAGTCCCTTGGATCATTACTGGAGACTTCAATGTCATTACTTGTTCTGAGGATCAGATTGGTTGTTTTACTTATGATCATACTAGTACCAATGACTTCATGAGGCTATAAGGCATTGTAATCTTGAAGATGTAGGATACATTGGCTCGAGATACACTTGGAATAGGGGTACTTGTTGGAAAAGGCTGGACAGAACTTTGGCTAATGAGTTGTGGATCAACACTTTCAAGGAAACCCAGGTTTATCACATGGTCAGAACTTGTTCTGACCATGCCCCCTTTTTAATTCAATCAAACTATATCTCTAATTATATTAATTGTAAGAAAAGTTTCAAATTGGCTAATACTTGGAATAATGATGATAGTTTTTTTAGCTCTGTCAAGCAGAATTGGAACTTGGCTTGCAAGGGTAATGAGGGTCAGGTCTTTTAGTACAAGCTGATGAGGCTTAAATACTGCTTAAAGAAGTGGAATGCTAATACTTTTGGCAACATTTTCAGTAAGGTGGAGGAGACTGCTGAGGCTGTTAAGAGAATGAAAATCATTCATCTTGAAACTAATAGCAATACTTCTAAATCTGACCTTTCTAAAGCTAATAGCTTGTACTTGAAAGTTCTCAGAAATAAAGAGAGTTTATGGCATAAAAAATGTTACAATGGTTGGATTAGAGATGGTGATGGTAACACCAAGCTTTACCATGCGTATGTCTCTAAGAAAAGAAGACGTAACACTATTAAGGGGATCAAAGATAAAGGGATTTGGCTTGACAATTCTTCTGATATATCTAATTCTGCTGTGTATTATTTCAAATCTATGTTATTTGCTAACTCTTACACTAACAGAAATGAGGAAGCCTTCTTAATGTAGGATGATATGTTTAGCAATATTCCTAACCTTGTTAATGAGGAGGACAGTGGCCCCATTATCAAGCAAACCAATAAAGATGAAGTGTGGAGTATAATATCCAAAATGAAAAATGATAGTGCTGCACAACTTGATGGTTTTAATATCTTCTTCTTCAAATCTTGTTGGTCAATTATTAATAAGGATCTGTGCAATGCTTTTAACTATTATCTTTCAGGCAACAACATTCCTAAGGGTGTGTTTGCTACTGGTCTGTGCCTTGTTCCTAAAAGTCCAAATCCAACTGGTTGGAATACCTTTAGACTGATGAGTCTTTGTACTATCTTTAATAGAATTTTTTCAAACCTTATCAACTCTTATCAAATATATTGCCTAACATTATCTCTAAGATGCAGGGAGCCTTTGTCAAAGGCAGGCTTATCCATGATAACATCTTAATCACTAAAGAATTGATTCATGACATTGATAGAAAGCCTAAAGCATGAAATGCAATCATTCAACTAGATATGTCTAAAATATTTGATAAGTTATCTCATGCATTCATCCTCAAAGTTCTTACATGCTTTGGTTTCTCTGATCATTGTATTGAATTAATAAAGAAAATGATTACAAATGCCCATATTTCTGTTCTTATTAATGGTTCTATCAATGGTTACTTTAAACAAAATAAAGGTCTTAGGCAAGGAGACCCTTTGTTTCCTAGTCTGTTTATCCTTGCTGAGGAGGTTTTACTCAGAGGGATTTACAACCTCTTTGAAAATAATAAAACTCTACTCTATGCTTCTAGATCTAACTTCTTGGTGCCTTGTCTGGCCTTTGCAGATGATGTCTTGATCTTCACAAACTGCAAGACTAGTTCCATTAATTTGCTAAGCAGTCTGCTGGATAAGTATCAACTTATCTCTGGACAATCTGTTAACAAAGAAAAAATAAAGCTGATTATACCAAGAAGAGTCAATCAAACAACTACAAACAACATCAAGATTCAAGCTGACTTTAATACTGACAATCTGCCATTCAATTACTTGGGAATAACTATCGCAAGAAACAATAGAGGGAAGTTTTTTCAGACTCTTCTTGACAAAATTCAGGATAGAATTATGGATTCGGACCTTAAGAACTTATCTTTTGGGGGCAGGTTGACCTTAATCAATTATGTGTTAATGCCAACTATATACTATTGGATGCAAAACAATCTTGTCCCCAATAATATCATCAAGAAAATTGAGGGTTACTTTAACAAATTCCTGTGGAGATACTATAAGGTTAAAGCCATTCACTGGTCTAATTGGAATCAGCTTTGTAAACCTTATACTGAGGGTGGTTTAAACATTAAGAGTCTATATGACATTCAAATAGCTTTATCTCATAAACTGTGGTATATTTTCAGGACAAATAACAGCCTATGGGCCTCAATGATGAACAAGACATACTGTAACGATTCTCATGGTCTTAAAGCTAAATGCAAAACCACTGATTCAACTGTGTGGAAGAGACTTCAAGCAATAAAAAATACTGCTGAAAAGAACATTAAATGGAGGCTAGGACAAGGTTGTATGGACTTTTGGCTAGAAGACTGGCATTGCAAACCTCCTATGATAAGTGATCCTAACTCCTATAGCTCGTATCTAAATGCTAGTGTAAACTCATTTTGGAAAAATAACAACTGGGATTACAATGTTTTACACAATATTTTACCTATTGATAGAGTAAAACACATTTCAAATTATAAAATTAACACTACTAAGCCTGACAAAATCATATGGAAGGTTTCAAATAACCAAGAGTTTGATATTAAGTCTACTTGGGAAAGGATCAGAAATACTTATACCAAGTCAGGCCTTTTCTCCAGAATCTGGAATCATTCTATTCCTAATAAATACTCTTTCTTATGTTGGAAACTTATAAAAGGCTACATTCCAATTGATAATATCATTATGAAAAGGCATACTAGTATGGCTTCTAAGTGCCAATTCTGTAACAAATGTGAAGAGAAAAACCATCTATTCGTCAGTTGTTGCTTTACTTGGCCCCTGTGGAACTATTTTAGTAGCCTTTTCAAGATAGATATTAGAAGGCACATGGTTTTAACTCATGTTTTGCATTCCTGGTTTTGGTTTTCTAAAAGCAAAAGTCATATAACTCACATCATCCCTCAAGTTATATGCTGGGTTATCTGGAGAAACATAAACTTATCAAAGTTTGATGGATCTCCTGATATTGTCCAGAAGGCTATTAACAGAATAATTCACATTATTAAAAGTATGGATTTGGCTAATATGATAACATACAAACATTGGTCTAAAGTCTTTTATGTTGGTGTATCCCTAGGTTACAACTTAACAAAAAACAGTCGTGAAACTCCAAGATAGTTGAGATGGATTGCCCCCAATCCTGGGAGAATGAAGCTCAAGTCGACGGCTCGTGTAACAAATTTGGTGAATCCAGTACTGGGATTTTGATTAGTAATTCTGAGGGTGATGTTCTCCTGGGTTCTGGCTCTCTTCTGGGCAAATTAAATCCCCTCTTCGCCGAAATCAGTGCCCTAATCGAGGGCCTGATAAAATGCAAGCAAAATCATTGGACTGACGTTGATGTAGAATCTGATAACCTGATTCTTATAAATCTAATTGCTAATATGAATGAAGCTTGGTACTTGTATGATTCAATGGAGATCTGCAGATCCTTAATCCATCATAAGATGTCAATCAGACATATTTCTCGTCTTCAAAATCAGTGTGCTGATTGGATTGTGATCAAATCAAAGAAGAGCATTCAATCTTTGATCCATGACGTTGCTGGAGAGTTTAGGGTCGGGGTATGTTACCTGATTGTTGTTTTGGAATCGCAGATAAAGCTCTGGAGAAGAAGATGATTTCAAATTTTAGGCACCTTGCTGTTTTGATATATAGTCCCTATCATTTTCTTTATCTTTCAAATTAATCCAAAACTTTGTAATTTTCTTTAATTTAGTAATAAAAATTCATTACTTGCCAAAAAAAATTAAAACTGATTTAATTAAAAATCAGCGTTTTAGTGTTTATTTTTTGAACAATATATAAAAAACGAAAAATTATTTAGAATTTTTCTTTTTCAATTTGTATTTAGAAATTCCATCTAAAACTAACTTAAAACTTATAAATAAAATTTTGTAAAATATGTTTTTAGGATTTTATTTATAAATTCTGAATCAAAACAATATTTTTAAAAGATAAAATTTATAAAAACAAATTTTTTAATAATTTAAAATTATCTAAAACAAAATAATAATATGATACGGAAATAAAATACTATATTTAAAATATAATAATTTAAAGTTATCCAATATAAATAGATTTGTGATATTACCATGTTTATTATTATTACGAACTAATATAATATAATCAAAATTTAATAGATAATATATTAATAAAAAAGTAATATTGAACCAAAGTTATTTACGGTATAAAACAAATGATTAATAAAAAACAACTGATAAATGCTTTGATAACCTGTGTCCAAGGATGTTAGCCAAACCCTTAAATTATAAGAATTAACTAAAATAAATTTGACTAGTATATTCGTCCTAACAATAAATGTCGTTCATATCTTCAAATGTAATATTAATTATATTTATTCTACTTCGATACAATAATATAGTTAAAGCTTACACAAGTTATTAACTTTGCTAATGAATTTTTGTTTTTATTTTCAAACTCATTATTTTTTTTAATATTTGTGAAAAAATCTTAAAAGACATAATAAATCTATTATGGAACGAGGAAAATATTATAAACAAAATTAACAAAATAAATTTGTTTGATATTCATTCCATTTTTAATAAAATTAGTTTACATAATGTACTTTAATAGATAATATATTCTAATTTATTTTATGGATTAACAAATTATAAAGTAAATTTATTAGTTGAAAATATTAATAACCATGCAAAAGAATATAGTTTGGTGACTTTGGTCTAAAAAACTACCGATGAATCAAGAAAAATTGGTTATTTAATATTTGGCCTCATATTTTAAAATTTTAAAATAAATTCAAAAATAATTTATATATATATAGATATTTATATTTCAAAAATAAAAAATATAAATATAAATAATATAAATAATATATCAATTATATTGAAAAAGATAATTTGGTTAGATAAAAAAAAGAAGCAGTGATTATTACTACAAAATGAACGACCAGGAGATATCTTATTTATTATTTAAATTGAAACTGCATATTTTATTTGTTAATAGTAGGGATTTTTGTTCTAACATTCTTAGCTTTATCATATAAAAAGAAGTACGTCAAATTTATGAAAAGTATAATTATTTAATGCTTTTTAACCAGTCTTCTTGTTTAATATGGAAATAAACTATAAAAAATTTAAATTAGGTAAGAACTAGAAGAATAACCGACTTCACGACTTTAATAGACTTTTATGATCTTAATTGTTTGGTTCGTATTGGTTTTATTAGTTTTGATGGTTTTACCCATTCGGTTTCCAATAATTTTATGTGTTCAATTTTTTATCTATTCCAACTTTAATAAAATTGTAAACCATAGTACAGTTTTGGTAGGGTTCCGATCCTATATAGTATATACGGTTTAAAAACCGCTAACAACCCCGTTCATAATAAAGTAAGAATATTTTGACTTATTGTTCTTATTAACTTCTATTAATGTTCTATACTATAATTTAAATGCTAAGCTGAGAAACTACATAGAATTATAGTAAGAAAGTAAAGTTATGAAATTATGAAATGGGACGTTGTTAATAAAGAAAACCGGAGCCGGATTAGTTAAAATCATACAAAACAGACATTTGAGTAAAAGAGCCTTCTTTTCCTCTCTGTTTCTTTTCCATTGAATCACCAAACTCGCTTACCCTTCTCTGTCAAACAAACAAACTCTCTTGGTCTCTCCATTAAAAAACCCCTTTTGTGTACCTACACAGCTACAAAGTCTCAATCGCAACAACTCTCTCTTAACAACTCACACCCCAACACAACTCCTATATTCTCTCCCTCCATACCTGCAACAATCGGATCACTTCATCCTCTCTTCCACTACATTCCTCCTTGATTTGACAGATTTATTCCAGAATATGAAGATTTGGCCGTCGATTTTACTTGGGTTTCTTCTCTCTACCTCATTCATCTTCGGGATGGATGCTTTTCGGCTCACCCGGAGTCAACCCACTGAGCGAATTTCAGGTTCGCGATTTATTTCTAATTTAGGGTTTAATTGGATTTCTTGATCTTGTTTGGCATTGTAATTAAGTTTGCTGATACTGCTTGATTATTAGTGGGTTAGTTGTCATGTGTCTAATTAGGTTTTTTAATTTATTTTCAGCTTCTATGTAATCAGCGATCTAAGGCTATATTATGCTTGTGTTGAACTCCTTATATGAATTAAACATCTATATGTCTGTGTATAAAGGATAAAGGATGCTTTTTTTTATGTCATTTATGGGCCTTTACATTCGGTTTAATATGTATACCTAATAGTTTTGTTTCTATGGAAACAAATGCATAATGTAGCTCATCTACATATTCCCTTTTATGGAAAGCCACTTTAGTTGAGAACGAGATCCCTTACATTTGGAGCTAGACTAGAGCATACTCCCTAGGATCTTTAATCCCTCGGTCACGTTTAGAGGTAGTTTTGTGAAAAAAAGTTTATATTTTTAACCTTTTGATTACCCTTACAGTATACTTAAGTGGTGGAACGACCCAGAGTTGTTGCGCTTGCAAGATACGCTAGCATAATATATGAGCAATTTTCGTATTACCAAAAATGCAGGTAGTGCTGGTGATGTATTAGAAGACAACCCTGTTGGAAGGTTGAAAGTTTTTGTTTATGAGCTTCCAAGCAAATACAACAAGAAGATCTTGCAAAAGGACTCAAGATGTCTAAACCACATGTTTGCTGCTGAGATCTTTATGCATCGCTTTCTTTTGTCTAGCCAAGTTCGAACTCTCAACCCTGAGGAAGCTGATTGGTTCTATACACCTGTATACACCACCTGTGATCTGACACCCAACGGGTTGCCCTTGCCTTTTAAATCACCGCGGATGATGAGAAGTGCAATACAGCTTATAGCTTCAAACTGGCCGTACTGGAATCGAACAGAAGGGGCTGATCATTTTTTCGTGGTTCCCCATGATTTTGGAGCATGCTTTCACTATCAAGTATGCAAACCCTGTTTTCGTTGGAAACCTAAAAAGAAAAATTATTTTCTGCTTACAATTCTGTTATTGTGTAGAATATGAAAATATTTGACTTGTCTATTTTGTGAGTGCGGTCGGGTGGAATATGGCTGGAGCACTATTAAAAGAGCTTGAGTTAGACTTTAAACTCCAGAATTCACATACTGCTTGAGAGTCAGTCTACAATATATAAGCTTCGCTCAATAGTGATATTAGTAATATTCAACAAACTGGGTCAGAATTTATAGAAAAAATTATGAACCTTATCGTTTTCTGCCATAGTGAGTATGAGTAGCCTTTAAGGTGTTACTGTAAGAGACTTTTATGTCATTGTGTCAGTTCATTTTGTTGATCGGCCTTTGTTGATAAACCTTGCAGGAAGAAAAGGCGATTGAGAGAGGAATATTGACCTTGCTACAGCGTGCTACCTTGGTTCAGACATTTGGACAGCGCAACCATGTTTGCTTGAAATATGGCTCTATTACGGTTCCTCCTTATGCTCCCCCACAAAAGATGCAAACCCACCTGATTCCTGGGAAAACTCCTAGGTCAATTTTTGTCTACTTCAGGGGTTTGTTTTATGACGTCGGAAATGATCCTGAGGGTGGTTATTATGCAAGGTATCTATCTATCCCTAATCTTGTATGTTATCCTTCGATTTAAGATTCAATACCGTCAGTTTGATGTTCGTATTAGTATTAAGTTTCAAATACAGTTGGTTAACTTGTATTACATGAAAAGTTAAACACCTAGCAGGTAATAGGATACCAGGCTCTTCAAAATTTCTCAAACAGCTTAAAGATTTTAGTTATGTTTTTACTTTGATAACAAAGTTTTATTCGACGATTCTATAGAGGTGCACGAGCAGCTGTATGGGAGAACTTCAAAGATAATCCACTTTTCGACATCTCCACCGAGCACCCAGCAACTTACTACGAAGATATGCAACGGGCTATATTCTGTTTATGTCCACTTGGGTGGGCCCCATGGAGCCCTAGATTGGTAGAAGCCGTAATATTTGGATGCATCCCCGTCATCATAGCTGACGACATCGTTTTACCTTTTGCCGATGCAATCCCTTGGGAAGATATTGGGGTGTTTGTAGATGAAAAGGACGTTCCTGATTTGGACACCATACTTACATCAATCCCACCAGAAGTAATACTGCGTAAGCAGAGGTTGCTCGCCAACCCTTCGATGAAGCAAGCCATGTTGTTTCCACAACCGGCTCAACCTGGAGATGCTTTCCATCAAGTTCTAAACGGGCTTGCACGAAAACTACCGCATGATAAGGGTGTTTACTTGGAACCAGGTCAGAAGGTCTTGAACTGGACGGCTGGCCCTGTCGGTGACTTGAAACCTTGGTAGCAGGTGAAAACATGAGCCTCTTAAATATTCCTGATGGTTCCTTCCTACCTTAAGTTTGGGTTTTATGGTATCATCAGGAACTGATTTCTATGAAAAGAATGTAAATCGTGTTTTTGTCTGTAGATGTGTTAGATTACACATTCCTTCTCCCTCTTTGTAGATTCTAGGGGTGGGTGGCTATCAGTTGTATGTGTCTCCTCAGCTTAAGTGATTTCTGTGACAGTATCCTAATTAAGAGAACAAAATACTGGCTAAATACATCTCTATAAAATACAATGATTTTACACTTGCCTTTTCTTTTCTACTGGCGGATTTTCGGCATTTCAATTTAATGTCTTGTTGCTCTCTTTTCCCAAAATTACATATTTTGTGTACTATGATGATGAAAATGGTGACAAGTTCTTTGAATACGGGAAACAAAAATATAGGAATTGTTTTGCAACGTCAGTCCAAGGCATCTTTAAGACACCAATCTAAAAGAGATGATGTGAAATTGGGTTTTACTTGTATCGTGTTAATAAACGTGTGGGTTTGCAGTTCTCTGTATAACGAGTTATACTACTAGTAATAAACAAAAGTATATTCAATTGAGAGTTAATGAGTATATGAAGAGCATCAGTTGTTGGTATGTAACAAATTGCTAATCCTAATAATGTCTTGACAACAAACCTTGTCTAGCAGCTTTTACCATCAACCATGCAATAAGTAACAAAAAACTTATAATGATCTTTAACTCTACCTATCCTCAGAAGTGTATTTCACGTCTTTCTGCAAAGAATTTCCCAGTGATGGCCTGATCCGGGAGCAGTGCAAGCCATACTCCAGTATCAGCTCCATTCTCGGCCGACGTACTGCCGGAATAGCCTGTCATAGCGGTTTTCACCCATCCAGGGCAGTAACAATTGCTGTAGATCTTCTCGCCTTCTGGCCGCTCAGATAGTTCTTTAGCCAGTACCCTTGTGTGCGCGTTAACGGCAAGTTTTGATACAGAATAGTCAGTAGCCTTTTGAGGCCATCCGTATGAAGTCCAAGTGCCGTCTTTAACTTGTTTCAAGAAAGTAGACATTATTTCGTCAATGACTTCTTCTGTGAGTGAATCCAAGTCGTTTAATTGCTTTCTTAAAGCCTCGTTTTCAAGTTTCTGCATTAGTTAGAACGAGCCTGTATTACTGCATTATCTTCTAATTTAAAACCCAGAAACTTTTAGCTTTTTAAGCTTTACAAATCCTAACTAGCTTTTTTTCTACATACATACCCTTAGTCTTCCTAGCCGCGAGCTGACGTTAACAATACGAGCACCAGACGGGGAAGGTCTCAATAACGGGATCATAGCTTTGATCATATTTTTGGTGCCATTGTAGTTGGTCTCAATAACCATCTCGGAAAATTCAACAGAGTTATCTGACCCAGTGTTATAGTTAACACCTGCATTATTTATCTGCAAATACAATATTAGACAGAAACTTCGAACCGGTACAAAATCGTCGAGAAACTTTTCTTAGATCAACTTACCAAAATATCTAGACCTCCGTATTTTTCTTTAATCCATTCACCGAAATTGGCGACGGACTGAAGATCCAAAACATCAAGTTGATGGAAGTCGACCTTGAGACCACCTTCTTGTAAGACCTTAGCGGATTCAAGGCCAACATTGTCGTCTCTAGCTGTAAGAACAACGGTCAATTCATGGGCAGCAAGTTGTCTTGCTATCTCAAATCCGATTCCTCTATTAGCCCCGGTGACTACAGCCACAGTTTCATAGGACCACCACCTAAAAGTACACCGACACCAAAGGTAAGTATTGATCGCGTAACTTTCATGCAACAGCTAAATGATCAGATTCGAGAATAGGCATGAAAAAACATTAGATAATTAGGAGAAGAGAAGATACCTTTGGTGATCGGAGTAAGGAATGGTACGAAAGAGAGAAATCTCCTGAAGTCTCTTATCTCTTCTTTCTTTGGATCTTTCTTTTTCTTTGCTTCCTGCCATTTCTTTGCTGGTTGTTGTCGCGCTAGACCTAAACCTTGTACCGGTTTGGATATTAGTTTACCATTGTCCTCGACATACGCATCATCTCTCATGTACGTGTTTGTCAACGCCTCTTTGCAAAATTTTAACCACATATTCCTTTACTGTCTCAAGAAATTCCTGCCTCCCAATGTTTCTTGGTTTTGCTAATTAGATAGATTTAACATAACTATTTTTTGGATTCTTGTATAGTTCTATCCATGCTAAATTTAATTTGAAATATTTATTAATTAGTAAATTTCCGATAACTATCTCACGATTAATTTAATTTACCAAATAGAATTATAGTCACCTGGAACAATGAACTATGAATGACTGATGATTCTTGTTAAACGTAGGTCTGTAGTCCGGCTCAAAATCTTTTGTACAAACATTTAGTGTGGTTGATGATGTCTGAGTCACTAAGTAAAATCATGCATCTTGAATTTCGAAGTTGAGTTGGATTCTATAATTTGAGAGCTTCACTTAGTACAAAAAAAATGTAAACATTTTGGCTTAATATGATTTTTTTTCTAGGTTAATTTTACACCTTATAAATAAGTGTATAATTATATTCGAAAGTGATTTAAATTTTGGTGATATATAATCCGTTTTTGATCATTTTGGCATATGCTACGAGGCATACGATAACCTTTGTATGGTTATATTATTTTATAATATTATTTTTACAAATAAACTAGAGTGATAATTTTTCGTAACCATATATGAAATTTAAATTTAAAAATTCTAAATTACTACAAAACTATATGTTAATTTCATCGATTCTTTTGTATTATGAATCAGATACCATTATTTTATCAAATTTCGATATTGTTTTTTTTTATATTAAAATATTCGGTGTCATTTAAACCGAGGAATAAAAAATAAAATACAATTAAAAATGTAAGATAAATTAAAAACAAACAATTTATTTTTTAAAATCGTTTTTTTCAAAAATAATTAAACAAATAAAAAATATTTAAACATATAAAACTAGAATAAGTATGTTTGTTGTTTTTAGAATTTAAGCATTGCAAATATATATTTTAATTTGATCTAAAAAATTGATACAACATCGGTTTTTGACCGTTTCAACAACTATTACGGGAAATATTATAACTTTGTCTAAATTTGTTATTTTAATCTGTTATTTTTTTATTAGAAACTAAACTTATAGATATTCATATTCATATATATATATATAAATATATAGTTAAATTTTAAACATTTAAAATAAGTGTATAATCATATTTAAATTTGATTTAAATTTTGTTGATGTAATTTTTTGACAGTTTTGATATATGTTACGAAAAATACGATAATCTTGTCTAATAATTTTTTTATATAACTTTTTTTCATTGAAAACTAGAGTCGTGGATCTTCGCAACTGTGTATGAAATTAAAATTTAAACATTTTAGAAAACTATAAAGTTATATTTGAATTTCATAAATAATTTGTTGATTCAAAATTAGCTTTTACAGCTTCGACGAGGCAAATATAGTAACTTTGTGTAAAACAATGATTTAATATGATATTTTCCATTAAAATCTAGATTAATAGATATTCACAACCATATATGAAACTAAAATTTTAATGTTTTAAGTCAGTACAAATTACATTTTAATTTGATATAAAATTTGTTAATCTAAAATAGATTTTTGACAACTTAGGAGACCGGAAATACAATGATTTTGTCTAGAAATTTTATTTTAATATGATATTTTATTTATCTCATAGATTTTCGATATCGTAATTAGAATTAAATTTTTACCTTTTGAATCGGTGCACAATTAAAATTTAAAATTTATTGATGATAAATTAGTTTTCAACAAACGATTATTATGAGAAATACCATAACTTTGTATATATATATATATATATATATATATATATATATATATTAATTTAATACAAAACCAACATAGAGAATATTGTTATACTAAAAAACTCAAAATATTGTTTTACATCTATAAATTTAAATTATATGTTTTATTTAAAATTTCAATACGATAAGAAATTACCTTGTGATTGATACTGAATATCAATATCCTAGCAAAAAAAAATCGGTAAGGTACGATAATTTAAAAGTATCTTATCGTACCAAAAATTCAGTAAAAAAATCTATACGGTTTGGTTGGGCATCAATGTGGTAGGGAAATATGGTAAATAGTTACACCCTATTTTTAATATAAAGATCTATACTAAAAGATATAGCCACGCAATCTAAAATTCTGAGGTTAAATCTAAATATTTTTTTATTATTAAATAGTTTATCGAACCAAACTTATGAATACTATTTTCATAGAATATTTATTGCATGTTTAAAATAATAATATGATGAAAATAATTATTTCTTGAAAGCGTATTAATATTTGTCTCAAGTCTCTTGCCATATAAATAAGCTTTCTAATCAAGTTTACGATGACCATATTATTGTAATTTCTCTATTTGCTATTGTTATTTTCTAATAATTTGCAAGAATGACAATAAAGATGGAAATGATGACCATAAAAGTGATGAACCACGATTTGGCTAGACTATTTTGACGATACAAACTTCACATGACTAATGGTAAGAAAATTTGACGTTTTTGCTCACTGTTCTGAAATTATATTACACATTCGATCCAATTTATGAGAAACTTGAGAGGTATCTAAGTTTGAGGCACACAAAAAACATAGAAAAAAAACAAAAGAGAATTGGGACGATTTATATGTTGATGACATATGCTGAATGCCCTATCGAGTCGGTTGTTCGACATATATACAGATATGGAATCATCACTTAAGATATACAATGCACTTCAAGAAGTACAAAACAACAGAAGAACACACGAAAAACTCTCATTTTTCCAAATTTTGTATCTAAAATATTATATTGAAAACCTACACTCCCGCAAATATATGAGTTGTTGCAATTGGTATAAATAGTTTACCTATGTTAAAATAACACTTCATATAATATTCTATGTGGGAAAAATCATTTTTAAATTTCCTCGTTCTTCTAATATTTATCGAAAAAAGATTCTTCATAACCTGACAGACAAAAATATAGATAAATTAAAGTATAAAGGAGGAATCACATGTTCAGGATCATAGGAAAATCCAAAGGTAGGATATTCCCATGAGTATCAATAAATTGAATAAAAAATAAAAAATAAAAATAGAATTTTGTGATATAATGCTTGGTGCAAATAACAAGACTACTTTCAGGAAATTTAAAGGAAATTAGTTTAGATTTAGAAACATGAGTCATTATAAAAGGGATTGTAACCTTAAAAATAATCAAATAATCAAATTTTAAGGAATATATCACGGCCATTGTGACAGAAGTCAATGAAATTAAAGATAAAACTTTAATATGGTAGTATGATACATGTGCATCCGCACATGTTGCTCATGGTCAAATTATATTCAAATTAATTGAATAAAGTAATGGCAGAAGAGATGCACAAATAACCAACACGATATATCCAAGGTCGAAGGATGATGCAATTTCAAATTGATATTCACTAGTGGTAAATATATTAAACTTACAAATATTAGCAAAAGCCGATATTCGGCCCGTGTATGAATCTGAAAATCTAGTTATATCTAAGAGTGATACCTTGACTAAAAGTGGGTACTGTTTCAACGAAATGGTGAATATATATTATTATTATTAATAAAGCCGAGAATTTTATTTATTTTTACTCGCATGTTAATTGTTTATGACATAATAAAGTTTTATATAGGTCATGGTACGATTAAAACTAGATTTATAAATTGTGATATAGGTTTCTATGAGAAATGTCAGAGTTGTGTAGAACAAAATGATTTAAAATCCTTATAAGATCGTAAAAAAATATACATAATTATTAGACTAAATACATATTGATATATGTGAGTTAAATGATTTCTTGATGCGTGGGGGTAAAAAATATTTTATAACTTTCATAGATGACTACTTTAGGTATACTTATGTCTATTAACTTAAACATAAAGATAAAACCTTTAATATTTTTTAGATTTTTAAAATCGATGTTGAAAATTGATTAAACAGTCAAATTAAAATATTTCATAGTGATCGAAGAGGGGAATATTTTCAAGTTAAGTGTTTACGTTTTATGAAAAATACGAGATAATTCATTAATGTTGACACCTTACACACTGCATCAATATGGATTAGTTGAACATAAAAATATGACCTAAAAGTGTATCATCGGATTATAGATGTTCTCAAAATATTTATTTTTACTTAATGGGATGATATTGTGAAAAAATCACACGAAAATTTTGATGGTACTGTCTTTACAAAATACCTTAAATCTTATAAGAAAGTAGTATCCTTCAGAGATTATATCTTTTGACAAAGATGATACCGATGATAAAATAGATTCAATGATATCAACCGCACTTGAGAATTAGTTGATTTATCTTCAGGTTTAAAACTAATTGGTTGTCAGTGCGTATCGAGAAAAAAAAATGTTACGTAGAATATATGATTCAAGTATTCAAATCAAGATTGATAGCAACTAGCAAAAGTTTTGACAAAAAAGAAATAATATATTGTTTTTATATATATGTTTCGATTGCAAGAACCACAAACATAAAAATATATTCTATAATTTTATTACTATACGATATAAAGATTAATCAAATGGATATCAAGACATAACGTCATTTCTAAAATTAGATCTCAAAAAGAAGGTCAAAGGGATGTAGACTTGTGAACTCGTTGTACGAACTTAAACAAGCGCCTAAAAAAGAAATGAAAAGTTTGATTGTGTCATAGTATCCAATGTATTTTAAGCATAATACAATGGATAAACGTTTGTGTATTAAAGTTCATGGTGACATTATCATTACATTGTATATATCGATGGATTCTCTACTTATACTAAGTAATGACATATGAGGTATTGCTCAAACAGAACGATTCCAATATTTTACTATTAAGATGGAGGGTTTTTCCCTCTATCTTAAGTCTTTAAAAATAATGGGGGGTTTTTCTCTAAGTCAATCTCATCACTCTCAAAATGTACTTGAAAATTTGAAAACTTAATATTCAAAGAAGGACATACTTCGATACTAGTTTGAAACTTGGAAAAATATTGGAAGAGTAGTGGATTGATTGGGTACATTAGGGCTATATAAAGTTTTATGTATGTATTTCTATGCACGAAGGAAAATATTACATTTATGGTTAGTACATTAAGTAAATACATTAGTAATATAAATATGAAACATTAGAATATTATTAAAAATGTTATTGGTTACTTGAAAAAGACTAACATAATGTACCTTCAATACTTTACTTTTCATTAGATACTTAAGAGATACACATATGCAAGTTGTATCACCAATTTATCTGATAATAACTCGAAGATGAAATTTCACTTTTGCAGATGAGGTTGTTTTTTGAGGATCAAAGAAACATAAATGCATATCTCATTCAACTACAGAATTTTAGATCAGAGTGTTGGTCACAACAAATAAAAGAATTGAATTATTTAAAATACATATTATTGGAAGTACCATTCACTTCTTAATAGAGCATGACAATTCAAGTTCATTGTAATAGTCAAACAACACTTGATAGAGCCTATAATGGCATCTATAATGGGTAGTGTGGATATATAATTATGAGATATGAGTATGTTAAACAATTAATTCAAAATGATATCATATCGATATCGTACATGCTTTCTAGTGAAAACGGATATAACCGTTTACATGCCATTGATATAAGAATTGATAAATTCAATATCATAAGAGATGAGATTAAAAAAATTAGATTGATATTTTAAAAATAATAGAAACCGAATTCTACTATAATAAATATCTACATATGAAATTTTGCAATGCATAACAACACGATATTTGTGAAAGGTTTAACATATAAAATAAAGCTTCATAAGTCGTGACACGATCGTACGAGTTGATAATACAACACTATAAAATATGAAGATGAACCATTGCGTCTTATATACACACGTCGTAGATTTAAATAGTATTCACGTTCAATGTTAACGTATATGAAAAATAAACGAAAACCAAACACAACAAGAGACTCTATACGAGTTCAAATTTATATTGATCCACATATGTTCTAACTTTAAAATTAATAAAATAATACAAAATATATCCTAAGGTTTGTCACATGATCATACAAGTCACGACTATATCTTTATATGTTACGTGCACATGAAACTATGTGAGAGTGAGCACCACTTCTCATAGCTGACAAATAAAATAACATAGAAGATAAAGCAAATGTATTCATGAAAAACATCAACGTATCATATATGCAATGATGAACGAATCAGATCGTGTATGCACCGTCCAAAATCTCATTTTCAATCATGATATGAAGTACCTCAACCCCAACCATGTAAATGATGATGATTGTTACACCTTTGTGTGGTTCATCGATACTTCCCTCTCGCATTCATGTGCAAATCATCATCATCAAAACAAAAGACTGGGTAAGGATGTCTGTAAAAGATGTTGAGGTGTGACTTATTTTAAGACTGAATGCATAACCCTTATCGGAAGAGCAAGTCGTTCATACAAAATTCACCCTTAACAATTATCATTAATACATGTCGTGTTGGGTCAGGGTCAAGATATTCATCAAATTTATCCAAAATTGACAATTTTTTATGTTGTTTGTGATATTTTAAATGGTACATTAATTTGCAGGACCTGTAATCTAATATGAAGCCTCAACTCGGTGGGTTGTTGTTTATGCTTCTTGTGGCTATGTGTCTTGACAAATTTGACCAATTTAACATCATAAAATTCAATTTCTTCTTTTGATACCCTATAATCCCGTGTATGATGTTCATATCATTTTAATACTTGCAATAGTTGTTATGATTGCACTAATCATTTTGGTGTATGTATTTTTTCTGGTTTATAGAACACGATTAGCAAATTGTTTCTATCACAAACAATTCTCTCCATTTAATTTTAATTATTAAAACTTTTTAATTCTTAGAATCGATTTCCATTCTAAATCTTCTAAATTCAAGTAACATCTGTTAATTTTTATTTTTATTTTAAATCAAAATAATATGTCCGATTTTTAAAATGAATTTATCTTAAATATCAAAACCGATAAGTTTAAAAATATTTTAACATTTTTCGTAATTAATTAATTTTAAAAGAATAGCATTGTTGATTGAAGTTTTCAATTTGAAACTATTAGAAAAGTGTTTAAATGCTTAAACTTGACATAAGTGAATGATTTAGGGTGTACGCATTAGTTTTTATTTATATTTTTGCTAAAATAAAATAAATTGCATGAAGAAAAAAAGAACAATTATTTATTTCATGGTTACTATTATTTATTTCAAAATATAAATATTCCTAGATTTTGTTTTACGGAATAACATACAATTTTTAATTTTAATCTTAAAATAAATATACGAAATTTTCGTATTCACAAAAATCTTAATTTCAAATAAGTATTTTAGCCATCCAAATATGTTATTTCTATTTAATTTTATTAGACTTATATTGGTTTTAAGTATACATTTATATATTCATGAAAAAAAGATATAAAAATCTTTAAAAATCTTTTATTTATCATTTAGTGGTTAAATAATTGTATTTTTTATTATATTAATAGAATTTAAGGTAACTGATTTATAGTTTTGAACATTTAAAGTTAAATTTTGGATTTATTTTGGCATGCGTATGAATTTAGACTTCTAAGATTCGGGTCGTATTTTTTCATGTATCCATTCCAAGACATTATCTCAAGATTAGCTACGTTATAAAAAAACAAAAAAAATAGCGTATTCATGGATGGTATATCAAAATCTATAGATTTTTATTCTTCAAAATTTATGTAATTTTGGAGATGATGTCTCAAAATTACATGTAATTCACAAGAAAAAAATGGATTGACATTAGTTAAGTCTTTTGTGTGGCTATTTTGAGGGTAACAGGATGACACAAAAATATTTTTGAATAAGTAATTTAGAGTATCAAGTTTGCATGCTCAAAAGTTTGAGCCTCATATCGGATATCATGAGAATTTCCAATTCGTTGAGTCTTCGTCGAGATTGGTAGAAATCCATAGGCGTGCGACTACGAGGGAACCATTTTTAAAGCCTGTCACCCTCGTCTCAAGAAGAAGTCCATATGTTGATCGAGATGAACGTTGAAATAATTATGTTTATAGTCAAATTCCTACATATGCTGAGACACTATAAAGATTTTGACAAACACACGACATACCATGTGCACCACAAACGATTAAATATATTTATTTTTACTAAATATTGTTCTTGGTGTTATTGTATTACTATATTAATTCATTTTTTTTTTGTCTTTTTTAGGAAACGATGGAACAACCTTTCTAGTTTTATCGTCTTAAACAATGGTCACCACTTGGTAGATAACCAACCAAAGTTCGTTATAGAACCATTATCTAAACACTATTTTAGTATGTTATTGGAAAGATTTCAAATTTGGCATACAAACAGACCTATCGTGATATTTTTTAAAATATGACATCTAAAGACAAACCATTTTTCATTTCTCGTTTGGCGAGATGACGTTGACGCTCGATAACATGCCTATTAATACCGATCTTTTTAATAGAAGAGAAACTTGTCAAAATTAGGGGAGAAGAAAAAATAGATACATCAGGGCCAAATTGGTACATAATGTTCTTAGTGTGTCACTACAAATATCCAGAAAAGGGCTTGATTATTATAAAGATAACTGTATTGGAATGTATTAACTAAAAGATATTTTCTTCAACGAACATTTTCATGATAAAAATCCGCCATTAAATTCCATTGATATTGTTTGTTATGTATGAGATTATCTTTTTATTTGGGTCTTGAATTCTCTCGGACCAAAGTGATGCCTACATAAAAGTTGATTGGTTGTATGTCATTCAAAATTTAGAAGACTTGGATGACTATTCTTGGGGTGGGCACATTTTAGTATAAATATATTACAGGTACATGTATTAACTATGCATGCGACAAAAATAGTGAATGGATCTGTCCATGTTTTAAAGTGTTGGATATACAATCACTTCAATCGTTTCCAATTACCGCATTTAGAGAGGATTCTTTCGACATACACCACAAATTTATGTATGGACAACACCAAGGCACGTGAACACACTAGATAATTTTGAACAAAATATCCAAGCGTTTAGTCGCACACTAGACCTCTTACCGATTGAGTTTGTATGTTTTAAATATTTCTTTATTTCTTATACTTTCCTCTAAAATAATTCAAAGTTAAGTTGATTCATCCCAGGGAAACATTTCAGCCTTGGATGTGCACCTTCAACCTAATATTAATTAAAGTAAATGTTACCAATTCATTGCGTGACCAATTCATTGTATTGTTACCAAAATGTTTGAACTAGTTGGTGTAAGCATAAAAAAAATATTCACCTTAAGGTTTTATCCAAGATGTTTGAGTGTAATCAAAGATCCCGGTGTATGCTACATATTCTTCTTTTCTATGA
Organism: Limnanthes douglasii subsp. nivea; assembly: GCA_036936605.1. Lineage (NCBI taxonomy): Eukaryota > Viridiplantae > Streptophyta > Magnoliopsida > Brassicales > Limnanthaceae > Limnanthes > Limnanthes douglasii. The sequence goes on from JAUPFV010000003.1 coordinate 173,284,646, forward strand.
GCTATGTTTGAGCTCAAGTTGGTTATGGTTTCTAATTACACAACTCTATCCTAAAACTGAACAAATCATTCGAATACATTTCCACCGTAAACATATTATTAGTATTTGTTGTAATAGTTTTTTTATATGTTGTATCCATAACACGTGTTGATTTAAAAACATATATTGTCAACTACTTTCATTAATGCCAATTTTCTATATTTCACCAAAATAATCCACGTATCATTGTCCATTTCAATGACGCATCAAAATAATGGGATGCAAAAAGTGATATTTGTTTACATAACGCTAATAATTTTAAACAATGAAATCTTATGTCTCGTCATCTTGTATGTACTATCTAGAAGAATGACCTGAAGAAATGTCTACGTCGGATAAACGGCAGTTACTTGAGACTCATCACTTCTCATTATATGTCATTTAATGTAGTTTTTTCCTTCATCTTACACAACAAAGGCTGAAGTTATGATTTATCATATTTCTCCAACATACTATGTTTTTGCTTATCGGTGTAAATGTTACGCACATTGGAAAAGTTATCAAGATTAACATTATTTAACTCGTATATATTATTCTGAGGGCAGGCGCCAACTATAGACAATTATTTCAACAAATCTTCTTTAATTTTGTTTAATTTTCTCGTCGTATGGCATTTCCAAAAATGTAGTTAGTCTATAATTATGCTTTCTATATTAAAATTGAAAAGACCATAGATCATCATCCACTAGATCAAATCTAAGTTAAAAATGTAATCACATTTTTTGTACCCATCAATCTTTTGTTGGCATTATGTGCAATATTTATTTTTATACTTCGAGACATTTTTCAAGCTAATGCAATTACATAATACTCTTATGTTTTCCATCATCGTACAAACTAATCATTAACATGTGTTAGGAATATGGAGGTCCGGTCCGCATATTCCGCCTCCGTATATAAGTAAGAACACAATCCGATCTCAACACTAGTATGATATTGTCCGCTTTGGCACCCGAAGGCCCTCACGGCTTTGCATTTGGTCCACTACCAAAAGGCCTCATACTAGTTGAGGTATGTTCTTACTTATATACCGTTGATCCTTCCCATGTTTAACTGATGTGGGATGTGGGACTTTGGTCGCCACCCTAACAAATCCTCCTCTCGAACAAAGTACCACTTAGTCTCCTCTCAATTGACTTTCATCCGCTCACTCTAATCAGAGATTGCTCCATCTGAGCAATAGAGCTTTTACATCGGATCTATCTACTCACTCGACCATCATGCGCTTGTTCCTTAGCTCCACTATCCACTCCAATCAAGTACCACCGCTTGATGAGTCATGGACGCTCTAGCTTCACTACCCACTCCAATCAAGTACCACCGCTTGATGAGTCATGGACGCTCTAGCTCCACTATCCACTCTAATCAAGTACCACCGCTTGATGAGTCATGAACGCTCCGAACTAGGATGTATAAAGTAGATCATTCACCTTGAGCATGACTACTGGTTCATCATGTTCGACCTCCGAGAATTTCACCACGATTGTGTTCCGTCTGGTCCTGACGCTCTGATACCACGTGTTAGGAATATGAGGGTCTGGTCCGCATATTCCGCCTCCGTATATAAGTACGAACACAATCCGATCTCAACACTAGTATGATATTGTCCGTTTTGGCACCTGAAGGCCCTCACGGCTTTGCATTTGGTCCACTACCAAAAGGCCTCATACTAGTTGAGGTATGTTCTTACTTATATACCGCCGATCCTTCCCATGTTTAACCGATGTGGGATATGGGACTTTGGTCGCCACCTTAACAACATGTAATCCAAGTCTCTATTGATACACGTTATCCATTCAATAAGTTCAACTTTTATGTACTTCATATGCATGATGAATAAGTAGACGAGATATTTTAACATATTTGTGTCCAAAATAATTTTGGACTCCTACTATTTAAGTACAAAGTGTTATTAAATTATTAATATAACTGTAAAAATTGTATTATTTGGATATCTCACAAACAAACATTGCATTAAATATCAATTGATTCTGATATATCATATGGGAAATAATTATGTTGTTTAAAAAATAAATTCTTAAACACCATCTAAAAATTAGTTGATATTTTAATATTTCCCAAAACATAACTGAATATAATGTGTTTTGGAATCAAGACACATTTAAAAAAAAAATAGAATGATTTCAAAACACAAACTTATAATGAATATCTTTTTTATTTTAAAAAGAATTACACTCAGATTTTGATACACCATTTTGGATTTAATTGTTTTTTATTTTTCGAAAAAAACTAATTCGAAGATGTCTCAGAATCATGCTGCGGTTTTGTGAAAAAATTAGAAATGCAATTTTGATTCTATTTTTTACAAATATGTTGATTATATAACTCAAAAATACAATGGATATAACTTGTTAGTTCTTTATATAACATCCTCTATTTTAAGTCAGGTTTTTATCTTTCCATTAGCTCGTCCTAGATAATTGTTGGTTAATCATTTGTTTTTTTTGTTTTTAATTCAAATTTTAAAGAAAATTTGTATTATTTAGTTATACTAATTTTAGTTATGTGTTTGTAATATATGAAGTTTTTAAATGACCCGAATTCGTAGACTAAATTAGATGTTAAGATTAAATAGGTAAGGAAAATGGTTATAGATAGACCAAACTTACTACATATAGTTGCATTTTTCTAAATTTGATCTTGTCCAAAATGATAATTATATTTGACGATGGTTCATATCCAAATATTCAAGATGTATTAATTGGTGAATAAGTGAAATATATTTATATAAGTAAACAAAATATGATAAATGAATAAAATAATATTACTGTAACAATTTAGATAATATGAAGATCTTAGGAATCTTTATTTATGGAATGAATCTATATTTATAGGAAAATACATCTCGTTTGAAATTAAAGCTAATAAATAAATGTATTCAATTATTTCCACTCTCATATATTGTTAGGTGATATAGATCATTTTATTGCATGATTGTTGGAGGGATGTTCCATCAATATGAGTTACTTACATCAAGGTTTGGCCCAATGAACTTTGAAGCTATTCGAGACGATGAATTATTTGTGAACGAATTTAGATCTTATAAGTAGCCTCATAGTATTTGAGAATGTGTTGAGTAATGATTATAGTCTTTACAACAATCGATTTATATTTCCAAAATCGGTTTAGTTGTATTTATAAAGGGGGATCGAGTGTTGATCTTTTCTTGGAGGTAGATCATTTATTATGTCCACTTGATGTTGTCTTAGATTCCTTGTCGCTAAGGCTGGATTGTTTTGAGTTCTTCTCAAAGTATTGAGTAGCCTCTAACGTTTATTTGAATATAAAATTTGTGTTTGAGGATATAATTTTATAAATGACTTGTAATTTAAAATAGCCTCATTGCAAAAAAATATTGGAAAGAGTTATGAACTCGAGCAGTCCACTATATCTTTTTAAATGTTGAAGCAAAGACTTTAGAGGCGTGGACATTAATAGGATTTGAAAGCATACTTGTCACTAATGATTTTCCTTAAAATTATAGAAAATCCATGTTTTGGATCAAGCACTAGGCAAGTTGCAAGTCTTGTCTGTTGCACATTATGCTATGCATTTTGATGCAGTCAAAGGGCATAAATATGTTCATGTTCGTACAAGGTGTCCCTTGATGTTTTAGTTGAAACCGAAGCTTTTCGGCAATCCAGTCTTGATGTTGAGACATATATTCTTTCATTATACTCCCTCTGTCCCAAATTGTTAGTCGTTTTAGCTCCTGGTGCATAAATTAAGGAATGTAATCATTATTCTTGAAAAGGTAAAAAGTTTTTCTATTTTCCATAAATGACCTTTTTATTTAATATAGATGGTGAACAAGACTTAAGTCAATAGGAATAAAGATAGAGGGTAGAAATGTAAACTAACCATTAATACCATCTTGGGATTTGAGAACGTCATTTAATTTGGGACACCAAATTTTTTCTAGAACGTCATTTATTTTGGGACGGAGGGAATATATGAACTTAGATGCATAAAAAATGAACTATAGTAAATTATGCTCTCTTAATTGAGGGGTTCTATGAGTAATAAATTATATAGTTGATTGACGCGTGTAATAATTTAGGAAATTGATTTTTTCATTCTCTTTTAAAGTTTTAGACTCCTCAAGGTAATATATGCAATATGTTATTATTCATTTTTTATTAGTGAATTCGACAATCACATTTCAATTTAAAAATCTATGACTATCATTATTGTGGTTGCTTAAGATAATTGAAAAAGTTTGCTAACTCACTCATCTATTTTCATCTTACCCCCTATTTACCAGATGCCAAGAGATCTTTCTCCACCATCACCCGATGAATATAATCACTTATCGGTCTAATTCCCGTATATGTATATTACTATGAGTGACAAAGCTCGAATTGTTAGTTATCTTCCAAATTGTAATAAAATATAAATATATCACTTTATGTATGTTTGGAGGACGTGAGTGACTGTCGTGAAGGAGAAGAAGCAATGATGTTCTCGTGCTTGGAGTCGCAGGGTAAATATTACTTTATTTTGTTATTTTTGTTTGCAAATCATATACAATTTTATTTTCATAGTTCGTATTATCGCTAGGCAAACCCCTGAAGTGAGAAGCATTATATGGTGTTGAAGAGAGAAGTTGTTGCATCCCAGTATACTTATATAAATATCTCTAGTGGCCTTTGTCTTAGTATAGTCGTTTATGGTTGGTATTCAATGCGTGATAGTCCGTTTGAATGGGAAATGTTGAAACGAAATATACCTCTAAAGAAGCCTTCAAGGGTAAAGGTAGCCACTCGATCCTAGAAGGTAGAAGGTAGAGCTATTACATGTTGAAATTTCTCTCCAGCGTTGAATGATGCAGGTTTCTCATAAGTGTTATAGAAGAAAGTAAGGGGTAATGTAATATTTTTGTAGTTAACGTTGATATTGGAGACAGTTCAACCAAAATATTCTCCTAGAGTTGGTAAAGGAAACCCTGATGGATTGAAACATCGGTCTATTTCGTTAGAGAGAGCATTAACAATGTATGATCATAAAATTGTTGAAGTACCTTCTATTGTAGTAATGTAAGTGCATAAAGAAACCCGTAGATAGTTAATGAATAGCTTAAAATTAGATAAATAAGTTATGCGATTGGCTTTCGTAGTAAGGGATGATACTATTATTAATAGTCTTCTAGGCCATATGTCTCATAATGTAGATCACACAATTTCATTTGATGATAATCTCTTCTCTTCCAGATATTGTACCTATAATGCCTACCAAAGGGCTAGTGATTGGTGATGGAAGATCTCGACTCTTATCGAAAAAGAAAAGGCTCTTAATCATGATATAGCACCCAAACTTGAATTTAAAGCCATGAGGGGAAAATGACTGCACAAATCGTAACTGAGGTTGAACGAAAAATAAATGTGATGTCGGAAAATAAGAGAAAGATGGTGGAAGATTAGGGATTTTTTTCTCTAAATATTATGATAGTGAGTGGCGGAACCAGGAATCCAGGTCAGGAGGGGCTGAATTATTACATAAACTAGACATGTTAAAAAAAAATTCATTTACTTCGTACTTTTAATTGATTTGTTAATAATTTGTCTCGAAATATTAAAAAACTTTAATCCTGACATTTTTATTGATTAAGAAAATCATGAATATTTATTGAAATTAAATATATATAAAAAAATTGTACATTTGATTTATGGGGCATATGTCTAAATAATCTTAAGTTTATATATGAGTTAGTACCAGTTATAGCATTTATGTATAAAATCAAAAAGCTTCATACTAGTTGAGATATGTTCTTACTTATTTGTCATTGACCCTTCTCATACCTATCCGATGTGAAAATTTGGTCGCACATAACAAATTCTACCACTTTTACCTCCCCTCGGTTGACTTACCTAATGCTCGCTCTAATTAGGTTGTTTCATGATTCATATCTAAGTCATAAAGTTTTACAATGGATATATTTGTTCACTTTTATTAGAGAATCTTAGAAGTTCCTTAGTGTCAATTCAATTAATCAAGTCACACTATCTTTATACACTCTAATAAAGTCACTCCGTTTGATGAGCATGACTGATGGTTCATCATCTTCGACATCCAAGAATTTCATCCATATCACGTTTTCGTCTGGGTATGGAGCTCTAATACCAACTATTAGACCAAAATAATAGTATATCAACCACACGCGAGATTAACTTCAAAAAAACCAACCAAATAATAAAACAACCGATTTATTAACAAAATAAAACCACAAACCTAATCACTGAAAAATAATCAACGGTAAAATAAATCAACAACCAAAACATTTATATGAAAAGACCACTTCGTTGTGAAGAGTTAGGAGACCACGAGACTTATGAAGATTCCACCAAAAACACTTCTACTATTATGATAAGTTGAAGGTAAAAGTATATCCAATTCAATATAATAAATATCTACAACCCACCAACAATTTTAAACATAATCAACTAACAAAAAAAGAAACAAAAATGAATAATATTACAAAAACTACTCCACTATTCCAAAAGTGATTTCTCCCGAACCGTAGCATCAAATGATAATCCAACCGGACTTATTGAATATTTATATGTCCCAAACATTATGTCCAAATTTCATCTAAAACTGACACCGTTTGACCATCGATCAAACATTTTAAACATAACTTCTTTCAAAATTCCGAAATTAAAAATTTCCCCAATACTAATCTACCTTGAGGCTAGGGGGGGGCTCGCGCCCCCCCTATCCCCATAGTAAATCCTCCCCTTGATAGTGCAGAGGTTGTATGAAATCATCATGAGATATTTGTATTCAAGGCTTCAAGTGCTGCCTAAGTTGTGACGATTACGTCGAGAGGTGGTGTAGTTGTTACTAACTTTGCTAGGGCAGTGGTGGCCTTAATATTTTCTCTAAATTAGTTTCTAGAGCTTATCAACCGATATGTATCTGGAGCTAGTAAGATGGATCATCTAGCCGACTTGACACCTACCAAGTTGGTAAAAGACAATTGAGTTTGGGGATTAAGGCAAGTCTCAATATAGTATGGTTTATTATTGCTAGTTTTGACTTTGTGCCAAATTTATCATATATAATACATAATAGAAGATCGTGTATAACACGCTAATACCGCATCTGGGTAGGTATGGCTTTCATCAACTTCGTCTGTGAGCTCTATTGGAAGGGGTTATGCTTTTTAATCTATTTTTCCTCTTGTTGTGATCAAGGACGGATTTAGGGGGAGATAGGTATGCCCAGGACAACCCTAAGTTAAAAAAATAGGTTTAGTATAGTGGTTAAGTTATCTCCTAATATTCTTGACGTTTAGAGTTCAACACCTACTAGGTACCTAAATGTTTTTTTATCTATTTCACTTCTCTTTCCCAACTTCTCTCAAATAAAACTTTCAATTCTTTAAATTCTTTTATTTCACTTTCTCTTTACATTCTTTTACTTTTTACTTTTACGACTTCTCTCAAATAAAACCTTCACTTCTTTAAAAAAAATTATTTCACTTTTTTTTATTCCACTTTCTCTTTACATTCTTTTACTTTTTATTTTACTCTATTTTTCTCTAATTGTACCCGTTTCTTTCCCAACTTTTCTTTAAATTCTTTTATTTCACTTTCTCTTTACATTCTTTTACTTTCTATTTTACTCTATTTTTCTCTAATCGTACCCGTCTATTTCCCAACTTCTCTCAAATAAAAGCAACATAAAACTATAGAAATAAAATAGTAAGTCGATTCAATTTATGAATTTTCCATTGGAGTTTACTTCGGTTTTCATTCAACAAAGAAGTAAAATTTTCCATTGGGTTTTATTTAAATTTGATTCAACAAATCATTGAAAAATTGGGGATTTTTAAACTTACTTCAACTTTGATTCAACAAATCATTGAAAAAATTGGAGATTTTCAAACCCTAGTTTTCCTTTCTATAATAAAATTATATGATATGTCTGGTTGTTAATCCTTCATTCCAAATTGATTGCATATTTCATTGCAGGTTGATGATTAATGAACACGAAGATTTGCAGATGTTTGAGGTAATATCTTGTCCACCTGCTAAACTGTAAGATTTTTCCTTAATTGAAGTTTACTTTGATTTTCATTCAACAAAGCAATAAAATTTTCCATTTGGTTTTACTTCAATTTTGATTCAACAAATCACCAAACAAATTGGGGATTTTTAAACCCTAGTTTCATTCCTATAAGAAAATTATCTCGGATCTATGTAAGACTCTTATTCGTACAAAAAAATACTAGATATTTGGATTTGTGTACAGACTTTTGAAGATAACTTTGTCCTTACCGGTTGCTACCGCAAATGTTGAGCGAGTATTTTCTCGTATGAAATTGATGAAGAATGAGTTGAGAAATAGAATGGTCAATTCATGACTTAATGATTGTTGAGTGAAATTTGTGAAGAAAGAAGTGTTTTCTACAATTTTTGATCTAGATATTATCTAAGGCTTTCAAAGCATGAGTAAGAGAAGAATGCATTTACTTTTGGACTAGAATATATTTTCATTTTGAATTGTAACTAGAATATTTACATATTTTTATTATGCAATACTCAGATATTTATATTTTATTGATATTGTTTTCCTTAACATTTTCGGGCATACCTTAAATTTTAGTCTTGGATCCGCCACTGGTTGTGATGTTTTTGACTTTTCTAGAGGATACTATTTCATAATCATCCTTGCCGGTTTCACTTCTAGTTGCTGCAGTAGTTGTGTCTGACTTCTTTCACTGTGAATGAGTTGTTAGCAATGCCTATAGAATCTTAAAATTAGTATCCTACTCTACGTACAGGTCTTGCGATACATGCCAGAAATTCACGTTGGGAGTTGTTCAGGCTGAAAGTGAGGTGTGTTGGATGGTTGAAAACTAATGGTTGAACAATTATGACAACCAAAGCGAGAGGTTCAATTAAGGGGTTTCTGGGGGCTAGAATCTGTCTATACAGGATTGCTGAAACCAGAATTAAGGCTGGTGGAACCGTCGAAACAATGAGTTGATATAAAAAGTTTTTCAGGACCAGAGGCGAGGCATGCTAGACGGCCAAAGCTGGTGGTTGAACAATTGTAACAGACAAACAAATGGCTCAATCGAAGGGTTTTTGGAGTCCAGAAGCTCGCTTGTCGAAGCAAGTTGTTGATCCGGAGGGTTCATCAAGGATGGAGGCGCGACGTTAGAATTTTGAGTCATTATTTTGTTTTTTTTATTGAAATGTCTGAATCTATGCCTGAATTTGTCATCCATTTTTACGCCATTTGATTTTGAAGTTCGTGAAAAGAAAAACAAAAAAACTTTGCGGGACCAAACCATTCCTGCATACATTTTCAAATGATGATACAAATTCCAGTTGGTTGAGAATTGAAGATTAAAAATTAATTAATTGGTGAATAAATGAAATATATTTAGATAACTAATGATAATGTGATAAATAAATAAAATAATAATATTATAGAAACTTATATAAACATGAGTTCCTAAGGGGTACATGAAATGTTCAAAATACTTAATATATACACGAACTTTTATAGTTCCAACATGTGTACAAACTATTAGAATTACAAAATAAACTTAGAAATTAAAAAGCATGCTTAACCGAATCATTCTTTTCAAATTTGACACAACTAAAACATTTTCTTAAATTTGAGTATCATTCAATTGTACGAATCCCGCGTTTTCAGTAGCAACTCGTTTTTTTATCTTGCCGATAAATCCAACAATCTCGAATATCACGAATATTATTCAAATAGTGCAAATTACTTGTCATGCGATTTGTATCTCATGTGTCAATTATCCAACATTTAGTAAGAGGAATACTTGATAGTTGTTTAAATAAACCATCTGTAATAGACGTGAGCATATATTTGGAAGTATCCTAATTTTCCGGAGTTAACGCGGGTACACCAACCCTCATTTCCTTCATCGTGCATTATTCCCAAGGAGCAGCATGGGCAGCGTGTTGCAGTCCTCCACACCCTCGACCAGAACCACCTATGGCACGACTACGGATTGCCACTCTGGTTCTTTGAGGTTGATCAAGATATTCGTCCGAATAGCCATATAGTTTATCGAAAGAGCCCTTATCACACTGTATCTTATTGCAGTAATAAAAAACTATAGGCTTGTTTGAAGGTTTGTCCCCGGTGCGCACGACAAAACATCGGCTTCAGGCACATGATTGCTTTCTCTTTGAATAATATCAGTTTCCGTTGTTGCTTCTTAAAATATAACATGGTAGACACGTCCCGTGGTGGGAAAAATCTCCTAGGACAATAAGGTAGAGCATATATATATCTGTACAAGGCTTCATCCAAACCCATGAGGAAGTGATGAACTTTTTATTTATCTCGTGTCTTCTCTAATATTTTTGCGATAACACATGTGCACTTTCAATACGTACATATGGGATATGGATAAATATCATTCATATAATCCCAAATCATTTTCAATTTCCTACAATATATCGTAATATTTAACCATCGTTGCTCACATACTATTAATTCTCGTTTGAGTTATTGGATGCGCAATCCATTAACAACTGAGAATTGAGCCTTATTATCTTCCTAAAATTCACTAGCCATCTCCATGTGTGAAATTTTGGCTTGTAGAAAAGGTTCAATAGTATTCTGGATGTAAGAAACTAACAAAAAAATATTTGTCTACCAATCTTCGAGATTCGTTGAATAATTTGGTGGCATAGATATATGAACCATCAACGAAACCATCGATCATGTTCATTCATCATAATTATCGCCTTTTAAGATTACTTGAGTAATGACCAAACCAGGGTTATCCTTGGCCTGAAGTTCATAAGGAGAAATTATAGGATGTTGTGGTGCAACCCATGAGGACCCCCCCCCCCCCCCCCCCATCATCGTCAATGACTGTTATTTTTCCATTTGAGATAGGGTTCTTTACTCTTACCACTAGGAGTCATCAAAAGAAAAAATAAAACAATTAGAACTCTGATACAATGATAGAGAGAAAAAAACATCTAAAGAAATTTTAAAGTGATTTATTTAATTCTGAAGTTGTATTTACAATTGCCAAAGTCATATATGTATATATATATATATATAAGAGTTTTAGTCTCCTATAATATTTACATATAATTATGTAATAATTTCAGTCTCCTATAATAATTACATATTATTCTATTTAGTTTACTATAATAATTACATATATTATATTCAATATCTTCATATATTATATTCAATCTCATGTAATAATTGCATATTTATTATATTACACAACATTATTTATTCACGACTTTTAGAAAATCAGAATTTCGATTCCAACAACAAGCCTACAATCTATAAATTCTATTTTCGACAAAAGTTGGTTAACTGAATTAAGTACAAACAAAAACATGATAAGACTTATTTGTGATTTCATAAGGGTTTAGAACGGAGATATGGGATACAACCAGAGCCAAGTGTCTCCATATTTGAATGATACGAGTCTCACAAAGAGTCCATCGACTTTTAATTCCACTTTTACCCTTTAAATGTAATATTTTTTTTAATATTTTATGTTTTATTTTTTCATTATTTTGTTTATACAACGAGAGGAGACTCGACGTCGTCGCGAAAAAAGTCTAAAAATATATTGTGTTCCAATTGCATAATTACGTATAATTTGGTTGATAAAAAATAAATGTGTTCCAATTGCGTAATTATATGCAAATGAAATGCATAAATAAGAAGAAAATAATAGCATAAATATAACTTTTGTTGCTAAATAAGTCTCATTGCGTGAAAGATAAAAGACAAACTTGTTTTGTGAAAATAAGTGGTGTGAGACAACTAATTTTTTTTAGTTGCAAAAATCTGTGTATTTTTGTGTCATTTAAAAAAATAGACTATGTTCTAGTTGCGTCAAACATTGTATTCCAGTTGCAGAAGTACGTGCAAATGTGTTGCGTAAATAAAAATAAATTAGTTGCATATTAGAGAATAAATTTGATCCAAATAGAACTTCTGTTGCAAAATGAGTCTAAGTGTGTTTGAGTTACTTGCTAAAAACAATTGTGTTCAAGTTACGAAATTACATATAATTTGGTTACTAAAAAATAATTGTATTTTAGTTCCGTACTTAAGTATAATTTGGTTATGAACAAAAAAAGTATCAAAAGTTTTAAAAAAATATTTTGTTTTTTCGTCTTTAAAAAAATAAAAACAAATGTTTTTTTATAATAAATATTGAATGATTTAGAATTTTAAAATTAAAAATGATTCATTATTAGATTGTAAATCAATTACTTGGGTGTTAGTCTCTGTAACAACAACAACAACTCTAAGAACTTCAATGTCATTCTTGATAAAGTTAACTCCAAAATCAATGAATGAAATCACAACTTTCTTTCTTTTGGGAGAAGGCTCACGCTTATATCTTCTGTTTTAATGTCCATCCCATGTTTTTGGATGCAAAACAGTGCTATCCCTTCCTGCATCATCAAAAGGCTTGAGATATTTTTTAATAGATTTCTATGGAGAAGTAATTTCAATGAGAAAATCATTAATTGGACTTCTTGGTCAAACCTTTGTAGACTTTTTGAGGAATGTGGACTAAACATCAGAAAACTTTCTGATATGCAACACACCATCTCTCAAAAGCTATGACTTACAGGTGTTAAAGAAACTGCTGAAAGAAATATAAGATGGCTGCTCGGGAAGGGAGATATAGATTTCTGGAGGGATGACTGGCACAATCAGCTGCCTATTTTGAATTGGAGCAACATTGGGGACAACAACTGGTACTTGGAAGCTAAAGTTAATACCTTTTGGAAGGATAATTACTGGAACACGGATTTAATGGATAGCTTCTTGCCTCAATATGGAATTAATCAAATTCAGAAGTTTAACATTAACAGTAACAACAATGATTTGATGAATTGGAAGCTCTCTCAGGACAATAATTCTAACACCAAGAAAACATGGAACAATATTAGGCATCATACCATTCACTCTGGTTTGTATAGAGAGATTTGGAATGCTCTGACACCCAGGAAGTACTCTTTCTTCCTTTGGAGGCTTTTTAAAAACTATATATCTGTTGATTTGGTTATGCAGAGAAGGCATGTTAATCTAGCCTCTAAATGTCAGTTTTGCTCTAACTTTGAAGACATAACTCACTTGTTTGTTAATTTCAAGTACTTTTGGAGTATCTGGAAGCACTTTAGTGATTTATTTAACATCAAAATCGAAAGATATATGGTTCATTCCCATGTTGTTAGAATTTGGTTATGTTTTCCAATTCTAAAGTGCATATAACTCATACTATTCCTGCTCTTATTTGCTCAATAATATGGAAGAGTCGCAACAACTCCAAATTCAATGGAGTTCATGGCTCTGTCAACAAAACCATATATAATATTAACAAGATTATTGTTGGTATTGATATTTCTAAAAAGTTAAACAGAAAGTGTTGGTCTAACGCTATTAATGCAAGAATTAGCTTGGGCTGTTGTTCTGCTATCAATAAACCATCATAATTGATTACCTCAAATGGATTACGCCTGAGAAGAATAGACTGAAGATGAATATAGACGCTGCTTGTATCAGAAATGGCGAGTCTAATGGGGGCATTGTTATAATGAACAACAAGGGAGAAATTATTCACTACTGTGGAAATACTTATAGCAAGCTCTCTCTCATGCTTATAGAAGCTCGAGTGTTATTGGAGGATCTTATTACCTGCAAAAAAGAACAATTGGATCAATATAGATATTGAGTCTGATTGTTTGCTTCTTATCAATCTTATTGCTAAAGGAATTTTTCCTTGGTTTCTTTGTCCATTAATTAAGATTTTCAGGAAATTAATTACCTCAACGATGAACATCAAGTATATCTCAAGAACTCAAAATCAGGCTGCAGATTTCCTTGCAAAATGGTATATGAGATCCAAAAATAATATAAGTTTCCCTTACTTAAAGGCTTCAAACCAGTTTTTAGCCATTGCTCTTCTTGAAAGTCTAGGTTTAGGATATATTAGTTCAAATTCAGATTAACTAACTTTGATACCAAAATATGTTTACTTCCGAATTTTTCTTACTTTCAAATTCAGATTTTGCTGTATTATCATGAAGATGAAGTTGATATTGGATGATCATGAGGCTTGACGAAGATATTGATATGGATGTAGCTTTGAAGCTTTCTTGTCGAAGATTGGAGAAGTTGAAGCGTTGCCATTAATGGTGTTTCATAAAGCTCTGAAATTTTGCTGTGTTTTAAATATTGGTTCTTTTCAAGGCGGGACCAGAAATGGCAAAATTTTAAGAGGTGCCTTTATGTAAATTTTGATTTCTCTAGTACTAATATTGAATTTTTGGTGTAAGGTATCTGGTGGACCCTTTTCTTTTACCATTAATTAATAGAAGTTCTCATTAAAAAAATAATTTGTTAAATTGTAAATATTTTATAGGTTAAAAAATAGGGAGACTTACCTATAAAGGACCCGTTTCACAAACCTATTACCTATAAAGGCCCAAAATAATTCACAAATTTATTTTCAAAATTACCTCCAATATAAAGATCCGTTTTGAAAACACATGTAACCTCTTTCTCCTTCTCTTTCCTTACTCTCTAACTTCCTCTCTCTCTCCTCACTCTCTATCAAATTTAGTTTACAAATCCGGTAAGGTATGAATCCGGTGAATCAACTACATTAAGATACGACTCCGATCAAGATTACAAATTTGACGAATTCAAAAACACAGTTCGATTACGACTCTGACGAATTCAAAAACACAGTTCGATTACGACTCCGATAAGAGTATCAACTCCGATTTTACGACTCCGGTCAGAGTATCAACAACAACAACAACAATGGTAAATCAGTAAGTTTTATATTGTTTTTCTTCAAAAACATAGTTCGATTCCATCCATTCTAGAAACCTAGGGTTTCACTGATTACGATTTAACACAATTCAAAAACACAGTCCGATTACTATTTAACTACACTTGTTTCCAATTTGTTTTTCAGTGAGAAAAACTACTTAATCGCGTCTTGCTTTAGAGAGACATGAGACACTGTAGAAACTGCTTAATCAGATTATAATTTCGTATACATTCAGCCTTACTAAATGTTACTAAAATTCATACCTGCTTTTGTGACATTTGTATAGGTTTCGCAGCTAGTATTTGGATATAATTGCAGGTTTTTGTATAGGTTCCGCGTCTACCAGTGTTTTTTGGTTATAGATCTCCTTAGGTTTCAGATATATCAGTGTTTAAGTGCATTGACATTTACATAGGTTTTGCAGTTATCATTTTCCCCATAATTACAGGTTTTTATAGGGTTTCACATCTATTAGTGTACAGTGCTTAACATTTAACATAGGTTTCGCATCTAGCGGTGTTTTTTGGTTATAAATCTCTTTAGATTTCGCATCTATCAGTGTTTCAGTGCATTGACATTTACATAGGTTTCGCATCTAACACATGTGTTAACATTTTTCAAAGGTTTCCATTTAGCACATTATTAATGATTTCAAATTTGCATAAGTTTCACATCTATCACATTTTTCAAAGGTTTCGCATCTATCACATATCAAATTTGCATACGTTTCGCATCTATCACAGCTGATATAGTTTTCTCATTTATTGCTTTTACAGGTAGAATGGCACCAAAAATATGTTTCTATAGGTCCGGCATCTTTGCACTATTAAAACAGATGGAAGAGACAAAAGTGAGGCAAGAACATATAGAAGCAGCAAAAAATACACCTTTTTACTCACTTTTAAAGGCAACATATGATCTTCGAACAAAGAAGATTGTATACAAAAAATACTAGGATGTAATTGAGCAGATAGCAATGATATATGATTAGGGCTGTTAATGGTTCCAAGGAACCGAGAACCGGACCGGAACCGAACCGGTAAGAACCGGACCGAGAACCGGACCGAACCTTAGCGGTCCGGTTCGCGGTTCCATTTTAAAAACCGAAACCGATAAGGAACCGAAACGATAAAATCGGTAAGGAACCGAACCGATAAACCGGTAAGAAACCGAAACGGTAAAATCTATAGTAATCGGGTATATATACATGGATTTGCTCTCCAGACATCATATATTGTTTACCTATACTTGTTACCTATACTTGTTACCTTTTACCAGCTCTCCAGAATATTATCATGGATTTGCTCAATGAAGTCAGTGATGATTCCTAGCCTGAGCTGAAGAAATGATCATCAATGCTGTTACAATTTCAATTTCGATTTTTAAGTAGTTGCTTCTGATTAGCAAAGACAATGTTTGTTTGGATCTTAAACTCCCCGTGTGATGTTTTTTTTAGCCTGATCTACCCAACCAACCACACGTTCAATCAGTTACATAAGAGACAACAACAGTGATGTCATCGAGTTTTCCTCCAAAGTAACGAAACCCAGCTTCTTGAGCCACACCCGAAAATGGTGATGGATGATTCTTGTCTAGCGCTCGTAGACGTGCCAATGCTGCAATCTTCTGAGCCAATGCTTGAGGGGTTAAAGATGATCTTAAGGCTTGAACGACAACAGCTGTGACCTCGTTATTAAACAAGTTGTCGAATAGCCCATCGGTTCCAGCAACAATAACATCGCCTCTGGCAACCGGGATGGTGAACACCTGACCAGAGCTAGGTTTATCACTCTGAGTGTTGTTCGCCAGTTGATAGGGGAAATTGAATCCATGCTGCTGCACCGGTGAATGGAAGAGAGTAGATTCATCTCTAATCACTACGAACCCACTGTCCCCAAGATTAATTGCATGTAGTCCCTCATTTGTAAGGGCAATGATGCATGCTGTGCAGGAACCTAACTCCCCGTGTGATGTTGAATCTAGCTACCCAGTAGATATTAACTCCTACAGGTTTCGAATTCAGATGAATAATAGCATCGTTTGCTTTCAAAAAAAAAGAAAAAAACTTTCTATCTAAAATATTTATATCCCACATCGGTACACTTCAAACATGAAGTATAGGAGGGACTTCTATATAAGAGACGTAAGCATGACTTTTTAGTCTAAAGTAATGGTTGGAAGCCCAAAGGCAATTAAAGCCTACACTGGCTACACTATTAAAACACAGTTTAAATTTTTAATTAAGATAAGGGGGTAGTTGTCGGTTCGGTTAACTGGACCGGACCGAACCGAACCGATTCTTATCGGTTCCGGTTCGGTTCTATTTATTGGAACCGAATGTTTATCGGTTCGGTTCGGTCTTAACCGACAACATTATCGGTCCGGTTCGGTTTTATCGAAACCCGGACCAAACCGGACCGATAACAGCCCTACATATGATGATGAGCAAAAAGTATTTAAATTGGGGGAAATTTTTTTACAACTTACAAACCAAGACATAAAGATCATCTTTGCTTTAAAATATGGAAATGAAAATATGCCACTACAAGCCAAAAGTTTTGAACCTAAGTTTTTAGAATTAGAAGACAAAGAAAAATCAAGGATGCTAAAGAAGTATTTTTCTGATAAGACATCAAGAAAAGTTGATGAAAACCGAGCAAGAACAATCACTAACAAACTGATAAAGGTTTGCAATTTCATTTCTTACATTTTTTTACTGTTTTAATATTTGCATAGGTTTCTCATCTACTACTTCTGCTTTACTTTAAAATTTGCATAACGTTCCACATCTATCTCTTTAATCTGCTCCACATTAAACTAGGTTTTGCATCTACAACGTTAAACCCGTTTCAAATTAAACTACGGTTCAGCATCTACTAATATTAATGTGTTGCATCTAGCTTTTAACCATATACATAGGTTCCGCATCCATCGTTTTAAATCCCCTTTCATATTTTAATAGATTTCGCAACTATCACTTAAATGTGTTTGACTTTAGCATAATGTTAGCATGTTCTACCTTGTTTTTCTCTACATCAAGATGTATTAGCTTCTAGCATGTTGTATTATGTAGAATACCTTGACAAAATAAACAACTACAATTGGGCTGAAGCAATCCTGGAAAAGTTGATGAATTCAATAATAGCTTGTCATGAAACTAAACGTGAGAGAGCAGTTGGCTGTGTTGCCCTTTTACTGGTTAGTATTTTTTTGTTCTATTTCATATATAATATTTAGTCAATAAATGGTATCTAAAGTATTGTTAATATATAGCCATCCATCATGGAACACACAACATTATGTCAAGATATTGAAATTGAAAACAAGATACCTAAATGCTTCAAATGGATGGGTATTGAGTGCAAAACAGATTTAGATTTGGTTGAAGCCATAAAAAGCATAACAAATGAACAGGTATATTTACGATATGTTTTTTATTCATGTTTCACGTTTTACATATATATATATATATCTTTACTATAACATTTTAACAATTTTATAGATTTTGGAAGAAGAATTGAAGCTAACAGACGAAAAAGAACAATTTGGAGGAGAATTTCCAAATACGGGAAGAAAATAATGATGCTCCTCAAGAAAATGATATTGTTCCACCAATAGATTTTGAGCAAGTAAACTTCAACGAAGATGAAGATGGTTTGCATTGGGATACGTTTCAAAAACCAGGTGCAACAGATTCTACTGATAGCAAAAAAACAGTATTCAAAGAACATAGTTCAACCATGTAAAAATGTTCCAAGAACTAAAAAGACTGCAACACGACGAAGAAAGCCAGTACAAAACGTGAAAGTGAAAACTTTACCGGTAGAAACTCGTCCTCTGAACAAACAAAAGACAGTACATACAGCTCATGTGCCTATTACAAGAAAGGTGAATATAACATCACAAATTATTAGGAATGTCAAGAAACCTAAAAAGACAATAGAAGTGAGATCTAAAATAAACATTTTGGACAGATTATATCATCTCAAGACAGAAAAGAGAAGGTTGAAAAGATTACTAGCAAGAGAAAAGGTAAAAATCTCATATTTTTATCATATATACCATACATTCCGCATCTAGCATCAATAGTATCCTAATATGTTTCACATCTAGTATCATGATTACTGAAGGTTACACATCTATTTTTTAATTAACGTTTTTCATCTATCATTCAGTTTAGGTTCTATATCTATCTTTTCTATTAACGTTCCGCATCTATCATTTCTGTGTAGGTTCTATATCTATCATTTTATTTACGTTCCGCATCTATCCTTTCTGATGTAGGTTTCGCATCTACCCATTCTATTTAGGTTCTGCATCTATCATTTATATTACGTTCCGCATCTATCATTTTAATTTGACTTGAAGGTTTTGCATCTAGTTATATAAATGTTAAGGTTTCACATCTATCTTTTATCTTCTTATATAAAAGGTTTCACATCTATCTTTGACATTGCTTATTATTTTGCAGAAAATTAACACAATATACCCAGCCCCAGCCACAGCCCCACACCCATACCCAGCCCTAACAACAACCCCAACCCTGAAGCAGCTGAAGCACAAACAAACCCAGTCTCTAGCCAGAGATTTGACTTAACAACATTTGAAAAAGTAGAAAAAACTGAAACGGAACGTCGAAGATTTCAACAACAAATTGATGAACTAAAAAAGAAACTCGAGGAAAATGAGAAGATCATTACACAAATGAAAGCTGATGCAGAGATGGACATTGAGGTTGACCTGCAAAACACACTTAAACCGTCTATGTTGAAGCTAAAGATGGAAACAACTGAACATCAACCAAAAACTTATTCAAGAAGAAAGATATTGAATGATCAAGGCCACCAATCACCGAATAAAATCAGAAAAACACCTAATACTGTAGTCGAAAAACCTGTTGTTTATGATGAAAACCAAGACAAAACACCTAATATTGTTGTTGAAGACAAGGTTCCACCTCTACAACAAGAAAAAAATGAAGATGATTTGGAAAAACACGATCGTAATGTTGTTGTTGCTGTTGAAGATGACCATGTTGGTGAAGTTGAGCTTCATGTTGCTGTTGCTACATCTAAGGATGTTTTTGCTATTGAAACAATAATGTTACTCCAACAGATGTTGAGATTAAAAAACAGAATGATCCCCTTATTAATGTTGATATTGTTACTTCTTAACTTATTGCTGCTGTAGAAAAGAAGAATTTTACTCCTATTGAAGTTGGGGTGGAAAAGCAAGGTGATGCCAGTGTTAATAATGATGTTGGGTTTGAAAAGAAAGACGATCCCTCGGTTGTAACTTCTACTGAAGTTGGGTTTGAAAAGAAAGATGAGCCCTCGGTTCATGTTAGTGTTACAGAAGAACAAAATTCCAATATTGTTATGGAAGAAGAGGATACAAATACTAATGCTGCTGTTCCTATTACTAAAGAATCAGTTGCTGAAGTAGCTGAAGGGACAAGCAGTGTAGTTGAAGTATTTAAAGGGAACAAGAGTGTTGCTGAAGCATCTGGTGTGACAAATGATGTTCTCTGAAGAATCAAAAGTAACCAAGGAAGATGCTGTTGACAAAGAGGTGATACAGATAACCCATAATTAACAAAACATCTTATAAAAAACTTGGGTATTTTTAAAGATATATATTGTTGTGTATTATCCTCTTCTTTTGGCTTAAATACTGTAATATTATCTATATCCATATGTTTATCTGCATCTGGTGTTTAACTGAATACTGGTTTTGTATAATAACATGTTTCGCATCTATCAAATAAACATGTTTCACATATATCCTTTATTATGCATTATATTTACACTTGTTTCACATATAATGTCTAGTTTTCTGTTTTATTAAGGAAAAAGCATCAGAAGTCCAAGAAATCCAAACGCCACAAATCAGTGACTTAGACCCAGAAATTGAGAAAGAAATTATAAGAATTGAAAAATATATACAAAAGAAAGAAGTAAGTGACTGAACAACTTTCCCACCTATCGTATTTTTACCTGTTTCACATCTAGCATAGTTTCACTGCTTTCTCATTTACCATAGTTACAAAAGGTTCTGCATCTATTGTATTTCCATAGGTTTTGCATCTATCTTATTTCCATAGGTTTCACATCTAGTTTGGTTTCACTGGTTTCTCATATATGAAAGTTACACAGGTTTTACATCTATCAATATTACGTATATTTCGCATCTATCTTTGTTTCCCTTGTTTCTCATCTATTATATTTCCAAACGTTTCGCATTTATCTCCTCTTACCGTTTTAATTGTTTCCCATTTGTGAAGAAAGATTTAGATGAAGGTCCTTCATTTGAACTAATTTATATCCTACTCAACATCAAATCTCTAAAGAACTACCTAAATGGGAATTACCAGAAAAGAATGGTCATTTACAAACAAAGTAACAGATGCAATTGACATACAAGAATACTACAAATTAGAACTGATTGAAAAAGGAGAAAACAATTCTGATCCAACAGTATGGTCATGTCCAGATGTACCATGATCTAATATTTTTGTTAGTACTTTGATGGAGATAGCAGATGAAGATGAAATCGACTCTACGGTAAAAGTTAAATTTAAATTTAGTTTGTTTCCCTTGCTTCCCAATACATATATTAACAAAATTTTGGTTTCTACTTTTGACGACACAGGTAATCGACGGTTATATGTATATCAACCTTAAACAACACAATTTTCAGATACCAGTTGCTAGTAGTCTAGGAGAATTTATGCTAGTAACATACTTATCAGGAAGTGTAATAGTAAGAATAATATACTTTTATAACATGTGTTAATTTATAAACATAAATGTTTCCAAATATTACTCCTCCAATGTAGCATCTGCTGAACCAAAATATGGATGTAACACTATATGTTGATGATAAGCTACGAGGCATCACAGAAGGTTACATCTTCGTTCCGCTTCTAATAGAAGCCAGACCTGGGAATGTTAACCATTTGACATTATTGGTAATAGATGTTGAACATGAAGAAGCAGTATATCTAAACCCAATACCAAAACGTCCAGATCCAACAAGAAAAACTGCAGAAACATTAGTAAGTGTCTCTCTTCTATAATAGTTTCATTAAGCATATATATATATATATATATATCATCTAATTTATATGTATGTTTATTAACTTACAGATTGCATACCTCTAACACAAAAACATTTTACAAGCAGAAAAACCAATAAAGATATATTTTCCAGTAAATTCCTAAACAAAGACCTGAATCACTTGATTGCAAAGTAATGGTCTGCGATTACTTCAAAGATTATGTTTTGCATGAGAAACTTGACTTACACAAAACTTCTGATATTGCACCATTAAGAAGACCAGAAATGTTTTACATGTTTCTTAATGACATTAACACTAACAAATATTGGGACGATATTTTATAATATTTGTTATACTTCTTTTTGTGATGTTTGTGATATTTTTTATTGTACAGTTTATCTACTATAAAATATATCTCAATGACAAAACTGTCTAACAATGATAGTTTCGCATCTATCTGAATGTAATTACTAGGGTTTCACATCTATATTTGGGTCTCGCAACAATCATTGGGTTTCACATCTTCCCTTTAGTTTCACATCTATTAAGTGGTTTTTTCTCCTTAAATCTCTTTCCCATCTTCTGGTCTAATTATTTTTCATTCAATTATCATTTACAGAAGTAATATATTTTTGTAGTTAACGTACTCTACCAATCTTCCGCGTATAATTTTCAATTCAAAAATCAAACTAGTACTTTTAATTTGATTTGATATTTACTTACATGACTTGACAAGTTTTAGATACTCATCATTACATTGCATTAATTACAAAAGGTCACGAATATCAGCCAAAGATATTATCGTTGTCAAAGCTTCTAATCTTTTCACCTTCTTAATATTTTTACCTATAAAAAATTTAAATACAGCGTCCCGCATCAAGCATATCATGTGTCCCTCAATTTCACATATTATTTCGCATATACTAGAGAAATATAAATAACACGTTTTGCATATATCGTTTAGTTTTTACACAAGGTTTCGCATCTATCTTTTATTTTTAGATGCGTGTTTCGCATCTATCAAGTGGTTTTTCTCTTGGAAACTCTTTCCCATCTTCTGGTCTTATTATTTTTCATCCACTTATCACTTACAAAAGTAATATATTTTGTAGTTAATATACTCTACCAATCTCACACACATAAATTTCAAATTCAAAATTCAAACTAGTAACTTAAATTTGATTTGATATTTACTTATATGACTTGATAAGTCTTAAATACTCACCATTGCATTGCATTAATTACAAATCTAAACAATATCAACCAATATATTATTTATGTTAAATCTTTAAACTTTCCACCTTCTTAAAACATTTTATCTACTCCTATAAATATCACTTCATACTTTCAGTTCTTATACACAAAAGTTCACTTTATTCTCAGTGAAATCTTCTAAACTTTTCACTTCTTAAAAAGTTGTTTTGAAAAATGCAAAATCTTAATTATTCTTCAGATGATGACCCCTTTTATAGTGATATAAATTCTCCAACTCGTTCGCCTGAGGCCAGAGAAGAATGGAAACATTCCACTACGGACGAATATTCTTACAACATATCTGATGACAATTTCGGTTCTTTTTTTGAAGAAAAATATTCCGAAGATGCTTTTTCTGAAGATGACAGGAGCCAAATGAGGATCTTATTTATGTCCTCTTAAAAAGAAAAATGAAAACGGACCAGGTAGAAAAAGATAAAGACACTGAAGACAAAGAAAACGAAAACAAAAATTCACAAGAAGAAGATTAAGAGGAAGATGACTCAAATGAAAACAAATCTGAAGACGACGGAAAAAAACTCTAACTGACGGTTAGGTAAAGAGTCTGCCTTTATTTTTTGTTGTTTTAACTAAGGGTATGACCAAGTTGATCTTTTTTGTTTTTTGTTGACCAAAAATCAACAAGGAGGCTAAAGGTCTGCTCAAACAGAGTTTGAACAGGGAGACTTTGTTTTTAAATTTGTTTAAGCTTGTATTTGGTTTACTGAACTTAGCATGTATTGCACTTGTTTCATAATGAACTTAATCCTTTTATTTATTTGTTTGTATTCATATTTTAACACATACATAAAAAAATGTATTTTATGAGTTGGTTTAGCAACTGCCAAAAGAATGTACTTAAATCCAACGTTTTGCATCTATCATAGTATAATGTATTTGATTATCCAAGGTTGTGTATCTATAAAACAATATTGAGTATTTAATTATGCAATGTTCCGCATCTATCAGATCAGTGTATTTGGTGTCAGTTGTTTCACATCTATCATAAATAATATAACTTGTTGTCATATGTTTTGCATCTATTATAAATAAAATAACTTGTTATCAAATGTTTGGCATCCAGTTCAGTAAATCTTCTCAAACTTGTTTCGCATCTATCAAAGCCAATCTTTGTTGGTTATTACATGTTTCACATCTATCAGGTGAATAT
This sequence comes from Limnanthes douglasii subsp. nivea, assembly GCA_036936605.1. Lineage (NCBI taxonomy): Eukaryota > Viridiplantae > Streptophyta > Magnoliopsida > Brassicales > Limnanthaceae > Limnanthes > Limnanthes douglasii. Next base: position 173,309,018 of record JAUPFV010000003.1, read on the forward strand.
ATAACAAAAGGTTTCGCATCTATCATCCATTGAAATGTTCCCAATCTATTGTCATTATGATAAAACAACTCAGAAGACTAAAATTATAAAAAATTACATTCATCTTACAAAATATCTACACATGTTCGTCTGTTATGACCAGATTTACGACAACAAGAACATGTTATAGAACAAATACTTAATTCTCCTCTAGATGGAATTATTTTCTTCTTAGGTCGTCCAGTTCTCTTTTTTAAAACTAGAGGAAGTATATATGGAGAAGTTATTGAAGTAGATGCTTGACCAAAAGTAGTAAATGCAGCCATACCATATGAATATGTTGTATTATAAGAGCTTACAAAATAACATGACTCAACATATTTCATAGGATCTGTATCTATATAAAATATTGCGGCTACAACATGAGAACAAGGGAAACACTCATGTTGCCACAAACCACAAGAACAACTACGTACACTAAGATCAACAACCATAACATGATCACAAAACACTTCATGCAAAAGAGGAGTAGACGAATGAACTATCCATGGATGACCTTCTTCTACATTAGCTTTAAACTTTTTGTCAAATTCAAGATACAAATCGCTAGTCCAACGTTCAGCATCACCAAAACGTCTCGAAATTTGACTCATTTCTAAAACTCTAATCCTATCGATTAACTCCAGTATAGGCAAACCAAAAATATTGTTTGATTTGATTGTTAAAAGATTCAGCTGGAGTAGATGCCATAAAACCATACCTCTTGCCTTTTAAAAAAGCACAAGAATATTTCTCAAGAAATAAATTTTGACAAAAACTTTCAACTTCTCACCTCCATGCTTAAGTAATTCATCCATATATTGATTAAACAAATTCTGATTAGAAGCATATGCACATCTTTTAAACAGTTTAACCATAATATCCTTAAATGTCATTGATGTAGCCCTTAAACAATGCCTTAAATTATTCATAATATGATAAAGATAGTATCCATGATGGTAATCTGGAAATATAACATATACATCAGTAACAATACCTAAATGACGATTACTAATTAATGATACATTACGCGTTTCACATCTATCATGTTATTTATTCAGAAGGTTTCGCAACTTTTGTATTCATCTCCAATCCTGTTTTTCGCAGATTTATATATAACATATTTAAAGATAACATCTATACCAATATAAAAATAAAGATAAATAAAACTTACCATTGTTACCATCTTTGGCTATAGCAGATAGCAAAACCCCATTATATTTTCCCGTTAAAAAAGTCCCATCAACAAATAAAACTTGACGACAAGAATTGAAACCATAGAGGCAAGACCCAAATGCTACGAAACATCGCTTGAACACATTGGTTTCGAAAGAATATTCAAGTATGTAATCACTGCTGCTATCGAGAACCTTCAGTATTTTAAAATAATTCTTAAGAAGTTTATAAGAAGTAGAAATATCTCCATATACAGCCCTTTTAGCTTTCTCTAAAGCAAGCCATGAAACACGGTAAGAAATATCTAAACCGTAGTCATTTTTTAAAAATGATTTCACGATTGTAGCTGTTACATCAACTCTCCTCCTCACACAATTACGTATTTCATTTCCAATCAAATCAGATGACAAATGCCTTCTATTTTCTTTGCTAAAACTAGTCTTACATGTATGAGTTTCGGCATACTTCTTAAAAATAAAAAAACCAATAGACCTCTCTTGTTTAGCATAAAGTCTCCAAGGACAACCCTTTGAATCTTTTTTCATGCAATAAGCAGTTACTCTTGGTTTATTGTTATGCAAATATTTAAAAGAAAAACCTTTTTGTAAAGCGAACCGACTAACAACTAATCTTAAACCTACTATTCCATCTTGAAACACCTGCCCAACACCACTAATTTCATTAACCCAACCAACAGTAGCAAGTGCTTTGTGCTTGTGACTAATAACATTAACACCAGAAGTTTCACCAGTTTCTCCACAAACAATATCCTCATTTGAAACTTGAAATATACTTTCAGGAGTTTCTCTAATATTATCACCAACAACAACATCATCTTCAACTTTAATAATAACACTTGAAACACCCAAACTATCAACAAATGATACCAAAGCAATTAAATCATCATCACAACCTAAGATAACGTTTTCTAGAGCACCTTAAGAGTATCTTAATTTGAATTTACCCCGAATCAACGTATCATATCTACTTAAAACAAATTTAACAATATTTTCAAACTCAGCAAACAAACCAAGATCACAAATTGCAAGCTTCCCATTTAGTATAAAAATACACATTTTACTACTAGACATCGCGTACCTGCATTAGACAAGAGTTTCACATCTATCATTAGTAAACAATACAAGAGTTTCGCATTTATATGTAAAACACATTTCCCATCTTCACAAACAAGAACATTACTGTTTCGCATCTTCATAAATAAAAACATTAACGTTTCGCATCTAGTGAAAAGACATTTTTCATCAACCGTTCTAAAAAAACCTACACGTTTCGCAACTATCACTGAGTTCATAGCAAAACATTTCGCATCTCCTTCGTAGAAACCAATAACAGTTACGCACAGACTAAAACTCATAAAAACTATAACACACAGACTCACACTCGACAAAAAACTAACAATAATGACACAAATATACTACATTATTAACGTAAAATAACTGATTATTACTAAAAATGAAAAAAACAGATCGACTAACCTAATACAAAGAAATCTAAACTCGAGTAAACAAGTTCTACTAAAACTCGAATTCTACACATAGCAAAAAAATTAATTGCGGAATCAACTTAAACACAATCAAAATCAACAAAAAACAATAAAAATACAAGACATCGATTAAGAATGGAAAATTACCTATTATAGTAAGGAAGTGTTCAATTAAGTAGAAAAAAATTGGGAGAAAAGACTCAAATATAAGTTTTAAGGCTTTTATATAAGTGCGTAGAGGTATAAAATGTATAAATGGATCTTAGATAATAAATATTTCACAAAACAAGATCTTCCTTGAGAAATATGAGAATATATATATTAAATGAATAATATTTTGGATATTGGATCTTAAATGATACTTTACCCTAATAAATATCACCAAAACCATTTATATTTCAATTGAATATTTTTAATTTTTTCCGGATACTCATATGTAACTTACCGAAAATATCATTTTATACTTTAAATTACTAGTAATTTTGACATAGAGAAGAACCTTTCCAATCAATTACCACTAGGTCTATGAAAGGCCACGATTCACTGACAAAACCCACATTTTTTCTTCAAATTAGGCCTCTTTCTTTCAAACCTCTATCATTTGCTATCCGAGTCGATTAATCAGACAAATGGCGATCATCAGAAGAGCTTTGATTAACGCCAATCGAATCCTCAACTCGTCTTCTTCACTCAATCGAAACTCCATAGTAGCTGCTGCCTCTAAAATTCAAACGGAACCATTTTTCAGGTAATCAGCAACTTGTCGATGATTTTTATCAAATTTGTAACTGTTAAATAAGTTTTTTCTCTTTTCTTTCTTTTTCTCTCTCTCAATTTTAGGTGCCCCTCTGTTTCAAGGTTTTACTGTAGCTCGAGTGCTCAGTCGTTAAGTTATGATTTATCGAACGAAGAGAACAAAAGGCGTTTATGTAACAGGTTTTTTTTATATAAATTCTTTCTTCTTCTTCTATTTTGTTTGTCAATCTGGTTCTAGTTATTGAATTCTTTTGTTTTTCTTTTGTGATAGTTTGTTATATAGAAGCAAACAGAGAGGATTTCTGGAGCTTGATTTAATTTTAGGGAGCTGGGTAGAGGAAAACATCCATTCTATGGACGAGAATGGAATCAAAGCTCTTGTTCATGTCCTTGATTTGGTATATTTCTTATATTTTTTTCCTTTTCATCATTAGTTTTTGTAGTTGATGTTTCATTTAGTTTCTGTGATACTGTGTGATCATCCCTTTGGTTAGCCTTTTAAGTTCTGTAGTTTGAGTTTGCAGCAGTAAATTGCTGCAGTTGCTTAGAAAAGTTGAAAACTTGCTCTTGTCTTGGCCATTTTGGCTCTTGTTTGAGTCTTGTGCCAATGAATTTTCACATGAACTTCTATTCGTGTTGCTGTGTTCCATACTGCTATGTAATTCTTGCTGTGGTTATGTCTGCTTTTAAACCACATGATTGTGACAGTAGATGGCTCCTCCGTTTAAATCGGCTAAATGTAGTCGCTTGCTATAGTCTAGACATGGCTCAAAAGTTGTCCTAAACCTTTTAGTGCAGCCATGACTCAAAACTGCTACTAAACCTTTTAGTGTAGCCATGGCTCAAAACTTCGCTTAACCCTTTTACTGTATGTTTGATGACCTCTGAGTCACCTGGATCAACCATACAACATGAACTTATAAGAGTTTTTTTTACCTGATCTTGGTTTTGATGTGGCTAACTATAAAAATTAATAGCGTCTAGTTTGATCTACAAACCATATGGCTGGCTTGATAATTTGCGACCTGATATATAGTTTGAGTAGCTCATTGCGGTCTGCTCACTTTTGCCATATTCTCTCCCCTCGTCAATTGTTTTTTGAGATTTAGATAGAACTTACAGATCTAACGGTAATGCTTTTAGGAACTTAGCATTACTGGCAAATGTATTACTCTTATTGTGTTTTGCGCAGGAAAGATGTCCTTTATAGTCATAAAGGATCTCGGCAGTAGCATTTACTGTTTTTTTCTTGTGCAGGAAACCCCAGATCTTTGGATGTGGCTAAGTGGTCAGGAGAAACCCCCAGAGCCAGTTGGCCAGAATCATGTAAGTTCGACTCGTTTCTATTTTAAAAAAGTTGAGATTAATAAACTTGATGTTTTTCTGATTATATATGCTTATCTGTTTCACACTTTAGGTGTTCTGTGCTGTGCATGAGAGGGTAATGAAAAACCTCAACAGCCACACTGTTCCAGAAACGCGAGCCACACCCGGAAAACCCTGGGTGAGAGGTTGGGATGATTTCAAAAAAGGGCGTGACGGTCCCATAACGGGGAACCAGTAACTCTGCTTTGAGCTGTTAAACTTAAAACTAATGAAGTATATGTAATCTGTGTTACTTATGATGCCTTGGCCCTTGAGTTTCGTGTATGTAATAAAGTGCTCATCACTTTGAGATTGTTTTCGCACCAGATTCAAAAATATTCTTTCTTCATGACATGTGTTGCAGACACCATATACTTGAATACTCTTGTTATAATATATGTTTTGGGAACTTAGTTATTTAAATGATTTGCTCATTTATCATAGTAACTAATGTCTATAATTTTTAATCCAATTTTTTACATTAAAGTATTAAAGGTGATTTCTTTTTTCAAAATACACGCACGACATGATGTGAACATATTTAGGACTATATACTATTTCGTTTATTTTATAATTTATTTTTTTGTTTCATTTATTTAGTTTTGAACTGAATTTGTGACAGAAGAGTTTATCCATAAAAAAATTGGATTTAGATTTTTATCTATCCATTTTAGATAAAATTACTCAATGCATAATTTGATTATCTATTTTCGTAAAAAATAATTTTCTAATCATTTATTTTTGACAAAAATTAATGTTCTAAATAAACATGCACATCCAAAATACATAATCAATGGACTACATAAATACTTCTTATTCGATAGATCGTATATTATCGAAATGAATAGTCCGACTAAATGTATATTTTTTTTACTCCAATGATCTATATACCACCAAAATCAAGGGAGAAATGACTACTTTCCGTTTAAAACTCGTTTACTTACTTTTATATTGATACGACTTGCGAGTATGTGGTATTGAGGTATATGTGTATCGTCTATCGAGATTTAGTGGATAGGCTCAAGATACTTTTCCCAAAACTATTTATTTTTCAAAACTTTAAAACCTGTCCAAAATTTTATATTCTCGTCTAACCATTAAAAGATTTATTTTTATTAGATTGTATAAAATAATTTTATTTTTCAAAAACATTTTTTCTGATTTCTAACTTTTGTTTTATATTGTTTTTTTTTAGTTTTTCAATTCCAACCATTTTCAAACTCTGAAAAGGGAACCTCGACCATCTATGGTGATAATAAAGGATATTGACAAATCGAATCGATTTCTAATTTTTTTTTTTGTTGATTTTGTGTTTAGTTTAATTACTTACATACATGTTAATAGGCTTTGAACAGTTTATCGTCCCTCGATTATCACATTTGACTTTCAAATGTCTGTTAACAGTCTCTGGACTATCGCGTTTGGATAAAGTTAGTCCACAAGATCCTCTGATTCATGAGAGGTTTCCACCTGTCACCACAGTTCCCAAATTTTAGGATCAACAATGGTCCTTTAAGTTTAGATACGATTTTACCCTTTGACTAAAATCCTAGGGTTGCTAGATGGCCATTTTAGTTGACGTAGCACAAGTTAAATAATTTTTTTTATGTTATTTGATTAAATAAATATTGAAACCAAGCTTTAACCCACTATTCTTCTTCTTCCTCTGTAAATCTTTTTTCTCTCTCACCTTTTTCGGTGTGACCATGCTTTAACCTACAATTGTTGATTGAATTTGAGCTTTTTACTTTTTTTTTATCTCTCTAAATCTATAACCTTTTATTTAATTCCAATTCCTGAATCAAATTCTTGATTTTGTTGTTTTTTGTTTTAAGGTGATCTGAAGAGAAAGTGAGTAAATTTTTCGACAGCGAGACATGAGTTTGTTAAAGAATTCAAATCCAAAAACAAAACGAAAGGGGGATTCTGAAGCAATTGCAGTGCCACCACCAACGGTGAGTAAATTTGTTAAAGAAAAGTCGTTTTCAACCACAGACATGGGTTTGTTAAATTTGTCTACACTGTTATATGTGTTTGTTAAGGAAGATTAATTTTCAACCACACCAATAGAGAAAGAAACACGAATTTCGAAGTAATTGCAGTGCCCACCTGCCTCGAAAAAACGCAGGCCTACACTCAAGTGTTGTTCCAATGGTGTTCGAGAATTCTTCTCGCCTCAAGATTTGGAGACGATGTTCACTCTCTGATGATAAATGGAATTGAGATTTGAGTTTTTGATTTTATTAGAAATCTATTGTTTTTTTTTCGGAGGGAACCCGCATCCGCTATTCAGAGTGCAATGAGTGCGCAGAGGGTAAACCCTCAGTCTGACGCAATAGCCTGCAAACCAACGCCATAAGGTAAACCACACAAGGTGACAGGCTCAGGCGAGAAAGCGTATGTAGATGGACTCGAACTCATGGCCTTTGGTCACAAGCATGCCTTACTCAACCAACTCGGCCACCCTCCTTGGGGGCTAGAACTCTATTGTTTGTGTACAAAAGTGATTGTTTTTTATGAATTTGGTTTTTTTATTAAAAAAAGTAATTCCTTTTTATTTTTAATAGAATGGGTAGATTACTAAAAAATAATAATAATAAATATTTATTTTCAAATATTTATAACACTATATTATTTTATTAATTTTCTTTCAAGGATGTTAATTTATTAAAAATTTAGTGTAATTATTATATTAATCTTTTTTATAAATCTACCCATTTAAGTCTAAACCAAGAGTCTTGGTCCACGTGAGATAAAATCCAACTGTATAATTACAGCTAATAACTAATATGCCAAATTGGATATTATAAGGGTAGGTGGGTCATTTAATGTCGCAGACTACGTTTTGGCTTTGACCTAAACTTAAGGACCATTGGTGATACCAAAATCTAGGGACTATGGTGACAGGTGGCAGCCTCTCATGGATCACAGGATCTGGTAGACTAAATTTATCCAAACGTGATAGTCGATGGACTGTCAACGGATATTTGAAAGTCAGGGGACTATCAATCACCAAACGCGATAGTCGAGGGATGATGTACTAGGTCAAAGCCCATGTTAGTAGATAGTTTAGGAGTATTGATGGATATAATTTTGAAATTAAATGAATAAAATTTCAAGATTAAGGTTTATGAATTTCAAAAATATTTGATGGTTTTGGATGGTATTTCTCGTTGGAATTGCAAAGAAAACCGTGCAGCAACACGTGCACCATAAGTGCACCTTATTCCTCGTGATGGTGCGGAACCTATTATTTATTAAACTATTTTTTCACCTTTGTTCTAAACTGTTTAAGTAATTTTGATGTAAAATTTTAGTTGTTGATTTGGTGCGTGTTTATTTCATATAATTCTTATTGTTTACCTAAATTTTATTATTTAACTTAGGTCGTCTGATACATGTAAATACCGTTCATGAGAAGACATCTCACAGATAAAGACCTCACAGATAAAGACCTCAGAATCAGAGATGGAACGACCTTACTAGACTATAGTTCTAGTTAAGTTCGTCCATGAGTTGGCCCGTGAGGAAAACAGAAAGATATTCGAAAAAAAACGTTCATGACCTAGTAATGACATAATGGGAGCTCAGGCTGAGTGAGTTCAGAATATTTGTTTTCTCGGATATCAGCCGCATTCCACTATTTGTGGACTACAAAGAACACGAGACGTTCAACAATTTCATTGGAGACTATGTTTCAAAATTATTAAATATTTTATTTATATCTTTATTTTATAATTTATAAAGTTATTCTTATATTTTAAATGTACAACCTCGTAATTCTCTCGACATCGAGGTTCATTGCGCGGTATTGCGCATGCATGAGCTAAAACCACAACCTACAGTAGTGAGGTTTTTGGCCGGTACTCCAATTGGTCCTCAGATTAGTGATCTAATTAAGTATTACAATAGTCTAATGCCAAACTTGGTCTTCATTGAAGGATGGCATCAAAAAACTAATATATTCCAGTTTAGATTTGGGGAGATATCTATCATTCTTAATGACGTCTATGTCATCACATTCCTCTCGGTGGTTAATAGAACCTTGGACTTGGACAACCACGATTCAAAGATGATATGCATGCCGAGTATGCGCCCTTATTGGGACTCTAGTTCATAAAGTCTGTGAGAAATTGAACATGCAAATAAGAGTGAGTTTTGGTTTGAGATGACTCAGGGATATAAATAAGGTTAAACATAAATCACGTGATCTTATCAATCTATTCGGATACATGATATTTGTGGATAACATTAAGAAATCTATGAAGGGTGATTTTCTCTTAGAGTTTGAGGATATCTAAAGTGGATGGGGGATTATAGCTTGAGAGGGAGGAGGGGGGGGGGGGTGCGTTGGCTTTCCTTTCTCATGCTTTGAGGGTTGCTTCTAAACCTTCAAAACATAATATGTATGTTTTCATGGCTATGTTAGACTATTGGATATATTACCACTTTCCAGTGTTTAAAGTTTCACCTCACTCATCTTACAATATTACGAGACCAAAGATACTTAGCTGGTTGGAAAAGAGGTTGGTGGGCCCGAATGTACGACCAAATACCATCGTTTGGCCGCTCTTAGTAATCTAATAAAAAAGGATGCACGTAAATAAACTTATACTTATTATATTTTAAAAAATATTTAGAATATTTTACTTATTATTCTTATAACATATTATACTAATTTTGTTTTATACATCTTTTATAAGTTGTACGAATACATGAGAGCTCGTTTTCCCATGCATGAGATTCTTCTAATGAACTATCCAATTAGAATGATGAACATCGTCGAAGGTAATATGCGATAGAGGGATGCTTTAGTTCGAAGGGTCTAGGATGAACTACATCTTCCCATGATAAGTAGACCTGAATATAAGAAAGGAGAGCAAAATCATTACCTTTGATGGAGTTCGGTTTGGGAAGATTGACTTAATCTTTTACTCCACGATGATCGTATGAAAAACCTCTTGCATTATATGACGAGCATGTACGTTGATTACATAGTTAAGTATGGATGATATGTCATCACCCTTATGAAGAGCCTAGTGATGAAAAAAAGGTTGAGGCTCTTTGTAAGATCCATAAAATTTGCATGAAAGATGATTTAGAAAGATTAAAGCTTTAAAAGATGTGTTGTATATCACTTCTCTTCGGGACATTGTTATTATTTTAGAACTTATTTTAATTATATTTCCTTAGTTGCTCCTTGTATTTGTTTCTAGTTCAGATAATGTTATTTTGTATTAGATTATTGTGCTTTTCTTTTAGTCACTTATCTATGATTTGTTGTATTATACAATATTTGATGGTTTTATTTTGGTCCCTTGCTAAGAATGTTGGTAAAAAACTGAAGTTGTAAATTCACTAAAAAAATTATTGAAGTATTTTTATTAGGTTACAAATTGTTTCACAACACAAAAATGTTAGTAAAAAACATTGGTCGTAAAGTCACAAAAAAACTACTTAGGTTTTTTTTTTCCAAAAATGATACATGAGTTTTCAACTTGTAAAATTACACTATCGATGCATATGTACTGCACCGATGCTAATGAAAAATAATTCTAAAAAATAAGTTCATATAATATTATAATGACAAATAGTTCCATAAAAAATTCATATAATAATACAATGCAATTGGTTTAAAAAAATCATGTAATCGTTTAAATCAGTCATTTCGGGATTGATGATGCGAGACTTCAAAGTTTAAATCTCTTGATATATTTTATATCGAGTTATAATCCATAAATATTCTCTAACTTATGCTTATGGGCTACGCAATACGATACAATAATAATATACTCGTACACAGGATGAGTAATTCGCGATAGAAAACTATATAAAAAAATGAAAAATAATTGAGGTGACGATGACACATTATTTCAATAAAAAAACTTAAAATGTAGAATGGAATACTTATATGGATAAAATAATTGTTATTAACAAAAAAAAAACCAATTTCCTCATTTTGAGGCATTGAAGGGGGTGCGATAAGGCTATATTCCATATATAGAATATACTCCATATTAAGATGAGGTAAATTGAGCTAATCAGGGATCATAATTAAAGATTCGATGATACCGTATGCTAAAGGATTGAGATAAAGGTAAAATTTAGAATTATGATGAGGTTCAAGGTTATGACGAGGGTAAAGATCATAATTATGATGACAGTTGTGTCTAAAATGATGATGATTGTTGTTTTCAGGATTATGATGAATGGTTGCATTCAAGATGATGGCGAGAGTAAAATTCAGAGTTATAACAAGGGTTATATTTAGATCTAAGGCAAACACGTATTTACAAGTATCAATTCATAAGAAGTTATGAAAAACGTTTGTTAGACTATTATAACAGAAGTACATATGTAATTTAGTGATTGGACGTACATGTAATTTAATGATTGGTACAATGTTATATGTAAATCCTATAACTAGGGAATGAAGTCTTCACTTGGAGACTAATAAAATTTCTTTAATAAAAGATTTCATACATATTCTATTTTCTTTCTTGATTTTAGTTTATTATTTTGGCTAAATCTTTGAAAAGAATTTTCCTTAACAAATTTAGCCATATCTTTGGGAATTACTTTTTATTTAAAGTTTATTATTATGTTTACTGGTTGTGATGACGACATTCGGTTTCAAAAGAACCAAATCAGGGAATTCGTTCGAGTTAAGGTGATATAGTGGTGATTCCATGAATGGTGCTAAATAAACCTGTTGATGAAGAAGTTTCAGTACCTAGAAATCAAGTTTTAGGCATAACTAGTTCAGAGCTGAGAACTCCCGTAGTGAATGTAGTGGATCAAAATTAATTAACCGGTATTGGTGAGTTTGATTACCTGGAATCACTTAGGTAAACTAGAGAAGTAAATTTTTTAGAGAGAAAAATAGATTCCAGAGAGAGAAAATCAAAGTCCATAAGTCTTCTAACTCAGAAATCCAACCCCTTTATTACTTCAGTTTTGACCTTTCTACAGAGGTGCAGAGACTCGGCTTACAACTGAAAAACAGTTACATGAAAAAGTTAAATTACACTATTAGTCCTTGACTAAAATACATAATTATGAAATCCTCTTCTAACTTTACTATCTGTTACATAATGTTTTATTATTTATATTTTAGTCCCTGAATTTCTATTTCCTTATTAGTAGACCCCTTAGTTCTCATTTCAGTAAATGAATGAGAACTAACTATCTTCGAATGAAGGCAAAAAAAATGATGACTTCCTCTTCCATAATCCCAAGTAAACCGATCATTCGGTTACATCACTATTTGTTCCAGATGCATCGAAATATGCCCACAGATAATCATCCTCTCATGTTTAAGTTCGAAGTTAAAATACTAATCTTATGTATCAAATCTATTTCAAAAAAATCATGACCCCCTAGGTGTTAGGCCTACACCTAAGCCCCTAACATAGCAGGCGTCCAACCCTTAACCACACAACCGTTTCAAATTCTGCCCAATCAACATAAACCTTTTCCACTTCTCAACACGTCTTTTTTCTTCTTATAAATTCCTTTGCATCTTATTCTTTGATCCATAAATAAAATTCATTGAGAGAGAAAGCGCAGAAAACCTCTGAAATCCTTTGCTACCTTCACCGGATTCTTCAAACTTACTAGCTGCCTTCACTGGAAAATTCATATTTTCCGATTAACCTTCAACCAGTTTATGAGAAAGCACCTAAAATCCAGAAGATCCAAGGCCAGAATTCCCAAGAAACCTAAATCTCCAAAATCAGACGACGTCTTTAGAGCTTACGATTACTTCTGCATCAGCGAAAGAGCTGAAGAATATAGAGCTGCGGGGTTGATAAGTAACACCCCTTGGAACGTCCACTAATGTCATTTATTATGGTAATTTTGATCATTTTAAAGTTCGTGTCTTTTCGACTTCGCCTATTACAGAAGAAAGTCAGTCTTCAAAAACTTGAACGCCAAGAACACTTGAATTTTAACTTCTCTTACCAAATCATAACCTCTAATTAGTTGTGAAGTAAGAAAATCTTCTTCAAAACAATCCGAAGTAGCCCCCTCCTCAACTTATCCCCCATGAGCTCCTAGAAAATGAACTTTTATAGCTACGGGAGACGATGCCGATGATACGTCAAATCCTTCTACCAAATCTCCTCCTCTAAGAAAAATTGTTGAGACAACCATATTGTCTCAACAAAGTCCCTCGAAGAACCCTCCACAACTAAGAGATAAAGCATCAGAAGCAGAGGTCGATTCCGATGCTACTTAGTCAAATAGCTGATACCGATGAAGAAACCTCGAAGGAATCATAGAATGCCACAGAGAAACAAATCTGTAAACCGAGAAAAAAGAAAGCTCTGATTATTATATCCCATGAATAAAGAACATCAATTGGTGAGAATTTAAGATCTCTTGACGCAGATTATATCATTGTCTTGAAAAACGTTTCATACATATACTACGAAGAGTGCCAAACATCGTATTTGAAGAAGCAATGGAGAATGGGAGACAACATCCCCCTTCGTCTTCCCTAAAAAGGGGAAACACCCTTAGACTGTAAGATAGACGAGCTGGTAGTCTATCTAGAAATTATCAATTGGGGTCTCCGGTTCCCACTAGATCCAATGATAGTTGACTATTTTGAACTCTTGGATCTGTTCCCAACTCAAGTGACACCAAATAAGTGGTTCACACTTCTTTGCTTGTCCAAGATTCCGATCAACATCAAAGATTTCATATCTTCGACCAAATTGTCCAGGGGACCAAAGCTACCATTTTAATATCTTACATTAGATGATGACCTAAAAATCATCGATGACCTTATGGAAGCGGACAAGTTTTGGAATAAAAAATTCATCTTCATCTTAGGAGCATGGGAAAACAGTAAAGAAATATCTGAAACCAATCCAACGAGATTGAACTTCTTCTGGAGGAGCAGCCGTAAGTATTGTAATACTACTCTTATATATTAAATTTTTAACTGTTGTAACCCTTATTCACTATCAACTTATATGTTCCTATCAGAAATTCTGAGGCGTTACGCCATTCGTCGAGTAAGAGCAAAAGAAAAATTCATTAAACTTGCCGCTTGGGCTGAGGAAAAATGGAACAATGTTTTCCACACAGCCTTCTAACTCATCAATTTCCTCAGCAGTCACTTATTCCTGATCACACCTGGAGCCTTTCCTCCCAAAAATTTAATGGATCAACCCATCTCTCGACAAGCTGTTAAAAGATTGATCCATCTCGACTGCAATGTATTCTTACCCATTCGCAACAGATCAGAAAACCACCTTCCTCAAAATAAAAAGGAAAAAAAGAATGAAAAGGTAGCTAGTACTTCTCGTGCTAGCCCTTCAACAAATCTGAAGCCTAAAGGTTCAAAAATAAAAACAAAGGAAATCATAATTTCGACTATCAAAGAATGAACAAAGGGAGAACCTTCTCCAAAAAAGAATAAAACTGTTATGCCTTCGAAAAATAAAAATTCCACTAGGACCAGTCCCGAGAAGAAAGGGAAGAAAAAGAAAATTGCAACCATCGAAGAGATAGTATCTGATAACGACGAAGTTATAGCTGAAGAGAATCAACAACGTACTTAAAAGTAAAATGAAACAACTGCTGAAGATACTTCCAATCAACAAAAGGAAACAAGTGTTGTAAAGGATAATCAAAGTGATGATCACTTCGATCCTGACAGTTTCATTAACTTTGACAAATAGCAAGAGCTTGTTGGAGAAGAAGATCCCATCATCCAAGAGGTTCAAACTCATTTGAACAATCTGGGTAGGAGACCTGCACCAGCTGCATCCAAAGTTTCATCTTCTGAGGTTATTGTTCCTACGATCTCTTTAGATCCTATCCCCAGACCTAGTCCAGTGGTCTTTCCTCTAATTCCACCAAACCCAGACGTTCTTGCTGCACTTCAACCGTTTTCTAATCTTAATACTGCAACGAAAACACTCACTCAAGAAATGGAGGCTTCTTAAAATCATCTGAAACGAATTGCCAAAGATATGGTTCGTTATAAAGGAGTTGCAGAAGCTGAGAAGAAGTTGAAGGATAAATTTGGTAACCATATAAGAGATCAATTTTATGGATTCCAGGTGGCAAGATCTGAATTTCTTAGGGGGCTTCTGTTTGTTAAAGAACATTTGCGAGAACAATATCGGGTCGAGAAATAAAATTTCAACACTTCGCACCAGGAATAAATAAGTCGACTCAAAGATGCATATCTTGAAGACTTAGCTGCTGAGAAGAAGAAATTCGATGATATGCACACTTCTCTTACTAATAGCGAAGCAGGAAAAAGAAAAACTTAACTCATGAAATAACCACACTGAAGACTGATTTTGAGAAAGAAAAACAATTTGCTGACACTGCTGCTGAAGATGAATGTACCAAAGATATGTTGGCAGCTATCAACAATGGCAAAGAAGAAAAGGCCATCACCCTAAGATTAATATTTCCAGCTTATAGAATGATATTCCTGTCGAACGGTGCCCCAACGAAGCCTTCGATTCTATCCCAAGTTTATCGTCCGAAGAGGAATCTTCCGAAGAGGATTCATCTGAATAATTTTACTATCTTTTGAATTTATATTATCTTTTTGTATTTGTCATATTAGTACTATAAGTCTTGTACCCATCGAATTATTCTGAATGTCAAAGGTTTTTGCTTATACTTCATATTTTTTTATTAAGTTATGTTTACGTTTAACCTTTATTTATATTAACTATTCGAAGTTAAAACATAATAAAATACTTTAAATAATCATTACAAAGTGTAACACGTCGAATGTTATAGTGCATTGAATGAACGTGACACATCGAAAATCACAGCGCGTTTATTGAACGTAGCACTTCGAACATCATAGCGCATTTATTGAACGTAGCACTTCGAACATAATAGTGCATTTATTGAATGTATCACTTCGAATATAATAGTGCATTTATTGAACGTAACACTTTGAATATGTTTGTATCTTCGAAAAGTGTATTCAAAACTTCGGAAAATTCTACTATTGATCAACCTCAAAGATGATCAGTTTTTCATCAGTTATCAAAATAGTTTAAATAAACATTTGTAAACAACCATTGGGCAAAAATTCATTTTATTAATCATTTTGAATATGCACATAGGGCCTCGTTAAAAGCTCATTGGGCCAACAGGGTAAGAAAGAGTGCGCTAATCAATCAAAAGAAACAAATTCAAAATAAAACATATCTACTCCTAGCATAAATTCAGATATTATATATTCCACGGGTGTTGAAGTATCCTCCCTTGACTATCACAAAGGCGATAAGACCATGGCTTTATCCTTTCAACAACTACATAAGGTCCTTCCCAATTCGGGGCCATTTTTCCGAGGTTCTTCACCTTAGTATGTAAGAATACCTTTCTCAACACTTTATCACCTACTTTAAACTCCCTCATCTTTACCCTCGAATTGTATCTATTCCTCATAAGAGTTTGATAATGGATTACATTTAAATGAGCTCGAACTCTTTTCTCATCAATCATATCTAAACTTGCTCTTTTAGCTTCATCATTGGATTTTTCAGAATATTGGGTTATTCTAAAAGATGACATCGTAGATTCCATAGGGCTAACAACATTCATTCCATATGCTAAAGCAAAAGGAGTTTCTTTAGTAGCTTCCTTAGGAGTTGTTCGATAAGCCCAAAGTACCTCTTGCAAATAATTTGGCAATTTTCCTGCTGCTTATGTTAAATTCTTCTTCAAACCTTCTAAAATAGATTTGTTTGTCACCTCCACTTGTCCATTTTTTTGGGGATGAAAAGGCGTTGAAAAACATTATTTAATTCCCTTCGAGGCGTATAATGAAGCCATTTATTTATTATCAAATTGAGGGCCATTATCCGTAGTAATTTTTCAAGGTACTCCAAAACGACAACAACTACTGTTTACAATGAATTTAATCACATCCTTTGCTTTTATTCCAGATAACTGTTTCACTTCTGCCTACTTTGTAAAATAGTCTACTACAACAATTATCATTTGCCGCCCTCCAGATGCCATCAGCAAATGCCCCACTGAATCTATTCCCCATCTATTAAACGGTATGCGTTCGGTAATAGACATAAGTGGAACTACCGGCTTATTAATAGAATTAGCAAACTTTTGACAAGTATCACAGTTTCGAACCAAATTCTTGGTATCGCTCATGATCGAAGGCCAATAAAACCCTGCAAGCAAAACTCGACGAGATAATGCTTTAAACCCACAATGTGTTGATCCTTCTCTATCATGTAACTCTAATAAAACTTATCGTGATTTTTGTCTATTCAAACATTGTAGTAATGGAATACTCAATGCTTTCTTATACAAAATTCCATCCAAAACTATGTATCCAAAAGCTTTGCCTCACAATTTTTGGCCACTTTTGCATCGTCTGGAAATGCTCATTGAATCAAAAAAATTAAAATATCAATTTGCCAATCGACTCAGACTGCATCTGTTGCGACAAACAATTCCTCAAAATAATCACATTGGTCTGACTGAGTTAAAATCAAATGACTCTCTTGGAGCAAAATCTAAGGATACTCCATCTTATAAGCAACAATTGCTAACGAATCAGCCACTGTGTTACTTCCTCGACTAATATGTTCCATAACAACATGATCAAATAATAGCATAAAATTTCAAAGATCTCGAAGATACAAAATTAAGTGATCCTTTTTTTCCTTGGAGTTTCCAGATACTTGATTTGCTACTAATTGAGAATCCGTCTCTAATCGCACTGAAGTTGCTCCATATATCTTCGAAAGTCTCAAACCAGCCAAAGCAACTTCATATTCAGCTTCATTATTCGAAGCGTGAAAATCAAATGTGATAGACTGAAGTATTGTTTCCCCAGATGGAACAACTAACCAAACTCCACCGTTGCATCCCAAAATACTAGATCCGTCATCAGTTCGAATAACCCACGTCGAATTCACTGGTAAAACATCTTTACTATCTTCTGCGATCGATCCACTTGAATGAAATTCAACAAGAAAATCCGACAAATCTTGAGATTTAATTGCAGTTTGAGGTGTGAACAAAATATCATAATCTCTCAACTTCACGAACCACTTAATCGTTCTCCCCGAAATATCAAGACGTTGAAAAACATTTTTCAAGAGAAATGAAGTTCGAACTTCAATGGTATGGGCTTGAAATAAGGGCACATCTTTCTAGCAGCCACTACTAATGCTAATGTTAAGTTGTCGAGCTTCAAATATATATTTTCTGTTGCCACCAAAATTTTGCTGACATAGTACACCGGCTTCGAAATTCCCGAATTATTTCTTATCATTACCGCACTTACTACAAAATCCGACACCGAATGTATAAAATGAGTTGTTCTCCACTTCGAGGTTTTGATAAAATTTATGGTGATGATAATAAATTCTCGATGCTTGTAAACACCGCTTCACAATCTGAAGTCCGTTCAAATTTCTTTGGCCCTTGCAACACTTGAAAGAAAGGAAAACATTTATCAGAAAATCTAAAAATAAATCTATTAGGTGCTGCTAACCTTCCTGTCAAAACTTGCACTTCTTTGATAGTTCGAGGTGAATTCATTGCCAATACAGCTTTCAACTGTTCTGGGTCAGCTTTTATTCCTCTTTCACTAATAACATAACCCAAGAACTTCCCTGATCAAATTCAAAAGTACATTTGTCAGGATTTAAGCTTTAGCCTTATTGCCCTTAGATTCAAAAATGTCTCCTCTAAATCTTCGAAGTGTGCATTGTCCACTAAGATTTTTACCACCATGTCATCAATGTACACCTCCATGTTTCTTCCAATCTGAATGGAAAATACTTTATTAATTAACCTCTGAGAAGTGGCTCTGACATTTGTTTAATCCAAAAGGCATAACCTTATAGCAATGTAAACCCCTGTCAATGATGAATGTAGTACATTTTTTATCCCTCAGATCCATCTGCATCTTATTATATCCCATGAAAGAATCCATGAAAGTTAATATTTTATTTTCCGAAGTGGAATCAATCAGCTGGTCTATTCGAGGAACAGGAAATGGGTCTTTAGGACATGCTCAATTTAAGTCTGTAAAAACCACATACATTCTCCACTTCCTGTTTTTCTTTTTTACCACTATTGGATTCGCCATCCAAAAAGGATATTGTGACTCCCTTATATGTATTATCTTGGATAAAAAAAATCCATTTAAAAAACAATTGCTTCTACTTTTTCTAACGAAAATGCCCTCCTTTTTTTGGATTACAGGCTTTACCCTCGGGTTAATAGCTAAACTATGAAAAATTACTTCGATCAGTACACCTACCACATCCTCTATTATCCAAACGAAAACATCCAGATTATAAGACACAAATTGTAACAGTCGTTGATGCAAATTTGGGCTCAGTAAGGTTCCTATTCGAAGTGTTTTTCCTTGAGAAAAAGTATACTCCTCAATCTCTTCACTTATTGTTAAAGACCCCGAGGTTTCCCTCGGATCGTCAACCCTTTCATTGAAATATGAGGTCAACCCCTCTGACTGCTATTCATTCATCATATCTTCACTGATGGATCCTCGAACGAGCCCTACACTGTCTCCAACTACACATTTAAAACATTGGTGAACTGTTGACACAACGCCATACATCCTTGACAACCAAGACCTTCTAAAATGACGTTGTAACTTGTGGGAATATCCACCACCATAAAGAGCACTTGAACTTTCTTCTTGAAGGGTCCTTTTCCCAAACTTACCTCTCCCTCGAATTCTCCTATTACATGTACCGTCACACTAGTGAAACCACTGATTGTGCGTTCTGACTGAGAAATTCGAGGATGATTGTGCATCCTGTAATATGTTGCTTTAAAAAGGACATCCACGGAACTCCCAGTATCTATGAGCACGCGTCTAATTTCAACACCAGCAACTTCTGTCATAATAACTATTGCGTCCTCATGCGGCCCCACAGTACCTCACAAATCATCCTCATCGAAAAAAAATAAAAGTAATGT
Source organism: Limnanthes douglasii subsp. nivea (assembly GCA_036936605.1). Lineage (NCBI taxonomy): Eukaryota > Viridiplantae > Streptophyta > Magnoliopsida > Brassicales > Limnanthaceae > Limnanthes > Limnanthes douglasii. The sequence goes on from JAUPFV010000003.1 coordinate 173,328,813, forward strand.
CCTTCGTGGCATACAAATGAGTGGACATTCTCCTCTCAATCTGATTTGTCAAATTGACAACATGTCTTTTCCTCGAACTATCGGTATTACCAGTCATCAAATCACCCCCAAAAATGGCCAATGACTCGAAATACTTACACAGACGCCGAACATATCCTTTATTTATTGGTTCCTCGACCACTATAAAAATTAATTTATCTGGATCCATATCAAAATACTCTAAGACAACATCAAACTCATCAACCTTTGAATCTAGAATCATTAAATTTTCAGCTTGCACATTTGGGTTGGCTGGTTGTGAATTCAATGTTAGATTTTTCGATGTGTTTCCTTGTGACTTCACATAAGTAAATAGATTTCCATTCTCAATCAAAATTTGGACTTCTTTTTTCAAAGAAATTCAAGCATTCGTGTCATGTCCAATGTCATTGTGGTATCTACATGATTTATCATTCCACTCATCCCTTGGCCTGTTGGTTGGAACAGGCTTCTTGAAATTTACTTAGCTGTTAGTTTTATCAAAAATTGTGGCCATGCTTTCAGTCAAATCCGCATAATATTCAAGCATTATCCACTGATTCGGCCTCGACATATTGAACTTGTAGGATGGGGCTTGATTCGAATATCCCCAAGTTTGAGGTGGCAAATTGTTATTCTTCGGACGCGCTTGCTGATTAGCATTTGAAGATTGCCCTTGGTTATGAGACACTTGTCCTGTATTCTTTGGAACGTTAACCGCTCCTCCTTGGACCCTAATTTATTCTTCAACTTTGATTTGATCTTCAACATGAACCATGAATGCTCCAAAAGTTAAAGCTCTCCTTTCGTTGTATCATTAGCCAGGTCCCCTGGCAATAACCCTTGGCAAAAAGCTTCCATCGCCCTTGACTCTTCACAGTTATTCAAACTCGCCTTTGTCAAAACAAATCACTTCGTGTAATCCTTCAATTTTTCTCCAACTTCATGCTTGCATTGGATAATTGTATCACCGTTTTCTCTAATATCTTTACTACCAACAAATTGACTTTGAAAAGCAGTATAAAAGTCTATAAAATTTGAAAACGGATCCCCTTGGAATTCGGTTGTACCATTTCAAAGTTGTTCTTTTAAAAGTCCGTGATAAAGCCCGACATACCAGCTTGTCGTCATCCTCGAAATTCATCATGTAATTTTTGAATTGTTCGATGTGATCTTTCGGATCTTGCATTTCATCGAACTTTTCAACCTTTGCGATATTAAAACACGTCAGAAGCATAATAGAATTGATTTCACTTGTCAATGGAGAATTCCTCCAATCGACACCTTGAGCATATTGATCTTCAGTTCCCATGACTGCATATAAATTCCGATCAGGCTCATCATACCGATTCGATGTATTCCCTTCACACCAATTAGAGTCCCTCAAACATCGATATATACTATCTCTCCTAGATTTGTGCTCTTTTTTATATTTTTGAGACTATTCCCTCTCTTCTTTCGAAGAACCCCTATAACTTTTAAAACCGGAGCCAAAGCTCTCAACCTCCTCGTCACTAGATGTGACGCACTTTTGCTAATCTTTCTTTTCTTTTTGAGAAAAGTAACGCTCTTTGGATCTTCGAAGCGCGTCTTCTTCTACTCATTCTCGATATGACGATTAGTGCAAGATCGATCAAATTGGTTTCCAATTTCAGTTTTCTCATTCATTTATCTCACTTTATACTTCAGCTTTTCCGAGTGAATTTCATGTTCTCTTTGTTCATATTTCTCATTTAAAGCGTTTATCTTATTCAAAAGCTGATTCATTCGTATTTTTATATCAGATTGAGATTGGCGGATCCGAACAGATGCTTCTGGCCTATCATCTGTCCTCTGTAAATATTCTCTTAACGTCCCGATAGCTGATCGAACCAACGAATTATTTTCTAGATTCATCACAAAGTTTCAACATTGTTATTTTAGATTAATGAAATTTAAACTAGTAAAATAGACACTGATTGTCAATCGTCTCCACTGGAGTCGCCAATTTGGTGAGTTTGATTATTTGGAATCACTTAGGTAAACTAGATAAGTAAAGTTTTAAGAGAGAGAAATAGAGTCTAGAGAGAGAAAATCAAAGTACACAAGTCTTCTAACTCAGAAATCACCCCCTTTATTAATTCAGCTTTGGCCTTTATATAGAGGCGCACAGACTCATCTTACAACTGAAAACAGTTACATGAAAAGGGTACATTACACTCTTAGTCCTTGACTAAAATACATGATTATGAAATCCTCTTCTAAGTTTACCATCTGTTACATAATGTTCTATTATTTAAATTTTAGTCCTTGGATTCCATTTCCTTATTAGGTATGACGTCTGAAGCTGATCATGTGCTAGATCTGGGGATGCATCAGTTTCTGATCCAGGATTTATTTCTCCTAGTATTCAAGGTATAAATCTCACAATTCAAGGTACCTATACATTTCCTTCTAATGTTCAATTTATGGAAACTTAGACAGAGTAGATAAAATGAAAGCATATCAAGGTTAATCAGTTACAAGTTTAAAAGGAGCAAGAGACTTAGGAGAAATTTGAGAAACTATATGCATTAAAATTATTGACAGAGAAGATGATATCAAAGAGTAACATAAAAGATATGAAGAGTAAAGAAGGTTATGATGTATGCTGCTCTGAAAAAGTTAGAGAGAGCGTAAGGTATAATTTGGACATGAAAAATAGTGTGAAAAGGCAAGGAAGAAGAATTTTGGATGTTATTAAGTGTGAATGTCAATCAAGTAGTGGTGAATTTAAGATGAGTAAAGGAAATAAGGTAATAATGTACAATAAGGAAATGCCGAGAATGGCATAATATATGCTTCAAGAATATCCTTTCATAAATAAATATTTGTAGGGAAAACTTCCAAAGAAGTTTGATCCTTATTGCATGGAAACTTGTGACGAGTCGGGTGATCCTGAACAATATTTGGAGTAATTTAAGAATATAATTATGAGATCTAATACTAATGATATTTTGTTATGTATAGCTTTTTCGATAATGTTTTAAGGGAAATGCATTGGATTGATTTAATTCTTTGCCTAAAGGGACCATTTATAATTTTGACATGTTTTTAGATTTATTTTCATTGGAAATAAATCGTATAAGAGAGATAGGAATTCCATAATGAAATTGTACTAAAGGAAAAGTAAAATGCTAAAAAGTTACGATCAACTGTTTGTGCATTGGATGAATGCTTAGTAACTTGTAAAAAATATGTGGTTGTCGATGTTTTTAAGAGAGACTTGATTTTAAATGAGAAATTATATGAAGACCTCGTTAGATTTTTAGTTGATTCTATAAGGAATATCTTGCCAAAGGTAGATTAATTCATTAGGCTTGAGGAATGAACAACCGAGGTGTGGATTTCCCAAAAGTTCAAGATTCGAAAGAAGTACTGATAGATAGGAAAAAAAATTGACGAAGTGAAACACGAAGATGTTGCTAAAGTTCATTTGAGGAGGTTGAGGTTCTTTTATTACGATAATCCAACAAGTACTTATACACCTTTAGCCAAGAATATCGCCACTATTTTCGATAAGATGAAATAGAATGCAAATTTTAGACCACATCGTTAAATGTTAATTATTGATAATGGTAGGCCTAATATGTATTTTTGCGCATCATAATGATTACGACCATTTAACTAATGATTGTTTCTAGTTTGGGATAAAGTAAAAAGGTTGATAGATAATGGGAAGTTGATTGAGTTTACTAAAAGGAAAATTGAGGAGAAAAATAAGGGAAAACGAGATGATTTACCTCAGGATGTAGAGTTAGAAGGAAAAAAGATGATGAAATGAAGCAATGGTTGCATACTATCTCGAGAGGTGGCACTTCATCAAGAAGAAGTTCAAGTTCTAGGAAAAGGCATAAAAAGATTTATATATGCATCTAGTTGATGATTCATTATATCATTATTATAGGAAACCGATTGCTGATCCATTTTTTTACTGATGATGATTCAAGAGAATATGTTACTCCTCATAAGGATGCGTCGATCATTAGTTTGGACATTTCAATGGTTATGTTTACTTAATTTTTATTAGAAAATGGTAGCTTGACTAATATCCTGTTCAAGAAGAGTTATAATTAGATGCTCGGGGTGTCTTTATACATACCAACCGATATGAACTTGATAGGTATGAAGGTAAATCGTCTAGTTGTGCTGGGGAAGTCGAGGTGTCAGTGACCGTTGGGTATGAGAAGATAGGGAAAACTATGAGGACTCTGTTTATGATCAACGACGTTCCAAGTCCTTATAACACAATTATAGGCCGACCATGGTTACATAGAATAAAAGCTGCTACTTTGTCATTTATTTAGTATCTGAAGTATCCGGTTGGGGATTTTATTGTGATAGTTAGGGAAAGTCAGAAACATCCAAGGATTTTATGCAATTGCGTGAATTCTCCTAAATAATCAGCCTAATAATTAAAAGGTCATCAATAGGGAGAGAAAGATGATTGTGAAATAAAGGTTGAAGACCCTAGAGAAGAAGTACAATGTGATAATTTCTTGGATATAGTGGATGGAGTTGAATTGTCAAGTGAACAAGTGGTTAAAATTAGAAATAAGTTGAACCATGATTTTAAGGATAGATTGGCAAAGTTTTTGAGGGATAATATAGACTTTTTCTAGGGTGAGTTCGTTGGTTATTTGTCATGCGTTGGAAATTGATAGGAGATTGAGACTCGATCCCATTATGGATATGAAATATCCAACGTGGTTAGCTATAATTTTTTTGGTTAAGAAAACGAATGGGTAGTGGAGGATGCTCGTAAATTTTACTGATCTTAATAAGGCATGCCCAAAAGATGTGCTTCATTTACCTCAGATTGATCAGTTGGTTGATGAAACTTTGGTTCATGATCTTTTATCCTTCATGGATGTGCATTCGAGGTACAATCAAATTCAAATGCACCCGAATGATGAAGAGCATACAACTTTTCAAACTGCAAGAAGTTTGTATTACGATAGAGTAATACATTTTAGATTGATGAACACTGGATCGACGTATCAAAGGTTGTTTAATCGATTTTTTTAGGAATTATTGGGAAAGGATATGGAAACCTATATCAGTGACATGGTAGTTAAGAGTAATAGTGAGGATCAACAAGCTGGAGTTTTGTCTGAAACGTTTCAGAAATTTAGAATTTTTTAATTTAAATTGAGTCCGTTAAAATTCTCTTTTGGGGTTCGAAGTGGGAAGTTCCTTGGGTATGTTATCAGTATGAATGGAATTAAAGCTGATCCCGATAATCTTAAGGAATTATTAAACGTGGAGCCCGAAAAAATATTAAAGAGTTGTAGAGGTTGACAAGATATTTAGTTGCATTGTCTAGGATTACTTCGAAAGCATTTGACAAAAGTCAAAAAAATTTGAGATTCTTAAGGGGGCGGAGTAGTTTTGCTGGAGGGAGGAATGTGATACACCATTCCAAGTTTTAAAAGATTATTTGGTTTTTCTAGAGATCCTATCGTCTCTGGAGAAAGGTGAATCCTTGTACATTTATCTTTATGTGTCTAATCATATGGTGATTTTAGTGTTGGTGAGAGAAATGGATAAAATACAAACTCTGGTCTACTATATGAGTTGAAATTTAATTGATGCTAAAAAGGATATTTGAATTTATAAAAATTGTCTTTAAGTTTAGTTGTATCTGCATAAAAAATAAGTTCTTAATTTCAGAGTCATAATAGTTTGTGGATATCTTATCCTTTAAAGAGCGTGTTGTAAAAAACGATCTTTTAGGAAGTCTCACTCGATGGTTGCTTGAGTTGTGTGAATATACGATCTTTTATGAGTCTCGTAATATGATCAAAGCTCAAACAGTAACACATTTCATAAGTGAGTTGGCTGGTGAGCGGTTGATTGATTATGAGGGTGTGTAATCTGGTGTAGCAAGGGATTTTGAGTGGATAGTCATGGTTAATAAAGCTTCTGGTGTTGGTAGAGGTGGATCAAAGATTAAAATTTGGGTTTGATGTTACCAGCAATGTTGGCGAGTATGAGTTTGTGTTAGGAGGTTTGAAGTTAGCTTCTATTTTACGGAGAAAAAAATATTCGGGTAAGATTGGATTCAAATTTGGTGGTCAGTAAGGCTAATGGTATTTACGAGGATAAGAAAGGGAGTATGAGGGGACATTTGGAGGTTTTAAAGAAACGAGAAAATAAATTTGAAAAGGTGAAATTTGAGTAGGTTCCTCGTCTTGATAATTTGGACCATGATAACAAACGTATTTATACCACGGGTAATCAGTTAGTTATTATTCAGGAAATTCACCTGTTGGTATGGAGATGAAGATTTGATGTTTTGACAGTTGATGTGATTAATGATTGGTGATATGAGTATTTGTTGTTTTTAAGAGATTTGGTACTTCCATAGGATAAAGCCGATGTTTGTACTTTAAGAATTCGCGTAGAAAAATATACAATTCTTGACGAGGTACTTTATAGAAAGAGTTTTATCATGCTTTTGTTATGTTGTTTGAACATGGAGGATTCTTTGTTCGTTTTACAAGATTTGTATGAATGAATTATCGGGGCTCATTGTGGTTATAAAAGTTTAATTAGGTATTTTGTCCTTGCAGTTTTTTTGGCAAAAATTAGCGGTTGACGAGGATGCCATGGTTTATGGATGTAATGTTTGCCAACTGTTTTATAGAATGATTTATTTGCTGAGTGAGCCTATGAGTGTGGCTCTGGTTCCTTGTCCTTTTGATAAACAGGGGATTGATTTGGTGGGTTCTTTATCTATGGCTACTGGTAAAAGACCATTTTTATGGTGGTTGTTAATTATTATCGTAATTTGGGTTCCAAGGATATTTTATCGCAATTTGGGTTCCAAGGATATTGATGACTGATAATGGATCACAGTTTTAAAATACGATAATAAAGAAATTTTGCAAAGAATTTGGAATATGAGCAACATTTTCAACCTCTGATTATCCTCAAACTAATGGACAAGTGGAGGTAACGAATATAATTTTTTTTATGAGACTAAAAAAACGTTAAGGGGTCCAAGGATAAATGTCTATATAAATATCCGCGGTATTGTGGGCTTATAAGTCAACTCCCATGGTTGCTACAAGAGAAACATCTTTCTCTTTGATATATGTAATGTAGACATGAGTTTCTAAAGGTAGATATGTCTTGAGGGAGAAATCTCTATCTTTCCATTACCCAAAACTGTCGGATACAAACTACCAAGTATGGGCTATGTAGATGAAAATTTTCATGCGCATCTAAGGAGTTTGAGAATCAGTGGAGTCAACAGTTGACACACAAACAGACAAACTTGCACTCGCTATTCTCTACCAAGGGTTGAATGAAGAGATGTTATATCAAATTCTGGATAAAGACACCGCACAAGAAGTGTGGGATGCGTTGAAAGAGACTCACGTTGGAGCAGATCGTGCTGTTAAAGTCAGAACTCAAGCGTTAAGAAGAGAACTAGACAGCATGGACATGGCTGAGAGTGAATCCGTTGATGAGTACACAAAAAAGATGATCATGATAGTCAGTAAGATAAGGTCTATTGGAGCAAACGTTAACAACAGTTATGTCATCGATTTTTTTTTGAGATTGGTGTCATTAAAATTCATGCCGATGGCCACCACTATTGAAGAGTTTGGTGATATCTCGTCCAAGTCTCTGGAAGAAATCATAGGCTCTTTAAAAGCCTTTGAAGATAAGATGACAAAGTTTGAGGAAAAGAAAGGTGTTGAAAAAATCTTGTACGCAAAGATAGATTTGCAAAATAGTAATTAAGGCAGTTCGAGTAATAGAGGAAGAGACCCAGGAAATGTAAGAGGCCAAGATAGGGGTACATATCGAGGAAAAACTAATTCCAGCAAGGAAGGTGAGAGACATAAGAAATATGATTCCACCTTTGACATAAAAAAGATCAGATGTTACAACTGCGATAAAAAATAGTCTGCAAATTATGGGTACAAGACAGAAGAAAATGTTCACATAATTCAGCAAGTGAAGGATGAAGCTATTTTTATTGTAGCGGAGGTATATTCTTTAAACTCAGAAAGGAAAAGTTTGCAGATTACCAATGAAGAACAAAACATTGAATCTAATGAAGAATGGGGACATATAAACTTCAATAATTCTGTTAAATGAGAAGTCAGATTCAGAGATGGATGATCGAGTGAGTACAAAATTAAGGGAGAGAAATATCAGATTAAATTTTGTAGTCAAGACTTGTAGAAGTCGAAACACCAAACATGACTAAAAAAGATAAGATCAAGCAGTTTGAAGACGTTTTCTTCAGTTATTTCATGATGTAATCTATAAGATATTATATTAGTGAAATGAAATTAACCATTTCACAAAACTTTGTTGTCTCTGTTAATTTTTTTTAACGCAATCCCACAGTTTAAAGAAGCAGAAGGATTAAATCCTACATTCTAAAGAAGCAGACACATTCTGATGAAGGAGAGGGATTGCATCCTACATTTTAAAGAAACAAACGGATTAAAATCCAATATTCAAAATGTAGTCCTAACAAAAGTTTTAATTCCAAGTCGTCGAGTGCGATACTAATTCGAGGAGGATAATACTGAAGGGAGGCAGATCTTGGTGGATTTAATTGAGGAACGTCTAAATCATGCTCAAGTTAGAGCACACCATTACAAGAGTAATGAAAAGAATATTTGATTCGATATTGAAGCCGAAAGTTTTGAAAGAATGTGATTTAGTTGTGAAGAAAATTTTTCTAGCAATAAAGGACAACAGTGTAGGACAAGCAGCTCCAAATTATGAGGGTTCGTACATGGTTGTTTATAAACGGTATCATGAGGCATATAGGTTGCAAGATTTGAGTTATAATATGTTGAAGCATCCTTAGAATATTCAGCATTTAAAGCTTTAAATAGGAAATTTGTAATTTGGATGTGTGTTATTTTTTAATGAGGCACATTATAAAAATGATTCATGAATAAAAATTTATTTTTTCCTGTAAATCAAGACATTTGAGGTAGTCACGAATATCACAATATATGGGGATTAAAGGAAGACATATAAAGAAGGATCTGATCAAATAATGAATAAGCGATTATGATCAATAAACCAAGCCTAAGGTTGAAAAACCAAAAGGTTACGCAAGTGGCCATAATTTCCCATGATGTAATAGTAGATTATGGTTAATAAACCAATCCTAAGACTGAAAATCCGAACAATTATGCAAGTACCATATTGTGCCTTGATGTAATAGTCAAATCAACGATTATGGTTGAAACCAACCCTAAGATTACAAGAATAAAAGGTTACGCAAGTGTTCATACTATTCATTAACATAATATTAAAAAATATCAATTATGGTTGAAATACCAAAAGGTTATACAAATAGCTATACCGAGTTCAATATAAAACGTCAATGATATATTACGACCTCATAAGTAATAAAAGAATGTATGAAAACATTGCTAAATTTAAGCTAAGTACAAATACAAATTTCTTGTTAACTTGTCATATTAATAAGTATGAGGTAAGAATATCATTTAGACATAGATCTTTTGTCAAAATTATAAAACTGGTTGTATGTTACAAAGTCCCATCAGTTATGTAAAACATAAAATAAATAAAAGATAAGACTAAAGAAAACTATAAGCATGAGAATAAAATCAAAGAATTCATGGTTTGACAAAAAATAAAGCATAGTTAGGAAATTTAAAGTACATCACATATTTTTAAAATACCTGGCAAATAACATTCGAACATTAAAAGGTATAATAATGTATCCACCTTATAATTTTTATTGGTAAATAACTTTGGTAGGTGGAGAGTTTGCAGATCGTAATTGAGTATCGATATTTTCTTCATTTTTCTCTTTGTTAGTAGGGGCTTTGGAAGAAAGTTCTTTGGTAAGCTCGTCATTTTTGTTTGCATTTCCATAATTGTCTTTTGGAGTTGGTAAATCAAAAGGTCAGTTATGGTGAAGATAATAAATATTCTATTTCTCACAGTTGACATTAGGATTTGCATTCAAGACTGAAAAGATAATATTTTTCTGACTTTCTTTAATTAAAATATCAGCTGCAGCAAATGAAGATTCTTCTTTTTTTTGTTATAGTCTTGAAAGTGTTACTGTCAACATCTTCTATAATCTTTTTCAGTTCTCTATATTTATCTTTCTTGAAGTCAAGTAGTTTTTGTTGAATTACTTTAAATTCTGAATTTAAAACAGAGACAGAAGTAGTTAAAGTTCCAATCTCAGCACTTAAACCTATGTTTTGATTAGAAATAATAGTATTTTGAGAGATCAGGGCTGTGTTTAGAGTTATCAATGAGTTATATTGTTTGATAAGTGCTGCATTTTAATTAAGTATTTATTTTTTCTCGATAATATCAACTTCTCTTTCAGGCTCGAGGGTATCAACAAAGTCATCAACTTTTTGTTTATATTTTTTCATTCTCTTTTAAGCTAGTTTCATGTTTTGCAGTCCTTGTTGAAAAATTATCAAATTGATTCTTTGTTTTCTTGATTCAATCACAATGTCTTCAAGTTAGAAGTTAGCCATGAAATGCATGTCATGAGGATTCATCGTCATATAGGCTAGTGCGTTTGAGTTTTGTATACTTCTAGAAAGTATTGAAAAATATAGTAATTATGAGTAAAGAGATGATGATGATACTTTATTATAAAATAAGAAAAAAAGAAATTTTATATTGAAAGCAAACATCCAGTTGAAGTTCAAATTTCTTACATATGATGTTAGATGTGCTAAGGTTGTCGTATTATGCCATGTTAGGATAATGTGAGAGTTGAGGCGAGATAATTAAAGTTATAGATGGAATGAATACAAAGATAGGTGAGCCAGTGAGACGATAGGTGTTGCTACTCGACTTAATTTTGGGTTTCCAGTACAAGAAACATTCCACTAAGGCATTGAGTTGAAGGTTGTCCGGTAACTTGGTTTTGGGTTTGAACCAATGGAGGGTCCACATCCATAATTGTGGTTTTTCCTTTGTTGATTCTTAGTTGGATGAGCGAGAAGTAGAGGGAATGTTTTGTTTCGAATTTATGTTATTGGGATCTTAGGTGTTTGAACAAGAGAGGGAAGGTAAATGTTTTGGTCCAATTGATACTAGTATAGTTGGTAGTGTTTTTGGTTGGTATAGTTTTTTGCTTTCTCTGTAGCGGTCCGGTGTTCAAGAGGGGGCCAATATCTTCTTTATCCTCAAAATTATCATTTTCTTGAAGATTTATGGTGTTTTGAACATTTTCTTACAAGGGCATCACTTGTTTAAGTAGGTTTTGAGCCGCTAAGAATTTTTTTATTTATTTGGGAAGGTTTTTTGGGGGAAGCGTCGGTAGCAGTGGTGATTTTTCTGAGTTTTTTTTATCGTCTTCTTTCTTGGAACACCCAAGTTCATTCCTTGTTGATTGCGAGATTTTAATCGTTCTTATAGTATGCTCAAAGAACTTTCACTGGTAATTGGTTCCCCAAGTTTTCAAATCATATGTTTACTTTCTATAGTTATGATGATTTCAGGTAATGGCCATAACCCAGTTTGGATAAAGTTCTATGGTCTGATAAAGTAGTGGAAGTCTAATAGGTAGAGGGTTCGAGCAACCAAAAACACGTTTTCTAAATTCTTGTCATCTTGATAAATTAAAAATTGGATCTGTAAAATAAGGATTCACGAACCTTGTTTATATATGTAAAATAAATAAGAAATGAAAAATCCAGTTAGACAAATAAGATAGTAGATTAGATTATACATTTGAATAAAGACCATACCCTATGTGTTTGCATCCATCTTCTTTTCATCTGACCAAATCCCACAAGAATTTATAGACTCATGAATTATGGTCACATAGATAAAGCTGGTTTTCCAGTTGTGATCAGAGGAGGGTACATTGATAATTCTAGTAGATTTTTTCAAAGTTAAGAAATAAAAAAGGTTATCCCTAAGTTTTTTAAATATAATGTGGGAAATGAACAATTGAAGGTGAACTTTTATATATAAAATAATGGAACTTAGTTGTATACTAAGAAATATGCACCACTCTTTAGCTGTTAGTTGGGTGAGATAGATTCTGACATGTTTAAAGAAATCAACAATTTAAGGGTGGTAAGGTAATTGAAGACCCCATTAAATCGGCAAGGGACGACGGTTTGCTAAGTAATCTAGGATACCGTATTTAAATCTAAAGAGTTGATGATCGTTCTCATACATATATCTGTAGGGTTCGGTCTGATTATTGAAGAAATATTGTAAGAAATTGAAGTCTTAAACAATATATTTTGGTAGTTCTTCAAGGTCCAAGTCTATAAGGTATTCTTTGGCGGGTATTGTTTTCGAAATATTTTTCTTGGTATATTTTCTTTTAGTAACGACCTTTTAAAAAAAAGAAGAGAGGGGTATTAAGAAGTATCTGAATAAAAGATAGGGCTGTGTTGATATGAGTTTGATATACATTTTATTTTTTCTTTCAAAACCTAAAGGGATAAACATTACGATAATAAATTTTTAAATGAAAAAATATAGAACTATAAGCGAATCCAGTTTTTGTGTTTTGAGAGAAAATGATACTGAAGAAGAGTACGTGTTAGAAAGATTTTTTTTATTAGTAAAAAGGTAGACGATTAGGTTGTTTGGAAATATAGACCGTTAGATTAAGATAGTACTAATGGTCATATTTGTATTGAAGATATGAAACACTGTTTCTATTTTTTAAAAGTTATTGATTGGCATTATGACATGGTTTGTGACACATGTCGATTTAATAACGCATGCATCATTTGCTAATCATGGATATGATATTAAAACTAGTGACATTTTCTTATATTTTTCTTACTCATTTAAATAAAAAATTTAAAATAATTTGTTTCAATGATTATGGGGAGTCATGATAAGGATATATAAGACGAGTTAAATTGAGCTAATAAAGTATTATAATCAAAGATATGAAGATATCATATGCTAAGGTTAAATAACAATTAATCAAGGTTATAACGAGGGTAAAGATCATAATAGTGATGAGGGTTGTGTCTAAAATGATGACGAGGGTCGTTTTCACGATTATGACAAAAAGTTGCATTAAAGATGACGACGACGTCGAGGGTAAAATTAAGAGTTTTGATGAGGGTTGTATTTAATAGCTAAGACATGTATGTATATTAACATATGTCATTCAGAGCTAAATAGACTCGTATATTTACACAGGTTTTTTCATGAGAGGTTATCAAGAAGTTTATTAGACGATTATAATAGAATGACACATGTTAGTGAATTGACACACGCATTTTTATAATTAAACATTTCATACAATTTCTATTTTCTGTTTTATTTGAGTTTATCATCAATATCGATCCCGACTATGCTACAAAATGGGTGGTGCAGTTAAACTTTAATATGATTTTGATCCCTAACTCACTCATTGTCGTCCAATTTGCTATAGTAGAAGTATTTTTATAATAATATACACTTTCGATGACCTTTAAATAATCATCTCTACCATTAATATGCATATAAACTTTGGATTTATCCATAATCTCGTCGTAAAGTGCCTTCCTAATAACATGACACATATCTTGTTGATGGTACAAACAAAACTGATTGGTACATGCAATATCTATCAGGTCTAACATCGTTAATTGCAGTTATAAAAGGTCTATAGTGAAGCGATAATTAATCAAATAACCATTTAGACCGTACATAATAGTTTATAACCAATATTGGAGCTCATCTCGCTACAATTAGATATAAATGGCTAAAGGTTTTTACGATGGATAACTGTCAATGCTAATAAACAGTTTACCCTTTCGGAAACTACAGACCTCATATACTCTTTTTGAAAAAGATAAAAACTTCATGTTTGTTGAATTTCGTATCTCCACTCGTTCATAGTAGGCATGGGCATATGGGTATAGAATCTAAGAACCGAACCGAACCGAAATAACGGATTCGGTTCGGTTCCGGTTCTTTATAAATACCTGTACGGTTCCTTATCTTAAATACCCACGGTTCTCGGTTCGGTTTGGTTCAGAATTGAGAACCGAATAGTACCCATAAAGAACCGAATAAGCAATAGTACCCTTGAATATCCGTGGTTCACTGTTCGGTTCCAAACGATTGTTTTGGTTACAAATTAACCATTTGGTTCTTTTCGGGTTCAGCTCCAAACAGTTTTTTTTTGGTTAAAAAGTAACCATTTGGTTAGAAAATAACCAATTCGTTCCTTTCGGGTTCGTTTCCAAACGGTTCTTCTGGTTACAAAGTAACCATTTCGTTAGAAAGTAACCATTTGGAACCGAAACCCGAATGTAACCAAACCGAAGCGAGAAGAACCGAACCGAATTTTAATCGGTTTCTAAACGGGTACTAGTTTGACAGAACCGAAAGAACCGAGAACCGAACCGAACCGAATTTTAATCGGTTCCTAAATGGGTACTAGTTCTAAAGAACCGAAAGAACCGAGAACCGAGAACCGAACTGAACCGAACCGAATTTTAATCGGTTCCTAAATGGGTACTAGTTCTAAAGAACCAAAAGAACCGAGAACCGAAAGAACCGAACCGAATCGAACCGAAGAACCGAATGCCCATACCTAGTTCATAGGTGTGATACACTTTCGTATGATTTTGGGGAGAAATTTTGAGAGTGTCTTGAACATGTCTGAACTAACAAACTACTTGTTATTGATAATATGCATGCACTTGATCCAATCTAGCTATGTTTCCATAATACTCTACAATTTTCTCAAAAATAAAATAGTCGTAAATGACTCAATATAGATGTAACAAAACTCGAAAAACTATTAAACTGTATTAAATAATCATGTTTTAAAAAAACAAGACAATAAATTTATATTTCGCGACTTAAGTTCGATAATTTTGTAAATTATGTTTTGGTAATGAATAAGTCTAATTTTGAAATTATTTTCTCCTAATTTTGTTAATTAATTTCTTTTTATTTCAGAAATTATGTTTATCTTATTTCAAAATTTCAAAATTTTAATTTTTTTTGTTTTGCATATATATATTTCTTTTAGTTTTGTAACTTAATTATCAACCATTATTTTTGAAATATGAAAAACAAATATAGTACAACTTACGCCACACTTGTCCAAAAAGATCAATATAATCTTCTAGTTGATTTTTAAGCTAGAGTCAGAATGATGTGATGCACATCACACTTCTCTGTGAATGACATATCATATGTATAATTTGTGTATGTAATGAGACATAAAATGAAGAAGAAGTCGAGGACGAACCTCATTGGCCAAATTGAATCTAAAACACACAAACATACTCAGAGGAATAAAAAAATGTCTTTTGGTTATCATTTCAGAAGTTTGGACAAGTTTAGATCCCGAATATTGTAGTTTACCATGTTTTGCAAATATTATATACTATATTTTGTAACTTAACTGTAGAATGTTTTACAACATTATTACATCATGTTTTATAATCTTATTATATTATGTTTTATAATTTAGTTACATTACATTTCTTATATGTTGTTATAAAGTACAATACTAGTGCTTGGTTCCGGCCAATCCTGTAGGATAGACAGTAGTGTTGAAAGATGCAGATCTTGGTGTTCTAGACTGGCTTTATAACCATCCAATCTTAACGTTCTTTACCCTACGTGTGCTTTTTGGCATGTGAGCTTCTAGTGAGATTATTGTGACTAACCTACCTCAGGGATAAACTTTTGTTCGAGGCAGAAAAGTCCGCGAGTTGGTAAGTTGGAAAGGATGAAATAAGTTGAAAATTGATGAGAGTAATCCCCTAACGATAATATTCTAATAATATTTACCTTTTATAATCCGAAATAAAAAAAATAGATCAAAAAAACCCAATGGATCAATAATATAATAAGTCAAACATACTCAACCAAAATTTGGACATATTATAAATTTTATTTACCAAATCGTAGAAAATGGTGTATGCATTTCTCTAGGAAGATTTGAGAAAATAATATATGAAAATCTTCAGGAACGAGTCGTTGTGAATTTCTTAAGTTTTTTTTGCTGGTATATATAAATTGCAAAACATAAAATATATAGGTTTATGATGGTTTCACAATTCAAAAGTGCGCAATTTAACTTTAAAATGTATAGCAATTATAATAAACCATGTTTTGCAATTTAGTATGTAACATGTGAAACTTTAATAATACCTGATTTGCAAAACATGTATACACGTGACTTGCGAAAACTTTGCAAACTTAGTATACTATGTTTCACAATTTATATATACTACATTTTCAAATTTGTTAAAAATAATAATTAATAAAGAATTTTGCTAGTATCTTGACGAATTATTTTATGTTTATCATTTTTTCAAAACATTATACGAAGCTCAGACTTTTTTTTGGCTTGCTTTTCCATGATAAAATTGTCGGATTCGTTTGTATATAGAGTATAAAATTCATTTTCGACTATGAACAACATTAATCGACTTTAAAAATTATCCAAAGTAAAGTCAAAACAACATTCAAGTTTCAAAATATATGTATTCTTCACCCTAATTTCCTTAACATAGTTTAGGATAGTTGGTCAGAAGATACTTGTGGTCTTCCAATGCATACTTTTTTGTTCATGTTCAAAAGGTTGAAGCTTAAGCTCAATTGTTGGAATAAAAAACAATTTTGAAATATCTTTGAAACAATTATCCAAATGGAAGATTAAGTGAATTTTAGAGAGGATAACTATAAGTTTTCTCAAATTATTCTCGACAAAATCAAGCTCTTCAAATACCAAGCTCTTCAAATCCCACTATTAGCTAGAGGAGAAGCCCATTGGGAGCAAACAAATCACATAAACTGGCTGGAAATGGTGATAGGAAATCCTTAGTATTTTATAGTTATGTTAAAAAGAAGAAGTAGAAATGCAATAAAAGATCTATGGATTGAAGACAACTAGACAACAAATCAAAAGCATTTGGGTGACTCTACAGTAGAATACTGTAAAACTATTATTTTTAATTAAAACTTACAAGATCAAACTGAGGATATATACAACATCATTCCTAAATTAATTACAAGAGAAGACAACAACAAGATGATGGAGCTTCTAACTGAGAATGAGATTCATAAGCTTATCATGTTCCTAATTCCAAATAGTACTGCAAGGGTGGATGAATTCACTTATAAATTCTTCCAATAATGTTGCTCTATAATTTAGAAAGACCTGTGTGGAGCTATATATGGGTTCTTCAAAAATCACCTTATTCCTCTTGGTATTCAATAAACAACCATTTGTCTAATCTCTAAAATAGGTTATCTGCATTACTTCCTAAAATAAGTAGAAAATCCTCAATCTTGGCGTGACTTTAGACCTATAAGTCTTTGTACCATGCTGAACAGAATCCTCTCCCAACCTCTTAACAATAGGTTATCTGCATTAAATCCTAAAATATGCTCTAATGAGAAATGAGGTTTTGTCAAAGGAAGAAAAAATCATGACAATATCCTCGTTTCTCAAGAGCTAACCTATGACCTTAACACGAAAGTACGGGGTGGAAACCTAATGTTAAAGTTGTACATATCCAAAGCATTTGAAATGCTCAAGTTTACCTTTATTATTAAGATAATGAAAGATTTTGGCTTTAGTAACACTATTATGGACCTAATCTGAAAGAGTATAGATGCATCTTGGTTTTCTATATTGATAAATGGTGAACATATTTGGTTTCTTTAAGTCAACTAATAGGGTTAGGAATGGATATCCTTTATCTCCTATTTTATTTATCATAGCTGAAAAATACTTGATAAGAGGTCTAAGGAAGCTATATGAATCCAAGCCAGAAATAAGATACAAAACTAGGAGTCCTAGAGATCCATTCTCCAGCATTCGTTGATGACTTCCCGATCTTCTTAAATGAAATAATTTCCAACATTAAGACCCTCTAAAGTTTCCTGCAACATTACCAAATGGTCTATGGGCAAATCATCAACAAGGACAAAACAAAATTGTATACTAGTTTTTGAATCTCTCAAGGAAAAATAAATATTCTTGAAAATTTACCTGGATTTAAGCACAACCTGCCTCCTCTTAAATATATCTCGGTATCTCTGCCAGTCAAACAACAGAATAAGCAACTACTATTATCTCAGCATGAAGATCAAAGACAAGATTAAAGATTAGGACTCTAAGGTCATATCTTTTCATGGAAGACTAATTCTTATCCAAACTGTCCTAACAATATTTTTATAAATTAGAACATTCAAAGTTGTACTTTACCTAAATTAGTGATTCAAAGAATTGGAGTATTAAATGATAGATTCCTTCGGGGATCAACAAAAGCTAAAGAATCTATTACTTAGGCTAGGTGTCTAATCTCTGTAAGACCTATGAGGAGGGTGACTTGAACATCATGAGATTCAAGGATCTCCATTTTGGCTACTCATGTAAGTTATGGTTTAGATTCACGACTCAGAACACTATTTGGGAAAATTTCATGAGCTCTCTCTATTGTCAATCAACCCCACCCTTAAATTTCCAAGCTTCTAATAAATTCTCAAAGATCTGGAGAAGACTTCTAATAATTATAAATCTAACTTAATCATACATCTATTGGAAAGTTGGGGAAGGGGACATAGATTTATGGTTAGAAAATTGGTGCTCCAATCCCTTCATCATATTCTCCAGCAATGAAGACAAGACATGGTTCGAAATGGACAACATCAAGAACTACTGGTCAGAGGATCACTGGAATCTTGACCTTCTCAAAAATCAAGTTACTCCTTCTGATATTGATAAAATAACAAAAATCAGAGTTAAGCCACGCATGAAAGACTCTATCATTTGTTCCATTTCTTCTATTGGTAACTTTAATGCGAATGAATATTTGAATTGTCTTAGATCAAAATAAAATTCATCCAATAACTTTGACAGGATTTGGAACTCAGTTACTCCAAAGTAGTGCTCTTTTATTCTCTGTATAATTATGAATAACTGGATTCTAGCTAACTATATTCTCGAGAAAAGAAACCTAAATCCGGTATCCAAGTGCCAATTTTATGAAAATTCAAAACCAATTCAACATTTGTTTTTAATTGTAACATTGTTTGGGAAGTGTGGTACCATTTTGGAGGTCTATTTGGAATCCTATTAACCATAAACATGACTCTACATAATTTAATCAGAAATCGGGTCTGGACAAGCAACAAATAGGTTCACTTGAAAACTATCCCACCTCTAATAATATGTTGGGTGATTTGGAACAGGAAGAACAAAGCCAAATATCAAAACTCTCAATGTAATTCTAAAATTATGATTGAGCAGGTTAAATTCATTTTTTCTAACTTAGACATGGATGAGCTTCTAAAAAGATCTCACTGGAACAACATCACAAAAGCTGCTTCAGAGTTAGGTTGCTTTCATCATCTTAATAATATTAGAAACTGTATGGCTACCAAGTGGATCCTTTCTAAAAAAATAGATTCAAATTAAATACAAACGACTCTAGTACTCTATCAGGTGAAGCCAACGGTGGGGAATTAATCGAAGATGCTAAAGGTGAACTAATTGATGCTTTTGGCAGAAATTAGGGAAAATAATCTTCTCTTATAGCTGAAAGTCATGCTTTACTTGATGGTCTAATCCTCTGTAATCACCTGAAAATAAAGAATTTAGATATTGTATATGATTCAAGTTAAATAATTGAGATGTTAGCCAAGGGTAAGGGTCGATGGTACATGAAATCATCTTACACTATTATAGAGGCTTGATATTTTCTGATATGTCTAATAAGCACCTTTTGAGGGAGCGAAACCAGGCAGCGGACTGGTTAGCCAAATGGAGCTTAAAATAAAAAAAACAACCTTAATTACAATCTAAGTCAGATTCATACTCAACTAAGTTCTATTATTTTCCTTGAAAGCATAGGAACAAGTTATCTTGGAATAGATTATATAGGTAGTTGATAATATGATACTAATCAAACTAGTTTACAATTCACTAACAATTCTAAGCAGGTTCCACCTAATTTTTATAAACCTATAAACTATGTTTACTCATTGTGCAGAAAATCCAAGGTGTTTCAAAATGGGAAAAAATATAAAACAAGAAGGACCAGAAGCTAAGCAAAGAAAAAAGGATCATCATAAGAGATATAATAAAGGTATACTTGAAGTTCACGATGTTGCTCATGAAATCCAAATCCCTATTCAGCACCAAAATCCTTTTTTTTCTCTTGTGACATTAAATCAATGAGGGAATGAGAATCTGACCCTAAAAGAGCCATGATTTACAAAATAAAATAAGAATCAAATAGCCCTGATCAGTCTAGATTTTTTAGAGTTTCTTCAAAAAATTCAGCATCATGTAGCTCTCTAATACCAGACCATTGAATGAAAAGAAGTAGCTTCATATCATTGTTTGCAGTCTCAAGAAGAAGCTCATCTCTGTATCTCGTTTAACGCAATCATAATTTCTCAAGTTAAGTAGAGGCTCTCAAAAAATTCCAATCTTCGTGATCCCCAAAGCTATGTCAATTCCAAGGATGTGAGTCAAAATCATGACAGAGCGAGGATATAGATCTCAGAATAAGCTAATCTTTTTTTACAAAATGGTAACCTTATATCTATTGTCTTTCATATGAAGTGTTAGGCTTTGCACATACATCGTCCCTCGACTATCACGTTTGGTGGCAGATAGTCCCTTGACTTTCAAATGTCCGTTGACAGTCCCTGAACTATCGCGTTTGGATAAAGTTAGTCCACCAGATCCTCTGATCAATGAGAGGCTGCCACCTGTCACCATAGTCCCCAGATTTTTGTATCACCACTAGTCCATTGAGTTTAGTTATCCGTAATATTCTACATTTTGGGTTTGCCTTAAACTCAAGGGACTAGTGGTGATACAAAAATTTGGGGACTATGGTGACAGGTGGCAGCCTCTCATGGATCAGAGGATCTGGTGGACTAACTTTATCCAAACGCGATAGTCCATGGACTGTCAATGGACATTTGAAAGTCAAAGGACTATCTGCCACCAAACGCGATAGTCGAGGGATGATTTACTGTTCAATACCTGAAGTGTTAAATCCAAAAGCTATAGTCTTTTTGTCAAAATTGTAACCCAATATCTATTGGTCCATTGTAACCCAATTTCATTTCATTTCGGTTTCATATTCAATTTTTTTTATACAAATTCTAATTTAGATTTTTTTGGTTAATTGTTTTTATTATGTATTAAAAAATGAAATTAAATATATTCAAATTATATATTTAATGTTGAATAAAAATAGAGTTTTGATTCTTTTTATAACTATATTTTATAATTTAATTTTAATATTAACTTCTATGCTAAAATTATTGTTGATAATTATATTCAATAATTTTAATTCTTTTAACCGGTACATAAGACCAATGACAAAAATTATCTTGAATATGGTTTGATTAAGTGGTCAGCATACGAGAATGTAATATTATTTGAGAATCAGAGCATAGTTTTGTGAATGATTTGATTAAGTGTAAACTTAACTAATTGTACTTATCTTTGTCGTTTAAATTTGGCAACTTTTTAATTTTATAGGTCGAAATTAATTCATAATTTATTGAGATATATGCTGGAGGAAAACAAATTATAATTAATCTAAATATGTTTAATTATATAAATTATATACTCTAAAGTATAAATTGCATATAAATTTTCAAATTAAATAACTAACCCCAGTTATCAAATTAGCAATAAATTACGGAATAGGATATTTTTTTTACCATCATGTTAGCTTTTTTAGTTATTTAGATGTAGGTTGTCAAAATAAATTGAATCATTAATATTTTGTTTTTCATTTCTTTATGTTTCTTTTGTATATTATTTTTACTATAGTACGAAAATATAAAAAGAAAATTTATTTATATTAATTATAATTATTTATAAAAAAAATATATATTATATATAGATACTATATTACATGTGGTATCTTTTACATGGAAACGAACAGAAAATTTACGCCTTTACTAGTAAATAAACATTCTTTTTGCTATCTCTATGTTTTATCAGTTTTAGCTATTCATCTCGTGAATTGTGTGCTAACATTTGGGTGATTTTTTACATATAGGTGATTTTTTTATTTGGTATAGATTAGATTCTTTTTTTTCTTCACTTTATGAACCAAACATTAACTACATGGAGCTAGCCTATATCCGAAAGAAGTGTTGTCAAACCTATTTAAATAAATTTTGATTTTTTAATTAAGTAATATATTTATCTAACTCCATTTCTTTTTATCTAGGTTTGCCAAAAATATAATTAAAACAAAGTAAATATTTTGTTAATGTCAGTTTTTATTTTAATTTTAATTTTTTGAATGTATTTTTTAACATATCAACTTATAGTTTTATAAGGATGATCCTGTCATACAATATAGTAATAGATATCCAGATTTTTTAATTCATAATCAAAGATGTAATCGATAGTAATTGACCTAGATTTATATGATTCAAGCACAATAGAACAATAAGCACCATCTAACAACTCATAAAATTGTTTTGGTAGCCTATATTATGTAAGACAAAATACTATATTTATAACAACGCAAGTATACAAATATATATATATATATATTGTAAATTTATACTTTGATGAAATCAAACCATCTTTGAAGATTTCAATCAGATTTTCTAAGAACAAACTTGATATTTTTATTTTCAAAGTTTCAAAGTACCAATCGAAGTCTAAAAATTTCAAATACGAAATTGTAAGGTAAATAATAAACAATGCTGGACTTCTTTTTAGTGTTATCTGTAAATTCGTAGTCAATACATAAAACCATGTCTACTGTCTATATTGATTAAATACATTATTCTATCGATCAAACATATACAATTAAGTCATTACCAGAAAACGAAAATCACATAGATTTATTGAGATCATAATATCGATTTATACGTGTATAAGTTACATGCGCCACTCACACATAATTAACCATTCATTGTGCTTCATGTCGTTCGGAGGCGGATTTCAAGTGAATTACAATGCCATCTTCCTATGACCAAATCTTTGTAACAACACTAAAAATGTCATTTTTTATTGCACATGATTTATGCTAGAATGCAACATTGAATCTAAACCAATCATATCAACCAAATGTTCGTGTTGGTCCTTCAACTTTGTAGTAAGAACCATAATCCCATCAATGTCTTTTTGAATTTCAACATGTTGTCCTTGAGGATAGTTTTGGCTATTCTCAACTTCTTGATTTGCTTTTTCAACCCTAATTATTTTCAATCTTATTTTTTATATTCCTTTTAAGCTACATCTTTAAGATAATTAATATTACTAAGTTCACTCTCTTATTTTTCGTTCGCGTTTGCAACATCTTTGGTTTAAATTTGTGGTTTTTATACCAAACTTTTGACTTTAAAGGTATGTATCCGTTTTAACTTAAAGCTATTTGGTTTTAACGCACCGAAAATCTTTGTCTTTTTGACATAAGTTAAAAAAATTCAACAGAAAAATTGTAGATTTAAATTTTAGCTTATATATTATTCACCAAACAACTCACAAACCCTTAGTTTACATCACCAAACAACTCACAAACCCTTAGTTTACATCACCAAACAACTCACAAACCCTTAGTTTACATTCAGTGTATGATATATAGGAACTATAACATGGCAGAAGAAGATTGAAGGATGTTGATACACCCACCAAATCAGACAGGGTGAATGCATATATTGTAAATGTAAACAAATAATATATATTTTTAAAGTCTGGTACTTGAAATAATACATAATAATTTAAATTTGTCAAAATGAAGGCATGAACCTTTCTATTTTTGTATCACATCATGCAAAAATGAATACATATGGAAAATAGCAGAAGAAGAAATTAAGGAGATGTTCCACCAATTTTTATAGGAGTAAAAGTAGACTTCATAAATAGTTTGCAATCACTCATTTTTATGTTATACAAAACTTAGTTATGATATCATCAGCTTTTTCATCTTCTGCTGATAAAAACCCGACAGGTCCGACTAAAACTAAATTCTTCACATATTCCGGATACTACAGTAGAAGTACGATAAGGAGAAAGTGTTTGGGATTTGTATTTTATGTTTTTAATATCACAATTCAAACATGCATATCAATCTCGAGTTTTTTTTTTCTAGCTTAAAATTATTTAATATTTTTCTTTTATATCGATCTCAACTTTCCTTTATAGCCATATAATATTTTTATAAAAATAGCTTTTTCGAATTTCAAGATCAATGATAAACTCACTAAGTATATACAAAATCATAAATAAAGACATGATCTATTACTGAAATAACAGACTTATATATGGGAAGATTCTACAAAATCATTGCCACTAAACTGTTGATACTTAACTACCTAATTGAAACTCATGTATTATCATAACCCGGATCTTAATAACGAAATGGAAGTAAATCATCTAACCCCGAAATTTAAACTTTAGTAAATCATTTGTCGTCAAACATTTCTTTTGTAAGAAAAAAAATTACAATTTTAAATTCAAGATTTTTTTATCGAGCAACAAATTTGATAACAATCTATCTTCAAGAAATTCTCAAAAACACGTATTTCATATATAAAATGAAAAAAACTAAAAAAACTAAAAATTAAGTGCAACAAAGAACCAATTCAAGATATTATAATCAAAGATAAACAAACCACTCAAGAAACTAAATTTAAGTGAAACATTGCAGTATAGAAAAAAATACTACTGACGTAACATAACTAATACCTCCATCTAGAGCCAAACATATTGAAAGGGTTGGTTTGAATTACTAAAAAACTAGTTAGATTCAGAGTTAGTAGAGCTTTACCATTTTCCCACTATAATCAACCATCATATCTTTTAAACCAACATCTTCAGTATTTATCACATCTTGTTTTGAAACTTGCAACTCAATATCATAATTTACTCAAACTTTATCATCACTCAATATTTCTCAAGTCTTCTATATTTTGAAAAAAACATATCACATGACTTTTGATTAGAATGTGATGTCTCATATAGAGGGTTGAATTGAGATGAATTTAGGTGGATGAGATTTAAAAACTGCAGATCCATAACTCATATAGGATTTCTTTTAAAACTTATATTTTCTTTCACGGATACAATTTTATCGTATGTTTCCTCATAATCTAACAAATGAAGATAATAAATCATTCATAAAATCCTAAAACATATCACTACTTCCTCTATCACGTATATGAATTCCATTATAATGAATGAAACTTTCAATTTTTCCATGAGTATATATATATAAACTCAGTATTGGATAATATGAACACCAAGAAATTTAGGAGGAAAATGATTTTTTTTTCATTTAAACCAATATCAGTTAATAATAATCACGTAATTATATTTATAGTGAGCACAAACCTAACATGAATCTCGTGAGTATGATTAAAAATCTGTAAAGTTGTTAGCTTCTTTATTGTCATGTTTATCCCTATCATCCATCCAAACAGAGAACTTCTAAGCTATCACATCTTCTAAACTGCAAGGTTGAAGGTGCTGATTGATTCTTATTCGTTTGGATTCATAATGAAAGACTGAGAAGACATTAGGAGATGCAGCCACATAATCCATCACTGCCACTCAAGTCTTGGTACCAGATAAACGCTCGAGTCGTTAAAATTATCTCATATGTAAAAACAAAAACAACTCACATATCCAAAGCGGTTAATATGTTTTTGACTTATGTTTCTGAGAAGAGAAAAGATAATGTAGGGTTACATTTAGACCCGACTTTTATTCATTATAATTGGGCTATTGAATTTTATTATCCATATCCAAAGATCATATATCAAAAGAGAAAATGGTAAAATAGTGGTTCGTTGTCCATATTTTATAAGCATATTTTACCATTTTCTCCTTTGATATATGAGCTTCTAGTTGTGTAAATATGACTTTGGTTACTAAAAATCAGTTATGTCTAGTTGGGAAATTAGGTAAAAAGAAAATAGTTTCGTAAATATGACTTTAGTTGTGACATAAATCTGAAAAAAATAATTGTGTTCCAGTTGCAGAATTACGTGTAATTTGGTTGTTAAAAAACAATTGTGTTCTAGTTGCGTAATTACATTTAACTTGGTTCCCACAATTAAAGAAAAAGTAAAATTCTCAAAAAACATCACTCACGAATTTTGTTTTGTTGGTCTTCAAGAATATAAGTATATATGTTTGTAGAATTTGTTTGAGTAGGGTTTGAAAGATATGGATTTTTGAAGGTTAAAAATAATTAATTGTTAAAGTTGTACATATTTTGTGTTCATGGGTATTGTTGGAAGTATTTTATGTTGCAAATGATTTTTGGTAAATTTCAAAATCCATTTGGTTATCGGTACTTTTAATTTTCCTCAAATGGTATTCGACAACTTAACATTTTTTATTAGAAACTATATTTATTATTTTTTAATATTTATGACTATTGAATGATAATGTTGAATTATTATTAATATTTTTACAAACATTTATGTTCTTTTTCATTTTTCATTTGGCTAAATTCTCATTCAAAATTATATTTGTTTAGCTGAACGTGCTTCAGTTTCTCAACGGGCCATATCTTATGGATATGATGATTTACACCCTTATCAATAACCCCAAAGTCTTTATAAAAGAATTGAGATAGAACTATTTAAGTGGTGCTGAATATCTTGTTGTCTTTGATTATAAATATCTACCAAAGCTTGTTGAGTGTTCGTTGAAGTGTGTACAATGATTGATGCAAAATATATTTCTCCAAAGTATACCAAACAACATTGCAACCTCTTTCGGCTGGACTCCTATGAGTCTTTAAATACATTATTTGATTTATTTCATACTATGGCCGAGTTAACCTTAGAGACGTCTCTAGATTAATTTATACAGACTTTATTCCTTCTTACGTTAAAAACCTTTTACCAACCGAAACCTCTATTAAGGATAAAAAATTAATTTTGCGAAATAAAATGAGTACATGAAAAAGTAGCATGATGTTAGAGTTATTTGGACTTTGTGTTGAATTAATGAATCTTCATTTGTTGCTTGAGATGTCTTGAAATTGCTTTACATTTTTCAAATTATTTGAAGTCGATTATTGTTATTGTATATGCTTCTGATGTTTTTCCTTTTATTTGGATTACTTATGCATATAACACAATAGCCCCCTAGTCATTTCAAAGTATGTAAGAATGACTAATATAGTTATTGCATCAAAGGGAGAAGTAGTCTTTTTCTTCAAAGATTATTTGGTTTAATATCTGAAAGACTTTATTTTTTTGAGTTGTATGATTGAGTATCCCCCTAGTCCTTTCAAAGTATGTATGAAGTACTAAATATCATTAGAACGCATGGCCATGTTCATCGCTGGGGCAATCGAATGTAGTAAATGACCAAGTTGTCATAGCTTAAAGTATACATGTGAATGGAGATATAATTATTAATTATAGGAATGAGGTAAATGGATTGCATTTGAAGGAGCAAGTTGATAAATAACTTAAAGATGAAGACGTGATGTTAATTATTTCATGCATGTGTGCCTTATGAATGACATCTGAATTAAATTGAATAGATCTCGTAAGGAGTATGTAAGAAGTTGTTCCTCTCATTTCATCTTAGTTGTTGATCGCGATGCATCATTGTGTTGACCCTAAAATATAAAGTGGTAAATGTAAAAATAAATTTATTATATCAATGTAACTAGGCCTATATAAATGATGTTCCTCCTTATGTGATGATATTTTACGGTTGTTCTCTGTTGAAGCTCTTCCAAGCTAAAACCTATAATTTCGTTCCTTTTATTTTCTTTCTAAATCTTCAGCCTTTAGTATCTTTAGTTTCTCACATTATTTAAAAGCTTCATATTTTTCTCAAATTTATTCAAAATAAATAATAGGTTAAATAAAATCTATGTTATCATTTTTATGCTATGAATCATGAATGAGGTGAATCTGTTGATGAGCCCCTTGAATTACAAAGTTGAGAGAAGAAATCGACCGTGGTAGAGGATAATCCTCAGTAAAAATTTATATGAATCATGATGAGACTTTTTTATCTGAGAAGATGTCACTAACGTTGGTGCCTACTAAAACTTATGAGCAAGAGAAAACCCCAGTTATGTATAACAAACATTATGAAGTTAAAATGAGGGACGTGTTCTGGAATACATATAAATATGTAGAGCTTTCAAAGTAGATAAAAAAGCTTCTGCATTAGCGTATTTCATCCAATTTAATGACTCGTTTTACAATTGAACGTCAAACATATTTTGATGCTGAAGGGAAAAAGGTTGTGTTCTTCACATATGTGCTAAAACATGGCCTACAGTTTCCATTGAGCCCATACCTATTACAATTTTTTTGAAGAAACTAGGTTATGTCCTTCACAGCTGGAAACCCATCTCTTAGAGGCTTCTTATGGGTAACATTATTCTTTCTCTAAAATATTTTGGAGCAACCTCATATATACTTTTTCCGTAAAAAAAACTAACTAGTAAGAATGAAAATCTATCTTTTTAATTTATGTCTGAAGGCTTTGGCGAGTTTTTTATGATCTTTCATACTGTAATAAAGTGGAAGAATATATTTGTTTATGTGTCTAAATATTGGAAGAATGTTTGTGATATGGATTTGATGATCTGTACCCATATCTTGAGTTTGAAAGGTTAAATATAGTAGTTTTGAATGATTTATGTTTGTTTTACTTTATATGTGAAACATTCATGTATTCGGATGATTTCATTTTACAACACCTAATTTGGACTTTAAGTGTTATTTTGAGGGTATGGTGAATATATATAATTTCACGATGAGAAAGGCTGAATCCTTTGAAAAGTGCTTTAAGAAACTGTTGGTGTCGAAGATGCTTAATCTTGGGGACATATAGCTAACTCGAGCCTGTATTGGAAATTTTCTAGTGGTGGATGAGAGAGATGGAGAGAAGAATCCAAAAAAGAAAACATGTAGAGTTGTAACATTTGTGGTTCAAAGAAAGAAGGTTTCTTTTTTGGGAAATAAAAAGGTAAGGAAATCCCCATGTAAGAGGGTTACTTCCATAATTGTGAAGAAATAAAGTGGTATAGCCGAACCTTAGGGGAATAGAGGAAGAGAAAGGAAACCACACTCTCACAGCAGTGGTCGTACGTATGATAGCACAACTACATTTGTAGAAGGAAAGAAACTTCTAATGGCCGAGGTCGAACCTAAACCAATCAATAAATTTAAGACCATGAGAGATGATTCTAATTTCAGTATTGATGAGGAGGATGATGGTTTCCTGTAAAAGGTACGAAAAATTAAGGATATGGAAGAGGTTATTGTTGTTGCTGCCTAAAAAACAATAAGAGTATGCTCCTTCTATGCTGAAGGTTGCGACTTATCTGAAATGGCTAAATGGTGTGGCCAGTTGTGAAGACACACCCGGAAAATAATAGAAAATTGGTCGTAAATCATAGAGGGAAGCGGGTAAGTGTTAAAGTGATGTATAATCCTCCATCAAAAAATAATATATTGACTTTCTCTTTGGCCAAGAGTAGTCCATTTGGTTAGTCGCTCCTAAATATTTTACTTTGATTCTATGATAAACTTAACAACAACTGTGTTTGAGGCTAGATTGAACGAGCACCCTGAGTAAGCAACAAAAATAAAACTAGGTGTGATTGGCTCGGCTAATTGTGTGGAAGCTAAAAACATACAGTGGGGAAAGATAACACTTCAGCTGAGGCCCGAGTGGAACCATTTGTATCTATGGAAATAAGTAAACATATCGTTGTCAAAGTCTCTATGGTAATACCCTCCAAGATGGTGGTAGAAACTCAGATAAAATAATATCAACCACAATAAAATGAGGAGGTAGGCAAGGCCACTTCATATACTGAAGACCTTAATATGGAGAAAATAAAGAAATTGGGGTAATAAAACTCCAAGGTATAGATGGCGCAGGAGAAAACATTGTTGATGGATAGTCTAATTTGACTAAATGAGACATTGGTTATGTTAGTCGTAAAGTTGTAACAATGGAAGGAGCTTACAAAAGAACCGGTTGTAGATTAAGTGGTTGTTATGAAGTTTATAATTCAAGCTACTCATATGCACGTGTCTACATTAGTTAATCAGCTTTTTGTTGTAGCTAATAAGAGAAAGGTCCATGTTAACGTGTCTAACCTTGATATTATAAGAAGATAAATTAACCTTGGGGTTGAAGTAAGAAATATATCTTGTTGTTTTTATTTGTAGAATATTTAGTATCATAGATAAGATCATTAGCTGTATTAAGGATATCCCATTTGTGCAGACAATTTTAAATTCATTTGGTATTCTCATTTAAACCCCATTGAGCTAGTCACTCTAGTGCCAAATTTAGGCACACTAGTGGAATAGGTAAAACCCACAGTAAAGACGAATGTAGAAGCAAGAGAGAGTATAAAAGTAAAGTTACATGCTAGGTTTCTCATGATAAGGAATGTCAAAAGGGTAGCCAAAGTCGAGAAACCAATATTCAGTTGAGAAATTAACTTTCTAGACATTCTCATACTTTGGTTCTTGAGAATCATACTTATATGAATATAAATATAAACTAAATAAATATAAATAAAATATAAAAAGCGGAAAGGTGATGCTGGATACAGAGTAGATTAGTTGAACCACATATCAATTTGAGTTCAATAGTAAATTGAAGGGTCTAGTGGATGAAAGATAGTAAAAAATGTTATTATTAATGAGAAGGCTGAGTTAAGTATCGCACTGGATGCCTAGAGGTCTTATTGGGCTGACTTTGTTACCAAGTTTGAAGCCATTTTATTGGATCAGGTTGAGGATGATGTGTATAAGGCCGAATGTGCTTTGGTACTTGACATTCACAAGTGGTACCTAGAAATTAACTTTGACTCTTTTTGGATTAGGATGCCTTAAAATATAGGTCTGACAGATGTGTGCGGTAACCGTAACTCGAAAGAAACCTAATTGTAAGATGCATGAAGGAAGGGTTTAATGTTTCAGAATGTCTTGTAGAGGCTTGAGAGTGACAAAATTTCTCAAATGAATCCGGATGAAGAAAATGAAGTGCCTCCAACCATAAAATTGGGCGATGTTGGTGAGAGTAGCGGCGTTGTTGCATCTAGCCCACTCTAGTTTATTTTGGTCATTTCCATTGTCCTTTATAGTTTAGCACACAACCCCACAAAATAAGATAAGATTGCGGTATTGAATGGTGAATGATTTTTTGTACTCTTTTTCATATTATATTGTTGACTCGTTTTCTGAATGACCTACATTTTGAATTAAATACTTGTAAAAAGTAACTTTGCTTATGAAAATATATTCTCTATTTTTTCGTGATGGCTTGTGCTTAGTTTCTTTTTTTTTACTAATACGTGTATATGTAGGCACTATTTTCTAGATTTGTTTTATCAAAATAAAGTAGTCAATTTCAAAATCGGAAACCCATAACGAACATATGGTTCTCTTATTAGTTTATATCTAAAGTATCCAAACTTTATTCATTTTGACAAAAAAAGAACACGTGGTTTCCTTTCGTATTTGGAAGAGGTCATGACTTCTCTTCTCTTTACATCTAATGTTCGGTCTTGTTTAGCACGTGAGCTCCTTCGGGTGCTAGATATTTTTTTTGTTTACCTCTTACTTATTTATCTTTAAGATATAAATAACTCGTGGAGTGTTAGAATTATCTTAAATTATATAATGACACATCAATTATTTATGTATTTTGGAAGTATTTAAGCATTTGTAGACGTACTAAAGATATTTAAAGACTCTAGTTTGATGTTATCTTCTTATTTAAGTAAATGTTTTAACATTTGTGGTTTAAGATAAGTCTAGTATTTTTACTAATATTTATACATACATGCACTTTTTTTTAGTTTTATTTGTCCAAAAAAAGTGATCAACTTCAATAACACAACCCCTTACGGGATACGTGGTTTCATTATTTGGTTATATCTAGAGTATCCAAACTTATTCGTTTTGATAATAATAAAAAAGAACACGTAGTTTCCTTTCGTATTGGGAAAATGTCATGACTTCTCTTTACATTTAATGTACCATCCAATATTTAGTTAATTTTAAAATTTGTAGACTCCATAGAGGAGCACGTGGACTCCTTCAAGTGTTGAATATTATCAAGGATTTCCTCTTATTCATTTGTGATTGGGATATTAATAACTCTCATGGTGCTAGACTTATCTTAAATTATAAAATGGTGCATAAATTATTTATATATTTTGTAACATTTAAAACATATGTAGATGTACTAAATATATTTAAAAGCTGTAGTTTGATATTATCATCTTGTTTAAGTAAATTTTAGAGCATTGAAAATGCTGAAGATATAGTCTTATCATTGCTTGTTTTTTTATATTGTACCATTGGAGGTGCAACTAAGATTTTAAAAAATTGAGACTCATTTTTGTTTGTTTATTGATTGAATATCGTAGTATTAGATGTTCTCAAGATATTTTGGACTTTGAACTTATCCTAACTTTGTTGTTGATGGACCTTCATAGCATATGGTGTACTTTGAATCTTTCATCCAACACAGTTGACACCAAAGCTATTTATCCTTGGATTTGATTTTATAGATTGTCGCATATATATTATAGGAGAAAGAATGTTGTAGTATTAATGTTGGAGTTGCAGACTTTACGTTGCATGATTATGCTCAATAAATATTCTTGTATTTTCATAGCGCGACGGAAATTAGAAGAAAGAAATGACATTAAAACCATAACCCTAGGTTAGAGAATAAACAAGACTAAGAGAAATAATCTCAAAAATATACTAATCAAAGTATGACGGTAAAATAGAGTATAAGATGTTTTATATAACAGTTACCTAAAACCCTAATCCCAAATAAAGGAAATTATATTAATGTCTTAAAATAAAACAAATAAATAAAAATAATGCGTAAATATAAAACTTGTTTTTGAAGTCTTTATGGGTTGAAATCTCACGGGCTCGTCAAAATATTCTATCTGAGTACCTGTTTGACCCCATTTTGATACCTGAGCAAGAAAACATTTTATCAGCATTCTTAGCTACATCATTCTTCCCCGGTTGGGAATCATTCGACCTCGAATTCAAAATGTCAAAATATTGAAAGAATTGCACTATTCTGATTTTCTGCCACAAATTATGGCCCTTGGTCCCTTAATTTTCAAGAGAGTATCTCAGGTAGACTCTTTTCCTTTTCGATTGCAGCAGCAAGTCCTTGCATACCTGTTTATTTTACAGGAACAACACTTCTCTAAACTTACCATAAGAATTTCAGTGTCATTACATTCATTACCGACGAGAATTCCTCAAATTATTTCACCATTATAGACAAGAATGTTCTCTACATAATCAACAAATGCCTAACTTATAGGATTAAATACCTTGAGCTACAATGTGGCGCCAAAAAATAAAGTTCAGTAAATGATTCTTTCATATGCAAACAATCGGCATGAACTTTAACACCAAGATAATCACCAAATGCTCGCATAAACTTCTCAATTTTTTGTGCAAGTTCCCTAGTATGAGCCAAAAGTAAAGCCTGTCACTGGACAAGACCAAGGTCAACTTGTTGCAAGATCCCAGAACAAAAAATTGTTGTCTTTCCAGTTCCAGACTGCGTTTGTTGTATCACATCAAGACCCTTATAGAAAGGAACAATTCCTATTTGTTGAAAAATAGATGGATTGTCAAGTTGTTGTCTCGTGGTTTTATTTTTCATAAAATTCAGTAACCAACTTTGGTGTTAAATAAACCTTGTAACGTTTTGTCCTTTTTCTAAGCATTCTGATAACATGGTATTAATTTCACGAGGAATAATCTCGTAAATCTTAATACCATCAATTCCACGTGCATCAAAAATATTAACGACTTCTAAAGTATTATTATGCTTCTCTTCAACATTAAACATTCTCTTTGGTAGCTCAGGAGGTTTTGGTGGTAAATATGGTAGTAAAAGGTTTCTAATATTAAAATAGATAACACAGACATTCTTGACAGTAATTTTTTATTTTGTTTTTAAATTGTATTGAGCATTTTGAATTATAGGGTCTTTAGTCATCAATTTAATTGTAGACGAAGGATTTCTACCCACTAATGAAAATTTTGATTTCAAAATTTTCTTTTTTTCTTTTAATTGAAAATTTGGTTTCAGAATTTTTATTTTTTCTTAGGGTTTCAATTCTTTAGTATCGACGTTCTTCTCCTCGATCTCATCATCATACTTATCATAGAATGGGTTGTCAAATTTGGGCTCAAATATAGTTTTAATGTTAAAACTAAGATCAATAGCTGGTGAAGTATGAGCATGAAACTCCTTAACTAGTGGTGGTTTTGGAGACACTACTCTATATGACATCAATATAAACGTGCAACCATCTTTCACAAAACACTACCATCATAAGTATAATTATTCTTAAATCGTCAGGAACATCCTAAAACTAGATGGCAAGCGCCGATAGTAACTACGTCACACCATGATGTATCTTTGTAATTACCAACATAAAAAAATACAATTAGATAGTGTTTAGAAACTATTACCTCAATGTACTCATCAGTCCTGACAATATGTAAGGGTATGGAAGAGCTTCAATCTTCAACACTAGTTTCTGAATAACCTCCTTTGAAATCATATTCTCATAACTATTCGAATTGATTAGAAACTTGCAAATTCTTCCTTTAATTATGCAGGTAGACTGGAAGATATCGTTCTCTATTCTAGCCCTCAAATCAAGAGGTACCCAAAACACGATTCTTGTATCTCCTTAGCATAAATTATTGTGCTCTAATACCAATTGATGGTCTACAAAAATTAGAAGAAAGAAACAACGATAAAACTTAACCCTAATGTAGAGAATAAATGAGACTCAAAAAATAATCACAAAATTTTATTAATTAAATTTTTGGTGAAAAATAGGGTAGAA
Source organism: Limnanthes douglasii subsp. nivea (assembly GCA_036936605.1). Classification (NCBI taxonomy): domain Eukaryota; kingdom Viridiplantae; phylum Streptophyta; class Magnoliopsida; order Brassicales; family Limnanthaceae; genus Limnanthes; species Limnanthes douglasii. Next base: position 173,363,690 of record JAUPFV010000003.1, read on the forward strand.
GATGTTTTATAGAGCAACTACCCAAAACTCTAATCCTAAATAAACGAAATTACATAAGTGTCTTAAAATAATAATAAAAACAATGCGTACATATAAAAACTGGTATTTGAAGGCTTTATGGGTCGAATTTGGATATCAAACTTTATGACAAATTCACATTTTTTAGTACCTGCTTGAACCAATTCCGATACCTGAGCAATAAACTTGTCTGTATGCATATTTACTAGTAAGATTTTATAGATTGTGAGCAAGAAACTTTTCTGTATTCATATTTACTAGTAAGATTTTATAGATTGTCGCATGTATACTATAAGGAAAAGAATGTCGTAACATTAATGTTGGAGCCGTAGATTTTATGTTACATGATTATGCTCAATAAATATTCATTTATTTGCTTAATCTAGAGAATCATTTTTGCATGATAAAGAAAAAGAACACAAGTTGTTACAACATAAATGTTTTATTGATACTAAGTACCTCGTTAAAGCCTTACTCGTGCCACCAAATAAGAAAAGAGTACACTCATAATGTTATTGCGATAAAACATTTACATTAGATATTATGACTTAAGAAGGATGATATATCTTCAAGTGCTCCACGTTTTAGGGATTCTAAAGTTACTTTCCTCCCTCATTTAACTAATGATAAGTTTCTTGTTTGACCATTGATTCCACAGTGAATGATCCTTCCAAACTTGGGGCGAGTTTTCCTAAAACGCTTATCGTTTGTATGGAGGAATACTATTTTCAAAAGTTTATCTCCTGGTGTTTCAAAGCTACAGAACCAAACCTTTTAATTGTATATATTTCTCATCAAGGTATTTTAGTATTAGGACCAACCCTTGACTATCTTCCCATCTATAACATCAAGCTCAATATATTTAGCTTTATTATTCATTTCTTCCTCATAGTTAGAGATTATGTAAGAAGTTATAATTATTTTGGTTGGGATGGCCGCCTCTATTCCATACACTAGAGAGAAATGTGTTTTGGTTTTTACTCAGTCTGGAGTGGTTTTATAGGACCATAGAACTTCTCTTAAACAATATAAAAAAGTTCTCGCTACTCCTTCAAGTATTTTGTTGATCCTTTCGAATATGGTTTGGTTTGTCACTTTTACTTGGTCATTAGCATGTGGCTAAAAAGAAAATAAGAAGATCTATTTGATACCATCCTTTTGACGATACCATGTTACATTGTTATTCTGGAATTGAATGACAATGTATGTTGTTATAACTTGAGGTGTTTCGTAAGTGCATCATATGCATGAGTCCATAAAGCTAATTACTTCTTTATCTTTGATGTCATCCAATAGTTTTATCTCGAACCATTTGGAGGAGTAATTAACTACTATGATAAGATATTTTCTTCTTCCCAAAGTTGGAATAAAACTTCTCATAATGTTTATGCCTCATATATCGAATGGTATTACTTCGTATATGGTTTTGAATTATAAAAAGAAAATTGTTGGAACTTGGATTTAATTTGAAACACGACGGCATGTGCCACAATGTTTCACTTTATTTTTTACATTGTCCATGATCATTTGCTAATAGTACCCTTGGAGCAGGACTCTTTATTGAAAATCTCTCTAATTGTAAATTGCACTTTCGTCTGAGCCAAGATATCTGAGTAGTTATTTTGTCAATCCCAGCTTGTATAGTGTGGAGAGAAAGATAAATTATGATATTTTCATCACGATTTTTCTCACTTTTGCCTTGCTTCTTGATAGTGTACCTTTTGTTAGGTACTTCACGATATGAGTTGTCCAATCATCCTTTTCTTCTTTCCCTTCAATTTACATAAATCCTGATGTAGTTACCGTTATAATGAATTTTTTTAGGATCGTGATGGATGATTTATCCTAGAAAATGACTTGTTTCTTAGTATTTTTGCATACCGAAGATGGTAAGGAATCTGTTTTGGAATTTTATTCTCTTGTTACTTGCTAAAAACAAACCTACATGAAGAAGGATGTATGATTCTAAAGCTCTTTTGAATATTGAATTATATTTTCTTTCTTTACTTTGGGTTGGTCCAATATTTGTTTGATTACGAGATGTGAATCTGTGAATTGTTAAAATCGTTTCGCTCAACTTATGTTAGCTAGTCGTAACCATGTAATAGTATCATTATATTCATCCTCAGTGTTCAAGGCAAATAACCAAACTTAATGGTCTATGTGAGAATTTCTCTCGTTAGAGATACGTTTGATTCCTTTACGGGAACCTTATTTGTTGCTTTTTTTTATTAATTTTCACTTCTAATGTAGACTCTGTTTGTTATTTCGAACGTATCGGTTGTTTGGATTGGAATTCCGTAAGAAAATATGTTAAGTCTTGATCTTTAATTGTGGTTCAAAATTCATATAGAATGTTATAGTCTTCCAGCTCAACATATAATATTTTTTTAATCATCCTGAAACATATGGATTTTGCATCACATGTTTAACGGAAATGAAGTTCGGCCGATGATGATATGAGCTTGAAAGTAAGGTCACATTTTTCTTGCTACCACTATGAGCAGTAAGGCTAAATTCTCGAGTTGAAAATATTTTGTTTTGACGCTTAGTAGAGATTTACTTATGTGATATATCAGTTTAGGCTCTGCCCATTTTTATCTTATAAGTACAACGCTAACAACGTAATCTAAAACTATAACATACAAATATACATACTATATTGGCTTCATCATATTTAATATTTGTAGAGATGCAAGAAAGTTTTTTATGTTATTAAAATTTCTTCACAAGCTGGTGTCCATTTTTATTTCATTGCTCATCTTTGAATATAAAAAAATGGTTGACAGTTTCCAAAGACTTGGAGATGAATCTGATAAGAGCTATCAATCTAGTTGTAAGAAACTATACTTCTTTAGTATTTCTTGAGGGATTCATCGTTGCTAACTTTTCCAATCAAGCGGTCTCTAGTTTAATACCTTTTTTAATGATCATGTAAACCAGGAATTTTTCTGATCTAATGTCGAACATATATTTCTCTAGAGTTATATTTAAGTTGGAATTTCTAATATTTATAAAGATTTTGGCCAAATCGGCTATGTGCCCGTCGAGTTATTTATTAGTGACTAATATGTGATTTAAGTAAGCTTGTAAGTTTCGTCCTAATTGGTTTGTCAAAATCTTATTCACTATTCGATAATACATTAATCAAGCATTTTTAAGCCAAATGACATTACCGTATAAAAATGAATGCATTTTCAGTTATAAACTTTATATGTTCATGTTCATCTTTGTGCATTTGAAGGAAAATATTTGGTTTCCAGAAGTTGCATTTACTAGTTGATCGATTGGTGGAAACGGAAAAGAATCTTTCGGGCATGCCTTGTTAAGGTGTTTGAAGTCTACTTACATTCTCCACTTTTCATATTCTTTTTTACTAGAACCAAATTTGCCTCCTAAATATGCCCAGTGGTTGTCATCTTGTCTACTTTCTGAATGTTTGTCTATAAATTTTCTTAAGAGTAAGATCATATTCTGTTTGGCTGGCCGAAGGTTCTCGTCATTGGATAATTCATAGTAAATCAACTTGGCTGGAAATCTTGGTTTCGCATGGTTCTAAAATTATTTTATTCTTTTTATTTGTTCATCGAGGTATTAAGTCATGTATACTTGGGAACTCCCAACGATATACTAGTTTTATTTCGAATTTGAATTAATTTAAATATTTTTAATTAAATGCGTCTTGGTAGTTGGAATATGAGGGGTTTAAATAACCCCGTTCGTCAAAAGGACGTCCGTGATTTTATTTTTACCAATAGTATCAATGCTATTTGTTTGCTAGAAACCAAATTTAATATTGATAATGTTAAATTTATCATGACTACTATGTTACCTTGGTGGCATTATAAAACTAACCATGAAAACCACCAATACGGTAGGATTTGGATTGCTTGGAACCCAAGTGTTTCCAATATCAACTTAGGTTTCACCTCCCCGCAAATCATGAATTGTAGCATAATTTGGCTTGCTAAGAACTTGACCATCAACCTCACCGTTGTTTATGGCTTCAATAGGCCATCCGAGCGCCAACCTCTTTGGAGAGAAATTGCCACCATGGCCCAAACCAATGTTTTGAATCCATGATGTGTCATTGGTGACTTCAATGCAATTCGCAACCCCTCGGAGCATTCCAATTCCGAAAACCGCTGGAATAGTTCTATCTCTTTATTTAATGACTGTTGCCGCACTTGTGGCCTTGATGACCTCCGATCCTCGGGTTTCCAATATTCCCGGTTCAACCGTCAAATTGATAACCGTATATCCTCTAGGACTGATAGAGCCCTCGTCAATGGCCCTTGAGATGACACTTTCCCCAATTCCTTCGCCCACTTTGACCTCCCCCGCACCTCGGACCACACCCCCAATATTCTATACCTTTAGACCCCTGTTATCTCGAGCCCTAGGCTTTTTAAATATTTTAATATGTGGCACTTCCACCCAACCTTCCAAAGCCTTGTCTCCGCAAGCTGGAACCCCCCTTGCGACGAAGACCCAATGCAAACTATTGTTATCAAATTAGCTCGTCTCGTCCCTATCTTATCTTCCCTCAACAAGCGTGAATTTTATAACATTAGCCATAGGGTGGGGGAGGCCCAATCTGCCATTCCTCAAGCTCAGATTAACCTCGCCACCAACCCGTCTAAAAGTTCCTTCATCTCTACTTAGCATGAGGCATCCAAAGCATACATTTTCTATAGTCGTGCTGAGAAATCCTTCCTCAAGTAGAAATCAAGGGAAACTTGGCTCAAGTTAGGGGACAGAAACTTGAAATTCTTCCATAACAACATAAGGGCTCAAAGGGCCCGTAATAAAATTATGTCTACTATTAACTCTGATGGCTCCTCTATTTCCAACCCTAGAGTGATATAGACCGCTTTCCTTAAGCATTTCAAAAAATTCCTTGGTACCCCAAGCCCTAGAAACTACCTAGGCCTTGATAGAATTATAGTCATCATAAAATCTTTGATTTCCCCCCTCTGAAAAGTCCAACATGAACAAACCCATTTTGGACGATGAACTTAGGAAACCTTTATTTGATATTGATAGTGATAAGGCCTCGGGCCCTGATGGATTTAATGCTGGTTTCTTCAAATCCTGTTGGCCCACCGTCGGGCCTGATATTTGCTCGGGTGTTAAGCATTTCTTCTGCTTAGGGAAAATGGACCCATATTGGAACAAAACCCTCATAACTCTTATACCCAAAATTGATTCCCCCTCCTCTCCCTCAGACTTTAGGCCCATTTCCTGTTGCAACGTCATTTATATGATTATCTCAAAAATCCTAGTGAATAGAATCAAGACCTCACTCCCCCTCCCTGATTGATCCCTCTCAATCAACTTTTGTTCCTGGTCGCTCAATTTCCGATAACATCCTCCTCACCCAAGACCATATGCATGGCTACCATACCAACCGCAAAGGCCCCAGATGTGCCCTCAAGATTGACATAATAAAGGCGTTTGATAATGTTTGATGGGAATTAATCATGGATGTCCTCTATGTTATGGATTTCCCTATCGAGATGATCAATTGGATCATCCAGTGTATCACCACCCCCTCTTTCACTGTTTCTATTAATGGTACACCCACCATCACATTCCAGGGTTTGAAGGGACTCCGTCAAGGAGATCCCCTCTCCCGATACAATTTTGTCATTATCATGCAGGTTTTATCAAGAATCCTTCATTAAAAACCCAAGACCCATCTTTTGGATACTATTGGGAATGCCAAAAGCTCAAGATCATCTACATTAGCTCGACAGAAGATCATGAGGTCATCTGCTTTGCAGATGACCTCATGATCTTCTGTCGAGCTAATGTACCCTTAATTAGACTTATAAAAGAAGGTCTTGATAAATTCAGTCTTCTTTCGGGCCTCCAGCTGAACCCAAATAAAAGCTAAGTTTACCTCTTAGGGTCCTCGGAAAGCACGAAAATCATCATTCTGGACTACCTTGGGTTCAATGAAGGCACGCTACCATTCAGATACCTGGGTGTCCCACTAATCACTTCCAGGCTCACCTACAACGACTGTAGGCCCCTTTTTACAAAAGTTACAAATCGCATAAACTCATGGACTACTAAACACCTCTCAAATGCTAGTCGGCTCCAACTTATCAAATCAGTCCTTTTCGCGAGCCAGGTCCACTGGTCCTCCATCTTCATTCTCCCGGTCAGAGTTTTAAATAAGCTCTCACAGCTGCTCAGAAGATTTCTTTGGTCAGGTTCGGAGATGAAGATTTCGGGGGCAAAGGTCGCCTGGGACAAGATCACTTTGCCCACAGATGAGGGTGGCCTTGGGATCCCAAACCTAAAAATTTGGAATCAGGCGGCTGCTCAATCATATACCACATATAGAGTGAAAGAAATGCTCGTATCTTCAACAACAAGCATGTGTTAAACTCCAATGTTGCTCAACATGTGCTTTATTACCCCTGTTACCACTTTCACGGAACAAAGGTCACATTTCCTATGTAATTGGCTTTCATTTAATGTAATATGTATGTTATTCTTCGGTTACCTTTTTTAAAGGTTTTTTCTTATCGCTGTAATCTGGCCCCAAAGCCACCAGAATCCCCATGTAAACACCTTTTATATATAAATTTTACAACTTTTTATACCAAACAAAATTATACATGTTTTTTTCTTTTTCTCCTCCTCGATATTGATTACGAAAATATATAAACTTTATTTCTCTATTATTTGTTGGTTATTTTTGTTTACGAATTTAATAATGCAAAGCGTTCATAATTGTTTTTATAAGAATAATGGTAAAATAATTTTCATCCACTATATTTGTAACTATAATATAGTAAAATCATAGCAGTGTTGGTATTGATTTCTATAGTGAGGTTTTTGAGTTTTTCAATATTGTTCATGTGAAATTATTTTGGAACTCCACCTTTATGTTTTTTTATTTCTAAAAGGACTCTCACAGTTATGTTTCCGGTTCCACACCTATTGTGTTATGCAATGCCGTTTATCTCTAAAATTTTGGTTAACAAAATTAAAGATTCTCTCTTATCTGATTGATGATTCTCAATCAGCCTTTGTGGTTGGTAGAAACATCTCAAACAACAATTGTCTTTCCCAAAAATTCTCTACGGTTACCATTTTAATAATGCAGGTAGAAATGTTTCCTTAAAAATCTACCTTATTAAAGTTTTTGACAATGTTCATTGTCACCGTATTCTCGATATCATTGTCACCATGGACCTCCCGGAGCAGCTGATCATCTAAATTATTGAATGCCTCTCCATTTCATCCTACATCATTATCACTAACTGTGACCATTCCATAACTTCCATGGGAAGAAAGACCTCAAGAAAGGGATCTCTCTCATTTCCTATTTGTTCTTGTTACACAAGTCTTATTTTTTATTCTTAAGGAGAAAAGCAATGACAAGAATTTCAAATTCTAGTGGAGGTGTCATTAGCTCAAAATAGTAAACTTATGCTTTGCTGATGAATTGCTGATTTCTGTCATGGTGATCTTAACTCGATTCAGTCTACTAAAGAAGGTTTTAATGATTTCTTCTCGCTCTCTGGTCTCCAACTCAATATTGATAAAAGTCACGTTTTTATTTACCGGATAAAATCAACCCTAAAAATGATATCATCAATATTTTAGGGTTTAACGTTGATTCTCTTCCAGTAAAATATCTGGAAGTCCCCATTCTTACTAGCAAAATTTCACATACTAATTGTCGAATCCTCCTTTATAAGATTACCTTGCATTTTGGTTCTTAGACTTTCAATCATCTTTCATATGATGGTCGTCTTTAGCTCATCAAATATTTATTTTACATGTCTGGTTTAATGGTCCTTTATATTCATTCTTCTTTCAGTAATTTCTTTTTGTTTTACAGGTTTTCAATACCTATGTAGTTTTCTTTGTTCTAGCACGAGATGAAAACCATGGAGGCTAAGGAGGTCTTGTCTACAGTCACATTGCCCACGATGGAGGACGGGCTTGAGATTTTTTATCTAAAAATCTAAAATTAGGTGGACGTACTTAAACTTTTGTAGTATTTAATTAATAATAACATAAACTCGATATAGTGTGATAAGATTAATGATATCCCGTGGGTCAACTCTAGTTCCTTTAAGGAAATATTAGAATATTGTGGGTAATGATATCTACAATATGGACCTTGTGTTTAGTTCCTTTATTTAATTGACAATTTCCAGTTAACCTTTTTTTATTGGTAGAATCATATCAGAAAATATTACGATTTCATAAAAACTTCTCAGCGGGTGTCACCTTAACAACAAATATAGAAGGATCGTCTTAAAATTTGACCTCATAAAAGCTTTTGACAATGTTCGACACCTCATTCTTGATATCCTTGTCACCGTGGACTTCCCATAGCAGATAATCACTTGGATTGTCCATTGCATCACCACTTCATCTTAACATATTAACACTGATGGTGACCCTTCCGGTAACTTCCATGGAAGGAAAAGCTTCGGGAGAAATGACCATCTCTCTCATTTCCTCTTTGTTGTCATTATGTAAGTCTTATCTTGCATTCTTAAGGAGGAAAACTATGACAATAATTTCAAGTTCTACTTGAAGTTTCATAAACTCAATGTAGTAAAATTTTGTTTCGTTGATGACTTAATGATTTTTTGTCATAATGATTTTAATTCGCTTTAGCTTATCAAAGAATGCCTTGATGATTTCTTATCGCTCTCCGGTCTCCAAGTTAGTCCTAATAAAAATCACATTTTTCTTTTCGGCATGAACCAACCCTAATGATTTCACATACTTATTGTTGACCCCTCTTTCATAACATTACCTCGCATGTTGGTTCTTAGACTTCCAAATATCTATCATATGTTGGCCATCTTTAGTTTAGCAATTCTGTTCTTTTTTCCGGTGAGTTTACTGGTTTTCCATATTAATTCTCCTTTCAAAGGTTTCTAAAGAACTCTCAAAGTACCTCTGTCGCTTTCTCTTTTCCGACCATGGGATGAAAATATCGAAGGTTAATATGGTATGGTGTACAATCACATTGCCCGTGATGGAGGGTGGTCTTGGGATTCTGGATATAAAAATATCAAATCAGGGGGTCGTCCATAAACTTTTGTGGTATATAATTAGTAATAACATAAACTATATCTTGTGCCTCTCGATTAGGATCAAGAAACTTAAAAACGATAACTTATGGGCTTTAGATCTCGGCTCCTCCCACTCTTAGACTTAGAGAAAATATTTATGTCTTAGGCCTCTGGCTAGTTATTATTCAGGATGACGATCGAAAATGGGGAGAACACCTCATTCTGGTACAAAATTTGGCTTCTCTCTTCTTCTCTTGTAACCCATTACAGTCAATACATTATTCAATGACTCAAGGCTTCACGATAATTCAAAATTTTCACACATTATCAACGATGAGCTCTGGAATGGTCAGGTCATATTAGATCAACAATTTCTAGAAACTGTAATAACCTCAAAGAGATCCATAGTATTATTCGTTGTATTCTTCCTTTCAGACGTCCTTCTCATCGACGTCCACTACTGGATTGCTAAGAGAGGATCCTCCAGGTTCACTATCAAGGATATCTACAATTCCATATGTACGCCCGTCTTCTATGTCGGATAGGTGGGGTTAATATGATATAAATTTAATACTATTTGCCACTCCTTCATCATTTCACTTTCTATCCGGGGCCTGGCCACTCACGATAAGCTTCTAAGTTGGGGTTTCAATACTCTTCCGACTTACGATTTATGTAATTCTGATTCTGAATTTATCAATCATATCCCGTATGAATGTAGTTTATCTCATAGCATATGAGGTTTAACAGGTTCAAAGCTTGGTTCTCTTTAAGTAAGAATAACAATTGGGTCTCTTGGTTTCAAGAGGCATCCATTTGTCCCCCTCCAGTTTTCACCATCTTTGACGTGCCTGCTTTTGCACGATAGTCTACCATATCTAGAGGGAGAAGAATAATAGAATTTTTGGCACATATTCTACCATTGCCTTTGCGGTATCGTACCACATGTTTTATAACCTTCGGCTGAGGTTCCTCAAAATAAAATTTATCTAGACTACACATTCCTCATAATCTCTAACTTAAGATTGTCTTTTGTTTTATCTTAATAGATTGATATCACCCCTCTCTAGCTAGCATGTTGCTTTCGCTCACTTGTTTTCCATCTCTGTTTTTCTGTCATGTTGTCTTGTCGGATTTTCACTCTTTTAATTATATTTTCTCGTTTCGGTTATGACCAAGTTCAAGTTTATTTACCATCGTACTATTTTTAAGGCTTTTAATTCCATTCCTTGTAGTATATCCATGTTTTATAAGAATATTTTTATTTTCATTTAATGATTTTTTTAAATAATGTTTTTTAAAATAGAGATAATATTTCAATTATTTTAACAAAAAAAATTGATTTGGATATATTAAAGGTAATTGCAATCTAAACTTGTAGTATTAAATATTTATATAATTCTATAATAACGTAAACAATTATACTGAACCAGCGACGAAAAACTTATATTACATCTGACCGTAATTGAGTATGTAATTTATTTTTAATTATAATGTTCTACCATGCTATTACAAGGATCATAGAATAATTTATTTTTAGCCAGCATATTATATTTATTTGTCGTCTAGTTTGAGAAAATAACGTTAATAGCATAATGCTTTTACGTTATCTTATTAGTATTATAAAATAAATAATGCTTTACACTCTGTTGGTAGAATGTAGCTAGTTTGGAATCCTAAAGTTTTCAAAAGTCAAAGATGGTCTCTTTTTCACCTCAACCCATCGACTATACCATCATTTATATATCATTGTATACGTTACATCTTTGGAACGATCTCAAGTATATCTTTGTTAATCATTTACATAACCTACAAAATTGTTCTTAGCGATTTCAATGTCATATGCAAGCCAAAAGACACATGGGAAACTCAAACGTTACATCTTTGGAACGATCTCAAGTATATCTTTGTTAATCATTCACATAACCTACAAAATTGTTCTTAGCGATTTCAATGTCATATGCAAGCCAAAAGACGTATGGGAAACTCAAACGTCTAGATTTCCTTTATAAACGATTTTCACGGCCATTTTTACTCTTGTGAGCTTATTGACTTCATGACCACCAACTTCTAGTTTTCTCGGTCGAGTAAGCAAGGCAACAACCCCATATCCTCTAAAATCAATAGGGGCGTTGTTAACAACCATCAGGATGGTTGCTTTGCCAACTCATCTGTCTACTATAGTTCCTCGTACATTTTCCCACACCACAGTCTCCCTCTTTATCAACCTCCCTTGATACATTTCTCCAAAACCTTTTCATTTTCCAACATGTGACAATATCATCGTGAATATAATATCATTATTACCACTAGCAGAAACATTCCCATCAAAAGATCTGATATGTCTATCATTTCTCCAAAGCTTAGTCATCTTCAACTTGTTCTCTCAGGGCTCAACAATAGAGAATAGAGTAATATTATGAAAAGGGCTTCAACCACCCAGAACCTCCTTTTCCAAGTCCAACAAGAGCTTGCCTCTAACCCTCTCAGCCATTCCTTTATCGAGGTTGAGATTAATATCATCTATAATTTCATATATTTCCTCGAATAATAATATCATGAAACATGGCTTAATTTAGGAGACTAGAACTCAAAATTCTTCCACAACAACACAAATCTTGTATCACTCATATTCTAAATCATCTACATGAATGACAACCATCACAACCCTTGTACCCATCCCTAGGTAGTCACCGGTATCTTTGTCAACCACTTCTCTAACCTCCTCAACGAGAAGTGTTAATTTCATTTCCCCGACCTTCTACGCCTCAATTCTCACATCTTTAAAAAAGTATCTTAATCGGATGAGAAGCGTATTATTCTCCCCCATCAACCATGATAAGGGATATGATTAGTATATATAGCAAGAAGGCCATGGGCCCTCTCACGGCTTCAACTCTAGCTTTTTCCATTACTCGTGCTTTTGTCACAGGTAAACGCCTCTGTAAAGTGGTCTATCATTTATTTTGTAGTAACCATATAAAATACAGTTTAAATAAGATCCTTATTGCCCCTACTCCCCAAAAAGGAAACCCCATCCCCCCTGAGTTTTATATTTATCTCTTGCTATAATGTTACCTATAAATCCATCTCTAAAATTTTAGCCATCAGAGTTAAGGAATTATTTCCCTCTCTTATTGGTTCTTTCTAATATGACTTCATCTCGGGATAAAACATGTGTGACACATCTTTATTTCCTAAGATCTTCTCTTGGGTTACCACACCAACAAGAATATCCATTGGGCCGCCCTTAAAATCGATCTCATGATTACTTTTATTAATGTCGGTTGCCACATTCTTCTTAATTTCATCGCCTCCATGAATGTTATCATCAAATGACTCATGGATCATTAAATGTATCTTCACCCCATCATACATTGTTACCATCCATGGTAACTCTTTATGCTCCTTTCAGGGGAAAAAAGGCCTCCATCAAGGAGACCCCATCTTTATGTTTATCTTCTTAGTTATTCAAGTAATATTCAATATATGAAAAGAAATAAGTAGCGAACCCTCTTTTAAAATTTCATTGGAAATGTCACAAACTTCTTATTATCAATCTATGTTTCACTGATGATCTCATGATCTTTTGTCGTGCTACATGCTCTTTCATTAATCAGACTAAAGAGGGGCTCTAAGAATTCATCTATCTCCCGGTCCTCTAGATTAATCAAAGGAAAAGCCAAATTTTCCTTTCTCGCGTTAATGAAATACTTAATCAAAACCTTAAAAACATTGTTGGATTTAGTGTGAGTACTGATACGACAATAATAAATCATAAGTAATTAAAAGAAAGACTCGATAGTTTCTAATTTCACATCGCAATACACCCAGAAGACTTGGTCATTGCCAAAAATGAGTATTAGCCCTAGTCGTGCACCATTACACGACCGAGAGACTTAACCATTAGCCAAGTCATGTATAAGCCTTAATTATGCATTATGGTGCGACTGGAAGACTTGGTCGCTGCCAAGTCATGCATAAGCCTTGAGCGTGTGATGTTGAGTGAATGGAAGACTTGGCCAACAACTAAGTCATGCGGAATATATGGTCACTATGTACAACCAAATGAGTTGGCCAATGGCCAAGTCAAGCACAATTCATTGTCGCTCTATTTGACCAAACGACTCGGCTAATGGCTAAGTCAGGCGCAATTCATGGTCGCTCTATATGACCAAATGGCTCGGCCAATGGCCAACTCAGGCATAATGCATGGTCGCTTCATCTGACCAGGTGATATGGCCATTGTCCAAGCCAACCGCAAAGTCTGGTTGCACCACACCATGATGCGCGAGAATAAGGACTTGGCCATTATTCGTGTCTATTACGAACCCTGGTCGCGCAACGATGCATGACATAAGGATTTGGCCATTGGCCTAGTTTACTACAAGTTTGGTTAATACAATGTCATGAACATACAAATGTGGCCATTGGAAAATCCCACTACGAGTCCTAGTCACGAAACGGTGCATGATCAGAAGGATTTAGCCATTGGCCAAGTCCATTACAAGCTCTGGTTGTGAAACAACACATAAACAAAAATAATTGAGCATTGGCCAAGTCTACTACGATCCTTGGTGGTATATTAAGGTTCAAACATCTATCTTGTTTCCAGGCCATCCAAGCTTGTGTCAAAGCTAAACTATTACTGACCTTGTGTGCATACTATGTTTCTTTATCCAACCAAGCCACTTTGGTTAAGAATTTGTTAGCACCACAACTGAGTATCTCTTCATTCCACGTCACTAACAGTACGGGTGCCACTCCTGACAAGAACTAAAATTTTGTTTAATACTATACAGATAAAGCATCTGACATCGTACTACGTTGCTTCCACAAGGACATATCATATCCTAATAAAGCACCATGAAGTTTAGAAATGGCTACACCAGTGATGAGACATCTACCTCGGACTCCTGTAAGTCATGATCACTTTATAAAGAGTAAATGATACATTTGGAAATTAGTTGAGAGTTAGAGTTGGTGAGGATTATTTCAGTCTGAGGGTAATTTTGTCAGGTATTTTGTGATGTTTCAAAGGTATTTAATGTTTAAGTGGTTTTTAGTGAGAGATTTGAGTTGACTGGTTGTATTAAATGTTCATTACCCTCATTAATGAAAGTGGTTGGGTATTTATACCCTTAATTATGGGCCACATGGGATTTCGGATCATACTTATGAAATCATGTCGAGTTTAAAAACTCATTTACTTTGTTAAGCAGATTAGCAATTAGCTTAATCATAAAGTGATTAGTTTTTAATACTTTAGTCATGTTCGGATGGTTCAGTGGGTGGTTTTTGTCCGAATTGCCCCTGTTCGGTTTCTACAGTGAGTGGTGAGAAAATACGGACTCATCAATAGCCCATTTTTTAGGTTATGTTCGAAGACCTTTGGCAAGACCTAAAAAATTGCTCTTGAGCAACTGTAACAATGTCCGGACCAATTTCGATTTGTGTAAAGGATTTATCCGGACTGACAAAACTCTAAGAAACTCAACGGTTTTGCCATGGATCGTGGGACACGTATCCCTCTCTGATTTGCCTCACCAGCCGTTTTTCTCCTAGAACGGCGATCCCACTCATTTCAAAAAGTAACCTCTTCAATTAATGCTTGTGACATCAGCGCCATTTTTAATCATTACTTCCATCTTTTCGTATTCTCTTAGGTTTCAGGGTATCTTTTGTTTTTTTAGTATAAATTAACTCATTTTTCAATGTTTTACCATCTTCATCATCTTTTCACTTCTAATCTTTAAAGCTTTTATCTCTCTTTTGCAAAAACCCTTTTTGGTGTAAGTTTATGTTTACAGCAAGAAACACACTTGTAAAAGGTGGGTGGCTTAATCTGTCGGAGTTAGAGAAAGCACAAAGAGTCGAAGGAGAAAGGCGCGTTGCTGCAAGCCTCCCAGTTTCTCCAATCAAAAAATCTGAAACACCAAGTTCAGATCCCGATCGAGGTTCGTCCTCTGCCAGAAGCTCTAAACCTAGAAGGTTATTCCAACCTAGTCTTTCACCAATCATCTCAGGCTCATCGGTCCAGGAATCAGAGCCTATTGTCGAACAAGAGCAAGCAGTTATAAGTACCAAAAGACCCTCCCCATTCATTGCCATGGGATCGGATGCTGACATCTCCCCAGAAAAGCTAGTAAATCGACGAAGAGGTCATCTAGTAAAAGGCTAGGCTATCGCTCCAAAGTCTAAATCTCCAAAATCCGTGCCCTCTAAGTCTGGGGCCAAAGATAAAATTACAGGTTCACAAGCACCCATCAAGGTTCCTAAGGATAAATTGTCTGGTCCGGAGACCACCAGTTCAAGCTTTCAAAACAAACCTTCCGGATCTGAGCCCCAGTCGGACTCCAGACCACAAGAAGAAAGCAATGCTCAGCCATCCGGACAGCTTACTGAGCCAACCACTAGCACTTCTCTCCCAAAAACAACTGATAACCCTTCTATGGTAATGGAAGACGTAATGGAGGACAGTGTTGAAGAAGCCCCTTTTGAGACCGACGTCTCCGGGCAGACAAGTGAGACTGTTATTGTCAAGAAAAGCAAGGGCAAAGAGAAGCTATGTCTAAAACACCCGGACCTGCCGAAGTGCCTTGAAGGAAGAGTGGGACCTTGCTTCCACAAAGTGAGTATAAAGTATCTGCTAGCCATGCAAAAGATCAATTATGCTTTTATTCACACAGCTGAACTAGGCCGGATCCGGACGAAGTGGGGGATCCTAGAAAATGGTAAAGCAAGGATTCCGGTCGATCTGGAGACGACAATAAATTGTAAGCTCAGTGAGATATTTTTCTTCACGGAGTTATTCAACTGCGGGCTTAGGTTTCCCTTGGACCCAGAGATCGTCAGATATTTCCATCTAATAAAGCTATGCTCAAGCCAACTGAGCCCCAACGCTTGGTACACCCTCATGGCCTGCATCATGGCCTTCAGGCTCTCCAGAATCCCGCTTCCAATGGAGCAGTTTGCTGCCGTAGCCAGCCTTTGCAGAAATCACGTCATCCCCTTCTATGATTACAATATGGGTGACAATTACAAAGTGGTGGATGACTTGCTTGAGTCGGAGAAGAACTGGAAGACTCATTTTTTGTTTATCAGTGGTGTTTGAGAGAATGGGAAGAAGATTAAAGCTAGTGACAACCCAAGCATTCTTATCAACATATGGAAAAGTACAGGTAAATACTTCATCACATTTTTCCACCTTTTCTTATAATAAATTTGTTTGTTTAATTTCTCTTCTTTTATTTTTTGGTAGTGCTGGCGAAGGAGTTAAATGACTACTTAGAGGAGGCGCAGACTACTTATGCCAAGTTAAATGCTCTGGCGGCTGAGATATGGGGAAATCGCTTCCACAACTGTTTTACTGGAGGCAACTTGGTAAGATCCCATCTCTGGAATACAACCGGCCGAAGAGACTTGTCTTGGAAGGAATTAACCATTCTACCCCCTCCGAAGGTGATTCTCCAAAAGACAGATGTAAAGGATAGAAAGCTAGCCTTTCCGGGCAGAGCTAAATCCCCAAGCAAAATGAAGGGCAAGAAAGGCAAGGCCAAGAAATGAGTGGCTGAGGTCAACCCAGGTAATGCTGAGGAAACTATCCCAGCAAACCAGGAGGGGCAGGACCAAGGAAGGATTGATGCTTTGCTACAAGCGGTAGAAAACGACAGTACTAAAGAGGTGGTTGGATCTCCAAAGCCCCCAAAATATCCTAGGAAAGATCGAAAACGGGGAGCGGAAGGTGGAGATAGGGAAGCTAAGAAGAAGAAAACCTCAAAGGGAGATGAAGTTGCGCTCCGGCCTCCGGAGTCCCTTCCTCCGGTTTGACCTAACAGACCCAACTCAAGCAGAGTAAATCCCAAGTGACTTTCACACCGGAGAGGGCGCCGGAGGGGACATCAACATTGATGGAGTAGACATCAGTGGACTTCAAGGAATTGGTCTTTACTTCGAAGACCTTGAGAAGGACGACTTCGCTGGCCCTTACCTCCCCCCTAGCTCTTCGAACATCGTCACTTTCAACGGTAAATCTTTTTCTGTTTCAGGGTAGAAGGACGTGCTGACCCACTCCTTGTTGAGCAATATTCAGTCGGTGCTTAACTTGGAGAATCAGGTGCGAAACTAGTCAGCCATCATCAACACACTCAACTATGATAAAGAGATATTGTCTAACGACCTCCTTACTGCCAACCAGAACGCTGAGGCATTAAAGAGGGAAAACGAGGAGTTGAAGAAGGGGAAATAGGATTTAGCCATCAAGCTTGCCACTGCGGAGGGAGTTATCAAAGAACTCCAATTGAAGAAATCTAACTTGGAGAAGAATCTTTTCACTTCGAAACAGGAGGTGAAGGCCAAAGAGAACGTCATTCAGACCCTGACCAGTGACAAAACTTCGCCCGAGGATGATGTATCCAAAGCTAAGCAAGAAAAATCTAACTTTTTGAAGGAGCAAGAGAAGACAATCCAAGCCAGGATTGATGCATACACCAATAAGGTGATAGACTCCCAAGAGGAAAGATATGTTGAAGTCAAATCAGACATGGTCTTGCTCTTTCATGAGAAATTTCCGAAGAGGACTCTAGGAGATCTATGGCGGTTTGTGGAGTATGATGACATCCCATTTCATACGATGGCGGATGGTGATATGAAAAACTACTCCAGTGGTTGGGATGACACAACTGATGAAGATGAAAGGACCGGAGAGATTCCAGATGAAGAAACCAATGAACCCAAGAAGAAACCAAGTGAGGTTGGGCCATCTAAGAAAGCTTATCCTTAAATTATCAATTATCTTTCAATTTTTGTGTTTAAACTAAAGTCCTTGGATGGCCAAGGCATGTTTTGTAATCGTATCCGGCCCTTATCCGGATAAACCTTTTACTTTGAAATTTTTAAGTCCTTGGATGGCCAAGGCATTTTACATATTTTTATTATGCAGCTTTATTTTACACAGCCTAGTTATTTTACAAGTATTTTAAAGTGGGAGTGTTTAAATTCTCCGATGACAAATGTTTAAGTAGTCATCACTCTACCAATTTAATCCGGTCTACCATTGATAATTTAAAAAAATTCAAGGAAGTTATCAACTGAAACACTCCGAATTTTTCAAGAAGGCATCGAATTTTATAAAAAAACCTGGACACCTCATTAAAACCTCCCCGCACCACCGGGTTAGGAAATAGTATGCCCCCAAATATTTACATGAACTTTAATAAGTAAATATTTACATAGTTTCATTCTAAATACAACCGAAGGTGTTCAATGTTCCAGGGGTGATTCAAAATCCTTTCATCTCTATCTTGGAGCATGTATGTCCCAGGATTAAGCTTTTCACTGACCACATAGGGTCCTTCCCAAGTTGGAGCTAGCTTACCGAATTGCTTCTCCTTGGTATGCATCAAGACTTTCCTTAGCACTTTATTCCCTGGTTGAAAATCCCTCTTTTTGATTTTAGAAGCAAACCTCTTTCTCATCAAACCTTGATAGTGTGTGGCTCTGAGGTAAGCCTTAACTCTTTTTTCTTCCATCAAGTCAAGCTGGCTTCTGATTGCCACTTCGTTAGCTTGTTCGAAAAAATTGTGGACTCGAAATGAATGGAGAGTGGCCTTTATGGGAGCTATTGCATCCATCCCATATACCAAGGCAAAAGGAGACTCTTGTGTTGCAGCCCCTGGAGTGGTCCGGTAGGCCCATAATACTTCTTGTAGATAACTTGGCCATTTTCCAACAGCTCCCTCTAGATTTGTTTTAAGACCGGACAGGATGGTCCCGTTAGCCACTTCAACTTGACCATTTTCCTGTGGGTGGAAAGGAGAAGAGAATCGGTGTTGAATGCCTCTAAAAACACAGAAATTATCTACATTCTTGTTATCGAACTGTGGCCCATTGTCTGTGGTTATCTTTTGTGGAACCCCAAATCTGCAACAAATGTTAGAAAGGATAAATTTTATAACAGCTTTCGAAGTAGTTCCTGCCAATGGGGCTGCTTCGATCCACTTTGAGAAGTAATCAATAGCAATTATTATAGTTCTGCGTCCTCCGGACGCCATGGGTAGAGGTCCCACCAAATCCAGCCCCCAACGAGGAAAATGTATTGGCTTAGAAATTGACTCTAAAAGGACAGCTGAGATATGAATTTCATTACTGTATCTTTGGCATGGATCACACTTTTTCACCAATTGCTTGGCATATTGCATTATGGAGGGCCAATAGTACCCAGCTAATAAGACCCTTCTGGTAAGAGCCCTGAATCCACAGTGTGTTGATCCCTCGCCATCGTGCAATTCAGAGAGCATTATTTGGGACTCTTTGATCCCCAAACATCGTAAGAGAGGCCTACTAAAGGATTTTTTTGTAAAGAACGTCTCTTAGGATGACAAAGCCACGAGCCTTATACTTTACTTTTATTGCCACTGCTTTATTCGGAGGCAAGATGCCATCTGAGAGGTACTGGAAAAGAGGAAATCTCCAATCTTGAGGTTGATTTACTTGTATATTTAAACTTTCTTCTTCCTTGTTCTGACTGAGTTGAATAAATGGGCACTATTGCATATGAATCCATGGGTAGGACTCAGAATAGGCTATGGTTGCCAAGGAATCTGCTAACGTATTTTCTGTTCGGGGTATGTTCTCATAGGTGATGTTTTTGAAATCAAGCACCACTTCTTTAAGGATAAACAAATATTTAACCAATTTCTCCTTTTTGGCTTTGGATTGACCTTGTGCATGATGAATTAGAAGCTGGGAATCGCTCATTAACTTGACCCTTTTGACTCCACAAATCAGAGCTAACTTCAAGCCAACTATAGCAGCTTCATATTCGGACTCATTGTTGGAAGCTCTGAAAGCAAAACATATGGCTTAGTACATTTTGTCGTCGTACGGAGAGGTTAAACATATTCCAGTACCAGAACCCATGGTACTCGATCCTCCATCAGTCCGAACAACCCAAACTTTCTTAGTTTTTTTAATTGTTGCTTGTTTGGTGTCCCTATCTGAGTGAAATTTGACTAGGAATTCAGCAACAGTCTGAGCCTTGACTGCTGTACGAGGGGCAAAATCAATATCATAGTCTCCCAGCTCCACTGACCACTTGGTCATTCTACTTGAAACTTCTACCTTTTGAAGAACATTTTTCTATGGAAAAGACGTCCGGACAATGATCGAATGAGACTGAAAGTAAGGCCTCATTTTCCTAACAGCAATTACTAAGGCCAGTGCTAGTTTTTCAAGTTTTGAATATCTTTTTTCTGCATCAAATAAAATTTTGCTGATATAATACACCGGACGAGGATAATTATCCACCTCCCGTACTAGCACTGCACTTAGGGCACAATCAGAAACTGACAAGTATATGTAGAGTGTCTCTCCATCAACAGGTTTAACCAAATTTTTAGGAGAGGATAAGTGCTTCTTAATTTCATCGAAATCCTGGTCACACTGGGGAGACCAATTAAACTCTTTTGCACCTTTCAAAGTTTGAAAAAACGGGGCACACCTATCCGAAGACCTTGAAATAAAACAGTTTAGAGCAGCCAACCTCCCTGTCAATCTTTGTACTTCTTTAATATTTCGAGGAGGTTCCATTTTCAATAAAGCACTAAGTTGGTCTGGATCAGGTTGTATGCCCTTCTCACTTATCACATACCCCAAGAATTTTCCGGATTACACCCCTAAAACACACTTTTCTGGATTTAATTTTAAATTTACCTTCACCAAGTTGGCAAAGGTTTCTTGGAGATCTGCTAAGTGTAGCTCTTCGTCCACACTCTTCACCATCATGTCATCGATATAGACTTCCATGTTTCTTCCAATCTGATTAGCAAAATCCTTGTTTACTAATCTCAGATAAGTAGCCCCAGCATTCTTTAGCCCAAATGGCATCACCTTGTAACAATGAAGGCCCTTATCAGTAACAAATGTAGTATGTTCTTGATCCTTCAGATCTACTTGAATCTGATTATATCCGGAGAAGGCATCCATAAAGGATAATAGATTGTTCCCAAATGTGGAATCCACCAACTGATCAATTCGAGGGACCAGATATAGGTATTTTGGGCAAGCTCTATTGAGATCTGTAAAATCAATGAACATACGCCACTTTTCATTTTTCTTCTTTACTAACACCGGATTGGTTGTCCATAAAGGATACTGAGATTCCTTTATGTGCCCCATTTTAGTAAGGTGGTCAACCTCCTGAACTATGACATCAACGTTTTCCTTAAAAAAAGCTCTCCTCTTTTACACAACTGGTGATATATCCCTCCGGATGGATAGTTGGTGTGATATAATGTCTGCTGGTACTCCGGTTACATCAGCATTACACCAAGCAAAAACATGTTGATGATCTTTCAAAAAGGCTAACACTTTACTCTTTAACTCCAGTATCATTTTGGACCAGATCTTAACATTTTTTCCTTCAGCCAGAGAGTGAGTTTCAATTTGTTCAATTGGTATTAAAACACCAGGGGTCTCTCTGGGGTCATCAATTTCACCCTCTCCCCCAGAGAGCCCCTTAAATTATTAATCCTCACTGATCTGAACTTCCCCCAACATTCGAGGGGCCATTGATGTTGCATAACACTCGCTTGCTACCTTCTGACTGCTTCGGACAACTCCCACCTGTCCATGCACAACGTATTTCAAGCATTGGTGGACTGTTGAAGCCACATCATGCATCCTGGAGAGCCAAGATCTCCCCAAAATGGCATTGTAACATGTAGGACAATCCATCACAATAAAAAGTATTCTGACCATCTTCTTAAAAGGGCCCTTGCCCAGCAAAACCTCTTCTTTAAATTCCCCGATTACGTCAGCTGAGCTTCCAGTGAAACCCATTATTGACCTGTTCGAACGCTGAATCACTGTTGGATTCTTCATATGTTTATAAGAAGTTAAAAAGAGGATATTGGTTGCACTGTCGGTGTCCACCAAAATTCGCCTTATGTCATTGCCCCCAATGGATGCTCCTATTACAACAACATCTTCATGGGGACCAGTTATGTCCCTCAAGTCATCTTCATCGAAAACAATAAAGGGAAATGGAATTTGCGATTGATAGGAAGTCATGCCTCCTTCCAGTTGTGTAGGTAAGGTATGAACATGCCTCTTCCTCGAAGAAGCAGTTGGTGCAGTCACGGTGTCTCCTCCAAATATTGTAAGTGACTCAAAAAAGCCGATGAGTCCGGACACCGTCTTGCAATGCTCTGTGATAACGCCCACCTTGTTTCGGGTTGGATCAGGATCCAAATACTCTGACTCTACATCAAACCTTTCAATTATCACCATAGCCCCATCAGGAGACGATGTCCGTGCATTGTTCGGGCCAGTCCGATGAGCATTATGAGGCCTATTTCCACTTCTTTTTTTAACATAAGCCCCCAACTTCCGTCTCTCAATTAAATTTTGCACTTCTTGTTTCAACGCGATTCAATATTCAGTGGTATGGCCAGTATCATAGTGATACTGACAGAAACTATTATTTCGACTTTCCCTGGGAGATTGTAATGCATCCGGCTTTCTGAAATGTACTTCGTCTTTCGTCTTATCATAAATGGTGGCTACATTTTCTCTTAATTCAGCAAACCACTCTGGTTGAACCCAAGATCCTCGCTTATTTCTAGATTGCTGGCTTTGAGCTGGTGCAGCCGGGTGGGATTGAGCCTTGGCTCTATTTTGACCTTGTCCGGCTTCCTTGGCCTTGTACCCGGACTGATTTTGGTTTTGATTTGGTGCAGCTGGGGCAAACCTCACTTGCTGGTGCACCCTGGTTTTCTTTGTTTCATCCACATTAATCTGTTTTCCGACCTAATTTAGTAAACCTCCCCATGTCATGGCTTTTTTCCTGGTTACTGAATCAGCCAAATTACCGGGGTTCAAACCCTACCTTAGAGAAGCTATTGCTACTTGTTCAAAGCAATCAGCTAAGCCATTTTTTGTGTTCACAAAGCGACTTATGTATTCCTTCAAAGATTCATTTGGTTCCTGGGCACAATGGATAATAGTGTCTCCATTGCCCTTCACTTCTTTACTTCCAACGAACTGCCTCCGGAAGGCCACCCAAAAAGAATCAAAATTTCTAATACAACCCTGTGGCAGACTATTGTACCACTTCAGAGCGCTCCTCGTAAAATATTAGGAGAACGCTCGACAAAGTAACTTATCGTCGTTGTCGAAATTCATCATAAAGTTTTTCAATTTCTCCAGATAGTTATCTGGATCTTTACTGCCATCATATTTTTCCATCTTTGTGCTGTCAAACCTCTTAGGAAGGTTTCGAGACAGTATCTTGGAGGACAATGGAGATTGTCTCCAATTTCGGCCACGACTAAAAACAATATCTTCGTTGGGAGTTGCAAAGATACCTGGCTCATCATGAAAGGCAAAAGGATCCATTAACAATCGGTCTATATGCCTCCGACCATGGTTGTGACTATGAGACGACCCTTTACTCAGATGTTTCTTTAACCTTCCATGCCTGTCCCCTTTCTCTTGAATATTTTTTGACCAACTTTTGTTTCTTCTTAGAACGGCCTTCATCACTGCTGGATGATATGGATTCTTCGACTCTGTCTTTATTTGAGGAGCTGCTAGAAGATTCTGAGTCTGAATCTGAGCTCTCCACCGGTGAGACTTCTTTGAACTAGCATGAGTCTTTTTAGTGCTCACATGGGTCTTTGATGGCTCAAGCTCTCTTGGATTGTCAGTATGGTGAACTGCTGACACTTTTGACTTTTCTTTCACACCCATCTCCGCCCTTTTAACAGCCCTCAAGGCTTCTATCTCAACTTTTAGTTTATCTCGCTCCTCGATCGTATATTCATCGTTTTGTCCCACTACTTCTGCCAAAGCTGGTGGCACTTCCTGCTCGTCTGAATTCATCCGAACTGGTTTTCTTGATGGTTTCGAATTCTAGATTCATGAACCTTCTCCTCCCACTATGGTCGCCAATTTTTGGTGAGGGTTATTTCAGTCTGAGAGTAATTTTGTCTGGTGTTTTGTGATGTTTCAAAGGTATTTAATGTTTAAGTGGTTTGTAGTGAGAGATTTGAGCTGCCTGGTTGTATTAAATGTTTTTTACCCTCATTAATGAAAGTGGTTGGGTATTTATACCCTTAATTATGGGCCACATGGGCTTTCGGGTCATACTTATGAAATCGGGTTGAGTTCAAAAACCCATTTAGTTTGTTAAGCAAATTAGCAATTAGCTTAGTCATAAAGTGATTAGTTTTTAATACTTTAGTCCTGTTCGGATGGTTCAGTGGGTGGTTTTTATCCGAATTTCCCATGGCCGATTTCTACAGTGAGTGGTGAGAAAATCTGGACTCATCAAGAGCGAATAGTGGAAACAAAAAGATATAGCAATTGTAATCCTCTTTATGAAATTATTACAAGTGTTCTTCAGATTTGTTTTAAGTTTTATCACGTTTATTCATTTGATCTTCTTTACTTTACATTTCTTAGCTCAATTAGTTAGATGGTTTTTGGGCATCACCATTTTGGTTATGTTATCGGGAAGTGACTATCACCATTATCTTTATATATCAATTTTGACCACTTCCATCATCTTTTCCATAATAAGCTTGAGATCTGGACTGATGGCCACCACCGGACAAAGAGTGCATGCCCTACAACTAACCTCGCCCAAAGAGGTATACTTAGAAGATGAGCATGGCCTACAAACTAACATATGGACCTTCTAACACAAAGAGCCAGCCATGACCCATTGTTCCACCCTAGCCGATGATATTACTGTTATTCCATCAGATAAACGACGAGGAAGATGACGACCTGATCATATTGAATTATAAGAGGATTAAAAAATTAGCTCAGTATGTGAGCTAGTTAGTATAAGTCATGAAAAGAATTGTTGTTTCCGAAGAGGCGATAGGTCGGTCGTATCCTCCATCCACCCGATCACGCGGGACAAACCTAAGCCACACCTATGACAACTTGGCCCGGAAGGATCAACGTAGCTATTTTGTGACTACTGAACATCAAGAGCTCAAACCATATACTAATTTGAGCTCGTCCTGAGGTAGATAAACCTTTGACGTTGCATCTGTATTAACGAGTCAGTCAAGCACATTCAATCAATCGGGAGAGGTCAAAGAGCGGCTACTAGAGACCGTTGATATGAGACCGACCATAACTTGTTAATAAATATTGTACAATTAAAAAATATGAAAAACATCTCGAAGGATGACGCTCCTATTTAGGGGTGATAGGTAAATAACCCCTGGTATTTTACCAGGTATACCCACTTCACTAGTATGTAAAGAGTGTGAAACTGACCCCTTTCGCCAAATATCCTTATTACGCAAACACTAACTAGATTGGAGATAATGAAGTTGCAATACTTCACAAAGACAACTGATCCGGAGCATCACACGATGTGCGTTAGACAGATCATGGATTACATGTAATGTAAGGATGCGGTGATGTGTGGCTCATCTTCAATCAGCCTCTAAGGTGACACATTAGTGTGGTTCCACCAAATGTCCAAATGGTCGGCCCACATGTTCCCTCAATCAGATAAGCTCTTCATGGCTCATTTTTCCTTTAACTGTGATATGAAAAGACGGGTAGACTACCTATGTACGTTAAAGTAAAGGTGGGGAAAGTCCATAACGAACTTCATATCAAGGTATGTCAACCTTAGTGCCAAGACGGTCGACTATCATAACTATTTGAAGCATTTCCGGCATGCCAAAGCATCTCATAAAGTCTACATTCTACAACTCGATTAGAAATATGGAACCACTTACCATGGAAAACCTGGTAGCACACACCCAAAACTACATCAACCACAAGGAGGTGGATGCTCAGAACTAGCCTAGAGGATAAGACATGCCCCAAAATAGAAAGGTGGTGAATTTTTCAAAAGAGGCACGTGCCCCCACGCCCTCGTCGTAACGCTTCTGCCCAGATGCGCATGCCAAATATCCTTTATTGAGCGCGTGAAATGTATATCTTTACGAGCAGATTAAAGATATCAACCTCTTGGCCCACCCAAGAAGATGATCTCAGACACGGCAACGCGGAATTGACACAAACATTGTGAGTATCACCGAGAGCATATGCATACCAAAAAATAATATCAAGTGCTAAATATGGAAATACAAGCTCTAATAAACATAGGGCATATGAGATAATCATATCAAGCAGCCGACCGACCGACGCCAACAAAAGCGGCACACAACCCTTAGACCGCACCCTATGGCCACCAACACCAAGGCAAAAATGCATGAGAGAATTTAGTCGAACCTGATATTATCCCGTATGAGATTAAGAAGAAGGAAAAAATCTAAAAACTTACATCCTAACTATCCATGAAGGTACCAATAGAATACGATACCCTAATAGCTCTTATAAACGGCATATTCAAGAGTTAATATCAGGGATTGATACGGTAAAGATATCTGATACGAGAACACATACTCGAGACATTCACGCCCATTATATTTTTTATCGACAAGGATCTCGAGGATGTCTTCCATCCACATGATGATATCCTTCTAATAATGGTTGGCATAGTAGTTCACTACAGGTGTTAGATTTTGGTGGATACATGAGTTGCGATGAATATGATATATAGCTCCGCCATTAAATAAATCAATTTCAAGACTGCCCTCGGCCAACTTTTTATTAAGTGATAGGTTTCAATGGCCAGACCATCTTTTCATTGTGAAAGATGCTGGTGAAGGTGTTGATTTGAGCTGGAAGTTTAGCCAAAAGTGAGGTAACCAAATTCGTGGTGTCGGACATCCTAACTTTCTATAACTTGATCCTTAGAAGGTCATGTTGCACAATTTTAAATTTGTATCATCCACATACCACCAATCCATAAAATATACCGTCGGATGAGAAATGGGCATAGTTCGAGAATGACTAGTTGAAGTCCTAAAGGATTTTACTCAAGAATGATTGATCTGAAGTACCAACCCAAGCAGGGCGAGCTCTTAAAAGTATAAAAAAAGACCAACCCCATATTTTTATATTTTTTTTATGATAATCATTCATGGATCAAAAAATTTCAACCAAACTCATCACTCGTTGTAACCACGTTATTTCTTTTAATGCAAAAGTTTGTCTTTTTTAAGCTACGAATTACTAAGCCTTATTGTGGCACATAAAGATGACTAGTATTGTTTCTCAATCATGAATTGAAGACATATTCTCTTTTATACAAGTTCACATCCTAACCCATTGTTTGGCCAACAGCAGGAAAATACTACACTGAATAATCCAAGTGATCATCATATGGGGAAGTTCACAGGGACAATTATGTCCATAATCATATGCCAACAAATATTATCAAAAACCTTTCATCGATTTAATTTTAAGTGCAACCTTCGGTCCTTTACATTTGACCCATGAGAAGGTATTGGGACAGGAGGATGGTCTTAGAGATTCTTTGTCTAGAAAAGAAAACTGACTGTGATTTGTCAATTTGATAAGAAAATGAACCCTTTATTTTGTTGGCCATGATTTTGGATATGATCTTATCAACGATATTGTAACAAGAAATAGGCCTAAAATTTAGGTCGAATAAAAGAGAGTCCTTTTTAGGGATGAGAGAGAAATATGTGAAAACAGATTGGAATAACTTGAGAACCTTCTCACAAAGACCTTTGCCCATAATATTACAACAATTTTTTTATAAAACTGGCGTTGGAACAATCAAGACTAAAGCTTTCTTTCTATCGATACTGATATGGTTTTCTTAATCTCCACCCCGGTAATTGGTTGAATCATGAAAGTCTTATCCTAAGGTTTAACTTTTAATGTTAACTAAAGTGGAGACCCGTTAGAGTCATGAATAGCCAAGAGGGTTACGAGTACCATGAAGATTAGAGACTTAGTTCACTAAGATATTGGCAACTCTTGATGTAGAGGGTACAAGATGTACCCAACTATTAGAAATTGAAAGTATTTTATAACGTAAATGTATGGATTTTGATACTATTATAGAATAATTTTATTTTTTGATCTCCTAGTTTGAGCCAAATCTTTTTTTATTTTTGTTTAAAAAGGGATTCCTCAACTTTTCTGAGGAAGATAAAGGAGGAGTAGGCCTCAATATTTACCGATACGGGAAGGGGGTTTGAAGAGTCTTATGCTAGATGAGAATGATCGTTGAAGAGTAAATTTGGTCGTTGGTCACTCGCGAGCTGGTATCACTAAATTTCCATTGATCTAGACATAGGATAAATTAAAGTCGAGGGAGTTTTTGCAAAGCCATGCATATCCTCTGAGCATATATTAGAAGTTTTGTACAAGTGGATACAATATAATTGTAATTCAGGGTGAGACTATCACATATTAAAATATTTGAAGGGGGTTTTTAATACATTGACGATGCAATAGTATAATCTAGCGTGCGAGGGAAGTAAAAATGGGCGAAGACATTAGAAATGACTCATCCCAATCATTATTAACTAAAAAATGGTAAATTTTAAACGAGATAATATTAAGAGGTTTCTTATTACTCCAAGTGAGGGATGAAGGTCGTTGAATTTAAAATGATAGCAGCATGAGTTAAAATCGATAATGACAAAGTTCTTATGATCTCTACATCCGATGCATTCCTCGGTTCAAATAACGTTGAGATCCCTGAGAAATACCCACAAATATCCATGATCCAAAGTTGAAATAACTTCCAGACGCGACCATAGAGGGAGACAATCGGGTATAACGTTTAAAGTGAGGAGGTTAGTGAGACAAAACAAAATTAGTTAAGACATCTAGCTTTAGAATGATTATATTACAGAAAGAAATAGAGGATAGAGATGAAGATTAGATTTGGTTTCCCAAATTTTTAGATCCTTCCAAACAGATTTGAGGTATGGTTTATAGCGTAATGTAAAAAAAACGTGAATCTGATTATAAAGTCCATATTAGATAATCAGACCATAATTTCAGTTATAATTATTACATAGATAATATTAGTGATAAAATCAATCTCATCTTGTTTTTAGTTGAGCCGTTCAGCCCACACGCATTCTAAAAACAATAAACATTAAAATAATTAAAAACTTATACTCAGTTTAAACGTTGGGCTTATGGAAAATATGATCTTGACATCTACATTAATACCAGTTGGTTTCTCACTTAAGGATATTTTCTCCACTTTATCCGCTTTCCCTGGTTCCAATTCCTATGTTGGGGACAATCTCCTTAATACCATTTATTTTCCCCACTAAAATTTGATTTGGCCTACATTCGATATTCAAATCTAATGGAGGATCAACTTCTGTCACTAAAGGTTGTTCGAATGAATGACCGCCCGTTGTTTCTAAAGGCCTGGTATCCGGTTGAGATTGGGATCCGAAGGCATTGGCCTTTGGGGTTGCTTTAGATGCCTCCGATCCGGAGGGCTTATCTTTTGAGGCTTCTTTGGATGCCTCCGGTCCGGAGGGCTTTGGCAGCAAAGTAGAAGTTTGAGCTTTGGTTAGACGAGTCGTCCAACGTGGGGTTAACTTCTCCGGGGATTTCTCAGCATCTGAACCCATAGCTAAAAAAGGGAAGGTTTTTTGACACTCGAAAATGTTTTCTCTTTAGCAACAGAGGGTTGAGACTCCTGAACAGAAGAGTCTGAGGGGAGAGGAGAGAGGCTTTCGCAGATGAATTGTTTCATGCTCTTGTCCGGAGACATAACATAACCGGCGATTCAATCAATAAGAGACCGCTAAAAATGTTTCTGGATCAAATCTCCGATGAAAGCTTCGAATCTAGACTCCAAACCTTCTTTGACATGTAAATACACCGGTCTACTTGCCATTAATTAGTTAGATTTATTTATTTATTAATGAATTAATTAATGTTTAATGCATGTGCAGGGTTGATAAAGACGCAAATGAGAAGATTACTGAAGAAGAAGTACGAGAGATTATAAGTCTGAGTGCTTCTGCAAGCAGCAGAACAGTGATGGCCATCGGATTCCGAGTGGCCATCTCGGAATCAGACGTAACTTCGTTCGAATTTGATTGCAACTTATTCCGAGATGGCCACTCGGAATCAGTTGCAAAACTCCAGTTTATATTAAAATTTGATTGTTTCATAATTTCTAAACACTTAAAAAAAATTGTTGGTTGGATAAGAACAAGATGCTTAGTGTTCAGTGCATGGAATGAGATTCTTGATTTTCCATGGTCGA
Organism: Limnanthes douglasii subsp. nivea; assembly: GCA_036936605.1. NCBI lineage: Eukaryota > Viridiplantae > Streptophyta > Magnoliopsida > Brassicales > Limnanthaceae > Limnanthes > Limnanthes douglasii. The sequence continues at coordinate 173,393,927 of JAUPFV010000003.1, forward strand.
ACGAAATTCAATCTTCAAAAAAACTGGCGTGTTTTGGTTCAGGGTTAATTTTAGTTGCAAAAATCAGATATGTAGGATTAAAAAGGGTTTAATGTTATGTTTTTAAACAGTAGGGAAATTTATTTCACTAATGGCACGTAATATGAAATTTGAAAACAAAATAAGGGTAAACTAGTAATATCATGTTTCAAGTGTTTTAAAAATTTCAAATTATGGAGGAAATAAAAAAATTCATGGAGGAAATAGCTTTGGCCTTATGTTAATTTTAAAAGTTTCATTTACCATCATTCCTTTTAAACCCACAAGCATTCATTATGTATGAATCAATAACTGTGACTTTAAAATGAAGACTGCATGGACATAAATAATGGAGAGGCGCGTGACCATCAACTATGTTTAGCTGTAAGTTATCCAATAATGAAAAATCATGGATGCAGTTAGTCTCAGGCCCAACACCCATCAGATCTTATGGAGAAGTATATAGTTAGCATTCAAGGGATAGCCGAGTTGGTTGGTTGAGTAAGGCATGCTTGTGATCATAGGTCATGAGTTCGAGTCTTTCTGCATACGCTTTCTCAGCTGAGCCTGTCACTTTGTGTAGTTTACCTTCTGGTGTTGGTTTGCAGGCTATTGCGTTAGACCGAGGATTATTGCGTTAAACTGAAGGTTTACCCTGTACGCACTTATTGTACTCTGAATAGCGGCGGCGGATTTCCTCCTAAAAAATGTGGATTTCCTCCTTAAAAAATGCATTTATCAATTGGATAAAAGTATTAATGTAGTTAAAATTTTAAAAACAAAAATAGTATTCTATTCAATTTGGTCGTCCCAACGGGTCCAATAATTATCCACAACATGACGGAGGTTGAAAGTCCGGTGACGAATTCTGCTTCTAAATTCTACTATTTAGGTCTCAAATTTTTATTTTTGTGTTTTTTTAATATTTAAATTAGATTTTAAAAAATAATTTAAATAACAAATAAAATCGGATTGCGGATTTGTTGTATTTGTGTATATTTTAATTATTTCCATATCATTAACGTTTCAAATGTTCCCTTCTGTATAAGACGTCATCCCCTCTATATTACGTCACCACCCTAGATTTAAAATAGGTTTGTAAATAATATATCTGTCGTTATTGAAATTTCAGTATGTTATTTTTTTTGGAAAATTTTCCTTCTCATTTCTCATCAATTATTTTTATTTAGGAGTATTCAAGCCAGAACAGGGTCTCCTACAGATAAAAAGAAAGTAAAAAAGGTCTACCCAATAAGCGGATAAAAATCTCAGCGGTGGAGACTACAACATCAACGGTTGTGACGATTGCATGGACACTGGCTGTAAGCATGCAATTGATTTCCTTTTTAGATGGCTCGGTGGGGTGCATCTATGTTTTTACGCATCTCCGACAGGTCCTCAATGACCAACGATTACTAAGCGGTTAAGATATTTGACAATGTCAGCATAGCAACGTTAAAGGTTTTCCCACCTTCACAAAGACCAAAATTATTAGAATGAAAATACCTTAATAGTCATGCTTTAGAGGAAAGTAAGACCCTCAACTTGCAAAGAAGGTAGAGCAGATAAGCTCTTAGCATTATTATTGTTTGAAACATTTGAGGTTTTTTTCCGTCGAGAATGAACCAACGAATTGGGTGGATTTTTTTTCGTAGGGAACCGATGCCACGAAATATCATTATAAATTTCTAGGTAAGCACATAAACCGATAAAATAATAATTGTCAAAGACTTGAACTCTTTAAAGCAATCAAATAATTTAAGTTTGGTTTAATTTTGGTTTTTTAGTATATAGTATTTGCAGTTACCGTCTTGATTGGGAGTAAATTTTAGGGTGATAATACGTGTGTGTTAAGGTGCTGTAAATTTTAGGGCGATAATACGTGTGTTAAAGGGCTGGTTTTGCTTTTAGAGGTTTTATTAAAAAGTATTGGAAAATTTAGTGTAAGCAAGCCATAGGAGAAAATTTGAAGGATTACACTAAGCATTTCATAATTACCAAAACTAGTGTGGAAGTTTGTGATGAACATTTTGTGTATGTTGCATACCAACAAGGGTTTCTTCTCAAAGATTTAACTAATGAGACAACGAGAAGGAGGGCGTTTACTGGAGCTTTGATACCTCAGGTAGAATAGTAGATCAAAGTTGATAAGTCAACAAAGGTATGGATCAGGCCAGTTTCAACACAAAGGAAATCACAATAGAGAAGTACTTTGAATAATCAGGGCTCTCAATCACAACCATCTTTTTTACCCAGGGGTCCCAGATATTTGTATCCTCAATCAGAGTCATCCCAGGTAATCGCTTCAGTTTATCAACAACAAAAGTCTATGTCAAATCAATAAGTCTAACGCAAATATTATGTTAAGTTGACAGAAAATGTAGCGATAATCTTTGAAATGGCTACAAACCATGTTCATTTCAAAAAACCATCGTTAATAACTAAACTTATAGGGGAAATAAATATAAAAAACTCAACTACCACAATGACATTAGTTATGCTACAGTGGATTGTATAACTCTACGTAAAGGAATCTAGATATTGATTGAGAATGGAAAGTTAACAACGTTTGTTAAAAATAAAATTGGGTCTTAGCAAGTACCAAACGTAAACCAGCAAGTGCGACAGACAATGAATGTTTCCTCCAAATAAGAAGATACGATGGTAGTAACTGGGATCATATATAAATTTGATGTATCTATATAGTACCTAGATCCTAATACGGATCAGAGGGTTGTATTACTGGTAAATGAAACAAAACTGTGAAGCAAGTTTATACTATATGTGAACATTTTGAGTTATTAGTAATTTTTAGAGGTGATATTATGGCCAAAAATACCAATAGCTCTCAAAAGAGGCATATGATGAGTCTAAGCACATAGATGGTCGGTGGGATTTCACTTCATCTTTATAGGAAGAGTCATCTTCTTTTTATTATTTTCGATGATGATGACTTGATGGGTATTTATAGACGCCATGAAGATGCGATTTTGATTGGAGCTGAGATAGCAGAAGTGAGATCCGTTGGATACTCATTCATATCGGTAGTTCCGCCAATGTGTTGTTTTTGTTAAAGTATGAAAATATGCAGAACTCTCTTGTAATCTTTCGGTTAGAGAGAATAATAATTGGGTTTATTCGTATGACAACCAATGTTATCATGGAATTTAAGGAGGAAGTCTTATTGGGAAGTGGGCCATTTAAGAAGAAGGTGATGTTGTTATTTATGGTAGTAGACAGTTCGACAACATACAATGTGTTATTTGGTATTGGTTGTCATATATGCACGTCATAGCTTCTAGGGTCCACTAGTTTTTGAAATATATGGTTAGAGATCATGTAGGATCGGTTCAAAGTAGTTAGCAAGTATCTCAAGAATGTTATGCAAAAGCCCTACACACCAAGCGAGTTAATGTTATCGAGAGGATGAGAGGATAAAAGTTAGAGGGGTTTGCCTTAGATTTGGAGATGGTAGATGACTTGAGGGAGCCCATTGAATCGTTAGTAACAAATGAAAAGATCGAAGTGTAAGTTATTCCTTATGAGAAACGTTTGAGGATTGGAACACTGTTACCACTATAGATGAGGAAGCGTTTGATAGATTACTTGTCGATAAACTTAAGTATGTTTGCTTGGAGTACTAAAGATGTGGTGGGGGTTTCATCTAATATAATTTTTCATAATCTAGTTGTTAATCCGAACGTGAGACCAATCATCCAAACACGAAGAGTGTTTTCTCTTAAAAAAATCAAAGAAAATAGTGGCATATTTGGACCGAATTTTAGTGGTGGGCCATATAATAGAAGCTCAGTATCCAATGTGGATAATGAATCTTGTTACGGTAAATAAAAAAATATGGTAAATATAGAATGTGTGCTGATTTCACAGATTTAAATCGAGCATGTTTGAAGTACATGTTTCCTGTTCCAAAAGTAGATCAACTTGTTGGTTCAACATTTAGTAATAAACTCCTTTCATTTATGAATACTTATGCTAGATATAATTAAATTCAAATAATCTGAGGGATCAATAAATCATAATGTTTATCACTGATAGAGGGTTGCATTATTATAAAGTAATGCATATTGGTCTAAAAAATGTTGGGGCTACTTATCAAAGGTTAGTAAAGAATGCGTTTGCTACCAAAATTGGGTGAAATATGATGGTGTACATAGATGATATGCTGGTTAAAAGTGCCAACAATGAAGATCATTTTCGAGATTTGGAAGAAACCTTTTCTAATCTAAGAGTCATTCGTTTAAAGTTAAGTTCTCAGAATTATACTTTCACAGTGCGTTTGAGAAAATATATGGGATCAAAGCTGATGTAGGGCAGTTGAAGGCTTTAATAGTTATGGAACATCCTCGGACGATTAAGGAAGTACAAATTATTACGGGAAGTTTTCCAGCTTTAAACAGATTTATCTCTAGATCTTCATATTAATACACTCTATTTTTTCAAGTTTTAAGGCAAACTAAAGATTTTATTGGACACCAGAATGTAATGAGTCATTTGCCAAAATCAAAGACCATTTATCTTCTCTGGAAATTTTGACTAAGCCTGTTTTAGGTGAAAGTTGTTTATTTACATTGCAGTCTCAAATTTTGAAGAGAGTGCGGTCTTGGTAAGGGAGGTTGATGGTTATCCACACCATGTATATTATGTGATTAAAAGTCTGCTAGATTCGAAGAAAAGGTATTTGAAGTTGGAGAAAGTAGCTTTGGCCTTGGTTGTAGATGCTCGGAAAATACGTCCTTATTTTCAAGCTCATTTAATCATAGTTTGAACTTCATTCTCATAAAGAATATTTTGCAAAAGCCATATGTTTCTGGAATGATGACAAAGTGATTTGTAGAATTGGGGGACTATGGTATTGATTTTACACCAATGACGGCGATCAAAACTCAAGCTTTGGATGATTTCCTAGTTGAATTTTATTTAGAAATGCCAGATTTCAAGCGAGTTGACACATACAGAAATGAATATGGGGAGGAATTGATAGTTTGAATTGATGGGGGACCGAGAATTTTGGGATCATGAGCGGAAATTCAGTTAGTGGCTCCAACGGGGGAGGCTATATACCAGGCTATACGATTTGGTTTGAAAGCATCAAATAATGATGCTGAATATGAAGGATCTCTAGCTGGATTGAGACTTACAAGAGTTTTTTGTGCCAAAGGAGTTCATTTGAAAAGTGATTCACAGATGTTGGTGAACCATGTGTCAGGATTTTCCAAAGCGAGAAAAGACCAACTTGTAAAGTACTTAAGAGACTTAAAGGGATTGGCTGTAATCTTTGAGAGTGTTACATTTGTAAATTATTTGATTAACTGAATTTGATCTACGAGTGAATAAAATATTATGGACCCAAGTGTGATATTCAGTTTGAATTTGGACACTGTGAATAAGATGATCCAAATCTCAACACTTAAGCATGAACTAATAATTTAGGATCTAAATTGATTTATCAATTTACTAGTAATGGTCCCTGATCACGAGATAGTAAAACAGGTTAGGCTTTACAACTTTAGCCTACAAGTTGTAAATCCTGTAAATAAGAAGCTTTGTTGTTAAAAACATTTCAGCCAAAACCTAAAAAAGTCGACTACCATTATCTCAAATGACTCGAAGATTAGTTTCCTTCTTTTTTTATTTTCCTTTTTAATTCTTCATCATATATTCTTGAAGTTCAAAGGCTTGTAGTAGATTTAGAAAATACTGTATAATAAAGAGTTCAAACCAAACAAGTAAAAAAAAATTTATCCGATAGAAAATCATAACAAAATATTATATTTTTGCATTTTAACAAACTATTCAACATTCATTGCCTTTTAAATTATTACTCTTGTCGATAAGATTTTAAAACATAAACAAATTAAAATTTATAAAAAAAATTAAAAATAAAATAAAATAAAAAGAAGAATAAAATTTATAAAAAAATAAAAAAAAATAAAAAGAAGAAAATATGATATAATTTTTAATTTTTTTTTAAGATAAGCAATCAATATATCATGACAATAAACCGGAAACCATGCCAAACCGTCTCTTGTTTGAAAACCCAAATCTAAAACTGCGGAAAAGATTAACTAAAATATATTAAATAAAAACTAAATAAATCGGATCTACCTTTAAATTAACATTTAAGCTCAAGTGAAAGAAACAAACAATAATGTACACCAAAAAACAAAATCAAAAGAATTAAACCCAATTAGTAAATTTATAAGCACAAGAGATATTTGTTATATTTGTATATGCATATAATTTTGGTCAATTACTTTACACAGTTCTAGCAAGTCATATGCATAGTGTATATTGATTTTAATTTTGGATCTTACTTGTGTTTAGTGGAAATAATTGTAAAGCGTCGGTAAAAATATATTATGGTTTTAATTGTGCCATGGTTATAAAATAGCTTATTTTAGATGGATAATATTGTTACTCAATTTAAACCCATATTGGTATTATTAGTCGGTCAAAAGAAAAATGTACGTATCAATACGTGGCCTTTCACTTCTATCTTACCGGCCTCGATCATAAATATATTATGGTTTTAATTGCGACATGGTTATAGAATAGTTTAAATAATGTTAGACAGATAATATTGCTAATTTAAACCCATATCAATAATATTAGTCGGTCAAAAGAACAATATTCATATCAATACGTGGTCCTTTAACTTGTATCTTATCGGTCTCGTTGATTATTCATAACAGTACGTGGCCTTTCACTTGTATCTTATGGTCTCAGATTGTCTCGATGATTATTCATAACAATACGTGGCCTTTCACTTGTATCTTATGGTCTCACGGATGGAGAATTTGGTTCATGATTCATGTGATAAATCTTAAAGTGTTCTGTGAAGATAATTTAGACGGAACTAGTTTTGTGGTTTTTTAAAATTTAATCGGATTAGGATTTTTTATTGAATAAAAAGCTAGGTTCGGTTTTGATTTTTAAATTAGAATTACATTATTATAATTTGATCAAATTTTCAAACCGACAGGTATGTCAACTGTGTGTATGCGTTTTAAAAACATTTATTTTTTAAATAGTCAAAAATCGGTTAAAATTTTGTAAATTTAAGTTTTAATGAACTTTCAAAATAAAAACACCAACTCAACCCCAGTTAGGAGTTCCGCCAACTAGATCCGGCAAGAGGCTACTCCTTGTGATCCAACTCGCTACACTCGAGAGTAATAGTATAATCTAACAAGCGTGGATTCCGCGTTGTTCAATTTGTTCGATAATATATTATGACTATATTGGTCGACTAGCTAATCCAATTACACTAAAATATCTAACAATCATAATTCATGACTACCTAAAACAAAATCACAACAAATAACAAATTTAAGCATAAATCAAATATTGCGGCGATTGAATTTCATATTAGTATATTAGACATTATAAATATTCAAATATCGTGGTATCAATAAAGATTGGGCTTTTGCTATTCATAATGAATACTAGAAAACAATATACATATAAATTTACATTCTCAAATGTTCATACTTGACACTATATTTTACTAGTCATCTCCCTATTCTTCTTAAACATATCAAAGCCAAGTTCTACCTTCTTGAAGTTGTTAAGCTCCGTGCTCAAATAGGTAGCTCTTTTATTCTTGCACCTGCATATGCAATTTTTCAAAAGAACTACTAAGAAGATAAACTTCAACCTTCACAACTTGCGGATCCGAACACATACTTGGGAATGATCCTACTAATATGTTCAAATCTCTAGATGTTGAGCTTTCCATATTAAATCCAACACCTATTGTCATATTAGATGGAAACTGGTTATCTCAACATGAAAATCTCATATAGATTTTAATCCAATCCTAATAGTCAGCTTGTGCACAAGATCTCTACTTAACCCTTTGTTTAAACGGTCAGCTAAATTATATTGAGTTTCACTAAGTCCACTGATATAACATCATGCGTGATGCGCTCATGAATCATATTGCGTCTAACACCTAAGTGTCTAGACCTGTCTTTGTAGACTTGTCTATAGGCATTTGTCAAGGTAATTTCACTATCACGTCTGATAGATATAAGTGATATCGATTTGAGCCACAATGAAATTTCATGTATCAAATTTTTTAGCCACTCAGCTTCCTTACTAGTTGATATTAATGTCACAAACTCAAAATTCATTGTTGAATCAGTAATGCAAGTTTAGTTTTTTGATGTCCAAGAGATAACACCTCCACCAAAAAAGGAATACACGTCCACTTGTGAAAGAATGATCTTCCATATTGAAAATATACCTTGCATTTGAATAACCTTCAAGAACCAAAGGAAATCCAATTTAATTTAAAGCATAATCCATTGTTCTTTCCAAATATTGGAGTACTCGATTAAAGCCTACTAATTATGCGAACTAGGATTTCAAGTATATTCACTAAGCTTTTAAACAACATAAGCAATATCTAACCTACTGTTAGTTATAGCATACATAATAAGACAACACAGGGCTCTTGAGTATTCAAATTGACATACCATAACATCTTTATTAGGTAAAAGCTGTATATTGGTTTCTATAGGTGTTCTAATCGGAGAAAAATATTAAAATTAAATTTATTAAATATATTCTCAATATAATGAGATTGAAAAATCGATATACTATTATTCTTTCACTTGATTCTTATACCAAAAATTATTTCAGCTTCCGTTTAGTCCTTCATCTTAAAACTAGATGACATCATGACAAGAATTTATTCGTTTCATTAACCCAATTTAGGTGATTACCAAAAATCAACATGTTATCAACATACAGACAAATTGTAACTCTTTTCGCAAAAGTATCAAATTTGCTATACACACACTTGTTTGCTGGATTAAAAATGAAACCATAAGACAATATCACATTATCAAAAAAATTGTGTCAATCTTTTGGTGTTTGTTTCAGACCATAATCAGGGGCGGATCCAGGGGGTGGCCATGTATGCCATGGACCACCCTAAATTCTAAAAATAAGTTTAGTGTAGTGGTAAGAGTGTTTAGTTTTTAACTTTGAGGTCAAGAGTTCAAACCTTGGACCACCCTAAATTGTTCTTTTTTTTCCTTTCTTATTTTTCCCCCACTAAACCCTAAATTGTTCTTTTTTTCCTTTCTTATTTTGTCCCCAACTAAACCCAAAATCTGCACGAGTATAAAAAATCTTTTATTTTTTTATTTTTCTTCCTTCTTTTTTTTCTTAATTTTTTTTCTTTTTTCTTTTCCTTCCTTATTTCCCCCAACTAAACAGTAAATCTACACAAATACAAAATACAGCCCTCTTTTGTCTCTCTCCCCAAACGCAGCAACTCCTATCTATATCTCCCTCCAAACGCAGCCGCTTCTCTCTTTCTCTCTCCTCAAACGCAAGAGTCTCCTCTACCCTCTCCTCCTCAATCAAAATCACAAATTTTCTTTTACAAACATAAAAAACGCAGCACTGAAGCAGTGTAATCCGCTTCTCTCTTTCTTTCTCCTCAAACGCAGCAGCCTCCTCTACCCTCTCCTCCTCAATCAAAATCATTTTCTCTTACAAACATAAAAAACGCAGCACTGAAGCAGTGGAATCCTTTGATTTTAGGTATGTCAATGTGCTTTTAGTATTTTATATTATGTTAAGAAATCAATTTGAGACTCGGGTATATTAATGTGCTTTTAGTATTTCCTACAAAGTATGTTAAGAAATCAATTTGATAAATTGATTTAGAATTGTTAGAATTGTTTAATTTATTTATCTAATTGACTTAACAAGAATTATGAAAAATCTTTTGATTTAGAAAGAGAATTTCACAGCTTTTGAAAATTGAAAATCAGAGAGATAGTGGATGGGAACCATTTTATGAAAACGTTGTGGGTTCTTGTGGTAATCTTGAAGTTGATGTGCCCGACATGGAGTCAATGTATGTGCAAGGTAATAAATCCAAAAGACTTGCTACATTTTTGAAAAATCACAATCATTTCAAGAATGATTGTTTTTTAAATGTCATAGATTGTGTAATGCAAGAGTTGAATGATCGATTTACACCAAAAAATGTTGAGTTGTTGAATTGTGTGGCATGTTTGAAATCTTGTTCTTCATTTCAAGGTTTTGACACTAACTCACTTGTGATGTTGGCAAGATTATACCCAAATGACATTGTGGATGTTAGTGATAAAGAGTTGTCTAGCCAACTTGAGACTTATATTGAGTGTATGAAGATGGACGATAATTTTTCCGATTTGAAGAGTATCTCGGATCTATGTAGGACTCTTGTGCGTACAAAAAAAACACAAAACGTTTGGATTTGTGTACAAGCTTTTAAAGCTAGCTTTGTCATTACTGGTGGCCACTGCAAATGTTGAACGAGTATTTTCAAGTATAATATGTGAAGAATGAGTTGAGAAATCAAATGTCCAATCCATGGCTTAATGATAGCTTAGTGACATTTGTGAAGAAAGAAGTGTTTGCTATAATCGATGATCCAGATATTATCAAGCGCTTTGAAGGCATGAGTAAGAGAAGAATGCAATTACGTTTAGACTAGAAATAGATTTTCATATTTAGTTGTAATAGAATATTAATATATTTTGACTATATATTACTTGAACTTTTTTTAGTTCAATGATATTTTTGGCTTTTGACTATATATTACTTGAACTTTTTTTAGTTCAATGATATTTTTGGCACACCCTAAATTCTAATCCTGGATCCACCCCTGGACCATATAAAGAGTTTTTAAACTTGCACAACTTGTTTTCACAACCAAGCATAACAAATCCTTCCAGTTGTTTCATATAAATCTCCTCATCCAAATCACCATTAAAGAATGTTGTTTCACCGAAAACATTCATCCATTTTCATACTATATTAAACAAATTGACCCAAAATTCTTAATAATTCATTATACTGTTTTATTTTTGGTCGAGAATCAACCGTTTGGTATATTTTCACTCGATTGGTGTTGTTGTTTTAAAAATTCATTTGAATTTGAATTTTTAAATTTTAGCTGATCTTTTACCATTGACCCAACTCGCTACGCTCGCTAATCACAATATTATCTAACAAGCATATACTTCGTACTCTCCAACTTGATTGATAATATATTATGACCAAACTAGTCGACTATTCAATCCAATTACACTAAAATATCTAACAGATACTGATAACGATTATTAGACTATGGCATATAGTGGCTGATTCAAGTCAAAGATTAAAACGAGTTTCTAGATTTAAGTGTAAGAATATCCTGAATAAAAATGTATCATTCATGTAGATTTAGATTATTGAGTTACTTTAATTGCAAGTCTAAAATTATCAATATAATAAAAATTCAGGGTAATTATAAGTATATCATAAATATTAAAGACGGTTGAACTTGTGGATATTGTTTGAAGTAGCTTGATTTATACTCCTAAAATTAGATATTGTATATAAAAAACACCTCATTAATGAGCCAATTTACTTTCAAAAATTTCAAAATTAGATAAGCATTTATTGTTAAGAACTTTAAAAATATATCATGTCTTATTCAACGCTACACGCAAAGATTCGGTTTCTACAAGTATTACCAAATATTTAATAAGATATGTAAAGTTTATCTTATAATATAGTCTTCCGCCACAAAATAAGATCAGCTCTTTTTGTGGAATTATGGTTATAATCTTATTTTTTACAAGTTTCTGAGTATCCAGAAAAGATATCTTATCAACTCTAACATCAAAAACTAAATAGCAAACCTTAAGTCTATATTTAAACACAAACTCTATGTGTTTGATACATTGCTTGCAATTCATACCTATATATATATATATATATATATATATATATATATATATATATATATATATATATATATATATATATATTAATTTACAGTATATGAGCATCTAATATAAATCTACCAACGTAAGCATCCAATATATAGCAAATAAATAAACAATGCATACCCAAGCAAAATCGAAAATAATTAGATATAAGCAATAAGAAAAAAACAAATACCAATGCATTAAACAAAACAAACTCAGTCTTTTGGACGTTCTAATTTAAGTTTGTGTAAGTTTGATTTTGTAATCACAATATTCAACCAAAAAAAATTTGGAATAAAAAATTATAATTGATTGATCCAAGAATTTTAATGAGATTACGGTAGTTGTTTGTGGTATACGGCATAAGAACAAACAATATATTAACTTAAGAGTATACAACTAAAAGAAGTAGACTTGGTCTGAACATTAGTCTTGGACCATTGTTCTTCAAAAATTATTGGATCGGTCTCTATACATAACTGTAACATTTGTATAATTATATATGATATTTTTAAACAATTATCGTTAATTATAGAAACCATCAAATTTCTCAATTTGAAATTTCTAACTAGTTATATCGATTTCATCTATGAATCACACGGATATGAATATTTCATACATCATAAATTCGTATTTGATTTATAAAAAAAACCAACAAAATTTGAACATAATATATGTGCGAAGGTATAGAAAAAGTTAGAAAGAGTTCATACACTGTACAAACGAGTAATACGTTAAAAAGTGTAGTGTAGTTTTTTGCTTATCAATTCATGTTTTTATGAATTCTCGTTCTTGCTTGCAAAATCGACAATGTAACTCAACGACGAGAACGAATATACCCAATATATGCCAAAATATGTGATCGTCCTATGTTTTTCAGCCGCAAAAACAACGGTAAAATGGTTAAACGTTAAAAGAAGTTAAGAGAAAGAATGATTCTCTTGTGGAATTTTGTAAATAGAATCCATCTTCACTTTTCATCTTCCACGTAGCCGCACATAAACTTATCGCGCTTCACAACAAAGGTTAGAGTTTTATTCACATAATGCACAAAACGTTCGAATGACACCGACTCAAAATGAAAACTTTTCTGATGGAAAATACATCTTGCTTGGCGACCAATCCACTCATCATATTAAAATTCACAATAGTTCTAGTAGACTTAGTGATAAGATTTTGTTTGGTGGAAAAGAGTTTGGTTTTAGAGAATAAAGTCATATCAAATTCGGGTTTTGTGGCAAGGTAAGTGTAGTTTGGCAAATTAATAAACTCATTCGAGAGTGTTTATGTTATAAATCCGAAACTAATTACACGTTACATCAGATCTAATTACACATTGTTACATATCGTATGTAGGTGTGATAAAATTAAAAATTAAATAAAATTAATAAAAATTATAAAATCTAAGAACAAACTAAACAATTTTAAAAAGTTTATAGAAATTACATGAATGATAAATTGCTTTTAACTGAATCCAAGTAATCATCAAACTTTCAAAAATAAACCAAACAAGTCTTACGGTTATAAATTTGATAAAACTTTAGCATGACAACATATCTGCAAACCCCATATAATCACCAGTTTGATAATAAAAAACTGGGTCAAATTCTTATATTGAGCTTCGTCGGAAAACAAATTCAAAGCTTTCAAAACATAAAGGGAATTGCTAAAAAAAATCTAAAACTACTCCGCGAAGTCGCCTATTTCTGTTTTTCAATATTTACAAAATTACCACTAGGCAAAAAACTCAAAAAAACCATTGAAACTCAAATGAATTACGACTCATGCCATTGAGAACTCCAAAATACTCCATAAAGTTGCAAACACAATTTCAAACACCAATTATGCGTCATCTTCTCAAAACTACTAAAAATAGAAACTCAACAACCAAGAAAACTCATTTTCTCAAAAACTAAAAAACCTTTGAAACATGGCCGGGAAAGAGTCGGAACCACTTCTCATGCAGAGCAGCATGGACGTCGAGGACGTACATTGTATTTCCCTCTCTCATGTTTGGGAAAAAAATAGATTTTTATAAAAACAACCTGTTTTTGGTGTTCTTCGCCACTCATTGGCGTGCACGATAGTGCGTACGCCAATGTAATATCGTACAACACCATCACCACGCCATTTGTTGGCGTGTACACCTTTCAGACGCCACACGTGTGGCGTGTGCAGGGTGTTCTACGCTATCAAATGGCGCGATGATGGTGTTGTACGCCAATACGTTAGCGGAATTGCCTAAACTAATCTGGAATGCCGGTTTAATTGGTTTATCTACTTCTTACATGTTGCAGAAGGTGACCCAATGCGATATTTCGCGCTCTTAAAAACATTAGTTGAATATATTAGTATACATTAAAATTAAACGAAAGTAAATTGTCATATGTAAATTTAAATATTAACTCTCTCATCCAAAGGTGGTATGCAGTATGGAAGATCAATGTCTCGCCGAATAGCGATAGCAATTTGGAGGGAGAATGAGCTCTAGGCTGCCATCTAGGTTGGGGAGGATGGCGTCCTCCGCGGAAAGCGGAAGCGGAACTGGATCCGGAAGCATGTGGTCAGGAAACTATAGGCAGCTCCTCCATCAGAACTGCTGAATCGACAGCTAATAAGGCTGAGCAGCTTCCCGTACCCTACTCCGCTTCTTTATTCTCTTCGTCCGTGAGTCATCCGCAGACTGTAGGGCGTCACCATGATCCATTACCTGAAATATAAAATGTATGAAATGTCAAAGTTGGTTCGAAACACAAATTGTCAATAGCAAAAATGTGGTAAACACACACCAAACAACAAGAATAAACCGGTCTCGAGTGATTCTGGTAACCGGAGCGGCAAACGCCATCACTGTGGCGTGGGTATAAGGGTTTACACCACGGAGAAGGCGTAGACCAAGGCGTGGCCACCTACGCCACTCATGTGGCGTGAGTTGATTGTCCACGTCATAGCGATGGCGTGGGATCCTGAGACTACATCATTCAGAGGCGTACTTCAGAATTCCACACCATCGCTATGACGTGGTAAATCAACACACGCCACACAATGGCATAGAGACAGTGTTCTTAGCCTCTGTGTGGCGAAAAATATTGTCGTTCTGAAAAAAAAAATCAAGCACTAAAAAACACCGTTTTGAACTATAAAACCTAACCTACCACCCCTAAACTACGGCTGTCAACGGTTCTCCGGAACCGAGAACCGGACCGGGACCGAACCGATAAGGACCGGACCGAGAACCGGACCGAACCTTAACGGTACGGTTCGCGGTTCCATTCTAAAAACCGAAAACCGATAAGGAACCGAAACAAAAAACCAGTTAGGAACCGAACCGATAGAACCGATAAGGAATTGAACTGATAGGACCGAAGGAACCGATACAGGATGAACCGATGAAACCGATAAACCGGTAGAACCGATAAGAAATCGGACCAATAAAACCGTTAAAACCGATTATTTATTATTATTATATATTCTTTTATAAATTATAGTACCAAAATTAATAGTTAATTACCAATTTTTTAAGAAATGAAAGATCAGCTTATAAATTTTAGTTTTTATATCATTTATTTTAATAAAAAAAAATTAAAAATCAATTTTTAATTGATTTTATTTTTTTTAAATGGACCGAACCGGACCGAAACCGGGACCGTAACCGTAACAGGACCGGACCGAACCGAACTCGGACCGAACCGAACTCGGACCGAACCGAAACCGAACCGAAAGCTTAGCGGTTCGGTCCGGTTCCAAAAATTAGAACTGAAAACTTAGTGGTCCGATCCGAACCGATAAGCTTAGCGGTCCGGTCCGGTTCCTTCACAACCCAAACCGAACCGGACCGATAACAGCCCTACCCTCAACTACCAATCAGACCCTTTTAAGACTAATCCTAACCCTAATTTTAGTTTGTTTACACTTATCGTCACTTGAAGTCGCCGGAACTGCTTGTCCCACTCCTACTCGAGTTGTTGTAGCCTCACTTCGCCAGATTTCAGCTGCATCTGCTCGCCGGAGTGACCGTGGTTATCGGACGATGGTTGGAGGTGGGTAGTGGCTGTCGTTGGAAGTGTGTGGTTGTGGGTTCGTGAAGGTCAGGCGTTTACTTTAGGCCTTTTAGTTATTAGCTTAGGTTCAGGTTTAGGTTTAGTTTTGCTTTAGCTTTAGTTTAATTTAATTTAATTTTAGTTAGATATATATATCTAAGTAAATTTTAGTTAATTAAATTTCAATTTAGTAAGATATATATTTAAGTATGTATATATATATATATATATATATATATATATAGTATATATATATGATTAGATTAGAATTTTTAAATTTGGAAGTTTTTTCAGAGAAAAGTCAAAGAGAAATAGAAAAAAATCCAAAATCATGATAACTTCGTCCAAATAATTTTTTTTATTTAAATATTTTGTGAAGAACAAAATTATCATAAAAATTAATTTCATGGAGTAATTTCAAAAAAAAATAACTTCCGGAGTAGTTTAAACCCTTTTTTCTTAACAATTCTCAAACATAAATTCGAGTCAGCTCGTTTATGCCTAAACTAAACGCATGTTCAATCTTGTGAGAACGGAAATATCATGCTAGATAGAAGTCGGCACTAATAAGGCCGATATTCTACCATAAAGTCTTCATCTTTTATTCCTTTATATAATTTATTTCTTTTAGAACACATAAAGAAAATAAACTATATCTCCTTCTATACGACTTGGAATAGGATAGTTTTAAAGTATGGTCGAAAAATACCCAATTCGGGCATGACGTAAGCCATGATTTCACCATATACACATGACAATCTCGATTGGAGCAATCCATCTGATCGAGTCATTCTCATCTTCTTCTGCTTAGTACTATTTATATCTATTTAGTCTCTTCCTTTTTAGGTTCATCGTACGCAACTCGAGTTTTGTCTACACTTATAACCGGATTTGAGTAAGTTTACTCGTAATCATGATCTTAATTGCTCAATCATTGTTTCGATTTGATGGGTTTTTAAGAATTTGATTATATATGTAATTTACTGTTCGGGTTTCTGAATTCGTAAAATATTTTTCGCCGAGTTAATTAACTCTGTTTGGTTCTGTTTTTTGTATTGGCTTGATGTTCTTTTGTTCATTAGCTCTGTTTGGTTCTGTTTCTTGGTTTCTTGAAGATTGATTTGAAAAAGAATCAGGCAATCTATAGTTCCTATCAGTTTGGTGAGTTTGATGTCTCACCACTACCAAATGGTTTTTGTAGTTTTTCTCAAAGAATGTATACGTTTCGGTTGAAATTGGCTTTTAAATAATTGTTTAGCTTAAGTGGTCATATAACAACATTCATATATTTTGAACTTCGAAGTGTTTTTCTTTATCTGTCTGATTATATGGTTTTAGCTTTCTTTAGTGTTTGGTTTTGATTCATTACAATGAAACAGGTAAACATGACAAGTTTTGCTAAAACATGGTTGCTTCAGATTACAGTTCTTCTACTGTCACTAAGCATACAGTCTTCGCTTTGCTCTTCAGAAACTGAAGACAATGTTAAATCTGCTGTTTTTCTGTCACCCAAATTTCAGCTTGGTCCAGGATCAGTAGAAAACAAATTCTATTACAATATTGACTTCCCAAAGGGTCATATCGCACTTAAGAGTTTCGACGCAGAAGTAATCGATGCGGATGGTAATCCCATCCCCCTACATGAAACTTACCTCCACCACTGGGTTGTAGCCAGATACTACGCACGTAAAAAGGTAGAAACTGACAACTACAATAAAAAGGATGCTATTTTTGTTCGAAATAGTGGAATATGCCAAGGAAATGCTCTTGGGCAGTATTTCGGACTTGGATCTGAAACAAGGAAGACAGACACACGTGTTCCGGATCCTTACGGGATAGAGATTGGTAATCCTAAGGATATTCCTTCTGGGTTTGAGGAAAGATGGATGCTTAATGTCCACGCGATTGATACAAGGGGTGTGGAAGATAGGATGGGATGTACTGAATGCTTATGTGATCTATACAACGTTACAGTCGACGAATACGGACGGCATTTAAAGCCAGAGTACAAAGGTGGTTTATTATGTTGCTATGACCAGACACAATGTAGAGTGAAGCAAGGGTTTCAGGGTTCCAGGAGGGATCTTTACCTCAAATATACAGTGAAGTGGGTTGATATGGATGCTTCTATTTTGCCTGTCAAAATTTACATACTTGACATCACAGATAAGTGGACAAAGTCGAAGGATTCGAGCGTAGAGCATCATTGCCGGGTAAATATGTCTGCTTTAGATTTACTGCTTTAGTAGTCTTTTTGACATATTAAAATGCTTTTGCTATTTCGACAATTCGTTAGGCTCATGTTTAGATATAGAAAAAGCGGAGGCATAAAAATATATATTCAGGAATTTTCCTCTTTTCGCGTCTAGTTGTATAGGAGAAGTTGATATAGGTGAGTGCCAAAGGTTCTAGTGATGAATGAACCTTCTAATTTGAACTCAGGCTATAAGTTACAGACATCTCACTGTTCAGTATTGTTATCAAGCTGTGAAACTTTTAGTCGTTCTTGATTGTAGATCTTTTTCTTTTTTGTTTGTTCAGGTTGAGTATGATGTTGAGTCTTGCAGTAGTAATGGTGTGGGTAAAAATAGTTGTGTGGATACCAGAAGATCGACCTTTCCGATGCCTGTGGGTGGTTACGTCGTGTACGGTGTATCCCACCAGCACTCGGGTGGCATAGGTTCAACTCTGTACAAAGAGGTACTTTCAAAATTTCTAGCTTTTGCATACACACTGCCTTTTAAAATTTTCGATATTTCCTGGCCTCATATTTGGCTATAGGTTTTGTATGTGTCCATCTTAAGTTATCATGCTCTGTTAGTTTCTTTACTGTCCAACTTGGTGTCGGTAATCGTCTATGTCAAACAATATAAATCTTACTTGCCTAAATAATATTTAGGCAGGAGTTTATTGATGAAAACGTTTTTCTTTGGTTAAACAGGATGGTCAGGTGATATGCTCTTCGATACCAACTTATGGGAAAGGACACGAACCCGGAAACGAGGCTGGTTACATCGTAGGAATGTCGACCTGTTATCCTCAACCTGGATCGATTAAAATATCCAAAGGGGAAACTTTGCGTATGGAAGCAAACTACAATAACAGTAGAGGCCACACAGGAGTAATGAGTCTTTTCATGATCTTGGTCGCTGAACATATGCCTGCAAACTTCATACATACGGTACGAATTTTGAATTTCGTATGAATCTCTGCTGTTAAAATTTTCAGATATCTGCCTCCCTCAATTGAAAATGTTTCATTGTTTATATTGGCGGTAATAGAAGGTGCATGATGATGTGAGACTATCTTCTTCTTCTTCCATGGTGATAGGAGTCGGTGTGTTGATCGTGGCAATAGCTGTCGTTGTTGCTGTGCTCTATCGGCGAAAGAACAAGGAAGAATCTGGCTACCAATCTCTGATGACATGATCCATTGATCATGTCTCTTTTAAGTAACAGGCTCTATCAAAAGAAGCAACATATTATATTGATTGCATTGTAGTATGTAACTGATTTTTGAAATAATGTGATATCTCTGTTGTATAGAATACATGTCCAAACTCCAAACTCAGAACTTATATATTAGAAAATGACTTCACCTTTTAAGCTTTCCGCACTCCATAAGAAGTGAAGTTTCTTGAAAACCTTTACTTGTTCTTCAGACCAAATGTACAAAATTTAGTTTTTCTTTAACTATAAAGTTCTAAAAAAACTTAAGTACAAGAATTATCAAGCCTAAAGGTTTGTAGTCGTATACTGTTTGAGGAAAAAAAAATTCAAATTTTAATGCCCTTTATCCAGTCAACTATATGCATATAAATATATGACCAATAAACTAAAATAAAGAAAGTAATTAACTTTTTCTTTTAAATGTAAATTTTAAATATAAGTTCTAGTCCTTTGAAATATATTGTCCCATTCTTATGTACTTGGCAATAAATGTTATATTCGACTATAATCGTTTTCAATGATATATAAAAAAGTTTTATATTGGAATATTTATTAATATTGGACATGTTATATGATGTCCAAAAATATCAATTACACTATTAAACCAATAAATAAATAATAATAATAATAATAATAATATAATTTTATTATTATAATTTTATCTTGCGTGTTATAAATAGTCTTTTGATCTATCCCTTAAATTTCAAATAAGGGTTATATAGCCTATTTAGAAACTACTATTTAGAAACTATGATTGCGTGGAATAAATAGTCTTTAAATCTAACAGTTAAGTATTGGACTCTAAGAAGAATTATATAGCCCATTAGAAACTATGATTGCGTGAGATAAATAGAGTCTTTTAATTTAACAATTAAGTATTAGCCTCTAAAAAGGGTTATATAGCCCATTAGAAACTATGATTGTATGGGATAAATAATCTGTTAATCTAACAGGTAAGTATTGGATTATAAGAGTCAAATAAGAGTTATATAGCCCATTAAAAACAATTAAAAACTATAATTCATGATTCATACATTTTATTTATGATAAAAGCCAACCCTAAACCATATCTTCTCCGCCGTAAAAAGGCCGCTTCTCAAATCTGATTTCTATTTCATTCGAACATTCTCAAATCAGATGTTCTATCTCTTCTTTTCATTCTAACATCTTTCTATAGGTTCTTTTGGATGTCAGCTCTAGTTCTTTTAGTAATATATATTGTTAGTAATATATATTGTCCCGTTCTTAAAAAAAGTCAATTGAAGATCCACATCCGTACACCTACACCGTGTATTATTCTCTTAACATGAATCATATATTTTCGTGTTTGAGATCTAGCTACGTCAAACTAACGAATGACAAAAAGAAAATTTACTATTTCTTGTTAGTTTTATTTTAACTAAAACAATTAAAATATCTAGATTGAAATCGATGTGCTAAACCACTCTTCCTCTTCGTGTAGGAACAACAACCATAACTTTTTTATGAGTTTCTTTTAAAGAATTATATACTTTTACCTGCATCAACCAACTTTATTAAATCTTGTTATAATCTATTGAAACCTGTTATAAGTGTCTGACAGTTTACTTTATATAATTAGATGATTGTTAAACATTATATATATACATATCTGAAATTAGTATATATATAAAGTATTTTACCACAATTGTTTTTTTATTATCTTGACAGTTGTTAGTTGTTATACCTTTTTATTAGAATGAAACCTTTGATTCGAGGATTTGAACTTTTTAAATAAGGCCCATGATACCTTTTAGCCCCGGGTTTCAAGCTGAACTCCGTGCATGGAGTGTCACAACTTTCAAAATCCTTCTTGCAATCCTTGGAAGAATCAATTCTGGATTTGAACTTTCAAAACTGGTACGCTCTCATTTGTTTCAAATGATTTTATTTATTTTTGAATTTCACAGTTTTTTGTTTATTTATAATTCTGTTTCTATATAGAAATCATCATTTAATGAAGAAACAATGTCCTTAAGCCTTTATTCCAGCTCCGCTTTCAAGCTGAATCCGAGTGTTCTCGAAGCAGATATTCTTAAAAACACAAGAACACCAAACTACTGCAAATTAGAGTAGTAGGGATTTGATTTGCAATTTGTACAAATAAACTTTCATAAATTTATTAATATTCAATTGCTTTGTATGAGTCTTCTACTGTACCTTAAATGCTAGATACCTTTGTTTGAAAAAAATTGAGAGGCTCGTCAGGAGATCCCGCTAAGCTTATTAGTAGACAAAATTAACAAGTAGGTTATTAGATAGGTTATTAGAGGATAATTCACTCAATATGATAAAAAATATTATGTGAAGTTATTAATTTTAATATTTTTATTTTTAGATAAAAAATAAATATTAAAAAATTATTTGTCAAAATTATTTTTATTTTTAAAATAATTTTTATTTTATATTTTGATGAAAAAACTAGTAATAAAATTCACTTAAAAATAATAAATATTTATTCTAACTAACTACAATAATTAATTGTTTTTAATTAATTAAAATAATAAAGTATTTCAACTAACTGAAAAAGCATATTGATTCAATTAAGTGGAAAGTGATTGTCTAAACTAAAATCATTCGATAACAAATCGTGAAATAGTTACCGAAACAAGATTTTAAAGTAAAATCAACTTAATCTAATAGACATCTACCTTTATCTAAAACAACAAAGGTATGTTTTTTAGAGTTTCATATGTTTAGATGTTTTTTTAAGGTGGGTTTAGAATTGTGTTTGGTTCTTTATTTACAACCACTTAGATTCGTTAGAAATACGTTAGGTTTGCTGGTTTTTTCAAAAACAAATACACTTCGCTAGCGAATTGACGAAAAACACATGGTTTTCATCAAATACGGGTGAAAACTATGAATCTCGGACCAGTCATAAAGAGTGAGAGTAAGTTGAGAAACAACAATTTGGCGTTTAACCAACCCCGCACTATATTGTTGCCACATGATCCATGCCTAGAATCAAACGTCTAGCAGGCGCTATACATGGCGCCAAGCTTGTAGCGAACATGTACATCTAAGCGCCATACATTTGGCATTAAAGGTTACTGATCCATTTTAGCTATGGCATCAGGTAGTTCCGTGACCAAATTTTATTCGATCCGGTTTTGTTTTCTTTGTTTGGTTGTTTTTATATTCGTACTATATAAAAAAAACATCTTGTCTTTAAAGAATTAATATTTCCAAATAAGTTTATGTATAATTTTTATTTTTTAACAGATTATGGAAGCAGGATTCCGATGAGGACGGTACATGGACAAGAAGAATGAAGGCTAGGCATAAAAGGAAAAATACCGCAATAGAGGAAGAATTCAAATCCTTTGTTCCTATGGAGTCGTTTCCGCTTCCATTACCACCTCCATTTGGTTTCACACCTCCTCATCGGTCTACATGGTCAAAACGCTGATCCCAGTCGACGACCACCTACTCATCATCGAGGTCCACCTCGATCTGGACCTCTCTCTCGTTTATCTAATCTATTATGCAACAAGTTTGAACACCATGTTGTCTACTACGTTTGGCATGGAGAGGTAATTCTACGATTTTTTTATTGCTTAATTGATATATGTATTACTATTTGATATGTTTTACTAACGTCAAACTGTGTACGCTCATTAAACCAGTCATAGAAGTTGTAGTTTCGTACCTGGTAGGGTTAAAGGTGTTGGATGCCAAACCTTTCAGCAAACTATTCAAGCCGTTGTCCTCTATGCATTCGTAGAGTACCGTTACCAAGGTTTTCTTAGAGCGTTGGCATTAAGAAACAAATAATTTCTATTTCAACTTGTTTTTAGATGATTATCACCCTCGACGACATGCATATGGAATTAGGACCGGAGGTCAGAGCTGATGTCGATAAGTTTCCAGTCATAAATGACAATCCACATGCTATGCGTCAGACTTCTTTACTCTTATGTATTGGTTACGAGGTTCTTATAGTTGAGATCGATTTATACAAAGGGATTGCATTGAGCCTAAATTTTCTTTAGAGTATATTTAGTGGAGCGACCTACCATAATACCAATTTTTCGCTAACTCGCAATATATTCTATCAGACTGTGCGTGCTTATATTCTTCACATATTTAGTTGTAGTTTGTTTACTGACAAGAGCAATGCGTACGTCAATTTCAAGTGTGTGTTCCTCCTACAGGACTTGATCGTGCAGGTTAGGCGCTATAATCGGGATACTGTGGTGTTGGTGTATTTGTATCATCATCTCGGAGAGGCCTCCCTGCAGCGATGACTATGGGTGGGTGTATCTCTCTTCTCGACACATGGATACGAGATCATTTTATTTCAGTTTGTCTGGTACGCTTGTAAGTTACACAAAATGGTTGTCAACTATTGCTCGATGAGATGCAGATGTATCCATTTATTATTCTTGGACCAAACTGAACTAAAGGATTACCTTCAACAATTTGCAGGAAAGTGATGTAAGTTTTACCTTTTTCAAATACAATGATTTTAACATATGAAAGCATGAGAATATTTCATTCGTGGTTATTACCAGAGTATAATTAGTTAAATAATATATCAATTTAAACTAGAAGTGTAGTAAAATAAACAGTTGTTTAATGTATGAATATCATACATGCTTGGTATGCAGTTAGAATCTTCTTGGCTTGTTATTTATTGTTTTAAAATGTTGTTGGTTATGTGGTGTCGATACTTCTAAATTTATAAGATAGAATAAAAATAACTAGGTTTGGTATTTTTTTTGTTAGAAACTAGCTTATAAAGTGTAGATGGTAAGGAATAGAAAACACCGTTTGTGTTATTGTTTGTATTTTTTTGTATGTGTTTTTTTATCATATACCGTCCTATACACGATCATTTCCCATTAGAAGAAATAAATTGATTTCGTGGTATCATTATCAGGTTGGAGTATACCCAGGCCTACTATCCCGATCGATTTGTGCAGTAGTTAGGACAAGTCCGAATCAGTTCATTGTATTAGTTTCACATGACGTTTAACAAAGCCAGAAATAAATCCATGTCTATCGCCTATGAGTTTGATCATTACGATTGGGAGCATTGGATCTCTTATACACTAGATCCCTTATCGAGGGCCTTACGGTTGGAGACGATATAGATTCAATATATACTATGGAGTATCCTTTTGCTCATCAGATAATTAGTTGTTACGATTTCATTAACTAAGTTTTATACCCACCAAATGATTACATGCACGAAGACCGTGAATGTGCCTTTTTGCGACATATGTGGGCGGGGTTGCATAGGATTTCGCTATTTCCCAGAGTACCAAAGTTTACCGAGATTTCGAAAGGATTATTGAGGTGTATGAGGAGATTGTGTCTACTATGATGAGATTATGTTAGACATTTTGGTGGCATGATTGTTTTTAGATATTACAGGGTGATGTTTGTTCTTATAATTTTCGGTGTCATGTTTGTTTTAAGAAATTTGAGTGTTATGTTTGTTCATTAGGATTGTATTTTTTGTTGTAAATACTATTTATCTGTCTTCTTAAATTTATAGCACTTTTTATTTTCATTCGGATTTTATTAGTTTTTATTAGATATTTTGTAGTTGTTTTTGTGCGAATTGTTGCTTATTGTTTGTGGATGATTTTGTATTGGGGTTTGTTTATTGTTTTCGCTTCTATTACATCAATGCATATACGTTTTATATTTATGTCACACTTGTTTTAACAATTTTTATTGTGTACAGAATTTGAAAACATCAAAATTAAAGGACTCAAACGAACAAAAAACACTAATGGTTAGGAATTCAAAAATATATTAAAATAAATACAATCTCTAAACGTACTCAAAGGAGCATATATAAGCGTTATATACTTACATATCTAATAATAGAAAATGCGGATGTTTCATCCTTACACCAATAACAGAAGCATATCGTTTTTTTCTGTTTTTATTCGGTGAATGTTGGGCTTGATCATTCAATCGTTTTTTTCTTGCATAAGCGTTTGCTTGCTTTTCAATTGTTTTGTTAACTTAATCATCTATGATTGGCTTCAACATATATAGTTCAAGTGTCTTTTGTAGGTTAACCTATATGTTCATCTCTGCATTAGCTTTCATTAGTGTAATGATTTTCTCTTTTTCTTCAAGTTTCCTTTTTAGTTCTTCAGTTTTTTCTTGAAATCTTATACGTTTAATTTCATTTTGTTCTATTATTTCAATTGTTGATAATTCAAAGCTCTGGCCAGAGACAGGGTCTGCTGGTGTTTTGGCTCGGGCTAGGGCTGGGATTGGGGTCGGGGCTGGGGTTGGGGATATGTTGTTAATTCTCTGCAAAATAATACCTTATGTCAAAGATTCCAAAACCTTTATATAAGATGATGGATGATAGATGTGCAACCTTAACAAATATGATAGATGGGAAACGTAAATAAATGCAATAAATGTGAAACCTTTTCATTAGATTATTTATGATAGATGCGGAACCTTAAAAGGCATGATACATGTGAAACGAGATTTAAATGATAAATGCAGAACCTTAATAGACTTGACAAATATGAAACGTGTATTAAAATGATAGATGCGGAACCTAGATAGAAATAATATATGTGAATCGTTAGATGAAATAATAGATGCAGAACCTTAAATAAATATGATAGATATGAAATATAAATTTAAAATGATAGATGTGAAACACGTTATGACATTATGGATTCTAGATGCGGAATCTATAGTAAATATGATAAAAGGAAGATTTTTAACTTTTTTACTTACGAGTAATTTTGTTCAACCTTTTGTTTTATGTTTTGAGATGGTACATTTTGTCAACAATGTTGATTCGAGATTTTTTTTTTCAGGTCTATTTAGATTCCTAAATATTTGTAATATTCAATTTTCCTTTCTTGCAATAGGAGCACGTCCTTTTTGTACCATTTTTTTTGTTCAAAGGACCAATTTCTATTGGTAAGATTTTCTTTTCCACATTCTTTATTGGTTTTCTTATTCGTGTTACAGTCTTTTTCGTTCTTGTAACTTTTAAATATGGTTGAATAATATATTGGTATATTGTTCTTTCGATATCAATAGAATCTATTGTATGTGAGGCTTGTTGTGTATCCCAATACAGACTATCGTCATCATCGTTGAGGTTTACTTGTTCTTATGAAACATCATCATCTTGTTAAGGAACACCATTATTTTCTTATGATATTTGGAACTCTCTTTTAAATTGTTAGTTTCAATTTTTCTTTTCAAGAACATACAAAATAATTAAAATATTATAGTAAAGACATATATTTATGTAAAATGTGAAACTGGACCAAAAAAGGGTGTAAATATACATGTTCATTTGTTATCTTTGTTATGATGAAGCATATAGGTATCTTGTCTTTAATTTCTTATTTTGACATATTTTTGTATGTTCCATGATGATGGTTATATATTAACAATACTTTAGATACCATTTTTTTACTAAATAATATTTAAAATAAAACAAATAAAAATATCAACCAGTAGAAGACCAACATAACCAACTACTTTTCGAGGTTTAGTTTCATGACAAAGTGTTATTGAATTCATCAATTTATCCCGGATTGCTTCAGTCCAATTCTAGTTGTTTATTTTATCTAGGTGTTCTACGTAATACAACATTGTATATGCTAGTACATCTCCACATATAGAGAAAAACAAGTTTAAACATGCCAACATTATGAAGAGTATCACAACATCTTCTATTGCATGTTCTCCATGTCCTATCAACATACAAAAGAATTAGTTAAAAGGGGTAGATGTGAACCCTATGCTAATATGAAACATGGCTAATTGAAGAATGAGAACCCTATTCAAATGTGAAAGTAGAGTTAAAAATTTAGATGTGGAACCTATGCAAATGCTAAAATGATAGATGTGAAACCTGAATTAATATTGATAGATGTGAAACCTAGGCTAATGTGAACCAAGGCTAATGTCATAGATGCGAAACCTATCCAGATTGATAGCAGAGTAGAAATGATAGATGCAGAACCTTATGCAAATGTTAAACTAACGCATAAGTTGTCGATGAGAAATCTATGCAAATGTGAAACATTCTAGAGGTACTTGATGAGAAACCTATGAAAATTTGATACCTATTCCAATGAGAAACCAGTGTAATAATGTAAGAAACAATGATAACCAAAATATTTGATACCTATTCCAATGTGAAAATATGTTTTGGTAACCAGTGTAATAAGAAACCAGTGTAATAATACCTATTCCAATGAGAAACCAATGTAATAATGAGAAACCTATGAAAATTTGATACCTATTCCAATGTGAAAATATGTTTTGGTTATCATTGATTGTTCTTCGTCTTCTAATTCATAATATTTTGGTTAAAAATGTTTGGATTTTAGTGGCATAACTCTGTTTCCATGTTTTAAACCAAATATGATCTTGACGTCATGGTTTGTAAGTCGTGGAAACGTTTGGCCCGATTTGAATGTTTCATGCTCTGATACCATGTAGAAAAAGATATACAAAGAAAGATGACTAGGGTTTTATTATATTAGAAATTGTATTAATTACATAGAGTATACAACTCTTATTTATAGACAAACTATAAGGGCTAATGGGCTTAGGCCTTATACCTCTAACACTAAGATCATATCTGGTAGCACCAAGCTACGAGATGGAACAGGCGGCTGAAAATACAGAGAAATAAAACGAACAATATAAGATAGATAGCTCTAACCCTAGGTCAGAGTAAAAGAGACTTTAAAGAAAATCAAATTCTATTAAAAAAGTCTGAGGCAAAGCTAGGGTTTGAGAGCCTTTTATAGAAGTGCTCGAAACCCTAGCCCAAAATTACAGCTTTTTCCTTATGCAATAAAATAAAGTCCAGCGCAATTTCAAAGCGATTGGAGTTGGTTAAGTATTTTAATAAAATCCAACAAAAATAGAAAAATGTAGAAAATTTACTAAAACAAAAAAACGAGGGTTTAAACGATTAAATTTAGGACATGGACTTCATCACGTTGTAATGCTTTCGAAAATCATTGGGATTCTCGACGCGTTTGATTTGAGTGGTCGCATCTCCTAATTATGATAACTGGGCCCCAAATAAATCCCGTTTTCGTTTGTCCAAAAGGGTCATATAGTCATGGGCTTGTGCAACTACATCATTCTCTTCTTCGTTGGAAGAATTCGCCCACGAATTCTCAGCTTCATCATCCTCAGAAGCAGCAGTAAATGGCACCAGGTGCTTCACGTTGAAAACATTATGGGTCTATATGTGGTTGGGTAGCTTCAACATGTATGTGTTGGGATTAATCTTTTCAATAATTTCAAACGGACCCACCTTCTTTGCAGCCAACTTGTTGTACTCGTGTGCAAGATAGTGATCCTTGGTCAAAACAGCCCATACAAAATCCTCTCGCCTCAAAATAACCAACACCTCACGTAAGTGTTGGAGATGCAGCTCTTCCGTGGTACTATATATAAGAATGTCATCAAAGTACACAACAAGAAATTTTCTGATGAACGGGCGAAATACCTGGTTCATATCCTGCATGAACGTGCTAGAAGCGTTAGAAATACCGAATGACATTACCATCCATTCAAACAGACCTTCTCGGGTCTTGAAGGCTGTTTTCCACTCATCCCCCATACGAATACGAATCTGGTGATATCCACTCTTTAAATCCATCTTCGTAAACACAGTAGCACCATTCAATTGATCCAGTAAATCATCAAGGCGAGGAATAGGAAACCAATACCTGACTTTAATTTTGTTGATAACCCTACTATCCACACACATTCTCATTGAGCCATCCTTCTTTGGTGTTAACAGTGCATGAACCACACAAGGACTAAGACTCTCCCGGATGTGGCCTTTCGCCAACAGTTCTTCCACCTGTCTGCGGAGCTCTTCATGCTCTTTTGGGCTCATCCGATAATGCGGTCGGTTTGGTAGGCTAGCACCTAGTACAAGGTCAATCTGGTGCTGGATATCTCTCAATGGAGGAAGACCTGTAGGTAATGTATCTAGCGGCCGAACTCGCTAAGGTATACCATCAAATGGATCAGTACTAAAAAATTTAACCACCAAAAGATATACAATCCCTATTTCATGAGCATGTTCTATAAACGTCTTTTGAGCTAGAAAGTTCTTACCCGACTCCTTTGATACTGCAAGGGCAGGTTTTGGGGAAACCTCTCTAGTTGGTGTTAATATGAACCTGACATTATTCCATATAAAACTATAGCGGTTCCTCCTACCATCATATGTGACACTTCTATCATATTGCCAGGGTCGGCCTAGCAACAAGTGACACGCATCCATCCCAATGACATCGCACCATGCTTTATCCCTATAGTTACTAATAGAGAAATATACCAGACATGTTCTAAATATATTTACCTCACTACATTTCTTTAACCAGGCAAGCTTGTAAGGGTTTGGGTGGTCTTCTGTTTTCAGGGCCAGTTTTTGGACAACTTCTTCAGAGATAACATTTTCGCAGCTCCCTGAATCAATAACGAATTTACATACCTTTCCCTCAATAGTACAAGTCGATTGGAAAATATTGTTCCGTAGCCAATCATCCCCATTATTTTTGGCTTTCGGCATCAAACAGATTCGCCTTAAAACTAATACCTGACCAATATCTCCTCCTTTAACCTAGTCCTCTGGAACCTCATCAACAACATCCTCTGGTTTTTCATCAAACCGTGGGTCACCCTCCAGGTAAAAATCAGCAGTGTCAGCGAACAGACCCCTCGATTGTTGTGGCTGTTGTCGTAATTTTGGACACTGTAAAGCAACGTGCCCTAGTTCATGACAATGGTAGCACCGAACCTGTGAGGAAGTAACTGTGCGACTAGGGACCTGCAAATTAGCACTTGTACGCATAGAAGAAACAGTTGGTACTCCTGGGTTAGGGCTTGGAACCGTCCTTTTTTGGAATGCCAATGGAGTTGTTCTGGCTGTATCTCCTCCATAAGGCCTTCGTGAAAGGGCTTTCTCTAGATGCAGTGCACGCTGATGTGCTTCAGACACATTCACAGGGTCGAACATGTTCAGCTGGTCCTTAAACTGTTGTCGCATCCCCCTTATATAGCAAGATACTAGCTGATCTGTTGAATCAGCAATATCGACACGGTTTTGTAGCTTAAAAAAATGTTAGTGTACACGTCAACAATCTTTGACCCTTGTTTAAGGTTTTGGAACTGCTGATACATAATGCGGGCATAGTTGTAAGGAAAAAACGATGCCCTCAAATGCTTCATAGCCCAAGTTGTTATTTTTGTCTTACCCGTGCCTTGATCTGGTCTGCTTGAGCTGTTGCCACCAGGATGCAGCTCGGCCTCGGAACTTAGTTGCAGCCAACTGTACCCGCTTTGCATCCGGAACCTCCTTGAAATCAAGGCCTTCTTCAACTGAGGCGATCCAATCTAAAAAATCCTCTGGTTCGAGACCCCTTTGGAACTCTGGGATCTCCAGTCTGAATCCAGATTCCCACCGGTTGTTGGCATTCAGATCAGAATCTCTCGGTGGCGGCTGCTCAAAGACTTGGTCACGACAATCTTATGGTGAGTATTGACCCCTAACTTGTTCTCACCGAGGAGCAAACGAATTCCGCTCGTAGCCGATCTCTCTCTCAGATCCCGACGGCTGGTTGCTCGAACCTGGAACTCGAAATCCGTTGGTTTGGTTGTTCAACAGCCTGTGTAGTGCTTTTTGTACGTCTCTCATCTGATTTCCTAACGAGTGCATTTGTTCCCCAACCAGAGATTAGAATTGACTGAATTCATCACGGTCGACCGATTCGGTGATCGGAAGAGTGGACTTCCCCCGGAAAGATCACTTTGGCGGCATACCGTTGTTACTCACGCTGTAGCAACTCTGAATTTGATACCAATATGGTAGCGCCAAGCTACGAGATGGAACAGGCAACTGAAAATACAGAGAAAGAAGACGAACAATATAATATAGATAGCTCTAACCCTAAGTCAGAGTAAAAGAGACTTTAAAGAAAATCAAATTCTATTCAAAAAAGTATGAGGCAAAACTAGGGTTTGAGAGCCTTTTATAGAAGTGCTCGAAACCCTAGCCCAAAATTACAGCTTTTTTCTTATGAAATAAAATAATTCCCAGCCCAATTTCAAAGCGATTGGAGCTAGTTAAGTATTTTAATAAAATCCAACAAAAATAGGAAAATGCATAAAATTTACTAAAACAGCAAAACGAGGGTTTAAACGATTAAATTTAGGGCATGGACTTCATCACTTTGTGATGCTTTCGAAAATCATTGGGCTTCTCGACGCATTCAATTTGAGTGGTCGCATCGCCTAATTCTGATAAATTGGCCCCAAATAAAGCTCGTTTCCGTTTGTCTAAAAGGGCCATATAATCATGGGCTTGTGCAACTACATCAATATGTTGCCTTTAAAAATGAATAAAAGGGCATCTTTTTTTCTTCTTATATATGTTCTTGCCTTACCTTTGTCTCTTACATCTGTTTTATTACTGCAAATAGGCCTGGCCTGTAAAAATATGTTGTTTGTGCTATTTTTCATGTAAAAGCAATAAAATGAGAAATATGATAGATGTGAAATCATTGTATGTTAGATAAGTGATAAATGTAAAACGTATGCAAATGTGAAACCATTATAAAAGTGATGGATGCGCAACCTTTTGAAAATGTTAACACATATGTTAAATTGATAGATGTGAACATATGTTAATGTATAAACACTAACACACTGATAGATGTGAAACCTATGTTAATGTATAACCACTTACACACTCATGTATGCAAAACCTATGTTAATGTATAACTAAAATACAATGGTAGATGCGAAACCTATACAAACCTGCAATCATGGCAAAAATGATAGTTACGAAACCTATACATGTAACAAAAGCAGGTCTAATTTGAAGTAACAAAAGTAAGGCTATTTTGATACAAAATTATAGGGGCGTTTATACAGTTTGTATGAGTGTCTCGTGTATCGCTAAAGCAAATACGAGTAAGCAACATGAGTAAATGATGATTGGACTGAAAATTTATGTAATATAAGTGATGAAGAAGATTATCACACAATATTGTTATAAATCACACAAAACTGGTATAAATCACACAAAGTTGATATATATGAAGTAAACTGGAAAACTCGAAAAATACATGGCAATCGAAAAATAGGTTTTTAATATTTGATAGAATCATACTGATTTTTTAATAAAAAGATTATAAGACTTACTGTTTTAGCGCTGATATAGTTGTGAACTAGTTGAATCGTGAATCGAAAAGTAAACG
Source organism: Limnanthes douglasii subsp. nivea (assembly GCA_036936605.1). Taxonomy (NCBI): domain Eukaryota; kingdom Viridiplantae; phylum Streptophyta; class Magnoliopsida; order Brassicales; family Limnanthaceae; genus Limnanthes; species Limnanthes douglasii. The sequence continues at coordinate 173,426,485 of JAUPFV010000003.1, forward strand.
ACTGTAAATTGCAGAGTTTATCAGTGTAGTCGTCGGACGTCGAAGAATTAGGTGAAATATTGGAAGTGGGGTGAAGAAGGAAGACATTAGGAATGACAATATTTTCTTAAAACCGCGGGTACCTGATCTGAGTCGACTTGATAGGATGGGTTATGGGTTTTAAAATTTCCCACTAATGGGTTGTCGGTTTGAAAATTTACTACCCGCCGGGTATGGGATGGGTTATGGGTTTAAGAAATTTCTCACTGGTATCAACCTGAACCCGACCCACTGGGTAATACGCGACCGGTACCCGTTAAATTAATATTATATAAAATATTATATTATTTAATATTATTCATCAAGCTTTAAAATAAAGTTATTAATATTAGTATGTGTATTATGTAATACCAAAACCATATATTATTTACTAATATACACAAGGGTAAAGTACTATTTAAGACCCCAAACCCTAACTATTATCCACTTAAGACCTATATTTTCATGTTTCTCCGAGAAAGACCCGTTTTAGTCAAATATTTACCATTTAAGACCCACTAATACCTTTTATACCCTTACTCACTCATATAAAAGCTTTTAACACCCATATTTGAGTCCTTTTCCCCAAACTTTTTCTGCTACGTGAATAGAATAGTGCCCTACCATTATCGGTGATAATCAATTTTTTACTCGATTTCTTGTATTTTTTGTTTTCAGTTGTTTTTTTATTGTGTTTTACTTGATTTCAAAGTTAGATTTTTTATATATGTTTAGAAAATTGATGTTTAATACATCGATTTACTCGAATTCTGAATTCGAAGTATCAGTTTACTCTATATGTATTTTTTTATTTAGTTAATCATCTGTTATTTACGTTCATTTTGTGAATTTTATTTACGCGTAAAACTGTTTTTATTTTCTACGAAGAAGATGCGAAACATTTTTTTATGGACGTACTGGAGTTGCGAAACGTGTAAGTTTTTCTGGAATGGTTGATGATAAATATCCTTTTGATAGATGCGAAACGTTAATGGATTTTTGTTTGTGAAGATGCGAAATATTTTTAACAGATAGATGCAAAACTCTTGTATTGTGTACTACTAATATATGCGAAACATATGGATTCCTTGTACTGATATATCTTAAACATATTTACTGATAACTGCGAAACATTTGTATTTTTATCTACTGATAGCTGCGAAACATATATATTTTTTACTGTAATGATAGACTCAAAACCTTTTTTATTTTGTTGTCTAATGCAGGTACGTGATGTCTAGTAGTAGATTGTGTATTTTAAACTAAATGGGAAGCTTGCAATTTTTTTATCTTGGTGTGTTTGTTGAGTTTGAGGATATTGTTAAATTTGTTTTAAGTAGATATGATACGTTGGTTCGGGGTAAATTCAAATTAAGATACTCTTGTGGTGATCTAGAAAATGTTATCTTAGGTTGTGATGGTGATTTAATTTCTTTAGTATCAGTTGTTGATAGTTTGGGTGTTTCAAGTATTATTATTAAAATTGAAGGTGATGTTGTTGTTGGTGATAATATTAAAGAAATTGATCAAAGTATATTTGAAGTTTCAAATAAGGATATTGTTTGTGGAGAAAATGGTGAAACTTCTGGTGTTAATGTTATTAGTCACAAACACAAAGAACTGGCTACTGTTGGTTGGGTTAATGAAATTAGTGGTATTGGGTAGATGTTTCAAGAGGGAACAGTAGGTTTAAGATTAGTTGTTAGTCGGTTGGCTTTACAAACAAGTTTTTCTAAAAAATATTCGCATAACAATAAACAAATAGTAATTGTTTATTGCATGAAAAAAGATTCAAAGGGCTGTCCTTTGAGACTTTATGCTAAACAAGAGAGGTCTACTGGTTTGTTATTATTATTAAGAAGTATGTCCAAACTCATACATTTGAGACTGGTTTTAGCAAAGAAAATAGAAAGTATTTGTCATCCGATTTGATTGGAAACAAAATACGTGATTGAGGGAGGAGGAGAGTTGATGTTACAGCTACAAGCGTGAAATAATTTTTTTAAAAATGACCACGGTTTAGATATTTCTTACCGTGTTGCAGTCTTTTCAGTTCTTGAAACTTTTTGACATAGTTGAACAATGTATTGCTCTATTGTTTTTCGCTATCAATAGAATTTCTTGCACCCGGTTCTTGGTACGTATCCCAATGCAAACCATATTCATCTTCATTGAGGTTTACTTGTTCAGAATCGATTGGTGGAACAATATCATCTTCTTGAGGAGTATCATTATTTGCTTATTGTATTTGGAATTCTCCTCCAAATTGTTCTTCTTCTTCTTTTTTTAGTTTCAATTCTTCTTCCAGAATTTATAAAATCGTTAAAATGTTATAGTAAAGATATATATATGTAAAATATAAAACTGGAATAAAAAACCTAGCTTAAATATACATGTTCATTTGTTATGTTTTTTATGGCTTCAACCAAATCTAAATTTGTTTTGCGCTCAATACACAACCATTTGAAGCATCTAGGTATCTTGTCTTAAATTTCAATATCTTGACATAATGTTGTGTGTTTCATGATGAATGACTATATATTAACAATACGTCAGATACCATTTATTGACTAAAGTTATATTTACAATAGAACAAAGAAAAATACTAACCAGTAAAAGAGCAACACAACCAACTACTCTTCCAGGTTTAGTTTTATGGCAAACTATTATTGAATTCATCAACTTTTCCCAGATTGCTTCAGTCCAATTGTATTTGTTTATTTTTTCAAGGCGTTCTACATAATACACCACAATGGAAGCTAGTACATCTCCAGATGTAGAGAAAAACAAGGTATAAGAGGCTAAAATTATAAAGAGTATCACAACATCTTCTATTGCCTCTTGTCCATGTGTTTTTGCTGCTTTATTTATACCATCCTACCAACAAGAAAAAAATATTTTTTAAAAGAGATAGATGCGAAACTATGATATAGTCAAACACATTTAAGTGATAGTTGCGAAACCTATTGAAATGTGAAAGCGGAGTTAAAACGATTGGAACCTATGAAAATGGTAAAACAATAGATGCGAAACATGTATTAATATTCGTAGATGCGAAACGTAGTTTAATGTGAAACAGGTCTAACATGGTAGATGCGAAACTTATTTTAATGTGAAGCAAATTAAAAAGATAGATGCAGTACCTTATGAAAATTTTAAAGTAAATCAGAAGTGGTAGACGAGAAACCTATGCAAATGTGAAACAGGGCAGAGGTAGTAGATGAGAAACCTATGCAAATTTGATAACAATGCAAATATGTAAGAAAAATTGGAATTACAAAACTCTTGGCTTGTAGTGGCATAATTTTATTTCCATGTTTTAAACCAAATATGATCTTTATGTCATGGTTTGTAAGATATAAAAACTTTTCCCCCAATTTAAATGTTTTCAGTTCGTTATTATATGTCATTGTTATCTGCTCAATTACATCGTAGTGCTTTTTGTATGCAGTCTTCTTCGTTCGAAGATCATCGGCTGCCTTTAAAAGTGAGTAAAATGGCTTCTTCTTTGTTGATTCTATATGTCATGGCCTCATTTTTGTCTCTTCTATCTGTTTTAACAGTGCAAAGAGTCCGGACCTGTAGAAACATGTTTTTGATGCCATTTTACCTGTGAAATAAATAAATGAGAAAAATAGATCAGTTTTGATAAATGCGAAAATTGTGAAAGTTAGATAAGTGATAGATGTGAAACATATGAAAATTTAAAACCATTATACACGTGATAAATGCGCAACCTTTGAAAATGTTAACACATGTGGTAAATGGATAGTTGTGAAACCTATGTTAATGTATATTCACTAAAATACTGATAGATGCGAAACTTAAGGAAATCTATAACAAAAACACATTGGTATATGCGAAACATATGTTAAATATTAAGAAGTACATATTGGAAGGAAATTTGTTAAATATTTTGGGCCTTTATTCGTAATAGCTTTGTGTAACGGGTCTTATACGGTAAGTCTCATTATACAATATATTTTTTTAAATATTATTCTACATTTAAACATTAAATTTAGTTTTTCAATTTTTTTGTTTTAATATTTTCAATTTTTCTCTGTAAAACTGATACTATATATGGGCCTAATATTATTAATATTATTTTTTAAGTTTAAAAAAATACTAACATGTACTTAAACCATATATTAATTATCAATAACATTATAAAAATACAAAATATTTGCTAATTATCACTAAATACTACCCTTTTAAAATATTTTCTCTTTTTTGGTCTAATAATGATATTAATTATTAAATAAAAAAAATTACTATCATATACCAAAATTATATATCAATTATTAATAGATAACAAAATAGTATTCTACGTTTACATATTAAATTTGGGGTGACTCCCATATAAGTACCAATATTTGTTCAAAATAAATATTTGATACCAAATAAAATCCTTATTAATATTTGGTGCCAAACACTAAACAAAATACTCTAATAACAACTAAATGGATTTTTTTAAAGTTCTTATCTTTTTAAATATAATTCAAAAAATAATTATGAAACCACCATTGTCTTTTTTTAGACGAATTAAACAAGTGGTGCAAATGATATATTTTGAGAAGTTTTTTAAAACTGTTAAAACTTCATTAAACTATAAATGTATCAAGATAGACCGTTTAGCAATTTTGAAACTGTTAAAACTCTCTTGAACTATATAAAACTTTTAAAATAGGTAGTTTAATAGTTAAAAAACGTTAAAAATTAAGACTTATGAACCTTCATCAAACTTTATAAAAAAATTAAAACAACGGTTTAGTAATTTCAATACCGTTAAAATAAACGGTTTAGCAGTTTTAGACCAGTTAAAAATGTAAAATTTTATTAAAAACTATGAAACCATTATGTTGATGTAAAAATATTGTTCGGCTTTTTGATGTTATTAACTTATTTACAAATTATTAAGAAGTTTTTAACTTTGTTTCACATCACTCACTTTTTTTAAATTATGTAAACAGTTTAACATTGTTGGAATATATTTATTTAATATATTTATAGACTAATAATAATTTGGACCGATATGCTAAATAAACATATTCAGTTATTGTCTTAAGGAAGTCCAAATTAAAAGTAGTCGAGTTAATTATTTAATTAAATAAATTGGACTTATGGGTAAAAAGGCGTTATGGGCTCAAGTGTGGTAACCGGGTTGAATTTGGGCACTGTGATGAAGAGGGCCCAAATCTCAACACTTAAGCCTGAATTAATAAATCAGGGATATAAATTGAATTATCAATTTATTGGGTTATGGTCCCGGACACAAGGAAGTAACATAGGATGGGCTTTACAATGTTGGGCTTCACATTGTAAAATCTATAAATAAGGGGCTAGGTTTAGCTATTTCATCACTCTAAACCCTAATAAGAAATACGGCCGCTTCCTTAGTGTCTGGAAACTTTTCCTTCTTCTCTAATCTGATTCTGCAGGTCTCTTAGTTTCATAAACGGAATCGCCGGAGAACGTGGAATCGCTAAAGAACGCAAAAGAACGCTAGAGAATACTAGATGGATAGCAACAGGCAAACCCGTAAGTATTCTTGACTTTCTGTTTCTTCTATAGATGAATCTAGCAAAAGGGTTTTATTATTTTTTCCGTGATTTGTTATATATTATTTGATGCGATTTCGGATAATATATAAAAATTGGTATCAGAGCCAAATAAACCCTTTTTGGATTCAGTAGAATAATCAAATTGAGATAGACAAAGATGCATATTTTTCTTAATCGTAAAGAATCCATGTCATTGGGATTATGTGTTAATTGAATTGGTAGGGCATGGATTTATGGATTGTATGAAAAGCATGTTATGTGATTTATTGAAATTGCAATTTCTATAGTTTGGGGATTTTTTTTTTATTTCGGGTAAAATTAGGGTTTATTGATGTCTGGAATTTTTCTCCCAAAATTAGCATCAAATCAACCCTAAAATAACGAATAAAATCAAAATTATTGGGACAGTGGCTCATCGACAGCTTAACCCCTGATGTTAACGCTGACCGAAGGCTGTCCGGCGATAAACACAGCAACCGCCAAAAGAATAGGGATAACAAAAAATACCCAAACGATAATAACAGCATGGTGAATACAGACTGGACCCACCCAAAACAATTGGTGGGCCCGTTTAGGACCTGCAGCCTACTGCAAATTGCAGCAGGCAGGTAAGCTGCTGCATAGACTGCTGCGATAGCCTGCTGCAAATTGCAGCAGGGCTTAATATTTGCAGCAGCCTGCTGCACGTGCAGGCTGCTGCAAATATTAAGTTAAATAATAAAAAATATTTTTTTTTTTTAAAAAAAAAAGTTATTAATTTGAAAATATGTGAACAATATATTTCACAAAAATGATACTTTGATATTTTTTTGTATGTTTATTTGTGAATTAAATTGTATGTGTGTGAATGATTAAATGACGATGCATGACTAAGGTTTCGTAGACCGGTAGGTGAAATTAAGAAATTAATTTAATCGGCCCTCCGGAAGGTTAAAATTAATTTTCTTAAGGATCCTAGGCTTCGAAAGGTTCGGGGATTAATTTAAATTCAAATATTATCGGCCCTCCGGAAGGTTCACGTTTGGGTTTAAATTAATTATGAACGAGAGAAAATTATTGAAAATGGTCTTTGTGCTGATTTTAATTTTAATTAGATGAAATCGGCCCTCCGGAAGGTTTCATCGGTACTTAGGATAAATTAAATTCAGCCTTACAATTTTTTGATTTTAAGTAGGTGAAATCGGCCCTCCGGAAGGTTTCACCGGTACTTAAGAAAATCAAATTATGGTTATTTTAATATATGTAAATGACATCGGCCCTCCGGAAGGTCTCATTGGCAGTTAGAAAATTAAAATAATGATCATAGTATTTTTCTCAAACTCATAAAATTTCATGTTAATTTGATTTGCCCTCCGGTATCTATTATCAATGAATTTTATGTTTTATATGTATTTGTCATGTTTATGCACATGTTTTCAGTTATATGTCAAAATGCTAGATGTGCTTTGTGTTGTTTGTTCATATTATAGTATCCATGGGTTACAATTTGTTGGGGAATCGTCCACCAACGTTGGATTGTACGGACTTCCAATGGTGGAAAGAAGAAATGTTGCTGTTTTTAATCTGTACATGATTACGACTATGCATTGTTAACTCCCAAACCATCTCCCCTTAGTCCGGAAAGTACACCGGATGAAACTAAGGCTGATGAAAAGTGAGAAAGGTCAAATAAGTTATGCATGGCGCTCTTGTTACAGGGAATAGCAGTAGCATTGCGTGGGGCTGTCCCTAAAGGTATTACCACTGCCTCGGTCTTTCTCACGGAGATTGAGAAAGCCTTTGCCAAAAAAAAAAAGTATAATGGCAAAGGTAAAATCCGGGAGCACATTCTGGGAATGTTGATGATTTGCCAAAAGTTAAAGGCAATCGGTTTAGACTTACCTGAGGAATGCATAATGGGATTCACATTTCATTCGCTGCCAGACCGATTTAAGTATTTCCAGTCCACCTATAACTGCATGCGAGAAAAGTGGAATATCAATGAATTGATTTCCCACGCTGCACAGGAGGAGGAAAGACTTAAAGGCACAGCGCTTGAGGCTAATGTGATTACATCACCAAATAAGGTAGGACCTAAGCGGAAGGCATATGGCAAAGGACCAGGTCAAGGTTCGGTCAACAAGAAAGGTATAAGGCCCTGGACAAGTTCATAACTTTTAAGACCGAGGTTGAGAAACAACTTGGTAAAAGCATTAAGACCGTTAGATCTGACCGTGGTGGTGAATACTATGGTAAATATGACGGATCGGGTGAACAATGTCCAGGTTCCTTTGCACAGTACCTAGAGAAGTGTGGAATAGTCCATCAATACACTATGCCTGGTTCACCTCGCATGAACGGTGTATCTGAGAGACGGAACCGAACACTAAAAGATATGGTTAGAAGCATGATAAGTCACTCATCTCTACCATTATCTCTCTGGGGGGAAGCCATCAAATGTGCCGCTTATATACTCAATCGAGTACCCACAAAGGCTACTGTTAGGACTCCATATGAGCTTTGGAACGGGCGTAAACCTAATTTAAAGCATCTGCATGTGTGGGGTTGTCCAGCTGAGGCGAGGCCTTACAAACCTCAAGAAAAGAAACTGGACCCAAAAACAGTTAGTTGTTTCTTCATAGGTTATTCCGAACATTCTAGAGGGTTTAAGTTTTATGATTCTCTCACTGGTACAATATTTGAGACAGGAACGGCCAAGTTTCTAGAGGATGTTGAGTTTGGGGGGAAGAATAAGGGAACATATGTTGATTTTGAGGAAGAATCCATAAAGATTCATGAAGGTTTTAATAGGGATCCTGAGATATCTGAAGATTGGGCGGTAATGCCAATCATTTCGATCCCATTAGAACAAGGTAATCCTCAGATTAACACTGATGCTCCACTTGAGGGTTCTAACCAGGATACAGAGATTCAGGTAGAACAAGAGGAACCTCAAGATAATCTTCCACAAGGGAATCAAAATGACATTGTTCATAATGATCAAACTCTACCTCCTCAAGAAGTGCAACGGGAGGAAATAGTGCCATTAAGAAGGTCCACTAGAGAAAGGAAGAGTACTATAGGTCCAGAATTTATAGTATATCTTCAGGAGCATGATGAGTTATGTGTTGGAACTGTAGATGATCCCTCATCCTACAAACAGGCCATGACAAGCTCTGAATCTCAAAAGTGGATTGACGCTATGAAAGAAGAGTATAAATCAATGCAGGATAATGCGGTATGGGATCTTGTCCCATTACCTGAAGGAAAAAAGGCAATTGGTTGTAAATGGGTTTACAAAACCAAACGCGATTCCCTGGGTAATGTGGAAAGACATAAAGCACGTCTTGTAGCGAAAGGTTATACTCAGCGTGAAGGGATTGATTTTAAAGAAACTTTCGCTCCAGTATCGACGAAGGATTCATTTAGAACAATCATGGCATTAGTTGCACATTTTGACCTTGAGCTTCATTAGATGGATGTTAAGACCGCTTTTCTCAATGGTAATATTGAGGAAACGATCTACATGATGCAACCAGAAAACTTTGTAGAAAGTAACTCAAAAGATCTGGTTTGCAGACTTAAGAAATCCATTTATGGGCTTAAACAAGCTTCTCGTCAATGGTATCACAAATTCCTTGAGGTGATAGCCGGTTATGACTTTGAGATCAACTCGGTTGAGGATTGTGTTTATCACAATTTCAGTGGGAGTAATTTCATATTTCTTATATTATATGTGGATGACATATTGCTTGCCTCGAACAATAAGGAATTGTTACACACTACAAAAAGATTTCTATCAGACAAGTTTGATATGAAGGATCTTGGTGATGCCAGTTTTGTGTTAGGAATCCAGATACATCGAGATCGTTCTCGTGGTATTCTTGGATTATCACAAAAAGCATACATTAAAAGTGTGTTACAACGTTACGGATTGGCAGATTGCAAACCCCTAAGTACCCCTATAGCAAAGGGTGACAGACTTAGTCCGAGTCAATGTCCTAAGACAAAACTTGAGATTGAGGAAATGAAAACGGTCCCTTATGCTTCTGCAGTTGGGAGTTTAATGTATGCTCAAGTTTGTACTAGGCCGGACATTGTCTTTGCTGTAAACATGTTGGGGAGATATGTTAGTAACCCAGGAATGGATTACTGGAAAGCAGTTAAAAGAGTACTCCGAAATCTGCAAGGAACAAAGGGGCACATGTTGACATATAGGAAGTCGGATAAACTGGAGATCATCGGGTATTCCGACTCAGATTTTGGTGGATGCGCAGACACATTAAAAGTATGTCAGGCAACATATTCTTATTGGCTGGAGGTGCAATATCCTGGAAAAGTGTAAAGCAAACACTTATTGCATCGTCCACCATGGCAGCAGAATTTGTTGCATGCTTTAAGGCATCAAACCAGGCACTATGGCTGCGGAATTTTGTTACCGGATTACGCATTGTATAAGGGATATAAATCCCTATGAGGTTATATTGCGATAACAATTCCGCAGTGCAGTACTCTAACATCAACAGGAGCGCATCTAAATCCAAACACATAGACATAAAGTTTCTGTCTGTTAAAGAAAGAGTACAGATGGGTCAGATAAGTATAGAGCACATCAGAACAAACTCCATGATAGCAGATCCTCTAACAAAGGCGGTTTTGCCTAAGGTTTTCCAGGGACACACCATCAGTATGGGTGTAGTTGATTTAGAGGATTTTTAGTTTCAGTGGGAGAGTTTGTAATAGGATCTGATGTTGTATTTTGCAGTATTGTGCACATTAAAGTTTATTGCCATATATATGCTTGGAAATATTTATTGATATCTGTACTGTATTGGATCTCCAAAAGTAGGAACCATTTAAGAGTAGATATGTACGATTACAAGCCATATTACTCTTAGACCACCCTCCATAATTGGCCCAAGTAATTGATTGATTATGGTAATGTGATTACTGTTGCATCCTATTGTTCACATTACGAGAAAGAGGTCTTTAGTCCTTTATTATTATCAATCATGTACGGGGTTGTACCGTTTGCCCATTGACAATGAATATAGGGATCCCATTAAAGTTGAATATGTATTCTTGAGTAGCATATGACGGTCCAAGTGGGAGATTGTTGGAATATATTTATTTAATATATTTATAGACTAATAATAATTTGGACCGATATGCTAAATAAACATATTCGGTTATTGTCTTAAGGAAGTCCAAATTAAAAGTAGTCGAGTTAATTATTTAATTAAATAAATTGGACTTATGGGTAAAAAGGCGTTATGGGCTCAAGTGTGGTAACTGGGTTGAATTTGGGCACTGTGATGAAGAGGGCCCAAATCTCAACACTTAAGCCTGAATTAATAAATCAGGGATATAAATTGAATTATCAATTTATTGGGTTATGGTCCCGGACACAAGGAAGTAACATAGGATGGGCTTTACAATGTTGGGCTTCACATTGTAAAATCTATAAATAAGGGGCTAGGTTTAGCTATTTCATCACTCTAAACCCTAATAAGAAATACGGCCGCTTCCTTAGTGTCTGGAAACTTTTCCTTCTTCTCTAATCTGATTCTGCAGGTCTCTTAGTTTCATAAACGGAATCGCCGGAGAACGTGGAATCGCTAAAGAACGCAAAAGAACGCTAGAGAATACTAGATGGATAACAACAGGCAAACCCGTAAGTATTCTTGACTTTCTGTTTCTTCTATAGATGAATCTAGCAAAAGGGTTTTATTATTTTTTCCGCGATTTGTTATATATTATTTGATGCGATTTCGGATAATATATAACATTTAACAGTTTTAATATTATTAAAACTGTTATAAAATAAACGGTTTAACACTTTTAGTACTCTTTAACCATGAATCTAAGATAACTAGATTGTAATTGTATAATTTAAAATAATAATTTGTGGGGTTTTGTTTCAAATTTTTTGTTTGTAGCTGTATAAATGATAACTAACAAACAAATATGCGGCAAGACGCAAATAAACCAGGCTTAGGTGAAGAGTATGTAGTCATTATATAACACATATTAGAGTATAGCTATTATGAAATCCTTTATTTTACTTTCAGATTAGCAATTATTTTATACCGAGTACAATTTTTAAATATTATATTTTAATACGTAATCAGCAATTACCTACTTTCTACATAAAAATATGAGCCTTGATTCTCGTTTTGTATCATATATTGATCAACCAAAGAAACAAAAAACATTCAAATTTTCAGTTTTATACAATATATTGATCAAATAGAGAAACATAACACATTAAGCTATAGACTCTTTCTGTTCCACGTTTCCAAATTATGTAGGTCTGTTGACATTGAGTTTCATCCAGCTTCACATCTTAAACTACTCTAAAAGTAAAATAACTTCACTCTAGTTTTTCTTTATTTTTCTTCTCCTAAATGTTATCAGACCAAACACTACTCCTATCTTATGTTAATACTTTTTTCTTACTTGTCGATCTTTTCAAAAGTTATATCTTTTCGAGTTCCTAAAAGCTGAATATCTACTTACGTAGTGGAAACCTTGTTGGTGAGGGCAATAAGAGCATTTGATAGAAGTCCAGCAACTTGTCCCATGAAGGGAGGTTAAACAGTGACATCATAGATTCCAGCTCCACGATTCATCTGGTCCTGAGGTTGCAAAGGGTTCGTTCCAGGTAGAAGTGTCAGATACATAACAGAATATGCCTAAAAACTAAAGTTTGGATGAACTGGAATTTGAGCCTGCAATCGAATTGACGGAGAAAAATAGTTAAAAACTAAAAAGATCCGACATCTAAGTTAACTGTGATTCTTTCTAGTGTCAGGTGGATTATGACACATGAACAATCCATATCACAGTTAAACAGACAAAACTAAACTATTCATATACTTTTGTTTAACTCATCTAATTGAAAGGCTGACCAATAATTTCGACCTATTATGTTATCCTCGTCAAGTTTAGTATTGTGCGTGCGTCTAAACCTAGCGATCCAAAACCGAATCACACAAAGAAACCAAAGCAAGTATTTGAAACTACGCAACATATGTAAGCAAATATCCAGCAAGACGGAATAAAATTTTATTACATTGCCTCATAAATTAAAATCAACATCGATCTACAAATATCAAGAGCCAATCAGGAAACTCAAAACTGAATAAAACCTAGAAATTCCTTTCTTAAATTACAAAATGTGACAACTGGATTGAGAGAATGAAGTAAATCTAACCTGCTTTTGAGATTGCTTGAAGTCATCCTTTTGTGGTACCAGAGAAAAAAAGACAGTTCTCGAGTCTCCCTCAGTCTGACGCGATAGCCTGCAAACCAACGTCAGAAGGTAAACCACACAAGGTGACAGGCTCAGCCGAGAAAGCGTATGTAGAGGGATTCGAACTCATGACCTTTTGGTCATAAGAATGTCATACTCAACCAACTCGGCTACCCCCTTGGGGGCCTCAATAAAGCATTTTGTTTTGCTTTAAAGTGTGTTTAAAAACAATATTAATAAAAATTAAAGTTTAATTCAAAATTTAATTTGTAAATAGTAAAATAAAATGAAATAACATTAAACTAGAAAAGTAAAATAAAAAATCGAAAACAAAAAATTAAGGTGAGATAACGACAACTGAAATTAGATTAGTAAATAAGTAACTAAGGGTAAAGTAGGTATTTTTAAAATATTTGGTATTGAAATGAATTAAAAAAAAATATTAGGCTACAAAAGAAAATAGGCATTTAAGGGTGGACCAAAGATGGATTATTGACATATTTTGGTAATAGAACGAGAGTAACCCTTAATTTTGATGATTTATATTTTTTAAACATTTTTTTCTTTTTTCATAGGATTTATTATTGGGTGAAGCTATTTCCTCTATTTGATTTTTTATTTCCTCCATATTTCAAAAAAGACTCCACTTTGTTATTTCCTCCATAAAAGAAATTATTAGTTTACCCTTCTTTTAATTTCATTCCAAACGCTCATATTCACTGTATTCTCCAACAACCACCCAAACACCATATCTACCTTAATTTTTTTTCCAAGGACCTTCTACCCACAATATTTACTTACACCCATAAACTCTAATCCTATCAATATAAATATACAACGATCAACTCTTTTAACCGAGAAAAAAACCCTAGCCATCACTCTTTCGATTGAAGCAATCTATCAAATGTAAAAATATCTCCTAAATCTTTTTAATCTATCGGTTGGTATGAGTTCCAAGAAGTCGGTTGTACTCTGCATAGCGAGTTCCACAAACTTGATATGCAGAAAAAGAAAATTGCAGTTCCCGAAACTCTTTTGCTATGAATTTGTTTTCCCGCATATTGAGTTCCAAGAACAAATTTATGTTTTTTTTAGTATCTAATTACTTTTATAAAACTTTGGAAATCTGTTTTTGATTTGTATTAAAAAAATACTTTAACTTGTTTTTTATTCGGACTCTGTGATTTTTGTTCGTTGCTATTTTTACAATATTAAATTATCTTTTCAGTTGATTGGGTGATGTTCTGCGTTGAATCTTAGGTTTGGATGTTTTTCTTTTTCCATGATTAATTTTTAAGCTATTTAAGTTTTTTTGGTTTTTAAAGTTTAATTTTAGAAGTTAAATGATATTTGTTGTTTAATTTTAGAAGTTAAATGATATATGTTGGCTGTAATTTGAGTTAATTATGTGTTTGTTGGAATAACGGTTGGATAGTGCATAGCGGCAACAAAATATAAATTAGAAAGTAAATTAAGGACAAAAATGTAAAAATAAATGCTGATTTTTTTTTTTAAATTTAAGATGGAGAAAATAATAAATCTTATGGAAAAAATAGCTTCACCCTTTATTATTTATTCCATTTCAACTTTAAAAAAAATACTAAACACTTGCTCTTACTTTTTTGCCCTTAATTTACTTTCTAATTTATATTTTGATGTCACTATGCACTATCAAACCCTTATTCGAACAAACACATCATTAAGTCAAATTACATCCGACATATATTATTTTGACTTTTAAAATTAAACCTTAATAAACAAAAAAACTCAAATTTCTTAAAAATTAATCATAGAAAAGTAGAAAAGGAAGACACTCAAACCAACGATTCAACCCAATCAACGAATAAGATAACTTAATCTTGTAAAAATAGAAACAAACAAAAATAAGAAAGTTAGAATAAAAAACAAGTTAAAGTTGTTTTTTTTAAACAAACAAATCAAAAACAGATTTCCAAAGTTTTATAAAATTAATTCGATACTAGAAAAACCAGAAATCTTTTCGTGAAATTCAATATACATGAAATATTTAAAAACAAATCCATAGCAAGAAATATTTTTACCTTTAATTTATTGCTTCAATCGAAAGTGGTGGCTATGTATTTTTTCTCTTTTTTTTTCGGTTTAAAAAACTGATGACTATGTATTTATATTTATAGGATTAGAGTTTATGGGTAGACGTAAATATGGTGTCTAGAAAGTTGTTATGAAAAAAAATTAAGGTAGATACGGTGTTTGGGTGATTGTTTGAAAAGAAGTTAAATATGAGTTTTTGGAATAAAATTTTCAAAAGGGTAAATTAATAATTTCTTTTACGGATGAAATAACAAAGTGGAGTCTTTTCTGAAATTTAAAGGAAATAAAAAATGTTATGGAGGAAATAACTTCACCCTTGGCTTACATCTAGAGACCAGTGAATAGTTTTTTCAAAAAAAATCATAACTTTAGCGGATGGATACCTGTGGAAAACAATATTACTACCCGATCGATAGGGTTAGGGTATGGGTTTGGAAAAATATATAACTACCCGACGGGTACGGGTTATGATATGAGTTTGAAAAAATATGTACGAGATGAGTTATGGATTTAGATATACCCACATATCTCTAGAAGATTATAGAAAAATAGATTTATTTTTACTTGTTTTAAAACCTATATTTATGTCGGACAAATTTAGTCAAATATTTTAGATCTGTTATGGTTTTTGATCTTATAGTCTCCTATTTTATTATCCTTATATTATCTTTCTTTATAGATAAACAAAATCTTAATTAGTTATATAAAAAATAAAACAATATATATTGTTTGAACAAAAAATTATAATAAAACGGTTTATATATATACATACTTTTTTTAAATAAAATTATATTTTCCTAAATAAAAAAATATAATAAAAACCATAAAATCATTAAAATTACATTTTCCTAAATAAAAAAATATAATAAAAACCACAAAATCAATAAAATTATAGTCCACGACCGAAACGGCGACAGAAATGCCCGTGCGTTTCGTTTATAACAAAAATCTGGCTGTGCTGGGATACAAAGATAAGAGGAAAATTGGGGAGAATTGAGGAAAAGTCGTTGCCAAAAAAAGGTGAGGATCATATTTCGTAATTCATGCTTTCCATGCCCAAATTACTTCCGTTTTTATTCATATCTTCTTTAAGTATTCCAAGATCAGCACGTGCCGATTCATTCTTGTTTTCGAAAGAAAATGCACATTCTCGTGGGCGATTCTCTCGTGCCATTTACTCACTAACCTCTCTCTCGCTATCGTTCTCGCATATTCTTCTGTGACTGTTCAATTGTTCGATTCGACTCTTAAAACAATATGACCGATTTGAAAACTGAACACTTTCTTCTCAACTTCTCTTTATAGTTTAATTCTGATTCATCGTTTTTTACTCACTTTTCAAAAAAGTGTTTTGTTTTTCTCCCACTCCAAACTCTCTCTCTCTCTCTGTTACGAGTCACGATTTTGGATCTCTTCTTTGTTTGCTCCGGTTTCACCGAAAGTCATCCCGAGCCTGCTCATAAACATGGCGTATACATAGATCCATAGAAAATAAATATCCAGAGTACCCTGAACCCAGAATCGAATTTCATCAATAGAAAGTGTGAATTTATCTGGGTCGTTCGTGTAATCATGTCTGGGGCAGCGACGCATGGTGCAGATCATGTAGGGTTGCCCAAAATCGAAACGAAGTCGAAACCCGACTCGGTTAAGAAACCCGGACCCGTGTCATTGGAACATGTTCTTTTGGCTCTGAGAGAGACGAAAGAAGAGAGAGAACTCAGGATCAGGGGTTTGTTTAGTTTTTTCGATGCTACCAATTCAGGATACTTGGATTATGCCCAGATCGAGAAGGGTTTATCGGCCCTACAGATTCTTCCCGAATACAAGTACGCTAAGGATTTGCTCAAAGTCTGTGATGCCAATCGAGATGGCCGGGTCGATTATCAGGAGTTTCGTAGGTATATGGATGATAAAGAACTCGAACTTTATCGGATTTTTCAAGCTATTGATGTGGAGCACAATGGCTGCATTTTGCCGGAAGAGTTGTGGGATGCCCTTGTTAAGGCTGGTATACTTTTGAATCTTGTTTCGTGCTTTCCACTTTTATGGTCCGTACGCGTCTAAAGCATATGCTAGAATTGTATTTGTCCAAACTTTGTTTGAATTTGCTTCATTTCTTTTTCTGGCTAATGTCTAAATAAAAGCTACTATGTCTAGCTAATGTCTAAATAAAAGCTACTGTGTCTAACTAAACTGTAGCTTGTGTAAACTAGTGTCAACATCATTTTGGGAAAACCTTCAGTTGAAGGAGGTTTAAATATCCTTCAAAGAAAGAAACTCTATGACATGTATTGTATAACATTCTCATGAGTCATGTGTTTGTAATATGAACAAAGTGGGTGTATATAACAAATAAATAAAACTTAGTTTGAGTTTCTTGTATCTATCTAAACATTTCTGAAGTGTTGAGTGAGGGCATACACTTCATTAGAGTACATGACTTTCGTCCTAGTTTTCTCTTTTTGACAATTTGTAAATCTGTAGCAGAAAATGACAGGCTTTTAGCTCATTGAAATTGAGTTACCTATTTGTTCATTAAGAGGTGGTATGGTAGACAACAGCAGTATTTGTTTAGTTAGGTTCGTAGTTTTAGCAGTTTCCGGGATCGGTTTCTGATTTCGGCTTATTTGGAGTTTTCCATGTCAAGTAGCCACCACTTGTGGTCCTTGTGGTCATTTCTTGTAATTCGCATAATATAACATGAGAAACCTTCCATGTATTTGTACTATGGTTTTCGTTTCTGGTCAACTTACCTTTCCACTAGCTGAGTCTTGTGGGTGCAAACTGCGTCTGTGTTTCATGTTAACCTTTATGATGTTATTATCTTAAACCAACCAAAAAGGGCTCTTCTTTTGACTTGACTATTGAGTTTTCCCAAATTCCCGAGCTCTTCATGCAGGAGAATTATACGACTGTAGTAATTATTTCTTAAAGTCAGTTTAGGGTTCTTAGTTTTGTGATTGCAAATCCTAGTTCCACGAGGTATATGTCAGCTTAAGGGCAACTAGTGTTTGCTAGATTTGGTTTTGATACAGTTTTTATTACTCTTCTATGCAAACATATATTTTTATGCTTGTATAGTGATGTCTTATCCAACTCATTTCTACTTCTAGCAAAAGACGCATGTGTACTGTGTGCTTGGTCACTGTTGTATTCATCTTATTAGGCATGGCAGTTTCATTTTTGCAGGGATTGAAATGGATGACGAGGAACTCGCTCATTTCGTAGAGCATGTAGACAAGGACAACAACGGAATAATCACTTTTGAGGAATGGAGAGACTTTCTTCTGCTCTATCCACATGAAGCTACTATTGAGAACATATACCATCACTGGGAAAGAGTATGCCTCGTAGATATTGGAGAACAAGCTGTTATCCCAGAAGGCATAAGTAAAAACGTAAAGAGGAGTAGATATTTCATTGCAGGGGGGATAGCTGGAGCTGCTTCTCGTACAGCAACCGCTCCTCTTGATAGGTTGAAGGTGGTTTTGCAAGTTCAAAGAACACCCGCATCTATAGTACCGGCTATACAAAAAATATGGGCTGAAGGACGTTTATTGGGGTTTTTCCGAGGTAATGGGCTAAATGTTATCAAAGTTGCACCTGAAAGTGCCATAAAGTTTTACGCTTATGAAATGTTTAAAAAACTTATCCGAGACAATAACGGAACGGACAAGGGTGATATTGGTGGTGGCGGGAGACTTTTTGCTGGCGGAATGGCTGGTGCCGTAGCTCAAGCGGCTATCTACCCCATGGATCTAGTAAAAACACGGTTACAGACTCACGGGTGTGAAGGAGGAATCGCTCCCAAGCTAAGTACACTTACTAAAGATATTTGGATTCAAGAGGGACCTAGGGCATTTTATAGAGGTCTTGTACCATCGCTTCTCGGGATTATTCCATATGCTGGTATTGATCTTGCTGCTTACGAGACATTAAAGGACTTTTCAAAAACATATGTTCTCGACGGCAGTGGTAATTTCTTTGTCGTTTTCCATTTTACCTGTCCTTTTTTAGTAAAAGAATTGACGTTTTAAGACTTCATTCTGCAGAAGCTGGTCCTTTAGTCCAACTTTGTTGTGGAACAATTTCTGGATCTTTAGGGGCAACTTGTGTTTACCCACTGCAGGTGGTACGAACAAGGTAAGCTATTATAAGAAATTCCTTTGGTTCTACATATGGACATCCAATATAATCGGCCCATGTTATTGTTTGTAAACAGAATGCAAGCGGAACGAAGTTCAAAATCAACAATGTCTACTGTATTCTGGAAAACACTAAAAGAAGAAGGTTACAGAGGTTTTTACAAAGGGCTTCTTCCAAATCTTCTTAAAGTTGTCCCTGCTGCAAGTATTACATACATGGTGTACGAAGCTATGAAAAAGAATCTAGAGCTTGAGTAAGGGTTGCGCGGTCCATATTCAAGTAGGAGATACGCTTACTAATTGTTTTAGTTAGAGAAGATTACTCTTCCGATTGTTGGGAACGTAATTTTGCTGTCAAATGTCTTTGTTTTTTTAATTAAGATAGTAAACTGATTGAGATGATGAAGAAAAGAAATTTTATATGGACATTGTAGTGAATGACTATGCAGCAAATGGTTATACTCAATGTTTTCATCTGAAAGCTGGAATCATTGTTTAACTTGTTTTTTTTAGGATGTTTCTGTTAAGAGACCCAGAATCTGAATACTTGTGTCGAGAGGTGTAAATGGATGGAAATACTTTTAGTTTCATATGAAGCTTTTTAAAACATTAAAATTCTGATCTTAAAAACAATATTTTTAAAGAGCTTTTGTTTCCTGTCGAACGAATTTTGGTTTAGATTAAAACCTTTTTTTTCCGTTTGACAATATTGTTTATATCTCACTATTTGTGAGAGTTATTTTCTGATAACTTTAGGGTGAGTTAGTCGAAGTTTATGTGGTGGTTGAGAAGGTAAAAGCTATCGGAGAGTATTTGAGTTGCGGTTGTTTGGGAGAAGATAAACATGAGACAGAAAATAAGAAACTAATTACATTAGATATTTTGATTTTAAAATTTTAAAAATATAAGCTTAAAAAGAAAAATTTTAAGTTGTTAAAAGATCATATATTTATAGGCTAGAGCCAAAATTGTAGTTGACTTAATTTTACAACAAATTTTTTATATTCCAAATTTTAACATCTAGCTCAAAGATATAAAGTAAATTCTAACTTAACAGATTTAGTAGCTTTCAGTCATTGCATAAGTATCGTCGGAGGATTTAAGTATTATTTTTTATGATCTTTTTCGAATTTGAATTTATGTTGAAGTTTAATTGTCTTGTAATTTTGAATTTGAATGTTGTTGTCCATTTTTTTTACGTCGAGCTGAACTACTTAGTCAATTATAGTCGGACTCACAAAAATCTTGATGTTCAATGTTTGAAACTCTTTGTCAGGCCAAATCTCCAAAAAGGTTTTTAAAATAAAATTGTTATTTAAAAAAAAAATCTTATTAAAAGAAGTTTGGTTTAGATTAGAGTCATTTTTCTCCGACACAATTTGAATATTTAGTGCAAATGACTTTATGATATTGTTGTTATATTAGAGCAACGTGAACATGTTTCTTTGTTATCCTTGTATCTAAAGATATATGGTTTTATATTTATATGTTTAATTCTGGGTTGTTTCAATATATTTATATTTTTATTAACTGTTTTATTTGAATTAATTTTAAATTTCGAACAAATCTATAATTGTGTTGTGGATTTTTAATTTTCAATATTAATTTAACTTTTCATTAGAGACTGAAAATGTGAATCAAATATGTCTTGATAGAATATATATATATATATATATATATATATATATATATAAATAAAAGTTTTATTTACACGTATTATATATATATATATATATATATATATATATATATATATATATATATATAATTTTGTAATTATTGTATTCCTTATGCATGCGTAGTATTTAGAAATTTTATATATGACATAATATAATATTTGTAATTTTTTTGTTTTATAAATTATTAATTTATTTTTGGATGATAAAACTACGACCGATGAAAAAATCAGACGAAAATAATTTTTTAGATAACTCATTATTTTCGGTATGAATTCTGTATGTTTTTGTCCATTTGATTATAAGCATTTATGAGACTACTGAATACTATCATTCTAAAATTATCTATGCGAGGTTTTTAGATTTTAATAAATTTTGTAGATGATTTAGCAATAACCTTACCTCAAATATGATGGCAATACAATATTGGATACTAAGACGTCATAAATACCATAACTCAAATTGATGTAGCATTTTCGGTGGGGATAGACTATATACCTTATGAAGAATAATAATCCATATAGGTATTATGAAATAGAAAATACTTTGTATCTCTATACATCATCATCACAAAGTGGTATATATGATTTTATGTACTCTTGAAAATCAAATAATTTTTGTAAATTGATATTTCAAAATAATTTCTTTTTTATAATAATTGTTTACAATATACTTATGTGGTTTGACCATGAATATTAAGGTTGAATCCTTGTCCTATGTAATGAGTCGGTATAAAGTTTTGTTTTATCTTGATGTGTAATACTTCAGAGGAGTTATTTTTCTAAAAATGATTTGATATTGTATTTAAATATTTTGGGGAAAAAGAATTATCAAACTAAACCAAAGTTAATGAGTGAATAAACGTAATTCATATTTGTTGATCAATATTTGACCACCAATATCTCCTTATAAATTTTTTATAATGCTTATTCAAATCTTTGAATTATCCACTTGCACATCTGAAATAATGGTTATTCTTTTCGCCTTGAGTATTCTATGAGAACAAGTCTCCAGAATTTATTACTTTTTTCCGTCTTGAGTATATTTATTTATTTTTTATAAATCTTTAATTAACGAGATTTTAATTTTTCCTTAAATTTTGTAATGACACCGCTTGTAGTGGTTCCTGTGAGGTACTATTTTCATGAGTATTTTTTACCCTGATTTATATCTCAAAAGGCACGCGGTAAGAAATTGTTTAGATAGTTAACCATACATACAAATTGTTGTGTGTGTTTTACTATTAGGTTTTCTTCAAAATATTTTTGAAGTTCATGTACAATGTGAGGTCTAGATTGATATTTTCATTGTAAAAATTGTAACCTAAAAAGGTCAATGTTGGATTGTAGATGATTTTTTTTTCCGAGGGAACCCGCAGCCGCTACTCAGAGTGCAATGAGTGCGCACAGGGTAAACCCTCAGTCTGACGCGATAGCCTGCAAACCAACGCCAGAAGGTAAACCACACAAGGTGACAGGCTCAGCCGAGAAAGCGTATGCAGAGGGAGTCGAACTCATGACCTTTTGGTTATAAGAATGTCATGCTCAACCAACTCGGCTACCCTTTGGGGGCTAATTGTAGATGATTTTTGTTATACAACATGATGTCATATTCATATTTGACTGATTACGAAATCGTCAAAAAACTCATGATGTTTTTTATGTTTTCTGAAAATAATAGTATATCATTACGATATACTAATGCATGATAAAAAAATAGGTTGAAATATTTTGTCAATTTCTTTTTCAAAATTGAAAGAACAACTTCAAGTCCAAATTATATGAATACTCATTTGTGATGGATATTAGAAATATAATCTTGTGTAAGACATTTCATCTTGATTTATACCCATTTGTGAGAAGCTAGTTTTAAAATAAAACTCTAAAACTCAAATAATACATAAACTTTTTGAGATGGTTAAAAATATGTTTATATTTTAAAATAAGAGTGAGTGAATTGTAATTAATGATGATATTATTTTACCTCTAATATTTTCAATAAAATAATGCACAATTTGTTTTTAATATGATGAATGTTTTTGAATAGTTTCTCAATGTTTCGTGTTGGCGCCCGAAGGCCCGCACAATTTTGGTTTTGGTCCATTTTCAAAAGGTCTCGTACTAGTTAAGATATGTTATACTTATATACCACTGATCCTTCCCATGTCTAACCGATGTGAGATTTTGGTCGCTAGCCTAACAAATCCTCCTCTCGAACAAAGTATCATTTTAGCCTCCTCTCATTTGACTTCCATCCGCCCACTCTAATCAGGTTGGCAGTCTACCTGACGTTTAAAGGCACTACGAACCACCTCCTATTAGACTACTTTGTCTTGTTCCTTAGCGCCACTCCCCACTCAATCAAGTATCACCGCTTGATGGACCACAAGTACTCCGAACTAGGATCTTTAGAGCCGATCACATTGAGCATGGCGTCTAACTTCTTATTATATTGCCCGCTTTGGCGCCCGAAGGCACGCACGATTTTGGTTTTGGTCCACTTCCAAAAGGCCTCATACTAGTGGAGATATGTTCTTACTTATATATCACTGATCATTCCCATGTCTAACCGATGTGGGATGTGGGACTTTGGTTGCCACCCAAACATTTATAATAAAGAGAAACCTTTGTGGACTATTGTTTATGATTTCACCTTTTTTTAATTATTCTCTTATGATTTTTTTTACAATTTTTTACTTACCGGTATATGTAAGAACGATAAGAATTTTTTTGAGGCAGATTTATTTTGTGTAATTATGTTTATGTAATATATTCAGGAAGAACTGAATTATTACTGAATTTTTGTAACGAAATCTGTTTTGAGTACTCATCAATCCATTGTTCTAAGATACCTTATATATTTTATCAAATAATTTAGGGAAATAATGGTTAAATTCATTATGATTTGGTGCATTACAATACTTATAAACCTAATATGTATATTTAATATACTTAGAGTGAAGTATATAAATTTGTACAAGAACCATCATTATTGTCTCGATATAATATGTTTGAGAAGTATAGATCAAAACTTTCATATCACTTATATATGATTCGGTGTCATATGATTCCTCGTCCAATATATGTGAGCGCATTCTTCGATAGATTTGTATATTTGGTTGGTTAATTCATTGAGATTTTTTCTCTTTCATGTATCTTATTTAACACCTTATCAACTTTGTTATCAATTTATAAAAACTATGTTTTGAGCGACGATATTATTAGTCTGCCAATTCAGAATAACTTCTTATTCATTGAATTATTTGGTTTTTATTCAGTAAGTATCAACAAGGATTTAATATATGTTTTACACGTAATTTTTATATACATAACCACACATCATTCTACCAGTGCAAAAGACTTCATATATGATAATTATTAGGGATAAACAATACCATAGATGGAAACATGACGGATCAGGTTGGGTATTGATATACATGATACCTAAATCGAAAGGAAAAAATCAAGATACCTAAACCAAACCTGACGGTTATTGGAATTTAATACCAAACTAAAAACCTGCGAGTTTGAGTTACTTGTGAACTACCCATGGATGAAAATCCATATAACTATGCAAACTTGAACTGAAATTCTATTAAAGTTTAATCTAAAAGATAAAATTTCAAATAAACAAAATATCCAAAATTAATATTAACATAAAATCAAATAAAAACTAAAATAAAATTTTATATCGACAAAAAATATTTGTTTTATTAGGATGGTTATGGTGTATGTTTAAGTTGGTTATCTACGAAACAAATGTGAACGAATACTTGTGACATGATATATAAACCTCCATCAACGCTAACAGATTAGTAAAAAAAAAACCACAACTCAACTCACTCTTATTTTTCTTTTCGGTTAACCAATTATATCAGGTTAGTTTACTTTAGATTCCGACTTCAAAATTACAACTAATAAATATGATGCATGAAACATGAAGAACACAATTATGTAGGCCGTTTTTATGGCTGTATAATATTTTTTTTACAAAGGATAACAAACGTTTTTTCTTCGTTTTTTAAACTTTTCTCTATAAATCTTCTTCAGCGTCATCTAAGGATTTATCGATTTGCACTTACAATACTCATTATACGACTCAGAGGAAACATACATTTAAAGTGTTCATTTGTTAGTCTAAAAATGACCCATCCATATTGAAGTATATAATTAGTATGTTATCTTCTTTAGAATACAAGACATGACTTAAAATGTTGTAGAGGAAAATTAGAACACTTGATAAGATATTGTTTTCCACTATGTACACTATTCTAACGTTTCTATCTGTTTGCTATAGAAAACATGATTTACGGTTTGGACATGGTGTGCTTTATTATAAGATTTTATATAATTTTTAATTAATTCAAAACACACTAACTATTGCATGTTTTTTTTAAATTTATCTCAAAAAATAAAAATTGGTATGAAGTTTTTTTTATTGTTTGTTGATATAAAAAATGTTTTAAAATTCTAGTTTTGTCTTTTTATGGTATATCTATTGTATTGTCTTGCAAATGATAGATGGTTTGATATTGTCGAGTAGACGATGTAGATGATCATTTTATGTTTCGCATGTGTTATATGTGCTTGAACTTTTACAGAGGTATACATATTAGGATCTTTTAATGATAAACTAAAAGTTGAAAAGAATGTACGAATCGTACTCGCTGCATGAAATGTGGTAATATGCGTTTTGATGACCTTGTGTTGATTTTAGAAAAACTTGGTTGTTAAAAGATATAAGTTAAAAATAATAGTAAATCCAAAATATTTTGTGATATATTGGGTTATCGATTTTATAGCTAGATTTAAGAAGTCTTTGGAAGATATTAGTCAAAAATACTAGTCAATCTCAACTATTATTTAATATACTATGTTGTCAATTTTATAGCTGAATTTGATAGTTCTAGAATTTTGTATCTCTATATGACCTCGTGGTTTTCAATAATAGCAAGAAATTATACTCTTTTAAAATATCAGTCTAAAATTGGTACATCTACCTCACTAAAACTTTACCCCTTAATGTACATCCATCTATCAATTCTTTTTATCATATTTTTTACCATAGATGATGCCCTTAAATTTCACCATGTTTTGGCCATTACTAGGGTGACATCCTTAATTTCTATCATATTGGAGATGGAATATGGCATATACCAATTAAGGGTATCCTTATTCAAGGGTGAGGCTCGTGTTCATAATGTCATTGAGAACATCATACAGTCGACGAAAGAGAAAAAAAAGACATCTATAATAAAACAAAAACAATAGACCTTTTTTTGGAAACGACTTGACATCGTTGCTCTTTAATTAATTTTTGCCATATTTTATTCTTGATATTCTAACTCTCACTCTTGTTTCTAATGAATCGGTGAAACATACTAGGGAAAGCGTCGGTTCTCTCTTCTATGATACATGCACTCGCGGTCCATGTATTTCAATAATGAGTCCACCACAACGAGGTTTGAAAATTTCTCTACCACATATGCATATTTCAACCGTCATACCGGCCAACTAGAAAATATGGAGGTTTTCATCAAAATAATTTCATAGTTTTGAAGTTGATATACACAAAGATGTTGATATGGTTTTCCAAATTTAAAAAAATAGTCACACGCTCTCCATGGTTCATTCCAAGTTTACATTGGCAGGCATAGAAGAATCTTCAAGGGTGCGCTAAACATGAAAATATTAATTATACCTTCATTACCCATGATCCACCCACCGATGATCATTCTCACGTTCTGTCCACTTATGACTCTTCTCAATCCTTCTCATAATTCTCGTCATAAGTTTTACCGTGAAATTCATAACATAAAGTATACAAAATTTAATATTTGGTCCAACATCAAAGGTTACCGTGGCGACGAATGCATTGGATATTACATGTGTGGTACTCGTGGGTTTTAGCACCAACAATAGATTTTATTTTGGTTTCCATAGACACCATGGGTATGGCATATGTGCTCTTATCTATTTCCTAATAATTAGGCCATATTAAATCTATTTCAAATGCCACAATAGCAACAACCTAGCATAGACGGTGATATGAAACTGAGCTTTACCTAAATACTCATTTTACCATATCATGACACCACATCAAATGATAAAGAGATCGTTATAAATACTATTTGAATCAATCGACTAAATAAGAATTAATATAGAGATAATTGTGGCACCCTCACTTGACTTGTCGCGTTAACAACTTTATTACGGTTTGACCGATTGGGATATTCGGTCAAACTTGTTTTTACTCGCTATGGTATAACCATTTTATTGAATATACTATATCGTAATTTAAACATGATTCTTCTACTTATACCGCAATTATACATTTTAGCATTATTCAATGTGATACTTGGACTTTTCTGACTTTAAATTCTATAGGTCATCGTTATTATATATTATTATTAGATGATTCATCTATTTTTTATACTTTTTTATTTTCATAAATTTCAAATGTTTTCATATTTTTCATTTTGAGCCTTCATTCGCACTTAATTTGAGCAAGGTGTTAAAACATTCAAATATGATAATAAAAGGGAATATACTAATAGGTAGTTTGGATATTTATGGCAAACGAATAATATTCAAATTTGAATGACTATAGTTCCTCATTTTGGCATCATGATTTGTAAATAGCTATAAAGCTTCTCAATATTGTTCCTCGTAAATTGTTGGCATATCAATCTCTTATTTAGATTCTTTATAAAAATGGCTTACTCTCATTTATATGTATTTATGTGTTTATGTCATCTATTATTTTTATCTACTAAGATAATAAGCTTCAACCCTGTTCTACTTCATACATATTTTTAGATATTCTCTTAATCAACGTGGTTATAATTGATATGATAATCATCACATAAGACCCTCATGTCATTTTTTTATAAAATTTAATTTTATTTACAAAATTATAATATATTCAACTATCTAAATATGTTTTTTGGATGATGTTTTGTCACCTTATGTGCTCCACTAATTTACCTCATAGTCAGCTACAGTTTTGTTGATTGATTCGTTTCCTTCTCAATCACTTCCTTTGAAACCCATTCAGCCTCATTGTGGCCCCTCAAAATGAGGCCCCAAACTACTCTACCTCCCACGATCGATAAATTAAGGATTTTGCAATATCTCTCTCACTTTAATGTACATTAATCGGTTATACGTAGTCGATATGAGGGTTTGTATACCAAATTTCCAACTTAATCTTCACAATACAGGTTGTAAAACCTATTGAACTTATACTCACGCGTTTGAATTTTAGGATTTAAATTGGAAAATGATTATGAACTATTAAAATAATAGTTTCAATAAAAATAATATATGGGAATTAATACCATGTTTATCTAATGTTAATTGGTCTATTCGGATATTTCGTAAAAAATACAAATCTTGTGGGGGTTTTTTAGTGACATAAAGGCTCAATTATAGGTGATGGCGTTAGCGTGGAGTGTAAAGATATTTTTAGTCATACGTTTGAACCAAAAACCATTCGTATTATTCTCAATCTTGTTCTCTCAAAGCCATGGCCCATTCACAAGCTTGATGTGAAAAAAGACCTTCTTATATGGTGAACTCGAGGAAATTATATATATATATATATATAAAGACCTGGACCGATCATCTTATGTTTATTTATTAAAGAAACCATTGTATGGGTTCAAGTAAGCTTCGAAAGCTTGGTGTGATGGGTAAGCTAATTATTTATATATTCGTTGTATCTATCATAACACATTAGATCACTCTCTTTTTATCTTTTGAAAAGGTATGACTATAACTTACATTTTTTTATATGTAGCTGATATCATTTTGATAGTTTTCTCTAAAATTATCTAAAATTTTGATATCATTATGTGGTCTCTCATCATTTATAGTTGGCATGGTTTTGCATCATTTGTATTTTTCCTAGTTTCGCATCAGTTTGTAGTTTCCCTAGTTTCGTATGATGTGGTCTTTCATCATTATTAGTTGGCATGGTTTTGCATGATGTGGTCTCTCGTCTATGCATCTCTCATGTATCTGTTATATGTCTCTCATCTATCTTATTTACGTATCTTATTTGTCATCTATGCGTCCCTCATCTACCGTTTGTTCATCTCTCGTATTTTATCTACCATTATAGAATAATAGAGGTTTCACAACTATCATTATAGATGTCTTAAACTTCATATTCTTCGTTTTTACAATAACCTTACCCAAAACCTTCTTAACGATATTTTACAAAAAAATTGAGAGAAAAACTAAAAAGGAGTAAAACCTAAATAAATACAACATTTCAACTACAAATCAAAGTAAAACAATCCTAAAATGAAGAGTAAAAACAGAGTTAGAAACTCAAAAACATAGAATCTGTGGAAAATCGACTTATATAGAAATAATTCAAAATTAAACGTTGAAATAAAAAAAATCATATGAAAACAACAAAACAAAGTGATAATCGAAAGAGAAGTTTAACCGTCACCTGCCCCTATTGTAGATCCAAATAATATAGAAAGAGAATGAAACAAAATCACGCATAGTATTATTAGGTTAAAAAGAGGAAATAAAAGTCAGTCAAAATGTAAAAACTTTTATATAATTATTTAGAGGTATTTTTGGTATTAAGAAAGATAATTAGATCTTGGATGGTAAATAGAGGAGTTAAATGAGTCGTTCTTAGAGATATATGAAAACAATGTTCTTAGGTGGATAATAGTTTAATTTTTGGATCTTAATTAGTGTTAAACCCTTTAAAAATGTATTTTTTGGTATAAATGATAAAATTGATGAAGACCAAAAACCAACATTTAACTTTAATTGAGATGAATTTGTATTTTTTTTTTCAAATTCTAATCATATACTAATTATTTTATTTACAAATTTATAATGGTCGGTTGGTTTTAAAAATTTAATTAGATTAAGTTTAAAAAGTTAACATATATATGAAAATTTGTATCAAATTTCTTTATAATACATTACAGTGATAATATGACATTACTCGTTCTGTTTCAATGTTTTGAATTTTTAAGGTGTTATTTGATTTACAATTTTTTTTTAGGTGCAATTAGTGTTGTGACACATATGAACATGACCGAATTTATAACATAAAACATGGACGTGCTGGAATGGTTAATTGTGTTCTTTTATTTTGTTAACAAGTATTGTATTTGAGTTTGACCATATTTTTCAACAAAAAATGTTGGAAACATTTTTCGGGTTATGCATTTGCAAACCAACACATATTTTCGTAGGACATGAATCAAGTAGCAATAAATTACGAACTAATTTCTCTTCATCGGTTTTGAATCTACAAGATTGTGAATGAGTGTCTAACCGGATGACTGGTGTGTGGTTATGTTTGTCAATCTCCAATAAGCAACTAGTACATCAACGCTTTTAGTTCAAAAGAGCAATCACATTGTTTTGTTGTACACTTTATTTTCCTCAAAGTTTCCACTTTATCTTTGGATTTATACCCATCGTACCTCTCGCATTTGTAGACTATCCTGAGAGTTTTTTCCAACTTACAAATGTCGTATAGGATAGTGATGATAATGAATCCTATATTTTTTCATTCAGATTCAACCCATATGTCTGAATCAGATTTAATATAACACGTGTGCATGATAAAAATACGTGTGTGATCGACCATCATAACTGAACCTTCACAAAAGTCCACACCGGATGCAACTAAAAGGACGCAACTAAATCTATAAAATAAATCATATGATGGATGCGATATGTTGCATGTTCGTCAAAAAATTCGTGCGATCTAAACAATAACAGTCACGAAGTTTAGAATGTTATCTCCATTGTAATGATTACGTTTTCATATGAAAATTCGACATTTGAAAACGTTGTTATCCCTTTATAGTTGAAGAGATTCTATAACCGTTTACGTTTACGCTAGGACTTAAATATTTAATTTTTTAAAATTCAAACATATAAGAAACATTAATTTTTTTTAAATTAATTAGTATTTTAGACGACATTAATTTCATTGTCATTTTCTTTTATATTTATACGAGAACTAGTACAAATTTAATCTCAACGTGTCCTGGAATCCGTGTTATATAAATAAAAACATTAGAGAATGCATAACATGAAATGTGGACGTGCCGGAGTGGTTATCGGGCATGACTAGAAATCATGTGGGCTTTGCCCGCGCAGGTTCGAATCCTGCCGTCCACGAAATTATATTTTTAGTATTATTATTTTATCTTTTGAAAGATAACATTATGAGGTGTCTCTTCTTGAAAGTACCGCCACTGACAACTTAGAGTACAAAAAGCAACAGGTGTCGATTAAGTTCTATCCTCGTGCCACGTTAACCTTTATCATTTTCTATTACTACCTTCATTTCAAGTCCAAATACACTGAATTACAAAATCCGTAGAGTTGCTACTGAAATTTCAACTCACCAAACATGGCTTTTAGATCAAGTGTAAGCACACCCATCTTCTTGTCAAAAACGTTAAAGCGGGTTCAGTTTCTACTACAAATACAATGTTTATTAGAAATGTTTTCTTCGATGTTTCAATATTCTGTTTTTAAATATGCTAATTCTTTTATGGATTTAAATGCTGAAAGTACCCAAAACTCTTAATCTATTACTGATTGCTTTGCATTGGCATTGGTGTAGTGCTATTGGAGATCCATAGCAAACCGGTTCAAAGGAAGCACAACTTACACAACCGCCACTGCACCAAAACTCAAAGCCGACGCACCAACCGGGAACTGGCCAGGACAAGCACAAGACCACCAACAGACGAAGCCACGGGCAGTGAAAGGCGAGTTCGTGCCTGTATACGTGGCTGTTGGACTTATAGGTTTGGGTGTTGGTTTAGGGCTGTACACTGTAAACCACCAGCTAGCGCACTCGCCTGGCGTGCGCGTGAAGAAGAAGTCACGGGAGTCGGTACCGGAAGTAGAAGATCCGGATAAGGTGGTTGAGGAGGCGAATCGGTTTGTGAAGAACTCTGTTTTTAGACAGGTGGCACATATACAAGAGTACGATAATAGTGAGCATGCTGTTCCTGATCCTATCCGTGGAGATGCTTTTGCTCATAAACCAAAGGCTTTGACGCTTAAGGATGTTGGTGTTGATCCACAAAAACAATGAGTTCTGTTTTGTTGTCTCTCTTGCTCTTAAATCTAACAATGAGTTCTGTTTTTTTGTCTCTCTTGCTCTTAAATCTGTCTTTTCTTCTTGATGTTGTTTTATCCGGTTATTAAATGTTTTGTTGTTTTGTTGTGTTCCTATCTGGTTCCGTAGAGGATATGTTTATATGTAATCTCGGATCCAACTTGGTAGTTGAATTACATAACCAATTCTGATGGGGTTTTGTTAAGGTGATACAATTGACAATTGAGCCTCTATTTGGAGAAGATGGGCCTAATCTAAAGGAAATTAATTGCGATACCAATATGAATATATAATGCAAAACAAAATGTATTCAGCTTGATTCCAAATGTAACCCGTGTTCTCTGGCTTTCGACAAACTCGCTTATTAAAACCTAATAATGTTTTTAATAAATTTAGCCTTAATAATAAATTGAGTCGGTGAGGTGGGGTTCGCTTGTGATTAAAGTTTATGGGTTTGGTTGGGCTAAGAACTTTCGTTAGTCACTTTTGTTTCAAAACTGCCACTTAAGTTATATTTGTTTCAAAATTGTCATTTTTGTTTGTTTTTTTTACATTTATGGTCATTAGCGGTGACTAAAAATGCAAAAAAAAAAAAACCTAACACTAATGACCACTGGTGAAACAAAGTGATCGTTTTGATACAAAAATATGATACAAAAATTAAAGAAGTGGTTGTTTTGAAACAAGTGACCAACAACGGTGACTAACCAAGATTTTTAGCAAACGTTTTTTCTAATTGAATATGTCACCTCGTGTGGTTTATTTTCTGACGTTGGTTTGTAGCTACCGTGTCAAATCGAGAGCACTCGTTAAATAGCGGCCGCAGATTTTCTCTAAATTACAAAAAATTATTTAGTACGGAAAAGCTAGAGGCCTTTTGCATGATACATGCAGCTTTTAATAGATTACAACAAACCGAAATACTGGTTTGCAAAAGAAACGGATACATAACACTAGCAACCGTTGAAAATCATGTAAACTAAAGATTGTATACCTAACAGGTTTGATAATATTATTGATGAATGATTACTAACAGAGCACGTGAGATCTACTAAAAAAAGATCAGAATAATTTCCATCACCCATCAATTATGATCCACCTCAAACATTATGCAAGGAGACTCATCTCTCCCAAAATATTCCTCTTAAAAATAAAGCATTCATAACTATGGTAAATCTCGAGGCTGACAATACTTTGCAAGCTCAAAACATCACAAACAACTCTATGCCACCATCTCCTCCCGCGAGGAGATTTTTTATACCCACTTGGAGTCACAACAAATTCCCTCAAATAATCGAGAAGAAAATTGAGCGTCGAACCCAAATGCTCCTTAACTAATAGACAAAGCTTCTGAAGAATAAGCTGATTTAGAGGTAACTATGTCAAACGTCGAAGCTAAAGAGAGTGGGGTTGCATCTGATACTAAAAATGATGTTTCAAAACAAGAGGCACCCGAGAAAAAAGAAAAGAAAAAGAAGAATCCAGTTGAAATTCCCGAGGACATTGTTGCCTCAATAAGTGTGGATTTAAAACCACTCATCCCCGAATACATCATGGCGCTGAAAATGTACCATATATTTTTTTACAGTGAAGCTCAAACTATTCGTCTTAATAACTTTATTATTCATTTTGTCAAATTCTCTCTCTAAACATTCTCCTACAAAAATAACCTAGACAAATTACTACTCTAACAAATCTTTGAAACTATCAATCATGACATGTTTTCCCAAACTACCAAAATTATATTGGTTTGTTGTCTTATTTCCTTGGCGTGGCGTCTTGTACGGTTTGAAACATGCATCTCGCAGTGGTTCGATAAATTTTCTAAGGTTATTTGTTATGTTGAATATGTACAGTCTCAACTTGTTTACTCTATGTTCACCATAACACAAGACAAGTTTTTTACCGCTCTCCTAATATATGTTGATAACATTTTAATTACTGAAAATGATCTTGTTAATACTGTTGCAACTAAAAAACATCTACATAATCATGTTCATTTGAAAGATCTTGGCAATTTGAAGTACTTTCTTCATATTAAGGTTTATGCTTCTTTCAATTGACTGTTTCTCTCCTAATGTAAGTATGTGTCAAAATAATTAAGGAATATAAGATTGTTATGGGTAACTATTATTGATACTCCCAATCAACGTGGCTTAAAATTATCTGATAATTGTTATTTACTATAATATTCAGTTTGTCACGCACGTCCTCGATAATCCTTCAAATAACGATTTTATAATCGAAAATTGCAGAATGCAAAAATTCTTTTATCTATAGAACACAATGATTTTATTTTTAAAAAAAAACTTTAAAATACAACAAATGCTAATTTACACTATATTTTAGAAACTTAGTCTTCATTATTCTACTCCTTATTGTTCCTTAATTTCATTTACTGTAATATAGTACGTTATTATGAAATAACGAGATTCAGTTACATAGTCATTTATTTCATAAGAATTCACAATTTTGCACACAAAATACATGGTTAACTACATATCTTACTCAAATTTATCTTAATTAGTTTAGAAAAAAAACTTTATATATTTTGTAAGGACTAATTACGAAACTCTAATTTCAATACAAAGATTTTATTTTAGTCATAACCATGACACATTTCAGCTAGTTTCCTATCGGACAATCCCGCAATGTATATACTACCAGACATTTTCACAACGGCGGCGTATACTAGTGCACTAACTGCATGATATTCTCATCATATCCCCTCAATTTTATAATAGAATTTTCTTCAATAAAAACTTGATAATGTATTTTAATCCGATTTTTCAAATTTAGTTCAGTCTAGTTTTATTAATAAAAAATGAAATTAGATTTTCTAAATTCTAGAATCATATAAAAATCAATTTTACGTCTATCATGCTTGAAATTTATAACAACTATTCAATTTAAGTTCTATTTAAATTATCTACATGTTCATTCTAAGAAGGTATATATATTTATAATTATTTATTATTTTTATAACATATATTAAATTTAATATTTTAAATATTTATTTTGATATTAATTTAATTTTGGTAAATATTTTTATAACATATATTAAATTTAGTATTTTAAATATTTATTTTGATATTAATTTAATTTCGGTACTAATATACGCATACTTTTGTTATAATTTTGGAATATACATAAATTTCTATTTACCCTTAGGAATATACATGCAAAGTTGTTTTCATATACGTTTATATATATATTAAAGTTATTATTATTTAATTGGCACTAATTTAACACCGAAATTAAATATAATTATATACTTATAAAATATATATTTATATCTATTATATATATACTAACATATATAAAACTTTACGTTTGTAAATTTTTTTATGGATAAGGCTATATTGGGACCCTTTTTTGGCTATAATGAGATCCCAAAATAATAATAAAAAAATCTGCTTATGTGAATTGGCCAATTTACTCTTCATATATAAAACCAAATTTCTAACAAAAAAAATCAACTTTTTATTCTTCTTATAGTTTTTTCTCTCTAACTAAAAAATCATAAAAAAAACTTTATAAAGAATATTATAGTATTTAATATACCTAGTAAAGAATCAGAGAACAGGGAATCTCTCTCTAGTGCGGTACCTGTAAAAACAAACGAAATAGAGAACATGCAATTTGTCCTTACGGCGATACCTGTAGCAGCAAACGCAACAGAAAACAAGGCACTTATCTCTACTAAGATCCCTGTAGAAACAAACGAAACTGAGAACATGAAATTTGTCTCTACTGCGATACTTGTAGTAGCAAACGCAACAGAGAACAGGGCACTAGTCTCTAATACTATCCTTGTAGAAACAAATGAAACTGAGAACATCAATTTGTCTCTACTGCAATACTTGTAGCAGCAAACACAACAGAGAACATGGCAATTGTCTCTACTACGAGCCCTGTAGAAACAAACGAATCAAATAACAGGGCATTCGTCTCTACTACTACTATACCAGCAGAAGCAACTATACCGGCATAAGCAAACGAATCGGGGAACAAGGAACCTGTCTCTACCACTACACATATAGAAGCAAACAATGTTTGTACGATTGATAACCTGGTTCCAGAACTGGTTTCTTTGTGGATGTGGATAAACCTACTGATAGAGCAGTCTCAATATCTAGTCCAGGGAGATCAAATGAGTGGTCAAATGATAAGGTCGAGAAGATTGGTGATCTTGAAGAGGAAGGACTAAGTATGGAACCAAGTAAAAGGTATATGGAAGATAGTTGTATTCTTGTTAGTGGCGATGAAGCAGCGTATGTTGTCGGTTATAAGGAAAACCGACACAGACCTTACAAAAAGAAGATTCGAGATGCTATATTCAAGATTGAAATCAGGAAGAAAGGTTGAATATGATTTGAGATTGTGTTTCAGGCTTCCTGTAAAGACACTGCAATTAGAGCAAATGACACATTTAGGTCGCGCCGAAAAGCCATCAGTTGTTGCTAGTCGAATGCAACTGGTTTTTAGCACACTCGAGGTTGGCTGATTTATTTTGTATATTATTGTTCTTAAAAAACTAAGCATCAAATGCTAAAACGTCATGAATTATAAAAGAGCTCTTTTTTAATCATATAAACTTAATAAAACCAACCAAACAACCCTTTGGAATTGAAATTTTACCGAAATTAATGAGACATTTTATTGCATGTAGTGAGCCCTCAATGGCCAAAAGTCTAGTCCAAAGTTAATCGATTACTATAAATTCAGTCATGTTGTATGAAACTAATTGTGGGTTTTTTCTAGTTAAGACATTATAATACAACAAAGTGAAGAGTTTATTTTGTCACTACCACATATGTAATCCTTTTATAGAAGATATAGAATGCGCGAATTCTCGCTTGAGTATAATAATTAAAAGAACATTACAACTCTCATTTTCATATTCGTTACAAATGACGGGGTCAAAATTGATTGTCTAACAAAAGCTATTACATTGAAACCTCTAGAGCAACAAACGACCCAAAATATTTAAGTGTCTTTCGTGCACGCTAATAAATAGAAGTTGTTGTTTCTGATGTTCCTAACTGGAAAAGGTTGCAAAAATAGAACGACAAACATTGAGCACACAATATTGATGAAACTAGAAAATATGCTTTTCAAATACAGGTTCTGAAAAATTATGATATATGCACAGCTAAAAGCCGCAACAGATCGGAAGCTAACCATGCCATTCCCTTAACATAATATAGATTAGCTATTATAGCACAGAAGCCTGTAAAGACACTGCAATTTCACAAGCAACATTGCAAGCAGCCCTTTCGCAATTTTGCACGAATCACGAAGACCATGTTCGCGATTCGTGCAAAATTGTGAAGGGGCTACTCGCGATTTGCACGAAGAGCAACTCCATATCTAAAATAAAATCGAACTCAAATCTCTAAAACCTAACCCAAATTCAACAAAAAGTATACCAAACGTCGTCAATCACTAAACTAACACATACCTATAACTAACTTTCCAAAAACACAACAACAGTTAGATGAAAATTAGAGTTTTCCGGCAGAATCTATAACTCTAAATATCGTTAAAAATACCTAACTAAATTGCATAAAAATAACATCAATAAGTATATGATTCATACCTTAACATGTATGTGAGTTCAGATTTGAGAAATCTTGAATTTTGTTTTTGCCGATCTTGAGAGCTTTTTGCGTAGAGAAGAGAGAAAAAATGAAGTTTGGCATACAACTTTTATATCAAGATTATTTCGGTCATTTTTCGTCTCATTATAGTCAAAGGAGGTCTCATTATAAAAGTGTCTTGTTATAGTAAAAAAAGAATCTCAAAATAGCTTTGCTATTTTTTTATTCCATTAGTTCGATAACTTTTTATTACACCTTTTTATAATTCTATTTTTCTTTTTTAACTTTTTCGCTCTTTATTATTATTATTATAATAATAATAGTCGAGATGGTTTAAAATTTTATTATTTTTATATGTCTTTTTTATTACCTATTATTTCATTGGTTCTTTTTATCAAATTAGTATTTATAAGTCATTAATATTAGTAACTCGTGTTTAAATGGTTTTATCATAATTAACACATTTTTTTGTCTATTATAAAAGACTCCGTTAGTGTTTTTCCTCGTGACACTCAATTTTATTTAACATCAATATTAAATCAGTACACTTGTAAGGTAAATTGGATGATTCGACACTTGACCTCCTTATAATATCAAGGAACAATAAAACTTGGCTAGTCTATATACCCAAATTCTATATTTGTATAGAATTTTAAAGAATTCGCCGAGTTTGATTTTCATAATCTCATCGCTCATTTGGTGAAACTATCAACTCAATCTCCCGACAATCCACTTTTTGAGAAAGTTTTCTGAAATCTAATACCTTTTTGAAATTATTGTGATGATAATAAGAGACCTCTTTGATAGCATATTGTATTTTTTCTTTAGAAAAGTTGATTTCTTCTTTTATGCGCTGTCCTTTTAAGATAATTTAATTTCTATGAGGCAACTTTAAATCTTCTTCTTCTTAATCTATAGCGTTCTTTGAGTTCCTCTAAAGTCGGGATGACTTAACAAGATTTTGATTCACCACCTAGTCTCATTGAAATCTTCGATTGAGTATCTTGTAAATAATGAACCTTCAAGATAAATGAGTCAATGACAACCTAGTTTTCAAAATTCAATTGGACTTCATCTTCAAGCCAATGATTGATGCTACATCAAATTGAAGAAGAGCTTCGACTCAGCAGCTTGAGAAAACCAGGTAATGCTCTGAACTCTAAATTCAACAGTTTGCCTTGCTAATATCAATGTGTTCAGCCTTCTTTCTTAAGTTGATGTTTGTTACCATTTTATAGATAGAGCTTTCAAAAATTCCAAGACCTACAAATTAAACAAGTTAGGTAATAACTTACTTTTCAAGAAGTTAGTATTGGAAGAATAATATGTGATATAAAGTAGAGTTTTAAGATAACTATTGAATCTTGAATTCAATGAGGAGATTGAAACTAATATAGAATTGAGCATGGACCCCGATACCTAAATTAGAATTCCTTCGTTTTAGAGATGATGTAACACTATGAGCCAATGACTGAGGTTAGATACTAGTAATCATCAGCTCTTAGGTAGCCTACTACAAGGATTTCTAGGATGGTTATAGATCTTAAAGATGTTAAAGCTTGATTAAGGTCGTAATCTAGATTTCTTTTAGTTTTTAGTGTTCTCTTTGTAATCCAATCGAATGTCATATTTTACTATTTATTGGCAAGTAAACTGCTACTATAATTAGAGATAATACGTTAGAGTGTATAAGTGATTTTTAAATTATATATAAAATTATTTTTATTTCTTTTAACAACGTAGCTGCAAACGGGAGAGTTATTGAGTATTTTAAAAATTATTGTAACCCTGTATTTTCTAAAATATTTCACACTAAATATTTATGTAATATACTTCAATTGGTTCCAATAGATGGAATAATTTTATGGCTAAATATTATATCAATCCTATTAAACATGGGTTTTATTATGCTCCACCTCAGGTCCAAAAAAATGAACGAAGATAAATTATTAAAGTTACTAGAAATACTTACAAAAAACTACTTGTATATGTCAAAACTAGATGAAATTCTACATATTATCTTCGTGCATGTGCTTATACGTATATACATGATATTACTATGCTATGATAGACATAATCGTAATACACCTCTTGAAGCGAAAAGATGGATTTATTGCGCTTTAGTGTTAAGATTTTTTAGGTTGTTTAAAAATGTTACATAAACTTTTTCTACGCAATACAATCCTAATATTTACTTGGCACTTTATGAAATTACAAATCTTTCCATGCGTATAGGTAAATATAGAAATAAGTGTGTATATCTTGAAATGGTTCCCGACATGGAAGAACATTTATTAAGTATTTTCATCACACCTAATAAGGATATAAATTATATGGGGATTTAATGTAATACATTAAGGTTGTATTGAACTACTTGTAAATATATACGGTTGAAGTGAAACTTATCTTTTTGTATAACTGATTCGGTTAAACTAAGTCAGACTGGCCTATAAATAAAGGCTGAGACAATGAATAAAGTGTGACATTTTTTCATTAAACTGATTTTACTTTCTCTATTACTTTCTCTCTCTACATATCCACACTCTCTATTTTTTCTCTCTTAAGAAACGAGATTTATACTTAAAAAATTGGCGACCAAGTGGGAGCTATATTCAATTGGTACATTAATTTCACATCAAAAACTAAAAATTATAGAGTTCTTGCATAGTTGTATCGCTCTAGATCGATATGGAACTAGGAAACGAGGCTGATCCAATAGTTTGAAAAGTAATTTAAACTTTAAGATCTAATATACGTAGGGAAAAAAGTAAAGAAGATGATCAAATTCCAGTGCAACAAGGTCATTCAGCATTGAAGTTCGGATGAATCAGTTGCTGGATAAAATAACGATATTAAATGACAAGTATGTTCAAAGATAACTGCATATTTAGTCAGGAGGGATAAAATCTGAGATACGACAAGTTAAAGATAAATACAAGCTGGAAAACCAATTCGGTCGATCATATACAACTCAACAGATTCGAAGTGATCGAAAGAAAACATATTTTAAGTTTGATAAAGAACATCGTACTACACGAAAATAAGAATAAAGACAAACACGTGTATATTACATCTAGTGATGATGAATTTGATAGTTCGGAATCTGAGGAAGGATCATATAAGCAAAAGAGGTATTAGGAATTTTTGAAAGGAGAAAGAGATCGGCCTCAAAAATCGTGTAAGGAGTATAAATTAAAAAGAGAGAATGTGCCTTATTCTTTGAGGGAAACTGAGTGGTGTGGAGGAATATATCTAACCAATACACGTGTGTAACTGATTGGAATTTGTATGTTGTTATGGGAACAAGAAGAGATGACCAATACGTGCAATGAGTAGACTGGATAAATTCTTCTTTAACAGCTCAAATAAGGTTCATTACTCTTCCAAAGCATTTTGATATCTCTAAGGTCAAAAAATTCAATGTGATGTAGGATCTTGATGATCACATCGAACAATTCAAGAACTATATAATGAACTTCGAAGATTATGATAGGTTGGTATGAAGAGCTTTTTCTCAGATATTCAAGGGTACAACATTGAAGTGGTATAATAGGATTCTGAAGGGATCTATTACCAACTTTAGATACTTCTATACAACTTTCCAATGACAGTATGTGGGAGAGAAATTGAAGGATTATACAAAGCGCTTTGTATTAACAAAAGCATGATCGGATACTTGTGAAGAACTGGTTGCCATGATTGCATTTCGACAAGGGTCATTACCAGGTGATTTGGCAAATGAAACAACAAAAAGAAGAGTATTAATTTCTGGAGCACTTATGGCTCAAGTCGATGATCAAATTAAAGTGAAAGAATCAACTACGGTTCAAGTAGGGGGTTGAACCTAGTCAAAATAATTCTAACATATCTCAAATAATCAAGGGAATTATTTGAATTATCCACCACATTGTCCAAGGAATAACAATAATTTACCTCCTCAAACTAAAGGGTATCCAACTCAAGTTACACGTTACCAGTTTCAAAGAGCAAGGCCAAATTAGTGGATAAGTCCATAGTATTATGTTGATTTAATTGAGAATGTTTCTCCAATTTACAAAAGGTCCAAAAGTTATGTAAGCTTTAAAAAGGAAGCTCCAATAAATAGACCAGATAAGAGCACAACAACATATTCTGCAAGTATCATAATGATATTGTGCACGACACTGCAGATTGCATAGCTTTAAAGAAGAAAATACAGGTTGTGATAGAGAATGGCAAGTTAGCTGCTTTTGTTAAAGAGAAAAGTAGTGGATAAAAAATTCTGAGCGCATCGACACAACAAACTGTTAACCCGAATTTGAAGGAAGAAAGTTTATTGATGGTTTTAGATTCTAAGTGTGATGATTTTGACACAACATCGAAATATTTGGATACTAATCCACATCGATTAATTTTGATGACTGTAGATGAGCCAATAGAGCAGGAACGAGTTAGAAGCTTATGTGAGTATTTTGAATCCTTACCAATCTTTTGAGGAGATTCCATGTCTGGAAATAATAATATTTCCAGAAAAAGGCATGTTGTTAGTTTACCAACTCAAGTAGACAGAAGGATGCCTCCTCATTTATATGACAAGCAAAATACTCCTTTTATTTTCTTTGATGAGGATGATTTGAGGGGAATAGCTGGTCCTCATGACGATACAATGGTTATAGGGGAAAAATTATATGGAGTTGAAACTCGACGTGTTTTGATTAGTACATGGAGTTCTACAAATGTGTTATTCAAATCTACGTATGATACAATGCATAATCCATCTCGAATTTGTTGGTCTGATTGTACTTTAATTGGGTTTACAAGGATAAAAGCTCAGGTAATTGGGGAATTCGAAAGTGACGTGTGTTTGGGTAAAGGACCATTTAAAAAGAAAGTTCAAGTTTTGTTTATGGGTGATCTTGGCTTTTAAGAATTTATGTTGTTTTGTCTATTGTTCATCAATGTTTGAAGTACGTTATTGGAGATCGTGTTGGTGTAGTTCGAAGTGACCAAAAAGTGGCCAAGAAATATTATGCAACATCACTCACGGTTCGAGGCTCTACTTTTGAAGATCAAATGGTTGAATAGGAACCAATAGGGTTGACCTCAAGAGGGAATAGATGATCCGAGGGAAACCTTGGGTTCTTTAACAATGAGTGAGGATATCTAAGAGCATATTTTTTCTAGTGGGAAGATTTCATAAATAACAACATTGTTGTCCTCTACTTTGCGTGACAAGTTGTTATAATTTTTGTTTGATAGTTTCGATGTTTTCGCTTGGAAAATAGAGGATATGATAGGAGTTCCATCTGAAATAATATGCCATAGCCTAGCTATAAATACGAGGATAAAGCTTAATTTTCAAAAGAAACGATATTTTTATATGGAAAAGTCAGAATCTATTGTTCAAGAGGTGGATCATCTCTCTAGGGCCGGATATATTAAGGAGGC
The DNA here is from genome assembly GCA_036936605.1 of Limnanthes douglasii subsp. nivea. NCBI lineage: Eukaryota > Viridiplantae > Streptophyta > Magnoliopsida > Brassicales > Limnanthaceae > Limnanthes > Limnanthes douglasii. Next base: position 173,469,352 of record JAUPFV010000003.1, read on the forward strand.
GCAATATCCTTTATGGACTGAAAATCCGGTGTTAGTAAAAAAGAAGAACGGAAAGTGACGAATGTGTATTAACTTCACAGATTAAATCGAGCATGCCCTAAAGACCCATTCCATGTCCTTCGAATAAATCAGTTGGTTGATGTTATTTTGACATAATAATCCAGCCTTATTCAACATCTTATTATTGGATAGAAGAGATGCTAGATGAAAAGACAGTGAAAGACAATGGATATGAGGCAAGTGCTAAACACATTAAAGAGAGTTGGAGTGAATTAAAAAGACACTGTAATTTTAGTGGGTCATAAATTACACATTAAGGACTGTAACTATTTTCCCTTTTTAAGTGTTACAGTCTCTACAAAAACTGAGTGCTGGGGTTTTATGTGTATTCACAAAAAAAGGCAGAGTCACTGTGTTCTTCAAATAAAATCGATCTGCAGCAGATCTAGAGACGTAGGCACAATTTGCTGAACTCCGTTAACAATTGTGTGTTTGATTTCACTTTTATTTTTATGCTTTCCCTTTCCTTTTTTCTTTTGATCTGATTTGACAGGAAATTAGCATATTTCCCTTAGAACTGGTATCAGAGCCAGACTGGTAGCGATCCAAAGGAAATCAGATTTGAGTGGGAGCAATGGCTACAGACGAAGGAAAAGTGAGACTCGAAAAATTCGATGGTGTAGATTTTAGGTTCTGGAAGATGCAGATTGAAGATTATATGTACCATAAAAAGCTTTATCAACCCCTCTCAGAAAAGAAACCAGAGGGTATGAAAGATGAAGAATGTACCCTTCTTGATAGACAAGCTCTTGGAGTCATCCGATTAACGCTATCCCGCAATGTTGCTTTTAACATCATAAAGGAAACAACCACGACGGGTCTTATGAAGGCTCTCTCCAGTATGTATGAGAATCCATCAGCGTCTAACAAAGTTCACTTGATGAGGCGTTTATTCAATTTGCGAATGATGGAAGGCGCTTCGGTAGCTCAACACCTTAATGAACTTAATACAATCACAAGCCAGTTGAGTTCAGTTGAAAATTATTTTGATGAAGAAATACGAGTATTGATACCGTTGTCTTCACTACCAGATAGTTGGAATGCTACTGTCACTGCGGTGAGTAGCTCGTCAGGAAGCAATAAGTTGAAATTTGAAAGAGAGAATCAGGTGAGTCATCAATCTCCTCAGTCTTACATACAGAATCGAGAGGAAGAAATTCAACCAGAGTATATGGACGCGGTAAATCGAACTACCGAGGCAAATCAAGAGACTGGAGGTCTAAGTCTAGGAATCCTAAAAATTCACAGGGGTTGAGAAACAGCGAGTGTTGGAATTGTGGGAAGACCGGGCACTATAAATTTCAGTGCAAGAGAGAACCAAAGGACCAGGAGAAGAAGACAAAGGCAAATATCACTTCAGAAGGAGACGATACATTAATATGCTCCTTAGAAAGCAAGGAAGAGTCTTGGGTATTAGACTATGGAGCATCGTTTCACGCGACTTTGAAGAAAGAATGCTTCGAGAGATATGTCCCTGGTAACCTTGGAAAAGTATATCTTGGTGATGATCAACCTTGTGATATTATTGGTAAAGATGTTGTGAAGATTAAGTTGAATGGGTTTGTATGGGAACTGAAAGATGTCAGACATATCCCCAGTCTGAGAAAGAACTTAATCTCCGTAGGGCAGTTGGCTAGCGAAGGCTATAGTACGATCTTCCATGGTGACAATTGGAAAATTTCAAAGGGATCAATGAGGGTTGCTCGCAGAAAGAAGAGTGGTACGTTTTACAAGACAACAGAGACGAGCTATTTAATTGCAATAGCAGCAGGAAACGAAAATCCAAATGTTTGGCACAAGAGGCTTGGCCATATGAGTGTGAAGGGTATGAAAATTATGTACTCGAATGGAAAGCTTCCAGGTCTAAAGTCAGTCGATATAGACATGTGTGAAAATTGCATACTTGGAAAACAGAAAAGGGTCAGTTTTCAGACGAGTGGTAGAACCCCAAAGAAAGAAAGGCTGGAGCTTGTTCACTCTGACGTTTGGGGGGCAACAACTGTTTCATCTATAAGAGGGAAACACTATTTCGTGACCTTTATCGATGATTATTCTCGAAAGGTATGGGTTTATTTTTTGAAGTATAAATCTGAAGTGTTTGATGTTTTTAGGAGATAGAAATCTATGGCTGAAAATGAGACAGGTCTGAAGATTAAAAAGTTGAGAACTGATAATGGTGGTGAATATAAGGACACCAAATTCAAGAACTTTTGCTATAAGCATGGTATCAGGATGGAGAGAACCGTTCCAGGTACGCCTCAACACAATGGTATTGCCGAACGTATGAACAGATCGTTGACATAAAGAGCCAGAAGTATTCGAATACACTCTAGTTTACTGAAGCAGTTCTGGGCAGAAGCAATCAACACATCGGCTTACTTGGTTAACCGAGGCCCGTCGTTTCCCTTAGAACATCGAATACCCAAGGAGGTATGGAGTGGTAAAGATATAAAATTATCACATCTAAGAGTTTTTGGTTGTACATCATATGTTCATATAAGTGACCAATGCAGGAACAAGCTTGATCCGAAATCGAAAAAATGTTTCCTGATCGGCTATAGCAAAGATGAGTTCGGTTATCGTGGTTGGGATGAGGAGAACATGAAGATGATACGAAGCAGAGATGTGATCTTCAATGAAACAGTGATGTACAAGGACAGACATAAAACTGAAGCAAATGACTCAAAGCCGTATGAATCAGTATTTGCAGATATCGAGGGAGTCCCATATAGTCAAGAAATAGAGCCGATCAGATTAACCCCTCAACAAGGAGAGTCTGTTGGACAGATCGATCGACAGCAATCTGATACCCTACAGTCGACCGAGGCAGTTCCTATTTTGCGAAGATCTTCCCGACCCCATGTACCCAACAGAAGATACTTGAACTATCTGTTACTTACCGATGGAGGGGAACCTGAATGCTATGATGAAGCTTGCCAGACCAATGATGCTAGTAAGTGGGAGTTTGCCATGAAAAATGAGATGAAGTCTGTAATCTCAAATGATACATGGGACCTAACTGAGTTACCAATGGGTAAGAAGGCACTTCATAACAAATGGGTGTAACGGGTGAAAGATGAGCATGATGGCTCTAAGAGATAAAAAGCACGACTAGTTGTCAAAGGATTCCAGCAAAAGGAAGGAATTGATTATACCGATATTTTTGCTCCAGTTGTGAAGCTCAATGCTATTAGATCAGTGTTGAGTATTGTTGCCATTGAAGACCTTTATCTTGAACAGTTAGATGTGAAGACTGCATTTCTTCACGGGGATTTGGATGAGGAGATATACATGTATCAACCAGAAGGTTTCTTAAAAGAAGGGAAAGAAAAAATGGTATGCAGACTTAAGAAAAGTTTGTATGGTTTAAAACAAGTTCCAAGACAGTGGTACAAGAAATTTGACGGTTTTATGCACAAAGAGAGTTTTCAGAAGTGTAATGCGGACCACTGTTGCTATTTTAAAGATGTAAGTCCAGTTATATCATTTTGCAACTCTATGTTGATGATATGTTAGTAGCAGGTTCTAATATGGATGATATTAGAAGATTGAAGCTACAATTGTCAAAAGAATTTGCATGAAGGACTTGGGTCCGGCGAAGAAGATTCTTGGAATGCAAATCATAAGAGATAAGCATAGAAAAGTTTTGCAGTTATCTCAGTCAAAGTACATCGATCGCGTTTTGAAGAGATTTAACATGTGTGATGCAAAGCTAGTTAGTACACCATTGGCAGGTCATTTTCGTTTATCCAAGGATCAATCCCCTAAAACAGATGAAGAAAAAGACTTCATGGCTAAGGTTCCTTACGCCTCAGCTATTGGAAGTTTGATGTATGCAATGGTCTGTACGAGACCAGACATTAGTTACGCAATGGGAGTTGTGAGTAGGTTTATGTCAAACCCAGGGAAAATTCATTGGGAAGCTGTCAAATGGATTTTGAGGTACCTACTAGGTACCACGGAAAAGTGTTTGTACTTTGGTAAGGGTGAGTTAAAGGTACAAGGCTACGTAGATGCAGATTTTGGAGGTGAAGTTGATCACCGGAAAAGCACTAACGATTATATATTTACTGTTGGAACTACAGCTGTTAGTTGGATGTCAAAGTTACAGAAAATTGTCACTCTATCAACTACAAAGGTTGTGTATGTAGCAGTGACCGAAGCCAGTAAAGAGATGATATGGCTTCAAGGTTTGTTAACCGAGTTGGGATTCAAACAGAAGAACAACGTTTTGCACAGTGATAGTCAAAGTGCAATTCAATTGGCAAAGAATTCAACATTTCATTCAGGAACCAAGCACATCAGTCTTCGCTATCATTTCATTAGATCTTTATTGGAAGATGAGGTGCTAATACTGGAAAAGATCCAAGGAAGCAAGAATCCAGCTGATATGTTGACAAAGACAGTAGCCATTGAAAAACTGAAGTTGTGTTCAGCTTCAGTTAGTCTGCAAGAGTAATAAGACTAGAAAGATTTGCTGCATAGATCAAGGTGTGAAGACAGGTTGAAACCAATCTTCAAGTGGGAGATTTTTATTTTGACATAATAATCCAGCCTTATTCAACATCTTATTATTGGATAGAAGAGATGTTAGATGAAAAGAAAGTGAAAGACAATGGAGATGAGGCAAGTGCTAAACACATTAAAGAGAGTTGGAGTGAATTGAAAAGACACTGTAATTTTAGTGGGTCATAAATTACACATTAAGGACTGTAACTGTTTTCCCTTTTTTGTTACAGTCTCTACAAACACTGAGTGCTAGGGTTTTATGTGTTTTCACCAAAAAAACGGCAGAGTCACTGTGTTCTTCTAATAAAATCGATATGCAGCAGATCCGGAGACGTAGGCACAATTTGCTGAACTTCGTTAACAATTGTGTGTTTGATTTCACTTTTATTTTTGTGCTTTCCCTTTCCTTTTTTTTATTTTGATCTGATTTGACAGAAAATTAGCATATTTCCCTTAGAGTTGATTCTACTTCAAGGAATAAAACTCTATCATTTATGGATGCATTTGCAGGATATAATCAGATCCAAATGGATCCCAAAGATCAGGAAAGTACTACATTCATTACTGATCGAGGAATACATTGTTATATAGTCATATCGTTTGGGTTGAATAATGCTGGAGCGACATATCAAAGGTTGGTGAATAAGGCTTTTTCTCCTTATATTGGAAGACATATGGAGGTATACATTGATGATATGTTGGTTAAAAGCTCCACAGATGGTGAACACCTCAAAGATTTCGAGGAGACCTTTCTAAATTTGAGGGTCATTCGTTTGAAACTGAATCCTAAAAAATGTAAGTTTGGTGTCCGATCAGGTAATTTTTAGGGTATATCATTAGTGAAAAAGGGATAGAAACAGATATTTGGCTGAAGGCTTTGGTTTCGATGACATCGCCTCGAACTATAAAAGATGTGCAAGTCTTGACAAGAATGTTAGCAGCCCTTGATTGATTTATTTCAAGGTTTCCTGAAATATATTTTCTTTTTTTCTAAGTATTATGAAGACCCAAAGAGTTTGAATGGGCGCCAAATTGTGAAGCAATTTATTCAAATATTAAAGAAATTTTGTTATCATCGGAGATTTTGTTTAAGCCTCGAGTTTGAGAACAACTATTTTTGTATATAGTAGTGTCTGATTTTGATGTAAACGTTGTTCTGATATACGAAGACAAGGGGGTTTCAAAGACAAGCTATTATGTTAGTAAAAGTTTCTTCGCATAAGAGAAAAGGTATTTGAAACTTGAAAATTGGCTTTGGCTTTGGTAGTGGCTGCTAGGAAAATGCGCCTTTATTTTCGAGCTCACACCATTGTGGTTTAACCTTCTTTCCCATTAAAGAATATGTTACAGTGACCATATAATTCTTGTAAATAGACCAAACTGTCAGTAGAACTGGGAGATTTTGATATCAGTATTGCTCCTCGAACGGCTACTAAAACTCAAGCTTTAGCTGATTTTCTGGTCGAATTTCATTCGATTCGATTAGATGAGGGGACAGATAAAGAGGTATTGCCATAAACTTTGATGTGGGTGGGTCAAACAAATGATGGGTCCAACATATTCAGATGTAGTGCAGTGGTTCAATTAGTTGCTCCTTTTGGGGAGGCAATGTATCAGGATATTCAGTTTGGCTTTTACCATCAAATAATGAAGTTGAGTATGAGGTTGCGTTAGCTAGTTGGAGTCTTGCAAATAGTTATGGATGAACAACAGTTCGTTTGGAAACAGATTCGCAGCTAGTGGCAAATCACATGACAGGTGTATCTGAGGCCAAGAAAGAATAATTAATTTTATATTTTCGCGAGCTTCGAAATTTGACTTATTTGTTTGAGAAGGTGATTGTAGAGCATACTAACCGAGGAGATAATACAGTTGTTGATTCTTTAGCAACAACTTCTTATACAGAAGAATGTCCATGGATACTGTTAGAGGAGAGCCTTTTGATTTTGACACGATCAGAACAATGTAAATGTGTTGAGGAAGTGTTTGTCACTCTAGATATAATTTGAAGTGATTGCAGGTCTGGTATGCTTAATTTTTTACTAAGATGTATCTGGCCTCAAGATGCACAGCTAGCAAAAAAAATAAGATATAAGGCCCATGATTATGTTGTATTAGATTGAGTGTTATACAAAAAAAATATTTAAGTAAACCATTGCTGCATTTTTTGGGAAAGCAAGAATCTCAAGAGATTTTATCTGAGCTGCATGATGGTGAAGGTTCAGCTTACTGTGGATTCAATTCTTCAACGAGTCGTATTTCGTTAGTAGGTTATTATTGGCCTTCAATTATGAACAATGCTAAGATATTAGTTTGAGGATGTGATATTTGTCAACGCTTTACCAATTCTATTCACAAACCAGCTATCCCTTTTGATATATGGGGAATATATTAGGTATGGCCATTGCCTATGGCCTCTAAAGGACGTCATATGATTATAGTAGCAGTATATTACTTTTTGAAGTGGGCTGAAGATGGACCATTATCTGGTACAAAAGCCAAGGATTTTATTAAGTTCATTGTGAATAATATTTGATGTCGCTTTAGAGTGCCTCGGAAAATTACCACAGATAATGGTCCTCAATTTAACAACAGAGAAATGACTTCTTTTTGCGCTTCAAGGGGTATCACATAGTGTTTTTTACACATTTTCATCCTCAAGTAAATGGTCAAATTGAGGTGATTAATAGGTCTAGTTTGGAAGGTTTGACGAAGAATTTAATAGGAGCTGCAGGAAATTGGCCTAACTTTTTTAAAAGAGGTGTTGTGGGTTTATCACACAACTCCTAGAGAGGCCACTTAAGAAACACCTTTTGCCTTAGTGTATGGTATGGATGTTGTTAGCCCTGCAGAATCTACTTTACCCTCTTATAGAGTACTTTATTATTTCGAAGAGATAAATGAAAAGGCAAAGAGAACATACCTAGACTTGACCAAAGAGAAAAGAGTTAGAGCACATTTGAATATGAATCATTATCAAGCTTTGATGAGGAGTCGATAAAAATTGAAGGTGAGAAGTAGGGAGTTTAAAGCAGTTGACAAAGTCTTAAGGAAAGTATTCCTTCATACAAACGAAAAATGACTTGGAAAAATGGCCCCGAATTGGGAGTGTCCTTATATAATGATGGAGAAAATAAAGTCGGGTATGTGTAGCCTTTGTGATGAGCATGGAATGATGCTTTAACATCTGTGGAATATATAAAATTTAAAACTATTGAGAATGATTTTTTATTTTGAACCCATGGAGGTTTTAATGAGGTGTCACGTACATATTTAAGGTTATTAATAAAATTATTTTTTGGCCAATGGTTATTTTAAATATAAATATTTATATTATCTTGGTAACTGGTCAAAGACTGATCATCTTTAAAGTTGTTGACCAATGGCAACTATTTTGAGTCGAAGTGTTATACGTTTATTAAAATCTTTGTTCGAAGAAACAACCATATTCAAGGTGTTATATTCTCTAAACGCACTTATTATATTCAAGGTACTACGTTCCCTAAATGCACTTATTTTATTCGAAGTTCTACATTCTCTAAACGCACTCATTGTATTCGAGGTGTTAACATTTTCTAAATGCACTATTTTTATTTTGACAAATTACAGATATATATATATATATATATATATATATATATATATATATATATTTGTGACATATATTGGAATTCGAAGTCATTATGACTTGGTCATGAAATTAAAAATATTCATGAATAAGAGTAGTTTTTCATTGGAGTTGGAATCCGATCTTACAAAAATATGTTTTTGAATGCCAATAGGTTAAGTAGTCACAAAATAAATCATCAACAACAAAAGATGACTTCAAATTACAGACAAAAAGAAACAAAAATTAATCATTCTTTCAAGAGTTCTCTTCGGATGAATCTTATTCTTGTTCACTGGCATTTTCATTTTCTTCTGACTTTGTCTCTTCTGAAAAATCAATTGGAACAAGGTCGAAGGCTTCACTAGGATGGGGGATAAATTCCCAAAAGCGTGACAGGTTTGCTTTTGGGAATGCTGCGTGAAATTCGCATAGCAAAGTGATTGTTTGTTTATCCTCGACATTTTTTATTGCAGCTAAGGTGTCCAGTCCACACTGAGTCTTGGAAGTTTGCACAATGGCTTGTTTTTCTTCCTTGAATATCGTCTTGAATGCAGCAATATCATCAATCAGTTTCTTCTTTTCTCCTTTACTTTTGTTTAGAGATTCTTGAAGAGATGAGTATTTTTTTATTCCTCTGATATCTCCCCAGCCTATTTAGCTTTAAGTTCGTCCATCTTATCCTGATGGGAAGTCTTGAACTCTTGTGTTTGTTGATCATGCATGGAGCGTAGATGACGTTTGAGGTGGATGAATCCTTTGATAAATTCCGACTTGTCAGCTTGGAACACATGAAATTGGTCATCGATTTGTTTGCAAAATATTTCTCTCGTCTTTTTCTCTACAGCAACATTTTTTTTATATTGGGCCATACCTTTAACCATGGTTTCCAAATGGATTTGAGAAGAATTTATTTATCTGTATAATGCTTTTGCTGTTGTTTCAAGATTAGAAAAATGTTGCAGTGCAAGTAAAAAACTTCTTGGGATGATTCTTGGATAAGGATGAACCTTTGATTATTGAAAAGCATAAGAACAGAGGATGAGGAAGCCAGGGTAGGATCTGAGTTTATCCTTTCAATTAAAAAAGAGCAGTAACCTGATGGCCAATTTGTTGAAGTTGTTCTTGGATCTGTTGGAACCTCAGATCCATATCAGTGTAGAGGTCTTGAAACTCCTCTGTACTAATGGGCTCATGAAAAATAAAGTATTTATCTCTTCAATGATCTTCCACTTCATGTTCTCTTTGATGATCTTTCACTGCAATTGCTTCAGCTTCGGAAGCATGCACTTCTGAGATAGTTTCTTCAGGGTTCTTTTATGCTCTTTTAGCTAAAGAAGTTTTTGAAGTGCTCTTTTTCCTTGGGGGCACAGTTTTCTTTCTTTCTGAAGGAGGTTCAGCCTTGACTCATTTTTTGATTGTGGAAGGTTAGTTTAAGTTACATTCCTTTTGGTCATAGTCTTCTTCTTTTGTGGCTTCGTTTTAGTTGAAGGGCTACCACAAAATTTACTAGCTGTTTTTTTCTTTTTCCCTTTCTTTTTCAAGGGCAGATGACTGTCAGATGACTAGTCAGGTGCAATCAATATCTTCACAACAAGTTCTGGGTTCGGTGGCTCTAGTAAATTTTTAGGGAGGTCGGCACCCATGGAGATCCTCCACAAATGACTAGTAATGGAGTTTATGGGTTGAAAAGCTGAGTGGAATCCATTTCCCCATCCTTTTTCTACCCAAGTGGACAACTTGGAAAAAATATCTATTGCATCATTATTCCGACCATTGTCTCTCTTCAAAATTCTTGAGTATAGTAGCAATACATGTAAAACTTGATTGGTGTTATAAAAGATCAAACAAAAATACAAGAGAACTTATTGTTGCTTCTCCAAACAAGGTTGAGTTTTGAAGGGTTCTCTTTAGATATATCCTTCCCATTCCCCTAAGCTCCAGATATAAAGACAAATCTTTGTTTCCAGAATTTGTGAACTTCAAGTAGGTGGTCGATAATTTTGAAATCATTAGTAAGTGTCAGGTAGTAGAAATGCGCTACTGGTCCTTTCGAAAGTCCAGTCATAGCGATGAAATATTTGATCGAAAGAGGGGTTTGGCTTAGTCTATAAGCCATAATCACTAACAGAAGTGTGAACCACAAATTTTGTATTTCTTGTGTAGGGAAGAGGTCCAGGAGTTCAAAGTACGCCATTATCATCGAATCCACTGGGAACCTAAGACCCCAATTGATGATCTCATGATATACCACCAATTCATTTGCTCCACAATCAAGTGAAATGTCCCCTTCTTTTGGTAGTTGAAGTGTTATGTTGTCTACCATTCCCCCATTTCTTTTTTAGACGAATAGTTTGAGCTAGGCATAGGCATATGGGTATAGAACCGAAGAACCGAACCGAACCGAACCGAAATAACAGATTCGGTTCGGTTCCGGTTCCTTATAAATACCCGTACGGTTCCTTATCTTAAATACCCACGGTTCTCGGTTCGGTTCGGAACCGAGAACCGAATAGTACCCATAAAGAACCGAATAAGCAATAGTACCCTTGAATATCCATGGTTCACTGTTCGGTTCTAAACGATTCTTTTGGTTACAAAGTAACCATTTGGTTCTTTTCGGGTTCAGTTGCAAACAGTTTTTTAGTTAGAAAGTAACCATTTGGTTAGAAAATAACCATTTCGTTCCTTTCGGGTTCGTTTCCAAACGGTTCTTCTGGTTACAAAGTAACCATTTGGAACCGAAACCCGAATGTAACCGAACCGAACCGAGAAGAACCGAACCGAATTTTAATCAGTTCATAAATGGGTACTAGTTTTAAAGAACCGGAAGAACCGAGTACCGAACCAAACCGAATTTTAATCGGTTCCTAAATGGGTACTAGTTCTAAAGAACCGAAAGAACCGAGAACCGAAAGAACCGAGAACCGAAAGAACCAAACCGATTGCCCATACCTAGTTTGAGCTTCACTGTAAAAAATATATGGTACATTTTTCAGCGCCATGATGTATTCGGGGATGAGTGGTTTTAAATCCACACTTATTGAGGCAACAATGTCCTCGGGAATTTCAACTGGATTCTTCTTTTTCTTTTCTTTTTTCTCGGGTGCCTCTTGTTTTGAAACATCATTTTTAGTATCAGATGCAACCCCACTCTCTTTAGCTTCGACGTTTGACATAGTTACCTCTAAATCAGCTTATTCTTCAGAAGCTTTGTCTATTAGTTAAGGAGCATTTGGGTTCGACGCTCAATTTTCTTCTCGATTATTTGAGGGAATTTGTTGTGACTCCAAGTGGGTATCAAAAATCTCCTCGCGGGAGGAGATGGTGGCATAGAGTTGTTTGTGATGTTTTGAGCTTGCAAAGTATTGTCAGCCTCGAGATTTACCATAGTTATGAATGCTTTATTTTTAAGAGGAATATTTTGGGAGAGATGAGTCTCCTTGCATAATGTTTGAGGTGGATCATAATTGATGGGTGATGGAAATTATTCTGATCTTTTTTTAGTAGATCTCACGTGCTCTGTTAGTAATCATTCATCAATAATATTATCAAACCTGTTAGGTATACAATCTTTAGTTTACATGATTTTCAACGGTTGCTAGTGTTATGTATCCGTTTCTTTTGCAAACCAGTATTTCGGTTTGTTGTAATCTATTAAAAGCTGCATGTATCATGCAAAAGGCCTCTAGCTTTTCCGTACTAAATAATTTTTTGTAATTTAGAGAAAATCTGCGGCCGCTATTTAACGAGTGCTCTCGATTTGACACGGTAGCTACAAACCAACGTCAGAAAATAAACCACACGAGGTGACATATTCAATTAGAAAAAACGTTTGCTAAAAATCTTGGTTAGTCACCGTTGTTGGTCACTTGTTTCAAAACAACCACTTCTTTAATTTTTGTATCATATTTTTGTATCAAAACGATCACTTTGTTTCACCAGTGGTCATTAGTGTTAGGTTTTTTTTTTTTTGCATTTTTAGTCACCGCTAATGACCATAAATGTAAAAAAAACAAACAAAAATGACAATTTTGAAACAAATATAACTTAAGTGGCAGTTTTGAAACAAAAGTGACTAACGAAAGTTCTTAGCCCAACCAAACCCATAAACTTTAATCACAAGCGAACCCCACCTCACCGACTCAATTTATTATTAAGGCTAAATTTATTAAAAACATTATTAGGTTTTAATAAGCGAGTTTGTCGAAAGCCAGAGAACACGGGTTACATTTGGAATCAAGCTGAATACATTTTGTTTTGCATTATATATTCATATTGGTATCGCAATTAATTTCCTTTAGATTAGGCCCATCTTCTCCAAATAGAGGCTCAATTGTCAATTGTATCACCTTAACAAAACCCCATCAGAATTGGTTATGTAATTCAACTACCAAGTTGGATCCGAGATTACATATAAACATATCCTCTACGGAACCAGATAGGAACACAACAAAACAACAAAACATTTAATAACCGGATAAAACAACATCAAGAAGAAAAGACAGATTTAAGAGCAAGAGAGACAAAAAAACAGAACTCATTGTTAGATTTAAGAGCAAGAGAGACAACAAAACAGAACTCATTGTTTTTGTGGATCAACACCAACATCCTTAAGCGTCAAAGCCTTTGGTTTATGAGCAAAAGCATCTCCACGGATAGGATCAGGAACAGCATGCTCACTATTATCGTACTCTTGTATATGTGCCACCTGTCTAAAAACAGAGTTCTTCACAAACCGATTCGCCTCCTCAACCACCTTATCCGGATCTTCTACTTCCGGTACCGACTCCCGTGACTTCTTCTTCACGCGCACGCCAGGCGAGTGCGCTAGCTGGTGGTTTACAGTGTACAGCCCTAAACCAACACCCAAACCTATAAGTCCAACAGCCACGTATACAGGCACGAACTCGCCTTTCACTGCCCGTGGCTTCGTCTGTTGGTGGTCTTGTGCTTGTCCTGGCCAGTTCCCGGTTGGTGCGTCGGCTTTGAGTTTTGGTGCAGTGGCGGTTGTGTAAGTTGTGCTTCCTTTGAACCGGTTTGCTATGGATCTCCAATAGCACTACACCAATGCCAATGCAAAGCAATCAGTAATAGATTAAGAGTTTTGGGTACTTTCAGCATTTAAATCCATAAAAGAATTAGCATATTTAAAAACAGAATATTGAAACATCGAAGAAAACATTTCTAATAAACATTGTATTTGTAGTAGAAACTGAACCCGCTTTAACGTTTTTGACAAGAAGATGGGTGTGCTTACACTTGATCTAAAAGCCATGTTTGGTGAGTTGAAATTTCAGTAGCAACTCTACGGATTTTGTAATTCAGTGTATTTGGACTTGAAATGAAGGTAGTAATAGAAAATGATAAAGGTTAACGTGGCACGAGGATAGAACTTAATCGACACCTGTTGCTTTTTGTACTCTAAGTTGTCAGTGGCGGTACTTTCAAGAAGAGACACCTCATAATGTTATCTTTCAAAAGATAAAATAATAATACTAAAAATATAATTTCGTGGACGGCAGGATTCGAACCTGCGCGGGCAAAGCCCACATGATTTCTAGTCATGCCCGATAACCACTCCGGCACGTCCACATTTCATGTTATGCATTCTCTAATGTGTTTATTTATATAACACGGATTCCAAGCCGGTATCAACAAAAACGATACTGCGAACCACTTCGAAAATATTGCGATTCAATTTGTACCTAGTGCTCATATAAATATAAAAGAAAATAAGAATAAAATTAATGTCGTTTAAAATACTAATTAACTTTTAAAAAATTAATGTTTCTTATATGTTTGAATTTTAAAAAATTAAACATTTAAGTCCTAACGGTTATAGAATCTCTTCAACTATAAATGGATAACAACGTTTTCAAATGTCGAATTTTCATATGAAAACGTAAGCATTGCAATGGAGATAACATTCTAAACTTCGTAATTGTTATTGTTTAGATCACATAATTTTTTTGAGGAACATGCAACATATCGCATCCATCGTATGATTTATTTTATAGATTTAGTTGCGTCCTTTTGGTTGCATTCGATGTGGACTTTTGTGAAGGTTCAGTTATGATGGTCGATCACACGCGTATTTTTATCATGCACGCGTGTTATATTAAATCTGATTTAGACATATGGGTTGAATCTAAATGAAAAAAATATAGGTTTCATTATCATCACTATCATATACGACATTAGTAAGTTGGAAAAAAAAACTCCTAGGATAGTCTACAAATGCGAGACGTACGATGGATATAAATCCAAAGATAAAGTGGAAACTCTTAGGAAAAGAAAGTGTACAACAAAACAATGTGATTGCTCTTTTGAACTAAAAACATTTTCCGTTGATGTACTAGTTGCTTATTGGAGATTGGCAAACATAACCACAAACCAGTCATCCGGTTAGACACGCATTCACAATCTTGTAGATTCAAAACCGACGAAGAGAAATTAGTTCGTAATTTATTGCTACTTGATTCATGTCCTACGAAAATATGTGTTGGTTTGAAAATGCATAACCGGAAAAATGTTTCCAACATGCGCACATTTTTTGTTGAAAAATATGGTCAAATTCAGATACAATACTTGTTAACGAATTAAAAGAACACAATTAACCATTCCAGCACGTCCACGTTTTATGTTATAAATTCGGTCATGTTCATATGTGTTGGTGAGGTTTATTTTAAACTGAGGGTAATTTTGTCAAGTGTTTTGGAAAGTTTTGAGAGTATTAAATGTTTGGGTGTTTAGTAGTGACAGATTTGAGCTTTCTGTTTGTATTAAATGTCCATTACCCTCATTAATGAAAGTAGTTGGGTATTTATACCCTTAATTATGGACCCATGGGCTTTTGGGTCAATTTATGGAACTGAGTCAAGTTTAAGGACCCATTTACATAATAAGCTGATTAGCACATAGCTTAATCAAAAGGTGTTTAGTTATTTTATACTTTTTTCTTGTTCGGATAGTTTAGTGAGCAGTTTATGTCCGAATTGCCCTTGTCCAGAATCTCAGTAAGCAGTGGTGAATTTATCCGGACTCATTAGTAGCCCCTTTTTTAGGCTTTGTCAAAGATCTTTGGCAGGACTAAAAAATTCACTTAGTCAGTAACGACATTTTCCGACCCATTTGTGTATCTGGCTTGACCCATTTTCCGGAGGCCTCTAAATCAGCATCCAAAGATAAACCCTCAGAATCAGAAATATCTATAAGAGCCCGACGAGATAAGCCCTCCGGATCGGAGGCAGCCAAAGTAGCTTCTCAAACGAAGTCTTCCTGAACTGAGCCTCAACCGGACACCAGGCCTTTGGAAAATATTGGCGCTCAATCTTCCGGACAGACCGTAGAACCAGAAGCTGACACCCTTCCATCCACAACAAATGATAAACCTTCCATAGTGATGGAAGAAGTGATGGAGGACAATATCGAAGAGGCCCCCTTCGAAACTGAAGCCTCGTGGCAAACTGGGGATGTTGCCTCTGATAGGAAAGGGAAAGGAAAAGTGAAGGTTAGAGTTGCTCATCCGGATCTCCCGGAGTGCTTGGAAGGCAAGGTAGGGCCTTACTTTCAAAAATTTAATGTGAAGTATTTGTTGGCCATGGAGAATATAAACTATGTCTATACTCATACTGCCGAGCTGGGCCAGATCCGGACAAAATGAGGGATCCCAGAGTCAGTAAAGGTGAGAATACTTGTCACTCCGGAGACTCCGATAGACTGCAAACTTAATGAAGTGGTCATCTACACAGAACTGTTCAACTGGGGGCTCAGATTCCCCTTAGACCCAGAGATTGTCAGGTACTTTCATCTGATAAAGCTTTGCCCATGCCAATTGAGTCCAAATGCTTGGTACTCCCTCTTTATCTATATAATGCATCAAGGTTGTCCGGAATCCCTCTCCATATGGACCAATTTGCCGTTGTTGCAAGTCTATGCAAGAATTACCACATCCTATTCTACCACCACAACATGGGAAACAACTTTAAAGTGGTAGACGACTTGTTGAAGTCAGATAAGAATTGGAGAACTCAGTTCTTATTCATCAGTGGATCATGGGAAAATGGAAGGAAGATCAAAGCCAAGACTAACCCTAGTATGCTTACTAGTAGGTGGAAGAGTACATGTGAATTCTTTAATTTTGTTTTTCATGTTCTCATTTTTACTTCACAAATATTACACTGCTAAATTATTGCTTCTTTTGCAGTATTACCGAAGGAGTATACCGGGAATCTGGAGGAGGGGCAGACCACGTGTGCCAAATTGAACGCGTGGGTCGCAGAACGTTGGGGGAATGCTTTCCACAACTGCTTCACTTCTAGAAACTTGGTAAGATCTCATATGTGTAATACCACAGGCCGGAGAGATCTCACATGGGAAGAATTGATCACACCCCCTCCCCCAGCTGTCATCCTCAAACGAACAAAGGAAAAATATGGTAAACTGGCCTTGCCCTCTAGAGCCAAGGCTCCTAGCAAGATGAAAAGGAAGAAGAAGAAAATTGCAACAGAAGAAGTCCGGGCTGTCGCAGAGGAGACCGGTCCGGAGAACCAAGGAGGGATCGATGCCTCCTAACTCAAAGTGGTTGAAGATGAGACCGTTAAGAAGGCAGGAGAGCCAGAAAATCCACTGAAGCCTCACGAGAAGAATCGCAAAAGGGGGGCAAGTAGTGATGATAGGGCGGCCAAGAAGAAGAAAGTCACTTTAGAGGGGAGAAATAATCCTTCGCCCTTCGGATCTTCCTCCTCCACCAACTCCTACCGACCCCACCTTAGCAGAAAAAATTGCAATAGATTTACAACTGTGAGAGGGTACCAGAGGAGGGTTTGACATCAAAGCCCTTCAGGACATCGGTCTTTACTTCACTAATTCGGAGAAAGATGACTTTGATGGTCCTTTCCGTCCTTCAGGTTCTTCCAACATGGTAACCTACAATGGTAAGTCTTATTCTATTTCTGAAGACCAGGATACGGTGGCCCATTCTCTTTTAGGTCATATCCAACCAGTGCTCGATTTGGAGAGGCAGGTGAAAAACCAGTCCACCCTTATCAACACCTTTAACACAGATAAGGAGACTCTGTCAACCAACCTCCTCAATTCTAATCAGAGCATTGAAGCACTGAAGAAAGATCTTGAAGAATTGAAGAAGGACAAGGAAGATCTGTTAACCAAGTTGGCCACTACGGAGAATGTTAACACTGAGCTCCAAGCTAAGTGCTCTGGTTTAGAGAAAGATCTCTCCACCTTAAAGGAAGACGTGAAGACCAAAGATGGAGCCATTCAGACCTTGTCCAGAGAAAAGACTTCCCTTGAAGAGGTTGTGTCTAAGGAAACCAAGGAGAAAGAAGACTTGGAGAAAGAGCAGGAACATATAAATCACTGTAACGTATTATAAAGAAATTTGATACAAACTTTCATATATAATGTTAACTGTTTAAAATTAATGTGATTAAATTTTTAAAACTAACGGACCTTTATAAATTTGTAAGTAAAAATAATTACTATGATTAGAATTTGAAAAATAATAATACAAATTCATCTCAATTAAAGTTTAATGTTAGTTTTTCGGTCTTCATCAATTTTATCATTTATACCAAAAATACATTTTAAAAAGGGTTTGACACTAATTAAGATCCAAAAATCAATTTATTATCCACCTAAGAACATTATTTTCATAAATCTCTAAGAACGACTCATTTAACTCCTCTATTTACCATCTAAGATCTAACTATCTTACATAATACCAAAAATACCTCTCACTAGTTATATAAAAGTTTTTACATTTTGACTGACTTTTATTTCCTCCTTTTATCCTAATAATACTATGTGTGATTTTGTTTCATTATCTTTCTATATTATTTGGATCTACAATAGGGGCAGGTGAGGGTTCAACTTCTCTTTCGATTCTCACTTTGTTTTGTTGTTTTCATATGATTTTTTTTTTTAATTTAACGTTAATTTTGATTTATTTCCATATTATGATTGTTTTTACTTTGATTTGTAGTTTAAATGTTGTATTGATTTAGGTTTTACTCATTTTTAGTTTTTTTCTCAGTTTTTTCTAAAATATCGTTGAAAAGGTTTTGGATAAGGTTATTGTAAAAATGAAGAATATGAAGTTTTAGACATTTGTAATGATAGTTGTGAAACCTCTATTTTTTATAATGATAGATGAAATACGAGCGATGTACAAATGACAGATGAGAGACGTAGAGACGAAAAATGAGAGATGCGAAAAAGATAGATGAGAGATGCATAGAAGATAGATGAGAGATGCAAAGACAAGAGACTATTTCAAGAAAAACCAAGCTAATTATAAATGATGAGAGACCACATCATGTGGAACCAAGAAAATTACAAAAAATATGAAACCAAAAAAACTATAAATGATGATAGACCACATTTTGTGAAACCAGACCTAGTATAAATAATGATAGACCACATCATACGACACCAGACAAACTAAAAATGAAGCAAAACTAGGAAAAATACAAATTATGCAAAAGCAGACCAACTATAGATGATGAGAGACCACATAATACGAAACGATGCTAATTATAAATGATGAAAGATCACATAATGCAAAATCATGCCAACTACAAATGATGAGAGACCACATCATGTGAAACAGTATAAAATATAATTTAGATGTGTGAGACCAATAAAGTAGATGCGAGACAAGTGTTAAAAGATACGAACCTTTAAAAAATTAAATAAAATATAAAATAAAGGAAGCAGGGTGTACACGTGTTTGAAAATTTTATACCGAAGGGTATTTTAGGTACGTAGTTTGTTAAATTTGTTGGGTCTTAATCAGTAATAGACTTATAGAATGAGTATTGATTAATAACTCACCCAAATATATATAAATCAAGTTAATTCAAAATACCTAGTGTTCAAATAAATTCATCTAATTATATTTTAATTTTAAGTTTATTTTTTTCACGTAGAAAAATTCAAATTTTAAAACTAAAAAACTTTAATGAATGTCAATAAAAAACTTAAATAAATAAAATATTTTTATGACAAGATAGTAAAGCCTCCAGCAATTCTTCGATCAGATCGGATGATTGTAGGGTTTACTAGGATAACAGCTGAAACGGTTGGAGAATTTGAGGGAAGAGTAGAACTAGGTCGAGGATCATTTAAAAAGACTGTGACGTTATTATTTATTACGGTAGATGCTCCAATGTCTTACAAATTTGTTTTTGAAATATCTTGGCTATCTACAATGCATGCAGTGACATCGATCATTCACCAATGCTTGAAATATATTGTGGTAAATAATATTGGAACAGTTAGTGTAGCTATAAAATAGAAAGCAGAATATTATCTGACTACTTTGGCTTCAAAGCAGATCAAGGGGGGCGAATCAAGCAAGACATATCAGTTAGTGAGGTCTTCATTCGGGTCTGGTCCTATAGATGATTCGAGTTAGACCCTAGTTTCTTGGTCCCTAATGAAAGTTTTGAAGATCATTTTTTCTCAAGTAGAAAGAGCTTAAAAATCGGTACAAAGTTATCTCCAGAATTGAGGGAAGATGTGACGGGGGTGTCAGTGGAAATCATCTGTCACAGACTAGCTATTCGAAGTCATGTGCATCATATCGCCCAAAACCAAAGTTTTTTTCCTCCAGAAAAATCTGAGGCAATCGTAACAGAGGTAAATTGCTTGTTTAAGGTTGGACAAATACGAGAATTACAATATCCTTTGTGCACTACCAATCTAATTACGGAGAAAAATAAAAATGGTAAGTGGTGAATGTATGTGGACTTCACTGATCTAAATAGAGCTTTTCCAAAAGATCAATTCTCGGTCCCTCATATATATCAATTAGTGGACTCAACTTCAAGAAACCGGTTATTATCATTCATGGGTGCGTATGCTGGTCCAATCAAATCCATATGGATTTACAAGACTAAGAAATCACGACATTATCACTGGAAGAGGCCTACATTATTATAAGGTTATGCCCTTTGGGTTGAAAAATGTTTGGGCGACTTACCAGCTCTTAGTAAATAAATTTTTTAGGCACAGGTCTAGAATTGAGGTGTATATTGATGACATACTAGTAAAAGACACAAGGGATAAAGACCATTTGACAGATCTAGAAGAAAATTTTAACAACTTAACAAAAATAATTTTGAAGGTAAGCCCAGAGAAATACAAATTTGGGGTATGATCTAGAATTTTTTTTGGGTACATAGTTATTGAACATGGAATATAAACTGGTCCTATACAGCTAAATGCTTTGAGAACTATGGCACCACATCAAATAATCAAAGAGGTACAGATTCTGACAAGGAGATTGGCAGCTTTGAATAAATTGATATCTCCATAATCGAATCAATGTGCTATATTTATTCAAGTATTGAGGCAGGCCAGTTATTTTAACTGGACCCAAAAATATTATGAAGCATTTTATCGGAATAAAGAGTATCTAGCCTCACCATAAATTTTGACAAAGCCTAATCTGGGGGAAATTATACATCTACATAGCACTATCAGATTATGTTGTTAGTGTCGTTTTGATTCGAGAATAAGGAAATAGTCCAAGACCAGTGTATTATGTCAGTAAAAGTATTTTGGATACGGAAAAACAATATTTGAAATTATAAAAATTGGTCTTGCATTTGTAACTGCTGCTCGGAAAATTAGGCCTTATTTTCAGGCTAATTGTATTGTTGTACGAACATCTTTTCCATGAAAAAGTATGTCGCAAAGGTCTGATGGATCAAGAAGAATGACCAAATAATCAGTTCATAGCAAAAGTCTTAGTATATTTCCTAGTCGAATTCCACTTTGCACGATCAAATATGGAGGTAGATAAAGAAAGTTTCGAGTCAAAATGGAATTGCAATGTATCAAGCTATCTGCTTCGAACGCTAAAAATCAGTCTTAGTCCTCCATGTTTACCACTTGTATCAACCTACTCCCCTTCTTTCACTTTTGACTTTCACTCATCCCTTTCGTTCCAGAAGTTTGCAAATTGAGTCCCTCCGCACATGTGAAGTCTGAGAAATTGACACGTGTCTCCTAGTTTTGTTGCAAGTTTGGTCCCCCAAAAGTTTGGCCATAAATGTCCATGTCCATGCCACATTAGATGCCAAGTAAGTTGCCTAGTCATATTTACCATTTACCATTAAAAGTTACCATTTACCATTAAAATTTACCATTTACCCATAACTATTATATTCGGACTGGATCGAACCCAATTAAACCTAACTCAATCCAGCCAACTACAATATAACCCAACCTGAACCCAATTAAACACCCAAACCCCTAATTAAATCAATCTAACAGATTTTGCACTTAAACTAAATCTGTGTATTTTGGTTAAATATAAATTATATTTTATAATTTTATAGTTAAATATTTATTCTATATTAAAAATACAAAGATGAAAATAAATAAAATTATATCCAAACATTATATTTTAGATAAATACACCAATTAAAATTAATAAAAAATTAAATTTAAATATACTTATACATTTTTTAAAAATAAAAGCGAATAAATATTTGATGTTCGCAATCACAGGGTTCCAAGTCAAACAACAATAACAAAAAAAACACAAAAGAGAACCATGACATGAACAAACCATCACCATCATAGTAATCAAGGGATATAGAAATCATATTATACCAAAATCCATATAAAACAGTCTTACTTGCATTTTCTTCTTTCTTATCGTTCAATCCGTGTTCTTGAGCCTCTCGATCCACTGATTCAGCTGCTCGATCTTAACAACGACGTGTGTAACCGAGTAGAGTAGCTAGTAGAAAAGAACAGCCGAGACGATGAGTAGCGCGTTCCTCTGCGATTTCATGATCGATTTCTGATGGCGAAGATGCTCCATCGGTGTGCAAGACTCGCCTTCACAAGACGAACGCGTCTTGTATTTCCAGTAGATATCCATCAGGAGGAAGAGACAGAAAGGTACCACCGACATGAATTTCTTGAGGAGGTTTTGGTGACGGCAACGAGGCCTCTATGTAAGGCATCAAGCCCCGACATCGTTAGAAAAAGCACCATGATCGCTTAGGGATGAAGAAGTCGTGTTTTGGGAAAGGATGGAAGTGGATAAATTGATTTCTTAGGGTTTACAGATGGTCATGGCTTCAGTAGAGACAGAGAGAAATGGAAAGGAAAAGGGAGAATAATCAAAGAAATCGCATTTTATGTTTCTGATTATGGGCTTTGGTGATTAATTGGGGGTTTGTGTATCTAATTGGGTTCGGGTTAGGTTATATTGTAGTGGGCTGGGTTAGGTTAGGTTTTATTGGGTTTGACCCGGTCCGAATATAATAGTTGTAGCTAAATGGTAATTTTAATGGTAACTTTTAATGGTAAATGGTAAAAATGACTAGGCAGCTTTCTTTGCATCTGATGTGGTATAGGCATGAGTATTTATGGCTAAAACTTTGGGGGACCAAACTTGCAACAATACTAGGAGACACGTGTCAATTTCTTAGGCTTCACATTTGTGGGGGGGACTAAATTTGCAAATATCTGGAACGAAAGGGGTTAGTGGAAGTCAAAAGTGAAGGAAGGGGAGTAGGTTGATACAAGTGGTAAACATGGAGGACTAACAGTGATTTTTAGCCCTGCTTCGAATTTAAAACATCAAATAATGAAGTAGAGTACAAAGTTTCTTTGACAGGTTTAACACTTGCTCAGATATGTGGGGTAAAACAATTTAGGCTAATAAACAGCTCGCAACTTCTTATAAATTACGCTTCTGGCCAATCCGCGGGTAGAAAATATCATTTAGTGAAGTATTTGAGGCGTTAAAAGCTTTAACATTAGTCTTCGAAAGCGTCAGGTACGAGCATGTTCATATGGTAGGAAACTATGTGGCTGATTCTCTAGCAACTGCTTCATATTCCCAAAGAGCACCCTTGGATTATCACACAAGAAAATCCTTCGATAACAAAGAGGTCCGAGCTAGTGGAAGGATTATTCGATGATTTTCAAATTGCTACAAGTACAGAAAAAGATTGGAGGAATGAAATCAAAAATATTATGGTAAATGATATTTTGCCCATCGATAAAGTAATTTCAAAAATAATACGGTTCAAAGTATATGGTTACTTGGTCATCAGAGATATCTTATACAAAAAATATTTTAGTAAGTCTTTTGTTGACGCGACGGAAATAGAAGAAGAAGCAACGATAGATGAAACCTTATTCAAGGGTAACATGATGAAACCCTAATCTAAGGGTAAGAAAGACTGAAATTTCAGAGATAAAAATATATTAGTCCAAAAACTTAAAATAACTTAAGGCATATGAGGCTTTATATAAGAGCTTCTTAAAACCCTAAATTAGAATACCAGGAAATAAAATAAATATTCTAAAATAAAATAAAATAAAATCTTAATATAATTGGATTTTATTTGAATAATATAAGATATTTGAATAAATTAAAATAAAATAAAAAAGGTTTGTGTTTGGACTTTATGGGCTACATCATCCTCCCCTGGTTGACAATAATGCGTCCTCGAATTCACAACACCATCGCCATGAACAACCAAAATCATTTTATTTTATTTTTTTCAATTGTTACATTGGGAATTATAATTGTTGACCTTATCGGAATAAGATAAATTATTATCGAGTATTCTTTATTCAAAGTCACATTGAAGCCATCCAGTTGATGAAACAAATTGGTTTCGAAAATGTTTTCTTAGCCTGAAGACAACATCCTCATGTCCAGCTGATAAAAAAAATGGTTTTGAAAACTTCTTCATAGTCCGAGATGGCATCTCGATAAGCAAGTTTTACCTTGATTTGAAGATTGGTAGCCAATTTCAACTTTTTTGTAACTGGTTAATACGATCGTCTATCAAAACGCCTGATGCGTCCCCGCATACCAAACGATCTTCGAGATCTTCATGACCATAGATGTTGTTCTCTTCTTTAGACCTTGAATAATATGAAATCAGGATTTAGAAACATGTTTGCCTGTAGCATGAACTGAGGCTCTGATACCAAACTGATGACGCGACGGAAATAGAAGAAGAAGAAGCAACGATAGATGAAACCCTAATTCAAGGGTAACATGATGAAACCCTAATCTAAGGGTAAGAAAGACTGAAATTTTCAGAGATAAAAATATATTATTCTAAAAACTTAAATAACTTAAGGTATATGAGGCTTTATATAAGATCTTCTCAAAACCCTAAATTAGAATACAAGGAAATAAAATAAATATTCTAAAATCAAATAAAATCAAATCTTAATATAATTGGATTTGATTTGAATAATATAAGATATTTGAATAAAATAACATAAAAAAAAGTTTGTGTTTGGACTTTATGGGCTACATCACATTTACTTCGATGCCTTGGGAAAATTAATTTCAAATGATATTGTCATAATTACATTATGAGTAAGTGTCCACACATTGTGGGTATAAAACTTTGATACGAAAAGTTTTTTTTGTAGGATATTAATGCCCCATAATCGAATCGGACGCCAAGGAATTGGTCAAGAGATGTGACACTTGTAAAAACATTGATAATACAATTCATGCACCAGGAGTACCTCTTGAGTCAATATCAGAGTTATTGATTTGGTTGGACCTTTACCGATGGTATCTGGGGGACGAAAGACGATAATTGTCGCGGTATACTATTTTTCTAAGTGGATAGAAGTTGAACCATTGGCAGGAAAAAAAGCTAAAGACATGATCAGGTTCATTGTTTCTAATATTTATTTTCTTTTTGGTGTTCTTAGGAGAATGACGAAGGATAATATGCCACAATTTGACAATAAAAAGATGAAAGCCTTTTTTTCTACTAAAGAACAACAACTCTTCTTGGGACCTTTCCATCCATAAGAAAATGTCCAGGTCGAGGTTACTAATCCAACAATTTTTGACAGACTGAGAAATAATTTGGAAGGAAAGGCTGGAAAATGGCCAGATAATCTGCAAGAAGTCTTGTGGTCATACAGAACTACTCCTCGAACAACAACTCAAGAGTCTTCATTTGCGTTAGTCATTGAAATTGATGTTATTGTGTCATCCGAAGCAATTTTCCCCTCATATCAAGTCAGTGAGTATGCAAAAGAGGCTAACGATAAGGGGAAGCGTACAGATTTAGACTTAATAGAAGAAAAAAAAGCGCAATTGAATGCTCTACATTACCAAGCTTTGATGAGAAGTTCGTACGCCTCCGAAGTTAGACGACAAGATTTTAAAATAAGGAACAAGGTTTTTCAGAAAAGTATTTCTTCATACAAAAGAAAAATGGTCTGGCAAACTATGACATATATGTGAGGGCCCATACATAATAACTGAGAAGGTAAAGTCAGGGACATATCAACTTAAAGATAAAGAAGGAAGAGATCTTCACCACCCATGGAATATTGAGCATCTCAAATTTTATTTGGAATGAATATAAAAGTTTGTATATATTTTTGAAAAAAATTGTGTAAAAAACAGTGGCATACTCTTTCCTATCCTGGTGGCGCACGAAGGTTTTAACGAGGTGCCCTTATAGTCGACTTATATATAATATTTCTTTGACATCTTAAAGCAATTTGCACAATTTTTATCTTTTGGAGTGGAATGGTCTTCCAACGAATGTTGGTCAACAATTTTTATCTTTTGGACGGGAAGGGTCTTCTAATAGAAATTAATAAATAAAAAATTTCAATATGAAATTTTTTGGTGGCAAATAACTAACCGAAGAAAATTACTATTCATTAAAGTTCCCATAGTACAAAATTCCTCGAAAGAGTACGGGGACTTAACAAAAAAATGCGCCCAAGGCACAATTAATTCATAAAGGTTTACATAAAAATAATAAAAGCAACAACTAGCAAAATAGTTTTGTTTTACCCCGAATGGGTACCTTTATTGTCATCTTTCAACGACCTGTCCGAGGAGGAGCTGTTTGACTCCTCAGATTTGCTAGATTATTCTTCATCTACTAAAGAAACTACCTCTGGACGGTGATTCTCATCAACGTGCTCCCAAAGACTTCCTAACTTTAAATCGGGAAAACGCTCATTAAATTCTACGATAAAAACATATTTGATCCTGTCATCCCTCTTTTCTAAATGAGAAACACACTTAGTAGCATATTCTTCAAAAAACATTTTTTATATGTTTCAGCATCGTCCTTAAGAGAGTGATTCTCAGCAGTAATTTTCTCGATTTCTTTTACATCATTCTCGAAGTATGTCTTAGTTTGGCCACAAGCATCGGTGCTACCGTCAACAAGTGTATTCCAATTGGTGTCTCTAGCAATTACCGCTCTTGTTCATCATCATATTATTCTTGTTCTTTTTTTAAATTGAGCTTATAACGCCTAAATCCTCGTTGAACGCTCAGTAGAAATTTTCTTGTAGTGGGAAATCTCTCCTTCTAAGTTTTTTACATTGGCCCTCGTTTAAATAACTTCACTTTTGTAACGATATTTTTGGTTGGCTTTTCTCTTAAGAAGAGCATCATCATAAAGTAATTTTTTAAGCTCGTTGGCTACAAAGTCATTCTTGTAGACAACAAAGTAGCCGGGGCGGGAGAAGTAGATTCAACATTCTCCTGAACTTCTTCTTCGTTCCTTTAACTTCTTGATTTGTCACTCGTCTTGATCCTTTGAGAAACATAATCTCCTGTTGAATTGCGAGAGATATTGAATATACAATGATGAATTTTTTAAGAGCGGACATGCTCGGAACAGTTGTATTATCATCTTCTTCTTTCTCAACAATTTTCTTCTCACCTTTACCTTTGGATGTGCATCTCTTTAGTGGCCTCTTGGAGCCACCCTCCCCGGTAGGATTAACTTCATTAGGTGCAACATCAGCTTTATTTCCTTTCTCAACTTCAGTCCCAACATTGACATTATCTTCTTCTACCGTATATTTTTTTAGGTCCCGATGACTTAAAGCCCTAGTCCTTGCAGGAAGGCTTCCAATCTCCTAAGTACATCATCTTTTGTAATAGGTACCATGAGGTCCTTTATAGATTTTGGCTTAGTCAATTCGGCCTTCCAAAGATGTTTTTGGCTATATTTGATGGAGTGAAGCACATATGGAATTTATTGGATCAAGAAGAGTTAGCCCAATAACTTAACTACACAAATATCCGACTAGCTTCTTTAACTTGATCCTCGAATGGTTTGAAGAGTCCTTTTATTACTTCCTCCAAAAAAACGTTTGGTAAAATAAATAAGATAAAGTAAGAGTGAAAGTTAGTACCTCGATTGGTGTATCTCAATGTGATCCAATGGGGAATCTCATCAAAGTGTTCAAAGCCCGTCTCCTACAATACGGAGATGAAGAAAAATATTTGTTTCCACTTCTTGTTGGCTTCTAAGAGGTCATCTACTATTTTGAATTTCCTCCAAATGGTTAATGATTTGAATGAGAAGTAAGAATTCTTGACAACACCGGTCAGCCCAATGAATTTTTCCATTGGAAGGCCGATTCAGGAGATCCGAGAAGCCATTATACATGTCATCAACGTGAACCACATGCTGGGCCGACTTGGGTTAGACACAAATTTATCAAGTCAGAGTATTTCACCAAAGCAGGTGCCAATGAGACTTGAAGACCCTAATTCAAGATCTCTAAGTAGACAATTAATTCATTGTCTCACACTGATAATGGAGTCTCCCCAACCTCAAGAAATCAAATCTGAATGAAGCATGAAATTCCTCATTGGTATCTGAGTTTGACTTCTTCGGATGGTTGATAATATTTATACTTAATCTTTTGCATCTGCAAGAGATTCTTGGCTTCAACCTTCCAGAGATTTTTTCTTAAGACCGCCTCAAGGTTTGAGGGCAGTTCAAGGTCACTCTTTTTTATTCTTTGGCATGTTCTTTTGGTGCGCATGAGAACATTATTCAGATTTGAAGGGAGTTGATACTTGAGTAGCTATGGAAGGTCCAACTTGGGAAGCCAATACAGGGAAAACTCTGATAGGTCGAGCATCTATAAAAATTATATCTTCTCTTTAATCATCATCTGATTTATCTATCAAAAACGTTTCTTGTAACTCTAAGATGGATTCGAGGGGTGGAATAATAGCCTCCTCCGCTCGCACATGTTTTGATGAAGCTTTCTGAGGAGTGACTTTGGGAGCTGTTTGTGGAGTACCCTGTGGGGTAGAAACGGTAGCCGTAAGTTTAATTTTTGTGTGCCTTTTTGCCAAAGGCTTCAAATATTTTTTTCTCTTCGGACGATTGTCCTTGGATTGTCAGTTGACTGGCATAAGTCACCCATCAGATTGAATGTGGAAGTATTACCTGTGTTTGGTGAAGGATTAGGGTCACTTTTGTCGAGCCTCGAACAAATATGACCTAGGGGCTGAATAGTAGGAGGATTGGATGAAGTGTTGGTACCTAAAGTTCATGTCACCTCATAGTGTTTTTTAATACAAAGCTACTGACTATAGTGAGTAGTTTGAAAATTTTGCTGCGATTTGGGCTCTTCTTTTATGCCAATGACTTTTCTTTCTTTAGTTTATTTATCTATGTTGAACCGCTCCCACATTTTATATCTCTCAAGACCGTCAGACTATTTAGGCATGAAAGATGGAAGAAAACGTTTAGAGAAGCAAAACGTTTCTCTCTTTAAACAATGGTTTTCTCTTATAAAAATGCATAACTTTGAAATGAAGTTGAAGTATCTATAGGAGGCGATGTGGGCTTCCAACTATTACGAAGGCCCAAGGAGGCAAAGGGTTTTATCTTAATTAACGAGTTCTTAATAAAGATGAGAAGTATTTTGAAAGATAGCTACTTTACCTATTATTTGAATGACACGTGTATTGAGAAGTGTAAGAGTTTCCTTACACAGATCTCCACCCACAAGTCATTTTAGAAGGTATGCATATTTGTGTCAAAAAATGATTGACACGTGGATCAAAAGATACGTATATATCATCAGCCAAAAATTATTTTGATACATGGACTGGATTTATACATGTGCCACCTGTCAGAAATCACATTAGTATGTGGCCTAAAATACACTGTGCACAAATATGAAGTCAACACTGATTTTGGTGAGGCCATGAATCCAAGGAGACACTTGTGAAGAACAATCCGAGAAGGCACTTATGGAAGAATAATATGAGGAGACACATAAGAAATAAAAATATGATTACAGATCAATCCTTCTTTGAATATCTTCACAAGAACTGAGGGACTACTGATAAAGGGAAGAAATATTAAGAAGAATAAGCTAAATTGAATAAATAAAGGAGTTAATTTGGTTAAATAAAATATTGCGTAAAAAACCCAACAAATATGTAATATTGAGGGTTTTGTGTAATAAGTAAAAATTATGGTTATGATTAATAAACTAATGGGGTGTGAGATGTCTATAAGAATGGTGTAATTATGTAAATTATGGACCCACTACTTGTACTATATAAAGCATCGCCCCTTTTGGGAAAATGGTCAATCATTAATCAATTATTACCGTATTAATCTATTTGTTTCTTTCTCTCTCTCTCTCTACTTATCTCGTTTCCCTCTCTATAATACCTTCTTACGAACATTATTTTGACAGATAACCATTTTTAAGAAATCGTTGGAACTATCATATGTGAAATAGTTATGATAGAAAAATAACACGGATCCAATCATAAGGGTGAATGCGATATGTTTTGGAAAACATTATATGTCGTTCCTATAAATGAAATTGCGTGTGAAGATATCAAAAAACTATATCCACCACAGATAGTTTCATAAGTTGTTACAAGCTAAATATTTAATATCATATTATAAATAAGGTTATGCAAATCCTAAAACACGAAATAGCCACGTTTTAAGCCTAAAAAATCGTTTACTACTAGAAGTAGAAAAAAACTAGACCATACTGATCAAATAAACATAAAAAATATTATTATAAACAAGTTATTGAGAAAACTGAAAGTGTTAGGACGTCCGCTACGATTGGTAGCACGACTGATTTAAAAGTAAATCAATGCATAGTACCAAAAGATCCACAAAAAAAATATAGTAAAGATAAAAATGTAAATATGTATGCATGATGCATCCCCAAATGTTTTACATCATTTTATTAGTAGCATGGAAAACATTACGCCAAACGAACTGTGTGATTATCAGATCATATCAAGAGCGATATAAGTTCAAGAGGATAGTCAGGGTTTTTGTTACACCTGATTTTATCTCGAAATTAGATGAACACCGATATTTTTAGTTGGATATTAATGGTTCAACAGATATTTTAGATGGATTTATACATATGTATCTTGCCTCACAAGTCATCCATATATTCTTTATTGGATGACATTACCCGACATCAGATTAGTTATAGATATTCAATATCAATGTGTTGCATATTATTTATCTCTCTATCAATTTTTATTGTATCTACCATTATGTGATTGGCCACCTCGTTCTGTATCTATTCTAGAGGTTGGAATTTTGTTTCGTACATGATATCCATTTCGTACACGTAAGTATCAATAACATTATTTATTTTATCAGATTTTTAAGTTTGCAATATTTATCTAATTCTTCAATTTAATTTTATATGTAATATGCTTACGGATGAAGTGTTGCCAAAATTATACTCTGGATGGAATTGGTTTCATACCTCAGAAGTCAGTGCTTAGTCAATTTTAAATTTCATAAGTTTCAACAAGTTTACCCAAATCAAGTCGGTCATCACATTGTGTGTAACTAATAGGCAATACAAACCGATCTAACCAAAAATGATATGTGATTATGTTACTTTTTATTTCATACATTTTTACGTATCGTATTACTATGTCAGTACACTCTCGATCTTAATTATGTGATACTTGATTTAGCATATTACGTTAGGAACGTAATTATGTTATGTTTACATTAATTTAACAATAATTTTTCACCAAATATCTTGCAAAAACATTTCTCACCAAATTGTTTCCCACTAATTTTAATTTCATATCAAACAGGATTTCCCACCACCCTCATTATTCACTTCTCTATATATTTACACTCAAAGATAACATTTTTTATCTACAAAATAATATAACTTAAAAACGTAATCTATCTTAGATATGAAAATAGACCATTGCAAAAAATAACAATTTGCTTCAAGCCGTCAAATTTGTGAAGACAACAAGGTCGGATAAGACTACATATGATTTTTCGATGAACTCGTATGTATATTATACTATATGTATGACCATGCATAAGCCTTTTTTACGACTCCACGCAATCATGAAAAAATATCTACCATGTACAATATTTTGAAATCAGAATCAATGGTTTGGGTGTGTGACTTGTTGTACGGAATCATGCAAAAGGCCTTCAACGTGTTTCATATAAAAATTTATGAGTTCATTATAAAAAAATATGATAGGTTATGTAGAGGAGCACCTCGCTGAATAAACAGATGCATTAATAAATTGCACACCTTTTGAATTTAACAGATGATATAACTTTGACTGATAATATTTAATATTTGATGGAATTGATAACAAATATTATTTAAAATTATAGTTAATTTTCATTATTTGGTCTTAAATTTCATATACTAGTAGTGTATTATGCATTATGTACGATATATGGCTCACACGCCGCACATACTTCACGACGAAATGCTAAGTTTTGGCTCTAAAATTCTTTTTGAGCAATAAAATCGCATGTTATGTGTAATATCCAGGTCATAGGTCGTGCATTATGTGGGTAATGTTGTGGCCCTAACTATCTTTTCAAACAATTAAATTGTATGATATGTATGATATACAACTTATACACTATGCAATATGTGAAATCGAAAGTAATATTTCCCTTTAAAATTCTAATGTTGCACGAAATCACGTGAACCGCATTATATTAATCGTATACATTATTTTTTATTGTGCGATCAAATACTATTTATGGGCTCTTATATTCTCTCCGAACAAGGAATGTTCGACATAAAAACTTAGTTTTCTCTTATTAAAGTTTATAGAAATTATGTTCACAAAATTCAATAAAGCTGATACAAGATAATAAGAAAAATGTTAATATCACAACAAGATACTAAAAATCATAACAGTATCGTAAAAATCATACAAGTTACAAACAAGAACATAAACGTCAAAGATCATAAGTCATATAAGTCATAAATAAATATCATAAACGTCTTATATCGTAAAAGTTATAATATACCAAGAATATATATATATATGACCTTGATTGTAGTTCGCCATGCGGTAGCCCTCATCTATATTCTCTAATGTTTCCTCCATTGTCATCATATCATGACATGCCTCTATCTCGAGAATTTGATCTCAACCTTCATCTGAGTTCCATGAATTATTGTGGGAGAGGTTGCCCCAACATATGTATCTGGCTCGACTAAATCTGGGTTGCCCACTGCATGTCACAAGTTAGTCTTAATCCAAATAGAGTAAAACATGTCTGCACCAACTAGCTCACCCTAATATCTAGAATCTCTAAGCTAGATTAGATGATTATCCCAATTATCCTAATGTTTCATTACGATCTAACTGGCGTGCCACACAAATCAAGTAATAAGGTTCTTTGATGTCCCAAGACTTCTATGATCGATCCAAGAAATCTCACAAAACGGTCGAACGAGTCATAAATAACTATAAATTAATAAATTAACATACAACATCGTTAAAAAGTTATGAGATATTTAATTCATAAAAAATGAAACGAAATAAAATTGAGATTTTAAAGTATTGAATAATACTTACAACAATATCTCGAAACATAGATATGGTGTGTCATATATCATCTTTATAGATTGGTTTGATTGAACACTCTACGATTCATATTATCACATATGCGGTTAGGTGATAACATACTCATTGTACGAAACCTCGATCCGCGTAAATTGGTAAAAATCCAAGCCTCTAACATCATGGTAAACCCATATATACCACTAGTATTATGGAGCAAACCGTGTACAGGTTCCTGGTATAATTGGGCCAAAACCACTTGATCGTAGTTATACCTATCAATCATGGTGTAATACTGAATGAGTTGTAATAATCAAAAGATACAATATTTTCAGTCTTATTGGCCAATATGATACTACATATGACATATAAGATATAACCTCGGGTTGCATGACCAATATAGTCATCGGTGGCATTATCATCTTGATAACTCTAGGAGAATAAGCATTCAGCAACCATGAAAAATGAACATATTTACCACCCATACTATATGGCCTCTTAGTCTATTTTATAAGATAGGTCGATTTAAAGACAAATATAGTAAAGAAACTGGACGCCTCTCATCTTCACCATTATACTCAATAAGTTAAAAGACATACCTTCTACAGGAAGACCCCTAATCGCATAGACATCATCAAGGGTCACTGTAATCTCTCTAAGAGAAATATGGAAAGATGATATCTCTGCATATCAACGCTCGCTAAGTGCCTTAGTCAAGTGAATGTAAGGGAAATAAAACCCATCTTGATAATTCTATGAAAAGATATTCTTTAATGCACGAATATGTCAAAGAAAAATGGTTAGAATCCATCCGGATAATGCAGAAACACCTAAGATGAGAACATCGGTCGCTAGTTTTGGAACACCGGTTTGTACTATTAGAAGAACCGCTAGAACGGTCTTCGTACAAGTCCGTACTAATTTCAGAGTAAAGCCCTCGATATCAAAACAATTAGAAGTTGCATCTAACAACAAAGTAACTCTAATTGCGGCTAATACCACTAAAGAAAAACTGTCAATTATCGTTAAACCAACCCCAACGAGGTTTTCTAATGTTGTTAAAATAATACATAACATACCGGACATGTGGTATGCATCAAATATACCATACTTTACACGTCATTTCATAGGCTCAATAGAATTATCGGTTTAGAGATATCACACATGGTTTCATCGGCGCCAAAAGTGGATGACAATTCGGTAGATAATCTCTAGTACACAAACTAGAAAATCATAAAGATTTTTATTTAAGTGCCTCATATTCTCTAGAAAATGTTGAGGGCGAAAAAGAATTACGACGATTAAAATATTATAAAGAGAATGCACCGTTATAAAATTGGATGTCATTACCAAGTTACAAAAAACTTATCGTCGCCACTTTCAATTCTGTTTTCTACTGCTTATCACATGTCAGTTATAAAACATATTTTCTCGTTAAAAATGCATCACCAAAGGAAGATCCTCCAATAGAGCTCGTGTCGTTTTTATAAACATAAATCATTTTGTTCATGTATGTAAATAATTTTTCTAATAATATTTCAGTTATTAAAATATATGATTTTTTACTTTTATAATATTTATATATATATATATATATAATTTTATAGGTTAATATGGTTAAAGGTTCACCTTCACCAATGATAAATCCTTCGTGGATGTACACTACTAATAAATAGCTAGACTTTGGTCGGTGTTATTGTTTGAAAGAGTCAACGATTTTTTTTACTACAACATTCCACACCAACACCATCCAATGCATAATCCAGAGAATGCAAGCCATTAATAGTAGACTTAACAAAATACTTCTAGTGTTTTGTCATATGGAATTTGTATTGGTTTTTTAAAATTTTCATGAAAGTACTATTTATTTTTTATCAATCATGAATGTTTTGCTTTTTTACTTAGATCGTGATTTATATTTTTACGAACTTATATAAATTATTCGGAAAAAAACATACATCTTGATTCTCATTTATTATGTATAATTTTTGTCTTTAAAAAAATGAAAAATAAATAAATAAATTTGGGTATTGCCGCCAAATACTAACACCGATAATAGCCTAGACGCCAATGATTGGCTTCTGCATTGGACTGGGCGCCAACGGTTGGTGCGCAGGCTACCCCATCCACCACAAGTTTGGCATACTCAAATGTCCAAAAGAACAAAACCATAGTTAAAAACTTTGCTTATTGCCGCCAAATTTGGCGGACTACATTATCCTTCCGCCAACATATGATGGCAACATGTAATTTTTTAACAACTTAAAAAAAAACATCATAAGCAAATCATAAAATTTAAAACAAGAAAAGAAACTACACATAACGTAAACTTTGAAATACATTATAAACTAATAAGTCCTGCCTAAATGTTTCCCGTCACTAATAAGTCCCACCAAAATCTTATCCGCACTTAATAAGTTCTTTTTAAATGCTTAAATGTTACCCGTATATTCCTTTTTCTATATCAAGGTCCCAAATAACATAACTTTGAGTACACAACTCTATCTACTTAAATATAGTATATAACAAAACTCATACTTTTGTTCAATATGGAATGAACTGTTAGTGAAGATTCTCATCCCATGCAAGCCGTTAAGTATGTAAGGAGAATAAGGTTTGATGAGAATATAGATGAGTTTATTAATGAAGTGTTATGTTCCATGAACTATATGTGTGAGTGTCAATGAGTATATCATCTTTATACTGTTGTGAAAAAGTATCTACGATGTGCAGTTATCTGAAAAGTAAAACCATATTTTGGGTGTTCGACCTCCCATACATAATTTGGAACGAGGCGTTTCACTCGTTCAGTTTGATAGTAATAAATTTTTTATCAAATATATGTTGTGTTATGTGGAGGAACAAATCGTTGAAAAAAAGGAAAGCTTTGACGAGTTGCATTTTCAACAAAATATATGATTTAAACTAAAAATTAAGTTTTTTTTATGTTCACGTTTAATGTTGTTTTATATTCATTTAATGTTCTTTAGTTCATGTTCACATATTTACTTATGTGTATATCAGGTTACAATATCTATTTTGGATTTCAAATATCCGGGTTTGTGACCTCCCGCGTGATGCCAGACAAGAGGTGCATAAGTTGTTAGGTAGTAGGCTGGAACATCCGCACTTTGTATGATTAGATATATAAGGATATAACATTTATCTGTTGTTTTATGTTCATGTTTAATGTTGTATTATCAAGTTAATTTTGATGTTTTCAAATTGTTTCCATAATAACAATTTTTAAAAATCATCACATCAATTGGTACCAAATCAACAAACATCACAAAAAATTAATAGCTGTTAAAAAATTAACAAACATCATACCGAGTATTACAAAATCAATAAACAAACATCACACCAAATTCAATAATTGTTAAAAAATCAGCAAATATTACACCAAAATCATCAAACATCATACCAAAATATATAATAAACATCACACCAAAATGTGTAAAAATATAAACCACATGGAAGTGTCTACGAATAAACATAACATCAAAATGTCTAAGAACAAACACCACACGAAAATGTCTAACATAATCCCATCCCAATAGACAAAATATCCTCATAAGCCTCACCGAGTTTGTCAAAATCCTCATGAAACTTCGATAGTCGAGAATATAATACAATCATGTGCAATCATATCCGCAAATGTCGTATAATAGAATCCTTACAATCATCTTGCACGTAATCCTAAAGTGGGTATATAGCTTGGTTAACGATGTTGTACATAATGAATTCATATTGGATCTAATTGGAAACCCTATAAATAATTTAGTACATAATATGACCAATGCTCCCGGTCATTATGATCGAACTCATAAGCTGAAGACTTAGGTTTCTTTTTACCCTTGTTTTCTATACAAAACAACAGATACGGTGGTTGTCGTAAACGTGTACAAACTACCATAAAGATCGATCCAGATAGTAGGCATGGGTGTGCTCCACACCGATAATGATACCATGAGGCCAAACTAATGGCTTTAAAGGGAAATGATCTTGTACAAGCTGGTAAGGTTCAAAAAATATATGCAAAACAAAACAATTCAAACAATAACATAAATGAGGTTTTATGTTTATTACCATCTTAACTTTTTTAACTATTTAATTTGTTACATTTCTAGTGCTAATTACATACCAAGGGAAAAGTCTAACAAATGACATACAAATTATGTTCATTAATTATAGTATTAATAAACTTATCATCCTGTAATATTAATAGTAAACGAAACATTTGTGTGATAGTCAATTTGTAGTAGTAACCGTATACCAAACATTTTCATATTTTGATTTATAAAATAAATAATAAATTGGAATCATCATATTTGGAAAAAAAAATTACATTGGTTTTCTGTAGGTTGTTAAATGTAATCCCCCAGTCCAGTTTGGTATGGGAATCATAAATAGATACACCTGTATCATACCGAGCAATAGTTGGAATCCACTATGTGTCATTCGCATGCGTAACCTAAAGAACCGAAATATAATAATCTAGTATCAACTATTGAGGATATAATACACCCATTCATAGTCCTTGTCACCTCCAATAAGGCTTCTTCCATAGGAACCATGATGTGATCTTCTATACTATGATATTTCTTCTTTTATATATATTCTTGATTTTTTTGTTTGCGTATTTTCACCACCACCGGAACCCTATCATTAGTTAATAATCTTGAAAAAAAAATTATACGTAAACAAACTTGAAAATCCTACAATTTACAATAAACTGTTTTTAAAAAACACCGTAAACGGGATAAAAACAACCAAACAAAAAAGATAAAATCGGACCAGATAAAAAATTTCATCCATGGCAGTTCATTGGCTTGCTATGTTCTTCATTTATGGGTTTGTTTTTTAGTTGTGGGTGTACTAGGTGATACTTGTTTTGTCGTATTTAGTTTTTTTTCCTTAGTATTGGGTCATTGTTGATGTTTTGTAAGTCTGTTTAGGGATATGTTGACTGTGAGTCGAAAATAGGGGACGTGCATGATTTAAAAAGTAATAAATCGCATCATATTCGTCTATTTTTTTAGTGTCTAGCAATGCTTAAAGTTGGGGTAGTCGTATCACACAGTCTTGTAGAAGTCTAGTGAAATTTGTTAGTAAATCGCAATGCGCACTTTTTTGGGTATAATACACAATGTGTACTCAAATTCTATTGTAATTGCAATGTGTGGTGGTTATGTCGATATAAATCGCTTCCTAGTGTGTAGGATAAAGTATTAATGAAAATGTCATTTGTGTGTGCTATTTTATGTGCAATGACATCATAAATTATGTTGTGTTTTATGCATGTAACATGACTGCGAAATGGGTATTCTATAGGTCTGGTCTAGTCAGTATCATAAACCTTCTTAGACGAAATATTATTACGGCCGAACACATAGAAGTGACTATGACATTCTATTTTATAAATTTTTAAAAACATCGTTTGACCTACGGAATGAGGATTTGAAGCTGAAAAATTTCTATAAACTGATTGAGGAAATTGAAGGTGGTTACTCGGTGGAAGAAAAACTTTCAAAATAGAAGGTAAGTTTGTGAAGCTAATTACAACCGATGTGAAGGCCATTTAGAGGTGAAACACGAGAATTAGGAGATGCCTTTGAATAAACCTGGAGCCTTCCATGTTCGGTACGCTGAAGGGGCGGAAAATGATTATAGGTTAATGTAGAAGTATTTTTTGAGTCCCCGCGCTCGGAAGAGCGGGCCGACGAATGAAAAATATGTATAGAATGCTTTGATAAATGTAATTATATTCACACATATTTTATATGTTTAATGTGATCTTGCACTAATATAGGATGATGTTCTTTGGGTTGCAGGAATCTATAGAGAGAGCAATTAGGGATGGAGTGGAGGATGAGGCAAATGACGTTTCTCTTCTTTTGATACTTTTTATTTGCTCGACCCTGTTCTTCTCAGTTTCAGGGGATATAGTGGGTTGGACAGTAGTATTGTATGTCGAGGGCATGGTTAAAATCAACGACTACGATTGGTCGAGAGCTATAATTGAGAAGCTGCATCGGTCACCTGAAAAACATATTCTTGTCGGAAAGCCCGGTAGATTTATCGGATGCGTTGTTGTTCTATTCGTAAGTATGATGACTGATGTTATTTTGTTAGTTATTAAAACAAGAGTTGAATGTTTAATTTGATTTGTATGCAACCCTTTTTTATGGAGCACACTTTGATGGAGATTGAAATACCAAGGTCCGGCATTATACTTAGATGTTATAAATG
Organism: Limnanthes douglasii subsp. nivea; assembly: GCA_036936605.1. Taxonomy (NCBI): domain Eukaryota; kingdom Viridiplantae; phylum Streptophyta; class Magnoliopsida; order Brassicales; family Limnanthaceae; genus Limnanthes; species Limnanthes douglasii. Next base: position 173,508,453 of record JAUPFV010000003.1, read on the forward strand.
GTGGGGAGTGGAAGGGGAGGAGACAACTTTGGAAATTATCTAGATGGTTTGCCAGTTACGAGATAAACATGTAAGAAAATTTTATTTGTAAAACTAATGTACTATTATAAAATATAATCGTATCTAGCAATGTTGTTAAAAAATGTAACGTTATAACCCACGGTTGTATGCACTCAAATTTTAAAACAGACGATACAGTAGGCATAATTCGCAAGGGCTATAGTATTTAGTAATGCTATAATATACATAAATCACCCCACTATCAATGATAGTATCTAACAATGATAACTTCACATAAATTGCAATGCCTAGTTTAATAAATCAACTACCAATGTTGTAATACACTACAATCGCACATATATTTCCCGTAAATCGCATTAATTGTACTGACTAGTGATGCAATCACATTTGTGAACCTGATTATATATCCTAGTCTTAACTGGTTTTGAATTGGATAGGTTTTGGAGAGTGAGCTCTCATTAATAGAGGCTGAAAATGAAGATTTTGGAAGCGGGGAATTTGGGAGGAGCTCTGAAGGACAACCACAATCGCGTGAGATATCTGTTGCCCATAAAAAAGTAAAAGGCAGAAGAAATCAATCCAGGTTGAGGTTGGAACAAGTTTTAGAAAGCGATCACACGTCTCCATAATAGGAAGTGACAATGAACCACAATTTGATGACAACATAACACCGTCACCGACACAAGAGGAATATGAAGTAACACTGCATGAATTCTTGGTACAGAAGAACTTGACTCCAACAAAAGCGAAGAGCAAGAGAAAGAGAGGGAAGCATAAGTCCAGTATTAGAACTTTCACTAGACTATCGCATTCAATTTTACGTGACAACGTGGAAGTGAAAAAATAGAGCAGGATGTACTGCTACACGGTTGAAAATATTTGGTTGAAGGTTTCACTTGAATGGAAAAAGAAAGAAGTGAGTATTGTTATGCTTTTTTGGGCGACTACATGTGTAAAAATTAACATTAAATATTTAACATGCTTTTTTTACACATGTTGAAGGGCTACATAGAGAGTTAAATGAGTTGAAAGCAAAATTTGAGGTAGAAGAGGATAGCATAAATGATGATAATGCTGAACTTGTTAACACCTTATCAATGCCATTTTGTTGTGAAAATAAGGAGGATCCTAAACCAGTGGCTGCAGATACAATTTAGAAGGTAATACCAAAAACTATTGTTTACCAATCTCGTAGACATGGCTTATGAAAGAAACAAAGCGAAAAGGTTTCAGAAAGCCCCAAAGTCTATGAAACCGAACATGATGAGGTGGAAGATACATCGGAAGAAGAAAATGAGACGGAGTATGTCGATATCTTGGAAAATGCAGAATTTGAAGAGGCCAAGTCAATTAAAGAAGCGGATGAGCATGCAACTGAGGATGTTAGTTTACCATGTACTCAAAGGGACAATCGAAGTCTTCTATTTGTACTATACGCAACGATTGTGGTATGATCGTATTGGTTGATAGTACACCTATTGTCCCTGCAAAATTGGAGGCAGATATAATCGAAGATGAACCAGTAGCGGAGCAAGTGAAGAATACAAGGTACATCTAATGTAGTATCGATTGAACCTACGACAGACGCTACATTATGAGAGGTAGTGGCTGGAAAGTCCGATAGTGCACCAAAATTGATAGTTCTAGACATCTTGGAAAATGAGTGAGCCGCTACCATATTTGATGAGCCTATTGGAAATGAGCCAGTGGTGGTAGAGGAAGATAATGTAGCAGGTGGCACATTAGCAGTACCAATGAATATGAGAGCCGTACAAACTAAAAATCCTAAAACTATTATTGTCAATGATACGGCCAGAGATGAAGGATTGACAGGTGAACAAGGACATGAAGTGGGATGTAATAAATGTGTTGGAAATGAGTCAGTTATGCCGGGGGGCCATAGTACAGCAGCAACATTAGTTATGGACATATATGACAAGGCATGAGATATTATGTCTAGTGAACAAAGAAAAAATTAAGCGTCCAAAGATAAATCTCCTCAACAAGAGGGGGAGAAAGAAAAGATTACAGATGATGGAGCTACTGTTGGAACTGGAGAAAATGAGTCTGTCGTGAACCAAGCAACAAGTACAAAAAATCTAGACACAATAGAGAAGGGTTAGGGGGGAAAGAGGCTACCAGACAGGAGATCAAAGCCACCATAAACCCAACCAAAACAATTGAGGCCTTGTCTACTCGGCCAGAGCAGGTAGCATCCAGAGTTGAAGAGATGGTACCTGGAGTTGAGAAGGTGGTGAAAACAGGACTTGAAGATATAAGTGGATCTTAAAAACTTTAATATTCAACAATATTTAGTATTTTTTGTCGGTATGTTTTAATATTTACGAAGTCTTAGTATGGTATTGAAGATGTTGGAGTGTTGTTGTTTTAAAATGTTGTTTTGATACTGTAAGAAATGTTTTAGACATACCATGATTTGGGTTGTTTTTAGCATGAAGTGTTTATGTATGATACAAATGTGTCTAGCAAGCTATGTATGTCTCAAATATGCAATCAGTGACATAAGGTATCTAACAAACCAGGTTAAAAGCATAGCATAACTCGCAATGTAAGCATATTCATCGTATATACCATGAGCTCATTTGTTCAATATAGAACGGCAATAGATCCATGTATGTCATGAGTAGCAATCATATTCTTAATTTCATTGTTCTAGGTTATTATTAACAACTTTTGTTATAATATAACAATGTTAAGTTCGTATAAATTGCAATGTAGTATTCCAGCAATCTAGCAATCATATATGCATATAAATTGCAATGTATTAATATATAAAGCTAGCAATCTAGCAATGTTAAATGCAAACAAATCACAATAAGTGTTGCTTTTAAATTGTTAGGTACTGCATCAAAGACCTGTAGAAGAAATGGAAGGCCAACATGGATCAAGTCTAACCAATGTAACGGTGCAAGAAGTAGAACCAATACCAAAGTCTGAACAAGTATCCCAAATAATACCAGCCTACAAAATAATTCACAAGCCACAACAACAATAAGAACATCAACCCTCAACGAAGGGTGAAATACTTACACAACCTGAAAAAGCAGAAGAAGTCCAACGGGAGGAGAGGGGTGGAAATATATCAGAACACTTACAACCAGAGGCCATTAAGTATGAAACTCTGCACCAAAATAAAGCAGCGTCCTACGCATAAACTGTATGTTCTGTCATACCATTCTTAGATGAAAGTTTTGTAGACTGCACACAATAATTTTATGATGAATGTGACAAGGCTGTGGCAAATTCAAATGAAAAGCGACATACTTTGGAATCTATCCAGAAAGGTCCATTAAATCCCGATATTTTAGATGATACTGTTAACAATAAATTGTTGGAGACTACATCGGTGGTAAGTGGATGTTTATCTCACTATAAATGGAAAAAGTCATATTAAGGGATCAATATTTGTAAAACCAGTTGTTTATCTTTCAGATGGTAGCTGATAAATTTCCGAACTAAAACTTACTTACTCAGACAAAGTGGGAGAACCATAAGTTTCTTACGAACATTGGCTGAAGCGTACAACGACAACACATTTAATATAAGTCAATGAATAAAACAAACTGCTGCAAATAAATAGAGAAGAAGATCAGGAATATCCAGAAGTACGATATTTTCCAATGTTGGAGTTCTCATACAGGCTTGCCGTTAGTGCGATTGAGATAATGGAACTACCGTACAAAGGCGAACTAGACTTCAAGGTAATATAAAGTTATAAAATAGTAGTATGGTTTACTTCTTCACATAAAACACGTTGTTTAATTCACTCACATGTCATCTGCATGTTTTAAGAAACTAATTTTCAATTGATAGATTATTGATGCTTGGATATATAAGTTGTTCCAGGAAACAAATTAAAAAGTACCTGTCAAAGAGTTTGATGATAAGTTTACATATAAAGTCAGCGCGATTCAAATTTTCGGAATTGCAATTGTAAGTGCAGTTTATATTATTTAGTTATTCATATAATCATCCTACAAATTGCAAAGAACGCTGGCTATTAAAGAAGATATGTCGCACATTGTGGATGAAGTATTTGAGACAATGAGACCGGACACGTATATTGCATTGGTTTCTCTGTACACCATAAACAAGGACGAAATCAACTATTAGACGTTATTGATTATTGACATGGACCAAAACATATTGCAGATAGGGCGAGAAATACTGCAGATGCTTTGGTAAGATGTTATCTGCTAGCAATCGATTTTATAATTTTGACCATTTCTAGCAACCAGTTATTATGAACAAAACGTATTAGTTAATATATATATCTAACAGTGTTAAGCCTATTGAATCGTTTGGAACTAATAACATAACTAGAAAAGTTCTTATCGAGTAAGGTGATTAAATAGGATAGTGGGAATTTAGCAATGTTGTGCATCTCGTAGTAATGAGTCGCAACATCTTTTTAAGTCATAAATAACACATGCTAGAAACATAATGACTAGCAACAACCCCAAGAATGTGTTACAATCACAACCTTATATCATCAAGTAGAATCACAAGCACAGTTCTACATAAAACACAATGACATTGGTAATAACTGTTTCATTCTTTAACAGTTGGCCTACTGCATGAATAAAAAACACATACCTGTTGTGAAGAGTGGATACAAAATCAAGACTATGAGAGATATCTCACAACAAAAATATAAGAGCCTCGACTGCGGAGTTTTTGTTTTCGAGTACGCGAAAGACATCATCGAAAAAGGTTTTATACCTCTGAAATACGGAGATGATATACCCGCAAGATAGAGAGCCGAAATGTTCAATCATTTCCTCAATGATTCAAAAACAAACCGACCATGGTAGTTACATTGATAAAAACTATTCTTTTTTTAAATGATTGTATTAATATATAATTCATTACGTATCTAGGTATGCGCGTAAGGATTTTGTTGTGATTTAGGATTGGTTGACTTTATTTTTGGTCATATCTAAAGATGTAAGAATGAGTTTTAAATTACTCTGTTTGGCCTTGTATTTTGGAGGAATAAAAAATTAGTATAAATCTCCTCAACTTTAGTAGTTGAAACTAATATGTCAAATTTTAAAATTGTTTAGTTGTTGATATCTAGCAATGTCAGTGTGGGTTATAAATTATTAAGTTGGTGCACTAATCTAGCATGAGAAAAAAACTTTAAATCACAACAGTTTTATTAATTTACACCAACCAAGCATATTTACATAATTACAAGTAAGGCATATATAAAAAGCATTAGTAATGTTATAAAGCGCAACATGCGAATCATTTAAAACTTGTTCTTGTTTGCATAAATCGCATATGTGAAAACAATGACTCGTAATGCATTGAAGACTGGGTTATTGACTAAAACACTCATTAAATAATGTCGATATGACTGCTACCTATCTCAGTCAGTAATTAAAGAATTAATTTAATACTTGACAATACAAATGTAGATATTGAATCATTACATTTTTCTAGATTAGACGTAGCATTGAGTATGACCTATGACTATAAATAGCAGAAGAAATTTTAAGCTATTTACTATTAAACACTACACTTTGAAAAAAAATTCAGTAGTCTAAATAAATGGCCCATTCGTCTCCGAATTCTCCCCGATATTCATCCTCCGAAGGTTGGTTCTCTGATCACTCCAAAAACCGTCCTCAGTATAAACGGACCACCACGTCAGAGTATTCATCCGACGAGTCCAAAAACGGATATGTCTACTCGTTTGAGTTCGACGACGAGTATGACACTGATGACTCGTGGTCCTTTGACGGGTACGACTCAAACCCTAATGAACTGCCCAAACGCAAGTGTAGGAGGGACAGTTGGGAGGACAAATAATTCGAGGAACCAGAGGACACAGATGATGAGGAAGATGATGAAGCCGATGATGAGATATAAATAGACGAAGAAGGATATGAGGAAGATGAGGAAGTGAATGAGGAATAAGAATATGAAGACGAGGAGGAAGCGGATGATGATTGATGTTCCGGTAGTTCTAGTAGTATGTTATTTTGTTTATTGAAGTGAAATGTACCAACCCTCAAACATGGTGTATTTTTTGTGAGGGCTGCGTTATCTAGGAATTTTGTAAAGTCATTCATGCAATTTTAATATATTTTGAACTTCTGTTGTTAGCTGTGGTTTAATTGTGTATTTTCTGGTTATTCCATTAGGAACATATTACAGTAACACTAACCTTCAAACAAGATTTGAAAACCATAGCATTTTTTGTAAGAGTTATCTACAAATTTTTTATTGAATCTGGTTCTAGTAATGACAATAATAAATAGATAACTACAATGTCAATGAAGGAGGATAGTAATTGTATATTAGTTGGTGTTTAAATTAAGTAATGAATCGCGAGACTATAGATGACATATCTAGCAAAGTGGTTATACAGGCACGTCATGGATTTAATAGGAACTAATAGTAAGTTCAAAATTGTCCATATCTCGCAAATACGAGAATGGTTATGAAAACCACGCACAACCGCAATGTGGTAAACAAATTAATAGAGTATCTAGCATAGTTAATATGGTCATATAAATTATAATATCGTAGGCTATTCAAAAAACGCAACCTCTACACCTACAATCGCATCTTCTGTCTGCAACTCAAAAATTGGTAATCAGTCTAAAGGAAAACGTACAAAACCAAGAAAATACAATAAACTCAAATGGAGAATCATATAACTCATGTCTACCGAGTTAAATTAATAAAATAATGGCATGTGAGGAAGGACACATCTAGCAAAGTAAGGTGCTTGTTCTTTAAATATAAGAGGCATTACAAAACAATTCGTTTGGTTAATTAAAACATAGGTAGTAAAGTTTATATCTAGCAAAATGGTTAACCAACAAAACGTGTATCTAGCAAACTCCTATCTAGTGTCCAGTACAATAACAAGTAAATCGCACGATAAGAAGCACTTATCAAGGCATAAAAAAACAACCAAATACCGAAATGCAAAATTAGCTGACATTCAGAATGGAGTATCGCAAGACCTCCTGTTATGTCTTGATTTTAGATAACTGCCACATTGCAACCGACTAGTGGTTACTTCTCCTCTAGATGAAATACGTTTCTTTTTCGGCCGTCCAGATCGTATTTTCATGTTAGGTGGCTGAACTTCAGGCTCCAAAGAATTATTAGAGTTAAACTTTTCCAAAATCTGTTATAGCCGGTATATTAAAAGAATAATTGGACCTGTAATGTGCAGAAGTGAAAAATGGTTCCATTAAAGTCATAAGATTTTTGTTTGCCGATGTTATCGCCGCTAATGCGTGTGGGTATGGTAAACATTCTTGTTGCCAAGCACCACAAGTACATTTGAAATCAAGCATGTTAACTACCATAACTTGGTCTGATAAAACCTCAAAAGAAGCCGCAAAAGACTTACATACTACCCACGTTCGACCACATTCTAGATTATGCTTAAACTTCCTGTCAAACTCAGGACATAAATTAGTGTTCCAGCTGAGACCCTCCGAGTAGCGTCTTGAAATTTGACTAATAAACAGGACTCCAATCCTATCCACCAATTCCACTATCGGTAGATTGCGTAGTTTTTTATTTGTGCGTTAAATTATTCAACCGTAGTTGATGTCGTTTCCCTATACCGTTTCCCTTTGAAAAATGACTGAGCATACTTATCCGGAAGCAACTTCTGAAGAACGTTTTTGATTTTACTACCGCTTTGACGTAAAAATTGTGAAAGTATTTCATTTAAAAGGTCTATTATGGGAGTATAAGCACATCGGTTAAGTAACAATAACATATTCTTTTCATACTCTCGATTTGTGTGTTCAAGAGCTTTATTCAAATTCTGAATTAAATGGAAAATACAGTACGCGTGGTAGCTATTGGGATATACAACAGAGACAACCTTAATAATACCAGAATGACGATCTAAAATAAATGTTATCTGGCGACCTAACATATGAGGTTTTAGACTCTGCATAAACCATAGCCAGTTTTCTAAATCTTCACTACCGACAATACCGAAAGCAACAAAAAATAGACCTGCAATAACTATAAAGTTTAGTTTGTTGACAGGGTTCGAAAAAGTTTCGCTATTAAAAATGTAATCGCAAGCTGGTTATAAGATAAACCACGTAGATGTCATGGCAACATAAAATTAACGTAATTCCAGATAATAAAACTAAAATCGCAAAGACTAAATCATAATAAATCGTATTGTGTAGAAAGTGATAGACTGCACCTATCTAGCAAAGATAATAAATTCTATCTTACATGATTAATGAAAACACGTACATCACAATGTAAATTGAAGTACATCATTAAACCATTTACCGGTATCTAGCATAACATATGCATAACCGAAAATCCCACTTATCGTAACAATAATATAAATAATAACACATATCTAGCAAAGTCTGCTAGTATATACTAAAATGAAAATTATGAATACATATATCTAGCAAGATGTATAAACACATAGGGACTAACCGTTGTTGCCATCATTTGCTACCGCTGAAAGAAACAAACCACCATGTTTCCCGGTTAAATGGGTTCTGTCGACGTACAACAACGATCGACATGAATGAAAACCTTGAAGACACGCTCTGAATGCTATAAAACAGCATCAGAAATGTTACATGCAACTAATTCCAAATGACAGTCTGTCGTAATATCACGACTCTTTAATCGTTTGAAGTATTCTTTTAGCAAACTAAAAGAAGTATTACTATCTCTAAATATTTCCCTCATTGCATTTCTAAAGTATTCCACAAGAGACGGTAAGAAATGTCCAAACCACAGTATTGTTTCATAGATGACTGTATACTTTTCGCTATCATTGAATGACTGGGTCCTAACTGAATCATGAAATTCATCCGCAATCAAATCAGATGCCAAATGCCTACTTTTTTGTTTAATGAAGACGGGACTGCATGTACGCGTGTCAACAAACTGTTTTATCGTCATTAAACTGGTGATGAAATCAATTGATGCATTAAGCCTTCATTTACAACCATCTGAATCTTTGTTGACATAATAAACAGTAATCTTACTAAATGTATTATGCATGTACTTGAACCATTCTATAATGCATATTGACACAAGGATAACCTTAGACCTGAAACACCTTCATCAAACGATTGACCAACATATGTGATAGCATCAACCCATCCAGTTGTAGCAAGATGCCTCTTTTCGGTGTTGAATTAAGCAAAAAATTACTACTCTCCCCACTACTTAGTTGGTTATGAGACACTTATGCAAAAATTAGGCTAGGCTGTTTATGTTTAACTGTAGACCCTTTATCAACTAATTGTTCTTCTATAACAAAATTGACGCTTTTGAGACACTCCACATCATGATATACTTCCAAACCCATAAAATTTGGCTCGTTATTAAACAAAAAAATTATTGTGAGCACCACGGGAGTAGCTAATAGACTAATGCCACATGATTTCAGCGTAATCTTGAAGGATTTGAAAGTTTTCAAACTCGGACAAAGGAACAATTGCAGTTTGGTGACCATATTTGAAAATACAAACTTTAGGTTTTGACATATATTACCCTGCATTGTAGAAACTTGACTCAGTAAGTTGTAGTGGCAACCACAAAGCAGCAACATGGCACATATGAAATCGATTTATCATTAATATAACCAATCTAGCCACATATTACATATACAATCACATTCTCAATCATGGTCATATCTAGCAGCGTTATGATATGAACTACAATCTAACAAACAAACAAGTACCCTTATCTAGCAAACAAACGGTTATAGGTAAATCGCAATGTCGCACACCAATCTAGCAACTTTTACCAATGATGAATTATAACTGTTATATCTAGCAATGTCATTGAGTTGGAAAACACATGAGCCTTCTAATATAACAAATCTAGAAATGTATTGAATACTGCAATCGCATTAACGGGCAAGAACATTAGAATCACAATGTCAACACAAACACAATCAGTACAAAGCACAATCGCAATCACAATAAACAAATTAGTAGAGTATCTAGCAACGTTAGTACGGTCAAATAAATCGTAATGTCATTTTTCTATTCCAAAAACGCATCCTCTCAATCTACAATCGCATCCTGTTTCTGCAACTCTTAAATATGTAATCAGGCCACCATAAAACTTACAAAACCAGAAAAATATAATAAACTCAACTGTGGACACGCTTAAACCTCTTTTTAACTTATAAATTAACTTAAAAATATGAATTCGTGTTGTTAAGATTTCAATTGAGGAGAAAAAGTAATAATGAAGAAATAGATAGTTGCCGTATCACCAAACCTAAGAAACTTACCTTTGAAATCACCTTTCTAACGGTAAAATGGGGATGAAACTAGGTGTGGACGGAAAAAAAAGTCAAGAAACAGGTCATGCACGAACCTTTTTCTAGGTCTGATAATCAGTATTACGAAGGCCGGATAGGGTATGAACGTACCTCAGTCGATCAGAAAGAAGAATATTAGTACTTGTTGATGGTGGTAGTCGAGTGGCTACCGAAATAATCACCGGAATAATTGTTTTTGGGAAAATCAGTTTCTCTTGAAAAACAGGTATTTAGTTAGGGTAAAAGAGAGAGACGGCTGGTTAGAAATTCAAATTTCAAAGTATCTGATTGAGTGAAAATATCATTTTTTTCATAAAAAAATCATTATGTAGTTGGTTGAAGGTACTTAGAGTATTAAAAATATTAAAAATTAAATAAAAATTATTTTATAAGATAAATATTAAATATACACAAATCTATTTTTGAATACTAAATAAAGGCATCTTTAATAAATGAGTACTAAATGACCGTGTCTGGTGGGTAGGTACTTAAAAAAATCATATCCTTTAACATAGAATCAACATATTCTTTTATTATTAAAAATGTGAAGAGTTGTTTTTGATAATTTTCGGTATGTTAGAATCAACATATTTTTTAAGCATAGTCCTTATATTTAATAATAGAAATTTGAATACAAATTGGCGCTAGTTTTTGGAGCCAAAATTTTAAAGCCTAGATCTCAACTATGATTACATATGTATTGGCTATCAAAACTATTAGACTGCTGAACCATTTAAGTTCAACATATTAAACAGTTTCTTTGGATTTGAGAAGTTTCTTTTGCTCTTAACCAACACAAGACATTAGGCTTAAGGAGAGCAGCCATAGCCCAGCTTTAGTGCATCCAGCTGCTGAAAATTGCAGCTCTATTTAGGCAAGTTAAGCCTTTAAGTCTTTAAGCCACAGTCTCCAATCATTCGATCATTACATCTCACTCATCAGCAAGGAAAACAGCTTCCCTATCACGAGTTTGGATCACTTATTTCATGTCATCAGCTACTGCTTCCCGATCATCAGTTTGAATCCTAGCTTCCTCAGCTTTGATGATAGTCTCCTAGTCAACAAACTTAGTAAGACAATGTTTCCCGATCATCAGCTTCCTTAGCTTCCCTATCATCATCTTGTATCACTTCTTTTCTATCATCAGCAACATTTGGACAGCTACAATATACAATTTGCTTCTCAAAAGTCGAGCAGGAGCCTGGAGACTCATACTTACAATGAACAAGATTAGATATACTTATTCAGAGGTTATATATTGCAAACCAAGACTTTCTAATACTAGTATGGATTTAAGGTTTGCATGAGCTGTCATATAATTATATTATAGCTTCATCTTGCACTTTAACGTCCATCGAGCCAACCAGTCGGCAACTCTATTTTGGTCTCTAAATATGTGGTTAAGAGACATAGACGGGGCTATTATTAATCTACATCAGTTGATAATAGGATTAAGAGACCAATGAATGACTTCATTGTTACCATTCTTAACAAAATCGACTAACAAGGATGAGTCAGATTCAATATCTATATTAGTTAATCCTTTAGAGTTGCAGATTAGCAAACCATACATAAGAGGGCCTCAGCCATAATAGGATATAACTTACCGTATACGTTACCATATGCCAGGATTAGGTTGCCTTCATGGTCTCGAATTATGATGCCAACACTAGCCTCACCATTGTAAAGCACAGAAGCATATGTATTAAGTTTAAATCTACTATATGCACGATGATTCCATTTAAGGATCGAAGGTCTTTTACTAACTTTACAAGTTAAGTGTAAAAAGCCAAAACTCTTAGCAATAGTTCTATCATTAGACCAATGAGATGTTTTGAAGATGCCAGCCACATTCATATAGTTAAGAATTTTATACACTTCATTTATGATGGAGTTATAATGTACTTTAGTGTTCTTAAACTTAGATTAGTTTCTAAACTTCCATATTGAGCTAATAATTAAAGAAGGTATAACATTCCTTATATGATTCCTCTTACTAGCAGACCAAGACCAGATTCTAGACATATGTTTTGAGGTCAAATATCTAAAGATCTTAACATTAAAGTGATCAGCAAAATGAAGCCAAGCAGCCCAAGATAAATCGCAAGCAATGAAAATGTGATTTGTTGTTTCACAGTTTTGGAAAAATTGACATTTTGAAACAATTATCGAGTGCCTTTTCCTAAGGATTGAATCAGTTGAGATGTAGTTATTAATCAATTTCCAATGAAAGAACGCATGCTTTTGGGAGTAATATCAATTCAGATGTTAGAAAAAAAACTAGATTCAGCATGATGAGTACGAAGGTTATCTCATGTATCTTTAAAACTAAAATTTCCCGTTGTAGATAAGCTCCAAATGATCTTGTCTTTGTTGTTGTGGTTGATAGGACAGTTGTGGATACGTTGTAGATCTTCTTGGCTGATCAGATTAACAATACTAGTAAGGTTCCATTTAGAGTTGGACCAATATTGGTTCACTTTTTTCTGATGATACCAGTTGTTATCAACATTGCTGTCAAGAGATAAGAGAGGGTCAGAGTTGGACCATCTATCCAACCAGAAGTCCACACAACCATCTCCTAATGACCAGCAAATGTACTTCTCAGCAATAGGCTTGATCTTCATTAATCTCCTCCACACCATTGAACCTTTAACATTATGGAGGACTGCAAATGATGTTTATTCTTGCAATAAATGTCATGAAAAAGGTTAGCCCAAAGCAACTTGTTATCCCTAAACTGAAGCTAAAGTTTGCAAGAGGCAGTAATTTGAACATCTTCCAAATTTCTAATGTTCAAACCTCCCTCCTTGTAAGTTTTACAGATGCTTTTCCAACTACACCAGTGGATTTTACGATCAGTACTGGTGGAACCCCAAAGAAAGCTATTAAAAGCCTTTTCAATTTTGTTGATGATGTTGTTGGGGATAACATTGCTTTGCATCCAGTAGAGAACAATGTTCATAAGCACTGAATTAATCAATGTAATTCTACCCGCAAAAGACAAATGTTTAGATTCCCATTCCGCAATTCTGTCATTTATCTTTTTAAGAAGATTGATATAGATAGCACCCTTATTGTTTGTGCTGATAGTGATGCCAAGATAGACTGCGGGAAGCATGTAATTGTTGAAACCAGTAATATTTGAGATTGTGTTTATTTTGATGTCATCTATACCATTTGCAGTGATAACTTTAGTTTTATTTTTGTTGATGACTTTCCCAGAAGTAAGTTGATATTCCTGCAAGAAAAGATTAAGTGAAGCTAATGTAGCTTCCTTGCTGTTAGTGAAGAGTAAAATATCATCAGCAAAAGCCAAGTTACTGATGTTAGGGGAAAGTGGATCCCCTTGCCTCAGACCTTTGGCTGTTTTGAAATAGCCAAAAGAAGCCCCATTTATTAAGATAGAAACATTGACATTTGATATCATACTACTGATTAATGTTCTAAAACGTTTTGAAAACCCAAAGCAGCTCAAGACTTTGATGAGGAAAGGATGACTGATCTTATCAAAAACTTTGCACATGTCTAATTGTATGATTATATTCTGGTCCTTGACTTTCCTATTTAAATCATGAAGTAATTCCTTGGCTATTAAAACATTTGATTGAATGTTATTACCAGGCACAAAACCACCTTGAGAGCTAGATATTATTTTAGGCAAAAGTGGAACAAGCCTATCATTCAGGATCTTAGCCATAATACGGTTAAGGAAAGAACATAAACTAATTGGACGATAGTCACTCCAACTAGTAAGGTTAGTTGACTTGGGAATAAGGCAAATTCCAGTAGCTAAAATGCCTTTGGGAATGGTATATCCTCTAATAAAGTGATGGAGAGCCAGAATAAGATCAACTTTAATAATGTTCCAACATTTTTTTATAAAAGAATAGATTGAAACCATCCATACATGCAACTTGAGGCCTTCAAGTTGTTGATTGTTCTGAGAACTTCATCTTCTAGAGGGAGCTTAAGCAAACTCTTGTTATCTTCTTGAGTGATGATGTTGGGAATGGCATTAAACATATTCTTTTATTATGAAAACATTGAAGTTGTTTTTGATAATTTTCGGTATGTTTTGAAAATAACTAAATTGGTCCGAACTGGACATAAATATAACTCTAAACCTGACATAAATTTAACTAATGAATATATAATATTACATATTGTTTTAAAAGACACTCCTTCATGCATTAAATGTAGGATTATGATATTGTGTTTATCCGTTGAACTTTTTATGAGGAATTCGAACAGTATAACCTCTTAATATTATATGTATAAGACTCATCATATTTTTCTTTGTTCTATTTGATAATAAATATTAAATTTTGATTGAATTATACTAAATATTTTATATATTTATTTTTCTAAGTTGTGAACGACCAACAAATGCCTAACTTTATATCATACTTATATGGGTGAAGCTATTTCCTCCATAGAATTTTTTATTTCCTCCATTATTCAAATTTTATAAAACACTAGTAACTTGCTTTTACCAAATTAGCCTTATTTTATTTTCAAATTAACATTGGATACCACTAATCTAACAGATAGTCTTATATTAAAAAACACATCATTAACCTAACTTTAATCCAAAATTAGGATTCCACCTCTAACATTAACCCTAAAACAAAAAACTTCAAATTTATTGAATATTAATCATAGAAGTGGAAGAAACCAAACAAAAAAATTTAACACCGGAAACATCATCCATGTCCATGTAACTTGAAAATCCATGTTCAAAAAAATTATTCTAGAACAAATCCGATTTATGTAGATTTTCGCGATAAACAACTAATTCCGAGACATTATCTCTGAATCAGTTGTTTTTACAGGAACAAGCGTTTAAAAAAAATACACTTAATTCCGAGACCGTACCTCGGAATCAAGTGTTCGTTTTATAAAAAAAAATATGCACCTAATCCGAGATGCTATCTCGGAATCAGGTGCATTTCGTCTATAAAGATGGAAAATCTGCAAGGTTTTAGACAAATCTCCAGTTCCACGATATTTAAGTATACATAAAGTTACTATTTCTCCTGTATCAATATGAATTGAAAGGATTAGAAATCGTGAAATATATATATAATACATATTTCTATTAGTAAATCTATATACCATACCACTTAAATCCTCCAGAACTGAAGATATCAGATTCATAAACATTAGAATTTTTTTCGGAGAGCCATGAAAATCAGATTCATCCAATTATGGAGCTGGTTCAATAATAAAAATCTCAATTCCAAAAATACAGCCATCGTTCACAAAAAATTCTATAATTAGATCTTTGAAGGTCTCAAGATCAAGTAAGTCTAAGAAACCCCACTTTTTTTTACTCCTTAGTTAAAAAATATCAAGATTAGATATGAGGCTAAAGTTATGATAAAAGTTGTTTACGAGAAGATGAAGAAGAAAAGGGTAAATTCGGATTTTCCTTTATGGAGGAAATAATAAGATGGGATCTTTTTTCAATTATGGAGGAAATAATAAATACGATGGGGAAAATAGCTTCACCCTACTTATATTTATATGTTTGAATATTTTGTCCAATGTCTTTTGTTACCCACCCATGGACTGTCAATAGTTTTTGGAGAAAACTATAACGGTATCGAATCAATAAGAACGGGTTTTCGGTCTGGATTAAATTGTAAAGGTCAGGTCTCCCATTATATTTATAACATCAAAATCGATAAAAAATTGAAATAATAAAATTAATTCGGAGCCGAATCGATAATATCGATAAACCGGTAAAATCGATTAAAAACCGAAACGATAAAATCATAAATCTATAAAACCGATACAGAACCTAACCGACTAGTTCAGAACCAACCAATTAAATAGTTAGAACCGATTATTTATTAATTTATTGTTTAAATATTGTATTATACTGTCTAAATTAATAGTTAATTATTATTTTTTAATAAAAATCATAGATTAACTTTTAATTTTTATGTTATTTATTTTAAAAAATAAATAAATATCAAATTATAATTAAATTAAATTTATTTTAAATAGACCGGATCGAACCAAATCGAACCAAAACAGACGGAAACAAATTTAGATCGAATTAAAATCGAAACCGAACCGAAAACTAATACTCCCATTCGATTTAAAAAGTAAAACCGAAAACTTAACTGTTCCAATTAGAATCCAAACCTAATGGTAAAACCCAAACCTAACTGATTATATCCGTTTTCCAGTGTCTATGTGTTTATTACGGTCCAATTTGATTCTCATCATTTACAAAATATTGATTGATTACATATGTACCTTAGTTTATCTTATTTATTTATTTAAATATTGTTTTTTTTGGAAGAATCCACCGCCACTATTCAGAATGTAATGAGTGTGCACATAATAAACCATGAATCTGACGCAATAGCTTGCAAACCAACGTCAAAAGATAAAATACACAAAAGAACAGACTCAGCTGAGCAAGCGAATGTAAATGGACTCGAATTCATATCCTTTGATGACAAATGTGCCTTACTCAATCAATTCAGGTAGCCGAAGCAAAAAGTTAAATTATTATAGTTTATTGTTGGATATATTATTAATTTCCAAGCTAAACAACTTTTTACTTTTTTTTCTTTGGTAGTTTAAATAAACAATTAGAAGTTGGTATGATCATATTTTTCTTTTGGTTGGATAAAAATAACAATTATTGGAAAAGTGATTCAATTAATATTAAAATTTCAACTAGTTATCAATAGGTAGTTAATGATCAAATTAATTTTAGAGTGCTGATCGAATTAATTAATCGAATTTTAGAGCTAAATCGTGCCGCCCGCCCCGAGTAATTATTTAGGAATAAAAAACAATATACTAACCAGTTGTCGTTGTCGTTGTCCATTCATATTTCCTACCTAGAAATTTCCAACTCTAGAAATTTCTATTTTACTTATGGGCCACAAATGAGCCCACTAAGCACTACTTGTAAAATAACCACGCAGACGCAGCCCTCAAATTTTTTGTTTCAAGTAAAACTTATTACCATTCTTTTTAACAAATTAGAACTTTAGATAATAAACTCGACAGTTACTTGTTTATTTAATTCGAAAGATGCGACAAAAGAACAGGTTATCAATCAGTTATGTGATTTAGGTAATTGGAACCATAACTTAATCCTTAAACGGGTCCATGGTATAGAAAAACAAATTAGAGGATGTATATGGAAGTAAACACACAATACAAGGTCCTATATACCATATGTAAGATTCAACATCAAGCTACGTATTGCAACTACTACTCTGTTAACGTGGCCTCCTCTCATTGGCTTTCTTTACGTGTTCTGTGAAATCATTGGTTAAACCAACACGACGACATTTTGGCTAAATATCTATAAATGTTAAATCACTGAAAAAACCAAAGAATAAAAAGCTGAGCTACAGCTTCTCTAGATTTGGATTTCAGTTTTCAGATTTCGATTTCGATTTCGTTGTACTTAGGGTTCGCAGATTCAATAGATTACAATGGTAGGGAAGATGCGATTCGCGTTTCTTCTTCTCTTAGTTCTCGTTTCGCTCAAGCAGTTCTGTCACTGTGACAATGACGACGTCGAAGCGGTATTGTTTACTCTCTCTCTCTAGAAATCATTTTTGACTGTGATGTGTTTTGCTATTGATCGATTGTATGTATTGAGTTAGTTCTCCTTGATTTGTAGATCTTGTACGAGTCGTTTGACGACTCATTTGATGGTCGATGGATTGTTTCCCAGAAGGAAGAGTATAATGGTGAGTGATCTGTTGGATCCGTAATTGTTCATTAGATCGATTCAAGTTTCGTTCGATTCAATGTTCATAGTGATACATTTGAAGCTTTAAATCGCTCTATGTCTGTTGATTTTAGTTATAACTGCATTTATGATTTGAATGTTAAGTAATGACGTTAACTAGCTTGAACAAATGTAAAAGTGAAACATATAGGGCTAAATAATTGAATTCCCTTCTTTAGACGTCACTTATGGCTCGTCGTAAACAAGTATGTTCAGAGCTGAAAACTGTTTTTTTAATGGCTAAAATATATTGAAAATGTTCACTGCGGACTGCTAGTGTGCTTTACCATTTAGTGTTAGGAAGTAAAAACGTCTCAAATTGTACTTATAAGTGTGCATTATTGTATAGGTAGGTCCCTTTAGTTTCTGTTTCAAGTTTTTGTTTATTGGATAGCTTGCTAGTATTTAAGTATGGAGAGCAGATCTGCAGCAAGGTGGCAAGCTTTTTTCTTTTTCATTTAAGAACTAGACTAGAGTCTCTCTGACTCAGACAAAATTGAACGTTTGCATACTAAAATCTCATGATCTAAATTTGATGCATGCCTCTCATTTATTTTCTGCTGTAGTTGATACTCACCAATACTTTATTCTTCTTCTAAATGCTGTACTGTACCCCTTCTGAACTGTTGATCTGTTACCTCTGTTTTAGGTGTCTGGAAACATTCAAAGAGTGAAGGACATGATGATTATGGTCTTCTTGTAAGTGAGAAAGCCAGGAAGTATGGAATCGTGAAAGAGCTTGATGAGCCTGCTGACCCCAAGAAAGGCACAGTTGTGCTCCAATACGAGACTCGCTTCCAAAATGGGCTTGAATGTGGTGGCGCGTACCTGAAATACCTCCGTCCCCAAGCGGCTGGATGGGTAGCTAAGGAGTTCGACAATGAATCTCCTTATGCTATTATGTTTGGTCCTGACAAATGTGGGGCTACCAACAAGGTGCATTTCATACTCAAGCATAAGAATCCCAAGAGTGGGGAGTTTATTGAGCACCACCTCAAGTTTCCACCAAGTGTCCCAAGCGACAAGCTATCTCATGTGTACACTGCGATCTTAAAGCATGACAATGAACTTCGTATTCTAATTGATGGGGAGGAGAAGAAAAAAGCGAATTTCCTCTCATCTGAAGACTTTGAGCCGCCTCTAATTCCAGCCAAGACCATTCCTGACCCTGATGACAAGAAGCCTGAAGATTGGGATGAGAGGGCCCAGATTCCAGACCCGGATGCTGTGAAGCCAGAAGATTGGGATGAGGATGCACCCATGGAAATTGTAGATGAAGAGGCTGAGAAACCAGAAGGATGGTTGGATGATGAGCCCGAGGAGGTTGAGGATCCTGAGGCAACCAAACCTGAAGATTGGGATGATGAGGAGGATGGTGAGTGGGAGGCCCCCAAGATTGACAACCCAAATTGTGCAACTGCTCCTGGTTGTGGTGAATGGAAGAAGCCAATGAAGAACAACCCAGCATACAAAGGCAAATGGAGTCCGGCTCTAATTGACAACCCTAATTACAAGGGAATCTGGAAGCCAAAGGACATACCAAACCCTAACTACTTTGAGCTTGAGAAACCTAATTTTGAGCCCATTGCTGCTATAGGGATTGAGATATGGACAATGCAGGATGGCATACTGTTTGACAACATTTTGATCACCAAGGATGAGAAGGTTGCTGAATCATACCGGGAGACCACTTGGAAGCCTAAGTTTAAGGTTGAGAAGGAAAAAGCCAAGGCAGAGGAGGAATCCACTGGTTTAGATGCTGTAAAAAGTTTCCAGGTAACCAAACTTGGAACTTAATTCCTCTTTTCAAGTATATTTTTTTGGGTATAGCAATATCTAAAGTTGATTGCTTGAAATTTGCAGAAGAAGGTCTTTGACATCCTTTACAAGGTTGCAGACATCCCATTCCTGAGCAAGCACAAGTCTAAGATTCAAGTAAGTTTTAATGCAGCTTATCTTTGACTGTATTGAAACTCATGAAACGAGAGATGATTTTGTGTATTTGAAAAAATATTCTCTGTGGCTTATCTTTGATGGTATTGAAACTCATGAAACCAGAGATGATTGTATGTATTTTAAAAAAATCTTCCGTGCATCAGGATCTGATCGAGAAGGCAGAGAGTCAACCAAACCTCACTATTGGAGTCCTTGTCTCCATTTTGGTTGTTATTCTCACTGTATTTATCAAGACAATTTTTGGAGGGAAGAAAGCAGTGGTAAGTTTGCTTTTTAATTACTGATTTTTTTTCTATAGTCAGTCAGTGATGTTTGGCTAATTTGGTGGTTATTATATTGTTCAGGCTAAGCCCGTCACCAAAAAGGCAGATGTGGCCGAGTCTTCTAAAAGTGAAGGAAGCAGTGGAGAGAAAGCAGAGGAAAAGCAGAAAGAAGAAGCAGCAGCCGCTCCTCGTAGGAAGTCTAGACGTGATAACTAAAGGACACAAAGAATCTTCAGGCAGTTAGTTTCACTTTGGGTAAAATTTTGAGTTTAGTGTTTCTCTAGTTGAAGGATATTCTTGAAGATGTTAATTCTTTTAGCTTTTGTTGGGAGAACATTATATGTAAGAAGAGTGTGTAAATGAAACAGTCTTTCCAAGACTGATATACTTTTGTCCTTCCTGCTGCGAAAAGTAATGGTTGTTTCTTATTTGAAACATCACAAATGTGCGAAGGATTCAAAGTTATTTGCAGGTTCAAGCAATTGAAATGAATTGGTTACATTATTAGTAATAATCTTTTAACATCGTTATTAATTTGTGATGGGTTTCTAGTTTAAAACTGTACGACAGGTTATGGTCATGAGTTTTTCAATATTTTGAAACAAACTATGCTGATTTTTGTAATTAGTTTTATATTTGGTTTCGAATTAACTTGTCCAGATATTTAAATCGCTCAAAACTGGGCGGAGTTTGCTTATAGAGACTCATTTATATTTAGAATTACATATAGTCATAGTTCTTTTATGTTAACGCCACACTTGCCAATATATATTGTGTTATACCAGGACACCACTGTACTTGCATTATTTTAAGCTAATTGCAACACTGTAAGCTAGCTTAAAATATATTTTGCAATAATTTTTTTTTTTGTTTTTGTAGTTTATAAAAGATTTTAATTTCAAATTTCCGGATATTGTATTGGCTTATCGAGTATAACATAACTCCATTTTTAATCCACTACCAAAACAAAATAAATGATTTTTTCAAATCCAATCACGAAATTGTTCTTATTTGATCCAGGTACAACTTCATTTTTAATCCACTACCAAAAAAAAGTAAATGATTTTCTCAAATCCAATCACGAAATTGTTCTTATTTGATTCATGTACAAATGATATTGATTTAGGATAAAAATCATATTTTTGCCAAATATTGGATTCTGTCACTATTATCATTAATTTTTTTTAAATAGTATATGTTTTTTCATTTACCAAATAAATAATTAAACTTGTAATTTTTCCTATATGGAATGGATTCTCGAAAAAAACAAAGTTTTTTTACAGGCTATTAAGTATGGGAAGAGAACGAGTTTGGCTAAGATTAGCAATGAGGTTTTTTTAATGATCTTATGTGTAAAATGGACTATATATATATATATATATATATATATATATGAGCGTGCATGAGCTCCCTCTCCGCCTTCACACAGTCGCGAAAAAGTCTCTGCCAAATAAAATTATTTGAAATTGGAATCAATGGGTCGTTCGACCTTTCGTACGAAGTTAGGCAAGAGGCGTCCAACACGTTTCATTTGAATATTACTGATTTCATTACAAAATATACGTGGAGAAGCAACTCACTGAACATACAAATGCAATGAGGAATTAGAAATCGGTTGAAGGATATGAATTTAACCAAGGATACGACTTTAACTCATTACGTGTGCTGTCGCAATTTATGTTTAATGTTCTTTTTATGTTCTTAAGTTATTGTATTTTTTGCTTTGTAAGTTTTATTTTACGTTAAATATTATTTTTGTAAGTTATTTGCTTCGTGTATTAATTTTAATGACGCATTACTAATTCCATTGAACAATATATGCTTCACGAGGTGAACTTGAACCTCGTTGAAAAGAGACTCAAACAAGTACAAGAGGGTGAACGCTTCATAACTATAACTATTCCTAAAATGTTGTGTTATTCGTATCACATATTTATGTTTAATGTATTAGTTTATGATGTCTTTTTATTTTATATGCAATCTTAGTGTGTTTTTTAATTTTATCAATTTAATTTAATTAATTTAATTTTGATATTTTCAAACCGTTAGCATAATAACATAAAACGAATATATGAAACATATAAGCCTTTAGTGTAAAAACATTATAATGCAAAATAGTTCTAGAAAGAGTGCACGCCATATTAAATGAAGTTGCCTAAATTAGTCAATTCGTGGTCAACGACCACATTGTTACAAATTCGAATATTTTGGTATCTTCTATAACACGATATAATTGATAATCCGCAACCTATCGCTTTTGTGGTACGCAATCTGATACAACAAGGATGTACCATTGCATATGAGGATTCTATCACAATGGAAAACTATATAAAAGAATAAAGAAAAAGAATTTAAACATAAATATCAACTGTATATTGTGAATTAATTCAAACAAATACATAAAATAATTACATTGAGAAAATGGTTGTCATTAACGAAACCCATCTTGAATTCCTCATTTTGAGACATTGGAGATAGTGCACCCACTAACCTACAAAAAGGACAATGCAATTATACTTTGATGCGATCGCGACTCCCATCTCCAACATTGCCATCCGATTCTCTATACCAACAATATTTTCATAAAATTTTATATGTTCAACGATATTTATTAACACTTCCATACCACTGAATATCTGCATATAATTGTTAGCAAAACCCATAATCACAAAGTTGTTAATCATTGTTATAAAATATCTAAAACAAATAGGAAATTATTGTAAATAACCTTTAGGATAAAAAATATATTGTTTAAAATCATATTTTTTGCTCGTTACTTCAACTCTATAGCGGTGCGGCGCTACAACTAACCGTTCCATCAGATTGTGAAAATATCATGAGTATTCCAACTACAGACGGTATTTCCTTTTAAAAACTTGCTTGTGTAAGTATTTTAAAATAAAGAGACACAATCTTGCTCTTTATGTAATTTTTGGCTCATTCTAAGCAATATGACCGATAGAGTTTTAAAAATATTACCAGGAGAATGTGCACCTTTTTATGAATCTAGCAAGTGATCGAAATATAGACAAAAAGACTGATAATTTATGCTAGACAGATTGACGACCACAGTGTTTCTGTTTCTCTAATGGCTCCAAAAGAGAAATTATTTTCGGAGAAACTATTTTAAACAACTTTTTTGTATATATGTTCTATACGTCATTCGTCAATGGTTTCTTTGACATCATGAATAATTTTCCTATTTGTTTTTTATTTCAAAAACTCTTTTGTCATTAGATTTGTATAGACCATTAAATGTAACATCTTCCAATGATCATCCAAAGATTTCAAAAAATAGCTATGTTTTTGTTTAAAACTCTTAGATCTTGTGCGAACACGGAATACCGTGCGTAGTTCATATAATATAAATGTAATTTGTATATGTAACTTTATCTTTAGCACTTTCGAATTCCTCCAAAACAAGACATAAAGAATTGTTAGAATGTGACCTATAATATTGATATTGTTGAAAACCCTGTGACTAAATAAATGTTGTACTATGAATCAACTCTTTTTCAAATATTGCTTTAATTATTCCATGTTGCATTTCGACTGAAGAATACACCTTATCCCATAACAACTCGAATTTAAGATTTCTTGGAAAGACAAAATGCTTCAAGACCAAATAAACGCTCTCCACACGGTTAATTATGTTTCCGAAATACACGAACTTGTTATTTTTCCATATGAAAACTTGTCAAAGTAAGGAATAAACCAAGAAGTTTTGATGCATATAATTACTTGGGGATAATCTTTGAACTCACGAAGCATATCATTCAGACTGTTATTAAACACTACTTTATTCTTGGAGTATCTTATATGATTCCACGAAACCATAAAATGATTAGAAACTTTTTTTTCTTCATGTATATCTCATGCACCCAAAAGTGTTCCTATTAATGTGTCATTTATATAACATGTGCGTTGTATCATGAAACAATTATTCGAGATAATTAATCAAAATTTTGTCTCTATCCGTCAAAACTTAAGACGGCTCTTTTAATTCCGTCAATTATCATCAACAATTGTAAACAATCTAATACCCACTTGTAATTGTCAACTTTCTCCATGGACATAAATGTAAATCTGATGTAGAAATTCAAAATGGTAGAGGTTGCTCGAGCGACCTCAAACAACGGTATTGCGTACCTTATTATTTTTTGTAAGTGTTATATATAATTAACACATTTAGAATCCTTTTAACAAATCCACACTAACAGGAGGTGCAAAGAAAATATCAATAACAATATCAATTTTTATCTTTGTCTGATCTGTGCTATTTAAAATAATTTGACCTTTTCCATTCATTTGACAAGTATTACAACTGTGACCTACCACATTTCTCCAAAATATGTTGTTTTTGTTGTGCGTTGTATACAATGCAAATAGGCGACACATTCTTAGGGTTTAACTTTTTTACTATGCTCAAAAGTTTTTGCAACGAGTACCCATGTACGGTTATGTACAAAGGCTAACTCTTCTTTATTGAAGTGTCCCGAGTACGATTGACCTTCTCAAAGTTTTGCAAAAATCTCAAATTTGACCTCTAAGGACCATTCGTCATGAGCTACCATATTTCCGAAGCTTGAGATAACATCCATATTTCTTTACTCAAGTTGACTTCTTTCTTAAGATCATTTGAGTCCACCAACTTTTTATACGATTCATATTTTTCGCATTCAAATAACATTCTAGGACTCTTTCGATTTTTTGCACCATCGTGACACCTTAATATAATATTAAACTATTATCGTTTTCGGTATTCGTAACCCACTCACATAATCCTACTTGCGTATAGGATTTTTTATAATACTAAATAATTATAATCCATATATGATTTCAAATTACATTAGATAAAATTAAAATAAATCCATAAAAAAATCTAAACAAACAAATAGTCGAAACTGCAAGATCATATAGTAGATCAATTTGAGGGTAAAAGTTTAGCCAATGACTATTGTATATTATGTGATCACATAGTACAACAAATTTAGAAGCTACATACTTTGTTGTTTCAACAACATTTCATTAGACGATTTGTCTCATACGTCATAAATATGCAAATACTGAACAATCCTATAGTGTTGGGAAAATATACTTTTTTTTTAATAAATTTCTTCTAAACTAGCTTGAGGTAAAAAGGGGTTTTGAGAAAATACACAATTTTCCTGGAATCATCAAATTAAAAAAGAACACAAAAACTTAAGTGAAATGAAACACACAAATTGTTAACGAAGTTCAGCAAACTATGCTTACGTCTCCGGATCTTATCCAGATTGATTTTATTAGGAAAACTTAGTGTCTCTTCCGTTTCCGATACATTCACAAAAAACCTAGCTATTGGTTTTGTAGAGATTTTAACGCAAAGAAGAAGAAAAAACGTTTACAGTCCTTAATGAGTAATTTATGACTCACTAAATTACACTATCTTTTCAAGTTCAAAAAACTTATCGAACTCTCTTTAATGAGTCTAACACTTGCATGATCTTCACTGTCCTATCATCAGTGCCCGTTTCACCGTCTTTTCAAATTCGGAAACTTCTTTAGCTCTCTTTAATGAGTTTAACAATCTCGCACTTGGAGACTGATTTCAACCTGTCTTCCCACCTTGATCTATACAGCAGATCTTTCTGGTCTTATTACTCTTGTAAACCAACTGAAGCGGAACACAATTTCAATTTTTCAATGCCTACTGTCTTTGTCAACATATCAGCTGAATTCTTGCTTCTTTGGATATTTTCCAATATTAGCACCTCATCTTCAAATAAAGATATGATAAAGTAATAACAGAGACTGTTATGCTTGGTTCTCGAATGAAATGTTGAATTCTTCGCCAACTGAATTGCATTCTGACTATCACTATGTATAACACTCTTCTTCTGTTTGAATCCAAACTCTGTTAACAAACCTTGAAGCCATATCATCTCTTTATTAGCTTCGGTCACTGCTGCATGCTTAGCCTATGTAGTCGATATAGTGAAAAGTTTATGTAACTTTGACATTGAACTAACATCTGTAGTTCCAACAGTAAATATATAACCGATGCTGCTTTTCTGATGATCAACTTCACCTCCAAAATTTACATCTATGTAGCCTTGTTCCTTCCCGTGCTGCCTATTAGGTATCTCAAAATCGACTTTACAACTTCCCGATAAAATTTGTATGGGTTTGACATAAACCTGCTCACAACTCCCACTGAATAACTAATGTCTGGACTCGGACATACCATATAATACATCAAACTCCTAATAACTGAGGCGTAAGGAACCGTAGCCATAAAATCGTTCTTTTCCTCCATCTGAGGGGATTGATCCTTGGATAAACGAAAGTGACCTGCCAATGGTGTATTAACTGGCTTAACATCACCTATGTTAAATCTATGCAAAACAAGATCGATGTACTCTGAATAAGATAACTGTAAAACTTTTCTATGCTTATCTCTTATGATTTGCATTCCAAGAATCTTCTTTACCGGACCCAAGTCCTTCATGTCAATTTGTTTTACAATTGATGCTTCAATCTTCAATATCATATATATATCTGAACTTGCTACTAACATATCATCAACATAGAGTAGCAAAATAATATAACTGGACTTACATCTTTTGAAATACCAACAATGGTCAACATTAAACTTCTGGAAACTCTCTTTGTGCATAAAACCATCAAATTTCTTGTACCACTATCTTGGAGCTTATTTTAGACCATACAAACTTTTCTTGAGTTTGCATACCATGTTTTCTTTCCCTTATTTTAAGAAACCTTATGGTTGATACATGTATATCTCCTCATTCAAGTCACCGTGAGGGAATGCAGTTTTCACGTCTAACTATTCAAGATAAAGGTCTTAAATGAAAACAATACTCAACACTGATCTAATAGTATTGAGCTTCACAATTGGAGCACAAATGTTGGCGTAATAAATTCCATTGTTTTGCTGGAACCCTTTGACAACTACTCGAGCTTTGTATCTCTTAGAGCCATCATGCTCATCTTTCACCCGATACACCCATTTGTTATGAAGCGCCTTCTTACCTATGGGTAACTCAGCTAGTTCCCATGTATCATTTGAGATTAAGAACTCTATCTCATTTTTTTATGGCAGGCTCTCCCATGCTAGTATCACTGGTTTGATAAGATTCATCATAGCATTCTGGCTCACTTTCATCGGCCAGTAACAACTAGTTCAAGTATCTTATGTTAGGAACATGGGGACGGGCAGATCTTCTCAAAACAGGAACTGCCCCGGTCAGCTGTAGGGTGTCAGACTGCTAACGATTGGTCTATCCAACCGACTCTCCTTGTTGAGGGGTTAATCTGATAGGTTTTATTTCTTGACTATATGGGACCCCCCTCAATATCTGCAAATATTGATCCGTGTGACTTTGAGTCATTTGCTTTGGTTTTATGTGTGTCATTGTACATCATTTTTTATTGAAGATCACGTCTCTGCTTCGTATCATCTTCCTGTTTTACTCATCTCAAACACGATAACTGAAGTCATCTTCGCCATAGCCGATTACGAAACATTTCTTCGATTTGGGATCAAGCTTGTTCTTACATTGATCTTTTATATGAACATATACTGCACAACCAAAAAATCTTAGATGTGATAGGTTTATATCCTTACCACTCCATACCTCATTGGGTATCCATGTTTAAAGATAACCGATGGGCCTCAGTTAACCAGGTAAACCGATGTGTTGACTGCTTATGCCCAGAACTGCTTTGGTAAACTAGACTGTATACAAATGCTTCTGGCTCTTTTTGTCAACGTTCTGTTCGTGCGTTTGACAATACCATTATGCTGAGGTATCCCTGTCACGGTTCTCTTTATCCCGATCCCATGCTCATAACAAAACTTGTTGAATCTGGTATCCTCATATTCACCACCATTATCGGTTCTGAGCTTTTTAATATTCAAACATGTCTCTTTCTCAACCATAGATTTCCATAACCTAAAAACATCAAACACTTCAGATTTATGCTTTTAAAAAATAAACCCATACCTTTCAAGAATGATCATCTATAAAAGTCACGAAGTAGTGTTTCCCTCCTATAGATGAAATAGTTGTTGGCCCCCAAACGTCATAGTTAACAAGATCTAGCATTTCTTTCTTTGAGGTTTTGCCACTCGTTTGAAAACTGACCCTTTTATATGTTCCAAGTATGCAATCTTTGCACATGTCTATATCGATTGACTTATACCTAGAAGCTTCCCCTTTGAGTACATAATTTTCATACCCTTCTCACTCATGTGGCCAAGCCTCTGGTGCCACACATTTGGATTTTCATTTCCTATCGCTATTGCAATTGAACAACTCGTCTATGCTGTCTTGTAAAGAGTACCACTCTTCTTCTGCGAGCAACTGTCATTCCTCCATTTGAAATCTTCTAATCGTCACAATGGAAGATCGTACTGTAGCCTTCGTTAGCCAACTGCCGTACTGAGATTAATTGTTTTTCCAGATTAGGGATATGCCTAACATCTTTAAGTTCCCATACAGACCCATTCAACTTAATTTTCACAGTACCTTTACCAATAATATCACAAGGTTGATCATCATTAAGATATACGTTTCTAAGGTTACCAGGGATATACCTCTCGAAGAATTCTTTCTTTGAAGTAGTGTGAAACGATTCTCCAAAGTCTAACACCCAAGACTCTTCTCTGCTTTCTAAGGAGTATATTAATGCATCGTCTAATTTTGAAGTAATATTTACCTCTGTCTTCTTCTCCTGGTCCTTTGGTTCTCTCTTGCACTGAAATTTATAGTATCCGGTCTTCCTACAATTCCAACACTCAATGTTTCTCAACCCTTGGGATTTTTTAGGATTCCTAGACTTGCACCTCTAGTCTCTTGATTTGCCTCAGTAGTTTAATTTACCGCGTCCATGTCCTCTGGTTGAATTTTTTCCTCTCGATCTGTATGTAAGACTGAGGAAATTGATGACTCACTTGAGTTCCTAATTCGAATCTCTTCACTAAGAACTAGGTGACGAACATCATCAAATTTATACTTATTGCTTCCTGACGAGCTACTCACCGATGTGAAAGTAACATTCCAACTATCTGGCAGTGAAGACAAAAGTATCAATTCTTAAACTTCTTCATGAAAATCAATTTCAACTGAACTCAACTGGATTGTGATTGTATTGAGTTCATTGAGGTGTTGAGCTACAGGTGTTGAGCTACTGACGCGCCTTCCGTCATTCGTAAACTGAATAAAACCCTCATCAAGTGAACATTCTTAGATACCGATGACTTCTCATACATAATGGAGAGAGCCTTCATAAGACCCGCCGTGGTTGTTTCCTTCACGATTTTGAAAGAAACATTGCGTGATAACGTCAATCAAATAACTCCAAGAGCTTGTCTCTCAAGAAGGGTTCATTCTTTATATTTCATACTTTATGGTTTATTTTCTAGAAGAGGGCTTAATAGAGCTTTTTCTCGTACAGATACTCTTCAACCCGCATCTTCCAAAACCCAAAATCTACAGCATCTAACTTTTTGAGTCTCACCTTTCCTTCATAAGTAGCCATTGCTCCCACTCAAATCTGACCTCATTTGGATCTCTACCAAACCTGATTCTTATACCAGTTGTTCAGAAAATACACTATTTTCATGGCAAATCGATTCTAAACTGGCTTGAGGTAAAAAAACGTTTTAGGAAAATACACATTTTCCTGCAATTAGATCAAAATAAAAAAGAACACAAAAACTAAAGGGAAATAAAACACACAAATTGTTAGCAAAGTTCAACAAACTATGCCTACGTCTCTGGATCTGTTGCAAATCGATTTTATTAGGAAGACTCAGTGTCTCTGCCGTTTTCGATACATTCACAAAAACCTAGCTATTGGTTTTGTAGAAACTTTAACACATAGAAAAAAAATATTTATAGTCTTTAATGAGTAATTTATGACTCACTAAAAAAATTGTATTTTCAAGTTCAAAAAACTTCTCCACCTCTCTTTAATTTTATAACATAAAATCTTATTGATTAGTTTCTGAAATTGAACTGCATATCTAAGAGAGTCATGGGATGATTTATTAAGGGCTTGTTATGTCAGATGATGAGCCCATACATCGATTTTATCTATCACATTCAATCTTATTATATTTTTATTATTATCTTTTATATTTAATTGACTTTAAATTTTAAAAACGAAAACCGAAAATGAACAATGTCTAGTAATTAGGGTGTGATTGTTTCTAATCTGGAGATTCAGAGTCCGTTCACACAAGCCGAGCTACATACTCTTAAAACTGACTTATTTTTCTATAAAGACTCAAATGTTAAAATGCGAACGAAGTCCAATGAGAATGATGAACGGTATATAAGTAAGAACATATTTTAATTAGTACGTAGTTTTTGAAAGTGAACAAAAACCTAAAAAAGAATCATACCAAAATGGAGATCAAAATATGGTCGTATCACCGTAGGAGATTGGTCGCCTGTTTCTCAAAATTGAAGGCTTTAGGTGAAACCTCATGGGGGAGTCTCACAATGACATGGGCGCAGAAGGTAGGTTTTGAAACCTACCTTCGGGCATGTCTAAATTTACAAACCAAGGGATTCGAAAAATCAGGTGAGCTAAGATGGTTATCGAGCAGGCAAAGAAATTGGATTGCAAAAGATACATTTCTCCTGAATACATTGTGTAAGGTTCAATAAATCTAAATATTGCATTTGTTGCTCAAATATTTCAGTACAGGAATGGATTGTCAACAAACACTTCAAAGTTCTCGTTTGCTGAGATGATGACTAATGCTGCTCAAACATCACGAGAAGAGAGATGCTTCCGCTTATGGATCAATAGTCTGTGAATCCCGACATATGTATGATATAGAAGTACGAATTTAAGGACTGAAATGTAAATAATATAAGTTTAGTAGAATAATGATGACTATGTAATACTATTGAGGACTAAGGGTAATTTACCCCATTTTGTGTAACCGTTTTCAGTTTGAAGCTGAGTCTTAATGCCTCTATATAAAGGGCAAGGCTGAACTAATAAAGGGGTTGAACACTTTTTGATCTTACTCAATTGTACTCTGACTTTCTCTCTCTAAAAAATTTCTCACTCTCTCTCTAGAATTCACGTATTACTTTTTCCTAAGACAACATTTTTAATAACAGAACTCACCAGATTGGCGACTTCACTGGGGACGATTAAGAATCAATGACTTTCTTGTTCGAATTTCAATACAATCTTCTTGTTTTTTATTTGAATTTTATATAATGAATCCTGAAAACAATCCGTCACTTCGACGATGGAAACTTTAAAAGATGATTTGTAAAGAAATGAAAACAGCCTGGATGGATCAACTACGATCGAAACTCAATCAGACATGAGATGCGTATGAACCAAGTTTTAGATAAAATAAATATGCTTCATGAAAAATATGAACAAAGAGAACAAGAAACTCACTCGGCAAAGCTCAAATCCGAGGGGAGACAAGAAAATGAGAAGGCTGATATGGGAGATCAATCTGATCGATCATGTGCTGATCGACGAGCTAGAATTGAACATAAAAAAGTGTATTTCAAATATCCTAAAGAGCGCTATTCCTCTCGCAAAGGGAAAAAAAAAGCAAAAGTATGTAACCTCTAGTGATAAAGAGGTAGAAAGCTCTGCTTCAGGCTTTAAAAGATATAGGAGTTCTTCGAAAGAAAAACCAAATAGAGAGCAGCCGAGGAAACATACAAAGGAATAAAAATTTAAAAGGGACAATGTTCCTCATTCTACATGGTGTGAAGGGAACACTTCGAATCAGTATGCTGAGACTGATCGAATCTGTATGCAGTAATGGGAACTGATGATCAGTTTGTGCAGGGTGTCGATTGGAGAAACTCTCCATTGACAAGTGAGATTCGATCTATAACGCTTCCGAAGCGTTTTGACATTGCTAAGGTGGAAAGTTGGTTGGGATGCAAGATCCCAATGACCACATCGAACAATTTAAGAACTACATGATGAAATTTGAAGATGACGACCGGCTAATATGTCGTTCATTTTCACAGACTTTTAAAGGAACAACTTTAAAGTGGTATAATCAGATTCGAAAGGGATCCATCTCAAATTTGAGGGATGTTTACACTACTTTTCGAAGGCAGTTTGTAGGGAGTAAGAAAATGAAAGCGAATGGGGATACAATTATCCAGTGCAAGCATGCAGCTGGAGAGAAGTTGAAGAATTATACAAAGAGGTTTGTTTTAACTAAAGCAAGTTTGGACAATTGAAAGGAGAATGTGGCGATGACAGCTTTTCGCCAAGGTCTATTGCTAGGGGATCTGGCAAATGAAACTACAAAGAGGATAAATCTAACTTTTGGAGCCTTGATGACTCAAGTAGATGATCAGATTAAGGTTGGGGAGTCAACCAGAGTCTGAGGAAGACCGGTTAGGATTCCAAAGAATTCGAGTCAGGTGGCCAATAACCAAGGGAAACCCTCAAATGGTAATCAACAGACACGACAGAAGAACAATAACTTGCCACCTCGAACCGGTTAATATTCAAATCATGCTCCATCCTATAATTATAACAGGGCAAGGCCAAATTAATGGGTTAGGCCAGAATTGTATGCTGATTTGACAGAGAACGTGGCTGCAATCTTTAATAAGAACACGAGCTTTGTAAATTTTAGGAAGGAAGCTCTAATAAGTAGGCCAAAGGAGGAGCAAAATAATAAATATTGTTGGTATAATGAAGACATCGGGCATGATACCAATGATTGCATTACGTTGAAAAAGAGGTTCATATTTTGATCGAAAATGGAAAGCTCTTGACTTATGTGAAGTCAAAAAGAGGTTCGAAAAATGCTGCGTCAATTTCAAAGTCTAATCCAGCTACGCCAGCTGAGAATTTGATGATTTTAGATTCGAAAGCTGAAGAATTTGATGCTTCTTCGGAATATGTGGAGAAGGATCCGAACATGTTGATTTTGATGACAGTTGAAGAGCCAATAAAAAAGGGGCGTGTGCGGGATTTATGATTTTGTTTTGAGTCGTTAGCTATTTTTTAAGGCGATTCAATGACTGGAAACTCTGATAGCTCAAGGAAGAGGCATGTTGTCAATCTGACAACTCAAATTGAAAGGAAAATGTCCACACATTTGTATGGAAAAAAGACCATTCCTTTCATCATTTTCGATGAGGATGATCTGCGAGGAACAGCAGGGCGGCATGAAAATACAGTAGTTATCAGTGCAGAGGTGGCTGACATCAAAATTCGAAGTGCGCTTATTGATAGTTGCAGTTCTGATAATGTCCTTTTTAAATCAACTTATGATAGAATGACAAATCCACCTCAAATTTCTCAATCAGAACAAACAATTGTAGGATTTACGGGCGTAACAACTCGTGTGATTGTGGAATTCGAGGTAGAAGTGAGTTTGGGAAAATGACCGTTCAAGAAGAAGGTCTAGGTGATTTTTGTAGTGGTGGACTGCCCCACGAGTTAAAACGCTATTTTTGCAAGGTCATGGCTTTCTAGAATGTATGGGGTTGTGTCAACAATTCACCAATGTTTCAAGTATATGTTAGGGGATCGAGTTGGGGTCGTTCGAGGCGACCATAAGGTAGCTAGAGAATGTTATGCCAATGTGCTTCGGATCTGGGGATCCAGCAGTGGAGATTTGATGCATGAATAGCAGCCAGAGGGGTTGACCCTAGATTTTGAATAAAGAGTTGACAATCCGAGGGAAACCCCAGGGTCTTTAACATTAAGTGAAAAAATTGAGGAGTTTACCTTTTCGGAAGGAAGAGTGCTTCGAATCAGAACCTTACTGACCCCACTTTTACGTCAACATCTGTTGGAATTTTAATCTATTAATTTGGACGTTTTTGCTTGGAAAACGGAAGATGTAACAGGAGTACCAATCGAGGTGGTTCGTCAAAGCTTGGCTGTTGATCCAAAGGTGAAGCGAGTAATTCAGAAAAGAAGGGAATTCTCTTCGGAGAAAGCAAAAGTAATTGTCTCTGAGGTGGACCGGTTATCCAGGGTCAGACACATAAGGGATTCACAATATCCTTTGTGGATAGAAAATCCGGTAGTGGTAAAAAAAAATGGGAAATGGAGAATGTGTGTGGATTTTACAGACTTGAATCGAGCATGTCCTAAAGATCCATTTCTTGTTCCTCGAATAGATCAACTAATTGATTCCAGCTCGAAAAATAAAATACTAACATTCATGGACGCTTTTGCAGGATATAATTAGTTCAGATGGATCCAAAAGATCAAGAATGTACGACTTTCATAACTGATAGAGGGTTGCATTGCTATAAGGTTATGCCATTTGGATTGAAAAATCCTGGAGCCACTTATCAAAGATTGATGAATAAAGCTTTTGTTACTCAAATCGGAAAAAATATGCAAGTGTATAGAGACTATATGGTGGTAAAAAGTTTGAAGGATGATGTGCATCTTGAGGATTTAGAGGAAACGTTTTGAATTTGAGGGCAATCAGGTTAAAGTTGAATCCTAAAAAATGCACCTTTGGAGTTCGGTCAGGGAAGTTTTTGGGTTATGTCATCAGTGAAATAGGAATAAAGGCTGACCCAGAACAATTGAAATCCATGATAGCATTGAATTCACCTCGGTCTGTTAAAGAAGTGCAGATTCTGACATGAAGGTTAGCAGCACTTAACCGATTTATTTCTAGATTTTCTGACAAATGCTTTGCTTTCTTTCAAGTTTCACGAGGACCAAACAGATTTGAATGGACATCAGAGTGTGAAGCAGCATTCACAAATATAAAAAATTTGTTATCATCACCAGAAATATTGTAAAAACCTCGAAACTGAGAAAAGCTCTTTTTGTACATTGCAGTATCAGATTTTGCACTATGTGGTATTGATAAGTGAAGATTCAGGTATTCTAAAGCCAGTGTACTATATCAGTAAAAGTGTAGTGGCAGCAGAAAAAGGTATTTGAAACTGGAAAAGTTGGCGTTAGCATTGGTGATTGTCGCTAGAAAAATGCGCCCTTATTTTCAAGCTCACACTATTGAAGTCCAAACTTCATTCCCTTTGAAAAATGTTTTACAATGACCTTATATTTCGAGGAGAATGACCAAGTGGTCACTAGAGCTAAGCGATTATGATATTTTGTTCACACCTCGAACTGCAATTAAAGTGCAAGCATTGGCAGATTTTTTATTGAATTCTATTTGAGTAGATCGGATATGGAAAACAGTAAAGATAATGCATCAGTAAATTCGAGGTGGACTGTTCGAAAAAATGGAGGGTCTAGTGTTTCAAGGTGCAGTGATGGGGTTTAGTTAATATGTGGAGCAACTTCAGTACGCTCGGAAACGGATTCTCAGTTGTTAGCAAATCAGGTGTCTGGATTTTGTGAGGCAAAAAATGATCGTTTGATTTTATATCTTTGGGAACTTCAGAATTTAATGTTGTTGTTCGATAATGTTATTGTTGAATATATTGGTCGAGGAAGTAACATGGTGGCTGACTCTCTAGCGAATGTTGCTTATAAGGAGGAACACCCTTGGATTTTGCTACAACAAAATTCTTCAATTGTTACTCAAATGAGTCAATGAAAATATATAAAAGAGTTCTTTGTCACATCTGATGTAATTCGAGGAGATTGGAAAACAAATATTCTTAATTTTTTGACTCAAGGAATATTACCAGATGATATGAGGTTGGCCAAAAAATTGAGAGGTAAAGCCTTCGAATACATGGTGTTAGATATACTATTATACAAAAATGCATTAAGTAGGCCATTGTTACGATGTCTAGACAAGCAGGAATCACATGAGGTGTTATCAGAATTGTATGATAGAGAAGGGTCAGCTTATTATGGGTTTAAAGCTTTGTCACAACGATTTTACTTGCGGGACTCTATTGGCCTACAATCATGAATGATGCTAAAAATTTAGTTCAAAGTTGTGATACTTGTCAAAGATTTGCTAATGCTATTCATAGGCCGACATTACCACTTATGTCTATATCTGAAGCTATACCATTTGATAGATGAAGGATTGATCTAGTGAGGCCTTTGCTAATGTCTTTTGGAGGAAGACAAATGATAATTGTAGTAGTGGATTATTTTACAAAATGGGTTGAGACAGAACCACTATCAGGAACAAAGGCAAAAAATGTGATCAAGTTTATTGTGAATAGTATTTGTTATCATTTTAGAGTTCCTCGAAGAATTACAACAGATAATGGTCCTCAGTTTAATAATAAATAGTGGCTTCATTTTTCACGTCGAAAGGGATTCAACAATGTTTTTGACACCTTTTCATCCTCAAGCTAATGGACAAGTCGATGTGACAAACAGAACAATTTTAGATGGCTTGAACAAAAACTTGACAGTGGCAGCAGAAAAATGACCAAATTATTTACAAGAAGTGCTTTGGGCTTATCGGATAACTCTCGGGGAGGCTAAGAAATAAACTCCCTTTGCATTGGCATATGAAATTGATGCAGTCAGCCCTATAGAATCTACGATGTCATCTTTTAGAATAAATCAATATTCTGAAAGATCTAATGATGTAATTAAAAAGGGAGGATTTAGATTTCATTGAGAAGAAAAGAGTTCGAGCTCATTTAAATGTAATCCATTACCAAAATCTTATGAGAAACATATATAATTCGAAGGTGAAAAGAAGAGAATTTAAAAAAGGCGATAAAGTGTTGAGAAAAGTATTATTGAATACAAAGGAAAAGAGCCTTGGAAAAATGGCTCCAAATTGGGAAGGTCCTTATATGGTTGTTGAGAGGATTAAACCAAGGTCTTATCGCCTTTGTGATTTTAAAGGGAGGATGCTTCAACACCCGTGGAATATAAAACATTTGAAGCTTTATTGGGAATAGTTATGTCTTTGTATTTTGGATTTTTTACTATTGAATGACGCACTCTTTCCTACCCTGTTGGCCCAGGAAGGTTTTAACGATGCACTATGTATATATTCAATATTATCAATAAAATGAATTTTTGGCCAATGGTTGTTTACAAGTGTTTATTAAAAAATATCTTAACAACTAATCAAAGACTGATCATCTTTGAGGTTGGTTAAAAGTAGAATGTTCCGAAGTGTTTATTACACTTTTCGAAGAAACAACCATTTTTGAGGTACTCCGTTCAGTAAATACATTGTGATTTTTTCTAAGCGCACCGCTCAATAATGCACTATGTTTTTTCGAAGTACAACGTTCACCAGACATGCTATGATGTTTTGAAGTGCAACATTCACTAACTGCACTAAGGTATTCAAGGTGGTATGCTTGTAATTTGTAATTATATATTGTGTGAATTTCGAAGTGCATTATTGTATTTAAAAAATTATGTTTAAAAAATTATTATTATACCTATTTTAGGATTGCTAACATCGAATAATTTACGAGGATGATAAAAATAAGAAATAAACAAATATTTGTCAATTAGATTTATCTCATCAGTCAACTCTTTATTTTTTGTTTCGCTGGAAGAAAGAGAAGTTTGGAGGCCTTTGGGTTTGACCTTTTCAGTAGTTAGCTCATCAACATGTTTAGCTTTGAGCTTATCCATCTCATCTTGATGTGAGGCAGTCAGCTTTTCTTTCTCAGCAAAATATTTTATTCGCAAATGACTTTTGATGAAGAGCGCTCCTCTAATGAGTTCAGACCTTGCTGTTTCAAACATATGGAAGTGCTCGACCACATTGCCTTGAAAATTTTCCCTTAGCTATTTTCACCTTCCGCAATTCCTTTGTAGCAGACCATGTATTTGGCCAGTTACTTCAAATGATCTTGAGAAGCCTCAACTTGTGAAGAAACGCCTTTGGTGCAGCGTCGAGATCGACAAATGGTTGAAATGCAGCAAGGACTTCAGGATTGGATGGAGGGGGAGCAAAATATGTTGGGCTAGGACGAGGAATCATGTCCAAAATTGTAGTTGGAACCGAGGGCATATGATTTCTGGGGACTATTTGACGGTTCTTCTTCACCCAAAGTGGTGCATACGAGTCTGAATATCTTGGATGACATGATCGTCTTCTCCAGCAAGCTCTTGTAACTCGTTGAAATTAATAAACTGTCAATGTTGAAGAGGCCAGTGTTTTGATTCCCATCATCAGCATTATCCTCGATGACGATCAAAGCATATTTATTGGTTGTTTGCTCTTTGAGAGGAGGATTTTATTGATTTCCAACAGTTGTGACTTCTTCATCATTGGCTAATGCATATTCAGTGATTTTGGATTGTTTCTTTTTCTTCCCATAAGGACTGTTGGAAGCTTTCTTTTTCTTCGAAGAAGGTTTATGCTCTTTTTCTTCTTTGATGGGTGAAAGAGTCTGCTCTCC
Source organism: Limnanthes douglasii subsp. nivea (assembly GCA_036936605.1). Taxonomy (NCBI): domain Eukaryota; kingdom Viridiplantae; phylum Streptophyta; class Magnoliopsida; order Brassicales; family Limnanthaceae; genus Limnanthes; species Limnanthes douglasii. Next base: position 173,547,105 of record JAUPFV010000003.1, read on the forward strand.
TCTTTTTCTCTTGCGATGTTTAGTCTTTGGTTGTGTTGAAGAGTTAGCACCAGATGTACTAGCTTTTTTTTTACTTTTACTTTTTGTTTTTGTCTTTTCTTTCTTCTTTTGGGGTAGGTGACTTTCCGATTTGTTGCGGATAGAAAGGAATAACTTGCAATCAGGCTGAACTAATATTTTGCAAGCATAGTGAGGATTAGGTTCAGCCATTAAATTTCAAGGAGGAAAGGTTCCCGCTGTGATCGGAAGAAGATAACTGTTGAGGAAGCTGATCGGTTGGAAGGCGGCTTGGAAAGCGTTGTTCCACTCTTTTTCGGTTCAAGCGGCCAAATTTTTGAAAATGTCCTTGGCTGCTGGCCGACGAATAGCATATCATCTTGAAATTTCTGATATAATCATACAAATAAATAATAAATGAGGAAGACAATAGAGAGATTTGAAAATGTAATATTGGAAGTACTTACGATCACTTCTCCAGATGGGATTTAGTTTTGATGGGTTCGCTTTGGATATTTCTTTGCCGTTCTCCCATGCTCCAGAGATAAAAATAAAATTTTGTTTCCAAAGTTTATCTACTTCAGAAGATCATCGATGATTTTTAAATCATCCAGTAAGTAAGGTAGTAGAAGGGGAGCTTCGAACCTTTTGATAACTTGGTCAAGAAAATGAAATCCTTGATGCTAATCGGAATTTTGGACAACCGAGATGCCATAATCACAAATATGAGAGTGAACCAATGATTCGGTTTCACTTGAGTATGCCATAGGTTGAGAAGTTCGAAGTACTTCACGATCATAGGATCTAGTGGGAACCGAAGACCCCATTTGATGATTTCGGGGTAGACCACCAACTCATCGTCTTTGCAGTCTAAGGGAGTCGAACAATGATGTTCTCTCCCATTCCCCACTGCTTCTTTAAGTCCGATTCTTGACTTTCTTGGTAATATATATCTGGAACCTTTTTCAGTTCGATAATATAGTCAACATCAAGCCCTCTCGAATTTCTACCAATAGTAGATCTCTCTTCATCGGAAACAAGGCCCGATTCTTTCTTTTTTTGAGGCTTGCAAACTTTATTTTCTGCGACAGTCTCTGAGTCACCCTTATTGGATTCAGCTTCATTATTAGATCTGGTAGCCTCGGAGTCAGCTTCATCGGCTTCTGATGTTTCATCTCTTGTTTGGGGAAGATTTTGTTGAGGCAATGAAGCTTCGGCTTCTGATGAGGGATCCCTTGTTTGGGGAGGATTTGTGGATAGATTTTGTTGGGCAATAAAGCTTCTTTGATTATTTCTCTCTGAGGAGGAGACTGAGTAGCTGGATTCGAGGAGGGGGAGTTGGAAGAACATTTGAATCATCTCCCATGGCTATGAAATTTTTTCTCTTTTGAGTTGGTGGAGGATGAGTCGAGGAAGGAGTAGTTGAGATTTGTTTTGAAGAAGATTCATTTGATTCTTCACTAATCAGAGGTGAAACTTTGATTTGAGAAGAAGAGGCTCGAGGCATTTAAGGTGTTTGAATTTTAGAAGAAGGACGCACTTCAGTTATAGGGGAAGGTGAAAAAGTAGGTACTTAGTTGGATCAAAGTTACCTTAATAGGTGGTTTTGGTGGTTGTTCCAACAGGACCGTTGTGGATTAATCTGGCATCCTTGTACTCCTCTGCTCTTTCAGTAATGCAAAAGTAGTCGTATGATCCGAAGACGAGATTCTCGTCAGGCTTTGGAGATTTTGGTCTTTTGGGTGTGATAGCCTTGGATCTTCTGTTTTTTGGATTTTTTCTCATAAACTGGATAAAGATTGACCAGAAAATATAGGTTTCGATCAGAAAGTTTGAATTTTCTAATGAAGATGCTGAGAAAGTTAAAGAACACGTTGAAGGTAGCCAAGGTTGTGCTTTTTCTCTCTCAAGGAATTTGTATTGTGATAATGAAAAATAACGATACTAATGAATTTATAGGAGGATAAGAAGACGTGTTGAAGTGGAAAGGACTCTATGATGATAGGGTATAATACAAAACGGTGAAAAGCTTATGAGTTCGACATTTGTCAGACTAGCTAGCTAGCTATGAATTTAGTAGCTAGGCATTCATGATGAATCTGTACGGTTAGATTTGTGGGAACCTTTGACAAAATTCGAAGATTGACATTCTTCAGTTTGAATTCGATGATTATGTTAATTTGTGAGTACCTTTGACAAAATTCGATGATTATGTTCTGCAACTGCTTTCAGAAAGATTCGAGGAGGTAAAAAAGAAATTATTGAGTTCTTGACTTCGAGTTTTCTACTGAGTTTTTGACTTCGAGTTTTCTCTACTAATATCGCTTCCGGAAGGATTTGAAAACATTTAATTCTCATTCATTTATTGACATGAGAACTAAGGGGCTACTGATATTGAAGTATGAATTTAAAGACTGAAATGTAAATAATAGAAGTTTAGTAGAACAATTATGACTATGTAATACTATTGAGGACTAAGGGTAATTTACCCCATTTTGTGTAACCGTTTTCGGTGTGAAACTGAGTCTTAGCGCCTCTATATAAAGGGCAATACTGAACTAATAAAGGGGTTGAACACTTTTTGATCTTACTCAATTGTGCTCTGACTTTCTCTCTCTAAAAACTCTCTCACTCTCTCTAAAATTAACGTACTTCTTTTTCCCAAGACAAGATTTTTAATAACAGAACTCACCAATATCATCAATAATGTTTTTGAAGATGTTAAAGACGGTCTGGTTCTCCCCGAAGTTTTTGACAAAATTTCACTTGCGTCAGTTAACTGGAAGCCGACAAATAAGCTTCATATCAAGATACCTTTTTAAAAATGGAGAATTGCAATCAAGTTATAAAATCAGAAAACAAATCAACTTTTCCATTATAAATGTTGCTCGTAATGATATCGTGCAAGGGAATAAGAAACTCATGCTTGCCTTTCTGTGGAAGCTGATGAGATACATTATGCTGCAACCCCTTAAGAATTTGAGAACTCACGTACAAGGAAAAGAGATAACGGATACAGACATTCTCAAGTGGGTTAACCACAAAGTCAAGAAAGCGCCTAAACAATCAAGTACGGAAAGCTTCAAGGATAAGAACCTTTTTTCTAGGATTTTCTTCCTTGAGCTTCTTAGTGTGGTGGAACCAAGGGTTGTGAACCGGAGTCTGGTCACTAAGGGTGAAACCGAGGAAGACAAGAAGCTGAATGCAAATTACATAATTAGTGTAGCTCGAAAGCTTGGATGCTCAATATTTTTGTTACCTGAGGACATTATAGAGGTGAATTCGAATATGATGCTAATTCTGACAACTAGTATCATGTAAGTTTGGAATAAATCAAATATCCCCCGTCATTCTTTCATCTTATGGCTTGCTATCCAAGGTAAGCTTGTCACCAAAGACAAACTCATTAGTTGGGACTACAACATCCCAGCCAGTTGTGCCCTGTGTAACTCTGATAATAAAACTATCTCTCATCTCCTTTTTGACTGTAACTTCACTCAGAGTATCTCGTCCCATGCTAGTATTAAAATTGGATACCCTTTCAACGCTTCTTGTTGGCAGTCTTGGGTTTGCGAAGCGTCAAATTGGTCTCAATCTCGAAACCTTCACATTTGGCAGTCTAGCTTCGCCGCGGTAATTTACCATGTCTGGAAGGAGAGGAACCTCAGAACTTTTGGTTCCCCTTCTGCCATCGCCTCTTCGGTTTCTCATCGGATCTTCTTAGATCTTCGGTTTAGATTCCAAGGCACCAAGACCGGGTGGCCTTTCTAAAATTATTATTTATTACTCTACTTTATTGCAGGATTCCTTTGATGGGGGCGGTTCGTGTTCAGACTCTCTTTGCTCTCTTGGACGCCTGTGGATGCCGTCGTTGATGCCTACAAGTTCATGCCGTATTTTGATTACTACTTTATGACCCAGAATACTGTATGCAACCTATTTCAATTAATTAATGCTTTTTTTACACAAAAAAAATCATGTAAGTGAGAAAATGCAAGTGAGAATGCCATAGACGAAAATGCTTGGCGTACTGAAATCTCAAACTTGTCTGTTGTCAAAAGTCCGACTGCTTCAGATTCATACCTTCTCCAATAATATATAAATTTAATTTTTTATCAATTAGTTATTAGATTCTTGTATTTGATATTGCTCTAAATATAGTAAATATATTTTCACCATTAATTTTTAATAATATATAAAAAATTAATATTACTTTTCTAAATATAAGTTTATCATTAGTCTTTATTATTTAATTTGATATTGTGTTATTTGTGTCCCAAAACATTACATATTTGAAATGGAATTCTCAAATTATTCTTGATGAGTTTGACAATGAATATAAATACGAAAACATTGTGATAAGTGGACATGATAATTGGTAATTTTTTGGATATATTTTATTGTTTTGTTTGATACTATTTTAGACATGTTTTAGATGATTTATTTTGTCAAAGATTTATGTTTGTTTTTAGTTAGTTAATTATTTATTTTGGTTATAATTTTTTTTGTTTAAATTTTTTAAATTTTAATTTTTATTTAAATAATAAAAAATAAAGTCAAGTTCGAGTTGTGTTCATACCAGATCGAACAATCCGTAGGGATCTTGTCGGACTAAACCATAGACACAAACGAATCAGACTCAAATTCGAAAATGTTAAACCCGTAGCATGTCGGATCGAGCTCATATTGTAAGGGAAATACGCTAATTTCCCGGCAAATCACTTCTAAATTTGCTTGAGGTAAAGAGGGGTTTTGGAAAAATATACAATTTTCATGCAATCAAATCAAAAGAAAAGAAACACAAAACAAAAGTGAAATCAAACACACAATTGTTAACGGAGTTTAACAAATTATGTTTACGTCTCCGGACCTGATGCAGATCGATTTTAGTAGAAAGACAAAATGATTCCGTCGTTTTCGATGCATACATAAAAACCCTAGCTCTAGGTTTTGTAGAGACGGTAACACTTAAAAAGAAAAAAACATTTACAATCCTTAATGTGTAATTTATGACCCACTAAATTACACTGTCTTTTCAATTCACTCCATGTCTCTTTAATGTGTTTAACACTTGCATATCTTCACTGTCTTTTCATCTAGCATCATTCTATCCATTAACATGAATGTTGAATAAGACTAAACTATTATGTCAAAATAACACATATTTAAATAAAAAACGCGGACCGTATGAATCGAGACAAACCCAATCCGAACTCGGCCCCTAACCAACTTTAATTTACAATTGAAAATAAATTATAATCATCAAACTACATATTTTAGTTAAACAATTTCAAAATTTTATCTCTATTATTTTTTAGCTCACCTCTAACCATTTCATTACATCTCTCACCATCTACATTGAATATTTTCTAAGACAAAACTATATCTAGACCCTATTTGGCTATAATGAGACCTTAAATCAAACTTTTTATTTTACTTTATGTAAAATGACCATTTTACCCATCATATAAAACCAAGTTTTCAATCAAAAATCTAAGCAATTTTATTCCTCTTCTCCAACCAAACTTCTCTCTAAAACTAATCTAATACCTAAAGAATGAATTACATTAAAATCTAACTATTTTCTTCCTCTTCTTTAACAAAACTTCTCTATATTTTTTAATTATGTTTTAATATCACTTTATGGAACTTTCCGATTTTTCATTAGCGTAAAAAGAATAAATTATACTAGTCGAAGAGCCATTTTTTTTTACAGAATTATATTACAATGAAGTAATCTGTGGACCAACTAATTTATATAATTTTATATTAAGAAATAAACTAGTAAGTGTGAATATATTTTCCCAGCCTGATAGTAATGACAATCTTGTTCCAAACCCAATTATCTTGATGACAAGATAAGACGCGAGCTGCAATTTTTTTTTTAAAAAATCAAAGAAATCAATATTTGAAATCAAGATCTTTGATTAATAGCGAAATTAGAAACATCAGTCAGATAACAAAACCACAAGAAAGAAAACAACACATCGATTTCTAAGTTTGAATTAAATTTACAATTAGAAACCTAACTCCCCAAATTCCATAACCTAAGAACTTGTAAACTTTGTAACAGTCTTCCTTTAGATACAACATGTTTAGTCAATTCACCAGACAACACCAAGTCTAGATTTCCCTTGAAGGGATAGTCAGTTTCTTGTTGTACCTCGCAAGCTTCGCAGACTCACCAGCCAATTTCTCGAAGATATCGTTGATAAACTGTTCATGTTTTCTATAGCTTTGCTGGAAATACCGATATCGGGATGAACCTGCTTCAAGATATTTAAGATGTAGATCTTTTAGGCCTTGACGCTTTTTTTGGATCGTTTCTTCTTTTTATCAGCTCCAGCGCCAGCTTCTTTTGGTAACTTCTTTCTGGCCTTTGGTTTCTTCTCAGCTGCTACGACGGCCAAAGGATATTTCTAGGTGACCTTCTTCTCAGTCGGCTTCTTTTCTGCTTGGGGTGCTATTGTTGATTTTTATTAGGAAATGAGTTCTCTAGAGAAAGATTAATTGGAGAAGAGAAATAATTTTCTGATTTTGATTGGTGAGATGCGAGCTGCAACTTGAATTTGATAAAAAAGAAAAAGAAAAAGGGAAAAGAGAAAAGAGAGATAGTCGGCTGAAAAAGGTTTATATATATTAAGGGTATTTTAGTAAAATTTGAGGTCTCATTATAGGTGAAGAAGGTCTCATTATAACGAGGTCTCATTATAACCAAAACGGGTCTCGGTTTAGCGTTGCCCTATTTTCGATTAGATAGAGATGAAATCATCCGGTTCACAAAATTTATTCTGTTTAGAAATTAAAATTAATTTAACCCAACAATCATAAATCTGAATAAATATTGAAATGAAGGTAAAGTTACCAAAAGAAATATAAACGACGGACCGTAAATATATTACTAATCATTCGGTAATTACAAGTGTTTCATTTAAAATTAAAAATAATTATCATTATGATATTATAGAGAAGTAAATGTAGTTTCCATTCAAAAGAGAAATAAATGTAATCCTAAGTATAAAGAGGTTGTGATTGACTCTCTATCATGTAGAAATTTAATAATACAACAACCAGTCTTCTATCGAACTAAATTGTGGACTCCATTAGGGCTGTTAAATGGATATTTCGGATACGAATCCGAAATTCGAAATCACCATAAATCCGTATCCGACGGATATTATCAGGATTCAGATAATATCCAAATCCGAATTTCAAACTAATTTTTGTAAAAATTCGTTGGTTAGCCTATGTCTTTTATAAGCACCTTAGAAGAAATTCATATTCTCATTTTAAATGTGCCACCATGCCTTTTATAGACAGCTGGATATCACTTTTGTTTTTTCCATTTTAGATATGAGATACTAAAAATATACTTGTTAAGAAAAGCCACCATATGTTTTATAGACACCTTGGTAGCAACAATTTTTCTAACCATAGATGTGGGATAAAATATAATTTTTAGAGAAGGAAACCTCCATATTTATGGCCAACCATGCTAGTAATTTGTTTTGATTTTTACAATGTGGGATAGTTAAAAACATGATATCGGATATTTCAAATACGGATATGGTTATATCCATATCCGATATTTTTGGATACGAATTCGGATACAAATATTATCCGTTTTCTTTCGAATACGGATATTATCCATCTTCTTCGGATTTGATATCGAATATCTCGGTCGTATATCGGATTTTTCGGATTATTTTGATAGCCCTACGGGAAAAACCTTTTAATGATATAAGAATCATTTTCTTACTACACCAAATTGTCGACTCTATTTGGGAACAAAAATTTCTATAATAATTCAATCGAAAAATAAAAAAGAACGATAAAGTAAATATGATATGTTATGAAGAATTCAAAACAAAAATCACATCGGGTTATATGAGCGATGACAATCAGCACGAGAAAGTATGATATCTATAAACCATTTCCCGAAAAAAAACCACATGGCTAGATATTGTTATCGAAACGTCACCAACAAACACATTTTTTTAAACTAACAAATATTTCGACCGGTCAAATCAAACATCTTATGAGAAGAGTGACAAGCATAGATACTGTGTGTAATATAATAAAAAAACCAAAATCTCCATATTTAAAAACATAAGCGGAAAATAAAAAGACGAACATGACCCGATGGATCAACCAACACTTGATAACGAGAATGAATAAAGAACAACTCTGGTAGTAAGCCCTATATTTTCGCAAAATGATCAAGCCATCCCTCCCACTACGAGAAAAACTAAAGATCAACAAAACCCTATAGAATTAACTCAATGGTCCAGCCGAACCACCAACAAGTTCCTCGATAGTTCAGATTGGCCAAAAAACCCTATAACCTTCCAAGATAAGCTTTTGGATTTCTCCAATAACATAATATACCTTGCAATCCTACAATAGATATTGCCAGAACCCTTGACCACACAATATTTAAAAACAAACTCCATGTTTTTGAGCAAGATTGAAAGGACACACAACTACCCAACGACTTATCCGAAGTCGTGTATGGATGGGCCATTCCCTCTATCACATATTAATTTAAATATTTATCATGACACCACCAAAAGAAATCACCACGAAGATTCATCCAATCCAAAATACTCTGAGGAAGAGGGTATAAATAAAGGTTCATAAGCCACAAAACAGGTACAACAACCATGATAGCAGTCAAAAGTTCAAACAAACCCCGTAAGGCCCATTTATTAAATTCAATGGGAATCTCAGAATTATATATAAAAAAACTAGTGATGTGCTCAGATACCGAAAACATAAATATTTTACCTTCTTGGAGAAAACAGAGATAAGTCAAAGTATTGCAAATTCTACAACGATGTAGGACATCATCGAAGGGATTGTTGGCGTTACAATGTCAAATTCAAAACATGGTTGATGAGGAAAAACTATAAAAGTTTGTTAAAAATAAGAGAAGAAGTGAGCACATAGCTTCGGAAGATGACATGGTTCAACGAGCAAGACAAAACAAAAAAATAGAAGAATAAAGTGAGGATCCAATGTCGCACAACAATGCCATCTTTGACACTGAGGCATAACAATAGTCGGATACTGACCCTAGTTAAAAATATATCTTTGTCATTGATGGCGTATACCTTTTTTATAAATCACCAAAGTTTGGGAAAAATATATATAGATGATTCAGAGATACAACAACACATAAAGATATCACCATACTTTTTACCAAAACCCATATCTAATCATAATATTCTCTAATGATGATCTTAGAGAAATATAGATACTTCATGGTGATGTCGTATTGATCATCGTCAAATTGGAAAGTGTGGAAGTAAAAAGAGTAATGATTAATACGAGAAACTATGCTAACATTTTGTTCAAACAAACATATAATAAGATGCAAGATGTCCCATAATTAAGCCGGTAATACATCATCTTAACAGGATTTACATGTGCATATGCACAAGTAGTAGGATAATTGAAAATGAATGTGGTCTATGGTATATAAGAATTCAAGGAGAGGGTTTGCTGCCTCTTTATGGTAGTAGAGGCTTCATCACCATACATCATAATTATATGGTGATCCTAGTTGGATCAAATTCATGTGGTCATCTTTATAATCCATCAGCGTCTTAAGTACACAATCAACGGGAACATATGGCTCATCCAGGGAAATTAAAAGGCTTCAATAGAATGCTACACAATGAGTGTAGCTCAAAAAAAAATAAACACAATCGCAATAACATTCAGCACATGACCCAATCATTTTTTATGATATGGATGATCCCCGTGAGGCCCCCACCTAATAAAGAATGGGAAAATTAGAAAATATCCAATGGAAATTAATTCTCAAACTTGAAAATGATATCTTTGCAGGTCTTAGATAATTTTTTTTAGATCTTTTACAGAATAATCTTGTTGTTTTTGTCGAACGCTCAAGATGTTAAGGGGGTTTCGACCAAACCGAAATGAATTGCTACAAGTTATCAATTAACTAAACCATTCAATCAAATATAAAATATGATCTTACTTTCAAGATAAAACAGAGACAATCATTCAAGAAGTAGATAGGATGACCACTATTAGGAACATTCGCCAGGCTAACTACCTAGTATAGACGGAAAATACGGTGCTAGTAAAAATGAATAATGAAAACTGGAGAATGTGCGTAGACTTCACAAACCTTAATATGACCTTCCTGAAATATCCTTTTTTGTTGCTTATGGAAACTTAATATTGTTTTTCATGGACGCTTATCCCGGATACGATTAAATTTAAATGCACAAACGACCAAAAGCATACACCGTTTATAACTAAAAGGGACTTCGTTGCTATAAGGTAATTCCATCCGACTTGAAAAATATAGGGTCAACCTATCAACGACTAGTGAATAAGATTTTTATAAACTAGTTGAGAATGAACTTACAAGCTTACATAGATGACATGTTAGTTACCAACAAAGAAAACAACAAGCACATATAGCTGAAACCTTCAAAAAACTGAGAAAAGTAAACTTAAACCTAAGTCTAGAGAAATATACCTTCAACGTTCGAATGGGAAAATTATTTGGTTACATGATTGATGAAATATACATCGAAGCAGACCAATCGCAGTTGTAAAATTTAACAGGATTGATTCTTTCAAGGAATACTAATTAAGTACAAGTGCTTATAAGCATATTGACAACTCTCAATAGATTCATATCCAAGTTTTCAAATACATGTCAACTATTTTTTCAAGTTCTGAGAGAAGTTGAGAAATTTAGGTGGACACTAGATTGTGCAGATACTTTTCATAACATGATTTATTGTATCTCCTTAAATATTAACTAAGTTGAAGCTAGGAGAGTCTTTGTATATGTACCTTGTAATTTTCGATGACACTGTTAGAGCCGTACTTATAAGAGAAGAAAGGGTAGATTTTAAGCCGATATACTACGTTAGTAAATATCCACTAAGCGTTGAAATAATATTTTTTAGCTGAAGAAGTTAGTCTTAGCACTCGCGGCGGCGATAAGAAAGATGCGGCCTTACTTCGGAGCTTATACCATCATCCTCTAAACTTCATTTTTGTTAAAACAAATATGGTGCAAAAGTCAGATATTTTAGGATGATTAACATAATGGTCCGTTGAGATAGAATACTATGTCATTCAATTTGAATCCAGAACCGTAATTAAAGTTCAAGCCTTAACATATATTCATAAAATTACAGTCTCAACATTCGGTAACTTCAAAATAACAAACATATTCCACATGTCAAGTGAAAACTAATAGAGGAAACAACAAATAAGGTTCCGATGAAAAAATTAAAATTATATCTCCAATAGGGGAAATTATGACATATGTTGTTAAGCTTGATTCCCATACTTCAAATAATGAAGATGAGTATGAAGCTGCCATTTTAGATTTACAACTAGCTAACATGTGTGGGTTTAACAGGTCCAGTTATTCAAAAATTCACAGCTTGTAGTCAATATTGATCAAAACCGAAGCAAATAAATACAACATCATTCAATACTTGAAAGAGCTTTAGTGGTAGATGACCTTCTTTAAGCATATGGATTTTAAGCAAGTACCAAAAGTGGAAAAAGTTGAAGTGAATGCCTTAGCATATTTCAGATTTTCATAAATACAAAAGATAAGTCATTTTCTAAGATAAACCATCCATCACACTCCCAAGTAATTTCCTTACAATCGTATCTAAATCAGAGGTTATGGTGATTGAAGGGGAACAAGAAGAAGATATCGGAGAACTCCTACAACAAGTTACTCGAATGAAGATATATAACTGAAGAGGAAGGGAAAGCTAGAAAACCTAAGAAGAAAGCATCCCAATTCCTCTTATACTCAGGAATATTATACAAGCGGGGATGGACAAAACCGCTACTTATATGTCTTGGCCTAGATAAAGCCTATTTTGTTGTTGAGGAACTGTATGACAGGGAAGGTAGTGCACATTGTGGTTACAGATATCTGCACAAACAAAATATTCTATTATTGGCCAACGATCACGAATGATGTAAAAAATAAAGTGAACCATTGGGACACTTGCCAACATTTTTCAAATTCAATACAAGTCCCATTAGTTTTATTCGAAACCATATATGAAAATATACGGTTCGATAGATGGGGCATAAATATCGTCGGACATTTTCCTCCGGGTTCGAGAAGAAGGAAGTACATGAACGTAACAGTTGCCTACTTCTTCAAATTGGTTGAGGCAAAACCAATGACTGGCATCATAGCCAAATAGGTAAATATCTTTATGGAATCACACATTTATTTTGATTATATACCCAAGTTATAGCAACAAACACTGACACTCAATTGTACACTGACAAGGTAACATGGTAGTGCCAAAAGAAAGGTATCAAACATATATTATCAACTTATTTTCACCTACATGCTAATGGCCAAGTAGAAGTAACAAACCAAACCATATCCGAAGGGATCAAGAAGATGCTTGAAGGAACATCGAGAACTTGTCCAAATATTTTACCAGAAGTTTCTATGGTAATATAAAACCACTATACGCGCATACAAAATGAAACAACTTTATCTCTACTGTATGTAATAAACATGGTTGTCCCAGCCAATTCTATTTTACCTTTTTATACAATATCCAACTATGAAGAGTAAATAATAATGAAGCCAAATGCTCCAAATGTTTCGAATCGAGTTTCAAGCTCGGTTCAAAAGCGTCTGGAAAACTTAACTGACTTCATATGTTCATTTAACATGATAAAGAGAATAGTTTCGGCGGAGCTTTAATATAAATTAGTACGATCTGATCATACTAACAAGCACTTTCTTCGATTTGTGCTGTAAATGGTTATATTTTATCTTCTAAAACTATAAAAACATGTAGTATGATTTTTAAGTCTTCCAATAGTGAAAAATATTGGGAACAGAGAAACACAAATATTCAAATTAAGTCGAGCTTCGAGCATCGTGTCCTTAGCACGAGCCAACAGGTATTTCGTTTGGGTTGATAGACTTACAAGCATATAGTCCTTGAAGGCTTGTATTTTTATCTACATTTTGTAAAATTTTTGCAGCTAGAATAACCACAAGAATCATCTAAAATTTGAATTCTATTACTTATGAGCTCAATAGGTACTTTATTTTGAAGACAGCAACTACTGCCTTTCGAACTTCAAGTAAAGGCTTATGGTACAAGGGGGGGGGGGGGGGGGGGCGTACTGATCGGTACAGGGGGGCGTACCTATGGTACGCTCAGGCTTCGCAAATGGCCATTTTCCGACCGATTTTTGGCCGGAAAATGGCCTCCAAACACCCTAAAATTATGATTTTTTTTAATAATTAAATTTTTAATTTTTTTAAGAAACAACTTCCAAAAAAACAAGTTTTGATTTTGTGTTTTTATTAGAAGAAGTTTAAAAAAAATTGAAAAGAGTTTGAATATTCTTGAGGCAACTTTGAATGTTCAAGAACAATTTGAAGAATTTCACAAAATTGTAGTAATATGAGGTTTGATCTAGTAGAGAGTTGTGTTTTTTGGGTATACATAGCCAAATAGATTGTTTTGTGAATTGGTTGTATCTAGGATATACTTAGTGTTTTTTTACTTAGTGGCAATTCAGATATTAAATGAAAGTTCAAGGGTTTTTTTGTCCTAAAAAAGTCAAACAAAAGTCAACTGCGTTTTTGAGTATACTTAAACCACATTTGGGTATATATAGCCACACCCTATTTATTATCCTTCGTTAGTTATAATTTTTTATGACAATGTTTTATCGCGATAGTATTATCAATGTACTATTATTTTATTTGATGACACGGGTAAGGTTTTAGTAAGGCACTTAGTTTTCAAAAAACATTTATTCCATAATAGTTTAGGTACTTTTTTATGATGCAAAAATGAGTCTATGGATCTAACTAGATTCATGAACTATTTATTGTGAATAATTTTGTAACATAAAGTCTTCAACTCTAACATTAATGCTACACAATTCTTTCTCTTCTACTATATATGCTATGGTAATTTAGACAAATCAACTCCAAGCATGCATGGCCTTGACATCCACTTTGAAAAATGACATATTTAGAACACGAGATATGCTACGACATTAAATCAGCAACGAAGTCTGGATAAGTCTGAAGTCTTAAAATCTCTTTAGCATCTTTAATGCTACGAATTTCGATAAAAAAAGAAAGAAGGATAAGTTTGAAGTTTTAATATCTCTTCGTGACCTCTAATGCTACTACATTCAATAAAACACCAAGGATAAGTCTGAAATCCTACTTTGGAATTTATTAATCTTTTATTCACAAATAAATAAAAGGTAAGACTAAAGAATATCCAACACTCGAGGGTTTCCACATATTCTAAAAATAACCAAATATTATATGATAAATTAACATAAAAAGGATTCATAACCCCCTCCCGATATAAAAAAACCATACGTTTTTCTATAAAAGTAAATAAAGTTTGGATACTCTAAATATAACTCAACAAGAGAACCATGTGTCTTTTAGGTGGTTTTGCCTTTGAATTGAATGTGATCACTTCAATTGGATTAACATAACCCCATATAATAGTGCATACATATACCAATAAGAAAATGAAAAGCATTCATCCTTTACCCCAAATTCTTACTTTATTTTGCAAGTGTCGGGGCCGAACTTGAAAGGACAAAAAATAGATGAAACATGCTAGAGTGGGTTAGATGCATCAACGATACTATTTTCATTAATATCACTCAATCTCATTATTGGGGGAATTTTTATCTTTTTCATTCCACAGATTTAGCTGAGCCAAATTGTTTTCACTTCAGCCTTTGTAAGAAGTTCAAATACATCGAACTCTTTCTCGATTTCCACACATAAGTGTCATGCACCAACTATATATCGGGACTTGGTTATCCGAACTTCCTTTATTTCAATGCCTTTGGATCTTCAATATTCAAAGTGGTAGTGCTTGACTCCTCTTTCTGCTATAGTTACTATTCCCTCTGTTCTGTTATGTAGGTCGTCTTTGTTAGTATTCCACTTTAATTGTCGTTTACACAATTCAAGATAGTATTTAATTTATATTTAATTTGTTGACCAATCAATTGTGGTTGTTTTCTGCCATTAAAAGAAAAAAGAAAACCATTAATTATATTAGCCCAATAACACTCTTTGCTTTTTTGCTTTTTACAAGAAACAAAAATGATTATTGCTTTTATTAATATCCGTGCATAATCCTTAAACGACTAATATTAAGGAACGGAGGAAGTATTCTTTTACCTGAGTTTTTACCAAAATTAGGGATATGTTTAGTCACTTTTGTAGCTACCTATGGTGCCAACTAAGCCTCGACCAAAATTAGGGATATGTTTAGTCACTTTACGTGGTTACTATTCTCTATTTTCTATTTCTTGGATTTCACACTTTCATCCTGACCAATCACAAAAAATTCTGACTTCTTTCTCACGATGCTTCTGCAATATAGCCTCAAGCATAATTGTCCTTAGGTTATTTATAGACTCAAAGTAAATCTTTGGGATCGATTGACCCAAAGGACCACTCCCTTAGCCGAAGATGACGTAAATATATTATTTTATGATGGAGATCTACCCACCAGTGTAGCAACTACGAGCTTACTTTCATCTGTTACCACAAACATTTCTTGATTGTTCAGATATGAAATTCCTTCATTGATGGCCCTAACTTCCGGCCCACTTCCAAGATCAGTCACAACATTCGGCAGATAATGATTGTTCTTTTTTTTTCTTTTTCAGGGCAACAACAATCACCTCATCCTTAATATGTCGTACCTCATGCGGGATACCATCATCCTCCTTACTAGAAGCATGATTTAAACTGTGCCACATGAACTTGAATATTATGGTTGGTTGAGGTCTAGCTTTGTCCACTGAAGTTTATTTCTTTCTGTAACTCCACCGAGGCTATTATCAATACGACCCCAGATACAGGAGTGTAATTTCATCTCTCTTTTTTTATTCCCATAAGTTTTAGTTACACCACTTTCCTTTTTCATGAATTATATAAGCAGCCCTCTTACATCATTTCAACTATAGGCGTCACATTTCTTTTTTGGAGTTTTTTCTCCATATTTCACCAGGATGGACCAACTTCAACACTAATAGTTTCTTGAAGAACTTCTCAAGAGATTCGGCCCATCCGATCATGAACCTATAATTGTTCTACATAACTTTAACATACCGTTTATAGCCTAAATCAAGTATTGTAAAAGGACAGAATCGAATATGAAATCATTCAAAACTAATATTTATTACCTTTCGGACTCTTGATACGGAAACATGTGATCAAATCCCGATCACAACTATTCTTTCAATATTCAGACATATAAACAAATTAATTCTTCCATATTTCTTTACAGTCTGGAAGATCATAAAAAACTTGCCGAATCCCTCTCAAGAAGTAAAAGTATGGATTTTCTTTCTTATAATTAAGTTGTTCGATGAGAAACGACTATAACCCGAAGGTATATAATAAGATTTTTAACATATGTATAATTTTGGAACTATAAATGAAAAAAAGTGTTTATCATCATTAGGATTTAAACACTTCAGATATATAACTTCAGATATATAATCAACCTTTTAAGTTATTAATGGTGATGATTATTTTAAACTAAGGGTAATTTGGTCAAGTGTTTTAGGGAATTTCAAGGGTATTAAATGTTCGGGTGTTTTGTAGTGAGAGATATAAGTTGCCTAGTTGTATTAAATATTCATTCTCATCATTAATGAAAGTGTTTGGGTATTTATACCCTTAATTATGGACCCCATGGGCTTTCGGGTCAAATTACAAAACCGGGTCGAGTTTAAAGACCAATTAGTTTATAAGTAGATTAGCACCTAGCTTAGTCAAAAGGTGTTTAGTGTTTTAGTACTTTTGTCCTGTCCGGATAGTTCAATGGGCACCTATTGTCCGAATTGCCCCTGTCCGGTTTTTCAGTGAGCTGTGGTGGATAATTTCAGACTCATCAGTAGCCCCTTTTTTAGGTTTTGTCAAAGATCTTTGGCTGGACTAAAAAACTTGTTTAGTCAATAACAACATTCTCCGGATCGCTCGTGTATTCAGTTCAGGGTTTATCCGGACTGAATCCTTCTCAGAATTTCAAGAGTTTTGCTTTGGATCGTGGGACACGTGTCGTATTTCAATTCTCTCTTCCAGCCGTTTTCTTCCTAGAACGACGCTCCCACTAAGCCCCAAAAGCAACTCCTGCATTTAATGTTTTTTACGTCAGCGCCGCCTTCAATCATTACCTTAATCTCTTTGTTTTCTCCTAGGTATCAGTAACTTTTTGCCTCATCAGTATAAATTGTTTTCCTTTACTGTTTCACCATCTTCATCACTTTACAATTTCCTCTTCTCAGAGCTTTTTACCTCTCATCTCTACACGTTTCTTAGGCAGTTTTATGTTCACAGCGAGAAACGCTCTCATGAAAGGTGGTTGGCTAAATCTTTCTGAATTAGAAAAAGCGCAAAAAGTTGAACGTGAGAGACGTATCGCTGCTGGCCTTCCAGTATCTTCAAGCATTAAACCTGATTCACCAACCTTAGAAGCTAATCAAGGATCATCCTCTGTCAAAACACAAAACCTAGACGTTTATTCCAACCAAAACTCTCGCCAATCCCTTCAGGCTCCTCGGTTCAGGAGTCTCAGCCTTCCATCGTGCAAGAGAAAGCAATATTGAGTGTTAAAAAGCCCTCTCTGTTCATTGCTATGGGGTCAGACATCAAGAAATCTCCAGAAAAAACTAACCCTCGTCGGACAACGCGCCTGGTAAAAGGCCTAACAACCGGTTCTCCACCAAAGTCTTCCAAAACAGGGCCCTCCAAATCTGGAGCCAAAGATAAAGCCTCCGGATCGGAGGCATCTATTAGAGCCCTAAGAGACAAACCCTCCTGATCTGAGGCCACCAAAATCAGTTCTCAAACCAAGTCGCTGAGCCCCACACGGACACTAGATCCTTAAGAGAGGCCGACGCTCAAACGTCCATAAAACCTGCTGAGCCACAAACTAGCGCTCTCCCATCCACAACGGCTGACAAACCTTCCACAGTGATGGAAGAGTTGATGGAGGACAGTGTTGAAGAGGCTCCATTCGAAACCGAAGCTTCCGGGAAAACTGGAGATGCTGCCTTCGATAAAAAGGGAAAAGGCAAGGATAAAGTTTGTATGACCCATCCGGATCTGCCAGAGAGTTTGGAAGGAAAAGTGGGACCTTGTTTTCACAAGGTCAACGTGAAGTATCTGCTGGCCATGCAGAATATTAATTACGTCTATACTCATACTGCTGAGTTAGGCCGGATCCGGACCAAGTGGGGGATTCCTGAATCAGTCAAGGTGAGGATACCAGTCATACCGGAGACTCCGATGGAGTGCAAGCTTAATGAGATCGTCATCTATACCGAGTTGTTCAACTGGGGGCTCAGATTCCCCTTGGATCCAGAAATTGTCAGGTATTTTCACCAGATAAAACTCTGCCTAAGCCATCTGAGTCCCAATGCTTGGTATACTCTCCTTGCCTGTATTATGGCGTCAAGGCTATCCGGGATTCCCCTCCCAATGGATCAGTTTGCTGCAGTGGTCAGTCTTTGTAAAAACCACCATATCCCATTCTACCACTAGAATATGGGCGAAAATTTCTAAGTGGTGGATGACCTGCTTGAGTTAGATAAAAACTGGAAGACCAAGTTCTTATTCATTAGCGGGACGTGGGGGAATGGGAGAAAAATTAAACCTGGAGTCAACCGTAGTATGCTCACCAGCAGGTGGAAGAGTTCAGGTAAGTTTTCTACTTTGTTTGTCTTTCTCATATTTCAAGAAATTTGTTCCTAAATTACTTCTCTTTTTATTTGGTTAGTGTTGCCAAAGGAGTTCTCCGATGATGTGGAGGAGGGGTAGGCCATATGTGCCAAATTAAATGTCTGGGCTGCTGACCGTTGGGGAAACGCCTTCCACAACTGCTTTACCTCAGGCAACCTGGTGCGATCCCACCTCTGGAATACTACGGGCCGGAGATTTCTTACTTGGGAGGAGCTGACTACACCACCCACTCCAGCCGTTATTCTCAATAGAACAGAGGAGAAAGATGGCAAACTAGCCTTGCCCTCCAGAGCCAAAGCCCCAAGCAAAATGAAAGGGAAGGGCAAGAAAAAGAAGGTTGCAGCAGAGGCTATTCGGGGTGCTGCAGAGGAGATCGCTCCGGAGAACCAAGGAGTGCAGACCCAAGCGGGGGGGGGGGGGGGGATTGATGCTACTTTATTCAAAGTAGTTGAAGATGAGAGCATCAGGGAGGCAGGTGGACCTCAAGATCTTCCAAAACCTCCTAAGAAGGACCGAAAAAATGGAGCAAGCAGTGAAGAGAGGACTGCTAAAAAAAATAAGGTCTCCCTGGGGGATGAAGTTATCCTCCGGCCTTCGAAGTCTCTTCCTCCGGCCGACCCAACAGGCCCCACCCTGCAAAGAAAATCCCAAGTGATCTACACACCGGAGAGGGTACCAGAGGGGATTTGGAAGGAGTAGACATCAGTGGCCTCCAAAATATTGGCCTTTATTTCGGAGAGTTTGAAAAAAACGACTTCGTTGGTCCCTACCTTCCCCCAAGCTCCTCTAACATGGTGACTTTTAATGGTAAGTCTTTCACTGTTTCAGGGGAGAACGATACGATGACCCACTCTCTGTTGGGCCATATTCAGCCAATGCTCAACTTGGAGAAGGAAGTAAAAAGTCAGGCTGCCCTCATCAATACCCTTAACACAGATAAGGACAGTTTGTCCACTGACCTTCTTAATGCCAACCAAAGTATTGAGGCATTGAAGAAAGAGCTCGAGGAGTTGAAGAAAAGGAAAGAAGATCTGGCAACCAAGCTGGTCACTTCAGAGAAGGCTAACACAGACATCCAAACGAAGTGCTCTGGCTTGGAGAAAGATCTCTCCACCTTGAAGGAAGAGGTGAAGACCAAAGATAATGCTATCCAAACCTTGTCCGGTGACAAGACTTCTCTTGAAGAGGCTGCGTCCAAGGTTAGCAAGGAGAAGGAAGATTTGGTGAAAGAGCAGGAAAAGACAATCCAGGCCAAGATTGATGCGTATACCAATGATGTGATAGATTCTCTAGAAAAAAGGTATATCAAAGTTAAATCTGACATGGTCTTGTTTTTTCATCAAACGTTTCCGAAGAGAACGCTCAGTACCATGTGGCAGTACGTTGAGTATGAAGATATCTCATTCCATACGATGGTGGATGGTGATAAGAAGAACTATTCTAGTGGTCTTGACGACACTACCAACGAAGAAGAAGGAATTAGAGAGATTTCGAGTGACGAACCCAAAGATTCAAAGAAGAAAGATGCTGCAGGAACCTCCAAGGGAAACTAGCCCTGAGGTTTTAACTGTTTTTTTATGTTTTTTCTTATTCTTATGATATACTAAAGTCCTTGGATGGCCAATGCATTTTTGTAACTGTGTCTGGTTTGAGTCCAGTTAAGCTTTTCTTCTTTAAACTTAAAGTCCTTGGATGGCCAATGCATATTTTACGTTTTAATATCATCATCCGGTTTTAGCCAGATAATTTTACTTTGCTAAATTCTTGCTTTGTTTCATATTCGCTCAATATTAATGGTTGATGTTTAAATAGCCTCTATTTATTTTATAAGTATTTTAAGATGAGAGTGTTTAAATTCTCCGATGAGAAATGTTAAATGGTCATCATTCCACCAGATCAATCCGATCTGCCAAAGATCCTTAGAAAACTTTAAAGAAACTGTAAATAAAACCACTCAGAATATTTTAAGAAGGCATCAAATTTTATTAAAAAACCCGGACACCTCATTAAAACCTCCCCGCTCCACCAGGGCAGGAAATAGTATGCCCCCTAATATTTACATGGACTTTAAACAAGTAAATATTTACACAACTTTCATTCCAGATACAACCAGAGGTGTTCAATGTTCTAAGGGTGGTTTAAGATTCTTCCATCTTTGTCTTGAAGCCTGTATGTCCCAGGCTTGAGCTTTTCAGTGACCATATAGGGCCCTTCCCGATTTGGATCTAGTTTGCCGAACTGCTTCTCCTTAGTATGTAAGAAGACTTTTCTCAACACTTTGTCCCCTGGTTCAAAATCCCTTCTTTTGACTTTGGAAGCAAACCTGCTCCTCATCAAGCCTTAATAATAGGTGGCTCTAAGATAAGCCTTAACACTTCTTTCTTCTATTAAGTCCAGTTGACTTCTGATTGCCACTTCATTAGCCTGTTCGAAAAAATTGTGGACTCTGTATGATGGAAGAGTTGATTCTACAAGAGCAATTGCATCCATCCCATATACCAAGGAAAAATGAGATTCTTGTGTAGCAGCTCCAGGAGTAGTCCGGTATGCCCATAATACTTCTTGTAAATAGCTTGGCCACTTTCCAACAGTCCCTTCTAAATTCTTTTTGAGACCGGACATAATGGTTCTGTTTGCCAGTTCAACTTAACCATTTGCTTGTGGGTGGAAATGATAAGAGAAGCAATGCTGAATGCCCCTAGAGGCACCGAAACTCTCCACATCCTTGTTATCAAATTGTGGCCCATTATCTGTGGTTATCTTTTGTGAAACCCCAAATTTGCAATAATTATTAGACGAGATAAATTGTATAACGGCTTTTGAAGTAGTTCCTGCCAGGAGGGCTGCTTCTATCCACTTTGAAAAATAATAAATGGCTACAATAATAGTTATGCACCCTCTGGATGCCATCGGTAGAGGCCCTACTAGATCCAGTCCCCAACGAGCAAAAGGTATTGGCTCAGAAATCGATTCCAGGAGGGCAGTTAGGATATGAATTTCATTACCATATCTTTGGCATGGATAACACTTCTTTACCAATTCCTTGGCATATGCCATTATGGATGTAGTATCCGGCTAATAAAACTCTTCGGGTTAAAGCTCTATGGCCACAATGTGTTGATCTCTCACCATCATATAGTCCATATAGCACAATTTGAGACTCTTCAATCCTCAAACAACGCAATAGAGGTCTACTAAATAACTTCTTGTATAAGATACCTCTTATAATTAAAAAACCACGAGCCCCATGCTTTATTTTCCTTGCCACAGCTTTTTCCGGAGGCAAAATGCTATCAGAAATATATTAAAGAAGGGGATATCTCCAGTCTTTGGGTTAAACCACTTGTATACTTAAATTTTCCTCTTCTTCCCTTCCTCTATTGGGTTGTATGGATGAACATTCTTGCACATGAATCCATGGGTAGGACTCAGAGTATGCTATGGTTTCCAAGGAGTCTGCTAGTGTGTTTTCCGATCTGGGTATGTGCTCATAGCTGACATTTTTGAAGTTGGCTGCCACTTCTTTAAGAACGAACAAATATTTAATCAAATGCTCATAACAAACATTTTTGAAGTTGGCTGCTACTTCTTTAAGAATGAATAAGTATTTGATCAACTGCTCCTTCTTGGCTTCGGGCTGACCTTGAGCATGGTGGATAAGAAGCTGAGAATCACTCATTAACCTAACTCTTTTAGCCCAACACAAAAGGCTAATTTCAAACCAGCTATAACAGCTTCATACTAAGACTCAATGTTAGAAGCCCTAAAAGAAAAACATATAGCCTGGTATAGCTTGTCGCCATACAGAGAAGTTAAACATATCCCAACACCACAACCCATGGTACTTGATCCACCATCCGTTCGGATAACCCATACCTTCTTAGCTCTTTCACCTGCAGCTTTCTTAGTACTTCTGTCCGAATGGAATTCAACCAGGAAATCAGCAACAAATTGAGCTTTGATTGCAGTTCGATGGGAGAAAACAATGTCATAATCACCCAATTCTACTGACCACTTGGTCATCCTGCTTGATATGTCTGCCTTCTGAAGAACATTTTTCAAGAGAAAAGACGTCTGTGCGACAATAGAATGAGACTGAAAATAGGGCCTCATTTTCCTGGAAGCAATTATTAAAGCTAGTGCTAGTTTTTCAAGTTTTAAGTATCTTCTATCAGCATCCATCAGGCTCCTGCTGATGTAGTACACCGTACGAGGATAATTGTTCATCTCTCTTACTAGCACTGCACTTATAGCACATTCGGACACTGCTAAATATATGTATAATGTTTCTTCATCAATAGGTTTATAGAGAGTCTTGGGGGAAGATAAATGCTTTTTTATTTCAATGAACGCCTGTCGCACTATGGAGACCAGTTAAAATCTCTAGCACCCTTTAAAGTCTGGAAAAATGGGGCACACCTATCCAAAAACCTTGAGATAAAACGATTTAAAGTAGCTAACCTTCATGTCAGCCTGTGTACTTCTTTAATATTCCGGGGAGGATCCATCTGTAATAAGGCATCAAGCTGGTCTAGATCAGGCTATATCCCTTTCTCACTTATCACATACCCCAGAAACTTTCTGAACTGTACTCCAAAAACACATTTTACTGGATTTAATTTTAAATTAACCTTTGCCAAGTTGGCAAATGTTTCTTGAAGATCTACTAAATGTAATTCTTCCTCTACACTTTTTACCATCATGTCGTCAATATATACTTCCATATTTCTCCCCATTTGACCAGCAAATGTTTTATTCACTAACCTTTGATAGGTAGCCCCAACATTCTTCAGTCCAAAAGGCATCACCTTGTAACAATGGAGGCCCCTATCAGTAACAAAAGTAGTGTGTTCTTAGTCCTTCAGATCCACTTGTATCTGATTATAACCAGAGAAGGCATCCATGAAGGACAATAACTTGTTCCCAGATGTGGAGTCCACCAACTGGTCTATTTGGGGGACTTGATACAGATCCTTTGGGCAAGCCATATTGAGGTCAGTAAAGTCGATACACATACGCCATTTTCCATTCTTTTTTTTACTAATATTGGATTGGCTGTCCATAAAGAGTACTGAGACTCCTTTCTGTGCCCCATTTTAGTAAGCCGGTCAACCTCTTGAACTATGACATCAGCTTTTTCTTTAGAGAAAGCTCTTCTTCTCTACACAACAGGTGCTACATCTCTCCGGATGGATAGTTGGTGTGATATAATGTTCGCAGGCACCCCGGTTACATCAGCCTTACACCAAGCAAAAACATGTTGGTGGTTTGCTAAAAAGGACAACACTTTTCTCTTTAATTCTGGTGTCATCTTAGATACAATTTTGACATTTCTTCCTTCTGTCATAAACTGGGTTTCAACCTCTTCAATAGGTATCAAAACACCAGGGGTCTCTCTGGGGTCATCAATTTCACCCTCTCTCCTAGAGGGCCCCACCAACTGCTAATCTTCATTTACCCGGACTGCCCCCAGAGTTTTAGGGGTAAGCGCAGTTGCATAACATTCTCTTGCTATTTTTTGGCTGCTCCGAACAACTCCCACTTGTCCTTGAACAATATATTTTAAACATTGGTGAATTGTTGATGCCACATCATGCATCTTGGAGAGCTAAGACCTTCCCAAGATCGCATTGTAACATGTGGGATAATCTACCACCACGAAAAGTACCCTGACTATTTTCTTGAAAGGGCCCTTGCCCAACAAAACCTCCTCCTCAAACTCCCCGACCACGTTCGCAGAGCTTCCAGTGAAACCCATAATGGACCTGTTCGAACGCTGAATCACTGCTGGATTCTTTATCAATTTATAAGAACTTAAAAAGAGGATGTTGTCTGAGCTGCCAGTGTCAACCAAAATTCGCCTAATGTCATTGCCCCCAATCGATGCTCCTATTACCACAACATCTTCATGAGGACCATTTATCTCCCTTAAGTCAACTTCATCAAAAACAATGAAGTGAAAAGGAATTTGGGGTTGATAGGAGGACATGCCTCCCTCTAACTGAGTAGCCAGAATGTGAACATGCCTCTTCCTTGAAAAAGGAGTTGGTGCAGTCATTGTATCTCTCCCAAATATGGTAACTGACTCAAAAAAGCTTATGAGCCCAGACACCGTCTTGGTATGTTCTGTTATAACACCCACCTTATTTCGGGCTAGATCAGGATCCAAATACTCTAACTCTACATCAAATCTTTCAATACTTACCATGGCCCCGTCCGGAGCCGATGTCCCTGCATTGTTTGTTGGCCCAGTCCTATGAGCATTATCAGGCCTATTCCCACTTCTTCTCTTGACATAAGCACTTAATTTTCCTCTTTCAATCAGATTCTGCGCCTCTTGTTTCTAAGCGATGCAATCCTCTGTGTTATGAACAATATCATGATGATATTGACAGAAACAAGTATTACGACTTTCCCTAGGATATTGAAGCGTTGCCAGCTTCCTAAAATGTAACTCATCTTTTTTTTTTGTCATAGATGGTTGCCACATTCTCTTTCAATTCGGCAAACCACTCCGGTTGGACTCAAGGTCCTCGTTTATTTCTGGACTGCTGGCTCTGAGCTGGAGCTGGGTGAGATTAAGCCTTGGCCCTGTTGGGACCCTGTCCGACCTCCTTAGCCTTGTATCCAGACTGATTCTGTTTTGGTGCAGCTGTGGCAGATCTCACTTGCCTGTGCACCCTAGTCTTTTTCGTCTCATCTACATTGGTTTGCTTTCCAACCTGATTCAGTAAACCGCCCCACGTCATGGCCTTGTTCCTGGTTACCGAATCAGCCAGATTCCCAGGGTTCAAACCTTGTCTCAGAGAAGCTATTGCTAATTGTTCAAAGCAATCAGCTAACCCATTCTTTATGTTCACGAGCCGACTTATATAGTCTTTTAATGATTCATTTGGCTCTTGGGCACAATGGATAATAGTGTTTACATTGCCCTTCACCTCCTTACTTCCAACAAACTGCCTCCGCAAGGCCACCCTTGTGGTAGGCTATTGTACCATTTCAGAGCACTCCCCGTAAAAGATTGAGAGAAGGATCTGCAGAGCAACTTGTCATCATCGTCAAAATTCATCATAATTTTTTTAAATTGTTCCAGATGATTATCTGGATCCTTGCTTCCATCATACGTTTCCATCTTAGTACTGTCAAACCTCTTAAGAAGGTTTCCAGACAGTATTTTGGAAGACAATGGAGATTGTCTCCAATTTCGGCCACGACTAAAGACAATATCTTCATTGAGCGTTGCAAAAATACATGGCTCATCATGGAAAGCGAAGATATCCATCAACAACTGGTCTATATGCCTCCGGCTATGGTTGTGGCTATGAGATGACCCTTTACCAAGATGCCTTTTTAACCTTCCATGCCTGTCCCTCTTTCTTGAATATTTTTTAACCAACTTTTACTTCTTCTTGGATCTACCTTCATCACTGCTGGATGACAGGGACTCCTCAAGTCCATCCTCATTCGAGGAGCTACTAGATGACTCTGACTCTGAGCTCTCCACCGATTTAGACTGGTAAGACTTCTTGGAGCTGACATGGGTCTTTTTAGTACTCAAGTAAGTCTTTGTTGATGGGTCATTCTCCCTTGGATTGTCAGTATGGTGAATGGCTGACACTTTCGATTTTTCTTTCAAGCCTACCTCCGTCTTTTTAACAGCTCTCAAGGCTTCTATTTCAGCTTTCATCATGTCTCGTTCTTCGATCGTGTACTCATCGTTTTCTCCCATCACGTCTATCAAAGGTGGTGGCACTGCTTGCTCATCCGGATTCATCCGAACTGATTTTTCTTGCTGGTTTTGAATGCTAGACTCATGCACCTTCTTCTCCCACTGTGCTCGCCAATTTGGTGACGATTATTTTGAACTGAGGGTAATTTTGTCAAGTGTTTTAGGGAATTTAAGGGTATTAAATGTTTGGGTGTTTTGTAGTGAGAGATTTAAGCTGCCTAGTTGTATTAAATGTTCATTCCCCTCATTAATGAAAGTGGTCGGGTATTTATACCCCTAATTATGGACTCATGGGCTTTCGGGTCAAGTTACAAAACCGGGTCGAGTTTAAAGACCCATTAGTTTTTAAGTAGATTAGCACATAGCTTAGTCAAAATGTGTTTAGTGTTTTAGTACTTTTGTCTTGTCCGGATAGTTCAGTGGGCACCTATTGTCCGAATTGCCCCTGTCGGGTTTTTCAGTGAGCTGTGGTGGATAATTCCGGACTCATCAATTAAGATTTTGATAAGGGTGGGTTAATATAGTTACACTTAGTTTATATTTATAAAAAGAGATCATTAACTTTTATTGATATCCAATTATCTTATAATATGAGGCTCTTAAGACAATAAATAAAAATAAAGTCAATTTTTAAATTTGAATATGTTACTATAAGTATGAAACTGAGTACCGCTTTCCTTTTTATTTTCCTTAGATGGATGATAGATGTCACGAACATGATTATTCTAATAAAAAAATATTAGATATAATAAAATAAGATTGGTCAATTATTCCAACTGAAATTTATTTAAGTGATTTGGTTTTGAGGATATTTTTTTAGCATACTCAACACGTATGAGTTGACAAACTTAGAAAATTATGAGGAGTTTTATAGGGTGATTCAATACAATACCACATCCATATTGTCTTGAAATTATGAAATTTTTTAAAATTCAAAGTAGAGTTTTTAAAATAATTTATTTGGTGTCTTTTAAGTGATATTTTAATTATTTGATTTACTTGTAAGTTTTGTTGTGATGCTTATTTATGTGGAAGAACAAACAATTGTAATATTTTCTAATCATACTGAAATTTTATAAAAATTATTTTACCATATACAATAAAATTTTAATGACAAAATTTTAAAATAATAATTCAGACTTTAAGTGTGTACATCAATCATAGTCTTTTTTTGATATCCATGTAGCAATGTGATCCTTCTTATATTATGATTGCCAAACAACCCATTAGTAACTTTTTTAATTATATTTGATTTTTTGTCTGTATTAGATATGTTATCATCATCGACTATCTTTTTTTCAAGATTTAATTATTATTAATATTATAATTATAATTATTATCATTATTATATTTGAAACTTGAGCGATGATTAAAGTTTTACTATATTTTTTCTTTGTTTCTTGAGATGGATTTAACCTGTTAGATTCTATATATATATATATATATATATATATATATATATATATATATATATATATTATATTTGACCTATGAGATTTGAAACGAGTGGTTAATTTAAATAAGTATTTGGCATTCAAAAACGAAAAACAAAATATAAAGTAGTTTTAAGGGGACTAAATTAATTTGTATGAGCTATCCCAATCGTGAACGAGTTTTATTTAGTGAGAGTGCAAAAATAATTAACAATAATCAAAATATTTAATAAGTATTTGGAGAATGATACAAAATTTGATATGTTAGATGATAATGTAAGTTAAGGATCTATACATCATCATATTTTATATCGACGAAACATTACGAGAAGAAGAAATAAAACATCCATAAAGTTTTTATAAATTATTAACAAATGAAACTTAATTATCCAATGACGAAAATTATGACATATGTCATTAAACTTGATTTCTCTAATTCAAATAATGAAGATGATTACGAAGTTACCACTGCATGATTAAAACTAGCTAAAATATGTGTCATAATTTGACATAATGAAGTAGTTTACTATTTAAAAAAAAATTGTTGGTAAGAATTTGGAGAATTTTGAGTATCATTGTATTACTCATGAAGAAACTTCTACTGGGTTTTTTATGTTTAAGGTTTACAAAAACATACAACCAATTATGTTTATGTGATACATATAAGAATATCTAAATACACAGTATTTAAGTATGCCACAAAACAATTGTGATTGGTCCAAAAGAAGGTTTGGCTATTTAAAGATGTGGTCGTGAACAAATATTGTTGTCCCTATAGAGTTGTGCTCTAAAAGTAATATAACACCTGTTTGCTCAAAAGTCTCTACTAAGTATTAAGAAAATGAAGGCCTATTAGAACTCAAAACTTGAGAAAAGTCAAAATATTTATGTTTAAATTTTAGTTATACCTTTAGATAACAGTGTTCTAAATAAAATATAATGGAATTATATATTCGTTTATTAAGAACTCCAAGATATTTGTTAGAATGCAACATAGTATAATCATTTCAATTTACTCTCAAAATTTAAATTTTCAAGATATTTGCTTAGTTCCTTATTTTAATTTATTTTTCAGTTTATATTACAACAGGTGCAACCATCGAAGTTTCTTTTCATTGAAGAGATATATTAAATTACAAAAATTAAGTGATGGTGAAACACATACATAAAAAATGATGATCAGGAATGAATAAGTAATATAATGAAACATTTATATACAATATAATAACTTATTTTGTAATAATATTATTCATAATTAGGTATTTTACAATAAAATAACTTAAAACCATGGAAATATTAAACATACTTTTATCACAAACATTCCTTTCACATATCTTAAGAGGAGGTTGACAAACTAGTTTCTTGAGGTACCGTAGACCTAGTCTTGACTATTCTGGCTGTTTGTACATATATTGAATACATCAAGGAAGAACTAATCAAATAAATAAAATTGTGTGCATACATAAAAATGGAAGTATTTGAACAAATTTGGAATGTTATCTTTAAATCATTCATGTGTACGAGGGTAATAACATATATGTTATTTATAAATATTGTTTGGCTCTATTATATCCATATTGTATCATAAATGGAAGTCGTTGACAAGTTGAATTTATTATTATGCCAGAAGTATGGTACCCCTTCGGTAAAATAAATAAGATTGTCCCATCTAATCCTAGTGGTTGTCATTAAAGGGTAGTATGATATTTTACTGAATAGTGACATTATCCACTATTTAGTGAAAATGTGTAAAAGTTCATTTTTATATCAATATATTCAAAATAAGTTATTAAAAATAGAACAATAACCTTAAACCCAACGAAAGTTTTGTTTAAGAAAATTGTATATTTGGGGATGTCTAACACAAGTAATTTCGTACGGGCCTAGAAATGGGGACCTATAGTCCGATATCATAATAATTATCTCAATTTAGCATACATTCTATTATATATCAGTTTAGCATAGAAACTCACTACAAGATTTAAATTTGAGACAATACAATAATTTTGAGGATATTTTGTTTATGAGAAATTAACCAATGAATAACTATGATTATAGGGAAAAATCATAAATAATTCTTTCAGATTCAAACAACAAGGATTTAATATTTCATATTTCATAATCAATAATTTTGTACAATTTTTTTGAGGATGTTGAGTTTGTTCTTCATAAAAATATGCAACTATATATTATTACATGGGAATATAAATATCAAAATATAGAGGGATTATTACATGAGAATATTTTTATGAAGAACAAACTCAACATCCTCAAAAAATTGTACAAACTAAAGTTAAAATAGTACTTTACAAATACTCATGAACAGAGAGAAATAAAATACTATGATTGCAGGTTAAGACAAATATTTCCATAAAGAATTCTAAAAGAACATTAAGTTTCACTCGCTATGAAAATATCCACATTTTAAAAAAATTATTTATTTTAGTCAAACAAATGATTCTTTCTAAACAATCACATTTTAGGTTGCACATTTCATCATTAAGATTAATTAGATGAATATTAAGATCTTATCTTTCTAAATTTTAAAATTTAAAAAACATCAAATATATGATATTTAAGTGACTCAATTAAATAAATATAATATGTTTCTAAAGTTAATCAGCCTATATGAAGATTAACAAGTCTGTAATAATTATATGCAGATTTCATAAGATCAACAATGTATATTAATTACAAATTCATTGATAATATTTTAAGTTATATTTCACATTAATAATATATTAACCTATCAATGTTATAATATTTTTTAGTTTGAGATTAATTTAGTAGATTATTATGAATTTTACAAGTTCAACAGGGGATGATTAATATTAGGGATGACAATGGATCGTCCGCGGGCCGGGTTCGGGCCGGCCCGCTTGAGCCCGTCTTTTTATACTTGAGCCCGAACCCGGCCCGACCCGCTGCCGGGCACATATTTTCAAACCCGAGCTCGTCCACTAATGTCCGTCGGTCAACTCGACCCGCCCCGCGGACATTAATTTTAATATTTTTTAATTTATTTTAAATATATTAATTTATTTAAAAAAAATATTGTTTTTATATATATTTTATGATTTTCGGGCCGGAACGGGCCGGAAAAATTTGAAACCCGAACCCAACCCGGTCCGGTTGCGGGTTACATTTTCTGAACCCGAACCCGGCCCGTTCTAAGTTCGGGCCGCACAAAACCCGGCCGGGCCGGGTCGGACCGGACACCACCCGAATTGCCACCCCTAATTAATATTTTGAGTTACTTATAGTTAACATATTCACTACAATAAATTATATTGATCTTTTGCATGCCACCAAAAGCTTTATAGTGAAGATTCATCACGATTTATACTTGTATATTTTAAGCGAATAAAATTTATATTACACTTAATAACAACCAATGAAGAAAATACACTTACTTGTTAATAGTTAATGAAATTAAAATAAATCACATAAGAGAAAAAATTTATTATTCAATTAAGATTACATAAGAGTATAAAAATTTATTTTCCCTTTCAATATCCCTACCTAAACACAAAATTCATTTGACGTTTTTAGTGTATATGTTATGTTGACCAATAGGTTTTTGTTTATAATTCAACTTTTAGTTTTAGTTCATACTATATTATGTTAAGTTTTAGTTCATATACAATTAAATTAATACAATGCAAGGCTTAAGCCTACTTTTATATTTATTTTGTACATAATTTAAAATTTAAGGATCTCAATTATGTAGAGTAAGATAAGTTAGAAACTGGCATATAGTCATTACATGGTCATGTCCAGTTTCATTTATGTGGAAGTTAGAAATATGATTATTAACGGAACTGTTAAGCATATATAATTCAAGGTAATAGTTTCTTAGTTCTTTTTTTGGAAATCATTAGCAGTGACAAGGCGTGTTGGATTGCTTGTAAAACAACATAATTATATACTACAAAATTCGGTGAATTCGCATTTATGTGGATTAATTGTGGTATATAAAGAAAGATAGAGAGAAGTAGATAAAAGTAAAGTGAAGTAGTTTTTTAGAGAGAGAAAATCACGAAGTGCAAGTAGTTTGATCTCCAAAGTTAGAACCCTTTACTCAATTCAGCCTTGACCTTTATATATAGGCGCAAGTGAGTTATAACAAAAATTGTTACATAAAGGGACTAATTGCATATTAGTCAGTTATCTATATACAAAGCTTTAAATCTCTCTTACCACTATGGAATTTATCATACAAAGTTTCATTTATCTACATTTTGATCCCCAATGTTCTATTTCCTTATCAGTAACCCCCTTAGTTCTTACGAAAGTCAGTGAATGAGAACTAATTATCATCGGAAATTTTCATTAGTGGATAAAAGTCCCCTTATCCAGGTTTCAAGCAGCTTCAAACTTGCTGTCTCCATACATTTGGAAAATTTTTGTCCTCATATCAATAATAATTTCCTTATGAAATCATTTCCTTCTAATGGTCACAAACGTTCAAAGTAATAATCGAATAGGTGATGATGATGCCCTAGGATTTAGGTCTGCCACTAGGCCTATCACATAGCTTGTGTCAAACTCTCCTTTACACAACCGTTTGGAATTCTGCCCAATTGCTTTCTCCACCTCTTCCACTTCCATCTCCCTCAACGTTTCCAATAAATACATCTATGAGACTCATTTTGCTTCATAATAATTTTTTTAGAGAGAGAGTTTACTTATTTTCTGAAGTTTCTTAGTTACCTTCATCTGAATCTTCAACATTTAAGCTACATTCGCCGGAAAAATCAAATCAACATTTAGTCTTTAGGTTCATTTATAAGAAAACATCCAAAACTCAAAAACCCAAAAGCCAAAAAACCCAGAAGTTCATCCTCCCGAGATAAACAGAAAACTCGCTTTGGATCATACGATTATTTCTGCATAAGTGAAATAGAAGATGAATATAGAGCAGCTGGTCTGATAAGCAATGCACCTCGGGGTTTGTCCACATAGATAATATATTACGGTAACTTCGATCCTAGTCAAACTCCTCTTGATTTTTCAATTTCTCCTCTTCCAGAAGAAGGTCAACCATCTAAAAATCAAACACCGAAAACGCCTTGAGTTTCACCATCTCTAGTTAGATCATCACCTCGAATCTCTCCCGCAAGCTCAAGTCCTCGAATGAATTCATAAAGTAACATAAAATATATTTTCTTTAAGAAGATCAGAAAAAACCTTCTCTAATCAATTCTGAGCTCCCTCGTCCACTACATAAGGAGACCTTTCCTATCTATACAAAAACTCAGCTTCCTCGAACCCTAAAAATAAAAACCTTCATAGCCATGGGGGAAGATGTTAATTATACCTTGAATTTTTCAACCTCTTCTCCTCCCCCGAGGGATGTTGTTAGGACAACTACAGAATCTCAACATAATCCCTTAAGTAACAATGCTAGAGAACCAACTTCGAATCCTAACCCACCTCGACTCGTAGTTGAGGCATCTGAGGAAGAAGTGGACTGTAAAGCCACACAATCGAATGTTGAGGCTGATATGGAAGATGACTCTTCGAAGAAAACGCATAGTGAAACATTAAAAGGTGTTTGAGCCTTTCCAAAAAATAAAGAAGACAACAACCTCGAAGCAGCTCTAACAACTCCTAAAAAAACAAAAAAGAAAGTTGTGAAAACTGCTCAAGAGGTGGTTTCTTTCGATGCTGACAAGGTTGTTGTGGTGGAAAGTCAACAAAAAAAAAGTGAAGCAGGTGATGAAGAAAAAGGAAATCAACAAGGAGAAACTTCCACAGACAATGATCGAGGATATAATCACTTTGATCCTGATAGCTTCATCAACCTCGATTAATCTCAAGAGCTTGTCAGAGATGAAGACCCATACATTCAAGAATTCATGATCAACTGTAAAATTATGGTTAAATATCTACCCCTGTTCTTCCGGAGGCAACTTCACCAGAGGTCTATTTGCCTCTATTTTTTTCTCCTTTGATGCCTTACCATATCCAAGTATTCATTCTTGTCGAAGAGCCATCCGAAGACGTTGCCCCTTCTCTTCAACCATTTTCCAACATCGGCGTCGCAACACAAAAATTATGCCAAAAATTTGAATCTTCTCGAAGCCACTTGGAGAAAATGACGAAGGAGATGGTTCATTAAAACAAAACTTTTGTTGTTGAGAAGAAAATGAGGGAAATCTTCGGTGGTATGGCGGAGAGCCACTTTCACGAATTCCAAGCTACCAGATCAGAATTCCTCAAAAGACTCATTTACCTCAAAAATTATCTCAGAGTTGTGCACAAGAAAAAGACGGAAGAGCTAAATACTTCTCACAAATATGAGATAAAAGAGTTAAAGTTTAAACATGCTAAAGAGTTATCCGATGAAAAAAGAAATTATTATACTCTTCAGCTTTCACTAAATAAGAGTGAAGATGAGAAAAATAAATTACAGGAATACATGGATGCTCTCAAAATTCAGTTCGATGAGGATACAAATCTTATTGTAACTGCTGCTGAGAATGAATGTAACAAGGACATGTTAGCGGCCAACGCAAATGCCGAAGAGCAAAAAGTTGTTAATCTTATTCACGAAATTCATGCTTCATTTCTAAATACTGATCTTTCCAATTTCCGAGAACGTATTCCCATTGAAAATCACTCCAACAAAGCCTTTGACCCTATTCTTTCTTCTTCATCTGAAGAGACAGAATCAGAGGACAGTTCTTCTGATCAAGGAGAATCAGAAAATGAGAATTCCGACGACAAATAACTTTGTTTTTCTTTTTCTTTTTTTATCTGTCATCCAGTTATTGTAGGATGTCTTGATTTTGTTAGATACCAGTTATTTTAACATGATCAAATAAAAGAGTTAAATTCCGAAACTCATGAAGATATAAATATAAATGGTCTTTTCTAGCTTCAGAAACTCCAGCCATCGGATTTGCTACTAATTGGGAATCTGTTTCCAAACGAACTGAAGTTGCCCCACAAATGTTCCAATCCTTAAATCAACCAATGCAGCTTCATATTCAACTTCATTATTTGATGCATAAAAGGAAAATTTAATGGATTGAAACATTTTTTCTCAAGATAGAACAATCAACTAAACTTCATCAGTGCATCCTAAAACAATAGAGCCCCCATCTGTCCGAACTATCCAAATCGAACTACTTAGCAAGACCTTTTTGTTCATATCTTTATCTGATCTACCTGAATAGAATTCAAAGAGGAAATCTATTGAAGCTTGGACTTTGATAGTCGTCTGAAGTGAAAAGATGATGTTGAAATCTCCCAACTCGACTGACTATTTGGTCATCCTCCCAAAAATATCAAGGCGTTGTAAAACATTTTTTAATGGGAATGAAGTTCGAACCTCAGTAGTGTGAGCTTGAAAATATGGGCGCATATTCCTGGAACCATTACTAAAGCTAGAGCCAACTTTTCTAGCTTCATATACATTTTTTCTGCTGCAACTAAACTCTTGTTGACATAATACACCGGCTTCAAAATTTCCAAATCTTCACTTATCAAAACAACATTTATTGTAAAATCCGATACTGCGATATACAAAGAGACTTGTTCTCCAGTTCGAGGCTTGGACAATATCTCTGGTGATGACAATAACGCTTTAATGCTTGAAAATACTGCTTCACATTCTGAGGTTCACTCAAATTCTTTTAGTCTTCGCAACACTTGGAAGAAAGGGAAATATTTGTAAAAAAATCTAGAAATGAATACGTTACGAGCATCTAACCTTCCTGTTAAGATCTACACTTCTTTGATAGTTCGAGGTGATATTATTGATACTAAAGCTTTAGTTGTTCTGGGTCAGCTTCTATCCCCCTTTCACTAATGACATAACCCAAAATTATTCCTAATCGAACTCCAAAGGTACACTTCTCAAGATTTAACTTCAATCTAATAACCTTTAAATTAAAAAAATCTCCTCCAAATCTTCCAAGTGTATATCATCTGCTAAACTCTTGACCAACATATCATCATTATACACATCCATGTTTCTTTCGATCTGGGAAGGGCATGTTTTATTCATTAACCTCTGATAAGTTGCTCCAACATTTTTTAACCCAAAGGGCATAACCTTATAACAATATAACCCTCGGTCTGTGATAAATGTAGTACTCTTTTGATCCTTTGGATCTGTTTGAATTTGATTATATCCTACAAAGGCATTCATAAAAGACAAAGTCTTATTTCCCGAAGTGGAATTAATCAATTGGTCTATTCGAGGAATGGGAAATTGATCTTTAGGACAAGCTCGATTCAGATCTGTAATTTCAAGGCACATTCTCCACTTCATATTCTTCTTTTTAACCGCCATTGGGTTTTCCTTCCATAAAGGATATTATGACTCCCTTATATGTATGACCTTTGATAAACGATCCACCTCAGCAACAATAGCCTATGTTTTCTCAAAAGAAAAAACATGTCTTTTTTGTATAACATGTATAACCTTCAGATTAATTGCTAGGCTGTGACATATCACCTCAATTGGAACTCCCACCACATATTTTGTTTTCCAAGGGAAAATATCCAAAGTGTGAAACAAAAACTGTAACAGCTGCTGACTTAAACTGGGGTCAGTAAGGTGCCTATTCGAAGTAATTTTCCATCAGGAAAAGCATATTCTTCAGTTTTCACTTACTGTTAAAAAGCATGAGGTTTCCCTTGGATCGTTAACCCCTTCCTCTACATCCGAAGTCAACCCCCTGATTGTTATTCATCCATTTTATTACCACTGCTTGGCCCTCAAATTCAAAGAGATGTGGTATAACATTCTCTAGCAATCCGTGGATCACTTCGGATGACTGCCACGATCTCCAATGACATACTTCAAGCACTGGTGGACTGTTGATACAACTGCATATATCCTCGAAAGCCAAGATCTCTAAAAAATGACATTATAGCTTGTTGGAAAATCCACCATCATAAACATCACTTGAACCTTCTTTCGAAAAGGCCATTTTCCCAAACATACCTCTCCTTCAAACTCCCCAATTAATTGTGTCGTTACCTTGTAAACCATAAGTTTACGCATTCTATCATAAGTTTACTTGAAAAGAATACTCGTTTAGCTCCCTGTATCTATTAGTACATGTCGGATTTCAACTCCAACTACCTATGCTCCAATCACCGCTGCATCTTTATGATGACCTGCAGTGCCTCTCAGATAATCTATATCAAAAAGCATAAAGGGAACATCTCTTTTTCCATACAAATGAGTAGAAATCCCTCATTCTATATGAGTAGATAAGCTTACTATATGCCTTTTTCTAGAACTATCGGTATTACCAGTCATAGTGTCTCCTCCGAAAATTGCCAATGACTCAAAATAATCACATAGACTTCAAACTCGGCCTTATTTCACTGGCTCATCTACTGCCATCAAAATCAATTGATCCGGGTCTGCATCTAAATATTCCGATGCAACATCTAAATCATCAATCTTTGAATCTAGAATCATTAAATTTTATGCTTATGCATTTGGATTTGCTGCCTGCCAAGTCGATGCAACATGAATCGTTGACGAATTGTTGTTCGATGCATTGTTCTATAAGCATATAACACTTATTGAAGATAATTAGGCTATTTTCCAGCTGCACCTTCCATTTGCCCATTTTCTTATGGGTGAAATGGTGTTGAAAATACTGTGTAATTCCCCTCGACGCACAAAAATATTTCACCAAACTGTTATTGAATTATCGTCCATTATCTCGTAGTAATATTTCGAGGAACTCCAACTCTACAACAAATATTATTCAAAATAAATATGATTACATCTTTGGGTCTTGTTCAGGACAAAGGTTCAACTTCTGCTCATTTTGAAAAATAATCCACCGCAGCTATGAATCTTTGTTGTCCTCTTGAAGAAATAAGTAGTGGACCTACTATATACAAACCCCATCTATTAAAAGGAAGCACTTTATAATTGAGGTTATGGGCACAATTGATATGTGAATAGAATTTCCAAATCTTTGACATGTGTCACAGCTTCGAACCAAATTTTTAACATCACTCACTATAGAAGGCCAATAATATCCTACCAATAAAACTATTCTTATTAAAGCCTTAAACCGATAATGAGTGGAGCCTTCCCCATCATGCAGCTCAGACACAATTATGTTAAATTCATTTTTTCCCAAACATCTCAATAATTCTCGACTCAAGGATTTCTTATAAAAAAATTCATGCAAGTACTATGTAGTCATGCACTTTACATCTCAATCGATGAGCTAACTTTTTATCAAATGGTAGTGTGCCTTTAAGAAAGAATTATCTTAAATTAGTCTTCTAGCCACAAATACTTCCTCGGAGTACTAGCACTGCTCGGGTTTCATCATTATGGATGGACTATCTTGTAATAAACTCCAAGAATACCCCTCAGAATAAGCAATAGTTGCCAAAGAATCTGCAATGATAATTTTTCCTCGGTTAATGTGTTAAATATTCATTTTGTCAAACAATATAGCTAACCCGCATAATTCTCGCACATACTTGATAAATTGATCTTTCTTAACCTCAAATATTCCCAACATGTGATTTTCCACCAGTTGGGAAACTGTTTGCAAAAGAACGTTTTTAGCTCCACAAATACTTAACAACCTTAATCCAGCTAATGTTGCCTCGTATTCTGCTTTGTTATTCGATGCTCTAAATTTAAACGACGGCTCCGTACATAGCTTTAACAAATCGAGCGATAAATTGGACTCCCGCACCTGACCCAAAACACTAGAGCTTCCATCAGTTTAACCGTCCATTCATTTGTTTCTAACAATGTACTCATGTCGTTCCATTCCTCATCAAAGCGGTCCAAATGGAATTCAATAAAAAAATCAGCTAAAGCTTGTGCCTTGATATATGTCGAGGAGTAAATTTAATGTC
This sequence comes from Limnanthes douglasii subsp. nivea, assembly GCA_036936605.1. Taxonomy (NCBI): domain Eukaryota; kingdom Viridiplantae; phylum Streptophyta; class Magnoliopsida; order Brassicales; family Limnanthaceae; genus Limnanthes; species Limnanthes douglasii. The sequence continues at coordinate 173,585,935 of JAUPFV010000003.1, forward strand.
ATAGTCCCCTAATTCCATAGACTACTTTGTCATTTTTCTAGAAATATATGGTCTTGAAGTACATTTTTCTATGGAAATTACGTTCTTACAATAATAGAATGGGGTTGAAAGTAAGGGTGCATTTTTCTAGCAGCTACAACCACAGTTAGACCCAACTTTTCTAGCTTCAAATATCTTTTTTTCGAAGCAAGAAATGTTTACTCACATAATATACCGGTCAAAGATATCCATCTATTTCTCTTATTAATATAGCACTTGGACCATAATTCGAAACAACAATTTACAAAAATAATTGTTCACCTAGAAGGGGTTTAGACAAAATTTCTAGAGATTGTAAATGTTCATTAATTTTTTAGTACGCTATCTCACACTCTGGTGTCCATAAAAATTATTTTGATTGCTCAATACTTGGAAAAATGGTGCACATTTATTTGAAGATCTAGATATGATCTATTTAAAGTCGTCAGCCTTTCAATCAAAATTTGTACCTATTTAAGCGACCGAGGAAGAATCATTGGTATCACAGCTTTCAACTGATCTGGATCAGCTTCAATTCTGTTTTCACTGAATATGTACCCAAGAATTTCCCTGACCTAACTCCAAAGGCACACTTCTCTAGATTTAACTTTATGCGATAGGCTCTTAAATTCAAGAAAGTTTCTGTTAAGTCATGTAGGTGTTCTTTATCTGCGGATTTTGACCAACATGTCATCAAAATAAACCTCCATATTTCTTCCTATTTGAGTCGCATAAGTTCTTTTTACCAGTCTTTGATACGTAGCTCAAACCTTTTTTAGGCCAAAAGGCATGACTCGATAACAATGCAATGCTCTATCAATAATAAAATTACTAATTTATTGATCATTCGAATTCATTTAAATTTTATTATACCATGCAAATAAAGAATCCACGAAAAAAAATAAATTTATTACCATATGTTGAATCAATGAGTTGATCGACCCATGAGACAAGAAAATGATACATCAGACATGCTCTATTAAGATAAGTAAAATCGACACACATCCTCTATTTTTCGTTCTTTTTCTTTACAAGTATAGGATTCACAGTCCATAATGGATAATGTGATTCTCGGATATGCCCTACCTTAGATGAGCGATCTACTTCATCTTCTCCCGCCTGAGATTTGTCTATTGAAATAATCCTTCTCATTTGAATGATAGATATAATTTTTGGGTTAGCTGCCAAACTATAGCAAATCACCTCAGAGGGAACTCTCGCAACATTCTCAGTTTTCCAAGTGAAAACCTCTAAAATTTTCAAGTATCTTAGTAACTGATAAAGCAGTGTTGGTGATAATACTATCCCTATTCGTAAGATTTTTCCATTAGGAAAAACATAAACCTCAACATATTCATCGGTAATTAACAAGCCCAGAGTCTCCCTTAGATCATCTATCATGTCAACATCTGAGGAAGCCCCCCTAACTACTATTCTGCCACAGTATACTCAAAGAGTGGATTTTTAATCACAAGTCTAGGTTCGTCTGATTTTTTAGATTTATGCCCCTCCCGAGATTTCTAAGGATGATTACCACACATCTTCGAAGAACATTTACCATTTCCTATTTTGTAAAAATCACCTTTCTCAAGATTATGGGAGAATTCCTTGGAATCTAACCCAAACGCTTCAATTGTATTTGTTGGAATATATCAATGTTTGTCTTTCTTCTCTTTCCTAGAGGAGTGGTATCCATTTTTTGACTGAAATTGAACTTCTCGATGACTGTATCTTGCTCGGTGAACATTGGGAGACTCGTCAGATTGGTCTTCTAAATATTTCCTATCATTTACTTGTTGCACCTTGGATCGTAACCTACCATTTCTAACTAGTTGTTCCCTCTCATCAAGCTGGTCATTCAAATCAGCTATTCTTTCCAATAACTAACTCATCCAATCCTCAACATTAGACTGATTATGTTGATCATTTACTTGTATTTTACCTCGATCTACTTCTCTACCCAAGTGTCACTCTACTACTCCTCCTTCCATATATATTGATGGATTACTCTAAGCTTCAAGTTCCATAGTGCTTTTGTTATCCAATCACGTATTTTTATGGTTTTAGATCTTGAATCCAGGTACCAAACAGTACTGCCATTATGGTCGCCAATGATAAGTCTAAGTAATTTTAGGGGGAAAAGAGGTTAAAATGGATTTATGCTTTAATCAGGAATACTCCTAGAGAAACAAAGTTTCTAAAAAAAACTAGAGAGAGAAAGTAGCAAAAAATATAAAGTATAAAAGTATTAAAACCATCCTCATTCCCAAAACAAGTACACCTATTTATAAGTGATATGGTACATGTAACAGACTTGGTTTGTTTCGCGGATACTCCACTCCATTTTAAAACTTAGTACAAACATATTCCTCACAAATTACACACAAAGTCCTTTATATTTACATTTTACACCTGATCTCTCATACTTATATAATAATCATTTGGCCAATTATAAAGTAATTATTTTTACTCCTCATTTATTTATATCCTTATAAGTTATGACTACTAATAGACTTCAATTCCAAATAATATGGTTACAACATATTTTTTTAAAATATAATATAAAACAACAGTTATCTCTCCATATTATCCAAAAGTTAAAAGGAACATTTGAGACTGCTAAAAGAATGTGGCTTGATTTTCTTCATGAATTATAATGAGTATACCGAACTAATCTGAGTTATTAATTCCTAGTCATCAAATTTAGTTATATAAACAATATGTCAATAACAAACCCAAGTATTAGTAGAACATTATATAGGATTAATGAGAATCATGTATAATTCAAAACTTAAGAGTATATGATTTAAAATAGAGATCGCATCTTGAGAAAAGTATTTTAAGGAAAAACTATATAATATCAATATAGGAAAGTTTCCTCCAAACTGAGATGGGCCATATCAAGTTATATCAATATGGTATCATCCCGCTTATAAGGTAACTAATATGGTTAGTAATAGTATGAAATATCAATGGAATGTACAATATTTGAATCTGTGCAAGTGGTCTTTGTAAATAGGCAGGTGTACTCCTTTTCAAGTATGGGGGCGTAGGGTTGTTTTACCACACACCATGTAAAGCCATATTTTAATACAATTATTTTTTCATTAAAAATCTATTTTTCAATAAAAATGAGTCAATAATATCTCCAAACGCATGCTTAAATCGTTGTCTAGTCCCTCGACAATCACGTTTTCTGTCATTTAGTCCTTCGACTAAAAAATCACTGGTGAGGGTCCCTCGACTATCCTATTTTCTTTCATTTAGTCCTTCGACTTTAAAATCACTGATGAGGGTCCTTGGACTTTGCAAAATCTATAAATTTAGTCCTTGAATCTGAGAAGAAAACCAAAAAACAGAGACTAAATTTATAGATTTTTGTAAAGTCTAGAGACCCTCACCGGTGATTTTAAAGTCGAATGACTAAATGAAAGAAAATGGGATAGTCGAGGGACCTTCACCAGTAATTTTTTAATCGAATGACGAAATGACAGAAAATGTGATAGTCGAGGGACTATTTCGTGATTTAAGCCTCCAAACGAATATGTGGATAATTTATAATTGATAGAGACATGATTTTAAGTCAAGCCACAATCTATAATATCAAAGTCAACACAATGGACACAATAAAAGTTGGATGTCATGATTCAACTAAACAACGAAGATTTATATATAACAAATATTTATTCTTATAACAATAATTTAATAATATATGCAAACGACGTTTAAAATAACGATACGACTTTGAGTCAAACAAACAGTTAATAAGATCAAAAGTCATATAGTAACATCAATATGATTTTAAATCAAGTTAGATGATCTAGGAGGTCAAAGACCACGCAATAAAAACCATAAAGATTATTCAATAAAAACCTTAGATAAATAAATTCAGTTTGTGTCAACAATCCATGAAATTAAATGACATGCACCTTATGCCATAAATACTGGATAGTAAAAACCACGTGTATAAGTAAAGGAAACAACCAGTAAGATCAGATGCAAGATAAATTTAACCATAAAGACTAAATGATAGGGCTATAAAAATATATTTAAGTCAAAATGAAAGTTGGATAGACCATTATATATGCAAGAAAAAGAAATATATGAATATTTATCGTATATATTATCAGTATATATTAAAGAGAATAATTCTTATGACAATTTTATTGATTAGAAGTTTTTAAATATATAAGAGAATGTTATTCAAAAATAATTTATTTAAAGTCTCGTGACTAGATCAACAAACAAAAGTTACAAATTATGAATATCCATACAATACATAAAACTTATTTGGACATGCAAAGAAAGTTAAATTACAAAATCATCAACCGAATACGTGGCAACAAAATACTAGCACTTTAGAAAGTTAAGTAAATAAACATATATGTTATGGGTTGTACACGATCCGTTTTTTTATTGTTTAAACAGCATGAACAAATAAATTAAGTGATACGAAAGATAAGTTTATTCATCTTGATTCATTTAACATTTTCTCCAACATTTTCTCTTGTGTTGAGGAGGGTTTTTATCATCACCAGTGGTGTGATCACGGCGGGAGAGCAAGTCAAAATAAAAAAAATCACATTCTATTATTACTTGTCGAAGGGTATTTATGGTCTTTTGATTAATGGAGCATTAACTTTTAAAGTAGAAGATAAATAGATAAAAGAGGTGTATGCTAGTAATTAAGATTATTCGAAAAAGTCAAACCCATTAATTGTGGTTGGTTGGGGTATATATACTTTTGTTTGGTAACTCATGGGTCGTTCGGGTCGGATCTTGGACTCAGATCCATTTCAAAGTTTCCAAAACCTAAAACCAAAACGGTTTAGCACACAGCTGAGTCATGATCCACTTATGTCTATTGTTCATCAAAATTTTGGTGTAGAAGATGTCTGAATTACCCATTCGGAATTTGTCCAAATGGCCTTCCAACAATATCTGACCCTATCAACCAGCATCGTTGTCACTTGTCTAGTCGCCTTCATATTCTAATTTGAGACACTCTTTAATAGGATTATATTTCAATAAGGGTCCAAATTATCATGAAAGGATTGGATTTTAAAAGAGCTTGAAAGAGTTCACTGAGTTTATCATCATATTACCACTTTGTAAAATCGATCACCTCATTAGTCATTTATTTATTTATTCATGAATATTTTGGGTTGTTGGAGTTTATTTTCTTTTGTCTTAACAAATTCTTGAGACTTGTTTAATTCTTTTTTTAAAATCCTCGATTTCTAATTGAATATATTTTAGAGTAGTTTGGTGAAGTACCACGACCGACTTAAGTGAGTTTTTTTTTTGTTTTTGCAATAGCTTGGAAGAATTATTTAATGGAGAGTGTTCATTCTTCACAGTTTCTAGCTTTTATTTTAAAAACACACTCATTTTCCAAATTCAAGTGGTAAAGTGACTCTTGTGGATAAAAAATTGGTATTTCCATTTGATATCATTTTCCCACTAAGCAATACATAATTTAGGTATTTATGTATTAAACCAAAATTATATAAGTATGTGTATGATGAAATGTAAAAAACGCATACGAGTAGAATTAGTCTCCAAGGTAATCTAATTTTCCTCTTCAAAAGCTTAGCGACTGACTCATAAAGTGTGTATTATCCCTGAGGAATTTCTTTAAAAGTGATTGATTAAGAATTTTGGGTCAACGTATTGAGAAGAACCCATCGAGTTTCTTGAGTAAGTCAATGTCCCACTAGGAATAGTTTATTGGGTAGTAGTTTCAATGGTTTCTTTGTACGATCGATTTGGATAGTCATTTTGTTTTTTGCTGGAGTATGATCTTTGATAACCTCAACGATGGTAACATTACTATTGGTAAACGAGTTGTGAATATTTTATTTTGGGTTGGGATCTTTTAAAGTATGATATGGGATTTTTTTTGTTTGTCTTTGTGGTGTTGTTTTTGTCATTTTACTGAACTTTCACCTTTTTCGTGGATATGTCATTATTTGGTGGACGACTCTTTCTTTAAAGGAACGAGCAATATCATATTTTCTTTATATATTTAGGGAAGTTGTTTCCTAGGTTCTTGGATGAGTTCAAAATATTTTATAGCGGTATAGGTCCCGTTTATCATTTTATCGGTATACAAATGAGATTCTTTTTACACTCGAGCATAAAAGATTTTCTATTGTATAAATATTGTGATATTGGTGGTCTCAAGTTTCTTCAACGGTAATTGATAATCTACTTAACACCTCGTCACCAGAAGAAAGATGTGAAAGTGCTTTGGTGTCGAGAGTGGGTTCTGTAAACGTTAAAAAATAAATGTTTAAGTAAAACAAAAGTGGAGAAATATAAGTTGTATAAAAAACATATGTAGGTACTAAAGACTCTTAAGTAGAAACATAGTGTTTTACCGTACATGTTTTTATACATCTTCGTTCTACTTAGCTAAAACCAGCTAACAAGTTGGTCTAACTCTGGTCGCTTAACTATCTTCAATTTTCTAAAGGAGCTAAATTTGGTAGCTTAATGACACAATGGATGTCGAGTAAAGTACAAAAGTAATGTAAAGGTTTTTTGGTATTTGGAAGCTTTTAGACCGAGAAAGAATTTTTAGTATAGAAACAATGATTTTTAGGATGATAAAATCTACTACTAAGGTAGTAAAAAATCACAATCTATTTAGGTTAGATGTGATGGGAATATCCTTATATTTAAAAAAATTTCAAAAACATTAGGATTGAAGAGAAATCTAATTGTCCAATTCAAGATATTTTGGAAAAAAACACTTCATCGTCTTTTATATCAACGGGAAGATCTTTCTCCTTAGATAGATAAAGTATTATCTTTCTTAAGATACCACATTTATGAACCCGATTGGCAACCAATATGCTACACGAACGATGATAATCTAAAAATCACGAATTTATCCCCATATCCCCTTCATATTACTATTATTAATAAGAATATTATGAGTATATCTAAATAGAATCTAACTTTGGCAACTGTGTAACAATGTTGTTTCGTTAAAGTGATATGATGTGATACTTCATCTCACAATAAGCACTTAAAAAGAGAACGTTTTAGAGAGACATTATCTCAAGAATTAAATTTATGAAATGAATGAGTGAAAATGTTATGTCCTTTATATAGGTTAGCATAATAGACATCCGTGATTGGTTTAAATTTGACATCATTGGTTTATAAGTTACATACTCTAACAGCTAGTCGTGAAGATAAATAGTCTATTTTCACATAAATAAGCCATTCTGTTCTAGTCGAGGATTTTGTTATTATCAAATGATCCGCATACATGAAGAAATATTAAACAAGATGTTCCATAAATTTTAATCAGTGCAATTTTAAAAATTGATATAATTCTCGTGTAAAATGTTCAAAAAATATTTAATATAAATTGACAAACCTTACCTCACTATGACTTTAGTCATAGTTCTCAAACATAAAAAAAAATATGATTTAAAGATTATGGGCATCCCTTATGGGCATCCCTAATAAGGACGAGGTGTATAACCTTATTAGAAAGATAAGGGCTCATAACATAAAAGTAATGTGATATTGTTTATGGATCAACTGATGGTTATTGAGCATGTATTGAACATTACGAGATATTTCTTGAGATAAGTTTGATGAACTGAGTTTTATCTCGTGGATGAGATAAGAATATAACGGCACTAAGACAAGTATTTGTCAAGTCGATTACATGACAAAATGCATACGAGGAAGACAATATAGACAAGACAAGTTTTTTTGTGATATAACAACATGCATATAATGCATATAAACAAAACACTATATGTACGCGCATATGCATGTATTTAATATATATGTAATAATAGATAAAGATATTGCGATATTAGTACAAGTATTTGATATGTATACGACGGAGCCTGTCTTGATGAAGGATGTATAAGTTAATTAACACTTAGTGGATAAGATAAATACATTAGGACATATAATTGGATGAGATGGTAATATTCATATAAGATAAAAGAGAAGGACGATACGTACCTAGCACAAAGCTTATTAAAGAAGATTATAGGCTTATGACAAGATTACAAGATTACCCTAAACGGTTAGAAGATAAATTAGTAATTAACAAGTAGGAACATGTAATAGATGAATGCCACGTGTTTTATTAGAACCCTATCATACATACATATTGTTTAAGATTATTTACATTACAAATAGAGAATTGTACCCTTTATTTCAAAAATGAACAAAAATTATGAGAGATAGAGTTTGAGAAATATACTTTACCTGATTATGTTCTAAAGTCGTTTAGTCTTTTGGGAATTGGTACATCATTTTAATGATGTATTTCCTCATTAATCCCAATATAATTATGGTCCCTAGTCAAATTAAAGTGTTATGAGTTTATCATACTCAACTGGTATAAGGTTGACAAACTCGGAGAAAGTAGTGTGGATACTTATAGGGTGATTACATACGTGTTGTATTAAAATTATGGATGGAGAAAAGATGAACAATTAATCAGGTGTGAAACATTTATATGTATACAATCAACCTTTCGAGTGATTCAAGACATCATACGTTGTGGATTCCTTGTTTATGGACTATTTATCGACCAATACCAATACTCTATTTGATTTTCCAATTGATTTTAATTTTAATTGGTTTTATTTTAACTATATATATATATATCATCTATCATCATGTTAGTCTTTTTCTATTATAAATTTGTTAACTTGGTAAATATAATCTTGAGCGATGTTGTAAGGTCACGCCAGTTACGTGAATATGTTAACTGAATGTGGACCGTCTCGATTATTACCCTTATTTGGCTATAAATACAGTTTGAGATTTTCGGAAAATAAGAAACATATATACAAAAACTCATTTGATAATTCATAACACATAAGGTAACTTACACAATGCAAAACATAATAAATAAACTTTTATATATTATTTTCTTTATAGGGTCGATTTTTGTAGCTCGGTGTTATGTAAAAATATATTATATGGTTTATTTTATAGTTTAATTCAATTATATATTTTAAAGTGTTTTATTATTCCTATAGATTTTGATGGTTAAAGCAGAAATCGATAAAAATATGTAGATTATATCATAATAGTAATAACATAGGTTGAACAAAAAATATAGATACTAAATGTGGTATGCGAAATTTCAAATGAAATTATATTTTGATTAATATGTAAGTAGAAGACTAAAAATAGCTTGAACTATATAAAATTTTAATTATTATTGTTTAAAAAAATACATATTAAAAACCTTAGTATTTCAATCATTGGCATTTCTCTTTGACAAGGCATTCCTTCATAAAAATGGCACTATCTATGAGAACATCTGTTTAAAGTATCCCATTTTTGAGAAAATTAAAACTTAGCTAACCAATGGTGATTACTCGCTCAAAAGTATAAAGAGATTCATCGGAAGGTCAATGATGCATGGTACTATATATCCAATAATAGTTTTCTCACATAGTCGAGACAATTGTTTGGGGGTGGAAAAAGATTCAGTGAGAGGCTAAACGATGTCTAATACTTCAACGATAATGCAGTAGATCCAACTAGGTCTTACTATTTTTTAACAAGAGACAAAGTAGAGTTTCTAATTACCTCAACTTTTTATTTATAGCTATAAATGGAAAATTTAAGGAAATCTCAACTTAGGTTTAGAGCCTGACAAATGCAAAAAGGTGAAGAAGTACGAGTCAACTAGATTTTTTTAAACATTATAAATCTAATTGGAAAATGTATTATTCAAGATAATTTACATTAGGATAATAATTTAACTGAATATAATTTAAAAATATTTTATAATATTATGCTCACTTTTAATTAGAAAATACTTTTTCATGTTAAACATTTTCCATTATGTTTTAATAATTCATCATCACGATTTCTTAATGGTTTTGAAGATTTTCGAAACTATTTTAGAATTTAGTTTTTTTAAACAATTTTATTAAGTATAATATGAGTTATATAATGACTTCATATTAACGCTATTACGCAGTATACTTGAGAACTTAATCAAGTCCTTGTTGACACCATGAAGGATTCGATGAGGCGATATGAAATTTTCGTTAAAGTTGAGAAAAATAAATAAGAATGGATGTATATAATAGAATACATATTATAGTTGAAGAATTTTGGATTATGTAAGGGCACAACCTAACCGATCTCATTTCTCTTATTTTATTATCATATTAGGAGATTCACGCATTTAACATCAAGTATAGCTTCCATTTATAATAAGCAAAAATGATAAGTTGGAATAATAAAATACCACAAGCTCTGATTTCTATTAACGATAAAGGATCTATAAAGTTTTATTGTGCTTATTAACTGATGATTTTTTTAAGAGATAAAATCTTACGATTGATTGATTATTGAGAGTTTATAGATCTTTTAAGAAAAATAAAAAGAAATACAATAGGAAATAGTAAAAGTATCAATCATAAAATGTAGATATACGCAAATAATTAGTATAATTTATAGGAGAGATACTTTGGTAGAGACATATCAATCATTAAGAAAAAATTATCAAAATAATTAAAAAGTGCATCTCATAGATGAAACGTTATTACACTTAAATAGAGTACCAACACAAACGAGTATAATTACTGATGATGATTTACGGGCTATTGTCAATCTATTTTTTTTTCTTGTTGGATATTTGTGGAATCATATCAAAAGTGTTTTGATTGACACATGTAGTTCGGCTAATACTCTTTATATGAATGGATAATAAAAACATATCAGACTAGCTCCATATCAAAGAACTAGGTGAAATCTAGTAAGTTTTAAATATCATTCTACTTATTGTCCCTCATTGATAAAATTACGAGTTACAATGGGATACTGTCAAACCGAGAAAACAAATTAAACTTTGTTGATAGTTGTTGACGCGCCAAGTTTATATAATGCAACTTTAAAAAATATACATCTTTATAAGAGGGATGTGATTATTCATCCTATCTTCCATCTGTTAATTCCATAGTAAGAGAAAAATTTTGGATTATCCGAAGTAACAAAGTGATAACAAGAAAATGTTAGACAGTGTCCATCTATCCAGAGAACATTATCTTGTAGCAATCAAAGAGTATGTTGGAACAATTACAGGCACATGAAGATCTCCCAATGAAGATTGAAAAGGGGGAGATATACAATCCCAATAAAGAAATTAGATGGGTGAAAAATTGGATGAGATAGTTTATTTAAATTAGATGATAAAAATATACTAATAATATAAACTCAACTAAATGAAGAATTTAAAGACGAGGAATCTAATTTTAAAACATAAGTTCTAATGTTTATGCATGGATTTTTGTATGCCACAAGATTGAATAGATCAATTATTTTACATGACCTTATAATTAATAAAATACTTAGGCCAATACAAAAAAAACGAAGGACACTTTCATCACACAAAGTTCCGTTATTTTGAATAAAACATATAAATTTCTTAAACTATGACATATAAAGGAATCCAAATATCCAACTTGGATAGCTAATCCAATGTTGTTTAAGAAAAAGAATAGGTAATGAAGAACGTACACTGATTTTATAGATCTAGATCATGTTTCCAAAAAATATGATTTTCTTTTACTTTAGATTGATCAATTTGTTCATATAATAGTTGGGCACGAGGTGTTTTCATTTATGGATGCTTACTCATGATATAAATAAGTATAAACAAATAAATATTTTGAAAAAAATATTGTGTTTGTGACATAACAAACTTTATATTATTATAAATTGAAGTCGTTTGGGTTAAAGAATGCATGAGCTACTTATCAACGACTTGTCAATTATATTGTTAGTAAGTAATTGGGAAAAATATAGAAGATTATACAGACGAAATAGTTGTTAAAAATAATAACAATATACTATATGTTTATGCACTATCTGAAGTCTTTGATAATGTAATAAAATTTAATTTGAAGGTGAATTTAGTAAATTATTCTTCTCGAATATAAAAAAGAAAGTTCTTGGGTTATGTGATAATTAAGAGAGGTATTTAAGCCTATCACGCATAACTGAAAGATTTAATTACTATGTCTCTATCTAAATCTTTAAAAAAGTACAAGAATTGATGGGATGTTTGGCGGCTTTATCAAGGTTTATACCCTGAGCTTCATATAAAGGTCATATTTTCTTTGATATTTTAAAAGAGAAGAATATTATATTATAATGAACACAAACTAAGGAGATCTTTGTTGTTATACTTGTTTGTTAACATCTTTACAAGTAAGTGAGGTACTTGTGCATGAAGAAGATGGTATATAATAAAAATGTACTATGTAAGAAAGAGTTTAGTTTATGCTTAATCATAATATCTTAATCTTGGAAAACTAGCCTTTGGCTTGGTAGTGGAATCACAATAAATACGATCATACTTTCAAGAACATATTATTGTATCAGGTACGTGTTTCCCTTTGAGAAATATATTGCAAAAACCAGACGTGTTCGGTCATTATACGTGTTGGTCTATCGAACTTAGAGAGTATGAAATTTTGTACAAACTACATCAATTAAAGTAAAAATAATCGTGGATTTCATTAATGAGTTTCGAGAAGAACAACCTAATACAAAAAATAAAAATCGAAGTCAAATCATAATAAATGATCAAGAATGGATTATTCGTAAAGATAAACTATCTAGTTCTACTATTAGCATGGCTTGAATTATTTTACCCACCACAAGTGGGGAAAATATGAACATCTATAAAGTTTGATTTCACTACTATAAATAATGAAACCAAATACGAGGAAATGTTACCGTAAATGCGATTAGATCGTATATGTGGTGTTGAGAAATAAGACAAACAATCTAAGTTGATAATTAATCATGCATAAAAGAATCATGAAGCAAACAAAGAAAATAAGATAGATTATTCTGATGTGGTGAATCAAATGGAGAAAAAGTTGATAATATTGTGTACGAGCAAGTGCCTCATTATAAAAACAAAAATACAGAATCATTAGCAAAATTATAACATTTAGAAGATAATCATTTGGTTACTTTACAAGATAATCGAATAATTATGGATGAAAATGAAAAATCATATGTTTTATTGATTGATGAAGCCAAATATTAGTGTCAAGAATACTTGTTATTTTTAGAGATCAGTTAGTACCACAAGATAAAGGTCAAGCACAAGCATTGCGACCACGAGCTATAAAGTATATTATAATTGACGATATTTTTTATATAGAAAGAGTGTTACTAGTCCATTTCTACATAAAGAATAAACTGTATTCATTTTAATAGATATATATATCAGGATATCTCATGATTATTTTAATTGCATATATGACTCATTTGTCGGATGAAACTCTAGGATCAAATGCTACTATTTCTTGTTTTATAGATAATGTATTGATTTAGTAGGTCTACTATCAATGACAATGGGAAAACACCATTAATAGTTTGTGTAGATTAGTAAGAAGTCATTCTTAAGAGGTTTGTGAATCTCTTTAGATAAGTATTTTTGATTCAATATGGAATATTAAGGATACTTATTGATAAGTTTAAGTAATTTTAGGGGAAACGAGAGGTTTAAAGGGATTTATGATTAGGAATATTTCTAGTGAGAGAAAGTTGCTCAAGAAAACTAGAGAGAAAGTAGTCTAAAGTATAAAATGTAAAAATTTCAAAATCATCCTCATTCCCAAGACATATACACATATTTATAGGTGATGTGATTACATCTAACAAATTTGGTTTGTTACGTGGATACTCCCCTACGTTTTACTACTTTGTCCAAACATATTACTCACAAATTACACGCTTAGTCCTTTCTATTTATATTTTACACTGAATCTCTCTCATACTTATAAAATAATCATTTGGCCAATTCTAAAGTAATTACTTTTACTCCTCATTTATTTATATCCTTATCAGTAAACCACCCCCCCCCCTTGTCGTTGTGAAGAATCTCGAGGAAGGACTAAAAACGGTTGCGTATGAGCCAATCTCTATCTTTTTTCAGAAAATGCTCTAAGATATTATTTGAGTGACCCATTGTCGGAATCGCTCTAAAATGTTGTTTGGACAACGTTATTTATGCATTTTTTGAAATGAGCTTTCCTTATCCTCATAGAATTACTGGTCATATATACATTTTTTACAATTCACTTCATTTCAATATGCTTCCGACCTGCTCTCATTCCGTTTATGTTTAGTCTGGAAAACTGTTGGGATTGGCTTAATATTTCACAAAGAGTTGTTGAAGAGAAATTATCGATATCATTGATGATAAACCCCTTCGGGTTATTCAAACCATTACATACGTTCATTGGCCTCATACAAAGAAACCATCACCTTATGTGGTCCTCAAAAGTTCTTCAAATAACCCTTATGATCTGACTTCTATAGCTTGTTCGTAAAGCCCGCCTTGAAAGAAGTGAGATCAATCGTCTCAAACAAGTAAAGAAAAACCTCATCGTAAAAGTCAGCTCATTGTTATGGAAGAATCAGAAGTGCTTAACACTTCGAAAAATCATCTTCCTTTAAACCCTAAAACAAAAACCACTCTAAGACCTCCCATCTCGAAGAGAAACATTGAGACCAACAAGAAGTCATAGACGATTCCTTCGAAAAACTCTCAAAATATACCTTTAAAAACACCTAAAATCAACCACACATGCCTATTATTTTAAAATCTCTTTCTCGTAATCAAGACCAAGGAACTAACACAACTACACATCCCAAAATTTGAGATAAAATATCCGAGGAAGATGATGACTCCAAGTCGAGGACTGATACTGATTCAGAGATTCAACTACTTGATAATACTTCTCATTCTAATTCGGAGGAGAATGCTGCAAAAAAGAAAAGCTAACCAAAGAAAAAGAAGCATGGAAAACAAACTTTCACACTACATGAGGACCTTGCTGCCAATTTGAGTGTAAATCTTAAAGACGTCATCCCCAAATATCTTTTGCACTCAACAACGTGAAATATGAATATTTTGACCAATCTAAGTATGCGACTCTTGGAAGATAATGATGGATTTCGTAGAACATTTTTCTTTGGATGTCATCTGTTGGAGAGACTCCTATTTTCTATGGCAAAAATGAATTGGTAGTCTACCCATATATTTTTAACTAGGGCCTCCAATTGCCGTTGGACCTAGTAGTTGTAGACGACTTCAAAATAATTGACCTCTGCCCAAGAAAGTCCAACCTTTAGTTTACGCTACTATCTAGTATCATGGCTTCAAGACTCGGCCAAAATTCGTCTCCTTATAAAACAATTTATAGCCAAGACTGGTATCTAAAAAAATCATGCTCTCCTATTTTACTATCTGACCTTCGGAAACTCGTTGAAACTAATGGATGATCTCCTTGAGGCAGATAAAACATGGAAATATAAATTATTTTTTACTGGTTGCTGGGAGAATGGAAAAGAGATTTCAACATAAGAGCACCAGTAAGTTCCATACCTCTTTTATTTGATTCTCCCATAATTTCTATTAACTTGAGTTTCATTGTGCAGAAATTTCAAAGTTGTATCAATTCACCCAACTGCTGCCAATGACACATTCTCCAAACCGAGTAAATGGAAGCAAAAGTGTGGTCAAACGAATTTCACAAGTGTTTTGACCGTTTTTAACGTTTCCAGTGTCACATGTGGAAGATATCCCCTGACTCCACCGTGGAATAAGATAAACTAATGGAACCTCCTACCTCAGGAGACATTGTGAAAAGATTAGTGGCTCTAGATGCACATGTCATTCTTCTTGCTCGAAATAGGGCCATAAGTGACAAACCGAAGAAGGATTCGAAGAAATCTTTACAGGGTGCACCTTATAAAGGAAAAAAAAATCGACCCAAAAAAGAAAACGAAAAGAGAATCTGCAAAGATCATTACCACTGAAACCGAACAATCCAAAAGTTGAAGCTTCCAAAAGAAAGAAAGTGATCGCTGCATTAAAAAAATTATACTCGTCAAAGATGTCGAGTGGAACTATTGCTGAAAAATTGTTGATATCTCCTCCCCAAATCCGACGCTAGATGCTGATAGAAATGAAAAGAATGAAGACTATCACTTCTACGATTCTAAACCACAGTTCCAAGAAAATGAACACCGTATTTTTTACAGTGAAAAATAGACTATTAGGATGCATAAAAAATGTTAAAGATAATCATTCAAAGAATCACTAGTACTGCTTCAGATACAGCAAAGTCAAACATATCTACCATCATATGTCCTCTACGGACCCTCCCGATGCTTATGTATTTGAAAAATTCTTTCATTTTTACCCTTCCAATGAACCATTAGAAGAGGTTATGAACTTGATTCTCCCTTTTGCAAGCCTCGAAAGTACTGCAAAAAAATTAAATGAAAAGACTTTAGCTACTCGAAGTTAATTGGAAAAATTTGCATATGATATTGTATGGTGGAAAAAAGAAGCTGCCAATAGCAAAACAATGGGCCGAGGTTGCACAAATAAATCTGATTGATCAAGTTCAAGCCTTTCTTAATGACAAGTCGGATTTTCACAGTAGGGCTATACAAATAAAAAATCATTTGACCTCGAAGCACAAAAAAGAATTTGTGCAATTAACTTTGAAACACAAAGCAGGATTATAGAAAAAGCATGTAAACCTCGTGACAATCAAAAGATTGTACGAAGAAAGTGAAGAAGGAAAAAAATATAGACTTTTTGAGACTTAGAATCGTACAAATCTAAATCCAAGAAAGAAACAGTTGCTATTATAACAACTGTTGTGAATGCTAGTGTAACTGATTGTCTAAAAGATTTAAAGACTCGTGAAGAAGAGGAAAAAGTTTCCATGATCCTCGACTTTAACCATAGATTTCTGAAGGAAAATATGGACAACTATTGGTACTTGGTAGCAGAAAATAGATGCCCTAAAGACGCATCTGCGGCTGTTGTAAGTGACTCAGAAGGGTCTTAATTCAAAAAAATATGTAGATAGAAAAACTACATCATCGAGAAGTGAGAGTTCGGAAAGTGAGAGTAGCTCTTCAAAAGGAAACTCGGATGACTCCTCAAATAGTGGCAAAAAAAGAAAGCAATCGTATTTTGTATTTACAACTTGTTTTTGGTAGGAGGGAGTGTTTTGGTATGAATGACTATCACATGTCATTGTTTGTATTTTTGTAACTGCTCATCACATGTCATTTAGTGATGTGGAAATTCCCGTCATATGGAAATACTTGTTTCTTTGTTTTAAACATTCATTTTTGTTTCAATTTTTCATCTTGATTTAAAACGTCATTGGATTATAGTGCCACATACATTGGTATTTTTAATTATATTGTCGCACACATTGGCTCTTCAAATTATATTTCCACACACATTGGCTCTTATAAAATTTATTCTTGTAAATTATCTCACGGGTGATCAATCCTTGTTTTATTTACAAAATTGTTTTATTTATTTTATTATAACAATATTTTAAGTGTAAAGGCGAAACAAATCTTATTTATATGGAATTTATTTTTCCAACAAAAAAGGCTACACTTGTAATTTTTTGGAAAAAAGTTATTGTATTTGCAATTCTTGTTATATATGAACCTCATTAAACCCTAAACCTAGCCACCAAAGGAGGAGAGTATGGCACCGTTCAAATATACTCACAAGTGTTCGAAGAATTACTCAGAATACAATCGTAAATGTTCAATATTCAAAGGGTTTTGCAAGAATATTCCCTATTTATCTTCAAGGCGATATGCCTTTGGCTTATAATTGTTTACCACTAAATATGGTCATTCCCAATTCAGAGTCATCTTATCCAATCTTCTATCTTTTGTTTTCTAGAAAAACCTTTTTCATAACTCTATCACCTACTTTGAAATCCCGGTGTTTTACCTTCAAATTATAACGGCTTTGCATTAAAGTTTGATAATATAGCGAATTCAAATGTGCTTTTACCCTTTTTCTTCAATTAAATCAAAATCTACTCGTCTAGCTTCCTTATTATCTTCCTTAGAATAGTTAATTAGTCTATAAAATATAAGTGTTTATTCCACTGGGCTTACCGCATCCATCCCTTATACCAAACCAAAACGAGTTTCTTGAGTTGTTGTTCGAGGCGTTGTTCTATAAGCTTATAACACTCTTTGAAGATAATTAGGTCATTTTTCAGCTGCATCTTCCCATTGTTTCTTAATACTATCAAAATGGTTTCATCAGTAACTTCCATTTTCTCATTTTTTTATGGGTGAAATGATGTTGAAAAACATTGTGTAATTCCCCTCGACGCACAAAAATATTTCATCAAACTGTTATTGAATTATGGTCCATTATCGGTATTAATTTTTTGATGAACTCTAAATCTATAAAAAAATATTATTCAAAATGAATTTGATTACATCTTCGGGTCTTGTTCCGGATACGGGTTTGACTTGTGCTCATTTAAAAAAATAATCCAACGCAACTATGATTCTTTGTTGTCCTCCCGAAGAAATGAGGAGTGGATCTACTAAATCCAAACCCCATATGTAAAAAAAAGCGCTTTAGAAATTGAGTCTATATGCACAATTGATATGTGAATGGAATTTGCAAATCTTTGACACGTGTCACAGTTGCAAACCAAATTTTTAACATAAGTCATTATGGAAGGTCAATAATATCCTGCCAAAAGATTCATTTGTATTTGTCGGAATATATCGATGTTTGTCTTGTTTTCTCTTTCCTAGAGGAGTGGTACCCATTTTCTAACTGAAATCGCACTTCTCGATGATCGTCTCTTGCTCGGTGAACATTGTGCGACTCGTCATATTGGTCTTCCAAATATTTTATATCATTTACTTGTTGCGACTCGGATGGTAACCTACCATTTATAACCATTTGTTCCCTCTCATCAAGCTGGTCATTCAAATCAACTATTCTTTTCAATAACTGACTCATCCAATCCTCAACATTAGACTGATCATGTTGATCATTTACTCGTATTTCACCTCGATCTTCTTCTCCACCCAAGCGTCACCCTACTACCTCTCCTTCCACAAATATCGATGGTTTAATATGAGCTTCAAGTTTCATAATGCTTTTATTATCCAATCGCATATTTTATGGTTTTAGATCTCGAATCCGGGTACCAAACAGTACTCCCACTATTGTCGCCAATGATAAGTCTAAGTATTTTTGGGGGAAAAGGAGGTTAAAATAGATTTATGCTTTGATCGAGAATACTTCTAAAGATATTAACTTTCTCATGAAAAACTAAAGAGAGAAAGTAGCCGAAAACGTAAAGTATAAAAGGGTCAAAACATCGTCATTCTAAGACAAGTACACATATTTATAAGTGGTGTGGTACATGTAACAGACTTTGTTTGTTACGTGGACACTCCACTCTATTTTACTACTTAGTACAAACATAGTCCTCACAAATTACACACAAATTATTTTATATTTACATTTTACACTTGATCTCTCATACTTATAAAATAATCATTTGGCCAATTATAAAATAAAGTAATTATTTTTACTCCTCGTTTATTTATACCCTTATAACTTATGACTGATAATGGATTTCAATTCCAAATGATATGGTTACAACATACTTTTCTAAAATATAATATAAAACAACACTTATCTCTCTTATTATCCAAAATTTAATGGTTAAGTTGAAATTACGAACAAACCATTTTACGTGTTATTAAATGAAAATTTGAGATTGCAAAAAGAATGTGGCTTGATTTTCTTCATGAATTATTATGGGTATACCAAACTACTATGAGGTATTAATTCCTAGTCATTAATTTTAGTTATATTCACAAGATGTCAATAACAAATCCAAGTACTATTAAAATATTATATATGATTTATGAGAATCATGTACAATTCAAAACTTAGGAGTATATGCTTTAAGATAGAGGATCCCATCTTTAGAAAAGTGTTCCAAGGAAAAATTATATAATAATAATAATAATAATAATAATAATAATAATAATAATAATAATAATAATAATAATAATAATAATAATAATAATAATAATAATAATAATAATAGGGAAGTTGGCTCCAAACTGAGAAGAGCCATATCAAGTTATACCAATATGGTACCATCCGGCTTATAAGGTAACTCATATGGTAAGTAATAGTATGAAATATCAATTGAATGTACACTATTTGAATTTGTACAATTTTTCTTTGTAAACAGACAGGTGTATTCCTTTTTCAAATATAGTGGTGTATGGTTGTTTTACCAGACACCGTGTAAAACAATAAAGACCATAGAGGTTATTCAATAAAAACCTTAGATAAATAAATGCAGATCATGTTAACGATCTATGACATTAAATGACATGCACTCGAGGCCAGGATAGTAAAATCCACGTGTATAAGTAAAAGAAATAAAATCATATGCAAGATACATTTAACCATAAAGATTAAATGACATGGCTATAAAAATTGATTTAAATCAAAATAAAAGTTGGATAGACCATTATGTATGTAAGAAAAAGAAATATATTAATATTTATCGTATATATTATCAAAGCATACATTAAAGACAATAATTTTAATGACTTAATTTTATTGACAAGAATTTTTTAAATATATAAGAGAACGTTATTCAAAAATAATTTATTTAAAGTATCGTGACTAGATCAACAAAAAAAAGTTGAAAATTATGAATATCCATACAATACATAAAACATATTTGGACATGCAAGGAAAGTTTAAGATAATGATTAAATTTAATTAACCTCATGACCAAAATTTAAATTACAAAATTATCAACCGAGTACGTGGCAACAAAATACTAGAATGTTAGAAAAGTTAAGTAAATAAACATACATGTTAAGGATTGTACACAATCCATTTTTTATTGTTCAAACAACATGAACAAATAAATTGAGTGATACGAAAGATAAGTCTATTCATCTTGATTTATTCTAACATTTTTGAATTTATTAACAGTGGTCTATTTTTACTCAGCATTAACTACAACATTTCCACTTGTCTTAAGGAGTGTTTTTATCATCACCCACATCGTTGTCACTTGTCTAGTCGTCTTCATGTTCTAATTGGAGACACTCTTTAATAAGATTGTATTTCAATAAGGGTCTCAATTGTCATGAAAGGATTAAATCGTAAAAGAGCTTGGAAGAGTTCACCGTGTCCATCACTATATTACCACTTTGTAAAATCTATCACCTCATTGGTCATTTATTTATTTTTTCATGCATATCTTGGGTTGTTGGAGTTTATTTTCTTTTGTCTTAGCAACTTCTTGAGATTTGTTTAATTCTTTTTTTTTTTTAAATCTTTGATTTCTAATTGAATATATTTTAGAGTAGTTTGGTGAAGTACCACGACCGATTTAAGGAGGTTTTTTTTGTTTTTGTAATAGCTCGTGAGAATTAGTTAATGACGAGTGTTCATTCTTCATAGTTTATAACTTTTATTTTAAAAGGCACACTAATTTTCCAAATTCCAGTGGTAAAGTGACTCTTGTGGATAAAAATCTGGTACCTCCATTTGATATCATTTTCCCAGTAAGCAGTACATAATTTAAACATTTCTGTATTAAACCAAAATTATATAAGTATGTGCGTTATGAAATGCAAAAAAAAATGTATAAGCGTAAAAATAACCTCCAAGGTAATCTTAATTTTCCTCTTCAAAAGCTTAACGACTGACTCATAAGGTGTGTATTATTCCTGAGGAATTTCTTTAAAAACGATTGCTTAATAATTTTGGGTCAACGGATTGAGAAGAACCTATCGAGTTTCTTGAGTAAGTTAATGTCCCACTTGAAATAGTTTATTGGGTATTGGTTTCAATTATCTTCTTTGTACGATCAATTTGGATAGTCGTTTTCTTTTTTGTTGGAGTATGATCTTTGATAGCCTCAACAATGGAAACATGATTATTGGTATACGAGTTGCGAATATTTTATTTTAGGTTGGGTTGGGTTCTTTTAAAGTATGATATGGGATTTTTTATTGTTTGCCTTGGTGGTGTTATTTTTGTCATTTTACTGAATCGTCGCCTGTTTTGTGGACATATCACTTTTTAGTGGATGATTTTTTCTTTAAAGGAACGACCGATATCATCTTTTATTTATATTTTGAGGGAAGTTGTTTCCTAGGTTTTTGGATGAGTTCAAAATATTTTATAGGGTATAGGTTTCATTCATCAATTTATTGGTATAAAAAATGAGATTTTTTTTTAATTTCTATTAACACCCAAGCATAAAAGATTTTCTATGGTATAAATATTATGATATTGGTGGTCTCAAGTTTCTCCTACGGTAATTGATAACCTACTTAACACCTCGTCACCAGAAAGAAGATGTGAAAGTGCTTTGGTGATGAAAATGGGTTCTGTAAACGTTAAAAAAAGTTTAAGTAAAACCAAAGTGGGGAAATAGAAGTTAAATAAAAAACATGTATTTGGAATTCAAAAGTACGAAAGAGAATGAGAAATATGAGGATTATTATCATGCCATTTTGTTTTTTATTTTATAATGACGGAAGATTATGTAAAACACCCATAAAATTTTTATAAATTTAATAGAAAAAACTTAAATATTAAAAAACTTAGTAAATTATTTATAAAACTAAATAATCAATTACAAATAAGAAGTTAAAAATAATTAGGGGTGCAGGGTATATAGTATTTATAGTATGAGCCATTATCCATTACATGCGATCATAGTAATGATATTAGGGGTCGATAAAGATGGACATAAACTTTAAAATATGATTAAGGGTCTATAAACATGGGTACAAACTTTAAGCTCTTTTTAGGAAAACAAATAAAGCATAAAAAGTATATAACAATAAATGAAATTCCATAAAATGGTTTGATTATCTCATGAGTTAGTTTTATGATTTATGATCCAGATGATTTGTATCATGGTCCAACCTACAAACTTTAAGCTCTTTTTAGGAAAACAAATAAAGCATAAAAAGTATATAACAATAAATGAAATTCCATAAAATGGTTTGATTATCTCATGAGTTAGTTTTATGATTTATGATCCAGATGATTTGGATCATGGTCCAACCCACCCACGTAAGCTGAAATAAGAAATGAACCGGGTTAAATAGAGTGTGTGCCTAACATTTAGAACTAGAAAGATAGGAGACAGTGAACAAGTAATAAAATTAGTGGAACCAACATTTAGAACTAGAAAGATACTATTAAAATTAGTAGAATACAATAGCTGATCAATCTGCGTTTTTGCTACTGTAACCATACATCCCATATCCACCTGCAAAATAAATCCTTAGAGAAGATGATAGCAAAAAGTAGAGCATAAGCAAAATCCTTAGAGAAGAAGATAGAAAAAATAGAGCATAAGCAAAAAAAAAGAGGGAGGTCTCTGCCAGACAGACATGCAACCAACCCAGCTAGCAATTGAAGACCAGGTGAGAACGATCCTCTACAGCCGCCCACCACCAGAAGGAGGAAGGAGAGCCCGTTAATCACGCTCTGATTGCACGACCATGACTCATCAACCAGATTAGGGAACCTGTCTCCTTAGAACTCAAGGAAACAGAGGTACGAGCCTATAGAACAAATCCTGTTCAAGTAAGGTCGTGACCAATATTGACATCTTCCAGTTTATATAGGCTTATATCAGTCTCCCCACTAACGATGTGGGATGCATTCAGTGAACTAGCAATCTGGCGTGGTTTAGATACTAAACACTCTTCTACGTCTCCTACCTATCCTATTAATCTTATGACTCACCACCAAATTTCCGATCAAATTTAAATTTGTGTATATATAATTAGATATAAGCTATAGAAATAGTTACCTCAAACTCCAAGATTAAAATTCAAATTCTGAATTGAGAAAGAGAAACAGAAGATCAAGATCGATGTGATTTGATTTCGAGATTCAGATTCAGATTCTATGAGTTTACTCTTCTCTTGCTCTTCATTTTTCTCATTCTCTCTCTCTCCTTCCTCATCTCGCTGCTTTAGGCTTTGCTTGGAATTTATAAAGACAGTTTTCACGAACAGGACATCTCCTCTACCACTGTTTTCACTATCGTCGGAATCATTCACACCTTCAACAATGTTTGCTGCATTTTCCTTTTGATTTCTCTTCTTACCATTCAGTTTCAGACAATCTCTCCTATAATGACCCTGCTCACCGCATTCATAACAGTTTGAGTGCTTTAATTTTGACTTGGACCTCCAGTTCTTCCTTATTAAAGAACTCGCTTTGCTTCTAGATCTTCCCCTAGTCAAAAGACTTTCCCTTTCAGCTTGATTGTCTGGCTGCAACTGTCTCATCTCCTTTGATTTCAGTGCCCCTTTGACATATTCTAGCGATAACTTATCCTTACCATACATAATGGTATCTACGAAGTTTTCATAGGGATATTGAACGATCTCAATACAAACAAAGCTTGATCTTCATCCTCAATATTGATATCTATGTTCTCCAAGTCCATTATAATTAATTTAAAACTATCTAAATGCTTTATTATGCACATACCTTCTTTCAATCTGAAATGATATAAACGCTTCTTCAAGTATAATCGGTTTACTAATGATTTCTCTGAGTAAAGATCTCCTAGCTTTTTCCATGCGCAGGCAGCAGTCTTCTCACCACTAATCTCGCGAAGCACATTGTCTTTCACACTTATTAAAATCCAGCACAAATCCATTTCTTGAAGATCTTGTTTCTCCTCTTCTTTCATCTCTTCTGGTAACTTATTCTCCACAGCCTTCCACAGCCCTTGCAGTACCAATGAAGATTTCAGTTTAATCTTCCACAACGCAAAGCTGGATCCCCCATCAATTTTTTTAATCATTTATTTTGTTGCTGTAGACGCCATTGTGAAACCCTAATTGCAAAAGCCCTAATTTCACCACGTGGCTCTGATATTAATTTTTTTTATTAAATTACTATGCAATTATCACAAAATAGTTCAAGCACAGAACATATGCGAAGGAAAGACTTAAATGAACATAGGATTTTACGTGGTTCTACAATTGTCTACGTCCACGGGCGCCGCTAGAGAAAAGAGTTTTACTATGATAGTAAGATTACAGATTTCAGATTGTGTTATGTGTAGCTCTAGTATTCTATTTATATGGAACAAATAGACTTACTAGATAATGGTCCTAATGGGTTGGTATACACCAGATCAAAGATGACATTACCCATTTTAACTTCACTGTTAATGACACAAAACTTTTAAGATAGCTAAAAGAAGGATGACCAAGTCACCGGTGTCATAACCAAAGTTGCCTTTCGGGTATTCCGTGAGCAAGCATGGCATGTCCCTTATGAACTACCTCATCAACATAATAGACACCTCTTTGTTCAGTACCACGCACAATGATCTCCTTCGTACGAATGTCCTGTAAAATGCAAAAAAATAGATACATAAGAACCACACAGTTGAGTTGTTTTGTCACTTGAGTAACAGATAATAACTTTAAGGATAGTGAAGGAATGTAGAGGCAGTTTTTAATTTCCATTTTTTCCGAAAAAATAATTGAACCTCCCCCTTTGACTTCACAAATTTCTCCACTAGCAGTCTCAATATGGGACTTCTTTGGAGATGACATGTCACCAAAGTCTTTAAGATCATACAATCAAATATCCAATTCATTGATTTCTCAAACCCTTTACCTCTAAGTTTTTCATAAGAGTTCGCCGCCATTCCTCCAAAACCAGTGCCACTTTCTTGCTCATTTTTAGTCGGATCTTCACCGCCACTTGTAGACGAAGCCTGTTTGACATTAGATCTGAAATGCTGGTTATTTTACTCCTTATAACCGTCCTCCTACCATTCTGGATAGACAACCGGCTGGAAACATGTCTCTTTAGTGTGTTTCTTCATCTCACAATAAGTGCAATACAACTTGGATTTATCTTCTTTCTCTCTGGATCAGAATTTAAACCTCTGTGCAGAATCTTTAGCAGCCAAACCCATTCCAATTTCAATCGAGTCACTATCATAGAACTTGATTTTAGTATATTAAGCCTGGCCACTTCCCTTCGTATTGTAGCATATGCTGTTTCCACGGAAGGAAGATGATCCTTTTTCAGGATATCTCTCTTGACTTGTTCGAGCTTGTCATTAACCGCCATTAGAAATTGATAGAGTCTTTGTTCTTGAGTCTTCTTATTGTAGATATAAGTCTTTATAGGGTTCAGATCTCGCCTATATATAGACACCTAGATGTTCTGCAATTTGTTCTACAAGTCTTCTAGTGTATCAGACCCTTGCCTTAATGAATTAGCCCTCTTATGAAGGTCAAACACCTGTAACGAATCTGTACCAGAACCGTATGTGGTGGCTAACCCATCCTAGAGGGCTTTTGAAGTGGGATATTGCGAGACATTATTCACCAAGCTGGATTCAAGATTCTTGATAATCCATGTGAAAACACATTGATCATCTTGTTCCCACCTTGTATATGTGTTGTAAGTTTTGGATGGATGTGTCGGCTCCCCTATAATGTGAGAACCTCTCCCCCTTCCCCCAATTGCTTTCTTCATCAGGTTTGCCCATAGGGCATA
This sequence comes from Limnanthes douglasii subsp. nivea, assembly GCA_036936605.1. NCBI lineage: Eukaryota > Viridiplantae > Streptophyta > Magnoliopsida > Brassicales > Limnanthaceae > Limnanthes > Limnanthes douglasii. The sequence continues at coordinate 173,612,408 of JAUPFV010000003.1, forward strand.
GTTGTCACCACCGAGTTTAATCCATAGGGATAAATTCTCGGGGTTATTTGTTTGTTGTTGTGTTCCGAGACCATTTCTCAGAATGGCAACAATCTGCATTGTTAATTCATCAGGAATTTGACTGACCACGACTTCATTGTCAGCCATCTTTGTTGAGGATGTTCAGAATTCCCAGAATCACACGTGCTCTGATACCATGTTAAAAAACAAAGAGAGAAGTAGCCGCAGCAGGCGGCTAGGGTTTTGTGTTTTATTAGAAAATGTTCCTTTTTTGTATTGAATTGTTTTTTATTGAATCAAATCATTACAAGTTGCGCTTGTTTCACTAGCAATGGTAATAAGGCTCTCAATATATAGAGAACTTAGAGGCCTATACAAGGAAACTTAATACACTGATTTATAAGGAGAAGATTAAGGACAGTATGTGAAATCCCAAATTATAGTGGTCAATAGTTGACCCCAATTATCCCAAATTCGAGCCTTCCTATTTTCCAAAGAAATTGGTGTTTTGAGCTTTATATTAGAAGGAAATGTTTGTATAGTTCAAAGTTAATATTAGTTTATGGCTATATTAGTTATTCTAATACATTGATATTGATCTATTAGAAGATTGATTTATTAGAAGGGTCACAAACATTAATATTCTAAATTAAATCAGTAAAATATTTGATAAGACAAAATGAGTTTGGCTAATGATTCAAACCATGGCTATAAGTACATCAAATTACATATGGAACGACCCTAATTTTTATAGCATGTCATAAATATAAGGCGGTCGCATTTACCTACTTCATAAATTATAAATGTAAAGCAGTCGAACGAGCAAGTGTTACTTCCAAATTGTTTTTTTCATTGCGTTTGAGCAAACTTAGAGATTTGATCATAGTTTTTTCTTTTTGGTATGATTGTGGAACTTATTTCATTTTGATTTTCAAATAAATATGTTAGAATTTGTTTTTGTAAGTCTTGGATATGCTATCGTGATTGTAGGTATAGACTTGGAATGGGTGGTTGATTTATAAAGGTATACGAAACTGAAAAGTGAAGAAATAAAATAAGAAATTGTGATCCTGTGGACCATAGGGGTCTACAAATATGGCTGGCTCTAAACTAGTATAAAATGTTATAAAATGTGATCCTGTTGACTAGGGGTCTACAAATATGGCTGGCTCTAATAAAATGTGACGTTAGGGGTCTATAAACTTTAAGTTGATTGTGAAAAGACACATGAGCCACCAAAAAAATATGTCAATAGATTAAATTTTACAATCTAGCTGTATCAAAGTAAAAAAGACTATATCACGGTAACAAAATTAGTAGTAGAAGACTCAACACGGTGGCAATTCAGTCGGCCTCTCTGTTACTGCAACAATACCTACCTGCAAAAGAAATTGAAAAGAGAGCAAAAAGTAGAGCAGCTTAGCAAAAGAAATTGAAAAGAGAGCAAAAAGTAGAGCAACTTAGAGGAAGATAGGCAAGCAAGCAACAAAAGAAAAAAGGGAGGCGTCTGTCAGAAAGACATGCAACCAACCCAGCTGGCCATTGAAGACCAGGTGAGAACGATCATCTACAGCCGCCCACCACCAGAAGGAGGAGGGAGAGCCGTTAATCACGCTCTGATTGCACGGCCATGAGTCATCAACCAGATTTGGGAACCTGTCTCCTTAGAACTCTAGGAAACAGAAGTACGAGCCTATAGAACAGATCCTGTTCAAGTAAGGTCGTGACCAATATCGACATGGTTCACAATATATAGGCTTATTTCAGTCTCCCGACTACCGATGTGGGATACATTCAGTCAACTAGCAACTCTTCTACGTCTCCAACCTATCCTATTGATATTATCACTCACCATCAAATTTCTGATCCCAAATAGGCAGATTAAATTTAAATTTGTGTATATATAATTAGATATAAGCTATAGAAAGAGTTACCTCAAACTCCAAGAATAAGATTCAAATTCTGAATTCAGAATTCCGAAAGAGAAACAGAAGATCAAGATCGATGTGATTTGATTTCGAGATTCAGATTCTATGGGTTTACTCTTCTCTTACTCTTTATTTTTCTCACATGTGATTTGATTTCCAGATTCAGCTTCTATCGGTTTACTCTTCATTTTATCCTTCGTCCTCTCGCTGCTTTGTGCTTTGCTTGGAATTTATAAAGACAGTGGTAAGTGGTAACCACAGATCATTACTGGCTTACCACGTATCATGATACTGCCCCTCTCTTTCTCCCTCTTTCTCTCTCACACTAACTAACACTAATATATATAATATAATTATTATATTTATATATTCATGACTCATATCGATTCTTTTAATACTCCTATGAACCTTTAATTCGTCGTTCGTTTGCTTAGATATGTGTTTATTTACTTATACTTAATTACTAATTAGAAACCTGTTAACCTATTATAAGTTTACATAATTTATGTTTTGGAGTCGTTCCCATCTAATTCTATGGGATAACTATTTCATTCAAAACCAAAAAAAATATTTTATAATTTTGAAAAAATAAATTATTAATTTCTCTTTTCAGAGGTCGATAATATGCTTCTTTTTTAAATTGAATTGTGAACTGAACTAAATTATTTCGACAATATCCGCAAGTGATCGGAATAAGCTAGCAAACAACTTAAGATTTTAATATACAAACAATTAAACAACTTAACCTAGCAAACTATTCGCATATGGGTACTTCATATGTTCGTTTTTTTAGAATTGTATCACCACTCATATACAACCGACAAAGTGATCTTTACTGGTGATTCCTACACGAAATGTGACAAACATCAATATTATATCTCTCGAGACGAGGTTGACAAGCTAGATTCTTGAGGCGATACAAATCCTCTTGTTCATTCTCAGTGTTAAAAAAAATGAAAGTCTTATAACAAATTCAGAATGTTGTTTTCAATTATTTATATGTACCAAACCTACTACCAGATTCATTCCTACAGTTATTTCAATTTAACATACATTCCATTTTATAACAGTGTAGCCTAGGAACCTACTACCATATCCGTATTTGATAAAATATAATGACTTTTAGGATATTTTGTTTGGAGGGGAATAATTAGTGAATAAAATTGATTATAAATGATTCATTTATATTCAAAGCATAATGATTTGATATTTCATACTCGATAATCTTCTAAACCATTGATTGAAACTATAGCTAAGGCAGAGAGTCTGGCTAGGGAGATCTGAAATTTCGAGTTTAAAAATTTAATGTCTTTTCGTTTTCTTCAATAAATGTATTAAAGCTTACCTAGTAAGCCCTTCTAGTTTGACTCGATTATCAATAAATGCCAAAATTTAGTCAAAAAAGAGTTAATTCATGAAAGAAATAGACTAAATGGTTGCATTAAATCTGAACCGTGCTTAATTAAGAGATAATAAGATATATTATACATAAGACTTCACAACAAATATTTTTCACTCAATATAAAAATACTGTCATTTTAAAATAATGATTTATTTTTTTCAAACAAAAAATTCTTTCGAGATTTATTACAATTTATAATTACAATCATAATACAACATGCACACTTTATAATTACAATTTATTATATCAATATTAAGATATTGTCTTTTTAATTGTAAAATTAAGAGAGCTTGAAATAAATTAATTAAGTATGATATGTTACCATATTTAATCAGCCTAAATCAATATAGGCAAGTTATTAATAACTATATGCAAATTTAATAAAATCAGCAGTCTATTTCAATTATAAATTGATCTACAATATTTCAATTTAAAATTCTCATAAATAATACCATGACCTTTCAAAATTGTACTCCCTTTTAGTTTTGAGATTAAGTTGATTGAGTATTATGCACTTCAGATTTTTATTGGAAAAAGATTTAGATTATAAGTTACTTATCATTAACATATTTATTACCATAAATAATATAGTGGTACATTTCATGCCAACAAAATTATAATGAAGAAGTTTAGGAACCAAGATTGATCAAGATTTATATTTGCATATTATATTAGAATAAAATTTATGATACACTTAATTATATCCAATGAAGAAAACTCATTTACTTCTTTATAGTTAAGGAGATTAAAATATATCGAATAAGAACATATTTTATCATTTAATTAGGATTATATGAAAGTACAAAGATTCACTTTTCCTTCGAGTATCCTTCTTTAAACATAAAATTCATGTGGTATTCTTAGTTTAAAGGATATTCATGATAGTGAGATTTTGTTTGTAATGCAAATTTTAGTTCAATTTCAGATTATATTGTGTTAGGTTTTACTTTGTATATGATTAAATCAATGCATCACAAATTATATTTAATTATGTTAAATTAAAGGATCTCAATTCAATAGAGTATGACAAGTTGGACATTGACATGTAATCATTACAATATCTTATCAAATTTTATTTATTTGGAAGTTGGAAATGTTATTATTTACGTAACCGTTACCCACATAGAAGCCGCTGTAATATTTTCTTAGTTATTTGTGGAAATTAATAGAAGTGAGAAGACGTGTTAGGTTACTAGTAAAACAAAATATGTATATTATGCACAATATGGTGGATACATATCAAATCATATGATATTCCAAGTGGTTATAAGAATATTAGAGATGTTTCGAAGCCACTAATGTCTATTGGACATCCACTAAACATAACAAAATATATTTTCCAGGAAGTTTGCGTTGTATCTCATGGAAGATATAAGAATATAACGTAATTAAGACGAGTATTTAACAAGTTTAGTACATGACGAGATACACATAAAGAAGATAATATCGTCGAGGTAAAATTATGACGATATAACCACATGAATATAATGTATTATAAACATGCCCCATATATGACGATACAAATATATACATATATATATATATATATAATAGATATATAATAAGAGATAAATATATGATGATATTTTTACATAGATTTGATGGGTACGTGACAATACCTATTTTAAGAAGATTGATAAGTTGAGTAACACTTGATGGACAAGATAAAGACAATATGATACGAAATTGGACGAGATGATAATATCTATATACGATAAAGAAAAGTACAATACTTACCTGACATAAAGCTTATTAAAGAATATTATAGACTTATAACAAGATTACAAGATTTCCTAAACAATTATAGGATAAATTACTAATTATCAAAAAATAAATATGTAATAGATTAATGTCACGTGTATTATTGGACACATGTAATACATCATATTATTTAAGATTATTTATATTATAAATAGTATGTCGCGTGTCTGAATATAGACATTAATAAATACAGTTTATGGAATAGTTTTAGAAAATTAAAAATAAAAACAAAATGAAAGGTAGAATACAACTAAGTAAATCATTTTTATAATTTATAAGGAGATACTTTGGCATATACATATCACTCGTTAATTAAAAAAGCATCAAAATAACTATGAAGTGAATCTAATAGATGAAACATTGATATACTTAAACATAACATCAACACAAATGATTATAGTTACTAATAATGATTTGAGGGCTATGATAAATCTCCACAAAATTATGTTTTTTGTTTAATATTGGGGGAACCATATTAAAAGAGTTTTGATTAACACATGTAGTTCGACTAATGATCTTTACATGAATGGATATTACAAAATTATTTCAATTTAAAAGAGCTTTGTTACCTTAAAAGGCATAATGGATCCCGAGGAAAGTAAAATAGTATAAAAAGAGTTTTTGTATTTTGAAAATTTTACAATGAGAAAGAATTTATGGTATAAAAACAACGATCTTTGGGACGATTGAATGTACTAAGGTAGTTAAAAATGTACATCCATTTGAGGTTAGTTGTGATGGGCGTATCCTTATATATTTACAATTTTCTAAGTTTTAAGGATGGAAGCGAAATGTAATAGCCCAATTCAAGATATTTAATGGGAAGATCTTTCTCCTTATGTATACAAAGTACTAATTTCATTAGGATACCCTATTTATAACGTATCATCTCTTCTTCGTCGTCATTAAGGTATATGTATGGTTGAGAAACAAAGAATTCTCGAAAGCTATTGGTATCTAGTGAGGTTTTTTCTTTTTGCAATAGTCCGAGAAATTGTTTTAGCGACGAGTGTTCATTCTTCACAGTTGCTAACTTTTATTTCAGCAAACACACTAATTTTCAAACTTAAGTAGTACAGTGAGTATCGTGGATAAAAAATTGATATCTCTACTTGATATCATTTTCTCAACAAACGATACATAATTTTATAAACTCCATGTTAGAATAAGTATATAAGTATGTATGTTATGAAATGGAAAAATGCATAAAGTTATAAAAAACGTCCAAAGTAATCTCATGTCTCCTCTTCAAAATATTAATAACTAATTGAGAAGGTGTGTATAATCCCACGAGGAATTGCTTTAAAAACAATTAAGTAAAAATTTAGGGTTAAATTTTAAAAAATAACATTAAGAAAGAATTTGTTGTATGGAAACAACAATCTTTATGACGATTGAATCTATCACTAAAGTAGTTAAAATTCTCCATTCGTCTGGGTTTAGCTATGGTGGGCCGTTAACAATTATATAATTCGTCAACTTAACCAGTTACTTGGTGATTTTACAAACCTAATTAGGCAATGATGTGCAATACAAACAAATGTAATCTAACAATTTACGAATTTAACCTCGTCCTCCCCTCATATTACTATTACCAATAACCAAATGCTAAGAAGAATATGACTATATATGACTAGAATCGACTTTGACAACTGGGTACTAGTGAAATTTTGTCAAAGTGATGTGATATGATGTGATACTTCATCTCACAATAAGAACTTAGAGAGATAATGTTTTAGAGAACGCTCAAGAAATGTTATAAGGTCACGCCGGTTACGTAAATTTGGCTTATAAAATCTAAAAGTAAATAATAAGAGCTTTAAGATATGATTAATATGTAAGTAGAAACTAAACATAACTTTAATGGTTTAAAAGAAAATAATTACATACATAAAATATAATTTGTTTTTAAAGATTTTAATTGATTAATCTAGGTATAACTAAAAATAAATAATAACCATAACTTATTTTGAGATCAGTAAATATGTCATTATCACAATTAGGTCATATATTCAATTTAAAGAAAAACTGAATGAAAGCCGCACATCACATATTTTCTCACATTATATGGCATGTTAAAAGTTGATAGAGTCTTTGTTCTTGAGTTTTCTTATTGTAGATCTGAATTTATTCTCGGTCTTTCATAGAGTTCGGATCTCGCCTATCTATAGATCCAGATGTTCTGCAGTTTATTCTACAAGTCTTCTAGTGTATCGGACCTTGCCTTAATGAACTAGCCCTCTTATGAAGGTCAAACACCTGTAACGAATCTGTACCAGAACCGTATGTGGTGGCTAACCCATCCCAGAGGGCTTTTGCAGTGGGATATTGCGAGACATTATTCACCAAGCTGGATTCAAGATTCTGGATGATCCATGTGAAAACACATTCATCATCTTGTTCCCACCTTGTATATATGTTGTCAGTTTTGGATGGAGATATCGACTCCTCTGTAATGTGAGAACCTCTCCCCCTTCCCCCAATTGCTTTCTTCATCAGGTTTGCCATAGGGCATAGTTGTCACCACCGAGTTTAATCCCTAGGGATAAATTCTCGGGGTTAGTTGTTTGTTGTTGTCTTCCGAGAAAATGTTATAGTTCATAAACGAATATGAGGCGGCTAAGGTTTTGTGTTTTATTAGAAAATATTCCTTTTTGTATTGAACTGTTTTTTATTGAATCAAATCATTACAACTTGCGCTTGTGTTCACTAGCAATGGTAATAAGGCTCTCAATATATAGAGAACTTAGAGGCCTATACAAGGAAACTTAATACACTGATTTATAAGGAGAAGATTAAGGACAATATGTGAAATCCCAAATTATAGTGGTCAATAGTTGACCCCAATTATCCCAAATTCGAGCCTTCCTATTTTCCAAAGAAATTGGTGTTTTGAGCTTTATATTAAAAGGAAATGTTTGTATAGTTCAAAGTTAATATTAGTTTATAGCTACATTAGTTATTCGAATACATTGATATTGATCTATTAGAAGATTGATTTATTAGAAGGGTCACGAACATTAATATTCTAAATTAAATCAGTAAAATATTTGATAAGACAAAATGAGTTTGGCTAATGATTCAAACCATGGCTATAAGTACATCAAATTACATATGGAACGACCCTAATTTTTATAGTATGTCATAAATATAAGGCGGTCGCATTTACCTACTTCATAAATTATAAATGTAAAGCAGTCGAACGAGCAAGTGTTACTTCCAAATTATTTTTTTTTTCATTGCGTTTGAGCAAACTTAGAGATTTGATCATAGTTTTTTCTTTTTGGTATGATTGTGGCACTTATTTCATTTTGATTTTCAAATAAATACGTTAGAATTTGTTTTTGTGAGTCTTGGGTATGCTATCGTGATTGTAGGTATAGACTTGGAATGGGTGGTTGATTTATAAAGGTATACGAAACTGAAAAGTGAAGAAATAAAATAAGAAATTGTTATCCTGTGGACCATAGGGGTCTACAAATATGGGTGGCTCTAAACTAGTATAAAATGTTATAAAATGTGATCCTGTTGTACATGGGTCTACAAATATGGCTGGCTCTAATAAAATGTGACGTCAGGGGTCTATAAACTTTAAGTTGATTGTGAAAAGACACATGAGCCACCAAAAAAATATGTCTATAGATTAAATTTCACAATCTAGCTGTATCAAAGTAAAAAAGACTATATCACGGTAACAAAATTAGTAGTAGAAGACTCAACACGGTGGCAATTCAATCGGCCTCTCTGTTACTGCAACAATACCTACCTGCAAAAGAAATTGAAAAGAGAGAAAAAAGTAGAGCAGCTTAGCAAAAGAAATTGAAAAGAGAGCAAAAAGTAGAGCAGCTTAGAGGAAGATAGGCAGCAACAAAAGAAAAAAGGGAGGCGTCTGTCAGACAGACATGCAACCAACCCAGCTGGCCATTGAAGACCAGGTGAGAACGATCCTCTACAGCCGCCCACCACCAGAAGGAGGAAGGAGAGCCGTTAATCACGCTCTGATTGCACGGCCATGAGTCATCGACCAGATTTGGGAACCTGTCTCCTTAGAACTCAAGGAAACAGAGGTACGAGCCTATAGAACAGATCCTGTTCAAGTAAGGTCGTGACCAATATCGACATGGTTCACAATATATAGGCTTATTTCAGTCTCCCGACTACCGATGTGGGATACATTCAGTCAACTAGCAACTCTTCTACGTCTCCAACCTATCCTATTGATATTATCGCTCACCACCAAATTTCCGATTCCAAATAGACAGATTAAATTTAAATTTGTGTATATATAATTAGATATAAGCTATAGAAAGAGTTACCTCAAACTCCAAGAATAAGATTCAAATTCTGAATTTAGAATTCCGAAAGAGAAACAGAAGATCAAGATCGATGTGATTTGATTTCGAGATTCAGATTCTATGGGTTTACTCTTCTCTTACTCTTCATTTTTCTCACATGTGATTTGATTTCCAGATTCAGCTTCTATGGGTTTACTCTTCATTTTCTCCTTCGTCCTCTCGCTGCTTTGTGCTTTGCTTGGAATTTATAAAGACAGTGGTAAGTGGTAACCACAGATCATTACTGGCTTACCACGTATCATGATACTGCCCCTCTCTTTCTCCCTCTTTCTCTCTCACACTAACTAACACTAATATATATAATATAATTATTATATTTATATATTCATGACTCATATCGATTCTTTTAATACTCATATGAACCTTTAATTCGTCGTTTGCTTAGATATGTGCTTAGATATGTGTTTATTTACTTATACTTAATTACTAATTAGAAACTTGTTAACCTATGATAAGTTTACATAACTTATGTTTTGGAGTCGTTCCCATCTAATTCTATGGGATAACTATTTCATTCAAAACCAAAAAAAATATTTTATAATTTTGAAAAAATAAATTATTAATTTCTCTTTTCAGAGGTCGATAATATGCTTCTTTTTTAAATTGAATTGTGAACTGAACTAAATTATTTCGACAATATCCGCAAGTGATCGGATTAAGCTAGCAAACAACTTAAGATTTTAATGTACAAACAATTAAACAACTTAACCTAGCAAACTATTCGCATATGGGTACTTCATATGTTCGTTTTTTTAGAATTGTATCACCACTCATATACAACCGACAAAGTGATCTTTACTGGTGATTCCTACACGAAATGTGACAAACATCAATATTATATCTCTCGAGACGAGGTTGACAAGCTAGATTCTTGAGGCGATACAAATCCTCTTGTTCATTCTCAGTGTTAAAAAAATGAAAGTCTTATAACAAATTCAGAATGTTGTTTTCAATTATTTATATGTACCAAACCTACTACCAGATTCATTCCTACAGTTATTTCAATTTAACATACATTCCATTTTATAACAGTGTAGCCTAGGAACCTACTACCATATCCGTATTTGATAAAATATAATGACTTTTAGGATATTTTGTTTGGAGGGCAGAGGTGTCAAACGGTTTGAACCAGCACCAACCCGCACCGTTTAAGTCTGAACCACGGGTTGCAGTCCTGGCGGGTTGCGGTTTCGGCGGGTTGCGGTCTCGGCGGGTTGCGGTCTCGGCGGGTTGCGGTCTCGGCGGGTTGCGGTCCTGGCGGGTTGTTCTTATGCGGTCCTGACGGTCTGGCGGTCCTGCCAGGTTGCAGTCGTAATGGGCCAGTTTCACAGTTAAACCGCCAGTTCAAACCACCAGACGAACCATTTAAGAGCCGTTTATCAGTTCAAACCATCAGCCAAACCATTTAACCATTTAAGAACCGTTTATCAGAATATATTATAATGTTATTTAAAATTAATTTGTAAGTGTTTAATTGAATCTAATTTCAATAATTGAGTTAATTATTCTATTTCATGTATTTTAATTTAAATATGTTATCATTTTAATCGAAATTTTATAATCATCAATTATATTCTTAAAAAATAATTGTAATTTGATTTTGATACGTTTTCTTTTCTAATTATATTTATGTATTTAAGATATTTTATTTAATATTATGTAGATATTAAATAAAATAAGTACATCTAATTGTATTTTGATTACAAATTTACAACATTTGAAGTATAAATTTAATATTTGAAGTATTTAATTTTTGAAGTATAAATTTAAAGTTTTAAAAATTGTATAAATTTGGATTATGTTCCAATTGCATAAACACATGTAATTTGATTGCGAAATAAATTCAAAAATACCAAATGTGTTTCAATTAACTATCTGTAATTTGGTTCCTAAAAAGAAATTATATTATGATGGCATAATTAAATATAATTAATTAAATATATTTATTTAGGAGATTAACATCAACAACAATATAAACTATCTATTATGTTCCAAATTAACTTGCTAATAATATAAAATTTATTTCAATAAACTAGAAAAAAAAGGGTTTATAATATAAAATTTCTTTCATTAATCTAGAGAATTTAATATATATTTTTTTCATAAAAGTACTAAAATTATTTAAAAACTAATAGTTCGAAAAATTTATTTATAGATTTTTATTTTTTTTTAAATAATAGTTCGAATTTCCTATTTAAATAATTTTTTTAATTTTTTTTTTTAAATATTAGTGCGCGAAATCCTATATATAAAGTTTTGATTATTTTTAATAGTTTAAAATGCTTACATTTTAAAAAAAATTAAATTTTTTATAAAAAAAATATATTTTTTTAAAAAAAATCAGTCACAGATTGCTGACGTCATCCGTGACGTCATCAAGCGGATCATCCGGCCAACCATCCGGATGGTCCGCTCGAACGGCTAGTTCAAACGAACTAGCCGTTGGATGAACCGGGGCATCCGGATGCACCGTCCGGATGCCCCGGTTCCAACCGGACCATCCGGATCGATATCCGGATGGTCCGATTTTCCTGTCCGGGCGTCCGGGCGAAACCGTCCGGATGCCCCGGACCGTCTGCCCGGACCATCCGGACGCCCATCCGGATGGTCCGGACGAAAAAAAAAAAATCGGTTTTTTCAAAAAAAAAAAATATGGGTCTCCCCTATATATAGAGGAGACCCCAACTCCAACCTCACACACTCTCTAAATCTACTATAAACTCTCTAAATCTCTCAACTTGTTCTAGATTTTGTTATTAAGCTTAACTTTTGTATTTTACATATCGTACTTCTGTTTTCGAAATAGTTAGATTTTTTTTTCGAAAAAAAATTGTTATTAGTTTGTATTAGTTATTATTTGTTCTCATTTCCTATTTCCAATGCCGTCTTGTGGCTTCAACAACAGGTTAGGACAAGCAACTCCGAAAACTGATTTTTCGGAATTTTCTTCTTTTATGATGTCTCCTCCACCCGAGAGGGATCCGATCACACGACGCATCAAATGTGCTACTGAACCTACGAATATGAGTAAGACTCTCAAACAAAATTTTAGTTTGAAAATTTCTAATAAGGAGAGGCGAAACTTCAAACTTGTTAGTACTACACGTACGACTGTTAGTAAGACCGCCAAACCAAATTTTAGTTCTAAAATGGTCGACAAGGTGACACGAAGTGTCAAACGCCCAACTATAACCAAGACTAAGAGTAAGACCGTTGTTCCTAAACAAAGTCTTAGTACGAAGACGAAGATGGTCGATTTGATTGCTGCTGCGTTAAGTAAGGTTAATCGTGAGACTCGAGGACAAGTTTTGGGAGATCCATTACAAATTGCAGCTACTGTTGAGAAAGTTTTGCGACTTAAAAAAGTGGTTAGCGACAAGAGACTAAAAAATGTATTTTAGCAATTGTAATATTAAATATTTTAATATAACTTGTAATATCTTAGCATTTGTAATATTAAATATTTTAATATGACTTGTAATATTTTAGCATTTGTAATATTAAATATTTTAATATGACTTGTAATATTTTAGCATTTGTAATATTAAATATTTTAATATAACTTGTAATCTTTTACCATGATAAAATATGATTTTGGTTTAAAAAATAATAAATAACATTTGTAATACTTAAAACCAAATCACAATAATAATATTCAACAGGTAATTTTAAAATTACAACAATATAACTTAAAAATAATAAATAACACTTGTAATATTTAAAACCAAATCACAATAATAAAATTCAAAATGTAATATTAAAATTATAACAATATAACTTAAAAATAATAAATAACACTTGTAATATTTAAAACCAAATCACAATAATAAAATTCAAAATATAATATTAAAATTATAACAATATAACTTAAAAATAATAAATAACACTTGTAATATTTAAAACCTAATCACAATAATAAAATTCAAAATGTCATATTAAAATTATAACAATATAACTTAAAAATAGTAAATAACACTTGTAATATTTAAAACCAAATCACAATAATAAAACTTAAAATGTAATATTAAAATTATAACAATATAACTTGTAATATTTTTGCATGATAAAATATGATTTTGGTTTAAAAAATAAAACCAAACACTTGTAATATTCAAAACCAAATCACAATAATAAAATTCAAAATGTAATATTAAAATTATAACCATAGAATTTGTAATATTTTAACATGATAAGATATAGTTTTGCTTTGTATTAGATATAAAAACATAATAATAATAATATTCAAAATATGATAATAACATAAATAATATTTAAAATTTTAGACTATATAATAATTACAACACTTAAAATATTAATAACCAAAACAAATTAATATTAACAAAAATGTAATAATAATTCTATAATAATATTCAATCTCAATATTTTTTTAAATATAACATTTTGGTTATAAAATAAATAAAATCAGCATAATATTTACCAATAAACCGCCGGTTTTTTACAAATAAACCGTGGTTTCTTACAAATAAACCGTGGTTTCGCAGTCCTGCCGGGTTGCGGTCCTGCCGGGTTGCGGTCCTGGCGGGTTGCGGTCCTGGCGGGTTGCGGTTCTGGCGGGTTGCTCCTTATGCGGTCTTGACGGGTTGCGGTCCTGGCGGGTTGCGGTCCTAGCGGGTTGCGGTCCTGCCAGGTTGCAGTCCTAATGGGCCAGTTTCGCAGGTAGACCGCCAGTTCTTAAGCGGGTTGTCAGCTTTGAACCGTGGTTCCTGAACCATTAGACACCTCTATTGGAGGGGAATAATTAGTGAATAAAATTGATTATAAATGATTCATTTATATTCAAACCATAATGATTTGATATTTTATACTCGATAATCTTCTAAATCATTGATTGAAACTATAGCTAAGGCAGAGAGTCTGGCTAGGGAGATCTGAAATTTCAAGGCGGGAGTTTAAAAATTTAATGTCTTTTCGTTTTCTTCAATAAATGTATTAAAGCTTACCTAGTAAGCCCTTCTAATTTGACTCGATTATCAATAAATGCCAAAATTTAGTCAAAAAAGAGTTAATTCATGAAAGAAATAGACTAAATGGTTGCATTAAATCTGAACCGTGCTTAATTAAGAGATAATAAGATATATTATACATAAGACTTCACAACAAATATTTTTCACTCAATATAAAAATACTGTCATTTTAAAATAATGATTTATTTTTTTCAAACAAAAAATTCTTTCGAGATTTATTACAATTTATAATTACAATCATAATACAACATGCACACTTTATAATTACAATTTAATATATGAATATTAAGATATTTTCTTTTTAATTGTAAAATTAAGAGAGCTTGAAATAAATTAATTAAGTATGATATGTTACCATATTTAATCAGCCTAAATCAATATAAACAAGTTATTAATAACTATATGCAAATTTAATAAAATCAGCAGTCTATTTCAATTATAAATTGATCTACAATATTTCAATTTAAAATTCTCATAAATAATACCATGACCTTTCAAAATTGTACTCCCTTTTAGTTTTGAGATTAAGTTGATTGAGTATTATGCACTTCAGATTTTTATTGAAAAAGATTTAGATTATAAGTTACTTATCATTAACATATTTATTACCATAAATAATATAGTGGTACATTTCATGCCAACAAAATTATAATGAAGAAGTTTAGGAACCAAGATTGATCAAGATTTATATTTGCATATTATATTAGAATAAAATTTATGATACACTTAATTATATCCAATGAAGAAAACTCATTTACTTCTTTATAGTTAAGGAGATTAAAATATATCGAATAAGAACATATTTTATCATTTAATTAGGATTATATGAAAGTACAAAGATTCACTTTTCCTTCGAGTATCCTTCTTTAAACATAAAATTAATGTGGTATTCTTAGTTTAAAGGATATGCATGATAGTGAGATTTTGTTTGTAATGCAAATTTTAGTTCAATTTCAGATTATATTGTGTTAGGTTTTACTTTGTATATGATTAAATCAATGCATCACAAATTATATTTAATTATGTTAAATTAAAGGATCTCAATTCAATAGAGTATGACAAGTTGGACATTGACATGTAATCATTACAATATCTTATCAAATTTTATTTATTTGGAAGTTGGAAATGTTATTATTTACGTAACCGTTACCCACATAGAAGCCGCTGTAATATTTTCTTAGTTATTTGTGGAAATTAATAGAAGTGAGAAGACGTGTTAGGTTACTAGTAAAACAAAATATGTATATTATGCACAATATGGTGGATACATATCAAATCATATGATATTCCAAGTGGTTATAAGAATATTAGAGATGTTTCGAAGCCACTAATGTCTATTGGACATCCACTAAACATAACAAAATATATTTTCCAGGAAGTTTGCGTTGTATCTCATGGAAGATATAAGAATATAACGTAATTAAGACGAGTATTTAACAAGTTTAGTACATGACGAGATACACATAAAGAAGATAATATCGTCGAGGTAAAATTATGACGATATAACCACATGAATATAATGTATTATAAACATGCCCCATATATGACGATACAAATATATACATATATATATATATATATAATAGATATATAATAAGAGATAAATATATGATGATATTTTTACATAGATTTGATGGGTACGTGACAATACCTATTTTAAGAAGATTGATAAGTTGAGTAACACTTGATGGACAAGATAAAGACAGTATGATACGAAATTGGACGAGATGATAATATCTATATACGATAAAGAAAAGTACAATACTTACCTGACATAAAGCTTATTAAAGAATATTATAGACTTATAACAAGATTACAAGATTTCCTAAACAATTATAGGATAAATTACTAATTATCAAATAGAAATATGTAATAGATTAATGTCACGTGTATTATTGGACACATGTAATACATCATATTATTTAAGATTATTTATATTATAAATAGTATGTCGCGTGTCTGAATATAGACATTAATAAATACAGTTTATGGAATAGTTTTAGAAAATTAAAAATAAAAACAAAATGAAAGGTAGAATACAACTAAGTAAATCATTTTTATAATTTATAAGGAGATACTTTGGCATATACATATCACTCGTTAATTAAAAAAGCATCAAAATAACTATGAAGTGAATCTAATAGATGAAACATTGATATACTTAAACATAACATCAACACAAATGATTATAGTTACTAATAATGATTTGAGGGCTATGATAAATCTCCACAAAATTATGTTTTTTGTTTAATATTGGGGGAACCATATTAAAAGAGTTTTGATTAACACATGTAGTTCGACTAATGATCTTTACATGAATGGATATTACAAAATTATTTCAATTTAAAAGAGCTTTGTTACCTTAAAAGGCATAATGGATCCCGAGGAAAGTAAAATAGTATAAAAAGAGTTTTTGTATTTTGAAAATTTTACAATGAGAAAGAATTTATGGTATAAAAACAACGATCTTTGGGACGATTGAATGTACTAAGGTAGTTAAAAATGTACATCCATTTGAGGTTAGTTGTGATGGGCGTATCCTTATATATTTACAATTTTCTAAGTTTTAAGGATGGAAGCGAAATGTAATAGCCCAATTCAAGATATTTAATGGGAAGATCTTTCTCCTTATGTATACAAAGTACTAATTTCATTAGGATACCCTATTTATAACGTATCATCTCTTCTTCGTCGTCATTAAGGTATATGTATGGTTGAGAAACAAAGAATTCTCGAAAGCTATTGGTATCTAGTGAGGTTTTTTCTTTTTGCAATAGTCCGAGAAATTGTTTTAGCGACGAGTGTTCATTCTTCACAGTTGCTAACTTTTATTTCAGCAAACACACTAATTTTCAAACTTAAGTAGTACAGTGAGTATCGTGGATAAAAAATTGATATCTCTACTTGATATCATTTTCTCAACAAACGATACATAATTTTATAAACTCCATGTTAGAATAAGTATATAAGTATGTATGTTATGAAATGGAAAAATGCATAAAGTTATAAAAAACGTCCAAAGTAATCTCATGTCTCCTCTTCAAAATATTAATAACTAATTGAGAAGGTGTGTATAATCCCACGAGGAATTGCTTTAAAAACAATTAAGTAAAAATTTAGGGTTAAATTTTAAAAAATAACATTAAGAAAGAATTTGTTGTATGGAAACAACAATCTTTATGATGATTGAATCTATCACTAAAGTAGTTAAAATTCTCCATTCGTCTGGGTTTAGCTATGGTGGGCCGTTAACAATTATATAATTCGTCAACTTAACCAGTTACTTGGTGATTTTACAAACCTAATTAGGCAATGATGTGCAATACAAACAAATGTAATCTAACAATTTACGAATTTAACCTCGTCCTCCCCTCATATTACTATTACCAATAACCAAATGCTAAGAAGAATATGACTATATATGACTAGAATCGACTTTGACAACTGGGTACTAGTGAAATTTTGTCAAAGTGATGTGATATGATGTGATACTTCATCTCACAATAAGAACTTAGAGAGATAATGTTTTAGAGAACGCTCAAGAAATGTTATAAGGTCACGCCGGTTACGTAAATTTGGCTGATAAAATCTAAAAGTAAATAATAAGAGCTTTAAGATATGATTAATATGTAAGTAGAAACTAAACATAACTTTAATGGTTTAAAAGAAAATAATTACATACATAAAATATAATTTGTTTTTAAAGATTTTAATTGATTAATCTAGGTATAACTAAAAATAAATAATAACCATAACTTATTTTGAGATCAGTAAATATGTCATTATCACAATTAGGTCATATATTCAATTTAAAGAAAAACTGAATGAAAGCCGACACATGCACATCACATATTTTCTCACATTATATGGTATGTTAAAAGTTGATAGAGTCTTTGTTCTTGAGTCTTCTTATTGTAGATCTGAATTTATTCTGGGTCTTTCATAGGGTTCGGATCTCGCCTATCTATAGATCCAGATGTTCTGCAGTTTATTCTACAAGTCTTCTAGTGTATCGGACCCTTGCCTTAATGAACTAGCCCTCTTATGAAGGTCAAACACCTGTAACGAATCTGTACCAGAACCGTATGTGGTGGCTAACCCATCCCATACGGCTTTTGCAGTGGGATATTGCGAGACATTATTCACCAAGCTGGATTCAAGATTCTGGATGATCCATGTGAAAACACATTCATCATCTTATTCCCACCTTGTATATATGTTATCAGTTTTGGATGGAGATGTCGGCTCCCCTGTAATGTGAGAACCTCTCCCCCTTCCCCCAATTGCTTTCTTCATCAGGTTTGCCTATAGGGCATAGTTGTCACCACCGAGTTAAATCCCTAGGGATAAATTCTCGGGGTTAGTTGTTTGTTGTTGTCTTCCGAGAAAATGTTATAGTTCATAAACGAATATGAGGCAGCTAGGGTTTTGTGTTTTATTAGAAAATATTCCTTTTTGTATTGAACTGTTTTTTATTGAATCAAATCATTACAAGTTGCGCTTGTGTTCACTAGCAATGGTAATAAGGCTCTCAATATATAGAGAACTTAGAGGCCTATACAAGGAAACTTAATACACTGATTTATAAGGAGAAGATTAAGGACAGTATGTGAAATCCCAAATTATAGTGGTCAATAGTTGACCCCAATTATCCCAAATTCGAGCCTTCCTATTTTCCAAAGAAATTGGTGTTTTGAGCTTTATATTAAAAGGAAATGTTTGTATAGTTCAAAGTTAATATTAGTTTATAGCTATATTAGTTATTCTAATACATTGATATTGATCTATTAGAAGATTGATTTATTAGAAGGGTCACAAACATTAATATTCTAAATTAAATCAGTAAAATATTTGATAAGACAAAATGAGTTTGGCTAATGATTCAAACCATGGCTATAAGTACATCAAATTACATATGGAACGACCCTAATTTTTATAGTATGTCATAAATATAAGGCGGTCGCATTTACCTACTTCATAAATTATAAATGTAAAGCAGTCGAACGAGCAAGTGTTACTTCCAAATTGTTTTTTTTTCATTGCGTTTGAGCAAACTTAGAGATTTGATCATAGTTTTTTCTTTTTGGTATGATTGTGGCACTTATTTCATTTTGATTTTCAAATAAATACGTTAGAATTTATTTTTGTGAGTCTTGGGTATGCTATCGTGATTGTAGGTATAGACTTGGAATGGGTGGTTGATTTATAAAGGTATACGAAACTGAAAACTGAAGAAATAAAATAAGAAATTGTGATCCCGTGGACCATAGGGGTCTACAAATATGGCTGTCTCTAAACTGTTATAAAATGTGATCCTGTTGACTAGGGGTCTACAAATATGGCTGGCTCTAATAAAATGTGACGTTAGGGGTCTATAAACTTTAAGTTGATTGTGAAAAGACACATGAGCCACCAAAAAAATATGTCAATAGATTAAATTTTACAATCTAGCTGTATCAAAGTAAAAAAGACTATATCACGGTAACAAAATTAGTAGTAGAAGACTCAACACGGTGGCAATTCAATCGGCCTCTCTGTTAACAAAATTAGTAGTAGAAGACTCAACACGGTGGCAATTCAATCGGCCTCTCTGTTACTGCAACAATACCTACCTGCAAAAGAAATTGAAAAGAGAGAAAAAAGTAGAGCAGCTTAGCAAAAGAAATTGAAAAGAGAGCAAAAAGTAGAGCAGCTTAGAGGAAGATAGGCAAGCAAGCAACAAAAGAAAAAAGGGAGGCGTCTGTCAGACAGACCCAGCTGGCCATTGAAGACCAGGTGAGAACGATCCTCTACAGCCGCCCACCACCAGAAGGAGGAGCGAGAGCCGTTAATCACGCTCTGATTGCACGGCCATGAGTCATCAACCAGATTGGGAACCTGTCTCCTTAGAACTCAAGGAAACAGAGGTACGAGCCTATAGAATAGATCCTGTTCAAGTAAGGTCGTGACCAATATCGACATGGTTCACAATATATAGGCTTATTTCAGTCTCCCGACTACCGATGTGGGATACATTCAGTCAACTAGCAACTCTTCTACGTCTCCAACCTATCCTATTGATATTATCACTCACCACCAAATTTCCGATTCCAAATAGACAGATTAAATTTAAATTTGTGTATATATAATTAGATATAAGCTATAGAAAGAGTTACCTCAAACTCCAAGAATAAGATTCAAATTCTGAATTTAGAATTCCGAAAGAGAAACAGAAGATCAAGATCGATGTGATTTGATTTCGAGATTCAGATTCAATGGGTTTACTCTTCTCTTACTCTTCATTTTTCTCACATGTGATTTGATTTCCAGATTCAGCTTCTATGGGTTTACTCTTCATTTTCTCCTTCGTCCTCTCGCTGCTTTGTGCTTTGCTTGGAATTTATAAAGACAGTGGTAAGTGGTAACCACAAATCATTACTGGCTTACCACGTATCATGATACTGCCCCTCTCTTTCTCCCTCTTTCTCTCTCACATTAACTAACACTAATATATATAATATAATTATTATATTTATATATTCATGACTCATATCGATTCTTTTAATACTCCTATGAACCTTTAATTCGTCGTTTGCTTAGATATGTGTTTATTTACTTATACTTAATTACTAATTAGAAACCTGTTAACCTATGATAAGTTTACATAATTTATGTTTTGGAGTCGTTCCCATCTAATTCTATGGGATAACTATTTCATTCAAAACCAAAAAAAATATTTTATAATTTTGAAAAAATAAATTATTAATTTCTCTTTTCAGAGGTCGATAATATGCTTCTTTTTTAAATTGAATTGTGAACTGAACTAAATTATTTCGACAATATCCGCAAGTGATCGGATTAAGCTAGCAAACAACTTAAGATTTTAATATACAAACAATTAAACACCTTAACCTAGCAAACTATTCGCATATGGGCACTTCATATGTTCGTTTTTTTAGAATTGTATCACCACTCATATACAACCGACAAAGTGATCTTTACTGGTGATTCCTACACGAAATGTGACAAACATCAATATTATATCTCTCGAGACGAGGTTGACAAGCTAGATTCTTGAGGCGATACAAATCCTCTTGTTCATTCTCAGTGTTAAAAAAATGAAAGTCTTATAACAAATTCAGAATGTTGTCTTTCAATTATTTATATGTACCAAACCTACTACCAGATTCATTCCTACAGTTATTTCAATTTAACATACATTCCATTTTATAACAGTGTAGCCTAGGAACCTACTACCATATCCGTATTTGATAAAATATAATGACTTTTAGGATATTTTGTTTGGAGGGGAATAATTAGTGAATAAAATTGATTATAAATGATTCATCTATATTCAAACTATAATGATTTGATATTTCATACTCGATAATCTTCTAAATCATTGATTGAAACTATAGCTAAGGCAGAGATTGTGGCTAGGGAGATCTGAAATTTCAAGGCGGGAGTTTAAAAATTTAATGTCTTTTCGTTTTCTTCAATAAATGTATTAAAGCTTACCTAGTAAGCCCTTCTAATTTGACTCGATTATCAATAAATGCCAAAATTTAGTCAAAAAAGAGTTAATTCATGAAAGAAATAGACTAAATGGTTGCATTAAATCTGAACCGTGCTTAATTAAGAGATAATAAGATATATTATACATAAGACTTCACAACAAATATTTTTCACTCAATATAAAAATACTGTCATTTTAAAATAATGATTTATTTTTTTCAAACAAAAAATTCTTTCGAGATTTATTACAATTTATAATTACAATCATAATACAACATGCACACTTTATAATTACAATTTATTATATCAATATTAAGATATTGTCTTTTTAATTGTAAAATTAAGAGAGCTTGAAATAAATTAATTAAGTATGATATGTTACCATATTTAATCAGCCTAAATCAATATAAACAAGTTATTAATAACTATATGCAAATTTAATAAAATCAGCAGTCTATTTCAATTATAAATTGATCTACAATATTTCAATTTAAAATTCTCATAAATAATACCATGACCTTTCAAAATTGTACTCCCTTTTAGTTTTGAGATTAAGTTGATTGAGTATTATGCACTTCAGATTTTTATTGAAAAAGATTTAGATTATAAGTTACTTATCATTAACATATTTATTACCATAAATAATATAGTGGTACATTTCATGCCAACAAAATTATAATAAAGAAGTTTAGGAACCAAGATTGATCAAGATTTATATTTGCATATTATATTAGAATAAAATTTATGATACACTTAATTATATCCAATGAAGAAAACTCATTTACTTCTTTATAGTTAAGGAGATTAAAATATATCGAATAAGAACATATTTTATCATTTAATTAGGATTATATGAAAGTACAAAGATTCACTTTTCCTTCGAGTATCCTTCTTTAAACATAAAATTCATGTGGTATTCTTAGTTTAAAGGATATTCATGATAGTGAGATTTTGTTTGTAATGCAAATTTTAGTTCAATTTCAGATTATATTGTGTTAGGTTTTACTTTGTATATGATTAAATCAATGCATCACAAATTATATTTAATTATGTTAAATTAAAGGATCTCAATTCAATAGAGTATGACAAGTTGGACATTGATATGTAATCATTACAATATCTTATCAAATTTTATTTATTTGGAAGTTGGAAATGTTATTATTTACGTCACCGTTACCCACATAGAAGCCGCTGTAATATTTTCTTAGTTATTTGTGGAAATTATTAGAAGTGAGAAGACGTGTAAGGTTACTAGTAAAACAAAATATGTATATTATGCACAATATGGTGGATACATATCAAATCATATGATATTCCAAGTGGTTATAAGAATATTAGAGATGTTTCGAAGCCACTAATGTCTATTGGACATCCACTAAACATAACAAAATATATTTTCCAGGAAGTTTGCGTTGTATCTCATGGAAGATATAAGAATATAACGTAATTAAGACGAGTATTTAACAAGTCTAGTACATGACGAGATACACATAAAGAAGATAATATCGTCGAGGTAAAATTATGACGATATAACCACATGAATATAATCTATTATAAACATGCCCCATATATGACGATACAAATATATACATATATATATAATAGATATATAATAAGAGATAAATATATGATGATATTTTTACATAGATTTGATGGGTACGTGACAATACCTATTTTAAGAAGATTGATAAGTTGAGTAACACTTGATGGACAAGATAAAGACAATATGATACGAAATTGGACGAGATGATAATATCTATATACGATAAAGAAAAGTACAATACTTACCTGACATAAAGCTTATTAAAGAATATTATAGACTTATAACAAGATTACAAGATTTCCTAAACAATTATAGGATAAATTACTAATTATCAAATAGAAATATGTAATAGATTAATGTCACGTGTATTATTGGACACATGTAATACATCATATTATTTAAGATTATTTATATTATAAATAGTATGTCACGTGTCTGAATATAGACATTAATAAATACAGTTTATGGAATATTTTTAGAAAATTAAAAATAAAAACAAAATGAAATGTAGAATACAACTAAGTAAATCATTTTTATAATTTATAAGGAGATACTTTGGCATATACATATCACTCGTTAATTAAAAAAAACATCAAAATAACTATGAAGTGAATCTAATAGATGAAACATTGATATACTTAAACATAACATCAACACAAATGATTATAGTTACTAATAATGATTTGAGGGCCATGATAAATCTCCACAAAATTATGTTTTTTGTTTAATATTGGGGGAACCATATTAAAAGAGTTTTGATTAACACATGTAGTTCGACTAATGATCTTTACATGAATGGATATTACAAAATTATTTCAATTTAAAAGAGCTTTGTTACCTTAAAAGGCATAATGGATCCCGAGGAAAGTAAAATAGTATAAAAAGAGTTTTTGTATTTTGAAAATTTTACAATGAGAAAGAATTTATGGTATAAAAACAACGATCTTTGGGACGATTGAATGTACTAAGGTAGTTAAAAATGTACATCCATTTGAGGTTAGTTGTGATGGGCGTATCCTTATATATTTACAATTTTCTAAGTTTTAAGGATGGAAGCGAAATGTAATAGCCCAATTCAAGATATTTAATGGGAAGATCTTTCTCCTTATGTATACAAAGTACTAATTTCATTAGGATACCCTATTTATAACGTATCATCTCTTCTTCGTCGTCATTAAGGTATATGTATGGTTGAGAAACAAAGAATTCTCGAAAGCTATTGGTATCTAGTGAGGTTTTTTCTTTTTGCAATAGTCCGAGAAATTGTTTTAGCGACGAGTGTTCATTCTTCACAGTTGCTAACTTTTATTTCAACAAACACACTAATTTTCAAACTTAAGTAGTACAGTGATTATGGTGGATAAAAAATTGATATCTCTACTTGATATCATTTTCTCAACAAACGATACATAATTTTATAAACTCCATGTTAGAATAAGTATATAAGTATGTATGTTATGAAATGGAAAAATGCATAAAGTTATAAAAAACGTCCAAAGTAATCTCATATCTCCTCTTCAAAATATTAATAACTAATTGAGAAGGTGTGTATAATCCCACGAGGAATTGCTTTAAAAACAATTAAGTAAAACTTTAGGGTTAAATTTTAAAAAATAACATTAAGAAAGAATTTGTTGTATGGAAACAACAATCTTTATGACGATTGAATCTATCACTAAAGTAGTTAAAATTCTTCATTCGTCTGGGTTTAGCTATGGTGGGCCGTTAACAATTATATAATTCGTCAACTTAACCAGTTACTTGGTGATTTTACAAACCTAATTAGGCAATGATGTGCAATACAAACAAATGTAATCTAACAATTTACGAATTTAACCTCGTCCTCCCCTCATATTACTATTACCAATAACCAAATGCTAAGAAGAATATGACTATATATGACTAGAATCGACTTTGACAACTGGGTACTAGTGAAATTTTGTCAAAGTGATGTGATATGATGTGAAACTTCATCTCACAATAAGAACTCAGAGAGATAATGTTTTAGAGAATGCTCAAGAAATGTTATAAGGTCACGCCGGTTACGTAAATTTGGCTTATAAAATCTAAAAGTAAATAATAAGAGCTTTAAGATATGATTAATATGTAAGTAGAAACTAAACATAACTTTAATGGTTTAAAAGAAAATAATTACATACATAAAATATAATTTGTTTTTAAAGATTTTAATTGATTAATCTAGGTATAACTAAAAATAAATAATAACCATAACTTATTTTGAGATCAGTAAATATGTCATTATCACAATTAGGTCATATATTCAATTTAAAGAAAAACTGAATGAAAGCCGACACATGCACATCACATATTTTCTCACATTATATGGCATGTTAAAAGTTGATAGAGTCTTTGTTCTTGAGTCTTCTTATTGTAGATCTGAATTTATTCTGGGTCTTTCATAGGGTTCGGATCTCGCCTATCTATAGATCCAGATGTTCTGCAGTTTATTCTACAAGTCTTCTAGTGTATCGGACCCTTGCCTTAATGAACTAGCCATCTTATGAAGGTCAAACACCTGTAACGAATTTGTACCAGAACCGTATGTGGTGGCTAACCCATCCCAGAGGGCTTTTGCAGTGGGATATTGCGAGACATTATTCACCAAGCTGGATTCAAGATTCTGGATGATCCATGTGAAAACACATTCATCATCTTGTTCCCATCTTGTATATATGTTGTCAGTTTTGGATGGAGATGTCGGCTCCCCTGTAATGTGAGAACCTCTCCCCCTTCTCCCAATTGCTTTCTTCATCAGGTTTGCCCATAGGGCATAGTTGTCACCACCGAGTTTAATCCCTAGGGATAAACTCTCGGGGTTAGTTGTTTGTTGTTGTCTTCCGAGAAAATGTTATAGTTCATAAACGAATATGAGGCGGCTAGGGTTTTGTGTTTTATTAGAAAATATTCCTTTTTGTATTGAACTGTTTTTTATTGAATCAAATCATTACAAGTTGCGCTTGTGTTCACTAGCAATGGTAATAAGGCTCTCAATATATAGAGAACTTAGAGGCCTATACAAGGAAAATTAATACACTGATTTATAAGGAGAAGATTAAGGACAGTATGTGAAATCCCAAATTATAGTGGTCAATAGTTGACCCAAATTATCCCAAATTCGAGCCTTCCTATTTTCCAAAGAAATTGGTGTTTTGAGCTTTATATTAAAAGGAAATGTTTGTATAGTTCAAAGTTAATATTAGTTTATAGCTACATTAGTTATTCTAATACATTGATATTGATCTATTAGAAGATTGATTTATTAGAAGGGTCACAAACATTAATATTCTAAATTAAATCAGTAAAATATTTGATAAGACAAAATGAGTTTGGCTAATGATTCAAACCATGGCTATAAGTACATAAAATTACATATGGAACGATCCTAATTTTTATAGTATGTCATAAATATAAGGCGGTCGCATCTACCTACTTCATAAATTATAAATGTAAAGCAGTCGAACGAGCAAGTGTTACTTCCAAATTGTTTTTTTTCATTGCGTTTGAGCAAACTTAGAGATTTGATCATAGTTTTTTCTTTTTGGTATGATTGTGGCACTTATTTCATTTTCATTTTCAAATAAATATGTTAGAATTTGTTTTTGTAAGTCTTGGGTATGCTATCGTGATTGTAGGTATAGACTTGGAATAGGTGGTTGATTTATAAAGGTATACGAAACTGAAAAGTGAAGAAATAAAATAAGAAATTGTGATCCTGTGGACCATAGGGGTCTACAAATATGGCTGGCTCTAAACTAGTATAAAATGTTATAAAATGTGATCATGTTGACTAGGGGTCTACAAATATGGCTGGCTCTAATAAAATGTGACGTTAGGGGTCTATAAACTTTAAGTTGATTGTGAAAAGACACATGAGCCACCAAAAAAATATTTCAATAGATTAAATTTTACAATCTAGCTGTATCAAAGTAAAAAAGAATATATCACGGTAACAAAATTAGTAGTAGAAGACTCAACACGGTGGCAATTCAATCGGCCTCTCTGTTACAGCAACAATACCTACCTGCAAAAGAAATTGAAAAGAGAGAAAAAAGTAGAGCAGCTTAGCAAAAGAAATTGAAAAGAGAGCAAAAAGTAGAGCAGCTTAAAGGAAGATAGGAATGCAAGCAACAAAAGAAAAAAGGGAGACGTCTGTCAGACAGACATGCAAGCAACCCAGCTGGCCATTGAAGACCAGGTGAGAACGATCCTCTACACCCGCCCACCACCAGAAGGAGGAGGGAGAGCCGTTAATCACGCTCTGATTGCACGGCCATGAGTCATCAACCAGATTTAAACTAGTATAAAATGTTATAAAATGTGATCCTGTTGACTAGGGGTCTACAAATATGGTTGGCTCTAATAAAATGTGACGTTAGGGGTCTATAAACTTTAAGTTGATTGTGAAAAGACACATGAGCCACCAAAAAAATATGTCAATAGATTAAATTTTACAATCTAGCTGTATCAAAGTAAAAAATACTATATCACGGTAACAAAATTAGTAGTGGAAGACTCAACACGGTGGCAATTCAATCGGCCTCTCTGTTACTGCAACAATACCTACCTGCAAAAGAAATTGAAAAGAGAGCAAAAAGTACTCAACACGGTGGCAATTCAATCGGCCTCTCTGTTACTGCAACAATAACTACCTGCAAAAGAAATTGAAAAGAGAGCAAAAAGTAGAGCATCTTAGCAAAAGAAATTGAAAAGAGAGCAAAAAGTAGAGCAGCTTAGAGGAAGATAGGCAAGCGAGCAACAAAAGAAAAAAGGGAGGCGTCTGTCAGACAGACATGCAACCAACCCAGCTGGCCATTGAAGACCAGGTGAGAACGATCCTCTACAGCCGCCCACCACCAGAAGGAGGAGGGAGAGCCGTTAATCATGCTCTGATTGCACGGCCATGAGTCATCAACCAGATTTGGGAACCTGTCTCCTTAGAACTCAAGGAAACAGAGGTACGAACCTATAGAACAGATCTTGTTCAAGTAAGGTCATGACCAATATTGACATGGTTCACAATATATAGGCTTATTTCAGTCTCCCGAATACCGATGTGGGATACATTCAGTCAACTAGCAACTCTTCTACGTCTCCAACCTATCCTATTGATATTATCACTCACCCCCAAATTTCCGATTCCAAATAGACAGATTAAATTTAAATTTGTGTATATATAATTAGATATAAGCTATAGAAAGAGTTACCTCAAACTCCAAGAATAAGATTCAAATTCTGAATTCAGAATTCCGAAAGAGAAACAGAAGATCAAGATCGATGTGATTTGATTTCGAGATTCAGATTCTATGGGTTTACTCTTCTCTTACTCTTCATTTTTCTCACATGTGATTTGATTTCCAGATTCAGCTTCTATGGGTTTACTCTTCATTTTCTCCTTCGTCCTCTCGCTGCTTTGTGCTTTGCTTGGAATTTATAAAGACAGTGGTAAGTGGTAACCAATGATCATTACTGGCTTACCACGTATCATGATACTGCCCCTCTCTTTCTCTCTCACACTAACTAACACTAATATATATAATATAATTATTATATTTATATATTCATGACTCATATCGATTCTTTTAATACTCCTATGAACCTTTTAATTTGATTTTATTCCTTTATATTTCTAATCCATTCCGGTATATATATATATATGGTTTACCGTCGTTTTCTTAGATATGTGTTTATTTACTTATACTTAATTACTAATTAGAAACCTGTTAACCTATGATAAGTTTAGATAATTTATGTTTTGGAGTCGTTCCCATCTAATTCTATGGGATAACTATTTCATTCAAAACCAAAAAAATATATTTTATAATTTTGAAAAAATGAATTATTAATTTCTCTTTTCAGAGGTCGATAATATGCTTCTTTTTTAAATTGAATTGTGAACTGAACTAAATTATTTCGACAATATCCGCAAGTGATCGGATTATTTCTCCTTATGTATACAAAGTACTAATTTCATTAGGATACCCTATTTATAAAGTATCATCCCTTCTTTGTCGTCATTAAGGTATATGTATGGTTGAGAAACAAAGAATTCTCGAAAGCTATTGGTATCTAGTGAGGTTTTTTCTTTTTGCAATAGTCCGAGAAATTGTTTTAGCGACGAGTGTTCATTCTTCACAGTTGCTAACTTTTATTTCAGCAAACACACTAATTTTCAAACTGAAGTAGTGCAGTGAGTATCGTGGATAAAAAATTGATATCTCTACTTGATATCATTTTCTCAACAAACGATACATAATTTTATAAACTCCATGTTAGAATAAGTATATAAGTATGTATGTTATGAAATGGAAAAATGCATAAAGTTATAAAAAACGTCCAAAGTAATCTCATGTCTCCTCTTCAAAATATTAATAACTAATTGAGAAGGTGTGTATAATCCCACGAGGAATTGCTTTAAAAACAATTAAGTAAAAATTTAGGGTTAAATTTTAAAAAATAACATTAAGAAAGAATTTGTTGTATGGAAACAACAATCTTTATGACGATTGAATCTATCACTAAAGTAGTTAAAATTCTTCATTCGTCTGGGTTTAGCTATGGTGGGCCGTTAACAATTATATAATTCGTCAACTTAACGAGTTACTTGGTGATTTTACAAACCTAATTAGGCAATGATGTGCAATACAAACAAATGTAATCTAACAATTTACGAATTTAACCTCGTCCTCCCCTCATATTACTATTACCAATAACCAAATGCTAAGAAGAATATGACTATATATGTCTAGAATCGACTTTGACAACTGGGTACTAGTGAAATTTTGTCAAAGTGATGTGATATGATGTGATACTTCATCTCACAATAAGAACTTAGAGAGATAATGTTTTAGAGAACGCTCAAGAAATGTTATAAGGTCACGCCGGTTACGTAAATTTGGCTTATAAAATCTAAAAGTAAATAATAAGAGCTTTAAGATATGATTAATATGTAAGTAGAAACTAAACATAACTTTAATGGTTTAAAAGAAAATAATTACATACATAAAATATAATTTGTTTTTAAAGATTTTAATTGATTAATCTAGGTATAACTAAAAATAAATAATAACCATAGCTTATTTTGAGATTAGTAAATATGTCATTATCACAATTAGGTCATATATTCAATTTAAAGAAAAACTGAATGAAAGCCGACACATGCACATCACATATTTTCTCACATTATATGGTATGTTAAAAGTTGATAGAGTCTTTGTTCTTGAGTCTTCTTATTGTAGATCTGAATTTATTCTGGGTCTTTCATAGGGTTCGGATCTCGCCTATCTATAGATCCAGATGTTCTGCAGTTTATTCTACAAGTATTCTAGTGTATCGGACCCTTGCCTTAATGAACTAGCCCTCTTATGAAGGTCAAACACCTGTAACGAATCTGTACCAGAACCGTATGTGGTGGCTTTTGCAGTGGGATATTGCGAGAGATTATTCACCAAACTGGATTCAAGATTCTGGATGATCCATGTGAAAATATATTCATCATCTTGTTCCCACCTTGTATATATGTTGTCAGTTTTGGATGGAGATGTCGGCTCCCCTGTAATGTGAGAACCTCTCCCCCTTCCCCCAATTGCTTTCTTCATCAGGTTTGCCCATAGGGCATAGTTGTCACCACCGAGTTTAATCCCTAGGGATAAATTCTCGGGGTTAGTTGTTTGTTGTTGTCTTCCGAGAAAATGCTATAGTTCCTAAACGAATATGGGCGGCTAGGGTTTTGTGTTTTATTAGAAAATATTCCTTTTTGTATTGAACTATTTTTTATTGAATCAAATCATTACAAGTTGCACTTGTGTTCACTAGCAATGGTAATAAGGCTCTCAATATATAGAGAACTTAGAGGCCTATACAGGGAAACTTAATACACTGATTTATAAGGAGAAGATTAAGGACAGTATGTGAAATCCCAAATTATAGTGGTCAATAGTTGACCCCAATTATCCCAAATTCGAGCCTTCCTATTTTCCAAAGAAATTGGTGTTTTGAGCTTTATATTAAAAGGAAATGTTTGTATAGTTCAAAGTTAATATTAGTTTATAGCTACATTAGTTATTCTAATACATTGATATTGATCTATTAGAAGATTGATTTATTAGAAGGGTCACAAACATTAATATTCTAAATTAAATCAGTAAAATATTACAAAATGAGTTTGGCTAATGATTCAAACCATGGCTATAAGTACATCAAATTACATATGGAACGACCCTAATTTTTATAGTATGTCATAAATATAAGGCGGTCGCATTTACCTACTTCATAAATTATAAATGTAAAGTAGTCGAACGAGCAAGTGTTACTTCCAAATTGTTTTTTTTCATTGTGTTTGAGCTAACTTAGAGATTTGATCATAGTTTTTTCTTTTTGGTATGATTGTGGCACTTATTTCATTTTGATTTTCAAATAAATATGTTAGAATTTTTTTTGTAAGTCTTGGGTATGCTATCGTGATTGTAGGTATAGACTTGGAATGGGTGGTTGATTTATAAAGGTATACGAAACTGAAAAGTGAAGAAATAAAATAAGAAATTGTGATCCTGTGGACCATAAGGGTCTACAAATATGGCTGGCTCTAAACTAGTATAAAATGTTATAAAATGTGATCCTGTTGACTAGGGGTCTACAAATATGGCTGGCTCTAATAAAATGTGACGTTAGGGGTCTATAAACTTTAAGTTGATTGTGAAAAGACACATGAGCCACCAAAAAAATATGTCAATAGATTAAATTTTACAATCTAGCTGTATCAAAGTAAAAAA
This sequence comes from Limnanthes douglasii subsp. nivea, assembly GCA_036936605.1. Classification (NCBI taxonomy): domain Eukaryota; kingdom Viridiplantae; phylum Streptophyta; class Magnoliopsida; order Brassicales; family Limnanthaceae; genus Limnanthes; species Limnanthes douglasii. The sequence continues at coordinate 173,644,665 of JAUPFV010000003.1, forward strand.
GACTATATCACGGTAACAAAATTAGTAGTAGAAGACTCAACACGGTGGCAATTCAATCGGCCTCTCTGTTACTGCAACAATACCTACCTGCAAAAGAAATTGAAAAGAGAGCAAAAAGTAGAGCAGCTTAGCAAAAGAAATTGAAAAGAGAGCAAAAAGTAGAGCAACTTAGAGGAAGATAGGCAAGCAAGCAACAAAAGAAAAAAGGGAGGCGTCTGTCAGAAAGACATGCAACCAACCCAGCTGGCCATTGAAGACCAGGTGAGAACGATCCTCTACAGCCGCCCACCACCAGAAGGAGGAGGGAGAGCCGTTAATCACGCTCTGATTGCACGGCCATGAGTCATCAACCAGATTTGGGAACCTGTCTCCTTAGAACTCTAGGAAACAGAGGTACGAGCCTATAGAACAGATCCTGTTCAAGTAAGGTCGTGACCAATATCGACATGGTTCACAATATATAGGCTTATTTCAGTCTCCCGACTACCGATGTGGGATACATTCAGTCAACTAGCAACTCTTCTACGTCTCCAACCTATCCTATTGATATTATCACTCACCATCAAATTTCCGATCCCAAATAGGCAGATTAAATTTAAATTTGTGTATATATAATTAGATATAAGCTATAGAAAGAGTTACCTCAAACTCCAAGAATAAGATTCAAATTCTGAATTCAGAATTCCGAAAGAGAAACAGAAGATCAAGATCGATGTGATTTGATTTCGAGATTCAGATTCTATGGGTTTACTCTTCTCTTACTCTTTATTTTTCTCACATGTGATTTGATTTCCAGATTCAGCTTCTATCGGTTTACTCTTCATTTTCTCCTTCGTCCTCTCGCTGCTTTGTGCTTTGCTTGGAATTTATAAAGACAGTGGTAAGTGGTAACCACAGATCATTACTGGCTTACCACGTATCATGATACTGCCCCTCTCTTTCTCCCTCTTTCTCTCTCACACTAACTAACACTAATATATATAATATAATTATTATATTTATATATTCATAACTCATATCGATTCTTTTAATACTCCTGAACCTTTAATTTGATTTTATTCCTTTATATTTCTAATCCAGGTATATATATATATATATATATGGTTTACGGTCGTTTGCTTAGATATGTATTTATTTACTTATACTTAATTACTAATTAGAAACCTGTTAACCTATGATAAGTTTACATAATTTATGTTTTGGAGTCGTTCCCATCTAATTCTATGGGATAACTATTTCATTCAAAACCAAAAAAATATTTTATAATTTTGAAAAATTGAATTATTAATTTCTCTTTTCAGAGGTCGATAATATCCTTCTTTTTTAAATTGAATTGTGAACTGAACTAAATTATTTCGACAATATTCGCAAGTGATCGGATTAAGCTAGCAAATAACTTAAGATTTTAATATACAAACAATTAAACAACTTAACCTAGCAAACTATTCGCATATGGGCACTTCATATGTTCCTTTTTTTAGAATTGTATCACCACTCATATACAACCGACAAAGTGATCTTTACTGGTGATTCCTACACGAAATGTGACAAACATCAATATTATATCTCTCGATACGAGGTTGACAAGCTAGATTCTTGAGGCCATACAAATATTCTTGTTCATTCTCATTGTTAAAAAAATAAAGTCTTATAACAAATTCATAATGTTGTCTTTCAATGATTTATGTGTACCAAACCTACTACCATCCGTATTTGATAAAATATAATGACTTTTAGGATATTTTGTTTGGAGGGGAATAATTAGTGAATAAAATTGATTATAAATGATTCATTTATATTCAAACCATAATGATTTGATATTTCATACTCGATAATCTTCTAAATCATTGATTGAAACTATAGCTAAGGCAGAGAGTCTGGCTAGGGAGATCTGAAATTTCAAGGCGGGAGTTTAAAAATTTAATGTCTTTTTGTTTTCTTCAATAAATGTATTAAAGCTTACCTAGTAAGCCCTTCTAATTTGACTCGATTATCAATAAATGCCAAAATTTAGTAAAAAAAGAGTTAATTCATGAAAGAAATAGACTAAATGGTTGCATTAAATATGAACCGTGCTTAATTAAGAGATAATAAGATATATTATACATAAGACTTCACACCAAATATTTTTCACTCAATATAAAAATATTGTCATTTTAAAATAATGATTTATTTTTTTCAAACAAAAAATTCTTTCGAGATTTATTACAATTTATAATTACAATCATAATACAACATGCACACTTTATAATTACAATTTAATATATGAATATTAAGATATTTTCTTTTTAATTGTAAAATTAAGAGAGCTTGAAATAAATTAATTAAGTATGATATGTTACCATATTTAATCAGCCTAAATCAATATAAACAAGTTATTAATAACTATATGCAAATTTAATAAAATCAGCAATCTATTTCAATTATAAATTGATCTACAATATTTCAATTTAAATTTCTCATAAATAATACCATGACCTTTCAAAATTGTACTCCCTTTTAGTTTTGAGATTAAGTTGATTGAGTATTATGCACTTCAGATTTTTATTGGAAAAAGATTTAGATTATACGTTACTTATCATTAACATATTTATTACCATAAATAATATAGTGGTACATTTCATGCCAAAAAAAATTATAATGAAGAAGTTTAGGAACCAAGATTGATCAAGATTTATATTTGCATATTATATTAGAATAAAATTTATGATACACTTAATTATATCCAATGAAGAAAACTCATTTACTTCTTTATAGTTAAGGAGATTAAAATATATCGAATAAGAACATATTTTATCATTTAATTAGGATTATATGAAAGTACAAAGATTCACTTTTCCTTCGAATATCCTTTTTTAAACATAAAATTCATGTGGTATTCTTAGTTTAAAGGATATTCATGATAGTGAGATTTTGTTTGTAATGCCAAATTTTAGTTCAATTTCAGATTATATTGTGTTAGGTTTTACTTTGTATATGATTAAATCAATGCATCACAAATTATATTTAATTATGTTAAATTAAAGGATCTCAATTCAATAGAGTATGACAAGTTGGACATTTACATGTAATCATTACAATATCTTATCAAATTTTATTTATTTGGAAGTTGGAAATGTTATTATTTACGTAACCATTACCCACATAGAAGCCGCTGTAATATTTTCTTAGTTATTTGTGGAAATTAATAGAAGTGAGAAGACGTGTTAGGTTACTAGTAAAACAAAATATGTATATTATGCACAATATGATGGATATATATCGAATCATATGATATTCCAAGTGGTTATAAAAATATTAGAGATGTTTCGAAGCCACTAATGTCTATTGGACATCCACTAAACATAACAAAATATATTTTCCAGGAAGTTTGCGTTGTATCTCATGGAATATATAAGAATATAAGGTAATTAAGACGAGTATTTAACAAGTCTAGTACATGACGAGATACACATAAAGAAGATAATATCGTCGAGGTAAAATTATGACGATATAACCACATGAATATAATGTATTATAAACATGCCCCATATATGACGATACAAATATATACATATATACATATAATAGATATATAATAAGAGATAAATATATGATGATATTTTTACATAGATTTGATGGGTACGTGACAATACCTATTTTAAGAAGATTGGTAAGTTGAGTAACACTTGATGGACAAGATAAAGACAATATGATACGAAATTGGAGGAGATGATAATATCTATATACGATAAAGAAAAGTACAATACTTACCTGACATAAAGCTTATTAAAGAATATTATAGACTTATAACAAGATTGCAAGATTTCCTAAACAATTATAGGATAAATTACTAATTATCAAATAGAAATATGTAATAGATTAATGTCACGTGTATTATTGGACAGATGTAATACATCATATTATTTAAGATTATTTATATTATAAATAGTATGTCGCGTGTTTGAATATAGACATTAATAAATACAGTTTATGGAATAGTTTTAGAAAATTAAAAATAAAAACAAAATGAAAGGTAGAATACAACTAAGTAAATTATTTTTATAATTTATAAGGAGATACTTTGGCATATACATATCACTCGTTAATTAAAAAAGCATCAAAATAAATATGAAGTGAATCTAATAGATGAAACATTGATATACTTAAACATAACATCAACACAAATGATTATAGTTACTAATAATGATTTGAGGGCTATGATAAATCTCCACAAAATTATGTTTTTTGTTTAATATTGGGGGAACCATATTAAAAGAGTTTTGATTAACACATGTAGTTCGACTAATGATCTTTACATGAATGGATATTAAAAAATTATTTCAATTTAAAAGAGCTTTGTTACCTTAAAAGGCATAATGGATCCCGAGGAAAGTAAAATAGTATAAAAAGAGTTTTTGTATTTTGAAAATTTTACAATGAGAAAGAATTTATGGTATAAAAACAACGATCTTTGGGACGATTGAATGTACTAAGGTAGTTAAAAATGTACATCCATTTGAGGTTAGTTGTGATGGGCGTATCCTTATATATTTACAATTTTCTAAGTTTTAAGGATGGAAGCGAAATGTAATAGCCCAATTCAAGATATTTAATGGGAAGATCTTTCTCCTTATGTATACAAAGTACTAATTTCATTAGGATACCCTATTTATAACGTATCATCTCTTCTTTGTCGTCATTAAGGTATATGTATGGTTGAGAAACAAAGAATTCTCGAAAGCTATTGGTATCTAGTGAGGTTTTTTCTTTTTGCAATAGTCTAAGAAATTGTTTTAGCGACGAGTGTTCATTCTTCACAGTTGCTAACTTTTATTTCAGCAAACACACTAATTTTCAAACTTAAGTAGTACAGTGAGTATCGTGGATAAAAAATTGATATCTCTACTTGATATCATTTTCTCAACAAACGATACATAATTTTATAAACTCCATGTTAGAATAAGTATATAAGTATGTATGTTATGAAATGGAAAAATGCATAAAGTTATAAAAAACGTCCAAAGTAATCTCATGTCTCCTCTTCAAAATATTAATAACTAATTGAGAAGGTGTGTATAATCCCACGAGGAATTGCTTTAAAAACAATTAAGTAAAAATTTAGGGTTAAATTTTAAAAAATAACATTAAGAAAGAATTTGTTGTATGGAAACAACAATCTTTATGACGATTGAATCTATCACTAAAGTAGTTAAAATTCTTCATTCGTCTGGGTTTAGCTATGGTGGGCCGTTAACAATTATATAATTCGTCAACTTAACCAGTTACTTGGTGATTTTACAAACCTAATTAGGCAATGATGTGCAATACAAACAAATGTAATCTAACAATTTACGAATTTAACCTCGTCCTCCCCTCATATTACTATTACCAATAACCAAATGCTAAGAAGAATATGACTATATCTGTCTAGAATCGACTTTGACAACTGGGTACTAGTGAAATTTTGTCAAAGTGATGTGATATGATGTGATACTTCATCTCACAATAAGAACTTAGAGAGATAATGTTTTAGAGAACGCTCAAGAAATGTTATAAGGTCACGCCGGTTACGTAAATTTGGCTTATAAAATCTAAAAGTAAATAATAAGAGCTTTAAGATATGATTAATATGTAAGTAGAAACTAAACATAACTTTAATGGTTTAAAAGAAAATAATTACATACATAAAATATAATTTGTTTTTAAAGATTTTAATTGATTAATCTAGGTATAACTAAAAATAAATAATAACCATAACTTATTTTGAGATCAGTAAATATGTCATTATCACAATTAGGTCATATATTCAATTTAAAGAAAAATTGAATGAAAGCCGCACATCACATATTTTCTCACATTATATGGCATGTTAAAAGTTGATAGAGTCTTTGTTCTTGAGTTTTCTTATTGTAGATCTGAATTTATTCTCGGTCTTTCATAGGGTTCGGATCTCGCCTATCTATAGATCCAGATGTTCTGCAGTTTATTCTACAAGTCTTCTAGTGTATCGGACCCTTGCCTTAATGAACTAGCCCTCTTATGAAGGTCAAACACCTGTAACGAATCTGTACCAGAACCGTATGTGGTGGCTAACCCATCCCAGAGGGCTTTTGCAGTGGGATATTGCGAGACATTATTCACCAAGCTGGATTCAAGATTCTGGATGATCCATGTGAAAACACATTCATCATCTTGTTCCCACCTTGTATTTATGTTGTCAGTTTTGGATGGAGATATCGACTCCTCTGTAATGTGAGAACCTCTCCCCCTTCCCCCAATTGCTTTCTTCATCAGGTTTGCCATAGGGCATAGTTGTCACCACCGAGTTTAATCCCTAGGGATAAATTCTCGGGGTTAGTTGTTTGTTGTTGTCTTCCGAGAAAATGCTATAGTTCATAAACGAATATGAGGCGACTAAGGTTTTGTGTTTTATTAGAAAATATTCCTTTTTGTATTGAACTGTTTTTTATTGAATCAAATCATTACAACTTGCGCTTGTGTTCACTAGCAATGGTAATAAGGCTCTCAATATATAGAGAACTTAGAGGCCTATACAAGGAAACTTAATACACTGATTTATAAGGAGAAGATTAAGGACAATATGTGAAATCCCAATTATAGTGGTCAATAGTTGACCCCAATTATCCCAAATTCGAGCCTTCCTATTTTCCAAAGAAATTGGTGTTTTGAGCTTTATATTAAAAGGAAATGTTTGTATAGTTCAAAGTTAATATTAGTTTATAGCTACATTAGTTATTCGAATACATTGATATTGATCTATTAGAAGATTGATTTATTAGAAGGGTCACAAACATTAATATTCTAAATTAAATCAGTAAAATATTTGATAAGACAAAATGAGTTTGGCTAATGATTCAAACCATGGCTATAAGTACATCAAATTACATATGGAACGACCCTAATTTTTATAGTATGTCATAAATATAAGGCGGTCGCATTTACCTACTTCATAAATTATAAATGTAAAGCAGTCGAACGAGCAAGTGTTACTTCCAAATTGTTTTTTTTTCATTGCGTTTGAGCAAACTTAGAGATTTGATCATAGTTTTTTCATTTTGGTATGATTGTGGCACTTATTTCATTTTGATTTTCAAATAAATACGTTAGAATTTGTTTTTGTGAGTCTTGGGTATGCTATCGTGATTGTAGGTATAGACTTGGAATGGGTGGTTGATTTATAAAGGTATACGAAACTGAAAAGTGAAGAAATAAAATAAGAAATTGTGATCCTGTGGACCATAGGGGTCTACAAATATGGCTGGCTCTAAACTAGTATAAAATGTTATAAAATGTGATCCTGTTGACTAGGGGTCTACAAATATGGCTGGCTCTAATAAAATGTGACGTCAGGGGTCTATAAACTTTAAGTTGATTGTGAAAAGACACATGAGCCACCAAAAAAATATGTCTATAGATTAAATTTCACAATCTAGCTGTATCAAAGTAAAAAAGACAATATCACGGTAACAAAATTAGTAGTAGAAGACTCAACACGGTGGCAATTCAATCGGCCTCTCTGTTACTGCAACAATACCTACCTGCAAAAGAAATTGAAAAGAGAGCAAAAAGTAGAGCAGCTTAGCAAAAGAAATTGAAAAGAGAGCAAAAAGTAGAGCAGCTTAGAGGAAGATAGGCAAGCAAGCAACAAAAGAAAAAAGGGAGGCGTCTGTCAGACAGACATTAAAGACCAGGTGAGAACGATCCTCTACACCCGCCCACCACCAGAAGGAGGAGGGAGAGACGTTAATCACGCTCTGATTACAGAGCCATGAGTCATCAACCAGATTTGGGAACCTGTCTCCTTAAAACTCAAGGAAACAGAGGTACGAGCCTATAGAACAAATCCTGTTCAAGTAAAGTCGTGACCAATATCGACATGGTTCACAATATATAGGCTTATTTCAGTCTCCCGACTACCGATGTGGGATACATTCAGTCAACTAGCAACTCTTCTACGTCTCCAACCTATCCTGTTGATATTATCACTCACCACCAAATTTCCGATCCCAAATAGGCAGATTAAATTTAAATTTGTGTATATATAATTACATATAAGCTATAGAAAGAGTTACCTCAAACTCCAAGAATAAGATTCAAATTCTGAATTCAGAATTCTGAAAGAGAAACAGAAGATCAAGATCGATGTGATTTGATTTCGAGATTCAGATTCTATGGGTTTACTCTTCTCTTACTCTTTATTTTTCTCACATGTGATTTGATTTCCAGATTTAGCTTCTATAGGTTTACTCTTCATTTTCTCCTTCGTCCTCTCGCTTCTTTGTGCTTTGCTTGGAATTTATAAAGACAGTTGTAAGTGGTAACCACAGATCATTACTGGCTTACCATGTATCATGATACTGCCCCTCTCTTTCTCCCTCTTTCTCTCTCATACTAACTAACACTAATATATATAATATAATTATTATATTTATATATTCATAACTCATATCGATTCTTTCAATACTCCTGAACCTTTAATTTGATTTTATTCCTTTATATTTCTAATCCATTCCGATATATATATATATATATATATATATATATATATATATATATATATATATATATATATATATATATATGGTTTACCGTCGTTTGCTTAGATATGTATTTATTTACTTATACTTAATTACTAATTAGAAACTTGTTAACCTATGATAAGTTTACATAATTTATGTTTTGGAGTCGTTCCCATCTAATTCTATGGGATAACTATTTCATTCAAAACCAAAAAAAATATTTTATAATTTTGAAAAAATGAATATTAATTTCTCTTTTCAGAGGTCGATAATATGCTTCTTTATTAAATGGAATTGTGAACTGAACTAAATTATTTCGACAATATCCGCAAGTGATCGGATTAAGCTAGCAAACAACTTAAGATTTTAATATACAACAATTAAACAACTTAACCTAGCAAACTATTCGCATATGGGCACTTCATATGTTCGTTTTTTTAGAATTGTATCACCACTCATATACAACCGACAAAGTGATCTTTACTGGTGATTCCTACACGAAATGTGACAAACATCAATATTATATCTCTCGAGACGAGGTTGACAAGCTAGATTCTTGAGGCCATACAAATCTTCTTGTTCATTCTGAGTGTTAAAAAAATAAAGTCTTATAACAAATTCATAATGTTGTCTTTCAATGATTTATTTGTACCAAACCTACTACCATCCGTATTTGATAAAATATAATGACTTTTAGGATATTTTGTTTGGAGGGGAATAATTAGTGAATAAAATTGATTATAAATGATTCATTTATATTCAAACCATAATGATTGATTGAAACTATAGCTAAGGCAGAGAGTCTGGCTAGGGAGATCTGAAATTTGTTTAAAAATTTAATGTCTTTTCGTTTTCTTCAATAAATGTATTAAAAGCTTACCTAGTAAGCCCTTCTAATTTGACTCGATTATCAATAAATTCCAAAATTTAGTCAAAAAAGAGTTAATTCATGAAAGAAATAGACTAAATGGTTGCATTAAATATGAACCGTGCTTAATTAAGAGATAATAAGATATATTGTACATAAGACTTCACACCAAATATTTTTCACTTAATATAAAAATACTGTCATTTTAAAATAATGATTTATTTTTTTCAAACAAAAAATTCTTTCGAGATTTATTACAATTTATAATTACAATCATAATACAACATGCACACTTTATAATTACAATTTAATATATGAATATTAAGATATTGTCTTTTTAATTGTAAAATTAAGAGAGGTTGAAATAAATTAATTAAGTATGATATGTTACCATATTTAATCAGCCTAAATCAATATAAACAAGTTATTAATAACTATATGCAAAATTAATAAAATCAGCAATCCATTTCAATTATAAATTTATCTACAATATTTCAATTTAAATTTCTCATAAATAATACCATGACCTTTCAAAATTGTACTCCCTTTTAGTTTTGAGATTAAGTTGATTGAGTATTTATTATGCACTTCAGATTTTTATTGGAAAAAGATTTAGATTATAAGTTACTTATCATTAACATATTTATTACCATAAATAATATAGTGGTACATTTCATGTCAAAAAAATTATAATGAAGAAGTTTAGGAACCAAGATTGATCAAGATTTATATTTGCATATTATATTAGAATAAAATTTATGATACACTTAATTATATCCAATGAAGAAAACTCATTTACTTCTTTATAGTTAAGGAGATTAAAATATATCGAATAAGAACATATTTTATCATTTAATTAGGATTATATGAAAGTACAAAGATTCACTTTTCCTTCGAGTATCCTTCTTTAAACATAAAATTCATGTGGTATTCTTAGTTTAAAGGATATTCATGATAGTGAGATTTTGTTTGTAATGCCAAATTTTAGTTCAATTTCAGATTATATTGTGTTAGGTTTTACTTTGTATATGATTAAATCAATGCATCACAAATTATATTTAATTATGTTAAATTAAAGGATCTTAATTCAATAGAGTATGAAAAGTTCGACATTGACATGTAATCATTACAATATCTTATCAAATTTTATTTATTTGGAAGTTGGAAATGTTATTATTTACGTAACCGTTACCCACATAGAAGCCGCTGTAATATTTTCTTAGTTATTTGTGGAAATTATTAGAAGTGAGAAGACGTGTTAGGTTACTAGTAAAACAAAATATGTATATTATGCACAATATGATGGATACATATCAAATCATATGATATTCCAAGTGGTTATAAAAATATTAGAGATGTTTCGAAGCCACTAATGTCTATTGGACATCCACTAAACATAACAAAATATATTTTCCAGGAAGTTTGCGTTGTATCTCATGGAAGATATAAGAATATAACGTAATTAAGACGAGTATTTAACAAGTCTAGTACATGACGAGATACACATAAAGAAGATAATATCGTCGAGGTAAAATTATGACGATATAACCACATGAATATAATGTATTATAAACATGCCCCATATATGACGATACAAATATATACATATATATATATAATAGATATATAATAAGAGATAAATATATGATGATATTTTTACATAGATTTGATGGGTACGTGACAATACCTATTTTAAGAAGATTGATAAGTTGAGTAACACTTGATGGACAAGATAAAGACAATATGATACGAAATTGGAGGAAATGATAATATCTATATACAATAAAGAAAAGTACAATACTTACCAGACATAAAGCTTATTAAAGAATATTATAGACTTATAACAAGATTACAAGATTTCCTAAACAATTATAGGATAAATTACTAATTATCAAATAGAAATATGTAATAGATTAATGTCACGTGTATTATTGGACACATGTAATACATCATATTATTTAAGATTATTTATATTATAAATAGTATGTCGCGTGTCTCAATATAGACATTAATAAATACAGTTTATGGAATAGTTTTAGAAAATTAAAAATAAAAACAAAATGAAAGGTAGAATACAACTAAGTAAATCATTTTTATAATTTATAAGGAGATACTTTGGCATATACATATCACTCGTTAATTAAAAAAGCATCAAAATAACTATGAAGTGAATCTAATAGATGAAACATTGATATACTTAAACATAACATCAACACAAATGATTATAGTTACTAATAATGATTTGAGGGCTATGATAAATCTCCACAAAATTATGTTTTTTGTTTAATATTGGGGGAACCATATTAAAAGAGTTTTGATTAACACATGTAGTTCGACTAATGATCTTTACATGAATGGATATTACAAAATTATTTCAATTTAAAAGAGCTTTGTTACCTTAAAAGGCATAATGGATCCCGAGGAAAGTAAAATAGTATAAAAAGAGTTTTTGTATTTTGAAAATTTTACAATGAGAAAGAATTTATGGTATAAAAAAAACGATCTTTGGGACGATTGAATGTACTAAGGTAGTTAAAAATGTACATCCATTTGAGGTTAGTTGTGATGGGCGTATCCTTATATATTTACAATTTTCTAAGTTTTAAGGATGGAAGCGAAATGTAATAGCCCAATTCAAGATATTTAATGGGAAGATCTTTCTCCTTATGTATACAAAGTACTAATTTCATTAGGATACCCTATTTATAACGTATCATCTCTTCTTCGTCGTCATTAAGGTATATGTATGGTTGAGAAACAAAGAATTCTCGAAAGCTATTGGTATCTAGTGAGGTTTTTTCTTTTTGCAATAGTCCGAGAAATTGTTTTAGTGACGAGTGTTCATTCTTCACAGTTGCTAACTTTTATTTCAGCAAACACACTAATTTTCAAACTTAAGTAGTACAGTGAGTATCGTGGATAAAAAATTGATATCTCTACTTGATATCATTTTCTCAACAAACGATACATAATTTTATAAACTCCATGTTAGAATAAGTATATAAGTATGTATGTTATGAAATGGAAAAATGCATAAAGTTATAAAAAACGTCCAAAGTAATCTCATGTCTCCTCTTCAAAATATTAATAACTAATTGAGAAGGTGTGTATAATCCCACGAGGAATTGCTTTAAAAACAATTAAGTAAAAATTTAGGGTTAAATTTTAAAAAATAACATTAAGAAAGAATTTGTTGTATGGAAACAACAATCTTTATGACGATTGAATCTATCACTAAAGTAGTTAAAATTCTCCATTCGTCTGGGTTTAGCTATGGTGGGCCGTTAACAATTATATAATTCGTCAACTTAACCAGTTACTTGGTGATTTTACAAACCTAATTAGGCAATGATGTGCAATACAAACAAATGTAATCTAACAATTTACGAATTTAACCTCGTCCTCCCCTCATATTACTATTACCAATAACCAAATGCTAAGAAGAATATGACTATATATGACTAGAATCGACTTTGACAACTGGGTACTAGTGAAATTTTGTCAAAGTGATGTGATATGATGTGATACTTCATCTCACAATAAGAACTTAGAGAGATAATGTTTTAGAGAACGCTCAAGAAATGTTATAAGGTCACGCCGGTTACGTAAATTTGGCTTATAAAATCTAAAAGTAAATAATAAGAGCTTTAAGATATGATTAATATGTAAGTAGAAACTAAACATAACTTTAATGGTTTAAAAGAAAATAATTACATACATAAAATATAATTTGTTTTTAAAGATTTTAATTGATTAATCTAGGTATAACTAAAAATAAATAATAACCATAACTTATTTTGAGATCAGTAAATATGTCATTATCACAATTAGGTCATATATTCAATTTAAAGAAAAACTGAATGAAAGCCGACACATGCACATCACATATTTTCTCACATTATATGGCATGTTAAAAGTTGATAGAGTCTTTGTTCTTGAGTCTTCTTATTGTAGATCTGAATTTATTCTGGGTCTTTCATAGGGTTCGGATCTCGCCTATCTATAGATCCAGATGTTCCGCAGTTTATTCTACAAGTCTTCTAGTGTATCGGACCCTTGCCTTAATGAACTAGCCCTCTTATGAAGGTCAAACACCTGTAACGAATCTGTACCAGAACCGTATGTGGTGGCTAACCCATCCCATACGGCTTTTGCAGTGGGATATTGCGAGACATTATTCACCAAGCTGGATTCAAGATTCTGGATGATCCATGTGAAAACACATTCATCATCCTATTCCCACCTTGTATATATGTTATCAGTTTTGGATGGAGATGTCGGCTCCCTTGTAATGTGAGAACCTCTCCCCCTTCCCCCAATTGCTTTCTTCATCAGGTTTGCCTATAGGGAATAGTTGTCACCACCGAGTTTAATCCCTAGGGATAAATTCTCGGGGTTAGTTGTTTGTTGTTGTCTTCCGAGAAAGTGTTATAGTTCATAAACGAATATGAGGCGGCTAGGGTTTTGTGTTTTATTAGAAAATATTCCTTTTTGTATTGAACTGTTTTTTATTGAATCAAATCATTACAAGTTGTGCTTGTGTTCACTAGCAATGTTAATAAGGCTCTCAATATATAGAGAACTTAGAGGCCTATACAAGGAAACTTAATACACTGATTTATAAGGAGAAGATTAAGGAAAGTATGTGAAATCCCAAATTATAGTGGTCAATAGTTGACCCCAATTATCCCAAATTCGAGCCTTCCTATTTTCCAAAGAAATTGGTGTTTTGAGCTTTATATTAAAAGGAAATGTTTGTATAGTTCAAAGTTAATATTAGTTTATAGCTATATTAGTTATTCTAATACATTGATATTGATCTATTAGAAGATTGATTTATTAGAAGGGTCACAAACATTAATATTCTAAATTAAATCAGTAAAATATTTGATAAGACAAAATGAGTTTGGCTAATGATTCAAACCATGGCTATAAGTACATCAAATTACATATGGAACGACCCTAATTTTTATAGTATGTCATAAATATAAGGCGGTCGCATTTACCTACTTCATAAATTATAAATGTAAAGCAGTCGAACGAGCAAGTGTTACTTCCAAATTGTTTTTTTTTTCATTGCGTTTGAGCAAACTTAGAGATTTGATCATAGTTTTTTCTTTTTAGTATAATTGTGGCACTTATTTCATTTTGATTTTCAAATAAATACGTTAGAATTTATTTTTGTGAGTCTTGGGTATGCTATCGTGATTGTAGGTATAGACTTGGAATGGGTGGTTGATTTATAAAGGTATACGAAACTGAAAAGTGAAGAAATAAAATAAGAAATTGTGATCCTGTGGACCATAGGGGTCTACAAATATGGCTGGCTCTAAACTAGTATAAAATGTTATAAAATGTGATCCTGTTGACTATGGGTCTACAAATATGGCTGGCTCTAATAAAATGTGACGTTAGGGGTCTATAAACTTTAAGTTGATTGTGAAAAGACACACGAGCCACCAAAAAAATATGTCAATAGATTAAATTTTACAATCTAGCTGTATCAAAGTAAAAAAGACTATATCACGGTAACAAAATTAGTAGTAGAAGACTCAACACGGTGGCAATTCAATCGGCCTCTCTGTTACTGCAACAATACCTACCTGCAAAAGAAATTGAAAAGAGAGAAAAAAGTAGAGCAACTTAGCAAAAGAAATTGAAAAGAGAGCAAAAAGTAGAGCAGCTTAGAGGAAGATAGGCAAGCAAGCAACAAAAGAAAAAAGGGAGGCGTCTGTCAGACAGACATGCAACCAACCCAGCTGGCCATTGAAGCCTCTCTGTTACTGCAACAATACCTACCTGCAAAAGAAATTGAAAAGAGAGAAAAAAGTAGAGCAACTTAGCAAAAGAAATTGAAAAGAGAGCAAAAAGTAGAGCAGCTTAGAGGAAGATAGGCAAGCAAGCAACAAAAGAAAAAAGGGAGGCGTCTGTCAGACAGACATGCAACCAACCCAGCTGGCCATTGAAGACCAGGTGAGAACGATCCTCTACAGCCGCCCACCACCAGAAGGAGGAGGGAGAGCCGTTAATCACGCTATGATTGCACGACCATGAGTCATCAACTAGATTTGGGAACCTGTCTCCTTAGAACACAAGGAAACAGAGGTACGAGCCTATAGAATAGATCCTGTTCAAGTAAGGTCATGACCAATATCGACATGGTTCACAATATATAGGCTTATTTCAGTCTCCCGACTACCGATGTGGGATACATTCAGTCAACTAGCAACTCTTCTACGTCTCCAACCTATCCTATTGATATTATCACTCACCACCAAATTTCCGATTCCAAATAGACAGATTAAATTTAAATTTGTGTATATATAATTAGATATAAGCTATAGAAAGAGTTACCTCAAACTCCAAGAATAAGATTCAAATTCTGAATTTAGAATTCTGAAAGAGAAACAGAAGATCAAGATCGATGTGATTTGATTTCGAGATTCAGATTCTATGGGTTTACTCTTCTCTTACTCTTCATTTTTCTCACATGTGATTTGATTTCCAGATTCAGCTTCTATGGGTTTACTCTTCATTTTCTCCTTCGTCCTCTCGCTGCTTTGTGCTTTGCTTGGAATTTATAAAGACAGTGGTAAGTGGTAACCACAAATCATTACTGGCTTACCACGTATCATGATACTGCCCCTCTCTTTCTCCCTCTTTCTCTCTCACACTAACTAACACTAATATATATAATATAATTATTATATTTATATATTCATGACTCATATCGATTCTTTTAATACTCCTATGAACCTTTAATTCGTCGTTCGTTTGCTTAGATATGTGTTTATTTACTTATACTTAATTACTAATTAGAAACCTGTTAACCTATGATAAGTTTACATAATTTATATTTTGGAGTCGTTCCCATCTAATTCTATGGGATAACTATTTCATTCAAAACCAAAAAAAATATTTTATAATTTTGAAAAAATAAATTATTAATTTCTCTTTTCAGAGGTCGATAATATGCTTCTTTTTTAAATTGAATTGTGAACTGAACTAAATTATTTCGACAATATCCGCAAGTGATCGGAATAAGCTAGCAAACAACTTAAGATTTTAATATACAAACAATTAAACAACTTAACCTAGCAAACTATTCGCATATGGGTACTTCATATGTTCGTTTTTTTAGAATTGTATCACCACTCATATACAACCGACAAAGTGATCTTTACTGGTGATTCCTACACGAAATGTGACAAACATCAATATTATATCTCTCGAGACGAGGTTGACAAGCTAGATTCTTGAGGCGATACAAATCCTCTTGTTCATTCTCAGTGTTAAAAAAAATGAAAGTCTTATAACAAATTCAGAATGTTGTTTTCAATTATTTATATGTACCAAACCTACTACCAGATTCATTCCTACAGTTATTTCAATTTAACATACATTCCATTTTATAACAGTGTAGCCTAGGAACCTACTACCATATCCGTATTTGATAAAATATAATGACTTTTAGGATATTTTGTTTGGAGGGGAATAATTAGTGAATAAAATTGATTATAAATGATTCATTTATATTCAAAGCATAATGATTTGATATTTCATACTCGATAATCTTCTAAATCATTGATTGAAACTATAGCTAAGGCAGAGAGTCTGGCTAGGGAGATCTGAAATTTCAAGGCGGGAGTTTAAAAATTTAATGTCTTTTCGTTTTCTTCAATAAATGTATTAAAGCTTACCTAGTAAGCCCTTCTAGTTTGACTCGATTATCAATAAATGCCAAAATTTAGTCAAAAAAGAGTTAATTCATGAAAGAAATAGACTAAATGGTTGCATTAAATCTGAACCGTGCTTAATTAAGAGATAATAAGATATATTATACATAAGACTTCACAACAAATATTTTTCACTCAATATAAAAATACTGTCATTTTAAAATAATGATTTATTTTTTTCAAACAAAAAATTCTTTCGAGATTTATTACAATTTATAATTACAATCATAATACAACATGCACACTTTATAATTACAATTTATTATATCAATATTAAGATATTGTCTTTTTAATTGTAAAATTAAGAGAGCTTGAAATAAATTAATTAAGTATGATATGTTACCATATTTAATCAGCCTAAATCAATATAAACAAGTTATTAATAACTATATGCAAATTTAATAAAATCAGCGGTCTTTTTTTTTTTTTTTTTTTTTTTCGGAGGGAACCCGCAGCCGCTACTCAGAGTGCAATGAGTGCGCACAGGGTAAACCCTCAGTCTGACGCGATAGCCTGCAAACCAACGCCAGAAGGTAAACCACACAAGGTGACAGGCTCAGCCGAGAAAGCGTATGCAGAGGGACTCGAACTCATGACCTTTTGGTTATAAGAATGACATGCTCAACCAACTCGGCTACCCCTTGGGGGCCATAAAATCAGCGGTCTATTTCAATTATAAATTGATCTACAATATTTCAATTTAAAATTCTCATAAATAATACCATGACCTTTCAAAATTGTACTCCCTTTTAGTTTTGAGATTAAGTTGATTGAGTATTATGCACTTCAGATTTTTATTGGAAAAAGATTTAGATTATAAGTTACTTATCATTAACATATTTATTACCATAAATAATATAGTGGTACATTTCATGCCAACAAAATTATAATGAAGAAGTTTAGGAACCAAGATTGATCAAGATTTATATTTGCATATTATATTAGAATAAAATTTATGATACACTTAATTATATCCAATGAAGAAAACTCATTTACTTCTTTATAGTTAAGGAGATTAAAATATATCGAATAAGAACATATTTTATCATTTAATTAGGATTATATGAAAGTACAAAGATTCACTTTTCCTTCGAGTATCCTTCTTTAAACATAAAATTCATGTGGTATTCTTAGTTTAAAGGATATTCATGATAGTGAGATTTTGTTTGTAATGCAAATTTTAGTTCAATTTCAGATTATATTGTGTTAGGTTTTACTTTGTATATGATTAAATCAATGCATCACAAATTATATTTAATTATGTTAAATTAAAGGATCTCAATTCAATAGAGTATGACAAGTTGGACATTGACATGTAATCATTACAATATCTTATCAAATTTTATTTATTTGGAAGTTGGAAATGTTATTATTTATGTAACCGTTACCCACATAGAAGCCGCTGTAATATTTTCTTAGTTATTTGTGGAAATTAATAGAAGTGAGAAGACGTGTTAGGTTACTAGTAAAACAAAATATGTATATTATGCACAATATGGTGGATACATATCAAATCATATGATATTCCAAGTGGTTATAAGAATATTAGAGATGTTTCGAAGCCACTAATGTCTATTGGACATCCACTAAACATAACAAAATATATTTTCCAGGAAGTTTGCGTTGTATCTCATGGAAGATATAAGAATATAACGTAATTAAGACGAGTATTTAACAAGTTTAGTACATGACGAGATACACATAAAGAAGATAATATCGTCGAGGTAAAATTATGACGATATAACCACATGAATATAATGTATTATAAACATGCCCCATATATGACGATACAAATATATATATATAATAGATATATAATAAGAGATAAATATATGATGATATTTTTACATAGATTTGATGGGTACGTGACAATACCTATTTTAAGAAGATTGATAAGTTGAGTAACACTTGATGGACAAGATAAAGACAGTATGATACGAAATTGGACGAGATGATAATATCAATATACGATAAAGAAAAGTACAATACTTACCTGACATAAAGCTTATTAAAGAATATTATAGACTTATAACAAGATTACAAGATTTCCTAAACAATTATAGGATAAATTACTAATTATCAAATAGAAATATGTAATAGACTAATGTCACGTGTATTATTGGACACATGTAATACATCATATTATTTAAGATTATTTATATTATAAATAGTATGTCGCGTGTCTGAATATAGACATTAATAAATACAGTTTATGGAATAGTTTTAGAAAATTAAAAATAAAAACAAAATGAAAGGTAGAATACAACTAAGTAAATCATTTTTATAATTTATAAGGAGATACTTTGGCATATACATATCACTCGTTAATTAAAAAAGCATCAAAATAACTATGAAGTGAATCTAATAGATGAAACATTGATATACTTAAACATAACATCAACACAAATGATTATAGTTACTAATAATGATTTGAGGGCTATGATAAATCTCCACAAAATTATGTTTTTTGTTTAATATTGGGGGAACCATATTAAAAGAGTTTTGATTAAGACATGTAGTTCGACTAATGATCTTTACATGAATGGATATTACAAAATTATTTCAATTTAAAAGAGCTTTGTTACCTTAAAAAGCATAATGGATCCCGAGGAAAGTAAAATAGTATAAAAAGAGTTTTTGTATTTTGAAAATTTTACAATGAGAAAGAATTTATGGTATAAAACAACGATCTTTGGGACGATTGAATGTACTAAGGTAGTTAAAAATGTACATCCATTTGAGGTTAGTTGTGATGGGCGTATCCTTATATATTTACAATTTTCTAAGTTTTAAGGATGGAAGCGAAATGTAATAGCCCAATTCAAGATATTTAATGGGAAGATCTTTCTCCTTATGTATACAAAGTACTAATTTCATTAGGATACCCTATTTATAACGTATCATCTCTTCTTCGTCGTCATTAAGGTATATGTATGGTTGAGAAACAAAGAATTCTCGAAAGCTATTGGTATCTAGTGAGGTTTTTTCTTTTTGCAATAGTCCGAGAAATTGTTTTAGCGACGAGTGTTCATTCTTCACAGTTGCTAACTTTTATTTCAGCAAACACACTAATTTTCAAACTTAAGTAGTACAGTGAGTATCGTGGATAAAAAATTGATATCTCTACTTGATATCATTTTCTCAACAAACGATACATAATTTTATAAACTCCATGTTAGAATAAGTATATAAGTATGTATGTTATGAAATGGAAAAATGCATAAAGTTATAAAAAATGTCCAAAGTAATCTCATGTCTCCTCTTCAAAATATTAATAACTAATTGAGAAGGTGTGTATAATCCCACGAGGAATTGCTTTAAAAACAATTAAGTAAAAATTTAGGGTTAAATTTTAAAAAATAACATTAAGAAAGAATTTGTTGTATGGAAACAACAATCTTTATGACGATTGAATCTATCACTAAAGTAGTTAAAATTCTCCATTCGTCTGGGTTTAGCTATGGTGGGCCGTTAACAATTATATAATTCGTCAACTTAACCAGTTACTTGGTGATTTTACAAACCTAATTAGGCAATGATGTGCAATACAAACAAATGTAATCTAACAATTTACGAATTTAACCTCGTCCTCCCCTCATATTACTATTACCAATAACCAAATGCTAAGAAGAATATGACTATATATGACTAGAATCGACTTTGACAACTGGGTACTAGTGAAATTTTGTCAAAGTGATGTGATATGATGTGATACTTCATCTCACAATAAGAACTTAGAGAGATAATGTTTTAGAGAACGCTCAAGAAATGTTATAAGGTCACGCCGGTTACGTAAATTTGGCTTATAAAATCTAAAAGTAAATAATAAGAGCTTTAAGATATGATTAATATGTAAGTAGAAACTAAACATAACTTTAATGGTTTAAAAGAAAATAATTACATACATAAAATATAATTTGTTTTTAAAGATTTTAATTGATTAATCTAGGTATAACTAAAAATAAATAATAACCATAACTTATTTTGAGATCAGTAAATATGTCATTATCACATTTAGGTCATATATTCAATTTAAAGAAAAACTGAATGAAAGCCGACACATGCACATCACATATTTTCTCACATTATATGGCATGTTAAAAGTTGATAGAGTCTTTGTTCTTGAGTCTTCTTATTGTAGATCTGAATTTATTCTGGATCTTTCATAGGGTTCGGATCTCGCCTATCTATAGATCCAGATGTTCTGCAGTTTATTCTACAAGTCTTCTAGTGTATCAGACCCTTGCCTTAATGAACTAGCCCTCTTATGAAGGTCAAACACCTGTAACGAATCTGTACCAGAACCGTATGTGGTGGCTAACCCATCCCATACGGCTTTTGCAGTGGGATATTGCGAGACATTATTCACCAAGCTGGATTCAAGATTCTGGATGATCCATGTGAAAACACATTCATCATCTTGTTCCCACCTTGTATATATGTTGTCAGTTTTGGATGGAGATGTCGGCTCCCCTGTAATGTGAGAACCTCCCCCCCTTCTCCCAATTGCTTTCTTCATCAGGTTTGCCTATAGGGCATAGTTGTCACCACCGAGTTTAATCCCTAGGGATAAATTCTCGGGGTTAGTTGTTTGTTGTTGTCTTCCGAGAAAATGTTATAGTTCATAAACGAATATGAGGCGGCTAGGGTTTTGTGTTCACTAGCAATGGTAATAAGGCTCTCAATATATAGAGAACTTAGAGGCCTATACAAGGAAACTTAATACACTAATTTATAAGGAGAAGATTAAGGACAGTATGTGAAATCCCAAATTATAGTGGTCAATAGTTGACCCCAATTATCCCAAATTCGAGCCTTCCTATTTTCCAAAGAAATTGGTGTTTTGAGCTTTATATTAAAAGGAAATGTTTGTATAGTTCAAAGTTAATATTAGTTTATAGCTATATTAGTTATTCTAATACATTGATATTGATCTATTAGAAGATTGATTTATTAGAAGGGTCACGAACATTAATATTCTAAATTAAATCAGTAAAATATTTGATAAGACAAAATGAGTTTGGCTAATGATTCAAACCATGGCTATAAGTACATCAAATTACATATGGAACGACCCTAATTTTTATAGTATGTCATAAATATAAGGCGGTCGCATTTACCTACCTCATAAATTATAAATGTAAAGCAGTCGAACGAGCAAGTGTTACTTCCAAATTGTTTTTTTTTCATTGCGTTTGAGCAAACTTAGAGATTTGATCATAGTTTTTTCTTTTTGGTATGATTGTGGCACTTATTTCATTTTGATTTTCAAATAAATACGTTAGAATTTATTTTTGTGAGTCTTGGGTATGCTATCGTGATTGTAGGTATAGACTTGGAATGGGTGGTTGATTTATAAAGGTATACGAAACTGAAAAGTGAAGAAATAAAATAAGAAATTGTGATCCTGTGGACCATAGGGGTCTACAAATATGGCTGGCTCTAAACTAGTATAAAATGTTATAAAATGTGATCCTGTTGACTAGGGGTCTACAAATATGGCTGGCTCTAATAAAATGTGACGTTAGGGGTCTATAAACTTTAAGTTGATTGTGAAAAGACACATGAGCCACCAAAAAAATATGTCAATAGATTAAATTTTACAATCTAGCTGTATCAAAGTAAAAAAGACTATATCACGGTAACAAAATTAGTAGTAGAAGACTCAACACGGTGGCAATTCAATCGGCCTCTCTGTTACTGCAACAATACCTACCTGCAAAAGAAATTGAAAAGAGAGAAAAAAGTAGAGCAGCTTAGCAAAAGAAATTGAAAAGAGAGCAAAAAGTAGAGCAGCTTAGAGGAAGATAGGCAAGCAAGCAACAAAAGAAAAAAGGGAGGCGTCTGTCAGACAGACATGCAACCAACCCAGCTGGCCATTGAAGACCAGGTGAGAACGATCCTCTACAGCCGCCCACCACCAGATGGAGGAGGGAGAGCCGTTAATCACGCTCTGATTGCACGGCCATGAGTCATCAACCAGATTTGGGAACCTGTCTCCTTAGAACTCAAGGAAACAGAGGTACGAGCCTATAGAACAGATCCTGTTCAAGTAAGGTCGTGACCAATATCGACATGGTTCACAATATATAGGCTTATTTCAGTCTCCCGACTACCGATGTGGGATACATTCAGTCAACTAGCAACTCTTCTATGTCTCCAACCTATCCTATTGATATTATCGCTCACCACCAAATTTCCGATTCCAAATAGACAGATTAAATTTAAATTTGTGTATATATAATTAGATATAAGCTATAGAAAGAGTTACCTCAAACTCCAAGAATAAGATTCAAATTCTGAATTTAGAATTCCGAAAGAGAAACAGAAGATCAAGATCGATGTGATTTGATTTCGAGATTCAGATTCTATGGGTTTACTCTTCTCTTACTCTTCATTTTTCTCACATGTGATTTGATTTCCAGATTCAGCTTCTATGGGTTTACTCTTCATTTTCTCCTTCGTCCTCTCGCTGCTTTGTGCTTTGCTTGGAATTTATAAAGACAGTGGTAAGTGGTAACCACAAATCATTACTGGCTTACCACGTATCATGATACTGCCCCTCTCTTTCTCCCTCTTTCTCTCTCACACTAACTAACACTAATATATATAATATAATTATTATATTTATATATTCATGACTCATATCGATTCTTTTAATACTCATATGAACCTTTAATTCGTCGTTTGCTTAGATATGTGTTTATTTACTTATACTTAATTACTAATTAGAAACCTGTTAACCTATGATAAGTTTACATAATTTATGTTTTGGAGTCGTTCCCATCTAATTCTATGGGATAACTATTTCATTCAAAACCAAAAAAAATATTTTATAATTTTGAAAAAATAAATTATTAATTTCTCTTTTCAGAGGTCGATAATATGCTTCTTTTTTAAATTGAATTGTGAACTGAACTAAATTATTTCGACAATATCCGCAAGTGATCGGATTAAGCTAGCAAACAACTTAAGATTTTAATGTACAAACAATTAAACAACTTAACCTAGCAAACTATTCGCATATGGGTACTTCATATGTTCGTTTTTTTAGAATTGTATCACCACTCATATACAACCGACAAAGTGATCTTTACTGGTGATTCCTACACGAAATGTGACAAACATCAATATTATATCTCTCGAGACGAGGTTGACAAGCTAGATTCTTGAGGCGATACAAATCCTCTTGTTCATTCTCAGTGTTAAAAAAAATGAAAGTCTTATAACAAATTCAGAATGTTGTTTTCAATTATTTATATGTACCAAACCTACTACCAGATTCATTCCTACAGTTATTTCAATTTAACATACATTCCATTTTATAACAGTGTAGCCTAGGAACCTACTACCATATCCGTATTTGATAAAATATAATGACTTTTAGGATATTTTGTTTGGAGGGGAATAATTAGTGAATAAAATTGATTATAAATGATTCATTTATATTCAAACCATAATGATTTGATATTTCATACTCGATAATCTTCTAAATCATTGATTGAAACTATAGCTAAGGCAGAGAGTCTGGCTAGGGAGATCTGAAATTTCAAGGCGGGAGTTTAAAATTTTAATGTCTTTTCGTTTTCTTCAATAAATGTATTAAAGCTTACCTAGTAAGCCCTTCTAATTTGACTCGATTGTCAATAAATGCCAAAATTTAGTAAAAAAAGAGTTAATTCATGAAAGCAATAGACTAAATGGTTGCATTAAATCTGAACCGTGCTTAATTAAGAGATAATAAGATATATTATACATAAGACTTCACAACAAATATTTTTCACTCAATATAAAAAGGGTTATGCTAACCGGTGCCCATGGGCATCGGTTAGCAAGCATTAAATAGTAGCTTTTCTTGCTAATGATTATCTCAGTTTCATAAATAGTAATGAGTATTAATGGTTATTGAGATTAGAAAAATTTGAAGACACTATTACCCTCATGTTTATTATGGTAGTCACCTTTCTTTTATATTAGGTAAGTTCGTTAATATGGTAATATATATATATATATATATATATATATATATATATATTATATATTATTCAATATTTTCATTAAAAACATAGTAGTTAATCTATAAACAAGTTTTCAAAATATTTTAAATTTCAATTTAGAATTAAATGTTGTTTTCTCAAGCTTTTAATCAATACACTATAATTTTAAATTCAGATTTTAATTTCATTTTTTAAAGTTAAATATGCAGTTTAATTTTCAATTTTTCTAACTAATTAATTGTATAACTAATTTAATTTTCAATTTATTTAAAAAGTGGAAAGTTTATTAATTACGATTTTTATTTATAATTTTTCTAAGCAAGTAGGTTCTTTTTTTTATTACAAACCATTAGTTATACAAAATAAATAAAAATCTATTTCCAGATTATATAAAATCATAAATAAAAATAATATGATTAAATTAATTAACTAATTATTTTTGTAATATATTTGAATATTTTTATATAAAAGATGACCATTAAAATATATTTTTAATAATTACGAAATTATTTTTGTCCCAATTAAATTATTAATTCAAAAATTAGTAATCTAATACAAAAATATGCTATTTAATACTTAACAAATAAAATAAAAAATTTAATTAATTAAATAATGAATAGTTTTGAATTACCATAACTCTAGAATATTAACATTTGTTTTGTTTCTACGATAACAAAAATTAACTTAAATAACATATATTAATAATTAATTTATTATTGATCCGTTTAAAAAAATCATAAAATTATATTTCTATAATATTTGACGTGGAAATTAACAGTTGTGTAGATAGGAGGATAGTTTTGTCATTATAAAAATTAAACTATTGGCATTATTACCATTCCTGACATTTAGGTAAAAGTAAACTAAAAAACTACTATTTAATGCTTGTTAACCGGTGCCCATGGGCACCGGTTAGCCAAACCCATATAAAAATACTGTCATTTTAAAATAATGATTTATTTTTTTCAAACAAAAAATTCTTTCGAGATTTATTACAATTTATAATTACAATCATAATACAACATGCACACTTTATAATTACAATTTATTATATCAATATTAAGATATTGTCTTTTTAATTGTAAAATTAAGAGAGCTTGAAATAAATTAATTAAGTATGATATGTTACCATATTTAATCAGCCTAAATAAATATAAACAAGTTATTAATAACTATATGCAAATTTAATAAAATCAGCGGTCTATTTCAATTATAAATTGATCTACAATATTTCAATTTAAAATTCTCATAAATAATACCATGACCTTTCAAAATTGTACTCCCTTTTAGTTTTGAGATTAAGTTGATTGAGTATTATGCACTTCAGATTTTTATTGGAAAAAGATTTAGATTATAAGTTACTTATCATTAACATATTTATTACCATAAATAATATAGTGGTACATTTCATGCCAACAAAATTATAATGAAGAAGTTTAGGAACCAAGATTGATCAAGATTTATATTTGCATATTATATTAGAATAAAATTTATGATACACTTAATTATATCCAATGAAGAAAACTCATTTACTTCTTTATAGTTAAGGAGATTAAAATATATAATAAGAACATATTTTATCATTTAATTAGGATTATATGAAAGTACAAAGATTCACTTTTCCTTCGAGTATCCTTCTTTAAACATAAAATTAATGTGGTATTCTTAGTTTAAAGGATATTCATGATAGTGAGATTTTGTTTGTAATGCAAATTTTAGTTCAATTTCAGATTATATTGTGTTAGGTTTTACTTTGTATATGATTAAATCAATGCATCACAAATTATATTTAATTATGTTAAATTAAAGGATCTCAATTCAATAGAGTATGACAAGTTGGACATTGACATGTAATCATTACAATATCTTATCAAATTTTATTTATTTGGAAGTTGGAAATGTTATTATTTACGTAACCGTTACCCACATAGAAGCCGCTGTAATATTTTCTTAGTTATTTGTGGAAATTAATAGAAGTGAGAAGACGTGTTAGGTTACTAGTAAAACAAAATATGTATATTATGCACAATATGGTGGATACATATCAAATCATATGATATTCCAAGTGGTTATAAGAATATTAGAGATGTTTCGAAGCCACTAATGTCTATTGGACATCCACTAAACATAACAAAATATATTTTCCAGGAAGTTTGCGTTGTATCTCATGGAAGATATAAGAATATAACGTAATTAAGACGAGTATTTAACAAGTTTAGTACATGACGAGATACACATAAAGAAGATAATATCGTCGAGGTAAAATTATGACGATATAACCACATGAATATAATGTATTATAAACATGCCCCATATATGACGATACAAATATATACAAATATATATATATATATATATATATATAATAAATATATAATAAGAGATAAATATATGATGATATTTTTACATAGATTTGATGGGTACGTGACAATACCTATTTTAAGAAGATTGATAAGTTGAGTAACACTTGATGGACAAGATAAAGACAGTATGATACGAAATTGGACGAGATGATAATATCAATATACGATAAAGAAAAGTACAATACTTACCTGACATAAAGCTTATTAAAGAATATTATAGACTTATAACAAGATTACAAGATTTCCTAAGCAATTATAGGATAAATTACTAATTATCAAATAGAAATATGTAATAGATTAATGTCACGTGTATTATTGGACACATGTAATACATCATATTATTTAAGATTATTTATATTATAAATAGTATGTCGCGTGTCTGAATATAGACATTAATAAATACAGTTTATGGAATAGTTTTAGAAAATTAAAAATAAAAACAAAATGAAAGGTAGAATACAACTAAGTAAATCATTTTTATAATTTATAAGGAGATACTTTGGCATATACATATCACTCGTTAATTAAAAAAGCATCAAAATAACTATGAAGTGAATCTAATAGATGAAACATTGATATACTTAAACATAACATCAACACAAATGATTATAGTTACTAATAATGATTTGAGGGCTATGATAAATCTCCACAAAATTATGTTTTTTGTTTAATATTGGGGGAACCATATTAAAAGAGTTTTGATTAACACATGTAGTTCGACTAATGATCTTTACATGAATGGATATTACAAAATTATTTCAATTTAAAAGAGCTTTGTTACCTTAAAAGGCATAATGGATCCCGAGGAAAGTAAAATAGTATAAAAAGAGTTTTTGTATTTTGAAAATTTTACAATGAGAAAGAATTTATGGTATAAAAACAACGATCTTTGGGATGATTGAATGTACTAAGGTAGTTAAAAATGTACATCCATTTGAGGTTAGTTGTGATGGGCGTATCCTTATATATTTACAGTTTTCTAAGTTTTAAGGATGGAAGCGAAATGTAATAGCCCAATTCAAGATATTTAATGGGAAGATCTTTCTCCTTATGTATACAAAGTACTAATTTCATTAGGATACCCTATTTATAACGTATCATCTCTTCTTCGTCGTCATTAAGGTATATGTATGGTTGAGAAACAAAGAATTCTCGAAAGCTATTGGTATCTAGTGAGGTTTTTTCTTTTTGCAATAGTCCGAGAAATTGTTTTAGCGACGAGTGTTCATTCTTCACAGTTGCTAACTTTTATTTCAGCAAACACACTAATTTTCAAACTTAAGTAGTACAGTGAGTATCGTGGATAAAAAATTGATATCTCTACTTGATATCATTTTCTCAACAAACGATACATAATTTTATAAACTCCATGTTAGAATAAGTATATAAGTATGTATGTTATGAAATGGAAAAATGCATAAAGTTATAAAAACGTCCAAAGTAATCTCATGTCTCCTCTTCAAAATATTAATAACTAATTGAGAAGGTGTGTATAATCCCACGAGGAATTGCTTTAAAAACAATTAAGTAAAAATTTAGGGTTAAATTTTAAAAAATAACATTAAGAAAGAATTTGTTGTATGGAAACAACAATCTTTATGACGATTGAATCTATCACTAAAGTAGTTAAAATTCTCCATTCGTCTGGGTTTAGCTATGGTGGGCCGTTAACAATTATATAATTCGTCAACTTAACCAGTTACTTGGTGATTTTACAAACCTAATTAGGCAATGATGTGCAATACAAACAAATGTAATCTAACAATTTACGAATTTAACCTCGTCCTCCCCTCATATTACTATTACCAATAACCAAATGCTAAGAAGAATATGACTATATATGACTAGAATCGACTTTGACAACTGGGTACTAGTGAAATTTTGTCAAAGTGATGTGATACTTCATCTCACAATAAGAACTTAGAGAGATAATGTTTTAGAGAACGCTCAAGAAATGTTATAAGGTCACGCCGGTTACGTAAATTTGGCTTATAAAATCTAAAAGTAAATAATAAGAGCTTTAAGATATGATTAATATGTAAGTAGAAACTAAACATAACTTTAATGGTTTAAAAGAAAATAATTACATACATAAAATATAATTTGTTTTTAAGATTTTAATTGATTAATCTAGGTATAACTAAAAATAAATAATAACCATAACTTATTTTGAGATCAGTAAATATGTCATTATCACAATTAGGTCATATATTCAATTTAAAGAAAAACTGAATGAAAGCCGACACATGCACATCACATATTTTCTCACATTATATGGTATGTTAAAAGTTGATAGAGTCTTTGTTCTTGAGTCTTCTTATTGTAGATCTGAATTTATTCTGGGTCTTTCATAGGGTTCGGATCTCGCCTATCTATAGATCCAGATGTTCTGCAGTTTATTCTACAAGTCTTCTAGTGTATCGGACCCTTGCCTTAATGAACTAGCCCTCTTATGAAGGTCAAACACCTGTAACGAATCTGTACCAGAACCGTATGTGGTGGCTAACCCATCCCATACGGCTTTTGCAGTGGGATATTGCGAGACATTATTCACCAAGCTGGATTCAAGATTCTGGATGATCCATGTGAAAACACATTCATCATCTTATTCCCACCTTGTATATATGTTATCAGTTTTGGATGGAGATGTCGGCTCCCATGTAATGTGAGAACCTCTCCCCCTTCCCCCAATTGCTTTCTTCATCAGGTTTGCCTATAGGGAATAGTTGTCACCACCGAGTTTAATCCCTAGGGATAAATTCTCGGGGTTAGTTGTTTGTTGTTGTCTTCCGAGAAAATGTTATAGTTCATAAACGAATATGAGGCGGCTAGGGTTTTGTGTTTTATTAGAAAATATTCCTTTTTGTATTGAACTGTTTTTTATTGAATCAAATCATTACAAGTTGCGCTTGTGTTCACTAGCAATGGTAATAAGGCTCTCAATATATAGAGAACTTAGAGGCCTATACAAGGAAACTTAATACACTAATTTATAAGGAGAAGATTAAGGACAGTATGTGAAATCCCAAATTATAGTGGTCAATAGTTGACCCCAATTATCCCAAATTCGAGCCTTCCTATTTTCCAAAGAAATTGGTGTTTTGAGCTTTATATTAAAAGGAAATGTTTGTATAGTTCAAAGTTAATATTAGTTTATAGCTATATTAGTTATTCTAATACATTGATATTGATCTATTAGAAGATTGATTTATTAGAAGGGTCACAAACATTAATATTGTAAATTAAATCAGTAAAATATTTGATAAGACAAAATGAGTTTGGCTAATGATTCAAACCATGGCTATAAGTACATCAAATTACATATGGAACGACCCTAATTTTTATAGTATGTCATAAATATAAGGCGGTCGCATTTACCTACTTCATAAATTATAAATGTAAAGCAGTCGAACGAGCAAGTGTTACTTCCAAATTGTTTTTTTTTCATTGCGTTTGAGCAAACTTAGAGATTTGATCATAGTTTTTTCTTTTTGGTATGATTGTGGCACTTATTTCATTTTGATTTTCAAATAAATACGTTAGAATTTATTTTTGTGAGTCTTGGGTATGCTATCGTGATTGTAGGTATAGACTTGGAATGGGTGGTTGATTTATAAAGGTATACGAAACTGAAAAGTGAAGAAATAAAATAAGAAATTGTGATCCTATGGACCATAGGGGTCTACAAATATGGCTGGCTCTAAACTAGTATAAAATGTTATAAAATGTGATCCTGTTGACTAGGGGTCTACAAATATGGCTGGCTCTAATAAAATGTGACGTTAGGGGTCTATAAACTTTAAGTTGATTGTGAAAAGACACATGAGCCACCAAAAAAATATGTCAATAGATTAAATTTTACAATCTAGCTGTATCAAAGTAAAAAAGACTATATCACGGTAACAAAATTAGTAGTAGAAGACTCAACACGGTGGCAATTCAATCGGCCTCTCTGTTACTGCAACAATACCTACCTGCAAAAGAAATTGAAAAGAGAGAAAAAAGTAGAGCAGCTTAGAGGAAGATAGGCAAGCAAGCAACAAAAGAAAAAAGGGAGGCGTCTGTCAGACAGACATGCAACCAACCCAGCTGGCCATTGAAGACCAGGTGAGAACGATCCTCTACAGCCGCCCACCACCAGAAGGAGGAGGGAGAGCCGTTAATCACGCTCTGATTGCACGGTCATGAGTCATCAACCAGATTTGGGAACCTGTCTCCTTAGAACTCAAGGAAACAGAGGTACGAGCCTATAGAACAGATCCTGTTCAAGTAAGGTCGTGACCAATATCGACATGGTTCACAATATATAGGCTTATTTCAGTCTCCCGACTACCGATGTGGGATACATTCAGTCAACTAGCAACTCTTCTACGTCTCCAACCTATCCTATTGATATTATCACTCACCACCAAATTTCCGATTCCAAATAGACAGATTAAATTTAAATTTGTGTATATATAATTAGATATAAGCTATAGAAAGAGTTACCTCAAACTCCAAGAATAAGATTCAAATTCTGAATTTAGAATTCCGAAAGAGAAACAGAAGATCAAGATCGATGTGATTTGATTTCGAGATTCAGATTCTATGGGTTTACTCTTCTCTTACTCTTCATTTTTCTCACATGTGATTTGATTTCCAGATTCAGCTTCTATGGGTTTACTCTTCATTTTCTCCTTCGTCCTCTCGCTGCTTTGTGCTTTGCTTGGAATTTATAAAGACAGTGGTAAGTGGTAACCACAAATCATTACTGGCTTACCACGTATCATGATACTGCCCCTCTCTTTCTCCCTCTTTCTCTCTCAAACTAACTAACACTAATATATATAATATAATTATTATATTTATATATTCATGACTCATATCGATTCTTTTAATACTCATATGAACCTTTAATTCGTCGTTTGCTTAGATATGTGTTTATTTACTTATACTTAATTACTAATTAGAAACCTGTTAACCTATGATAAGTTTACATAATTTATGTTTTGGAGTCGTTCCCATCTAATTCTATGGGATAACTATTTCATTCAAAACCAAAAAAAATATTTTATAATTTTGAAAAAATAAATTATTAATTTCTCTTTTCAGAGGTCGATAATATGCTTCTTTTTTAAATTGAATTGTGAACTGAACTAAATTATTTCGACAATATCCGCAAGTGATCGGATTAAGCTAGCAAACAACTTAAGATTTTAATATACAAACAATTAAACACCTTAACCTAGCAAACTATTCGCATATGGGCACTTCATATGTTCGTTTTTTTAGAATTGTATCACCACTCATATACAACCGACAAAGTGATCTTTACTGGTGATTCGTACACGAAATGTGACAAACATCAATATTATATCTCTCGAGACGAGGTTGACAAGCTAGATTCTTGAGGCGATACAAATCCTCTTGTTCATTCTCAGTGTTAAAAAAATGAAAGTCTTATAACAAATTCAGAATGTTGTCTTTCAATTATTTATATGTACCAAACCTACTACCAGATTCATTCCTACAGTTATTTCAATTTAACATACATTCCATTTTATAACAGTGTAGCCTAGGAACCTACTACCATATCCGTATTTGATAAAATATAATGACTTTTAGGATATTTTGTTTGGAGGGGAATAATTAGTGAATAAAATTGATTATAAATGATTCATCTATATTCAAACTATAATGATTTGATATTTCATACTCGATAATCTTCTAAATCATTGATTGAAACTATAGCTAAGGCAGAGAGTCTGGCTAGGGAGATCTGAAATTTCAAGGCGGGAGTTTAAAAATTTAATGTCTTTTCGTTTTCTTCAATAAATGTATTAAAGCTTACCTAGTAAGCCCTTCTAATTTGACTCGATTATCAATAAATGCCAAAATTTAGTCAAAAAAGAGTTAATTCATGAAAGAAATAGACTAAATGGTTGCATTAAATCTGAACCGTGCTTAATTAAAAGATAATAAGATATATTATACATAAGACTTCACAACAAATATTTTTCACTCACTATAAAAATACTGTCATTTTAAAATAATGATTTATTTTTTTCAAACAAAAAATTCTTTCGAGATTTATTACAATTTATAATTACAATCATAATACAACATGCACACTTTATAATTACAATTTATTATATCAATATTAAGATATTGTCTTTTTAATTGTAAAATTAAGAGAGCTTGAAATAAATTAATTAAGTATGATATGTTACCATATTTAATCAGCCTAAATCAATATAAACAAGTTATTAATAACTATATGCAAATTTAATAAAATCAGCAGTCTATTTCAAATATAAATTGATCTACAATATTTCAATTTAAAATTCTCATAAATAATACAATGACCTTTCAAAATTGTACTCCCTTTTAGTTTTGAGATTAAGTTGATTGAGTATTATGCACTTCAGATTTTTATTGAAAAAGATTTAGATTATAAGTTACTTATCATTAACATATTTATTACCATAAATAATATAGTGGTACATTTCATGCCAACAAAATTATAATGAAGAAGTTTAGGAACCAAGATTGATCAAGATTTATATTTGCATATTATATTAGAATAAAATTTATGATACACTTAATTATATCCAATGAAGAAAACTCATTTACTTCTTTATAGATAAGGAGATTAAAATATATCGAATAAGAACATATTTTATCATTTAATTAGGATTATATGAAAGTACAAAGATTCACTTTTCCTTCGAGTATCCTTCTTTAAACATAAAATTCATGTGGTATTCTTAGTTTAAAGGATATTCATGATAGTGAGATTTTGTTTGTAATGCAAATTTTAGTTCAATTTCAGATTATATTGTGTTAGGTTTTACTT
Organism: Limnanthes douglasii subsp. nivea; assembly: GCA_036936605.1. Classification (NCBI taxonomy): domain Eukaryota; kingdom Viridiplantae; phylum Streptophyta; class Magnoliopsida; order Brassicales; family Limnanthaceae; genus Limnanthes; species Limnanthes douglasii. The sequence goes on from JAUPFV010000003.1 coordinate 173,678,986, forward strand.
TGTATATGATTAAATCAATGCATCACAAATTATATTTAATTATGTTAAATTACAGGATCTCAATTCAATAGAGTATGACAAGTTGGACATTGACATGTAATCATTACAATATCTTATCAAATTTTATTTATTTGGAAGTTGGAAATGTTATTATTTACGTCACCGTTACCCACATAGAAGCCGCTGTAATATTTTCTTAGTTATTTGTGGAAATTATTAGAAGTGAGAAGACGTGTAAGGTTACTAGTAAAACAAAATATGTATATTATGCACAATATGGTGGATACATATCAAATCATATGATATTCCAAGTGGTTATAAGAATATTAGAGATGTTTCGAAGCCACTAATGTCTATTGGACATCCACTAAACATAACAAAATATATTTTCCAGGAAGTTTGCGTTGTATCTCATGGAAGATATAAGAATATAATGTAATTAAGACGAGTATTTAACAAGTCTAGTACATGACGAGAGACACATAAAGAAGATAATATCGTCGAGGTAAAATTATGACGATATAACCACATGAATATAATCTATTATAAACATGCCCCATATATGACGATACAAATATATATATATATATATATATATATATATATATATATATATATATATATATATATATATATATATAGAATAGATATATAATAAGAGATAAATATATGATGATATTTTTACATAGATTTGATAGGTACGTGACAATACCTATTTTAAGAAGATTGATAAGTTGAGTAACACTTGATGGACAAGATAAAGACAATATGATACGAAATGGACGAGATGATAATATCTATATACGATAAAGAAAAGTACAATACTTACCTGACATAAAGCTTATTAAAGAATATTATAGACTTATAACAAGATTACAAGATTTCCTAAACAATTATAGGATAAATTACTAATTATCAAATAGAAATATGTAATAGATTAATGTCACGTGTATTATTGGACACATGTAATACATCATATTATTTAAGATTATTTATATTATAAATAGTATGTCGCGTGTCTGAATATAGACATTAATAAATACAGTTTATGGAATATTTTTAGAAAATTAAAAATAAAAACAAAATGAAAGGTAGAATACAACTAAGTAAATCATTTTTATAATTTATAAGGAGATACTTTGGCATATACATATCACTCGTTAATTAAAAAAGCATCAAAATAACTATGAAGTGAATCTAATAGATGAAACATTGATATACTTAAACATAACATCAACACAAATGATTATAGTTACTAATAATGATTTGAGGGCTATGATAAATCTCCACAAAATTATGTTTTTTGTTTAATATTGGGGGAACCATATTAAAAGAGTTTTGATTAACACATGTAGTTCGACTAATGATCTTTACATGAATGGATATTACAAAATTATTTCAATTTAAAAGAGCTTTGTTACCTTAAAAGGCATAATGGATCCCGAGGAAAGTAAAATAGTATAAAAAGAGTTTTTGTATTTTGAAAATTTTACAATGAGAAAGAATAATGGTATAAAAACAACGATCTTTGGGACGATTAAATGTACTAAGGTAGTTAAAAATGTACATCCATTTGAGGTTAGTTGTGATGGGCGTATCCTTATATATTTACAATTTTCTAAGTTTTAAGGATGGAAGCGAAATGTAATAGCCCAATTCAAGATATTTAATGGGAAGATATTTCTCCTTATGTATACAAAGTACTAATTTCATTAGGATACCCTATTTATAACGTATCATCTCTTCTTCGTCGTCATTAAGGTATATGTATGGTTGAGAAACAAAGAATTCTCGAAAGTTATTGGTATCTAGTGAGGTTTTTTCTTTTTGCAATAGTCCGAGAAATTGTTTTAGCGACGAGTGTTCATTCTTCACAGTTGCTAACTTTTATTTCAGCAAACACACTAATTTTTAAACTTAAGTAGTACAGTGATTATGGTGGATAAAAAATTGATATCTCTACTTGATATCATTTTCTCAACAAACGATACATAATTTTATAAACTCCATGTTAGAATAAGTATATAAGTATGTATGTTATGAAATGGAAAAATGCATAAAGTTATAAAAAACGTCCAAAGTAATCTCATGTCTCCTCTTCAAAATATTAATAACTAATTGAGAAGGTGTGTATAATCCCACGAGGAATTGCTTTAAAAACAATTAAGTAAAAATTTAGGGTTAAATTTTAAAAATTAACATTAAGAAAGAATTTGTTGTATGGAAACAACAATCTTTATGACGATTGAATCTATCACTAAATTAGTTAAAATTCTCCATTCGTATGGGTTTAGCTATGGTGGGCCGTTAACAATTATATAATTCGTCAACTTAACCAGTTACTTGGTGATTTTACAAACCTAATTAGGCAATGATGTGCAATACAAACAAATGTAATCTAACAATTTACGAATTTAACCTCGTCCTCCCCTCATATTACTATTACCAATAACCAAATGCTAAGAAGAATATGACTATATATGACTAGAATCGACTTTGACAACTGGGTACTAGTGAAATTTTGTCAAAGTGATGTGATATGATGTGATACTTCATCTCACAATAAGAACTTAGAGAGATAATGTTTTAGAGAACGCTCAAGAAATGTTATAAGGTCACGCCGGTTACGTAAATTTGGCTTATAAAATCTAAAAGTAAATAATAAGAGCTTTAAGATATGATTAATATGTAAGTAGAAACTAAACATAACTTTAATGGTTTAAAAGAAAATAATTACATACATAAAATATAATTTGTTTTTAAAGATTTTAATTGATTAATCTAGGTATAACTAAAAATAAATAATAACCATAACTTATTTTGAGATCAGTAAATATGTCATTATCACAATTAGGTCATATATTCAATTTAAAGAAAAACTGAATGAAAGCCGACACATGCACATCACATATTTTCTCACATTATATGGTATGTTAAAAGTTGATAGAGTCTTTGTTCTTGAGTCTTCTTATTGTAGATCTGAATTTATTCTGGGTCTTTCATAGGGTTCGGATCTCGCCTATCTATAGATCCAGATGTTCTGCAGTTTATTCTACAAGTCTTCTAGTGTATCGGACCCTTGCCTTAATGAACTAGCCCTCTTATGAAGGTCAAACACCTGTAACGAATCTGTACCAGAACCGTATGTGGTGGCTAACCCATCCCATACGGCTTTTGCAGTGGGATATTGCGAGACATTATTCACCAAGCTGGATTCAAGATTCTGGATGATCCATGTGAAAACACATTCATCATCTTATTCCCACCTTGTATATATGTTATCAGTTTTGGATGGAGATGTCGGCTCCCCTGTAATGTGAGAACCTCTCCCCCTTCCCCCAATTGCTTTCTTCATCAGGTTTGCCTATAGGGCATAGTTGTCACCACCGAGTTTAATCCCTAGGGATAAATTCTCGGGGTTAGTTGTTTGTTGTTGTCTTCCGAGAAAATGTTATAGTTCATAAACGAATATGAGGCGGCTAGGGTTTTGTGTTTTATTAGAAAATATTCCTTTTTGTATTGAACTGTTTTTTATTGAATCAAATCATTACAAGTTGCGTTTGTGTTCACTAGCAATGGTAATAAGGCTCTCAATATATAGAGAACTTAGAGGCCTATACAAGGAAACTTAATACACTGATTTATAAGGAGAAGATTAAGGACAGTATGTGAAATCCCAAATTATAGTGGTCAATAGTTGACCCCAATTATCCCAAATTCGAGCCTTCCTATTTTCCAAAGAAATTGGTGTTTTGAGCTTTATATTAAAAGGAAATGTTTGTATAGTTCAAAGTTAATATTAGTTTATAGCTATATTAGTTATTCTAATACATTGATATTGATCTATTAGAAGATTGATTTATTAGAAGGGTCACAAACATTAATATTCTAAATTAAATCAGTAAAATATTTGATAAGACAAAATGAGTTTGGCTAATGATTCAAACCATGGCTATAAGTACATCAAATTACATATGGAACGACCCTAATTTTTATAGTATGTCATAAATATAAGGCGGTCGCATTTACCTACTTCATAAATTATAAATGTAAAGCAGTCGAACGAGCAAGTGTTACTTCCAAATTGTTTTTTTTTTCATTGCGTTTGAGCAAACTTAGAGATTTGATCATAGTTTTTTCTTTTTGGTATGATTGTGGCACTTATTTCATTTTGATTTTCAAATAAATACGTTAGAATTTATTTTTGTGAGTCTTGGGTATGCTATCGTGATTGTAGGTATAGACTTGGAATGGGTGGTTGATTTATAAAGGTATACGAAACTGAAAACTGAAGAAATAAAATAAGAAATTGTGATCCTGTGGACCATAGGGGTCTACAAATATGGCTGGCTCTAAACTATTATAAAATGTTATAAAATGTGATCCTGTTGACTAGGGGTCTACAAATATGGCTGGCTCTAATAAAATGTGACGTTAGGGGTCTATAAACTTTAAGTTGATTGTGAAAAGACACATGAGCCACCAAAAAAATATGTCAATAGATTAAATTTTACAATCTAGCTGTATCAAAGTAAAAAAGACTATATCACGGTAACAAAATTAGTAGTAGAAGACTCAACACGGTGGCAATTCAATCGGCCTCTCTGTTAACAAAATTAGTAGTAGAAGACTCAACACGGTGGCAATTCAATCGGCCTCTCTGTTACTGCAACAATACCTACCTGCAAAAGAAATTGAAAAGAGAGAAAAAAGTAGAGCAGCTTAGCAAAAGAAATTGAAAAGAGAGCAAAAAGTAGAGCAGCTTAGAGGAAGATAGGCAAGCAAGCAACAAAAGAAAAAAGGGAGGCGTCTGTCAGACAGACATGCAACCAACCCAGCTGGCCATTGAAGACCAGGTGAGAACGATCCTCTACAGCCGCCCACCACCAGAAGGAGGGAGAGCCGTTAATCACGCTCTGATTGCACGGCCATGAGTCATCAACCAGATTTGGGAACCTGTCTCCTTAGAACTCAAGGAAACAGAGGTACGAGCCTATAGAACAGATCCTGTTCAAGTAAGGTCGTGACCAATATCGACATGGTTCACAATATATAGGCTTATTTCAGTCTCCCGACTACCGATGTGGGATACATTCAGTCAACTAGCAACTCTTCTATGTCTCCAACCTATCCTATTGATATTATCACTCACCACCAAATTTCCGATTCCAAATAGACAGATTAAATTTAAATTTGTGTATATATAATTAGATATAAGCTATAGAAAGAGTTACCTCAAACTCCAAGAATAAGATTCAAATTCTGAATTTAGAATTCCGAAAGAGAAACAGAAGATCAAGATCGATGTGATTTGATTTTGAGATTCAGATTCTATGGGTTTACTCTTCTCTTACTCTTCATTTTTCTCACATGTGATTTGATTTCCAGATTCAGCTTCTATGGGTTTACTCTTCATTTTCTCCTTCGTCCTCTCGCTACTTTGTGCTTTGCTTGGAATTTATAAAGACAGTGGTAAGTGGTAACCACAAATCATTACTGGCTTACCACGTATCATGATACTGCCCCTCTCTTTCTCCCTCTTTCTCTCTCACACTAACTAACACTAATATATATAATATAATTATTATATTTATATATTCATGACTCATATCGATTCTTTTAATACTCATATGAACCTTTAATTCGTCGTTTGCTTAGATATGTGTTTATTTACTTATACTTAATTACTAATTAGAAACCTGTTAACCTATGATAAGTTTACATAATTTATGTTTTGGAGTCGTTCCCATCTAATTCTATGGGATAACTATTTCATTCAAAACCAAAAAAAATATTTTATAATTTTGAAAAAATAAATTATTAATTTCTCTTTTCAGAGGTCGATAATATGCTTCTTTTTTAAATTGAATTGTGAACTGAACTAAATTATTTCGACAATATCCGCAAGTGATCGGATTAAGCTAGCAAACAACTTAAGATTTTAATATACAAACAATTAAACACCTTAACCTAGCAAACTATTCGCATATGGGCACTTCATATGTTCGTTTTTTTAGAATTGTATCACCACTCATATACAACCGACAAAGTGATCTTTACTGGTGATTCCTACACGAAATGTGACAAACATCAATATTATATCTCTCGAGACGAGGTTGACAAGCTAGATTCTTGAGGCGATACAAATCCTCTTGTTCATTCTCAGTGTTAAAAAAATGAAAGTCTTATAACAAATTCAGAATGTTGTCTTTCAATTATTTATATGTACCAAACCTACTACCAGATTCATTCCTACAGTTATTTCAATTTAACATACATTCCATTTTATAACAGTGTAGCCTAGGAACCTACTACCATATCCGTATTTGATAAAATATAATGACTTTTAGGATATTTTGTTTGGAGGGGAATAATTAGTGAATAAAATTGATTATAAATGATTCATCTATATTCAAACTATAATGATTTGATATTTCATACTCCCTCCGTTCCATTATATAGGACGTTTAAGGATTTTACACCGATATTAATAAAAATAATGATTGTTTTGTTTTCCGATAGAAAGCTAAAAAACAACCATTTTTATTGGTTTAAAGTAGTGGGTAGTTTTCTCTTTCTTCTTAAAGACAGGACATAAATAAAATTAATTGGCCGATAGAATAAAGTAATTAGGTGACTGTAGTTAATGCTTTCTTGATAAGTGAGAACGACTATTAAATTGGAATTTTAAAATTTGTCCAAAACGTCCTATATAATGGAACGGAGGGAGTACTCGATAATCTTCTAAATCATTGATTGAAACTATAGCTAAGGCAGAGAGTCTGGCTAGGGAGATCTGAAATTTCAAGGCGGGAGTTTAAAAATTTAATGTCTTTTCGTTTTCTTCAATAAATGTATTAAAGCTTACCTAGTAAGCCCTTCTAATTTGACTCGATTATCAATAAATGCCAAAATTTAGTCAAAAAAGAGTTAATTCATGAAAGAAATAGACTAAATGGTTGCATTAAATCTGAACCGTGCTTAATTAAGAGATAATAAGATATATTATACATAAGACTTCACAACAAATATTTTTCACTCATTATAAAAATACTGTCATTTTAAAATAATGATTTATTTTTTTCAAACAAAAAATTCTTTCGAGATTTATTACAATTTATAATTACAATCATAATACAACATGCACACTTTATAATTACAATTTATTATATCAATATTAAGATATTGTCTTTTTAATTGTAAAATTAAGAGAGCTTGAAATAAATTAATTAAGTATGATATGTTACCATATTTAATCAGCCTAAATCAATATAAACAAGTTATTAATAACTATATGCAAATTTAATAAAATCAGCAGTCTATTTCAATTATAAATTGATCTACAATATTTCAATTTAAAATTCTCATAAATAATACCATGACCTTTCAAAATTGTACTCCCTTTTAGTTTTGAGATTAAGTTGATTGAGTATTATGCACTTCAGATTTTTATTGAAAAAGATTTAGATTATAAGTTACTTATCATTAACATATTTATTACCATAAATAATAAATAATATAGTGGTACATTTCATGCCAACAAAATTATAATGAAGAAGTTTAGGAACCAAGATTGATCAAGATTTATATTTGCATATTATATTAGAATAAAATTTATGATACACTTAATTATATCCAATGAAGAAAACTCATTTACTTCTTTATAGTTAAGGAGATTAAAATATATCGAATAAGAACATATTTTATCATTTAATTAGGATTATATGAAAGTACAAAGATTCACTTTTCCTTCGAGTATCCTTCTTTAAACATAAAATTCATGTGGTATTCTTAGTTTAAAGGATATTCATGATAGTGAGATTTTGTTTGTAATGCAAATTTTAGTTCAATTTCAGATTATATTGTGTTAGGTTTTACTTTGTATATGATTAAATCAATGCATCACAAATTATATTTAATTATGTTAAATTAAAGGATCTCAATTCAATAGAGTATGACAAGTTGGACATTGACATGTAATCATTACAATATCTTATCAAATTTTATTTATTTGGAAGTTGGAAATGTTATTATTTACGTCACCGTTACCCACATAGAAGCCGCTGTAATATTTTCTTAGTTATTTGTGGAAATTATTAGAAGTGAGAAGACGTGTAAGGTTACTAGTGAAACAAAATATGTATATTATGCATAATATGGTGGATACATATCAAATCATATGATATTCCAAGTGGTTATAAGAATATTAGAGATGTTTCGAAGCCACTAATGTCTATTGGACATCCACTAAACATAACAAAATATATTTTCCAGGAAGTTTGCGTTGTATCTCATGGAAGATATAAGAATATAACGTAATTAAGACGAGTATTTAACAAGTCTAGTACATGACGAGAGACACATAAAGAAGATAATATCGTCGAGGTAAAATTATGACGATATAACCACATGAATATAATCTATTATAAACATGCCCCATATATGACGATACAAATATATACATATATATATAGAATAGATATATAATAAGAGATAAATATATGATGATATTTTTACATAGATTTGATGGGTACGTGACAATACCTATTTTAAGAAGATTGATAAGTTGAGTAACACTTGATGGACAAGATAAAGACAATATGATACGAAATTGGACGAGATGATAATATCTATATACGATAAAGAAAAGTACAATACTTACCTGACATAAAGCTTATTAAAGAATATTATAGACTTATAACAAGATTACAAGATTTCCTAAACAATTATAGGATAAATTACTAATTATCAAATAGAAATATGTAATAGATTAATGTCACGTGTATTATTGGACACATGTAATACATCATATTATTTAAGATTATTTATATTATAAATAGTATGTCGCGTGTCTGAATATAGACATTAATAAATACAGTTTATGGAATATTTTTAGAAAATTAAAAATAAAAACAAAATGAAAGGTAGAATACAACTAAGTAAATCATTTTTATAATTTATAAGGAGATACTTTGGCATATACATATCACTCGTTAATTAAAAAAGCATCAAAATAACTATGAAGTGAATCTAATAGATGAAACATTGATATACTTAAACATAACATCAACACAAATGATTATAGTTACTAATAATGATTTGAGGGCTATGATAAATCTCCACAAAATTATGTTTTTTGTTTAATATTGGGGAAACCATATTAAAAGAGTTTTGATTAACACATGTAGTTCGACTAATGATCTTTACATGAATGGATATTACAAAATTATTTCAATTTAAAAGAGCTTTGTTACCTTAAAAGGCATAATGGATCCCGAGGAAAGTAAAATAGTATAAAAAGAGTTTTTGTATTTTGAAAATTTTACAATGAGAAAGAATTTATGGTATAAAAACAACGATCTTTGGGACGATTGAATGTACTAAGGTAGTTAAAAATGTACATCTATTTGAGGTTAGTTGTGATGGGCGTATCCTTATATATTTACAATTTTCTAAGTTTTAAGGATGGAAGCGAAATGTAATAGCCCAATTCAAGATATTTAATGGGAAGATCTTTCTCCTTATGTATACAAAGTACTAATTTCATTAGGATACCCTATTTATAACGTATCATCTCTTCTTCGTCGTCATTAAGGTATATGTATGGTTGAGAAACAAAGAATTCTTGAAAGCTATTGGTATCTAGTGAGGTTTTCTCTTTTTGCAATAGTCCGAGAAATTGTTTTAGCGACGAGTGTTCATTCTTCACAGTTGCTAACTTTTATTTCACCAAACACACTAATTTTCAAACTTAAGTAGTACAGTGATTATCGTGGATAAAAAATTGATATCTCTACTTGATATCATTTTCTCAACAAACGATACATAATTTTATAAACTCCATGTTAGAATAAGTATATAAGTATGTATGTTATGAAATGGAAAAATGCATAAAGTTATAAAAACGTCCAAAGTAATCTCATGTCTCCTCTTCAAAATATTAATAACTAATTGAGAAGGTGTGTATAATCCCACGAGGAATTGCTTTAAAAACAATTAAGTAAAAATTTAGGGTTAAATTTTAAAAAATAACATTAAGAAAGAATTTGTTGTATGGAAACAACAATCTTTATGATGATTGAATCTATCACTAAAGTAGTTAAAATTCTTCACTCGTTTGGGTTTAGCTATGGTGGGCATATCCTTATGAACTATAACTAGATGAGTTACGTTAACAATTATATAGTTCGTCAACTTAATCAGTTACTTGGTGATTTTACAAACCTAATTAGGCAATGATGTGCAATACAAACAAATGTAATCTAACAATTTACGAATTTAACCTCGTCCTCCCCTCATATTACTATTACCAATAACCAAATGCTAAGAAGAATATGACTACATATGACTAGAATCGACTTTGACAACTGGGTACTAGTGAAATTTTGTCAAAGTGATGTGATATGATGTGAGACTTCATCTCAGAATAAGAACTTAGAGAGATAATGTTTTAGAGAACGCTCAAGAAATGTTATAAGGTCACGCCGGTTACGTAAATTTGGCTTATAAAATCTAAAAGTAAATAATAAGAGCTTTAAGATATGATTAATATGTAAGTAGAAACTAAACATAACTTTAATGGTTTAAAAGAAAATAATTACATACATAAAATATAATTTGTTTTTAAAGATTTTAATTGATTAATCTAGGTATAACTAAAAATAAATAATAACCATAACTTATTTTGAGATCAGTAAATATGTCAGTATCACAATTAGGTCATATATTCAATTTAAAGAAAAACTGAATGAAAGCCGACACATGCACATCACATATTTTCTCACATTATATGGCATGTTAAAAGTTGATAGAGTCTTTGTTCTTGAGTTTTCTTATTGTAGATCTGAATTTCTTATGGGTCTTTCATAGGGTTCGGATCTCGCCTATCTATAGATCCACATGTTCTGCAGTTTATTCTACAAGTCTTCTAGTGTATCGGACCCTTGCCTTAATGAACTAGCCCTCTTATGAAGGTCAAACACCTGTAACGAATCTGTACCTGAACCGTATGTGGTGGCTAACCCATCCCAGAGGGCTTTTGCAGTGGGTTATTGCGAGACATTATTCACCAAGCTGGATTCAAGATTCTGGATGATCCATGTGAAAACACATTCATCATCTTGTTCCCACCTTGAATATGTGTTGTCAGTTTTGGATGGAGATGTCGGCTCCCCTGTAATGTGAGAACCTCTCCCCCTTCCCCCAATTCCTTTCTTCATCAGGTTTGCCCATAGGGCATAGTTGTCACCACCGAGTTTAATCCCTAGGGATAAATTCTCGTGGTTAGTTGTTTGTTGTTGTCTTCCGAGAAAATGTTATAGTTCATAAACGAATATGAGGCGGCTAGGGTTTTGTGTTTTATTAGAAAATGTTCCTTTTTGTATTGAACTGTTTTTTATTGAATCAAATCATTACAAGTTGCGCTTGTTTCACTAGCAATAGTAATAAGGCTCTCAATATATAGAGAACTTAGAGGCCTATACAAGGAAACTTAATACAATGATTTATAAGGAGAAGATTAAGGACAGTATGTGAAATCCAAAATTATAGTGGTCAATAGTTGACCTCAATTATCCCAAATTCGAGCCTTCCTATTTTCCAAAGAAATTGGTGTTTTGAGCTTTATATTAAAAGGAAATGTTTGTATAGTTCAAAGTTAATATTAGTTTATAGCTACATTAGTTATTCTAATACATTGATATTGATCTATTAGAAGATTGATTTATTAGAAGGGTCACAAACATTAATATTCTAAATTAAATCAGTAAAATATTTGATAAGACAAAATGAGTTTGGCAAATGATTCAAACCATGGCTATAAGTACATCAAATTACATATGGAACAACCCTAATTTTATAGTATGTCATAAATATAAGGCGGTCGCATTTACCTACTTCATAAATTATAAATGTAAAGCAGTCGAACGAGCAAGTGTTACTTCCAAATTGTTTTTTTTCATTGCGTTTGAGCAAACTTAGAGATTTGATCATAGTTTTTTCTTTTTGGTATGATTGTGGCACTTATTTCATTTTGATTTTCAAATAAATACGTTAGAATTTGTTTTTGTAAGTCTTGGGTATGCTATCGTGATTGTAGGTATAGACTTGGAATGGGTGGTTGATTTATAAAGGTATACGAAACTGAAAAGTGAAGAAATAAAATAAGAAATTGTGATCCTGTTGACCATAGGGGTCTACAAATATGGCTAGCTCTAAACTAGTATAAAATGTTATAAAATGTGATCCTGTTGACTAGGGGTCTACAAATATGGCTGTTTCTAAACTATAAAATGTGACGTTAGGGGTCTATAAACTTTAAGTTGATTGTGAAAAGACACATGAGCCACCAAAAAAATATGTCAATAGATTAAATTTTACAATCTAGCTGTATCAACGTAAAAAAGACTATATCACGATAACAAAATTAGTAGTAGAAGACTCAACACGGTGGCAATTCAATCGGCCTCTCTGTTACTGCAACAATACCTACCTGCAAAAGAAATTGAAAAGATAGGAAAAAGTAGAGCAGCTTAGCAAAAGAAATTGAAAAGAGAGCAAAAAGTAGAGCAGCTTAGCAAAAGAAATTGAAAAGAGAACAAAATGTAGAGCAGCTTAGAGGAAGATAGGCAAGCAACAAAAGAAAAAAGGGAGGCGTTTGTCAGACAGACATGCAACCAACCCAGCTGGCCATTGAAGACCAGGTGAGAACGATCCTCTACAGCCGCCAACCACCAGAAGGAGGAGGGAGAGCCGTTAATCACGCTCTGATTGCACGGCCATGAGTTATCAACCAGATTTGGGAACCTGTCTCCTTAGAACTCAAGGAAACAGAGGTACGAGCCGATAGAACAGATCCTGTTCAAGTAAGATCGTGACTAATATCGAAATGGTTCACAATATATAGGCTTATTTCAGTCTCCCGACTACCGATATGGGATACATTCAGTCAACTAGCAACTCTTCTACGTCTCCAACCTATCCTATTGATATTATCACTCACCACCAATATTCTGATTCCAAATAGGCATATTAAATTTAAATTTGTGTGTATATAATTAGATAAAGAAAAGTACAATACTTACCTAACATAAAGCTTATTAAAGAATATTATAGACTTATAACAAGATTACAAGATTTCCTAAACAATTATAGGATAAATTACTAATTATCAAATAGAAATATGTAATAGATTAATGTCACGTGTATTATTGGACACATGTAATACATCATATTATTTAAAATTATTTATATTATAAATAGTATGTCGCGTGTCTGAAAATAGACATTAATAAATACAGGTTATGGAATATTTTTAGAAAATTAAAAATAAAAACAAAATGAAAGGTAGAATACAACTAAGTAAATTATTTTTATAATTTATAAGGAGATACTTTGGCATATACATATCACTCGTTAATTAAAAAAGCATCAAAATAACTATGAAGTGAATCTAATAGATGAAACATTGATAAACTTAAATATAACATAAACACAAATGATTATAGTTACCAATAATGATTTGAGGGCTATGATAAATCTCCACAAAATTATTATTTTTGTTTAATATTGGGGGAACCATATTAAAAGAGTTTTGATTAACACATGTAGTTCGACTAATGATTTTTACATGAATGGATATTACAAAATTATTTCAATTTAAAAGAGCTTTGTTACCTTAAAAGGCATAATGGATCTCGAGGAAAGTAAAATAGTATAAAAAGGGTTTTTGTATTTTGAAAATTTTACAATGAGAAAGAATTTATGGTATAAAAACAACGATCTTTGGGACGATTGAATGTACTAAGGTAGTTAAAAATGTACATCCATTTGAGGTTAGTTGTGATGGGCATATCCTTATATATTTACAATTTTCTAAGTTTTAAGGATGGAAGCGAAATGTAATAGCCCAATTCAAGATATTTAATGGGAAGATCTTTCTCCTTATGTATACAAAGTACTAATTTCATTAGGCTACCCTATTTATAACGTATCATCTCTTCTTTGTCGTCATTAAGGTATATGTATGGTTGAGAAACAAAGAATTCTCGAAAGCTATTGGTATCTAGTGAGGTTTTTTCTTTTTGCAATAGTCCGAGAAATCATTTTAGCGACGAGTGTTCATTCTTCACAGTTGCTAACTTTTATTTCAGCAAACATACTAATTTTCAAACTTAAGTAGTACAGTGATTATCGTGGATAAAAAATTGATATCTCTACTTGATATCATTTTCTCAACAAACGATACATAATTTTATAAACTCCATGTTAGAATAAGTATATAAGTATGTATGTTATGAAATGGAAAAATGCATAAAGTTATAAAAAAACGTCCAAAGTAATCTCATGTCTCCTCTTCAAAATATTAATAACTAATTGAGAAGGTGTGTATAATCCCACGAGGAATTGCTTTAAAAACAATTAAGTAAAAATTTAGGGTTAAATTTTAAAAAATAACATTAAGAAAGAATTTGTTGTATGGAAACAACAATCTTTATTACGATTGAATCTATCACTAAAGTAGTTAAAATTCTTCATTCGTTTGGGTTTAGCTATGATGGGCATATCCTTATGAACTATAACTAGATGAGTTACGTTAACAATTATATAATTCGTCAACTTAATCAGTTACTTGGTGATTTTACAAACCTAATTAGGCAATGATGTGCAATACAAACAAATGTAATCTAACAATTTACGAATTTAACCTCGTCCTCCCCTCATATTACTATTACCAATAACCAAATGCTAAGAAGAATATGACTATATATGACTAGAATCGACTTTGACAACTGGGTACTAGTGAAATTTTGTCAAAGTGATGTGATATGATGTGAGACTTCATCTCACAATAAGAACTTAGAGAGATAATGTTTTAGAGAACGCTCAAGAAATGTTATAAGGTCACGCCGGTTACGTAAATTTGGCTTATAAAATCTAAAAGTAAATAATAAGAGCTTTAAGATATGATTAATATGTAAGTAGAAACTAAACATAACTTGAATGGTTTAAAAGAAAATAATTACATACATAAAATATAATTTGTTTTTAAAGATTTTAATTGATTAATCTAGGTATAACTAAAAATAAATAATAACCATAACTTATTTTGAGATCAGTAAATATGTCATTATCACAATTAGGTCATATATTCAATTTAAAGAAAAACTGAATGAAAGCCGACACATGCACATCACATATTTTTTCACATTATATGGCATGTTAAAAGTTGATAGAGTCTTTGTTCTTGAGTCTTCTTATTGTAGATTTGAATTTCTTTTGGGTCTTTCATAGGGTTCGGATCTCGCCTATCTATAGATCCAGATGTTCTGCAGTTTATTCTACAAGTCTTCTAGTGTATCGGACCCTTGCCTTACTGAACTAGCCCTCTTATGAAGGTCAAACACCTGTAACGAATCTGTACCAGAATCGTATGTGGTGGCTAACCCATCCCAGAGGGCTTTTGCAGTGGAATATTGCGAGACATTATTCACCAAGCTGGATTCAAGATTCTGGATGATCCATGTGAAAACACATTCATCATCTTGTTCCCACCTTGTATATGTGTTGTCAGTTTTGGATGGAGATGTCGGCTCTCCCCCTTCCCCCAATTGCTTTCTTCATCAGGTTTGCCCATAGGGCATAGTTGTCACCACCGATTTTAATCCCTAGGGATAAATTCTCGGGGTTAGTTGTTTGTTGTTGTCTTCCGAGAAAATGTTATAGTTCATAAACGAATATGAGGTGGCTAGGGTTTTGTGTTTTATTAGAAAATGTTCCTTTTCGTATTGAACTGTTTTTTATTGAATCAAATCATTACAAGTTGCGCTTGTTTCACTAGAAATGGTAATAAGGCTCTCAATATATAGAGAACTTAGAGGCATATACAAGGAAACTTAATACACTGATTTATAAGGAGAAGATTAGGGACAGTATGTGAAATCCCAAATTCGAGCCTTCCTATTTTCAAAAAGAAATTGGTGTTTTGAGCTTTATATTAAAAAGAAATGTTTGTATAGTTCAAAGTTAATATTAGTTTATAGCTACATTAGTTATTCTAATACATTGATATTGATCTATTAGAAGATTGATTTATTAGAAGGGTCACAAACATTAATATTCTAAATTAAATTAGTAAAATATTTGATAAGACAAAATGAGTTTGGCTAATGATTCAAACCATGGCTATAAGTACATCAAATTACATATAGAACGACCCTAATTTTTATAGTATGCCATAAATGTAAGGCAGTCGCATTTACCTACTTCATAAATTATAAATGTAAGGCAGTCGAACGAGCAAGTGTTAGTTCCAAGTTTTTTTTCATTGTGTTTGAGCTTAGAGATTTGATCATAGTTTTTCTTTTTGGTATGATTGTGGCCCTTATTTCATTTTGATTTTCAAAGAAATATGTTAGAATTTGTTTTTGTAAGTCTTGGGTATGCTATCGTGATTGTAGGTATAGACTTGGAATGGTTGGTTGATTTATAAAGGTATACGAAATTGAAAAGTGAAGAAATAAAATAATAAATTATTTTGAAAGACTAAAATTAATTTGTATTACTTATGGTAACAGATAAAATGAGGTTAATTTAGGGAGAGTGAATTTCTTTTTTATATTGATTTGGAGAATGATACAAATATTAATATATTTGTAAAGCGATGATGTAAGTGAAGGATGGATGAATGTAAAATATGTGAATGAAACATTAGGAGAAGAAAAAGTTATAAATTTTGAGTGATCCTCCCACTCAGGTTACGGGTCTAATAAAATAAAATGTGATCCTGTGGACCATAGGGGTCTACAAATATGGCTGGCTCTAAACTAGTATAAAATATGATAAAATGTGCACAGTACTTGTAACCCCGAGAGTCTAGAGTCCCAAGAGAAATCATGTTTCTCTTTAACCCAGGAATATGCTAGCGTGTCAAGATTCTAACAACCCCGTCAAACATTCTGATTCTGACGTTACCAATACCACCAACAGTCAACGAATGATTGTTCCCTAAATAGACAATTCCCTGCATTGGCTTGTTAGTATCGAACCACTGCTTGAACTGACACATGTGATATGTAGCGCCAATATTGAGTACCCAAGAGTTTTACCCAAAGTCTGAACTCACGGACAATACATCTCCTCTACCACTATTTTCACTATCGTCGGAATCGTTCACCCCTTCAACAATGTTTGCTTCATTTTTCTTTTGATTTTTCTTCTTACCATTCAGTTTCGGACAATACCTCATATAATGAACCTGCTCACCGTATTCATAACAGTTTGAGTGCTTTACCTTTGACTTGGACCTCCAGTTCTTCCTTCTTAAAGAACTCGCTTTGTTTCTATATCTGCCCCTAGTCAAAAGACATTCTCCTTCAGCTTGATTGTATGGCTGCAACTGTCTCATCTCCTTTGTTTTCAGTGCCCCTTTGGCATCTGCTAGCGATAACTTATCTTTACCATACATAATGGTATCCACGAAGTTTTCATAGGGAGATAGTCAAGATCTCAATACAAACAAAGCTTGATCGTCATCCTTAATATTGATATGCATGTTCTCCAAGTTCATTACAATTATTTTAAAATTATCTAAGTGCTCTTTATGGACATACCTTCTTTCAATCTGAAATGATACAAATGTTTCTTCAAGTATAATCGGCTTACTACTGATTTTTCTGAGTAAAGATCTCCTAGCTTCTTCTATGCGCAGGCAACAGTCTTCTCACCACTAATCTCGCGAAGCACGTGGTCTTTCACACTCATTAAAATCCAGCACAAAGCCCTTTCTTGAAGATCTTGTTTCTCATCTTCTTTCATCTCTTCTGGTAACTTATTCTCCACAGCCTTCCACAGCCCTTGCAGTACCAATGAAGATTTCAGTTTAATCTTCCACAACGCAAAGGTGGATCCCCCATCAAATTTTTCAATCATGTATTGTGTTGCTGTAGACGCCATTGTGAAACCCTAATTGCAAAAGCCCAAATTTCTATGGCTCTATTACCAATTTTGTTATTAAATCACTATGCAATTATCACAAAATAGCTCAAGCACAGAACATATGCGAAGGAAATACTTAAATTAACACAGGATTTAATGTAGTTCGAAAATTGTCTAGGTCCACGGGCGCCGCCAGAGAAAAGAGTTTCACTATGATAGAAAAGATTATCTACGAATAAGAGATAAATATTGATAATCCTAATGAAGAACCTTATATAACTGAATCTTTTGGATGAGATAGTTTATTTAAAATTGAATAATAAAAATATACTATAAGTGTGAACTCAAATAAATAAAGAATTTAAAGACGAGTTATGCAGATTGATCATTTGGTTGATCCTCATATTAAAGGTTTATGGAACCCAAAAGATGTTTTCCCTTTACCTAAGATTGATCAAGTGGTTGATATAAGATTAGAGCATATTTTGTTATCACTTATTAATGCTTACTTAAGATATAACTAAATAAAAAATATAGATATTGAAGAAAGCATTGCATTTATGACATAACGAGCTTTATATTGTTATAAATTTATATTGTTTGGGTTTGAAGAATGCATGAGCTATTTATCAACGTCTCTACAACCATATTTTTGCTAAGAAATTGGAAGAAATTATAGAAAGTTATATCAGCACGATTGTTAAAATTAATGACGAGATGCTACATGTTTCAACACTATATGGAGCCTTTGCTAATCTAATTAACTCAAATATGATGTAGCCTAGAAAGTCCAAACAAAAATCTTTTTTATTTTATTTTATTTTATTCAAATATCTTATATTATTTAAATCAAATCTAATTATATAAGATTTTGTTTTATTTTAATACATTTATTTTATTTCCTTGTATTCTAAATTAGGGTTTTGAGAAGCTATTATCTAAAGCCTCATATGCCTTAAGTTATTTTAAATTTTTGGATTAATATATTTTTTATCTCTGAAAATTCAATCTTTGTTACCCTTAGATTAGGGTTTCATAATGTTACCCTTGAATTAGGGTTTCATCTATCGTTGCTTCTTCTTCTATTTCCACTACGTCATCAGTTTGGTATCAGAGCCTCAGTTCCTGCTATGTGGCAAGCATATTTCTGAATCCTGATTTCATCTGATTCAAGGACTAAAGAAAAGAACAACATCTATGGTCATGAAGATCTCAAATATTGTTTGGTATGCAAGGACGGATCAGGCATTTCGATAGACGATCATATTGACCAGTTATAGAAGGAGTCTTAATTGACTACCAATCGTCTGAACATCATAAAATTTGCTTATCGAGATGCCGTCTCAGACTATGAAGAGGCTTTCAAAACCATTTTTTTCATCAACTGGACATGTGATGTTGTCTTCAGGCTATAACAAAGTTTTCGAAACCAATTTTTTTCATCAACTGGATGGCTTAAATGTGACTTCGAATAAGGAACACTCGAGAAAAATTTATCTTATTTCGATAAGGTCAACAATTATAATTTCTACTGTAACAATTGAAAAAAAATAAAATAAAGTAATTTTGGTTGTTGATGGTGATGGTGGTGTGAATTCGAGGACGAATTCTTGTCAACCAGGAGAGGATAATGTAGCCCAGAAAGTCCAAACACAAACCTTTTTTTATTTTATTTTATTTTATTCAAATATCTCATATTATTTAAATCAAATATAATTATATAAGATTTGATTTTATTTTATTTTAATATATTTATTTTATTTCCTTGTATTCTAATTTAGGGTATTGAGAAGCTATTATATAAAACCTCATATGCCTTAAGTTATTTTAAATTTTTGGATTAATATATGTTTTATCTCTGAAAATTTCAATATTTGTTACCCTTAGATTAGGGTTTCATCATGTTACCCTTGAATTAGGGTTTCATCTATCGTTGCTTCTTCTTCTATTTCCGCCGCGTCATCAAAATATGAAGGTGAATCCAATAAATTAATATTTTAAAATATAAAAAAGAAAGTTCTTTGGTTATGTGGTATGTAAGATAGGTATTTAAACCGATCCCGCACAATTGAAATATTTGATTATATGAATTCACCTAAATCTTTTAAGGAACCACGAGAATTGATGAGATGTTTGGCGGATTTATCAAGATTTATATTACGAGCTTCAGATAAAAGGTCAGATTTTTTTATATATTTAAAAAATATAAAAACATTATATTAGAATGAAAACCAAGCTAAGGATCTTCAGAAGTGTCTAATATCAATTGAAATTATATAGGAGCTAAAAATAGGAGACTCGTTAGTTTTATACTTGTTTGTTTCCATATTTTACAAGTAAATGCGATACTTGTTTGTGAAGAATAAATGATACAACAACAATGTACTATGTAAGAGAGAGTTTAGTTGATTCTTAAACACAATATCTTAATCTTGAAAAGCTAGATCTCGGTTTGGTAGTGGCATCACAAAAAATGCAACCATACTTTTAAGAACATATTACTTATTACGTATTTCTTTCTCTTTGAGAAGTTTACTACAAAAACCAGATATGATCATTAGTTATACGCGTTGGTCTGTTGAACTGAGAGAGTATGAAATTTACTATGAACCAAATCAAATAAAGGAAAATCAATTGTGGATTTCAATAATGAGTTTCGAGAAGGACAAACTTGTACATGAAATCAAAATCCAAGTCAAATTATGATTAAGAATGAGTTATTTGTATACATAGAGTATCTAGTTCTAATAATAGTGGAGCTTAAATTAATATAATTACCCTAAGTGGGAAAGAAATACAAAAATATATAAATTTTGGTTTAATTGCTACAAATAATGAAACCAAATACGAGGCGATGTTTCTAGAAGTACGTTTAGCTCGTATATGTGGTGCCTAAGTAATACAACTAACATTTTCAATTCATAGTTAATCCTAAACAAAAGTAATATAAAGAAAAACAAAAAAATATGAGAGGGTATTCTAATGTGGTGAATAAAATAGAGAAGCAACTTAATAATGTTGTGTATGGGCAAGTTCCTCGTCAAGAAAATAAAAATACATACTCGTTAGCTAAATTATAGTGTTTACAAGATAATTATTTGGTTAGTTTACAAGATCATTCAATGATTGCAGATGAAAATAATATTTTGTAGGTTTTATAGATATTATATGAAAAACTACTATTACTCTAAGGTATATATTTGTATTTTTTATTCGAGTGATTTAGTTTCGAGGAGATGATTTTTAGCATACTCAATATTGTGAATTAACAATTGTAGAATATACTGTGGGATCTTATAGGGTGATTCAATACAATACTATATATGTATTGTTTTGAAACTATGACATTCTTTTCGTTCTAAGTAAACTTTTTGAGATAATTTGTTTGATGCCTTTTATTTGATCTTTTTAGTTGTTTGATTCACTTGTAAGATTTGTTGAGATGCTAACTCTATGGAAGAACAAATGAATGTAATTTTTACCAGTCGCACTGAAAATTTATAAATATTATTTTATCATATACTACAATATTTTAATATAAAAAATTAAAAATACTAATTAAGAGTTGAATTATGTATATTGATCATAGTCTTTTTTAGGTATCACTATCTGATAGTGTGGCCGCATACTATATTTTGATTCTCAGAAAACCAATAAGTAGTTTTTTTAATTATGTTAAACTTCTTGTAAGTTTTGAGGATGTCATCATCACAAACTGTCTTGTTTCTCAATTTATTTTTTTATTGTGTTCCAACTTGGTGTGACAATTAGCGTTTTACTATATTCTTTATTTTTTGCTCGATGCGGATTTAACATGTTAGATTTTATTTCTTTTAATTTACCTATAGGAATAAGAATAAGAATAAGTAAAATTAATTTATATTTAAAAGTAATAACAGAATAAGAAGTTGTTTTTAGGGGACTAAAATTAATTTGTGATAGGTATGCTAATAGAGAATGAGGCTTATTTAGAAAAAGTGCAAAAATAATTACCAATAATCAAAATATTTGATACAAATATTGATATATTGGATGATAATATAAAATAAAGATTGAAGCATATCATATTTTATATGAATGATACATTACAAGAAGAAGAAATAAAATATTCGTAAATCTTTTATAAATACACTTATATTTGTACGTGCAATTATTTAAGAGCAATTTTTTCAAAGTTTTGATAAGATGTTTTCACTCACATTATGTAACAGTAAACATATCGAGTAAAAGTATCTTCTTACAAACCCAAGATGTTGGGATTGGATATCCGTATGTGGATATCTTATAGCGAAAAAAAAATTTATTTATTCGACATGGAAACGCCGTGAACAAGCCCAATATTTGAAATAGCATTATATAGTATTAATAAGAAGTGCATCTTGATGATTTAGAGCAAGCTTTTCTGAATATAAGGGCAATGAGGTTGAAATTAAATCCTGAGAAGTGCACCTTCGAAGTTCGATCGGGGAAGTTTTTGGGATTTGTCATCAGTGAAAAAGGAATAGAAGCTGACCCAGAAGAATTGAAAGCTTTGATAATAATGAATTCTCCTCGGTCTATCAAAGAAGTGCAAATTCTGACAAGAAGGTTAGCAGCACTTAATCGGTTTATTTCAAGATTTTCTGACAAAAGCTTTCCTTTCTTTCAAGTGTTATGAGGACCTAACAGGTTTGAATGGACATCAAAATGTGAAGCAGCTTTCACAAATAATAAAAATTTGTTGTTATCACCAGAGATTTTGTCAAAGCCTCGGAATGGGGAAAACTATTTTTGTACATCGCGGTATCGGATTTTGCACTGAGCGCAGTGTTAATCAGTGAGGATTCAGGAATTTTGAAGCCGGTGTATTGCATTAGTAAAATTTTGGTGGCAGCGGAAAATAGATATATGAAATTAGAATAATTGGCATTAGCGCTGGTGATTGCTGTTAGGAAGATGCGTCTATATTTTCAAGCTCATACTATTGAAATCCGAAATTCATTCCCCTTAAAAAATGTTTTACAATGACCTGATATTTTGGGGAGAATGACCAAATGGTCAGTCGAGTTGGGAAACTATGATATTTTGTTTACACCTCGAATAACAATAAAAATGCAAGCATTGGCATATTGTTTTTGTTGAATTCCATTCAAGACGATCGAATGAGGAAGAAAATAAAGAAGTCATTCCAGCTAATTTGAGGTGAGTTGTCCGAACAGATGAAGGATTTAGTGCTGGGGTTCAGTTAATAGCTCCAACGGGAGAGACAATGATTCAATCTATTAAATTTGGTTTTCATGCTTCAAACAATGAAGCTGAATACGAAGCTGCTTTGGCGGGTTTAAGATTGGAAACATTTGTGGGGAAACTTCAGTGCGCTTGGAAACAGATTCTCAATTATTAGCAAATCAGGTATCTGGATTTTCCGAAGCAAGAAAGGATCGTTTGAATAGCAGGATCGTTTTCACCAGTAAGCGCTTCAGTGTTCTCAAAGTTAATGAACATATCAGGATCGAAGTTTGCAGTAGCCTGATTTTCATTGGTAGTACTATCTTTGATGATAATCACAGGGTTGTCTCTGGTTGGTTGTTCCTCGATTGAACGATTTTGTGGGTTTTGTTGGTTTCCAGCAGCAGTGTTTTCATCATCGTCAACCAATGTATACAAAATGATTCTTGTTTGTTTCTTTTTATTTCCATGGGAACTATAATGAGCTTTCTTTTTATTTGAAGACCGTTCTTGATCTTTTCCCTCTTCGATGGGAGAGAGAGTTTGTTCTGCATTTTTTTGTTTTCAAGGCTTTGGTTTCGATGGACTTGAAGAGCTACCACCGGATGTGCTAGTTGTCTTTTTACCTTTCTTTTCTTTGAAGGATTTTTTTTGGCAAATGAATCTCTGATCTGTTGCGAATGGGAATGAAGACTTCGCAATCGGGTTGAAATATTCGTTTGCAGACTATTTTCGGATCCGACTCTAACATCAAATTTTGAGGTCGCAAGGCACCCTCTGAAATTAGGAACATGTGACAGTTGAGGAAATAGATGGGTTGAAAGACAGTGTGAAACGCGTTGTTTCATTCCTTCTCAGCTCAAGCTGCAAGTTTTTTGGAAAATCACCTTAGCAGTTGGTCAACGTGATGAGTAACGCCTCGAAATTTCTGAAATCATTGGACAAGCAGAAGATTAAGAAAAAAGAAAGACAAAACATAGAGTTTATTTCAGAATGTAAAAATTTCGAAGTGCTTACGATTGCTTCTCCAGACGAGATTTAATTTTGAAAGATTGGCATAAAAAATCGCTTTGCCATTTTCCCACACTCTTAAGATAAAGATGAATTTCTGTTTCCAGAATTTGTCAGCTTCTAAGAGGTCGTCGATGATCTTGAGGTCATCCATCAGGGTGAGATAGTAAAAAGGAAGCTTCAGACCTTTTGGCAATTGAGTCAAGGAGATGAAGTCTTTAATGCTGATTGGAATTTGAGACAGTCGAGATGACATAATCACTGATATAAGGGTGAACCATTGATTCGGTGTCATTTGAGTAGGACATAAGCTGAGCAGTTCAAAGTATTCCACGATCATAGGATCCAGTGGAAACCGAAGACCCCAATTGATGATTTCGGCGTAGATTATTAATTCATCATCTTTGCAGTCCAAGGGAGTTTCTCCTTTTTAGGTAGCCGAAGAGTTATGTTATCTCCCATTCCCCATTGCTTCTTTAGAGCCGAAGCTTGGCTATCTTTGTAATAAATATAGCGACCATTTTTCAAAGCAATGATGTATTTACCTTCAATATTTCTCAAATTTCTCCTAATCTTAGCTCTTTCTTATTCGGAAACAAAGCAAGTGTCTGCTCCTTCCTGAGGCTTATGGGTAGTTGCAGAGTTCCCATCATCAGATTCAGCTTCGAGATCGGTTTTGGTAGCCTCGGAATCAGCTTTATTGGCCTTCGATGTTTCTTCTCGAGGTTGGTGAGGTGTTGGATTTACAGCTTCTGGTAAAGGGCTGCTTGTTCGAGGAACTTCCTCAGTTACTTCTCTTTGAGGAGGATTTTCAGTATTTGGATTTGAAGGGGAAGGAGTCCGGATAATTTTTTATTCGTCTCCCATGGCAATAAAAGTTCTTCTTTTTCTGGTTATTGAATAGTGATTCGAAGGGGAAATTTTGAATTTTGTTTTAAAGTAAATTCTTCACTAATCAAAGGAGAAATGATACTTTGAGATGCAGAGGCTCGAGGTGTTTTAGGGCTTTAGATTTTGGATGAGGAACGTTATTCGGTTATAGGAGAAGGAGAAAGATTAGGAACTTTGTTTGGATCGAAATTACCGTAATAAATTTTTGTATTGGTTGTTCTAAGTGGAAGGCTATTAATACATCTGGCAGCCCAATATTCTTCAGCCCTTTGAGTAATGCAGAAGTAGCCGTAAGATCTAAACACTAAGTTGCTATCTGATTCTGGAGATTCTGATGTTTTGTGTATGATAGCCTTGGATTTTTTGGTTCCTGGTTTCTTTCTCATAAACCAAATGAAGATTGATCAGAGAATTTGAAGCTTGATCGGAGAAGTTGAAGGTTGATAGGAAATTTAGGTTTTTTCTGATGAAAATACTAGGAAAAATGAAGAACACGATAAAGGTAGCCAAGTGTTGCGACTTCTCTCTGAAATGATTTGCGTAGTAAGAATGAAAAGTGAGGATGTTGGTTGAATTTATACAAAGAAATAGAGACGTGTGAAGTTTGAAAGACTCTGATGATGATAGGTTAGAAAATAAAGCGGTAAGATGGTTAGATACTTGACATCTGTCAGGCTACATATCTGGCTATGGATTTAAAATGGTATAGAGTTTTATTGAATTTGAACGATTACTTCTGTACGATGTTTGGATAAAAGTCGATGAGTACTTTTGAAAGTTTCGAAGAGATTTTCCGGAAGTTTCGAAGAGATTTTCCGGAAGTTTCGAAGAGATTTTCTAGAAGTTTCAAAGATATTTTTTGGAAGTTTTAAAGAGGTTTTCTAGAAGTTTCGAAGAGATTTTCTAACAGTTTTATTTTCAATGTTTCGAAGAGGATATCAAACTTTAAGTGTTACTTTTAATGGTTATTCACGCTGATCGCTTTTAGATGGCGCTTCGAATGATTACTCTTTATATGTGCTTCAAATTATTACTTCACATGGTTGCTTCAAGTGGTCGCTTCGAATGATTGCTTTGAGTTTATTTTATAACAGCTTACATGACATATGAAAGAATTCGAAGATATTTTAATTCTCATTCATTTAGTGACATGCGAACTAGGGGGACTGTTGATATGGAAATATGATTTTGAAGACTAAGTTGTAAGTAATGTAATTTTAAGGATTTAATTACAAGTAATGTAAGTTTTATCCTCAAAATGTAATTAATGTAAGTTTTAGAGAATATTTGTAACTATGAATAATTATTACGAACTAAATAGCAATTAGTCCTCTTTTGTAACAGATTTCAGTTTGAGACTAAGTCTTGGCTCCTCTATATAGAGGGTAAGGCTATTCTAATAAAGAGGTTGAACACTTTTTCTTTGGAACTCATTTGTACTTGAACTTTCTCTCTTTAAAAACTCTCTAACTCTTTCTCTCTCTAGATTTCTCTCTTAACAATTGACTAAGGCAAAATATTAACTCATCAAAACTAGTTAAAATTCTCCATTCTTTTGGAGTTAGTTGCGGTGTGCATATCATTATATATTTAAAGATTTCTAAAATCTAAAAATGGAATGGGACCTTAACGACCAATACAATATATTCTGGAAAAAATAAACTTTATCATTTTTCAATTCAATGGAAAAACCTCTTTCCTTAGCTAGACAAAGTACTATTTTTCAAACAAATACCTCATTTATAACGAATCATGTCTTGTTTAGCAGCAATAGGGTATACTTATGGTTGAGAAGCAAAGAATTCTCAATTCCCGTTGATATTAGGAAGGATTTATGATTGTTTTAAAGTTCATCAAATATCTATAGTTGATAAACATTTGGTTATGTATTACCAGAAGACAAGGCTATAACAGGGTTAATAATTTCAGGTGTGACCACCAAAACTTCATCTCGTTTAAGGGTCATTTGGATAATTAATAAGATTTTTCTTCTCGAATGGGAGTTGAGCTCAATAAAAGGGTCGTTGTCTTGAATTTTGTGAGAAATTATTTATGAATTATAATTAGTGAGTTACGTTAACAGTTATATAATTTGTCAAATTAATCATTTACTTCGTGATTTTGCAAGCTCGATTTGGCAATGACGTGCAACATAAACAAAGACAATCTAACAATTTACAAATTTAACCCCCTCCTCTGATATTATTATTACTAATAAAGAAATATTAAGAAAAAAACTATATATGATTATAATCTGAACTTGACAAATGGGTAATAGTGATATTGGTGGCGAAACGGAAATAGAAGAAACAGACAACGACAAAACCATAACCCTAGGTTAGAGAAATAAGGATACTCAGAGAAATAATTCCCAAAATTCAATTAATCAAAGTCTGACGGTAAAATAGGGTATAAGGTGTTTTATATAGCACTATCCAAAACCCTAATTCCAAATAAGAAACATTACATAAAATATTTAAAATAAAATAAATAAATAAATAAAGTTAATGCTAAAATATTAAAACTGGTCGTTGAAGGCTTTACAGGTCCAATTTGGGTATCAAACTTCGTGACAAAGTCACATTTTTGAAATCTGACGGGCTCGTCGACATCTTCGATTTGAATACCTGTTTGACCTAATTCTGATACCTGGGCGAGAACCAGTATGTTCGCAGTCTTCGCTACATCAGATATTTCGTCAAAGGGATGTGATATCATGTGATAATTCATCTCGCAATAAGAACTTAGAGAGATTACGTTTTAGAGAAAGCTCAAGCAATATTATAAGGTCACGTCGATTACGTTTATATGTTAAGTGAAGTTGTATCGTCTTGATTATTACTCTTATTTTGCTATAAATATAGTTTGAGATTTTTGAAAAATAAAAAACATATGTATGAAAACTTATTTGATAATGGATAACTTAGACGGTAATTCAGATAATGCTGAACACACTTAATAAAGAATTATATATAATTTTTATTGTGAATAATTTTACTCACTCGGACACAAATAAATTCAACAAAAAATAATATAAACGCAGTAATTTGAATTTTTTTAATAACCAATTCTACGATAATATAATCAATTTGACAAATCTAAAAATCATATATGTTTTAAAAGTATTTAATTCCATGTTGAATGAAATATCTGAAACATGTAGACAATCACGGTTTAAAAGAATCAATTATATGTATACACTAGACATTCAATTTTGATAAACAAACTAAATGTTTAAAACGGATTAGGTGTTGTTTTCAAATAATGATTGATTATTTTTTTCATAAAGTATACAATAATAGCGGAACAATATATTATTTTGTTTTCTTAGAATGAATTAAACCTCTATAACGTTTTTAGTTTTATTTATTATCTCTTATACTTGGTGATTTTGCAAGCTCGATTTGGCAATGAAGTGCAACATAAACAAAGACAATCTAATAATTTACGAATTTAACCCCATCCTCTCATATTATTATTACTAATAAAGAAATATTAAGAAAAAAACTATATATGATTGGAATCTGAATTTGACAAATGGATAATAGTGATATTGGTGGCGAAGCGGAAATAGAAGAAACAGACAACGACAAAACCTTAACCCTAGGTTAGAGAAATAAGGATACTTAGAGAAATAGTTCCCAAAATTCAATTAATCAAAGCCTGACGGTAAAATAGGGTATAAGGTGTTTTATATAGAACTATCCAAAACTCTAATTCCAAATAAGAAAAATTACATAAAATATTTAAAATGAATAAATAAATAAAGTTAATGCTAAAATATTAAAACTGTTCGTCGAAGGCTTTACAGGTCCAATTTGGGTATCAAACTTCGTGACAAAGTCAAATTTTTGAAATCTGACGGGCTCGTCGACATCTTCGATTTGAATACGTGTTTGACCTAATTCCGATACCTGGGCGAGAAACCAATATGTTCGCAGTCTTCGCTACATCAGATATTTTGTCAAAGGGATGTGATATCATGTGATACTTCATCTCACAATAAGAACTTAGAGAGATTACGTTTTAGAGAAAGCTCAAGCAATATTATAAGGTCACGTTGATTACGTTTATATGTTAAGTGAAGTTGTATCGTCTTGATTATTACTCTTATTTTGCTATAAATATAGTTTAAGATTTTTGAAAAATAAAAAACATATGTATGAAAACTTATTTGATAATGGATAACTTAGACGGTAATTCAGATAATGTTGAACACACTTAATAAATAATTATATATAATTTTTATTGTGAATAATTTTACTCACTGGGTCACAAATAAGTTCAACAAAAAATAATATAAACGTAGTAATTTGAATTTTTTTAATAACCAATTCTACGATAATATAATCAATTTGACAAATCTAAAAAACATATATATGTTTTAAAACTATTTAATTCCATGTTGAATGAAATATCTGAAACATGTAGACAATCACGGTTTAAAAGAATCAATTATATATATACACTAGACATTCAATTTTGATAAACAAACTAAATTTTTAAAATGGATTAGGTGTTGTTTTCAAATAATGAATGATTATATTTTTCATAAAACATACAATAATAGCGGAACAATATATTCTTTTGTTTTCTTAGAATGAATTAAACCTCTAAACGTTTTTAGTTGTATTTATTATCTCTTATAAAAAAAATATTTTTTTTTCAACTATTTCAAAAATATATCAATTTATATTTTTTATCAATTGATCAAGTAGTGGTCACGAACATGAGTCTTCTAAATAAAATAAAAAAAATTATTAGATGCATGTTTGATTTGACAAACATTGTTTCTCTCTTGTTGAAAAGGGTTCTTAACTTCACTAGTATCGCTGTCACTTATCTCATCGTCTTCATGTTCTATTTGGAGATAATCTTCAATAAAATTACGTTTTAAATAACTTTAGAGTCTATTGTGTCTATCATCACAATAGCACTTTGCGAAATCTATCACCTAATTGGTCATTTTTTTCTCCATGTTTATCTTGGGTTCTGAGAGTTTATATCATTTTGTCTTATCAACTTATTCTTGAGATGTATTTAATTTTTCAATATTTTTCTTTGAACCCTCGATTTCTGATTGAATAACTTTAAGAGTAGTTTTGTTCATTGGCACAACCATCTATAGTGAGATTTTTTATTTTTGCAATATCTCGTGGGATTTTTTCAATATCGAATGTTCATTCTCTATATGTGGTAAAGTTTCATTTAAAAACACATTAATTTTCCAAACTCAAGTGGCAAAGTGAGCATCGCGGATAACGAATTGATATCTTAACATGATATTGTTTTCGAATTAAGAAATATATAATTTAATAAAATTTGTATTAAACAAAAATATATAAGTGTGTGTGTTATGAAATGTAAAAAATTGCAGAAGAGTATAAATAAGTTCCATGAAAATCTCAGTTTTCCTCTTTAGAAGCTCAATAACTAACTGAGAAGATGTGTATAATTCCCAATGAATTTCTATAAAAACGATTGATTAATTATTTAGGCTCGACATTTTGAGACAAACCTACTGAGTTTATTAATCAATTTAGTGTGACTTGAGGAATAGTTTATTGGGCCTGAGTGTTAGTGGTCTTCTTTTTACGATCTATTTGGATAGTTATTTTTTTTTGTTAGAGTAAGCTCTTTGGTAGCCTCAAGGTCAACAATATCATTGTTGGTAGATAGGGTCAAAATATTTTACGCAACTACATGTTGCGTCTACCATTTCAATGATATAAAAATTATGATTATTTTTAATTTTTAAAAATTAGAGCAAGAGATATTTTCTCGAGAAAACATTATTGTGATATTAGTGGGCGTAAGTTTCTCCACTAGTAATTGATAAACTACTTAGGATACCATATTTATGTAACATCATGTGTTCTTCATCATCATTAGGTTAAAACTACAGTTGAAAATCAAAGAAATCTCGAATGTTGTTGGCATTCTGGTTGTTTTGAAATTCCTCGAATAACGATGGTTGATTAAACATTTGGTTCATCACCAGAAAATGAGGATATATAAGGGTTGATAATTTCAAGTGTGATAGCCATGACTTTATCTCGTATAAGTGATATGTTGGTAGTTAACGAGATTTATTTTTTATACGCGAGTTGTGATCAATAATGGCGGCCACACCAGATTTCATGAGAAGATGTTTCTGGATTAATATTGGATGAGTAAATTTAACAGTTATATAATTCGTTGAATTGATAAGTTACCTGGTGTGTTTGCTAACCCGTTATGCCTCACGAATGTAGATAATATAAGAATTCACGAATTTGACATGTTGGATTCCAAACCGTCACTTACATAGACAAAACTTTGTTACCTTAAAAGGTACAATGGAACCCGAGGAAAGTAAAATATTATAAAAATGTTTTTTTGTATTTTGAAAATTTTACAATGAGAAATAATTTGTATATAAAAACAATGATCTTTGGGACGATTGAATGTACTAAGGTAGTTAAAATTTTACATCCATTTGAGGTTAGTTGTGATGGGCATATCCTTATATATTTAAAAGTTTCTAAAATTGAAGTATGGAAGCGAAATGTAACAGCCCAATTCAAGATATTTAATGGGAAGATCTTTCTCCTTATGTAGACAAAGTACTAATTTCATTAGGATACCCTATTTATAATGCATCATCTCTTCTTTTTTGTCATTAAGGTATATGATGGTTGAGAAACAAAGAATTCTCGAAAGTTGTTGGTATCTAGTGAGGTTTTTTCTTTTTGCAATAGTCCGTGAAAATATTCTAGCGACGAATGTTCATTCTTTACAGTTGCTAACTTTTATTTCAGAAAACACACTAATTTTAAAACACAAGTAGTACAATGAGTATTGTGGATAACAAACAATACATAATTTTAGAAACTCTATATTAGAATAACTATATAAGTATGTATGTTATGAAATGGAAAAACGCATAAAGGTATAAAAAAAAACTCCAAGGTAATCTCATTTCTTGTCTTCAAAATATCAATAACTGATTGAGAAGGTGTGTATAATCCCACAGGAATTGCTTTAAAAAATTAATTAAAAATTTAGGGTTAAATTTTTTAAAAATTAAAATTGAGAAAGAATTTGTTGTATGGAAACAACAATCTTTATAGCGATTGAATCTATCACTGAAGTAGTTAAAATTCTTCATTCATTTGGGTTTAGCTATGGTGGGCATATTCTTATATATTCAAAGATTTCTAACATTGAAGGACGGAATGGCACCCTAATAGCCCATTCAATATATTATGGAAAAATAAACTTTATCATCTTTCACATCGATGAGGAGATCTCTTTGTTTACGTAGACAAAATACTAGTTTTCAAAGAGAATACCTCATTTATACGCAGCAGTCTTGTTTAGCAACATTAAGGTTTATTTATGATTGAGAAGCAAATAATTCTCAATTCGTGTTGATATTAGGAATGATTTCTGGTTGTTTTAAAGTTCATCAAATATCTATAGTTGACAAAACATATGGTTATGGATTACCAGAAGACGGGGTTATAGCAGGGTTAATAATTTTAGGTCTGACAACCAAGACTTCATCTCATATAAGGGTCATTTAGATAATTAATGAGATTTTTATTTTAAGAATGGAAGTTGAGCTCAATAAGAGGGTTGTTGGCTTAAATTTCATGATAAAATATTTATGAATTATAACTATATGAGTTACATTAACAATTATATAATTCGTCAAATTAATCAGATACTTGGTGATTTTGCAAACCTAATTAGGCAATGATGTGCAATATAAACAAATATAATCTAACAATTTACGAATATAACCTCGTTCTCCCCTCATATTACTATTACCAATAACCAAATGCTAAGAAGAATATGACTATATATGACTAGAATCTAACTTTGACATCTGGGTACTAGTGAAATTTTATCAAAGTGATGTGATATGATGTGATACTTCATCTCGTAATAAGAACTTAGAGATATAACGTTTTAGAGAAAGCTCAAGAAATGTTATAAGGTCATGCCGGTACGTAAATTTGACTTATAGAATCTAAAAGTAAATAATAAGGGCTTTAAGATATGATTAATATATAAGTAGAAACGGTTTAAAAGAAAATAATTACATACATAAAATATAATTTGTTTTAAAATATTTTAATTGATTAATCTAGGTATAACTAAAAATAAATAATAACAATACCTCATTTTGAGATTAATGCCATTATCATAATTAGGTCATATATTCAATTTAATGACAAACTGAATTAATACCGACACATGCACATCACATATTTTCTTACATTATATGGCATGTTCAAACTTGATGGATTCTATAAATAACTAAATTGCAAGTTAATATTGTATAAAAAAATCATCACTTATCATTTATGTGCGAGCAGTGACTGATGAAGATGATTGACTCAATATGTCAATCATTAATATTTAAGATAACTGATGTTTTATGGATTTTAAGTCATTATTTATGTGCGAGCGATGACTACAACAAAATATTATAGATTTTATATGATAAATTTTACCTGAAAATAATTTCTTTTATAAGATCATCACTCATCATTTATATGCGAGCGGTGTATGATGAAGATGATTGACTTAATATGTCAATCATTAATATTTGAGATAACTGATATTTTATGGATTTTAAGTCATCATTTATGTGCGAGCGGTGACTGCAACAATATATTATGGATTTTATATGATAAATTTTACTTGAAAACAAAAAACTAATTCAACATCCAAAATTTCAATTTACAAATTTCTCTATTTTTATACTATTTTTACTATAAAATGATCTCGAGACCACATCTAGGATGTTTTGGGCAAAATAAAGATAAACATATTATTTCTAAATTGATTATCATATGGATTGGATTGTGGTTTTAGAGTACTAAGTGTGTTTAATAGATTTTATTCCTAATTAATATTGATGCGTAAGATGAAGGTCGACTTGGTGCAAGGTATGATAAATATCGTAAACAGATTAGTTAATTTTTTGCAATTAAGATGAATACTATTTTGTGTATTTTACTGTTTGCTTGCTAAGAACTTAAATAAATATGTTATGTATTACAAAAAGAAGTCGAAATTTTATTTCTTACGGACTTGGGTTTTTGAAAGGGAGGATTAAAATTATCAAAGTCAATTTATCTTATCAAATAAGATCATTATTTTATACTGAATTAAATTAACTTGCAATATGGAGTTCCTACAAATGATGGAAGTCAATTTTAGAATTTTAATACGACTGAGTGTTGCTATAAGTACCGTTCTTCTACTTCTATTTTATCATAAAGCTAATGATTTAGTAGAGGTAACGAATTTGGTTATTTTAAATAAAATAAAAAAATATTAGATAAAATAAAATAAGGTCGGTCAATGATTCAATCTAAATTTCTATGAGCATATCAAACTATATTGTGATTGTCATTAAATATTGTAAAAATTCCCTTACCGTCATTATATATAGTCTAGAAAAAACCAGTTTGATATTGTATAAGCCATATGTATTTTTTACAAAAGAAAATAAAAGGATTTTATTATCGATATTTGATGATAAACGCCTATGATATAAAGTTATATAATCATATATTTTATGCAAGTCATTGAGTTTTGAGGAGATGGTTTCAACATAGTAAACATATATGAGCACGCAAACTCGGAAAAAATAATGAAGGACTTTACGAGTTTATTCATTACGTGACCACATATGTATTATTTTGGAATTATGAATGAAGAAAATACATCCCTTATGTTATTAAATCACTATGCAATTATCACAAAATGGCTCAAGCACTGAACATATGCGAAGGAAAGACTTAAATGAACACAGGATTTAACGTGGTTTGACAATTGTCTACGTCCACGGGCACCGCCAGAGAATCAAGTTTCACTATGATAGAAAAGATTACATATTTCAGATTGTGTTTTGTGTAGTCCTAGTAATCTATTTATATGGAATAAATAGACTTACTAGATAATGGTCCTAATGGGCACGTATACACCAGACCAAAGATGACATTACCCATTTTAACTTCACTGTCAATGACACAAAACTGTACCGCCGAACATGGTACACAGTCAAGGTACAATGACACTATGAGAGACACAAAACTGTATCGCCGAACACGGTACACTATCAAGGCACTATTCGACTCATTCGCAACAAATCTTCCCCTTGAGGCGAATATCCTTTCTTCACTATCAACAAAGAAAGTTCTTTTCTTCTGACTCACTAAATGCCCCTAAGGCATTCGCTCTATATTGCGAACATCAATCCTCATTCGACCATTTCTCATACTTCCTTCTAACTGTCTATCGAAGCAAACTCATTAAAAGTAACGTCCCTACTGATGAGAAAACCTGGAGACTTTGGAGAGGTACACCATAACCTAGATCCCTTAACCTTATTTCAATCTGAAATGATACGAACGGTTCTTTAAGTATAATCGGTTTACTACTGATTATATAACTTTAACAACCCTTCCACAACCCTTGCAGTACCAATGAAGATTTCAGTTTAATCTTCCACAACGCAAAGCTGGATCCTCCATCCAAATTTTCAATAATGTATTTTGTTGCTGTAGACGCCATTGTGAAACCCTAATTGCAAAAGCCCTAATTTCACCATGTGGCTCTGATACCAATTGTTTTTATTAAATCACTATGCAATTATCACAAAATCGCTCAAGCAGAGAACATATGTGAAGGAAAGACTTAAATGAACATAGGATTTAACGTGGTTCAAAATTTGTCTACGTCCACGGGCGCCGCTGGAGAAAAGACTTTCACTATGATAGAAAAGATTACAGATTTCAAATTATGTTTTGTGTAGCCCTAGTAATCTATTTATATGGAATAAATAGACTTACTAGATAATGGTCCTAATGGGCTCGTATACATCGGACCAAAGATGACATTACCCATTTTAACTTCACTGTCAATGACACAAAACTGTACCGCCGAACACGGTAGACAGTCAAGGCACAATGACACTATGAGAGACACAAAACTGTACCGCCGAACACGGTAGACAGTCAAGGCACAATGACACTATGAGAGACATAAAACTGTACCGCCGAACACGGTACACTGTCAAGGCACTATTCGACTCATTCGCAACACATTAGGATGTGAAAGACTTGGAGGTATAGAATTACATTTTAAATGATTTGGAATATCATATATTGATAATGTGCTTGGATACAAATGGTTTTACCAGATTAATATTATTGATAAGTATTCAATAATAAATAATTAATTAATTAATTAAATTTCTTAGAGGTCGATAACATGCTTCTTCTTTTTTCCTTTAGAGATCTCTTAACTAATAGCGAATGACAACGACCGAAACAACGTTCGATACTCAACCATAAATTTTACCAACTCGAACAATTTAAATTGAATTGTGATGTCTCAAATTAACTAAATTATTTCGAAAATATCTACAAGTGATCAGATTAAGCTAGCAAACAACTTAAGATTTTAATATACAAACAATTAAACAACTTTCGATATTCAACCATAAACTTTACCAACTTGAACAATTTAAATTGAATCGCGATGTGTCAAATGAACTAAATTATTTTGGCAATATCTACAAGTGATCAGATTAAGCTAGCAAACAACTTAAGATTATAATATACAAACAATGAAATAACTTAACTGATGTAGTTGCACAAGCCCATGACTATATGGCCCTTTTGGACAAACGGAAACATGCTTTATTTGGGGCCCAGATATCAGAATTAGGCGATGCGACCACTCAAATCGAACCCGTCGAGAAGCCCAACACTTTTCGAAAGCATCACAAAGTGATGAAGTCCAGGCCCTAAATTAGTCGTTTAAACCCTCGTTTTGCTGTTTTAGTAAATTTTCTGCATTTTCCTATTTTATTTAGATTTTATTAAAATACTTAACCAGCTCCAATCGCTTTGAAATTGGGCTGGACTTTATTTTATTGCATAAGAAAAAAAGCTGTAATTTTGGGCTAGGGTTTCGAGCACTTCTATAAAAGGCTCTTAAACCCTAGTTTTGCCTCAGACTTTTTTGAATAGAATTTTGATTTTCTTTAAAGTCTCATTTACTCTAACCTAGGGTTAGAACTATCCATCTTCTATTGTTCGTCTTCTTTTTCTGAATTTTCAGCCATCTGTTCCATCGCGTAGCTTGACGCTACCATATTGGTATCAGATTCAGAGTTCCTACGGCGTGGGTAGCAACGGTATGCCGCCAAAGCGATCTTTTCGGGGGAAGTCCACTATTCCGCTCACTGAATCGG
This sequence comes from Limnanthes douglasii subsp. nivea, assembly GCA_036936605.1. Classification (NCBI taxonomy): domain Eukaryota; kingdom Viridiplantae; phylum Streptophyta; class Magnoliopsida; order Brassicales; family Limnanthaceae; genus Limnanthes; species Limnanthes douglasii. The sequence continues at coordinate 173,716,292 of JAUPFV010000003.1, forward strand.
TCGACCGTGATGAATTCGGTCAATTCCAATCCCAGGTTGGTGAACAGATGCACTCGTTGGGAAATCAGTTGAGAGACGTACAAGAAGCACTACACCGGCTGTTGAACAACCAAACCAACGGCTTTCGAGCTCCAGGTTCGAGCAACCAGCCGTCGGGATCTGAGAGAGAGATCGGCCGCGAGCAGAATCCGTTTGCTCCTCGGCGAGAACAAGTTAGGGGTCAATACTCACCACAAGACTGCCGTGACCAAGTCTTTGAGCAGCCGCCACCGAGAGATTCTGATCTGAACGCCAACAACCGGTGGGAATCTGGATTCAGATTGGAGATCCCAGAGTTCCAAGGGGTTCTTGCACCGGAGGAGTTTTTAGATTGGATCGCCTCAGTTGAAGAAGTTCTTGATTTCAAGGAGGTTCTGGATGCAAAGCGGGTATAGTTGGCTGAAACTAAGTTCTGAGGCCGAGCTGCATCCTGGTGGCAACAGCTCAAGCAGACCAGATCAAGGCACGGTAAGCCAAAAATAACAACTTGGGCTAAGTTTGTGAAGCACATGAGGGCTGCGTTTTTGCCTTACAACTATAACCGCGTAATGTATCAGCAGTTCCAAAACCTTAAACAAGGGTCAAAGACTGTTGACGAGTACACTAACGATTTTTTCACGCTACAAAACCGTGTATATATTACTGATTCAGCAGATGAGCTAGTATCTCGCTATATAGGGGGGATGCGACAACAGTTTCAGGACCAGCTGAATATGTTCGACCCTGTGAATGTGTCTGAAGCACATCAGCGCGCACTGCATCTGGAGAAAGCCCTTTCACGAAGGCCTTATGGAGGAGACACTGCCAGACCAAATCTATTGACATTCCCCAAAAAGACGATTCCAAGCCCTAACCCAGGAGTGCCAACTGCTTCTCTTATGCGCACAGGTGCTAATTTGCAGGACCCTAGTCGCACAGTTACTTCCTCACAGGTCCAGTGCTACCATTGTCATGAACTAGGGCACGTTGCTTTACAGTGTCCAAAATTACGACAACAACCACAACACCCGAGGGGTCTGTTCGCTGACACTGCTGATTTTGGTCAGGCATTGGTTCTAAGGCGTATCTGCTTGACGCCGAAAGCCAAAAGTGATGGGGATGATTGGCTACGGAACAATATTTTCCAATCGACTTGTACTATTAGGCGAAAGGTATGCAAATTCGTTATTGATTCAGGGAGCTGTGAAAATGTTATCTCTGAAGAAGTTGTCCAGAAACTGGCCCTGAAAACAGAAGACCACCCAAACCCTTACAAGTTTGCCTGGTTAAAGAAAGGTAGTGAGGTAAGTATCTCTAGAAGATGTCTGGTATCTTTCTCTGTTGGTAACTATAGGGATAAAGCTTGGTGCGATGTCATTGGGATGGATGCGTGTCACTTGTTGCTAGGCCGACCCTGGCAATATGATAGAAGTGTCACATATGATGGTAGGAGGAACCGCTACAGTTTTATATGGAATAATGTCAGGTTCATATTAACACCAACTAGAGAGGTTTCTCCAAAACCTACCCTTGCAGTATCAAAGGAGTCGGGTAAGAACTTTCTAGCTCGAAAGGCGTTTATAGAACATGCTCATGAAACAGGGATTGTCTATCTTTTGGTGGTTAAAGAATTTAGTACTGATCCATTTGCTGGTATACCTGAGCGAGTTCGGCCGCTTTTAGCAGAATTCTCTATTGTCTTTCCCGATACTTTACCTACAGTTCTTCCTCCATTGAGAGATATCCAACACCAGATTGACCTTGTACCGGGTGCTAGTCTACCAAACCGACCGCATTATCGGATGAGCCCAAAAGAGCATGAAGAGCTCCGCAGACAGGTGGAGGAACTGTTAACGAAAGGCCACATCCGGGAGAGTCTTAGTCCTTGTACGGTTCCTGCACTATTAACACCAAAGAAGGATGGCTCAATGAGAATGTGTGTGGATAGCCGGGCTATCAATAAAATTACAGTCAGGTATCGGTTTCATATTCCTCGCCTTGATGATTTACTGGATCAATTGAATGGTGCTACTGTGTTTACGAAGCTGGATTTGAAGAGCGGATACCACCAGATTCGTATTCGTATGGGGGATGAGTGGAAAACAGCCTTCAAGACCCGAGAAGGTCTGTTTGAATGGATGGTAATGCCATTCGGTCTTTCTAACGCTCCTAGCACGTTCATGCGGGTTAGGAACCAGGTATTTCGCCCATTCATCAGAAAATTTCTTGTTGTGTACTTTGATGATATTCTTATTTATAGTACCACGAAAGAGCTGCATCTCCAGCACTTACGCGAGGTGTTGGTTGTTTTGAGGCGAGAGAAGTTTTATGGAGGACTCGATAAGTGTTGTTTTATGACAGATTCAGTCGTCTTCCTGGGGTATGTTGTGTCAAAAGATGGGCTTTCAGTGGATCAGTCGAAAGTAGAAGCCGTGCGAGACTGGCCTATTCCTACTTCCATCACTGAAGTCCGCTCTTTTCATGGATTGGTCTCCTTTTACAGACGGTTCATACATAACTTCAGCACTGTAATGGCTCCCATTACAGAGTGTATGAAGGGCAAGACACTCTGTTGGACCCCTGAAGCAGCTAAAGCGTTTAAGGAAATCAAGGGAAGACTGACCACTGCACCGATTCTGGTTTTACCTGACTTTCCTACAGGATTTGAACTGCATTGTGATGCGTCCGGATTGGGCATTGGCGCTGTACTCAGCCAACGAGGTCGTCCTGTAGCATACTTCAGCGAAAAGTTAAGTGGAGCTAAACTTAACTACAGCACCTATGACAAGGAGTTCTATGCAGTTGTACGAGCTTTGAAGCACTGGAGTTCCTACTTGGCCTACAATGACTTTGTCCTGTACACCGATCATGATGCCTTAAAACATCTGCAGAGTCAGGAGAAACTCTCTTCCCGCCATGCACGTTGGGCAGCATTTACGCAACAATTTACCTTTTCCATTAAGCATACTTCGGGGACAGTTAACCACGTAGCTGACGCATTGAGCCGACGCAACATGATGATTCGTATGGAAGGAGAAGTTGTGGGATTCGAGATGATGAAGGATCTACTGGCTATCGATCCATATTTTGGTCCTATTCTAGAGGACGTCAGCGCAGGTTTGAGAAAAGATTTTGCAGTGAGCAACGGTTACCTCTTTAAAGGTAATTTACTTTGTGTTCCTGAGGGTAGTTTGAGATTACTGATTGTACAGGAGAGACACAACGAGGGGCATGGGGGTAGAGATCAAACCCTTCACTCTATATCCAGTCAGTTCTTCTGGCCGCATTTGAGGCGAGATGTTATCCGTTTTGTAGCTGGTTGTCGGGTTTGCCAGGTGGCAAAAGGTACATCCTCCAACGCAGGTCTATACCTACCACTCCCAATAACGGAAGGACCATGGCGAAGCGTCAGCATGGATTTCATCTCTGGGCTGCCAAGAACACAGAGAGTTAACGATTCTATTTTTGTAGTGGTTGACAGGTTTTCTAAGATGGCCCACTTCATTGCCTGCAAGAAAACCACAGATGCTGTGAATGTTGCTAATTTATACTTTCGTGAGGTTTACCGCTTACATGGTCTACCCTTGAATATCGTTTCTGATCGCGATGCGCGGTTTATGGGGCATTTTTGGAGGAGTTTGTGGCGCCTCACAAACACGAAGCTGAGTTTTAGCAGCGCATATCACCCGCAGACAGACGGCCAAACCGAGGTAACTAATCGAACGTTAGGCAACATGTTACGCACAGAGGTCTCTGGGAACTTGAAAGCATGGGATTCTCGTCTTTATCATGTTGAGTTCGCCTACAACAGGCACCACAAGCGCAGTACTGGGTATAGTCCCTTCATGGTAGTCTATGGTTATAACCCACGGGGTCCTATGGACTTAGATTTCCCAACGCTTGATAAGGTCCCAGCTAAGGTCGAGAACGCCATTGCTGATCTATGGGAGATCCATGCGAACACCCGCAAACACCTGGAGGTAACAACACAGAAGTACAAGATTGCCGCAGATAAGAAGCGTCGCCTGGTGGAGTTTGCAGTGGGAGACTTTTTATGGGCTGTTTTGACCAGGGATCGCTATCCTGCACACGAGTACAACAAGTTGGCTGCAAGGAAGGTGGGTCCGTTTGAAATTATTGAAAAGATTAATCCCAATGCATACAGGTTGAAACTACCCAGCCACATGAAGACCCATAACGTTTTCAACGTGAAGCACCTAGTGCCATTTACTGCTGCTGCTGAGGATGATGAAGCTGAGAATTCGTGGGCGAATTCTTCCGAAGAAGGGGAGGATGATGTAGTTGCACAAGCCCGTGACTATATGACCCTTTTGGACAAACGGAAACATGCTTTATTTGGGGCCCAGATATCAGAATTAGGCGATGCGACCACTCAAATCGAACCCGTCGAGAAGCCCAACACTTTTCGTAAGCATCCCAAAGTGATGAAGTCCAGGCCCTAAATTTAGTCGTTTAAACCCTCGTTTTGCTGTTTTAGTAAATTTTCTGCATTTTCCTATTTTATTTAGATTTTATTAAAATACTTAACCAGCTCCAATCGCTTTGAAATTGGGCTGGGCTTTATTTTATTGCATAAGAAAAAAAGCTGTAATTTTGGGCTAGGGTTTCGAGCACTTCTATAAAAGGCTCTCAAACCCTAGTTTTGCCTCAGACTTTTTTGAATAGAATTTTGATTTTCTTTAAAGTCTCATTTACTCTAACCTAGGGTTAGAACTATCCATCTTCTATTGTTCGTCTTCTTTTTCTGAATTTTCAGCCATCTGTTCCATCGCGTAGCTTGACGCTACCATATCTACAAGTGATCAGATTAAGCTAGCAAACAACTTAAGATTTTAATATACAAACAATTAAACAACTTTCGATATTCAACCATAAACTTTACCAACTTGAACAATTTAAATTGAATCGCGATGTGTCAAATGATTTAAATTATTTTGGCAATATCTACAAGTGATCAGATTAAGCTAGCAAACAACTTAAGATTATAATATACAAACAATGAAATAACTTAACCTAGCAAATTATTCGCACATGGGCACTTCATATGTTCGTTTTTTAGAATTGTATGCCTACCCATATACAACCGACAAAGTGATCCTTACTGGTGATCCCTACACAAAATGTGCTTAGGAACTCATTGTTAACTACTAGCAACCGTGTGTGTAGCTCGGCCCAAAGGAAGACAATGCACATATTTCTCTTAGAGTTTGAGCACTCCTTAGAGATGCATTAAGTTCCCAAAAGTGGAAGTTAGTAAACATTATGTACAAACATTGGTTGCTAATGAATAAATAGGTTACAACCTGATGACGCGGCGGAAACAGAAGAAGAAAAAACGATAGATGAAACCCTAATCTAAGGCTAACATGATGAAAACCTAATTCTAAGGGTAACAAAGACTGAAATTTTCAGAGATAAAAATATATTATTCCAAAAACTTAAAATAACTTAAGGCATAAGAGGCTTTATATAATAGCTTCTCAAAACCCTAAATTAGAATACAAGGAAATAAAATAAATATTCTTAAATAAAATCAAATAAAATCAAATCTTAATATAATTAGATTTAATTTAAATACATAAGATATTTGAATAAAATAAAATTAAAAAGGTTTTTGTTTGGACTTTCTGGGCTACATCATCCTCTCCTGGTTGACAAGAATTCGTCCTCGAATTCACAGCACCATCACCATCAAGAACCTAAATTATATATTTTATTTTATTCAATCGTTACATTGGGAATTATAATTGTTGACCTTATCGGAATAAGATAATTCTTCTCGAGTGTTCCTTATTCGAAGTCACATTGAAGCCATCCAGTTGAAGGAAACAAATAGTTTCGAAAACCTTTTCATAACCGGAATACAACATCCCCATGTCCACTTGATGAAAAAAATAGTTTTGAAAACCTCTTCATAGCCTGAGACAGCATCTCGATAAGCAATATTTACCTTGATTCGATAATCACTAGCCAATTTAAACTCCTTCAGTAACCGGTCAATATGATCGTCATTGAAACGCCTAGCGTGTCTCCTGCATACCAAACGATCTTTGAGATCTTCATGGCCGTATGTTGTTCTCTCCTTTAGACCTTGAATCAGATGAAATCAATATTCAGAAACATGCTTGACCCGTAGCAGGAACTGAGGCTCTGATACCAAACTGATGACGCGGCAGAAATAGAAAAAGAAGCAACGATAGATGAAACCCTAATTCAAGGGTAACATGATGCAACCCTAATCTAAGAGTAACAAAGAGTGAAATTTTCAGAGATAAAAAATCTATTATTCCAAAAACTTAAAATAACTTAAGACATGTGAGGCTTTATATAATAGCTTCTCAAACCCTAAATTATAATACAAGGAAATAAAATAAATATTTTAAAATAAAATAAAATCAAATCAAATCTTAATATAATTAGATTTGATTTAAATACATAAGATATTTGAATAAAATAAAATAAAATAAAGGATTTTGTTTGGACTTTCTGGGATGACGCGGGGGAAACAGAAGAAGAAGCAACGATAGATGAAACCCTAATTCAAGGGTAACATGATGCAACCCTAATCTAAGAGTAACAAAGAGTGAAATTTTCAGAGATAAAAAATCTATTATTCCAAAAACTTAAAATAACTTAAGAAATATGAGGCTTTATATAATAGCTTCTCAAACCCTAAATTATAATACAAGGAAATAAAATAAATATTTTAAAATAAAATAAAATCAAAATCAAATCAAATCTTAATATAATTAGATTTGATTTAAATACATAAGATATTCGAATAAAATAAAATTAAAAAGGATTTTGTTTGGACTTTCTAGGCTACATCATCCTCTCCTGGTTGACAAGAATTCGTCCTCGAATTCACAGCACCATCACCATCAAGAACCCAAATTATTTATTTTATTTTATTCAATCGTCACATTGGGAATTATAATTGTTGACCTTATCGGAATAAGATAAATTCTTCTCGAGTGTTCCTTATTCGAAGTCACATTGAAGCCATCTAGTTGAAGGAAAAAAATAGTTTCGAAAACCTTTTCATAGCCTGAACACAACATCCTCATGTCCATTTGATGAAAAAAATGGTTTTGAAAACCTCTTCATAGCATGAGACAACATCTTGATAAGAATTTTTTACCTTGATTCAACGATTGGTAGCCAATTTAAACTCCTTCAGTAACGGTCAATACGATCGTCATTAAAACGGTTGGTATGCCCCCTCATACTCAAACGATCTTCCCGATCTTCATGACCATGTGTGTTGTTCTCTTCTTTAAACCTTGAATCAGATGAAATCAGGATTCAGAAACATGTTTGACCCGTAGCAGGAACTGAGGCTCTGATACCAAATTGATGACGCAACGGAAATAGAAGAAGAAAAAACGATAGATGAAACCCTAATCTAAGGCTAACATGATGAAAACCTAATTCTAAGGGTAACAAAGACTAAAATTTTCACAGATAAAAATATATTATTCCAAAAACTTAAAATAACTTAAGGCATAAGAGGCTTTATATAATAGCTTCTCAAAACCCTAAATTAGAATACAAAGAAATAAAATAAATATTCTAAAATAAAATAAAATAAAGTCAAATCTTAATATAATTAGATTTAATTTAAATACATAAGATCTTTGAATAAAATAAAATAAAATTAAAAAAGTTTTTGTTTGGACTTTCTGGGCTACATCACAACCCTAGGAAAATTAAGTATACTTTTTTTTTACAAACATCAATATTATATCTCTCGAGACGAGGTTGACAAGCTAGATTCTTGAGGTGCTACAAATCCTCTTGTTCATTCTCAGTGTTCATACATGTATTGGATACATCAAACGGGGACTTGGAAAATTTTTAAAAAAGGCCAATACATAAAAATGAAAGTCTTAGAACAAATTCAGAAAGTTGTCTTCCAATCATTTATATGTAAGAACCTACTACCAGATTCATTCCTATAGTTATTTCAATTTAACATACATTCCATTATAAAATAGTTTAGCCTAAGAACCTACTACCAGATTCATATTTGATCAAATATAATAACTTTGAGGATATTTTGTTTGGAGGAGAATTAATTAGTGAATAAAATTGATTATATGAAAGAATCATAAATGATACATTCATATTCAAACAATAATGATTTGATAAATATATGATGACATTTTTACATAAATTTGATGGGTACGTGACAATATCTATTTTAAGAAGATTGATAAGTTGAGTAACACTTAATGGGCAAGATAAAGACAATAGGATAAAAAAATTGGACGAGATGATAATATGTATATACGATAAAGAGAAATACAACACTTACCTGATAGAAAGCTTATTAAATAATATTATAGACTTATAACAAGATTGCAAGATTTCCCTATATAGTTATAGGATAAATTACTAATTATCAAATAGAAATATGTAATAGATTAATATCACGTGTATTTTTAGAGACATGTCATACATCATATTATTTAAGATTATTTATATTATAAATAATATGTCAAGTGTCTGAAAATATACATTTATCAATATAGTTTTATATTTTGCTTATGTTCTTGAGTTTTTTAGTCTTTTCATCATTATCACTTCCCTTTGATGAGGTATTCCCTCATAAAAAACAATGTTATTTGTGGAAACATCTCTTTCAAGTACCTTACTTTCTACCAATTGGAGATGGCTCACTCAAGAGTATAAAGATAATCATTGTAAGGTCATGTGATGCATGGTACAACAACGATTATAGTTCCATATCCAACAATAATTTTCAGCTATTAATATTTTAAATTATAAAAAAGAAAGTTCTTCAGTTATGTGGTATGTAAGAAAGGTATTTAAGCCGATCCCGCACAACTGAAATATTTGATTATATGAGTTCATCTAAATCTTTTAAAGAAACACGAGAATTGATGGGATGTTTTGGCGGATTTATCAAGATTTATATTAGAAGCTTCAGATAAAAGGTCATATTTTTTTTATATATTTAAAAGATATCAAAACATTATATTAGAATGAAAACCATGCCAAGGATCTTAAAAAGTGTCTAATATCAATTGAAATTATACCAGAGCTAAAAACAGGAGACTCTTTAGTTTTATACTTGTTTGTTTCCATCTTTTACATGCGGTACTTATTTGTGAAGAATAAAGGATACAACGACAATGTACTATGTAAGAAAGAGTTTAGTTGATTCTTAAACATAATATCTTAATCTTGAAAACCTATATCTCGGTTTGGTAGTGACATCGCAAAAAATGCAAGCATACTTTTAAGAACATATTACTTATTACGTATTTCTTTCTCTTTGAGAAGTTTACTACAAAAACCAGATATGCTTATTAGTTATACACATTGGTCGTTTGAACTTAGAGAGTATGAAATTCACTATGAACTAAATCAAATAAAAGAAATACAATTGTGGATTTCAATAATGAGTTTCGAGAAGAACAAACTTGTACATGAAATGAAAATCCAAATCAAATTATGATCAGTAATGGGTTAGTTGTATACATAGAGTATCTAGTTCTAATAATAATGGAGCTTAAATTAATTTAACTACCCCAAGTGGGGAAGAAATACAAAAAACTATAAATTTTGGTTTAATTGCTACAATAATGAAACAAAATACGAGGCGATGTTTCTAGAAGTGCATTTAGCTCGTATATGTGGTGCCTGAGTAATACAACTAACATTCTCAATTCACACTTAATCATGCACAAAGGTAATATAAAGAAAAACAAAAACAAATATGAGAGGGTATTCTGATGTGGTGAATCAAATAGAGAAGCAACTTAATAATGTTTGTATGGGCAAGTTCCTCGTCAAGAAAATAAAAATACATACTCATTAGCTAAATTATAGTGCTAACAAGATAATTATAGTCTGAATGAAAATAATCAACTACTCCATTGGACGTTTTCGAGTATTTTAGTGTTTTCTTGCTAAGTACTTGAATAAATATGGATGTTATACATTATAAAATGAAGTTGAAAGTTGATTTTTATGGACGTGGGTTTTTGTAAGAATGGGTTAAACTCAACCTATCTTATCAAATATGATCATTAACTCTTATTGAAAAAACTTATCTCTAACTATAAATTTTTTAAGATGATAACTACCGATAATGGAAGTCAATTTTAAATATCTAATATTATTGAATGTTGATATAAGTACAAGGTTAACTATCATTTTTTTAAATTTTTTAGGCTTAGGTGGATGATCTAGCAATGGTCACGAACATAACTTTTCTAAGTAAAATAATAAAAAAAATTAGATAAAATAAAATATAACTGGTCAATGATTCCAAACAAAGTTTTATGAGTATATCAAACTATACATCAAACTTTACTTAATGCTGCAAATTTTCCCTTACTACTGATACATGCAATCTTGAAGAAGTCGATTAGATAATATATAAGTCACATGTATCTTTTATGAAAGAAAGTAAACAATTTTATTTGATGTTTGATGAGATAAGACTATGATCCAAATGTATATATTTGATGCAATTCATCCAGTTTGAGGAGATGGTTTCATCATACTCGACATATATAAGTTGGGAAACTCGAAGAAAATAATGAATGATCTTACCAGATTATTGAGTACACGAGCGAATATGTATCATCTTGGAACTATCGATGAAGAAAATGTTTATCATCATTATGATGTGAAACACTTAAATATATAACATCAATATTCTATATGATTCATGATATCATGTGTTGGTCATGTGCTTGTTTATACACTATTTGTGAACCATTAGCAATAGTTCATTTGGTATTCTAACTAATTTTAAATAGGAATGGTTTTATTTTTAAGAAATTATATATTATCTTTCGTCGGATCAATATCATATCGTTAGTCTTTGGCTAATATGGTAAAAAATATCTCGAGCGATGTGGTAAGGTTGTGACAGATGTGTATATACATTAAGTATAGTTAGGATCACATATTGATAAGTAGTAAAGTTACTATTAAGCCATTGTTTGACTATGTAATTAAACCTAGTGGTATTTTATATAATTTGAAGCAAGTAACTTTGTTTGATGTAATCTATTAGATAATAAGACCTGAAAGAAGACAAAGAATTCTAGAAAAGATTATCATAATTTATTTGACTAATCTACTAAGAAATGAGATATTTATATGTCGTATATTTACCATAAAACAGATAAATATTTAATACTCAATGAAGCCATCTTTTTCATAATCTCCTTCAAGTATTTTTCACTTTTTTAGTTTGAGAGAGGTTGGTGTTTTGAGCTTTGTAATGAAAAAATGCATAGTTTAAAGTTAATAGTAGGTCTTGGCTATATTAGTTATTCCAATACATTAATATTGATATGATCTAATAGAGTCACAAACATTACTATTCTAAATAAAATCAATTAAATATATAATAAGACAAAATAGTTTGGCTAATCATTCAAACTAATATGATAAGACAATAAAACTACATTTCAAATGTCAATAATATCTACATAGTTTTATTAATTTAATAGAGCTAATATAATCGTACCATAAATGGTTACTTTTACAATGTGTTGAATCGACACATATAATGATGAAGAAACAATTGAATATAACATGATTCATATGAAAATATATACTTTATTTTTTACATAGCATATATCATGGATATTTGATGAAAAACTACTATTACTCTAAGGTATATATTTGTATTTTTTTATTCGAGTGATTTAGTTTCGAGGAGATGATTTTTAGCATAATCAACATTGTGAATTAACAATCGTAGAATATAGTAAGGGGTCTTATAGGATGATTCAATACAATACTATATATGTATTATTTTGAAACTATGACATTCTTTTCCTTCTAAGTAAAGTTTTTAAGATAATTTGTTTGATGTATTTTATTTTCTCTTTTTAGTTGTTTGTTTCACTTGTAAGATTTGTTGAGATTCTAACTCTATGGAAGAACAAATGAATGTAATTTTTATCGGTCGCACTGAAAATTTATAAATATTATTTTACCATATACTATAATATTTTAATACAAAAATTAAAAATACTAATTCAGAGTTGAATTATGTATATTGATCATAGTTTTTTTTTTGTATCACTATCTGATAGTGTGGCCTCATATTATATTTTGATTCTCAGAAAACCAATCAGTAGTTTTTTTAATTCTGTTAAACTTCTTGTAATTTTTGGGTATGTTATCATCACAAACTATTTTGTTTCTCAATTTAATATTTTTATTGTGTTCGAACTTGGTGTGACAATTAGCGTTTTATTGTATTTTTCATTTGTCGCTCGATGCAGATTTAACCTGTTAGATTTTATTTCTTTTAATTCACCTATAGGACTTGGAAGGAGGGGCTGATTTAAACTTGTATTTAGATTTAAAAGTAATAACTAAATAAGAAGTTGTTTTCTGGGGACTAAAATTAGTATTTGATAGGTATGCTAATAGAGAATGAGGCTTATTTAGAAAAAGTGCAAAAATAATTAGCAATATTCAAAATATTTGATACAAATATTGATATATTGTGTGATAATATAAAATAAAGATTGGTACATATCATATTTTATGTGAATGATACATTACAATAATAAAATATTCGTAAATCTTTTTAAAATACACTTATATCTGTATGTGCAATTATTTAAGAGCAATGTTTTCAAAGTTTCGATAAGATATTTTCACTCACATTATGTAAACAGTAATTCGTTCGATCTTTATTTTTACCTAACCGAATCCAAACATATCGATTAATAGTATTTTTTTCACAAACCAAGATGTTGGGATTGGATATATGTATGTGGATATCTGATAGTAAAAAACAAAATTTATTTATTCGATATAGAAACATCGTGAACAAGCCCAATTTCTGACATAACATTGTATAGTATATATGAGAATCATATATAATTAAAAACTTAAGACTAGAAACTTACAGTTGGGGATCTCATTTTGAGAAAGGTTTTTAATAAACAAATATAAGAATAAATTGAAGTTGGCTCCAAACTTCGAGGGGGTGTATCTCATTTTTTTCTCTTCAAAATATCCATAACTAACTGAAAAGATGTGTATGATCCCATGAGAATTTCTTTAAAAACAATTAATTAAGGATTTAGGGTCAACATTTTGAGAAGAACCCATCGAGTCTCTTGAGGAAGTTAGTGTCCCATATGTAATACTTTATCGGGTAAGAGAGTCAATGGTCTCCTTTATATGATCCGTTTGGATAGTCATTGTTTTGCTGGAGTTTGATCTTTGATAGCCTCAAAGATGGCACAATCATTGTTGGCAAACGAGATGTGTATATTTTCATTTGGGTTAGGTTCTTATAAAACCACTGTGTTTTTCCTTTTGGTGTTTCGTTTTTTGTCGTTTTGCAGAGCTGCCACCTGCATCGGGACATGTCTTTTTTTTGTTAAAGACTTCATTTTTGAAAGAGAAAACAATGTCATTTATTCTTTATCTTTTTATGCAAGTTATTTCCTAGGTTCTTTGATGAAGACGTAATATTTTATAGTGGTACATGTTGCGTTCGTCCTTTAACCAGTATTTAAAAAATTGAGAAATAGTATGATATTGGTAGTCCTAAGATTCCCCGGTAATAATTGGTAACCTTTTTAACAACTTGTCACTAGAAAGAAGACGTCTAAGTGCTTTGGTGATGTGAGTGGGTTTCGAATTTTTTTAAAATAAAGTTAAATAAAAAATATGCGAGGCAGTAGAAGTTAAATAAAAAAAAGTATGTAGGTATTAAAGACTCTTGTAAGTAATAACATAATTTTTCCATCTAACATATTTGTATCCATCTTTGTTCAACTTAACTCAAACAAGTTGACATATTGGATTCCTTATCACTTATATAGATGAAACTTTGTTTTCTTAAATGATCTAAATCTGGTAGTTTATCCACACATTGGATGCTGAGGAAAGTAAAATAGTAAAAAACAAAATTTGGTATTTTGAAAATTTTACATTGAGAAAGAATTTTTTGTATGAAAACAACGATCTTTAGGGCGATTGAATCTATCACTAAAGTAGTTAAAATGATCTATTCTTGCGGGGTTAGCTGTGGTGGGCATTTTGTTATATATTTAAAGATTTCTAAAATCTAAGAATGGAATGGGACCTTAACGGCCAATTCAATATATTATGGAAAAAAATAAACTTTATCATCTTTCAATTCAATGGAAAGATCTCTTTCCTTAGGTGGAAACTTACTATTTTTCAAAAAAATACCTCATTTTATAACGAATCATGTTTTGTTTAGCAACTTTAAAATTAGGGTATACTTCGGTCAGCGATAGAAACTTTGAAAGATGATTTACAGAGGGATGGAAATAGAACTGATGGTTCATTTACGATCCAAGTTCAATCTGATATTGAGGTCGGAATGAACCAGCTTTTGGACAAGATTAATGCTTTAAATAAAAAGTATGAACAAATGGAACAAGAGATACACTCGGCAAAGCTTAAATCCGAGGCTAGACAGGAAGTAGACTAGACTGAGATGGAAGGTCATTCAGATCGATCTTTTGATGACCGACAGGCTAAATCTGAGCACAAAAAAACACGTTTTGTGTATCCTAAAGAACGATATTCGTCTCGTAAAGAGAAAAAGATAAGCAGAAATATGTGACCTCTAGTGACGAAGAGGTAGAAATTTCAGCTTCGGGCTTTAAGAGATACAGAGGTTCTTCGAAAGGAAAATCAGACAAAGATCAGTCGAGGAAACATAAAAAATAAGAGTAAATCTAAAAGAGATAATGTTCCTCGTTCTACATGGTACGAAGGAAACACCTCGAATCATAACTGAAACTGATCGCAATTTATATGTTACAATGGGAACAAATGATCAGTTCGTTCAAGGGGTCGACTGGAGAAATTCTCCATTGACAAGTGAGATTTGCTCCATGACGCTTCTAAAGCGTTTTGATATTTCGAATGTGGAAAAGTTCAATGCGATGCAGGATCCCGATGATCACATCGAACAATTCAAGAATTATATGATGAACTTCGAAGATGACGACCGGCTGGTGTGTCGTGAATTTCGCAGATTTTTTAGGGAACAACTCTTAAATGGTACAATCGGATTCTGAGGGGGTCCATTTCTAGTTTTAGAGATTTTTATATTGTATTCCGAAGGCAGTTTGTGGGAAGCAAAGAGATGAGACGAAATGGTGATACCATTATTTAGTGCAAACAGGAAACTGGGGAAAAGTTGAAGGATTATACAAAAAGATTTGTTTTGACCAAAGCTAGTTTTGGACAACTGTGAGGAGAATGTGGCAATGACAACTTTTTGCCAAGGGTTATTGCCAGGAGATCTGGCTAGTGAGACGAAAAAGAGAAGAGCCTTAACCTTTGGAGCTTTGATGGCTCAAGTTGAGGATCAGATTAAAGTTGAGGAGTCGACTAGGGCCCGAGACGGACCAGTCAACACTCCAAAGAATTCAGGACAGACAGCCAATAATTAGGGGCAGCCTTCGAATGGTAATGGAAATGGTAATCAGCAGTCGAGGAAAAAGAAAAAAAATTTGCCTCCTCATAGTGGTGCTTATTCAAATCACGCTCAATCTAACAGAATATTATTCTGATCTGACAGAGAATGTTTCTCTGATCTGGGATAAGACCAAGAGCTTCGTAAATTTTAAGAAGCCAGCCCCAATTAGCAGGCCAAGGAAGGAAAGGAATAACAAGTTTTGCAGATATCATGAGGATATTTGGCATGATACGAATGACTGCATTGCTTTGATAAAACTGATTCAATTTTTGATTGAAAATAGGAAGCTCCAGACTTATGTGAAGTCGCACGGGAGTGCATCGGAAAACAATGGTGCATCAACTTCGAAGGTTGCACCACCAGCTGAGAATTTGATGATTTTGGATTCACAGGACGAGCCTTTTGATGCTTATTTTTAGTATGCTGAAAAAGATTCGAATAGATTGCTTCTGATGACTGTCAAAGAGCCCATAGAAAAGGGACGTGTACGGGAGCTGTGCAAGTTTTTTGAATCGTTAACTATTTTCGGAGGCGATTCGATGATTGGTAATTCGGATAGTTCAAGGAAGAGGCATGTTGTCAACTTGACAACTCAAATTGAAGGGAAGATGTCTACGCACTTGTATGGAAAGAAAGATATTCCCTTCATTTATTTGATGAAGACGATCTCCGAGGTAATGCAGGACCACATGAAGATGTTGTGGTGATTGGAGCTGAGGTGGCTGGCATCGAAATTCGACGTATGGTGATTGACACTGGCAGTTCTGCTAATCCACATGATAGAATGACAAATCCACCTCATATTTCTCAATCAGATCGAACAATTATTAGATTCACGGGTGTAACAACTCGTGTTGTTGGAGAATTCGAGGGTGAGGTGAGTTTAAGAAAAGGACCATTTAAGAAAAAGGTCCATGTACTTTTTGTGGTGGTGGACTGTCCCACAAGTTATAATGTTATATTTGGAAGATCATGGCTTTCAAGAACGTATGGGGTTGTGTCTACAGTTCATAAATTTTTTAAATATATGGTTGGAGATAGAGTTGGGGTCGTTCGATGCGATCAGAAGGTTGCGAGGCGATCATAAGGTTGCGAGGGTTCAGTAGTGAAGATTTAATGCGTGAATAGAAATTAGAAGGGGTACCCTCAGATTTGGAAGAAAGAGTTGACGATCCGAGAGAAACCCCAGGGTCTTTAACTGTGAGCGAAGAGATAGAGGGTTTTATTTTTTTGGAAGGGAAGGTACTTCGAATTGGAACTTTATTGACCCCTTTTCTACGTCAACGATTGCTTGATTTTTTATCCCAAAATTTGGATGTCTTTGGTTGGAAGACAGAGGATGTAACAGGAGTACCCATTGAGATAATTCGTCATAGCTTGGCTATAGATCAGAAGGTTAAGCCGGTTATTCAGAAAAGAAGAGTATTTTCCTTGTAAAAAGCAGAAACAATTGTTGCTGAAGTGGATTGATTATCTAAGGTCGGACACAAAAGGGAGTCACATTATCCTTTGTGGACGACAAATCCGATGGTAGTTAAAAAGAAGAATGGGGAGTGGAGAATGTGTGCGGATTTTACAGATTTGAATAGAGCTTGTCCCATATATCCATTTCTTGTTCCTCGAATAAATCAGTTGATTGATTCTACTTCAGGAAACAAAATTTTAACTTTTATGGATACTTTTGCAGGATATAAACAAATCCAAATGGATCCAAAAGATCAAGAATGCACAACTTTTATAACTGATAGGGGGCTGCACTGTTATAAGGTAATGCCCTTCGGATTGAATAATGCAGGAGCTACTTATCAGAGATTGATGAATAAAGATTTTACTACTCAGATTGGAAGAAATATGGAGGTATATATAGATGAAGTGGTAGTAAAAAGCTCAAAAGATGAAGTGCATCTTGATGATTTAGAGGAAGCTTTTCTGAATTTAAAGGCAATCAGGTTGAAATTAAATCCTGAGAAGTGCACCTTCGGAGTTCGATCGGGGAAGTTTTTGGGTTTTGTCATCAGTGAAAAAGGAATAGAAGCTGACCCAGAACAATTGAAAGCTTTGATAACAATGAATTCTCTTCGGTCTATCAAAGAAGTGCAAATTCTAACACGAAGGTTAGCAGCACTTAATCGATTTATTGCAAGATTTTCTCACAAATGCTTTCCTTTCTTTCAAGTGTTACGAGGACCCAACAGGTTTGAATGGACATCGGAATGTGAAGCAGCTTTCACAAATATTAAAAATTTGTTGTCATCACCATAGATTTTGTCAAAGCCTCAGATTTTGCATTGAGCGCAATGTTAATCAGTGAGGATTCAGGAATTCTGAAGCCGGTGTATTACATTAGTAAAATTTTGATGGCAGCAGAAAAGAGATATATGAAATTAGAAAAATTGGCATTAGCGATGGTGATTCCTACTAGGAAGATGCGTCCATATTTTCAAGCTAATACTATTGAAGTTTGAACTTCATTCCCCTTAAAAATGTTTTTATAACGACCTGATATTTTGGATAGAATGACCAAATGGTCAGTGGAGTTGAGCGACTATAATATTTTGTTTACACCTCGAACAACAATAAAGGCGCAAGTATTGGAATTTTTTTTTGTTGAATTTCATTCAAGCCGATTGGATGAGGAAGAAAATAAAGAAATCATTCCAGCTGATTCGAGGTGGGTTGTCCGAAAAGATGGAAGATCTAGTGTTTCATGGTGCAGTGCTGGGGTTCAGTTAATAGCTCCAACGGGAGAGACAATGATACAATCTATTAAATTTTGTTTTCATGCTTTGAACAATGAAGCTGAATAGGAAGCTCCTTTAACAGGTTAAAGATTGGAAATAAATTGTGGGGCAACTTCAGTGCGCTTGAAAATGAATTATCAATTATTAGCAAATCAGGTATCAGGATTTTCCGAAGCAAGAAAGGATCGTTTGATTTTATATCTTCGGGAACTTTGGAATTTAATGCTTCTGTTTGACAATTTGTTGTGGAATATATCGGGCAAGGGAGTAACATGGTGGCTGATTCTTTAGCAAACGTTGCTTACAAGGAAGCATATCCTTGGATTTTGCTACAAGAAAATCCTTCAATTGCTACTCAATCTAACCAATGTGAATGTATAGAGGAATTGTTTACGACTGATGAAATCTGAAGCGATTGGCGATCAGATATCCTTAGTTTTTTTACTCAAGAAATATTACTAGATGATTCACAATTGGCCAAAAATTTGAAAAGTAAAGCCTTCTGATATATAGTACTGGATAGAATATTGTATAAAAAGGCATTGAGCAGGCCATTGGTACGATGTTTAAGCAAACAAGAATCACAAAAAGTATTATCAGAGTTGCATGATGGTGAAGGGTCAGCTCATTGCGGGTTCAAAGCTCTCTCACATCGAGTTTTAATTGCAGGGTTCTATTGGCCTACAATCATGAACGATGCTAAGAATTTAGTTTGAAACTGTGATACTTGTTAGAGATTTTCCAATGCTATTCACAGACCAGCAGTACCGCTTATGTCTATATCTGAGGCAAAACCATTTGATAGATGGGGGATTGATCGCCGATGGCTTCTGGAGGAAGACAGATGATAATTGTAGCGGTTGATTATTTTACAAAGTGAGTAGAGGTAGAACAGTTATCAGAGATAAAAGAAAAAGACGTGATCAAATTTATTGTAAACAGTGTCTGTTGTCGTTTTGGAGTTCCTCGAAGGATTACAACAGATAATGGCTCTCAGTTTAATAACAGAGAGATGGCTTCATTTTGTGCTTCTAAAGGAATTCAACAATGTTTTTCGACGCCTTTTCATCCTCAAGATAATGGGCAAGTGGAAGTGACAAACATAACAATTTTAGATGGCTTGAAGAAGAATTTGACGGGGGCAACAAGAAAATGGCCAAACTATTTGCAAGAGGTACTTTGGGTTTATCGAACAACTCTTAGAGAGGCTACAAGGGAGACTCATTTTGCTTTGGAACATGGAATGGATGCAGTTAGCCCCATAGAATCTACGATGTCATCTTTTGAAAGGGTCTAATGATGAAGTTGGAAGAGCGAATTTGGATCTAATTGAGGAAAAAACAGTTCGAGCTCATCGAAATGTAATTCATTATCAAACTCTTATGAGAAATAGATATGATTAAAAGATTAAGAGAAGAGAATTTAAAAAGGTCATAAAGTGTTGAGAAAAGTTTTCTTGCACACAAAGGAGAAGAATCTCAAAAAAATTACTCCAAACTGGGAAGGGCCTTATATGGTTGATGAAAGGATAAAGTCGGGGTCCTATCATCTTTGTGATTTTGAGGGGAGGATGCTTCAACATCTATGGAATATCCAACACTTGAAGCTTTACTGGGAGTAGATATGTTTTTGTACATTGGAATTTTTTTGGCGCACTCTTTCCTATCTTGTTGGCCCGGTAAGGTTTTAACCAGGCGTCATGTATATATTCAATATTATCAATAAAGTTTTTTTTTGTCAATGGTTGTTTACACATTTTTCATACTATCTTAACAAATCATCAGAGACTGATCATCTTTGAGATTGGTTAAGAGTAGAATGTTCCGAAGTGTTGATAATACTTTTTGAAGAAACAACCATGTTTAATGATCACATTACATTTTTTTCGAAGTGGAAGCTTAACAGCACACTGAGAATTTTTCGAAGAGCTACCAAAGCTTAACTACACATTGAGAATTTTTTGAAGAGCTATCATTTTTTGAAGAGCTATAATTTTTCGAAGTTATTTGAGGTGGTAAGTTTAAAGTTGATAATTATATTTGTTTTCAAAATTTAGCATCGAATAAAATATGAAGAGATTAATAAGATAAAGAAACCGTTTGTCAATTAGATTAATTCGTTGAGGTACAAAAAGAGATTTCTTAACTTGAAAAACACAAAAACTATGATAAAGTTAATCAGATGATTCTTCCCCTTCAGATGATTCCTCTTCATCTTCATCTTCGGATGACGAATCAGGGATAGGATCAAAAACTTTGCTTGGGCATTTTTCCATAGGAAATTCGTTCCAAAAATTTGTGAGGTCGATTTTTGGATAAGTGGCGTGAAGTTCTCGAAGAAGGAGAATGGTTGCATCTTCTATTCCGATGTTGATAGCAGTTAACATGTCTTTTGAAAGTTCAGCCTCGGCAGCAGCTACAGCAGCACTTTTTTCGCTTCGAAATCCCTCTTCAATTTAGCTATCTCCTCGGTCAGTTCTTTATTTTTTGTCTCACAAAGAGTAAGAGAATTTTGTAGCTCACTAGAGTTGGATTTTTCAGTGGCTAATTCAGTAGCATGATCAGTCTTGAGCTTATTCATTTCTTTCTCATGAGAAACCTTCAAAACTTCTTTGTCAGCAATATGTGTGGTTCGCAGATGATTTTTCATTAAAAGAGCACCTTTTGTGAGTTTGGACCTAGCTACTTCGTATATGTGAAATTGATCAACCACTTTGCCGTGCAAAACTTCTTTAAAAAAATTTCTCAACCTCGTACGCTTCTTTGTAATAAACCATATCTTTAGCCAATTGCTTCAGATTGTTTTGATAAGCTTCGACTTGAGAAGCAAGTGCCTTTGTTGCAATATCAATATCGGTAAATGGTTGAAGTGCAACAGTGATTGCAGGATTTGGAGGAGAAAGAAGAAATTTTGTTTCTGATGCACTAGGACGTTGAATCATGTCTAGAGTAGTGATATGAGCAGGAGGACAGATAATTTTTGGAGATTTTGTGTTTGGTGTTAGTCTCCCAAAGTTAGGCATGTGATTTTGAATATTTTGAAGAGCAAGATCGTTTTCATCAGTAAGCGCTTCAGTGTTCTCAAAGTTAACGAACATATCATGATCGAAGTTTGCAGTAGCCTTATTTTCGTTAGTAGTACTATCTTCAATGATAATCACAGGGTTATCTCTGGTTCTCTATTATTCGACTGAAGGATTTTGTGGGTTTTGTTGGTTTCCAGCAGTAGTGTTTTCATCTTCGTCAACCAATTTATACGAAGTGATTCTTGTTTGTTTCTTTTTCTTTCCATAGGAACTAGAAACAGCTTTGTTTTTTTGTAAAGATGGTTCTTAATATTTTCCCTCTTTGATGGGTGAGAGAGTTTGTTTTGCAGTTTTTTGTTTTCGAGGCTTTGGTTTGATGGAGTTGAAGGGCTAGCACTGGATGTGCTATCTGTATTTTTACCTTTCTTTTCTTTTTTTCTTTTTTGGCAAATTACTCTCCGATCTGTTGTGAATGGGAATGAAGACTTTGCAATCGGGTTGAACTATTTGTTTGCAGACTATCTTCGGATCCGGCTCTGACATCAAATTTTGAGGTGGCAAGGCACCCTCTGAAATTGGGAACATGTGGCAGTTGAGGAAATTGATGGGTTGAAAGGTAGTGTGAAACGCGTTGTTCCATTCCTTCTCAGCCGAAGCGGTAAATTTTTGGAAAATCACCTTAGCAGTTGGTCGACGTGATGAGTAACGCCTCGAAATTTTTGAAATAAATGGACAAGCAGAAAATTAAGAAAAGAGAAAGATAAAACATAAAATTTATTTCAGAATGTAAAATTTTTGAAGTGCTTACGATTGCTTCTAGAATTTCTGCCATTTCCCCACACTCCTGATATAAAGATGAATTTTTGCTTCCAGAATTTGTTAGCTTCTAAGAGGTCGTCGATGATCTTGAGGTCATGCATCAGGGTGAGATAGTAAAAGGGAAGCTTTAGAACCTTTTGGCAATTAAGTCAAGGAGACGAAGTCTTTAATGCTGATTGGAATTTGAGACAATAGAGATGTCATAATCACTGACATAAGGGTGAACCATTGATTCAGTGTCACTTGAGTAGGATATAAGGTGAACCATTGATTCAGTGTCACTTGAGTAGGACATAAGCTGAGAATTTCGAAGTATTCCACGATCATAGGATCCAATTGAAACCGAAGACGTCAATTGATGATTTCGGGGTAGACTATTAGTTCGTCATCTTTGTAGTCTAGGGGAGTTTCTCCTTCTTTAGGTAGTCGAAGATTTATGTTATCTCCCATTCCCCATTTATTTTTAGATCTGAATATTGGCTATCTTTGTAATAAATATAGCGAACGTTTTTCAAAGCAATGATGTATTTATCCTTCAAGATTTCTCAAATTTCTCCTAATCTTAGCTCTTTCTTCTTCGGAAACAAAGCAAGTGTCTACTCCTTCCTGAGGCTTATGGGTAGTTGTAGAGTTCCCATAACCAGATTCAGCTTCGAGATCAGTTTTGGTAGCCTCAAAATCAGATTCATTGGCCTTCGATGTTTCTTCTCGAGGTTGGTGAGGTGTTGGATTAACAAATTCTGGTAAAGGGTTGCTTGTTCGAGGAACTTCCTAAGTTACTCCTCTTTGAGGAGGATTTTCAGTATATGGATTCGAAGGGGAAGGAGTTCGGATAATTTCTGATTCGTCTCCCATGGCAATAAAAGTTCTTCTTTTTCTGGTTATTGAAGAGTGATTCGAAGGTGTTTTTTGTTGAATTTTGTTCTAAATTAAATTCTTCACTAATCAAAGGAGAAATCTTACTTTGAGATGAAGAGGCTCGAGGTGTTTTAAGGCCTTGGATTTTGGATGAGGAACGTTCTTCGGTTATAGGAGAAGGACAAAGATTAGGAACTTTGTTTGGATCGAAATAACTGTAATAAATTGTTGTAGTGGTTGTTCCAACTAGAAGGCTATTGATTAATCCGACAACCTTATATTCTTCACCCCTTTGAGTAATGAAGAAGTAGTCGTATGATCTGAAGACTAAGTTGATTGGTTTCTTTATCATAAACCAAATGAAGGTTGATCAGAGAAGTTGAAGGTTGATCAGATAAGTTGAAGGTTGATCGAAAATTTAGGTTTTTTCTGATGAAAATACTGGGTAAAAGGAAGAACACGATAAAGGTAGCCAACTGTTGTGACTTCTCTCTGAAATAATTTGCGTAGTAAGAATGAAAAATGAGGATGTTGGTTGAATTTATACAAAGAAATAGAGACGTGTGAAGTTTGAAAGACTCTGATGATGATAGGTTGGAATATAAAGCGGTATGATGGTTAGATACTTGACATCTGTCAGGCTACATATATAGCTATGGATTTAAAGGGTAAAGAGTTTTAATGAATTTGAACGGTTACGTTTGTACGATGTTTGGATAAAAGTCGATGAGTACTTTTGAAAGTTTCGAAGAGATTTTGGAAGTTTTGAAGAGGTATTCTAGAATTTTCAAAGAGATTTTTTTGAAAGTTTCGAAGATATTTTCTGGAAGTTTTGAAGAGGTTTTCTACAAGTTTCGACAAGATTTTCTGACAGTTTTATTTTCAATAATTTGGAGAGGATATCAAACTTTAAGTTTACTTTTAATGGGTATTCACGCTGATCGCTTTTAGCTGGCGCTTCGAATGATTACTCTTTATACGTGCTTCGAATTACTACTTCACTTGGTTCTTCAAGTGGTCGCTTCGAATGATTGCTTTGAGTTTATTTTATAAAATCTTGCATGACATATGAAAGAATTCAAAGATATTTTAGTTCTCATTCATTTACTTAGGGGGACTTTTGATATGGAAATAGGATTTTGAGGAGTAAGTTGTAAGTAATGTAAGTTTAAGGATTTAATTACAAGTAATGTAAGTTTTGTCCTCAAAATGTAATTAATGTAAGTTTTAGAGAATATTTATAACTATGAATAATTGTTAAGGACTAAATAGCAATTAGCCCTCTTTTGTAATAGATTTCAGTTTGAGATTAAGTCTTGGCTCCTCTATATAAAGGGTAAGTCTATTCTAATAAAGGGGTTGAATATTTTTTCTTTGGAACTCATTTGTACTTGAACTTTCTCTTTCTAAAAACTATCTAACTCTTTCTCTCTCTAGATTTCTCTATTAACAATTTACTAAGGCAAAATATTAACTCATCAAAAGTAGTTAAAATTCTCCATTCTTTTGGGGTTAGCTGCGATGGGCTTATCATTATTTAGTTAAAGATTGATAAAACATTTGGTCATGTATTACCAGAAGACAAGGCTATATCAAGGTTAATAATTTCAGGTGTGACAACCAAGACTTCATCTCGTTTAAGGGTCATTTGGATAATTAATAAGATTTTTTATCTCGAATGGGAGTTGAGCTCAATAAAAAGGTCGTTGGCTTGAATTTTATGATAAATTATTTATGAATTATAATTAGTGAGTTACGTTAACAGTTATATAATTTGTCAAATTAATCAGTTACTTGGTGATTTTGCAAATCTGATTTCCCAATGATGTGCAACACAAACAAAGATAATCTAACAATTTACAAATTTAACCATTTTTAGACCGTTTTTACTATAAAATGATATCGAGACCACATCTAGGATGGTTTGGACGAAATAAAGATAAACATATCATTTCTAAAATTGATTATCATGTGGATTGGATTGTGGTTTTAGATTACTAAGTGTGTTTAATAGATTTGTACATCAAAAATAATATTTATTAAATATAATTACTAGGACACAAATAAATTCAACAAAAATAATGTAAACGTAGTAATTTGATTTTTTTAAATAATTCTATGATAATATAATCAATTTGACAAATCTAAAAAACATATATATGTTTTGAAAGTATTTAATTGCATGTTGAATGAAATATCTCAAACATGTAGGCAATCGTGGTTTAAAAGGAACAATTTTATATATATATATATATATATATATATATATATATATATATATATATATACTAGACATTTCATTTTGATAAACAAACTAAATTTTTAAAACGGATTAGATGTTGTTTTCAAATAATGATTGATTATTTTTTTCATAAAACATAAAATAATAGCGGAACACTATATTTTTTTGTTTTTTAGAATGAATTAAACCTCTAAAGCTTTTTAGTTTTATTTATTATCTCATATAAAAAATTGTTTTTGTTTATTTTTGGACTATTCTAAAAATATATCAATTGATATTTTTTATCAATAGATATAGCATGTTTGATTTGACGAACATTGTTTCTCTCTTGTTGAAAATGGTTCTTAACTTCACCAGCATCGTTGTCACTTATCTCGTCGTCTTCATGTTCTATTTTGGGATACTCTTCAATAAAATTACCTTTCAAATAACTTTTAAGAGTCTAATGCGTCTATCATCACAATAACAACTTTGCGGAATCTATCACCTAATTGGTCATTTTTTCTCCATGTTTATCTTGGGTAGTGAGAGTTTATATTCTTTTGTCTTATCAACTTATTCTTGAGATGTATTTAATTTTTCAATCTTTTTCTTTGAACCCTCGATTTCTAATTGAATAACTGTAAGAGTAGTTTGGTTCATTGGCACAACCATCTATAGTTAGATTTTTTATTTTTGCAATAGCTTGTGGGAAGTTTTAAATCAAATGTTTATTCTTTATATGTGGTAAATTTTCCTTTAAAAACACATTAATTTTCCAAACTCAAGTGGTAAAGTGAGCATCGTGGATAACGAATTGATATCTTAACATGATATTGTTTTCGAATTAAGAAAGATATAATTTAATAAATTTTGTATTAAACAAAAATATATAAGTGTGTATGGTATGAAATGTAAAAACATTGCAGAAGAGTATAAATAAGTTCCAGGAAAATCTCAGTTTGCCTCTTTGGAAGCTCAATAACTAACTGAGAAGATGTGTATATTTCCCAATGAATTTCTCTAAAAACGATTAATTAATTATTTAGGCTCGACATTTTGAGACAAACCTAATGAGTTTATTAATAAATTTAGTGTGACATAAGGAATGGTTTATTGGGCATGAGTGTTAGTGGTCTTCTTTTTACGATCTATTTGAATTGTCATTTTCTTTTTTGTTAGAGTAAGCTCTTTGGTAGCCTCAATGACGACAATATCATTTTTGGTAGATAGGGTCAAAATATTTTACGTGACTACATGTTGCGTCTGTCATTTCAATGATATAAAAATTGTGATTATTTTTAATTTCTAAAATCGGAGCAAGAGATATTTTCTCGAGAAAAGATTAATATGATATTAGTAGGCTTAAGTTTCTCCACTATTAATTGATAAACTACTTAGGATACCATATTTATGATGCATCATGCGTTATTCGTCATCATTAGGTTAAACGTACAGTTGAAAAGCAAAGAAATCTCGAATGTTGTTGGCATTCTTGTTGTTTTAAAATTCCTCGAAAAACGATGGTTGATAAAACATTTGGTTCATCACCAGAAGATGAGGATATATAAGGGTTGATAATTTCAAGTGTGATAGCCAGGACTTCATCTCGTATAAGAGATACTTTGGTAGTTAATTAGATTTATTTTTTATACGCGAGTTGTGATCAATAATGGCGGCCACACCAGATTTCATGAGAAGATGTTTCTGGATTAATATGGAACGAGTAAATTTAACATTTATATAATTCGTCGAATTGATAAGTTACTTGGTGTTTTTGCTAACCCGTTATTCCTCACGAACGTAGATAATATAAAAATTCACGAATTTGGCATGTTGGATTCCAAACCGTCAATTATATAGACAAAACTGTGTTACCTTAAAAGGCACAATGGATCCCGAGGAAAGTAAAATAGTATAAAAATGGTTTTTGTATTTTGAAAATTTTACAATAAGAAAGAATTTATGGTATAAAAACAACGATCTTTGGGAGAAAGAATTTATGGTATAAAAACAACGATCTTTGGGACGAATTAATGTACTAAGGTAGTTAAAATTGTACATCCATTTGAGGTTAGTTGTGATGGGCATATCCTTATATATTTAAAATTTTCTAAAATTTAAGGATTGAACCAAAATGCAACAGCCCAATTCAAGATATTTAATGAGAAAATATTTCTCCTTATGTAGACGAAGTACTAATTTCATTAGGATACCCTACTTATAACGCATCATCTCTTCTTTTTCGTCATTAAGGTATATGTATGGTTGAGAAACAAAGAATTCTTGAAATCTGTTGGTATCTAGTAAGGTTTTTTCTTTTTGCAATAGTTCGCGAAATTGTTTTAGCGACGAGTGATCATTCTTTACAGTTGCTAGCTTTTATTTCAGCAAAGACACTACTTTTCAAACTCAAGTAGTACAGTGAGTATCATGGATAAAAAAATAATATCTCTACTTGATGTCATTTTCTCAACAAACAATACATAATTTTAGAAACTCTATATTATAATAAGTATATAAGTATGTATATATGTTATGAAATGGAAAACCACATAAAGGTATAAAAAACCTCTAAGGTAATCTCATTCCTCCTCTTCAAAATATCAATAACTGATTGAGAAGGTGTGTATAATCCCACGAGGAATTGCTTTAAAAACAATTAATTAAAAATTTAGGGTTAAATTGTTTTATTGTATGGAAACAACAATCTTTATGACGATTGAATCTATCACTAAAGTAGTTAAATTTCTTCATTCATTTGGGTTTAGCTATGGTGGGCATATCCTTATATATTCAAAGATTTCTAACATTGAAGAACGGAATGGAACCCTAACAGCCAATTCAATATATTATGGAAAAAACAAATTTTATTATCTTTCACATCAATGAGGAGATCTCTTTCTTTAGGTTGACAAAATACTAGTTTTCAAAAAAAAATACCTCATTTATACGCATCAGTCTTGTTTAGAAACATTAAGGTTTACGTATGATTGAGAAGCAAATAATTCTCAATTCGTGTTGATATTAGGAATGATTTCTGGTTGTTTTGAAGTTCATCAAATATCTATAGTTGACAAAACATTTGGTTATGGATTACCAGAATACGGGGCTATA
The DNA here is from genome assembly GCA_036936605.1 of Limnanthes douglasii subsp. nivea. Lineage (NCBI taxonomy): Eukaryota > Viridiplantae > Streptophyta > Magnoliopsida > Brassicales > Limnanthaceae > Limnanthes > Limnanthes douglasii. Next base: position 173,744,593 of record JAUPFV010000003.1, read on the forward strand.
GCAAGGTTAATAATTCCAGGTGTGACAACCAAGACTTCATCTCATATAAGGGTCATTTGGATAATTATTGAGATTTTTATTTTAAGAATGGAAGTTGAGCTCAATAAGAGGGTCGTTGGCTTGAATTTCATGATAAAATGTTTATGAACTATAACTAGATGAGTTACGTTAACAATTATATAATTCGTCAAATTAATCAGTTACTTGGTGATTTTGAAAACCTAATTAGGCAATGATGTACAATACAAACAAATATAATCTAACAATTTACGAATTGAACCTCGCCATCCCCTCATATTACAATTACCAATAACCAAATGCTAAGAAGAATATGACTATATATGACTAGAATCTGACTTTGACAACTTGGTACTAGTGAAATTTTCTCAAAGTGATGTAATATGATGTGATACATCATCTCGCAATAAGAACTTAGAGAGATGACGTTTTAGAGAAAGCTCAAGAAATGTTATAAGGTCACGCCGGTTATGTAAATTTGAACTATATAATCTAAAAGTAAATAATAAGAGCTTTAAGATATGATTAATATGTAAGTAGAAATGGTTTAAAAGAAAATAATTACATACATAAAATATAATTTGTTTTTAAATATTTTAATTGATTAATCTAGGTATAACTAAAAATAAATAATAACCATAACTCATTTTGAGACTAGTAAATATGTCATTATCACAATTAGGTCATATATTCAATTTAATGAAAAACTGAATGAATATCGACACATGCACATCACATATTTTCTTACATTATATGGTATGTTCAAACTTGATGGATTCTATAAATAACTAAATTGCAAGTGAATGTTGTATAAAAAAAGATCATCACTCATCATTTATGTGCGAGCGGTGACTGATGAAGATGATTTACTCAATATGTCAATCATTAATATTTGAGATGACTAATGTTTTATGGATTTTAAGTCATCATTTATGTGTGAGAGGTGGCTGCAACAAAATATTATGGATTTTATATGATAAATTGTACCTGAAAACAAAAAAACTAACTCAACATCCAAAAATTCGATTTACAAATTTCTCCATTTTTAGACCATTTTTACTATAAAAGGATCTCGAGACCACATCTAGGATGTTTCAGACGAAATAAAGATAAACATGTTATTTCTAAATTAATTATCATATCGATTGGTTTGTGGTTTTAGAGTACTAAGTGTGTTTAATAGATTTTATTCCTAATTAATATTGGTGCGTAAGATGAAGGTCGACTTGGTGCATGGTATGATAAATCTCATAAGTTTACGGGATCACTTAACTTTTTGCAATTAAGATGAACACTATTTCGAGTATTTTACTGTTTTCTTGCTAACAACTTGAATAAATATGTTTAGTATTACAAAAAGAAGTCAAAATTTGATTTCTTGCGGAAGTGGGTTTTTGGAAGGGTGGATTAAAATTATCAAAGTCAATTTATCTTATCAAATAAGATCATTATTTTTTACTGAATTGAATTAACATGCACTGTGGAGTTCCTACGAATGATGAAAGTCAATTTTAGAATTTTAATACGATTGAGTGTTGCTATAAGTACCGTTTTTCTACTTCTATTTTATCATAAAGTTAATGATTTAGTAGAGGTCACCAACTTGGTTATTCTAAATAAAATAAAAGAATATTGGATAAAATAAAATAAGGTCGGTCAAGGATTCAATCTAAAGTTCTATGAGCATATCAAACTATATTGCGATTGTCATTAAATATTGTAGAAATTCCCTTACCGTCAATACATATAGTCTAGAAAAAATCAATTTGATATTGTATAAGCCATATGTAGTTTTTACAAAAAAAATAAACGAATTTTATTATCGATATTTGATGATAAACGGCTATGATATAAAGTTATATAATCATATATTTTATGCAAGTCATCAAGTTTTGAGGAGATGGTTTCAACATAGTCATCATATATGAGCTCGCAAACTCGGAAAAAAATAAAGGACTTTACGAGTTTATTCATTACATGACCACGTATGTATTATTTTGGAACTATAAATAAAGAAAATGCATCCCACGTGTTATTAAATCACTATGCAATTATCACAGGCTCAATCACTTAACATATGCGAATGAATAGACTTACCGATAATGTGCGCGAATGAATAGACTTACCGATAATGTGCTTGTTTACTATTTCTGAACGAAATGCGATCAACCCATAAAAATGACAATGTCAAACATATTGTATTGTACATATCGAGAGGTACAAACCTATAGAACAGATCCAGTTCAAGTAAGACCATGACCAATCTTGACATCGTTCACAGTATATAGGCTTATTTCAGTCTCCCGACTACCAATGTGGGATAATCTGGTGTGGGATACATACTAAACACTCTTCTACGTCTCCAATCTATCCTATTATTACTCGTATAAACCCAGCACCAAATTTCCAATTTGTATCATGGCCAAGATTAAATTTAAATCTGTATATATATATAATTAGGTATATAGGTTATAGAAAGAATTACCTCAAACTCCAAGATTGAGATTCAAATTCAGAAGATTTGATTTTATCTCGAGATGCACAAAGCACAAAACAAAGCAAAAATCAAAACAAGAAGATGAAGAGAATTATTAATTCCTGGGTTAACACAGATCAAGATACTGTCTCCTCTTTTTTTCTCTCTCTCACTGCTTAGTATATATAATTATTATGTTTATATATTCATTACTCTAGTCAAACTTAATGCAAATTGATTCCTTCAGATTTCCATGTCTAAATTCAGACTCCAAATATGAAGTAGTATAATTTACCGTCTTTTGAGTATTTATTTATTTATATGATTAATTAGACGACTATTAAAATAACATGGATCGGATAAAAAATTTGCAATATAATTTATTAGTGGGTGGGTGAGCATTAGTAAGTCTAAGTTTTAGAGGCATTTTAAAATTTAAAACAACGTTTTTTACAAATATGCAATAAAATACTAATCGAAACTAATTAATATTGCAAATAATAACTAAATTTAGACTAATACCAACTAATAACAAGCAATAACAACTAATAAAATTAGAATTAAAAGAACTAATTTAAATAACTATAACAAGTAAATAACTTGATAAATTATACGAAGCTTTTAATTGAGCTATTATAATGTTATCCCAACGTTATTTAAATGTTTTTATCAAATAGAAACAATTTGCAAAAAAAAATCAAACAATTCCGAAAGTAGAACTACAATATGTAAAATAAGAAATTTGAGTTTTCTAGAATATTTAGAACAAGTAGAGAGATTTAGAGAGATATAGGGAGGAGTATATGAGTTTGTGAGTTTGGATTTGGGGTCTTCTCTATTTATAGAGGAGACCCATAATTTTATTTTATTTTAAAAACGAAAAAAAAATTATCCGGACCATCCGGACGTCCAGATGCCCCGGAGCGCCGTCATTTTCACATAATCGTACTTGGAGTTGCAATTGGGCCAGATTTTCACAGAATCGTGTAATAATAATAATAATAATAATAATAATAATAATAATAATAATAATAATAATAATAATAATAATAATTATTATTATAATATTATTATGTTCATGTTTGTTTTATTTCAAATTAATTTATTTCTCGTGTTCGACTAAAATAAGATCGTTTTTTGTCTTAAATATTCTATCTCTCACCGACAAATATAGCCATCCTATTGTCAATTTTATAACACATCACAAGTAGTTCGGTTATCTATTAAAATATCCGCCTTAAATTGACCTAATTAATATTGAAATAAATTTTATATTATTAACAAGTTAATTTGGATCATAATTATTCTATTGATTATCTAAAAATTAATATCTGTGTGGATTGAATCTATCGATTATCTATTTTGATAAAAATAATTTTTGTACTATTCATTTTCGATCAGAATAGATATTTATATTGTTGATAATGTTAATCTCCTAAATAAATATATTTAATTAATTATATTTAATTATGCCATCGGAATATAATTTCTTTTTAGGAACCATTGAAACACATTTGATATTTTTGAATTTATTTCACAACCAAATTACATGTATTTACGCAATTAGAACATAATCCAAATTTATACAATTTTAAAAACTTTAAATTTATACTTCAAATATTGAATAGTTCGAAAAAAATAACTGTAATATTAAATAAAACATCGTAATTACATAAACATCTTAAATATCTAGTAATATTAAATATTGAAAGTTGTAATCGAAATAGAATTAGATGTATGTATTTTATTTAATATCTACCTAATATTAAATAAAATATCTTAAATACATAAATATAATCAAACATATCAAAATCAAATTACAAATACTTTTCTAGAATAAAATTTCGATTAAAATGATAACATATCTAAATTAATATATATTAAATAGCATAATTATTAACTCGTTTATATGGTACATATCTCAATTATTGAAATTAGATTCAATTAACACTTACAAATTAATTTTAAATAACATTATAAAATATTTTGATAAACAGTTCATAAATGGTTTGTCTGGTGGTTTGAAGTGACAGTTTAACTGCGAAACTGGCCCATTAAGACTGCAAACCGGCAGGACCGCAAACCGACAGGACCACATAAGGAGTAAACCGCCAGGACCGCAAACCGCCAGGACGGCGGTTCTCTGTTAAACGGTTCTGATGGTTTGCAGTTCAACCTGTTTGCCACCCCTAACTATAAATAGTCTATCCTCCGTCATCCACGTGTAAGACATTTAATGTTTTCTAGAAAGTACACTTTACTATAAATAATTTATTTCATATATCTTTACAATCCTTATCATTGGTAGCAGCAATTGTATTTCTATTGTATTCTTGGCTTAACAATGTATAGATCCGATATAAAAGTTTTTCATATTATTTTTCTACTATTTATTCAACCCACAAAATCCAATACAACGTCAATTTTATTGTCGGGATATCCTGGAGAATGTTTTGGATGTTCATCGCGTAATTGAATGCAACACAAAAGTATTTCCAGTTAGAAAGATAATTGTGTGATACAATTTTCATATGGACTCTTCATATGTTCATTTTCTCAAACTGTATGTCGACCCACACACAAGCGCCAAAGTGATCCCTTTCGTGAGTCATATTTAACCGCGGAGGTATGCTACAGTTATACATAATTTTATTTAAAATTGGAACAATAACCTTGACCCCAACCAAGGTTCCATTTAATACACTAGTACATTTGGACGCAATTTAAACCATACAAGCTTAGGAATGGGGAGCTGGAGTCTGATACAAAAATAGTCATTTCAATTTAGCATACTTTTCATTATATAAAAAAGATCAGCATAGGAACCTGCTACTACTTTTAGATCTGAGTTTTTAGACTATTTTCTTTATCAAAAATTAATTAGCGGATCAATTTGATTCTGGAAAAAAAAAATCACAAATGATTTAGTAAAATTCAAACCATAAGAATTTAATCTTTCATAATCGATCAACTTATAGTCGTGAGAATTATTAATTCCTCTAGAATTTTTGTTCATAATCCGACTTAAGAATAAATAATGGGAGTTGTGCATAAAGAACAAACTACACATCCTTAAGAAATTGTGCAAATTAAAGTTAAGATACTACTTTTTAAATATCCACAAATGTAGAGTAATGAAATATTGTGATTTAAGGTTAAGCGTAATATATTCTATAAAAAGTCATAAAAGAATATTGTGATCTTTGTGGTGCAACGTAAGAATTTAGCTTCAACTTCTCTAATGCCATAGAAAGTTTTGTAACAACAATAAGATTCTTTGTCGTGCAATAGAGGAATTCGGATTAAGATTTTGTAAACATACATAAAGTTCTATAAGAACATGAAATATCTTGTGATGTAAATTTTATTCACCAAGCTGGAGGTTTCACCATTTTTTAGCTGAGTAGACATGATTTTATAGTAATAACGTCCCCTATCGGGGATAAAGGCAGTGTGTTCTTGGTTATCTTCATTAATTGAAATTTGATTATATTTTAAATAAGCATCCATGAAGGATAACATCGTATTCGATGAAGTTTCATCTACCAGTTGATTAATTCTTTAAATGGTGAAAAGATCCTTCGGACAATCTTTTTTTAATTCAGATACGTCAACAAACATCCTTAGTTCTCTATTATGTTTATTTGTAACATTGCGTTGGTTGTTCATATTAGGTAATATGATTCCCTTATGTGGCCTATAACATTGACCATGTCCATTTCTGCCCCTGTTGCTTTGGTTTTTTGTTGAGAGAATGATATTTTTCTATTTTATTGGTTGAAACCTACTATATATGAATATCTTGTGAGATTCATGTTACGACTTGAGGAGTCTAATATATATATATATATATATATATATATATATATATAATTCTTTGTAAAACAAATCAAGTATTTTATACTTGAAGTTGGTAGGTATGTCTCGACCGAGTTGAAAGACTATATTTCTTCAATATGAACGCTTTATATTTTCTCTTATGGCTCGATTACGTGGGGGAGCGGCTCATAAGTCATCTATTATATCATTGATGACTATTTTTAAATGTTAAGGGAGTTGCATAGCACTCTCTTTAAATTATCTGATTTTCTCTAATCACATAAATGTTTCCATTGACTATGTACTGAAGACATTGATTAAATGCTTAAATAATCGCATGTATTTAGTCGAGCCAAAACCTGCCCAAAATTACATTTAATGGAAAAAAGCATCCATTATCAGAAACAAACATTGGAACTTCTTTTTGAACTCTTGTTTTCTTAAAGGCACATCCAAGGTTATCTCCCCTATGATATTTATGTATGCTATTGTAACCCCAGTCAAGATTATACGAGATGGTATAAGCACCGGAGCACCTCTCATCTTATCATATGTTTTCTTGTATAAGATATTTTCTGAACTTTATGTGTCTATCATTACTCTTTTCATTTTTACACTTATTATCTCAATTGTAATTAAAATTGTATCTTGATGTGGTGCAACAAATCTTTTTAAATCTTCATCAGTAAACCCAATATTGAGTAAGGATTTTTGTATAAATAGGGTGGTTTTTATTCTTGATATTGAACCTCTAAATCATTTACATGCATTTTTCTCAAATTTCTAGTAATATCTGGAGTGGGTCACCTCCTACAATTGTACTAATCACCATACTGTTAGGATCTTCATCCATATATTTCTCCTTTATCCATGACCGTATTGTTTTCTAAAATATTTGGTGTTTTGGCTACGGCTACAACTTGTCTTTATTGCCATACTAGAGGTTGATGCTCAGTCGTAGCATGTCTCAACTCATTCCTAGACTTTCTCTTTACGAAATCTGGTACTTCACCTTCATCAATTAAATTTTGGACTTTATCATTCATAGCGCAACAATCTTGTGTGTAAAGCTTTGTGTCATTATATAATTTCATAAATTTGTTTTTATTATTATGCTCTTTAAAAGTAGTCGAAACTTTACAACACTCTTACTTCTTTTATAAATCACCCCACGTTTTCATTCATTCAATCTTTTATATGACTGTTTGTTGAAGCATGCACCACTCTTACTTCTTTTATAAATCACCCCACGTTTTCATTCATTCAATCTTTTATATGACTGTTTGTTGAAGCATGCTAACCGTGGTTCCTCCTAAAATTGGTGTTATTGAAGGTTGCTCTTGATTTTCCCTTCTAGATTTAATTTTGGTTATCGAGATTTAATTTTGGTTATCTGTTTCGGTTTGGCCATACATTTGGCCATACATTTGGCTGTATTATGTTTGAAAGTTAGAATTTCATGTAGAATTTTGTGTTAACTTTGTGAAATTTACAACGTTTCTTTTAGTATAGTTTCAAAGAATCTCATTCCACATTTGTTAGTATTTATTATCTAATCGACATCTCTATGTATGACGATTGATCCAATAAATTTATCTCACAGCTATGTTGTTTAATACATTTTATGTTGTGTTATGTGATTTTCATTCCGTGAATCAATTTGCTATTAAAAATCTATAACGATGGCAACGAACGTAGAGCTATTTACGCATTGGCCGCAAAATACAAAGTTATATATTACTTTTTAGATTTTGAGTTTCTATTTACAATTTTATGGTTTTGGATTTTGTAAATAAATATTTTTAATATTACACTTAAGATGATATTTGATCAAGAACCGAGAGCGTAAATAGTTCAAATTTTTTAAGGAATAAATTAGAATAGAAAAATATGATGAGGCGTTTTAGAGAAATATATATAGAATTTCAATGGCTAGATAAATTATAAGAGTTCTTTAAAAATGTTTGTGATCGTAACTTTTACCAATCAAAATTTCAACCCAAATCCTAAATTACAAACAATAACCTAAAGTGAGTTTTAATATATAAACCATATCACCTTATCCATCATCGAAAATACTTCTTCTCACAATAACCCAAGAAAACACGAAAGTATACTTTTTTTTTACGAAAATTTTGCAACACTCAAACTCATTCCAAGTATAGTGATAATCATGGGGAAAAAATGCATGCAAATCCATAAATTTCAGGCAAAAACGCATGCTGACCCGATTTTTTCAAAACTATCATAGAAGGAAAACGTCTGTAATAATGGACAAGTAGTTTTATATGGTTAACCTTATTGCACATTATTAAAATTTTCTCGCTACTGAAAAGAGAACAAAATCCGTTAAAACAAAATCCTTTAAAACAAAATCCTCTAAATATTGAAAACTGATTAAGCCTATAATTTAACTCATATTATGCCCATGTAGCTGTTCCCGACATATAATTTACCTCGCATGACGAATATATTAATATTCATCTGCGTCCACCGGTCTTTTTTGCTGGCGCAGCTGTGTCCTCATCATCAGACTGGATATCACCATACTGCCACATTCCACGCCTATCAGTCCTTGCTTCTTCCTGAAACTTCTCTAAGTTATCAAGGGCTGTCTGTCTTTCCTTGGGTTCCCATTTCCTTCTTTTCTCCATTGTTGCAAGTCCTTCCTGGAAAGCAGAGTAGAGGCACTTATTAGTACAAACACTATCGGAACATCAAAATTGTCAATATAACTTTGATAACATGCAGATCTCAATATACAAAAATATCATGAACGTCATTAAATTGGTTGGAGAAAATACACAATAATTTTCTTCAAAACAGAACAATCTTGGAGTAACCAATGCTAACCATGTGAAAATGAAAAGTAAGACACAACAACACAAACTATTAGTAAATTAATTTAAAAGAAAGATCCAATAAGTTCCACATCATATGGCAATTTCAATTTGGTTTGAATCATAATTGAATTAAGAGAGATTTCTAAGTTAGAAAATATTAAAGATCAGTTGCAACTTTTCACTTGATGCTTATTTCAGTCTACTCTGTTCCCCTAGATGACAACATCTTTGAATTCATTTATTAGTTTCGATCCTAATCGCAATTAGGAGTCCAATAAAATAAGACAGCCAATACATAAAATTAGAGGGTACAGATCAAACCTGCAGCATGGTGGCATTGACGGAGATCTCACTGTCCTTTTCGACCAAAGTAACAACAAGAACAGTCCCAGTTCCTTGTCCTTTCACTTTTCCTCCTGAGGTATCTTTTTCCTCTATCATTGCCCGGAACTCTTTTCCATCGCTAAGTATCTGAGCACTCAAAAACTCTGCTGATTCAGGACCAAAGTCATCTTCCAATGCTGGAATTTTGAGGTACGCCAGTCTGCAAAGCTGTGCAAGGGCTGGTGCTGAAGAGACTGAAGGATCAACAGGACGCAATGCACTGTAGGGGACAACCTCTTGATTTCCATAATCGATGTAGAAAACCTCAAACTTGTCTTGTGGGGATTCGACCGCTGTTCGGGGTGCATTGACAATCTTCACATTGAGAAAACAAAAATCATGTCAGTTAATTATCAATAACAATTGAATATCAAGTGATACAAATTTTATTTATATTAACTCATAGAGCTGAGATTCCATATCAGATATATTTTAGAGTCTGTTTGGTTAAGCATAGAGAAGAGAAACAGAAGATACATGATTAAGAAGCGGGAACATACATTTGGTTCTACAAAATATGCTTCAAGTATGTACGAAATTAAAGTTCTCAGAGATGGCACTAGCCACCAATCTATTAATAAGGGTTGCAGAAAGACAAAATTAATGTTGGAAGAGATAGAAACACATCTCACCATTGCTCTATTCCAGGAGTTGTCAAGGCTAAACTGAGCAAGAACAATGTCCCCCTTCTTGGGATTGAAAGCACCAATTAAAGGCGGATGTTGTAAATTCAGAGAAGCAAGCTGATTCTGAATTGAGGCTACTTTCTGGTCACCCACTGTCTGGACATAAAATTTACCGCCTGCCAAGACTTCAGTTACTACAACCTGCAAAAAGAGGAAGATAAATAACATTATGTTTATAGAACTTATCACAGAGAGAGACTAATCCAAAACAACAGCCTGACCCATGTACCTTCAAAACTTCTTTCTGCCTCGTTTCTACAGTAGAACCATTGGAAACTTCTTCTCCTTCAACATAGTTTTCCCACACCTATACAAATTATTTAGCATAGATGTATAGGAGGGAAATATTTATGGGGGGAAATGAAGGGAAAAAGGAAGAAAGCCAATGAAATGAAAATCCTCTAGCTGTTTAAATTGAGGTGATCCGAATCTTTTTATTTCATATATTTGAGACCCATATAGACTTTAAGTTCCTTCAGTCTCATCCTACAAATATCTATAGTTACTTACTTTGATCTTCTGAGATTTAGCAGATTGCTCCGCCCTTTCGAGAAGATGAACCTCAGCTATCCTGTCAGCACCAAAGCTTGTTTGTAATTTTGCAAGCCCAGCTTCAAGTAGTAGAGTTCCGACGTTCGTCCTCGATTCCCATAAAGTACCCAGAAAAGTTCCAGTTCTGTCCACACTTTCAACTTCAATCTGTAAGAAAAGATATGATCATTAATGGCAAGGAATAGAAAAGGGAGCTATATTCATATGTAGATATATGTGGAGAGAGAAAGAGAGCCCAATCAGTATCTTTTAATTTACTTACTTATTGGAGGTTTAAAACGGTTTCTCCACCAAAATACTTTTTTATTCTACAATAGTCCATACATATATAGTTTGATATGTTCAAAAGTAGAGAACCTATATCATAAAAGGCTACAGACAGAAATAGACACTGAAAGTTGTCAATCAAAATAGTAGTTGAAAATAGAAAGCAAGTTGAAACATTGAATTATGCTTCTCTATCACTTGAAATACTCCCAGCACTTTTTCTTGTCCAGAAACAAATGTACATAAGTAAGTACTTATGTTTCCAAATTTCTGTTACAATTTCAAACAAGCAAGAGTTTTAATTAAACTCCAACTTTTATTAGCCTCCAGTTTCAATTAAGAAATAGGTGCCGAAAATTATCAACTAAAACTCTAGTAGTTGAAAAAACTAAATTAAAAGCATGTTGAAGTAAATTCCTTGCGAAAGCAAGGGTTGTAATTAAATCCTTCCGAAAAAGAAATTCGGTCACCTAAACTCAATTTTTTAATACCCTCCAAATTTCCTATATTCAAATAGAGCCTAGGTCTTGAAGAAAGACAATTACCTCAACATCTCTCTGCATAATCTTTCGCCTCATCAAAGCAATCGCTTCATCTGAAAAGGGCTCGTTGCGTCCAGGGCATCTGACACCAGATAATGAAAAAGCAATACTGCAGGTCTCCTTTGGGATCAAAAGCTTATAACGATGTCCACTGAACACATAGTCCACAACAGCAGGAATTTTCCCACTTCGCTGCAGGAAAGGCAGGAAATCCCTTGCTTTTTTGGACGATGCCTGAAAAAAAAAATCCAAACATCAGAGACAATATAACAAGCGAAGATTTTATAAAAAATATCGTGTCTTTAAGGTGTGTATATATATCTAACCGCTGTAAGGTCTGTTATGTGCATGACAGGAGGATCTTTAGCAGAATGTATTCCTTTCTTCCCATTAATGGCACGTGACTCAGCAGTTAGAAGAGCATCATAATAATTTGATCGTTCCTCAAAGTCTCGGTGTCTGATCACAGTGCCAAAGCCACGAGCAATAACAAGCTCACCAATATTTACCCCAGCAGATGCAGCAGCATCAGAACCATCACCCTTACCAGCAGAAGGGAGGAAAACAGATCCAAAATCCATTACTCTTGCCTCACCACTTCCAGCAGGAGCTGCTGCTCCATCAGCCATGGTAACCTTTCTAGAATATTCCATTTGAACATTCACCTAAAATGAAATCAGGTTAAATCACCTATAAAGTATCTATCACCATTAAATTGACTGCACGGGATTGAATAGCAAAGCATACTTGTCGGCCAATAAGGCGTGTTCTTAGAAACTCCCGCGCATCACGGGCATAGGGAGCTGGCTTTTCCTCTCTTCTAGCATTTCCCAGTTTTGGACATCTGATACTTGAAAGACAAACCCGTCGCTCAGCTAGTGGACTTCCATAAGGGATAGAATCATCAGCAACGATGACACAGTCCCCACTAACTACCTCCACAACCTAGAGAGAAGCAAGTTTTTTAGAGTAGAGTAAGGTAGCGGAGCAAAATAGAATTATACAGAGTGACTTTATTATCACCTTTCCTGTGAAATTCTGATCATGAATCGCCTTAGAATTTGTGACTGGTGGTACATAATTCGTCCAGATCTTCAATCTCATTTTCTTTGATTGAAGGTCTGCGGCCTTAAGTTTCTTTCGGGCTTCATCTTCCATCATATTGGCGCTCCAGTCAACATATCTAGCTAAGCCCTAAAAGTGAAGCAAGAGATAATATTTGACAACCGATTTATTTTATAATGAAAAGAAAGCATGTCATCAAAATGATAAAGAGTAGAACATGGCTCATCAATTTAAAAGAGGTGGACAGGATCCTGTCATCCAAACACAAATACTAGACTCAACATTAGGCTATCAAGACAAATCTTTGCGTACATCCAGCCTAGGCATTATCTTAAAGAACGAAATAAAATGGGTCAATTTGAAGTTGTTCTTCCTGAACTGAATGTGTCAAGTAATCTTCTAAAATGTAAATAGAAAAACTTAAACAATCAATTCATTCTCGCACGTGCGAGTATCCGAACCAGAGCAGGTAGAAAGTTTATATAGGAGAGAGGGGTTTAAAACATCAGGTCTTTTTAAGTATATATGATTACTCTTATTTCATATATATTATAAGTAATTAAACAAGTAATAAATAGATAGACATCTAGGTTTTTTATTTTTATTTGTATATGCTTTCCCCACGGAGAAGATTCAGAGTGCAAATCCAGCCGCAATCAGGGAGTATCCGCACTAGATACATATCCAGTGCGGGGTCACAGCCATACACAGCACGAATCTGAGCTTCATAAATGATCAGATCTACCAAAGATGATTTCAAGAATATTTATATCAAAAATAGTTGTTGAATGAAATTCAAGCACATACATTTTCTACAAGCTCCAAAGCAAGGTCCTTTGCAGATTCACCATCTGGATAATAAACAGAACCGATCAAGTTGCTAAATTTGTCAACGCCTTCGAGAACAATGCGAACCTGTAAAATTCCATTACATGTTTAGCTTATATAAAAGACAAATAGTGAAAGCAACAAAATCATGAAAAACTTACTTCTCTATGCAGAACACGAAGCTCTGTAAAGTATTTGGCCTCCATTGCAAAGGGATCCGGAGTAACCTCAAGTGACGGCCCAGTTGAGACGGCAAGTCTCTGAGCAGATGTTAAAGGGCCTCCAGAAGAAACACTTCCGTTAGGTTCATCAGATACCACTTCTGTTTCGATAACACTTTCTGGGGCAGGCCTTCTACCCATGGATGGGGACTAATAAATAGTAGAAATGATAAATATAAATCAATAGTAAAAAAATATGACACCTGGTGCCAGCCATCGTATGATTTGCAAAAGAATGAAACTCCCCATATACAATAGGAAATTATGAGGTAGAACTTTTACCTGGATCCCTGCAACAAAAACTTGAACAAACTGAAACTCTGGAAGAAGATAGACCCGGATGGTGCTGCCGTCACGAACTTGCTCAACAATTCCTTGCATGGGACTGCCCTTATTTGCCGCCAAGAGGGCCATGGCATCCAGCTTACTGGGATCGCCAATGGCAGATGGAGGAAGATTTCTGATGGAAGCCTTGACAGCACCAGGATCCTGCAACCAGGTAAGATTACCTTATGAGTACGAATATGGCAATACCTAGTACCAATGTGTTTGCTGTCTACGTATCATGGGGGTATTAGCTACCATGATATATTCTAACTGGTTTACAAAGGGAAAGTTGACGTGGGACAGAAATAGATAGGATAGAGTTGGAATCAGTCCAACAACGAGCTTCGCACGCGCCTAATTTAGAGCTTCACGCTCAAGGTTTCTACACCTAGGTTTCCTTTCGCAGGATAGAGTAAAACTCATTTTCCTTATTCAAATTCAACTACTGATACAATACAACTCTAGACCCAGATATATAGAATCTCTAGGGTCTGCTATAACTCCCAAAAACATATAATAAGGAGGCATAATGACTCTTTAAAGTTTCAAGTCTATTAGGATTCTTTAGAGTAGTTTTTTTAGGACTTCTCATCTTTCTATCCTGCATCAAAAGTTCAAACTCTCTATTTCAATAATAAGCCTATATTATCTTATGCAATTGGGTTTTAATTCCTCCAGAATGATGACCAAAAATGAACCAGTGAATATATCTAACAGAGGTCCATACACAGATTCGGAAAAAGAAAAAATCTAGAAGTGGAACTTCCAAAAGATATGCCTAGAAATCTTAATAAAAGACATTGAAATATAGGAAAAAATAACAGTTTTGATAATTCAAAATTCCAACGTTAGGGATGCTCATGTTTTTTAATGACAAAAAGGTAAGGACTGTAAAAACAAATTCCTTAGTTGTTCAGAGTTAAGAAAATAATTACTGCCATCCAAAGTTTTATATTATAAATAACTTTTACAGGACGAACCATTCAATTATTATAAATGGAAGAGAGTATTAAAAAGATAACCTTGCTCCAGAGGCCAAGGCCTTGCTCCTTGGCCTGCTCCTGGAGAGACTGTAGTTCTATGATGTAAGGACTGGATTCCCTCTTTTGCTGATTCTGCTGATTGGACTCTCTGACCTGTGTATGCAAAATTTAAGCTGTAGGGTGTACAAAGGACATCAAAAGAGCAAATCTAAGAATCTATAAAAAAAGTGTCATTTACCTTTGCCCAGCCTCCGCCAACAACCAGCACTGCAACATTTTTATCACCAAGGAAAACGGAGCCAAATTCTCTCCCTATGCTTGGTACGTTGTAATCAACTTTGAAAACGACCTCCTGCTCATGAATATATATTGATTAAGAAAAAAAACATCCATATTACAGAACATGTTATCAAGCAAGAAGCAAATTTGCTAGTAAATGATTACCTTTCCTATGCAGAGCTTCCTCAAGAATTCCCTGCTGTCCCATGCAAATGGTTCGTCAACTCCTCCTCGACGAGCCTACAGATAAAAGACCAGAACAACTATCAAACTTTATTCTGTAATAAATGCAGTAAAAAGTGTGTTATGTAAATAAGTAACTCTACAAAGTAGGCTCTAGCTTGAGCTTCAAAAATCTTTATACAGGGTATTTAAACGAAGGCGGTGCTTTAGAAGAGTTGGGATAGATATATTTTCTATTGTAAAAAAATCTAGCTTTTTTATTAATCTAAATAATGTTGCAAATTTTGTTCACAAATTCAGTATCAAGTATACTTGGCATGTCAGCAACGAAAATTTGAGAGTCTACCGTTTACTCAAGTGTGGAATAATTAACAGAAGAATGCGTCATATCATCTAATCAATCCGAATTTCTTGTGAACAAGAATCGTATCTTAATAGAGGATTAGGTTGACCTTCGAAAAACATTGTCTACCATTTACTCAAGTGTGGAATAATAAACAGAACAGCGCGTCAAATATGTAGTCAATCCGAATTTCTTGTGAACAAGAATCGTATCTTAATAGAGGATTAGGTTGACTTTCAAAAAACATTGATGAAACAGACGAAGATACGCATACAAGGTACATTATAATTTAATGCATATCTAAACTTCAAAAGCCCATGACAACAATTTCCAATAAAGATAAAACAATGAAACTAATATACTATTTATTCTACTGCAACTTCAGATCATGTAAAAGAAAATGAAAAGAGATCAGCAAACTGTTAGGTTAGTTCTTCGTATTCGAAAACCCAACTATCCCAAAAATGTTTAAAAACTTACTCCAAGAGTAAATAAAGCAGAATGTGATCCGTTCCATACACACTAACATGTTTTTCTAGAGATTGTCAAACAAACTAGTCTTACCATCCGTGGAGCCACTAGGGATGACAAGGTGATGCTTTTCTCCGGCGGTGGTCCTGCCTTGTTGTGGGTCAAAGCCGTGATCACCAAGCAGTCCCCTGATTGAACTGCCTTCACTCTTCCTCTTAGCCATCTGCTCTCTTCAGCTACCGGTAAAGCCATGACAACAGCTAAGATCTGCACCCAAAACTATATTTATGGAAAAAAATCAATAACAATTCAGTCGACGGAGTAAGCGAATAACATACAATTTGAGTTCTTATTTCAGTTTAAAAAGTCAATGACAAATCTGACAATTGGTCAGATTTGGTAACCCCAATTGTTGTGTCAACCTAAAAATATTAGAAAAACAAGCTTCAAAACTATAGATACGATGTGATTGTCAAAGCATCGAATAACCAGCTTAGGTCTAAAAAGCATTTTAAAAACAAAAGGAGCCAATCAGAAAAGCGACCAAATAAGCTCAAGACACATAAGAAAAATCAAAATTGCACCACCAAAAAAATAGTTCAAATCAGATCCATATACGTCTCTACATCTTATATCGATATACACCTGGGAGCGATCGATCGAACGATCAAATCGCATAAGTATCAACATGCACTCATAAAACAGCTTTAAGATCGATCTACAGTTCAACAAAGCTAATCAATCAGCTTATGGTAGAATTTCGTAAGAAGCCAACAGGAGGGATGAATAAACAAAATAGCAATGGCAAAAAACAGAGAAAAAACCAATACAATGAAGATTGATTCCAGAAAGCAAGAGATCAATCCAATTCATGTGTAATCATTTCTTATAGACAACTAATCCAATACGAATCTAACGAAATCAAATCAAATGCTACATGCAAATTAAACTCTAGAAAGATCTAATCACATATGATAAGAAAAACCGCATCAAGAAGATAAATTTGGTACCTCGATTGTCCAGACACTAAAGCCTTACCAGATCGATAAAGCAAATGAAGCTCTCTTTGTCTCTCGAGTCCAAAGAAGGATTGAAGAGAGAAAAGAGAAAACAATAGTGATTTGACTAGTGAGAGAAACGGCAGATCTCGAAAGAGGAGATTGAGTTGAGACGGAGATTATAAACAAACCCAGAGAGTTCGATACATAAATTAACCTCGTCTTTTAGATAAATTACTTTATATTGCCACTACAAGATGTGAATTGGAGTTAAGATGGCAAATGAATATGTTTCATCCTTGAACAATCTTCTAATTATTTTTATAAAAGTAATGTAATATTCCAATTTCCAACTATCATTTTGTATATTGAAATAACCCTAAAAATTATTTAACTATATAAAAATGGTTGTAAAATATTATCTAAAATCCAGTATTGAAATATAGTATTAATGTTTAAATATATTATATACCATTAAAAATGATAAATAGATAACCACATAGTGACGATATTTTATATTTTAAATATTTAGCATTTAGGTTGTTTATATTTTTATTCGCATTATAACGAATATAAAAATAAATTTTTATTAATTAAAATATAGTATTTTAAGA
This sequence comes from Limnanthes douglasii subsp. nivea, assembly GCA_036936605.1. Lineage (NCBI taxonomy): Eukaryota > Viridiplantae > Streptophyta > Magnoliopsida > Brassicales > Limnanthaceae > Limnanthes > Limnanthes douglasii. The sequence continues at coordinate 173,762,492 of JAUPFV010000003.1, forward strand.
TATTGAATGAGTAAGATATTGTTATTGTCCAGTGATATTCATGTTTATAATTTATAATATCAATAATATTTTGTGCAACTTGATATAATCATAAACATCTAGCTGTTTAGATGAATGTATGGTAATATGTTGAATATGATTATTTATTAATAAATATAATGTTTAGAAAATATAAAATTGCTAAGATTTCATATTGATATAACATGATTTATTTTGAATTCAAAATAAATCATATATAATATAATAATATATTGATAATGGTTGTTTAAATTAAGCCCGGATGTTGGTGATTAACATTTTATTTTATTTGTTTAAATCCGACTAATCTACATGTTTAACGTTTATTATGTACACAAAAAAATATAATACTTCTATAATAAAATAAATCGGTTTATTTATTAATAAAATTAATTATGTTTATTGAGATTAACTATTAGATAGTAAATGAGATTATTTAAATTGAACAATCGTAAATCATTTACATATGATTGAATTTTTACTATTTTATTAAAATTTTATCTATTAAATACTAAAATTTTAAATCATGAAATACAAATGGTTGTTAAGAAACATATCAACATAATTAAAACAATGAAAAATGTTTATTTACTACCAAAAAAAATAACATCAAATGAATTATTTGAAACTTAAGAACAAACAGTTACTTTTTGTTATTTATCCCATAATATAGTAATTTATACCTATAAATGAACCAATTTAAAACATTAAATTTTATGCATTCTTCTTTAACTACAAAATACAGTTTCAAACAATTTATTATCAAAAGGTACCTCTTTTTACTATTAAATAATGGTATTTTAATTTTTAAATATCATAACACTAATGGGAATTCAAAGACAAATTAATTATTTATGGATAACCCCTCATATAAATTCAAAAGATTATATATGGAAATTTATTACCAAGTTATAAAAAGGATGGTACTATATTGTTGTAGCTAGTAGTAATGGTGTGATGCTCAACTGCCAACCATATTTACTCTGGTCTGTAAACAACATGTACCGACTCAACAACCAAAAGAGGAAATAAAGTGTGAACTAAAAGCAAGGGTACAAAAATCCATCTTTTCATACCTCTGGTAATCTTTTTGGGTATTTTCTAACTAAATTGTTTATTTCCTTTTATGGGCTCGAATGATCTAACAAAATAGTGTTTTAAAATTCGACAGGTAATTTTACTTTAAGAAAATGACCATTACATCAAGCTAGAATTAATTGAAATTGAAGAATATTACCTAAAAAGTATATTCTCCTTTTTCCGATGATTACAAGAAAAACGTGTTTCTCAAATTGTCCTTCTCTCAAAAAAGACAATCAAACACTTGTCTGGATATATTTAGAAAGACATTTCAAAAAGATATCTACTAAAACTAAAAGTATACATTTTAGAGCTTTACTCCTACGAGGCTATGGTACAGAACCTAAGAATATTTTTTCTTCCCGGAAAATAATTAATATAGAAATAGGATTTGGTTAAAAAAATTATCTTAAAATTATTAACGAATTGATTAAATTATAAAATGTTATTTTATGATTGTTTTATATCATAAATATCTTTTTTTTCAAACTATTTTTTTTTCTTTTTTTACTTCGTCAATAGACAAAGAAAAATGATAAAAAAAATCAATTTTGATTTAATTTTTTTTTTTTTGGATATAATAAAATGTATATGTTGATAGTAAAGTAAATTTAGTTAAACGTTTTAAAATTAATTTAGTATTGATTTGATAGTATGCGTTGATTTTTTTTGTTAGATTTTAGAGTTTATGAGTTTTTTATGAGGGTTTTGACGAGTCTGTTTTTTTAGGGTTGGCGAATGTTCTTGAGTATTAGTGGTACGAAAGTTCTGTAAAGTCAGTGTTGTACAAATGACTTCATGAGTATTCAGTTATAGATGTTTATTGTTAGGCACTCACGACATAAACATGTCGTATGGTTGCCCTGGCGGTGCCCAACGTATATTTTTTGCATCGGTGGTGCCATTTAACCATATTGGCGGTACAACATGCTTATATCCTCGGTGTCGTAAAAAATATTGTTATTAATATTGAATATCTTATTTTGAACGTGTATGTTTTACTAACTAATTTATTACTTATACTATGGGAAAGAGACTCGTAGCCGCCTTAAAAACTATACAGCATGCTCAAAAAGAAAAGAAAAACTAACTAAAAGTACTCGTACTCCATAAATTAAAATGATTATCGTCGTCTTTATTACTTAGGCAAATAAGTATTTGTGAAAAAAAATAGAAAATTGTTTTTTCAAAGTTGGAAGCCTATACTGGCAGTGTATAGTTGTTATGCCACCATTATGATATTGACATTGCCAATATAGAAATTGCATACCAAGGGTGTAATATATCGTCAGTATAACAGTCCTGCACCACTACTAGACTCAATGTTGTTTGTGGGTTTCATTAAGATTTATTTTGAACTTTATACGGATGGTATAAAGCTATCTTATCGTCGTTATACTAAGTGTGTTTTGTTAAAGTTTTATTTGGGCTTTATACCGATGGTGTATATTTGTTACAACGTTGGTATAATATCGACATTAGCAGCATGAAATATCGTACTTATGGTGTAGTTCGTACCAACGATTTAAAAATTTGTATATCGTCGATACACTTAATTTGTTTTGTGTTTTGTTTAACTATAGCGGTAGTGTAGAATTGTACACCACTGCTATAATATCATGACCGTCGGTATGAAAATTGCATACAAGCAATGTAGTATCATACTGGTAGTGTAGTATCGTACAACATTAAAAATATATATATACCATCGTTAGATTGAATCAACAAACATTCACGCCTTAAATATCTTCCATCATCTCAAACTCCCGCCAACTAAATTTTTGACAATTAACAAATATCGCAAACTACAAACTTTCCGCCAATTTCATGATTCATTTCTTTGTAAAACGCTACTTAAATCTACCATATTTATTCATCTACAAAAATAGTATAAGTAATTAAAGTTATTTATGTTTACCATATGAAATGGACTCCTAATGAAAACTGCAACTTGCTGAAAGTCGTCAAATTTGTAAAGAAAACGATGTTGAATGATGCATTCAATGACTTTTTGTAACGAAGTGTTGTGTACAATGTACTACATGCACCGGTACATGTACGGTCGTGAAGAAGAAAATCCATATCTAACTCATCGCAATCGTGAAAAAAGTCTTTAACAAGTATATTTATTTGAAATCGGAACCAATGGTTCGGGTATTCGAACTCTTGTACAAACTTAGACAAAAAGCATTCAACTTGTTCAATTTTGAAATCACTAATTTTATTACAGAAGATATTCTACGTTTATTAGAGTAACAAATTATTGAAAAATATGATGCATAAAAGAATTGCGGAAGAATTGAATTTTATGAAGTATATGACTTTAACTAATATTATGAATGCTATTGTAGTTCATCTTGAAAGTTTTTTATCTTTGTTTGGTATTCTTATTTTATTTTATTTATTAATTTGTAGGTTTTATTTACGTTAAATGTTATTCTTGTAAGTTATTCACAGCTTGTAATGTTTAATGTATCTATCTGGTTACAATATTTGTAATCAGTTCTAAATATTAGGGTTCGTGACCTCCAGTACGATACCAAACAAGAGGTGCATAAGTTGTTTGGTTTAGGGATACTTGATTCCATTAAACAACATATACTTCACGAGATTGAGTTGAAACTCGTTGACATCAGATTTGAACAACTAATAACAGATGCTTTCTTTCTAAAAACATATATGTAAAGATATAAGTCTTCGTAAATTGTTGTGTATTTGTTTGCATGTTTCCATTTAATGTATTTGCTTCTGATGCTTTTGAATTTCATGTTTGATTTTATCGAGTTATGTATGAATTTTCGGATCGTTAAGACGATAATAGAGAATTAAAATTGTAATTTAGAGAAAATAAAAATAAAAATAAAGTTTGTTGGACGTTATACATATAATATCTTAATATGAGCGGTACTAAAATAAAAAATACATCGGCGATGTGTATGCTCTGTAGCCGCGGTGTCATTGTCCCGTACCGTCGGTACAAATTGCGAATTTGATTTTGAAACAACATATAAAAACTATAAAATATTGTTATTAATGATTTCTGTTTAATTGATTGTCTTTTTTTTAGAATTCATCTCATCAATAAATTTATTTATTTTAGTGTTATTTTTAAGTTTTAGTTGAAGTTGTTTCTCTATACAAATAAGAATTATTATTTTTCAATAAACAATTTATGATTTTAAAAACAAAAGTTGGTTGAATGTTATTGTGGATGATTTTGGTTTTAACCTTATGTTTTTAAATCAACTAATTTATTTTCACCCATTTTAACCGGAATAAAAAATCAACTTAAATTTACGTGGTAAAAGAATAAAAAATCTATTTTTTTAAAGAGAAATGTTGTTTTATGATCAAGGTTTTAGCCAAACTCAACTATAAGTTCTAAAAAAGGGATTTTTTTTAGTCTTTTACAATTTTACCCAATTGACTTTTTAAGTTGAGTTTGATTTTATTTTGTTTTTAGAGAATTTAATAAAAAAAATATAATTCGTTTAAAAACATAAGATTCCATATAAATCAATATAAACATAACATTGAACTTTTAAAAAATCAAAATAAATATTTGTTCTTGAAAATATCTTCATATTTTTAGACAGACATATCATAATCTCAAAACTTGAAAACAAATCCTCTAAATAAGAAAAACAACGAACTTATTAATGAAAATAAAACTTACACTAACTCATTAATAGCAAAGTTTAATATATTCGAAGTTTTTCTCAGATTATTTTTTCATGGTGTACCGATGGTATAAGATCATGGCACCTCGTTTACTGAACTCATCTATTGGCTGTGCTGGTATCGTTAGTTCTCTTCATATCGCTGATATTTACGTCGATGCTTTCATATAACGTCTATGCCAATAATGATAAGGCTATAACCTCCAGGAAAGATATGTCCACTGCCATGGCAAGATAAGGCCAAGAAGAGAAGAAGCTCGGTTAAAAGTGGGAGCATAAATCAAGAAAACTTCACGTTCGGGTTGAGAACCTAATTCGTTGGTTCATTCATGATCTTCGAATTCGGAAAAATAAATCCAAACCAAGTGGAATCTGAAAATTAGTTGAGGACAAAATTAAAAATTTACTGAACGAAACATATAAAAATCCGTGCGGACAACAAAGTAAGAATTTTACCAAAAAAGTATTCTCAAACTCACGAGACAAGTCGTATCCGTCATTCCACATACATCTTATTTGTAACCACATTTGACCATCACTAATGATCATGTAACATAAGGGTTCTATTCTTACACTTCATGTTTAATGGTTATGTAGTTATTAACAGAGAAAAAATTATTCTCGTAATAAATAGTGATACATACATAAATATTATATTTTTTCCAACTAATAAAATTATCATCTTAGTATATATGTATGGCTCCGTAACAATTTTATTAAAAGTTATACCAACTCGTGAATTTTTAATACTGAACTCATATGTTTTGGAATAAAAAAATACTGTTTTTTTATATAATCAATTATCACATAAATAATTTACTGTATATAATTCAATTGAATTGAACCAAAATTAATAGTTAATATTATATAATTAATTATAAAAATGTATTAACTAAAAAATATCATTCAAATAATTTTAATATCATTGATTTTATTTAACTATTTAATTAGTTATAAAATACATTAATGTATTAATTTAATGACTCCAAAAATGTCATTGAAATAATTTTAAAATCACATGTTATCAAACAATTTTAAATTATTATTTTTTAATAACACAAATCGATTTTAATTTATTTTTATAAATAAAAAATATTATATATTAAATTAAAAACTATTAGTGGCTTTTATTACTCGACGATAATAAATAAATAATTTGCATATATATCTTTGAGTGGAATAACTTATAATAATAGTTTAATAAATTAATTTAATTATCTAATAAATTAGAGAGTATTTTTTCAAATATGTTTTCTTCTCCTAATTTCTTTTAGATACAGTCTTGTATTTTTTTTTCAAAATAAAAACAACAAATTAATAATGATAAGTAGAAATAAAAAATATAACATATAATTATGCAGTCAGTATTATCCAAAAGGGATGAGTTGTGCTCCTTCCATATTATTTACGATGGTTTTTTAAAGAGTTTGAACAGATAAGTTTTGCCACCAATTTTTTCCGCCAAAAAGAGGCTACACCCTAGCTATTACAAAACCATAAATGGATAACTCTTGAGGGAAACAAAATAAGGTCTATAACATCAACTTTCTAAGGTCACGACATAGACGTGCCAATTATGACGAAATCCACAGTTAATCATTTAATCGAGGCTTTCCAAACAAGGAGAACTTTAAGCTGAAGAATAGATTGAAACCTTCTATTATTAAGAATAGAAAAAACGCAGCATTGAAGGAGAATCAACTTAAACCAAAAATCAACCATCTTCTTCCGAATATGCATATCCAAGGCCTAAACTCGCAATTCTTTAGGAGCCCAATGTTCTAACGCGAGACTTTTAATCAGTCATTCAGAAGTCTAGTTGAAGAACAAAGCTCCATCACAAGCCCTTCAATCTCTATAGAATCTGCAAACTGATATGAACTACAAAGCTTAAAGAGAAAAAAGTCAGGAAGATCCTACATAGACACCAGGTTAGCCTTAAGATGTATTATTTGTATACGGTAAACCAAAACTTTCGAGAATAAGAATAAACTTTAGGTCAACAGGAGCTGAAACAAAATCATAATCTTTTCTCATTTTACATTTTAAAGTCCAACGAGCAAGCCAGTCCGCTGCTCTATTTTGGTATTTAAAAACATGAGTGAGAGACACTAAAGGGGTTAATAATTTTCTACAGCAGTTAAGGATGGGGTAAAGAGACCAAAGAACTGCACCTTGACTGCCAATCTTAACATAATTTACAAGTAAAAGAGAATCAGACTCCATATCAAGATTATTCAAACCTTTAGTATTGCAAATAATCGAACCATCCATGAGCGCACAGGCCTCGGCCATTAGGGGCGTGAGTTTGCCATAGATAAAACCAGTAGCATGGATTAAGTTACCTTCATGGTCTCCAATGATAACATCAGCACTGACCTCACCATTTTGATAAACTGATGCGTCTATGTTGAGTTTGTAGCGGCCAATAGTGGGGTGAATCCATTTAAGTACAGAAGGTGTTTTCTTCGAAACATTGCAAAGGTTGAAAAAACCAAAAGTCTTAGCCACATTCCCATCCTTGGACCAGTGAGAAGAGTTGAAAATACCTGAAGCATTCATGTAGCTTAAGATTATGTGAACCCCATTAATAATCACACTTGAAGAAATCTTGATGTTTTTATACTTAGTACGATTTCTGAATCTCCAAATTATGCTGAAGTTTAAAGAATAGATCACATTCTTGACATGATTTTTCTTGTCACTAGACTAGAACCACGCCCGATTCATGTGGTTAGTAGTCATGTACCGAAAGATTTTAATATTGAAATGACCTGCAAAATGAAGCCATGTAGTCCACACAATCTCACAAGCAATTAAAAAAAGATATGGTTAGATGTTCAGTATGTAGGATAAACAACACTTATAAACGATAACCAAATGCATATTCCTAAGAACTGAGTCAGTGGGAATGAAATTATTAATCACTTTCCAATGAAGAAAATAGTACTTTTTAGGATTTAAGTCATTCCAAATATTAGAGAACAGATTGGACTCAGGGTGATGATTACGAAGAGTATCCCAAGTGTCCTTAAGACTAAATTTACCAGTTGAAGATAAACTCCAAATAATCTTATCATTGTTGCCTCAATAAATAGAGAAATCTCTGATACGCTTCATATCACAGTGGCTGATAAGATTTTCAATCTCAGAAAGATTCCAATGAAAGTTAATCCAGTATTGATTAACCTTTTCAAGAGTATACCAAATGTTATCAACCGAATTATCAAGAGAAAGAACATGGTTAGAATTAGACCATTTGTCTAACCAGAATTCAATAAAACCATCCCCAATAGACCACTTAATAAATTTCTCAGTAATTTGCTTAATCTTTAAAAGCCTCTTCCACACCATTGAGTCTTTCTTGGTGTAAAAAACTTATAAAGGATGCTTTTTCCTACAGTAACTGTTATGGATTAGATTTTCACAAAGCATGTTATTGTCCATGAATTGTAACCACGGCTTGCAAGAGGTAGAATTTTAAACATCAACCAAGTTTCTGATATTCAAACCTCCCTCTTTAAAGGTTTTACAAATGCGACTCCAACTACACCAATGTATTTTGTGATCAATGTTTGTAGATCCCAAAGAAAACGATTAAAAGCTTTCTCGATTTTGTTAAGAACACAATAAGGGATAGCATTGATTTGCATCCAATAAAGGACAATGTTCATTAAAATAGAATTGATAAGAGTGATTCTTCCTGCAAACGACAAATGCTTAGATTCCCAGTCAGCGATCTTATTATTAATCTTATTAAGCAAGTTAGTGTAGACAACAGAGTTATTATTAGTGCTAATAGTGATACCCAGGTATTCAGTTGGGAGCAGGCTAGTACTGAAACCAGTGATGATGGAGATGGAATTGATTTTGATATCATAAATACCATAGGAAGTAATAACTTTTGTTGATAACTTGACCTAACGTTTCTTGATATTCCTGCAAGAAAAGGCTAAGCGAAGCTAGAATGGCTTCCTTACTATTAGTGAACAATAAAATGTCATCAGCAAAAGCCAAATTACTTATACAAAGGCTGCCACGACTCCTATACTTCATATACTTATTGTCATTAAAGAGCTTAGTAATGCCTCTAATAAGGAACAAAGCCACCTTGAGATTTAGAAATAATTTTAGGAAGCAGCTTAACAAGCCTATCATTTAAAATCTTAGTAATAATTCGATTAAGCAAAGAACACAAGCTTATTGGCCTATAATCCTTCCAACTAATGGGGTTAGTAAACTTTGGAGTAAGGGAAATACCTGTAGCCAAGATACCTTTGGGAATGTTATAGCCTCTAATGAAGTGATGCAATGCAAGAGTTAGGTCTTTCTTAATGATGTTCCAACACGTTTTGTAAAAGAATAAGTTAAAGCCTTCCATACCTGCTACACTTGAGGCTTTAAAGTTGCTGATGGTCCTCAAGATTTCTTCTTCATCAGAGAGCTTAAGCAGACTCTTATTGTCATCTTGAGTAATAATGTTAGGGATAGTATTGAACATTGGGTGATTTATCTTCTCAGTTTCCTCATGATTATCTCTGTAAGGATTACTAGCCAGAGCATTTGTAAAATAAGAAACAACAGATTCACCAATTAAATCCTTGTCAAAAATCCAAGTGTTATTATCTTTGATGCCATGAATAGCATTCTTCTTTCTTTTTTCAGAGATATAGTTGTGAAAGAGTTTCGATTTGCTGTCACCATCCTTAATCCAACTAACATTACACTTCTGAAGCCAATAATCTTCCTCCATTTTATGCGCATTAAGCAGCAAAGCATTAGCCTTAGTAAGCTTTTCTTTAGAGTTAATAGAATTCTGCTTCTGATGCAAAGTCTCCATCCTGAGCACTTCATCTTCCATAGCTTGGACCTTGCTGAAAACATTACCAAAATAGTTCTTGTTCCAAGAGATAAGACCCACTTTTAATCTCTTCAGCTTAAGCCAAAACTTATTCAAAGGGTCACCCTCGAGATCCTGATCCCAATTGTTAGCAGCAAAAGGAATGAAATCATCATCAAGAGACCACATATTTTGGAATCTGAAATTCTTTCTAAGACTGTAAAATTGCGTAGAAATATTGATAATGATAGCCATGTGGTCAAAATTGGTTCTGGCCTTATGGATAATATTATCTTTTTGAAAAGATCATTCCAAGGATTTTTGATAAAAACCCAGTCCAGACGTCTCCATTTAGAATTATTAGACCACGTAAATCGAGACCCAACATAACCAGCGTCCAATAATCTGCAATCACTAATCATTTTGTTGAAATCGTCAGCATTATTCTGGTAGAAAGTGGAGCATCCAACCGAATCCTCTACAGAACTAATAGAATTGAAGTCTCCACACAAAAGCCAAGCATTTTTAGTACATGAGATATTACGTAAAGTATCCCAAAGATCAAGTATGTTAAGACGCTGACATTTAGCGTAAACGAAAGTAAATAGAAGGTTTTTTACTAAAACAATTGTGATTAGCTTCAATATGCAGGCATTGAATATGGTCAATTAAAATATTGACCGAGACATTATCATGCCAAAAGATCCAAATTTTATTGGATATGTCAGAAGCACAATGAGTAAAACCAATTTTAGATGCAGTGATACTTAAATTGTCATTACCAATCGAAGGCTCTTGAATTACCACAATAACAACTTTGTTTTTATTAGTAAGATGCTTAAGTCTTCTCAAAGAAGATTTTTCTTTGATACCTATGATATTCCAATTTAATATGCCAATCATTATTTGGATAGCGTTTAGGGTTACTTGTTATAGAGAATTGAAGGCTCTTTTTTGCTGTCCCTTTCTTTTTTGCTTGTTTCAGTTTCCTGTCTATAAAAGTGCTGAATCCATCTTTATCTTCAGATAGCTCTTTTCTCAGTTTTTGACTTCGAGTAAATTTTTTGGCAAGATGGGAATCTTTGTCTTTGGCAAATGGATTGAACTGACTTCTTGAAGAAGTCTGAGGATTTTCATGACTTAATTTAGGAGACGAGTATTCTGAAGCTAGATTTTCATAATCCATATTGTCAGTAGTATTTTCAAGAGTTTGTATGGCGTCTATAATTTCGTCTTGCTTGTTGTGAATGTTGGTATCAGCATCACACTCTATCAACTCACGGTCAGCCAAGTTAGTATCATCTTCTATTACCTCAGTATGAAACCTTACGTTGTCCCATACCTCAACTGTATCAAGATTTGTCATAACATCTCTTCTATTCTTAGGAGAAGATTGAAGACTCCCAATATTGGTGTTCTTATTAGAAGAACTACTGACCTTCCTTGTTTTAACAGTATTAGAAATGCCATATCCATACTCAAGGGTTTGTATAGCATCAGAGAATTCAGTAGGAGTAGACATATTATTAGTTTCTTGAAACTGGGAATCTTTCTCAGAGGCTTTAGGTAAGTTCTTGATTTTATCAGAAGAATTTCCCTTGCCTAAATTACAGTCAGTCTCCTCATTGGTATCATGCCCCTTTTCTTTAATTTTCTTGCATTGATCAGCATTGTGACCGATATGATAACAAGATTCACAATATGTAGGAAGGTTTAAATAGTTTATTTTGACCCAATTTCCATGATTACTTCCAAAGCCGACCCAAACATCGTGAAGAAGGTTTTTGGAGACATCCATTTCAACCCATGCCAGGCATGAATTGTAGAACGCTCTGTTTCTTGAGGGGACTTTTACGTGCAAAGGTCTGCCCAGTGCAGAAGCAATGTCAGAGATAAATTTTTCCGTTGTAAATATGATCTGGAAGACATTCGATCTTGATCCAGACTGGTGTCACCGGACTTTCAAATTTGGCCTTGAAATTTCCCGTCCACTTCAAGAGCCTTATGACAGAAGAGCCTATAGCCCAAACGTTCTTTTTCCATATTTTGTAAAGATTATTGTTTGAATCAAATTCAATTAAAATGTGACGAGAGTCTTTGATTGTATATCTATAATCGTTCGTGAATTTGAATTTGTGGAAGACATTAATAAGTTGTTTGCGCTTAGGTAAACCAGAAGAAAATTTACCAACCATAGTATATTTCGAGTTTGTTTTAAGGTGGTCGAGGAAGTCATCGCCATATTTCAGGGATATATGATCTTGTTTGATGTTGATGCTTTATGGGTCAAAAGCTTTGTCGTATGTTTGCAGTCTGGGACTCGAAGCTTGAGCAAAAGATTTGCTAAGCCCGACCTGTTATTCCTATCTCTGTTTTGAGGTTCTTTGATCGAAGAGAAACTGTAAACTTCTTGAACAAATGGAAACTGATCCATCAATGAGAGAGGTAATGAGCTCATCGAAGAAGATGATCGGAGGAAGAGAGACTCTTTCTTGCAGTCATCTTCCGATTAGGGTTCTGGTCTATATCGAGTCGATTTCAAAAAGACCATAATACTTACGATAGCGTAGCCATGTACCGATCGAAAAAATCTCTCCGCAAATCCGTACTAATCCAAAAGTTAAAAAGAAAACATTAAGACAAAATAGATATTGATCCTAAATCAATTTTAATCCTACATATATTTCGGCTTACCTATAATATCTATATATTCCCATTTTACCACTATAAAAAGAAGCGTTTTTACTTAATACGAAAAAACTAATAAATATATGAGAGAAGCATATGGGAAAAATTATTTAAAAGAAAAAACTGACATTTTGGATATGAAATTGAAAAACTTATCTAATAATATAAATAAATTGGTCAATAGCCAAACCCATGGAAATAACCTTTTTTCATAAACATGGATACAACTTTACATTTTTAATTATATTTTTCCAAACAAAGCTCAGAATATTTGGAAGTGTAAACTTGTTCGAAACAGAAAACTAAATATCATCACATATGAACCATACTTCCCCTTTCTAAGCTAAGGCACCTTTCATATAATTTAACAAAATCACCCTTTTGATTGTCCAGTCTTAGTAAAGGAACCCAGTTTATCAAAGATGCAACTTCCGTGGAGGAATGGTTACGGTAGGCGTGTCTGGAATTTTGTCATTTGGTCCAAGATTGTTAACTGGTGGTCGTTGCTTATGATGGTTCGTGACGGATTGGTAAGCCATTGCCAATGCTAATGCAATGTGGTCGTGGTCTGGAGGAGCGTAAATCCCTGTGCTGACCGTCGTTCTTCTTCGAGTTCCTCCAGAAGGTGGATTTGATATACTCTTTAAACCAACCTGAACAACCATGACCGGTAAACCAACAAGATTCCCTAAACAAACTTTTTCCCAGTCTGTAGCGTTTCCGATAAATGCATCCACAGTAAAGCTTTCTTTCACTTCGCGAATTAATTTTCCACGAGCTCTCTGTGCCTGTGTAATAAATTTGGAATAAAATTTAAAATGATTTCAATGCGAATCTTAGTTAATTCGCAGATAAAAACTGAACCTGCATATAGTCTACAGCTGGAATTAATCGTGCTCGGCGTAACTCAACCGGCCACTGATCTTGCGCCTCGTAAAAGTTATCCTGTCCAGTGCGCTGCCATTCGTCGAAGTGGGTTAACATATCCACGTCCATTGTGAAATTTAGGATACCTTGAACCGACTCCACCGTGTAGTTAAGTTTGAATGGGACCATTTTTACACCCTTTGAGGAGAGAACATCAACTACCTGCGAAATCGGAGTTGTTTGTACACATAAATTTACTGGCAAAGTACTATTATCCTATGTACACTTAATTTTCGTCTCAACCCTTGTTTTTACCTCATGCCATCATTTTTAACTTTTTAACTTTAGATTGTTTCATTATCCACCAAACAGTCTATTATTTTTTTCTAAAAAACTATAACCATTTCTATTTGTTTATTTCAAACTAGAGTTTTAGCTTATTAACTAGGCATGGTCAAGAATTTCTAGCTCTAGTATGTATTTGAGCTACATAGCTCTAGTTCCCCAAACCCAAATTAGATCGGGTTGTGAGTTAGTCTTTCTAAATCAAAGAGTGACCAAATTTGCTCCGCAGACTAGGCCAAAGTTCACCTAGATATTGTATCAGCTCAGGTATCCAAGCCATAAATAAAATATATGGTGTTTCCTTGAAGAACCAAACAAAAAAAAAGGCAAATTACCTCCATCTCGGCATCCTCAAGATATCCAACAGTGAGCTTTGTAATATCAACAAAGAAAGGATCATCAAAGGGAATATCTCGGGATGAGATATCATCAGGGTCCTTCCCTCGAATAACATCCAATATAACAGCGCAATCTGCAGCACTTCTACAGAAGGGCCCAAGTTTGTCCTATTGCAGACTAGAAAACTCAGTGACATGGAAACAGATACACATGCAGCAATAAATTTTATTAAATATTACGACAGCAATAATTTTCTTGTATATTATGATAGCAATAAAATTTCTTAAATATTACCAAGCTTTCAGATAAGCTCATCACACCAGTCCGGCCCACTGTTCCAAAAGTTGGACGCAATGCTGTTACACCACAACGAGACGCAGGATAGGTCATTGAGCCAGCTGTTTCTGAACCAATTGCAAATGGCACCATACCTGTTCAACTCATTTTATAAGATCTTCTACGACTTCTCTAATATTATCCTTCAGAAATGTATCTTACTGTTAGGCTCACTTAAGTACTTCATAAACATAGGTTAGTTCCGGATAAGCAAATCCGTTCCATAAAAGCTTATAAACTCGGGATATGTAGCTTGTGGGAAAGAGGATCCTATAATAGTAATCTAATAAATAAGAAAATATATATTCTGAAAATAGACTTTAATAATTGAACTTAAAAAAATATAACTTGAAACAACCAAGTGACTTCTTGGTTGTCAAACCCCAAACTGTGTTGCAGTTGCGGGTAGTGACGGCTAACAAACAAAAAGCTCGAGTTTGGCTCGGGATCAGGCTCAAAATAAGCCCAGCGTGATTCAATAATTTTCAAACTCGAAGTTAAAGTCAAACTTCTACATAGGCTCGATAAGGAATTCAAGCTGCTGCCCAATATCCTTATATGATTTAAGGATTACTCGCAAGTCGCTCGAGATCTATGTCGGGGTCGAATTAGTGTAGGCTTGGCTCAAATTTGGATCAACTAGTACTAAAAGAACTTTGAAGTCAATGATGGACATAATGTCACAAATATAAACAAACAAACAAAAAAAGCATCTTAATACACCGACTGTTTTTGAATTTCGAATTCAGTTTGTATTATCGAATTCAAATCGAGCTCAAGCACTTTACAACTTGTCGATTCAAGCTCCAGCTAAAAGAAAGAAATAGAGTTCGAAAGCGCGCTCGAACGACCAGATTGTTGGCTCGGCTCAAACCCACTAGTTGCAGGCCTAGTTATCTTGAACTAATAACAAAGTTATAAAATTGCAATCAGTAGCATAGAAGACGAAAAATGATACCGGCAGATGTACAGGCCGCGGGTCCAGCTGAAGAACCGGTTGTGAACTCCTCAATATTCCATGGATTCCGTGTTCTACCCCCAAACCAGATGTCATCATATGCTAATGACCCAGTAACAAGTTTGGCAACAAGAACTGCTCCAGCAGACTTCAGCCTTATTTAGAAGAATTGCAAAATAAATTAGCTACATGACTTCAAATGTTTTATTGTACAGTTTAACTGTCAACAATATCTTATATGGCCAAACCTCTTGTAAACCCAAGCTTCCATATCGAGGATTTGATCCTTAAAAGTGGTGGAACCCCAAGTTGTCTTGTATTGGGGTACTGCGATTATGTCCTTCAACCCATATGGAATACCATGAAGAGGTCCTATCGCACGAGATTAGACAACATAACTTTATTAAATAAAGGGTATCATACAGGCAATCTGATAAGTAGCTCGAAAAATATTGTAATCAATGTCATGGAATCTCTTTACAACAAATCATAAGAATATCTTTCTCAATATCCGGTTACTGAAAGCGAATAAAACAGAAAGTAGAGAAAAATATCTTTATAGGTCTCATGAAGTGGAAAAAAAAACATGTTCTCAAATATGGATACATTGAAACAACTAAAACCTTCATTTTCTTGATCACGGATTTCTTTCTTTCGGTTTTGACTGCCTTTTAACATCGTGAACATATAAACAAGTAGACATAGATTTCCTTCACGTTTCCTCCTAAAATTTCCCCCCTCCAGTACTCCTAAACTCTCGCAGACTCAAAATGTTCTTTAAATTAAACATCATATAAGATAAATTAGTTGGTCCATACCCAAATAAGATCCTTGGTCAAGCAACTTGTCAGCTTTTTTTGCTTGCTTATAAGCCAAGTCATCAGTAAATGTAACTACAGCCTCTAGAGCAGGGTTCAACCTGTGTGTTTTCAAAAAATTAATCCGACGACTAAAGAAAACAACGGAGAAATGCATACGAACAAATGAAATAACCTCAATCTCTTACCTCTTTAGTCTATGAAGAAAAATCCGCGTAAGCTCCAAAGATGTAATTTGCTTTGTCTTAATAAGTTCTCCAAGTTCAAGAACCTGTGTAAGAATCAGATCATCCAAATTATTCACATCTCACAATAAAGAACATTGGGGTTCGACTAGTAACGTATTTGGAAACTACTTACACTCAGGAAAGCAATATCTTCGTTGTCTTTTGGCCTCTTGGCACCGGCCACAAAAGGGTATTTAAATCTTTTGAGTGTACTTTTAGAATTGTTTGTGCCTCCCCAGGCAGGGTTGAAAACCAACGGAGATGGATTCTCTAGGCCTCCATTGACTGAACCAACTAATTTCCTATTGGCCCTGAATATAGGCACATTGAATTCTGTAGCACCCTTTTCAATCTCCAGAATCTAGAATATAAAAAATGTCACCTTAGATAAATTCAAAACTAGATACCATGTACATGAGGGATATACTTCCATATGACATATAACATGTAACATTACAGATTACCTTAGTTTGATTGAAGAACTCTGAATCAAACAGTTTCAAAGCATGTTGAACTCTATTAGCTTCATCAATCCGTTTTCGGTCGTTACAGCTACCCTGGTCAAGAACAAGAACAGTATCTTATGTCTAATAAACATGCTATTGCTAGTACTACTAATGCTTGTTACCTGTATTATTAGTATTTAACTGGGTTGTTCGTAGATATTATTACCTTGAAACCAACCCCGACTTTCGAACACACAGTTTTCCATAACTTATTATATAGTGTCACCTGAATTATAAATTTTGATTCATTTTAATTCTGGATTTTTACAAGGTCTAAACTTTTCAGTTGAAGGCAATATAACTGAATTAGTAGAAAGAAAAACGGTAACTAAAACAGCCGAACATGAAATACTAATTTGGCGTCCTTATGATAATAGCAATTGCTTAAGAGAGAAAGAAAAAACATAAATCAGTGTATACCATTCTTTATCTGAAAGTTTCTCTGACTGAATATCGCCGGTAACCAAAAGTGGAAAAGAGAGAAGAAGAAGAAGGAGAGTTAAGCAGGTGGATGGTTTGGACGGTCGATGACACGTGGAAGATAGCTGGATGTTGAAATCCATCTCTGATGAAATCGGTGTTGATCGAAAGGAAAGGAAAGCGGCGGTGATTTGCGAAGGTTTTTGGTTAGGCTTTCGTTAAATTAGAGCCTAATTTTTGTTAGGGAAATGTTTTCCTACTAAGTTTTCACTGATTTGAGAGCTCCGTTACTTTATATGTCTACTAAATACCCATCTCACCAAAATAACTTTGGTGAATATTTAATTTTTATGTTATTTTTTAACTACCTTCATATTTTGGTTAGCTTCTTTTGCATCAAAAAATCAAAATTTGAATTCGTCTGAGTAAGTTATAGAGACCTAATATTTGGCTACAAACTCCTAAAACCCTAACAAAGGTGGATTTTGTAGAAAAAAATTGTATTCATAAAACGATTCTAAGCCACAAACAAATTCGAGGACGCTCTCTTACTGCCAGTAACGCGGGTTTTCGTGCCTTTGAGCAATTCACTGTTTTCTTTTAGCCTACCATCAAGTGAGCAGTACTAGTGTTCAAGCTTCAGGCCATCAACCAGTTTATTATCAAGTTGAGGTAATTTTTTCATCTTCCTAAAACTGTTTTAAGTTATTTTTATCGACGAATGCAAAAGTTTCACCATTGATTTATAATTCTGAAGTTCCAAGTATTTTATGGAGTGTTACGATCTTTGATGTTTTTTGTACCAATTCTTAGCGTAAGTAAATTTCATGTTCGTAAGCTGATTCTTAATTAAATATAGGTTATAATTAAGTTTTTATCCAATTTTAATAGTTACTGCATTAAAAGTGAGCTCTGTGTGAAGCTGTTTTTTTATGTTATCGTATTTCAGCTTGAGCATCATTTTCTGTTGGAGAAGATGCAATTTTTAAGTTGGAAATTCTGATGGAGGTGTTAAGCTCTAATGGGGGTATAACAGTTGATGGGTCAATAGTAATTTCGGATAATTTGGAGGTCATAAAGGAAGGCTGTTTCAAATCATATGTTTCTTTTCATATATGTAAAAAAAAACACTTAATTTACTCCTTGGAATTTTGGTGTCCTATTCTTACACATAAATCTCATGATCTGTCTTATACATAAATCTCATGATATATTTTACACAAAAATCGTTCGATCTATTTTACACATAAATCTCTTGACTTATTTTACACATAAATCTCATGTTCATCGTTTTAAACCTACATTAATCACGCATAGATGTAAACTGATTACTCTAGTTGAATAGTTCTAAAATCGCATGACCTATTTTACTCACAAACAAGCTAAACGTGTCATATTTTACCCACAAATCGCAAAATGACAAAACCAATATAGCATGAACAATTTTACTCAAATATAGTATGACATGTTTTACACATAAATCTTATGATCTATTTGATACATAAATCTTATTATATTTTACACATAAATCTTATTATATTTTACACATAAATCGCATGATCCATTTTACACATAAATCTCATGGCCAAGTTTACACATAAATCTTATGACCTATTTTACACATAAATCTCATGTTCATCGTTTCAAATCTACACTAATCACGCATAAATATAAACTGATTACTCCTGCTGAATAGTTCTAAAATCGCATGACCTACTTACTCACAAACAAGCTAGCGTGTCCTATTTTACCCACAAATCGTAAAATGACAAAACCAAGCTAGCATGACCAACTTTACTCAAATCTAGTATGACATGTTTTACATATATATCTCATGATCTACTTTATACATAAATCTCATGATATATTTTACACATAAATCGCATGATCTATTTTACACATAAATCTCATGACCTATTTTACACATAAATCTCATGATATGTTTTACACATAAATCTCATGATCTATTTTATACATAAATCTCATGTTATATTTTACACATAAATCACATAATCTATTTTACACATAAATCTCATGATCTATTTTACACATAAATCTCATGACCTATTTTACACATAAATCTCATGACCTATAATACACATAAAGTTTATGTTCATCGTTTTAAATATACACTTATCATGCATAGACATAAAATGATTACTTTTGTTGAATAATTCTAAAATTGCATGACCTCTACCTCATGCCTTCAACAAACCTGACTTCTCCTTTGCTTTTTTATTCAGGCTGACTAAAGCAATCAGTGCTACACTCGTGGACAGTTGTACGACCATGTATGTTGTTATCTAATATTAAAAATTTGTGATGTTAACTATGGTTTACTTGCAAAGTGGGTGGTTAATTTTTCTAGAAACATAAAGTAATGACAGTAGTATTATAGTCACTACAATCGTAACCATAAAATTATAAGAAATCTAGTTGGTGATAATGTATTTGAAAAGTTGGATAGTTTCATGAAGCGCAATCTATTGTTTTTACTCATAATCTTGCATGATTAGAACTTTGTACGTAAATCGAGCTCCAAATATAAATGACGAAACCATTTACTCACATCTAACATGACCTATTTTACTCACAAATCTCATAACCCATTTTACTTACAAATCATGCAACCTATTTTACTCACATCTAGCATGGCCTATTTTACTCATAAATCGCATGACATATTCTACTAACAGACCAAGCTAGCATGTCCCATTTTACCCACAAATCACAAAATGACAAAACTAATCTATCGCATATTTTACTCAAATCTACCATGACCTGTTTTACTCATAAATCGCATGATCTATTTTACACATAAATCTCATGACCTATTTTACATATAAATCTCACGACCTATTTTACATATAAATCTCATGACCTATTTTACTCACAAACTGCAAGATCAATCTAGCATGAGCGTACTGACAAATCTCGTAATCTATTTTACTCGCAAATCGCGTGACCTATTTTACTCACATCTAGCATGACATATTTTACTCATAAATTGCATGACTTTATTCTACTCACAGACCAAGTTAGCATGTCTTATTTTACACACAAATCGCAAAATGACATAACCAATCTAGCATGACTTGATTTACTCACAAATCGCATGATCTATTTTCCAGATAAATCTCATGATCTATTTTACACATAAATCTCATGACCTATTTTACACATAAATCTCATGACCTATTTACATATAAATCTCAAGATCAATCTAGCATGACCTATTTTACTCACAAATCTCAAATGCAACATCAATCTAGCATGACCTATTTTACTCACGAATCGCAAAACCAATCTAGCATAACCTATATTGCTCATTGTCAATCGCATAAACTACTTATCAAGTAAAACGAATGTTTAAAATGCATAACATAAAGCACGTTAATGTTGCAACCAGTTGCAATCGCAATTATGTTAAACTAAACAAATCGCATAATAGTTTGTTAAAGACTGTACATATGTTAAAGTAATATGAATCGCATGTTCAAAAAAGCATAATATCGCAAAATATGATACAATTGTTTTACATACAAATCGCACTGTCTTGGCTTTAGTAGCCAATCGCAAACACAAGTCTTCCACCAAAATTGCATAGTCGCGAACTACATTGCATATATATCAGAAATCACAATGGAATCTCGCATTTAGTTTTGTCGTTGGCTCGTACTGCGGTAGCTATAGCTCGAGCGATGACTAGAGCCACTTTGTTCTTTTTTATAACCTATATTGCTCGAAATGTCATACTACTAAGTTTTCACTTATTTTAGCGCTCCAATTATTTTATGGGCAAAGCTAAATTGAGACCTCTATAATGAGACCCTATTTGGCTATAATGAGATCCCAAAAAAGACTAATTTATTCCCGATATAAAAGTTCTATTTTCAGCCATTTTCTTTCTTTTCTCTCTTCTTCTCTCTTCTCTCTAGCAAAAACTCTCAAAATCCCGAAAAAACGCAAGATTTCTCAAATCCAACATCACAAACACCTTAAGGTACGAATCATTTACCTATTTATGTAATTTTTAAGCATTTTACTTTAGTATTTTTAGTAATATTTAGAGTTTAGGGTTCTTCCTAAAAAGTCCGATTTTCATGTATATGTTGTTGTTTTTTTTGGAAAAATAGTTGTATATTCGTGTTAGTCGATGCATTAGGATCGTTTTGGTACCATGGTTGATGAATTTGGATTGGGTTTTAGAGATTTGGGTTCGATCTAGATCTAGGGTTGGGGGCTGCTGGAAATGCGAATTTGCAAATAGGTACTTCGCAACCCGTGCAAAATTGCGAAGTGCCTGTTCGCAATGTTGCATTTCCAGCAAAGGCGAAATTGCGAACAGGCACTTCGCAATTTCACCACAATTGCGAACCCCCTGTTCGCAATTTCACCTTGCATTGAAATGTTGATTTTTTTTTGTTTTTTCAAATTGTGAAGTTTTTTTCCCCAAATTTATTAATAATTATATATGTTGTATTTTAGCATGCCTCGCAGACAGCAGCATACACCAGTTCGACATTCAGGCTCGAGCGGTGATGGCGAGTACGAGAAGATTGTGTCACGGTCCGTTAGGCGTACGCCTAGCGCTTCTACTCTGGCCCCTGTTATATCCCATGCGTTTGGGACGCTTGACCAGTTATTTCGGAGGGTGAATCCTCATGTTCCTGGTCTATATCCAGACTACGCACAGCACGAGGCCTACCACGTCTTTGCAGGAGAGGTAAGTAATGACGTGTTCTAAAGTACGACATATGTTCTTTTGTATTATTTCTAAGTTATTTATGTTTTATGTAGGCTCGTCGGCCCTCGCGGTGCTACTTTATCTATGGTACCCACCGTGCATGGGATCTTGTTGGGCAGAACAGGGTTAGACAGCAGGTTTGGATGTCTTGCTTCAGGACATACCACCGGCGTTGCAGACTGTTTTACCAGCAGATAGGAGGAGGCGTATCAACACGCGCTTCTTGTGGGATGAGGCCACATGGATAGGCTGGGAGTCACACGTTGTTGACGAGAGGATTCGCGGTGACACATACGCTATAGCCGGTCATGGCACGACCTCTTTGTAAGATGTATGGATTCATGACCACCTATGGTACGTTCTGCTTGATCCTAGTATTCTCGGTCCATCTGCTTCACATGTTCCAGAGACCCCTAGTGCGATGACATATCAGGCACGACTGTATCACCTTTCCGATCGTGTGGCTGATGTTGATTCTAGAGCGGACGCGATGAGTATGGAGGACTTGCGTCGGGAGATACACGAGTGTTCGCTTTTGGGACTCCAGTACCGCATGCCGATTAACTGCATTTGTATTATATGACTACCAGGACGATTGTTTGGTACTACCTTATTTTTTTACTTTAGTTGTTGCTTTCGTTGATACGGTTGTATGGAATTGTTTTTGGTTCTTCAGTTATTGCTTTTGTTTGGATAAAATCTTTTGTTTTACTTAAGTTGTTGCTTTCGCTTATATGATGTGTATCTTAAAAACAACAACACTTAAAACAATAACACCTAAATTTCTCGCATAATTAGAAATACATAAGTAAATAAATTTCACATTAATCAAAAACATTGCATAATTAGAAATACATAAGCAAATAAATTATAGCAAACGGTAGATAAGCTAACCCTCAGTTAGCATTGCACACTTAGTCTTATGGAGTCGGATAGTTCAATCCATACTCGACCGAATATTCACCTTCATCAGTACTTCCTTCGGGAGTTGAATACGTTTCAACGGCGCTGGCAATTGCGTCGGCTATTTCTTGCTCCATTTGCTGCGTCGCATGTGACACCATCTCCTGCGTAATTTTACCTTGGGATCCCATGTTGAATACATTTTGGACATGTCTACGGACTTCGTAAGCCAATGACTCAATATGTATAGTCATCGGCTTAAGATAAGCTAGCCTATGGAACACTTCTTCGCGTCTGCGTGGTCGGGGCATTAAGCATCGTGGACACGATGCCTCCCTACCGTGGTTGAAGAACATTCTGCACAAAACCGCATCGATGAAACCAGGAATCTCCTCTTGCATCGTACCTCTGACGAAGTCAAATGCAACTAGGAGGCTTGCATCTTCGTGCACGTTCCACCCTGAATCACCCATTGTTATAACTTAAGATGATGAGTTTCATAGTCAGATTCTAGTATTTATAGACTCGAAGTCGGTGGTTCAGCTCGAAATGTTTTAGCGGGGAATGTTGTTTTTGTTCCCGCGTAAATCTCTTTTAAGCGGGAAACCTTCACTTCATAAGATAAGGATTGGTGTGGATAAAAATAGCCGGAGGGTAGGCTAGTAATTTTAAGTGGAGTTTAAAGGTGGTGTAAGGGTGTTTAACGGTGGTGTACGGGTGTTTCAAGGTGGAGAGATAATTAAGCAGCTTGGTAGCAGTTAATTTTCATTACCAGAAGTTAATGCTGGTGGTTGAGTATTTATAGTATGATGTTTGGGCCCTTATGGGCTTTCGGGTCAAGTTTAATGGACCCGGGTCATGTTTAAAGACCCATGAGTTCTAAGCAGGAGGAGAGGTAGCTTAGTCAGGAAGTGTTTTAGGTTTTTTAGTACTTTTGTCATAGTTCGAACAGCCTTAGGCTCACATTGGTTCGAAGTGATCTGTCCGGTCCAAATGGTCTATCCGGTATTCGGAGAGAATTTACACTGACCTGCCCTTCCGGGGAGTATCCTGAATTCGGACTCATCAGGAGCCCCTTTTTTAGGTGTTTGAACGAGTGTCCTTGTCAAAGAACTAAAAAACAGTCCGATTATAGGAAGTGATTCTCAATTCGGAGAGAGTTGTGGGGATACCCGGACAGATTGAACGTTACGAATCCCAAACGGTTTTTGCCAGAGTTAATGGGACACGTGTCACTCTCTGATAGGTCACTCCAGCCGTTTTTTCACCTTGAATTTCGCACCACCTTCTCGAACAAGTTACCTCTTTAATTGCCATTAATGACATCAGCGCCGTCTTTTAATCATTGCCCAACTTTTCGGATTCTCCTAGGAATCAACTCCCTTTTTTACACTTACTATAAATTCCCATTCACTTTTCACTGTCTCATTATCTCTTTCAAATTTCACTCTGCAATTTCACCCAGAGCTTTATCTCTCTAGAACTCAAAACTTCCTTGGTTGTTTATGTTTACAGCAAGAACAACACTGATCAAAGGCGGCTGGCTTAACCTCTCGGAGTTGGAGAAAGCACAAAGGGTCGAGAAGGAAAAAAGACTTGCAGCAGGGCTACCATCGTCGCCTGTTGAGAAACCAGCCTCTTCTGTCGCAGAATCTGATAGAGGCTCATCTTCTTCCAAAGGTACTAAGCCTAAAAAGCTCTTTCAATCCACCCTTTCTCCCATAGTTTCTGGCTCCTCAGTTCAGGAGTCAATCCCTGCTGTTGAACCAGGAGTTACTGCTACCAGTGTTAGGAAAAAATCGTCTTTTATTGCCATGGGGTCTGACTCTGACCACTCCCCGGATAAGCTAGTCATCAAAAGGCCAAGCCGGTTAGTCAAAGGGCTATCCTCTAAAAACACTCCCTCGAAATCGGGGGCAAAAAACAGTGAATCTGAGTCTGGGGCAACTATTAGAGCTCCCCGGGAGAGGCCGTCAGGACTAGAGGCCAGCAGCCCACTACCCCCCAAAGAATCTTCTGCCTCAGAAACTCAAATTGAGGTGAGAAGTCGAATAAATACGGGCAGTCAACAGTCCAGAGGGTCAGCTATGCCAAGCTTCAATCCTCCTCGGACTACTTCTACAGAAGCTCCCCCAACAATTATAGAGGAGAGGATGGAGGACTCCACTGAGGAGGTCCGTTTTGAGTCTGAGTCCTCCAGACAGGCTGATACTGCTATTGTTGTTGCCAAGAAGGGCAAAGAGAACTTATATCTGAGGCGTCCGGACCTGCCGGAGAGCCTTGAAGGGAGAGTGGGGCCATGCTTTCATAAAGTTGAGTTCAAGTATCTTTTGGCCTTGCTGAAGACCAAGTATGCGTTCATCCATACTTCATATCTGGGTAGATTACGCACAAAGTGGGGGATCCCTGAGAACGTAAAGATAAGGATTCCCATCGATCCGGAGACCCCGATGGATTGTAAAAAGAACGAAATAGTCTTCTTTACGGAGCTATTCAACTGGGGACTCAGGTTCCCACTGGACCCGGAGATAGTGCGCTACTTTCACTTGGTCAAACTCTGCCCATCACAGTTAAGCCCCAATGGTTGGTTCACCTTGATGTCATGCATAATGGCATCCAGGCTATCAGGGATCCCTCTTCCTATGGAAGAGTTCGCTGCAGTGGCCAACCTGTGCAAGCATCATCAGTTCCCCTTCTACCATTTCAACATGGGGAACGATCTCAAAGCTGTTGATGATCTCCTGGAGTCGGAGAGCAAATGGAGGAGCCAATTCTTGTTTGTCAGTGGCTCGTGGGAAAATGGCAAGAAAATCAAGACCGGAGAGAATCCAAGCCTCCTCGGGAGTAGATGGAGGAGTGACCGTAAGTTTTTATTTTAAGTTTCTGTTCGAATCTCTCTTTTCTTCTTTGTACTAACCAATTTCTCTTTTGTTTTAATAGAGCTGCCAAAGGAGTTCGGGGACTACCTGAAGGCCGGACAGACTACCTGTGGCAAAATCAACGCATGGGCTGCAGAGAACTGGGAGAACCGTTTCCACAAGGCCTTTACCACTGGAAACCTAGCAAGGTCCCATCTGTGGAACACAACAGGTCGGAGAGACCTAACCTGGGAAGAGCTTGCCGCCCAGCCTGATGAAGACATTGTGCTGAGAAGGTCCCATGAGCTGGATGGGACGCTCTACCTGCCTGCTCGGGCCAAAGCCCCAAGCAAAATGAAAGGCAAGAAGAAGAAAGGCAAGAAGGCGGAAGGTGATACTGAGAAGGAGGCCCCAACAGACCCAGAGGGACTGGCCCAGGTTCAAATTGATGCAGCCCTTTTACAAGTGGTGGAGCAGGAGAGCGAAAAGCAGGAAGTGAATCTCCCAAAACCATCAAGAGCTTCAAAAAGGACTCGCAAGCAAGCAAGTGAAGGTGTTGACAGGGAAGCCAAGAAGAAAAAGACTTCCCAAGGAGATGAGATTGCTCTCCGGGACCCGGAGCCCTCTTTCTCTACTGACCCAACATTAGCCGAAGAGATCCTAAGGGACTTTCAAGAAGAGATTCCAAAGGAATTCCATACAGATGAAGTTGAGGGGGGAGAGCTTAACTTGGATGAAATGGACATCACTGGTCTGGGTGGACTTGGTGAATATTTTCTTGGCCTGCCCAGAGACGAGTTCGCAGGGCCCTACATCCCTCCGAGCAGCTCCAACACGGTCAATTTTAACGGTAAGACTTTCATGGTTTCTAGCGAGAAGGATATTATAGCCCATTCTCTACTTAGCAATGTACAGCCAGTGCTTACTTTGGAAAGGCAAGTCCGAAGTCCGGCAGACACCATCAAAGACCTCAGGTCTGAGAAGGAGAAGCTGTCCGATGACCTCCAGAGTGCTGCTACTAAGGTTGATTTGCTTAAGGAGGCAAATGATCCGCTAAAGAAGAATCAAGATGAAAACAACACAAAAGTTGCTTCTTTGGAAGAGACCATAAAAGATCTCCGGGCTAAGCTGTCCGGACTGGAGAAGGACCTGACAATCTCAAGGGGAGAAACTGCAGCCAAGGAGAAGCTCATCACCAACCTGACCACTGACAAAATCGCTTTAGAGAATGCAGTGACTCAGGCTGCTGAAGAGAAGGCTGTTTTGGTGAGGGACCAAGAGGCCACAATCAAGGCCAAGATCAACGCCTATGCCAGGGAGATGATACAAAGCGAGGAGCTAATGATTCAAAGGGTGAAGTCTGATATGGTCCTCCTGTTTCACGAGAAATTCCCGAAGAGGAGACTGGGGGACTTATGGCGCTATGTGGATGATGATGACCTCCCATATTATACTATGATTGACGAGGGTTATTCCGGAGAGTCCTCATCTGATAATGAAGAGGAAACCGGAGAGAGCCCAGGCGAAGAAGAGATTGATCCCAAGGGAAAAAAGATAGTCGAAGAGAAGAGCAATATCAAGGGCAAGAAGACAGACGAGGGCGAGCCATCTTCAAAGGCTCAACCTTAATTTAAAAATTTATTTTGTTTATCTTTCATTCGAACTAAAGTCCTTGGAAGGCCAAGGCACTCTTTTTGTGATGGTGTCCGTATTATTCGGACAGATTTTTGTACTGTGCCCAAACTTGTTCAAAAAGTCCTTGGAAGGCCAAGGCAATTTTAAGTTGTTGAATGAATGTTTTATTTTGCTCAACCATCCTCTTCTTTCATTATTTGTTTAAATAGCTGGAGTTTAAGTAGTTTTATTGTATTGAGAGAGTATTAAGACTCTCCGGCTAGAATTTAAATAGCCCTTAGATCTTTTAGTCCGGGTAGTATGATAAGAGATAAAATTTTGAAAATACTTAGAGAATTTTGAAGAAGGCACCAAGTTTTATTGAAAGCTCTCCGTGCCACCGAAGAGGGGAAGGTATGCCCCCAAATATTTACATGGATGTTTAAACAAGTAAATATTTACACAAGTGTTATTCCAAGTACATTCGAAGGTGTTCAATATTCCAAGGGTGAGTTAAAACCCTGCCATCTTTATCTTCCAACCAATAAGTCCCAGGCTTGATTCTTTCAACCACAGTATACGGACCCTCCCAGGTTGGGGCCAGCTTTCCGAAGAGCTTTTCCTTAGTATGCAAGAAAACTTTCCTTAATACTTTATCTCCTCGTTGAAAATCTCTCCTTTTAACTTTAGAAGCAAACCTGCTTCTCATCAAGCCCTGATAGTGTGCAATTCTAAGATGAGCTTTAACCCGTCTTTCTTCGATCAAATCGAGCTGATTTCTAATTGCCATCTCATTAGCATGTCCGGAGAAGTTATGAACACGAAAGGAAGGGAGTGTCTTCTCTATGGGGGCTACTGCATCCATTCCATAGACCAAGGCAAAGGGGGTTTCTTGTGTTGCAGCCCCAGGTGTTGTCCGGTAGGCCCATAAGACTTCTTGTAGATAACTAGGCCACTTCCCAGCAGCCCCTTCCAAATTCTTCTTTAAACCGGACAATATTGTTCTATTAGCCACTTCAACTTGCCCATTGGCTTGAGGGTGGAAAGGTGAAGAAAAGCAGTGCTGAATACCCCTTGAGGCACAGAAGCTTTCCATTTCTCTGTTGTCAAACTGTGGCCCATTGTCTGTTGTTATCTTCTGTGGGACACCGAATCTGCAACATATGTTGGACAGAATGAATTTTATGACAGCTTTCGAGGTTGTCCCTGCCAGGGGAGCTGCTTCTACCCACTTTGAAAAGTAGTCGATGGCCACAATTATGGTTTTACGCCCTCCGGAAGCCATAGGGAGAGGTCCAACCAAGTCCAATCCCCATCGAGCAAAAGGGATGGGCTCAGAAATTGATTCCAAAGGAATGGCTGTTACATGAATTTCATTGCTGTACCTCTGGCATGGGTCACACCTTCTCACCAGCTCCTTAGCATCTTTCATGATTGATGGCCAATAATATCCGGAGAGTAACACTCTTCTTGTCAAAGCTCTAAATCCACAATGGGCTGATCCCTCACCATCATGCAATTCAGAGAGAACCATTTGTGACTCATGATCCCCTAAACAACGTAGGGGAGGTTTGCTATAGGACTTTTTGTACAAGACTTCTCTTAACATAATGAAACCACGAGCCCTGTGTTTCAACATTCTGGCTTGTGATTTATCTAAGGGCACAATACCATCGGACAAATACTGCATAAGAGGAGACCTCCAGTCTTGAGGCCGACTCACTTGTATTTCAAAGACTTCCTCTTTTCCACCCTCATCAAGTTCGATAGAAGGGCTTTCAAGCATATGGATCCATGGGTAGGACTCCGTATATGCTATTGTCGCCAATGAATCTGCTAGCTCATTTTCTGCCCGGGGGATGTGCTCATAGACAACAACCTTAAACTTTAACGCTTCATTTTTTAGGAGGAGTAAATATTTGACCAATTGCTCCTTTCTAGCCTCTGATAGGCCCAAAGCATGGTGGATAAGCAACTGGGAGTCACTTAGTAGCTTGACCCTTTTAGCTCCACAGATATAGGCCAACTTTAACCCATCTATGGTTGCTTCGTACTCGGACTCATTATTAGATGCCCTGAAAGCAAAACAAATAGCTTGGTACATGTTGTCCCCGTAGAGGGAAGTGAGACATATCCCTGCCCCAGATCCCATGGTACTAGATCCTCCGTCTGTTCGGACAATCCACACTTTCTTGTCTTTTGAATCAGTAGGTTGCTCTGAATCCCTATAAGAATGGAATTCAACCAGAAAATCAGCCACAGCTTGGGCTTTTACTGCTGTCCGGGGAGCAAAGTCTATGTCGAAGTCCCCCAACTCTACTGACCACTTTGTCATTCTGCTTGAAATGTCTGCTTTTTGAAGGACATTCTTTAAAGGGAAAGATGTCCGGACGACAATTGGATGAGCCTGGAAGTAGGGCCTCATTTTTCTTGCAGCTATCACCAAAGCTAATGCCAGTTTTTCGAGTTTCAAGTAACGCCTCTCAGCATCAATCAAGCTTTTGCTGACGTAGTACACTGGGTGAGGATGCCTATCGACCTCTCTTACTAACACTGCACTGATGGCACAACTTGAAACAGCCAGATACACAAAGAGAGTTTCCCCATCAACTGGTTTGAACAAGGTTTTGGGAGAGGAAAGATGTTTCTTGATTTCACTGAATGCTTCATCACACTGTGGTGTCCATTCAAACCCCTTTGCACCCTTCAAGGTTTGAAAGAATGGAGCACACCTGTCCGAAGACCTGGAGATGAATCTGTTCAAGGCAGCCAATCTCCCCGTTAATCGCTACACTTCTTTAATGTTTCGAGGAGGCTCCATCTGGAATAAGGCATTGAGTTGATCCGGGTCGGGCTGTATTCCATGCTCACTTATGATATACCCTAAGAATTTACCGGACTGCACTCCGAACACACACTTTTCAGGGTTTAATTTTAAATTCACTTTTGTTAAGTTGGCAAAAGTTTCTTGGAGGTCGGACAAGTGCAACTGATCATCCACACTTTTTACCATCATATCGTCAATATAAACCTCCATATTTCTTCCAATTTGATTAGCAAATGCCTTGTTAACTAACCTTTGATAAGTAGCCCCAGCATTTTTCAAGCCAAAAGGCATCACCAACCTGACCACTGACAAAATCGCTTTAGAGAATGCTCCTTTCTAGCCTCTGATAGGCCCAAAGCATGGTGGATAAGCAACTGGGAGTCACTTAGTAGCTTGACCCTTTTAGCTCCACAGATATAGGCCAACTTTAACCCATCTATGGTTGCTTCGTACTCGGACTCATTATTAGATGCCCTGAAAGCAAAACAAATAGCTTGGTACATGTTGTCCCCGTAGGGGGAAGTGAGACATATCCCTGCCCCAGATCCCATGGTACTAGATCCTCCGTCTGTTCGGACAATCCACACTTTCTTGTCTTTTGAATCAGTAGGTTGCTCTGAATCCCTATAAGAATGGAATTCAACCAGAAAATCAGCCACAGCTTGGGCTTTTACTGCTGTCCGGGGAGCAAAGTCTATGTCGAAGTCCCCCAACTCTACTGACCACTTTGTCATTCTGCTTGAAATGTCTGCTTTTTGAAGGACATTCTTTAAAGGGAAAGATGTCCGGACGACAATTGGATGAGCCTGGAAGTAGGGCCTCATTTTTCTTGCAGCTATCACCAAAGCTAATGCCAGTTTTTCGAGTTTCAAGTAACGCCTCTCATCATCAATCAAGCTTTTGCTGACGTAGTACACTGGGTGAGGACGCCTATCGACCTCTCTTACTAACACTGCACTGATGGCACAACTTGAAACAGCCAGATACACAAAGAGAGTTTCCCCATCAACTGGTTTGAACAAGGTTTTGGGAGAGTAAAGATGTTTCTTGATTTCACTGAATGCTTCATCACACTGTGGTGTCCATTCAAACCCCTTTGCACCCTTCAAGGTTTGAAAGAATGGAGCACACCTGTCCGAAGACCTGGAGATGAATCTGTTCAAGGCAGCCAATCTCCCCGTTAATCGCTACACTTCTTTAATGTTTCGAGGAGGCTCCATCTGGAATAAGGCATTGAGTTGATCCGGGTCGGGCTGTATTCCATGCTCACTTATGATATACCCTAAGAATTTACCGGACTGCACTCCGAACACACACTTTTCAGGGTTTAATTTTAAATTCACTTTTGTTAAGTTGGCAAAAGTTTCTTGGAGGTCGGACAAGTGCAACTGATCATCCACACTTTTTACCATCATATCGTCAATATAAACCTCCATATTTCTTCCAATTTGATTAGCAAATGCCTTGTTAACTAACCTTTGATAAGTAGCCCCAGCATTTTTCAAGCCAAAAGGCATCACCAACCTGACCACTGACAAAATCGCTTTAGAGAATGCTCCTTTCTAGCCTCTGATAGGCCCAAAGCATGGTGGATAAGCAACTGGGAGTCACTTAGTAGCTTGACCCTTTTAGCTCCACAGATATAGGCCAACTTTAACCCATCTATGGTTGCTTCGTACTCGGACTCATTATTAGATGCCCTGAAAGCAAAACAAATAGCTTGGTACATGTTGTCCCCGTAGGGGGAAGTGAGACATATCCCTGCCCCAGATCCCATGGTACTAGATCCTCCGTCTGTTCGGACAATCCATACTTTCTTGTCTTTTGAATCAGTAGGTTGCTCTGAATCCCTATAAGAATGGAATTCAACCAGAAAATCAGCCACAGCTTGGGCTTTTACTGCTGTCCGGGGAGCAAAGTCTATGTCGAAGTCCCCCAACTCTACTGACCACTTTGTCATTCTGCTTGAAATGTCTGCTTTTTGAAGGACATTCTTTAGAGGGAAATATGTCCGGACGACGATTGGATGAGCCTGGAAGTAGGGCCTCATTTTTCTTGCAGCTATCACCAAAGCTAATGCCAGTTTTTCGAGTTTCAAGTAACGCCTCTCAGCATCAATCAAGCTTTTGCTGACGTAGTACACTGGGTGAGGATGCCTATCGATCTCTCTTACTAACACTGCACTGATGGCACAACTTGAAACAGCCAGATACACAAAGAGAGTTTCCCCATCAACTGGTTTGAGCAAGGTTTTGGGAGAGGAAAAATGTTTCTTGATTTCACTGAATGCTTCATCACACTGTGGTGTCCATTCAAACCCCTTTGCACCCTTCAAGGTTTGAAAGAATGGAGCACACCTGTCCGAAGACCTGGAGATGAATCTGTTCAAGGCAGCCAATCTCCCCGTTAATCGCTACACTTCTTTAATGTTTCGAGGAGGCTCCATCTGGAATAAGGCATTGAGTTGATCCGGGCCGGCTGTATTCCATGCTCACTTATGATATACCCTAAGAATTTCCCGGACTGCACTCCGAACACACACTTTTCAGGGTTTAATTTTAAATTCACTTTTGTTAAGTTGGCAAAAGTTTCTTGGAGGTCGGACAAGTGCAACTGATCATCCACATTTTTTACCATCATATCGTCAATATAAACCTCCATATTTCTTCCAATTTGATTAGCAAATGCCTTGTTAACTAACCTTTGATAAGTAGCCCCAGCATTTTTCAAGCCAAAAGGCATCACCAACCTGACCACTGACAAAATCGCTTTAGAGAATGCTCCTTTCTAGCCTCTAATAGGCCCAAAGCATGGTGGATAAGCAACTGGGAGTAACTTAGTAGCTTGACCCTTTTAGCTCCACAGATATAGGCCAACTTTAACCCATCTATGGTTGCTTCGTACTCGGACTCATTATTAGATGCCCTGAAAGCAAAACAAATAGCTTGGTACATGTTGTCCCCGTAGGGGGAAGTGAGACATATCCCTGCCCCAGATCCCATGGTACTAGATCCTCCGTCTGTTCGGACAATCCACACTTTCTTGTCTTTTGAATCAGTAGGTTGCTCTGAATCCCTATAAGAATGGAATTCAACCAGAAAATCAGCCACAGCTTGGGCTTTTACTGCTGTCCGGGGAGAAAAGTCTATGTCGAAGTCCCCCAACTCTACTGTCCACTTTGTCATTCTGCTTGAAATGTCTGCTTTTTGAAGGACATTCTTTAAAGGGAAAGATGTCCGGACAAAGATTGGATGAGCCTGGAAGTAGGGCCTCATTTTTCTTGCAGCTATCACCAAAGCTAATGCCAGTTTTTCGAGTTTCAAGTAACGCCTCTCAGCATCAATCAAGCTTTTGCTGACGTAGTACACTGGGTGAGGATGCCTATTGACCTCTCTTACTAACATTGCACTGATGGCACAACTTGAAACAGCCAGATACACAAAGAGAGTTTCCCCATCAACTGGTTTGAACAAGGTTTTGGGAGAGGAAAGATGTTTCTTGATTTCACTGAATGCTTCATCACACTGTGGTGTCCATTCAAACCTCTTTGCACCCTTCAAGGTTTGAAAGAATGGAGCACACCTGTCCGAAGACCTAGAGATGAATCTGTTCAAGGCAGCCAATCTCCCTGTTAATCGCTACACTTCTTTAATGTTTCGAGGAGGCTCCATCTGGAATAAGGCATTGAGTTGATCCGGGTCGGCTGTATTCCATGCTCACTTATGATATACCCTAAGAATTTCCCGGACTGCACTCCGAACACACACTTTTCAGGGTTTAATTTTAAATTCACTTTTGTTAAGTTGGCAAAAGTTTCTTGGAGGTCGGACAAGTGCAACTGATCATCCACACTTTTTACCATCATATCGTCAATATAAACCTCCATATTTCTTCCAATTTGATTAGCAAATGCCTTGTTAACTAACCTTTGATAAGTAGCCCCAGCATTTTTCAAGCCAAAAGGCATCACCAACCTGACCACTAACAAAATCGCTTTAGAGAATGCTCCTTTCTAGCCTCTGATAGGCCCAAAGCATGGTGGATAAGCAACTGGGAGTCACTTAGTAGCTTGACCCTTTTAGCTCCACAGATATAGGCCAACTTTAACCCATCTATGGTTGCTTCGTACTCGGACTCATTATTAGATGCCCTGAAAGCAAAACAAATAGCTTGGTACATGTTGTCCCCGTAGGGGGAAGTGAGACATATCCCTGCCCCAGATCCCATGGTACTAGATCCTCCGTCTGTTCGGACAATCCACACTTTCTTGTCTTTTGAATCAGTAGGTTGCTCTGAATCCCTATCAGAATGGAATTCAACCAGAAAATCAGCCACAGCTTGGGCTTTTATTGCTGTCCGGGGAGCAAAGTCTATGTCGAAGTCCCCCAGCGTTCGTGGAGCCAAGGCAGTGGCATAGCATTCCCTTGCAATCTTTTGGCTGCTCCGGACAACCCCAACCTGTCCCTGAACAGCATACTTTAAACACTGATGGACTGTCGAAGCCACTGCATGCATCCTAGAGAGCCAAGATCTCCCTAGAATAGCATTATAGCAAGTGGGACAATCCACCACAATGAAGAGTATTCTAACCATTTTCTTGAAAGGGCCCCTGCCCAATAACACTTCTTCTTCAAACTCCCCGATCACATCGGCTGAGCTGCCCGTAAAGCCCACGATTGATCTATCCGACTTTTGAATCACAGCTGGATTTTTCATTTTCTTATAAGTGTTTAGAAAAAGGATGTTGGCAGAGCTTCCAGTATCCACCAGAATTCGCCTTATCTCATTGCCCCCTATAGATGCTCTTATGACAACAGCATCCTCATGAGGGCCAGCAATATCTCTCAAATCATCCTCATAGAAGACTATGAATGGGAATGAGTTTGGTGATTGATAGGATGTCATGCCTCCTTCTAGCTGGGAGGCTAAATTATGAACATGCCTCTTTCTTGAAGAAGCAGTAAGAGCAATCATTGTGTCCCCTCCGAAAATCGTCAGTGACTCGAAGAATTTAATGAGCCCGGAGACTGTCTTGGAATACTCCTCTATGGCACCCACCTTATTTCGTGTTGGATAAGGATCCAAGTATTCAGATTCCACATCAAACCTTTCAACTATTACCATGGCCCCCTCCGGGGCAGCATTACTTGGACCAACCCGGTGAATGTTGTCAGGCCTGTTGCCTCCTCTTCTTTTAACGTATGCACCCAACTTTCCCCTTTCAATCAAGTTTTGTACCTCTTGTTTCAATGCTATGCAATCATCAGTGGTATGGCCAATATCATTGTGGTATTGGCAAAAGGAGTTGTTACGATGCTCTCTGGGAGACTGCAAGGTTGCCGGTCTCCGGTAGTGTACCTCATCTTTTGTTTTATCAAAAATGGTGGCCACGCTTTCTTTAAGTTCTGTGAACCACTCCGCTTGGACCCATGGCCCTCTTTTGTTTCTGGATTGTTGACTTTGAGCAGGAGCAGCTGGCTGAGACTGAGCTTTTCCTCTACCATGCCCCTGTCCGGTTTCTCTTGCTCTATTCCCGGACTGGTTTTGATTTGGAGTTGGTGCCACCGGGGTGGATCTCACCTGTCGGTGTACCCTGGTCTTCTTTGTTTCATCAACGTTTATTTGCTTGCCAACTTGATTTAGCAACCCTCCCCAGGTCATGGCCTTTTTTCTGGTCACCGAATCAGCCAGATTGCCTGGGTTCAAGCCTTGTCTTAGGGACGCTATTGCCACCTGTTCGAAGCAATCAGCCAACCCATTCTTTGTGTTCACAAAACGACTTATGTACTCCTTCAATGATTCATTTGGCTCCTGG
This sequence comes from Limnanthes douglasii subsp. nivea, assembly GCA_036936605.1. NCBI lineage: Eukaryota > Viridiplantae > Streptophyta > Magnoliopsida > Brassicales > Limnanthaceae > Limnanthes > Limnanthes douglasii. Next base: position 173,798,378 of record JAUPFV010000003.1, read on the forward strand.
GTACAATGGATTATTGTGTCTCCATTGCCCTTCAACTCCTTACTCCCCACAAACTGCCTTCGAAAGGCCACCCAAAACGTATCAAAGTCTTTAATACAACCCTGAGGCAGGCTGTTGTACCATTTCAGAGCACTCCCCGTGAAGGATTGGGAGAATTCCCTACAGAGCAGTTTGTCATCATCATCAAAGTTCATCATGAAGTTCGTGAATTGCTCCAGATGATTGTCCGGATCAGTACTGCCATCGTACTTCTCCATCTTGGTACTGTCAAACCTCTTGGGGAGGTTTCCGGACAGGATTTTAGAAGACAGTGGAGATTGCCTCCAATTTCTTCCACGACTGAACACAGTATCCTCATTGGGAGTTGCAAAGATACCTGGTTCATCGTGGAAAGCGAAAGGATCCATCAGCATCCGGTCTACATGCCTCCGGTTATGAGATGACCCCTTTCCAATATGCCTTTTCATTCTTCCATGGTGATTTTTTTTTTCTCGAATATTTCTTAACCTGCTTTTGCTTTTTCTTGGTTCGACCCTCATCACTGCTAGAGGACAAGGATTTTTCATTTCCCTTACTATCCGAAGAGCTGCCCGAAGATTCTGAACTTGAGTCAGAGCTCTCCACAGGCTTGGACCGGTGAGACTTTTTAGAACTAGCATGTGTCTTTTTGGTACTTACATGAGTTTTTGAAGCCTCAGGCTCTCTGGGGTTATCAGTGTGATGAACAACCGATGCCTTGGATTTTTCTTTCATGCCCATTTTGGCCTTTTCAGCCATCAGAGCTTCTATCTCAAGCCTTAACCTGTCACGCTCTTGGACAGTATACTCATCGTTCTCTTCCACCACCTCGAGCAAAGCTGGTGGAAGCTCTGGATTATCCGGATTCATTCGGACAGAATTTCTTGGTAGGTTTCGAATGCTTGATTCAGGCACCTCTCTCCTCCCACTGTGGTCGCCAATTTGGTGTGGATAAAAATAACCTGAGGGTAGGCTAGTAATTTTAAGTGGAGTTTAAAGGTGGTGTAAGGGTGTTTAACGGTGGTGTACGGGTGTTTCAAAGTGGAGAGATAATTAAGCAGCTTGGTAGCAGTTAATTTTCATTACCAGAAGTTAATGCTGGTGGTTGAGTATTTATAGTGTGATGTTTGGGCCCTTATGGGCTTTCGGGTCAAGTTTAATGGACCCGGGTCATGTTTAAAGACCCATGAGTTCTAAGCAGGAGGACAGGTAGCTTAGTTAGGAAGTGTTTTAGGTTTTTTAGTACTTTTGTCATAGTTCGAACAGCCTTAGGCTCACATTGGTTCGAAGTGATCTGTCCGGTCCAAATGGTCTGTCCGGTATTCGGAGAGAATTTACACTGACCTGCCCTTCCGGGGAGTATCCTGAATTCGGACTCATCAAGGATAAGGTAATTCAAGTTGACGAATAAGTATGCGACACATAATATTTACAAAAGTACTATAATACTGCAGTGCAATAATAGTAAGGGTCTCAATATAGCTCAACTTCCATCACCAGGTTTTTCGCTATAACGAGACACCTACGAAAATTGCCTAAAAACATCAGCTTTAAATGCAGTTCCCGCCCAAACAACCACGAGCCTATTAATAGACGCCAAGCACTCTACACACATAAACAGTTTAACAAATGGAGTTTACCCCTAATGAAGATTACCATTTGCTCGAGGCATTGAAACTTGCCCTCCGAGAGTTGGGAGAAGATAGTAGCGACGCGTTTTTCGAGCTAGTCTTGTGTAATATGTACTACAACTACGGCCGTTTAGGAACTGAAGGTTTTGTTGTGCGTAACTGTGACCAAATCAAGGAGAGGTACATTTTTTGCAAACCAATGGATCGTTTGTTGTTTCTACCATTTAAAATTAAGCAAAAAGCAGCTGCCGTCTGGAGCATGACCGTTGTAGACTACATCACTAAGGGTATGGTAGCGTATCTTGAGAATAGGATTACTGAGAGGGAAGAAAAGATTGAGTCTGACGACAACTTGGGATATGACTTCGACGATTGAGCATTATGCTATGTTTTTAATTGTTTGCATCTTGTAGGTTTTGTATTGTCTGTTTGTTTAAGTTAATGCTATAACTTGTTACATTACCTTGTTTTGCAGTCATTATTTGGTATCCACTACTTAAGACAACACCTAATGATAACAATAACAACTTAACACAACAACTAATATTGAAAATCACAACTTGAATTAACAAACAGTTATGCGAAAATCACAACTTCAAACAACAACTAATAAGAAAAATCACAACTTCAAACAACAACTAATAACGACAATGACAAATTCAAACAACAACAACTTAACACAACAACGTAACATTGCATACAATTTAGGAATAGTCATATCTACGTTTGTATTCCACATCATCCACTCCACCCCTTACAATAATTCTGTCCTTTAGAAATGCTACCATATCCCTTGTGATGTAGTCTATCAAGCTCAGGTTCCAAACGGCGGCTGCTTCTCGCTTAATTAGCGATGGCAAGAAACACAAATGCTGTATTGGCTTGCAAAAATTGTATCTGCTTTTGATCTGCTCACGAGTACGCACTACGATACCTCTGGTACCTAAACGGCCGTAGTTTATATACATCATACATAGGACACGCTCGAAAAACTGATCGCTGGTATCTTCCCCCAGGATATGGCGTACAATCTTCACAGCTCGAAGCATGTGGTAGTCTTCGTCCGCCGTAAACTCCATATGTAAACGTTAACGAGTTATATATTTTTGTGAGGGATATAGGTTGCCAAAGTGTCGTAATTTTCTAAATTATAAGTCCTATTTTATAGGGGGCGAGTCAATTTTGGGGTGCGTTTAATATTTGGATAAGGTCTTATTATAGCGAAACTCTTACCATTTCGAATGCAGTGTTGTGTTTAGCTATAACCAGACCCTGTTTTAAACCACGTAGGTTGTAATAATTATCTTTGATATGTGTGTACTTTTGTATATATTATGTGTCACCACATTAGTCGCCCATTCAAATTACGTTATCCTTACATGTATGACAACGTTATCCTATTTTTAAGTAGTTTTTAGGAGGTTTTAAAATTATTAATCTTTCCCACAAATTTCGAATCATTACTTTGAAAATGACTAACGTGTAATGATGGTTAAAAAAATAAAAACTTTCCGACTAAAGAAGTAAATGAACGCGAAAATGTCAGTTCTGTGACCATTTTTTGATACTCCACAGAATATACGATTTCGACTAAGAAAATATATTTCCACTGTGTAATGTTGTTAATGTCACCTTCGAGTGAGAACGTTTTATGTGTATTATCTATCAAACGTATCATTTTGGGTTCATATGTGATACTTCAAATCACAAAACATAATGATATTATCTTGTATATTTCCATGTGTCGGTTCATATATGATGCTTCAAATCACAACTAATAATAATGGTTTAAAAAAATGTGAACTAAAAAGGTGAATAAACGTGAAATTGTCAAAATTGTGACCATTTTAGGCTACTTTGGAGTAGTTTTTTCAACTATTTGGAGTTTTTTTTCCCACAATATTCGAATCATTCAGGCCAAATGACTAATGTATAATGTTGGTAAAAAAAATCAAATTTGGAGTTGGGAAATTCAAAAAATGGTAAAAATACAAAATTTACAGAGGGCATTGCGAATACAGAAGGTTGTAATTCACCCATATTGCGAATGCAGGTGTCTGTGGCTTGCCAAAATTACGAACAGCCCGCTCGCAATTTTGCCAAACCATAGAACTGGGCGTTCGCAATTTAGCCAAATTCAAACATTGGGCGTTCGCAAATTAGCCACTGGGTCGATTTTTTGAATTTTTTTCCTACTTTTTTGGATAAAACTGTAATTTTTTTTGAAAACTCTTCCAAATAAATAATTTGTGCAATTTTTTTACAATAATGATATGAAATGGAATTTTCAAAATAAATAAAACGTCGGAGTATCGATTACAAACCGAGGTAAAAAGTAAAAAGAACGTATTCGTAAACACAACGGGATAAAAACAAGTAATGCATAAACAAATTATTAGTCTTCACCCAAATCGAAGACACGTGGTGGCTCTTCGTGTGCGGTCGATGGTTGAGCGGGCTTGATTTGGTTATGTTTGTTCAATCTCTTGTCGAGCGGTATTGCCCATTCGGTGACGGCATCTTCCGTGCGAAACGCAAACCAAGTAGGATAAATTTCTGGAAGTGGTCCATTCAACACAGCCTACACAAATAAAAGCAAGATAAATATTTGGTCACAAAAATAATAAATAAAATTGAAACACACATTTGTATACTTACTTTCACGAAATGGTTACCGTGCACGAAACCTATACCAACTTCAAGGTTAGGACACGATCGAGGAGGCACACCGCGTAGAGGTAGATAAGTGTACGATTGGTGGAGTGAAATGTGGTATACGGTACATTGGTATCTAGTGGCTATCACTAAGCCTAAATCGGGTAGCGTCATCCAATGCCTAGTACCGGCACCATACAATTCAAAAACGTTCAACCTTCTCACTAGGTTATCTACACCTTGTGAACTATCAAACACTCTCTCCCATAGCTCGCGTTTATTTTGCAATTCGCCGATCAAATCCCGTCTAACTTGGTCCCATGAATCGGATTTACCGTATACCGTCAAAGAAACGGCCCAAAATCCGCAATTACCGTCGGGAGAGACGTCTTCGACGCTAGAAATGTAGTCATGCAAATAGTTAGGAAACCAACTCTTGTACCCGCTAAAATCTTGGCCCTTTGATGATTTTTTCGGTCGAGGCACTTTATCTTTCTTCGGTTGAGCCTTGGTTTTCGCTTTTTCTTTTGTCTTGGCTTTTGGCGCTAGAAATGTTCTATTACCTACCGAGGCGGCCGTGCTACCAATCGTGCCGGGAGTGCTAGCGCCTAGACTACCATCGTATTCCCACTCGCTAGGGTCCCGTTGAGTTGATTTGTCCCGGTCGGCTTTTTTCCTACCATTAGTAACAACCGGCTCCTTCGGTTCCAAAACATGACTTCTAGCGGGATCCAGGATTTGCATCATCCTATTTATAATGTGGTCTTGGATGTGTTGCCCGTAACCGCGGATGGTGCTATCTATTAAGGAGAGTTTTCTAGTGAGCTCGTCTTTGGTATCAAACTCCTCATTAGGTTTGATCCTTAACGTACTCCAATAGACATCATTCTCATCTTTTCTAACCGGTATTCCTTCTTTATAAATCAAAGCTAATTCGCATGCACATGGTAAATTATGAGTTGTCCTAATAACACACCCACACATTCCAGGTGTGAACCATATTTTCAAGGCCGTTGCGAGATTTGTCTCTATTAATTCTATAGCTTGAGATGAAAGCTCACCTTTGACATCCTTGTAGATGGTTTTGTTAGGCCCCCTAGTTGAGTTTCTTGGACGATACCTACTACCCTCAAATGACTCGAAAATGTTAGAGTGTTGACCGGTTAGCAATGCATGAACATGTTTCCAAAATTGTTCGAACGTGCATAGACTACTACCAATTGCCCGCTTGAGGCTAGAGTGAGCACTCTCCGCCCTATAACATGAGATAAAATACATTATATTTCTAACACTTTATATTAAAAAATATTGTGTGGAGATGGAAATATAACTCACTGATTGCTAGTTTGGTTGCCAAAATGTTTAAATTTGTTCGTGCGAATATTGAGGAATTTGTGTCCATATTCGTCAATCCATTGCTTCATAACGTAGTCGATAGCCAATGGACACAATGCGTACGTGTGGTGCATATCGGCAAGGTTTTTGTTATAATCTTCGAGCGTGGCCGAATAGGCTACCCTTTGGTAATATTCCCCGAACTCTTCAGCCATGTCCGAATTCGGTAAAACTTTTTAGCGTAAGAGGTGACGTTCTTACCAATATGCCAAGTGCATAGCATATGAGTTGCGTCCGGAAATATATCATCGATGGCATTCATTAAAGCCAACTCCCTGTCGGTGACGATAATGTTAGGTAATGCGCACTTGTTGTTCGTCAACACCTTCTTTAGAACACTCAATCCCCAAGTGTAGTTCTCTTGTTTCTCGGAGCTCAAAAAAACAAAAGCAACACAAAATGTCTTCTTTGTCGAAGTTTGGCCAACTATTTCAAGTAAAGTCATCTTATACCTTGTAGTCTTGTACGTGCTATCCATTATAAGAACTTGATGAAAAGTGCGCATGAAATCGATGCTTTTAGGGTGTGCAAAAAACAACTCGAGGATCTCGTCCGTTGCTTCACAACTTCGCTCCCAAACATAGTACCCGTGTTCTTTTAACTTAGAAAACAAGTATTGCATTTGGGTCTTGCCCACTTTATCAACCAAATCATGTTTTTGCCGCATGTTGTATATCGCGCGCATGCTTGATACATTTTGCGGGTCTTTAATCTTCAAACCACGATATATCTCTCTCGGTCGAGAACCGACTTCCGTTTGACTACGAACGAACAATTGTTCTTCTACTTTTAGTCTAGCGGCCCGTGAATGACCATCCAAGTGCAAAAATGGTTCGTGGTTGTGTTTCCCGTTTAGCACAACCACTTTCCAATAACTCGGTACCTCTAAGACCGGACTCCCCCTTAAATAGAACGGACACCCGTATTTTTTCGATGAATATTCTCGACGTTTCTTAACATACCCCGGTTTGGGGTTAGGTTTGTAAACCCCGTACCTCTCACACCTAAAATATATCCTAGGAGTTTTCATGCTTTTGCTACCGTCGTCGTTTTTACTACGGACCAAAATGAATCCTAGTTTTATGCTTTCAGACTCGACCTAATCAATCAAATCGGCTTTGGTGTAGAACGTGTCCATACTAAACACTTTCGTGTAATCGGCCATCGCACATGGCGGTTGATCGGGTTCCTACATATGTCGTTGATGCAATTATATGAGAACATATTTAAAAAAAAACAGGTCAATTTCGCGAAGTAGGTGTTCGCATGGTTGGCAAAATTGCAAAGTAGGTGTTCGCATGGTTGGCAAAATTGCGAATGGCTTGCTCGTCCATCTGGACGTTCTGCGAAGTAGCCCTTCGCATGTTTTGCCAAATTGCGAACGGTCCGTTCGTCCGTTCGGTATTTCTGCGAACGGACCGTTCGCAATTTTGCAAAAAAAAACATGCATATTTGCGAATAGTCCGTTCGCAGTTCATCCATTATATGGCGGTGGTACCGCTATATTCGCACAGATCTTGAAAATTTCGGAAAATACCTCATTTTGGGTTTGCAAATGGTCCGTCAACGGCTCTTCTTCCTCCGATGCAAAATCATCAAGGTTGCAGCTGAAACCTTCACTCCAATCACTCAAATCCATGCTTTTTTAGAGTTTTTAGGGAATTTTAGAGAGAGAAAGATCTAGGGAGAAGTTGGAGAAAAATTGGTTTTTAGTTAGAAACTTGGACTTATAAATGAAGGGCAAAACAGACATTTCACATTGAAGAAAAAAAAATCTGAATTTGGGATCTCATTATAGCCAAATGGGGTCCCAATATAGCCTTACCCTTATTTTATATGCCTACTAAACACACATCTCACCAAAATAACTTTCTTGAAATATTTAATTTTTATGTTATTTTTTAACTACCTTCATATTTTGGTTAGCTTTTTTTGCATCAAAAAATCAAAATTTGAATTCGTCCGAGTAAGTTATAGAGACCTAATATTTGGCTAAAAACTCCTAAAATCCTAACAGAGGTGGATTTCGTAGAAAAAAAATTGTATTCATAAAACGATTCCAAGCCACAAACAAGTTCGAGGACGCTTTCTTACTGCCAGTAACACAGGTTTTCCTGCCTTTGAGCAATTCACTGTTTTCTTTTAGCCTACCATCAAGTGAGCAGTACTAGTGTTCAAGCTTCAGGCCATCAACCAGTTTATTATCAAGTTGAGGTAATTTTTTCATCTTCCTGAAAATGTTTTAAGTTATTTTTATCGACGAATGCAAAAGTTTCACCATTGATTTATAATTCTGAAGTTCCAAGTATTTTATGGAGTGTTACGATCTTTGATGTTTTTTGTACCAATTCTTAGCGTAAGTAAATTTCATGTTCGTAAGCTGATTCTTAATTAAATATAGGTTATAATTAAGTTTTTATCCAATTTTAATAGTTACTGCATTAAAAGTGAGCTCTGTGTGAAGCTGTTTTTTTATGTTATCGTATTTCAGCTTGAGTATCATTTTCTGTTGGAGAAGATGCAATTTTTAAGTTGGAAATTCCGATGGAGGTGTTAAGCTCTAATGGGGTATAACAGTTGATGGGTCAATAGTCATTTCGGATAATTTGGAGGTCATAAAGGAAGGCTGTTTCAAATCCTATGCTTCTTTTCATATATGTAAAAAAACACTTAATTTACTTCTTGGAGTTTTGCTGTCCTATTCTTACACATAAATCTCATGATCTGTCTTATACATAAATCTCATGATATATATTTTACACAAAAATCGCATGATCTATTTTACACATAAATCTCTTGACTTATTTTACACATAAATCTCATGTTCATCGTTTTAAACCTACATTAATCACGCATAGATGTAAACTGATTACTCTAGTTGAATAGTTCTAAAATCGCATGACCTATTTTACTCACAAACAAGCTGAACGTGTCATATTTTACCCACAAACCGTAAAATGACAAAACCAATCTAGCATGAACAATTTTACTCAAATCTAGTATGACATTTTTACACATAAATCTCATGAACTATTTGATACATAAATCTCATGATATATTTTACACATAAATCTTATTATATTTTACACATAAATTGCATGATCCATTTTACACATAAATCTCATGGCCAAGTTTACACATAAATCTTATGACCTATTTTACACATAAATCTCATGTTCATCGTTTTAAATCTACACTAATCACGCATAAATATAATCTGATTACTCCTACTGAATAGTTCTAAAATCGCATGACCTACTTACTCACAAACAAGCTAGCGTGTCCTATTTTACCCACAAATCGTAAAATGACAAAACCAATCTAGCATGACCAACTTTACTCAAATCTAGTATGACATGTTTTACATATATATCTCATGATCTACTTTATACATAAATCTCATGATATATTTAACACATAAATCGCATGATAAATTTTACACATAAATCTCATGACCTATTTTACACATAAATCTCATGATATGTTATACACATAAACTCATGATCTATTTTATACATAAATCTCATGATATATTTTACACATAAATCACATGATCTATTTTACACATAAATCTCATGATCTATTTTACACATAAATCTCATGACCTATTTTACACATAAATCTCATGGCCTATAATACACATAAAGTTTATGTTCATCGTTTTAAATATACACTTATCATGCATAGACATAAAATGATTACTTTTGTTGAATAATTCTAAAATTGCATGACCTCTACCTCATGCCTTCAACAAACCTGACTTCTCATTTGCTTTTTTATTAAGGCTGACTAAAGCAATCAGTGCTACACTCGTAGACAGTTGTACGACCATGTATGTTGTTATCTAATATTAAAAATTTGTGATGTTAACTATGGTTTACTTGCAAAGTGGGTGGTTAAGTTTTCTAGAAACATAAAATAATGGCAGTAATATTATAGTCACTACAATCATAACCATAAAATTATAAGAAAGCTAGTTGGTGATAATGTATTTGAAAAGTTGGATAGTTTCATGAAGCGCAATCTATTGTTTTTACTCATAATCTCGCATGATTAGAACTTTGTACGTAAATCGAGCTCCAAATATAAATGACAAAACCATTCTAGCATGGCCTATTTTACTCACATCTAGCATGACCTATTTTACTCACAAATCTCATAACCCATTTTACTCACAAATCACGCGACCTATTTTACTCACATCTAGCATGGCCTATTTTACTCATAAATCGCATGACATATTCTACTCACAGACCAAGCTAGCATGTCCTATTTTACCCACAAATCACAAAATGACAAAACTAATCTATCACATATTTTACTCAAATCTACCATGACCTGTTTTACTCATAAATCGCATGATCTATTTTACACATAAATCTCATGACCTATTTTACATATAAATCTCATGACCTATTTTACTCACAAATTGCAAGATCAATCTAGCATGAGCATACTGACAAATCTCGTAATCTATTTTACTCGCAAATCGTGTGACCTATTTTACTCACATCTAGCATGACATATTTTACTCATAAATTGCATGACTTTATTCTACTCACAGACCAAGTTAACATGTCTTATTTTACACACAAATCGCAAAATGACATAACCAATCTCGCATGACCTATTTTACTCAAATCTAATATGACTTGTTTTACTCACAAATCGCATGATCTATTTTCCAAATAAATCTCATGATCTATTTTACACATAAATCTCATGACCTATTTTACACATAAATCTCATGACCTATTTACATATAAATCTCAAGATCAATCTAGCATGACCTATTTTACTTACAAATCTCAAATGCAACACCAATCTAGCATGACCTATTTTACTCACGAATCGCAAAACCAATCTAGCATGACCTATATTACTCACTGTAAATCGCATAAACTACTTATCAAGTAAAACGAATGTTTAAAATGCATAACTTAAAGCGCGTTAATGTTACAACCAGTTGCAATCGCAATGATTTTAAACTAAACCAATCGCATAATAGTTTGTTAATGACTGTACATATGTTAAAGTAATATGAACCGTAGGTTGAAAAAAGCCTAATATCGCAAAGTATGATACAATTGTTTTCCATACAAATCGCACTGTCTTGGCTTTAATAGCCAATCGCAAACACAAGTCTTCCACCAAAATTGCATAGTCGCGAACTACATTGTATATATATCAGAAATCACAATGGAACCTCGCATTTAGTTCCGCCGTTGCTCGTACTGCGGTAGCTATAGCTCGAGCGATGACTAGAGCCACTTTGTTCTTTTTTATAACTTATACTACTTAGTCAGTGAACAAAGGCTGTTCAAGTTTCCCATAGGCACACAATATATATCATCAAATCTATAAAACAATCGGAAATTCAATCATAGAAGCCTAAGAGCAAAAACAAAACTTGACCTTTGATATTTAAAGCTCTCAACTCTTTTAGTTTCTTTTCTTAATAACAAACAAAACTAAGATCTTTATACTTGAATATTGGTTAACTTATTATATAGATTTTAAACAGATCTAAATTACACATAAGAACTATCCTTTTAAATCCAAACTCCTCGTATATATGTTCTACTTGAATTACAGCGACCTAATTCTCCCTTTATATACCATGAGGGTTATTTTTATCCAAAAAATTAACTTGGGTATCAATTGGATACTACCAATATTTAGGTAGTGAAACGTAGTAAGATACTTGAAAATGTATTTTCGGGTAGTTTCTCTTTTTGTTAACCATTCCCAAATTCTAAAGAATCTTTTTTAATAAATAATCTTTTACGTTTTTGCCCTTTGACTAAGATTTTTTAGTGGATTTTAGGTATAGTTAACCAAATAATGAAAAATACAAAATTATTCGTCCCAACAACCCTCTTATACTAAATACTCACCAAAATTTCAAAAAACTCAAAAATTTAAAAAATTTAAAATCAACTCTTAAACCTCCTAAAACACTGCAAAAATCCACAAATCTTCAAAAAACCCAAATTATTGAAAGATAAATTCAGAGCATAAGAATCTTTCTGAGGAACATAGAACTCCAAATATGGTAGTCTTTCTAACCAATCTTTTCCAAAAAGTTTCCTTTTTGGTAGATCTTCTATTTTTAGAAATTGGACCGGACCTCCCCCGTCGTTGGAGGCCTATTCAACAGATGGGGATGAAGAACAAACATTTTTTTTATGAACCTCCGCTGCCGGGGGAAGGCCATCCCCAATTGCTGGGGTAATCGATGTCCAACCGTCGGGGTTTAGCATCAGACCAGCCTATTTTAAACCAAGTTAATTTGTTAGATGTGAAGTTGGTTTTTGAACTAGATCCCCGGGGGGCTACAAACATCAACCGCCGGTTGTGAGTTTCTAAACCGCCGGTTTAATGATTTTCAACCGACGGTTGACATACCTTAGTTTATTTAGACATATAATAAACTTTTTTGGTTCAACCCCGTCGGATGGACTATTATCAACCGGCGGTTGACGTCCCCGATGGTTTAACAATTGTCAACCGCTGGTTCGAGTCAGGAAGTTTTTTTTTGTGTCACTTTGACATAGTTTACATTTATTTTATGTAGGAGGAGGAAAAAGAGTTCAAGGATGATTTATATGATTCATGCATGGTGAAGAATGAGAAAATGGCGGAGCCTTGCTCCGTCGATTATAGCCACTTGTTCGACACCGAATCTAACTACACTCAAGTAGAGTTGACTGAATGGGTTAAGCAAACTGCGTTAGACAACAAGTTTGTGGTTATATTACGTCGATGCGATAGCCTTGCTCGAAAAACTCCGAGATTAGTTTTTTTGTACGAAAGATTTAGAGTTTACACGAAACTGCTAGATCCGAAGCATCTAAAGAGGAAGTCTACCGGCACGAAAAAATACGGATGCGCTTTCACCCTTAAAGGAAAAAAGATGAACGATGATTTATGGGGATTAGAGGTCGAATGCGGCGGTCACAATCACGATATTACATCATACAAAGAAGATGGGATCTCGTCCTCGCGACATCCTTGGTGGGGCTCAAAGGAAAGAAGACGGATGGTGATTTGGGACGATTCAACAAAGAAGAGATGGATTTCCTAGTTAGTTCTATGAAAATGGGATCCCGTCCTCACGACATCCTTGGTGGGGTGAAAAAATTGAACCTTAAGAATTCGTCTTCAATGCGCACTGTGTACAACGCTCAACTAAAACACCGCAAGATCAAGAAAGGCGGTCGGTCACAATTTCCAATGCTTGTTGGGTGAACTGAAGAGGTTGTACGAGGTCGTCGGAGCCACTAGTACCGGAAAAAATTTCCACATTGGTTTCACGTTTATGTCGGCTGAAAACATTGAGAGCTATAAATGAGTGTTAGAGTGCTTACATTCATTGATGGTAACCTACTTCATCGAACCACCGTCCATTATTTTTATTGATAGAGACTTAGCGCTTGTAAAAATGGTGGATGAAGTGTTCCCCAATGCAACACACATGTTGTATTGATGGCACATCAACATGAACGTCTTGGTCAAAACAAAAAAATCATAAAGCAGAAGAAAGTGTCCAACGCCTACTTGAAAGTGTGGAACAAATGATGTTGGCAGAAACGAAAGTAGCCTTCAACGATTATCGGTCCGAATTGCACCGTGACTTCAAAGACTATCCGAAAGCAACTGAATATACCGAAAGTTAGTTAGGCCCATACGGTGATAAGTTTGTCATGTGGAGAACTAACAAGTGGATGCATTTTGGTAACCAAACCACAAACCACGTGGAGAGCGCTCACTCAAGCCTCAAGCTTTTCATTGGTACGAGAAAATGTAACATCGAATATTTTTGGTTCAATTTGCAAACTTTGATAGACTCAACACGGGGACATCAAGCGTTCATTTGAAAAGAGCCGCTTGTTAGCCCTACACAAATTCGCGAACATTGTGTACCGTAAACTAAAACGCAACGTATCCCACTATGCTTTGGAACTTTTATCCGGAGAAGTAGATTGTGCCTGCAACATCACAATCGCGGCCGGCATGCCCTGCGGTTTTGTAATACGGACTACGCACGGTTTCCCTTGCGCGTACAAAATCTACGAGTTTGTTGCCAAAGGCTTATAGGTGCCTTTAGAGTTATTTGACAAACATTAGAAGAGGTTGGACATTCTAGTTCGTACAAATCTAACGATGATCGAGCAACTAAAACCCAAAATTGATAAAGTAGTATGTGATGTCATGGAATCCAATGACGAAGCATGCATGATCATGTTTATAAGAAGTGCTTTACCGTCGTCCATCCTGAAACAAATTCCCTATTGGAGCCATTGGTGAAGCAAAAAGCACGAGGTCGTCCACCTATGAAACGTAAGTTTTCTAATTGTTGCATCCGAATCAACCACCTATCAAACGTAAGTTTTCTATTGTCTATTTGACAAAAATTTGAGATACGTTAACCTATCGGCCACTTCTTTGCGCCCTCGCGGTCGGGGCATTACAAATCCGGGACACAATGCCTCCTTACCGTGGTTGAAAACGGTTCTGTATAAAACAACATCGACAAAGCCTGGACTCTCCTCTCGAAGCGTGTCTTTCATGAACTCAAATGTATTCAGGAGGTTCACATCTTCGTGCACATTCCAGCTAGAATCACCCATTCTTATTCCTTTGAAGTGTAATGATACATCTCAGTGATACTACTTATAGTATGGTAGTTGGAGGGTACATCCCTAAAAGCTTAGCGGGAAAAAACATTCCTTTTGCGGGAAGCAATAAAATAATAATATTATTTCATCCTTTATGGTCTAACCTCCAGTTAGACAATTGTCAACCGGCAGGGAAGTAGACAACCGTCGGTTGAATGTCATTCAACCGACCGTTAACGTTATAAATGTCAAAGTAGGTGTGAGATTAAGTGTACAAGATTCCAACCGGCGGTGGACTATTTGTCAACCGCTAGTTGACTACTTCCCCGACGGTGTGCTAACATCCTCGGCAGTTGACAATTCTCAACCCGCCGGGATGTAACCCATAACCATAGTTAATATTGACTTATAGAAAGGAAACGTCACCCGATGGTTGAGTATTTTTCAACCGCCGATTGATTATACAACAGTCGGGGTTGTAACTTATCTGGCGGTTGACAATTATTCAACCGCCGGTCACTACACTGGCATGTTAGAGGTCCCAAACCGGCAGACAAGTGCCCCAACGGGCTGAAATACCTTAAACGGCGGGGAAGTAGTCAACCGCGGGTTGAAATACTCCAACTGGTGGTTGAATAGTTATAAATCCTGACCTCATGTTAATCTTCAAATCCCCGCTTTCAACCGAAGGTGGAACAATTTTTAACCAGCGGTTGAAAACAACACCAGCGGTTGAAATTATTCAACCGAGGTTGAATAGAATTAAATTTCCTAAATCCAAAAAATCAACCTCTTATATTAGTAACTTGGTTAAAAAAGAGAATCCATATATAAACAATACAAATTATACAGAAAACCAATTACTAAGCATTGATTTGATAAAATTTATGAATCAACGTCTGAATCCCACATAAAAAACATACAAATACTAAGTCTAAAACATAAAAACATGGTCAAGAAAACTAAAAAAGCATACAAACAATAAACAGTAGCATTACAACAAGCCATGAACTAGTGAGGTCAAGCACCTTCCTTACGAAGGACACTAGCTCTTTAAGTGTCTCTTCTAACGGCCGAACACGAATTATCGTGTTCACCACATCCATCGCGGATTGCTCGCTAAGGATACAAAGGGTGATGTTGAACCAGCCGTGTTTCTTGACGTACAGTTTGTACTGGGGGATGACGTCCGCCTACTCCCTTCCAAGGGTCGTGTGTACCTATCGATCACGTATAGATGCTCCCTCCAGTTGGTCTACTGCCTACCCTGTACCAAATAACGGAGATTGTCTCCTCTTGATAGACCGTTTCTAGGAACAAGCGAAGCCATCGTTTTCTCTTGTATCCAACCGAATTGTCGTATCACTCGGTCTGGGTGGTACACCTCGCTCACCAACATTAGGCGGATAAGGTTGCCATACAACCCTATTTTCTGCTCCGAGAAAACTGCACGAACGTCTTCGTAAGGTCGGAAAACAACCTGCAATAAACATTTAAACATGTTAACATTGTATAAATAAACAAACATTTAATTTAATGAAAAGAAACAAACTTACATATGTCTCTGTTAGCCCCGAGAGAATGTCATGGTAGTACGACTTCCCGTGAATAAGGGCTCCGGTCAACTTTTTCGGTGCCCAAGCTAGCATCTCTGGATCGGTCGGGCTATAACCGAGATTCACCGCTGCCCGGAAAACTTGGAAGTAGTCGTACACCCAACTCTCAAGTAGCGCCAAAAAACCGACTAGGCTCTTCAAATAGTGTTTCGAAATGCCTCCAACCTCTTGTATAGCCATACTAATGTGCACGTACCCCACGTGTACTCGTCAAGATTCTCCAAGTTCTCAAGATGATGGAAAAAATCGCATTAGATGTTCTTTTGTCTAGTATTAGTGAAAATGTTACACCCGAAGAAAACCTAATGTAAGCCCGAGCGACTTGTTTCTTCATGTCCGTAGTGATGGCGGCGTTAGTGTCCAAATACGCGAACCCTGAGAAAGTCTCTCTTAGCTATCAAAGGCCAAACCCACTCTCGTCATACACCTTCATATCTTGCTGCACAACTTCCGCCAAAACTCCTAACAGATATGCATAGCATGCATATGTCTGATCAATCGATTCCGTCCGAAAGACGTCTATAATTATCCCCTCGACCGGGAGGCCGGTGATCACGTGCACGTCGTCCAACATTATGGTCATCTCATCGAACGAGAACTGAAAGGTGTTCGTCTGCTGGTGCCACATCTCAATGAAAACCTTGTCCAACTGTGGGTGCGAGTTGAACTTCTACAGATGACGTATCAGTGGCCAAAACGGGGTTTTATCTAATAGAGCCCTGACCCCAACTGTTTGGTAAAATCCCATTGACCGAGAAGCCCATACTTGGATTGGACCATGATGCCGGATCGGGACTGAAAAAAAAAACATGGAAAAACGGTAAATAACATATTTACAGTTAATCGTAAACAATTAATTCCAAAATTTAAAAACTTACATCGTCCATGAAACGTGAAGTAAGCCTTGTGCTGCATGTAATCCGGGAAGAGAATGATATTGTTCTGTTCTAAGAAAAGGTTTCTCCATCATTTCGGATTGGTTGGAGAACCTTGGGTACGGACCTCACGTAGAGGTGATGGCTCGGGGACCCCCGCCTCCTCCTCCTTCTCCTCGTCTATGAGCATACGGTGTTGACGAACAACCTCTCGTGTTAGAGATTTCCTAACTTCGTGCTCCCTTGTGGCGTCGTAGTTTTTGTGCATGGCCGAGCGTTTCGTGTGCACCGTATGGTCCCCACGTTCGACCATATCATCTTTCGGCCGACTACTACCGTCACCTTTTTTCATCGGCCGGACTTCTTCTCGCTCATGTCAGCCATCTTCTTCCGTATCTCTTCGACAAGTCTAGATACCTTGCTTCTGCAAAAAAAATATAGTAAAAAAAACACAGTTCAACCTAAAAAAACGACTAGATCCATGCCGGGTGAGGCTGGGTTTACCCGGCAGGGATAAATACAAGCTGAAAATTGTAACATTTCCACCCCGCCGGGTAAACCCAGCCCCCCGACGGGGTTTAAGAACATCTTGGGAAAACTGTACCCCGCCGGGTGGACTGTTCTCACCCGATGGGGTAGCTAAAAATCCTGCAAAAAAATGTAACCATGTCGGTTGTACTATACTCAACCGACATGGTTCAAGAACACGCACAAAACCACAATTGAAGCAACTCGAAACGAACTTCAAATCTAACCTCAAAATGCATATTTAATCACAAATAAACACTCCTAACATCAATATACCAATTTAAACACCTATATAAATATGCTTTTGCCCATTCTAACACCTTAAGTAGATATTAAGTTAGTAACTCACTCTTTTCCCTTGTCCAGTGTTGTTGTTGAATGAATTTGATTCTGTTAGAGTTGTTATAGAACAATATATGTTTTCCAAAAAAACTCGATTTTGTAGGTAGCGGGTTTGGAAATTTGAAGAAGGAGAGGATATGGAAAGGTAATTGGGTCTTGATGTGGTTTATTTTCGTTTGAGGGTAATTTTGTCTAGAGTTTTGTGGAATTTTGAGGGTATTTAATGTTTGGATAGAATGTAGAGGGAGAATTGAGCTGCCTGGTTGTATTTAATTTTCATTACCCTCATTTAATGTAGGTGGTTGGGTATTTATACCCTTATCTTTGGGCCACATGGCCTTTCGGGTTGTGTTAATGGATTCTGGTCGAGTTTAAAGACCCATTAGTTTTAAGCAAGCAAGTAATCAGCTTAGTCATGAAGTGATTAGGTTTTAAATACTTTTAGTTCTGTTCGGATAGTTCAGTAAGTGGAGGTTGTCCGAACTGCCCATGTCCGGTTAGGTGGATGTTGTCCGAATTACCCCTGTCCGGTTCTCATAAAGGGTGGTGACAAAATCCGGACTCATCAGTATCCCCTTTTTTAGGTGGTGTTCAAAGGCCTTTGTCAAGACCTAAAAAATAGCCTGTAGCTGGTCACAGCAATGTCCGGACAGATTTTCAAACTGTGTAAATAGCTTTATCCGAACTGAAAAGGTTCTCAGAAACTAAACGGTTTTTTGCCAGAGATCGTGGGACACATGTCTCTATCTGATTCGCCACATCAGCCGTTTTTTTACCTAGAACAACGCTCCCACTTACTTCAAAAAGCAACCTCTTCATTTAATGAGGATGACATCAGCGCCATTTTTTAATCATTGCAACCCTTTCAAATTCTCCTAGGTATCAAAGCATCTTTTGTATATTTACTATAAATTAATCTATTTTCTATTGTTTTACCATATTCTTCATCCTTGCTCTGCTAAAATTCAAAGCTTTCTCTCTAAAAAACAAACACTTTCTTTCGGTGTGAGTTTATGTTCACAGCAAGAAACGCTTTAATAAAAGGTGGGTGGCTCAATTTGTCAGAGTTAAAAAAAGCTCAAAAGGTTGAACGAAAAAGGCGCCTTGCTGCAGGTCTCCCTGTTTCCCCTGTTGATAAATCAGAAACACCAAGCTCAGAGCCTGACCGGGGTTCTTCTTCAACTAAGAGCGTAAAACCTAGGAGGTTGTTCCAACCCAACCTTTTACCAATAGTGTCAGGCTCATCGGTTCAGGAATCGGAGCCTACTGTTGAACCAGGGCAGGTAGTCACCAGTTTCAAGAAACCTTCCCCATTCATTGCCATGGGATCGGATGCTGACACCTCTCCAGAGAAGTTAGTAGATTGGAGAAAAGGTCGCCTGGTGAAAGGGCAAGCTCCAAAAGGTACACCTTCCAAATCGGGGGCTAAAGATAGCAATACAGGGTCAGAAGCACCCATTAAGATTACTAAGGACAAACTGTCCGGCCCGGAGGCATCTAGTTCAAGTCTCCGAAAAGAAACCACTGCATCTGAGCCCCAACCGGAGTCCAGGCTACAAGAAGCCAGCGATGCCCAACAATCCGGAGGGCTTGCTGAGCCAACCCCTAGCTCCCCTCACCCAAAAACAACTGATAAGCCTTCCATGATAATGGAAGAAGTGATGGAGGATTCTATTGAAGAAGCTCCCTTTGAGTCCGAAGTCTCCGGGCAAAAAAGTGAGGCCGTTGCTGCCAAGAAGGACAAAGGCAAGGAGAAACTATGCTTAAGGCACCCAGATTTTCCGGAGTGTCCTGTGGGAAAAGTGGGACCTTGTTTCCACAAGGTAAGTGTTAAATACCTGCTAGCTTTGCAAAAACTTAATTATGCTTTCATCCACACATCCGAATTGGGTCGGATGCGAACAAAGTGGGGAATACCGGAGAATGTCAAAATAAGGATTCCGGTGGATCCGGAGACACCGATGGACTGCAACCTCAGTGAAATAGTTTTCTTCACTGAGCTATTCAACTGGGGACTAAGGTTTCCCTTAGACCCGGAGATAGTCAAATACTTTCACCTCATCAAACTTTGCCCAAGCCAACTGAGCCCCAATGCATGGTACACTCTTATGGCTTATATTATGGCCTCTAGGCTCTCCGGAATTCCTCTTCCAATGGAGCAGTTTGCAGCTGTGGCCAGCCTCTGCAGAAACCACCATATTCCCTTCTATCACTTCAACATGGGTGATAATTACAAAGAAGTGGATGACCTGATCGAGTCGGAAAGGAATTGGAAGACTCAATTCTTGTTTGTGAATGGCGCCTGGGAGAATGGGAGGAAGATTAAAACCGGTGTCAACCCGAGCCTCCTTACCAGCAGATGGCGAAGTGATGGTAAGAATACCATCTCACATTCCCATCTTTATTTATCACAAATTTGTTTATCTAACTTGTATTTTTTTTGTTTCTTGGCAGTGCTGCCTAAGGACTTCAGTGACTACTTGAAGGCTGGGCAGACCACTTGCACCAAGCTAAATGCTTGGACTGCTGAGAAGTGGGGGAATTGCTTCCACAATGCCTTTACCGGAGGAAATCTAACAAGGTCCTACCTTTGGAATACTACTGACCAGAGGGACTTATCCTGGGAGGAACTTACCACCCCACCCCTCCGGAAGTAGTCCTCAAAAGAACATACGCATCAGATGGGGCATTGTATCTGCCCGACAGAGCCAAAGCCCCAAGTAAGATGAAGGGCAAGAAAGGCAAAGGCAAGCAGAGTATGGTCGGAGCCAATCCTACCGAAGTAGAGGAAGTTGCCCTAACAAAACCAGAGGGGTCAGAACAAGGACAGATTGACATTGCCCTTCTACAGGTAGTGGAGCATGAAAGTACTAAGGAAGTGGCAGGATCTCCAAAACCTCAAAAGGGTCCTAAGAAAGATAGGAAACGGGGAGCAGAGGGCAAGGATAGGGAGGCCAAGAAGAAGAAGACCTCCAGGGGTGATGAAATTTCCCTCCGGCCTCCGGAGTCTTTTCCTCCTATTGACCCTACTGACCCGACTCATGCAAAATGCATCCCTAGTGACTTTCAAATTGGAGGGGGTGCAGGAGGAGATATCAGTATCGATGGTGTTGATATTAGTGGTCTTGAAGAGATTGGTCTGTACTTCGAAAACCTCCCTAATGATGATTTTGCTGGGCCTTATCTCCCCCCGAGTTCTTCAAACATTGTTACCTTCAATGGTAAGTCTTTCTATGTCTCAAGCGAAAGAGATGTCATAACTCACTCTATATTAAGTAATATTCAGCCAGTGCTTAATTTGGAGAAGCAAGTACGGGGTCAGTCAACCATCATTACTGCCCTTAATTCTGACAAAGAGAAATTGTTTGGTGAACTCCTCACTGCCAATCAAAATGCTGACGTTTTGAAGAGGGAAAATGAGGAGTTGAAGAAGCACCAGGAGGATTGGGCCACAAAGGTAGCCACCTTTGAAGACACTATCAAAGAACTCTGGACAAAGCAATCTGAGTTAGAGAAAGATCTCTCTTCTTCGAAAGAGGAGGTGAAGGCTAGGGACAGGGTCATTCATACTTTGACTAATGACAAGATCTCGATCGAGGACTCGGTGTCCAAGGCTGCACAAGAAAAAGCTGATTTGCTAAGGGAGTAAGAGGCAAAAATCCAAGCTAGGATTGATGCTTATACTAACCAAGTGATAGACACTCAGGAAGAAAAGTATGCGAAAGTGAAGTCGGACATGGTCTTGCTCATTCATGAGAAATTTCCGAAGAGGAATCTGGGAGACTTATGGTGACAAGCATGACTACTCCAGTGCTCACTCAAGCGATGAAGAAGAGAACACCGGGGAGAGTCCGGATGAAGAAAATGACAACCTCAAGAAGAAGAAAACTA
Source organism: Limnanthes douglasii subsp. nivea (assembly GCA_036936605.1). Lineage (NCBI taxonomy): Eukaryota > Viridiplantae > Streptophyta > Magnoliopsida > Brassicales > Limnanthaceae > Limnanthes > Limnanthes douglasii. The sequence goes on from JAUPFV010000003.1 coordinate 173,819,950, forward strand.
GTGAGGCTGAGCCATCTTCAAAGGCTCAGTCTTAGAGTATCAATTATCTTTTCACTTTTGTTTTGATTAAACCAAAGTCCTTGGATGGCCAAGGCATTTTTTGTAACTGTGTCCGGTCCCTGTCCGGATAAACCTTTTTTTTTTGACAATTTAAAGTCCTTGGATGGCCAAGGCACTTCGTATGTTTCAATGGGTATCTTTATTTTGCACAACTCTTGAATTCTTTCATAGTTTTTCAATTTTGGTGGCTAATATTTAAACAACCCTTAGTTATTTCATAAACATTCTAAAGTGAGAGTGTTTAAATTCTCCGATGACAAATGTTTAAGTAGCCATCACTCCTTTAATTTAATCCGGCCTGTTTAAATAAAAATTTCACAAGAAACTATTAAGTCAAAACACTCCGAATTTTCAAGAAGGCATCAAATTTTATAAAAAAGCCCGGACACCTCATTAAAACCTCCCCGCGCCACCAGGGTAGGAAAGAGTATGCCCCCAAATATTTACATGAACTTTTAAACAAGTAAATATTTACATAGTTTCTATTCCAAGTACAACCGGAGGTGCTCAATATTCCAGGGGTGATTCAAAATCCTTCCATTTTTGTCTTGGAGTCGGTATGTTCCAGGCTTAAGCTTTTCAATGACCACATAGGGTCCTTCCCAAGTTGGGGCCAATTTACCGAACTGCTTCTCTTTAGTATGTAGGAAGACGTTTCTCAATACTTTATCCCCCGGTCGAAAATCTCTTCTCTTAATTTTATAAGTGAACCTGCTTCTCATCAAACCTTGATAGTGTACAACTCTAAGGTGATCCTTAACTATTCTTTCCTCTATTAAGTCAAGCTGGCCTCTGATAGCCACCTCGTTAGTGTGTTCGGAGAAATTATGAACTCGAAACGAAAGGAGAGTACCTTCTATGGGAGCTATGACATCCATCCCATAGACTAAGGCAAAAGGAGACTCTTGTGTTGCAGCCCCAGGAGTGGTCCGGTAAGCCCACAAAACTTCTTGCAAATAAATTGGCCACTTTCCAGCAGCTAATTCTAGATTCTTCTTTAGACCGGATAGTATCTTCCTGTTGGCCACTTTGACATGACCATTTGCTTGTGGGTGGAAAGGGGAAAAGAAGCAATGTTGTATGCCTCTGGAGGCACAGAAACTCTCTATTTCCTTGTTGTCGAACTGTGGTCCATTATCTGTTGTTATCTTTTGTGGAATTCCGAATCTGCAGCAGATATTGGATAAAATGAACTTTATAACAGCTTTTGACGTTGTTCCTACCAACGGAGCTGCTTCAATCCACTTCGAAAAGTAATCAATAGCAACGATTATAGTTCTGCGCCCCTCGGATGCCATGGGTAAAGGTCCCACTAAATCCAACCCACATCGAGCAAAAGGTATGGGCTCAGAAATTGACTCTAAAGGGATGGCTGAGATATGAATTTCATTGCTATATCGCTGGTATGGGTCACACCTCCTCACCAAATCCTTAGCATCTTGCATTATAGAGGGCCAATAATACCCAGCTAACAAAACTCTCCTGGTTAGAGCCCTGAACCCACAGTGAGTTGATCCCTCACCATCATGTAATTCAGAGAGCACTATTTGAGATTCGTCATCCCCCAAACATCGTAAGAGGGGTTTACTATAAGACTTCTTATAAAGAATATCTATCAGGATGACAAAACCACGAGCCTTGTACTTTAATTTTCTTGCTATTGATTTATCCGGAGGCAAGATGCCATCTGAGAGATATTGAAGGAGAGGAAATATCCAATCTTGAGGCTGTTTTATCTGTATATCGAAAATTTCTTCTTCCTTACCCAGACTGATTTGAATAGATGGGCACTCCAGCACATGAATCCAAGGGTAGGACTTAGTATAGGCTATGGTTGCCAAGGAGTCTGTCATTATATTTTCTGTTCGGGGTATGTGCTCATAGATGACACTCTTGAAATTAAGTGCTACTTCTTTAAGAAGAAGCAAGTATTTAACCAACTTCTCCTTTTTGGCTCCGGATTGGCCTTGGGCATGGTGGATAAGCAACTGAGAATCGCTCATCAACTTAACCCTTTTGGCTCTACAAATAAGAGCTAATTTCAAACCAGCTATAGCAGCTTCATATTCAGACTCATTATTAGAAGCCCTGAAAGCAAAACATATAGCTTGGTACATTCTGTCACCGTACGGAGAGGTCAAACATACCCCAGCACCACATCCCATAGTACTTGATCCACCATCAGTCCGGATGACCCAGACTTTGTCTTTCACACCAGTTGTTTGCTTAGTATCCCTGTCTGAGTGAAATTCAACTAAGAAATCCGCCACTGCTTGGGCTTTGATTGCTGTCCGGGGAGAAAAATCAATATCGAAGTCTCCCAATTCCACGGACCACTTAGTCATTCTACTTGAAATGTCTGCCTTTTTAAGGACGTTTTTAAGGGAAAGGACGTCCAGATAGTAATGAGATGAGCCTGAAAATAAGGTCTCATCTTCCTCGCAGAAATTACCAGGGCTAATGATAACTTCTCAAGCTTCAAATAGCGCTTTTCTGCATCAATCAAACTCTTGCTAATGTAATACACCGGACGGGGATAATTATCTACCTCCCTTACCAAAACTGCACTTATGGCACAATTGGAAACTGCCAAGTATACGAAAAGAGTCTCTCCGTCAACGGGTTTAAACAAAGTCTTGGAGGAGGACATATGCTTTTTTATTTCATTGAAGGCCTCATCACACTGTGAAGACCAGTCAAATTCCTTTGCACCTTGAAATGAATCGATTTAACGCAGCCAACCTCCCAGTCAACCGTTGTACTTCTTTAATATTTTGAGGAGGCTCCATTTGAAGTAAAGTATTAAGTTGGTCCGGATCAAGCTGTATCCCTTGCTCACTTATTACATACCCCAAGAATTTCCCGGACTGCACTCCAAACACACACTTTTCTGGGTTTAGTTTCAAATTTACTTTTACTAAGTTAGCAAAAGTTTTTTGGAGATCTGTCAAGTGTAGCTCTTCGTCCATACTTTTTACCATCATGTCGTCGATGTATACTTCCATGTTTCTTCCAATTTGATCAGCAAAAGCTTTGTTTACCAACCTCTGATAAGTAGCCCCAACATTTTTTAACCCAAATGGCATCACCTTGTAACAATGAAGGCCCCTATCAGTAACAAACGTAGTATGCTCCTGATCCTTTGGATCCACTTGAATATGATTATACCCGAAGAAGGCACCCATGAAAGACAACAGCTTGTTCCTAGATGTGGAATCTACCAACTGATCAATCCGGGGAACTGGTATAGATCATTTGGGCAAACTCTGTTGAGATCTGTGAAATCGATACACATACGCCACTTGCCATTTTTCTTTTTTACCAATACCGGATTGGCTGTCCATAAAGGGTACTGAGACTCCTTTATATGCCCCATTTTAGTAAGCCGGTCAACCTCTTGAACTATGATATCAGCCTTTTCCTTAGAAAAAGCTCTTCTTCTTTGTATCACAGGTGCTATGTCTCTTCGCATGGACAGTTGGTGCGATATAATATCTGCTGGTACCCCGGTAACATCAGCATTGCACCAAGTAAAAACATGTTGATGGTCTTTTAGAAACTTCAACATGTTACCCTTCAATTCTGATGTCATTTTGGACCCTATCTTAACATTTTTTTCCTTCAGCCAAAGAATGTGTTTCAACTTCTTCAATCGGTATTAAAACTCCAGGGGTCTCTCTGGGGTCATCAATTTCACCCTCACCCCCAGAAAGCCCCTCAAACTGCTATTCCTCATTGATACGAACTGCCCCCAACGTCTGAGGAGCCAGTGCTGTTGCATAACACTCTCTTGCTACCTTTTGGCTGCTCCGAACAACTCCCACTTGTCCTTGCACAACATACTTCAAACAGTGGTGGACTGTTGAGGCCACTACATGCATCCTAGAGAGCCAAGACCTCCCAAGAATAACATTATAACAAGTGGGACAATCCACTACGACAAACAGTATTCTAACCATCTTTTTAAAAGGGCCTCTTCCCAACAAAACTTCCTCCTCGAACTCCCCGATCACATCTGCTGAGCTTCTAGTGAAACCCGCAATTGACTTGTTCGAACGTTGAATTACTGCTGGATTCATCATATTTTTGTAGGAAGTTAAAAAGAGAATATTGGCTGAACTCCCAGTGTCCACCAAAATTCGTCTTATGTCATTTCCCCCGATGGATGCTCCTATGACAACAACATCTTCATGAGGACCAGCTATATCCCTCAGGTCATCCTCATCGAAAACAATGAAAATGGAATCTGCGATTGATAGGAAGTCATGCCTCCCTCCAGTTGGGTAGCTAAAGTATGAACATACCTCTTTCTCGAAGAAGTGGGTGCTGTCATGGTGTCCCCTCCGAAAATTGTGAGTGATTCAAAAAGGTTAATAAGGCCGGACACCATCTTGAAACGTTCCTCAATGGCACCCACTCTATTCCGAGTTGGGTCAGGGTCCAAGTACTCTAATTCTACATCGAACCTCTCGATTATTACCATAGCCCCCTCCGGAGCCGATGTGCCTGCATTATTTGGACCACCCCGATGAGCATTATCAGGCCTATTTCCTCCTCTTCTTTTAACATATGCTCCCAATTTTTCTCTCTCGATCAAATTCTGGACTTCTTGCTTCAAAGCAATACAATCCTTTGTGGTATGGCTAGTATAATTATGATACTGGAAAAAACAATTGTTACGGCTCTCCCTAGGAGACTGTAACGCAGCCAGCCTTCTATAGTGTACTTATTCTTTTGTTTTGTCATAAATGGTGGCTACGTTTTCTTTTAACTCAACAAACCACTCCGGTTGAACCCAAGGCCCTCGCTTATTTCTAGATTGTTGACTCCGGGCTGGCGCTGCTGGCTGAGACTGAGCTTTGGCTCTGTTATGACTCTGCCCGACCTTCCTAGCCTTGTTTCCGGACTGATTTTGGTTTGGGTTTGGTGCAGCCGGAGCATACCTCACCTGCCTGTGCACCGTAGTTTTTTTTGTTTTATCTACGTTAATTTGCTTTCCAACCTGATTCAGTAGACCTCCCCATGTCATGGCCTTTTTTCTGGTTACTGAATCAGCCAAGTTTCCAGGGTTTAAGCCCTGCCTCAGAGAAGCTATTGCTACTTGTTCAAAGCAATCAGCTAATCCATTTTTGGTGTTTACAAAGCGAATTATGTATTCTTTTAGAGATTCGTTCGGTTCTTAGGCACAATGAATTATTGTGTCTCCATTGCCCTTTACCTCCTTACATCCAACAAACTGTCTCTGAAAAGCCACCCAAAAAGTATCGAAATTTCTAATGTAGCCTTGTGGCAGACTGTTGTACCACTTCAGAGCACTCCCCGTAAATGATTGGGAGAATGCTCTACAAAGAAACTTGTCGTCATCATCAAAATTCATCATAATATTTTTGAACTGCTCCAAGTGGTTGTCTGGGTCTTTACTGCTATCGTATTTTTCTATTTTTGTACTGTCAAACCTCTTAGGGAGGTTTCCGGATAGGATCTTGGACGACAATGGAGATTGTCTCCAATTCCGGCCACAACTGAAAACGGTATCCTCATTAGGAGTTGCAAAGATACCTGGCTCATCATAGAAGACAAAAGGATCCCTCACCATCCGATCTATGTGTCTCTGGCTATGAGACGATCCTTTGCCTATATGCCTCTTTAACTTTCCATGCCTATCCTTTTTTCTTGAATACTTCTTAACCAACTTTTGTTTCTTTTTAGAACGGCCCTCATTAGTGCTGGATGACAATGATTCTTCGAGTCTATCTTCGCCGGAGGAGTTTCTGGAAGATTCTGAGTCTGAATCAGAGCTCTCCACCGGTTTAGACCGGTGAGACTTTTTGGAGCTAGCATGAGTCTTCTTCGTACTCACATGGGTTTTCGAGGGCTCATGCTCTATAGGGTTGTCAGTATGATGAGCAACTGATGCCTTTGATTTCTCTTTTATGCCCATCTTTTCCGTTTCTGCACTCAGAGCTTCTATTTCAACTTTCAATCTATCACGCTCCTCGATGGTATATTCATCATTTTCTCCCACCACTTCGAGCAAAGATGGTGGTACTTCCAGCACGTCCGGGTTCATCCGAACTGGTTTTTTCTGATGGTTTTGAATGCTAGATTCAGGCACCGTCGTGCTCCCACTATGGTCGCCAATTTGATGTGGTTATTTTCGTTTAAGGGTAATTTTGTCTAGAGTTTTATGGAATTTTGAGGGTATTTAATGTTTGGATAGAAAGTAGAGGGAGAATTGAGCTGCCTGGTTGTATTTAATTTTCATTTCCCTCATTTAATGTAGGTGGTTGGGTATTTATACCATTATCTTTGGGCCACATGGGCTTTCGGGTTGTGTTAATGGATTCGGGTCGAGTTTAAAGATCCATTAGTTTTAAGTAAGCAAGTAATCAGCTTAGTCATGAAGTGATTAGGTTTTAAATACTTTTAGTTCTGTTCGGATAGTTCAGTAAGTGGTGGTTGTCCGAACTTCCCCTGTCCGGTTAGGTGGATGTTGTCCCAATTGCCCCTGTCCGGTTCTCATAAAGGGTGGTGACAAAATCCGGACTCATCAGGTCTGATTTGGTTTTGGGGATAGTTAACTTCTAGGGTTAGGATTTAATAAAAATAATGGACGTGTTTTGGGTATAATATTGAGGATACTTAAAATGAGTAAGGGGATACTTAAAATTGGGGCTAGTTATCGAAATGGGATCGGATTTTACCAAAGCCTTTCGGTTATAACTTTTTTTTCTCATCCAACAATGTTTTTCTTTTTCAATTTACAAAAAGATGTTGTCCATTTTTATAAATATTATTTTCACTAACAATAGATTAAATTTTTTTAATCCAAATTGTATATATTTCTTTTTTACTTTTGGATGAAAAATGGATAGTATAATATGTTTTAATTCAAATAAAGTCAAACAATTTATAATATATGTGTTTTGTATATTTATAATTTTATTTAAAAAAAAACTCAAAAAAATTATAAATATATTGTGAAAATATAAAATTTGGATTTTAACTGTAAAGGTAAAATATGATTTAGGATTTTGACCAACAAATAACTATCAAATTTTGTAAAAAACGCGTAAAAAAACCAATGTTATGCAACAATATATTTCCATAAACTAGATGCATACTTCAGTTATTCGTTCGAATTCAAAAATTGGAAAAGCGAACATTACTTTGATTTGAATCAAACTCAAAAGTTAAAAAATATATATTATTTTGATAAGTAATTTGACCAACGATATACATTTTTATTTGTTGTTTCGCTAATCTTTCCGTTTTCGTCAACAACTGTTTTTTTTCGACGCAATTTTTTAAAACAACGAATTATATTTTTCAGAATGTCATATCTCCAAATACAAGCAGTTCGCAGTAATTTTTTTCAAAAATAAGTCATCAGAAATAAGTCATAAAATTTTTGGATGATATTGACACGAGCTTGATAAAACTATAAGTAATAAATATTTTATTTTTGTTAAAGAAAAAAAGACTAAATAAATAATAAAAATAAATATGGATAATAAGACAATTTATTTATCGTATTTCATGTTTTCATTCAATATCTTTCAATTTGACCAATTACATGAGACAAGTTGGACTTCCATAAACCACTAACATAGGAAAAAAAATTAGTCTTCAAAAAATGGTCAGAGTTTCTATTGCCTATGATTTGATTCCTTCCAAGAGCGAGATAGTACAAATGGAGTCTTAAAAAAATTTATGAATTTGCAGAGGATGTCCAAAATGACAATGGAAATTTTGATGATACCTAAAACAAGTATTACGTTGATCAATGCTCTCAACTCTTTTGGAGTTAGTTGTGAAGCGCAAATATTAATAACCTGGAAGAATTCGATTATAATGGGGGTGAATAATAAATCTAATACCCAATTTAAGAAAATCATAAAATAATAAAACTCAATTTTCTTCCACGTGACGAGGAAAGTCTTCATCCTTCTACAAACAAATAATGACACTATCAGGGATACTCCATTGGTTGTCCATTATATCTTTTCGGATTTATCAACATATACGAATAAGTTTTCTTTTTAAATATGAAGAAATCATAAAAAAGTCAAATTCTTCTGCCATGTTTTCAATAATCACACTTGACAGGAAGTCTATATTTTCATGGTTGGACAAAAACGTGGTATTGAGTTTAAAGGTTTGAATATGAAAAATACGCACTATATCTTTTCTAAATTCTATTTGTTCGTAAAAAATTATACATTTGTTATTTTGTGTAACTAGTTTAGGATTGGTAAAGTAATATTTTATGGATTTTTAGATGTTGTAGAAGAAACAAAGTTATTGTTGGACGAGATATCTAAATTTTTATTTAAAATTTCATAAACCCAATTTAGTTGATCATTTTATCAATCTGATTAATGAACCGATATATTATATGAAGAACGAAGAATTTCTAAGAGTTGACAAATTTTACCCTCATATACTAAAACTAATAAAGTAAATGTTAAAAATATAAAGAGTGTAATTGATTGATAATTGGGTATAGAAGACGAGGTAAAACTATAGATCATAAAAAAAAGTCTACAAAACACTATAGCTTGAGTATAGATTTAAATACAGAATCTTAAATAGAGAAAATTATAAGAAAGTAAATTTTAGAAAAAAAATTACAAATACAAGAGTTTCCTTTATATAAGAATTCATGACTAATGTCAACCATTGGTTCAAAATAATATCTACGGGGGAGGGGCGGTAAGTTACCTAGTTTGAGTAGATATGTAAGAAGATAAATTGTTATGCACTCAAATCAAGAATAACCGATCCTCTTAACACTTTGATCTAAAACCCCAATGATAAAAATCATTATGAAGTTTATAATATTGATTTAATTCTATAAGAATATGTATATATACGATAAATTTTTCCTTGTGAAGTAGTCCTTATGCACACAAAATATGATTCAAAGACTAAAAAGAGCGCTGATAAGGGCATATATTTCTTATGGGGTCTATAATCTTATTTAAGAGGTAAATGTTCATAACAATGGTATATTATAATGTTGATGATGAGTTGAACATGTCGCTAGACAAAATACAAAAGACCCAAAAATGATGAGATGAAATATAACGAATGGAAGATATTTAATGAGATAAGCATGTCAAATGAGCTAAAAGACGATGACCTAAAGATGATAAATTGACGAATTAGGAAAAAAACTAAAGGGGGAAGATCAAGTTGAATAAGTTAAGGAAGATGTCAACTGAGTGAACCAGAACAATTACATTAATGGGTTGAAAGACACTAAATTGATGACTCGGAGATCGTAGCAAACCAAACGAAGTAAAATAAACATGATTTTAGAAGAAGAATTTTTATGTGGCTCAAATAATATTTAATAAGCTTATAAGTTAGTGCTTGATATTACGTAAATACCAGAGGCGATTAGAATGTAATTTACCAATACTTGCAATAACTTTGTAGTAAATGAATGTCACATACCTCAACTAATACATATCATTCATCCTTAAATTCTAGGCATAATTATACTACATAGGAAGGCAAATCTTCATTTTAGGGTGAACAATAATTTTAGAGAGAGAAATTATATAATTGATCTTACTTGTTTTAAGTCTTGAGTTTTTTTGTCATTATCGACATTAACATTGCTTTGAAGATGTAATTCCTTATCATAAGTCTAAACCATAAAGTAAATGAATAATTTTTAAAAAAAACAAGTAGTGAAGTTTATGGTCCCTCATTACAACAATATAATTAAGGTATAAGATTGAAATGAGAGTTATATTAAACCTCTAATTGCAATTCTATATAAAGAATAAGATATTGTTTTATTCTTTTAACACGCCGACGTAGATAATTCCATAGTTGATGTTAGTTAGAGGCCCATATCATATATAGAATATATATATTCAATAAGACAAAAAGAGCAAATGTATCACGACCAAATGAAAGAACAATAACAAAAGAAAGAAGACGCTAGGTCTACCACTTCATTTAAGTTTTTCTATTTTATGTTTAAAGAAGACTTCATACTTGGAGGGAGTTATTTATTCATGTTTTGATATAGAATTTATGCGACATGAACTCTAAAACTAGCTCCAAACACGGTATTTTATGTTGAAGAGTTCTACAACAATTTAAACACTATAAGTGGTTGAAATTAATAAAAAAAACTAATAAAATCAATACAAATGTTGCAATATAAATCTTTAAAAGATTGTCAAATGCTTCACAATAATAATTGTTAGTATCTCATAATGTTTTTAAACAAGAATTAAGTTTAATATTAATAATAGTTATAAATTATCTCATATAAATTATGTTTTAAAATGTAATAATTTTTTTTAAGTATTCAACAATAGAAACAAGAATAGATCAAAGTGAAAAATATGACATTATCTCAAAATGGAAGTGGTTGAGATTAAAAAATGCAATGAGATAAGACTAATTATTATTAGAATATATTACAAAAGACTATGTTTGAACTATTTTTCACAAATTCATTTAAGTTTTTTTTTCAAGTTCATTTTAAACATGTTTTATGTAAATTCTTTCAGATTTTTTTTCTTCACAAAATCATATGTAAAATGTTTATTTAAAAATTCATGTTGAATTTGTTTTACAGTTCCATCTGATCTCATTTTTCAAAAATTCAGCTAATAAATCTTTTTAAAATTGTATTCAATTATAATTTTTGCAAACTCATTTAAATTTATTTTTCAAAATTTCATTATTCATAAGCTTAAAAATATTATTTTTTACATACACATAAAAAAAATATAAATGTTGAGGTAAATCTAAACTCGGAAGATCCATGTATTAATTTAGGGTTTTGTGTTAATACAAAGTAAGAGGTATGAGAGAAATATATTTTAAAAAAGAATAATTGACACCGTAGAAGTGATAGTCGATTCTTTATCTAAATCAGCTAAGATGAGGTTTATGGTGATATAAACCCATTTATACATGGGTATTATTACAAAGACCATGAATCTAAAAATATATTATAAGCTATTATTCTAAATAATTTTACTAGTTGAGTATTCAAACTTGTACTAATTTTTCTTTTATCGGTAGCCTTATAGTCATATCGAGTATAACAAGATAAAAGTAGATAATCAGACGAAGAGACTTTACGTCTCGAAGCCCGAGAGCCGTCTATTTGGGTGATTTGGCGCATGTTTGTACGACTGTATTATACCCAAGTTTTCGACAAGTTTAGATTGTCTAATGGTCATGCAAGCGGCTGATCAAACACCAAGAATACCCTAATGAGTACTGAAACACTTGGGGTGTCGAGTGACATGTTTGAACCTCAACATTGTCCATCAACTGTCTAATCAGTGGGCCAACAACCGATCTTCAAAAAAACATCCACCCAACTAATTATCGCGATAAGTGCTCTTGCTACACGACCCATGATGTCTGGTCCACATAACCAATTATCGTGAGAGTGTTTGCGATGATACTTTCACCTATGGGGACTTGTTCAAAATGGACGTCATCTGGCACGCACAATATCTTAGATTTATAACATATTTAGATAAGATATCGTTTTTTGCCTCGACACGGCCCAAAACATAATTTATCATCAGTTGAGAGTCACTTAACAAACAAACTTATTGTGCACTACACACCTTAGATAATCGTAGACCCGTGATAGCTTCCTCATACTCATATTCATTGTTGAAGGTCGATAAGTAAAACTTAATTGCTTATTGTAGTTGTTTGTCCGAGAGAGATGTTAGCTGTATCTTAATAATCTTCCTTTGTTGTTGGAGCCTTAATCTATTTTTCAATCTATTCTTGTTCAGACGAATTAGAGGACAAATGAGGTCGCTATGTTTGGAAAATTATAATAATCCATTGTTTTTAATCTTATTACAGTACGAGGTTCAAAACAAATATAAAAGTCATCCAATTTGATTGACCACCTTATTAAAAACCCAAAAAATTGGGTTTTTCTCTAAACGGTTCACATAAGGAAGGATATTGTAACCATTAATTTATATCTGTGAGAATATGGACACATTTTCATGCGTCTACTATCAGCACCTAACTAATTTATCCAATTAGAGGTAAATTATCTTGATATCAACTAGTGTTTTACTCATATAATATACAACATTTGTTGAGTTATCTTCCTCCCAAATTAATATTGTAGTGACTACATAGTCAGATAATTCTAAATATATAAAAATATCCCCCCCTTTACTGTTTTGAATTATATACTTGAAAATGTTATATGCTATTTTTATTTCATTAAAAGTCGCATCACACTCTACGGTTTAATTGAAATGACCTACCTCTTTCAGCACTATCTATAACATATTTTAAAGGAATGAGATATGCATCGATTTAAGGCTGTTAATCGACCACCTATAATATGTACCTATTTAATTGACCGTGACGGTTCTATAACAACTAAAGTTCATAATTATGAAGATTCAGCCTTAATTTGGCGCTCACTGACCATAATCCTAGAAACTTCCCAAATCGCACCACAAAAGTGTATTTTTCTAGATTGAGCAACAAGTTATGGATCGAAGATTCGTAAAAGTTTCTATTATATCGACCAAATAATATGTGTCCCGACCAGTTTTGAATAACATGTTATTTATATAAGTTCAATATTTTTCCCTAACAGATGAGCAAAAATCTTATTTATCAACCGTTGATAGGTAGCCCCAACATTGTTGAGTCTGAAAGAAATTATATTGTTGTAGTATAGATTACGTTCCATTATGAAATTAATTCATTCTTGATCAAATAAATGCATTTTAATCTATTTGGAACCTCACAAAGCATCCAAAGAGAAGATGGAGCGGTTACCTGAGGTATCGTCCATGAGTTGATCTATCCGGGGAATGGGGAATGCATCATTTGAGCAAGTATTGTTTATGTCTTTTTGTCGATACACGTACGACACTGACTTGATTTTCTATAAAATAAAAGTATGTTCACAATCAAAACATGATAAAGCACCTCATAAACATGTTTGACACTACACAGTCTATTTTGCCATGATAGACGCAATATTTTATGGAGAGAACGAGCGTCTATTTTGTTTTGTCGGACGAAAGTACGAGACAATATCTACGTGATAGTAGATAATCTCACATGATACTCCAATTAAGTCTTCCGTCTTCCAATAAAAAAATAAAGTTTGTTATTAAGAAAATTTAATCTATAAACACGTAAAAGACTTGACAATCTCATTCCAATACTTAGTTTTTGCTTAGGGTATAATTTTCTGTTCAAAAGATTCTTTTGGTTCAACCAAGTGAGGGGAATCTTTGGGTCGTCTACACCATTAATGTTTGATTCCTTTTTTTATGCTGTGACCGGTCTTGACAAAGCAAGTTCCGAGGCCTTTTGTATACCGACCTCTTTCACTAGATTAGTAAAGACGACGATATTTGATTGTTACGTCTTACTTTAGTGGGTGACAGAATAACACTCTCATGCCACCCACCAGAGGCTGCAGACTGTATCGATACTGCCATTTATATAATATCATACATATTGATGGATTGTAGAAGCCACCACATGTATTGAAGTCAACTAAGTTATGTTGTAAATATTTGGTAAGACGAGGGTACACCGAAACCTTCCGTCTTTAGCCTATCTACACGAGATCTACCTCAACATGGAGTTCTTTAACTAACTTCGTCTTGTAGTTGGTGAAATAAGTTAATATCCGGCTTGTTTGTGTAAAACATGTACGTTTTTTAATTTTTAATATACTAGAATTAAATAAGACATTAGCAGAGCTACCAATGTCGACCAAAATATATTACATTTCAACCCTTACTATTTCAACATCAATCATTATAACATCTTAATATAAGTCTTCTGCCTTACCCAAGTCGTTATTGCTAAAAATAATATGTAGGTAAGGCTCTTCGTAAGTATGAGCATAAGTCTGAACCACTCTAAACCATTAATTATGTATAGAACGGTAAATATAATCATACATGCTCTCTCATTGGTTATACGTACAATACATTATGTAGTTTCCATCCCCTTTGATTACTTTGATGACGATGAATTGATCCTTAAAACACGACCATAGCTCGTCAAAAGTAAAGATATATCGTATTGGAAATTAGTTGAACCATTATATTGTATTTCCAGTGAGGTTCATTGAGAAAATGTGACAAAATAGACGGTCGTCCCCACCGTAAAGTAACATTTCGTTCTTAAATTGCTTAATGTGGTACTTAGAGCCTATCGAGTCATCATATTTTTCATTTTAGTTGGATTCAACTTCAAATAAAGATCCACATAAAGATCTTCGCTAATTATTTAGGAAGGCTATTTATGTATAATTCGATTAACCATGCGTATTACTAAACATTGATTCACAATAGACCTCAAGGCTAGTCATAATTAATTAAGTAGTTCAGCTCAAAATATAATTGATTTCATATGATTTTTCACAACATAATCAAGCTCCGGCAATTTAAAAAACAAATATAATACAAATGTCTAGGATGATGAGAAATATTAAAATTATGTGGATTATTAAATGATAGAAATTAGTTCAAATACAATGCCTAATCTATTTTTTTTAAGATAATACAGATCAACTAAAGATTTATTTTTAAAATTATATTTAGATATATTAATTGATATTATTTATTTTTTATATCTAATCCATTAAATTATTTAAAAAATTTAGCGGTATATTATTTTTTTAATCAAAGGGCTTTTATTGAAATAAAAGAAGAATACAAGCCTTACAAGGCAATTTTACACAAAATCAAAAACCTAAAGAATTCGCGCGAAACCAAAACTTCATCTTCAACCTTCAGAAACCAAAAACAGCCCCAATTCCAACCCTAATCTCTCAGTCTCAAATATCCAAGATTGATGCTTTCCAAGAAAACAATTGCTCTCAACTTCAAAGGAGCATTGTTCCTATCAAACTCCAAATCCGATTTCTTCTCAAGAACTTCCTTTGCAATCCAGTCCGCACCCAAGTTTTGCTCTCGAAAAATCTGGTTTACCACCATTTCAGATCGAAGAAGGTTCCTACAACATCTCAACAATGAATCAAGATACCACGGAGAATTACCAAAGAGCAATAAGTTAACCAAGATCGAAGAATCAATCTCAATGTCAACATGTCTCAACTGTAACCTGTTACAAAGCTTCAGACCTTCAAACAAAGCTCTACATTCCGCAATCAAAGGCGAGATTTTACCAAACAAACAGCCCATACCAAACACAATTTCGCCATTACTATCACGAACCAAAGCTCCTCCAGCAGACTCACCAGAGAAGGTACATGCCCCATCGACATTGATTTTGTATCTCCCCTGTTTAGGGTTCTTCCATTTCAAATGAAGAGCCTTAAACCCAGTATTAACATGATTAACACATCTTAAAATCAAAGCTTCACGTCTAAATCTACCCCAGTGTTTTCTGTTCAAAATTTTGCTTCGATCAAGACCAGATAGAATGTACAACACATGATTAATGATAGTAGTAGAACTAGTTGATTCACCCTGCATTTTCCTCTTGTTTCTTGCTGACCAGATACACCATGTTATGATTGCAGGTAAAATTGTGAAGATATCACAATCTTTCTGAGCAGCCCAATACCATTTCATTACAATATGGGAGATAGTCATGAAGGATTGAACTTGAACTCTGAAGATATCACTGAAGTGTCTCCAAACAGTCCAGACCTGCTGACACTGAACCAAAGCATGGTGAGTAGATTCAATACTTTCACAATGAACACATTTTGATACCATCTGAACATTCTTAGATTGCATGACTTCATCTGTTGGAACCTAGTTGTGAAGCACCCTCCAGAGTAGAAACGAACACTTTTTAGGAGAGACTGAATTCCATGTTTTATCATAAAGCTTTGAAACACTGCCTTTAGATCTAATGTAATTCAAGGTATCTTTAGTACTGAAAACACCATTCTGAGACAAAGACCATAGCATAACATCTTTTTTATTCGATAAAGCAACATCTTTAATCCTGGCAATATCAGTTGAGGCAACCATAGTTCTAAGTCTATCCAAATCCCACGAACCATTCAACCAAAAGTGACTAACCTGAACATTAACAGTATCCCATAATGTTCTTCTATCATTATCACTGAAAACTTTAATAAATGGCCTATCAGAGCACCACCTATCATACCAGAAACTTAAATGACCTTGACCAGGTAACCAGAACATAAAATCCTCAGCCTCATCCCTAACATTCATAATAGAAGCCCATGTTTTAGATCTTTTATAAGGAGAAATGGCCAGAACAGGATGAATGTCATTTCTACAGTATATAGATAACATAAACCTGGCCCAAAGAGAGTTCTACCTCCTGAAGCTAAACCAGTTCTTCATTGCATAAACATGCTGCATATCTTTCAGGCTGTTGACATTAAGCCCACCCTCTTTAAATGGCTTACAAAGATTTATCCATCTACTCCAACTAATGCTTCTTTTATCATCTTTACTACCCCACATGAATTTATTAAAAAGAACTTCCAACCTACTGATGACACCAGCTGGTAAAGAAGTATGCTGCAGATAATAAATAGGGAAAGCCATCAGAACTGACTGAATAAGCATCAGACGACCTGCAAAAGACAAATGAAGCTTATCCCAATCCAAGATCCTGCTCCTGACTTTACAAACAATAGATTCAAAATTAGCAACTCTTGTATTATTCGAAATTGTAGTTCCCAAATAATTGAAAGGCAAACATGTATGACTGATCTGCCACATGTCTTCAATAAATATGAGTTTCTGTGAGCCAATTTTACTTGAAACTATAAGCTTAGACTTTGCATTGTTGATTTGCTGACCAGAGACAGATTGGTAATGATCCAAAATGTCTTTAAGAACACTCATTGTAGCAGCATCAGCAGTAGTAAATACCATGAAATCATCAGCAAAAGCTAAACAATCAATATTCAACTTACTCCTTGTCTTATATCTAACCATAGGATGTTCAGTAGCTTTAATCTTTATAGATCTAATGAGATACTCCTCAGCCAATATAAACAGACTATGGGAGAGTGGATCCCCTTGTCTAAGACCTTGAGAGTTAGGAAAGAAACCAGTAATCTCACCATTAACAAGGACAGAATAGAACACATCTTTTATACAATTATGAACCAGGCCAACAACTGAATTATTAAAACCAAAAGCCTTGAGAACACAGAGGAGAAAACTATGATTAAGCTTATCGAATGCCTTAGTCATATCAGTCTTTACTATGACATTACCATGTCTCTTATTGCCATTAATATCATAACATAATTCCTGCACAAGAAGAATCGACTCCTGAATATTTCTGCCCTTAACAAACCCTCCCTGCTCTTCAGAAACCAACTTAGGAAGCAACTTAGCCAGCCTGTTGTTGATAAGCTTCCCCAAGATCCTAGAAAAAATAGTGGTTAAACTGATCGGTCGAAAGTCCTTCCACTTGTTAGGATTTTCAATCTTGGGGATCAAACAGATTACAGTAGCCTTCACCCCTTTAGGAAGCCTATAGCCAGAAAAGAATCCCTTGACAGCCTTGCACAGATCACTCCCCACAATCTTCCAACAAGTCTTATAAAACTCAGCATTGAAACCATCAGGCCCAGAAGCAGATTCAGACTTTAAACTCTTCACCACCCCATAAATCTCAACATCATCTGGAATTTTAGCCAATTCATTGTTGTCCTCATTAGTTACAAGAGTGGGAATAACATTCCACAAATCCTCTTCATAAACAACACTAGTAATTGGAGAAAGAAGATCTTTAAAAAATTCAACAGCAGAGTCTCTAATTTCCTTCTTACCATTCAACCAACTGTCACCATTTTTAATTCTATCAATTCTATTTCTCTTAACCCTTTTCTTCACAAAACTATGGTATGCAGCAGTATTTCTATCTGAGTCTTTCAACCAAGAAGAATGAGCTTTCTGTTTCCAATATAACTCCTCTCTATCAAGCAAAATCAAGTGCATCTGTCTAGCCTTATCTAACTCCAACTTATTAGCCTCATTAGAATCATTAAGAAGCAAAGCTTCTTTACTAATAATACTCTCCTCAGACAGCTTAATGGCATCAAAAATATTACCAAAAGTTTCCTTGTTCCAACTCTTCAACTCAGCCTTCAAACGAAACTGCTTAAGCCAAAAAGCCATAACAGGATTACTAACCTCAGAAGCACCATTATCAGCCCAAGTGTCTTCAACCTTCTTCAAGAATTGAGGATGAGAAACCCACATGTTCAAAAATTTAAAAGATGATTTTGATCTTTCAAGGTTAGAAGCTACTTTAATAAGAATAGGACAGTGATCTGAACAACTTCTAGCCATGTGTGAGACAGAAGTACAATCAAAGTAATCTAACCAGGCAGAGTTATACAACACATGATCCAACCTCATCCACTTATGACCATTAGACCATGTAAAAGGACAACCCGTAAAACCAGCATCCATCAAATTACAATCCATGATACAACCATTAAACTCATCCATACCTTTCTGATTAATAGTTGAACAAGCAGCCTGCTCCTGAATGTTAGTTATAATATTGAAATCACCAAATAAAATCCATTCTTGAGAGGATACATTCAGAGCTCTAATTTCATCCCAAAGAACAGATCTCAGATCAGTCTTGCACTTAGCATAAATGATAGAGACATAAAAGACTTTATTCAAGGTTGGATGAGCAACTTTAAGATGTAATAACTGCTCACTATCAAAAATCATATCAACCCTATAATCCTGAAGTCAGAAAACCCAGATCTTATTACTCATATTACAACAATAACCAGTCAACTTCAAATTCTTGGCCAACCAATCTATCTTTTCAGCCTTAACAAACGGTTCCTGAACAGCAACAAAACTGACTTTTAACGACTTAACCATAGATTTCAATCTTTGAATAGTTTCTTTATTTGCAATTCCTCTAGCATTCCAACTTAAAATCGAAATTGTCATGTATTAGAAGAGGTTTTCTGAGTCCTTTTCAGCTTCAAAATCTTTGAAGACATAGGACCTTTCGTATTCCAAACATTCGTTATCTTTTTAGACTTTTTAGGATCCTGCCTTCTCTGTTTAACTTCAATTACACTTCCATTCACAGGAGAGCTATTAAGGCTTCCATCACGAATCGGAGAATCATGTATTTCTTCATTAAGAGACTCAAACATATTCTTCATTTCCAAAGTTTTCAAAGCATCCATCAACTCATCATCATTAACTAAGTCAACAGAATCTTCATCTACCAGAACATGCTGAACTGAATCAACTTCTTGAATCTTAGGACTATGGCTACCAGACTCCACAACATTTTGAACATCTTGATCTACATCAGAAGGTATTTTATTAACAACAACAGACTTTAAGAACCTACCAGCCACACCACTCTTCCCAGGAACACAAGAAACACTTTTATCAGGAAGATCCTGAGGTTGCTGATCACAAGAAACACTTTTATCCTGAAGATTATCAATACAATTACCATTCACCTGATTTTGATTTAAAGAACAAGACACTTGATCGGGAACTTCTGAACTATCCTTCACCTGCACAATGTTTCCAGTATCCTTTCCTTGAGCCAACAACATTTTCTTACATTTATCAACAGAATGGCCAATGTGTGCACAATGATTACAGTAAAGATGAACCTTATCATACACAAGCTGAAGCCAATAACTCTCAGATTCCCCAAACTTTACCTGAACTTTATGAACTAATGGCTTCGAAACATCAATTTCAACCCAAAATCTACAACAATTCTGATGAGCCCTATTGATAGAAGGCACCCAGACCTTCAAAGGAGTACCCATAATCTTTGCTATCTCCGAAATAGTAGATCTATTAAACAAGAACTCCGGCAAGTTTGGCAGAGAAACCCAAACCGGCGTAAACGGAGATTCAAGATTTGGATCGAAACCAGGAGACCATTTCAACAGCCTCATCGTTTTATCTCCCAAGACCCACACATTCTTTGACCATAGCATTTTTAAGTCTTCTAACTCTGTAAATTCAACGAAAACATGTCTAAAATCCCAGATTGAAAGACTGAAACTGCCTTTGAAGTTAAACTTCGACAAAAATTTCCTCAAACTTTCCATTGAAGGCTTCCCAGACGCAAATTTTTCCACCAAAGTGTGCTTGGAGATCTTTAACAAACGATCTTTATCTTCAACATTGAAAGTGATTACAGGGAATTCACTATTACGAGAAACAGAGACACTGGAGTGTACAAACTCTGTTCTACTTGGCTTCAATATATCAGCATACGAATCCTTATTGTTTAACAAATTATCAGAAACCTTTTCTTTAATCACTTCCTCAAAAACAGGATTTAGAATAACATTACATTCATGATCCTTGCTCTCACAAACAATTCCTCTATTCTTGACTGAGTTTCCTCCCGAATTTACTTCCATCGAATTCCTAAGTATAGGAAAATCTTCCCTCGAGATGGTGTTGAAATTTGTACTCATTCTCCCAAGGAAAGAGATGAATCACTACTCAAGACGAAGAATCGAAAATCAGAAAATATTTTGCTATGTTCTTGGAGAACGGAGTTTCTTGGAGAACTTCATTTTTATAAGCATATATTCAAATATTAATTAATAAAAAAAATTAAATTAGTTAATTAAAATCTCTTATTTATTAATATATTTTTTATATTTTATACAATATATTTATAACTCTATAAATAAAAGTTAAAAATAAAAATAAAAATTTATTGTTCCTGTATCATTTTTTATCAGCATATTTACATGGGAATCTACCTAAATTCAGTTTTGTCTCGCCAATTACACATTATAATTCTATATAAAATAATTATCCTTTTGTTTTATATAACAAACCTATAAAAAAGAACATTTTTTCAAAATTTAAGACATACCATATCCACTAATTAATTTTATATTATTAAACTGCAAACATCATACAATGAAATTATTTAAAAATAATACAATAATGCATCTAACTCCTACCTAAGATTCTATGAGCAAGAAACTGCCAAGCTAAAATGTACAAGAGTATGTCCAGACTACTAATTGTTTTGTCTTTTTGTCTTCATTTTCAACGAAAATGGTTTTCAGATAATTCTATAAAGCTGTTGACTTTTTAAAGTTATTAATTTGCCATAGATCTGAAGATGCTAAGGTTTAAAATAGTAGTTTGTCTATCGGAGCATTTTTACTGAGACTAGTACTCTGATCTGGATTAGTTTTCTTATAAAAAACAATACCAGATCTGGACTAGTCCTAAACTTAAATCATTCCATTCATATTTATCAAGTTGCGATGTCAAATGGCAAAGATGCAACGTTCTCCGACTCATTGTAAGTTTTTTCCTTTCATGGTAAGCTTTATGTTTCTGGAAGAATTAATCTTTGCTTCCTGCATAAAGTAAACCCAGTCTCTTTAACATTTTCATTGAATCCTCTATTGAACTATAACTTGGTCAAGTTATAGGCGTGTATATAAGGCTAAGACAATTCTATTTTTTCAATCTGTTCTCTATTAGAATGAGTGATGGGTTAAGGTCAATCAGTTGCGAAGTAAATTAAGATCACTTTTATTATCTTTGTTTCAGGAATATTCCGATTCTCGAGAAGTCTCTTAAGGTCCCTGATCATCAGGTTGCAGGTCACAGCATACTCGATGGAAAGACAGGTCCTCTCATAGATGATTCAGGCCACTTCTACAAGCCTCTTCCTGACGACGGGCGTGGCTCTAAAGAATTAGCCTTCTACGCATCTCTTGCATCCAACACAAAAATCCCCGACCATATCCGCAAATTCTTTCCCATTTACTATACTACCCAAATTGTTAAATCATGCGATGGCTCCGTTCGTCCTTATCTTATGATGCAAGACATCGTTTACGACCGCGCCAACCCATCAGTCATAGACATTAAAATCGGTGCCAGAACATGGTACCCGCACGCTTCAGACAACTATATTGCCAAGTGTTTAAAGCGAGATAGAGAGCGCACCAGCTCGTCTTTAGGGTTTAGAGTGTCGGGCTTTCAAGTTTATGGCGACAAGGATTTTGGATTCTGGAAACCTGATAGGAAGATCGTAGACGATTATAATGTGGATGATGTCAGGTTGGTTTTAAGGAAGTTTGTTTCCTCTAACATGACATTAAACTCACCCCCGGATTGTTGTTTTGCTACTAGTATTTATGGTAAGATTTTAGCTCAGTTATTGGAACTAAAAGCTTGGTTTGAGTATCAAACAGTTTACCATTTCAGTTCGTGTTCTGTTCTTATGGTGTACGAAAAGGAATCGATTTTGAAAGGGAGGAGCGGTAAAGCTGTTGTTAAACTTGTCGATTTCGCACATTATGTGGAAGGCGAAGGAGTCATTGATCATAATTTCTTGGGCGGGTTAATCTCGTTGATTAAGTTCATTTCGGAGATTCTTACTCGCCAAGAAAAGAACTAGACCAAGCTATGTACCACATGAGAATTATAATCTGAACTTTCTTTGCAAATGCTATTGTATATTGATTTCAATATCATATCTTTGTAAACTTTCATTTAAAAAAGTAAGTAGATGCAAATTTCCTCGAAAAATGAACTCAATAACATATAAAAACAATAAGAAAAAGGGCAAGGCTATATTGGGATTCCATTTGGCTATAATGAGATCCCAAATTCAGAATTTTTTTTTCCAATGTGAAATGTCCATTTTGCCCTTCATTTATAAGTCCAAGTTTCTAAAGAAAAACCAACTTTTCTCCACTTCTCCCTCAAGCTTTCTCTCTCTAAAATAACTAAAATACTCTAAAAAATCATGGATTTGAGTGATTGGAGTGAAGGTTTCAGCTGCAACCTTGATGATTTTGCATCGGAGGAAGAAGAGCCGTTGACGGACCATTTGGAAACCCAAAATGAGGTATTTTCCGAAAATTTTCATGTCTGTGCGAATATAGCGGTGCCACCGCTATAAAATGGACGAATTGCGAACGGCCCGTTCGCAGGAATACCAAATGGACGAATTGGTTGTTCGCAATTTTGCCAAACCTGCGAACAACCACTTCACGATTTCGCCAAATACACGAGCTCACTGCTCGCAATTTGGAGAAATTGTCGTGTTGGTTATTCGCGATTTGGCAGAAAAATTGAGTTCCTTCTTCGCGAAAATGACCTGTTTTGGAAATTAAACGATTTGCTAGATTTAAGTATGTTCTCATATAATTACATCAATGAAATTTGTAGGAACCCGATCAACCGCCATGTTCAATGGCCGATTACACGAAAGTGTTTAGTACAGACACTTTTTACACCAAAGCCGATTTGGTTGATTGGGTCGAGTCCGAAATCATAAAACTAGGATTCATTTTGGTCCGTAGTAAAAACGACGACGGTAGCAAAAGCATGAAAACTCCTAGGATATATTTTAGGTGCGAACGACACGGGGTTTACAAACTTAACCCCAAACCGGGGTATGTTAAGAAGCGCCGAGAATGTTCATCGAAACAATGCGGGTGTCCGTTCTATTTAAGAGGGAGTCCGGTCTTAGAGCTACCGGGTTATTGGAAAGTGGTTGTGCTAAACGGGAAACACAACCACGAACCATTTTTGCACTTGAATAGTCACTCACGAGTCGTTAGACTAAAAGTCGAAGAACAATTGTTCGTTCGTAGTCAAACGGAAGTCGGTTCTCGACCGAGAGAGATATATCGCGGTTTGAAGATTAAAGACCCGCAAAATTTATCAAGCATGCGCACGATATACAACATGCGGCAAAAACATGATTTGGTTGATAAAGCGGGCAAGACCCAAATGCAATACTTGTTTGCTAAGTTAAAAAAACACGAGTACTATGTTTGGGAGCGAAGTTGTGAAGCAACGGACGAGATCCTCGAGTTGTTTTTTGCACACCCTAAAAGCATCGATTTCATGCTCACTTTTCCTGAAGTTCTTATAATGGATAACACGTACAAGACTACAAGGTATAAGATGCCTTTACTTGAAATTGTTGGCCAAACTTCGACGAAGAAGACATTTTGTGTTGCTTTTGTTTTTTTGAGCTCCGAGAAACAAGAGAACTACACTTGGGGATTGAGCGTTTTAAAGAAGGTGTTGACGAACAACAAGTGCGCATTACCTAACATTATCGTCACCGATAGGGAGTTGGCTTTAATGAATACTATCGATGATATATTTCCGGATGCAACTCACATGCTATGCAATTGACATATTGGTAAGAACGTCACCTCGTACACTAAAAACGTTTTACCGAATTCGGACATGGCCGAAGAGTTCGACGAATATTACCAAAAGGTCGCCTATTCGGCCACGCTCGAAGATTATAACAAAAACCTTGCTGAATTGCACCACACGTACGCATTTTATCCATTGGTTATCGAGTACGTTATGAAGCAATGGATTAACGAATATAGACACAAATTTCTCAATATTCACACGAACAAATTTAAACATTTTGGCAACCAAACTAGCAATCGTTGAGTTATATTTCCATCTCCACACAATATTTTTTAATATCAAGTGTTAGAAATCTAATTTATTTTATCTCATGTTATAGGGCGGAGAGTGCTCACTCTAGCCTCAAGCGGGCAATTGGTAGTAGTCTATGCACGTTCGAGCAATTTTGGAAACATTTTCATGCATTGCTAACCGCTCAACACTCTAACATTTTCGAGTCATTCGAGCGTAGTAGGTATCGTCCAAGAAACTCAACTAGGGGGGGTAACAAAACCATCTACAAGGATGTCAAAGGTGATCTTTCATGTAAAGCTATAGAATTAATAGAAACAAATCTCGCAACGGCCTTGAAAATATGGTTCACTCCCGGAATGTATGGGTGTGTTATTAGGACAACTCATAATTTACCATGTGCATGCGAATTAGCTTTGATTTATAAAGAAGGAAGGCTGGTTAGAAAAGATGAGTGTGATGTCTATTGGAGTACGTTAAGGATCAAACCTAATGAGGATTTTGATACCGAATACGAGCTCACTAGAAAACTCTCATTAATAGATAGCACCATCCGCGGTTACGGGCAACACGTCCAAGATCACATTATAAATAGGATGATGTGAATCCTAGATCCCGATAGAAGTCGTGTTTTGGAACCTAAGGAGCCGGTTGTTACTAAAGGTAGGAAAAAAGTCGGCCGGGAAAAATTAACTCAACGGGACCCTAGCGAGTGGGAATACGGTGGTAGTCTAGGCGCTAGCACTCCCGGCACGATTGGTAGCACGACCGCCTCGGTAGATAATAGAACATTTCTAGCGCCAAAAGCCAAGACGAAAGAAAAAGCGAAAACCAAGGCTCAACCGAAGAAAGATAAAATGCCTCGACCGAAAAAATCATCAAAGGGCCAATATTTTAGCGGGTACGAGAGTTGGTTTCCTAACTATTTGCATGACTACATTTCTAGCGTCGAAGACGTCTCTCCCGATGGTAATTGCGGATTCTGAGCCGTTGCTTTGACGGTATACGGTAAATCCGATTCATGGGACCAAGTTAGACGGGATTTGATCGACGAATTACAAAATGAACGCGAGCTATGGGAGAGAGTGTTTGATGGTTCACAAGGTGTAGATAACCTAGTGAGAAGGTTGAACGTTTTTGAATTGTATGATGCCGGTACTAGGCATTGGATGACGTTACCCGATTTAGGCTTAGCGATAGCCACTAGATACCAATGTATCGTATACCACATTTCACTCCACCAATCGTACACTTATCTACCTCTACGCGGTGTGCCTCCTCGATCCTGTCCTAACCTGGAAGTTGGTGTAGGTTTCGTGCACGGTAACCATTTCGTGAAAGTAAGTATACAAATGTGTGTTTCAATTTTATATATTATTTTTGTGACCAAATATTTATCTTGCTTTTATTTGTGTAGGTTGTGTTGAATGGACCACTTCCGGAAATTTATCCTACTTGGTTTCCGTTTTGCACAGAAGATGCCGTCACCGGTTGGGCAATACCGCTCGACAAGAGATTGAACAAACATAACCAAATAAAGCCCGCCTAACCATCGACCGCACACGAAGAGCCACCATGTGTCTTCGATTTGGGTGAAGACTAATAATTTTTTTATGCATTACTTGTTTTTATCCCGTTGTGTTTACGAATACTTTTTTTTTTAATTTGACTTCGGTTTGTAATCGATACTCCCACGTTTTATTTATTTTGAAAATTCCATTTCATATCATTATTGTAAAAACAAGTTGCACAAAAAAATTAAATTGCAAGCTCCTCAAAAAATTACAATTTTATCCAAAAAAAGTGGGAAAAAATTCAACAAAATCAGCATAGTGGCGAATTTGCGAATGGGGAACGTTGGATTTTGCCCAAATTGCGAACGCCGAGCGCTAAGGTTTGTCAAAATCGCAAATGGGCTGTTCGCGATTTTGGCAAGTCACAGGCGCCTGCATTCGCGATATGGGAAAATTACAGCCTCTTGTGTTCGCAAAGCCCTCTGTAAATTTATTATTTTCACCATTTTGTGACTTTCCCGACTCCAAAACTGATTTTTCTTTCTACCAACATTATACATTAGTCATTTGGCCCGAATGATTTGAATATTGTGGAAAAAAAACTCAAAAAAGTTGAAAAAACTACTTCAAAGTAGCCTAAAATGGTCATATTTTTTACATTTTCACGTTTATCTACTTTTTTAGTCCGATTTTTTTTAAACCATTATTATTAGTTGTAATTTGAAGTATCATATATGCACCGACACATGGAAATATATAAAATAATATCATTATTAGTTGTGATTTGAAGTATCATATATGAACCCAAAATGATACGTTTGATAGATAATACACATAAAACGATCTCACTCCAAAGTGACATTAACAAAATTACATAGTGGAAATATAATTTCTTAGTCGAAATCGTATATTATGTTCTCCTGAATAGGTCCGAAGTAGCAAAGAATGGTCACAGAACTGACATTTTCGCGTTCATTTATTTCTTGAGCCCGAAACTTTTTATTTTTTTAACCATCATTATACGTTAGTCATTCTCAAAGTAATGATTCGAATTTTGTGGGAAAGATTAATAATTTAAAAACATCCTAAAAACTACTTAAAAGTAGGATAACGTTGTCAGACCTGTAAGGATAATGTAATCTGAATAGGCGACTAATGTGGTGACACATAATATATACAAAAATACACACATATCGAAGATAATTATTACAAACCACGTGGTTTAAATCAGGGTCTCATTGTAGCTAAGGACAACATTGCATTCGAAATGGTATGAATTTCGCTATAATGAGACCTTATCCAAATATTAAACGCCCACCAAAATTGACTCACCCCCTATAAAATAGGACATAAATTCTTGGAAAAATACGACACTGTGGCAACCTATAGCACTCACGAAAATATAAAACTTGTTAACGTTTACATATGGAGTTTACGGCGGATGAAGACTACCACATGCTTCAAGCTGTGAAGATTGCACGCCGAATACTGGGGGAAGATACCAGCGATCAGTTTTTCAAGCGTGTCCTATGTACGATGTATATAAACTACGGCCGTTTAGGTACAAGAGGTATCGTCGTGCGTACTCGTGAGCAGATCAAAAGCAGTCCCTGTCGGATGTTGATACGAGTCTCATCATCCGCACGAAACGGTGTCGGTACATATCGGCACATAGTTGGCATATAACCCTCGTACAGAGTGTTGAGCGTAGTGATGCAGGGGTGGAAGTGATCGTATATCCACGTCTCCAACAAGGCAGTAAAACCTGTTATCCTTACAGTCGAGTGCAGCGACGACTTTCCTAGGTGGTGGTACAGCTGAGCTAGTATATACTGGCCCCATTTATATCTAATGGACGCCCTATAATGCTCTACAAACTGGAGGTAATCTAAAGATATACTGTTCCCCGTCTTGTTCACCAAAACACAACAACCCAACATGTGCAGCAGATAACCCCTAGTGACACACTCTACAACACTATCAGACATGGTATCATCCTGAAAGTAGGGCTGCATGTACTACTCACACAAAAACTGTAAACGAACAGATCTAGCATTACCCCCCCTTGTTACGCCCTAACTCATGCCTAAGTGCGTCCTGAGGTATACCTAATGCACTAGAATACCATGCTAAGCGTTGTCCATCACTAGGAAATGTCTGAACGATAAAATCATCACCTGTCAGCGGGAGACCAGTAATAACGTGGAAGTCGTCTAACATCACCGTCATCTCACCGAAACTAAAGTGAAAGCTGTTGGTCTCCGAATGCCACCTCTCCAGAAAAGAATCTACAAGGTGTACGTTGGTAATCCAACGCTCCAACACATCGGTGAGAGGACCGAAACAAGACATCCTAACCTGCTGTCTGACCCTGTTCTGCCTAGCAAGATCCCATGCACGGTGGGTACCGTACATAGAGTAGCACCGCGACGGCCAAAGAGCCTACATAAAACATCAATAACTTAGAAATAATACAAAAGAACATATGTTGTACTTTAAAAAAATCATTACTTACCTCTCCTCCAAAGACACGGTATGCCTCGTGCTGTGCGTAGTCGGGATATAGAGCAGGCACATGCGGGTTCACCTTCCGGAATTGCTGATCCAGCATCCCAAACGCATCGGATATAATAGGGGCCGGAGTCGAAGCGCTAGGCCTACGCCTAACGGACCGTGACCGCGACAGAACCTCCTCCTGCTCGCCATCACCGCTTGAGCCTGAATGTCGAATAGGTGTATGCTGTGTGCGAGGCATGCTGAAATACAACAAATAAAATCGTTAATAAATTTGGGAAAAAAACTTCATAATTTGACAAAACAAGATTCCCTGATTTGTGTGAAATTGCGAATAGTGAGCTCGCAATTTCACCAAAATTG
Source organism: Limnanthes douglasii subsp. nivea (assembly GCA_036936605.1). Classification (NCBI taxonomy): domain Eukaryota; kingdom Viridiplantae; phylum Streptophyta; class Magnoliopsida; order Brassicales; family Limnanthaceae; genus Limnanthes; species Limnanthes douglasii. The sequence continues at coordinate 173,848,841 of JAUPFV010000003.1, forward strand.
CGAGCTCACTGTTCGCAATTTCACCATTCTAGGAATCCCTGATTTGTGTGAAATTACGAACAGTGAGCTCGCAATTTCACCATCCCATGAATTGTAAAATTGCGAACAAGCACCTCGCGATTTTGCACGGGTTGCGAGTTGCTTGTTCGTAATTTTGCAATTTCCAGCCCCCAAACCCTAGATCTGAAAATCCAACCCAAATCTCACAAACACAACCCAAATCTCACAAACACAACCCAAATTCAACAACTATGGTACCAAAACGTTCCTAATGCATCGACTAACACGAATCTAAAACTATTTTTCCAAAAAAACAACAACATATACATGAAAATCGGACTTTTTAGATAGAACCCTAAACTCTAAATATCACTAAAAATACTAAAGTAAATTGCTTAAAAATTACATGAATAGAACAAGGATTCGTACCTTAAGGTGTTTGTAATGTTGGATTTGAGAAATCTTGCGTTTTTTTCGGGATTTTGAGAGATTTTGCTAGAGAGAAGAGAGAAGAAGAGAGAAAAGAGACTTTTGGGCTGAAAATACAACTTTTATATCAGGGGTAAATGGGTCTTTTTGGGGGTCTCATTATAGCCAAATGGGGTCTCATTATAGAAGGGTCTCATTATAGCCAAATGGGGTCTCAATTTAGCCTTGCGCTAAGAAAAAACTCAATATGTAGATATAATTGAGCTGAGTTTCGATCCCTTTGGGACATGCTTGGTGCAAAGTTTATAAACAAAAGTTAGTTTTTTTAAAGAACGCATAGGCTGTTTGGTATATATAAAACACCAAATTATAAATTTAGAAACAATGCTATATATTAAACAGGATTCGGAACATACTTATTATTATGAAAATAATATATAGAAAAAATCTATAGAAACTATTACAATTATAAAAGCCATCATAGTAAGAGAATCTGAAATTTGGAATATCATATTATACTTAAATATAAAATATTTAGATACACTGTATAAGAAATGTCATTCGGAAGAAGCGAGATTTGTAGGCACTAAGTTTATTTGGACAAACAAAACAAGATAAAGGAGACTGGACATAGTGTTGTATAATCAGGAATTGAGTGACAGATTCTATGAAACTAAAGTTCAGTATCTACCTAGAACGTGTTCAGACCACAGTCATCTACTCTTATCTATCTCACAAAGCAAAGCAAAGCAGCAAAAGTCTTCTAGATTCCTCAACATTTGGACAATGGACAGTGAATTCGATGCATTTGTAAAACAGAGTTGGAATGCTGAAATGAATGGATTTCCAATGTTCATCTTCTGGAATAAACTAAAAAGACTGAATAATGAACTAAAAGAATGGAATATAAAGAATTTTAGAAACTTATTTGATAAAATTAAGCAAGCTGAGGAGGATGTAAGTACCCGTGAAGAGCGATTTGGAAACTCTGGTTGTGATGAGGACAAAGCTTATCTATCTAAGGTTATGACTGCTCATTTGTTAGCTTTAACAATGGAGGAAGAATTCTGGAAACTGGAAAATGCCATGCTGAATGGATAAAGGATGAGGACAAAAAGACTAGGATATATCACAATTATGCTATGAAGCAGAGAAGGAGAGCAAAATTAAGGGAATCTAGATGAACAACAGATGGTGTACTGAAGAAGAAGAGATTAACAACTCTGCTGTTTCATGTTTCTCAGATTATCTTTCTTCTCATTCTTTTAATAGCTTAAATCATGAGTTACAATGTATGAAATGTAATATATTCTCTATTATCCCTAACTTAGTAACTAGTTCAGACAATGACATGTTAACAGCCCCTCCTACTGACAAGGAAGTGTGGAACATCATTCAGCAACTCAACCCCTCTAGAGCTGCTGCAATGGATGGTTTCAACATATGTTTCTTTGTCTCATGTTGGCAAGTGATAAAAAATGATCCGATGAATGATTTAATCTCCTTTGTTGAAGGTAACGATATTCCTAAAGGTATGTTATCCATAAAAATTTTCCTAATTCCTAAAACAAATCACCTTACTCACTGGAACCAGTATAGGCCTATAAGCCTATGCACTTTAATGAATCGTATCATGTCTAAATTACTGAACAGCAGAATAGCCTTATTGCTACCAAAGCTAATTACTGAATCTCAAGGTGCCTATGTCAAAGGAAGAGTGATCCAGGGCAATATTCTGGTTGCCAAAGAATTAATCCATGAGTAAACAGAAAAACCAAAGCAAACAATATACTTATAAAAGTAGATATGTTGAAGGGCATTCGACAACATTTCTCACAGTTTTATTCTGAAAGTCTTAGAGTGCTTTGGTTTCAGTAATAGCTTTATCAATTTGATCAAATGAATCATCAAATCAGTTTTTATGCCTGTCTTGATCAATGGCCATGCAATTGGCTTCTTCAAGTCTAGAAGAGACATTAGATAAGGGGACTCTCTGTCCCCTATGGTTTGGTTTATTTTGGGTTGGGGATAGTTTTGTAAAGTGTTTAGGTAAGTTTGGGGTGTTTTGTGTTTAGTGTGAGGAGTAATGAGATAATTAAGCAGTCTGCTTGTATTAAGTGTCGATCACCCTCATTAATGAGAGTGGTTGGGGTATTTATACCCTTAATTAATGACCCATGGGCTTACCGGGTCAAGTTGTGAAATTGGATCGAGTTCAATGACTCATTAGTTTTTAAGTAGATTAGCAAATAGCTTAGTCAAAAGTGGTTCACACTTGTCCTGTTCGGATTTATAGTGGTGTGATATGGTCTGAATTACCCATGTACGGATTACTGGGTAGGTTGTGACTGTAATATCCGAAATCATCAGTAACCCCCTTTTTAGGCCTTGCAAAATATCTTTGGAAGGGTTCAAAAATCTACCAACTCAATATCAATTTCGTCCGATCTGCTTGCGTTGTCCGAACTGAGAAGCTTATTTTCAACACCAATTCAGTTCGAATTTTATCAGGACTGATTTTCCTTTCCAGAATGCTAAGAGTTCTTTCTTGAATTGTGGGACACGCGTTAGCATTTGGTTTGACCTACTAGCCGTTATGTTTCCTAGATCGCCGCACCCACTAGGTCTAGAAAGTTACCTTGGTTTTGATTTTTCACACGTTTGCGCAGCCCTTAATCATTGCAAAAAACCCTTTCAACTTCTCCTTGGTAACTGTTACTTTTTACTGTTATATATATATATATATATATCTTTTTACTATTCCATTGTCTTCCACACTCAAAGCTTTCTTAGAGAGAAAATCATCTTCATCTTCAAACTGTTCTTGAGAGATTATATGTTCACATCCATAAAAGCTTTAGTTAATGGCGGTTAGTTGAATTTATCGGAGTTAGAGAGAGCAAGGAAGGTAGAGAGAGAAAATTGTATTGCCGTCGGTCTCCCCATTTCTCCAGGCGAGAAAATCAGTTAGCCAAACCAGGATGCCGATCAAGGGTCATCTTCCTCCAAAAACCCTAAACCCAGTCAACTTTCATTTAAACCAAACCTTTCACCCATCCCTTCTGGTTCTTCCGTACACGAATCTAAACACCACGTCTCTAAAGAAAAATCAGTTTCAAGCATCAGGAAACCCTTTCCATTTATAGCAATAGGCTCTGACATAGAAAAGTCACCGGATAAGATAACCTCTCACCGAACAACTCGCCAAACCAAAACTCAGTCCACACTATCAACGTCTAAACCCTCCGAGTCGGAGGTAGCTAAAGAAGCTCTGTAGGCCAAGCCGTTCGGATCACAACCTCTACCAGACATTAGGCCCTCAGAGGCAATAAGTGTTCAACCATCCGAACAGCTTTCGATGAAGGAAATTTAACAACCTTCCTCAAAGATAACTGAAAAACCTTCCACATTAATGGAAGAGAATATAAAGGATAGCATCGATGAGTCCCCTTTTGAGACCAAGGCATCAGTTTAGACATGTGATGTTGCTTCTGACAAGAAAGGTAAAAGTAAAGTAAAAGTTTGCATGACTCCTCCAGACTCGCTTCCGGAGTGCCTAGAGGGTAAGGTAGGCCATTGTTTTAAACATATCAGTGTTAAATTTTTGTTAGCTTTTCAAAATATCAACTATGTCTACACCCATACTGCTGAGTTGGGTCCAATCCTAACCAAATGGGGGATTCCGGAGTCTGTAAAGGTAAGGACACCGATTAATCCGGAGACCCCCATGGACTGCAAATTGAATGAGGTGGTAGTGTACACCGAAGTGCTGAACTGGGGACTCCGGTTCCCTCTAGACCCAGAGATCGTTAAGTACTTCTGTTTGGTCGAACTCTGTCCCAACCAGTTAAGCCCCAATGCCTGGTACACACTCCTCGCCTGTATCATGGCATCCAGATTGTCAAAGATCCCTCTTCCGATGGAGCAGTTTGATACTGTAGCAAGCTTGTGCAAGAACCATCAGATTCTATTATAACACTACAACATGGGAATGATTTCAAGGTTGTGGACGACCTGCTAGTGTCCGAAAAACCTTGGATGAGACAGTTCTTTTTTGTCAGTGGAACATGGGTGGAAAAGCACTCGTAAATTTCTTCTTCTCTTTTTTTACTTCTTAAACTACAAGTTTTCTTATTCTGACTAATTCATTACTTCTTTTTAGTTCTACTGAAGAAGTTCATCATCCATTTGGAAGAAGGGCAAAAGACTTGTGTAAATCTCAATGCATGGGCTTTGGAACACTGGGGAAATGCCTTCCACAATTGCTTTACATCGGGAAATTTTGTGAGGTCTCACCTGTGGAACACCACAGGCCGGAGAGACCTTTCATGGGAAGAGCTAACCACCCCTCCTCCTGTTGATGTGATTCTAAGAAGGATAGAAGCAAAAGACGCCAATCTGTTCTTGCCTTCTAGGGCTAAGGCTCCTAGCAAAGTAAAGAACAAAAAAAAGAAGGCTACAATAGAGCTGGCTCAGTTACAGAAGGGACTGGTTCGGGGAACCAGGGGGCATTGATGTGGCTCTGCTCAAAGAAATAGAAGTCGAAAAATTGAGGGAATTTGAAGGATCAAAGAACCCATCAAACCCTCCTAAAAAGGACAGGAAACGCAGGGCCAACAGCGATGAAAAAGCTGCCAAGAAGAAGAAGGTAACCTTGGGGGAAGAAATAATCCTTCGCACTTCGGAAATCCTACCACCACCAGCTCCTACCGACCCTAATATGCAAGAGGAGATCCCAACAGACCTTCAGTCCGGAGAGATTGCTGGTGGAGGGAACGATGAAGTGGATCTCTGTGTCCTTCAAGACATTGGTTTGTACTTTAATGATTTTGAGAATAATGATTTTGCAGGTCCTTATTGTCCGTCTAGTTCTTCCAACATAACCTATAATGGGAAATCATTCTCCATATCTGGAGAGCAAGATGCCTTAAGCCACGCCCTCTTTGGTTATATCCGGCCAATACTTGATCTGAAGAGGCGGTGAAAGGCCAGACCAACCTTATAAACTCTCTCACTTCTGACAAAAAATATTTGTCAAACAGTCTCCTAAGTGCTCAGCAAAGTGTAGAGGCACTGAAAAAGGAGAAGAGGATTTGGAAACCAAGCTAGCCACATTGGAAGCAGCCAAAACTGAGCTCCAAACCAAGTACTCTGACTTAGACACTTCTTCCTCACAAAACCTCATAGCGATGAAGGAGGAGTTGAAGACTAAGGATGAAGCTATTCAAAACCTAACCAACAAAAAGACTAAGTTGGAAAGCACCGTTTTAGAGATGGCCAAGGAGAAATAGGCCCTGAAGTGTCAGCAAGATCAAGCTATGAAAGAAGGTATTGAGGAGTATACCAATGGAGTAGTAGACTCCTTAGAAAAGAGAAATGATGGGATCAAATCTGACACGGTGCTCTAGTTTCATGAGACCTTTCCTAAAAGGACCCTTGGTCCTTTATGGAAATACATGGATTGCGAAGACCTCCCGTTTCATACTATAGCAGATGGCGACAAACACAACTACTCTAGTGGATTTGATTCCACTGATGATGGAGAAGGTACAGGTGAGAGTTCAAGTGTTGAACTCAAAAGTCCCAAAAAAGTGATGGTGAAGGAACATCCAAATGGAACAAGCCCTAAGGTTTTATCATGTATTATTTTTTGTCTTTTTGAACAATCAAATTCCTTGGACGGCTAAGGTATGTGTTGTACTATTGTTCGGTTTAAGTCCGAACATGTTTAGTTTATCCAACTTTCTTTTTTCTTAATATTTTTCTTTAAATCTTTCATGGCTAATGTTTAAGTAGCCCTTAGAATTTCAGAAGTATTGAAGTGAGAGTGTTTAATATCTTCAATGACATGTATTTAATAGTTATAACCAACCACCAAGTTAATCCGATCTACTAAATATCCAAGGTATTGAACAACTGATTTATACTTGAATTGAATTTTAGTAAAATCACTCCAAAATTTTGAATAAGGCATTATATATTATTGAAGAAAAAACCGAATATCTCATTAAAACCTCCTCGCGCCACCAGGGTAGGAAAAAGTATGCCCCATAATATTTACATTGGTATTTAACAAGTAAATATTTACACAAATTTTTTATTCTAAATATAACCTAAGATGCTCAAAATTCCATGGGTGCTTCAATGCTCTTCCTTCTTTGTCATGAAGCCTATATGTCACAGGTTTGATTTTCTCGCAGACCTCATAAGGGCCTTCCCAATCCGAAGCCAATTTCCCGAACTGCTTTTCCTTGGTATGTAAGAAAACTTTTCTTAACACCTTTTCGGAATAGTTGTGGACTCTGTATGATGGTAAGGTAGCTTCTATGGGGGTAATTGTATCCATCCCATACACTAAGGAAAAATGAGACTCTTGTGTAGCAGCCCAAGAAGTAGTTCTGTAGGCCCACAATACTTCTTGTAAATAGATTGGCCACTTCCCCGCAACACCTTCTAAATTATTTTTTAATCCAGAAAAAATGGTCTTATTTGCAACTTCAATTTGGCCATTTTATTGTGGATGGAAAGGAGAAGAAAAACAATGTTGAATACATCTAGAGGCACATAAATCTTCCATCTCTTTGTTATCAAACTGCGGCCCATTGTCTGTAGTAATCTTTTGGGGGACTCCAAATCTGCAACATATATTGGATATGATAAATTTAATGACAGCCTTCGATGTGGTCCCTGCCAAGGGAGCTGCCTCTATCCATTTTGAGAAGTAGTCAATAGCCACTATAATAGTTCTGCATCCCGTGGATGCCATAGGTAGAGGTCCAACTAAATCCATTCCTCATTTGGCAAAGGGTATTGGCTCAGAAATAGACTCCATATGTACTACCGGCACATGAATTTCATTCTCATACCTTTGACATGGATCACATTTCTTTACCATCTCTTTAGCATCTGCCATTATGGATGGCCAGTAGTAGCCATCTAATAAGACTCTCAGGGTTAGTACTGATGAGTCCGGTTTTTCTCACCACTCACTGTAGAAACCGGACAGGGGCAATTCAGATAAAACCCCCCACTGAATCATCCGAACAAGACTAAAGTATTAAAAACTAATCACTTAATGACTAAGCTAATTACCAACCTGCTTAAATAACTAATGGGTCTTTGAATTCGACCCAGTTTCATGAGTTTTACCCGAAAACCCACAAGGCCCATAATTAAGGGTATAAATACCCAACTACTTTCATTAATGAGGGGGATGGACATTAAATACAACCAGGCAGCTCAAATCTCTCACTACAAACCACTCAAACATTAAATACCTTTGAAACATCACAAAATATCAGACAAAACTACCCTCAGATCAAAATAATCCTCACCAAATTGGCGACCACAGTGGGAGAAGAAGGTGCATGAATCAAGCATTCGAAACCATCAAGAAAAACCAGTTCGGATGAATCCGGACGAGCAGGATGTGCCACCATCTTTGGCAGAAGTGGTGGGAGAAAATGATGAATATACCATCGAAGATCAAGATAGACTGAAAATTGAGATAGAAGCCTTGAGGGCAGCTAAAAGGGCAGAATTGGGTATGAAAGAAAAGTCAAAAGTGTCAGCAGTTCACCATACTAACAATTCAAGAGAGCAAGAGCCATCAAAAACCCATGTGAGCACTAAAAAGACTCGTGCTAGTTCAAAGAAGTCTCACCGGTCTAAACCGGTAGAGAGCTCAGATTCAGATTCAGAATCTTCTAGCAGCTCCTCAAATGAAGACGGAGTCGAAGAATCCCTGTCATCTAGCAGTGATGAAGGCCGTTCTAAGAAGAAACGGAAGTTGGTTAAAAAATACTCAAGAAAAAGGGACAGGCATGGAAGGATGAAGAGGCATCTGGGTAAATGATCGTCTCATAGTCACAACCATGGCCAGAGGCATGTAGACCGAATACTAATGGATCATTTTGCCTTTTATGATGAGCCAGGGATCTTTGCAACTCCCAACGAAGATACTGTATTCAGTCGTGGCCGGAATTGGAGACAATCCCCGTTGTCCTCCAAGATACTATCCGGACACCTTCCTAAGAGGTTTGACAATACAAAGATGGAGAAATATGATGGTAGTAAAGATCCAGATAACCATCTGGAGCAATTCAAGATTTTTATAATGAACTTCGATGATGATGATAAGTTACTCTGTCAAGCGTTCTCCTAGTTTTTTTCGGGGAGTGCTCTGAAGTGGTACAATAGTTTGCCACAAAGCTGCATGAGAAATTTCGATACTTTTTGGGTGGCCTTCCGGAGACAGTTCGTTAGAAGTAAAGAAGTAAAGGGCAATGAAGACACTATTATCCATTATGCCCAGGAACCAAATGAATCTTTAAAGGAGTACATAAGTCGTTTTGTGAACACCAAAATGAATTAGCTGATTGCTTTGAACAAGTAGCAATAGCTTCTTTGAGGCAGGGTTTGAACCCTGGCAATTTGGCTGATTCAGTAACCAGAAAAAAGGCCACTACATGGGGAGGATTATTGAATCAGGTTTGCAAACAAATCAATGTGGATGAAACAAAGAAAACCAGGGTGCACCGACAGGTGAGATATACTTCAGCTGCACCAAATCAAAACCAGAATCAATCCGGGTATAAGGCCAAGGAAGTCGGACAAGGTCAAAACAGAGCCAAGGCTCAATCCCACCCAGCTGCACCAGCTCAAAGCCAGCAATCTAGAAATAAACGAGGACCCTGGGTTCAACTGGAGTGGTTTGCTGAACTAAAAGAAAATGTGACCACCATTTATGACAAAATAAAAGATGAAGTACATTTCAGGAAGCTAGCTGCGCTTCAATCACCCAGGGAAAGTCGAAATAATAGTTTTTTTCAATATCATCGTGATACTGGACATACCACTGAAGATTGCATCGCATTGAAATAGGAAGTACAGAATTTGATTGAGAGAGGGAAGTTGGGGGTGTATGTCAAAAGAAGAAGTGGAAACAGGCCTGATAATGCTCCTCGGATTGGTCCCAACAATGCATGGACATCGGCTCCGGATGGGGCTATGGTGATAATTGAGAGGTTTGATGTAGATTCAGAGAATTTGGATCATGACCCAACTCGAAACAAGGTGGGTGTTATCACAGAAAACTGCAAGTCGGTGTCCGGGCTCATTAACTTTTTTGAGTCACTTACAATATTTGGGGGAGACACTATGACTGCCCCACTGCTTCCTCAAGAAAGAGGCATGTTCATACTTTAGCCACCCAACTGGAAGGAGGTATGACTTCTTATCAATCATAAATTCCATTTCCCTTTATTGTTTTTGATGAAGATGACTTGAGGGACATAGCTGGTCCCCATGAAGATGCTGTTGTAATAGGAGCCTTCATTGGGGGCAATGACATAAGACGAATTTTGGTGGACACTGGAAGTTAAGCCAATATCCTCTTTTTAACTTCTTATAAACAAATGAAGAATCCGGCGGTGATTCAGTATTCGAACAGGTCAATAGTAGGCTTCACTGGAAGCTCAGCAGATGTAATTGGGGAATTCGAAGAAGAAGTTTTGTTGGGCAAGGGCCCTTTTAAGAAGATGGTTAGAATACTTTTTGTTGTGGTGGATTGTCCTACGTGTTACAATACCATTTTGGAGAGATCTTGGCTCTCCAGGATGCGTGCTGTGGCTTCAACAGTCCACCAATGTCTGAAATATGCTGTACAAGGACAAGTGGGAGTTGTCCGAAGCAGTCAGAAGGTAGCAAGGGAGTGTTATGCAACAACACTTGCCCCTCGAACTCTGGCGGCAGTTCGGATCAATGAGAATTAGCAATTGGAGGGGGCCTCTAGGGGAGAGGGTGAAATTGATGACCCCAGAGACACCTCTGGTGTTTTAATACCTATTGAACAAGTTGAAACTCACTCTCTGACTGAAGGAAGAAGTGTCAAGATTGGGTCCAAAATATCATCAGAATTAAAGAGTAAAATGTTAGCCTTTTTGAGCAACCATCAGCATGTTTTTGCCTGGAGCAATGCTGATGTGACCGAAGTGCCAGCAGACATTATATCACACCAATTATCCATCCGGAGGGATATAGCACCTGTTGTACAAAAGAGGAGAGCTTTTTCTAAGGAAAAAGTTGATGTAATAGTTCAAGAGGTTGACCGACTTACTAAAATGGGACACATAAAGGAATCTCAGTACCCTTTATGGATAGCCAATTCAGTGCTAGTAAAGAAGAAAAATGGAAAGTGGCGTATGTGCATTGATTTCACAAACCTCAATAGAGCTTGACCAAAAGACCTATATCTAGTCCCTCGAATTGATCAGTTGGTGGACTCCACATCTAGGAACAAGCTGTTATCTTTGATGGATGCCTTCTCCGGGTATAATAAGATTCGAGTAGATCCAAAAGATCAAGAACATACTACATTCGTTACTGATAGGGGTCTCCATTGTTACAAGGTGATGTCATTTGGGTTAAAGAACGTTGGGGGCTACTTATCAAATATTAGTAAACAAGGCTTTCGCTAATCAGATTGGAAGGAACATGGAGGTCTACATTGATGACATGATGGTGAAGAGTGTGGACGAAGAACTACACTTAGCATATTTCCAAGAAACCTTTTCCAATTTGGTAAAGGTAAATCTTAAATTAAATCCAAAAAAATGTGTGTTCGGAGTACGATCCGGAAAATTTTTGGGGTGTGTAATAAGTGAAAAAGGCATACAACCTGATCCAGACCAACTTAATGCTTTATTGCAGATGGAGCCTCCTCGGAATGTTAAAGAAGTACAAAGATTGACACGGAGGTTAGCTGCTCTAAACCGTTTTATCTCAAGGTCTTCGGATAAGTGTGCTCAATTTTTCCAAACTTTGAAAGGTGCAAAAGAGTTTAATTGGTCTCCCCAGTGTGATCAGGATTTTGATGAGATTAAGAGGCACTTATCCTCCCCTAAAACTTTATTCAAACCTGTCGATGGAGAGACGCTCTACTTATACCTGGCAGTTTCTGATTGCGCCCTAAGTGCAGTGCTAGTTCGAGAGGTGGATAATTATCCCCGTCCGGTGTACTATATCAGCAAAAGCTTGATTGATGCAGAAAAAAGATATTTGAAACTTAAAAAACTAGCACTCGCCTTAGTAATTGCTTCTAGAAATATGAGCCCCTACTTTCAGTCTCATTTGATTATTGTCCGGACATCTTTTCCCTTGAAAAATGTTCTTCAAAAAGCAGATGTTTCAAGTAGAATGACCAAATGGTCGGTAGATTTGGGGGACTATGATATCAATTTTGCCCCTCGTACACCAGTCAAGGCTCAGACTGTTGCTGATTTTCTAGTAGAGTTTCACTCAGACAAAAACATTGAACAAGCAACAATTGAGAAAACTAAGAAAGTATGGGTTGTCCGGACTGATGGAGGATCAAGTACTATGGGTTGTGGTGCTGCGATATGTTTAACCTCTCCATACGGTGACAAAATGTACTGGACTATATGTTTTGCTTTCAGGGCTTCTAATAATGAGTCTGAATATGAAGCTGCTATAGTTGGCTTGAAATTAACACTCATTTGCGAAGCCAAAATGGTCAAGTTAATAAGCGATTCTCAGCTTCTTATCCATCATGCCCAAGGTCAATCCGGAGCTAAAAAAGAACAGTTGGTTAAGTATTTACTTGTTCTTAAAGAGGTGGCACTTAGTTTTAAGAACATTACCTATGAGCACATACCCCGAACAGAAAATACATTAGCAGACTCATTGGCAACCATAACCTATTCTGAGTCATATCCTTGGATTCATGTGCAAGAGTGCCCATCCATTCAAAGAAATCCGGACAAAGAGGAAGAAAATTTGAATATACAAGTAAGTCAACCTCAAGAATGGAGATTTTCTCTTTTCCAGTACCTCTCAGATGGAATTTTGCCTCCGGAAAAAGCAGTGGCAAGAAAAGTAAAGTATAAGGCTCGTGGTTTTGTCATCTTAAGAGATGTTCTTTACAAAAACTCTTTTAGTAGGCCTCTTTTACGATGTTTGGGGTTTGAAGAGTCCCAAGTATTGCTCTCCGAATTACATGATGGTGATGGATCAACACATTGTGGGTTCAGGGCTCTAACCAGAAGGGTCTTGTTAGCTGGATACTATTGGCCCACCATAATTCAAGATGCCAAGGAATTGGTAAGAAAATGTGATTCATGCCAGAGATACAGTAATGAAATTCATACCCTTGCTGCCCCATTAGAGTTAATTTCAGAGCCGATACCTTTTGCTCGTTGGGGGCTAGATTTGGTGGGACCTCTACCCATGGCATCCAGAGGATGCAAGACTATAATAGTTGCTATCGATTACTTCTCAAAGTGGATTGAGGCAGCCCCATTGACAGAAAGTATCTCGAAAGCTGTGATAAAATTCATCATATCTAATATTTGCTGCAGATTTGGGGTTCCACAAAAGATAACCATAGACAATGGCCCACAGTTCGATAATAAGGATGTGGAGAATTTCTGCACCTCTAGAAGAATTCAACACTGTTTCTCCTCTCCTTTTCACCCACAAGCAAACGGTCAAGTTGAAGTAGCTAACAGAACCATTATGTCTGGTCTTAAAAAGAATCTAGAAGGGATTGCTAGAAAGTGGCCAAGTTATCTACAAGAAGTCCTATGGGTTTACCAGACCACTCCCGGGGCTGCAACACAAGAATCCCCATTTCCCTTGGTTTATGGTATGGATGCAATAGCTCCCATGGAGGCTACACTTCTTCATTTCGAGTCCATTATTTTTCCGAGCAAGCTAATGAAGAGGCAATCAGAAATTAGCTTGATGTGATGGAAGAAAGAAGAGTCAAAGCTCACCTTAGAGCCACACACTATCAGGGTTTGATGAGAAGCAGATTTGCTTCCATAGTCAAAAGGAGGAATTTTCAATCAGGTGATAAGGTGCTGAGAAACGTCTTCCTACATACCAAGGAAAAGCAGTTCGGCAAGCTAGCTCCGACATGGGAAGGACCCTATGTGGTCAATGAACAGATTAAGCCTGGGACATACAGGCTCAAAGATAAGGATGGAAGAATTTTGAATCACCTCTGGAACATTAAACACCTTCAGTTGTATTTAGAATAAAGACTATGTAAATATTTACTTGTTTAAATTCCATGTAAATATTTGGGGGCATACTATTTCCTACCCTGGTGGCGCGGGGAGGTTTTAATGAGGTGTCTAGGTTTTTTAATAAAGACCGATGCCTTCTTGAAAAATTCGAAGTGGTTTGTTTTTTAGATGAAATTAATTTGGTGGAGTGATGACCGTTTAAACATTTGTCATCGGAGAATTTAAACACTCTCACTTTAAAATATTGAAAGGCCATTTAAATACAAGCCACTAAAATTGAAAAACTACAAAACAATATGAAAGTGATGTAAAATGAAACTGCCCGGCAGATACCGGGGAACGATATTAAATATATAAAATGTCTTGGCCATCCAAGGACTTTAGAGTTTCAAAGATAAAGTTTGTCCGGACAATGCCCGGACACGGTTACAAAATTGCCTTGGCCATCCAAGGACTTTAGTCACAGAAATAAAAGAAATATGATTAAAACTTTAAGGTTGAGCTTTTTTGGATGGCCCAACCTCACTTGGTTTCTTCTTGGGAACTTCGATCTCCTCATATGGACTTTCTCCAGTCTTTTCATCTTCATCAATGGTATCATCCCAACCACTGGAGTAGCCATGTTTGTCACCATCAGCCATGGTATGATGAGGGAGGTCTTCGTATTCCATGAATCGCCATAAATCTCCCAGTGTCCTCTTCGGGAATTTCTCATGAAAGAGCAAGACCATGTCCGATTTGACTTCAGCATACCTTTCCTCTTGGGAGTCTATCACCTTGTTGGTGTATGCATCAATTCTGGCTTGAATGGTCTTCTCTTGCTCTTTTATTAAGTCATTTTTTTCCTGCTTGGCCTTAGACACGACATCCTCAAAGGAATTTTTTTCACTAGTCAGGATCTGAATGATGTTGTCTTTTGCCTTTACCTCTTCTTTTGAAGTATAAAAATTCTTCTCAAAATCAGAAAATTTGGATTGGAGTTCTTTCACAACCCCCTCCGAAGTGGCCAGCTTGGTGACTAGTTCCTCTTTCCCTTTTTTTAACTCCTCGTTTTCTCTTTTCAAGGTCTCAAGACTCTGCTTGACTATAAAGAGACCGTTGGACAAACTCTCCTTGTCAGAATTGAGTGTGTTGATGATGACTGACTGGTTTCGCACTTGCTTCTCCAAATTTAGCACCGGTTGGATATTGCTCAACAGGGAGTGGGTCACCATATCTTTCTCTCCTCAAACAGAAAAAGATTTACCGTTGAAAGTGACCATATTTGAAGAGCTTGGGGGGAGATAAGGGCCAACAAAGTCATCCTTATCAAGGTCTCCGAAGTAAAGACCAATCCCTTGAAGGCCACTGATATCTACCCCATCAATATTGATGTCCCCCCCGGCGACCTCTCCAGTGTGAAAATCCTCTCCAGTGTGATAGTCACTTGGGATTTCTTCTGCATGAGTTGGGTCTGCTGGGTCGACTGGAGGAAGAGACTCTGAAGTCCGGAGAGCAATTTCATCTCCCTTTGAGGTTTTCTTCTTCTTAGCCTCCCTATCTCCACATTATACTCCTAGTTTTCGATCTTTCTTGGGAGCTTTGGGGGGCTTTGGAGATCCAACTGCTGCTTTGGTACTTTCGCTTTCTACCACTTGTAGCAAAGCAGCGTCAATCCTTCCTTGGTCCTGTCCTTCTTGGTTTGCTGGGCCAGCTTCCTCAACATCACCTGGGTTGACCTCACCCACGTCTTGCTTAGCCTTGCCTTTCTTGCCCTTCATTTTGCTTGGGGCTTTAGCTCTGCCCGACAAGGCTAGCTTTCCATCCTTGGCCTCTGTCTTTCGAAGAATCACCTCCGGAGGAGGAAAAGTGGTTAATTTCTCCCAAGACAAGTCTATCCGTCCAGTTGTATTCCAGAGATGGGATCTTGCCAAATTGCCTCTGGTGAAACAGTTGTGGAAGCGGTTTCCCCATTTCTCAGCAGCCCAAGCATTTAACTTGGCACAAGTGGTCTGCCCCTCCTCTAAGTAGTCATTAAACTCCTTCGGCAACACTACCAAAAAACCAAAGAAGAGAAATTAAATAAACAAACTTGTTATAAGAAAAGATAGAAAGATGTAATAAGACATTTACCTGAGCTCTTCCACCTGCTGGTAAGCATGCTTGGATTGACACCAGCTTTAATCTTCCTCCCGTTTTCCCAAGCACCACTGATAAACAAAAATTGAATCTTCCAGTTCTTCTCCGACTCAAGTAAATCATCCACCACCTTATAATTATCACCCATGTTATAATGATAGAAGGGGATGACATGGTTTCTGCAAAGGCTAGCCACAGCAACGAATTGTTCCATCGGAAGAGGAATTCCGGAGAGCTTGGAGGCCATAATGCAGGCCATGGGTGTGAACCAATCATTGGGGCTCAGTTGACTTGGGCAGAGCTTTATCAGATGAAAATATCTGACTATCTCTTGGTCCAAGAGGAACCTAAGCCCCAGTTGAATAGCTCTGTATAGAAAACTATCTCACTGAGCTTGCAATCCATTGGTGTCTCCGGATCAACAAGAATCCTTACTTTGACAGACTCTGGGATCCCCCACTTCGTGCGTATCCGACCTAGTTCAACTGTATGAATGAAAGCATAATTAATATTCTACATAGCCAGCAGATACTTAACGCTCACTTTGTGGAAGCAAGGTCCCACTTTTCCTTCAAGGCTCTCCGGCAGGTCCGGATGTTTTAGACATAGTTTCTCTTTGCCCTTATTTTTCTTGACAATGGCAGTCTCACTCGTTTGCCCAGAGACGTCGGTCTCGAAATGGGCTTCTTCAACACTATCCTCCATAAGATCTTCCATTGCCAATGAAGGGTTTTCGGTTGTTTTTGGGAAGGAAGTGCTTGTGGCTGGTTCCGTAAGATATCCGGATGGCTGAACGCTGCTTTCTTGTTGCAGTCTGGAGTCTGGTTGGGGCTCAGACCCGGAGGGTTCGTTTCGAAGGCTTGAACTGGTGGCATCCGGACCAGACATTTTATCTTTAGGAGCTTTAATGGGCACTTATGACCCTGAAGTTTTGTCTTTGGCCCCGGATTTCAAAGGCACAGATTTTAGGGATTTAGGTTGTGGAGCAACTGCCAGGCCTTTTACTAAGAGGCTCTTCGTCGAAGGTTTAGTTTTTCTGGGGAAACGTCAGCATCCGATCCCATGACTATGAATGTAGAGGGCCTCCTAGCACTTGTAACTGCTTGCTCTTGCTCAATAATAGGCTCCGACTCCTGGACCGATGAGCCTGAGATGATCAGTGAAAGAATAGGTTGAAATAACCTTCTAGGTTTGGAGCTTCTGGGAGAAGAAGAACCTCGATCAGGCTCTAAGGTTGGTGTTTCAGGTTTGTCAATAGGAGAGACTGGGAGGCCTGCTGCAATGCATTTTTCTCTTTCGACCCTTTGTGCTTTCTCTAACTCCAACAGATTCAGCCACCTACCTTTAACTAAAGCGTTTCTTGCTATAATCATAAACTTGCACTAAAATTTGTTTTTGGAGAAGAGAGTTAAAAGCTTTGAAGATTAGAAGTGAAAAGATGTTGAAAATTGTAAAACAGTGAAAAGTGATTTAATTTATACTAAAGAAACAAAAGATACCTTAAAACCTAGGAGAATTCGAAAAGATAGAGTAAATGATTAAAGACGGCGCTGACATCACCAACATTAATTGATGAGGTTACTTTTTGAAGTTAGTGGGAGCGCCATTCTAGGGGAAAAACGGATGGTGAGGCAAATCAGGAAGCGACACGTGTCCCACGATCTATGACAAAATTGTTAAACTTCTGAGAGATTTGCCAGTCCGGATAAATCCGTTATACAGATCGAAATCTGTTTGGACATTAGTACAGGTGCTCATGAGCGATTTTTTAGGTCTTGTCTAAGGCCTTCCATCGCAACCTAAAAAAGGGGCTACTGATGAGTCCGGTTTTTCTCACCACCCACTGTATAAACCGGACAGGGGCAATTCGGACAAAACCCCCCACTGAATCATCCGAACAAGACTAAAGTATTAAAAACTAATCACTTACTGACTAAGCTAATTACCAACCTGCTTAAATAACTAATGGGTCTTTGAATTCGACCCGGTTTCATGAGTTTGACCCGAAAACCCATAAGGCCCATAATTAAGGGTATAAATACCCAACTACTTTCATTAATGAGGGGGATGAACATTGAATACAACCAGGCAATTCAAATCTCTCACTACAAACCACTCAAACATTAAATACCTTTGAAACATCACAAAATATCAGACAAAACTACCCTCAGATCAAAATAATCCTCACCAAGTACCATATACCCACAATGTGTTAAGCCCTCCTCATCATGCAGTTCGGATAAAAGACTTCTTGTAGATAATTCCCCTTATCATAAAAAACCACATGCCTTGTGTTTAATCTTTTTTGCCACAACTTTATCCGAAGGCAAAGCCCCATTTGAAATATATTGAAAGAGGGTATATCTCCAGTCTTCAGGTTGAATCACATGTATGCTCATACTTTCCCCATCTTCTTTACTTTGACTTAGTTGTATGAACGAGCATTCTTATGTGTGAATCCAAGGGTAGGACTCAGAAGATGCTATAGTATGATAGCGTATTCTTCAATCTGTGAATATGCTCATAGCGAACACTTTTGAAGTCTGCTGCTACTTCTTTCAAAACAAGTAAGAACTTGATCAGTTGTTCCTTCTTGGCCTCAAACTGACCTTGAGCATGGTAGATGAGAAATTAAGATCACTCATTAACCGAACTCTCTTAGCTCAACACAGGAGAGCCAATTTAAGACTAGCTATAGCTGCTTCATATTTAGACTCATTGTTAGAGGCCCTGAACCCAAAACATATAGCTTTAATAGTTGTTCGGGGGGCAAAATCAATGTCGTAATCACCCAATTCTACTGACCACTTGGTCATCCTGCTTGATATATCTGCCTTTGAAGAACAATTTTTAGTGAGAAAGATGTCCGGACAATGATAGAATGAGATTGAAAATACGACCTCATCTTTCTTGTTGCAATCACTAAGGCCAGTGCCAAGTTTTCCAACTTTAAATACCTCTTCTCAGCATCTAATAAACTGTTGCTGATGTAGTACACCAGAGGAGGATAATTGTCTACTTCTCTTACTAGAACTGCACTTATAACACATTCTGACACAACTAAGTATGCATAAAGATTTTCTCTTTGGATGGGTTTGAAAAGAGTCTTTGGTGATGATAAGTATTTCTTTATCTCAATGAAGGCCTGGGTGTACTGTGGGGACCAATTGAAGTCTTTAGCATTCTTCAAGGTTTGAAAAAACGGAGCACATTTGTCCGAAGACCTTGAAATAAACCTATTCAAGGCAGCCAACCTTCCAGTGAGCCTTTGGACTTCTTTAATGTTTCAAGGCGGGTCCATTTCCAATAGTGTATGAAGCCGATCTGGATCAGGTTGGATACCTTTCTCACTTATTACGTAGCCCATAAACTTCGCAGATCGGACCCTAAACACACATTTATCTAGATTCAATTTAAAATTCACAGCAGGTAAATTAACAAATGTTACTTTAAGATCAATTATGTACAAATCTTCCTCCAGGATTTTGGCCATCATGAAATCTATGTATACTTCCATATTTCTGCCAATCTAATTAGCAAATGTTTTGTTCACCAACCTCTGATAAGTAGCCCCGACATTCTTTAACCCAAATGGAATCACCTTGTAGAAATGGAGACCTCTGTCTGTTATAAAGGTAGTGTGATCTTGATCATTCAGATCCACATGTATATGATTATACCCGGAGAAGGCATCCATGAAAGACAACAACTTGTTTTCAGATGTAAAGTCTACCAACTGATCTATCCGAGAAATAGGATACAGATCCTTTGGGAAAGCTCTGTTAAGGTCGGTGAAATCAATACACATACGCCATTTTTTGTTCTTTTTCTTAACTAACACCGAATTTGCAGTCCATAAAGGATATTGAGACTCTTTAATGTGCCCCATCTTGGTCAGCCGATCAACCTCTTGAACTATCACATCTGTTTTTTCCTTAGAAAAAGCTCTTCTATTCTGTACAACAGGTGCAACATCACTCTGAATGGACAACTTGTGTAAAATAACGCTTGCTGGTACTTCGGTTACATCACTATTATACCAAGCAAACACATACTGATTGTTCAGGAAAAAAGACAACAACTTCTTTTTCAACTCTGACACTATTTTGGAATCAATCTTGACATTCTTACCCTCTGCAAGGGTGTGAGTTTCAACTTCTTCAATGGGTATTATAACATTGGGAGCCTCTATGGGGTCATCAATCTCACTCTCTCCCTCAGAAGGCTCCAGTAACTGTTGATCTTCATTAATCCGAACTGCCCTCAAGGTCTTAGGAGCAAGAGTTGTTGCATAGCACTCTCTGGCTATCTTTTGACTACTTCAGACAACACCTACTTGTACTTGAACTACATACTTTAAACACTGATGGATTGTTGAGGCCACAACATGTATTCATGAAAACCAAGACCTCCCAAAAATTTCATTGTATGATGTGGGGCAGTCTGCTACAACAAATAGCACCCTCACCATCTTCTTAAAAGGCCCATTGCCCAACAAGACTTTTTCTTCAAGTCCCCCAATTACATCTGCAGAGCTCCCTGTGAAGCCCACAATAATTCTATTTGAGTGTTGAATAACAACCGGATTCCTCATCTGATTGTAGGAGCTTAAGAATAGGATGTTTGTTGAACTG
Source organism: Limnanthes douglasii subsp. nivea (assembly GCA_036936605.1). Lineage (NCBI taxonomy): Eukaryota > Viridiplantae > Streptophyta > Magnoliopsida > Brassicales > Limnanthaceae > Limnanthes > Limnanthes douglasii. The sequence goes on from JAUPFV010000003.1 coordinate 173,869,071, forward strand.
CTTGTATCTATCGAAATTCGGTGTATATCATTTCGCCCAATGGATACTCCTATTACCACCACATCCTCGTGGGGCCCAACATTATTCTTCAGATCACCTTCATCAAAAACTATAAATGGGAAAAGGGATTGGTACTGATGGGAAAAAATCCCCCCTTCCAACTGAGTAGCCAAACTGTGGACATGCTTCTTTCTTAACGAAGGGGTAGGTGCAGTTACAGTATCCCCTCCAAAGATGGTTAGTGACTCAAAAAACCTGATCAGTCCGGACACTGTCTTAGTTTCTTCCGTTATTACTCTCACCTTATCCGATTTGGATCATGATCCAGGTACTTAGAATCCACATCGAATCTTTCAAGAATTACCATTGCCCCTTTTTGAGCAGATGTTCCAGAATTGTTTGTAGGGCCTGTCCGAGGAGCATTGTCAGGCCTATTTCCACTTTTTCTTTTAACATATGCACCTAATTTTCCTCTCTTAATAAGGTTCTGAACTTCTTGTTTTAATGATATATAGTCTTGAGTGTTATGGCCTATATCATTGTAATACTGGCAAAAACAAGTATTTCGGCTTTCTCTGGGAGACTGCAACGCCGGGAATTTCGAAAATAGACTTCCTCATTAGTCTTATCATAGATTGTGGCTACATTGTCCCTTAACTCTGCAAACTACGCAGGCTGAACCCAAGGACCTATTTTACCTCTTGATTGCTGGCTCTGGGCCTGATTTTGGTTGGACTCGGTTTGTTTAGACCGGTTGGACCCTTGTCCGGTCTCCTTAGCCTTGTAACCAGACTGGTTAGCGGTTGGATGAGCTGTTATGGTGGACGTCACTTGACGGTGAACCCTGGTTTTCTTTGTTTCATCCACATTAATTTGCTTCCTCACTTGATTCAACAAACCACTTCAGGTCATAGCTTTCTTCCTGGTTACAGAATCAGCCATGTTCCCAAGATTCAACCCCTGTCCCAAAGAAGCAATTGCCACCTACTCAAAGCAATCTGCTAGTCAGTTCTTTGTATTCAAAAATCAACTTATGTAGTCTTTTAAGGACTCGTTTGGTTCTTGGGCACAATGGATAATGGTATCCCCATTACCCTTCACCTCTTTACATCCAATGAATTACCTTCGGAAGGCAACCCAGAATGTATCAAAGTTTCTAATACACCCCTGAGGTCATCATCTTCAAAATTCATCATGAAGTTTTTGAATTGCTCCAGATGGTTGTCCAGATCTTAACTTCCACCATATTTTTCCATTTTGGAGCTATCAAATCTTTTGGGTAGATTTCCAAACATTATTTTTGCAGACAAATGTGACTGTCTCCAGTTTTTATTACGACTAAAGACTGTATCTTCATTAGGTGTTGCAAAATGGTTTGGTCTAAAAAGAAAAAAGAATCTATCAGCAATTGATCAGCATGCTTGTGGGATGACCCTCTGCCCAGATGCCTTTTAAGCCTACCATGCTTATCCTTTTTTCTTGAATACTTTTTGATTAACTTCATCTTTTTTCTAGATCTCCCCTCTTCACTACTTGATGACAAAGATTCCTCAAGCTCAGCCTCATTCGAAGATCTACTGGAGGACTCAGACTCTGAACTTTCAACAGGCTTAGAACGACGTGTCTTCTTATAACTGAGATGAGTCTTTTTTTTAACTAAGATGAGTCTTTAGTGATGGCAGGATTGTCAGTATGGTGAATAGATTATGGCTCCGGTTTCTCCCTGATACCTTTCTCTACTTGTTTTATGGCCCTTAGTGCCTCTATTTCTGCTCTCAGCTGATCTCGCTCCTGAACAATGTATTCTTTATTTCCCCTTATTGTTTCCAGCACAAGAGGTGGAGTACCTTGCTCGTTCGGATCCATCCGAACTGTTCTTCTCACTGGTTTTGAATGTAAAATTCAGGCACCTTCGTGCTCCCACTGTGGTCGCCAATTTGGTTTGGTTTATTTTGGGCTGGGGTAGTTTTGTAAAGTGTTTTGGTAAGTTTGGGGTGTTTTGTGTTTAGTGTGAGGAGCAGTGAGATAATTAAGCAGCATGTTTGTATTAAATGTTGATCACCCTCATTAATGAGAGTGGTTGCAGTATTTATACCCTTAATTAATGACCGATGGGCTTACCGAGTCAAGTTGTGAAATCAAGTTGAGTTCAAAGACTCATTTGTTTTTAAGTAGATTAGAAAATAGCTTAGTCAAAAGTGGTTCACATTTGTCGTGTTCGGATTTATAGTGGTGTGATATGGTCGGAATTACCCCTGTCTGGATTACTAGATAGGCTGTGACTGTAATATCCGAACTTATCACCCTAGTATTTTTATATTGGCTGAACAATCTTGCTTATGGGGCTATATAACAAGTTTGAATTGGATAAAACAATGAGATACTCATGTAGAGGGAAGTTAAACATACATATACTTGCATTTGTGGATGACTTGTTGATTTTCAGCAATGGTTTAACCACTTCTTTGGAATCAATAGACTATTACTTGCAAGAATATTATGAACTTCAGATAAAACAATTAACAAAGAGAAAACACAGATAATTACATGCAAAAGAATGTGTGATATAAGCAGGAAATCTATTACTCTTCAATCAAACTTCAAGATTGTGTCACTCCTTACAACATATTTAGGCATTACGCTCAGCCCACACAATATATCTTCTAACTGTCTACCTCTTATGGACAAGATCAACGGCAAGATTACCAACTGGGAAGGGAAGAAACTATCATATGCAGGAATACTTACCCTAATCAATTCAGTGCTTATGCCTATCCCAATATACTGGCTGCAAAGTTACTGTTTGCCATCATCTGTCATTAACAAGATTGAGAATATTTTTAACAAGTTCTTATGGGGCTCCAGTATAGAAGATAAGAAAATTCACTGGTTAATATGGAGATCAATCTGCAAATATTTCAAGGAGGGAGGCCTTAATGTCAACAACATTCTTGACACCCAAAATGCTTTTTCATGCAAACTCTCGATCCGATTTTAGGAGAACGAATCTTTATGGTCTAAGCTTCTCCACAGCATCTACTGTAAGTGTAGGTATCCACTTCAACTCGACTACTCAAAACATAGATCTCAAACATGGAGAGGACATCATAGGATTAAAGAATTTGTTGAAGAAAATGTCTTTTGGAACATTGATGAAGGAAAAGTAGACATTTGGCTGGATAAATGGTTTGACAGACCTCCACTGATCTTTTTATCTTCAAACTGTAACAACAATGGGTTCAAAGGATCACTGGTTAGCTCTCTATGGGACAACAACACATAGAATGTTCCTAAAATGCTACCTATTCTTACTGAGTACAACATTAATCTTATTTCTAAATTAAAGATTGATGAAAACAGACATGATACCATAGTATGGAAGCTCTCTTCAGACGGTTCTTTCAACATTAAAGATACTATTAATGTTTTAAGAACTCCTGTATTCAGCTCCTCACTTTTTGAATGCTTATGGAATCAAATATCACCAAGGAAATTCTCTTTTTTCTCTTGGAGACTTCTCAAAAAACAAAATATCGATTGATTTCATTATGCAAGCCAAACATATACAATTGGTATTGAAGTGCCAATTCTGTCAAAGTTATGAAACTAATGATCACCTATTTGTTTCATGTAAATTTGTTTGGAGTGTTTAGTCTTATTCTGAAGGTCTACTCAAGGTTGAACTAAGAGATTTTATGACAGTCACCCATCTATTCAGAACATGGTTCTGCTAAGCTCCATACAAAGTACATATTAAAACGATTTTCCCCACAATCATTGTATGGGCAATATGGCAGCAAAGGAACATAATGAAAATGAAAAATGTAACTACATCATTTGAATCAACAGTTAGCTACGTCAAATTCATATTAGCTTATTTAGATCATTCGAAACTAGTAAAAGCTAAAAACTATAAGCAAAATGAAGACGTTGCAGTAATTCTTGGATGCATCAACCACATTAAAACTAAGAAGAATATTACTTACCTAAAATGGAATGCCACATCTAAAGGAAAATTCAAAGTGAATACTGATGCTAGCAGTTCTATCAATGGTGAAGCTTCTGGCTCTGTCATAATTAGAAATGACGAAGGGAAGTTGGTACTGGGTTATGGCAACAACTACGAGAAACTATTTACTCTTAAGGCTGAGGCACGAGCAATCTATGATGGCTTGCTTCTATGCAAAATCAAAGACATAAGGGAAGTTAAAATCGAAACAGTTTCTAAAATACTTGTTAACTTACTTTCTACTGGTTGCTATCCTAATCGCTTGAAATCAATTCTAGACAGTATTAGGGCTTTAATATCAATCTTTATGTCTATACAACACATATACAGGGAGCAAAATCAAGTAGCCGATTGGCTTGCTCGATGGACTCAAAAGTGAAAGATGAAGATTGATTACCACAATTTTATTGCTCGTCCAAAACTAAATTTATAATCCACTTAAAAAGACTACAAATGGGTTATATAAGATTTGAGTAACCTTACTTTTGTGTCTCAGGTTGAAATCTAAAATGGAAGCTCTGTTAAGCTCGACCTGGCTGTAGAATGGAGCTAAATCTGATAGAATGAAAGCTTGATGAAGGAGATGAAGATTGAAGCAAGAAAATGAAGAAAGAAGGTGAAAGCAACAAAATATTGAGCTACTGTATCGAGCGCGCCAAAATTTTAACAGAGACATATAATTTTTTTCATTTGGCCGCTAAGTATTGGAGTATTTCCAATCTTATCACCAAATTTTAAGTATCTTTAGGATTAAGTCCATGTATTCCTAAAAACTCATTACACTTCACTATACTTTGTAATTCTCTGTTGGGGGTCCAATTTCAATACAAATGTTACTTGAGTTATATATATATATATATATATATATATATTTAGATACACGGTTATAAATACAATTAATTAAAATAATTATGTATTTTAAATATTAAATTTAATATAATAATAAGTATATTATTATTAATTCTCATAAATATATAAAATGTAGATAGTAGTAATTAGATTAATGTCTATATAGATAAATTAGTAGATTAACATTTTAGTATTATATTATAATAGAATAATGGTTATGATTGATAAAGGGAGAAAAATAGGATGAGGATTAGGCTAAATGTAATTATTAAGAGTTAATTCCATGTCATTAAATGTTAAAGACTAAAGTAAAACAAGTATTAAAGGTTAATTCCATGACATTCCCTTTTTGGAGAAATGACCAATGATGAGACAATTATTACTTCATTTATTCTTTTTATCTATTTCTCTTACTATTCATTAAATATTTATTTATAGATATATCAGAATACAAACATTTCTTTGACACATATTTTCATACGAACATCGTTTTAACAGGATAAATTACTAAGAAGTATCTGAATTAAAAAACGAGGGTCGTCTACACTGATAACATAAGCAAACATGACTCATAAGCTAAGCCTATAAGGCCATGCAAGATGCCATACTGAGCCTAGACCTAAAAATTCATATAAGCGAACATGGTTAATAAACCAAGCTTATAAGGCCACGCAAGAGGCCCTACTGAGCCTAGACTTAAAAATTTATATTAGCGAATATTGTTAATCAACCAAGCCTATAAGATGACGTAAGAGGTCATAATGAGCATATACTTAATATATCAACATTGCGAATTGGTTAGTCAACCAAGCCTATAAGGCCACGTAAGAGGCCATACTGAGCTTAGACTTAAAAAGTTGTATAAGCGAACATGGTTGATAAACCAAGTCTATAAGGATATGCAAGATGGTATAAGAAGCGTAAACTTAAAAAGTCTTATTAGTGAACATGGTTAATTAACCAAGCCTATAAGGCCACGCAATGGCCCATATTAAGCCTAGATTTAAAAGGTCAACATCACGAACTCGTTAATAAACCAAACCTATAAGGTCATGTAATGGGTCATACTGAGCCCGAATTTACAAAGAAAAATTTGTGATTTAGTTAATTAACCAAGTTTGGTAAAATCTGCCCAAGAGGATATAATGTACCTTGACTCACGAGTCATGTATATATACCAACCTCATTGCAAGAGATATAAATGCCATTATGTTTCTTACATACTTACAATCTACACACAGTCACTTAAAAAAGTTTGGTAGATTCTCTAAAATAAGGGTTGCGACAACTATAATGTAACATATTCACACAAAAATAGTAAAACTAAATGTAGTCCTTACTTCAATATTCAGCAAAGGCTAGGTCGTTACTCATTCATATCCAGCAAAGAATCAAAGTATATCGAAGAAACAAGTAACGCCCTATAAGCCTACTAATTATTAGTTGTACTCTTTCTCTTTGGTAAAATAGTTTTTTTTATCCTCAAGAGAGGTTTTGGGCGGCAAAGGGTTTTAACGAGATAGGAACAATTAAGTATGAACCAAGTTGGAGACATCGCTGATAACAGTTCGGTTAGGAAATTCTAAATAACCAAGGTTAATACTTTTAAGAGTCTAGCCGACATGGTTGGCATAATTACCTTGACATGATCGACAACGACTTGTAAAAAATGATAATTGAATACAACGATGTGATATTGACAAAATTGAAAGTACAAACTTCATTAAAAGTAATAAAATAATGATTATTATCTCGATATTCAACCATTGTATAGTCTTAAGTTTCATTATACTCCAACTCTAGGACTAGTGGGGAACTCTTGATAAGGATATATTCTGCATATAATATCAAGATAATAATAAAGCAAGAAGAATATTTATATAATATAATTATAAATATTATTATAAGTATGTAAGAAGAATTATAAGTAGCTAAGAAATATTATTAGGATTTATTACACGTAACAAAACGTTACTTTACATTGATAACTTCAAATATGTAACAGACACAGATAATTGTAGCGAAAGAGTCTTTAGTATATTGTATAAATTAGTAAAACTCTAAGTGTAGATTTCGAACCATTTTCGAGACATAAATACTATTACTTTATATTATTCTTTATTATGTAATTTTATCTTTTGTAACTTTTATTTTTCCTGTATAGACAATTTTAGTGTTTGATTGGAGTTTTACCTTATAAAATGTGTGAAGGCCTGATTTGGTGAGGTTGTCCCTCACTTTCCGGGGTAGTTAATTGCTATTGAGCTAGTTTTGTAGGATCTGTGGATATCGTGTAGCAATTCATGACTGTTTTCTAGTTGCTTGTACAATCTCGACCAAACTACCGATTAGGTATTTCAAGCACTATCAAAATGAGCATGATGTTGTTTCAAACCTATACAACCATGGTCGTCCTAAGATTGCGTGATAGGAGCTAGGGGCGTCACCTATCATGAATAAAATTATTACCACTTTCTTGGTGCTGCCATGTTTCACAGTCACCGAGAGTTCATTTTCCCCGATACAACAGATGATCTTCCTTCATAGGTAATCAACTGCATGTCGGTCAGCTTATATGAAGGTACTCCAAGCATCTTCTTATAGCTGGCTTTAAAGATGAAATTGGTTGAGCTGTCATTGTCCACCAATATACGCATAACCATCATCCCAACGATATCCAAGTTGATTAGTAAGTCATCCTTGTGAGGGTGACTACGCACCTCAAATTGTCATCATTGAAAGTGAGGTCAGTGATTAGGTCTTTATAGTTATGGTAAGATGAATTGCCTACTGAGTGGACCTCCAAATATCTCCTGTGCTTTTTCTTGATGTAGGGTCCGTTCCTGATATCGTGTCACCGTCAGATATTATGCACAACCACTATTGCTTATCTTTAATATCATTCATTTTATCTACATCGTCTCTCATCAACCCATCAATATCTTTTTTTTTACGTCGCTCCCCTTCTATTCTCCTAACAAGCTACACGAGATCGTTATTGTAAATCCGTTTTTGAGTAGACTCCTCATACACCAATAATATATTTATCTCGTAGATGAACCTCTGGACATATATTTTGAGCAACTCTCTCCCCGTTCTCTAATACATATACATAATAGAGTCATATTCCTTCTTGTACTACTTGGTTCCTGAAGGCGACCCACGGGCCCTCAAAATCTTAAAACATACCCTATGGCAAGTTGTTGAACCAATGAAGTTCATTTTCCTTCAATATCATAGAAAGCTCTAAATAGTAGGACATCATTTGGGTAAAAAGACATCAACATATTTTTGAACTTCTCCAAGTGATGCTCTAGGTCCCCTAGGCCGTCGTAATTGTCAATCCCATATGGTTAAATTTACAGGAAGCTTGCCATCTAGTATTTTCTTGATGAAAGGCAATTTTTAAAGCACGTAGGCCACCATTGTTGGTATTACCTAGTCATATTCTAACATGTCATTATCTTTATCATTTTTTGAGGTCTTGTCGCTTGACTGATCCTCGAGATCAACGTCTTTTTTCTTTCTTTTCTCTCTCTTTTTGCATCATTGTCGCCCACATGTTTGACATCATCTGCGAGGCCCTTTACCTTATTGGTTCCGCTCACCTTGTTGGCCTCTTGGTTTGGCCACTGCTTCTTTTTTCTTAGAAAAAACCTTATCAGTTAACAACTGCAAATTTTTGATTATATTTACTATCTTCACCCGAGCTTCCTTGTTGCTCTCAAATTGTAATTGGGTTCTTTTGAATTGCCCTCACTTAAGTTTTTTTATTTGTATTCAAAAGAGTTGGACGTTAGATTGGATGATAAACGTACCTTGATTAAGATGATTACCGCATTGGATCGGCGTGGCAATAACATTTACACGGGTGACCTCATCGATCGAGTCACCTTGAGTCTGATCGCCTCCCAGTTGTCCGACAAGAGGGGTTTCATCAGCTGTACCAACATTCACGGTAACGACCACCCGACTCGCTTGACCCAGAAGTACGTTGATACCCAAACTACTTCCGTCAGCCAGCAAGTTGTCTGCACCTCCCAGAGTGATCACCTCGTCATCTTGAGTGAGATGTATCCCTAAAACTTACTTTTAATTTCTGACTTTGTTACCACCATTGGTAAGTTTGAAAATCAGTTACTAAAAAAACCTATAGATGGTGTCAAATTTGTTTCCAATAAATGGTGCCAAACTTATTATGTTGTGGATGCACAACAACCCAACTAAAATATAAGTAAGATCTAATTTCTATTTTTGTATAATCATCTTGATGAAGTTGATTTTAATAGAATAATACTTTACTATTCCATAAATATTACTAAAAATGTAGTATAATTAAATATTTAGGTCTATAAACTATATATTTCTTTTTTTGAAAGATTTTAGAGTGCATTGAAAAGCTTTCACATTCGAAGTTTTGAGGTTCTTATTGACCACCAAATTTGTTATTTTTTATGTTGAAAAATTAAAATAAAAAATAATTAAACATTGGACTTAAAGCTAAAAACTAATAAATGAATCTTTGATGCAATGCTCATGAAAATACAAAAAGTCTCGCTTAGCTTTTGTTGTACTCAGTAGAAAGAGAACCCTTTGGTTATTGGCCTTTATGTGAAGACAGCGATGATCTGCCTCAATGTTGAAAACGTGCAACATCCGAAGACAATGGTGCCATTTAATTTTCATAACAAATTTTAGCCTCATATTTGTATCCTATGGTTTTCACTCCATAGCAGCAAATTAAAAACAAATAATTTAACTGGCTTTTTGGTAATAATGTATAATACATGATTTTAAATTTATAAATCTTATAATATTAGGTATATATTTCTTACATTTTAAAAACAACGTAGCACGATATTTTTTTTGTTCCATTATTATGTTTATAGTACAAACTTTTTAGAAACAACTTGACATGAAACACTTTTTTAAAATTTGGTAAATTTTTATTTAAATGTTACAAAACATTTGTTGCAAAATATCATGACAGATCAAATTTTAAAAAACAATTTAATAAGTAATTTTTTTTAAAACAACTTGACATGTCAAATTTTCTGAAAACAACTAGACACATAAATTATATTCAAAATAATTTAACAAACTAAATTTTCTAAAACCAATCGCACCAATTCCTGTAAAAAATATTAACAAGCCAAATTGATATTTGTAGTTAGAAACACTACAATACATCTATATATGAAACAACAATAATATAAATCAACCCGAAAAGACGCGTCAAAACTTATATTATAAAAAGTCAAAATTGGGAGAAAATATTTTACAAGAGAGGGGCGGCCATAACATGGTCAAGTAGGCTGAGACGCCGCTGGAGGCGTCGTGCGATGTCGGTCAATTCTAAACAAGCATGCCACGTGACGTGACTTACTTAGATATTTAGACGTCGGTTAAAGTGACCCGACCCGACAAATGCCAAACAAGCCTCTTTCACTCGACGATAAATCCCATCCACTTATAATAACTGCTTGCATTTCAAGCAGACCTGTACTTTTAAAAAACATACCGATTTTTCTGGGATTATTTCTCAAAGTATCTGGTTCGCGGTCCTAATTTTGTAACAAGGTAATGTTTTGGTTCTTAAATCATCGATCTTTGTTTCTTCATACACAAGCGAAAGCTAATGTTGTTTGTTTGGTCTTTAGATAAATCCTTTCGAACAAAAATATAACAAATTGTTGATCCGTTTGGAGTTTTTATAATAAGCGATTGAGGACTAATTAGCGTTCTGACAAGAATGCAGATCATTCGAAACCCTAATCTCTTAGGCGTATTTGAATTGGCGTTTCTTAGCTGACTGATAGAATGACGCTAATCTTTCTCTTGCTCTACCTTAAAAGTTGATAATTTTTTGTTCTGACCAGTTCGTTAAGAATGAACCGAGTTTTTTATTAGTTTATTCCAAGCAGCCAACCACCCATCATCCATGTCGGATAATTATAATCTTAGTTGGAGTATTATATATGTTCTCTAGATTCAGAATGTTAATTGTTTATACAAGAGAAGAATCTTAGCTAAAACCCAAATTTTGGGTTCTGAGTCTAGATTCTCTTTGTTGTGTAGCTCTGCTTGGCTTGGGTTTATCAAACCCTTGTTCCTTAATCAGGAGGTTAGTTTTATTTCCAACATTTTGTGGCCCATAAAACTATTCTCGTTTTAATGGGTTGGTATTGCTTAATGAAATGCATTCTCTATTATCATAGTATCTTTGGTGTTGTCGTGTTATACGAATTCAGGTAATTGCATAGTGCAGGAAATGGCTAATATATTAGTGCTTTTGCTTTCGACTTCTGTTTTAAATCCTGAAACTTAGTGGATGTTTGGATTCGGAAATCCTGCCTTGTTTACCGATTGAGATTTTCTTTATCAATGTTATAGGGGTTTCTATTAGACCACAACATGCTTAAGGTCCCAGATCATCAAGTTGGAGGCCACAAGGCAGTAGGAGGAAAGCTCGGTCCACTAATAGATGATTCAGGTCATTTCTTCAAGCCTCTTCAAGACGACGGTCGTGGGGTGAAAGAAGTCGAATTTTATACATCATTTTCGTCTAACAAAAGAATTCCAGACCATATCCGTAAATTCTTTCCTATTTACCATGGTACTAAACTTCTCGAAGCATCTGACGGTTCTGGTTTAATGTCCCACCTGGAGTTACAAGATGTTGTTCAAGCTTTTGATAACCCGTCGGTAATGGATGTCAAGATCGGTTCAAGAACATGGTACCCGGAAGCATCCGAGGAATATATTGAGAAATGCTTGAAGAAAGATAAAGGAACCACGAGCTGCTGGTTAGGGTTTAGAATATCCGGGTTGCAGAAATACATCAATAAAGAATTGGGATACTGGAAACCCAAGAAGAACATTGTCCAAGGGTATACCGTAGACGACGTTAGATTGGTCTTACGGAAGTTTGTCTCGTCCGACAAATCACTTGATTCAAATTCAAAACCTGATTGCTCTTTGGCTTCGAGTATCTATGGGGGTTCTTGTGGGATTTTGGCTCAGTTATTGGAACTAAAAGCTTGGTTTGAGGATCAAACGATGTACCATTTCAATTCTTGTTCGATTCTTCTGTTGTCGGATAAGGGATCAACTTCGGAAGGAGGAAGTGGCAAATCTGGAGTTACACTAGTGGATTTTGCTCATGTTGTGGACGGCAAAGGTGTTATTGACCATAATTTCTTGGGCGGCCTCTGTTCGTTGATAAAGTTCATATCGGAGATTCTTACCAGCCCAGATGACTACTCAATCAACACTTCCTCGCTTGAATCGAGAGAAGATCTCGAGAACGGGACTGAAGAATGAAAGATTTGTTTGGTTGATGGTGCTTCAAGAGGCTGCTTAAATAAACAACATTACATTGCATAAACCTCTGAGTATATTACTTTCTGCAGTATTTTAAATCAGTTGTTGGATATGTTACTTTACTGTTAAGTTAAATATTTATATGATGAGCTTCTAAAAATTGGTACAATATCTTGTTTGAATATGCTCTGTGACTTTTGCTTTCCATATTCAGAAATTAATAAAATGGTGGCAATCACAAGGGTGGATTTTGTTATATTGTAATTATCTTTCTTCTAAGCAACACACTTCTTGCTGCTTAATCCAATTGAAAGCTAGTAGTGAACTCCAAGCCTGAAAAGGAAATAGCTTATGTTTCGTGCAACCTCTCTTAATATAAGTACATACTTTGTGTTTAAATTGATTCGTAAAATAACTGAATCACAAAAGCAAGAAAAGAAAATGAAGGCATTAATTTTCTGTGTTTTCGTTGGGCTCTGCTCCGCAGATTTCGATAACTTGCAGGACACTTGCCCTACAGCACCAGGAAAACAAACAATCTTCATCAACGGTTTTCCCTGCAAGAATCCATCCACCATCAGTGCTTCGGACTTCAAGTCGTCAAAACTAAACCACGCAGGTGATACCGACAACTTCCTCCGTTCCTCGGTCACATTGGTCACTGCAGCGGAATTCCCTGGCCTGAATACCCTTGGCCTGTCGATTAGCAGAACTGACCTTGACATTGATGGTATTGTGATGCCTCATTCTCACCCACGAGCTTCAGAGATGTTATTTGTGAATAAAGGTGTTGTTATAGCTGGATTCATCGATACGGAAAGCCAGGTTTTCCAGAAGATATTAAAGAAAGGAGATGTAATTGTTTTCCCGAGAGGGTTGCTTCACTTTTGCTTTAATGCAGGGTTTGAGTTGGCTACTGGTTATTCAGTGCATAACAGCCACAACCCAGGCGTGGTGAGTATTAGCGATGCAATGTTTGAGCCTGGTAAAGAAGAGATTAACAGCCTTGTTAGGAGGTTAATCTCTATTTCAAGGTCAGAGATTGATGCTGGTTTAAATGTTACTTTGTCAGGGTTTTCGCGGTTTTATCATCAGTAAAATGTTATGAATATGAATAATTATTTATCAAAAGCTTTGTCTGGAAGTTTTATATATATATATTTAGACAATTCGAATCAATAACTTATCGAAATTTTACATCGTTTTCTCTGCAATAATGTTGCAGTTATGTATATGGTGAGTTTGGACTGAATCATTAGATGCATAATAAGAAACAACGAAACAAAATATTAGTATCAGGGACAGCTGATTGCCTGCAACAATAATACATGACAATAGCTTTTTAAATAATCAAATCGAAAGTCAATTACATGTCCTGGAAAATGAAAGTTGATGGGTAGTGGCTGCTGTTTTAAAGATCCTCACCATTGAAAAGCTGCACATGTAATCTCGCTAATCTAATCATTCTAAAATATATGGTGAGTAATCAAATCCACCGTCTCTTTGCCTCAATAATGGATGTTCCTCTTCTAATACTTTAGTATACTTTGACTTGTTATCGCAATACAAAATCAATATATATTACTTTCAAATTGCAAAAATGAAAGAGAAAAGGAATAAGGTGGAGATCAGGAACAAGATTCTTTGTACATGAGAAAGAGTTGGACCTTCTTGGCTTCTTCCGTTGACGTTAGAAGTTCTCTTTGTGGAAATGGAACTTGGTGCTTGTCTTATGGGAAAAATATAAAGCTAGGTGGCGCAGCTCTGCCGTCAGTGCTGGTGACCCGCAATAAAATACCCCTGCATAACAATATCAAAACAAGTAGATAGAATTAGTTATTAAATGGTAAGTTATATCATGAGAAGTAAATTGGTGGTGAAAGAAAGTAGCTCGGTGGACTTACCAACATTAGTGTTGGGGTGTTCCACGGCAATGCGCTTGTAGACACTGCGCCAACTAGGCTTGGCAAAGTGAGACATGACTCGTGTGCCCGAAACAATGTCAACACCATTCTTGGCATGATTAAGGGACTGAAGCATGGCAATAAGAGCAGATCTAGCATCACCTTCTTCATACACACTAGTGCAGTAGTTATGTAACTCAATAACTTGGTTTTTGTCTCGTTCGGCAACCTCGTTCATTATGTTTTTAAACCAGTCAAACGAACCTTGTTCCCTTGTCACCCAGTAGAAGTAAGCTCTATTTGTTTTAAATTTATCAATTCTTTTCTGTGTGTTGGAGCTAATGGTTCTAGATAAAGTCCCATTCTCTATAGCATAAGCTTGCTCTTCCTTGGCTTTCACACTGTTCACTATGTCTTTAACAATGCTGATCATTGGGGTAGCTCCGATTCCAAGACCCACCAACAAAACAACTTCATATTTCTTATAGTCTTGTGCTGGTGCTCCGTATGGACCATCCACCAAGACTCTAGGGAAACTATAACAACCATTGCATTTGCATTTATTAGGACATCTCATTTTTTCCGGATCCGTAACAAAAAAAACAAAGTGACAGAGCACATGGGTGGTACTGGTAGATTGTTACTTGATTATTCTTGGGCCAAATTTTAGTACTTTTTATAAGTTTATATACCGACCATTACTATTGATTGGCAGAGATAATGTGTTGTTTGATAAATTCAAAGGCCAAAATGATGTTAACCATATTATTTATAATGATTTCCTGATAATCAGACAAATGTTTAATTAACAAAGAATAGCTTTAACTAATAGGTTTAAGACTTTTAGGTGTGGATGATATAAGAAAAGAAAGCCAAGATTTTGTAACTACACGTCAAAAGTAATTAAAATATTATGCTATTATTGAATGAAATAAATAATAATGAGAATAATAAACTACATTTTTGTTTTTGTTAGGCTGGTTGTGGAACTGTGGACGTAAAAAGTATATCCGACAAAATTTTATTTCTTTAATATTCCTCTGGAAATGCAGGGCATGTAACTAAGTCAAAGACCTTTATAAAATAAAAATATAATCCAAACCAATGTGCTCACTTGTTCTTTTAGAGTCAATAGACAAACCTACTGAAGTTGTGTCTAACAAGTAACAAGTACCGGTTTCACATAACTTGAAGATGACTCAAGTTAGTGCATGTCACGTATTAAGCGTGAAGATGAAGATGATGTGCTCCTTCTAAATTAAAACACAAGAAAATCGATGAAGAGTTAAACGACTTACTTAGGATTGTTGTTAATTCCTTGCGAGAAATCAGCTCTAAGAAGTCCACTTACCCCGGCAGGAGGCGGTCGGCACACCTGACATAGACAAGGCAGACCAAAATTGTTTATTTTGCCCAAAAATATCTAGATTTTAGAACATGATATAATAATTCATAAAAAGGAAACATACATCTGAGAAAACCGTTCTTAGCTGTCTAGTCCAATCACCAAGA
Source organism: Limnanthes douglasii subsp. nivea (assembly GCA_036936605.1). Lineage (NCBI taxonomy): Eukaryota > Viridiplantae > Streptophyta > Magnoliopsida > Brassicales > Limnanthaceae > Limnanthes > Limnanthes douglasii. The sequence continues at coordinate 173,884,668 of JAUPFV010000003.1, forward strand.
ACTCTGATGTGAACGCTAAGGTGGTCTTCTCCTGGGGCAGACGTAATAGAAAACGGATGCCTGAGAAAAGATGAGAACCAGCTTTGAAATTAGAAGATATTTCGTAAAGATGAAGTACTTAATAAAGAGACAGTTGTTGACACTGCCTACCATTCAAATGGCGAAACTGCAGCACAATTGAGGAACATGTATTGGCCACTCTTGTATCTGAAGCCTTCAGGCCTTGACATGTGAATTGCTAACACGTTTCCAGGATAAACAGCCACCTTCGATGTTCAATGTAAATGATCATTAAGTATGAACTACAACATTCAATAAGCCTAAATTGGTATATATGGAGAGGTCTTATGTAACTTACCTTCTGTATGGTGACTGCTCTGATGCTGGACCTGAATGCCCTTATTAATCTTTCACAAGCATACAGCAAGACGGGAAATGCCAAATACATCCAGGTCTGTCATTTCCATTTAAGAGAAAAGAAACTCGACTCAGACTATATACACATATATTTCTATTTCATATATCTTTACTGATGTAATAAAACAATAAAAGGATACTTACCGTTTTGTTGTACCACTCCTTAGTGAGAAACAGGTAATAACCATGCGCAATTAGCAGCGAGTAAACAATGATGAACAGATGGTGAGAGTACCAGAAGGCATTGAAGCCAGTTAGTTTCTTGACAAATACAGGAAGCTTATCGAGTTTGCCTCGTCTGAACCAGGTCAATGCCAGCGTGAAGGCTATAGCCATTAAAAGTATCATTAAAATTCCAGTTACCCCTTCCACTGAATTCACAAAAAACCAGTAACTTGTTGGTTGTTTTCCAAAATACTTCACCATTGGTTTGTATTGTTTTCTGCTCGCAGATAGTATTCGGGGAAAATCGCATGCTAAATGAACAATCGTGTGTACTGCAGTCCCAACTGTAATTGCCACTGCTATTACCTTTAAGATTGACGTAATTCAGAATTAAATATAAATTTCATTTTATTAACTAGGCTAAGTTACCTATATGTTGAAAAATTTATAGAGACATATATCAGGAGGACATAATTTTATGCCGCGATAAAGGAATATAAGTAGACACTATATTTTATTTTCAATCACTAAGATATAAATGAAACCACCACTTCCTTTATTATATAGACTTTCAACTCACTTAGTATCTGAGAGCATTACAGAAGTATATTTCCTTTCAAAATCACACTTATATAAGGAAGCTAATCTAGTTGTATCCTTTTGCACATCTGAACATGTAAAAAGTTCCGACATTCCATTTATAGCAAAAACAGAAAAAGTACAAGAGCATATTACCTTGTGAAAATTAAGGTTGTCGTCAAAAGGAACAACAGCACCCAACTTGGTCTTGTTCCTAAGCCAAGTGATGGTGTTTCTGCAAACTGGTAGCAAAATTAAAGCCATATTCAATTTAAGTGTCTCTGCTGCACCCTTAGCAAAACATACACAGTCTCCCATTACACCGTGTGCATCCCTATGCCGATACTGGATAAACTTATACGTGAACAGGATAGCCATGATCCCTATCCAGAGGGCCAGCACCCAAACTCTTTGCCAATTATCAAGAAGAAAGTATTTGGTGCCTCTGAACCATCTTTTCAGTGGATTTGCATGCACTGTTGGTTTAAGCCTTTGGCTTAGCATGTGGTTCAGTTTTTTGCTCTCTACTCCTCCCACACCATGTGTTGGTGGTTGTAATAGAAGCGTTTCAAGGGTGTCTATCTGCGTTAAATTTGATATATCAATCTTTGATCATATTATAACAATCACTGGCGGCACTTATGAGTCAAAGTTATAGGTTATTTACCATGATATATCCGATATTTTCTGGATCGAGCTCTTCCATGATCAATGCTGCATATTCCTCCGCTCTCTTTTGGATGTCGGTTAACCTGTTTGCCGAAGCACTAAGGCTAATGATCTGTAGGTCATAGGTGATAGGGTCGTCAATTATAATAAACTTCTCACAGTTTTTTTGTTTTTTTGTGTGATGATCATTGATTCATAATTGTCTCCATTTTTTAAAAGATATTCCTAGATCTAACATGCTTGAAAGAACATGGTAGTGGTTGGGTACCTCTTTGACTTCATCTTCCGTGAGTCTGCCATCTGCATCCTTATCCACCCTGCATTCGATCAACACTAATATACATCAAATCAAACAAAAACCTTAAGCTCCTTCTATAAGAAAAATCGAACGAAAACACTTAAAAAAAGGGAAAGAAAGGAAATACATGTCGAAAAAAGTTTGAAGCCTAGAATCAAAACTTTGATCAGAAACTTGCTCCCAGAAATCTCTCAGTTGATCCTTGTTGATCATTTCCCCGAGAACTCTCCGTCTCCTAGCTAATGCATCGAAGAGCTCAAGCGCAAATTCTTTCGAGTTCATCCCTGAAATAGCAACAACCACCATACGAAACGGATTATCATTATGTTGGATTAGGAGTCGAATAAAAAGTATACAAAAATTATCTAACCAATGCATTCTCCGAATTGCAACCGATGCAATAGTCCATCACTAGTAGCAGTCATCTTTTCAAAGCGTTTCTCGACGGGAGGCCAGCCGGAGCCACCGTCGTTCTTGTTAATGAACTTAAGTCCTTTCAAGGCATGAGATGCAGCAGATTTAGTCCGGTCAATCCTAGCTGGCGGACGAGGAGGCTTTCTTGAGGCCGAAGTAGAAGCCAGACGTTTAAGTTCGTGAGACATAGTAGCCAAGCGCTTCACCATCGGCGATTTCTTTTCCAAACGGTTTTTCCTTAGCAATGTCAGCTCCGGATCTCCTTCGAAACTATCGGAACGGCTGGCGGCAGAGGAGCTGTTGGCGGAGGCAGAGTCATCCACAGCTATGTCCACGTACGACGGCGGTAGAGGCGGTGGCAGCTTATCGTTTTTGCGGTGGTTTTTAAGTTGTCCGGTGAAGGGATTCGTGTACGATAAGCGTCGGATCTCTGCCATTTCGGCATCGGAGTTACTAGCTCTGTGGTTTTCATCGACGCTAGTCCTCTGCATTTGAAACCTGATTGAAGTTTCTTAGTCGAATTCTTTGTAATCTGAAGTGATCGGAGGAAACAAACCACTAAACATGAATTTCCATTTTGTGGGAAAATTTATGTTTATGTTTATGTTTGTTTCTCTCTCTAAAAATGAATTTATAAACTCCCGCGTCGTGTTAACAAAGAAAATACATATAGGATTTAGTCGTTTGAGACTTGAAGACGCTTAATAAGTGACAGTTAGATTTGATTGGAGATAACCTGTCTTTCTATCTCTTTTTTTCCAAAATTATACAACGTCAAATAAATCGGGACCCAGGAGTAATAAAATGTGTATATTTAATATATATATAGTATATCGATGAACCAATTATTGGAAATATAATATAAATGTGTCACTTTAATACAGATTTCAAATAGTACTTCTTTTTGGAATGTATGCATTATTTCATTCTTGCATGTTAAGCAATACTATTACATTTTACATATAAAAATAAATTCTACTCGTAAAACAATGTTTTACTAATTAGACAGAAAACCAGTAATACATTTTGCTTTTGGTTGGGGCTAGATTTCTTATCGTTTACAAAAAATACCTAGTTTTTTTTTTGTCTCAGCTATATTGTTATTTTCCATCTCAGCAATATGGTTATTTTGCTCTAAACCGCGAACAATTTAATAGCAATCGTCAGCAATATTGTTATTTTCGTCTAAACAATGGTTTACGAAAGATTTAACACAAATCACCATAGGTCGAAGATTTATAAAGAATTTAATATAGGAACCTGATAGAGCTAAATATATTTATTTATTTATTTATATCATTTTGTGTTATTTGGAGTCTGGATCAGGATTCTGTAACGATTTTTTGGTTTGGTATAAAATTTGATTTTGGATTTTACTAGATTGATAAATATTTTGACGGTAAATCACATGAAATTCTGTGTTGTTTTAAAATTATTTTAATATTATTATTATTATTATTATTATATTTTAAAATTAAGATGATCCCCAACCACTTACTCTAAGAACTTGGTAGTTTTTTTATTTTATAAGTGGAAGATAAAATAAGGAATAATAATTGAGAGTGCACAACTATTATTATAATTATACATATCTCAATTTACGCAAGTAAATATAACTAGTCTTATACAATATTTGTTGAAACGAAAAAAAATGATATATAATCTGTAAATTTGCTATCCAGTCTCTTTTGCCTAGTCTGTTGGGGTGGTCTAATACTACACCTATGTATATAGAGATACTAATATTTAAATGATTGATCAAATATGAGCAGTAATGAACTTGTATGTGATAGAGTTGATAAATATTGGGTATACCGAGAAAATAAACCGATCTTGAAAATTATTTGACAAAGTTGATAAATATTGTGTATATGGAGAAAATAAACCGATTTGGATAATTGTTTTGTGGCGGTTGAAAATACAGTTCGAAATACTTGTAGGATTGACAGTTCTAAAGTATCACCAGATCATGTAAAATATTTGAGTCTAACGTTAAGACTCAATTCTTATCCAAAATTAAGGTTTGGTCTAAACAGAATTTGAAGCTCAAGTTACAAATTAAATGAGGAGCTTTCACGTGCATAATCATCAATATTATAACGTCAATATATTTAGGATAAGATCATATAAATATTTTGAGAATATTCCTTGTAATCTAAAATAGTATAATAGTTGAAACAAACATTAACTAAAAGAAAGAAAAATACATAAAATAATTTATTGATTTTCTCTTTCTTTCTCACCAATTTTTACTTGGTATCAAATCTTCAATGACAAATGTCATATCTCCAACCCTGGGCTCAGACTGAGTAATACAAATAAACAACACTAAAAACTAACTCAAGGTAGACCACATAAACTTTATACTATGAAAAATCATGATTATTCATATCATCAAAGGGAACAAACTTTTTAGTCGTATTATACTGGATAACCCATGTCATTCTCAGGTTCTACCGGATTAAAATGATGTTCTAGCTGGAAATCCAACTTTTAAAGATTGACAATCTAAGGACCAGTTTTTACTTGGATGGTTTTTCACTATAATCATTTCGAAAATAACAGCACAACCAACTGTTAAAGCATGAGCCATTTAAAGATATACAGGACCAGCTCTCATCCTTGCAAGCAAGGATCCATGGTAAATCTAAATCTAGTTTCCGTAAACAACAGTGGCACAAAGAATGACAAATAACACTCAACAATACTCAAAATTCACAAGGACAAAGCAATTTCTTTAGAGGTTAAGGTCGTGAGTTTATAGGGATATATTAGAACATCTACAAATGTAGAAGAAGCTATAATTATGTAGGAGGAAGATGACGCATATAGTATTCCCTAAACAGACCAACCTGTCAGCTTTGTGGTAAGTTTGGTCATGCTAATCCTATATGCTACTTCAAGGATACACCTAATGCTATAAGTCTCACAATTGCAGAACAACATCAACAAATGTTATATCTAGATGCATATCGTATGAGTCAAGACTCAGAAAATGATAATGCTTTGCAGACTCATGAACAACTCATCTGACTCATAAGCCTGGTCTTTTGAGCTAAATGATGTAATATATAGGTAAAATTTATGTCCATATTAGAAATTGTAAAAAATTCTTGATTAAACATTTTGGTAACTCTAGGTTCTCTAATTGTAAAAATAAATCAGTTGATCTTAGTGATGTTCTTCATGTGCCTATGATTTCTGAAAATCTAATATATGTTTTTAAACCAACCTCTCAAAATCATGTGTTTGTTGAGTTTTACAAAGAGGTGTATTTTATGAAGGATTTAGAAACTGGTAAGATTATTTTAATAGAGAAGTCTAAGAATGGATTGTGTTGCATTGAAAAGCCAATAAGATAGTCTCCTAAGGATCTAAGTTGAGAGTTATCTTCAGGTTTTAAGTCTATCTTTTCTTTACCTCAAAAATGGCACATTAGATTGGATCATCCATCTCCTAGAGTTTAGTTTAAGGTCTTAAATATATGTAATGTTCATTTCAATAAAAATAAACTTAATTTTTGTGATCACTGTCAGCTTGGTAAATTTTATAAACTATTTTTTCCTATGTTTAATTTTCATGATTCAAATATCCTAGACCTTGTTCACACTGATTTGTAAGGACCAACTCACACACAAACTAGAAGTGACAAAAAATACTAGACACTTTTCTTGGATACAATAGATTATATTGGGTTTATCCCTTGAAATAAAAAAAATGATGCACTTGATGTCTTTCTAGATTTTAAGAAATGATTGAGAATCAATTTGAAAGACGCGTAAATGTTTTAAAAACTAACAGAGGTGGAGAATATAAAACTACCCTTTGCAAAGAGTTTTGGTATTCATCTCATAATGTCATGCTCTCACACTCTTGCTCAAAATGGAAGAGCATAGAGGAGGCACATACACATAACTGAGATCGGTTTAACTCTTTTGGGCCATTCTTACTTACTTTCTCTTATTGGTCGGATGTTTTCATCACAACTATCTATTTAATTAACAAACTTCTAACTCGCATCTTAGATAATGCGACACTTTATGGACTAGTTTACCTTAGAAAACTTGACCATTTATTTTTTAAAAGTTTTTTTTTATTTTGCTCGCTTTCCCTATATATGACCCTATTAGTAGCATAAGTTGAAGTTTTGCTCTCTAAAATATATATTTCTTGGCTACTCTGCCACTCTCAAAAGTTACAAATGCATCACTTCAACAACTAAAACCATTATCTTAGACATGCAGTTTTAATGAAAATGACTTCTCCTGTTTTGGTCAGTTCATTAATACCAAAAGACCGAACTCTTTAGTCTTTATACCCCAATCAAACTGGTTTGAATCTTTTCATAAAATACCTACCACATCAAATTTCACTAATGTTACAGTAAAATTCAAGTCACATGCTTATAGTTACATTGAAGAAGAGTTGTTACCACACCATCTACTGATTCTAGTCCACATCCTGATCCAAGCCAATCCTGCACAAAACATAATAGTTTATTCTTTATCAGCTATCCACTCTTCCATATTCAAACATAATACACACTTTATCTCATAAACACCCCATTAATATAGACATCCTACTTCACCCATCCAATTACTTTATCTCCAAACAACTCCTCCAACATCATTAAAACTTCACATAGAACATATTTTACCTAGCCAAATTATCTAAACAAAGTCTAACATGTCCTCTATAACTCTGTTAGATGCTACAAATAATGCAACCCTCTCAACCAACACTCATCATATGCACACTAGGACCAAATATGGTATCTCAAAACCTAATAATATTTACATTGGCCTTATTAACATAACTACGAGTTCACATAAGGTACCAACTAGTTTTGAACAAGCTATTTCTAATCTTAAATGGGTTGAAGCTATGCATGTTGATTTTAAGGCTTTGCTACTTAAAAATACTTGGTCCTTAATGTGAGAAATACTCATCGGATTTCTTACTTAACTTATTGAACCATGAAATTAAATTATCCTGTAATAATGCGGAATAAATACTTACAGGATGTAGACATTCTTTGATCTTCAGATTCCTGACTTGAAGCGGATGATCCGTGATCCTTTGCTAGGTTATTGATTCTTCTAAGAGATGGCAACCAAAACACACTTTTGTAATTGATTCGAAGGAAGAATCAATTTGTTTTTCTTAAAGGATTTTTTCTCTCTGTATTTGATCTCGTGATTTCGTGTCTTTTAAGAATGAGGAACTCATTCTTATATAGAACTGAAGTGAGAAAACGGTTCTTCTCTTTTAACCGTTTGTAACTTCCAGACGGTTACTTAATGAAGACCAGTCCTTATTAAATTTCCACCCTTAGGGACCATAACCCGGTATTTTTTTGTTTTACAAAATAACCCCAAAACTTTACGTTTTGCTTAAGTTGTTTATTTCTGAATCCAATCCTTCACAGTATTCGGAATTAAACCTGGTATCTATAGAATTACCTCCATGATACATATTTTATCTACTAGTCCGTTCTTTTCTTTATGATTACTTTTATTGGACTAATATTAACGATAGTTCGATACATCGATAAAACATGTGACGGTCCAACTTAATGGAGAAATTTCAACAATCTCCCACTTGGATCATCATATGCTACTATAGGATGCATCCACTTAATGAATGTTCTTAATTTCTATCGTCACATATATAACCTTAACAATCCCGTAAATGACCATTAACGACATAGGACTAAAGTCATCATCAATGCATTTCAAGCCGCAAATAGATGCATCAGTATCACGATATCGCAACAATCAACTACGTGGATCTATCATGGTGCATAGCATAAGAATAATATGAAATGTAATCTTACATATTTATTCTTAACTAGTCCCACTTAATTGGAGGTCTACTTACAGCAGAGTACGGGTAATAAAAAATAAGAGCACACTGAAAACTTATATATAAATATGTTTGCATTAATGACCTTAAGTTCGCGAATATCATAATACAAATAAATTTAATAGCTTAATACAAACTCCCACTGAAACTAACAATCCTCTAAGTACACAACACCCATATTAATGGTGTGTTCAATAAAAACTTTAGGTACTAATGCCTTCGTAAGAGGATCTGCTAACATCGAGTTTGTCCCTATGTGCTCCACACTGATTTGACCACTCTGTACTCTCTCTTTAACAGACATGAACTTGATATCTACATGTTTGGACTTAACCGAGCTCATGTTACTGTTTGAATACTGAACTGCCGAGTTATTGTCATAATATAATCTAAGGGGTCTTTCTATCCCCTCTACAATTCGTAGTCCCGTGACAAAAATTTCGCAGCCAAGGCGCCTGATTGGATGCCTCAAAACAAGCAACAAATTCCACAGCCATAGTGGAAGATGCAATGAGTGTTTGTTTAACACTTTTCCATGATATTACACTTCCCGCTAAAAGGAATATAATTCCTGAGGTTGAACGACGAGAATCCTCACATCCAGCAAAATCCGAGTCGGAATACCCTATGACCTCCAGTTTATCCGACTTTTTATATGTTAACCTGTGATGCTTCGTTTGTTGTAAATACCGGAGAACTCTTTTGACTGCTCTCCAGTGTTCCATCCCCGGATTACTTACGTATCTCCCTAACACACCCACCACAAAAGCAATATCTGGCCGTGTACAAACTTGAGCATACATCAGACTTCCAACAGCCGAAGCATATGGAACCTTTTGCATTTCCTCAATCTCAAGTTTTGTCTTTGGGCATTGCTTAAGGCTAAACTTTTCACCTTTTGATATAGGGGTTTCCTTTCCTTTGCTGTTAGCCATCCCGTAACGTTGTAACATACTCTCAATATACGCCTTTTGTGATAAACTCAAAATTCCATGGGATCGATTCCTATGAATTTGAATTCCTAACACAAATGATGCATCACCAAGATCTTTCATATCGAATTTATCCGAAAGAAATTTCTTGGTCGTATGTAACAATTCCTTATTGTTCGTGGCCAATAATATGTCATCAACATACAGCACTAGAAATATGAATTTACTCCCACTGAACTTTTGATACACACAATCCTCCACTGAATTTATCTCGAAACCAAATGAGACAATAACTTCAAGGAATTTGTGATACCACTGTCGAGACGCTTGCTTGAGACCATAAATAGATTTCTTCAGTTTACATACCGTCGACTTTGGATCACCAGAGACAAAGTTTTCAGGTTGTAACATATAGATCGTTTCCTCAATGCCTCCATTAAGAAAATCGGTCTTTACATCCATTTGATGGAGCTTAAGGTCGAAGTGTGCAAATAATGCCATGATTGTCCGAAAAGAATCCTTCGAAGAAACTGGAGAGAAGGTTTCTTTAAAGTTAATCCCTTCACGTTGAGTAAAACTCTTAGCTACAAGTCGCGCTTTATGCCTCTCCACATTACCCTTAGAATCCCGTTTGGTTTTAAAAATCCATTTACAACCAATCGGCTTCTTTCCTCCAGGTAATGGAACAAGCTCCCATACCACGTTATCTTGCATTGATTTAAACTCTTCGTTCATTGCTTTAATCTATAAGTGAGAATCAGAACTTTTCATGGCTTCACGAACACTTAAAGGATCGTTTTTTGTTGACCCGTAAAATTCTTCATGTTCTTGAAGATACACTATATAGTCTGAAGATATAGCGCTCTTTCTTTCTCTAGTAGATCTACGCAAAGGCATAATTTCTTCATTTTGCACTTGAACTTCTTGAGGAGGTAGAGTTTTTTCTTCCTGAACAACTTCATTTTGCTCCATTGGAACAACATCCATAGGAGGAACTTTAACATCATCTTGAGTATCTATATGTTCTAACGAATCTGAAGTGATGATTGGCCTTCTAATTACCATATCATCATCTGACACTATAGTATCATTGTTAGAACCTTCATGAATCTCTATTGATTCTTCCTCAAAATGAATGTTCGTTACTAAATTCTTCCCCCCAAAATCTATATCCTCACAGAATTTCGATGTACCCGTCTCAAATATATTCTTTGTGGAAGGATTATAAAATTTTAAACCCCTACTGTGCTCGGGATATCCGATGAAATAACTACTAACCGTTTTGGAGTCCAATTTCTTTTCATTCGGCCTATAAGGCTTCGCTTCAGCTGGATATCCCCAAACATGTAAATGTTTCAAACTAGGTTTACGCCCAGTCCAAAGTTCATACGGTGTCTTAGTAGTTGCTTTCGTCGGAACTCTATTAAGTAGGTAGGTCGCACATTTTATTGCTTCTCCCCAGAGTGATATAGGTAATGTTGAATGACTAATCATACTTCTTACCATATCCTTCAATGTACGGTTTCGTCTCTCAGATACTCCATTCATGTTGGACAAACCCGGCATTGTATACTGAGGGACTATGCCACACTCGTCTAGGAACTTTGCAAACGGTCCATGACGTTGTTCACCTGAACCATCATATCTCCCGTAGTATTCACCACCACGGTCCGATCTGACGCACTTAATGTCTTTACCAAGTTGTTTTTCAACTTCGGTCTTAAAGACTTTGAACTTGTCAATGACCTCTGATTTTTCGTGAATGAGATATAGATACCCATATCGTGAAAAGTCGTCAATGAAAGATACAAAATATCGTTGGTCGTTCCATGATGCTGTAGGGAATGAACCACAAATGTCTGTATGTATCAAATCCAAGACCCATTTCGCTCTGTATGCATCTAATCGTTTCACTTTGGTCTGTTTTCCTTTTATACATTCAACGCATACGCTGAAGTCTGAAAAATCCAGTTCACTTAATAAACCTTCTGAAACAAGCTTTTCAATTCTATTTCTAGAAATGTGACCTAATCGCTTGTGCCAAAGTTTTGCTGATTTTTCCATTTTACAATTTAGTTTTCCAGGTACATCTACATTCATTATCTCTTTGTGATCCTTTATAGTATCCAATAAATACAAGTTATCATTTGCTATTAATTTTCCAGAACCAACAACATTACCATGTAAATAAAGACATAAACTTTCATTTCCAAATAGACAAGAATAACTTAATTTGTCCAACAACGGAAAGGAAATTAGGTTCCTTCGAAAAGAAGGTACATACAATATGTCTTTTAAATACAAAAAATGTCCACTAGTAAGCAACAAACGAAAATCACAAATAGAATGAACTAAACACGAACTGCCATCAGCTGTATAGATGGATGTTTCACCATCACTCAGGCTTCGGTTTCTTATCATACCTTACAAAGAAATACAAACATGAGTTGTTGCTACTGTATCAACCCACCAAGTATTTCTCGGCACTGAAACTAAATTGATCTGAGAACAGACCATAGAAGTGAAAATACCTTTGGCTTTCATCATAGCCCTCCATTTTTCACATTCTTTCTTAAAGTGCCCCGGTTTCTTACAATGGAAGCAACGCCCTTTACCAGACGTACCCTTATGCTTCTTTTGTCCCGAACCGGATGCATGTGCATCTGAACCTTCATACTTTCTCTTAATTCCCTTATCCACATGAGCTTTCACCATTTGCACTTCTGGATGTTCTTGCTTCATCTTTTCCTCCTCTTGCGTTGCCTGAGAGATGAGCTCGTTGAGAGTCCATTTCTCGCGTTGACAGTTATAAGAAGTTTCAAAGTTCTTATACTGAGGATGGAAAGAGTGAAAAGCAAATCTTACCACAACATCTTCGGGAAGGTCACTTTTAAGTGCTTTCAGTTTGGAAGCGATGTTTGACATTTCCAAGATGTGCTCACGAACAGTTCCTTTGCCACGATATTTCATAGAGGCTAGCTTAATAAGCAGCGTCTTAATCTCTACTTTATCGTTCTTGGCAAAACATTTCTCTACCTCTTCGAGAAATATTTTCGCATTAGTGATCTCAGGTGGAACTGCACCACGGAATGCTAATGGAATTGCTTGCTTCATGATCCCTAGACTTATCCTGTTCGACTTTTCCCACGCCTCTGACTCTTTCTTCTCCGTAGGAGAACTGTCATCAGTCAGAGGTTTAGGTTCATCGACCCTTAATGCTAAGTCGTAATCATGGCACATCAAGTGCAGCAACATGTCTTCTTTCCATAGCTCAAAGTTGCTCCCATTAAGTATGGGTGCCGTTTTGCCTTCCGGGTTATAGAAATACGAATTTGCTAACATAACAAACAACAAACAATAAATAGCCAAAAACATCACTTAACATATAACCTCCATAGTATTTAACAAATAAACATAGCATAATAAAACATACTCTTACAACATCAATAAGATACCTTTGGGCAAGCATATTAATTTGTATATGTATGAGTTTGAGCATAATTAATGTTGATCATTTTAATTGACTTAAGTAAGAAAATCTTCCTTTGGGCCGATTTTCCTAGTTCAATTTTCTTAATGATCAATTCACAAATAACTATCTCGTGTCTAAGATTAACTATGTCAAACATTAGCCTTCCTTTGGGTCGATCAAAGTTTACATACTTGTCAATCAAAGACTTGTCAAAAATCTAAAATAATTAATTCAGCAACAGGGATCACTTTGGCGATATATTGAATCATTAATTATTTATCGAAGTTCGGACAACTTAAAACATGCTAATTATTTCGAAAAATACTATACGACTACCTTACTTAATGTCCAAACTATTTCGTAGTCTATATATAAATTTAATAAAATTAAATTTATATCTTAAATTATTATACTATAATATAATACTTAATATATATATATATATATATATATATATATATATATATATATATATATTCAACTGAATATTAACATATTAATAAAAGTAATTGCCATAACTTATGCACATGTTCTTGCGCCTATTCTGATATTTATCCACTTATTAACAGAAGTTAATATTAGTGGGTGCCGTAATTTACGTTGCTTATTTATCCACTTATTAACAGAGGTTAATATTAGTGGGTGCCGTAATTTACGTTGCTTATTTATCCTATTAAAAGAAGTTAATATTAGTGGGTGTCGTAATTTACGTTGCGCATTTATCAACTTATTAACACATATTCTCTTAGTTAGGCAGTTATAATTTAATTCTCAGTTATATACATTAATGTTGCCTTTTAATATCTATATCTTCAGTTATATATATATATATCTAAATGTATAAACAAGGATGTATGTAATTCCAGCACATAAATCAGAATATAGGTTAACACATACACTTACACTCCAACACATAAATCGGAATATAGGTTAACACATACACTTACACTTTTGCAGTTACTTACTAAAATTATATATTCCTAATTACACATTTATCGGCGGTTAGTGCACGTATATTTAGCCTATTCTTTAGGCGAATATGAGTTCCTTACACTTACTAATAAAATTATATAATATATAATTTTATTAATAAATTCATATTTTAATTTAATTATATTAATTATAGTAACCGCATACGACACCTCTTAACTGCATATATAATTATACCACCGTAATTGTTTAACTGTTTGTGTAATTTTCGATAACCGACATCACATCTAATATATAGATCTATATATATGATCTTATTTTATAATCTGAAAAACTAAGAATTTAACTTCATGGTGGCTCTGATACCACTTGTGAGAAATACTCATCAGATTTCTTACTTAACTTATTGAACCATGAAATTAAATTATCATGTAATAATGCGGAATAAATACTTACAGGATGTAGACATTCTTTGATATTCAGATTCCTGACTTGAAGCGGATGATCTGTGATCCTTTGCTAGGTTATTGATTCTTCTAAGAGATTGCAACCAAAACACACTTTTGTAATTGATTCGAAGGAAGAATCAATTTGTTTTTCTTAAAGGATTTTTTCTCTCTATATTTGATCTCGTGATTTCGTGTCTTTTAAGAATGGGGAACTCATTCTTATATAGAACTGAAGTGAGAAAACGGTTCTTCTCTTTTAACCGTTTGTAACTTCCAGACGGTTACTTAATGAAGACCAGTCCTTATTAAATTTCCACCCTTAGGGACCATAACCCGGTATTATTTTGTTTTACAAAATAACCCCAAAACTTTACGTTTTGCTTAAGTTGTTTATTTCCGAATCCAATCCTTCACAGTATTCGGAATTAAACCCGGTATCTATACATTTACCTTCATGATACATATTTTATCTACTAGTCAGTTCTTTTCTTTATGATTACTTTTATGATTACCTCCATGACGGTCCAACTTAATGGAGAAATTACAACACTTAATTCCATAGAATTCTAATATGAATGTTGTGGAAGAAAATGGATTTACAAATTTAAGTATGAGGCCGATGGTACTCCAAAAAACCATAAAGAACGCTTGGTGGCCAAAGTATTCTATTAATCTCTTGGCATTGATTTTGATGCAACCTTTAGCTCAATATATTAGGGAATTAATAGTCAAGTAAGTGCTGAGCATTTTTGTGTCTAGATCTGGAGCATTCACCAGCTTGACATTAAAAGTTCCTTCCTAAATAGCCACATTCAATAACTGGTTTACATGACATAACTATAAGGTTTTGAAGATTCTCTGAAGTTAAATCATGTTTATAGGATGCATAAGGAACTTATAGGCTAAATAAAACTTCAAGAGCTTGGTTTTCAAGACTTAGAAATGTCCTAATTTACTTAGGCTTTCCAAAAATCTAAAGCATATAACTCTATGTTCTTCTTCATCGTAAAACAAGTGACCTTAATCATCTTAAGTTATGTTAATGACATAATTATCATTGGAAATAAGTCTCAAAACTTACAAGATTCTATTAATCTCCTGGCATTGATTTTGATGCAACCTTTAGCTCAATTATTAGGGAATTAATAGTCAAGTAAGTGTTGAGCATTTTTGTGTCTAGATATGGAGCATTCACCAGCTTGACATTAAAAATTCCTTCATAAATAGCCACATTCAATAACTGGTTTACATGACATAACTATAAGGTTTTGAAGATTCTCTGAAGTTAAATAATGTTTATAGGATGCATAAGGAACTTATAGGCTAAATAAAACTTCAAGAGCTTGGTTTTCAAGACTTAGAGATGTCCTAATTTACTTAGGCTTTCCAAAAATCTAAAGCATATAACTCTATGTTCTTCTTCATCGTAAAACAAGTGACCTTAATCATCTTAATTTATGTTAATGACATAATTATCATTGGAAATATGTCTCAAAACTTACAAGATTCTATTAATCTCCTGGCATTGATTTTGATGCAACCTTTAGCTCAATTATTAGGGAATTAATAGTCAAGTAAGTGCTGAGCATTTTTGTGTCTAGATCTGGAGCATTCACCAGCTTGACATTAAAAGTTCCTTCCTAAATAGCCACATTCAATAACTGGTTTACATGACATAACTATAAGGTTTTGAAGATTCTCTGAAGTTAAATCATGTTTATAGGATGCATAAGGAACTTATAGGCTAAATAAAACTTCAAGAGCTTGGTTTTCAAGACTTAGAAATGTCCTAATTTACTTAGGCTTTCCAAAAATCTAAAGCATATAACTCTATGTTCTTCTTCATCGTAAAACAAGTGACCTTAATCATCTTAAGTTATGTTAATGACATAATTATCATTGGAAATAAGTCTCAAAACTTAAAAGATTCTATTAATCTCCTGGCATTGATTTTGATGCAACCTTTAGCTCATTTATTAGGGAATTAATAGTCAAGTAAGTGCTGAGCATTTTTGTGTCTAGATATGGAGCATTCACCAGCTTGACATTAAAAATTCCTTCATAAATAGCCACATTCAATAACTGGTTTACATGACATAACTATAAGGTTTTGAAGATTCTCTGAAGTTAAATAATGTTTATAGGATGCATAAGGAACTTATAGGCTAAATAAAACTTCAAGAGCTTGGTTTTCAAGACTTAGAGATGTCCTAATTTACTTAGGCTTTCCAAAAATCTAAAGCATATAACTCTATGTTCTTCTTCATCGTAAAACAAGTGACCTTAATCATCTTAATTTATGTTAATGACATAATTATCATTGGAAATAAGTCTCAAACCTTACAAGATTCTATTAATCTCCTGGCATTGATTTTGATGCAACCTTTAGCTCAATTATTAGGGAATTAATAGTCAAGTAAGTGCTGAGCATTTTTGTGTCTAGATCTGGAGCATTCACCAGCTTGACATTAAAAATTCCTTCCTAAATATCCACATTCAATAACTGGTTTACATGACATAACTATAAGGTTTTGAAGATTCTCTGAAGTTAAATAATGTTTATAGGATGCATAAGGAACTTATAGGCTAAATAAAACTTCAAGAGCTTGGTTTTCAAGACTTAGAGATGTCCTAATTTACTTAGGCTTTCCAAAAATCTAAAGCATATAACTCTATGTTCTTCTTCATCGTAAAACAAGTGACCTTAATCATCTTAATTTATGTTAATGACATAATTATCATTGGAAATAAGTCTCAAAACTTACAAGATTCTATTAATCTCATGGCATTGATTTTGATGCAACCTTTAGCTCAATTATTAGGGAATTAATAGTCAAGTAAGTGCTGAGCATTTTTGTGTCTAGATCTGGAGCATTCACCAGCTTGACATTAAAAATTCCTTCCTAAATATCCACATTCAATAACTGGTTTATATGACATAACTATAAGGTTTTGAAGATTCTCTGAAGTTAAATCATGTTTATAGGATGCATAAGGAACTTATAGGCTAAATAAAACTTCAAGAGCTTGGTTTTCAAGACTTAGAGATGTCCTAATTTACTTAGGCTTTCCAAAAATCTAAAGCATATAACTCTATGTTCTTCTTCATCGTAAAACAAGTGACCTTAATCATCTTAATTTATGTTAATGACATAATTATCATTGGAAATAAGTCTCAAAACTTACAAGATTTTATTAGGCTCTTATATTTTATGTTTTTTCATAAATATATGGGAAATATCTATCTACGAATGGAGGTTACCGAAGACACTACATGTCTTTACATTACTAAAAAAATAATATATTGAGAACTTATGTGAGTCGAATGGTATGAAAAGATCTAAACCATTTGACACTCCAATGGCTGTTGGGCAGGCTCTATCTCTTCACAATGGTGAGCTCCTTTATAATCCTACAATTTATAGAAGTTTGTTAGTATATTTTCATTATTTATTGAATATTAAGCCTGAGATAGCCTTTGTTGCCAATAAACTATCACAATTTGTAAAAACATCTATAAGTCTACATCTATAGAGTGCAAAAAAGATATTGAGGTACTCATCTAGAACAAAGGTGTTTGACATTCACCTAAAACCATATTCTTAATTTATACTCACTAGTTTCTCTAGTGCTGATTGGGATAGTTATATTGATGACCAACAATTCATTGGAAGATATTATGTATTTCTTTGTGCTTCTCTAATATTATGGTCCTCCGAGAAGCAACAATTCGTTGCTCGTTCTAGTATTGAGTCAGAGTAAAAGGTCTTACCAAACCTATTTTCTAAACTTATATGGCTTCAGTCCGTATTTGGAGAACTCCAAATTCCTCTAGTCAGGTATGATGTTGCATGGTGTGACAACGTGAGAGCTACTTTGTTGGCCTCTAATCATATCTTCTATGCGCGAACAAAGCACATTGAAATAAACTTTCACTTTATTCGCAACCATGTTATCTGGTGAGCTCTTGTAATTCGATTTGTTCATTCTCATGAATAAACTGTTGATTCTTTCACTAAATCGCTCACGCATGCTCGATATTGGTTTTTGAAGAACAAACTAAGATTTCAAATCCCTCCATCACGTTTAAGGGAGAATGATAATGTTTGATAAATGTTGTGTAAACAAAACAAATAAATTGATCTACTTGAATATAAGAAACTTGGATAAGTACATAATGTTTTTTGGAAGTAAAATTTAAAATAATAGTATGATTAATAACTCTCAAGTCTCATCAGATCATGCTGAATATTTAGACCCAACACCAATGCCCGTTCTTGTATTAAATAAAAGACTAACCAAAATTCCAAATCCAGCTTATAAATTAAATAAAGAGCTTTCATCAATGATATAGTTAAGATAAAATCATATAACAAAATTTAAAAATATTTTAAATAACCAATAATAACACAATATCTATTAATACATATCGTACAACAATGATAACAAATGTTGACAAAAACATACAATATATTTTTAAATTATTTTTTTTCTCTAAAGTTTTAACTCTATAAATTCTATTTGTTATATATTTTTATATAATAAATATATAATTATTATAGAAGATAATCAAAACTATTTGTTGAGATAGTATTTGTGTTAAAAAGAGACACAATTTTATTAAATTTTGTAAAAAAATTGACGGAAGGTAAAATTAAAAAAAAGAAAAAGTTATACTTCCGTTAAAAAAAGGCTCAAACTTTACCAATTAATTGAAATACACATATTTAAATTTGAAGTGCGATTAGAAAAAATAATTTTTGGTTTTTCAGGACTACAAAGAACCACTTTAGTTTTTTTTTTTTGCAAATCTTAAGCTTAAGTTCGATGCTACATATTAAGCACCAAGAAACCAACAATCTCAATACTAAAGTTTAGCTTGCTAAAGCTAACGTAACCTTCATACTTTCTCTTAATATGGAAGAGACTTTCTGGCAACAAATGTGCTACACCAACTGGGTGAAAGATGAAGACATGAATACTAAGATCTTTGATGGTTTTCTCAACAAGAGAAGGAGGAAAAATAAAATTTCTAGTATTAAAGTTGGAGTAGACTAGATTATGGACAAGATTCAAATTGGTAGTTCTGATGCTGCCTATTTCAAAGAGATTCTAACTGAGTAGACTTACTCCAACAAGGGAGAAGAAGAATTTTATATGCAGAACAATATATTTGAGAAAATTCCTAGCATGATTACTGAGGAAGATAATGACTTTCTTATGACTATTCCAACTAAAGTGATGGATAGATTCAACAACCATTCTTTCAAGACTTGGTGGTTGATCATAAAAAAAGAATGTGTCTTCTTATGAATTCCTTCGTGAAAGGTCAGAAAATCCCTCAGGGCATCATAACCACTTGTTTTTACCTGATTTTTAAATCTTCCAATCCTACAAATTGGAAAGACTTTAGACCCAGTCTCTGTAGCCAACTCAATAGAATTATGTCAAAAATTATAAACAACAGACACTGTCCAAGGAGCTTATGTTCCAAACAAGGTGATTCATGATAATATTTTAATAGACAATGAACTAACTTTTTACCTCAACAAGAAAAAGAAATATGGTAATTTCATGATTCAAGTAGATATATCACTGATATTTTGTTTCAAACAAGGTGATGATATGTTACCCTATTTTGGTCTTTGATGACGATATTTTGGTTTTCACTAACAGTAATGACAGAACTATTAATAAGTTTGAAAAATTTCTACAAAATTACCAAGATTTTTCAGGACAGGTCATAAACAAAGAAAATACAAAGATTATTATCTCTTCAAGATTTAGCAGCACTAGAAACTCTTCTCTAACCTCTCAAACTGGCTTTAGTTCCAGCTACCTTCCTACAAATTACCTTGGTATCACAATTAACAATAAAAACAAGGAAAAAACTACAACAACCTTTTAAACAAGATAAACATTAAAATAAATGAATGGAAGAATAAAAATCTTTCATATAGTGATAGGTGACTTCTTATTAACTCAGTATTAATGGTTCTGGTTACAAAGTTTTATTTCTCAATGTATCATATCTAGGATTGAAAGAATTTTCAATAAATATCTTTAGGATTCTACCACTAATAATAAAAGAATTCAGTGGTGAAATTGAGAGACCATTTGTAATCCTTTTAGAGAATACGGTGTGAATATCAGAAAATTATCTGATATTTATTACACCTTCTCCCGCAAGATGTGGTATAATTTCAGAAAGAAAAAAGTCTATGGGCTAACCTTATTCATCATAATAAATATTTCAAGAACTCACATCCACTGCAGGTCTCTTATAAGAAATGTGGCTCTCAAATTTGGAAAAGAGTGGCCAAAATCATAAACATTGTTGAACTTAACATAAGATGGAAACTTGGCAAGGGATATGTAGATTTCTGGCTAGATAATTGGTTTAAACACACTCCCCTAATCAAGATAAATGAAAACATGGAAAACTCTTGGCTCATATAGGAGAAAGTAAGAAATTTCTAGACAAATAACACTTGGAACAATGACTTTCGAGATAGAATCAAGGAATTTCTTCCTCAATCAAGTTTAGATGTCATTCATTCAAATCAAATCAACCAGCAATCTTATGATATTATAATCTGGAAGCTCTCAAAGGACTCAGAATTCAATACAAAGAAGGCTTAGAATCAGATAAGAAATCACATATACAAGTCTAATCTCTTTATCAAAATTTCAATTCTGTAACTCTTAGAAAATTTTCATTTTTATTATGGAAGCTCCTATTAAATTGCAAAAAAAAAACCTGGTTACGGTATCCAAATGTCAATTCAGTGAATCTATATAAGATCATAATCACTTATTTATATCATGTAACTATGCTTGGACTATTTGGAGTTATTTTACATATCTCTTCAAGACAAAAATAAAAAATTATATGAATATTTCTTATATGACTAGGTAGTGGTTCTGGTCAACTAATAAAGAGGTTCACGCAAGGACAATCATCCCTCCAATTACATTTTGGGTGATTTGGAAGGTCATAAACAACATGAAATTCAAAAGGAATGCTTTAAACATTAATCAGTCTATCAACTGTATTAAATATATTATTGTTAGCCTTGATATCTCTAATACTCTCAGAGCTAAGCACTAGAAAAATGATGATTTGCTGCTTAGGGTAGATTGAAGCTTAACACAAATGCATTATGTCTTCATAATGGTGACTCAAGTGGTGCCATTCTTGTGAGAGATAACTCTGGAGATATTATCTTAGGCTTTGGTAACATCTATGGCAAGTTATCTCTGGTGATGGGTGAATCTTGTGCTCTACTTGATGGCCTTCTCATCTGTAAGAAGAAAGGTTGGTCTAATATTGATGTTGACAATGATTGCTTAACATTAGTTAATCTTCTTACTCATGGAAATTATCCATAGCCTATGAAATCTATCATTTCTTGTTGCAGAAGCCTTATCCCTTCTTCTATGACTCTATCTCACATTTTTCAAGGACCAAAATAAAGCACCCGATTGGCTTGCTAAATGGACCCTGAAATGTAAGATGAAGGTAGATTTTGATATACATCAGGCTCCTTCCAACTTAAGTGTCATCACTCTGTTGAAGAGCCCGAGGTTATGCTATATACACAATAACGAGTAGTTCTGTCTTTGATTCATTAAAGCATTAAGTATTAATATTTTCTTTGTTTGACACTCTAAATTGAAGATGTATTCTCCTGTTATACTTATGCTTTCTTATCCTATATAAAAATAGATCTTCTATTCTAACATGAAGCAGCAAGCAACGCTGGACAAAAGCTTCAACATCTTTTTGCAGATATCTTAGTGTCTAAGATTGAGCATCATTTCTAAGCTCTCTTCCCTTGGATTGAAGTAATCTTCTTACTAGTGAATGGATTAACATTTCTTCAAACATTTGGGAGCTCCAATTTATGCTCCGTTTTATTTAGCTTCTTAAAGAACTCTGTTAAGCATTAAGTGATAGAATCATGAATATCCATCTCTCTTAATCTATGTTGATGCTTCGATACTATTCTTGAAAGCTTAAGTTTCGGAATTCTTAGATTCGATTACTTGAAACTAAAAGCTAAAGCTTTGGAGGCAATATTATTTTGTTCTAAACTCAAAGCCATTCTAATTCTAATGTTTAATAGGTCGACATTAGTGGTAGCCTTTATCTCCTGTATCTCTCGTTGGACTTTAAACCAACTAATAAAATAAGCATTCTAATTATAAAAAAAATGTTCCATGCTACATGTTTTGAAAATTTAAACATCATAGTTAACCAAATGAAGTGGAAAATTATAAATAAATAAATTCAGGTAAGGCCTTTTCTCTCCTTTTTCTATAATCATAACTGCTGCACTAGTTTATCATGTAATAATTAGTGACAGGCACGTCGAATGGTGTCCAATAAACGAAAAAGTCAATATTTGAACGACTTTGGATAAACCAGATTTGATTAATCTCATACATGTATTTCCGTGAAACTTACATAGTACTATTATCATTGCAAATTAAACTTATAAAGCAACTATACTTTGTTTAACTTTTAGAATTTAGTCTCTGCTAATTAAAAGCTGTAGCTGATTCGAAACTCAACAAACGTGGCCAACGACAACAATCTTTGTCTATTCAGGAAGTTATTGAGAACTTAATTAGTACTATGTATGGATAGTTTTGGCACACGGAGTGTATTATCTGTATCTTTAAGATATGAGAAAATTGATTAAAGGAGAATTTTATGTGACTGTTTTTTTTCTGGGTTATATATATTTAAATAG
The DNA here is from genome assembly GCA_036936605.1 of Limnanthes douglasii subsp. nivea. Taxonomy (NCBI): domain Eukaryota; kingdom Viridiplantae; phylum Streptophyta; class Magnoliopsida; order Brassicales; family Limnanthaceae; genus Limnanthes; species Limnanthes douglasii. The sequence goes on from JAUPFV010000003.1 coordinate 173,907,617, forward strand.
ATTTCCGTAAATAAATAAGTGACAAAAATATTTTAAATATAAGATAAAATCTTTTATCAATTTATTATATAATTACTCCTAAATTTAAAGTATTATTTACATGTGGCGAGATATGATTAGATAGGAATGTTTTCGAATCTAGGAGTAATATTTCGAATGAAAAATGTGATGAAAAAAAAGCTCAAAGACTAAACAAAAATTTAATAGCGGTAATCAGAGTAGTATACAGTTGAGTTTGTTGAAAAATATTATGGATGGATAGAGTTGTTTGAGAAAATTAGACCTAATAAAAAATATAAATGAAACAATATTTAATTATCTGAATATTATAGAGAGTCTAAATATTTAGGGGATAAAAAAAATCATCCTACTTATAATGATTCTTATTATTTGAATTTAGTTGTACTTTTAGGTATTACAGGAGTTGTTACGTTCTTTTGATTTTAAGTCCTAAATTTGAAATTATAATTTAATGACATTAGTCGTATCTATTTAAGTTTCGGCTAAATATTTTGCAAGCATGAGTTTAAATAAGCTTCAATTCTTACATTTTTAACTTTATTAGTAGTTCCCTAGTCATTACGAGAGAGCCGAAAATAAACTATAGTCGTGTGTGTTTTTGGCTGAGACATGTGTTGTTTACCCTTGATGTTGTCTTGTTGAATCTTGTATAACTCACAATCTTGAAGTACAATGTTCATGTTGAACTGCTTTTCTATCGAGTCGAGCTACTGAGCATATTATGTTTAGAGTTTTGAGAGCCTTGAGGTATGTTGGTATTACACTTTATTCATTTAATATTACTTGTCGGTCCAAACCCCCATTGAGGATAAAGAAACTCAATTTTTCCAAAAGGAAAATAGTACAAACACAAGTGAGATTCTCTTTATTTTTTATTTGGTAGCAGGTGGTTTTTTTAATTTAAGATTAACATGAAGTTGAGAATTTTATTTTGAAAAAATTACATCAGATTACATGTGAGGTAAATGACTAATCCTTGAAGATGATTTAGTGAACAGATAGTTTGAGACCTTATATATGAGATCAATCAAAACTTTGTTCGGTGGTGAAACGTTATCGCGGAGACTCTAAAGTTAATGATCTTGTTTGCCTGAAACGTTTTTATTTTGATATGTGAGAAATATAAGGCGTTGAGTTAATTGTTAATAATAAATAGTGTTATTTTCACGCGTTAGAAAATTAAGAAGTCACGAGACACATGTCACAAGCGTGAAGGAGTGTAATTACTCTGGTACACGTAATGTTACATCATGAGTTTCAGTATTTGTAATTACTCTGTCACGAGTGTAATTACTCAAGTTTTTTTTTCTTGTTTTGTTTTCTCTTCCAATTTTATTAAATTTTATTACTTTAACACTCTACGTTTCTTTTAATCTAAAAACTTTTATTATTTTAAACATTTATCTCTCAAAAAAATATGAAAATGAATATGCATCTTCGTGATGATATGGAGAATGTTCTACTAGTAAAATCAGAGTGTCAACCTAACTATTGATGATTGTTTTTTCAAATACTTATGATGCAGGTGATAATTCTGATGAGGGATTTGCAGAGACCCACTTTTAAAAAAGTATAAGAAGATACCATTTTGATTTCAGTAGGGAGGAACTCCAACTAATATCCAATATTATAGGAATAAGAGTAACATAGGTTTTTTGTGCCAAAGGGCTAGAATAGTAGTAGTGTATGTTAAAGCCAAACTTCAAGGTACAAATAAAATATACACGCTTATGATATTGGTGTTATCGTCTGAAGAACGTGTATGTTTAGATGATAGAAGGTACACATAACTTAACCCAACAATTTCTCAAGGTACAATGTTATAATGGAGGATCTTGACTGGTGTTAAAGTTAGACTGTCGAAACAAGAAAATTGTCATGTTAATCTCGTGTAACATTGGATAATGGTTTTCACCATTTTATTTGATTCACGCTTCAGTTCTTGCTTTACGAACACTTGTTGCCATTCTTCAGTAAAAATCGTATATGTCCCAGATAGTTAGTTCCCAATGGGTGAAGAGTTTTGATGTCATGAATTATCACATCTCATCTATTTTAAAGTCTTTTAGCACCAAAGATTTCCTAGTGTTGACAACCATTAGCTATAAGAAGCCAATCCCATACTATTATTTGACAATGCAGAGCAGTAGCAGTGTTGTTGTTAATCTTCAAACTTATGATAAAACATGAAATAAAAAATTTATTTACATCTCTGACGCATGGGAAACACACATGAAGGAAAATAATTTTATTGCTTCTCGATGCTGAAAAACGGAAAGTGAGTATTTATCTTTTTACTTTTGTTCTTAAGATTTATTTGAATTCCTCTTTATTTATGGAACTTGATTATACTAAGCAGTTTTTAAAGGAAGATTACACGTTTTTTGTGTATAATATGAAAATATTTATCGTGAATATGAACCACAATACATGCATAACTATGTTACACTTCTTGAATATGATAGTCGATGGCTCAACAACTATCAATAAGTTCTCGTGATTGGAAATATCTTGCCTTATGGGTTGTGGCATAATCATGCATGATATATTACCTCTAATATCTAAGATATACCAGCCAATACCAATATTGGGGTTATGTCTTCAATCACTAACGCCATAATACTTAATGGCAAACGAATTACTGCCTCACCTCCTCTCAATTCTGCTCAATCTAAGAATGTTGATTCTAAGATGGAAAATATTGTTGTTAAATATTATTCTTTAAGAACTTCTGAGCCAAAAATCTAAACTTTGGGGAATACTTTCTCCTAGAAGACACAATCAAAGCTGAAGTACCAATGATGAAAGCTAGTTACTATCATTTTTCCTAAGTTGTTGATTATCTTTCAATCACGATTGTTGGTTTCCAAGTAGTTGATCTGAAAGTCAAATATGTTGATCCTAAGGTTAAATAAACAATTTATTATAAAAATGTATTGTTTTTAGAGCCTCTGTTGGTTAAAGTTAAGTTTTTACTGCTCCTAACCGAAAATCCAAGTAAGTGTTGCTAAGACTAGTACTCTCATGTTTCTGGAAGTTAAGGCAGAGTTTCATAGAGAAAACCTTGAGTACCTATGAATCTTCCTTTGTCTTCCTGATATAGGCTTATTCTTATGTTTCAGAAAAGTCTCTTCCTCTTGAAGGGAAGAGAAAGGAGAAAGTTTCTGGAATTTATTTTGCCCCAAGTCGTCATGAGTATACAAAATTAAAGGTTGTTTTAGAAAATCTAAATAAAGACTCAAATGTGAGGATATCTCGTCGTTTATAAAAAAGCAGATGTTGCAATATCGAAAGTTATTATACTAAAAGGTCCAAAAAATAAAGAAAGCAAAAGTTGATGGCCTATTGGTTGCAAGAAAATTCTCAGATATTTTGTTTATGCCACAACTAATGAATCTCCATTAGTCTCAACTATTATTATTGAAGGTGTTGATGTTGTGGCATTTCTCCTGTATAAGTGACTGATGCCTTGGCCACTCATGAAGCTCCAGATGCAACAATTTTTATAAATACAACTAATGATAAAGTGCTCAACAATGCTTTATTTTAATAGACTGCTCATCATGCCTCAATTAAATATTTTCAAGTGGAGAAAATTCTAAAGGTTTTGGCTTTTGGTTACTTCAACGCGTTCTAGTGTGTTTCATACTCATTTGAAAATAAAATGGGGTATTGAAGTAAACATATATAGCTTTTATTTTATGCATTTTACTTATGTTTCCTTTATTTACTATGTTTTTTTTGTTAACAATCTTTATTCAACATTTTTGTCTTTATGCATTGATCTTATGAGAATTATGTTCCAATTATTTTTTACCTCCGACTTTGGTCGAGACGGTAGCATAGACTTTTGATAGAAATCGAGAGGCGAAAGCTATATACGTTGAAAACAAGAAGTTCTTACATTCTGATATGCATGCTAGAATTGAATCCAAATAGCATTTGAAAACTAAGTTTGATCATATGAAGGAAAAAATTGCTTCAACACATACGATTTTGATTGTATCCCAATAGGTGATGGTCTATTTGAAAAACTCAGTAGTTGCTCATGATATATTTGCCATATCATTTTCACACGAGCTAGAAAAAGCTGATGCTGAATTAAATGAGGAGAAAAAGTTAGGGGATATTAAGCATACACAAAATAAAGAATTAGAGATGCCTATAAAAGTTGAACGTAAACATAGAGAAAATTGTTGAATAATATATAAACTGAATGACTTCAACATAAAGAACTGATGAAGAAGTTGAAAAAAACTTGGAAATTAGATATTAAAAATGCTATAAATTTTTCTGAAGAAAAAATGTCGTTTGGAATTAATAAAAAATATCCAGAATTAAAATTAGAATATTTTTAAGGAATATATCCTGACTGCATGTACACCAACATATAATGTGAATAGGTTAATGTCATGAGTAAAAGTAAACACTATGTAGATTCAATAGAAGGAGTACGTAGTGCCTCATCTTTTTTTTACACTGAAACTGAAAATATATTTAATCTTCTTATTGTAGGTGTTATGAAGGTTTAGGAATTTTTCTACATATGTTGGAAATGAGAATAATAATTTTGTTGGATTCGAATGTGTAAATATTATATTTTTACAAGTGATGTCAATGTTACTATTGTACTTCCTCCTGTTTTCTTTTGACCTTTCTAGGGTAAATACTTATGTTGAGAAAACTTATCCTCCCTAGTGAATTTTCATTATCATGATGCATATGTTTTAAACCTAAGTCCCCACATGTCTGGATATTTTGACGTACTCATGTTACTTCCATTATAAATTTTTATCATGTATTTTATATTCATTCGTCTATGTTATTGTTTACTCTTTTATTTATTTCTTTGTGATTAAAGTCCTAAAAATAGTCTTAGACTAATGATATGGATTTTCTAAGGAACTAGATACTTAGAGGTATGAAATGTTATTTGATTATAAATTTGTAGAAAGGTCATGCAATGCAGTAATATTAAATTTTTTTAACCGTGAGAATCGTTAGTGAATTAGAGACTTGGTCCATCCTTTACTTGAAGAAAATAAATGTATATTTTTTATTTCAAATAAAGTGATCATCTCCGTAGGAAAAGACTTTGTTTTTGTTTTCTAGCTAGAATTCAGGAGCCCCTAAATGTGTAGGATTATATCTAAAATAATTCATACACTTTGTTTTTTGTTTGTTTGAATAGTATAATGAATCTATGAGGTGTTTACAACTATATTTGGGATCATTATCACTTAGTTATTTGTTTATTTGAGGGGTACAAAGGATTCCCTGAAGTTTTTAAGACCATATTTAAAATCATCCGACAGTATTTTTTTGTTTGTTTGAGGGGTACAAAGACTTTCGATAATGTTTAGGCCTATATTTGGAATCAGCATACACTTAGTTTTGTTTGTTTGTTTGAGGGGTATAAAAGACCATTTGAAGTGTTTAGGAAAACATATTTTATAATCCCAAACTTACTTTTTCATTTGTTTGAGGGTATAAAGACTCAATAAAGTGTTTAACGATCTGTTTCAAATTAGTTAAGACTTAAGTAAATGGCAATTTTTTTATTAATGATAAATAACTCTTTGAAACTTTCATGTGCTACCGAGTTAGGAAATATTATATCTTAGAATGAAAGTACGTAAACAAAGTAAAACATAATAAGAGTTATTGTAATATTAGAAGTTTTATTAGTCGAACGTATGTTATGCTTATGAGCAGTATAGCTTCGGATGATCTATACTAAAAAAATATCAAAGCGACTGTCTTTCCTCATCTAAAAATATGTATATTGCATGCTTAACCTTTTCTTCTAGGCCTTCCCATTTTAGACCAACCTTGAGAGCTATGTCTTTACCATGAAGGAAAACTTTCATGAGAACTTTATCTCCTACTTCAAAGGTTTGGAATTAGACTTTGGAGTTTTATATGTTCGTCATAAGTGTGTAGTAATATTTTGATCTTAGGTGATCCTTCAACCTCTTTTCCTCAATAATATCAAGTTCAACTCTTTTAGATTTTGTATTCCTTATTTAACCATATGTTGATAGTATGATGAATATATGAAAATTTATGTTGATACCACTACTGCCATTTTATAAACCAATGCATAAGATGTTTTGAGAGTTGTTGTACTTGAAGTGCTCATATATGACCGTATGACTTTCTGTAAGAATTTAGGCCACTTTCTTGCTGCACCTTCTAATATTCTCTTGATACCGTCGATTATCATTATGTTTGTTACTTCCAACTTACCATATGCATGTGGATTATATACCTCTTGTTTATGGAACTAATTGATAGACGAACATTTTAGAATTATGTTTCACTGTCTGTTGTTATTACTCTTGGTATCCTATATCTGCAACATATATTTCTCTTTAGAAGTTGATAAATTATTTTCTTATGATTTGTGTTAAGGGTTATGCTTCCGTCAACTTTGAAAAATAATCCACAACCACCAGTAAGTATTGTCTTCTTCCTAGGCCCTTTGTTAGAGGCCCAATAATACCAAGGCCTCATATGTGAAATTAAATGGTCTCTGATATGGTTTTTAAGAGGGCAATTGGAAAATGTATTGAATTGGAAAGCGTTGACTTATGTCACAATATTTGACAAAATTCTTTACATATTCCATAATTGTAGGCCAATATTATCATCGTAGTGAGATTCTTCTATGTAGTGCTTTACATCCCCATTGGCACTTTCTTCATTATCATGGAATTCTTCCACAACAAATGTTGTTTCTTCAGGTTCGAGAAATTGAAGCAAAGACCTGGTAAGGAATTGTCTACATAAATGTTTGACCAGCTATAAATATCTTGCTGGCCTCATTTTGATATGCATAGCTCCGACCTTTTCTTCTGGGAGTTTTCCTTTTACATGGTATGCTTTAATGAGTTATATATAATCATCATTCTATTTATTTTCTATTACCCCATATACTGAAGTAGCGGTAAGAGTTTATTTGGTAAGTTGTCATAATAAGTTTCTTGCAAAATCACCCCAAATGTTGCATTGGCTCTTGTATTTTTCTGCCATTTGTACTTGTTCAAAGGTCACATGATCAAATGATTTTCTCGGGCATTGAAGTTTCTTCAAGTAGTAAATTAAGTTTTATTTTTAGCTTATGTATGTCCAAAGTCTTGGTTTACTACCAATTAAAAATTTGTAAAAATATTTACCCTTCTAGCCCCGCAAATGTTAGTCAGTCTTAGCCCAATTATTGTAGCGTCATCCTCTCCCTTATTGTTGGAAGAAAAAAATAAAACTTGATGGTTTAACTTTCAATTTCTCATGAGGGAGATATTAATAACACTCATGTTATAAAACTCGTGTTGTTTTTCCCTATCTGTTTGAATCTACCAAGTTGGTTATGGGCGGTTTGCAAAAGTTATACATCTTTCAGATTATAACTTAATTAAGAAATCTACAAAGACCTGAGCCTTGATTGTTGTGTCTGTGGATTAAATTTAATATCATAACCCTCTAATTCTACTGATCATATAGTTAGTCTACCAGATATATCGGACTTCCGTAGTATATATGTTTTATAGGAAAATAGGTTTTCATTATTATAGTGTGGGTCTGTAAGTAAAATTTTATCTTCCTAGTTGATATTACTAAAGCTAAAAAACGTTTTTCTAATTTTAGGTATTGTGGCAAGGAATCTAATAGGAACATACTAATATAAAAAAAATTCCCTAGATGCGTTCTCTTCTTCTATGGTTAAAACTACACTACTATCATAATATAACCCAAAGAGTCTAGGAAATTATAATATTGTTGAAGGCCTCATCACAAGAATGGGTCTAATTGAATCTTCTAACTCTTTTTAGTATTTGGAATAGGGTTTGACACTTATATGAAGAATGAGAGATAAATATGTTTAATGTAATTAATCTTCCTGGAAACATATACACTTCCTTAGTGCTTCGGGGAGGCTCCGGTGCACCCAAATTTAAAAATTATGTAGGATTTTATTTTATACTTTTATCACTGACCATGTACATAAAATTTCTTGATCTTACACCAAATTTGGACATCTCTAGATTGAGCTTCAAGTTAACCCTTCTGAGGTTGGAAAATATTTTGGCAATGTCTATCAAATGATCTTCATCTCAACTGTTTATGACTAGCATATCATCAATAGCACTCTAGATTTTGGATAAGATGCTTGAGAAAGTTTTATAAACCAGCCTATGATATGTGGCCTCAACGATATTGATCTCAAAGGGCATGAACTTTTATCAATTAGTATTCTCTCTATGATGAATGTGGTATGCTCATGATCATCTTTAATTTTTTGAAGAGGAAATATATCGTTTGTACAAACACATATCTTTTACTTGACATTCTTCTTCTTTACCAGCACTGGGTTTTCTGTCCACGTCGAGTAGAGTGCTTCCCTTATAAGGCCTATTTCATTAAACTTATCCACCTTTGACACTATTATTTTAGTTCTCTGTTGGAAGAATGATCTCTTGTTTGGTTTGATTGGTCAAAACCTGTTATATATATATAACATATAACACATTATCCCGACGAGGATACTTGTTACATCATTGTCAAGTATCCTGATAAAACTTGAGTGAATGATTCTTGAGATTGGTTGGTATGTATCGGCCAAGATGAGGACTTTTTTATCCTTTATTTTTATCACTTCACTTATTCTCCTAACTCAATCAGGCGGGACCTCTCTAGGGTGATCTATATAATCAAAGAAAATGAGGACCCATATCAGTTTTTATCTTGTAAGAATTATGAAGGTTATATAACACTCATTTGATATTATATGATTGTTTTTATCTCACCCATCATATTGTTCATTATGCAACAAATACATTGTTGCACTGTTAAAACTATGACATATATTTGGTCCAACCAAGGGCTTCCTAGAATTATGCTATATAAAAAAGCACGTTTATTATCATAACAAGCACTGTACACGCTTTATGAATTTTAATATCCTAAAGCCACTAGTTCAAGTCTCATGCAAATAGTATGTCTGATTAAGTAAACCCATTAAAAATTATTTTGGATGATGTAAGGAATAATACATTTCGTATCTTATCATAAGTACTCAAAAATAATACATTAGCCGAAATATGGATGTCTATCATTACTCTATGAAATATTTACTCTTGCTATCACAATTGTAATTATTACCACCTCTTTGTGTGGTGCTACGAATCCTCTTAGGTCCTCATTAGTGAGCTAAGTATTAGATAATAAATTTTATATACATAGTTTGATGTTTGACCCCAACATTTCATTTTTAGATCATTTATGTCTCTTCATAGATATTATAAATATACATGATAGTGAATCCTCTCATGCTATGGTTCAGGATCTGGATCAAGGTATGCTCTACATATGCCAACGACGACCAGGTTCTCCAAGGCTCTCGATGGTTCAATAATCGCTGTAATTTGTTGTTATTCCTACCTACTTGATGTTGAGATTCAACCACAACTTGTCTTGTGTACGTATCCCCAAGTGTATGACTATTTACCTCATTGCATATTGTAATGATTAAAAAGTAGGAAGACAAACAATAAAATTTTATTATATATAAACTTAACCTTGCCATTACATTTATTATTTATGGTGAATCATAGTTTGGATAACTCAACCCTAGCCTCCGCTATGAATCATTTTATGGTATTTTTCTTCCCTATTTGCCCTTTACTGAATATACTATTATGTTTTACCTAGTTTTCTGAACACGTTTGAGCATCCCGAGCAGTGCATAGACTCGTGTCATTCAACTTTTCCATCCTTTAGAATAGTTTAAGTAATACACCTCGTTATTCATAGTAAGAATAATAAATTATTAGGGTAAGAATAAATATAGATAAGATATATTACTTGTACATCCGTTACACATTCCCAATACAGGTTAACCAGACTCTGATGGATAACTTGACTGACATTCGCTACGTATATCCCAATGTTGATTTTGGCCCTATCCAACTCAAATATTAGATCCATACTTTTGTTGAGGTATGGTTACCGGTAAAATTCTTGAGTTGTTGGACATATTGTATAGACCGAGGGAGACAAACTGATAAGGGGGGATTCCACTAAATAAGTACGAGCACGAGTAGGAGGACCGCAAACTTGGATTAGGGCAAAGCATGAAGAAAAAGACAAGCTCTACAGCGTTGACGAGCTCAAAGGCAGATCGAGCTCGAAGACAAATACAATGTTGACAAGGTCAAAGACAGATCGAGCTCGAAGAAAAATACAACGTTGATGAGCTCAAAGGCAGATTGAGCTCGAAGATATCACGGGAAGAGTCGATCGACCAGATCAGGGACGCGATGAATATATGATCAAAATTGAGTGCAGACTTAAAGAGGATAAGTTGAACATGTGATTAGTGAGCTCGAGCTCTGCAAACCAGGGCAGACTTGATCGCGTTTAAGGAATGGCCGAGCTTGGCTTAAAGTGTAGATTATACTGAGCGTTTTCTCACTTGTTTTGTAACACACGTTTGGACTCTTAAGTCAAACCGTTTTATTTACTTGTTCTACAATTATAGGGATAGTGATGTTAGTGGGTAGTGGCTCTTAAAGCGTGAACATATGTAAATGCCCACTAATTTGTACATTACAAAAGGGAGGACCTATCTATGAATAAATGGATCTTTTTTCGGCTTTATCTCTTTTTTTACTAAAATATTAAAGACTTCACTGTGGTAGAACATGTTATTCCCGTAACAAATTTGGAATCGTCTGTGGGAATTTCTTAACCAATCACCATGGTAGTCACAAGGTCAGGAATCGAGAGAGACAACCAGGAAACTAGCGAAACAATAACACATCAGAGAAGAACTGTAAGTCAACCAACAGAGCGAGGCGTCCTACATTCCGGTCTCTTAGCTCCTCAAGAGGGAAATCCTATGATACCCCAAGCGACGGTGGCGACGGAGGAACCACCGATTGGGCCCACGGTCGTTTCCATAGAAGAGGCACATCTCCATCAACCGACGAATGCATTAGGGGTTCGCAGAACTGCAGAAGCCATGCCGGCAGATGACTCGGTGATCCTCCAACTAGAACAAAGAATCCAGAATCTCCAGGAGGAACAGTTAAAAATAGAGATTGGACAAGACGCAAGGGAACAAGCCATGCACGCCACGATGGTAAGGATGAACGACGCTATTCATGCTCGGACCGCTAAGATCAAGGGAACGAAAAAGACCCATAACCATCTGGACCGGAGGCGAGCAAAGTTAACAGAACTGATCATTCGTCCAAACGAGAGGACAAGCAGGAAGGTGAAGGATAGAGTAGGGGCGAGAATTGTAGCAAAGAACCGCGAGACGAGGTTAAACAGACGTCAACCAAGCGAGCTCGGGAAAATGAGAGCCTCTGTTACAATCAGATTCGCCCAAAGTTGTCGGCCTACAAACTAAAGGAATCATCATTCAATATGGAAGAGTATGATAGAACGGGAGATCCAGAGCGGCATTTGGAGCAGTTCATAAACATGATGATGACCTTCAACCCCGACGATGCGATGTTATGCCTAGCACTGTCTATGAACCTCAAAGGTAACACCATGAATTGGTTCAGCAGCTTACCAAAATGATCCATCTATGACTTTACAGGAGTGTGGAAAGCGTTCAGAGAAAGTTTTGTTGGCAACAATGAGATTAAGCGCAAGCGGGACTCAATCATGGACCTTTAACAGCGCCGAGGTAAGTCTCTTAAAAGTTATGTTAGAAGCTTTGTTCATGCTATGAATTCTTTGCCAGATTTGGCCGAAAACATGGCGGTGGCCTCCCCGAAACGGGGGCTCGACCGAAAAGGGGAGTTGTATGCAGATCTCATCAAGTTCCCAACTGAGAACATGGGGGAACTGCTTGCCATAATAGATACCTTTATCAGGGTCGACGAGGCTAGAAGAGGAGGGTCACCTGAACGGTGCGAGTCAGATTTCAAAGAGAGTTGAACAAGAACGTAAAATGATTGAGGAGCAACCAATGAGGGTTATAACCGAAGACCCCAGCATCTCGATCAACCGAATAGGTATTTCACCCCGTTGACTGAGGCAATCTCAGTGATTTAGGATCGAACAAATGGGCGTACGAAGTACCAAGATCCACGCACAATGAGCGCCCCAGGGTTTAAACGATCCAATCGGTACTACTGCGTATATCATCATGATCATGGACATTCCACAGATGAGTGCTGGCAATTAAGAGAATAAATCCAACGCTTGATAGACAACGACGAGTTGATTAAGTACATCAAACGATCTCAACCGGATTAACGCGAGGAAGCTCGTTCTCCAAACACTGGAAAAACCAACCAATAGAGAAGAACCAGAAGCTAACAAACAAGAATGGCTACTTACCATATCAGGGGGAATTCGGTTGCAGGTCAAGGGTCTACTCAAAATAAATGAGCTAAACATGAGTTCGACATGTATGAAATAGATTCAAATTTTTATCAAAACCACAAGGACTCAGTAGCCGACCTCACATTCAACAACGATGATCTCAGAGGTGTTAGTTTACCATATGAAGATGCTTTGACTATTCACTTAGATATTGGAGGGGTAATGGTAACCCGAGTGCTGGTTGATGGAAGAAGTTCAGCAAATATTATTTCAAAAGCAGCTTTGATCGTATGCAGAACGTGCCCCCATACTGACCTACTCAGCGGACATTAGTCGACTACGAAGGAAGAACCTCTCAATTTGTTGGGGAGGTGGAGTTGTTAGTAAAGGTTGGTCATGGAGCTATGAAGAATGAGCTAAAAATGTTGTTCTTAATTTCCAACGCTCTGAGCCCTTACCATGTCATTATTGGACGACCATGGCTGCATAGGATGGAAGCGACGCCGTGTACATTTCGGCAATGCATCAAATATCTGGTAGGCAGCTTAGTCAGAACAATACGCGGCAGCCAGAGGACTTCGCGAACATGCTATGCAATCGCGTCGGACCCATCCAAACCTCTCCAATAGAAATTAAATGGCGAGTGGGACATTACACCAACAACTTTAGATCTCACCTTGCCAGACCCAGTGGATGATCCACGTGAAAATGAGGATTCAACTACTACAAATACTACAACGGTGGATATGATCATAGCTAACAGTAGAATGCTTCGATTGGCAAAGAAGCTGTCCCAGAACTCAAAGGTATGTTTCATAGCTTTATTAGCAAAAACTTTAGATGTATTTGATTGGGAGGCACCTGATGTTTCGGGAGTAAGCCCTTCGATCATAAGCCATAAATTAGCTATCAACCCTTGTGCCAAACCGGTACGACAGAAGCGCATGGCTTTTTAAGCAGAAAAATAGGCCGCTATATTGGTTCAAGTAACCAAGCTAAGCCGGTTGAGGCATATCTGAAAGGCAAGGTACCCAGTTTGGATAGCCAACCCGGTTCTGGTAAAAAAAGGGCGGACAATGGAAAATATACGTGGACTTTACCAACTTAAATCAAGCATGCCCCAAGGATGCTTTCCCGTTACCAAGGATAGATCAGCTGGTCGATTCGGCCTCAGGTTGCGAGTTTTTATCCTTTATGGATGCGTACTCAGGGTATAATCAGATCTGCATGGACGCATCCGATCAGGAACACACAACCTTTCAAACTGAGCGGGGTCTTTATTGTTATATAATTATTCCTTTTGGGTTGAAGAATGCAGGATCGACATATCAACGATTGATAAATCACATCTTCCATGATCATTTGCGACAACATTTAGAGGTGTACATTGACGATATGATCATTAAAACCCATGAAGAAGCGCAACACCTAAACACGTTACAGGTCATTTTCGATTCATTACACAAATTTAATCTCAAACTTAACCCGTATAAGTGTTCGTTTGGTGTTGCTAAGGGCATGTTTTTGGGATATGTGGTAAGTCAACAAGGTATTGAGGCAGATCTCGTCCAACTAAACACGATTTTACAGATGAAACCACTAAATAATGTCAAAGAAGTGCAGTATCTTACAGGAAGGTTAGCAGCCCTTTTGAGGTTTATCTCCCGTGCATCAGACAAGAGTCATCACTTTTTTGAAGTACTGTGGGGTGCTAAGAAGTTCGCTGGACAAAATAATGTGACAAAGCTTTCATCGAGCTCAAGAAATACCTCACCTTCCCTAAGATTTTGTTTGCTCCTGCTCCTGAAGAGCCCATATTTATTTACCTGGCAGTGTTATCATTTGCTGTATGCTCGGTTCTCGTACGCGACCAGAATGGGAAACAACGCCAGATATATTACACGAGCAAAACACTAACAGATGAGGAGACAAGATATCTAAATCTCAAAAAACTCGTTTTGAGTTTGGTTGTTGCAGCTCGACGAATGAGGACATATTTCAAAGAGCATCTAATTACGGAACATTCCCTTTACAAATAGTATTACAGAAGCCAGATATTTCTGTAGATTAACCAAGTGGAGCATCGAGCTCGGTGAGTATGACATCCATTTCGATCCACGTTTAGCTATAAAAGGGCAAACAGTTGTGGACTTCTTAGCAGAGTTCAATTCATCAAGAGAAGAACAAATTGAGATAAACAACAAACAAGCGATTGAGCTTGACCAGTGGATCATTGAGGTCGACGGTGCATCTTCTACATCAGGAAGGGGCACATGCATTATACTCCAGACTCCAAGCAGGGAGGAGATCAAATAAGTTGCACGCTTTAATTTTCCGGTAACAAATATTGTCGTAAAATATGAGGCCGCTCTTTGTGGCATGAAGCTGGCTTTGATATATGGAGCTCGAAGCATTAAGATCATATGTGACTCTCAGTTGATGGTTAATCAGGCACAAGGTATTTATGATGTCAGGCAAGACGAGATCAAGGAATATCTTGTGATACTCAAGGAGTACGAGTCTAAATTCACCAGTGTGTTTTATGAGCAGATCCTACGCAGGGATAATTCGGCAGCCGATACTTTAGCTAAGGTCGCAGCCTCAGGAGAGCATCACACGATATTACTCCAGAAAATCCCCACGACAAAGCTCTCAGCCGCCGCAACCATCAATTCAATCATATAGCGAAACTTATATATTATGTTTGTACAAACTACATGTTATCTCACATGGTTAGAAAAGATATAGCTTGTATTATTCCGGTTATGAGTATAATTTAGTAGCAAATAATAAGGTTTAGGTTCAAAATCATAAATAGTAATAGAATATCTACAGGATTAAATCAAATTTGAACTACAAATCAAAGAAACCACTGATCAAAATTAAATTGTAGATAATAATAATAATAATATACACACAATAGTTACAAAAATATATGATGTAATATTCTGTAACAAATAGAAAATAGAATATTAATATTAGAAATCGATACGAAAAAGAAACAAATACAATCTATTAAACCAAAATCTATTATTTTTAAGTGTAAAACATGGTAAAAATATGGCAGGTTCTTCATATTTACTAGTTGTCTCACGTTAGTCGTTTTTCTTAATCTTTGTAATAAACAGGTCCCTCATGTTTTCAAAAATGAAACAAATAGATCCTTTTTTAGAATAAATAGGTTCCTTACGTTTGTAATAAACAGGTCCCTCACGTTTAAAAGAGAGAGAAATATAATGATATGGCTAGTGATGAAGCATGAATATATGAGGTATTGTGAAAAAAACTAGGTATTATGTGGGAGTTAAGTATCATATTTAAATACTATGTAGTTATTATTGATATTTTGGATATTAGATGACAATAAAGTTTTGTGTTGGACACATTTGGGTACAATACCCAAACCTTTGGACTTCTCAAACTAGCAAACTAACTTTGTCTCTTAAGTATAAAACTCAAGAAAATCTCAAACCAAGTCAACTTTAAAGGTAATATTTCTTAATCTATACATTTTGTTGTATAATATTTTAATTTAACTAAGATTTATGATTCTCTAGACTAAAAAACAAATGTATGAAAGCAACTATTAATGAAGTTTAAATTTTGATTTTTATACTTTATTTTTCTTAAATATATTTTAGCCTAGTTTTCTTTTTGCATTTTTGGTGACCCGATCTACATATTTAATTATTTAGGATATAAATTTTATGTGGTTGAATTCCTAAACTTTGTTTTTTAAAGATAAGTGATTTTTTAGAATAAAGCACAGTTATTTTCGCTTAAATGCAACAAAAATAATTATTGTTTTTGTTTTGAAAAACAACCATCAAAGATGGTGAAAATGAACAGAGATAGTTAAGTTTTTGTGTTGAATAATAAAAAACTATATTTGCTCGTTTTTAACAAAGTTAATTGTTGGTTTTAAGACCAAAACCAATTTTTTGCGTTTGAGCATAAATATGTGATATTTCTCATAACGAAAAACACCATCTATTTTCGCTTATGATCAACAAAGATAGGTGTTATTTTTAAAATAAAGTTAGTTTGATAAATATTTTTTCACTTCTTCTTTGGTTATATGATAATGAAATTAGATTATGTGACGATCATTCCGAATCTTCTGCTAATTACATAACTTGTCGACCTATAGTACAATAAATATGAGGATCTTATTGCTTAGTTGGTGCATAATATTTCAGTTGTATAAGGTAACACGTCTATAGTTGATGCGTATGACAGTTTTCTGTTGAATATATTGTGGTTGAAAGATAATTTCTTCGTTGCTCTGATGAAGGGAAAAAATCACCCAAAGATCAAAATAACAAAATGATATGAATTGAAAAATAATTGAAAGAAGAACATTATAATAAATTGAATATTTCAAATTACAATAACTTTAATTTGACGTTTCTCAACTTTTTACCTAGCTTTTCATCTCCCTAATTTCTACCAATATTATATCTTTTATAGTGGGCTCAACTTGGAGCATCCTAGGTCGAATGTTTTCTATTGGCTAAATCATTTCAGTTGAGTTGTTATTTTAATGATATCGTCAGGTACTCTATTTGTATTGTTCATATGTGCATGTTTTGTTTTTATGTTTTTCCACTAATGATAGTCTCTTTCATGGTAATTCTTTCTTAATAGTAAGACCAAACTGAATAAAGGTCTTTCCTGATCTACTTCAAGCTCCCACAGGCTCCTGAAATATTGTTGGTTATTGGGCCAACAATACTATGTTGGTGCGTAAAGGTCTTGAATGTTGGCTAAGGAGTTTTTATTCCAAAGACATCTTGTTCAGATAGAGAAGACCCAATTTTCTATGAGACCAACCTGCAATATATAGTCATATTTCGCAAGGGGTCATTTTAAGGAATAAAGTTTGGTTGATGAACTGAATTCTATGTATTTTCTAGCTCTAGCTTATGAGGAGGTTTCAGTTAGGATAGTAACCTCTATATATCAAAGAATTTAGCTTATTTTAAGACTGGAATTAGGTTAGGAAATCCACCATTTTATATGTGAGGATATTAGGCTAAAAAGACTAAAGAGGTCGTTTAGGAAACCGGTCTCTCAATATTTGGATGGAGAAAGCTCAAGATAATGGGAGAGGTCGGTCAGAAAACCAACCTTTCTATAAATGAGGGTTTTTTAGTCAAAAGGCGTGAAAAAAGTCAATTAATAAACTGACATCTCTATGTTTACAGGTTTTTAGCTCTAAGTATGAGGATGGGGTTGGTTAGGGAACCGACCTCTACCTATTTGAGGTTTTAATTTGATGAGTGAGGGATATGTTGGTTAGTGAACTGACCTTTTTTTGTTTAGTGACTCGATTCCAAGAAATATAAAGTTAGTTAGTTTAACCGACGTCGTTACATTGAAAACTCTATGCTTAATGAGAAGGTATGGATCAGTTAATTGATTAGCCTCCCTTTATCTGATGAAATGAGATCATTTGATAATTTAGGATCAAGAGAGATTTAAATTTCAGTTAGTAAGCCAACATATTTATATTTAAAAGAGATAGCAGAAGTCATTTTATAAACTGACCTCCATTTATCTGATGATTTGGGATCAAGGGAGAAGGTAAAGGTTCCTTAGTAGAGTGTCATACATATAACTAATGATTTGATAAGTTCAAATGAGAAGGTGAAGGTCGGTTAGTAAGTTAATATTCTTTTATATGATGATTTGGGATCAAATGATTATTTAAAGGTCGATTTACTACCTCATTTTCCTTTACCAATGATTTGAGTTTAATAGGTAAACGTTGGTTAGTACAACGATGTCCCTTTACGTGAAATTCTGGGATTAAGGGAGAAGGTAGATGTCGATTAGTAAACTGGCCTATTTTTTATTGATTATTTGATTTTAAGAGATAAGGTAGATATCAGTTAGTAGATTGATCTCCCTTAGACTAATGATTTAGAATAAAAAAAATAAGACATGGGTTGGTTAGAGAACCAACATTTCTTTGTTTGATGATAACCTACCTTCGTATACTTGGTGATTTGGAATTTAAAGAGAAGGAATAGACCTGTTTGGTAACCAACCTCCCACCATTTTATGGTATGGGCTTAAGGAAGAGATAAAGATTGGTTTGGTATCTGAATTATCTATACTTGATGGTTTGTCTAATGATTTTGAGACAAGTGAAAATTGGGATGTGGGTTGGTTAGTGACTTAACTATATTTTGTGCTTTTCGGCTTAAAAAGGAAGGATAGGTCGCTTTGGTAATCAACCTCCCATTTATATGATGATCAAGGCTTAAATAAGAGGTATAAAGTCGTGCGGTACCGACCTAACTATACCTAATAATAAGGGTCTAAGGGGAAAAAAGAAGGGTCGATTGTGACACTAGCTTACCTTTAACTTCCATGTTTGACCATATCAAAATTCTATCAACCTAATTTACTAGGTCTTTGTACTTCTTGCTTTAGCCAATTTTTGTGCAGTATTGGGAACTCATTTATTTTTGTTTCTTAGTTTTCAAGGGATTAGAATTTCATTCACTAATGACACGATTCTTAGAAAATTGAGGGGGAGGGGGTATTTTGGACCCATGATGGATATTTACCACGTGTCACTGATCATACCAAACAACTCCTCCTTTAAACTTCTAAACTTTGTCATAAACAACTTTTTTGTTTCCATAGTACTTCTACCATATGTCCAACGAGAATTTTAGTCTTTGCAATCACCTTTATAAATGAAATTTTTACATGAACTTTTTTTATTTTCATCCTACAATCTCTTTCACTATAATTTTACTTTTTATCACTAGGATTTTCATCCCTCTTTCTATTTTTTAATATTCTGTTGTTATTCCTACTATCTTCTCCATTATCCTTTGGTATTTCTTTAATTCATTTTTAAAATTATAACTTGATGGAGGATGAGGTTAGGGAAACATGTTTGCAACCAATAAAGATGATGTGATCCTTCCTTGATTTGGTTGGATGAGTTTGGATCTAACCTGGTTGCAAGTACGATTCCTCTTAGTTGCTCCCCTAATTCTTTTATTAGCATGATGAGTTTGTGTTGGTTAGCCAATGTATCCATTTGGGTTTCTATGAGTGGTTTTCTAACTGAGGGTGGGGTGGCAGAAATATTCATATTTTCTTATTCACTTTGTCTGACTGTGATCAGGTTTGTCTTGAATTAGATAGGCCCGAATCTGTAGAGTTTTGTTTTTTATGTGTCAGTGGTAGTCCTAACGATTATAGGACTGATAAGACCTTATTATTTAAGTTCCATTTTGACGTAGGTCTTCGCCTAGCTCTAGATTCGTTTGTATAAAATTACTTAGTATGGGCTAATATAACTTTAAATCAACTAATTCCTAAAGTATGACGCATCTTGATCGCCTTCTCAATATTGTGTTGGCTTCTAGTGTTACTTCCACCATTATTTTACTTATTTTGTTTTTCAATTTAAAACATATGAACATAACCTTCTTTTCACTACATGGATTAGAAATCGATGGTTATAAAAATTCTCTATTAGTTGACAAAAAATAGATAGACTATTTATTTTCATGAATGTGAATGGTCTTCTGATTTTTACCCTAATTGTGTTATAGTTCCTTTTGATTTTAGATACCCTGGTATGATTCACGTGTTTTATACTCAGTCTCGTGCAGATTGTACTCATTTAGCTCGTATCCTTTATTATTAACCTTTTTTACATTGTTTTAGAACCAAACATGCCAAGGTCTAGTGTGAGTCTAGGTCTTATTTGGAAGAACTTATTCGTCTTCAGACTCTTCAAGTATTTTTGAGGGACTAACTTTATCAAAAATGGAAATTCAAAGGACTAACTTTATCGAAAATAAATAGTTGATGGACTATATGTAACAAAAATGGATAGTCAACACACGTGGAAGGACTATCTTTATCCTAAAATAGGCTTTAAACAGTACATCATCCCTCGACTATCGCGTTTGATGGCCGATAGTCCCTTGACTTTCAAATGTCCATTGACACTCCATGGACTATCGCATTTGGATAAAGTTAGTCCAGAAGATCTTCTGATCCATGAGAGGCTTCCACCTGTCACCATAGTCCCCAGATTTTTGTATCACCACTAGTCCCTTGTTTTATCTCTCCTACGTTTTGGGTTTGACCTAAACTCAATGGACTAGTGGTGATGCAAAAATCTGGGAACTATGGTGACAAGTGGCAGCCTCTCATGGAACAGAGGATCTTCTGGACTAACTTTATCCAAACGCGATAGTCGAGGGATGATGTACTGTTCAAAACCTCTAAAATTGATGAAAAATGACTAAATCCGGACTTTTTCTAGTCGAGAGACTACTTGTCATGAAAATGGATAGCCAGGGGCTAATTATTATTCAAAGCCTTAAAAATTATATATTTCGTTTGAGTTGGTGATGCAGATAGTTTAGTGCTGGAATTTATGAAGACTGGCGATCACCCGAAGAATGCGGTGAATTGATAGTTGGGGGGAAGGATGATGTAGGCGGAAGGCCTCTGCATAAAATAATATTTAAATATTTTATAATATTTAAATGTTTTAGTTTTATTTTATTTTATTTTTTATATTTTAAGGATCTATTTAAGATATCAAATTAAATCTGATTACATTCAGATTTAAAGTGATATTATTTTATTGCGTTTATTTTTGTTTCCATATTTTGTATTAGGGATTTGAGCGATTCTTATTTAAAGTGTCTCAAACCCTATTTTTAAGGGAGTTGTTTTTTATTATTAAATTATGGTTTTTTATCCCTCTTTGGCTTCTGCTAATGATGCAGATAGTTTAGCGCTGTAATTTATGAAGACTGGCGATCACCCGAAGAATGCAGTGAATTGACAGTTGGGGGGGAAGATGATGTAGACGGAAGGCCTCTGCAAAATAATATTTAAATATTTTGTAATATTTAAATGTTTAGTTTTAGTTTTATTTCTATGACTCAGAGTGAAACGTAGCAGAAGCCAAAGAGGGATAAAAACCCTAATTTAATAATAAAAAACAACTCCATTAAAAATAGGGTTTGAGGCACTTTAAATAAGAATCGCTCAAATCCCTAATACAAAATATGGAAACAAAAATAAACGCAATAAAATAATATCACTTTAAATCTGAATGTAATCAGATTTAATTTGATATCTTAAATAGATCCTTAAAATATAAAAAATAAAATAAAACTAAAACTAAAATATTTAAATATTATAAAATATTTAAATATTATTTTGCAGAGGCCTTCCGCCTACATCATCCTTCCCCCCAACTGTCAATTCACCGCATTCTTCGGGTGATCGCTGATGTGGATAATAATTGCCTGAGGGTAGGCTAGTAATTTTAAGTGAAGTTTCAAGGTGGTGTATGGGTGTTTAACGGTGGTGTATGGGTGTTTAACGGTGGTGTATGGGTGTTTTATGGTGGTGTATGGGTGTTTAACGGTGGAGAGATAATTAAGCAGCTTGGTAGCAGTTAATTTTTATTCTTCATAGTTAATGCTGGTGGTTGGGTATTTATAGTATGATGTTTGGGCCCTTATGGGCTTTCGGGTCATGTTTAATGGACTCGGGTCATGTTTAAAGACCCATGAGTTCTAAGCAGGAGGGCAGATAGCTTAGTCAGGAAGTGTTTAGGTTTTTTAGTACTTTAGTCATAGTTCGAACAGCCTTAAGTTCACAGTGTTCGAAGTGATCTGTCCGGTCCAAATGATCTGTCCGATTTATGTCCCTGTAGCCTGTCCGGTTTTCGGAGAGATTTAGACTGATTTTCCCTTCCGGGGAGCATGCTGTATTCGGACTCATCAGGAGCCCCTTTTTTAGGTGTTTGAACAAGTGTCCTTGTCAAAGAACTAAAAAATAGTCTGATTGCATGAAGTGGTTCTTAATCCGGACAGAGTTGTGGGTATACCCGGAGAGATTAAACGTTACGAATTCCAAACGGTTTTTGCCAGAGTTAGTGGGACACGTGTCGCTCTCTGATTGGTCACTCCAACCGTTTTTTCACCTTGAATTTCGCACCACCTTCTTTAACAAGTAACCTCTTTAATTGCCAATAGTGACATCAGCGCCGTCTTTTAATCATTGCTCAACTTTTCGGATTCTCCTAGAAATCAACTCCTTTTTTCACACCTACTATAAATTCACATTCATTTTCCACTGTTTTACTATCTCTCTCAAATTTTACTCTGCAATTTTACCCAGAGCTTTATCTCTCTAGAACAAAAACTTCCTTGGCTGTTTATGTTTACAGCAAGAACAGCATTGATCAAAGGTGGTTGGCTCAACCTTTCGGAGTTGGAGAAAGCGCAAAAGGTCGAGAAGGAAAGGCGAATAGCAGCAGGGCTACCATCATCACCTGTTGAGAAACCAGCCACCTCTGTTGCAGAATCTGATAGAGGCTCATCCTCCTCCAAAGGTAATAAGCCCAAAAAACTCTTTCAATCCACCCTCTCACCCATAGTATTTGGCTCCTTAGTTCAGGAGTCAATAGCCGCTGTTGAACCGGAAGTTACTGCTACAAGTGTTAGGAAAACCTCACCTTTTATTGCCATGGGGTCTGACTCTGACCATTCTCCGGAGAAATTAGTCATCAAGAGGCCAAGCCGGTTAGTCAAGGGGCTAACCTCTAAAAATACTCCCTCAAAATCGGGGGCAAAGAACAGTGAATCTGGGTCTGGAGCACCCATTAGAGCTCCCCGGGAGAGGCTGTCCGGTCCGGAGGCCAGCAGCCCAGCACCCCCCAGAGAATCTTCTGCCTCAGAAACTCAACTTGAGGTGAGAAGTCAGATGAATACGGGCAGTCAACAGTCCGGAGGGCAAGCTATGCCAAGCTTCAATCCTCCCCGAACCACTTCCACAGAAGTCCCCCCCAACAATTATGGAGGAGAGAATGGAGGACTCTACTGAAGAGGTCCCCTTTGAGTCCGAGTCCTCCGGACAGGCTGATACCACTTTTGCTGTTGCCAAAAAGGGCAAAGAAAATTTGTATCTGAGGCATCCGGACCTGCCGGAGTGCCTTGAGAGGAGAGGTGGGCCGTGCTTCCACAAAGTCGAGCTTAAGTACCTCTTGTCCTTGTAGAAGACCAAGTATGCATTCATCCATACCTTTGATCTGGGTAGAATGCACACAAAATGGCTGAAAGTGTGAAGATAAGGATCCCCATTGATCCGGAGACTCCAATGGACTGTAAACGAAACGAGATAGTCTTCTTTACGGAGCTATTTAACTGGGGACTCAGGTTCCTACTAGACCCGTAGATTGTGCGCTACTTCCACCTGGTCAAGCTCTGTCCAACACAGCTAAGCCCCAATGGTTGGTTCACATTAATGTCATGTATCATGGCGTCTAGGTTATCTGGGATCTCTCTTCCTATGGAAGAGTTCGCAGTAGTGGCCAACCTGTGCAAGCATCATCAGTTCCCCTTCTACCATTTCAACATGGGGAACGACCTCAAGGCTGTTGATGATCTCCTGGAATCGGAGAGTAAGTGGAGAAGCCAATTCCTGTTCGTTAGTGGAGCCTGGGAAAATGGCAAGAGAATCAAGGCCGGAGAGAACCCAAGCCTCCTCAGGAGTAGGTGGAGGAGTGACCGTAAGTTTCTGATCTTGAGTCTCTGTCCGTTTTTTCTCTTTTTCTTTAAGTTAAGTTTATATTAACCAATTTCTCTTCTGTTCTATCAGAGCTGCCAAAGGAGTTCGGGGACTACCTGAAGGCCGGGCAGACTACCTGTGGCAAAATCAATGCTTGGGCCGCAGAGAATTGGGAGAATCGATTCCACACGGCCTTCACCCCTGGGAATCTAGCAAGGTCTCACATGTGGAACACCACAGGTCGAAGAGACCTAACTTGGGAAGAGCTCACCACCCAGCCTGATGAAGACATTGTGCTGAGAAGGTCCCACGAACTGGATGGGACACTCTACCTGCCTGCCCGGGCCAAAGCCCCAAGCAAAATGAAGGGCAGAAGAAAAGGCAAGAAGGTGGCAGGTGATGCTGAGAAGGATGCCCCAATAAATCCAGAGGGGCCAGCCCAAGTTCAAATTGATGCAACCCTCTTGCAGGTGGTGGAGCAGGAGACCGAGAGGCAGGAAGTAGACCTTCCAAAACCTCCAAGGGCTCCCAAGAGGACTCGCAAGCAAGCAAGTGAAAGTGCTGACCAGGTAGTTAAGAAGAAAAAGACTTCACAAGGAGATGAGCTCGCTCTCCGGGATCCGGAGCCCTCCTTTCCCACTGGCCCTTCAGACCCAACGCTGGCCGAAGAGATCCCCAGAGAGTTTCACACTGATGAAGTCGAGGGGGGAGAGCTCAACTTGGATGAAGTGGACATTACCGGTCTGGGCGGGCTTGGTGAATATTTCCTTGGCCTGCCCAGAGACGAGTTCGCAGGGCCCTACATCCCTCCGAGCAGCTCCAATACGGTCAACTTTAACGGTAAGACTTTCATGGTTTCTAGTGAGAAGGATACTATAGCCCACTCCCTATTTAGTAATGTGCAGCCAGTTCTTACACTGGAGAGACAAGTCCGGAGTCAAGCTGACACTATCAAAGACCTTAAGTCTGAGAAGGATAAGCTGTCCGAAGACCTCCGCACTGCTACCACCAAGGCTGATTTACTCAAAGAAGCACACGAGGAGCTGAAGAAGAGTCATGATGAGAGCAACACAAAAGTTACCACCCTAGAACAAACAATAAAAGATCTCCAGGAGAAGTTGTCTGGTATGGAGAAAGATCTCACGGTCTCACGGGGAGAGACCACTGCAAAAGAGAAGCTCATCACCAACCTGACCACTAACAAGATTGCTTTAGAAAATGCAGTGACTCAGGCTGCTGAAGAGAAGGCTGCTTTGGTAAGGGACCAAGAGGCCACAATCAAGGCCAAGATCAACGCCTATGCCAGGGAGATGATACAAAGCGAAGAGCTAATGATTCAAAGGGTGAAGTCTAATATGGTTCTCCTGTTTCACGAAAAATTCCCGAAGAGGAGACTGGGGGACTTATGGCTCTATGTGGATGATGATGACCTTCCATATTATACCATGGTTGATGAGGGATATTCCGGTGAGTCCTCATCTGATAATGAAGATAAAACCAGAGAGAGCCCAGGTGAAGAAGAGAATGATCCCAAGGGCAAGAAAGTAGTCGAAGAGGGGAGCGATATTAAAGGCAAGAAGGTTGACGCAGGTGAGCCATCTTCAAAGGCTCAACCTTAATTTATGGTGCACTTTATTTATATTTTACTCAAACTAAAGTCCTTGGAAGGCCAAGGCACTATTTTTGTTGTAGTGTCCCGTATTATTCTGACAGATTTTTTGTGCTGTTCCCTAACTTGTTCAAAAGTCCTTGGAAGGCCAAGGCAATTTTAATTTGTTGAATGAATGTTTCTATTTTACTCAACCATCATCTTCTTTCATTGTCTGTTTTAGTTTAGATAGCTGGAATTTAAGTAGCTTTGAGTTATTGCATTGTGAGAGTGTTAAGATTCTCCGGCTAGAGTTTAAATAGCCCTTAGACCTTTCAGTCCGGGTAGTATGACAAGAGATAGAATTTTGAAAATACTTAGAAAATTATTGAAGAAGGCATCAAATTTCATTGAAAGCTCTCCGTGCCACCGAAGAGGGGAAGGTATGCCCCCAAATATTTACATGGATGTTTAAACAAGTAAATATTTACACAAGTGCTATTCCAAGTACATTCGAAGGTGTTCAATATTCCAAGGGTGAGTTAAAACCCTGCCATCTTTGTCTTCCAACCAATAAGTCCCAGGCTTGATTCTTTCAACCACAGTATACGGACCCTCCCAGGTTGGGGCCAGCTTTCCGAAGAGCTTTTCCTTAGTATGCAAGAAGACCTTCCTTAATACTTTATCTCCTGGTTGGAAATCTCTTCTTTTAACTTTAGAAGCAAACCTGCTTCTCATCAAGCCCTGATAGTGTGCAATTCTATGATGAGCTTTAACCCGTCTTTCTTCAATCAAATCAAGTTGATTTCTAATTGCCATTTCATTAGCGTGTCCGGAGAAGTTGTGAACACGAAAAGAAGGGAGTGTCTTCTCTATGGGGGCTACTGCATCCATTCCATAGACCAAGGCAAAGGGAGATTCTTGTGTTGCAGCCCCAGGTGTTGTCCGGTAGGCCCACAAGACTTCATGTAGATAACTAGGCCATTTCCCAGCAGACCCTTCCAAATTTTTCTTTAAACCGGACAATATAGTTCTATTAGCCACTTCAACTTGCCCATTGGCTTGTGGGTGGAAAGGTGAAGAAAAGCAGTGCCGTATACCCCTTGAGGCACAGAAGCTTTCCATCTCTCTGTTGTCAAACTGTGGCCCATTGTCTGTTGTTATCTTCTATGGGACACCGAATCTGCAACATATGTTGGACAGAATGAATTTTATGACAGCTTTCGATGTTGTCCCTGCCAGGGGAGCTGCTTCTATCCACTTCGAAAAGTAGTCAATGGCCACAATTATAGTTTTACGCCCTCCGGACGCCATAGGGAGAGGCCCTACTAAGTCCAACCCCCATCGAGCAAAAGGGATGGGCTCAAAAATTGACTCCAAAGGAATGGCTGGTACATGAATTTCATTGCTATACCTCTGGCATGGGTCACACCTTCTTACCAGCTCCTTAGCATCTTTCATGATTGATGGCCAATAGTATCCGGAGAGTAACACTCTTCTTGTTAAAGCTCTGAATCCACAATGGACTGATCCCTCACCATCATGCAATTCGGAGAGGACCACTTGTGACTCATTATCCCCTAAACAACATAGGAGAGGTTTACTATAGGATTTTTTGTACAACACTTCTCTCAACATAATGAAACCACGAGCCTTGTGTTTCAATGTTTTGGCTTGTGACTTATCTGAAGGCATAATACCATCGGACAGATATTGTATGAGAGGAGATCTCTAGTCTTGAGGTCGACTCACTTGTATTTCAAAAACTTCCTCTTTTCCACCTTCACTAAATTGAATAGAAGGGCTTTCAAGCACATGGATCCATGGGTAGGACTCCGTATATGCTATCGTTGCCAATGAGTCTGCTAGCTCATTTTCTGCTCGGGGAATGTGCTCATAGACAACAGCTTTAAACTTTAGCGCTTCATTTTTGAGGAGGAGTAAATATTTTACCAACTGCTCCTTTTTAGCCTCAGATTGGCCTAAGGCATGATGGACAAGTAACTGGGAGTCACTTAGAAGCTTGACCCTTTTAGCCCCACATATGTGGGCCAACTTTAACCCAGCTATAGCTGCTTCGTATTCGGACTCATTATTAGACGCCCTGAAAGCAAAACAAATAGCTTGGTACATGTTGTCCCCATATGGGGAAGTGAGACATATTCCTGCACCACATCCCATGGTGCTAGACCCTCCGTATGTTCGGACAATCCACACTTTCTTGTCTTTTGAATCAGTAGGTTACTCTGAATCCCTATCGGAGTGGAATTCAACCAGAAAATCAGCCACAGCTTGGGCTTTTACTGCTGTTCGGGGTGCAAAGTCTATGTCGAAGTCCCCCAACTCTACTGACTACTTCGTCATTCTGCTTGAAATGTCTGCTTTTTGAAGGACATTCTTTAAAGGGAAAGATGTCCGGACGACGGTAGGATGAGCCTGAAAGTAAGGCCTCATTTTTCTTGCAGCTATCACCAGAGCTAATGCCAGTTTTTCGAGTTTCAAGTAACGCCTCTCAGCATCAATCAAGCTTTTGCTGATGTAGTATACCGGGTGGGGATGCCCACCGACCTCTCTTACCAACACAGCACTGATGGCACAACTTGAAACGGCCAGATTTACAAAAAGAGTCTCCCCATCACCTGGTTTGAACAAAGTTTTAGGAAAGGAGAGATGTTTCTTGATTTCATTGAATGCCTCACCACACTGTGGGGTCCATTCGAACCCTTTTGCACCCTTCAAAGTTTGAAAGAATGGAGCCCACCTGTCCGAAGACCTGGATATGAATCTGTTTAAGGCAGCCAATCTCCCTGTTAATCGCTGTACTTCTTTAATGTTTCGAGGAGGCTCCATCTGGAATAAGGAATTGAGTTGGTCCGGGTCGGGCTGTATTCCATGCTCACTTATGATATACCCTAAGAACTTCCCGGACTGCACTCCGAACACACACTTTTCAGGGTTTAGTTTTAAATTCACTTTTGCCAAGTTGGCAAAAGTTTCTTGGAGGTCGGACAAGTACAACTGCTCATCCACGCTTTTCACCATCATATCGTCAATGTAAACCTCCATATTTCTTCCAATTTGATCAGCAAATGCCTTGTTGACTAACCTTTGATAAGTAGCCCCAGCATTTTTCAAGCCAAAAGGCATCACCTTGTAGCAATGTAGACCCCTATCAGTGACAAACGTGGTATGTTCTTGATCTTTTGGATCTACTTGGATCTGATTGTACCCGGAGAAGGCATCCATGAAGGAGAGCAGCTTGTTCCCAGAAGTAGAGTCTACTAACTGATCTATCCGGGGGACCAGATACAAATCTTTTGGGCAAGCTCTATTAAGGTCTGTAAAGTCAATGCACATGCGCCATTTGCCATTTTTCTTTTTCACCAGGACAGGATTGGCAGTCCACAAAGGGTATTGAGATTCTTTAATATGCCCCATCTTTGTGAGTCTGTCAACTTCTTGCACTATGACATCAGCCTTTTCTTTTGAAAAAGCTCTTCTCTTTTGTACCACTGGTGCCACATCTCTCCGGACAGACAGGTGATGAGATATCACTTCTACTGGAACTCCAGTAACATCAGCATTACACCAAGCAAAAACGTGCTGATGGTCTTTCAAGAATTTCAACATCTCTTCTTTCAACATTGGTGGCATCTTGGACCGTATCTTGACACTTTTGCCTTCTTCCAAGCAATGTGTTTCAACCTCTTCAATTGGAATCAACACTCTAGGGGTCTCTCTGGGGTCATCAATTTCACCCTCACCCCCAGAAAGGCCCTCAAACTGCTATTGATCATTTATACGGACTGCCCCCAGCGTTCGTGTAGCCAAGGCAGTGGCATAGCAAGCTCTTGCAATCTTTTGGCTGCTCCGGACAACCCCAACCTGTCCCTGAACAGCATACTTTAAACACTGATGGACTGTTGAAGCCACTGCATGCATCCTAGAGAGCCAAGATCTCCCTAGAATAGCATTATAGCATGTGGGACAATCCACCACGATGAAGAGTATTCTAACCATTTTCTTGAAAGGGCCCCTGCCCAATAACACTTCTTCTTCAAACTCCCCGATCACATCGGCTGAGCTGCCCGTAAAGCCCACGATTGACCTGTCCGACTTTTGAATCACATCTGGATTTTTCATTTTCTTGTAAGTGTTTAGGAAAAGGATATTGGCAGAGCTTCCAGTATCCACCAGAATTCGCCTTATTTCATTGCCCCCTATAGATGCTCTTATGACAACAGCATCCTCATGAGGGCCAGCAATGTCTCCTAAATCATCCTCATCGAAGACAATGAATGGGAATGAGTTTGGTGATTGATAAGAGGTCATGCCTCCTTCTAGCTGGGAGGCTAAATTATGAACATGCCTCTTTCTTGAAGAAGCAGTAGGAGCTGTCATGGTGTCCCCTCCGAAAATTGTCAGTGACTCGAAGAATTTAATGAGCCCGGAGACCGATCTAGAACACTCCTCTATAGCACCCACCCTATTTCGTGTTGGATCAGGATCCAAGTATTCGGATTCCACATCAAACCTTTCAACTATAACCATGGCCCCCTCCGGGGCAGCATTACTTGGACCAACCCGGTGAGTGTTGTCAGGCCTGTTGCCTCCTCTTCTTTTAACGTATGCTCTTAACTTTCCCCTTTCAATCAGGTTTTGGACCTCTTGCTTCAACGCTATGCAATCATCAGTGGTATAGCCAATATCATTGTGGTAGTTTCGATGCTCTCTGGGAGACTGCAAGGTTGCTGGTCTCCGGTAGTGCACCTCATCTTTTGTTTTATCGAAAATGGTAGCCACACTTTCTTTGAGTTCTGCAAACCACTCCGGTTGGACCCATGGCCCTCTTTTGTTTCTGGATTGTTGACTTTGAGCAGGAGCAGCTGGCTGAGATTGAGCTTTTGCTCTACCATGCCCCTGTCCGGTTTCTCTTGCTTTGTTCCCGGACTGGTTTTGATTTGGAGTTAGTGCCACTGGGATGGATCTCACCTGTCTGTGCACCCTGGTCTTTTTTGTTTCATCAACGTTTATTTGCTTGCCAACTTGATTTAGCAATCCTCCCCAGGTCATGGCCTTCTTTCTGGTCACCGAATCAGCCAGGTTCCCTGGGTTCAAACCTTGTCTTAGGGATGCTATTGCCACCTGTTCGAAGCAATCAGTCAACCCATTCTTTGTGTTCACAAAACGACTTATGTACTCCTTCAATGACTCATTTGGCTCCTGGGCACAATGGATTATTGTGTCTCCATTGCCCTTCAACTCCTTACTTCCCACAAACTGCCTTCGAAAGGCCACCCAAAACGTATCAAAATCTTTAATACAACCCTGAGGCAGGCTGTTGTACCATTTTAGAGCACTCCCCGTGAAGGATTGGGAGAATTCCCTACAGAGTAGTTTATCATCATCATCAAAGTTCATCATGAAGTTCTTGAATTGCTCCAGATGATTGTCCAGATCAGTACTGCCATCGTACTTCTCCATCTTAGTACTGTCAAACCTCTTGGGGAGGTTTCCGGACAGGATTTTAGAAGACAGTGGAGACTGCCTCCAATTCCTTCCACGACTGAACACAGTATCCTCATTGGGAGTTGCAAAGATACCTGGCTCATCGTGGAAAGCAAATGGATCCATCAGCATCTTGTCCATATACCTCCGGTGGTAAAATGACCCCTTTCCAATATGCCTTTTTATTCTTCCATGGTGATCTCTTTTTCTCGAATATTTCTTAACCTGCTTTTGCTTTTTCTTGGTTTGACCTTCATCACTGCTAGAGGATAAGGATTTTTCATTTCCCTCACCGTCCGAAGAGCTGTCCGAAGATTCTGAACTTGAGTCAGAACTCTCCACAGGCTTGGACCGGTGAGACTTTTTAGAACTAGCATGAGTTTTTTTGGTGCTCACATGAGTTTTGGAAGCCTCATGCTCTCTGGGGTTATCGGTGTGATGAACAACCGATGCCTTGGATTTTTCTTTCACGCCCATTTTGGCCTTTTCAGCCCTTAGAGCTTCTATTTCAAGCTTTAACCTGTCGCGCTCTTGGACAGTATACTCATCGTTTTCTTCCACCACTTCGAGCAAAGCTGGTGGAAGCTCTGGATTGTCCGGATTCATACGGAGAGAATTTCTTGGCAGGTTTTGAATGCTTGATTCAGGCACCTCTCTGCTCCCACTGTGGTCGCCAATTTGGTGTGGATAATAATTGCCTGAGGGTAGGCTAGTAATTTTAAGTGGAGTTTCAAGGTGGTGTATGGGTGTTTAACGGTGGTGTATGGGTGTTTAACGGTGGTGTATGGGTGTTTTATGGTGGTGTATGGGTGTTTAACGGTGGAGAGATAATTAAGCAGCTTGGTAGCAGTTAATTTTTATTCTTCATAGTTAATGCTGGTGGTTGGGTATTTATAGTATGATGTTTGGGCCCTTATGGGTTTTCGGGTCATGTTTAATGGACCCGGGTCATGTTTAAAGACCCATGAGTTCTAAGCAGGAGGGCAGGTAGCTTAGTCAGGAAGTGTTTAGGTTTTTTAGTACTTTAGTCATAGTTCGAACAGCCTTAAGTTCACAGTGTTCGAAGTGATCTGTCCGGTCCAAATGATCTGTCCGATTTATGTCCCTGTAGCCTGTCCGGTTTTCGGAGAGATTTAGACTGATTTGCCCTTCCGGGGAGCATGCTGTATTCGGACTCATCAATCGCCAGTCTTCATAAATTCCAGCGCTAAACTATCTGGATCATTCCCGCCGGGGTCGAGAAGATTCGTCCTCGAATCAGAACCAGTCTCCTCATCAGAAGAGTCACCTGCATAAGGAATCAGATGCTTAACATTAAAGACATCAGATGTACGAAGATGGCTAGGCAAACGCAGTCGATAAGCATTCGGGTTGATCTGCTCCACAATCTCCACCGGGCCAATCTTCCGGGCGGCTAGTTTGTTGTACTCACTAGCAGGGTACCGATTTTTGGTTAAAACTGCCCAAGCATAATCACCAACTTCGAACTGAACAGGACGACGATAAGAATCCGCCTCAGACTTATACTTGACGGTACTCAAGACAAGCTGATTGTAAGTCGTCTGGTGGGTTTGGCGAATCTGCGATACAAGCTCCTCAGCAGTTGTGTGAACACGAATTTTACTGGGCAGGACGAGCAAGTCGACAGGACCCCGGGGCACAAAACCATACATCACCTGGAAAGGACAAAGACCCGTCGTGCGGTGAAGGGCATGATTGTGGGCAAACTCTGCCTGCGGTAGGCGCTGATCCCATGCCTTCGGGTGATCTACCACCAGACTGGTGTCACGGTCAGAAACAGGAAACACATCTGTAAACACATCAGTCCCAACATGGCCAGCAATAGGAAACACTTCTGCAAACACATCAGTCCCAACATGGCCAGCAATAAGAAACACATCTGCAAACACATCAGTCTCAACAGGGCTAGCAACGGGAAACAGATCAAACACATCAGTCCCAACATGGCTAGCAATAGGAAACACCTCTGCAAACACATCAGTCCTAACATGGCTAGCAATAGGAAACACATCTGCAAACGCATTAGTCACAACAGGACTAGCAACGGGAAACACATCTGCAAACACATCAATTGTCACAACCTCCACCGTAACCTCCGCCATATCATCATCATATGTATCAAACTTTGGAGGACCATCAAGCATAATGGGATTCGGTTCAAACGCCTCCTGAGAGAAAAGACCCCTAGCACCCGCAGCATTTGGACACTCTACCTGACGATGCCCTAACTCGCCACAGCCATAGCAACGTAAATTGCTTGAAGAACGGCTTGGCGCACCGCGCCCAGGAGGGATCGGATCAGGGGTTGGACGGGGAACTGGTTTGGACGCCGGAATCACTGAAGGAGCACCGGTCCGTACGCCGGTCTGGGTCCGGCGAGCCGACTGCTTTTCTGCCTGGAGGGCACGCCGATGGGCTCCGGAAACAGAGGACGAGTTAAACATATTAAGCACATCTTGAAGCTGAAGGCGCAACCCACCAATATAGCGGGATACCCGCTGATGCGGCGACTCGGTCACATATGTGCGAGCCAGCAGCTGATAGAATTCTTCGGTATATTCATCCACAGATGTGGTTCCCTGACGAAGATTCTGAAGTCGCTGGTAGAATTCTCGCTCGAAGTTGTAAGGTAGGAAAGCCTTGCGGATTTTTCTTTTGAACTTCTCCCAGCTGCGGACTTTATCCTTGCCTCCACGCGCGCGGTTCTTCTTCACCTGCTGCCACCAAGCCTGTGCCCTACCGCGTAGGTGAATGGTGACTAAAGCGACCCTTCTCTCATCGGGAACTTCCTTGAAGTCCAGGACTTCTTCAATCTGGGATAACCAATCGATAAGTGCCTCTGCCTTAAGGCTGCCATCAAAGTCCGGGATGTCTATCTTGAATCCAAGCTCCCAACGGCAGGTGTGAGAAGTATTCTGGTCGATCCCCTCCCCAAAAGGGTTATCCATACCCTCACCCTCTGTGTCTTGTTGCCTGGCGTTCAGATCAGCCATCTGACGGGTTAGATCGGCTACCTGACGGTGTAGGTCAGCAACTTCACGATCATCTAAATCACTTGTATCTCTAGTCACTGCAGCGCCACCGCGACGGCTGGTTCTTCCTCGCACCATCTCGCAGGATTTCCTGTGTCTGATACCACTATGACTCAGAGTGAAACGTAGCAGAATCCAAAGAGGAATAAAAACCCTAATTTAATAATAAAAAACAACTCCCTTAAAAATAGGGTTTGAGGCACTTTAAATAAGAATCGCTCAAATCCCTAATACAAAATATGGAAACAAAAATAAACGCAATAAAATAATATCACTTTAAATCTGAATGTAATCAGATTTAATTTGATATCTTAAATAGATCCTTAAAATATAAAAAATAAAATAAAACTAAAACTAAAACATTTAAATATTATAAAATATTTAAATATTATTTTTCAGAGGCCTTCCGCCTACATCATCCTTCCCCCCAACTGTCAATTCACCGCATTCTTCGGGTGATCGCCAGTCTTCATAAATTCCAGCGCTAAACTATCTGCATCAGTTGGGTGGAAAACTAATATCATTTTCCTTTAATTTCAAACATTTTATCTTGTATTTGAGTTGGGAAGAAGTAATATGAAGACATGCTTTAATTTTTAAAAAATTTATCGCCCATTTGAGTTGGGCGAATGAAATATATCGATCTCCCTTTAATTTTAAATTTTTTATTCTGAGTTGGGTGGGAGAAATTTTAATTTTAATTTTTTGTGTAAGTTTGTTCTTACTCTCCTAATTTAATATTATTTACCGACCAAGTCATTGATGAGCTTATATCCAATTGGTAGCCAAAAGAGGAGCAAAGTATAAATTTTTACAAAATGTAGGGTGTTAAAGACATAAGAGAATAAATCCTATTTTGAAATAAAATTCAACTCATAGAATAATAAAGATAAAAGTTACAATAAATTAACCAAAAAACTTAAATGAAACACAATAAAAGGTGCTCAATATTCCTAGGCTTATGAATATTTTTTGTAGTCATGTCTGCAAGCCAATAAGTTCTTAACTAAATACATTCCATTACTCGATAGGGACCTTCTATTATTAGACCAGTTTTCTTGCTCCGGGTTGCTGGGTATGCTGAAAAATACGCTGACAGACCAAATCTCTCACATGAATGGGGCGTTCCTTTAACTTAGAACTATAGTTCTGGGTAGTCTTTTGCTTTATTGAAATTTCCCGCAAATGGGGTTTGTCAAGTTTTCATTGTATCAAAGTATTCGGGGCGTTGGGTCCCCAATTTCTACTAACACCATTACTTTTGCATTATTTATGAGATGTAAAAACATTTCGTATGTGGGACTACGTGAGGTGGTTTAATACATCCATAATATTTAGGTGAGATTTCAGGCTAATTTTCGTTCGTAATTTCGTTCTTTTTTTCAAACCACCCATAATCATTCGGTTGATCTATATATGGTCATTTTCTTGCAGATGATATGTAGAGAAGAAGTATTGTCGAATCTGATAGTCTAGATTTTTATTTTATTTTACCTCATTATCAAACTACAACCTATTTTCCAAGATGAGGTTCCTCGAGATTCCAAAGCGGAACATTATATATTTTTATATAAACTATCGTACTTCCTCACTGCTGGGTTGGTTTAGATATTTTGTTTACACCAATTTGAAAAAATAGTCAACCAATATGATTATAAACCTTACTTTACCTGACCTGGTTGGTTAGGGGCCAACCAATTCTAAGCCATACTGATCAAATGGGTAGGAAATTAAAATCAAAGTTAATTCCACTCTCGGCTGATGCTGGAACCAGGACCATCTTTGGAAAATGTTGTATTTTTTTACCAAATATGTGACATCATCTTGTATACTCAAATAATAATGACCGAGAGTGAGGGTTTTTTGAACAAAAGCACGAGCAATATTATGTGCCCGATAAGAATCGAGATGGCTTTCATACAAGGGATATTTGGCCTCAGATGGCTCCAAACACTTCAAAAAGGGTTTCAAACACCCTATTATGAATAACTTTTTTTTTCTATTAATATGAATGTGGCGTCTGAGCAAAATTAGAATATTCTAGCCTCTACTTTATTGGAAGGCTGAGTCCCGTTGGTTAGATATTTTTTCTATTTTTGTCAGCCACGAGTGTGACTTAATTGTTATCATGGAAATGACATAGATTTCAAAGGCCTCCAGATAAGATCGTCTATGCTTCTCAACTGGCCCATCTCGGTCTCTTAAAATATCCTTCATTGTGAGATAATCGACAACCAAAATATGTTCTTTACTGACTTTCTAAAAGATAATACATTTATAAGATTGGTTGAGGTGCCTAATCCATTCAAGTTATAACTTCATTATTTTGTCTCTAACCTCAAACTCTCCAACTATTTTTTTCATATTACTAGTTGTGAGTCATTTCACACTAAAAGGTTGTGTAGCTAAATTCCATCGCCAATTACAACCTGACTATCATTACCACGTACTCTCCTTTGTTATTCGATATTTCGAAGCGTGATCATATTGCCAACAAGGATTTTTCTGTAGACAGAGATACAATATACACTCCTTGTTCACATCTTTGACGTTAGATGCACCATCAACATACATGAATAATTATGGTGTTAGTCATTGACTTTTTATCGATGATGATCTCATTCATTTGGATACAAAATCGGCTGAGGCTTGACCTTTTATTGTGGTAGAGGGAAAAAATGTTCCCTCAAATTCTCCCTACCCAATAACCCATTTCACTAAGCGTCGAGAATATTCAAGTTCACTTATGATAAACTTGATTGAATGAGTTGTTGTCACTACTATAGAATGGGATTGAAAGTATCTTTTCAACGAATGAGTATCTAGTTTTGTCCCCCAAAATGGATTATTGGTTTAATATACACTTCGTTGGATTGGTTAGCTCTCTACTACCAATATGACACTTACAACATCTTAATAAACCCCAAAATATACAGTCAACACTTTATCTCCCAGTAGGAACCACTAACAAATAGGACGATGTTAAGTAATATTTTAACTCTTAGAATATTTTGTCACATTATGGTCCTCGTTCAAAATTTCCAACCCTTCGCAATATTTTAAAAACTACAAGTATTTAACAGACAACTTTAAATAAAATATCTTAGAATGACAATTTTTCCATCTAGCCTTTATTCCGCATTCGCGGTTTTGTGTAAGCTCATATTTTTCATCACCCTAATTTGATTGGAATAATATTCAATTCCACATTTGTGAATCATAAAACCAAGAAAATTTCCAGAATTGAGGCGGGTGAAACACTTTGCCGGATTGCGCTTCATATTAAATTTATTTAATATGGAAATTTTTTTCACAATGCCAAACAGGAATGAGTCAATATTTATGCTTTTGAAAATCATATCATTGATGTATACTTTCATATTCCATATGAGTTGGATTGTGAACATCTTATTCACCATTCATTGATATGTGGTTCCATCTTTTTTAACCCCATAAGATATCATTAAATAGTAGTAGAAGCTTCAATTAGTAGTAAATGTTCTTTTATCTTAATCGATTGGGTCCATTTTATTTGATTGTATCTCAAGTACACATATATAAAGGATAACAACTCATGACTCGTAGTAACATCAATTAATTAGTTAATTTGTGGTAAATGGAATGGATATTTGAGGGCATGCTCAATTAAGTCCTGTGAAATAGATACACATCATTCATTTTCTATTGTTGTTTTTTACCAAAATAAGGTTTGTCACCCACTCCGGGTACTTCACTCTCTTATGTGTCTCATTGCTAACGTATTGTCAACCTCTTATTCCACAACTTTGGACCAATCCATAGCCAAATATCTTCTTCATTGTTACGTAGTATTTTTATAAGGATTAATCATAAGATGATGAGTTGCAAACGATTCGGGTATACTTGTCACTGATGTGTTCTTTCATTCAAAGGCGTCCTCTTATTCCTTCAATATGTTGATAATATTAAACCTCAACTATTTTGATATGTTCGATTTGATGTTTGTTTCTCGATCACTCCTTCCTCTCAAGTGCACCTCTTCGAGGTTTTTTATGGCTCCAAATTTGGAATAATGCTTGTATGGGTCGTCTATGCGTGGATTCTTTCAGTTCCTCCTTTGTACATTTCTATACAGCTTTTTGATTCTCTCAAAATATTCCAAATTCTTCATCCACTATATACTTTAGACATTGATGATATGTAAAAAATATCATTTAGAAATCATGGAGCCAAGGTCTTCCCAAAAGGAGGTTGTAAGGTGTGGGGGTATTTAACATAACACACCCACTGATTTCAGCTTTATTTCATTGTCTAGTACCGATTGACACTTCAAGCATCGTGGTGCATATTGAGATTGTGACCTGACCATTGAAACAAAAAACTAGATAAAATAAAAACTGTAAGGTAATCTCAAATGGGAGTTGCCCCATGGCCGAGTTGATCAACATGTTCACAGTCGACCCAATATCTATAAGTATCTGCCTAGCCTCGTGACCCACGATATATGTGGTTATTAACGATGCATCATCATAAAAAATGATATAATTATCCAAATATTTATTTGTGAAAAAATATTATTAGGTTTGTTAATTCTCGCGATAGGGTTCGTATCAAATCTACTCAAAGCATATCAATGGTAGAGGTTAAGTCTCAAATATATCTTTTGTTCAAGTTGTAAGCATACCACATGCAGCTAGTCCCACCATATAATGTTCGAATATAAGTTTTATCTTGCTTTCCCCCACCAAGCTCTTCTTCATTATTGCTCTCTGGCTTTTCTACCATATTTTCCGTTTATTTGGGTAGGTCTTGTGGGTGTTCTAGAGGGTGAACTATTGTGGTGTTTGGCCGTTGATTGGGTTGTTGTACGTATTCCCGTCCTCAAACCCTTTTGATGAGGTTTGAAATCCTAACTTTGAAAACTATTCATTCATCAATTGTGTGGCCATGATATCGGTGGTAGTCACACCTATTGCCTATGTTTCTAACTGTTAGGTTTGAGCTCATCCAACCCGGATTTGCCACTAAGTTTGAATTCTTTATTCGTCGGAACATATTGAAATTTGGATCTAATAGCAATTGATAAAACCATTTAAATCACTCCATAGTTTAATGTCATATATAATACAAGTCGAAAATTTGTGAGATTCAGTACTACTAGAATAAGAGCCGTTGTTTTACTTACTTGTTAGGTTGCTCATTTAGAAACGATTTGTTCCAGTAGAATAGCAGACATAGATTTTCTTACGCTTTTCCTTCTAAATCTTCCTTTTTTATTTTTTAAGTAAAAAAAGATTTATTGAGTAAAAATATCAAAGTTTATATAAAGTATTTAGGTGCCAAAACTAGGCGCCAAACTTGAAAAATAAAACAGGGCAAAGTAACTTCTACACAAAATAGCTTCTACACTTAGGCTGCAAAATTTTGGAGAACAAAAACTATCTATATCTCAGAGCTTTAGATCACCAAACAATCATTTCCAACAAGCTTCAAACAACCAATTTCTGATGAAGAAATCAATCTATCAATTCCGAGCTACCAATTCTTGTTCTTTAGCAAAAAAGAGAGAAGAAAGATGAACCATAGTCAATCAAACTTCAACCTAGAGACTTCATCCATTAACACTACTTTAACACAAGAACAGGTGATGACTAACTGGATAAGAGAAGAACATCTGAGTTCACAAAAAAGTCAGGAAATCATTCTCTTGCAACACGAGGTTTGTTAGATGAATTATTGTTAATGTAAGGTAAACCTAAACTTTCAAGCACTAGAATAGACTTTAAATCTGCCGGAGCAGATTGAAATTCGATATCTTGTATCATTTTTCAATTCAGAGTCCAACGAGCAAGCCACTCGGCTGCTCTATTCTACTTTCTGAATATATGACTTAAGAACATTGAAGGGGCTAAAATCCTTTTACAATAATTTATGATATGATCGAGAGCCTAAGGACTGATAACAGAGCCTTGGCTATTATGATTAATGTAATAACTAACAACAACAAGTCAGATTCAATGTCTATGTTGTAGAAGCCCATCTTGTTACAGACCGGGAGGTCGTCCAATAGCGCACGAGATTCAGTCATCAAAAGAGTGAGCTTACCGTATAGGAAACCAGCACCATGAAGGATATTACTTGTTGCATCCCTGATGATGGTTCCAGCGCTAGCCTCGTCACTATGATGACAAGATGCATCAGTGTTGAGCTTGAAACGGCCATTATTTGGATCAATCCACGTAAGAACAATAGATCTCTTCTTAGGATCTTGAAATAGATTAAAGAAACCAAACTCTTTAGCCACATTCAGGTCTTTGAACCCGTGGTTAGTTATAAAGGAACCAGATAAATTCATATAGCTAAGAATCTTATAAACTTCAGATATAACCATATAAGTAGATACCTTTATGCCATTGAATTTTGAGATATTTCTAAACTTCCATATAACACTGTAAATTAAAGAGAGAATAACATGCCTCACATGAATATTCTTGTTTGTCGACCAAAACCAAACCCTTGACATATGGGTAATGGTCATATATCTAAAGATTCGAATGATGAAGTTCCTTGCAAAATGAACCTAAACAGACCAAACAAGATCACAAGTAATGAATAGATTTTTAGTAGTTTCAAAATTCCTACAGAATTGATATTTGGAACCAATGGCCATGTGTCTGTACATTAAGACATATTCAGTGGGAATAAAATTTTAAATAAACTTCCAATGGAGAAAGAAATCCTTTCTAGGAGTCAAATCATTCCAGATTTTGGCAAATAGGTTAGATTCGTTATGATGAGAACGTAAAAAATCTCATGTGTCTTTAAGACTGAATTTTATTGAAGAGGAAATATTCCAAATAATCTGATATTTACTATCAAGATCGATTATACAGTCATGAATACAGTTAAGATCAGAGAGATTAATTAAGTCCTCAATCTTAGAAAGGTTCCATTGCTGATTAAGCCAATATTGACTGACTTTCTCAGGAGTGTACCAGCTGTTGTCAATAGAGTTATCAAGAGTAAGGAGAAGTCTAGAGTTAGACAAATTATCTAACCAAAATTCAATCAAACCTTCGCCAAGTTTCCAGTTAATATGCTGATCAGCCTGATGTTTAATCCTGGTAAGTCTGTTCCAAACCATTGAGCCCCTCTTGTTGTCTGCTATTTGTAGTTGATGATGATTCGTACAATAAATGTTATGAATAAGATTTTCCCAAAGAGTATTATTATGTCTAAATTGGAGCCATAACTTGCAGGAGATAGAGATTTGAATATCAAATAGTTCTCTGATATTTAAACCTCCCTCTTTGAAGGTCTTACATACATGGCTCCATCGACACCAATGTATCATGGGATCTAAACTAGTAGTGCCCCAAATAAAATTATTAAAAGCTTTCTCAATCTTATCAATAACATCACGAGGAATAATATCACTTTGCATCCAATATAAGACAATATTCATCAGCACAGAATTGATGATAGTGATTCTCCCAGCAAAGGAGAGATGCTTTGACTCCCAATCTCTAATTCTATTGTTAATCTTGTTAAAGAGATTGGTATATATAGAAGAGTTGTTATTGGTGCTGATGGTGATTCCTAAGTAGTCTGTTAGAAGCATGCTTGTACTGAAACCTGTGTTATTAGAGATGTGATGAGGAAGAATAAAAGACAAGGGCCAAAATGCATAGAAATAAATGTATAAGGGCCAAAATGCATAGGAATAAATATATAAGGGCCGAAATGCGTTAGTTGCAAAGATATAGCCAAAATAGGAAGGCCAAAAGTTGTAATTAAACCAAATTAAAGCGTGTGGGGTCCACAATTGTACTATAAAAGGACCACACACGCTTCACGAATTGGATGATGAATAGTACGACTTTCTCTCTCTACCTTTTTAGCATTTTCTCTCTCTAGAGCTAATATTCAAGTTTTACTCTATCACCAAATCCTCTATCAACAAATCCTCACATAACAAAATCACCCTCAGACCATCTTCCGACTCTTCAGTGGCGCCGTCTGTGGGAAACGAAAATCACTTCGACGACAATCATTTCCTAGAAATAATCCCCGTTTCGAGGAGAACCATGGAAGGCTCGGGGGACGATTTGGTTGATCACTGTGTGGAAAACATGGAGGCGGATGACTTCCAGGATGACTTGGAATCCGATGGAGAAAGAGGACGACGAGTCGAGAACACCTTCGACGACTCCGCCCTCTTGACTCAGAGGAATGAACTGTTGTTGGAAATCGAAAGGTTGAAGGCGGAGAAAGAAGCCGTCCTGAGAAATGTTCGATCTGAGGTAAGAAGAGAACCCGTCGAGCAAAGGGAGGAGCGGGACGTCGAAATTCGTCCTAAGAAAAGAGATGATAAGTATCGGAGGCGTGGGCGACGATCTCCGAGGAGGAGAGAAAAGTACCAATTGGACTCGGTTACTTCGAGTGACTACTCGCGCTATAGTACTTCAGAATCATCTCCCCGAAAATACCACAGGAGGAAAAAACATGACCAGAGGCGAACTGGTGCCCGAAGGGGGAAGAGTTCGGAGAGGAAATCCTCGCGGGAGAAGAGTCGCCACGACCGAGTTGCTGATCGTTCTCACGAGCAGGCAAAGTGTCTTGGGAAAGATGAGACGGGCCCACGAAATTCAGAATAGCAGCGGCAATACACGCTGCCCTCCGAGGAGGGTTTGTACTTCTCAAATAACGACAATCTGAGGTCCAATGTTTATCGCACAGGGCACAATTGGAGAGCTTCTCCTCTGTCATCGGAGATCTTAGTGGGGAATCTCCCGAAGCACTTTGACATTTCGAAGCTTGAAAAGTTCGATGGGACTCAGGATCCGGATAATCACATCGAGCAGTTTAAGAACTTTATGATAAACTTTGACGACGATGATAAGCTTTTGTGCAGAGCTTTCTCTCAAACTTTCAAGGGAGTGGCATCTAAGTGGTACAACAGACTACCTCAGGGCTCCATTAAGAACTTTGACATGTTTTGGAGCATCTTTAGACAGCACTTCGTTGGAAGCAAGAAGTTTCGGGCCAACGGAGATACTATAATCTACTGTCGACAAAAAGTGGGGGAAAGCCTGAAAAACTATACCAATCGCTTTGTAAAAACCAAAACAGATATGGAGTACTGCAAGGATTCGGTCGCGCTTGCGGCGTTCAGGATGGGTTTGCTCCCCGGGTTGTTAAAAGACACTGTGGCAGAAAGTCAAGCAATGACCTTCGGGGCATTGCTAGATCAAGTTGAGAAGAGAATCTTAGTGGAAGAAACTCAAGCCTCGGAGAAAGGTTCCGGAGAGCAATTGGACCATAATCAATTCCAGAGGACCGAGTCGAGCACTCAGGTCCCTCGATCAAACGTCCAAGCTAAAAGCATGGGTCAGTATCCTCCGAGGAAAAAATCAAACCCGCAGTACTATGGTAACCAGTCAAACCACAATCAAGGGGGAAGATACATGTCAAACAAATGGACTCGACCCGACTACTATGCGGAGTTGACGGAAAATATCGCTGCAATATTTGATAAAGCCAAGTCTTCGGTCACGTTCAGGAAGCCTTTTCCCATACAAACACCGAGGGAAAGCAGAAGCGTAAACAAATACTGCAAGTATCATGAGGATGTGGGCCACGACACCAAAGATTGCATAGCCTTAAAGAAGGAGGTGCAGGCCCTCGTCGAGAATGGAATGTTATTGG
Organism: Limnanthes douglasii subsp. nivea; assembly: GCA_036936605.1. Classification (NCBI taxonomy): domain Eukaryota; kingdom Viridiplantae; phylum Streptophyta; class Magnoliopsida; order Brassicales; family Limnanthaceae; genus Limnanthes; species Limnanthes douglasii. Next base: position 173,951,393 of record JAUPFV010000003.1, read on the forward strand.
AGTATGTCAAAAAACACTCCCAGAAAAACACCGTAGTAAAAGCTGTCCAGAAAAACACTGACACTGCCATGGTAATCTCCGAAGGGATTGACGACTTTGACATCGAGCAAGAGTATTTGGACCCGAAAGTCGGGAGGAACAACGTAAAATTGGTCGAAGAGGAAATTCCAAGGGGGAAGGTGGATAGTCTTTGTGCATTTTTTGAGTCCTTAGCAATCTTTGGCGGAGACACTATCGCCGGGAATTTGAACAGCTCTCGCAAAAGGCACATGGTGAATTTGACCACCCAGATCGAAGCTGGAGTCTCCGCACAAATGCATCGTTCACCTTCTCCTATTATTTGTTTTGATGATGATGATATGCGTAATGTTGCAGGTCCTCATGAGGACGCTGTGGTGATTGCGGCGGGCATTGCCGGGGATCAGATTCAAAAAATACTCATTGACACAGGAAGCTCTGCGAACATCCTGTTTATGAGCACCTATCGCCGCATTTCTGACCCACCGGTCATCCGAAGATCTGATAGAACGATAGTGGGCTTCACTGGTGCCACAGCGGTTGTCGTGGGAGAGTTCCAATGTATGGTGGAGTTGGGTCGTGGACCATTCAAAAAAGAAGTGGAGGTGCTCTTCATCGTGGTTGACGCACCCACCTCATATAATGCTATCCTGGGACGCTCTTGGTTGTCTCGGATGCACGACGTCATCTCCACGGTGCATCAATGTCTAAAGTACGTTATCGGGAACAATATTGGTACGGTCAGAAGCAGCCAGAAGATGGCACGAGAATGCTACCAAATCGCCCTGTCCTCCAAGGGAGTTCGAGGGGGGCCCTCTGAATCAGCATAGCAATTAAAGGGGCTACCCTGCGAGGTCATCCCTTGTGATGATCCGAGGGAGGCCCCCGGATTTCAGGTCCCGGAAGAGGATTCTGCGACACATGAGTTCGCGGCGGGCAAAGTTCTGAAAATAGGGGTCCATCTCTCCCCCGAATTTAAAGGAAAGTTAATTGCTTTTTTATCTGATAAGCTCGATATGTTCGCTTGGTGTGCGCAGGATGTCACTGGGGTGCCGACGGAGATTATATGTCACCAACTTGCCCTGCGATCGGATGTCCGACCAATAGTCCAAAAAAGGAGGCCTGTCTCCCCGGAAAAGGCCTCATCAATTTTGTTGGAGGTCGAGCGACTTTTAAGTATTGGTCATATTCGCGAGTCGCACTATCCTCTATGGGCATCAAATCCGGTGTTGGTGAGGAAGAAGAACGGCAAGTGGAGGATGTGTATCGACTTCACAGATTTAAACCGCGCTTGTCCTAAGGATCCTTTTCCTATCCCGCGCATTGATCAATTAGTAGATTCGACCTCCGGAAATCGATTGCTATCTTTCATGGATGCTTACTCGGGCTATAATCAAATCCGATTGGCTGCCAACGATGAGGAGAGCACTTCTTTTATTACCGGGTGGGGTCTATACTGTTACAAGGTCATGCCGTTCGGGTTAAAAAACGCGGGGGCAACTTATCAGCGCTTGGTCAATAAAACTTTCGAGGAGCAGATCGGGAGGAATATGGAAGCTTATATCGACGATATGTTGGTAAAAAGTGAGAAAGACGACGACCATTTCGCTGACCTCACCGAGACATTCCACAACTTGCGAAGGGTCAACCTCAAGCTCAATCCAGAAAAGTGTATTTTTGGAGTACGATCGGGTAAATTTCTTGGCTACGTGATTAGTGAAAGAGGCATTGAGGCGGACCCAGAGAAGTTAAGAGCGTTGATCACCATGAGCCCTCCTCGAAACATTAAAGAGGTACAGATCTTGACAGGGCGATTGGCTGCCCTAAATCGATTTATTTCCCGCTCATCGGACAAGTGTGCCTCGTTCTTTAAAGTATTGCGGAATGCCAAGCACTTTTGTTGGACCGAAGAATGTTCGACGGCATTTCGTCAAATTCAGAAGTATCTAACATCTCCGGAAGTTTTATCTAAACCCTTAGCGGGGGAGACGTTGATTGTTTACGTAGCAGTATCTACGTGTGATGTCAGCGCTGTTCTTCTCCGAGAAGCTGACTCTCTCCTGAGGCCAATTTATTATGTCAGCAAGAGTTTGCTGGACGCCGAAAAACGATATCTTACCTTGGAGAAGGTGGCTTTGGCGTTAGTAACAGCGGCGCGAAAGATGAGGCCTTACTTTCAAGCCCATCCAATTGTGGTTCGAACAACGTTTCCCCTGAAGAGTCTATTACAAAGACCAGATATCTCTGGTAGGATGACTAAGTGGTCCGTAGAGCTGGGAGATTTTGACATAACATTTGAACCTCGCACAGCGATAAAGGCACAGGTTTTAGCAGATTTTCTGGTTGAATTCCACTCCGACAGGGACGAACAGGAGGTATCTGACATAGTTGCCGAGGAAGAGTGGGTAGTACGGACGGATGGCGGGTCGAACGTCTCAGGCTGCGGGGCAGGTGTTCAATTAATATCCCCGCAAGGGGTCGCTATGTTCCAAGCCATCCGTTTCGGGTTCAAAGCTACTAATAATGAGGCTGAGTATGAAGCAGCTTTGGCCGGCCTACGCTTAGCTCAGATATGCGGGGCTCGACGGATAAAGTTGGTCAGTGATTCTCAGTTGGTAATAAATCAGGTTTCGGGGGAGTCCGAGGCAAGAAAGGAAACACTAATACAATACTTGAAACTGATGAAAGATTTGGCGTCGGGTTTTGAGGACGTTAAGTTCGAACATGTCCGACGGGAATTGAATGCCGTCCCGGATTCTCTTGCTTCTACTTCGCGGACAGAAGGTTATCCCTGGGTTTTGGTCCAGACGCGCCCGTCGATCTCAATCGGTAAAGACCATGTGATGAACGTCTCCGAGGAAAATCATGCGATCACACCTGATTGGAGAACAATCCTCATTGATTTTTTGGCTCATGACATTTTGCCCACCGACAAATATGAAGCCAGAAAAGTTAGATTTAAGTCTAATGGTTACATTTTGCTGGACGGGTCGTTATATAAGAAATCTCTGAGTCGGCCATTACTAAGGTGCTTGAATGGACCTGAGTCACAAATCATCCTCTCCGAGTTGCACGACGGTGAAGGATCCGCTTATTGTGGATATAAAGCTTTGATACGCAGGGTATTCTTGGCAGGTTATTATTGGCCAACTATTTCGGCTGATGCAAGAGACCTAGTCAAGCATTGTGACACGTGCCAGCGGTATGCAAATGTAATCCACAAACCAGGAGCATTGACGGAAAGCATCTCAGAGGCAGTTCCTTTTGACAGATGGGGCATTGATTTGGTCGGACCTCTACCAATGGCCTCTGGGGGCAGACAGACGATAATTGTGGCTGTTGATTATTTTTCTAAGTGGGTGGAAGCTGAGCCACTCGCGGGGACGAAAGCCAAGGACGTGATCAAATTTATTTTGTCTAACATCTGTTGTCGTTTTGGTGTACCATTGCAGATTACAACGGATAATGGACCGCAGTTTGATAACAAAGAATTTCAGAGTTTTTGTGTGTCCAGGGGCATACGACAATGTTTCTCGGCACCATTTCACCCTCAGGCAAATGGCCAGGTGGAGGTAAGTAATCGCACCATCCTCGACGGGTTGAGAAAGAACCTAGAAGGCAAGGCGGGGAAATGGCCCGACTATTTACAGGAGGTGTTGTGGGCATATCGAACGACCCCACGAACAGCCACCGCTGTGTCCCCTTTTGCCTTAGTTTATGGAATGGATGTCGTGGTCCCTCCGGAGATCCTCTTCCCTTCACATCGAATAGCAACTTATGACTCGAACATCAATGAAGAGCATAGAGCATTGGCTTTAGACTTGGTGGAGGAAAAGAGGCAGCGGGCACATTTGGCTTCCCTGCACTATCAAACTCTTATGAGGAGCCGATATGCATCCAAAGTCAACCATAGGGACTTTCAGGTGGGGGACAAAGTCCTACGGAAAATTTTCTTACACACTAAGGACAAGAGTTTGGGGAAGCTGGGCCCTAATTGGGAAGGCCCTTATGAGGTCACCGAAAGGATAAAACCAGGCACTTATCGGTTGAAAGATAAAGACGGAAGATATCTCCGCCTACCTTGGAATATTGAGCATTTAAAGTTGTACCTCGATTAGCAGAGTTCGGAGAAAATATTGTATTTCTTTTCACTGTCTATGAATCCCTCGGGAAAATTTTTGGTGAGGACACACTCTTTCCTACCCTGTTAGGCACAGGAAGGTTTTAACGAGGTGTTTCGATGATCCCATTAATACAACATTTCTTTGCCTTCAACTATTTTTTGATTCACAGTCACATGTGCCTCGAATTGTTGTCCCTCAAACTATTTTTTGAGTCACAATCACATGTGCCTCGAATTGTTGTCCCTCACACTATTTTTTGAGTCACAGTCACATGTGCCTCGAATTGTTGTCCCTCACACTATTTTTTGAGTCACAGTCACATGTGCCTCGAATTGTTGTCCCTCACACTATTTTTTGAGTCACATTAACATGTGCCTCGAATTTCCGTTCTTCGAACTATTCATCGGGTCGCTTTAACGTGTGCCACGATGTTTTGGGACTTTCACACTATTCTTTGGCTTACAATAAGGTATGCCACAATGATTTAAGGCCTTCGAACTATTTTCCGGATCACTTTAAGGTGTGCATCGAAGCCACTCTCAGTAATGAATCGAGAATTTTCTTTTTCCTTATAATAATTTTTTATTTTTTACTTTTCGGGGACCCTACAAATTGTTCGACGGCCAAACAGATTGGCATTCGAAGGCCTTATGGCAAATATAACACTTGGTAAATTTATCTAAGTAATAATTGTTCGAAGCCCAAGCGAGTTGAAATTCGAAGGCCTCATGGCAAGTATAAAACTTGTTAAGTCTATCCAAGTGATAATTGTTTGAAGCCAAATGAGTTGAAATTCGAAGGCCTCATGGCAAGTATAAAACTTGTTAAAAATATCTAAGTAATAATTGTTCGACGGCCAAATAAAATTGGCATTCGAAGGCTAAAATGGCAGGTATAAAACTTGCTAAATCTGTCTAAGTAAAAGTTGTTCGAAGGCCAAGTAACTTGGAGTTCGAAGGCCTAATGATACATATAAAACCTGCTAACTTTATCTAAGTTAAATATTGTCGAAGGCCAAAAGAATTAGTGAATTTATCCAAATGCTCATTGTTCGAAGGGCTGGTGAAATAATAAGTTCGAAGAACAATACATTGATGAGTTAAATATCCAAGTACTCATTGGAACAGCACAACAACTTCGAACCATTACAAAAAGAGGCCTTTTTTGGGGCCTTACACAAAAAAAAACTACCCACAGCAACTTTGTTCACTCCGCACCTTTTGAGGTATCACTTTCTTCATTTTCTGAGTCTTCACTCTCACTTACAATTATTTGGGGTGGGCGAACTTCTGGGGGGACAAGCTTCCAGAAAGGCCCCAGTTCATACTCGGGGTGATCGGTGTATATTTGGGTCAATAAGCCGGCTCGAGTGGCAGCATCTCGAGCTTGTAAAGTCTTCGAACATGTGGCAGCATAAGCATCTGCACCCTTTTCCTTTGCCTCTTCGATCTCTGCTGGGAAACATCTGATCTTCCTCTCCAAATTATCGCGCTCTTCGACTACCTTTCGAAGAGCCTCAGTACACTGCTCAAATCCATCGCAGGCCTTGCGATGCCCCTTCTTGTATTCAGATATCATCATCTCTTGGGCATCAGTCTTTTTCTTGTATACGTCCCTCTCTTTCTGGCAACATTGCTATATTATCGTCACATAATTCTCAGCGGCAGAAAGACGTTCGTACAAGGCATCAGCTTGGCCTTCGACCACTGCATACTCCTTCTTGGCTTCCTCGAGCTTAGCGGCAGCAACTGATGCTTTGAACTTATAGTGATTTTTGCGCTTCTCGAGATGGCGCATCTTCTTTCCTCGATTTACTGAAGTATGCAGCAGCCTTCGCAGATTCATTGAAAACTCATCGTCTAAGGGGACCTCGAAGGAGCTCGAAGGAGACCCTAAATCTGCAGAATCGAATTCAGAAAAATTACCACAGGCCACATCAGGGTGAACGAGTAATGGAGGGTTTGCTCGAGGGGCAGGGATAGGAGCCAGCCTTGGACTGCCTTCAAAGGAGGCTGGGTGAGACGCCTCAGTCAGAGGAGAGTGCAAAGATTGGTAGGAGGTTTCCTTGGGTGATAGGCCACCCCTGTTTTCAGCATCAACTGCACCATCTTGGACTTCTCTTTCGAAGTTAGTCCCTTCGTTGTTATCAGGAGTTTCTCCTCCCTCAGATTGTTCTTCGATGGGCTAAAGAAGAATGCCCTTTCCCTTCAAGTCCTTTTTCTTGTTATCTTTCTTTGGTGGAAGGATGGTAGCAGGGGGCGAAGGAGTGGGATTTGTTGAAGCAGCAACATTTGATCGAGGGGTTTCAGCTGTTCGAGGGGCCTCAGTTGTTCGAAGGTTACTAGAATTCGAGGCCCCTATATTCTTCGAAGAGTTTGGTTTTTGAGTCTTAGTGACTGGTTTGGGATTTGTTGGCTGAGGTGGTATAGCTTCATCTTCTGGAGGTTCATCCAGGTGACTTTGCGAGCGAGAGCGTTTGGGCAGATAGATTGTCACATCCTGCTTGGTGCATCGTTCTAGCACTTCTCGTTCAGAAGGCGGAGTCATTAGGCTCCTCATACTTATACGATCCAGAGGATCAAGCCTCCAGAGTCGACTTCTGGCCAAGTTCTCATCGACAAAGCAACAACGAAAACGATTGTCCCACTGTTCTTTCGCCCACAAGCGAAGGTTAGTGAAAACAGTAGTAGCTCCTTCGACGTAGTCGGTGTAGGGTTTGGATACTCCGGTCATAGCTGAAGCAAATAACAAAGGAAAAGAATGGTTACACAGAATATGCTGTTCGAAGACACATGTGTCTTCGAGGGTGTCAATTTTTCGAAGGAAACTATGAGGTTCGAAGGAGTAATAAACTTAGAGAAATGTAGACTGACAAATTTTAAATTCGAGGGCGTATAATGATTCGAGGAGTACTTACATTTCATGGTCCATTTCAAGGAGAGCTTATGTGGATTCGAAGGAGTGGCTTGGGAGCCGGTCTCCCAGCAACCAGAGAAAAAGAGGAACTGTTGCCTCCATTTTTTGTCTGCCTCCAAGAGATCCTTTAACACTTTTTGCCCCCGGTTGAATGTCATTGAGTAGAAGGGGAAGTAAGGGTTTCGAGCAAGACCAGCCAGACCAATGATTTGTTCTAGCAAAAATTCTTGGCCTGAAAGCCTTGAGGCCATTATGCAAGCCATTAATGTGAACCACATGTTGGGCCCAACTTGTGAGGGACAGAGATCTATTTTTGAGAGGTATTCAATAAAGAAGGGGTCTAAGGGATACCTTAGCCCCCAGTTCATGATTTCTGTGTAGACCACCACCTCGTGATCCCTCACAGATAAGGGCGTCTCTCATTCGGAGGGAAATATGATATTAATGTAAGTAGGAATGCCCCATCGAGCCCTAAGCATTGTCTCTTCTGCCTCCGAAAAATACTTATACTTGATATTGGCAAGGGCCACCATGTGCTTATTCTCAATGCCTCTAATATTATTGCCGGCAATATTGTCTAACTCCAAGGGAAGCACAATATCTCCTTTTAATTTGGGAGCAATCCGGCGAGCTTGCTCCTCGGACATTGTCGAAGAGGATGTTGCACCGTTCGAAGGGCCTGAGGGAAGAATAATGGGCAATTTCTGACCAAAGGATTTATTAAGAGGCTTGGTAATTTGGGGATCTAAAGTCTGTTCATGTAAGACACGCATATCTTCGTCGGTAATGAGGGTCCTTGAGGGGGAGAATTGAGTACCATGAATGGTCATGGATGGTGTGGAGGGCAGACTAGAAACATCTGTTCCATGTCTTTGAAGAGGACTGCCAGCATCATGGTGACGGTCTGGATGTCGAGGAGGACTTCCAGAGTTCTGCTGTTGATTTTGATTTTGAGGAGAACTTCCTGAAGTCTGTTGCTGATTTTGTTTTCGATGAGGGCTAGCAGAGCCACTTTGGTTTGGGTTTCGGGGAGGACTCCTCGAAATCCGTCGAGGATTAGCTGGGTTTCGAGGAGGACTCCTCGAAGTCTGTCTAGGATTAGCTGGGTTTCGAGGAGGACTCCTTGAAGTCTGTCGAGGGCTTGAAGATCTTTGAGGAGGATGTTCAGTATTGGTTGGGGCAGCTGGTTCTCGAATGGTTAGGGGAGCTTCCTTGGCTCGCTTTCGATCATGCGAACCTTTTCTGTCTCTATGGGATTTCTTCCTCTTCAAACCTGATGAATGTTTGTGTGACCTCTCTTTGCCCATTTCTTTAGGCGGGTTTGTTTCGCTGAGTAAGCTTTGACGAGCTACTTCACGAGGTATAATGGCGGTCGAATTGTTCGAAGGAGGCCAAGCACCGAAGAAGGTTGTAGTCAACGGTGGGGGATGAGGCCTTACGTCTTCACCAGCGGCAACCCTCTCTTCGAACCGTTTACTAATCAACAGTCACTCAGGAATTCGACGAGGTTTGTGCGCCAGCTTTATCTCTCTAGAAATAATTGAACAGAAGTTGCATTAATGAAGGGAGAGGTTGGTATTTATAGAAGATTAATGGGCTTCTTTGGCAAATGGAGCCCGGGGACATTTTTATGTTGTTTGCCTAGGGGTATGATGGTCCTTATAGGTGAACAATGTATGGCAACCTAGCTATAGCAGAAGATGAAGAGTCTTGTGTCAGAGATTGTCATGGGAAGCGGAAGAGTTTTCTGACAAAAGAATGGGTACCGTTTCTCCAAAGGTATGCTGACGTTGGTATCTGTGCAGTGACATCATCAATCCTAGCACCATTTTTCGCCTAAGTACATAATTGTCCGACGACCATTTTGCTTAAAATGTTGCAAGGATTGAGGGGGCTACTCAGTACAGTAGAAGTTCGAAGAGGCCTTTTTCAGATATTCGAGGAGGTTTATAAGCGGGTCAAAGAGATGGTTTATCGAAGGGGTTTTGCGGAGCTCCTGTTCGAAGGACTCATGTAGTTCGAAGGACTAATGATTTATATAAAACCTGCTAACTTTATCTAAGTTAAATATTGTCGAAGACCAAAAGAATTAGTGAATTTATCCAAATGCGCCTGACAGGAGAATTTTTTCAGTCTTAGCAAAACGATTTTTACTAAGACTGGGGGGCTACTGATGAGGAAGAATAAAAGACAAGGGCCAAAATGCATAGAAATAAATGTATAAGGGCCAAAATGCATAGGAATAAATGTATAAGGGCCGAAATGCGTTAGTTGCAAAGATATAGCCAAAATAGGAAGGAACCTTAAAGTAGGGACCAAAAGTTGTAATTAAACCAAATTAAAGCGTGTGGGGTCCACAATTGTACTATAAAAGGACCACACACGCTTCACGAATTGGATGATGAATAGTATGACTTTCTCTCTCTACCTTTTTAGCATTTTCTCTCTCTAGAGCTAATATTCAAGTTTTACTCTATCACCAAATCCTCTATCAACAAATCCTCACATAACAAAATCACCCTCGGACCATCTTCCGACTCTTCAAGATGGAGTTCATTTTAATCGCATCCACGCCAGAGGTAATGATGACCTTTGTTTTACTTTTATTAATAACCTGACTGGATATATCTTGATACACATGCAAAAACAATACTAAGTGAAGCTAGAGAGACTTCTTTGCTGTTAGTAAACAAAAGAATATCGTCAGCGAAAGCGAGGTTATTGATACAAATGCTAATACGAGTTCTATGATTCATGTGTTTATTATCATTAAAAAGCTTGGTTAGGCCTCTAAGGAGGACTTATTCAGCAATGATGAAGAGGCTTGGTGATAAAGGATCACCTTGCCTCAGACCTTCAGTTGTTTTGAAGAAGCCCATAGAGGCATCATTAATGATAATAGACACAAATACATTAGAAATCATTTTGTGAATCAAAGAGATGAATCTCTTAGAAAAACCAAACATACTCAGAACCTTGATAATGAAGGGGTGGCTCAATTTATCAAATGCTTTACACAGATCAAGTTGAATGATAATGTTGCAGTCTTTGACCTTTCTGTTTAAGTCATAAATCAATTCTTTAGCAATAAGGATGTTAGATTGAATGTTATTAGGGGTGAGATTCGGTCGGTTTTTTTATATATATTTAAACCAAACCAAAATAATTCGGTTTATAAATTATTAAACCGATTTATTAAAATAATATCGGTTTTTTTCGGTCTCGGTTTTTTCGGTTTCGGCCGTTTTTTTGGTTTGAACATTAATGTGGTTCGGTTCGGTCGGTTCGGTTTGATTTTTTTGGATTTTCAAAAATATTGAGAAAATTCAAAAAAATAAAAATAAAAATATTATAAATCTATTAAATTAATTATTAAACTTTTTTATACATTTTTAATAACAAAAAGATAGTATCTTTATAATTTTGATACAATAAAACTATATTATTAATTTGTTAGGTTTTACTCTTGAAAATACTATATGTTATAAACCATCTAATCAATATTTTTTTAGACATAAATATTCCTCTCTTAGATTGAAAAATTTAATTATAGGTGAGACTCGGTCGGCTTTTTTTTATATATAATTAAACCAAATCGAAATAATTCGATTTATAAAATATTAAACCAATTTATTAAAAAAAATCGGTGTTTTCCGGTTTCGGTCGGTTTTTTGATTTGGACATCGGTACGATTCGGTCAGTTTTGGTTCGGTTTATTTTGTTTAGATTTTCTCTTATTTGATAAAAAAACTTTATAAAAATCTAAATAAAAAATTAACAATAAAATGGTTAAGCTATTATTAAATTTTATTTATATTTACAATTACAAAATAGTAATAAATTTTATTTTTATAAATTCAAATAACTCTAATTAATCTTTTACTACTTTCAACATAAGAATTATAAAAGATAATTAAGCTGGGTTTCGAACTCGACACATGAGTACAAAGATTTTAAGTAATCTTTTCGTGACAAACTGGACAAGTCTAAGGAAACAGCAGTATGTGGTACAAAATAAGTGTAATATATGTTTTGGATTCGGTCGGGTTCGGTTTAATTCGGTCTTAAATTCGGACAAACCGAAAACCGACCAAATTTTATACGATTTGAAAAATAACAACTGAAACCGAATTATATATTTTAAAAACCGACCAAACTGATTTATTTCGGTTTGGTTTGGTCGGTCGGTTCGGGTTTTTTTGGTTTTTCTCACCTCTAAATGTTATTACCAAGAATGAAACTGGTGGCGACTGGTTTTGAAACACAGTCGTCGGTTCTAGAAATCAAGAGGAAGAAGACAAAAGAACCCATGGATAGTTCTAACCCTAGGTTAGATTAAAGGAAACTTTAAAGAAAATCAAAATTGTATTCAAAAAGTCTGAGGCAAAACTAGGGTTTGAGAGCCTTTTATAGAAGTGCTCGAAACCCTAGCCCAAAATTACAGCTTTTTTTGTTATGCAATAAAATAAAGCCCAGCCCAATTTCAAAGCGATTGGAGCTGGTTAAGTATTTTAATAAAATCTAAATAAAATAAGAAAATGCAGAAAATTTACTAAAACAGCAAAACGAGGGTTTAAACGACTAAATTTAGGGCCTGGACTTCATCACTTAGTGATGCTTTCGAAAATTGTTGGGCTTCTCGACGCGTTCGATTTGAGTGGTCGCATCGCCTAATTCTGATATCTGGGCCCCAAATAAAGCTTGTTTCCGTTTGTCCAAAAGGGCCATATAGTCATGGGCTTGTGCAACTACATCATCCTCCCCTTCTTCGGAAGAATTCGCCCACGAATTCTCAGCTTCATCATCCTCAGCAGCAGCGGTAAATGGCACCAGGTGCTTCACGTTGAAAACGTTATGGGTCTTCATGTGGCTAGGTAGTTTCAACCTGTATGCATTGGGATTAATCTTTTCAATAATTTCAAACGGACCCACCTTCCTTGCAGCCAACTTGTTGTACTCGTGTGCAGGATAGCGATCCCTGGTCAAAACAGCCCATACAAAGTCTCCCACTGCAAACTCCACCAGGCGGCGCTTCTTATCTGCGGCAATCTTGTACTTCTGTGTTGTTTCCTCCAGGTGTTTGCGGGTGTTCGCATGGATGTCCCATAGATCAGCAATGGCGTTCTCGACCTTAGCTGGGACCTTATCAAGCGTTGGGAAAGCTAAGTCCATAGGACCCCGTGGGTTATAACCATAGACTACCATGAAGGGACTATACCCAGTACTGCGCTTGTGGTGCCTGTCGTAGGCGAACTCAACATGATAAAGACGAGAATCCCATGCTTTCAAGTTCTCAGAGACCTCTGTGCGTAACATGTTGCCTAACGTTCGATTAGTTACCTCGGTTTGGCCGTCTGTCTGCGGGTGATATGCGCTTCTAAAACTCAGCTTCGTGTTTGTGAGGCGCCACAAACTCCTCCAAAAATACCCCACAAACCGCGCATCGCGATCAGAAACGATATTCAAGGGTAAACCATGAAAGCGGTAGACCTCACGAAAGTATAAATTAGCAACATTCACATCATCTGTGGTTTTCTTGCAGGCAATGAAGTGGGCCATCTTAGAAAACCTGTCAACCACTACAAAAATAGAATCGTTACCTCTCTGTGTTCTTGGCAGCCTAGAGATGAAATCCATGCCGACGCTTTGCCATGGTCCTTCCGGTATTGGGAGTGGTAGGTATAGACCTGCGTTGGAGTATGTACCTTTTGCCACCTGGCAAATCCGACAACCAGCTACAAAACGGATAACATCTCGCCTCAAATGCGGCCAGAAGAACTGACTGGATACAGAGTGAAGGGTTTGATCTCTACCCCCATGACCCTCGTTATGTCTCTCCTGTACAATCAGTAATCTCAAACTCACCTCAGGAACACAAAGTAAATTACCTTTGAAGAGGTAACCGTTGCTCACTGCAAAATCTTTTCTCAAACCTGCGCTGGCGTCCTCTAGAATAGGAACAAAATATGGATCGATAGCCAGTATATCCTTCATCATCTCGAATCCCACAACTTCTCCTTCCATACGAATCATCATGTTGCGTCGGCTTAATGCGTCAGCTACGCGGTTAACTATCCCCGAAGTATGCTTAATGGAAAAGATAAATTGTTGCGTAAATGCTGCCCAACGTGCATGGCGGGAAGAGAGTTTCTCCTGACTCTGAAGATGTTTTAAGGCATCATGATCGGTGTACAGGACAAAGTCATTGTAGGCCAAGTAGGAACTCCAGTGCTTCAAAGCTCGTACAACTGCATAGAACTCCTTGTCATAGGTGTTGTAGTTAAGTTTAGCTCCACTTAACTTTTCGCTGAAGTATGCTACCGGACGACCTCGTTGGCTGAGTACAGCGCCAATGCCCAATCCGGACGCATCACAATGCAGTTCAAATCCTGTAGAAAAGTCAGGTAAAACCAGAATCGCTGCAGTGGTCAGTCTTACCTTGATTTTCTCAAACGCTTTAGCTGCTTCAGGGGTCCAGCAGAATGTCTTGCCCTTCATACACTCTGTAATGGGAGCCATAACAGTGCTGAAGTTATGTATAAACCGTCTGTAAAAAGAGACAAATCCATGAAAAGAGCGGACTTCAGTGATGGAAGTAGGAATAGGCCAGTCTCGCACGGCTTCTACTTTCGACTGATCCACTGAAAGCCCATCTTTTGACACAACATACCCCAGGAAGACGACCGAATCTGTCATAAAACAACACTTATCGAGTCCTCCATAAAACTTCTCTCGCCTCAAAACAACCATTCTCTCGCCTCAAAACAACCAACACCTCGCGTAAGTGCTGGAGATGCAGCTCTTCCGTGGTACTATAAATAAGAATATCATCAAAGTACACAACAAGAAATTTTCCGATGAATGGGCGAAATACCTGGTTCATAACCCGCATGAACGTGCTAGGAGCGTTAGAAAGACCGAATGGCATTACCATCCATTCAAACAGACCTTCTCAGGTCTTGAAGGCTGTTTTCCACTCATCCCCCATACAAATACGAATCTGGTGGTATCCGCTCTTCAAATCCAGCTTCGTAAACACAGTAGCACCATTCAATTGATCCAGTAAATCATCAAGGCGAGGAATAGGAAACCGATACCTGACTATAATTTTGTTGATAGCCCAGCTATCCACACACATTCTCATTGAGCCATCCTTCTTTGGTGTTAATAGTGCAGGAACCGCACAAGGACTAAGACTCTCCCGGATGTGGCCTTTCGTTAACAGTTCCTCCACCTGTCTGCGGAGCTCTTCATGCTCTTTTGGGCTCATCCGATAATGCAGTCGGTTTGGTAGACTAGCACCCGGTACAAGGTCAATCTGGTGTTGGATATCTCTCAATGGAGGAAGACCTGTAGGTAAAGTATCGGGAAATACAACAGATAATTCTGCTAAAAGCGGCCGAACTCGCTCAGGTATACCAGCAAATGGATCAGTACTAAATTCTTTAACCACCAAAAGATAGACAATTCCTGTTTCATAAGCATGTTCTATAAACGCCTTTCGAGCTAGAAAGTTCTTACCCGACTTCTTTGATACTGCAATGGCAGGTTTTGGAGAAACCTCTCTAGTTGGTGTTAATATGAACCTGACATTATTCCATATAAAACTGTAGCGGTTCCTCCTACCATCATATGTGACACTTCGATCATATTGCCAGGGTCGGCCTAGCAACAAGTGACACGCATCCATCCCAATGACATCCCACCAAGCTTTATCCCTATAGTTACCAACAGAGAAAGATACCAGACATCTTCTAGAGATACTTACCTCGCTACCTTTCTTTAACCAAGCAAGCTTGTAGGGGTTTGGGTGGTCTTCTGTTTTCAGGGCCAGTTTCTGGACAACTTCTTCAGAGATAACATTTTCGCAGCTCCCTGAATCAATAACGAATTTGCATACCTTTCCCCCAATAGTACAAGTCGATTGGAAAATATTGTTTTGTAGCCAATCATCCCCATCACTTTTGGCTTTCGGCGTCAAGCAGATACGCCTTAGAACCAATGCCTGACCAATATCTCCTCCTGTAACCTGGTCCTCTGGAACCTCATCAACAACATCCTCTGGTTCTTCATCAAACCGCGGCTCGCCCTCCAGGGAAAAATCAGCAGTGTTAGTGAATAGACCCCTCGTGTTTTGTGGTTGTTGTCGTAATTTTGGACACTGTAAAGCAACGTGACCTAGTTCATGACAATGGTAGCATCGGACCTGTGAGGAAGTAACTGTGCGACTAGGGTCCTGCAAATTAGCACCTGTGCGCATAGGAGAAGCAGTTGGCACTCCTGGGTTAGGGCTTGGAACCGTCCTTTTGGGGAATGTCAATGGATTTGTTCTGGCAGTGTCTCCTCCATAAGGCCTTCGTGAAAGGGCTTTCTCCAGATGCAGTGTGCGCTGATGTGCTTCAGACACATTCACAGGGTCGAACATATTCAGCTGGTCCTGAAACTGTTGTCGCATCCCCCCTATATAGCGAGATACTAGCTGATCTGCTGAATCAGTAATATATACACGGTTTTGTAGCGTGAAAAAATCGTTAGTGTACTCGTCAACAGTCTTTGACCCTTGTTTAAGGTTTTGGAACTGCTAATACATTATGCGGTTATAGTTGTAAGGCAAAAACGCAGCCCTCATGTGCTTCACAAACTTAGCCCAAGTTGTTATTTTTGGCTTACCGTGCCTTGATCTGGTCTGCTTGAGTTGTTGCCACCAGGATGCAGCTCGGCCTCAGAACTTAGTTGCAGCCAACTGTACCCGCTTTGCATCCGGAACCTCCTTGAAATCAAGAACTTCTTCAACTGAGGCGATCCAATCTAAAAACTCCTCCGGTGCAAGACCCCTTTGGAACTCTGGAATCTCCAATCTGAATCCAGATTCCCGCAGGTTGTTGGCGTTCAGATCAGAATCTCTCGGTGGCGGCTGCTCAAAGATTTGGTCACGACAGTCTTGTGGTGAGTATTGACCCCTAACTTGTTCTCGCCGAGGAGCAAACGGATTCTACTCGCGGCCGATCTCTCTCTCAGATCCCGATGGCTGGTTGCTTGAATCTGGAGCTCGAAAGCCGTTGGTTTGGTTGTTCAACAGCCTGTGTAGTGCTTCTTGTACGTCTCTCAACTGATTTCCCAACGAGTACATCTGTTCACCAACCTAGGATTGGAATTGACCGAATTCATCACGGTCGATCGATTCAATGATCGGAATAGTGGACTTCCCCCGAAAAGATCGCTTTGGCGGCATACCGTCGTTACCCACGCCGTAGGAACTCTGAATCTGATACCAATATGGTGGCGACTGGTTTTGAAACACAGTCGTCGGTTGTAGAAATCAAGAGGAAGAAGACAAAAGAACCGATGGATAGTTCTAACCCTAGGTTAGATTAAAGGAGACTTTAAAGAAAATCAAAATTGTATTCAAAAAGTCTGAGGCAAAACTAGGGTTTGAGAGCCTTTTATAGAAGTGCTCGAAACCCTAGCCCAAAATTACAGCTTTTTTTGTTATGCAATAAAATAAAGCCCAGCCCAATTTCAAAGCGATTGGAGCTGGTTAAGTATTTTAATAAAATCTAAATAAAATAAGAAAATGCAGAAAATTTACTAAAACAGCAAAACGAGGGTTTAAACGACTAAATTTAGGGCCTGGACTTCATCACTTAGTGATGCTTTCGAAAATTGTTGGGCTTCTCGACGCGTTCGATTTGAGTGGTCGCATCGCCTAATTCTGATATCTGGGCCCCAAATAAAGCCTGTTTCCGTTTGTCCAAAATGGCCATATAGTCATGGGTTTTTGCAACTACATCAGAAACCACATTGTGTATTGAAAATGATCTTAGGAATAATTTTAACAAGTCTATCCTTTAAAATCTTAGACATAATTCGATTTAGGATGGAACAAAGACTTATTGGTCTGTAATCCTTCCAACTTATAGGATTCGTAGATTTTGGCAATAAGGCAAATGTCAGTGGCCAAAATACCTTTAGGAATGCTGTTACCTCTTATAAAATGATACATTGCTAGAGTGAAGTTATTTTTTATAATGTTCCAACATGTTTTGTAAAAGAACATGTTAAATGCATCCATACCTGCTACGCTTGAAGCTTTTAAGTTGTTGATGGTTCTCCAGATCTCATATTCACTAGGAAGCTGAAACAGATTTTGTTATCTTCCTGAGTAACAATGCTGGGAATATTGTTGAAGATTGGATGTTGCATCTTCTCATTTTCATCCTGTTTATTGCTATAAGGGTAGTTGGCCAGAGCTTCAGTGAAGTAGGAAACAGGAGACAAGCTAATAGCCTCTTTATCAGTTATCCAGGTATTGTTGTCTTTGATTCCATTGATGTAGTTGTTCTTTCTTTTTTTGGTAACATAATTATGAAATAACTTAGTATTGTTATCCGCATATTTGATCCAATTTATATAATATTTCTGGAGCCAATAATCTTCCTCCATCTTGTGAGCTTGTAATAACAGAGCATTGGCTTTTGAAAGCTTTGCTCTAGATTCATTGTTATTCTGATCTTGGTGCATAAGCTCTAGTTTAAGAACTTCATCCTCCAGCACCTCGAATTTGTTAAAAATATTTCCAAAATGCATCTTATTCCAAGAAGGATCACCATCCAAATCTTCCTCCCAATTGTTCGAGACAAAAGGGATGAAATCACTATTAAGAGACCACATGTTTTGAAATCTGAAGTTTTTCCTAGGACAGTGAGCTTCATTAGAGAGGTGGATGACAATGGCCATATGATCAGACCCAGTTCCATATTTGTGTATAACTTTAGTCTCTTTGAAGAAATTTTTCGAGGGATTGTTGATGAACACCCAGTCCAGACGCCTCCATTTTGACTTATTGGACCAAGTAAATCTGGACCCAACATAACTAGCATCTAAGTTTCTGCAATCACTTATCTTTTTGTTAAAATTATCAGCATTATTCTGACAAAAGAAGGAATATCCAATCTGATCATCAATGGAACTGATGGAGTTAAAATCCTCACACAACATCCATTCATAAGAGGTATTAGAAATAGAACGCGTAGTATCCCATAAGTCAAGTCTACTTATCCTCTGACATTTTGTGTACATTGTTAACAGAAAGTTATTGTTGAGCAATGTATGATTAATCTCAATGTGAAGCATTAAATGTGATGAATCAAAACATTGACAGTATGTTTTCATGCCAAAAAAGCCATATTTTATTGAAGACATTAGAAGTAAAGTGACTGGAACCTATTTTTTTAGCAATACGATCCAAATTATCTTTGCCAATTAATGGTTCTTGAATTGAAACAATAATATATTTTTTATTAATAAGATGCTTAAGTCTTCCCAGGGAAGATTTATCCTTAATGCCTCTTATATTCCAATTGATAATACTAATCATTATTAAGAGAAGGTTTAGAGTTACTTGTTGCAGAGAATTGAAGAGTTTTTTTTGTTGCCTTTTTATTTTTAGCTTGTTTTAGTTTTCTGTCAATTATTTCCTTGAATCCATCTTCATTATCTTTTGTAGTTTCATTCATAAACTCTTTGATTTGCTTCTGACTTCTTGTTAATCTTTTGACAGTTTTGGCTCAGCTTCAACTATTTCTTTCACTCTGTCTGGAGATTTGGCCTTGCTTCTTGGAGATGCCTGAGGACTTTCAGTACCAATCTTAGGAGAAACGTATTCAGATGCAAGATTTTCATAATCCCCATTATTGGCCTTGTTGAATCCAAACTCAAGTGTCTGTAAAACATTTATAATTTCTGCTTGCTTAGCAAATTTTCTCTACAAAATCAACATGATTATTTGTAATATTATGTACAGATCCTTGAGGCCATCTACATCCTCTTGTTCAGTAGGCAGTTGATCAGTTGTAGGATCAACTTTACAATTTTCTGTGCGTCCAACAACAACAATTGGGGATCTTGAGGAAGTCTTTGGAGAAGATTGAAGGCTGCCAATATTCCCATTTTTTGGAGATGATATATTAGGTTTGTTATAACCCACATTGTTAGAAATGTTAAATCCAAACTCCAGAGTTTGTAAAGCATCTCTTATTTCAGCTTGCCTGGGGATATCTACTTCAAACATATCTCGATCCTAAGCAATATTGGTTTCATGATCAGATATATTAGTTTTGTGAATAATTGAATATATTATGCACTCTATTTTATCTGCAGTTTCCTCATCATCTTGGCTACTATCAGTCTGATCATCATGATCTTGCACCCTTGTTTTTCTCTTCTTACATCGATCATTGCTATGACCGAGGTGGTAACAACATTCACAATATTTAGATATTTTCAAATAACTGATTCTCACCCAACTACTCTGGTTGCTACCGAATCCAACCCAAACATCTTGATGAAGTTTTCTAGCGACGTCCATTTCAATCCAAGCGAGACACGAGTTATGAAATCCTCTATTCTTTGAAGGAACTTTGATGTGAAAAAGGTCTGTCTAAAGCAGTAGCTATATCAAAGATAACCTTTTCATTGTAAAGATACTCTGGGAGGTACTCAACCTTGATCCACACAGAGGTGACCGAACTTTTAAATTTGATATTGAGATCCTATGTCCATTTCAATAATCTCATCGTAGAAGAACCAACACTCTAGGCGCTTTCTTTTCCAGATTTTACATAGGTCCGAGTTTGAGTCAAATTCAATAAGAATATGACGAGAATCTTTAATATAGTATCTAAAGTCATTTTCGAACCTGAAAGATTGAAAGAAATCTAGGAGCAGGTTACGTTTAGGCAAACCAAAGGCAAATTTGCCTACCAAAGTGAATTTTGTAGCAGATTTGAGATGATCGAGGAAATCATTTTCATATTGTAAGGAAATATGATCTTGTTTGACACAAATGCTTTCTGGTTCGTAAGTTCTTTCTTTTCTTTGCCGTTGAGGATTCAAAGCTTCAGCATAAGATTTGATTGCCACAGCTTCAATAGATTTGTCTCTGTTTTGCGGGATTTTGTTCGATGATGAACTAAAAGTTTCTTGAAGCGATGGAAAATGATCAATCAAGGAAAACAGGTTATTCTAACAGTAAGAACTTGAATCAAAAGGAGATGAGGGATTGATCATCATAGATACGGAGAGACGAGGATCTGTGTTTCTTCATTTATTAGTCTTGCGGTATTTTCTTAGAGAAAAACCAGAAAATAACTTTTTCAACTTGGTCTATTTTTACCATTCGTTTTGCATAAATTTTTAATATTTTTGTCTTCTAAATCTTCTTTGATTTAACGTTCCTCCAACTTCGTTGAACACTTGACTTTGAAATACGAAAAGAATATGTAAAAAAAATAAAATAAAAGTCTAAATCTAAGTTTAGATATATTATAATAAATTAAGCGGAATAATTTATATGTCATTACCATAAAAGTCTCGAAGTACCGAAGTATGACCCATATTTTAAAAGGTGAAATTTTAACTTGATTTAATATATTTTTTTTAAAATTTAAAAGATTCAATTCAACCGGCTGTGTCGAAAATATAGAAACAAATTTATATTTAACATCTTCGCAATTCGTCGGTGTTAGTATTACACCAATAATTAATGTCGATAGACTATATCGCAAGCTTCAAAACTGAAACGTAAATAATCTAACCAGAAACTTATACAACCAAAACTGTAAAATAGTTGTACACTTTTTAGTTCACATGATTATGTATAGAACAAAAAATATCCAAAGGACAATCGAATCTGTCTTCTCGTTCCACCTTTACTCCATTCCTTTCTTTCCTTCAACGACCCAACACGAAGATCCGTTTCCTCCATTTCCATAGTCAATGCCTTCTCTAGTTCCTTCGTCAACTAACCACATGGGTTCTAAGACTAAATTTCGAAACTCATAAAACACAAAACAAACTTGTATTTATCAATTTCCACTTTTTATTTCTTGCAAGAAAAAATGGAACTTCTGTCTTCTTCACCTCTCTCGATTCACTCGCGTGCTTTGTATTCACCTCCACATCGTCTTGATCATTATTTCAATCCACATTCCTCTGCTAATTTTCCGTTTCTGGGTTTTTCAGTTTCTCTTAAGCCCTGTCAAACTCTTTTCAACAACCCGAGTTCTTCGAGAAAACATTATCACTCACTTAAACGAAGAAAACCCACTAAGATTTTCGCGGTGTTCGAGCGATTTACCGAGCGAGCCATAAAATGTATAATTTTGTCCCAAAAGGAAGCGAAGTCCTTAGGCAGAGACATGGTCTTTACACAGCATCTCTTGCTTGGGCTGATCGCAGAGGATCGTGACCCACGTGGCTTCCTTGGGTGTGGAATCACCATTGACAAAGCTCGTGAAACTGTTCGTGGTATTTGGCACCACCATCATCAAGAAATTGGTGATGGTGATCAACAGAAAGAACAAGAAGATCAAGTCTGGTCAATTACTTCGATGAAGTCAACGGATGTTCCGTTTTCGATTAGTACCAAAAGGGTTTTTGAAGCTGCGGTTGAGTATTCGAGGAGTATGGGATGCCATTATATATCGCCGGAGCATATTGCTATGGGTCTCTTCACTGCTGATGATGGTAGTGCAGGTCGAGTCCTCAAGAGGTATATATATGATATTCATTAGGTTCTTTTGTGTTTGAAATTTAGCTACAGTTTTATAGCTTACATTGTCGTGTAATGTAGCTATGTTTTTTTTTTTGTCTTGGTAAAGGAAATTGGTAAGGTATGTTGAAGATCTTTTCTACTATAGATTGGTTCATAAAATGTTTTAGAGTATACACTGCTTTGATTGTCTGAGGCTGTATTTGTTGTTTCACCTGAATAAATTTTCTTTATGTACGTCTGATGTGTCCTATCACTTACAAAAACCGAACTCAATTACGACCAAAGCTGAAAACTAGCCAAGTTTGTATTCTTGTTTTAAGCTTGGAGCAGTATCAAGAAAGAGTCAAACTCAGACTCCTTCTATTTAACAACAGATTCTGTTTCAGCATTTTGTGTTGATTAATTAAAGGTTAAATGGTGTGATATTATTGTGGTTTTTCTAGATTGGGAGCAAATATGAACCACCTGGCATCTGCAGCTCTCTCCAGACTTCACGGGGAGCTATCTAAAGATGGGAGAGAACCACCTCGAGCATTTAAAGGGATTTCTGAAAATCCCTTCTCTGGAAAAATTGCTGCTTCGAAACCCGCAGATAGAAAAAAGGGTAAATCTCCGAAAGCAATTTGATTGTGTATGATAGAATGGAGAAGAATGTATTTTTTTATCGATAAAACTCTTACTTGTCAGTGAACAGTGCTTTGGCACAATTCTGTGTTGATCTAACTGCTCGAGCCAGTGAAGGTCTCATTGATCCTGTTATTGGTCGAACGACTGAAGTTCAGAGAGTCACTCAGATACTTGGTCGCAGAACCAAAAGTAATCCCATTCTTCTCGGTGAAAGTGGGGTTGGGAAAACAGCAATTGCTGAAGGACTGGCTATAAGTATAGCACAAGCTGAAGCTCCTGAGTTTCTCTCGGTATGTCTCATGACTTGATTAATGTTTATATAATTTTTTAATGTTATTTACGCGCATGTCTATGAAGTTTCATTGTTTCCTTATGTAGACAAAACGCCTGATGTCCTTGGATATAGGTCTACTGATGGCTGGTGCCAGGGAAAGGGGTGAATTAGAGGCAAGAGTTACAGCATTAATAAGCGAGATAAAAAAATCAGGTACCTCAGGAAAAGGCATAATTAATATAAATGTACATCATAGAAGAATGTAAGAGAAAAAATAGTATGGTTTCATCTTCTAAAGCTTTAAGGGAAAACGTCCTATGAAAGTTTAAAGAAACAGATTATGATATCAGCCTTTTTATCTTACAAGATTATAAGTTCTTATTAGATATCCATAAAAGATTTGCAATCCATATTAGATATGATATCAGCCTTCAACTGTCTTAGATCCAAACTTATCTTCGATACACAGAACATTAACCATTGCTCGCTCTTGTTACTATTAATTTACAGGTGATGTCATACTTTTCATTGATGAAGTCCATACTCTTGTCGGGACTGGCACAGTTGGCCGAGGAAATAAGGGATCTGGTCTTGACATTGCTAATCTCTTGAAACCTTCACTTGGAAGGGGTGGATTACAGGTGCTTATTACAAAAAAGAGGTGGTTTTCAATCAACTTTTTCCTTTTTTGTTCATTGTGCACTCACATTAGCACTCATGTCATGTAGTGTATAGGCTCAACAACTCTGGACGAGTACAGGGCTCACTTTGAAAAAAACAAAGCTCTAGCAAGGAGATTTCAGCCGGTGTTGATTAATGAACCAAGCCAGGTTGTTTACTTTGTCTATTTTTATAACAAGTGAGCATATTACGTACTCTATTCTTCCCTATTCTTATTTTTCCATTGTTATATAATATCTCTAGGAGGATGCTGTAAAAATACTGTTTGGCCTGCGTGAGAAGTACGAGTCCCATCACAACTGCAGATACACATCAGAGGCAATCAACGCTGCTGTTCAACTCTCGGCTAGATATATTCCTGACAGGCATCTTCCCGATAAAGCTATTGATCTCATTGACGAGGCAGGAAGTAGAGCTCGTATTGAGGCCTATAAGAAGATGAAGGAACAACAAACTTGTGTACTTTTAGAGCCTCCAGATGTTTACTGGCAAGAAATTAGAAAGGTTCAGGCAATCCATGATGCGGTAATACGATTTTCTCTTCTATCGTTAATGGTCTAGAAAGTTCGCTTGATATGCTTATACACTCTTGGTTTTCATACTAAAAGCAGGTTTTAGCAAGTAGGTTGAAATACGGGGCCGAAGTTTACAATGCAGATGATACTAATGAACTCATTTTAAAATCTCTTTTGCCTCCTACTGCAGAAGATGACGAGTATGTTTTCTGTCTTAACCACTAGGACACAAAAATGTCTATTCCTTTTTTTTACAGATTGGATAGTTTATCGATTGCTGTACCACGAATATGAGACCTCTACTCGAAAAGTTTAAACTCCGAAGAAATCCCAACTCTAAACTTTTGCTAACATTGATTTGAGAAGCTTTCCTTTGTCTTCATACCCAACTGGATATTTTAACTATCAACGGAAAATAAAGAATAATTTAAATTCAGTAGAAGGAAAACTATTTACTCACTCTGAGTAAGTATATAATATATATAGTAAGAACAGGGGCCTACTCTGATACTCTTGTACATGTATGATGACATGAGTATAGGCTTAAGAAGTGTCATTTTTCAGGGTTAAAGTAGTGGGACCTGATGATATTGCGGCAGTGGCTTCAGTTTGGTCGGGGATTCCAGTCCAGCAAATTACTGCACAGGAAAGGACACTTCTGGTGGGTCTTGATGAGCAGCTCAGAAAACGAGTCATTGGTCAAGATGAAGCTATTGCTGCTATTTCTCGAGCGGTAAAGAGGTCTCGTGTTGGCCTAAAGGATCCTAACAGGCCAATTGCTGCAATGCTTTTTTGTGGGCCTACTGGGGTTGGCAAAACTGAATTAACAAAAGCTTTGGCAGCATCCTATTTTGGGTCGGTAAGGCTTCATGGCATGTTTTTACTCTCAGCCTCTTATTATATACTGATGTACGATTTAATAAAAAAAATCATGTATATTGTCTATTAATTGATAAAGCCACATAAATTTAGAAACTTTCTTGTTTTAGATGATGGTCACATCTAACATTCTTTGACTTGATTACATCTGCATTTTGATTCGGATTTCATTATCTTTAATTTGTCTCATGTTCCTTGTGCAAGACTATGGTTTATTTATAATTTGATATATGTAAGTAGTGCAACCAGCTTTCAATTGGTTGCAATTTGCAACTAATTATTATTGATTAAATGGGTATGCTGACCATAAGTGTCTGCAAATTTAACTTATTCTTTTATTTGATCTATTCTATTGAAATCTTTTAGTTGTGTTTATAAATGAAGGAGGAGTCCATGGTAAGACTAGACATGAGTGAATATATGGAGCGGCACACTGTGAGCAAACTAATAGGATCACCTCCGGGTTATGTTGGCTACGAGGAGGGTGGATTTCTTACGGAAGCTATCCGAAGAAGGCCGTTCACTTTGGTATTGCTTGATGAAATAGAGAAAGCCCACCCTGACATTTTCAATATTCTTCTTCAAATCTTCGAGGATGGCCACCTCGCAGATTCTCAGGTGTGTAGCTTGAAGAATTTCTGTAGTTAAATGGTCTTTGATTTTTTTGTTATTGAGTTTGGTGTTCAATGTTGGTTTTTACTAGGGAAGGAGGGTTTCCTTTAAGAATGCATTGATAGTGATGACTTCAAACGTGGGTTCTTCTGCCATAGCAAAAGGTAGAAGTGGCTCTGTTGGTTTCTTGATTGCGGACGACAGTGAGTCGACATCTTATACTGGAATGAAGAGTTTGGTGGTCGAAGAACTCAAGGCATATTTTCGCCCTGAATTACTCAACAGGATAGACGAAATAGTTGTGTTCAGGTCCCTTGAGAAAGTTCAGGTTCGTCTCTTTTGTGATTCTGTTCAGGGGTGGCAAATTCTTGTCTTAGCGGTCAACCGGTTTTCTTCAAATCTGGAAAACATCCAGAAAAAAAGAATCATCTGAATTGATATCTTGTTTGGATTGGGGTTTGGCTATTTGGACAAACCCGTCAGAAATTGGGCCGGACGATCTATGTCGAGTACAAATAAAGTAAAAATATTTAAAAGGTTCAAATTTTATATAAAATAATCTGGGAAACACCGTGTGCAAGAAAAACAAAATTTGAAATCTTGGTAGGATTCAGGTTTTGATATTTGCGCAAACCGGCATACAATATGTGTGGGGTATAGATAAAGTAAAAATTGTTAAAAGGCTCAAATTTTTGTATAAAATAATTTCAAAAAATTGGTTGAAACTAGGTGGGATCCAACAGACAGTTGTTTTCTACAAAGCATTGGATCCTGAGGGTGGCCACCCTTAGTTATATTTAGTATAATTTCTTATGCGGTTTTCGTTATTGTTTAAATACCTCAAATTTTGATACTTCAGTGATCATTTTGCTTGTAAAATCTTAATTTGATTGTTGTCAGCTGGCTAACCTATATGAATATACTCAGAATAAATTTCGGTTAAAATAGTAAAGTTTCATTGTTTATCAGCAGCATTGTCTTAATTTCAGATGCTAGAGATTTTAGAGCTGATGCTGCAAGAAGTAATGGCACGACTTGTATCATTTGGGATTTGTTTGAATGTAAGTGACCCCGTGAAGGACCTTGTATGCCGTGAAGGCTTTGACCGAAGTTATGGAGCTCGGAATCTGAGAAGAGCAGTAACCCATTTAGTCGAAAATCCACTAAGCGAGGCACTTCTAGCTGCACATTTTAAGCCTGGAGATACTGCTGTCATTGATCTGGATAGCTCAGGGAATCCATTTGTGAGAAATCAATCCGACCAGAATTTCCATTTGTCGGATACAGCTTCCATTGTCTAGTTTCTAGTCATTGTTCCATGTATAGTCATTTTTATTATATACTCACTGAGCTATATATCCTGCAAAGTTGACAGGAGAGTGTACATAAAAATATCATGGGTCTTCCAGGCTTATATTGATTAAAGTGTGTATAATAGGCTAATAAGTCGATGTTTATTCTCCACTATTGGTCTTACTTAAATATCTATATGATATACTTAACATCCTAAGCATATTATTATATAATCTTATAATATTAATAAGTCACTAATCATTTGGTCCATCATGGATTAGCCTCCATTTTTAACCCTCCACGAAAAATCATTTTTGTCTAAACTTTTTTTCACAAATTCATCCTTGTTAGTTGATATATACGACTTCGTTTCAGTCATTCTTCTCTTGTTTCTGGCTATACTATTCAGTGAAAATCTACTCACCGACGAACGACTCTAGACAGTGATTATATTTTTTCTCCTTTCCAGCAAAGTACTCAATGGTTAGAACTCAATTGGTAAAAGAAAAATGATTTGTTAGATTTGTTACTTTAGACTTGATTTGTTAGATTTAGGGGTTCAAACTTCTGAAATCGCATTTTTGGGACCGACTGTTTGCCATCGACACTGGCAGTGCGGAGATGCTGCACCGTTATTGTAGACTCCCTCATACTGCCACTGTGGAACCTGGATCGCTAATTTAGGGTTTTATAGTGCTAGTACACGCTCAAATACTGGAATTACAAAAGCCCTTTATACTGGTAGTGTCGAATCCACTCTGAGTTCACTGAACATTCAAACCTATTGATTAGTTTTGACTTTTTAATATATACAGAAGGCAAATAGATGAACCAGAACAACTACCGAGAATCCTCGAGTGAGAAATTTTCTAAGCAAAGTTAAAGTCGCACAAAACACACACAACTTGACACCCACTGCTAAAAACTAAATACAGGTTGAAAAAATTGCTCTAGAGGTGGTGGTGAGCATGACGAGGATTTCTGACATACAAAACTGAAGTCGGACGTCTTTGAACTTGGCAGATCTATGTCACCGACAAATGAATAAAAAAAAACATAAGAGAAATAGTATATTCCACCGTAAAAACAACATCGGCTTATTTCTTCACTATACGTAACACGAGGTTTACCACACATACATGGCCCGTCCAAATTTAATTATACCTTGTTACGCTCTTTATGAAGTTTCTAAACTGTGGGACATAACAAACCAGTCTGATGTGTTTAACTTGTTGGTCGAGAATATGTTCTATTCTTTCGTCTCTCGCGTATATAAATTCCATCTAACCGCTCTATTGAATCAGTTTTTCGTTGGGCGATGACATCAAAAAGATAAAGACTTTCGACTCAAGTTTTGATTAAATGACCATCACACTTGATGATGTATATGTTATGACAGACCTCCATATGGTGGGTAAAATGGTAGAAGTCGAAAGTTTCGAGATGACTGACCAGATGTATATAGAGTACACCCGACTGTTGGGGCTTCCTACAACTGCTTTCTGTAAATAGCTTGAGAGGATGAGAGGAGTTGGGTTTGGTACGAGGTGGTCGAAGGATCTGTTTATGGCACCTGCGATACATATCTAGCTAGGACACATGAAATGGTCGGACATGCTTCACGTGCGTACCTCATGTACTTGTTCGGATGAACCATCTTCGTCGATAACAATTAGAATTTTTTAAAGCCAAACCTACTAATAGCTCTGGATGATATGATTGTGGGACGTGTGTGCTAGCTTGGCTGTATCATGGGTTGAGAGAAACATCAAAAGCGTTAATGAAAACTCTATATGGTTTAATTGGTATGTTAGTCTATATTTTATCACTAAATGATTCTTTTGTTTTCGATAAGTATGCTTGACTACTGGATATTTGATAATTATTGTTAATATTAGTATGTTTTCGATAAGTATGGTTGACAGTTGGTTATTTGATTATTTTGCATGCTTTCACCATGCGTTCAATGATAGATATAGCATTTCAAAGCCAAAAATTCTTAGGTGGTTGCCGAAGAGGATGACTGGGCGAATGCGCAACCAAAGAGAAACTACTGTGACAAATTCATCGGTCTCTAAGAAAATGATGCCATTACATTATAATTCTTATTATTTTATTTGTTTTTTATGGTAATATTTGATGTTTGATTGAATCATTGTTACAGGTTATGTTTCAGCCGTATTCGGACACGCGAGCTCACTTTGTGATCCATGAGATGGTTGAATTATGGATATGCTCGAATGATATATGTTGGATGGAGTGATACAAATTTTTGGACTGCTCCAAGATAACCGAGTTGATCTTCACCTACTCATACTGAACCTGAAGAAAAAAACCATATTCGATACAATTTCAGGATTAAGTATTGGTCTAAGTAGTGTTGGTATCTACTTACCGGTGATAGTATGACATCTCCCATATATGATAATTGTAAATGGACGAATCATATGTACACTGATTATATTAAACAGGATTTTATGGTATGTCATTACTCCAAATATGGTTCGTGATGGTGAAGCACTAGAGGTGATTCATAAAATCATCTAGATTGGATTGTAAGAAGATTTTGTTAAAGATAAGTTGTTGTTTGCTGATGGAGTATTGAGATCAAGTCTCATTGGATCGGTCTTATTATTCTACGATTGATTATATTGTGTTTTATTTTTGTGTAAGTTTTGTTGTTGGTACTTTTGGATGATGTTTGTATGTTGAATGTTTTATAGTTTGTATAAGATGTTTATGAGATGTTTGTGGTTTGGTATTAGATGTTTTGAATTATGATCATTGATTGCATCATATGTTTTCTAGTTATGACCACGAGCTTATATTTGTTAAATATGGTATTCTTTATTTTAGTCGATATGGTTGGTTGTATCTTTATGCTTAGTCGTTGGTTTCTGTCAGAGTTAGGAATGAATAATGCAGTTTAAGGAGTGGTTTTTAAGCTATTGAACTGCTAATACAAACTCTAATAAACTATTAGTGCAACACTAAACTGGTAGTACACAAGATACATACTAAAAGTTGCAATTAGATTGGCGGCATAATGTATCTATGCCGACTGTAACAGTTACTTGTAACAAATAATATGTAGTAAACTAAATAAAACTGTTAGTGGACTAAGAGAAAACTGACAGTGGGTACCTTGCTTTACAAGTTTTGTTACTTTTAAAATAAGGTAACAAGAGTAACTTCTGTGGATTTTTCAGGTAAAATACTGAAAGTTTAACCTACCTATGTTTTCGGTGCAATGTATACGACCAGTAATGTATGTGTTTTACTGATAGGTCTAATTTAGATGCGTTGAGTGTACTGCCAATATGGTATTCATATGCTGCCAGTACATATGATATGTACTGGCACTCGACAAGCTATGTACTGCCAATGCAAGGTAATAGAAAATATCCGTATTAATGACAATTTTGTAAATAAAAAGTTTTCACTATTTTTTATTTTTAAAAAAAATTCAAAGTTTGGTTAAAGGTAAAAATAGAGGAGCAAGATTTAACCTAGGTTAAGGCCAAATAACCAATGTCTATTAATGATAAATGGTTTATAGAGATTTGTTTTGGGAAATTTAATTACTTCATCGCCAAAGGAATCTCTGATAAGCCTGATGCAATTATAAATTACATCAGGGTCGTCCAGACATTTTGACTAGCTTGGCCGAAGAAGATATCTAGTCTACTGAATAATTATCCAACGCCCAGTGGAAAATAAATTAGAATCCCCATTTGAAGAGGTTATGGAAAAATACTAGTTTTTTGTATTTCGCAGAAATAAAGGTTTCTCCTTTTACATATAGCCTTATCTTGAGGCTCTTATGAATTTGTCACTAAGTTTCATCCTCGAGAGATCTTTGGGGTGCGGATATACATGCTTGATTTTTTCAAAAACAACATGGTATGTGTTTTTGAGATCTAAAACTAGGTTAGTCACATTTGATCTTTGAGGGCTATTGGGTAGGTCTGAGGCTCAACGATTGCAAGGATTTTTAGGAGATTTAGAGTTCCCTGAATTTTTTTTATCTTCTTCTAAGCATTCATGGACGTAGGCATATTATATTACAACGTTAAATCTTATGCTATTTTCTTTTGATTTAAATAGCTGATATATCTTTTTATTTTCTAAAAAAGACTATTTGTATAAATCAATTGTAGTAGCATGATATATGACCTATAGAAAAAAATAAACATCAAATCAAATGATCTACCGAAAGTTAGAAAGTTAGACTAAGCTATAAACTATAGTTAGTAAATAGAGGTAGATCAACTTAACAGATTTGATTGGTTTTGTTGTTTTGGTACAATCGCATCAAATCTCCTACAAAATGTTAATGCTAAAAATCTATTCAAACAATTGAAATACAAAACAAACAGCTAATCAAATATAAGTCAATAAATATTTTTTCAAACATTCAAAATTATTCTAATGTTATTGATAATCTAAATTACATTTCAAAACTAAAAATTTATCTAGAAAAAAATATTATAAATGTGTAACTCTCGTTACTTTAGT
The DNA here is from genome assembly GCA_036936605.1 of Limnanthes douglasii subsp. nivea. Lineage (NCBI taxonomy): Eukaryota > Viridiplantae > Streptophyta > Magnoliopsida > Brassicales > Limnanthaceae > Limnanthes > Limnanthes douglasii. The sequence goes on from JAUPFV010000003.1 coordinate 173,982,404, forward strand.
GGGATTAATTTTTTTTGAAATCCTTAACCACATATTTGACCAAGAATAAAATAAAATAATTTTTGATTAATTTTAATTTTAGAATTTCAGGAAAACTATCAATGTTTTTGTTTTAGTATAAAAATTGTGTAATTTTCCAATTCCTTAATAATAATTAATATTATTTGGTATTCGATAATAATTTCTATATTACTGTGATATTTATTTGGGATCACACTCGATAAGTCTATTTCCAGAACTAAATCCTTTTTTGTTTACTAAGAAATTTTCAAGAATACACTTCATCTAATTTTTTTTTCAATCTAATTTATCTTCTTCAATGCCTAGCCCTGATTATATCAAAGTTCTTACCTACAACAATCCTGCATTCCCTCCTGAGATTTTCTTGATCTTTAAACATCAAGATGCCTCCAAGATTTCCACAAGAAATACAAGAGTAATGACAACTATAAATCATCAATAAACTATATCATTTGCTGACACGCTAAAGTAAAACAAGTATCAAGACGAATTCAAACCTATTAGTGTGGATCAGAAACTGGACCACATATCTATTCAATTCTCGCAAAAGGATAAATATAATTTATCTCTTGATACTAAGTACACGTTAATAGGAAAATTTGCCCAAGGTATACCCGAAAAGAATGTTATTAACCAGTTGTTGAACTCTCTGTAACTAACTAGAAACTATAGTATCGCTGTATGGGACTCTGGACAGATTCGGTTGGAGTTTGATTTACAGGTAAATATTTGCAAAATATGGTCAAACAACATTTGGACAGTTAGGGACAAATTAATGAGACTGCTAAAGTGGATAGTTGATTTCAATCCAAAGTATGAAAGCCAGTGACACCAGTCTAGATTAGGATCGAAAAAAATCAGAGTATCTGTACGATGTTAACATAATTCAATTGATAGCATCAACTATAGAAAATCCTCTTAAAGTCAGAGCCCTAGACAAAAACAGAGCCTACTATAATGTATGTTATTCCAGGGTTGAAATAGATGTCTCTAGTAAACTTCAACACAATATATGGGTAGGCTTTGGTGACAATGAAGGATGTTGGCTAAGCGTCAGCTATAAAGATACTCTGAAATGCTGCCAGTAATGTTTTCATCTTGGTCACAGCTCTGATTCTTGCAAGAAGATCAATGAAAATACTCAACAAACTAAAGATATGAACAAGACTACTAATGGAGATAATTCTACTGACTTTCATGGAAAAAATAACTTCAAACGCAATGACAACAATCACTATAAAGTCAAATCTATAGTGGTTATTCCTGATCAAAACACAGAATAAAAAATGCTCAACAAACAAAACAAAGAGAATAAATCCAATGAAGAGATTCTCACCTTGAGAAGTTTTGTTACCAAGCCTAAGTCTTCTGACACTTCTACCATCCAGCAATGTCCTTAGTTTCATAATCTAAATCTCCCAATCCCGAATAAATCATAGAAGCAATTCAAACCCTTGATTATGGATATAATCAATCAACTTCTTAAGACTACGAAAACTCGATGTTTGGAAATATCAACCCAAGAAAAGACAATATTGGAAGACTTCTATCATCCCCAATCATGAAAAGGAAAAAAGTTGACAAAGGCTTTTGAGATATTCTCAACGGAAAACTTAAATATGCTTAAAGGAAGAGGAAACCCAACAGTCTTATTATCAAATCCTTGAAATTTTCAGGGATTACCAAACCTACCAATTTTACATCTAAAGATGATGAAAATGCTTAGCTGGAACATTCGAGGAATTAGAATAAACCTTCTATGAGAAGGCTCAAGTCCATTATTCTAAAATAAAAACTCAAGATGGTTGCCATCTAAGAGTCTCTCATCAATTCAAGTACCTTAGAAAATATTGCCTTAAAAATGATTTAAAAAATGTTATTGCAAATTCTACTAATAAGATTTGGTTTTTCTGGAATGAAGAATTCTTTGTTGATATCTTTCTTGACTACCCCCAATGTTATATCTCATGCTGGTTTAGATAAAAAGTTTTTACTAACAATTGTTTATGCTAAGTGTCAAAGACTTAACAAGATTGACCTATGGAATACTCTAAGGAATGTCTCTAACCCCTTTAAGGAATATATGATTTTGGGTGACTTCAATGTTGTTACATCAACTGAGCAGCATATTGGATGTTCAACGTTTTGTCACAACAGCTCAGAGGACTTTAATGATGTTATTGGAGATTGTGAATTAGAAGATGATGGCATTGCTAGCTCTAAATTTACTTGGTCAAACAACTCCAAATAGAAGTGTTTGGACAAAGTTCTCTTTAACCGTGATTGGTCTGAATTCTTTAAAGTGACTGAAGTTACTCCCATGGCTAGAACATGTTCTGACCATGCTCTTTTATGTGTTATTATAGCTAAAGACAACCCCATCTCTAAAAAAGCTTTAAATTCCTTGGTATGTGGACTATGGATAATGAATTCTTAATTTTTTTAGAAAACAATTGGAAGCAAAATATGGAAGGTTATCCTCTCTATATTTTATGGCACAAACTTAGAAGACTCAATGAAGGGATTAAGGTATGTAATAAATCTTCCTTTGGTAATATATTTGATAAAGTGCAAGTAACTGAAGAGATTGTCAAGAAATCTGAGATAACCATCAGGAATTAAACTCTCTAGCTACAAAAATAGAGCTTGCCAAAACTAATGCCCTCTACATTCAGGCCTTAAGGATGAAAGAGTCCTATTGGCAGCAAAAATGCTATTCTAATTGGCTAAAGAAAGAAGATGGAAACACCAAGACTCAGCATGTCTATGTATCCAAAAGAAGAAGAATGAATACCATTAACAACATTAAAGTAGGGGATGGCTGGATTATGACAATAAATTAATAGGCTAAACTGTTGAAAATTACTTCAAAAAAAGCTTGACCAATTATCCTTACTTCATTGAAGATGAGGAAAACATCAGAATGCAAGATTGTTTTTTCAGCAACATTCCTAAACTGATAACTTACTTGTGTTGTCTCACTCTGAAGATGAGATCTACAGTATCATCACGAATTGTATGGATGGATTTAACAGTTGTTTTTTCAAGACTTGCTGGAAAATCATAAAGAATGATCTCTGCCTTGCCATGCCCTCCTTCATACAGGTTCATAATATCCCTCGAGTAATTATGGACACAGGTTTGTGTATAATTCTTAAAACTATCAACCTTATAAATTGGAAAGATTTCAGACCTATTATCTTGTGCACATTATATAACATAATTATGTCCAATATATTAGATAATAGACTTACTGATCTTCTTCCCAAAATAATTTCAGAATTTCAAGGTGTTTTTGTCCAAAATAAATCTATTCAAGATAACATTTTGATTGTTAAAGAGTTTGTTTATGATCTTAATAGAAAAACTAAAGTTGTTAATATCATGATTCAAATTGACATGTCTGAAGCATTTGACAAAATGTCCCATGCTTTCATTCTTAAAATTCTGATATTATTTGGTTTTTCTTCTCAATTTGTTAACATAATAATCAATCTAATTAAATATGTCTATATCTCTATTCTAATTAATGGAAATGCTATAGACTGATAAGAGGATAAAAATATAGATAACTGTGAGGTTAATTATACAAAATATAAGGCCTAAATTCGTGTATTTAGTGATTAAGGACCAAAGTAAAGCAAACATAAGAAATATAAGGATTAGATGATCTACCCCAAGAACTTGTCCGTAAATAGTAGAAGAATGGGGTGAGAAATCTATCTTAATGGTGGTAATAATGTAATTTTACTACCTACCTTATGTAATGTATAAAGGACATTTGTTTTTTGGGAAAAGGGCTAATGATTAGTCAATTATTGTTACATTTATTCCTTTTGTCTTATTCTCTCTCTACAAAACACTGATTTCATTATTATAGTCACTTCATATGAACATTTCTTAGACAGACCCTCTCCAACAAACATTTCTGCTTCTGAACTTACCTAAGAATTTTCTGAGTTCATCAGTGGCGCCGTCTGTGGGAACCGAAGTGGTACCCAGAATTAACTTTCCAAAACCTTAAAAATAATCTAGAAATAAAATGGAAATAGAAGTTCGTGGTGAGGTTGAGATAAATCCGATAAAGGATATGGTCGGAGCTGTATTTGGTGACCATTTAATAGAAGAGCAAGTCACAAACGAAGGAAACGACCCTACCCGGTACGCGGAAGAGCTCTTAGAAGAATCTGTCCTGGTTGTTAGGCGTAAAGAATTGTTGGAAGACATCGAAAAGGTTAAACGCGGAGAAAGAAGCAATAATAAGCTCTAGAAAATTCAGATATGAAGTCCGAGAGAGAGAGTCGTGGCTGGTCAGACTCAAGATGCTATTCAACCAGAAGAAAGGCGTCGGAGGAGAAGTCACACATCTTCTAAAATGCGAGCTAGATCTGAACAAAGATATGAGTCATCGGAATCTAGTGAGTATACTTCTCTTAGCTCATACGAACTTTCATCTTTGAATACTGATGCCAGGTACAAAGTGGGTCAGAAGCAAAAAGATTCAAAGATGCGTAACAGCTCTCATCGGACCAATCGAAGAAGGAAGGATTTGAGGAAGAAGTGTGATCATGGGAAAAGAAAGTTGTATTCTGAGGAACCCGACAAAGCAGGGAATATCCGACCACAACATGTAACTCCACAGAGACAGCTTCAATCCAACAGTTACAATCAAGATTACCGAGTCAGTAACCAGTTTACTTTTCCGACCGGAGAAAGGCTCTATATAACAGCTAATGAAGGTCCGGGGGGAGGGGGGATTTCTTACAAAGTCGGATATAATTGGAGGTCATCTCCACTCTCTCCGGAAATATTGTCCAGACATCTTCCTAAGTGGTTCGATATTTCCAAGTTGGAAAAGTTCGACGAGACTCAAGATCCAGATAATCACATTGAGCAGTTCAAGAACTTCATGATCAATTATGAAGATAATGATAAGCAAGTGTGCAGGGAATTCTCCCAAAACTTCAAGAACGCTCCATCCAAGTGGTATAATCGTTTACCTCAAGGATGTATTAAACTTTTTGATATGTTTTGGAGTATGTTCCGACAGTATTTCGTCGGTAGCAAGAAATTCTGTGCGAATGGGGATACCATCATTTACTGCAAACTTAAAGTTGGGGAAAGCTTAAAAGAGTACACGAAATGTTTTATTCAAGTCAAGATAGATATGGATTTTTATGAAGACAAAGTGGTACTGGCTGCTTTCCGAATGGGTCTGCTTTTGGGAGTAATGAAATATAATGTCGCGGAGACACATGCCATGGTATTCAGAGCTTTGTTGTAATCAGATAAAGACGCATATTCTAGTTGAAGAAACTAGAGCTTCAGAGATAGAATCGATGTCTCAATTCTATCAGGATTCGACCTTGATTAGAGCTAGTACACCAACGGTGAATTTCCGACCACACGTATTACAACCAACTACAACCGTCTGACCCCAAACTCCAGTTCAAGAAACAAGTCAAACTTCCTAACGGGCACCACACAATCAATAGTATGCACATGCAGGACAAGCGTCTCAACAGTACGTTCGACCCATGTCCAACAGATGGGTCTGACCTGCTCACTATACCGAGTTGACTGAGTGTGTATCAACCATTTTTGATAAAGCACATGAAAATGTATATTTTCGTAAGACTTTCCCATTGCAGACCCCAAGGGAGCATAGGAAGAATGAATATTGTCAATTTTATGAAGATATAGGGCACGATACGAAAGATTGTATGGCATTGAAAAAAAGTCCAGTATTTGATAGCGAATGGAAGGTTAATCGATTTTTCGAAAAAGAATTCCATGGTTGTACCTAAGCAAGAAGCCGTTCCTAAACAAGAGAGTACTATGATGATATCTGAAACGGTTGATGAAGAATTTATTGATGCATTTGATATCACTGTAGAGTATCCAGATCCAAAGCCGGAAATAAACAGTGTAAACATGGTTGAAGAACCAATTGCTAGAGGAAAATTTAGTGAATTATGCGCATTCTTTAAGTCACTAACCATTTTTGGTGGGGACATAGTGACATAAATAGGAAACTATGCTCGGAAGAGACACAATGTTAGTCTGGAAACACAATTAAAAGTAGGAGCTTCATCACACATGTACATAAATCCATCCCCGATTCTTTGGTTTGAAGATGATGACATGAGAGACGTAGCTGGTCCGCATGAGGATGCAGTGGTAATCGAAGCAGAGATAACGGTAAACAAGATAAATTGTTTTTTGATTGATACAAGGAGTTCAGCTAACATAATTTTTATGTCAACTTACAGCCATATAAAAAACTCACCATCGATCTTATGATTCGACCGGACGATAGTGGGATTTACTGGAGCAACTGTTGATGTAGTTAGAGAGTTTGAAGGAAGGGTAAAATTGGGCCAATGGCCATTCAAGAAGATAATAACAATGTTGTTAGTAGTGGTAGATGCTCCCACATTATAGAACGCTATTTTCGGAAGGTCTTGGTTGTCTAAGATGCACGTTGTGCCATATACTGTTCATCAGTGTTTGAAGTACGTGGTAGGATGAAACGTGGGAACTGTAAGAAGTAACCAGAAGATGGCAAGAGAATGTTACCAAGCTACGTTGGACCTTAAGCAGTCGAAGGGGGTCGAAACGAAAAAAAATATCAATCAGTGAGGCCTCCCGTGGATTCTGATCCTGCTGATGATATGAGGGAGGTCCCCGGGTTCATGGTCCTTGATGATGGTTTTAAAGATCATGTCTTTTGTCCCAGAAAAAGTCTCAAGATTGGTATAAGGTTATCCCATGAGGGACAAGAAAGTTTACGAAAATTTCTTTCTATGAAATTACAGTTGTTTGCTTAGTGTACAGAAGATGTTACAGGGGTTACAACATATGTCAGTTGTCACATGCTAGCAATATGAAACAACGTTTGTCCGATCATATAGAAGAGAAGATATTTTTCTCACAAAAAAGCGGAAGTGATAATGGCAGAGGTGGACCGTTTGACAAAAGTGGGCCGCATACGCGAGTCACAGTATCCTTTGTGGACTGCTAATCCAGTCTTAGTAAAGAAGAAAAACGACAAGTGGCGAATGTGTGTGGACTTTACCGATTCGGACGAAGCTTGTCCCAAAAATCATTTCCTTGTTCCTAGAATAGATCAGTTGGTCGACTCGACGTCCGGAAATCGTTTGTTATCCTTTATGGATGCCTATGTTCGGTACAATCAAATACAGATGGACCTAAGGGACCAAAATAGCACAACTTTTATTACTCGAAATTGTTTGCACTGTTACAAGGTGATGCCATTCAGATTAAAGAACGATGGGGAACATATCAACGTTTAGTGACCAAATATTTTGAGAGTCAGATTGGCAGAAATGTTGAGGTCTACATCGATGAAATTCTAGTTAAGAGCCTCAAAGATGAGAATCATTTAGCTGACTTGGAAAAAACTTTTGCCAATTTGGTCAAGATAAATTTAAAATTGAACCCAGAGAAGTGTACATTAGGGGTAAGATCCAGAAAGTTTTTAGGTTACATAGTCAATAAACAAGGCATTGAAGCCGATCCAATACAGCTAAATGCTCTATGTACTATGGACCCACCAAGAACAATTAAAGAAGTACAGATCGTGACAGGAAGATTGGCAGCGTTAAAGAGATTTATATCGAGGTCCTCAAATAAATGCGCCCATTTCTTCCAGGTACTGAGAAAAGAAAATTGCTTCGGTTGGACTCAAGAATATCCGGATTCTTTTAACCAGATTAAAGAATACCTTTCCTCTCCGGAAATTGTGACTAAGCCAAATTCGAAGGGAGAAGTTGTTCATTTATTTGGCAGTGTCAGATTTTGCGGTGAGCGCGGTCTTAATCCGAGAGGATTCAAACATCCCGAAGTCGGTTCATTACGTAAGTAAGAGTCTTCTGGATTTAGAGAAGAGGTACCTCAAGTTAGAAAAATTGGCACTTGAATTGGTAACATTTGCGCGGAAAATGAGGCCTTACTTTCAGGCTCATTCAATCGTAGTACGAACATCTTTTCCGTTAAAGAACATGCTATAAAGGCATGATGTATCGGGAAGAATGAAAAATTGGTCAGTAGAGTTTGGAGATTTCGATATTGAATTTGCACCATGAATTGCTATCAAAGCACAAACATTAGCTAACTTCTCAGTTGAATTCCACTCCAATCAGAATGAAATGGATATTGATAAAGAAGAATCTGGCTCAGAGTGGGTAGTCCGAACTGACGGGGGATCAACCTCATCTAGTTATGGTGCATGAGTAAAATTGACATCTCCGGAGGGAATTGTTATGTATCAAGCTATCTGACTCGGGTCTAAAGCGTAAAAAAATGAAGCAGAGTATGAAGCATCTTTGGCTGGTTTAAGACTTGCAAAAATTTGTGGAGGAAAAAGAGTCAGGTTGATAAGGGATTCAGAACTTCTAGTGAACCATGCTTCTGGATGTTCAAAAGCAAGAAAAAAATCATTTAGTCAAATATCTGGGGGTCTTGAAGGCCTTAACTTTGAGTTTTGAAGATGTCAGATTCAAACATGTTCACAGGGCTGGGAATTCAGTGGTTGATTCTTTGGCAATAACATCTTACTCAGAAGAGTTCCCATGGATAGTCGTTCAAGAAAATCCATCAATTGTTAAGGGACCCGAATCAGTTGAAGGAGGTGTCGAGGCCTTCCAAATTTCTACAACTATAATGAAAGACTGGAGAAGTGAGATACAAGAGTTCTTAGTCCATGACATATTACCAATTGAAAAAGTAATGGCTAAAAGAATAAGATTCAAGAAATATGGGTATGTGGTACTCCGAGATGTATTGTATAAGAAATATTTTAGGGAAGGATGAGTCATAATTAATAATTTTTGAGCTGCATGATAGGGATGGGCCAGCACACTGCGGTTACAAAACATTGACACGAAAAGTTATCCAGGATGGTTATTATTGGCCGACCATCTCCACAGATGCAAAGGAGTTAGTGCAGAAATGCGACACCTGGAAAATATTTGCTAACTCAATCCATACACCCGATGTGCCTCTCGAATCTATATCAGAGTCTTTGCCATTCGACCGATGGGGTATTGATCTAGTCGGACCACTCCTGATGACTTCAGGAGGTCATCAAACAATCATTGTTGCTGTAGATTACTTCTCTAAGTGGGTGGAAGTTGAGCCGTTAGCAGGAACAAGATCAAAGGATGTGATCAGGTTTATCGTTTCCAACATCTGTTGTCGTTTTGGTGTACCAAGGAAAATTACAATGGATAATGAACCACAATTCGATAATAATGAGATGAAAGTTTTTTGTGCATCCAAAAGAATACAACAATGCTTCTCAGCACCTTTACACCCTCAAGCAAATGGCCAGGTGGAAGTAACTAATTGGGCAATCTTAGATGGGCTAAGGAAGAATCTGGAAGGGAAGGCCGGAAAATGACCGGATTACCTACAAGAAGTTCCATGGGCTTACAGGACAACTTCTCAGACTGCAACGCACGAGTCGTCATTTGCACTCGTCTATGGGATGGATGCGGTGGTACCATCAGAAACAATGTTCCCATCCTACAGGTTAAGCGAATACTCCGATGAAACAAATGATAGAGGAAAGCACACCGAGTTGGACCTAGTAGAAGAAAAGAGAAGAAAAGTGCAATTAAACTCTTTTGACACTACCAGACTTTGATGAGGAGTTGGTACGCATCAAAAGTCAAAAGAAGAAAATTCAAAGTTGGGGACAAAGTTTTAAGGAAATTCTTCATTCACACAAAAGAAAAGAGGTTGGGGAAGTTAGCTCCCAACTGGGAAGGTCCGTACACGGTAACCAAGAAGATAAAGCTGGGGACGTACAAATTAAAAGACAAAGAAGGAAGAGATCTTCCCCACCCTTGGAACATTGAGCACCTCAAAGTTTACTTAGAGTAAACGTGTAAATATGTAAATATATTATTTATCAGCTTATGTAAGTATCAGTGAAATACTATTTCCTACCATGGTGGGCGCATGAAGGTTTTAATGAGGTGTCCTAATAGCCGACTTATATATAAAATTCCATTGCCTTCTTAAAATGATTCGCAAAATCATTATCTTTTTGAACTCAAAAGGCACGCCAAAACAGTTTGGACCAGAATGTTCATTTTTGTTAACTCAAAAGGAATTCCAAAGAAGTTTGGATAAGAAAGTTCATCTTTTTGAACTCAAAACACATTCCAAAGAAGTTTGGAAAACGATCCATCTTTTTGAATCATAAGATAATAAGTATCAGTTACTAATGTAAAACGTATTCATATTAAGAATTTCTTAGGTAAAAAGTAAAATGAGTCAGGTAAGGAATTTTGAAAAGTTTTTATGAGAATAATCTTTTTGTCCGATAAAAGTTGTTTTAAGTTAAATATTTTAACATAAGGCATTTTTTAAATAAAGAATAAGCTCGAAAAGCACAACATTATAAATCCTCACAGCATGAGTTTAATTTTATATAACTAAAAGTTTAATAGGTTGTGAATACACATAGTCAACAAAATGAGGGTAAAAACATTCAACAATTGCTAGTCAGATGCGGAGTTTTCTTTACTGTCATCCGAAGAACCAGATTATGAGGATAAACTTTCCGAGTCATCGCTTGTCTCCAAATCTTCCAAGAAAATGCCCTTAGGACAATGCCTTTCAATAACTCGTAGCCAAAGGCTGCCTAGCTTTAGATTCGGAAACTTTTCATGCATCTCTAGCACCATAGCGGACCTCATGTTAGCATCTCTTTCTTCGATGCGAGATAAAATATCGGCCGCGTATGCATCGAGACGTTTATTCTGCTCAGTTTCAAAGTTCTTATTCAGAGATTCGTTCTCCTCTGGCAGCTTCTCAATATCTTCAACAACATTTTTAAAGTATACCTTAGTCTTCGCACAAGACTCGGTAAAGCCATCAACTAGAGTGTCACATTGAGTGTCTCTGGTAATAAACAGTTCCCATTCTTTGTCAAAATTTGTCCCCTCTTTGGAAAGTGCAATCTACAAGGAAGTAATTTTAGTCAAATGATCAGAAGACATCTTCGTTTCCTTGGAAAATTCGTCTTCAAACTTTTTCAGTGTGGACGAGAACTCTATTTTCTTGGCAAACTCATTTGTCAAGTCTTTCACCTTTTTCTTTAATTCAGTCGCCTCAGAGGTCAGCGTCTTTATTTCAACTATTATTTGAATGACTTCATTCTTATGACGATCCTTGCGGTTGGCCTTCCGTTCGAGGAGAGCAGCAGCACGGAGCAATTTCTTCAGCTCATTGGCAACAAAATTGTTCTCGTAAACATCAAAATAAGCTGAGGCACGGAGAGGTATGCACCTTCCTCAAAGTTCTCTTCTTGACCCGTCGTTTGTTTTTTCTAAAGGGAAAATTCCCCACTGGAGTCCAAATCAACTATGATAGCTTTCTATATTGGAGGTAAGCCTAGACATGTGGTATTGTCTCTTTCTCCTTCACTATCAACCAATTTATTTTGCTTTTCTTCAATAGTATTTCTTTTTGGTCTCACAACCCCAGCTATACGAGCTGGTCTCACTTCAACAAAATTATCAACACCCCTCAGCTCCTCTTCTTGGGCGTTGGTCAGGGGACTTGTCTTGGGGGGCCACTAGGTGTTATTGCTTAAATTTTGATGGCCTCTCCTCATGAGTCTAATCCTGGTGATCTCCCTGGGTTCCAACGCCCTGCTCCTTGGGGGTATCACTTTATGACTCTGCATCCTCTTCAGTTCCCTCACCATCTTCCTTGTGTTTTTTCTGTATCTTGGTGACTCGAAACCCGAGCTCGGGTAGGAAGGTAAACTGCATTGTCCAAACATTCCAGATGTTTGAGGATGACATCAATTGGGGGAGGTACCATAAGATCTGGCATGAACCTTTTCTCTCCAAGGTCATACCTCCAAAGGTTGTTTTTCACAAAGTTCATTGGTAGAAAACTTCAATGAAATTTATGATCCCAATGCTCACTTTCCCACACGCTAAGCTTCACAAAGATGTTCTTGGCAGCCTTGGCGTGACTTTTAGAAAGAAATATGTTAGGGTTATCCAACCTTAACTAATAAAACAGAAGACAGTGTAAGAATACGTACCCTGCTCGGACCACTTCAAAGTCAACCGATGGGGAAGGTCGTCGGAGCTTTTAAAGCTAGTTTCCCATAGCGTGGAGATAAAGACAAACTTTTGCTTTCACTTTTTATCAGCCTTTAAGAAATCTTTGATCACCTTAAACTTCCTTGCAAAACCAAGAGATTAAAAATGGTAATGAGAGTTCTTAGCCACGCCTCTATGGAGAAGGTTATTTCAGAAAGCCTAGAGGCCATGATGCAGGCCATGAGTGTATACCACATGTTGGCGTCAGCTTGAGAGGGACAAAGTCCGATAAGGTGGAAGTATTCTACCAGAGCAGGATCAAGGGGTAGATGTATGCCCCAGTTCATGAGCACGGTATAAAGGATTAGCTCATGATTACGAACTAACAGTGGAGTTTCTTCGATGGTGGGAAAAGTGAATTGTGATGTTCTTGGGTATCCCCCACCAATCTCTTAGATTTACCTCCTCGGTCGGATGAAAATATTTGCAATTCACTCAATAAAGGGCAAGAAGATGCTTAGACTCAATATCGCGAAGGTTATCACCTAAAACATCTTCTATGTCCGAGGGCAGATTTGTCGTGCGTTTCCTTTTCTTTTTGTCTTTCTTCACCAAGGAAGCTTTTCCACTCCGAGAAGGTGGATCATTGGTAATTTCCGGGGGAGGAGAAGAGGCATCTTGTATTGGCGGAGATAGTCCGGGGGGAGGAATTGCAGCAGGAATGACTCGTAAGGGATGTACCTCAACTAGTACCACATCAGGTTGTTCCTGATCGCTGTCTGGCTTATCAAGTAAAACTCTCTCTTGGATTTCAGGGATGGAATTCAAAACCTGCTCTAACTGAACACCCCTTGTTGAAGACTTCTTGAGACTTACTTCTGGAGTCGTTTGTGGTGACCCCTGCAGAGTCACTTGAGGGGTTGCAGTATAAGAGGAGATTTTCACTCGGATAAATTTTACAGGTGGATCGAGGGACCCTTTCCTTTTAATGCATTCCCTTGAATTTATTTTAGTCGGCTTTCCCTTTTCATCACCCATGGTTAAGAAAGGAGAAGTTTTGGAAGGAAGATCAGACATCGAAGGGCCAACCTTGTTATCACTAAAACAAGCTCGACCGGGGGCTGAATAGCAGGGAAGGAGCGTTCTCTGATAGGGGACCAATTGTTGCGAAAGGTTGATTGTGTGGGATGCCTTATTTCACCAGAAGGTTTGCAAGCAACAATTTGATTTGAGATATTAAACCACCTCCAAAGCTTATACCATTCAAGATTGAAAAACTCTTTAGGCATGAAAGAGCAAAGAGGGAATTTGCGGTTGAAATTTTATCTCTCTAGAACAGACATTCTCGACTCAAGGTTAAACAAATATCAAAAGGTGTAAACCTATAACTAAAGGTGGAAGTGAGTATTTATAGTGAAAAGGGGCAGAAGTCGAAAGGTTAATGAAGTTTTGACACGTTTCCCCTGTCACAAACCGCTTCAAACAACGCGCTGGCAGGCTCTGGTAGGAATGCGACACGTGGCCAGAAGTGACCTCATCATCTAAAATATCTATGACTCTATAACGGCTAGACAGAAGCACGCGAGCTCAAAACAAATGATGACTTAGGTGCGGCCACGAGTAAGGGTGTGGTCATAAATTTTAACAAGTTTTAAATCACGTAATCCGAATGGAAGCACCTAAACAATTTATATGTAAGGCACAACCAACAGAGCCATCCGATCCGAGAAGGTTCGAGTGGTAGAAAATCCGAGGAGATTCGAAGAATAACTGCAGTCCTCACTCAGGTATCTTCATGAGGACTGGGGGGCTACTGATAAGGGGAGAAAAATATATATAACCGCGAGGTTAATGATACAAAATACAAGGCCTAAATTTGTGTATTTAGTGATTAAGGACCAAAGTAAAGCAAACATAAGAAATATAGGGGTTAGATGATATACCCCAAGAACTTGTCTGTAAATAATAGAAGAGTGGGGTGAGAAATCCATCTTAATGGTGGTAATTATGTAATTTTACTACCTACCTCATGTACTATATAAAGGACATTCCCTTTTTGGGATAAGGGCCAATGATTAGTTAGTTATTGCTACATTTATTCCTTTTATCTTTTTTCTCTCTACAAAACACTGACTTCATTATTACAGTCATTTCATACGAACATTTCTTAGACAAACCCTCTGCGACGAACATTTCCGCTTCTGAACTTACCTAAGGATTTTCTGAGTTCATCATAGACTACTTCAACACCAAAAGAGGATTGAGACATGGATATCCTCTCTCCTCTAATCTCTTTATAATTGGTGAGGAAGTTCTGTTAAGAGTTCTTACTAAGCTCTTTAACTCCAACAAATCTATGGAATATACTTATAGATCTGATTTTATAATTCCTTGTTTGGTTTCTATTGATGGATTACTCATTTTCACTAATGGTCTTAGTTCATATATAAATAATCTTAGGAGATTTATTTAGAGATATCAAGATGTCTCAGGCCAAGCCATAACAAAGACAAAACAAAGATTCTTACCTCTACCAGATTTCCCAACACTAGTCTTTCCATTCTTATGAACCAAACTGGTTTCCGTTCAAATCATCTTCATGCTGAATAAATGGTCATTACTTCAAGCACTAACAATAAAGCCATAAACTAAATTCCTCTCTTAAATAAAATCAACAATAAAATGAAATAATTAGAGAACAAACATCCATCCTATGGTGGTAGACTGATTCTCATCAACTTTGTGCTTATGGAAATGCCCATATACTGGATTCATAGCTGTTGTTTACCTAATAGCATCATCAACAAGATTGAAAATATTTTAACAAGTACGTATGGGACTCCGCTACTAATGATTAGAAAATCCACTAGGCTACATGGTCTACTATTTCTAAGACCTTTGCTGAATGAGAGTTGAACATCAGAAGGCTCATTGATATTCAGGATTCCTTATCTTGCAAGATATGTGTTAACTTCTAAGAAAACAAGAGCTATTGGGTTAATCTCATGCACAACATGTATTGTACGAACTCTCATCCTCTAAAAGCTAACTACAACAACAAAGGCCACCTCACTTGGAAAATGCTTGTTGGTGTTAAAGCTTTTACTGAGCCTAACATGAGGTGGGATTTAGGTAAATGTGAGATGGATTTCTGGCTTGAAAACTGGTATGATTATTCTTCTTTTATCATTCTTGATGATAAGGATGATAATAGTTGGTTTAGAACTGAAAAAGTCATCTCTTTCAAGAATGGAAACTCCTAGAACATTAATAGGTTTACTGGTTTCTTATCTCAAGCTAAAATTAATCTTATTAAGGTTTATTCTATTAAATACAACAAGGAGGACTCTATTCTATGAAAGCTATCAAATGATTTTAAATTCAACATTAAGATACTTGGAACCATCAAGACACCATCATTACCAATCCAACATGTTTAATAAGCTTTGGAACCTATCACTCCCATGAAGTATTCTTTTCTTATATGGAAAGTTCTGCATAACTACATTCCTATAGATTCTATTATGCAGAAAATACATTTTATCACTGTCTCTAAATGCCAATTCTATGAATCTATGAAACTTTTAATAATCTTTTTGTTGCTTGTAGCTTTGCTTGGCCAATATGGTCATATTTTGCTGAGATGTTCAACATTAAAATTAACGGGTACATCACTATAGCTCACATGACCAGGAGTTGGTTCTGGTCATCTGACAAAAAGACCCATGTAAGATATATATTCCCCCAATAATCAATTGGCTTATTTGGCACAACAGAAGCAAAGTAAGTTGAATAGAAAGCACTATATTATTTTGTCTACTATCAACTATATCAAGCATGTATTATTTTACCTTGATAATGCTAATCTTTTTAAGCCTAAACACTGGGAAAATGATATTAAATCTGCAAATCATCTTGGTTGTCTAAATTACCTCAACTTTAAAAAGAAACCTTCTTACTTGCAATGGAATGCTCTAAGTCAAAGTAGGTTTAAGCTGAATTCAGATGGCTCGTGCCTTCATAATGGAAACCCTAGTGGTGGTGTTATCATTCCCAATAGTTCTCGTGACAGTATAATGGGAGTGAACAACTTATACGGTAAGCTTACTCCTTTAATGGTTGAAACTAGAGCCTTGCTTGCTGGTCTAATTATCTGCAACAAAGTCAGTCAAATGTTGATATTGAACTGGACTCAATAGTTTTGATTAATATTTTGGCTAAAGTAACTATCCATGGTTCATAGCTCCTATTTTGAAGTGTTGTAGAGACCATATCACTCATTCTATGGTTATTGCTCACATTTCTAGAGTCCAGAATCAAGCAGCTGACTAGCTTGCGAAATGGACTCTGAAATGTAAGATGAAACTTGACTTCTCTCAAAATCAAGCTCATGCCCAATTAAATGCCATTACCTTGTTAGAAAGTCTGGGCCTTGGTTATATATCAAGTATTACTTGATTTTAAGCTCTGTTTTTTATTGAATCAAGATTATCTTCTAACTTGTTTAGCAAGAATATCCTGACTAATACTTTTAGATTAAAGAGATTCATGTATTAGTAGTAATCTAATCAGGTCATCCTAAATCAAAGATTTAAATCAATAGACAAGCAAGGAAATGAGGTCAGATAAATCTTCAAATTAAGTTTCGAATATCTCTCAGATGCATATTCAATGCATAGTCTAGTAATTAAAGTTTAATTCCAGAAAATACCTAAAGATGAATCTTAGATGTGGAAGTATGGATCAAGTTCTTCCTCTGCTCATTGGTCTTCGATATTAAAGCTTCACTAAACAGGGATGATGTTGAAGAAAATCATGAAGCAATCTGATATGGCTTTTAGAAATATTGAAGCTGATTATCAGCTATAAAACCGTTTTTCTGCAAATCTCCTCAAACTTCTTAGAAATACGAAAGCCGATTATAAAAAACAAAACCAATTTTTTACAATTCTATATGATTCTTTCTTCACTCCGAAAGATGATTCAAAATTCTTGACGAGAAAATCAAAAGGTTCAAAAAAATCTAGCACTGAAGTTTAATTTTTCAACATGACCTTAAAAAGTGTGGGTTTGTTATTTTAATCGATAAAATTCTGTTTAAATAAAAAAAAAGTTTTATTTGGGATCACTCTTTATTAAAAAAAACCTAATTCTTCTTAACAAAAATAAAAAAAATAAAAAGTAATATTCAATCTAAATAAGATTAAATACTTTAAAATTTTATAATTACTTTAAAGTAATTTTTTAAACATGTTTGGTGAAAAGTATTGAAATTTTATTTTTTAAAAATAAGTTTGGTTTTGGATTTAATTAAGTTTTAAATTAAAAATAATAGATTAAAAATTGAATGTTATATAATTTTATTTTATTTTGGTTTGATATTTCTTAATGCAAAAATAAAACGAAATTAATAGCTATTTGGAGGGATGGACACCATTTAATCTAGTGGGGTTTATGAGGCTAAGTAATGATTCGGACCGACACTTGAGATACTTTAAATTGCAACGGTTAATTCTGTTTGCTGGATAGACCGAAAGCTTTAAACGCTAACGTTGTTGTTCTTCGTAAAGAAAGTTCTTCGCAAAGAAAAAACAGAGCTTTTCTTTGCGAAGATCATATCAGGCTTATCAGCAATGGATCGAAATGCAGAACGGAGATTATACTATGATTGTCTGTTCTGCATTTCCTTTTACTCATTTTCGTATTGCATATGATTTTCGGGTACGATAACCTTTTACTCAGTTTCATGGAGTTCTAAAACAAATATTTCAGCTTTCAGACTCGGTGTTTGTATGTTTTTCTTTGTTCCGTAGGGCCACCGGTTAATTTCAAACATGAGTTTGATGGATATAGATAAAGCGTGCAGTTTATTGATCAATAGGAGCAAACAAGTCAAGCTGAACCCTAGTTTTAGTGTATGCTCTTTGTTTAGTTTCACTTAGTTTTCCAATGACCTCCAGTGGGATCTGGTCTATCAAAGGTGAAAAATCAAGGATAACTTGACTTTATTTAAATCTGCGAGTCCATAAACCTCACGGGACGTTTGGGAGTGATTGTGAATGGACTATATGTATGGAAGCCTAATAATCGAGAAATGATTAGTGGTTTCAAACCTAATACTTTTGTTCCAGTGTTTTAGAAATTCTACAAGAAAAGGTATCTATTATTTTGACCCAATCTAATATCTGTAAAAGTATCGGTGGTGCTAATAGTTACCACTGATTACATAATCTTACCACCAATAATTGTTATAGTTACCACTGATTACATAATCTTACCACCAATAATTGTTATTTTCTTTCACAGGAAGCTTATAGAGAGAACGTGGCGGAAAATCTAACTTTGGATTCAAACAAAAAACCATTAAAAAGTTGGTAATTATAGGAAGTCCAAAATCGGAAAGAAAATCTTGTCTTCATATAGACCAACTGAATCGTGAGGAAGCAGAAAAGTTGGAACTTTCCACCAAGGCAAGTCAAATCCGACGATTACCGAAGGTGACTTAATGACCTACAGTTATAAGCAAAAATATAATAGCCTTGAATATAATCTACTATTAATGACAAGCTTGTGTTTGTGTATTGGCAGGTAGCATCTAGAATCCTGGATGCGCCGAATCTAAGAAACAGCTATTACTCGAACGTAACAGATTGGGGACAGAACAATGTTCTCGCGGTTGAGCAATTGTTTCGAGTTGGCGATGAAGATGATTACTACCCAACAAGTTTAGCTTGGTCTCATGATGCCAAATTTCTTGCAGTTGGTTGTGTCAGTTCTTTACTCCAGCACTGAGATTCTCACACATGCACATTTGTAAACCTTTTTTCTTTCTCTAACCCTTTTCTTGCAAATTAATGCAAAAGGAAAATACTAACTGATGATGTTCAAGCAGGTAAGTACCCTAGAGGGTCAAAGAGGAAGGATCTCAACAATGTTATGGAATGGTTACATGTTAACAACCGGAAGCCGAGATAAATCCATTATTAATCATGATGGTAAATAAATTCTAGTTTAGCTTTTATTCCTTCAGGTTTTGGATTTGCTTTTTTTCCTAACCCCTCTTTTAATTTTTTTCTACTTGTAAGAAACAATAAATCTTCAATCCTACAAGCGCATACTCAAGAAGTATCTGGCCTGAAATGGCCGAAGGAAGAAAAAGTATTGGCAAGCGGGGTAACGAAAACCTAATACACATGTGGGATGCTTCAAAAATGACCACAGCAAACTTCTTGCACAGGTTTACTGAACATGAAGCAGCAGTTAAGGCATTGGCGTGGTGTCCTTACGAATCAAATGTGGTTGCATCAGGAGGTGGTACTAAAGATAGATGCATAAAATTATGATACACAAACCAAGGAACCTGCATCCATACCTTACATACCAAAGCATAGGCGAGTTTTTCTTTTCGACCTTTTAGGTTTCTGTCGCCCGATCTAGTGGCATTAACCAACGTTGTATTGGAGTCTAATAACTAAAATTAGTAGTGAACAGATTTGTGGACTGGAATAGAACAGGCATCATAAGGAGATACTAAGTGGACATGGCTACGGCTTAACAAATGAGAATAAGTTATGCATTTGGAGATATCCTGTCATGACTAAAGCAGGAGAGTAAGGAGGAGGGATCATATGTCCAGAATCATGAATCTGTGCCAGGTTGGATAAATGGTTTTACTTTGTCTTAGGTTCTTTTTATATCTTTAACATTAATTTATTTTATCTGAAGATTCATTACTTTATGTGGCAGAACCCTGATGGACTAATAATTCCTTCGACTGAAGGAGATAAGACTATACGTTTCTGGGAACCTTTTGGGCCACCTAGAGTTCAAAATGGTAGACCTATCTTGACGGCCTTCTTTCTCTTAAGATATCTCCTCTAAGATAGATCATTACAAAAAGAGAGATTTGTAGTTTACTAAGTGGCTCTAATTTATTTAGCTTTTTGTGAACACAAAACTAGAGCATACCTAGTATTTTTCTACAAACAAGAATTTTGTTACACCTGAAGCTGTAATTCTTTTATTTATTTTCTGTAATAAATACGATACAATGGGTCTAAAATATCGAACAGAGATGTTATCCAAATCAATGAATTGTCTGTATCTAAAACAATCACGAGGTAAGAAGAAGAATGCGTCGCACCTCCTATGCCCAGACTCGTTTCCTGGGTGCAAGATCAGCTGTTCTAATCCTGTCGACTTTTGCAGCTACAATGAAGTCGTTCATACTCAAGCCTCCTGTGTCACAACAAATGTAGAAAGGAAAAGACTTTAGATTAAATTACTTACTTTGGAATGGAAAGATACGAAATGCTAGCAATTTAGAAGTATACCAATGGAAGAAGTCCAAAGTTCAGCTCTAACTTGATTGGGCTGTTCCAA
The DNA here is from genome assembly GCA_036936605.1 of Limnanthes douglasii subsp. nivea. Taxonomy (NCBI): domain Eukaryota; kingdom Viridiplantae; phylum Streptophyta; class Magnoliopsida; order Brassicales; family Limnanthaceae; genus Limnanthes; species Limnanthes douglasii. The sequence continues at coordinate 174,002,899 of JAUPFV010000003.1, forward strand.
ATGAATATTCGGGTAATGACCCGTAGCTTCGGCAACCATAAAGATCCTATTAATGAGTTCGACTCCGGATTTGAAATCTCTCACCTTCCACAAGCACTGTAGTTTAAGTCCGCCTTCTTCATCCAATATCCTCCACCCAAGAACCTACTGAGAATAAAGAATTAGCCATTACCATCGTATGATGTATTGCTAATTTTCAATAGCTTCTTTTCTCCCTACCTATCAAACTCACTTAAGCCATAATTATCAACAACAAATTCATCTTTCTAAAAGAATCTCAAATCTCAAGTAAAGTACAGAACTTTACACACCAAAAAAAAAAATACAGAACCTTACCAAAAGGCGTCAACACACAAAATTTAATAGTAAAATTTTCTAGTATGTGAATATAAATATAAATAAAAAGAAATGGGTACTGAAAAATAATCACCTTTTTTAGCAACTTCTTGGCATCATCCAATGACATGGGCGACTGAACAGGAGAAACGGAGGAGCAATCTTGCATAGCAAGAGAGAAAGCCGAGGAATTGGGTATAAGAATCTTATGTTCAGTGTCACTCATCGAAACTTTTTCTCCAAAACTGGTTTCTATTTCAGCCGGGTACGGGTCTCTCGCCCCGAAATCACCTAAGTCACCTAATGCCCGAGTTTTAAGACAGAGTAGAGCACGAGTTGGTGCTGGGACGAAGGCGAGGTGGTGGCGTGGAGGAGGAAGAAGGAGAGAAAAAGAGAGGTGATGGGTTGGGATGGTAATGGTGGCCATGGAAGTAGTGTGCGTGTGGAATTTGTTGTGGCTTTTTACAGCCTTATCTGCTGTGGTGACGGGTAGTAGACTAGTTGTTGATGATAAATGTTTGTGAAATGAACCGGATTGTTAGTCCGGTTCTTTGGTCTTCGCCATGACGGTTCAGCCTGATGATACTCCCATACGTATTTCCCATGCCGGTACACATCATAGTTGATCAAAACATAGCAATAAACAAAATGGAATTGCTATAAGAAAATGAAGCTAATTTTCATTAGTGAAATCGTTTTTTTTCCTTTTGATTTTTTTGATATTTACAACATTGTTATTACGTTAAACTCTTCAAATCCTATTAAACTACAAAAAGTACTATTGAAGATTCCAAATTACTCTATAAAGTTGCAAACACAATGTCAGCTACCAAACTATAATCCATATTTTCTAAACTACCAAAAACATCAAAATTCTAACACCGTAAATCCATTTTTCTCAAAACCTTCTAAACATAACTCAAATAGAGTCGGAACCCGTTCCTCTACAGACCAGCATGGACGACGTTGCTTTCCACCGTATTTGTTTTTACAAAATCTAGTTTTTTTTTTTAAAAAATATCTATTTTTTGTGTTCTTTCCTATACGTTGGCGTCAAACTAGTGTTCTTCGCCATACCATTAGTGGCATAACGTAACTTAATCTTTAATCCCGGTTTAATTGATTTGTTTACTTCTTACATGTTGCTGGACGTTTCCTAATGCGACATTTCGCTTGTTTCCGACTACACTCACCATTTCACGACTCACGAAAAGTATAGCTTAGACTTGATTAACATAACATCTACGTTAGGGATGGGTATTTTACCCGGAACCGAAAGAACCGAACCGAAAGAACCGAACCGAAGTAGATTTGGTTTTTTCATAATAACCGAACGGTTCTAGTTTTCAATTACCCACGGTTCTCGGTACCGAACCGAAGAACCGTGGGTACCCGTTAGGAACCGAACCTATGTATTAACCTTTAATTTTGAATTTTTCTACAAAATCTATTTTACTTTTTAAAGTTAGATTCCTCTAAATTTGTCTTTTATCATTGATCTCTAATTATGTTCTCTTTAATAAATGGAAACATACTTTATTTAAAATGGCGGCATATTTATAAACTATTATGCGTATAAACAAAATAACAAAATATCAACTTTTTTATAATTTAATAAACTTGATATCATCTCTTTATTTTCTTTATATGACTAATAATATTCTTTAATATATTAATTTTTAACATTTCTCAAATTTAGTATTTTTTTCTTACAATTTAACATAGCTTTATTGTTTTAAATTGTAAAAAGAGTTTTATATATATTGATATTGCAAAGTATTTAAAGTATCCAAAACTACCCGATTGGAACCGAGTTAAGTACCCATACCGAACCGAATTAAGAAGAACCGAACCGAACCGAACCGAAATTTATTCAGTTCCTAAATGGGTACTAGTTTTGAAGAACCGAAAGAACCGAGAACCGAAAGAACCGAACCGAACCGAACCGAACCGAACCGAACCGAACCGAACCGAACCGAACCGAACCGAAGAACCGAATGCCCATGCCTAATCTACGTAATGGGTCAAAAGTACGGGGAAATTGTTAGGTTTCTAGATTAACATCACATCTGCGGAGCGGATCAAAAGTACACTCGTCGTTTCAAAAACATTTACCATTGAACGAAGATGGTTGTTGTATTAATAATATTACTAGTAGTAATAATAATAGTATTGATATTATTATTATTATTATTAATACAATTTATAAAAAATATTAGTAATATACCATTAATTATATTAGTAATAATAGTATAAATAAATAAAAACATCAAAGCAAAGTGAGATTAATAGAAAGTAAATTCTGATTCATCAATAATTTTCAAAATTGTACATTTGAGATATAATATAAATAAAAAAATATCACAGCAATGTGAGATTAACAACAACAATACATAGTCCAATATAATTTACTAGTCGAAATCGTATCTCATGTTGTCTTGAACAAGTTCGAAGTTCGCAATGTCATCCTATTTCTCAGCAATCAGACTCTCGAGATATACTAGCATATCTCAAGTAATGAAATTTGTCCTGAATATGTTCCACTCTTCAAGTGCTTCTTGCTAAATTTTGTAAGACAAATTGGACAGACGATGCAGTGGTTTAGATTTCACACGATTGTACATGTATTTGACTTCATCACGACTGCGCGGAATTAGATTTGGAACCCCGAATAAACCATAATCATAAAACATCCTACAAAGCACTCGATCGAAAAAAAAACATCGTTGTATCATCGAATATTGTTAACTTAACAAACTTCACGGCCTGAAGCAACCGATGGTCTTCATTTAAATTAAAGTCCATACTTCAGTCGATAATCTGAAAATAGAAACAAACTAAATATGAAGCCATACTTGAAAATACTAAATGTCAATTGGAAAGCTTTTAATTAAACAAGAATAGCGCAAACGTATATAATCCACACCAACAAAGATGATTAAACTGGTCCCGGGATAACCCGGTGGCCGGAGCAATCCATGCCATATTTATGGCGGGGGTGATGGGTACCCACACTATACGTCTAACATGGTGCTGGGTTACCACGCTAGACGTATGGCTTGGGAACCCTTGGTTCCCTTATTGGTTGGCAGAACCAGGGTGTTCTTGGTCATACATCTAGCGTGGTAACCCATCATGGTTGGCAGAACCAGGGTGTTCTTCGTCATACGTCTAGCGTGGTAACCCATCATGGTTGGCAGAACCAGGGTGTTCTTCACCAATGCGTGACGTAGAACACATGCGCCTTGAAAAGTACATGCAGAATTCAGACACCAAACGATGAACCAAAACAACAAAGTAAGACCATTTTCGACACACTCAACCACGAGCGACCTAAAAAAAATAAGGTTATACAAACTTACAATGGATTCAAGGGTTTGGATTGGATGCTGCTCGACTTCGATTGGATGTTGCTGCTCGACTTCGATTGGATGATGCTTCTCGATGCAATATCGATTGTGGGTACTGTCGGTTTTGGGTACTTTCGGCCGTAGAATTAGGTTTCACTGTGGGTTTCGGGTGTTTTAGGTGTGGATAGGGAGCTTCTGGTCGTGGGTAGAGAGAGGTAAGTTAAGGTTTGTATTAATTTTATTACATTTAATTTAGGTAAGTTATAGTTTAGGTACTAATTATTAATTTAGGTTATTAACTTCAAATTTAGGAATTAATTTAGTTATATATTGGCATTAATTATTAATTGAGTATTACGTTTAGGTGTTTTTAGAGAGAATGAAAAGAAAATGTCAAAAAATCTAAACTTATGGTAACTTGACGGAGTAATTTCTTATATTTATAAGAATTTGTAAAGGACAATTTTGTCAAAAATAATAACTTCACAAAATAATTTTAAAAATCTAAAACAAACGACTTCACGAAGTAAAAATGAATTTTCTTTTTAGCGGATCCCTAAACAAAAATACATGGAAAGAAAAAGAAATAGATATGGAACTTAAGCTTCAGTAACCATTTACAGACTTGCGATCGTCACAAGAGCTTGACCCATATGCATCAGAAAATCATATCAAATGAAAATAAAGATTGGACATAATATGAAAACTTAGCCATAAAGTTCCAATTAAATATTTTAGTAGTTTTTCTAAGCTAGATTGCCAATATATTGTAGTATGATATTATTGAAACTTATAGATTTTATTTACTACGAGAGAAATGTCACTCTGAATGTGTAATAGATATTTTAACACTTGTCAAACAGACAAAAAAATTACCAACACACGTTGGAGTGACACGTGGCTTGGTGTTTAAAAAACCCTCGCGTACAAGTAAGTTTTTTTGTATATTCAGACTAAATGGGATATAACCATGTAGAGTCTTTGTATACTTCGATGACCGGAAACAAATGCAAATAGCTATGTCTTTAAAAGAAAATACATAATTTAAGTTATGCGTAAACATGTTTGAGATAAAAAAAACTCATTTCATGTAACAATGATATCATAAACATATACATGAATAGTTAGAATAACACATTTAGAAGTATAAAAGAACATAAATTAAAAATATTTGGAATTATAAAAATTTGGAATATGGTGTCCATTAGTCTTGCATACCAGGTCCTAAGAGCTTGTTTTAGACCATACAGAGTTTTATAATGCTTACAGACATATCTAGTATTCATAAGATCTTCAAGCCCTTCAGGATGAGCCATGTACGTTGTTTGAGTTATAAACTCATTTTAAAATGAAATATTAATACCCAACTATCTCAAATCCAACCCTTTAGAAACAACAAGAGTAAGAGCCAATCGAATTGTATAAACTTTGACCGTTGATCTGAAGGTGTTAGAAAAATCAATCTAGTAGTTATAATGAAACTTTTTGATGAAATATTTCTTTATACTTTTGAATATAAACATCCTTTTGTATAATTGAATCTATAGACCCACTAGATTCATAGTAGCACACCCGGAAATAAAATTTCATATGTAGTTTCTTTTTAATACATTTTGCGGGTTTGATTCCCGCTATCCGCCCAGATGCTTTTAAGAAGATAAAAGATTATTTATCTTATAATTGACTGTAATAGTATAAGGATTTTATTCTATGCGCCCACCCCAAAGTGTGAATGAAGACTAATTAGCAGAGTCAAGCCTTTATTTTTTTTATAAAAAACAAAAAGGTTGCAGAGACAGGATTTGAACCCGTGACCTCGAATGTTCTGGCTCAACATCAGGTCTGCGACAAAGACAGATTGGAAAATCTAGTATAGACATGCTCTGTATTCCCACTCCGGAGACCATTCTTTGCCTGAAGTCGGCCTGAACTTAAACGGCTAGTCCCCGAGCTAGCAAGTCGTCCTATTCGATTACAAAACATAATTGGGAGAAGCTCATCCAAAACTAGAGCTATAAACACCTCATTTTCTTTCGTTCACGTTCTTCATTTCCTTTTCCTTCATCTCGAATCCAAGGGGGACTTTTCATATTTAGAATCTTGGAGATGGGACTTCCTTTGTCTAGTTCTGAGGTGGGGACTGAGGGAGTAAAGTACTTTAAAAACATTTTCACTCCTGAGGATGTTGCTCCTACTATAGAGGAAGTTGAACAGTTTATGACCAAGGATGAAAGAGAGATAACTGTGGAAAAGAATGAAACTCTGCTAGCTATCCTACTCAAGAATAAGTTTGGAATACAGTTTAAAACATGAGGCTTTGTAGTTCTCTAGGACCAGATGGATTCAATGGAGTGTTCTATCATGGTTGCTAGCCTATCATAGGAGATGATGTTGTGCAGGTTCTGCAGGAGTTTGTTCTTTAAAGGTTCCTGGCTCCATACACATCTTCTTTGCTCACTTTAATCCCAAAGAAAAAGAACCCCTCCTCCTTTGCTGAACTGAGACGAATCTGGAATTTCGATATCAACTGCCCGGTCCTCTGTTGGTAACGATCTACAGTCAAGGGTGAGGTGAATCTGGATCGGTCTTTTGTTGTTTGCTATGTGGCAAAAGGTCAAAGCAAGTACAACTTCTGAATAATTCCATAAAAGCTTCTCGCCACCTTAGCTATGAGTATTTTATGGCTCCTTTTACATGTCTTGCATTTAGTTTGAGTCAAAAGCAACACCTGGGAACTTTATAGGTTCTGTAGGTAAGGTCAATGAAGTGGTAGTCAAGCCCATGTAGATAGGGTTAGGTTTTGAAATACCATTATTTTATATTGTTTTCATATGAAATGCAATTAATGAAATATATGGAACCTATGTCATGCCTAATAATCATTAAATAAACTATATTTTAATTGACTTTTTTGTATAATATTCTTAATTATTGACAATTTTAATATTTCCATGTGACAAGCATTTAAGATTCCATCAACCTTAAAACCACAAAAAATAGGCCTTAATAATTGTATTAATTTTTATTATCAATTATTATTTATTTCATTTTGAGATACATGTAAACAAAGTGTTATATCTCACAATGTATCTTTATCTCTACTGTTATATCAAAATTAATATTATTTCTATGTATTAATATATGGTCTAAATTATATCGCTCGAGTTATTTTTTAATTAAAAAATAGTTTATCCCTATATATATATATATATATATATATTATTTTTAATTTATTATACGGTATCCGTATCGTATATTCTTACATCATAATCGATTGTTTAATGGTGAATCAAATGAAGCCTTAGCATTCATAAAACCTGGAACAACTACGCATATTCGAAATGGTAAAACTTTTTGGGTAAAGCCTTCCTGAAATATAACCGTTGAAAAGTGAAAGGATCATATTTTATTTTAGTATATGGTCTACTTTTATTTTAAGAAGTATTTTCATGTTCTCAAATATAATGTATAAATACAGATCAAGTTATATATACCTTTGTAATTAAAAATACAAAACTTGTCATTATGATTTAGGATCGATTCAATTGGTATAATGATAAAAGGTGATATTGTTTTGGTTTTATAATGGTTGTTTTCTCAAATTGTTTAGTTAGAAATAAATGTGAGTATATATACTTACTCGGATCTAATCTTATATTTTATATTTCTGCTTTAGTTGGTTATGGGTATGGTATATGATTTTATATATGTTCATTTAATTTAGGCTAAAAATATTTGTTACTCTCCCATGTTTACCATTTGTATCAACCTAGTCTTTTCCTTTACTTTTGCAAATTTAGTCCAGCTACATGTGAAGCCTGAGAAATTGACACGTGTCCTCTAGTTTTGTTATTGGTCCTAAAACATTTGACCATAAATGCCCCTGCCTTTGCCAAGTAAGCTGCCTAGTAAGATTTTCGACTTACCATAAAAAGTTACCATTTACAATTAAAAGTTACCATTTATCCACAATTATTTTAACCGGACCGGGTCCAACCCAATTAAAACTAGCCCAACCTGAAAACCCAATCTACTCTATGATTAGATATTTCTGAAATATGTTTATTTTGATGTAACCTTATTTATTATATATTTAATACTTTTAAAATAAAAAATTGAAAAAAAATATTTAAACTCCAATTTTAAACAAAACCAATAAAATTAGAGGTTCTTTTTTTTAAAATTGTAACAACTAAAATATAAAAACAGAAAAAAGTCATTTATAATGCATAAATTACTACTAATTTGTCATTTTTTATATAATATTTGAAAAATAATATATATAACTTAGACCTAAAATCGAAAAGTGTTTATGTAGTACATAAACTATAGTAAATTAAGAAAATAACAACTTAATAGTAAAGACCTAATAAACTTTCAAATCTTACAAAGAAAAACTCCATGGTTGGAGAAACCCTAAATTAACCAGAATAATCCCTCTCCCTCTGCAACTGTACAAAATTCCATTGCAGATGCTACATCATATAAACCCTAAAAAGCATAAAAGTTTTGAAGAAAGAAGGTATCTAAAACTCTGACAAATTCCTAATCGCATCCCAATCGATTTCCGCAGAAGGGTATTTCTCCAACCCAATATTCTCAGTATCTTTTTTTTAAAATGAAATATTTAATTGATAAACAAATGTTCAACAAGGAGGGATACAACAATTTGAACTAAAAAATAGGCGGCAATACAAACCCTAACCCTAACCCTAAGCCTTATACAAGCTAAAGATTAAAAGCTAAAGCAGCCTTCAAAAAGTTTCTTCTTCGTCAATCCTGGAAAAACTCACCCACCATTCTAAGCCATCCACCACAAAAAATTCACAAGACAGATTACTCCACACCCAAAACTGACTCAAAGACTTCCCTTCACAACAAACTTCAGAAGAAATCGAGCAAAGCTTCCTTCTTAGGCAACAATCAACACCATACTCCATCAGCAATAATGAAACATCAGCAACAATCAAACATCAACAATGATGAAAAGCAAGGCTAGATGAAAGCTTCCTTCTTAGGCAACAATCAACACAATACTTCCAACAGATTCCTCAACAGATTTTCGAATAGAACAACATCAATCATGCATAGACAGGTAAAACAAAAGTAAGAATGCTTAACATTACATACAACACTTAAAAGCTTAACTAGAAATGTAACCCAGGCCTAAGGCTTCAAGAATAATAATAGCTTTAAGATCATTAGGCACATTTGAAGGCATAATGTTACACTCCTGCTTAGTTTTTAAAGTGAAGTGAGCTAACCAGTCAGCAGCCTAGTTTTGCTCACGAAAAACATGAGAAATGTTCATACTCCTTTTAACCAGACTCCTAATGCAATCCAGAACAGGCTTAATATACCAATGAACTGAACTATAATGATTGTTAAGCATATTAACAATACTGATAGATTCAGTTTCCAAATCCACCAGGCACCACTTATTAGCTTCACAAATAAGAAGACCATCAAGAAATGCTCTAATTTCAGCCAAAGGAGGAGTAGCTTTACCATAGAGATAACTGCGAGCACTAATGAGATTACCAAAGCTATCCCTTAAAATTACAGCACCACTAGCCTCACCATTATTCAGACATGAAGCATCAGAGTTCATTTTAAGCCTACCAATAGGAGGCAAAATCCATTTAATGTACCTAGGCCTATTAGGAGCCACCAAGTGATTAAAGCAACCTAAATCCCTAGCAGCTTTATAACCATTAATCCAATGGGATTTGTTTAAAAGACCTTTCATATCCAGAGCATGTAAAACTGCATTAATTTGATTGATAACAGAAACTGATGAAGTACTGATACCTTTCGATTTAGCAACATTTCTAGCTTTCCAAATGTTGTGCAAAATAAGAGGAGGTAAGATACTTTTCACCTGAATCTTCTTAGCCTTTGGCCAATGCCACATTCTAGTAATATGCATGATGTTCATCTGCTTAGAAATATACACTTTAAAGATAATAGAATAATGAATCCAAATAGACCAAACAAAATTACAACTAATGAATAAATGGTTAATAGATTCCTGATTGTTACAAAACTGGCATTTAGACACCAAAGAAATGCCTCTAGCCTGAATAACAGAATCAACAGCAATATATCTATTAATAATCTTCCAATGCATGAAAGAACTTTTCAAAGGAGTTAAATGGTTCCAAATGTGCTTATAAATGTCATGCCTAACATACTTAGTCCTAATATTATCCCAAGTTTCTTTTAAATTATAGTTACCAGTCTTATCCAGATTCCATATCATCAAATCATCTTTATTACTATCAATATAAAGACCATTAATTCTATCCACAACATCAGACTGAATAGTATTAATGACAGAGGACAAATTCCAACTTCCATTAGACCAATAAGTATTAACAGGTTCAGTGTTAAACCATAAGTTATTATCCTCATCATTGAAAGTTAAAATTGGCATAGATTGGTCCAATTATCTAACCAAAAATCAACCAAACCTTTGTTAACAGACTGACCAGAAATGGTTTGATACTTATCTAAAAAACTACAAAGAATGCTAATAGTACTCTCTTTGCTATTAGTAAACAACAAGATGTCATCAGCAAATGCGAGACTATTAACATTGATGTTACTTCTACCTTTATATTTCATGAAACTGTTAACAGAAAAAGACTATTGATACCTCTAATAAGCATCTCCTCTGCAATAATAAACAAATAAGGAGAAATCGGATCACCTTGACGCAAGCCTTTACTAGTTTTAAAGAAGCCAAAGACCTCACCATTGATAAGCATAGACACATGAACAGCATTGATCATATTCTTAATAAGACATATGAATCTAGTAGAAAAACCAAATTTCTTTAAGACATTTAATAGAAAAGAATGAGCCAACTTATCAAAAGCTTTAGACATATCGAGCTGAATCAATATGTTGCTATCCTTTACCTTTCTATTCATGTCAAACAATAACTCTTTACTTATCAGAATATTATCATGGATCTTCTTACCAGGCACAAAGCCACCCTGATTTGCAGAAATGATTTTAGGAAGAATCAAAGATAACTTGTTAGCAATAATCTTAGACATAATACGATTAAGCAAAGAACACAGACTAACTGGTCTATAATCCTTCCAACCAATCGGATTAGAAAGCTTAGGGATAAGGCAAATGCCCGTAGCAAAAATACCTCTAGGGATATTCTTACCCCTCAAAAAATCTTTCATTGCATTAACCATGTCCAGCTTAATAATATGCCAACAATGCTTAAAGAAACAATGCGTATAACCATCCATACCTGGAGCACTAGCAGGATTCATATCTTTAATAACATTCCAAACTTCATTCTCATCAGGTTCCTTCATCAAAATTTTATTATCTTCTTTAGTAACTAACTTAGGAATGTTACTAAACATCTCATCCTCCATACAGCTAGCTTCATCACTCCTACTAGCATAAGGATAGTCAGCAAGAGCATGGTTGAAGAACTCAACAGCAGACCTACCAATCTCTTTAGGCTCAGAAATCCAATTGTTCTCAACCTTAATGCCCTTAATGCTGTTCCTTCTTCTCTTCTTTTGGACAAAGCTATGATAAAACCTTGTGTTTTTATCTCCATCAATCATCCAGTTCGAATAATATTACTGCCTCCAAACAATCTCCTCCATTCTTTGAGCTTTGATGAACAAAGCATTAGCCTTAGCAAGCTCACCTTTAGTAACATTAGACTGGAGATTCTGATGATTAAGCTCTTTCACAAGAACATCATCCTCAAGGTATTGAATCTTATTGAACATGTTACCAACAATGTTTCTATTCCACGGAATCAAACCTTTCTTAAGACGCCTAAGCTTATTCCACAAAACAAACAAATGATCACCAACCAAACTTTGATTCCAGTTATCTTCCACAAATGACAGAAAAGAATCCTCCAAAGTCCACATCTCCTGAAACCTGAAACTTGACTTAACTCGAAAAACATCATTAGAAATGGAAATAACCATTGGCATATGGTCAGAACAAGTCCTTGCAAGATGGTATATCTTAGTGCTAGCAAAATACTCAGACCATTTATTATTAACAAAGACCCTATCCAATCTTTTCCACTTAGAACCATTCGACCAGGTAAACTTAGAACCAATGAAACCAGCATCTTCAATGTTACAGCAAGAAATCATATCATTGAAATCACTAGTGCTGTTAACACAAAAATAACTACAACCTATATGCTCATCAATCGAACTAACAACATTAAAATCTCCACAAATCAACCAGCACAAATCATTGGTAGCTATGTTCTTAAGAAAATTCCAAAGATCAATCCTATTACTTCTTTGACACTTAGCATATACTACCGAAATCATAATATAATTATTATCATTAACAAGACTTACTTTCAAATTTAAACATTGACTAAAATCATTAATAACCGTAACAGAAACATCATACTTCCAAAAAATCCAGATCTTGTTAGTAAGATTATAAGCAAAGTTTTCATAACCCAACTTAACAGCAATGCTACCAATGGCATTAACATTCACTAGAGGTTCCTGCACAGCAATGAGTTTAGCTTTGTTTTTATTAGCAAGATATTTGAGCCTACGAAGCGAAGCCTTATCTTTAATACCACGAATATTCCAGTTAATAATACTAATCATTAAGAGAGTTTAAAGATTTCGATTTACTTGAACTATTAAATTGAAGAGCCTTGATAATCTTGCTCTTCGTTCTTGTCTTTCCTTTGGCTGTTTTTAATTTCTTGTCAAAAATCTCTTTAAAACTTGTTTCTTCCTCCTTTTTGTTATCAATCTGCACCTGTTGTTTCCCCAACTGGCTATTATCTTCTCCATCTATAACTTTTTGCACCCTTTCCTCCTGTACTTCAAAGGTATCTTGAACAAGAAAATCCTGATCTTCTTGATTATTGTCTCTATAGAACTCAGGCGAACTTGTTTTCCACTTCTCAATAACAGGAGAATGCTGCAAACTCCCCATATGAACAGGAGAATCATCACCATCTGAAATCATATTAACATAACCATTGTTATCTGTAACCCCTTGTGTTAATGTTTGGAGAGCCTCAATTATTTCCCCTTGAGCAACAGCTTCTGTAGGGGTTTTGAAACCCACAACTTCTTCAGTCTGATCAACTTCTTGATCTTCACTTTTCTTTTGCATAGTAATAACCGATTTGACCTTGTTCATCTTTCTAACATCTTCCACTTTCTGGTCTTTAACAATTTTCTTGCACTTATCACTGCTATGACCAAGGTGATAGCAATGGTTACAATATACTGGAAGATTCATGTAAGTTAATCTAACCCAATAACCATAATTGTCCCTAAATCCAATCCAAACATCAGATTATATTTTTGAACTAACATCAACCTCAACTAATGCAGAACAAGAAGTAAACAATATGTTCTCTTCAGGAACCTTTACTTTCACCAATCATCGAAGCTATTGATTTCACCGCATTTTCATCATATAGATGTTCAGGAAGCTCAAACTTAATCCAAACTGGCGCTATCGAACTCTCTTTCGAGAAATCCCCAGACCATTTCAAAAGACGCATGACTGAGGGACCTATAGTCCACACAGCTCTCTGCCAAATCTTTCCATAATCCAGTTTTGAATCAAATTCAATAACAATATGTCTTGAATCCCAGATTTTATATCTAAACGCTGCCTTAAACTTAAAAGATTCAAAGAATTGAATCAAAGCAGATCTTTTGGGCAATCCATGGGTAAATTTACCTACCAATGAATGTTTAGCCTTAGCCTTTAATCTTGCAAGAACCTCTTCAGTGTACTGTAACGAAAAATGATCTGATTTGACTTCTGAAAATTCTGGCTCGAATTCCAGTTTCTCATCTGATCCCAAATTCTTTCTAATAACCTCAGCATAAGAAAATGCCTTCTTAACTGTGCCACTCTGTAAATCACCAGAATTCTCCATTGAAATCCTCAAATATCCAGAAAATAGAGGACTCTGTTCCTTAAAAAACAGAGAAAAGAATTCAACGATCCAAAAACTAACTCTCAATAAGCACAATGATAATCTTGGATGAGAAGATTTTCCCTAGATGTGAAGTTCATCGGAGATGATGAACTTTAAACATGGCGGCCAATGATGGAGAAGAAATCTTGGAGAAGAAATCTTGGAGAAATCCCATTTCTCCGAAATGTATAATCTCATATTCTCATTATTTTGATCCATTGCAGATCCGTCAAATCAACAAAAACTGATACCAGACTCGGGCGACAAAGAACCAACAACCGATCCGTAGGGAGATGAAGTGGACAATGAGTTTTCAGTTTTAGAATCATCAGATCTGGAAAACCGAGTTGGACTGAATATAGATGGACAAAAGGAAGATGGATCTATAATTGGAAAAGGAATGAGGAAGAAGATAAAGCTCTGCTGATGAAATTAGGGTTTTGTTTCAGATTAATTAAATTAGGGGTTTGTGTATTTAAACTGGTCAGGCGTTTGGGTTAGAGTATGATGAGTTTTGGGTAAGGTTATATTGTAGTGGGCTGGGTTATATTAGATTGAGTTTCGGGTTGGGTTAGTTTTAATTGGGTTCGATCCGGTCCGATTAAAATAATTATGGGTAAATGGTAACTTTTAATGGAAAATGGTAACTTTTTATGGTAACTCGAAAATTTGACTAGGTAGCTTACTTGGCATGAGTACGGACATTTATGGTCAAATTTTTGGAGGACTAATCTTGTAACAAAACTATAGGAAACGTGTTTTCTCAGCCTTCACATGTGGCTGGAGACTAAATTTCATTTGCAAAATTTTAAAACGAAAGAGATGAATGAAAGACAAAAATGAAAGAAATAGACTAGGTTGATACAAGTGGTAAACATCGAGACTAACATATATTTTTAATCTTTAATTACCTTCTTATAATCTTTAGTTTTTAGTTATTTTGATAACTTCTTTTCAAATTTCACATCGAGGCCTCAAAAGCAACCGTAACTCTGTATACTTGCTTTATAGAGATATATTTTAAATTAAATTTAAACCTTTTTAGAATATATATGCATATTAAAGAGATTTCAAATTCTGTAGGTTATTCTTTCGAATTCTGTATGTTATTAATTGAATAGGATAATGATTGGAATATAAAGAAACAAAATACAACAGGCTAGCCATTTTGATATTTTAAATAAATTTTAACATAGCTAATAATACCTTTCCTAATTAATATTTTTTTTTTCAAATAAAATGTTGTTAAACAATAATTTGAAATATTAAACTCACATTTATAAATAAATTAAAACTATAAATTTTACTACGTGCTTTTTTATAGTTAATATATTTATGTGTTAAATTGATTTTATATTATATACATCAAATTTTATACATTTGTAAATTTATATTTGCTATTTAATTAGGTTGGGATTTAATGAGTGATGTCTATGAAAAAGTTGTTCATGCAAAAACCTGAAGCTAACATGCCGGTTTTGATCCTAAAGTAGCAACATTAAGTGGAGTACCAAGGTGTGGAGTCACATTCAAACTGTGTTGGTATTGTTTATATAATTTTAAATGTTCTGACACCTTTTTTAATGTAAAAATAGTAGAGGTAAATAAAGTTGGTATATATTGGGGGCATACTTCAAAGTACTGCATGACAAAATTAAACAATCCACATGAGTTAAGGTTATACGGTTGTATAGAGTGGGAAATTAGGATACAGAATAACGTAAAAATACGAGAGATAATAAACAACCAGGAAAAAAGAATCAGTAGATTCAAAGAAAGTGTGAAAAATAATGGGCAACGAACGAGGTCAATAAGGAGAGAGAGAGGAGGGATCTACAAAAGACAAACAAGGACGAAAAATTAATAAATTATAAGAAAATTATATGGGTCAGCTAACCTTGGTGTTATGGAATCTGAACCGTAGATTCGAGAAAATACGGTAAAAAACCGTAGAGGCAATGGTAGGAAGGGAACAATTTTTTTTTCATTTTTCTCCTTCTAGACGTAGTAAATGAATGCGCCAAAGCAAGATGCGCCAAAGCAAGAACACCAGATATGGATGTTTCAAAAAGAAGACCAGCTTGACGTGTCACAAACCCAAGATTTCTAGCTGCGAGCATTGGTTGGGAACCCAATTTGGAATTAGCATAGTTCCAAAGATTCTGAGTGAAACTACAGTTCTAGAGGATATGAGAAATAGTTTAATATTTCAAGTTGCATAAATCACAATATGGTAGGGTATTTAGATCCCAACTCAAAAGTTTGTCTCGAGTAGAAAGATTTCCAAGGATTGTAAGCCAAATAATAAAGGAATAACGAGGAATATTAAACTTATTTCATACTAACCCGGTCCACCCCACAATTAGGGTGGACGTACGAATGACATTATAGATGGTCTTGATCGTGAAGATAGAATTTCTAGTCTTTGCGATCCAATAGTGAACGTCATAAAAGTTGATATTTGGTGGATGTACAAAGATAATGAGATTGATATGATTCCTTGCTCTCGCCGATTTAATATTAGATGGCCAGTTCCAGTGACCACTGGTGATGATATCAGAAATCTTGAGATTGTTCTCGAGCCCGGAATATTTGATAATGTTTTTGACATAATTTTTTACCAGTGGGGTAGAGAAGAGCCAAAGGTTATAACAGAATGAGGTTACCAAACCATTTTTGGTAGCCACAATGTACAAATTGCTACCTATAAGACGAAGGTGTAATATTTTATTACAAGTCCAAGAGGGGCAGAAACCAAGATCTAAGTCTTAAAAATTATTTTTAATTTTTCTATTTTGATCTCATCGCACCAGATAAAATAGGTTAGCCATAGCTCTAAACTCTGACTATATGCTAGACTTGGCCACAACAGACTGTTTCTTAGAAGACCAGGATATCAAAGAGTCTCCAAGAAATACACAACAGCCACTTACTGATCATCAGACAAGTTATCCAAGACGGCATTAGAAAACCTAGTAAGACAGAGCTGAACAAAATGTTTGATATGAAGACCAGGGCCTCTAGAACCAGATAAGTATCTTAATACCCTTTTTACATACTATAAATGCACATTTGTAAGAGATTTCAAGAACTGAGAAATCTTGTTTATAACACAACAAATATATGGTATTGTGTGTAATAGGTATTGTAGAGAGCCTAATAATTTTCTTTATGGTGTAGGATATACGAGCAAGGTTCCATCAAGAAGATAAAAAAGTTTCCCAACAGCTACATGAGTATAAAAAGACTTGGAGTTCAACCCATCAACGATAAAAATATTATATGTATAACATTCTTGTGTTAAGTACAACTAGAATCCAAGTTACTTCCACTCCTAGAATTTATGAAAAGTACACACGTCCCAGAGAAGATTTTGTTAAGTTGAATGATGAACTTGTGCAGAGAGTTAGGTATACTGCCAGTGACTATTATGTCATCTACATAGATAAGTAGAATAACACTCTCTAGTTTAAAAACATAAAAGAACATTGAACTGTCTGTCATCTATAAAACCTTGTGGTTGGGCCATGTAAACCGTCTCATTAAGATATCCATTTAGGAAAACAGTGTATCAAGTTGATGTATCACGTATTCCTTTGATAAGGCAATTCTCAAGATGAGTTTTATAGTAGATTCCTTAACAACTAGACTAAAAATCTGATCAACATCAACACCGGGATATTGATAGAAACTCTTAGCCACCAGAAAAGATTTGAACATTTGATCATAACCATCAACATCATGTTTGAACCTGTACACCCACTTACAGCCAACCAAATTCATAGTAAGTAACTCGGGTACTAACATCAAAGTATTATTGGACTGAAGAGCTTTGAATTCTATGTGCATTGTACTTAACAATTTATATTCAAAAACTTCCTATTTGAAGGTAGAAGGTTCACTAGGTAAGCCTATCGATGTAGTTATAAGGTCCGTAAATATAGTTTTGGGTTTTAAAATACCAGATTTACATTGGGTATCCATAGGATAAATATTTTCAATGAGTAAAGATCGTGTATAAGGACTAGATGGCTGTAGATCAGATGTAGATGATGGTAATATTGAGTGCGTAGGCAAAGTATGATCAATATGAGTCTAGAAGACTTAAGTGTAGTATCTGGTTTAGTGTAGGCAATGACTTGAGAGGAAGGTAAATGTAGTTTCTAAGTGTTTAAATTCATTAAGTATTCATTGTTAGTTTGATGAGATTGTTGTAATGTAAGAAAAGGTGAAGAATCACATGGATAAAGATGATCAGACTGTGGTAGTGTGTTTGACAAAGCAACATGATGTGAAAGAGGTAAGTCTATGTCATTAGTAGTTTTAGGCACACTGCATTGCACTGAGTCACAACCTATAAAATTAAGACTAAGAAAACTAGAAAACCAATTGAATTGAGACGAAGTTTAGAAGTTGATTTTGAGAAAGTTGTAAAAGTTGTTTGGCACATAAAAATTCAAGTTCATTGAATATTACATGTCTGGAAATATAGATTTTTCTAGAAGGTATTAAGAATCTATACTTGAGTATTAGAGTATCTTAGGAAGACACATTTAATAAAATTATATTGAAACTTGTGTTTATAAAATGGCCTCAAACAAGGGTAGCATACATATCAAAATACCTTTAGAAATGAGTAATTAAATAGTTTAAAATATACTTTCTCATAAGGTGATTTGCATAGTAAAAAACTATAGGTAGTTTATTAATGAGATATATTGTAATGGAAATGCATCAAACAAGAAAGATAAGGGCAGTTCAGATTGAGCCAAAATTGTAAGGTCACTCTCAACTATATGTAAATACTTTCTCTTTGTCCTACCATTTTGGGAAAAATAATGTGGATATGAATGTCTCAATTGAATATGACACTGAATAGTATAAGGTAAAAAAGCTTGGTACTCACCACCACCATCAGTCTGTAACATTTTAATTTTCTTTTCAAAACTTGTCTCAACCATTCTTTGAAACTGTAAAAATATTTTCAAGCGTTACTTTTTGTTTTTTAAAAGATAGATCCATGAGAATCTTGAAACATAATCACTTTTTAAACCATTTTTGGTTGAAATTGGATCAGTTCGCCATAAGTTTGTGTGAATTAGGTCTAAGATATTTTTTGCATGAGAATTAGATGTATGATAGGATAGTCTAAGAGACTTTCCAAGCTGATAATAACGAAAAAATGTAGACATGACATTAACATCAACAACAACATTACACTACTTTAAAATTTTGGATAAAAATTGAAATGATCGATGTGCTAGTCCTTTATTTTTACACATAATCCATATTCCTTAGATCTGACTCAGAAATATGAATATGACTAGAGTCTTGAAACTTAGATGGAGTCTCAATGCAATAGAGTACTTTTTAGATCTCCCTGTTAATAGAGTCCTCAATGTGTCTAAATTCTTAACAAAACAAAAGTCTCTAAAATAATTCAATATAAACAGAATTTGTACAGGTTAATTGAGAAATAGAAAACAAGTTCTTAAAAATGGTAGGAACATATAAGATGTTTTTTAGAGTTACATGTTTGTTGTCAACTACAAGTTTAGAGTTTCCTACTTTCTCAATTTAGCAATTTTGACCATCACAACTTTAATTGAAACATTACCTCCATAATTAGTCCTTTGATTTATCATGTTTGTGTTGAGAGTGGCATAATGTGTTGCTCCAGAATTTGCATACCATGTTACATCATTGTTGGTATCTTAATTCACTAGGAGAGGCACTTGAATTAGAGTGACTATTTTGTTGTTGTTCACCAGGTATACTATCCATTGCAGATGGATCATCCATGTGGTAACAAATGGTAGCAGCGTGACCATACTTGCAAAAAAATTGGCAAGCTGGTGTATTTGGAGAGTATCTACCTCTATGTCCTTTGTAAGTATTATTTTATCTACCTCTGTTGTTATTGTGATTTCTACCTCTATATCCCTGACTGTGACCCTTACAGTAGTAACCTTGGCCTCTTGCATAAGTGTTGTTGTTATTTCCATATTGAGACTTGTTGTCTCCTTTGTATGAGTTATTATTAGTAGTCGTCATAGTCAAATTGGCCATGTTAGATTGTAAACTGGAATTTTGATCAAATTTGCTTTCAGAAGTCTGTAAAGAACTCTCTAAATCAACTGATTAATAATTTTATTGTCTACTAGGCTCACCATTATAAGGGTGTATTATGAGTCTAAGACAACAATGACTTGTGAGACTAGATCATCATTAGTGACAGTACATCCTGACAAAACCAGATTATTAGTAATAGACTTTATCTTAGCCAAATAATCATGCATAATTTGTCATATGCTTCTTGTTCTTTTAAACTCACTTTTGTAGTAAGTGACTATGGTTCTAGTTTGTGATCCCAAAATCCCAGATAAAGCATCCCACAGGCCTTTGGCAGATTCTTGGTCTAGTAGATGAGCTGTTATTTCAGAGGATATGGTGGTGAATAACTACCAAATCAAGAGTTTTGATCTCTTGAATACCATTTTTCGTGTTAGTTTTTATAGGTGTTTTGGGTCATGTGAACACTTGTAGTATCTCGGGTTCTTGTGTTTGTAAATTGGAAAAACTTTATACCTTACCACTTAATATAAATGTATCTTGTTTTGTTGCTTCTTTTGATATTATCTATTATGATGTCGAGGGTTCGTCTCCTATTTTTTAAAAAGGGTGATTTGACATATTATGTATATTTTGATGATTATACTCGTTATAAATGGGTTTATCTTATGAAATGAAGGTCTAATTTTCTCAGAATTTACAAAAACTTTAGTGCACTTATTAAGACTCAACATGCTGCTACAGAAAATGCTTCAGGTGTGACGCTGAAAGTGACTACAGCTTCAATACTTTCACTTAGTTACTTACATCTGTTGGTACCAAACACTAGTCATATTGTGCTGACAACCCTCAATGGAATGAGGTTATAGAAAAGAAACATCATCACCTTGTTGAAACTGCTCGTTCCTTATTTTTATCTACTAAAGTTCCAAGTTTTTTTTCCATAGAGAAGCACTTCTGACTATTGTATATGTAATTAACCAAATTCATACTAAACATAATTTAGGGATGTCTCCATTTCAAAAGTTACATGAACATCTTCCAAATTATTCCTCTTTACGAGTGTTTGGATGTACATATTTTGTCCTAAGCTCTCATAGCGAAATGAACAAGTTGTCACCTAAAATATTTATATGTGTTTTTTCAGGGTTATGGTATTAGAAAAAAGAATATCATTGTTTTTATCCCACAATTCAAAAGTTATATGTATCTCGACATGTCATATTTCTTGAGTACAATTCATTTTATTTGATTCCTGCAAAATCATATAACATAACAAAGACATATCTTTAGGTTATTTATCCATTTAGAAATAACATCGATATAACTGTTGCTCATGTTGTACCAGTCCATGAGACATATAAAACAAGTTATATTACTTATGATCCACTAATTCATGAGTCTACTTCTTCCTTTGGTGCAATTATAGAGTCTTCATCTTTCATGAGATCTAGTCATACAAGTAAGTTTACCAAACTGTCATACTTTATTTATTATTATTAGTTGGCTAAGTTTTCAAATTTCACATCAAATATACATGATTTATATGAACCTAAATTGTATAAATAAGATTTTTATATCCTTATTGGATAAATGATATGACCGTAGATTTAATACTCTTTATTAGACTCATACATGAGATGTGGTTGAACCTCCACCTAGTAGGCATATAATTGGTTCTCAATGAGTTCTTAACATCAAAAGAAAGTTTTATAGGTCCGTTGAGAGGTATAAGGCTCGTTTTATAGGAAAACGATATTTACATAAATATAGTATGGATTATGAGGATAATTTTTCCCTAGTGAAAAAATGACGAAATTTTGTACCCTTATTGTTATTGTATCTATTCTGTAGTTTAAAATATTTCAATTTGATTTCAAAATGTGTTTCTAAATGGTGATATTCATGAGGAAATTTATAAGACACCTCCCCTAGGCGTTTCCTATCAACCATGTGAAGTTTTTTGGTTTAAAAATATTTATATGGTCTCAAACTAGCTCATCGTGCTTGGTTTGAAACTCTCTACATTCATTATTTGATTTGGTTTTCTTTCAAGTAATCAATATTGGGGTTTATTTATCAAATGTACAAAGTGAAATACATATTATTTTATCCATATATGTACAAGAATATGATATAGTTTTTTAGTTTGCGGTGAAAGACTTTAAACTATTATGTTTCTTTTATACCGAGCGGCTCAGTCTCAGAAACGTTATATTATTTCTCAGATAATATATATATATATATATATATATATATATATATATATGTGTGTGTGTGTGTGTGTGTGTGTGTGTGTGTATGTATAATCTATTTGAGCGAGCACGCCTTTTTTATAATAGGACGACATGCACCCTTTCTGAAACCAATGCTCGGTATTCTCCAACTGAAGGTGTTTCTTTATCAGACCTGAATCTAGAGAGCTTGCTTATCTTACAATTACTCGATCAAATTTATCTCATTTTATTCATGTGGTTAGTAATTTTTTACTACTCATACTTATATCCATTGGGAAGATTTTATTCGTATATTGAGATATCTTTGTGGCACTCAGATCCATAGCCTTGTGTTTCCTTTGACTTCTTTGCTCGAGATACTTGCCTATGATGATGTTGGTTTGGATAACAATCCTCATGATTGTAAATCCAATATTGATTTCTATATTTTCCTTGAGAATTCCTTACTCTCATAGAAAAGCAAGAAACAAGATGTTGTTTCCAGATCTTCTACCGAGGCTGAGTATCGTGTTATGGAATTAACTATATATGAGATCGGTTTGTTACAATAGATTTTTGAATATATAAAAGTTAACATTACTAATCCTACTTCTTTACAGTGTGATAAGACCCATTTTTATCGGTGGTTACGACATACACCCATGTTGAAATCAATGTTTGGTATTCTCTAACTAATGGTGTTTTCTTATTCTACCCGACTTTGTATTGTATTCGTGTTGAGAGCTTATTTTATCTTACAGTTACTCGACCGAATATAGCTCATGTTGTTCTTATGGTTAGTCAGATTTTTCACAACTCATACTTTTATCCATTATAAAGTCTTTATTCGTATATTGATATATCTTTGTGGTACTTAGATCCAAATATTTTTATTTTCTTCAACTTCTTCACTCGAACTATATGGCTGTAGTGATGCTGATTGGGTTAACAACCCTCATGATCGTAAATTCACTTTTGGTTTCTATATTTTCCTTAGTGATTCATTAATCTCATAGAACATCGTCGGATTAGTTATATGAATATATAATTAAATTTGAATTGAAATTATATATGAAAACCTATTATGGAGGTATATGTGCAGAAACCGAGTTGATTTTGGGATCCGTAAATGATTGGGCCTAAATAAAAAAACTTGTGACAGAACTAATAAGTTTAGAGAATAAATTGATAAAAATCAATTTAATGAGTTGTGGTCCTTGATCACAAAACAGAATAGAAGGATATAATGAAATCGAAATTGGGTTTTAACCATAATTGCATTGTCTACATAAGATATCGTAAGTTTAGATTCTTTCACTGCACGTATATATAATGTTTGTCGCTTTGTTGGTTGGACTGGCTAGTAAAACCCTAGATCTTCTTTATTTACCTTCACGTGTTTGTGTATTGTTGTCAATTTTCTTATTTGTGTCTATGTTCTTGCAAATGTATTATCGTTTACAGGAGTGTATACCCTTTCTTCAAGATTGAAGAAACACAAGAAAAAATATCAGAGCAACATGATCAAGAGGCATAAGATCATCACTAAAATCCATAATTACTAGAATGAGTAACTTGACAAGTAAGTGTTTCTGTGATTTACTCTAGTAGAAAGACATACAAAAAGATTGTTCATTTTTCGTATGTAATAAAACTATTGATTAATTAAATATGTTCTATCAATTGGTATCCAAGTCATATCCTATGTGAATGAGATATTAGGTTTATACTAGTAAAAAATCTATACCATTGGGATTATGCGATTAACTGACCTGGTTTGTATACAAAGTTAGACATCCATGATTGGATGTACGAGTTAGAAATTCGTGATTTGATGCACGATTTGTACATTTGTGGTTGGATGCATGAGTTAAACATTCGTGGTTGGATGCACGAGTTAGACATTCGTGATTAAATCTACGAGTTAGACATCCACGATTGGATGCACGAGTAAGACATTTATGATTGGATGTACGAATTAGACAACCGTGATTGGATGTCCGAGTTAAATAATATGTTATTAGAATACGTAATAAATCTATTTTATTTTCAGATTCCTAATAGGATAGTTTATCTTTTTAATCTGATTCAATTGCTAGCGTATGCATACTATAGTTCAAGGCAAACTAATTGTTTAGTTTTTACGTATTAATATTATCTAGTTCTTGTAATTGATTTTAGTAGTTTGTTTAAATTTGAATTAAATGAGATCGTAATATTTGAGTGTTTTATTTAATGTTTATGTATTCACTTTATTTAGTGTTTATGTTAAAGAAAAAATAATTTTAAAAAACTCTTCCATGTAATTTTGATCTTCGTATACACTGGTTATTATTTAGTTAAGTATTTTCAAATAAAAAAATATGTTTAATTGGAATAAAAGGAAACAAGAAAATAACAAAAACAAATTGACCTAACAAAACAAAGAAAATTTCTTTGGTTTAAAAAAAACTATCAAAGTAGATTTAATCCACAAATATTTGTGGGGTGATGAGTCCCATTTAAATCTGTATGATTGATCGTATTTGTAGTTAGATTAATGCACTATACATTTTGCATAAAATTGTGTTTATAATTTAGAGTAAGTACTGTAGACCTATCATATATGAAACACCAAATCTTTAAATTTTCACTCCAAAACATAAAAAATGAAACATAAAGTAGGAAGATTAATTAAATAAATATGTTTTTAATGGCGTATTAGCACTTGGGATTAACTCCAACTTAAAAATGACAAAAGGTAAACTTGAGAAAACATAATAGAAAAACAACCCCAATCAATAAAAACAATTAAAGTTTTTTTTTTTTTTTTTGGAATAAGATATAATTAAGAGCCTGGGCTCTCCCTTTTAAACAATCCACATAAAATTTGAATAAACTACAAATTGAATATAAGGTTAAGATTATCAGAGCAGAATACGGAAAAATCCTTTACCATTGTGACACATTTGAGGATTATTGATTTGCTCAATCGATTGAGATAGATTTTACAGGGTTTGGTCCACCGAGTGAAATTAAAAATGGCTTCACTCCATCGAGTGAGATAGTTGTAACAGGGTCAAAAGCCTTGTTTTCCTTGTACTAGAATTCCTAAAGGGAATTAATCTGTTAATCTTGTGCATACTCCTTATAAAAATAATAAAAGACCTCAGAGCAGCCATATTAGGTACATCCATGTAAAAGATTTAGTATTAAGGAAGGATAAAAAGGGAGAACCATTAGAACCAGTGGTTTGCGTGACATTGAACAATTCTTTTGATAAGTTTTGAAAAACTAGCTATATTTTAAAATTCTGAAAAATAATATATTAATTTCTTTATAACAACTAGTTTTATAATGTATATTTTCTCTTTTTTTTCTTTTATTTTCAAAAAGTAAATTAATATTATTATTTATTATTAAATGGTAAAAATTTGTGCTAATTTTAAATAAAAAATGTACTACCATCTAATAATAGATTCATCCATCTTTACATTCTTCTAAATCAACATTCTAATTTTAATGGGCAAACGTTATTCAAACTCACGAATTAACTTAAGAAAAATCAGGTTTTACTATCAAGAAATGAATAAATTTAACTACCTTAAGGTTTTATGCTATTTAACTCAATCATTCAATATCCGCGATTTGATGTACTAGTTACACATCCGTGATTGGATGCACGAGTTAAAAAATCTGCGATTTGATGCACCAGTTAGACATCTGTGATTAGATGCACGGTTTAGATATTTTTTTATTGGATGTACGAGTTAGACCACCATGATTGGATGCAACAGTTAAACATCCGCGATTAGATACCCGAATTAGGCATCCGTGATCTGATGCATGAGTTAGACATCCATGATCCGATATATGAGTTAGACATCTGTGATTCGATGGATGAGTTAGACATCTATGATTGGATGCACGAGTTAAACATCTGTGATTAGATACACGAGTTACACATCTGTGATTGAATGCACGTATTAGACAATCTGTGATTGGATGCCCGTGTTAGATATCTTGATTGAGTGCACGAGTTAGGAATATAGAATTGGATGAACGAGTCAGACATCCTTCATTCGACGTACAAGTTCAACATCACTGATTAGATATGCGAAGTTAGATATCCTTGATTAGATGCACATGTTAGATATTCGTGATTGGATGCACGAGTTAGACATCTGTGATTGAATCCATGAGTTAGACATCCACGATTCGATGCATGACTAAGATATTTATGATTGAATGCACGAGTAAGACATTTATGACTAGACGCACACATTAGTTATCTATTATTTGATCCACGAGTTAAAAATCCGTGATTGGATGTACGAGTTCGACTTTTGTGATTGGATGCACATGTTAAAAAATTGTGATTGGATGTACGAGGTAAACAACCGTGATTTGATGCCCAATGTAGACATCCGTGATTAGATGCACGAGTTAGATATTTGTGATTGGATGCATGAGTTAAACATCCGTGATTGGATAAACAAGTAAGACATTAATGATTAGATGCTCGAGTAAGATATTTATTATTGGATGTACGATTTAAACATTTTTGATTGATATACGAATTAGAAATCTGTAATCTGATGCCCGATTTAGACATCCGTGATACGATGCACGAGGTAGATATCTGTGATCAGATGCACGAGTTAGATATCTGCGATTGGATGCACGAGTTAAACATTTATGATTGGATTCACAATTTAGACATCCATGATTGGATGCACGTGTAAGACATCCGTGATTGGATGTTCGTATTAGACATCCTGATTGGATGCACGAGTTAGAAATCTTAGATTCGATGCACGATTTAAACATTCGTGACTGGATGTACAAATTTGACATCCATGATTGGATGCACGCGTTAGACATCTGTGAATGAATGCACGATTTAGAAATTTGTGATCAGATGTATGAGTTAGACATCCGTGATTGGATCCACGAGTTAGACATCCGTGATTGGATCCATGAGTTAGATATTCACGATTGGATGCACACTGAAGATATTTATGATTTTATGCACGAGTAAGACATTGATGATTGAATGAACGAGTTAGTTATATGTTATTGAATGCATGAGTTAGATAACCATGATTAGATACACGAGTTAAATATCATGATTGGGTGCACAAGTTAGACATTCGTGTTTGGATGCACGTGTTAGACATCTGTGATTAGATATGTGAGTTAGACAATCGTGATTGGATGCCCGACATAGACATCTGTGATTGGATGCATGAGTTAATATATGTGATTGGATACACGAGTTAAACATTCATGATTGGATGCACGAGTAAGACATTAATTATTAGATGCATGAGTAAGATATTTATGATTGGATGTATGAGTTAGTTATCCGTGATTGGATGCACGAGTTAGATATTTGTATTTAGATGTGTGAGTTAGACATCCATGATTAGATACACGAGTTAAAAATATGTGACTAGAATATGTAGTAAATATATTTATTTTCAGGTTCTTAATGGGATAGTTTGTCTTTCAATTTGATTCAATTGTTGGTGTGTGCATACTATAAATTGAGGCAAACTAATTATTTAGTTTTTATGTATTGATATTGTCTAGTTTTTGTAATTGACTTCAGTAGTTTGTTTAAACTTGTACGAATTGAGATGGTAAAATTTGAGTATTTTGTTTTGTTTTTATGTATTTGAAATATTTAGTATTTATGTTAATGAGCTATTGATTAATGTACAGCTTCCACGTGGCACCATACTCAACATAAATATGTATAACTCATAGTCCCTCGAATTGAGTTATGATTTTAGCATTTGACTAAATGATATGTTTGATGTGGTTAATTATCGTCTGAGGGTAAATTTGTAATTTGTTCGGAGTTTTATGGAAGTATATGGGTGTTTAATATTTAGAGTAGAGAGTAGAAGGAGAATTAAGCAGCATGGTTGTATTTAATTTTCATTACCCATATTTAGTGCATGTGGTTGGGTATTTATACCCTTACATCTGGGCTTTATGGGTTTTCGGGTCATGTTTAATGGACCTGGGTCATGTTTAAAGACCCATGAGCTCTTAGTAGGAGAGCAAGTAGCTTAGTCAAGAAGTGTTTAGGTTTTTTGGTACTTTTGTCATAGTTCGAACAGTTCAATAGGCTAAGTGTTCGAAGTGCCCTGTCCGGTCCGGTGAGCTTGGTCCGATTTGTCCCTGTCCGGAGAGGAGGCAGAATTCGGACTCATCAGGAGCCCCTTTTTTAGGTGTTTGTTCAAATACCTTTGTCAAAAACCTGAAAAACAGTCTGATGTCAGGGGTAGTTTTTCCCGGGCAGGTCTCTCAACTTGGGATGTGGCTTTATCCGGACTGATAAAGCCCTGTGGATCCAAACAGTTTTTTGCCAGAGTTTATGGGACACGTGTCACTTTCTGGTTGGATGTTTCAGCCGTTTTTTCACCTTGAATTTCGAACCCACCTTCTTCGAAAATCAACCTCTTTATTAAAGTGGGTGACATCAGTGCCGTCTTTTAATCATTACTAATCTTTTCGAATTCTCCTAGGAATCAAACTTGTTTTTCAGATTTACTATAAATTGAAACACTTTCTACTGTTTCACCATCACTCTCGTTTTTACTCTGCAAATCCTTAAAGCTTTTTCTCTCCAAAGCAAATCTTTACCCAGCTCGTTTATGTTCACAGCAAGGAACACTTTGATCAAAGGTGGGTGGCTCAACCTCTCTGAACTAGAAAAGGCGCAAAAAGTCGAAAGGGAAAGGCGCATTGCAGCGGGCTTACCCGTTTCGCCCATCGACAGACCAGTGACTTCAGCCACAGAATCAGATCAAGGTTCTTCTTCCTCAAAAGGCATCAATCCGAAAAGGTTATTTCAAACCAATCTCTTCCCCATTATCTCAGGTTCTTCGGTTCAAGAATCGGAACCTGTTGTTGAGCCAGGTGTAACTGTTACCAGCTTAAAAAACCCTCCCCCTTCTTAGCTATGGGGTGAGACACTGAAACCTCCCCTCAAAAATTAGTTGACCGGAGAAAAGGCCGGCTGGTCAAGGGTCAGGCTTCTAAGAGCACTCCTTCAAAATCGGGTGCCAAAGACAGCAGCACCGGGTCAGAAGTACCCATCAGAGCTCCCAAGGACAGACTGTCCTGTCCGGAGGGTAGTAGCCCAAGCCTTCGAAGAGAAACATCTGCCTCAGAGCCCCAACCGGAGGCCAGAAACCTAGAAAACACTGCAGCTCAGCAGTCCGGAGACCAGGCTGAGCCAAATCTAAACCTTCCCCTTGCCACTGCTACTGAAAATCCCTCATCAATCATGGAGGAAGTCATGGAGGACTCTATCGAAGAGGCTCCATTCGAGTCTGAGCCTTCCGGACAGACCAGTGGTGCTGTTGTTGCCAAAAAAGATAAAGGCAAAGAGAAGTTGTGCTTGAGGCATCCGGATCTGCCGGAGAGTCTTGAAGGAAAGGTGGGGCCTTGTTTTCACAAGGTCAATGTCAAGTACCTCCTTGCCCTGCAAAAGATTAACTATGCATTCATCCACATAGCTGAACTGGGTCGGATGCGTACGAAGTGGGAAATTCCAGAGAACGTGAAGATAAGGATCCCTATAAACCCAGAAACTCCCATGGACTGCAAATTGAGCGAAATAGTCATCTTCATGGAGCTGTTTAATTGGGGGCTCAGATTCCCCTTGGACCCAGAAATTGTCAGATACTTCCATCTGATAAAACTCTGTCCGAGCCAGTTGAGCCCCAATGCCTGGTACACCCTCATGTCCTGCATCATGGCTTCAAGGCTCTCCGGGATTCCTTTACCAATGGAGGAGTTTGTTGTTGTTACCAACCTTTGCAGAAACCACCACATCCCCTTCTACCACTTCAATATGGGGGATAACTTCAAAGCTGTTGATGACTTGCTGGAGTCGGAGAGGAATTGGAGGACTCAATTCCTGTTCGTAAGTGGTGCTTGGGAGAATGGGAAGAAAATTAAGTCTGGAGTCAACCCAAGTCTTCTCACAAGCAGATGAAGGAGCGACTGTAAGTCTCATGCTTTACATTCTTGTCTTTTTTAAGTTAGTTTAAACTAATTTGTCTTATTTTTCCTTAGCAAAACTGCCCAAGGACTTCAGTGACCATTTGAAAACCGGGCAGACCACTTGCACCAAGATCAACGCTTGGGTTGCTGAGAAGTGGGGGAATCGGTTCCATGCTGCTTTCACAGGGGGCAACTTAGCAAGGTCTCACCTTTGGAACACCACAGGTTGGAGAGACTTAACTTGGGAAGAGCTCACCACCCATCCTCCTCCGGACGTAGTGCTCAAAAGGACGCATGAACCAGATGGGACACTCTACTTGCCAGGCCGGGCCAAGGCCCCGAGCAAGATGAAAGGCAAAAAGAAAGGCAAGAAAGTGGTGGGTGGAGCTAACCCTGTTGAGGTGGAGGAGGATGTTCCAACACATCCGGAGGGGCCAGTCCCCAGTCAAATTGATGCTGCTCTCTTGGAAGTGGTGGAGTAGGAGACTGTTAGGCAAGAAGTGCACTCCCCACATCCTCCAAGGGCTTCCAAAAGAGACCGTAAACGGGGAGCTGCAAGCAAAGACAGGGAGGCCAAGAAGAAAAAGACCTCTAAGGGTGACGAACTTTCTCTCCGGACTTCGGAGCCTCCTCCCCAAGTTGACCCCTCTGATCCAACACAAGCAGAGGAGATACCTGGGGACTTTCAAACTGATGAGGTCGAAGGGGGTGGTCTGAGCATTGATGGGGTAGACATCACTGGTCTTGGTGGGCTTGGTGAGTAATTTATAAATCTCCCCAGAGATGATTTTGCTGGGCCTTATCTCCCTCCGAGCACTTCAAACACAGTCACTCTTAATGGTAAGACCTTTACTGTTTCAAGTGAAAGGGATGTTATAGCTCACTCTTTATTAAGCAATGTTCAGCCGGTGCTTGCGTTGGAGAAGCAAGTTCGGAATCAGGCAGACATTATCAAAGACCTTAAGTCTGACAAAGAGAGGCTGTCCGATGACCTTCGTACTGCCACTTCAAACGCTGCCATTCTAAAGGGGGAAAACGAAGAGCTGAAGAAAAACCAAGAGGTGAGTACCACAAAAGTCACCACACTAGAGAATACTATCATAGAGATCCGGGAGAAGCTGTCCGGATTGGAGAAAGACCTTGTCACTTCAAAAGGGGAGACCAA
The DNA here is from genome assembly GCA_036936605.1 of Limnanthes douglasii subsp. nivea. NCBI lineage: Eukaryota > Viridiplantae > Streptophyta > Magnoliopsida > Brassicales > Limnanthaceae > Limnanthes > Limnanthes douglasii. The sequence goes on from JAUPFV010000003.1 coordinate 174,034,018, forward strand.
GGCCAAGGACCAAATTATCACCAACTTAACTAATGACAAGATTGCTCTTGAGAATACAGTGTCCAAAGCTGCCGAGGAGAAAGCTGATTTGCTAAGGGAGCAAGAGGCCAAAATCCAAGCCAAGATCGATGCTTACGCCAACAACGTGATCGATACTCAGGAGCAAATGTATGCCAAGGTGAGATCAGACATGGTCCTGCTCTTCCATGAGAAGTTTCCTAAGAGGAACCTAAGGGATTTATGGCTTCACGTAGAGGTTGACGACCTCCCATATCACACAATGGCCGAAGGCGATATGTTTGACTTCTCCAGTGCATCCTAATCTAATAACGAAGAAAACACCGGGGAGAGCCCAAACGAAGAGAAAGATGATCCCAAAGGGAAGAAGACGGTAGATGAAGCTGAGCCATCTTCAAAGGCTCAGCCTTAATTTATGAATTACTTTTTACTTTTCATATTGTCTGAACTAAAGTCCTTGGAAGGCCAAGGCACTCTTTTTGTAAGTGTGTCCGGTATCTGACCGGATAGATCCTTTACTCTGTTTTGACAATTTGAAAGTCCTTGGAAGGCCAAGGCACTTAAGTTATTTTAATGAATATCCTTGTTTTGCATAATTCTCACATTCTTTCATAGTCTGTTCCAATTTCGATGACTAGTGTTTAAATAACCCTTAGTTATTTCATAGTGAGAGTGTTTAAATTCTACGATGACGAATGTTTAAGTGGTCATCACTCTTTTATTTCAATCCGGATGGTGTGACAAAAGACAAAATTAAAACACTTCAGAAATTTTTTAAGAAGGCATCAAATTTTATTTAAAACCCGGACACCTCATTAAAACCTCCCCGTGCCACCAGGGTAGGAAAGAGTATGCCCCCAAATATTTACATGGATGTTTAAACAAGTAAATATTTACACAAATGCTATTCCAAGTACATCCGGAGATGTTCGATATTCCAAGGGTGGGTCAGAACTCTTCCATTCTTGTCTTCTAGCCAATATGTTCCAGGTTTAAGCCTTTCAATAACCATATAAGGTCCTTCCCAAGTCGGGGCCAATTTGTCGAGCAGCTTCTCTTTAGTGTGTAGTCCCCCGATTGGAAATCTCTTCTTTTAACTCTGGAAGCAAATCTGCTTCTCATCAAACCCAGATAGTGTGCAACCCTAAGGTGAGTTTTAACTCGTCTTTCTTCTACTAGATCAAGCTGACCTCTGATTGCCACTTTGTTAGCGCATTCGGAGAAGTTGTGAACACAAAATGATGGGAGAGTTGCTTCTATGGGAGCTACTGCATCCATCCCATAGACCAAAGCAAAGGGTGACTCCTGTGTTGCAGCCCCAGGTGTTGTCCGGTAGGCCCACGAGACCTTTTGTAAATAACTAGGCCACTTCCCAGCAGCCCCTTCCAAATTCTTCTTTAAACCGGACAGAATAGTTCTGTTAGCCACTTCAACCTGTTCATTTGCTTGTGGGTGGAAAGGTGAAGAGAAACAATGTTGTCTACCCCTTGAGGCACAAAAACTCTCCATTTCCCTATTGTCGAACTGTGGCCCATTGTCTGTTGTTATCTTTTGTGGGACACCAAATCTACAACAGATGTTGGATAGAATGAATTTTATGATAGCCTTTGACGTTGTTCCTGCTAGAGGGGCTGCTTCAATCCACTTAAAAAAGTAATCTATAGCAACAATTATAGTTCTGCGCCCTCCGGATGCCACAGGGAGAGGCCCCACTAAATCCAATCCCATCGAGCAAAAGGTATAGGCTCACAAATTGACTCTAAAGGAATGGCTGGGACATGAATTTCATTGTTGTATCTTTGGCATGGGTCACACCTTCTTACCAGCTCTTTAGCATCCTTCATGATAGATGGCCAATAGTAGCCGGCCAGTAAAACTCTCCTTGTTAAAGCCCTGAATCCACAATGAGTTGATCCCTCACCATCATGAAATTCGGAGAGGACTACTTTAGACTCGTCCTCCCCCAAACAGCGCAGAAGAGGTTTACTGTAAGACTTTTTATACAGAATGTCTATCAGTATGATAAAACCACGAGCCTTGTGTTTCAGTTTTCTTGCCAGTGATTTATCCGGAGGCACAATGCCGTCGGAGAGGTATTGCAGGAGAGGAAACCTCCAGTCCTGAGGTTGTTTCACCTGTACTTCAAAAATTTCTTCTTATTTACCCATATTAAGTTGAATGGAGGAGCTCTCCAGCACATGAATCCATGGATATGACTCGGTCTACACTATGGTTGCCAATGAATCTGCCAACTCATTTTATGTCCGGGGTATATGTTCATAAATAATGCTTTTAAACTTGAGTGCTTCATTTTTAAGAAGGAGTAAATACTTCACAAGCTGCTCCTTTTTAGCCTCAGATTGACCTTGGGCATGGTGGATAAGAAGCTGGGAGTCACTCAGTAGCTTGACCCTCTTAGCCCCACAAATATAGGCTAACTTTAATCCAGCTATAGTCGCTTCGTACTCAGACTCATTATTGGAAGCCCTGAAAGTAAAACATATAGCTTGGTACATTTTGTCACCATATGGAGAAGTCAAACACACACCTGCACCACATCCCATAGTGCTAGATCCACCATTCGTCCGGACGACCCAGACCTTTTTCTCTTTCATGTCAGTAGCCTGCTCGGAATCTCTGTCGGAGTGAAATTCAACCAAGAAATCAGCCACAGCTTGGGCCTTGACTGCTGTTCAAGGAGGAAAATCTATGTCGAAATCCCCCAATTCTACTGACCATTTAGTCATCATGCTCGAAATATCTGCCTTTTGGAGGACATTCTTCAAGGGAAAAGAAGTCCGGACGATGATAGGATGAGCCTGGAAATAAGGCCTCATTTTTCTTGCAGCCATTACCAGGGCTAACGTTAACTTTTCGAGTTTCAAATAACGCCTTTCTGCATCTATCAGACTTTTGCTGACGTAGTATACTGGATGGGGGTAATTATCCACTTCTCTTACCAACACAGCACTGATGGCACAACTTGAAACTGCCAAATATACGAAGAGTGTCTCCCCGTCAACTGGTTTAAACAAAGTTTTGGGGGAGGACAGGTGCTTCTTGATCTCATTGAAAGCCTCATCACACTGTGAGGTCCAATCGAATCCCTTTGCACCCTTCAAGGTTTGAAAAAACGGGGCGCACCTGTCCGAAGACCTTGAGATAAATCTGTTTAAAGCAGCTAACCTCCCTGTTAGCCGTTGTACTTCTTTAATATTTCAAGGGGGCTCCATTTGGAATAGAGCATTAAGCTGGTCCGGATCGGGCTGTATCCCATGCTCACTTATAATATAGCCTAGAAACTTCCCGGATTGCACTCCGAACACACATTTTTCTGGATTTAACTTCAAATTCACTTTCACCAAGTTGGTAAAAGTTTTTTGGAGGTCAGCCAAGTGCAATTGCTCATCCACACTCTTCACCATCGTGTCATCGATGTATACTTACATATTCCTTCCAATCTGATCAGCAAAAGCCTTGTTTACCAATCTTTGATAAGTAGCCCCAGCATTTTTCAGCCCAAATGGCATTACCTTGTAGCAATGAAGACCCCTGTCAGTGATAAATGTGGTATGCTCTTGATCCTTCGGATCTACTTGGATTTGATTGTATCCGGAGAAAGCATCCATAAAGGATAGCAGCTTGTTCCCAGAGGTGGAGTCTACTAATTGGTAAACCCGGGGAACTGGATACAAATATTTTGGGCAAACTCTATTGAGATCTGTGAAGTCAATGCACATACGCCAGTTGTCATTTTTCTTTTTTATCAGGTATGGATTGGCAGTCCACAAAGGATATTGAGACTCCTTGATATGCCCCATCTTTGTGAGCCTGTCAACCTCTTGTACAATAACATCGGCCTTCTCTTTGGAAAAAGCCCTTCTCTTTTGAACTACTGGTGCTATGTCTTTCCGGACGGATAAGTGATGTGATATCACATCTGGTGAAACCCCAGTAACATCAGCATTGCACCAAGCAAAAACGTGCTGATGGCTTTTTAAAAAATTTGGCATCTCACTTTTCAGTTCAGGTGGAATTTTAGACCCTATCTTGACACTTTTCCCTTCTTCTAAACAATGAGTCTCTACCTCTTCGACTGGTATTGACACTCCATGGGTCTCTCTGAGGTCATCAATTTCACCTTCACCCCTAGAAAGACCCTCAAATTTCTATTGCTCATTGATACGAACTGCCCCCAGCGTCCGGGGGGCCAAAGCTGTAGCATAACATTCTCTTGCAACCTTCTGACTGCTCCGGACAACTCCCACTTGTCCCTGAACAGCATATTTCAAACATTAGTGGACTGTTGAAGCCATTGCATGCATTCTAGAGAGCCAAGACCTCCCTAAAATAGCATTATAGCAAGTGGGACAATCCACCACAATAAAAAGTATCTTGACCATCTTCTTAAAAGGGCCCTTGCCCAACAAAACTTCTTCTTCGAACTCCCCGATCACATCTGCTGAGCTGCCAGTAAAGCCCACAATTGATCTGTCCAAACTCTGAATTACAACTGGATTTTTCATTCTCTTGTATGTGGTTAAGAAAAGGATATTGCCTGAGCTTCCAGTATCCACCAAAATTCGTCTTATGTCATTGCCCCCAATAGATGCTCCTATGACAAGAGCATCTTCATGAGGGCCAACTATATCTCTTACATCATCTTCATCAAAAACAATGAAGGGGAATGGAATTTGCGATTGATAGGAAGTCATGCCTCCTTCTAGCTGGGTGGCCAAAGTATGAACGTGCCTCTTCCTCGAAGAAGCAGTAGGAGCTGTCATAGTATCCCCTCCGAAAATTGTAAGTGACTCAAAAAACTTAATGAGCCCGGAGACTGTCCTAGAACATTCCTCAATTGCACCCACTCTGTTTCGTGTTGGATCAGGATCCAAGTATTCGGATTCTACATCAAATCTTTCGATTATAACTATGGCTCCCTCCGCATCAGCATTACTTGGACCAACCCGGTGAGTATTGTAAGGCCTATTACCTCCTCTTCTTTTAACGTAAGCCCCCAGCTTTCCCCTCTCAATCAAGTTCTGAACATCTTGTTTTAAAGCTATACAATCATCGGTGGTATGGCCAGTATCATTGTGATACTGGCAGAAAGAGTTATTACGGTGTTCTCTAGGGGATTGTAGTGTGGCTGGTCTTCTATAGTGCACCTCTTCCTTTGTTTTATCATAAATAGTGGCCACACTTTCTTTCAATTCTACGAACCACTCTGGTTGAACCCAAGGCCCTCTTTTATTTCTGGATTGCTAACTCTGAGCAGGTGCAGCTGGCTGAGATTGAGCTTTAGCCCTGCCATGCCCTTGTCCGGTCTCCTTTCCCTTGTTTCCGGACTGATTCTGATTGGGGTTTGGTGCCACCGGGGTAGACCTCACCTGCCTGTGCACCCTGGTTTTCTTTGTTTCATCAACGTTAATCTGTTTTCCAACCTGATTCAGCAACCCTCCCCAAGTCATGGCCTTCTTTCTGGTCACTGAATCAGCTAAATTTCCAGGGTTCAAGCCCTGTCTTAAGGATGCTATTGCCACTTGCTCAAAGCAATCAGCCAACCCATTCTTGGTGTTCACAAAACGACTTATATATTATTTTAAGGATTCATTTGGTTCCTGGGCACAATGGATTATTGTGTCCCCATTGCCCTTTAGTTCTTTACTCCCAACGAACTGCCTTCGAAAGGCCACCCAAAAAGTATCAAAATTCTTGATACAGCCTTGTGGTAGGCTGTTATACCATTTTAGAGCACTCCCCATAAATGATTGGGAGAATTCTCTGCAAAGTAGCTTATCACCGTCATCGAATTTCATCATGAAGTTTTTAAATTGTTCCAAATGGTTGTCCGGATCAGTACTGCCATCGTACTTTTTCCATTTTGGTGCTGTCAAACCTCTTATGGAGGTTTTCGGACAGAATTTTGGAAGACAATGGAGATTGCCTCCAATTTCTGCCACGACTGAACACAGTATCCTCATTGGGAGTTGCAAAGATACCTGGTTCATCGTGGAAAGCGAAAGGATCCATCAGCATCCGGTCTACGTGCCTCCGGCTGTGAGATGACCCTTTGCCGATATTCTTCTTCATCTCTCCATGTCTATCCCTTTTTCTTGAATATTTTTTGATCTGCTTTTACTTCTTTTTAGTTCGACCCTCATCACTGTTAGAGGATAAGGATTCTTCAACTCCCTCATCATCCGAAGAGCTATCTGAAGACTCTGAGCCTGAGTCAGAACTCTCCACTGGCTTAGACCGGTGAGACTTTTTGGAGCTGGCATGAGACTTTTTGGTACTCACATGAGTCTTCGAAAGCTCATGCTCTCTGGGGTTATCGGTGTGATGAGCAACTGATGCTTTGGACTTTTCTTTCATGCCCATCTTAGCCTTTTCTGCCCTCAGAGCTTCTATTTCACCCTTTAACCTATCGCGCTCTTCGATAGTGTACTCATCGTTTTCACCCACCACTTCGAGCAAAGCTGGTGGTACTTCCGGGGCGTCCGGATTCATTCAGACTGACTTTTCTTGCTGGTTTCGAATGCTTGATTCAGGCACCTTCTCCTCCCACTGTGGTCGCCAATTTCGTGTGGTTAATTATCGTCTGAGGGTAAATTTATAATTTGTTCGGAGTTTTATGGAAGTATTTGGGTGTTTAATATTTAGAGTAGAGAGTAGAGGGAGAATTAAGCAGCCTGGTTGTATTTAATTTTCATGACCCATATTTAATACAGGTGGTTGGGTATTATACCCTTACATCTGGGCTTTATGGGTTTTCGGGTCATGTTTAATGGACCCGGGTCATGTTTAAAGACCCATGAGCTCTTAGTAGGAGAGCAAGTAGCTTAGTTAAGAAGTGTTTATGTTTTTGGTACTTTTGTCATAGTTCGAACAGTTCAATGGGCTAAGTGTTCGAAGTGCCCTGTCCGGTCCGGTGAGCTTGGTCCGATTTGTCCCTGTCCGGAGAGGAGGCAGAATTCAGACTCATCAATGTTGACATTAAAAAAAGCTTAGGTGGATACATTTTAGTGATGTGGCACCAATGAGTTAAACTATTCATCTTCAATTCTCTTTGTTTTCTTTTTCTTTTCTTTGTATCCTGATTTTATATTTCTTCATCTCCTCTCCCTTTTCTTCATCCATGAGTTACACACTTATAGATAATATTTAAGTTTAACTCTTATTAATACTTTAATAAATTATTTTGGAGAATAGAAATATAAATACCCATAATAATAGGCGTATTTGGTACTTTGGTAAGAGCCTCACCACAAACAATATCCAAATTTAAAAAAATTCTTTTTCTCTATTATCTCTATAAAAACATAAAAAATAACACATACATCAACCTCAAATTTAATTCATTCTATTCGAGAGGTTGATGCATCAATGGCTCCCGATGAAAACAACAAATTAAGTACGGATTCATCTGATGCCATTTCCAAGAGAAAATCAGTTCGTAAAAGATATTTTACTTCTACACTAATGGTACAGTCAAAGTTCCTTGAGAGGGAGGGTGAAGTTGTAAAGTTTGAAAAGTTACCTAACATTGACGATAAGCGTAATCAGCTAAAATGGTAGAATACGTGGATGACACCTATGAAATTCATTGGGTAACAGAGGCATATAATGAGTCATTGCCATATTACATGTCAATTCAAACCGAAGTTACTTCTCGGATGTATGACATTCAAATTAATTGGTTTATTGAATTGTATCACAAGTTTAAGTTAATGTAATAAACTCTTTACCTGTCAATCTCTTTATTAGATTGTTATCTCTATGAAATACCAATAAACAAAATCAAAAATATAGTTGATTGGTCTAATTGCACTCTTATTGGCATCTAAATATGAAAACTTTTAGCATTCTAGGATCAGAGATTTGATTACCATCTCAGCTGAGCCATACACAAGAGAGAACATACTTGGAATGGAAAAGATTATTCTTAGGAAGCTAAAGTTCATTTAGAATATCCCCACTACATATGTATTTTGTTGTGAATGAGTCGAATAGTGCATTGACAGTGTACCGTGTCTTACAGTACAGTTTTGTGTCTGTAATAGTGATATTGTGCCTTGACAGTGTACTGTGTCCGGCAGTACAAATAAGTGTTGTGACAGTATCGTTGCCATGGTATGAGCCCATTAGGCCCATTGTATAGTAAGTCTATTAATTCCCTATAAATAGACTACTAGGGCGACACAAAATACAATTTGAAATCTGTAACCTTTTCTATCATAGTGAAACTCTTTTCTCTCGCGACGCCCGTGGATGTAGACAATTGTCGAACCACATTAAATCATGTGTTTATTTAAATCTTTCATTCGCATGTATTCTGTGCTTGAGCCATTTTGTAAGAATTGGATAATAATTTAATAACAAAATTGGTATCAGAGCCACGTGGTGAAATTAGGGCTTTTGCAATTAGGGTTTCATAATGGCGTCTACAGCAACAAAATACATGATTGAAAAATTTGATGGGGGATCTAGCTTTACGTTGTGGAAGATTAAACTCAAATCTGCATTAGTACTGCAAGGGCTGTGGAAGGCTGTGGAGAATAAGTTACCGGAAAATATGAAAGAATAGGAGAATCAAGATCTTCAAGAAAGGGATTTGTGCTGGATTTTAATGCGTGTGAAAGACAATATGTTTCGCGAGATTAATGGTGAGAAGACTGCTGCCTACGCATGGATAAAGCTAGGAGATCTTTACTCAGAGAAATCAGTAGTAAACCGATTATACTTGAAGAAGCGTTTGTATGATTTCAGATTGAAAGAAAGTATGTCCATAACAGAGCACTTAGATAATTTCAAATCAATTATAATGGACTTGGAGAACATAGATATCAATATTGAGGATGATGATCAAGCTTTGTTTGTATTGAGATCGTTACCAGCTCCCTATGAAAACTTCGTAGATACCATTATGTATGGTAAAGATGAGTTATCACTAGCAGATGTCAAAGGGGCACTGAAATCAAAAGATATGAGACAGTTGCAGCCAGACAATCAAGCTGAAGGGGAAGGTCTTATGACTAGGGGAAGATCTAGAAGCAAAGCGAGTTCCTTAAGAAGGAAGAACTGGACGGCCAAGTCAATCGTAAAGCACTCAAACTGTTATGAATGCGGTGAGCAAGGTCATTATAAGAGAGATTGTACGAAACTGAATGGTAAGAAGGGAAATCAAAAGGAAAATACAACAAACATTGTTGAAGGTGTGAACGATTCCGACGATAGTGAAAATAATGGTAGAGGAGATGTATTGTCTGTGAGTTCAGACTTCGGGCAAAACTCTTGGTTACTCGATACTGGCGCTACATATTACATGTGTCAGTTCACGCAGTGGTTTGATATGTACAATCCAATGCAGGGAACTGTTTATTTAGGGAACAATTATTCGTTGACTGTTGGTGGTATTGGTAACGTCAGAATCAGAATGTTTGACGGGGTTGTTAGAATCTTGACGTGCTGGCATGTTCCTGGGTTAAAAATAAACCTGATTTCTCTTGGGAATCTAGACTCTCGGGGTTACAAGTATCGTGCAGAAGATGGTGTAATCAAAGTGACAAAAGGCTCAATGGTATGCATGAAAGGCAATTTGCAGAAGACTTTTTACATTCTTCAAGGGAGTGTTGTTATGGGCGATGCTGCAGTAGCATCATCAGGGAGTAATAACCAAAGTAGGCAAGATCAAAATAAGTTGTGGTATTGGCGTCTTGGTCACATGAGTGACAGAGGATTAGCTGTTTTGGGAAAGAGAGATTTTTTGAAAGGGTATAAAGGAGAATCATTGGGATTTTGTGAGAACTGTGTGTTTGGTAAACAAACTAGAGTCAAATTCAGCAAACCGGCTGTAAAAAAGACTAAAGGGATAGTGGACTACATTCACTCAGATCTTTGGGGTCCAAACAGAATTCCATCCAAGAGCGGAGCCAGACTTTACATGAGTTTGATTGATGATTATTCAAGAATGGTGTGGGTTTACTTTCTGAAAACAATGATGAGGCATATTCAACCTTTGTCAAATTGAAGACGATGATTGAGAAACAAACAGGAAGAAAAATCAAACGTCTTAGGACAGATAATGGTTTAGAATATTGCAATCGTGACTTCAACGAGTTCTGCGAAGCTGAGGGAATAGTGCGCCATCGCACTTGTTCTAGAACACCACAACAGAATGGAGTCGCATAAAGAATGAACAAAACACTTTGTGACAAGGCACGAAGTATGCTCTCGCATTCCGGTGTGGGAAAGGATTTTTGGGCTGAAGATATCAATACAACGTATTACTTGGTGAATCGTTCTCCATCAACGACTATTGATTGTAAAACTCCTTTTGAGATTTGGTCTGGATCGTTGGCTGATTATGAACATTTGAGGGTATTCGGTTGTCCTGCGTATGCTCATGTGAGAGATGGTAAGCTTGAGCCGAGGGAAAAGAGGTGTATATTTCTATGATATGCTACTGGAGTGTAGGGATATAGGTACCTCTCCAAAGTCTCCCAGTTTTCTCATCAGTAGGGACGTTGCTTTAATGAGTTTGCTTCGATAGACAGTCAGAAGGAAGTAGGAGAAATGGTCGAATCAGGATCGATTATGAGTAAACAGTTAGAGCTTGAAGTAGAATCAGTTCCTAGCAAGTCTAATAATTCAAGTGGTTCTGAGGTGGATCCAGAATCAGGAGGTGAAGCATCAGCATCGGATGATAGTGACGATGATGTGCCTGAACCAGAACAACTACCTTATAGCATAGCATTGGGCAGAGAAAGAAGAGATATTAGACTTCCAAAAAAGGTATACGAATCTAGTTGCATATGTTTTGTCAGTTGCAGAAGAAGTTGAGATGCAGGAACCTAGTAGCTACAGAGAAGCTATAGCGAGTTCAGAGGTAGATCAATGGATTGGTGCTATGAGGGAAGAGATTGAATCTCTTCATAAGAATCAAACATGGAAGCTTGTTGACTTGCCTAAAGGACCGAAGATAGTAGGCTGTAAATGGGTGTTCAAGGAAAAAGAAGATAATCCAGGGGTTGAGGCATCTTGATTCAAAGCAAGACTGGTCGCTAAGGATTTTACTCAAAGGGAAGGAATCGACTTCAATGAAGTATTTTCTCAAGTGGTGAAGCATAGTTCGATTCAAGTTTTGTTAGCCATAGTGGTTTTGCAAGATTTAGAGCTTGAGAAGTTGGATGTGAAGACTGCATTTCTACATGGTGAATTGGAGGAGCAAATCTACATGAGACAACCAGAGGGATTTATCAAACCTAATATGGAGGACAAAGTTTGTCTGCTGAAAAAGTAACTGTATGGTTTGAAACAGTCACCTAGGAAATGGTACAAATATTTTGATACATTCATGGTGTCAAAAGGGTTCACGAAGAGTCCATATGATAGTTGTGTGTATCATCAAAAGATGTCAGGTGATTCTTATGTTTACTTGTTGTTGTATGTGGATGATATGCTTATTGCTGCTTGTAGTATGTCACACATTGTGCAGTTAAAGAAGCAGCTTAGTGCTGAGTTTGAGATGAAAGATCTGGGTAGAGCAAAGAAAATTCTTGGTATGAAGATTATCAGGAACAAAAATTTAGGATCATTACACTTGTCTCAACAAAGCTATATTGAGAAAGTGTTACAACGATTCAACATGTTTGATGCTAAAGCAGTTAGCATTCCATTTGCTACTCATTTCAAGTTTTCTGCAATAGGAGCGGCCAATGACGATACTGAGTTGGAAAAAATGTCAAAGGTTCCATATGCAAGTGCAGTTGGTAGTATCATGTATGCTATGATATGCACACGTATTGATATTTTACATTCGGTCAGTGTAGTTAGCAGGTACATGGGATGTCCTGGGAAAGAACACTAGCAAGCAGTGAAATGGATACTTCGGTATCTTAAGAATACTGTGAACATTGGCTTAACTTTTAACAAGACCGATATTGGTGAATCGTTGAATGATGTTACAGGATCATTGGTTGGTTTTGTTGATTCTGATTTTGCAGGTGATATGGATAAAAGAAGATCTCTGACAGTGCGATCAGTTGGAAAGCACAGTTGCAAGCTACTGTATCTTTGTCTACAACAGAGGCAGAGTACATGGCGGTAACAGAAGAAGTTAAAGAGGTAATATGGTTGTAAGGTTTGGTGGAAGATTTGGGCTTGGATATGACTACTACAAAAAGTGTTTTGTGACAGTCAAAGAGCCATACACCTTACAGGGAACCAGATGTACCATGAGCGTACAAAGCACATAGATGTCAGGTATCATTTTATTCATGATATAATATCAAATGGAATTGTTGATATGAAGAAAGTGTCTACACACGATAATCCAGCAGATATATGACCAAGGCAGTATCAGTTCGAAAGTTTAGGGAGTGCCTAAACTGGATTGGTGTTTGCTGTATAGAGTGAATGCCTTAAAGGCATTTGGTGAGTCAGAAGAAGAGAAGTTTATTTGTTGATAATGAAGAAATGATATTCGCCTCAAGGGGAAGATTTGTTGTGAATGAGTCGAATAGTGCATTGACAGTGCACTGTGTCCGGCAGTACAGTTTTGTGTCTGTAATAGTGATATTGTGCATTGACAGTGTACAGTGTCCGGCAGTACAAATAAATGTTGTGACAATATCGTTGTCAATCTTGTGGTATGAGCCCATTAGGCCCATTGTCTAGTAAGTCTATTAATTCCCTATAAATAGACTACTAGGGCGACACAAAACACAATCTGAAATCTGTAATCTTTTCTATCATAGTGAAACTCTTTTCTCTGGCGGCGCTCATGGACGTAGACAATTGTCGAACCACTTTAAATCCCGTGTTCATTTAAATCTTTCATTCGCATATATTCTATGCTTGAGCCATTTGGTGAGAATTGCATAGTAATTTAATAACATCTTTCATGATACAATTTCTTAAAACAACTCAGTCAAATAAAAAGCTTGAACATATAGCCTTCTACCTTACCGAGTTGTGTTTGGTTGCATATGAGGCTTTGACTTTCAAAACATCACTACTATGTGCATCAACTATGTACGTTGCACAAAGCTCCCAATAAATAACTCAAGCTTGGACTCATCTACTCGAAAAAATACACACACACTTAGGTGTTTCTCAAATTATTAATTAGATTCTTCTACTAAATATTATTTTCAATGATATATTTACTTATTAAATTCTCTCACCAAACTTAATTTCCACTAGTATTTAAATTCTTATAGTCATTGATTCATTTTAATATAAATTTACAATTAGAATTTATTATCTAACCTCAAATAATTTGTCGAAAATTTATATTTGTTTATTTGAATAATATAAAATTATTTATTTATGTTTATTTTGATTTAAAAATTATATATCTTAATTTTTGTTTTAATTAAAAAATAAAGTTAAGTTTGAGAAGGATGCAGATCGGGTTAGCCTGGCCAAACAATTCAAATAGTCTAAATAGTGTTTGTAGGCCGGGTTGCATTGACCTGCGGATACATACAAGTCGAACTCGGATTCAAAAATATTAAACCCGCAGCGGACCAGACTGGGTTAGGGTTGAAGTAAAAAAACGGGCCAAAGCGGGTCAGTCCAAACCCAGTCCGAACCCGACCCATTATCATCCATATATTAGATGCACAAGTTAAAGATCCGTGATTGGGTGTAAGACTTAGACATTTCTGATATAATATACGTGTTAGACATCCGTAATTAGATGTACGAGTTAAATATTCGTAATTGAATGCAAGAGTTAGATATCTGTGATTCGATGCATGAGTTAGATATCAGTGATCGGATACACGAGTTAGACATCCATGATTGGATGCACAAGCAAGACATCTGTGATCTGTTGCACGAGTTAGAAATCTGTTATTGGATGCACGAGTTACATATCCGTGATTGGATGTACGAGTAAAATATTTAAGATTGGATGCACGAGTAAGATATTTATGATTGGATGCATGAATTAGCTATCAATGATTGGATGCACGAGTTAGACATCCGTGATTGGATGCACTAGTAAGATATTTATGATTGGGTGCACGAGTTAGACATCCGTGATTGAATGCACTAGTAAGATATTTATGATTGGATGCATGAGTAAGACATTTATGATTTGATACACAAATTAACTATCGTGATTGGATGCACGAGTTAGAAATTAATGAATAGATACACAAGTTAAATAACCTTGATTGGGTGTAAGAGTTAAATAATATGCGATTGGAATACGTAGTAATTTTTTTTAGGTTTCTAATGGGATAGTTTATCTTTTAATATGATTCAATTGTCGGTGTATGCATACTATAAACTGAGGCAAACTAATTGTTTGGTTTTTACGTACTGATATTGTCTAGTTTTTGAATAAATTGAGATTGTCAAATTTGAGTATTTTATTTAATGTTTATATATTCAGATTATATAGTGTTTATGTTAAAGGGTAACCGACTTTAGCAAACTCTTCCATGTATAAAAACAATTATCTTTACATTCTTTAGATCAATATTCTAATATTCAAGAGGAAGAATCCGTCAATCTCACAAACCATCTTAAGAAAAACGAAGGTTAGTTTTATGATTTGGTTTGGCTATTAGGAAATGAATCATATTTTACTACCCTAAAGTTCTAAGATATTTAATAGTTCATTATTTTGTATCGATTAATTTTGTATTTCGGGTGAATGTTCCACTATGGTAAGCCAATGTACAAGTAATGATGTTTTTGGATCATATGAATCATGGTGGCATGTCACCTCTATTTATCACTTATGTTAGTTTTTAAATATGTTCTACATTATCATTCTACAGAATTGCTAAAATGTTGTAACCACCTTGGGCCTGCCTCCTTGTCTATATTTGACTCAACTTTAGGATATGCATGCTGGACCACGACAACCTCGTATTCTTGGAGCACAACCCCGTTAGTAAACCTATGCTAAGTGGGATCCGGCGGATATTGATTTCGCCATACACACCATGTATCTCTCTCATCTTTAGTTACACCAGATAAAATATACCCACCAATATTCAATTTTATCAATGTACTAGTTCAAATGTTCTACATAATAATCTTTCTTATTTATGCCAATAAGAAGGGAAGACGACTCGTATTTATGTGTATGCTCATTGATTTTATTTTCGTAGGAGTCCTCGTCACTTGTACTCCCACCATTTAGCAGACGATAATGAAGTGTTATAAATCACTCAGTTGTGTTTCTTTTGGCATCAACTTTATCACTTACTCTTCACAATCTTTTGTCATGGTAATTGTATCATTTTATACATTTTTTTATAAATAAACGTTTGTGAAAATCAATAATTTTAACTCAATATAATGATGCACTTGAAAGTTTTTAAAACCCACAACATTGAGTTTATGCCACTTCCACTTTTGTTGGCCTTTCTTCGATCGCGTTTGGTTTTCTCCTTTATGGCCTCACAACAGTGGCAAGATATTTAAAATTACAATTGTGATTGTTATTCATAGTAAATGTGTTTTTGTTATTTTAAGGTTCATAATAGGATATTTTATATTTTTATTCTGATTCAACTGTCGGTGTATGCATACTATAAATCGAAACAAACTAATTGTTTAGTTTTTACGTAATGATATGGGCTAGTTTTTGTAATTGAATTTAGTAGTTTGTTTAAGCTCGTATAAATGGAGATGGTCAAGTTTCAGCATTTTATTTAGTGTTTATGTTAAAAGACAACTATACGGTCAAGTTTCAGTATTTTATTTAGTGTCTATGTATTCAGATTATTTAGCTTTTATGTTCAAAGGTAACGGACTTTAATAAACTTTTCATGTATTTTAAATAAATAAATAAGTATATTATTATATAATGTTAAGTACTTCAATTTTTTTTTAACAAAAATAAAGAGAAAACAAAACAAAAACAAAATTTCTTTGGTATGCAATATAGATTTAGCATAAAACTGTAGTAGATTTCTTTGGTATGCGCTATAGATTTTGCACAAAACTGTATTTGTTGTTTTGATGAAACTGAATACTTAATCTTTCTCTATGAATCATCGAAAAATGAAACATAAGTTAAGAAAATTAATTAGATAAAGAGGATGATTATTGATAAAGAGAGAGTTCAAGCATACCTTTCTAAACTAAAATGATGCTCTATACGTTTTCTCTTACATATATTTTATATAAGTCTCCTATAATTGTATTTCATTCTCTATATCGTCACCAGCTTCTCTTTGGGAGGCCAATAAGGTAAAATAGTTCGAGTAACTTTTATTCTTTACCTATTTATCTAGTGGACAATACAATATAGTTAGGAAGTGTTGCAACTGAGGAGCAATATTCGTTATTCGTGTTAAAAACAATAAGCAATTTTTCTGTAATCAGATCAATAGAAAAATCCATAAAGAACATTGAAATAAAAACACACAAATTGTTAATAGAGTTCGACCAATATGCTTACATCTCTGGATCTCTAGTATATCATTTTTATCAAGAAATAATTTTTGATTTTTTTGTTGGTTAAAATCACAAAAGAAAACAAAAAAGGTTGTCACTATACTATTGAAGAAGATTAATGGTTTACAAAAGTCATTAACTTTGAATTTAAGACCCATGGATACAAAATCATTAACAACTCCTTAAATAACTTTATTCATTAGTTGATTTTTTAAAATATCAACGATATAATGCAAGAATTGGAAATCCATGATCAAATGCAAGACTTATATATATCAGTGATGTGATAAACGAGTTAAACATTATCAATCTGATGTACGAGTTAGACATGCGTGATTTGATGCACACGTTAGAAATCCACAATCGGATGCACGAGTTAGACATCCGCGATCCGATATACGAGTTAAATATCTGCGATATGATGTACGAGTTGAACATCATAGATTGGATGCACAAGTTAGACATTCACGATTAGATGCACGAGCTGGATCTGCGATTGAATTCACGAGTTAGACTCGTGCATCCAATCACGGATGTTTAACACATGTATGCAATTACAGATGCCAAACTCGTGCATACAATCACGAATATCAAATTCGTGCATCCAATTACGTATGTCTGACTCGATATTCTAATCACAAATATCTAACTCGTGCATCCAATCACTGACGTGTAAGTCGTGCACCCAATATCGGATTTCTAACTCGTGCATCAAATCATAGATGTCTAACTTATGTATTAAATTACGGATGTTTAACTTGTGTATCTAATCACGAATGTCTAACTCTTGCATCCAATCATAGATGTCTAACTCGTGCATCCAATCACTGGTGTCTACCTTGTGCATCCAATCAAAGATGTGTAACTCATGCATCTAATCACATATATTTAACTTGTATATCTAATCAAGGATTTCTAACTCGTTCATCCAATCAAGAATTTCTATCTCGTGCATCTAATCACATATGTCTAAGTCATGTATTTAATCACAAATATCTAACTCGTGTATCTAATTATGATATCTAACTCGTCCATCCAATCACAGATGTCTTACTCGTGCATCCAATCATGAATTTGTAACTTGTGCTCAAATCACTGATGTATAACTTATATATTAAATCATTGATTTCTAACAAATATATCTAACTCTTGCATCAACTTAGAGATGACTAACTTGTGCATCCAATCACGGATAGCTAACTTATGCATCGAATCACGAATGTCTAATTCTTACATTCAATTGTGAATTCTACATCATGCATCTAATCACAGATGTCTAACACGAGTTAAACATCCGTCATTGGATGCAGGAGTTATACCTTCATGATTTGATCAATGAGTTAGACATCTATAATTGGATGTATGAGTTAGACATCCACGATTTTTGCACGAGTTAGACATCCTCTATTAAATGTAAAAGTTAGACATTGGTGACTGGATGCACGAGTTAGACATCAGTGATTGTATGATCAAGTAAGACATTCATGATTAGAAGCACGAGTTTAGTCTCTGTGATTGGATGCACGAGTTAGACATTTTAGACATCCGTGATTTTATGTACAATATAAACATTCATGATTAGATGCACGAGTTAGACATTCGTGATTGGATACCCGAGTTAGATATATGTGACTTGATACACGAGTTAGATATTCATGATTTGAAGTATGAGTTAGACATCCATGATTAGATACACGAGTTAGACATATGTGATTGGTGATGAGGTAGAAACCTTGAACAAACACCAAAAAACTTTCAGGAAATAGATAATAAAAGATAAATAAATAGTAGAAAATATTAAGAGAGACAAAAAGGAAAAATGATATATATATATATATATATAATAGTCATTTTCTACTGAGAGTTATTTATCTCTTTATACAAGAGGAAGTTTGATCAAGCCTCTAAAACACTTCTCTCCACGATTTAATATTTATTTATTACATACCAAAATGTGCAAAGGTTCTAAACTCTACCTTTATTGGTTATTTATCATTATATGCTAACATTCCATTCTAACTTCACCTGTATTATAATTAATACTCGTATATTATATCCTTATTATGAATCCCTCATATTCCTTGAGTTGGATTTAAGTGAAACTTAAGGACTATACAATGGTAGAATATAATATATGTATGGTGTAATCTTCTAGTTCTTCTTTATCTTCATTTATCTTTTATGCAGAGGTATAATTGATCATGCTGAAGTAATTATGCCAATCATGTTGACTAGACTCCGAAAAGTCTTAAGGCTTGGTTATATTGATTCTCCTAGCCGAACTGTTATCAGAGACGTCTTCAACTTGGTTCGTACTTAATTGTTCATGCCTTGTTAAAAACCTTTTTCAACCAAAACCTTTATTAAGGATAAAATAACTCTATTTTTACAAAGAAAAAGAATATAACTAACAATTAGTATGATGTTACATGTTTCTTCGACATGCTTTGATTATTTTTTTGGAAATGGATGAGTGGCCCTCCTAGTCTTTGTTGAAGGATGAAGTGAAGATTATATATAGTTGTATTTTTTTTGTGAGTATTTTACATTGTAGATGTCGTGAAACTTATGTTGGAGATGTACCAAATATCTTAGGTAACTTTGCATATATGGTAAGCATGTAGGAAATAGAGTGGTATTTTTTTCTTGTTGTGGGGGTTGCTATATACAATGACTGTAAATAAATCTTGTGGTTCTTTTACGTGATTTGGTTTACTTATGTGTTGTGGGGCGAGTTGGCAAATTTTTATGTTTGGTATACATTTAGTGACTTGGCGTGTCCTTACAAAATCGGGCTTAGTATGGCCGATCGCGTAGCCTTGAAAGGGAATACCCCTCGGCTTGTTCGTGGGAGATACCAATTTGGCCTTTTATGTGGCCTTATAGGTATTTTGTATATTGATATTGGTTCAAGGTATTAGACACAGTGCGGCCCCTTACGTACCCTCAGTGGGTGTGGCCAATTAGCTCGCTTGTATTATTGGACTCAATTGGAACGCGTATAGTATGGCCCATTGCATAGCTTGTAGGCGTGATCAATGATCCATTCGTACTTTGTAAGTAGGGAGAAAGTATAACAACACTATTTTCGCAGCATGAAGATATCTAAGTTGAAAACCTATTTGTCACCAAGATGAATATTGTTTGGCCTATAATATTTTTTATTATAGAGAGCGGGATTGTTTGGCTTATAGCCCATTCTGTCATGAATATGTAGGTCATTAGGTTTATAGTCTTTTCCACCATGAATATGATTTGGTATATATTATGGAGATCATTTAATGAAAATCATGGAGATAACTTAGAAAATATTCTTTGTGTCGTGGAGATGGAGATCGCTTTACTTATAGCCCTTTCTATCATGAAGATGGAGATCACTTGGCTTATAGAATTTTCTATTACGGAGATGAAGATCGTTTGACCTATAACCTTTTCGGTCATGGAGATGAAAATTACTTGTCCTATAGCCTTTTCAAACATATAGATAAAGATTATTTGGCCTATATCTTTTTCGAACATGAAGATTGTGATTATTCGGCATATAGTATTTTTGAGCATGGAGATGAAGATTATTTGGCGTATAGCCTTATATATCATGGAGATGGATTAACAACTATCATTTTTGAAGGTTTATCACACGATCTTTTTTTTGTTATTGACGAATAGTGGCTTGTAGCCTCTTTTACGTAGGATGAAGTTTTGATGACAAAGAGTTGCTAAATTTTTCTATAACTGGAGACGAGCAATTAATTGGAGATTATTGTCGAATTGGAGACTAGTTTTGAATCAGAGAGTAGTGTTGAATTTGAGACAATTCGATCGAAGACTTTGGCGAGCCCTCTCAAAATGTATATTGGGTTTGAAAAGTATAATTTCAATCAACAATGCAGTAATTGCGTCATGTATTCATAGTTTGAGTTGGAAAATATTTATTCATGCTATTTAAGTATATAAAAAAAATATTTAATACATTTGAAAATTATATTGTTTATTGAACATTAGAGTATTAATGTCATTAAATACTATTTGATGCATATTTTAAAATTGTTGGCGAATTATAATTTAGATGTCTTTTAAGCTTAAATATTTATTTACTACAAATATAATTGAATAATATTTTTGAAAAATAAATAAATTTTAATAAATAATCGATTTGTTTGTAGATTATAATTAATTCAATAAATAGCATTTTATTTATTCAATTAATTAAATAAGTGCATATTTGAATATATATTTTCAATTAATTCTAAAAAAAAATTATTCTATTTGTTTAATTAATTAATAAAGATATAAGACGTATATATTATATGTTTATGAATTGGATGCACGAGTTAGAATATGTGATTAGATACATGAGTTAGACATCCGTGATTAGATGCACGAGTTAGACATCCATGATTAAATGATCTAGTTGGAAATCCATGATTGGATGAAATAGTTTGACATCCATGGTAGGATGCACGAGTTAGACATCCATGATTGGATGATCGATATGGAAATCTGTGATTGGATGAAATTGATAGGATGTATGAGTTAGACATCTGTGATTGCATACACCAGTTAGACAACTGTGATCGCATGCACAAGTTAAACATCCATGATTAGATGCACGGGTTAATCATTCGTGATTGGATGTATATTTTTAAATATAAGTGATTTTATGTACGAGTTAGAAATCTGTATTGGATGTATGAGTTTGATAAACATGATTTGATGCACGAATTAGAAATCCATAATTGGATGCACGAGTTAGACATCCGTGATTGGATGCACGAGTTAGACATTTGTCACGTATAAGAAGCTACTTTAATCAAGCTACAGATACCGACTATCACGTATGGAACCTAAAAAAATAGATTTACTAATAATAACATATCGTAACCTTAGAATTTGAAAATATTTTAATAACTTACAAATATAGTACGATCGTAACAGAAAAAACCAAACCTAGAATAGATGGCAATAAAATTACAGTTTACAAGAAATTACTCCCTAAGAAAGATAAAGTAATTTCTGAGACAAGTTAGAAATTCATGATTTGATGCTCGAGTTAGATATTCATGACTGAATGCACGAGTTAGAAATTCGTGGTTGGCTGCACGACTTAGAAATCCGTGATTGGCTGCACGACTTAGAAATCTGTGATTGGCTGCACGAGTTAGACATCTGTGATTATATGCACGAGTTAGACATCCGGAATTGGATACACGAGTTAGACATCCGTGATTGGATGCACGAATTAGATATCCGTGATTGGATGCACAAGTTAGACATCCGTGATTGGATGCACGAATTAAATATCCGTGAATTGGATGCACAAGTTAGACATCTGTGATTGGATGCACGAGTTAAGCATCCATGATTAGATGCACATGTTAGACATATGAGATTGGAAGCACAGGTTAGACATCTGCGATTGGATACACGAGTTAGACATCTGCGATTGGATGCACGAGTTAGACATATATGATTGGATGCACGAGTTAGAAATATATGATTAGATGCACGAGTTAGACATCTGTGATTGGATGCACAACTTAGACATTTATGATTGGATTTATAATGTTACGACGTCAATATCCGCGACCGAATGCACGAGTTATAAATCCGGGATTGGCTGCACGAGTTAGACATCCGTGATTGGTTGTACGAGTTAGACATTCGTGATTGGATGCACGAGTTAGAAACTTTTGGCTGACTGCACGAGTTAGACATTAGTGATTGGCTGCACGAGTTAGACATTCGTGATTGGATTCACAAGTTAGACATCCGTAGTTGGATGCACGAGTTAGACATATGTGATTGGATGCACGAATTAGACATCAATGATTGGATGCACGAATTAGAAATCCAAGATTGGATGCACGAGTTAGACATCCGTGATAGGGTGAATGCGTTAGACATCTCTGATTGGATGCACAACTTAGACATTTATGATTGGATGTATAATGTTAGGACATCAATATAGTGGTAAGTAGTTAAAAATTATAATGAGATTGTTACATGTGGTAAATCTGGTTGTTTCCTTTTCTTTTTTAGGTTACAAATGGGATAGTTACTCTCTTTAATCTTATTATGTTTCCAGTATATGCGTGCTATAGAACGAGACAAACAATACAGACAATGAGAAGCATAATTGTAGAAGCAGATCACAATCCGATTGTACAAGGACATCCAGATCTGATTGTTTAAATTTTAATGTTATTTACAAATTTTAAAAAAGAAACATGTAAGTACTTTTAATTTAAAAATCAAAGGAACAATTTTTTTTGTGTTATTAATGATTTTTTTAAATAGCTTCAAAAACTAGCTGTATCCTATAATTATAATTCTGAATAATAATATATTGATTTTTTATAACAAATATTTTTATAATATATATTTTTTCATTTCTTATTTTATATATTTTTATTTTTATTATAACAAATAATTTTTTTATTGTTTTAAAAGGTTTTACTAAATTGAATTTGAAAATGACATTGTGAGAAGGCTCGTAGGGTAAATAGAGAACACATGTCACGATGATTCTTATGATCCCACGTAGATTGTTACTCGTTACTCGGCTTGCCATAATGAAAACTCCACTCAAAATATAAAATTAATCAATACACAATATTGAATTCTTAAATATCTTAAAACCTTGAGGTAGTTAAATCTTATTCATTTCCTAATAGTAAAACTCATTCAATAAATTAACCTTTTTTCTCTTAAGTTGATTTGTGAGCTTGAGCTTGAAGGATTGTTGACAGTAGGAGTGTTGATATGAAGAATAAAGATGGTTTAATGATTGAATCTATTATGTATCGGTCAGGGTGGATCCAGAACTAAATTAAGAATAAGCCAAAAAACTTATAGATACAAAAAAATTAACAAAAAATAAATGTACAAGTATTACGATAAAAATATTGTAAGAATGTTTTGCTATATTTGTGCTAAATTTACAAGAAACCTTTGAAAATTTGTTTCAAATTTGCACAGATCATGTGAATACTATAACGCATTAATCTATACCTAACTACATGATTCTATTATTAATATATACCAAACTATATGGTGTAAATAGAAAAAAACAGTTAAATAAGTGATAAGAAGATGAAATATTTAATTACATGATTAATTTATACCTAACTACATAGTTTAAGCAGCAAACAATACTTAAATAAGTAGTAAGCACAAGAAACATTTAATAACATGATCAAACTATATATATTTTTAATAAATATTTCGTCACCATATCATGATAATTGTGTAATTTGTTTATATAGATCTTCACTAATCGCATCCTAAACCATGTTCGCAGAATTGAACTTGTGTATTATTCTTCTATTTGAAACCAATGAAAAAAGTGTAATTTTTTAATTCTATTATATTAAAATGTATTGATATAATTTCAAAAACCCAACTTATAGTTAATTCGTGTATTGTTTGAATTTAATAGCTAAATATACCAAAGTGATTTATACAATATAGAATATATTAATATAATATTAATTAAAAGAAATATTAAATATATTATATTCTTTTTTTTATAATGGGTTATCTATTATATTGAGCTTTTTTTTAAACACTTCATTATTTAGGTTTTGTAGTTTTTTTGTATGTTTCCATGGACCTTGTTTATTCATTTATATTGTTATTCATGTCTACTTTCATAAGAATTATTAAACAAAGATCGGTTGCACACTTTTCCGTCTTGCCTTACTTGGCATTCATATTGAGTTGTATGGTAGGATTCTTTTTCCGGCTACCTGTGGTCACACCCGCAAAGATGTACATATTGACATTCAATTTCGTGAGAGTATTGGTTCAAATGGCTTACATAATAACATTCCTAATTTATGTCAACAAGAAAGTGACACAACTCGTAGTCATATACCTTATATTGTGATTGTTATATGTTGTAAATCTGATTTTTTTTTTCATTTCAGGTTCCAAATGGGATAGTTATTCTCCTTAGTCTTATTCGTGTTACAATATATATGTGTTATAGAACAAGACAAACAATACCGACAAAAAAGAACATCATCGTAGAAGTACATCCCGATCCGATTGTACAAGTAGATTCATAACCGATTGTTTAGTTTTTAGTGTTATTTATAAATTTTAAAAAAAATGTAAGTACTTTTAATTTAAAAATTGAGTGTTAATATAATGCTAAAAATAAGAAAAATATAAATTTAGGAGATATTTTAGGAAATATATAAAATCTAAATGAAAAACAAATACTATTTTTAATATTAAAAAATAGTTTCAAAAATAATATAAACTAAATACTAAAAAGTATAAAAAAAATTAGGAATTGTTTTAGGCCGAGAAAATAGACCCAAACATTGTAATAAGGGTTGCAAAGCATTGAGTTAAAGAGAACCGAAAATAATATACTACTATAAAGGTTGTATAGCTTTGTAATAAGATACACCAACGTAAAAGACTTAGTATTACTGTACGAAAAACAAAGGAACAATATTTTGTGTCATATTAAAAAAATTTGGTCGAAAAAATTATGAAAAACTAGTTGTATCCTATAATTTTAAATAATAATATATATAAATTTCTTTATGACAAAAGTTTTATCATATACATTTTTCACTTCTTAATATAAATTAATCACTTGTCATATATTCGATAACAAATAGATTTTGTTAAAAAAAATTAGGATAAATACAGAACACATGTCATGATCATTCCTATGATCTCAAGTAGATCGCTACTCGGGGTACGATAGTGAAACCTGCACCCAAAATATAAAATTATTCAATACTCAATAATCAATTCTTAAATATCTTAAAACGACGAGGTAGTTAAATATTATTCATTTCCTAATAGTAAAACTCAATTAATAAATTTATATGTTTTCTCTTTAGTTAATTCGAGCTTGAGCTTGAAGGATTCTTGTCGATAAGAATGTTGATCTGAATAATGCAAATAGTTTCATGATTAAATCAATTATGTAGTTGTCAGGGGCAGATCCAGAACTAAAAGTAAGAGTAAGCCAAAAAACTTATAAATACAAAAGAATTAACAAAAAATTAATGTACAAGTATTATGAAAACATATTGTAATGTGCTAAATTTGTGATAAATTTACACGAAGCCTGTGAAAATTTGTGCCAAATTTGCACGGATCATGAAAATACTATAACGCATTAATCTATACATAACTACATGGTTTTAGCATCAATATATACCAAACTATATGTTATAAACAGAAAACAACACTTAAACGATCGATAAGCACATGAAATATTTAATTTCATGATCAATTTAAACCTAACTACATGTTTTAAGCAGTAAGCAGTAGTTCAATAAGTAGTAAGCACAAAAAAAACATTTAACTACATGATCAAATTAGATATATTTTTTATAAATAATCACACCATATCATGTTAATCGTGTGATTTTTTTATACAGGTCTTCAATGATCGCATCGTAAATTATTATCATAGAGTTGAACTTGTGTATTATTATTTTATTTGAAACCCATGAAATAACATTTAAATTTTTAATTCTAATATATCAAAATGTATTAAAATAATTTCAAAAACCCAACTTCTGTAATTCATGTGTTGGTTGAATTTAATAGCTAAATATACCGAACTGATTTATACAATATAGAATATATAATGTATTAATATTATATTAATTAAAAGAAATATTAAATATATCCAATTATTTTTAATAATAGCTTAATCATTGATTGGATGCACGAGTTAGACATTCGTGATTAAATGCACGAGTTAGACATTCGTGATTAAATGCACGAGTTATACACCAGTTATTAAATGCACGAGTTATACACCAGTTATTTTGAGCTCTTTGTTTTTTTGAAAAACACTTCATCATTGAAGTTTTTTAGTTTTTGTTGTTGTTTGTATGGACCTTATCTATTCATTTATATTGTTATTCAAACCTACTTTTATAAGAATTATTAAACAAATATTAGGTTCACACTTTTACGCCTTGCCTTACCTGGCAGCCATATTGAGTTGTATGGTAGGATTCTTTTTCCAGCTACCTAAGATTACATCAGGAAAAATAGCATTCAACTTCGTGAGAGTACTACATAATAACATTTATAATTTAAGTCAATAAAAAATAGAGATGCCTCGTAGTCATATACATGATCATTGATTTATTTTTTGGGAGTGCTCGCCGCTTGTAGTCTCACCTGTTGGAAGAGTACAATAAGGCGCACTAAGGTTGCTAGTCATGTTTCTTGTGTTCGTCAACATAGTTACCTACTCTGTTCCACTTATTGTCATGGTAGTTTTCTTTATTTATAATTTTTATAATAAAATTTATAAAAATAAATAATGTTAACTGAATCTAATGATGCGGTGGAGCATTATTAAAACTCATAACGTGGAGTACATGCTGCTTCAGCTTTCGGTGGCGTCACTATTAAATGATTCGATTTGGACCGTGTTTACTTCCTCTGTTACGACACCACCATAATGGTAAGCCGTTTAAAATTATAATATGATAGTTATATGTTGTAAATCTGTTTTTTTTCTTTTCAGGTTCTAAATGGGATAGTTACTCTCCTTAGTTTTATTGAGTTGCTAGTATATGCATGTTATAGAACTTGACAAACATTACAGACAAAAAGGAGCATCCTGGTAGAAGCAGATCCTGATCCAATTGTATAAGCAGATCCAAATCCGATTGTTTAGCTTTTAGTGTTATTTACAAAAAAAAATAAAAAACCATATGTAAGTACTTTGAATTTAAAAATTTAGTGCAAATATAATATTAAAATATTAAAAATATAAATTTAGAAGCTATTTTAGGATAATATATTTGTTAAAAAAGGTATAAAATCTAAATGAAAAAAGATACTATTTTTAATACTAAAAAATTAGTTTAAAAAATAATATACTAAAATACTAATGAATAGAGAAAAAAAACATAAATTTAGGAATTGTTTTAGCCCATATAACAGGTTCCAAACATTGGAATAAGGATTGCATAACATTCGATTAAAGAGAACTGAAAAAAAATATACAACTATAAAGATTGTAATAAGGTATGTATAGCATTGCAATACGATACACCAACGCAAAAGACTTATGTTATTGTAAAAAAAACAAGGTAACAATATTTTATGTCAGATTAATCTCTTTTTTCGAAAAATCTGAAAAACTAGTCGTATTCTATAATTCTGAATAATAATATAATAATTTTCTTTATAACAAATAGTTTTATAATATATATTTTTTTACTTTTTATTTTTATTTTTTTACTTTTATCTCAAAAAAATAAATTATTATTTTTTGTTATTGTTCAATAAAATTTTATTAGATGAAATTTAAAAATGACATTATGAAAAGGCTGCTAAGATAAATAGAGAACATATGTCACGATGATTCTTGTAATCCTAAGTAGTCGTAACTCGGATTACCTTAGTGAAACCTGCACCAAAATATAAATTTAGTCAATACACGATAATGAATTCTTAAATATCTGAAAACGTTGAGATAGTTAAATTTTATTTATTTACTAATAGTAAAACTCAATTAATAAATTAACTTGTTTTTTCTTAAGTTGGTTCGTGAACTTGAGATTAAAGGATTCTTGTCGGTTAGAATGTTGATATGAACAATGAATATGGTTTAAGGATTGAATCTATTATGTAGTGGTCAGGGGCAGATAACTAAAAGTAAGAGTAAGTAAAAAAAACTTACAGATATAAAAGAATAAACAAAAAATAAATATAAGTAATACGTTAAAAAATATTGTAATATTTTTTGCTATATTTGCGCTAAATTTACACGAAACTTGTGAAAATTTGTGCCAAATTCGCACGGATCATAGGAATACTACAACGCATTAATTTATACCTAACAACATGGGTTTAACATTTATATATACCAAATTAAATGGTTTAAACATAAAATAACAGTTAAACAATCGATAAGCACATTAAATATTTAATTGCACGATCAATTTATACCTAACTACATGCTTTAAGCAGTTGAATAAGTACTGAACACAACAAACATGTAACTACATGATCAAACTAGATATATTTGTTTTTATATATTTCATCACTATTTTATGTTAGTCATGTAATTTGTTTATATAGATCATCAATGATCGCATCCTAAACTCTGATCATAGAGTTGAACTTGTGTATTATTCTTTTATTTGAAACCCTTGAAAAAACTTTAGTTTTTTCAATTCTATTATATCAAAATGTATTAAAATAATTTCAAAAAACCAACTTATAGTATTTCATATCTTGTTTGAATTTAATAACTAAATATACCAAACTCATTTATACAATATACAATATATAATATATTAATATTATATTAATTAAAAAAATATTAAATATATCCAATTATTATTTTTAATAACTTAATTAGTGATTTGATGACGAGTTAGACATTTGTGATTAAATACACGAGTTATGCACCCATTATTTTGTGTAATTACCGGATCTAGCTTGATTAGTTATATTGAGCTCTTTTTTTAAAAAAAAACACTTCATTATTGTTGTTTTTTAGTTTTTGTTGTTGTCGTTTCTATGGATCTTATCTACTCATTTATATTGTTATTCAATCCTACTTTCATAAGAATTATTAAATGAAGATCGATTGCACACTTTTCAGTCGTGCCTTACTTGGCAACCCTAATGAGTTGTATGGTAGTATTTTTTTTCCAGCTACGTGTGGTTACACCCGAAAATATGTACATATTGAAATTCAATTTTGTGGGAATAGTGGTTCAAATGTATTACATAACAACAATCCTAATTTACGTCAACAAGAAAATGAGACGACTCGACCTGATCATTGATTTTCTTTTTGTGGGAGTACTCGCCGCTTGTACTCTCACCATTTGGCAGAGTACAATAAGGCGCACTAAGGCTGCTAGGCGTGTTTCTTTAGTTGTCAACATATTCACCTACTTCTCCCCTTATTACTGTGGTAATTGTCTTCATTTATATTTTTTATAATAAAATTTATAGAAATAAATAGTGTTAACTCAATCTAATGATACAGTGGAAAATTGTTAAAAACTCATAACGTAGAGTATATGTCGCTTCGGCTTCGGCTGCGTCGCTACTAAATGCTGTAATTTGGGATACGTTTACTTCCTCTGTTATGGCACCACCATAGTGGTAAGCGGTTTAAAATTATAATTTGATTTTTATATGTTGTAAATCTCATTTTATTTTCCCTTTTCAGGTTCCAAATGGGAAAAAAGGTTCCAAACGGGATAATGACTCTCCTTAGTTTTATTTAGTTTCCAGTATATGCGTGCTATTGAACGAGATAAACATTACCGAAAAAAAGAAGCATCATTTTAGAAGCAGATCCCATTTAGTTTTTAGTCTTATTTACGAAATTTTAAAAAAATATATATATGTAAGTACTTTTAATTAAAAAATTGAGTGAAAATATAATGTTAAATAATAGAGAAAGTATAAATTTAAGAGCTATTCTATGATAATATATCTGTTAAAAAAAGATATAAAATCTAAAAGAAAAGAAAATATACTATTTTTTATATTAAAAAAATTAGTTTAAAAAATATTATAAACTAAAATACTAAAGAATAGAAAAAAAACATAAATTTAGGAATTCTTTTAGGGCCATAATATAGGTTCAGAACATTGTAATACCAATTGCGTAAGATTGGGTTAAAGAGAACCAAAAAATAATTTACAACTATAAAGGTTGTAATAAGGGTTGTATAACATTGTAATAAGATACACAAACATAAAATATTTAGTATTACTATACAAAAAATAAGGGAACACTATTTTGTGTAAGATTAACTTTTTTTTTCCGAAAATTCTCAAAATATGACTTAGACATCCGTTAATAGATGCATCAGTTAAACATTCATTATTGGATGCACGAGTTAGACATTCGTGCTTGGATGCACGAGTTAGACATCCGTGATTGGGTGGATGAGTTAGACATCTGTAATTGGATGCATGAGGTAGACATTTTTAATTGGATGCACGAGTAAATATTTTTGATTGGATGCACGAATAAGACATTCGTGATTGGATTTCTGAGGTATACATCCTCATTGAAAGAACGAGTTAGACATTGGTGAATGCACGAGTTAGAAATTTATGAAAGTATGCATTATGTTAGACATCGATGATTGGATGCATAATGTTAGATATCTGTGATTTTATGTACGAGTTAGACATCCATGATCAGATGCATGAGTTACACATCCGTGATTGGATGCACGAGTTAAACATTTGTCATTAGATACACAAGTTAGAAATTTTTTATTGGATGTACAGGTTAGACATTCGTGATTAGATTCACGAGGTAGACATTCTTGATTGGATGCACAAGTTAGACATTCGTGAAATGATGCATAATGTTAGACATCGTGATTGGATGCATAATGTTAGACATCCATGATATTATGTACGAGTTCGACATCTGTGATTTGATGCACGAGTTAGACATTCATGATTGGATGCATGAGTTAGACATCATTGATTGGATGGACGGGTTAGACATTCATGATTAGTTTCATGAGGTAGATATTCTTGATTGGCTTCACGAGTTAAATATTTTTCATTAGATGCACGAGTAAGAATTTATGATTGGATGCACGAGGAAGACATTAGTGATTGGATTTCTGAGGTAGACATCCTGATTGAAAGAACAAGTTAGATATTTTTGATTAGATGCACCATGTGAACTTCTGTGATTGGAAGCACGAGTTAGACATCTGAGATTCGATGTACGAGTTGGACATCCTTTATTAGATGCATTAATTAGACATTCGAGATTGGATGTACGAGTTGGACATTCTTTATTGGATGCATGAGTTAGACATCCTTTCTTGGATGCACGAATTAGATATTTGTGATTAGATGCATAATGTTATACATCAGTGATTTTATATATGAGTTATACATCCATGATTGGATGCACGTGTTAGACATTCGTGATTGAATGCACACGTTATAAATTTGTGATAAAATACAGAATTTTGAGACCCATGATTGTTGCGCGAGTTAGATAATTATGATTAGATTCATGAGGGAGACATCCTTTATTAGATGCACGAGGTAGATATTTGTGATTAAATCCACGAGGTAGATACCTGTGATTGAATGCACGAGGTAGATATCTCTGATTGAATCTACAAGTTAGACATTCATGATCGGATTTCTGAGGTAAACATCTGCATTGAAAGAACGTCTTAGACATCCGTGATTGGATGCACGCATTAGACATCCATCATTGGATGCACGAGTTAGACATCCCTGATTGCATGCTTGACTTATACATCCATGTTTGGATGCACGAGTTAGACATTCGTGACATGATGCATTATGTTAGACATCCATGATTATATGTACGAGTTAGACATCCATGAATGAATGCACGAGTTAGACATTCGTGATTTGATGAACGAGTTAAAAATTTATGATTAGATACAGGAGTTAGAAATTTGTGATTAAATACATGAGTTAGACTTCCATGATTGGATGCACAAGTTGTAAATCCGTAATTGGATGCACGAGTTAGACATCCTTGATTGGATGTTAGAAAGTTAGGACTAAATGTACAGGTTAAACATCCGTGATTAGATTCATTAGATAAACATCCTTTATTTGATCCATAAGATAGACATTCGTGATTGGATGCAGGAGTTAGACATTCGTGATTGGATGCATGAGTTATAAATTTGTGATTAGAGGCACAAGCTACACAATCGTGATTAGATGTACGAGTTAGCCATTCATGATTGGTTGCACGATTTAGACATTATTGATTGGATGCGCGAGTTAGACATTTGTGATTGGATGGATGAGGTAGACTTCCAAGTTATGATGCACGAGTTAGACATCTGCAATCTAATTGACGAGGTAGACATTCGTAATTAGATGTACAAGTTAGATATCATTGATGTGATGTACGATATAGACATCCGTGATTGGATGCACGAGTTAAACATCCATGATTTAATGTATGAGTTAGAAATCCATGATTTGTACAGGAATTCAATATATATATATATTGAATTTCATGGGTAAATATAAGAGTTAATATAATAGTTAAAATATCAATTTAGAATGAAAAATATGTAGATATGACGCTAATAAAATACTTAAAATATTGATTTAGAGTGAAAAATTAAATTATTAGATGTACGATGCTAAAATAAAATCCAAATGGTTTTAATTTGAACGTATATAAACTGAAGTACCAAAATAAGGTAAATGTTGAAGGTCATTAAAAACCCATCTTTACTTAGGTTCTAGCTTCTTCTTTTTTCTGAGGTCTAGGCTACCATATTCTCTTTTATTTCGGTTCAACTCTTTTCGCGTTTTGAAAATATTTATTTTGAAAAGTTTTTCATTTTTTTAAATCATTAATTTTGTAGAGAGAGATAACAATGTTACTTACATAAATATAGTGTTGATTTTCCTTCTCATTTTTGTTAGTACTCTGGATATGTGTTCCTCTATCTTCGTCATCAAGGGTGCACAACGTACTAATAACTTAAATTTCTTTCTCTAAATTTCTATCTCCTTTTCAATTTACAACTTATCTTTCACTCATTTTTTTAAGGTCGCATTACACCATGTGAGCTAGATGACATCATCTATAGTGTCTATGATTCAGACCACACTCTCTTGATTTACGTGTTAACATCGAGTGAAATGATCTTAGTTAACCAAAGCTGGTGATCTCAATTTAGCTATCACCTTCTTTACCTTATCATGGTAATTAGTAAATACTCTCACTTTCTTTTTAAAAATATATTTTTTCCTTTGGTTTCAAAACAATATTTTTTTTATATTTCATGATGTGCTTTGTATGTGCCAAAAGTTGTTTGATAACTCGATTAGTAAAAAGTTTTTTATATGACTCATATCCTAGTGGCATATGACCCTCAGATTTATATTGTCAAATAGTTCGAAAAGACTATCTTGCGATGAATCCAACTACATTTTTATTATTTGTGACCTTCTCATTCCTTTATTATTGGGCTTAACCAAAATCACGATGCAACGAGTGGCTAGTGTCCCTTAAATTTGTTGATGGAGCTTCAAATCACATCTTTGTTTGGTGACTTATACATTTTTATTTTTATGCTTTGTCTATATTTTTCATAGATTGTGATAGTTTGTATTTCTCTATTTAATAAAGTTATTTTTCTACAAAGATCATATAATTTTAAAAATTAATTTATTCAATAAAATTCATCTACAATCTGATGCACGAGTTACACATCCGCAATCTGATGCACAAGTTACACATCTACAATCTAATACGTGGATTAGACATTTGTGATCGGATGCACGAGTTAGACATCTGTGATCGCATGCACGACTTAGATATTTGTGATATAATGTATGAGATAGACATCCGTTATTGGATACATGAGTTATACATCCACAATGTGATACACAAGTTACACATTCACAATATGATGCACGAATTAGACATCCACGATCTGATACGCGAGTTAGACATCCACGACTGGATGCACAGGTTAGACATCCGTAATATGATGCCCGAGTTAGAAATTTGTGATTGGATACATGA
This sequence comes from Limnanthes douglasii subsp. nivea, assembly GCA_036936605.1. Taxonomy (NCBI): domain Eukaryota; kingdom Viridiplantae; phylum Streptophyta; class Magnoliopsida; order Brassicales; family Limnanthaceae; genus Limnanthes; species Limnanthes douglasii. Next base: position 174,068,012 of record JAUPFV010000003.1, read on the forward strand.
GCTAGACATCCGTGATTGGATATACGAGTTAGACATCCGCGATTAGATGCATGAGTTAGACATCCACGATTGTATGAATAAGGTATAAATTCTTGATCTGATACACGACTTAGACAACAATGATTGGATACACGAGTTATGAATCTGTGATTAGATGCATATGTTAGACATCTGTGATTGAATGCACGAGTTAGATATACATGATTGGATACACGAGTTAAACATCCGTGATTAGATGCACGAGTTAGACAATCGTCATTGGATGCTTGAATTAGAGATCTTTGATCGGATGCATGAATTTGAGATCCGTGATGAGATGCACTAGCTAAATATATGTGATTAGATGCATGAGTTAGACTTTCGTGAATAGATGCACGAGTTAGACTTTCGTGAATGGATGGACGAGTTAGACACCTGCAACCGGATGCACGAGTTAGACATTTATTATTGGTTGCATGCGTTAGACATCCTTGATTGGATGCATAAGCTAGAAATCCGTGATTTGATCCATGAGTTAGATATTTGTGATTCGATGCACGAGTTAGAAATTTGTGATTGAAATTACATATTAGATATCCGTAATTGGATGGACGAGTTAGACCATTGTGATTAGATTCATGAGATAGACATCCATGATTGGGTCCATGAGATAGACATCCGTGATTGGATGTACAAGGTAGACATCTGTGAGTGGATGCATGAGTTAAACATATATGATTTAATACACGTTTTAAACATTCGTGATTGAATTGACGAGGTAGACATATGTGATTAGATGCATGAGTTAGATATCTGTGAGTGGGTTCATAAGATAGGCATCCGTGATTGGGTCTATAAGATAGACATTCATGATTGTATACTAGAGGTAGACATTCCTGATAGGATGAATGAGTTATACGTCCATTATTGGATTGAAGAGGTAGACATCCTAATTGGAAGAAATAGTTAGACATTTGTGATTGGAATAACAAGGTATCCGTGGTTGGAAGAAAAAGCTAGACATTCGTGATTGGATGCATGAGTATACATTCGTGATTATTAGTTCTCATTTTATAGTCCTCTACAATTTTGATTTATAGACTACAATCCTTGATTTGGTTTATGAGAAAGCCAGTCTGGTAATAACATAATGTAGACCCTTTGAGATCTCTTATTCTATTATTTAAGAAATAATTTATAAACTCATTGTGCTAAACAACAATCCCAAATGTAGTTGATTTATTATCATCCAATAATCATTTTTTGATTTTATTTTCTTGATTGAATCACCACCTCTTTAGGTGACCAAAGATGGAGGACAATGCTTGTTTTCGCTGATAAAACCTCCTAGTTTATGACCTCTGATGGTTGGAAGACTCATGATTTTTCAATGTAGATAATTTTTTATGTCTAGTTTGATACAATTTGTATCCTCGTCTAATTTGTTGCTCCGGTTTTGCTCAACAACTGACTTATGAGAGGCTGCAGATGCAATGCTAAAAATTGGGGAATTGTTTGTTACTTTAATGGTGGTAGAAATCTTAGCTTTGTTACCAAGTAAAACTAGTGAAAACAGATTTTTTAAATATTGAACATTTGTTGTATTATTTGTTGTATTGTTATAATGGTTACATTTCCTTATATAATACAATTAGTTACAATTTAACAAACTTTTAGTTATAGCATTAATAACAAATTGTGTAACAAATTTCATCTTCAATATATATTCTTCTTCTTTGGAATTTAGTAAGGCTTGTGTGATCGGTCTTTGTATTTGGGCTAGTCTAGTTGAATAAATAAGTTTGCTCAAGCAACTAAGGGATTTAGAGTTTAATTTTCTTATATTGTAAAACGAGGTCATTTCTATATTTGATCTTAAACACACCATTTTGACTAACAAAATTAAGGTTAGAAATGAACTCACTTTCAGTTATACCCTAGTAGTTTCAGATTACTCTCGAGTAGTATATGTACCATTCTTTTTCTTTGAAGTAATGTTTTCCCTATCTCTTGTTACCATTTTTGTTTATCTTATCTCCTGAAACATTTGTATTTATAATACATGGTAAACATCAATGATAACATAGCTGAATCATAATCAATAAAATATGAGCTTTGTTGGGGTAAAGCCACCGTTCAACCAAGGCAAGAACTGATATATCAATTAACGATCATTTACTGGAAAACAAATAACCCTATTCGAGACGAGCAACAAATAAAATAAAGCATAAATGAAACCAAGCACATAAGACAACATTAACGTACTTCAGATTATGGAAATAATCCTACATCTACGAGAAACAAACACTATTTTTATTAATAAGTAGATTACAAAAAGACACTCAAACACAAAAGACTCATTCATTATTTGTAACAAAAGATGATGTGATTCAAAAAATTCCTCCCTTCAGTGTTTATATTTCACCTCCTTTATCTCACAAAACAAATATAACTATTTTTATATCTTTAAAAATATACGGCTTACGAATTTCTTCACACTTTGTATAATAATATCTTCTTATATTTATATAACGGTTCTGATAACTCTTAATCCATTACTTAAGAGATCTAATTAATACCGAATACTCAATTATAAGAAATCTAATTAATTTAAGAGGCCCAATTAGTATGAAATATAATTATTATAAAAAAACTCAATTAATATGAAATAAAATTAATATAAGAGACCAATTTAAATCGAAGATACCGTTCGGAGTTACTTCTAGCCTACACTTAACAATTTTCCATCTACGCTTATAGTAACTCAAATATCTGTTGCAACCAATGTTTCACTCTTAACAGGGTCAATTTATGTGACAATAATATTATAAACATAGATATGAAAAATTAGAATAATTGTTTTAGACCATACAGATCTTTATAATGCTTATAGACATAGATAGATTTCATAAGATGTTCAAGTTCTTCAGGTTGCGCCATATAAACTGTTTTAGTTATAAACCTATTTTCAAATACATTATTATTATTATCAAGTTTTCTCAGATCCAACCCTTTAGAAATATCACGAGTTAGAGCTAGTCTAATAGTAGAATCTTTAACCATTGAGCTAAAGATTTTAGAAAAATAAATTCCAAAGTTCTAATAAAACCCTTTAACGATCAATATTTCTTTATACTTTTGAATAAATCCGTCGTGGTTATACTTGTATATGTAGCACCATTACATTCATAGTAGAACACCAGGAAACAAGCATCCATATATTATATATTTGTAATGTATTGTATTCATTTTGCATGACTTAAATCTAGTTTGAGTAAAAAACAACATTTGAGAACTTTATAGGTTTTGTAGGTAAGGTCAATGAAGTGGTAGTCAAGTTGTTGTAGATAGGGCTAGGTTTGGAAATACCAATACTGGTTATGATTTTTATAGGGTATTTTTTTAATAAGGTATGTAATTGGGAATTCAAATAATTTTGGATAATAAGATAATTTATTTTCTGTGGTTGATTTGGGACTTGTGGTTGATGCCTGACTTGTGTTTGATACGTATTTTTCTTGTTTGTGGTCTATGCTTGGTCAAAAGTATTGTCGTGAACTGCATTGTTTTGTGTTTGACTTAAATGTGACATGTGTTTGATCTATGTTTTTCTTATTTGAGGTTTGTGTTTAGTCAATAATAGTATCATGAACTGCATTTTCAAGTGTTGTAGTAGTATTATGCTTAGTGTCAGTGGTAGGTAAATTGGAAAGTGGAATTTTAGAATTTAAGTTATTATTAGATATTTTAACATTAGAAAACTAATAATAAAAAGAAACAAGAATAAGAGACTCTTAACTTTTAGTGCTTATAAAAGTTGTATAACAAAAAAACTCAGATTCATTGAATATAACATATATAGAAATGTATAACTTCTCACTAGAACTTAAACACTTATAGCTCATATGAGTATCAGAATATCCTAGAAATATACACTTGACAGAATAAAATTGGAATTTTTTACTTTGATAACCTTTATGAGAGATTGAGAGATTGAAAGACTGTACATGCAAAGCTAAAGATTTGATAGTTATTTGTTGCTTTCCCAATGGAAGAAATATTGGATGTATTACCAAGTAAAATTAGTAAAAATAGAGTTTTTAAATATTAAATATTTGGTGTGTTATTTATTGTATTATTACAATGATGATATTGTCTTATATAATAATAACTTGAGGGTTAATCAATCACAAATTCCGAATTAGTTTGAATATATATTACTTATAAACGATATACTTTTTTTTACTTAATAATAGTAATACTTTTATTTTTATTTTGCAATACTAGGGAAGATATCCTTCATGGTAAAAATACCAAAAATATTTTTTATTTTAGAAAAATGTGTAAGTTATTCTAGTAGTTTCAGATCAATTTGTATTATTTTTCCTTTGGCAAAAAAACATTTTTCATAAACAAATGTTTGGGTTGGTGAATGGTTTTTAACGAGGCAAAAGTATAACTAATATCAAACTGAGCTCTCTAGAATTGCGATAGTTTGGCTAAAGTCAATTGGACCTCACAGAAGGTGAGAGCAACATATCGCAAACATCCGATCAAGCTAGAGGTCTCTCCAGACTAGTCATTCAGTTCATAAAATTCAAAAGTAGAATATCAACTTCTCATCTGAACCAAATTATTACGGTTGTGCTTATTTTCTCTTCAATTCAACTTCAAATGTCTATTTATTCGGTCGAACAACCAACCTATACCTTTTAGGCTCGAAAATGACGAGATATAAGCAAAGCAACAGTTTAACTACATATGGATTACTAGGAAAGCATTTATACTCCTCTCTCATTTCGTTCGTAAGAGTTATGGGCTACATATGAGAACTAAATCTGTAACTTAGTTGAACCTTAATATTCAAAAGGTAAAACTACTTAAAATTAAGTAAAAGATATTTATTTATAGTCTAAGATAACAATCATTATATCTTTATTGTTAGTCAAAGATAACAATTAAAATATATTTATTTCTTATCACTTATATATCATTTATTCCCAGTGTAATAAATACTATATAAGCCCGAATCCGTTGAAAACATTTATCTTACATCTCATATCAGAATTCAGTATCTCACAACTTATGAAATCTTCTTGATATTTAGTACTCAATACAATTACGATCACAGTCTGATCATATAACTACATATTTTTATCTATTGTCTTCTACACTCATACTATCTATTGTTTGTATAAACCCTAATTTCATAAAATATTATATATTTCACCTGATCACATTAGTCGAATAAGTTTAATCCATTTCAAACATAAAATTACAGATGAGGCCTAGATGGTCACTGACTCAAGGAAATATATGGAACCTATTTCGTGCCTAATAATCATTAAATAAACTATATTTTAACTTAATGTTTTGTATAATATTCTTAATTATTCACAAGTTTAATATGTTCATATAATAAAGACTTTTCACTTGTGCCATCTACAAATATTGGATAGATCGAAGATGGTGACACTGTGACAAACATCTAAAATTCCATCAAGCTTAAAACCACAAAAAATTGGTCCAAATAAATAATTGTATTAATTTTATCATCAATTATTATTTATTTCACGATGTACCTTATCTCCACTGTTATATCAAATTTAACATTATTTCTATTTATTAATATATGGTTTAAATTCTATCGTTCGAGTTATTTTAAAAAAAATTTTATCCATATATATATATATATATATATATTGATTTTTATATGGTATCAGAGTCATATAATCTTATATCAAATCAACATAATATTTTTTAATGGTGGATCAAATATAGCTTTGACATTCACATCATAAAACCTAAAGTCACTAGGCATAGCCAAAATAATAAAACTTTTCGAATAAAACCTTTTAAAAATATAACCGTTAAAAAATAAAAAAATACCAAATTTTTTGTCAGAATTTATTTTTATTTTTAGAAATATTTTTATTTTCTCAAACATAATGTATAAATACAGATTAAATTATATATATATATATATACCTTTATAGTTAAATGTACAAAACTTGTCATTATGATTTTGCATCGATTCAATTGGCAGAATGATAGAAAGTGATATATTTTTGGTTTTATTATGGTTGTTTTCTCAAATGGTTTAGTTAGAAATGAATGTGAGTATATATATTTACTCGGATCTTATCTTATATTTTATATTTGTGCTTTAGTTGTTGGTTGTTGATAATTTCTTTTCAAATTTCACATCGAGGCCTCAAAAAGCAACAGTAACTCTATATACTTGTTATACAGTCTCAGATATATTTTGAATTAAATTTAAACCTTTTTAGGATATATATGCATATTAACGAGATTTCAAATTCTGTATGTTATTAATTCAAAAGGATAATGATCAGAATATAAAGAAAAAAAAATACACCAGGTTAGCCATTTTGACAGCTTAAATAAATTTAACATATATAGCTAATAATACCTTTCCTAATTAATAATTTTTTTAAATAAAATTTGTTAAACAATAATTTTGAAATATTAAACTGTCACATTTATAAATAAATTAAAATTATATACATTTATAAATAAATTAAAATTATATAGATTTTATTACGTGTTTTTTTTATAGTTAATATATTTATGTATTATATACATAAAATTATATACATATATAAATTTATTTTTGCTATTTAATTAGGTTGGGATTTAATCACGGATGCCTGTGAAAAAGTTGTTCACGCAAAAATCCGAAGCCAACATGCCAGGTGTGATCATAAAGTAGCACAATTAAGTGGAGTACTAGTATCAAGCACTAGCACTGGAGTCACATTCAAACTCTGTTAATTTTTCCCAAACCCGCTGGTACTCGATCCGAGCCGACCGGATGGGATGGTTATGAGTTGAAATTTTTTTCTGCGAATGGGTTGTGGGTTTTAAAATTTAATACCCACCGGGTTTGAGATGGGTTATGGGTTTAAGAAATTTCCTACGGGTACCCAACCCGAACCCGACCCATTGGGTAATACCCGACGGATACCCGCTAAATTAATATTATATATAAATTTTTTTATCTAATATTATTTAACAAACTTTGAAATAAAGATATTTTTTTTCCCAAGAAAAGAACTTTTTATTAATGCTAAAAATGTGTTACAGAAGTAGTTTATGAGCTGATAGCTCATAACATTATACAATAAAGAAGAAGATATAAAACATTCGACCTAAGTAAGGCACCTAGGTCTACTAGACTTGTTACTTTCTTCAACTTTTAATTACTTATCCTTTCTTCATCTTCCTTCGTGTCTGCATTCAACTATCTTCATGTGTCTGTCATTCAGCTGCCTTCGTGTGTCTGCATTCAGCTGCCTTCGTGTGTCTGCATTCAGCAATCTTCATTCAGCTGCATTCGCTTCTGCATTCAGCTACCTTCATGTGTATCTTTCAGCTACAATGTCCAAGTCTAAGTAGTAACCTGAATCTGCAATCAAAAAACTTAGTCAAGTCTATCGACTTGCTTAAACATAGTTAGTTAACAAGATGAAGAACAAACAGATACTAAGCATAGCGAAAATTTCCCAAACCTAAGGCATCAGCCCTTAGTATGCTACATAATTCATTGAAGTCATGCTGTGTTTGAATGCAAAAACTACTCTTAACTTTTAATGCATGTTTGGACAGCCAATCTGCTGCCAGATTTTGTTCCCTATAAATGTGTTTGATGGTCATATGTGAAGTTATCAATTGTCTACAACACAGTATACATTGATCTAAATACCATGGTCTTAATCCAGATGCAAGCATATTGAATAATGCTAGACAATCAATTTCAATATCAACTAGCTTTAGATCAGATTCCTTACAGTATGTTAAACCATTAAGTAGTCCAGCAATTTCAGCACAAATAGTAGGCTTCTATCTACTGCTACCATAGGTTCTTACAATGCTAAAACACTAATAAAATGCTTTTTAGTCAAATTTTTAATTCTTCTAATAGTTTTAATATTACCTATTCCTCTTGCATTCCAATTTAGTATTTTTAAAGTCATATTAACAGTTATTTTGAGGGTCCAATAGATCCTTTAGGGTTACTAGTCTTAATAACAAGCCTGTTCCTAGAAGATCTTCTAAGCAGGTTATTTAAAGAAGGCTTATTTTTCCTCTGCATAGGTGAGACAGGTAAGCTTAAATTTCCATCCAACTTATTTCCTTTATTGGGGGAAAGACTTAATCTTTTTCTATTAGGAACAGATTCACATAATTCATCTAAATCTTCTTCTATTAATGCATTAAAAGGATTATTTTTAACCATAGACTCAACAGCATTCTCAATATTCATACTTGTAACATTTTCAGGATTCAATTGCTTAAATGTAATTAAATTGTTATCAACAAAAACAACATCATCATCTACAATAAAATCCGTATGATCACATGATAAAGAAATGTTACCATTAGATTTAACTTTTTCTGAAATACTATTAGTTTCATTTACAATTTCAACATTCTCAACAGCACAACTAATGTCATCTTTCAGAACCATACTAGTTTTTTCTAAATGCATAGGTTGATTATTTGTAATACCAGATGCAACATTTAGTAAACAAGTTTCATCAGCATTATTATTAGATGCTATATTCAAAGATTTATCAGACTCAATGCATGTAATATGATTATCTTTATCAAATGTGCCAAATTGCAAAGATTTAACAGTCATAACATCAGATGCAACATTCAAGTTATCAGTTATAATATCAGTTACATCATTCAAAGATTTATCAGATTCAATACATGTAAACTGATTAACTCTAGATATATCAATTCTAACATCAGATACAACATTCAATTTATCAGTCATTATATCAGATACATCATTCAAAGATTTAACAGATTCAAAGCATGCAATTTGATTATCTTTATCAGATGCATTATCTTTTATACATGTAGACTGACCATTCACAGTAACATCAACATACAAAGAATCAACATATTCAGATACACATGCAATCTGACTATTATTATTAGAATTCTCAACATGTTCATGGATTTTTGTTAATATGGTGTTACTAAGTGCTTTATCAGTAACATTATCAATATTTTGTGACTCATTCATGTCTGATATTACATTATTAACAGCTTCTTTATTACTTATAGGTTTAGGAATCCAGATGTTATTGTTCTTTTTATCCTTAGTTTTTATTACTAAAGATATTAGTATTTGTATTATGTAATGCCAAAAATAATTTATTATTTGTTAATATATATAATAAATTTTGAAAAATATTATTCTACATTTAAACAAAATATTTGCTACTTATGATGATTATAGTATATTTTGACAAATATCATTCTACATTTCAATATTGAATTTGATTTTTGAATATCTCTTTTGAAAATATTTTTCATTTTTCTGTCCAATAATAATATTATTAAATTAAATTAAAAAATATTTACTAGCATATACCGAAACCATATATTAATTATTAAAATGGATTTAATAACATATTTAAATTTGATATTTTAAGACATGTTTCCTTTATTTTTTGGAATTAATATAAAATTCTAGAAGATCTAATAATATTTTAAATCAAATTAAAAGAAAAATATTTACTAACATATACGAAAACTATATATAAATTATGAATAGATAACAAAATATTTGCTAATTAACATACAATATATCTTCAAAAATAAAAAATTTAATGTAAATATTAAATTTGAATTTTTAAAACTTCTATGGGTACCCGCTGATGGGTACCCAAACCCGATGGGTTTGGGTGTGGAAAAAAATATTACTACCCGACGGGTACGGGTTAGGGTATGAGTTTGGAAAATATAGACGGGATGGGTTACGAGTTTAGCTATACCCGCACCCATCCCGACCCATTGCCATCCCTAGTTGGTGTTGTTTAGGCTTTGAACAGTAACTCGTCCCTGGACTATCGACTTTGGTGATAGATAGTTCCTGGACTTTCAAAAGTCCGTTCGTAGTCCCTGGACTATCCAGTTTGGTGACATATAGTCCCTGGACTTTCAAAAGTCCGTTGGTAGTCCCTGGACTCTCCAGTTTGGATAAAGTTAGTCATGCGCATGTTTATTAAGGGGGCTAACTTTATCAAAAGTAGAAAGTCAAAGGACTAAATTTATTGAAAATAAATAATTGAAGGACTATCTGTCACAAAAATTGATAGTCAACACATGCAAGGGGATTAACTTTATCCAAACTGGATAGTCGAGGGACTACAAACGGACTTTTGAAAGTCCAGGGACTATCTGTCACCAAGTGCGATAGTCCAGGGACGAGTTACTGTTCAAAGTCGTGTTATTTATATAATTTTGGATGTTAAATAGCTGAGGTAAATGATATTCTGTTTTGGTGTAAAGAAACATTAAGTTAAAGTAAATAAAATTTGTACATATTTGCGACATATTTCAAAGTAACACATAACAAAACTAAGGTTACACGATTTTATATCGTGGAAAATTAGAATATAGAATAACATAAAAATATGAGAGACAGAATAAAACAAAAAAAAACTAATCAGCAAATCCAAAAAAACTGTCGATAATGGTGGACAATGAACGAGGTCAACAAGGAGAGAGGAGGGATCTACAAAAGACAAGCAAAGACACAAGTTAATAATTTATAGGGAAATTACAAGGTCATCTGATTTTGGTGTCATGAAATCTGAACCGTAGATCCGAGCAAATACGATAAGAAACCGTAAAATCAATGGCAGGAAGGGAACATATTCTTTTTGTACTATTCTCCCTCCAGACATAGTGAACGCGCCGAAGCAAGAACGTCAAATATGAAGGTTTCAAGAAGAATACCAGTTTGATGTCTCACAAACCCAAGATTTCTAGTAGCGAGCTTTGGTTGGGAACCCCAACTTGGAATTGACATAGTTCCAAAGATTATGAGTGAAACTACATTCATAAAGGATATGAGCAATAGTTTAATATTCCGAGTTACATAAATCACAATATGGTAAAGTATTTAGATCCCAACTCAAAAGTTTTTTTCCAAGTATTGTAAGCCAAATAATAAAGGAATGACAAGGAATATCAAACTTATTCCATACTAACCTGGTTCACCCCACAATTGGGGGGGGGGGGGACATACGAATGACATTATAGATGTTCTTGATCGTGAAGATAGAATTTCCAGTCTTTGCGGTCCAATAATGAACGTCATAAAATTTGATATTTGGTGGATGTAGAGAGAGAATGAGATTGATATAATTCATTGTTCTTGTCGATTTAATATTAGATGGCTAGTTCCAGTGACCAGTGGTGATGATATCAGAGACCTTGAGGTTGTTCTCGAGCCTGAAATCTTTGATGATGTTTTTTCAATAATATTTTTTACCAGTGGGGTAGAGAAGAGCCAAAGGTTAAAACAGAATGAGGTATCCAAACCATTGTCGGTAGCCACCCTATACAAATTACTACCCATACGACGAACGTGTAATATTTTCTTCCAAGTCCAAAAGGGGGAGAAACCAAGATCTAAGTCTTAAAAATTATTATTTTTAATTTTTATGTTTTGATCCCATCGCACCAGATAGAATAAGTTAGATAAAGCTCTATACTCTGATACTATGCTAGACTTGGCCACAACAGACTGTTTCTTAGAAGACCAGAATATCAAAGAGTCTCTAAGAAATACACAGTAGCCACCTACTGATCACCTATCATCAGACAAGTTAGTCGAGCTGACATTAGAAAACTCAGTAAGGCAGAACTAAACAAATGGTCTGATATGAAGACCAAGGCCTATAAAACCAGATAAGTATCTTAATACCCTTTTTACATACTATAGATGCACATTTGTAAAGGGTTTCAAGAACTGAGAATTCTTGTTTATAGCACAACAAATATATGGTCTTGTGTGTAATAGGTATTGTAGAGAGCCTAATATTTTCCTTTATGGTGTAGGATCTGCGGGCAAGGTTCCATCAAGAAGAGAAAGAAGTTTCCCACCAGCTAGATGAGTATAACAAGGCTTCGAAGTGTTCAACCCAATAGCGATACAAATATTATGTGTATAATTGTCTTGTGTTAAGTACAATCGTAATCCCTGGTTATTTCCACTCCTAAAATTGATGAAGATTACCCACGTCCTTAAGAGAGAATATTTTGTTAAGTTGAATGATGAACTTGTGTAGAGAGTTAGGTATACTGCCAGTGAATATCATGTCATCTACATGGATAAATAGAATAACACTCTATACTTTACAAACATAAAAAAATATTGAGCTGTTTGCCTTAGAGTTTTGAAATTCCTAACTGAACAAGACTTCTCTTAGCTTAGAATACCAGGAACGTGGTTCCTACTTTAAACCATAGATAGCTTTGTTATGCTTGCACACATAATGTGGCTCTAAAATATCTACAAAACCTTGTGGCTGGGCCATGTAAACCGTCTCATTAAGAGATCCATTTATGAAACCAGTGTTTATATCAAGTTGATGTATCACCTAGTCCTTTGATAAGTCAATTCTCAAGATGAGTTTTATAGTAGATTCCTTAACAACTAGACGAAAAGTATTATCAAAATCAACACCATGATATTGATAGAAACCCTTAGCCACTAGACGAACTTTGAACATTTGATCATAACTATCAACATCATGTTTGACCCATTACACCCACTTATAGCCAACCAAATTCATAGTAAGTAACTAGGGTACTAAAATCAAAATGTTATTGGACTGAAGAGCTTTGAATTCTGTGTGCATTGTACTCGACGGGTTAAATATAAAAAATATCTATTTGAAGGTAGAAGGTTCACTATGCAAGCCTATCGATGTAGTTATAAGGCCTATAAAGATAGTTTTGGGTTTTATAATACCAGATTTACATCTGGTATTCATAGGATAAACATTTTCAATGAGTAAAGGTCGGTATAAGGAGTAGATGGTTGTAAATCAGAAATAAATGATGGTAATATTGAGTGAGTAGGCAAAGTATGATTAATATGAGTCTAAAAGACTTAAGTGTAGTATCTGGTTTAGTGTACGCAATTGACCTGAGAGGAAGGAAAATGTAGTTTTTAAGTGTTTAAATTTATTAAGGATTGATTGTTAATCTGATGAGATTGTTGTAATGTAAGAAAAAAATGAAGAATCACATGGATAAAGATGATCAGACTGTGGTAGTGTGGCTGACAAGGAAATATGATAAGAACAAGGTAAGTCTCTGTGATTAGTAGTTTTAGGCACACTACATTGTACAGAGTCACAACCTATATAATTAAGACTAAGAAAACTAGAAAACCAATTAAACTGAGACTAAGTTTAGAAGTTGATTTTGAGAAAGTTGTAAAAATTGTTTGGCACATAAAAATTCAAGTTCATTGAATACTACATGTCTGGAAATATAGATTTTTCTTGAAGGTGCTAAGAACCTCTACCTAAGTAGTATAGTATTATGGATAGACAAATTTAATAAAATAATATTTGAATGGCCTCAAAAAAGGGTAGCATACACATCCAAATACCTTTAGAAATGAGTAATTAGGTAGTTTAGAATATACTTTCTCATAAGGTGATTTGTATTGTAAAAATATGTAGATAGTTTATTAATGAGATAGATTGTAATGGAAAATGCATCAAACCGGAAAGATAAGGGCAGTTTAGATTGAGCCAAAATTGTAAGGTCAATCTCAACTATATGTCAATGCTTTCTCTTTGTCCTACCATTTTGGGAAGACGAATGTGGACATGAATGTCTTAATTGAATATGACACTGAATAGTATAAGGTAGAAAATCTTAGTACTCACTACCACCATGAATCTGTAGTATTTTAATTTTCCTTTCAAAACTTGTCTCAACCATTCTTTGAAACTATAAAAAATATTTGCAAGCATCACTTTTTGTTTTTCAAAAGATAAATCCATGAGAATTTTGAAAAATAATCTAGAAATATAATATAATATTTAATAACATTTTTGGTTAAAATTGGAGCAGGTAGCCATAAGTTTGTTTGAATTAGGTCTAAGATATTTTTTGCATGAGAATTAGATGTATGATAAGGTAGTCTAAGAGACTTTCCAAGATGATAATAGCGACATAATTTAGAAATGACATTAACATCAACAACAACATTACACAAATTTAAGATTTTGGATAAAACTTGAAAGGATGGATGTGCTAACCCTCTATTTTTTACACATAATCCATATTCTCTAGAACTGACTCAGAAATAGGAATATGATTAGAGTCTTGAAACTTAGATGGATTCTCAATGCAATAGAGTCCCATTTTAGATCTCCATGTTAATAGAGTCCTCAATGTGTCCAAATTCTTAACAAAACAAAAGTTTCTAAAAAATTTAAACATAAACAAAATTTGTACAGGTTTGTTGAAAAATAGAAAACAAGTTCTTAAAGATGGTAGGAACATGTAAGATGTTTTTTAGATTTATATGTTTGTTGCCAACAACAAGAATATTAGAGTTTCCTACTTTCTCAATTTAGCAATTCTGACCATTATTAACTTTAATTAAAATATTACCTCCATAGTCAGTCATTTGATTTATCATGTTTGGGTTGAGAGTGACATAATATGTTGCTCCAGAATCTGCATACCATGTTGCATCATTGTTGGTATCTTGATTTATTAAGAAAGGAACTTGAATCAGACTAACCATTTTGTTTTTGTTGTTCACTGGGTTTACTATCCATTGCAGATGGATCACCCCTTTAGTAATTAGTGGTAGCAGTGTGACCATACTTGCCAAAAATTTGGAAATTTGGTCTAATTGGAGAGTATCTACCTCCACGTCCCCTATAAGTATTATTGTATCTACCTCTGTTGTTATTGTGATTTCTACCTCTATATCCCCGACCGTGGCTCTTACGGTAGGAACCTTCGCCTCTTGTATAGGTATTGTTGTTATTTCCATATTGAGACTTGTTATATTCTTTGTTTGTGTTATTATTAGTAGTTACTATAGTAAAATTGGTCATGCTAGATTTTATACTGGAAAATTGATCAAGTCTGCTTCCAAAAGTCAGTAAATAAGTCTGTAAGTAAATCAACCTAATTAACAATGTTATTGTCTTCTAGACTCACCACTATAAGATTGTGTTATGAGTCTAAGACAATAGTGACTTGTGAGACTAGATCATCATTAGTAACAGTACATCCTGCCAAAACCAGATTATTAACAATAGACTTTATCTTGGCCAAATAATCATGCATAATTTATCCTCCATTTCTTGTTCTTTAAAACTCACTTTTGTAGTTAAGTAACTATGACTCTAGTTTGTGAGACCAAAATCCCAGCTAAGGTATCCCACAGACCTTTGGCAGATTCTTGGTCTAGTAGATGAGCAGTTAGGTCAGCGGATATGGTGAAATAACCACCCAAGCAAGAGTTAACCTCTTAAATACCATTTTTCATGTTAGTCTTTATAAGTATTTTGGTTCATGTGAACACTTGTAGTATCTTGGGTTGTTGTGTTTGTAAACTGGCAAAATTTTATACCTTACCATTTAATATAAATGTATCTTGTTTTGTTGCTTCTTTTATTATTATCTATTATGATGTCGAGGGTTCGTCTCTTATTTTCACAAAGGATGGTTCGATATATTATGTATATATTGATGATTATACTCCTCATAAATGGGTTTATCTTATGAAACGAAGGTCTGATTTTCTCAGAATTTACAAAATATTTAGTGCGCTTGTTACGACTCAACATGTTGCTACAATAAAATGCTTCATGTGTGACGTTGAAAGTGACTACAGCTTCAATAATTTTACTTATTTACTTACATCTGATGGTACCAAACACCAGTCATATTGTACTGACACCCCTCAATTGAATGAGGTTATAGAAAAGAAACATCATCACCTTGTTGAAACTACTCGTTCCTTATTTTTCTCTATTAAAGTTCCAAGTGTTTTTTCAAAGAGAAGCACTTGTGACTATTGTATATGTAATTAACCAAATTCATACTAAACATAATTTAGAGATGTCTTCATTATAAAAGTTACATGGACATCTTCTAAATTATTTCTCTTTACGAGTGTTTGGATGTACATTTTTGTCCTAAGTTCTCATACTGAAATGAATAAGTTGTCACCTAAAAAATTTATATGTGTTTTTCGGGGTTATGGTATTGGAAAAAAGTACATCATTGTTTTTATCCCACAAGTCAAATGTTATATGTATCTCGACATGCATACTTCTTGAGCACATTTCATTTTATTCTATTCTTGCAAAATCACATAACATAACAAAGACATATCTTCAGGTTATTAATCCATTTAGCAACAACTTTGATATAGTTATTCTTCATGTTGTACCAGTTCACAAGACACATATACCAAGTTATATTAGTTATGCTTCATTAATGTTTGAGTCTACTTCTTCCTTTGGTGCAATTACAGATTCTTCATCTCTCATGAGCTCTAGTCATACAAGTAAGTCTACCAAACTGTCATACTTTGTTTATTCTTCTTAGTTGGTTAAGGTTGCATATGTCATAACAAATATACATTTATATGAACCTGAATTGTATAAATAAGATTTTTTTTATCCTCATTGAATAAATGATATGACTGAAGATCTTAATACTCTTTATTACACTCATACATGAAATGTGGTTGAACCTCCACCTCGTAACATCAAAAGAAAGTTTTATGGGTCCGTTGAGAGGTATAAGGCTCTTTTTGTAGGAACAAATATTTGTATAAATATGGTATGGATTATGGGGATTATGTTTCCATAGTGGAAAAAATGACGATAGTTTGTACCCTTATTGTTATCACATATGTTCTGTAGTTTAAAATATTTAAACTTGATTTCAAAATGTGTTTCTAAATGGTGATATTCATGAAGATATTTACAAGACACCCCCTAGGAGTTTCTCACCAACCAGGTGAAGTTTTTCGGCTTAAAAAATATTTATATGGTCTCAAACTAGCTCCTCGTGCTTGTTTGAAAACTCTCTATATTTATTATTTCACTTGGTTTTCTTTCAAGTAATCACAATTTGGGTTTATTTATAAAATGTACAAGTGAAAGGCATATTATTGTATCCCTATATGTACAAGAATATGATACAGTTTTTCAGTTTGCGATGGAAGACTTTAAACTGTTATGTTTCTTTTATATTGAGCGGCTCAGTCTCAGAAAGGTTATATTATTTCTAAGATAATATATATATATATATATATATATGTGTGTGTGTGTGTGTGTGTGTGTGTGGATGTGTGTGTGTGTGTGTATGTATATGTGTGGATGTGTGTGTGTGTGTGTGTGTGTGTGTTTGTTTGTGTTTGTATGTGTATAATCTATTTGAGCGAGTACGCCTTTCTGATAATAGGACGACATGAACCCTTTTTGAAACCAATGCTTGGTGTTCTCCAACTGATGGTGTTCCTTTATCAGATTCGATTCTGGAGAGCTTGATTTATCTTACAGTTACTCGATCAAATTTATCTCATGTTGTTCATGTGGTTAGTTAGTTTTTTACTACCCATACTTTTATCTATGATAAAGTTGTTATTCGTACATGGATATATCTTTGTGGTACTCAGATCCAAAGCCTTTGTTTTCTTCAACTTCTTCACTCATATACTGATTGGGTTAACAATCCTCATGATCGTAAATCCACTTTTGGTTTCTATATTTTTCTTAAAAATTCACTAATATCATGTAAAATTAAGAGACAAGATCGTGTTTCTAGATATTCTACTGAAAATTACTATCGTGTAATGATATTTACTATTATGCTAGTCATGTTTGGCTTTCATATTATTCTTCCCCAACATGCACTGGACCATTTTTCCCAGATACTAAAACATCTAAAAACTAAATTAAACAAAATCTCACTCTATCATCCATCTTAATATTATATAAGGTTGAAACCAAATCACATCATAAACTATTTCATCTTGAAAACAAGGTAGCTCACACTCCAATCAACATCAATCTAAATATATATATTTTGTCACATACATATTTCTCATGCAAAACACCACCAACCTCTTTCATACTCTTAGGTACCACAAGACTTCTATAATATCAACACAATTACAATATTATGTTGAAAATTTATGGATTGATATGCTAATTATATATTTAGGCATTATCATAACACGATCCTATTAATAAATTGTCGGGTTAGTTATATGAATAGATCATTAAATATGAATTAAAATTATATATGAAAACCTATTATAGAGGTGTATGTGCAAAACCGAGTTGATTTTGGGATCCGTGAATGATTAGGCCTAAATAAAAATACTTGTGACAAAGCTAATAAGTTTAGAGTATAAATTGATAGAAATCAATTTAATGAGTTGTGGTCCCTCATCACAAAACAGAATAAAATGATATAAATGAAATTGGGTTTTAACCATAATTGCATTGTCTACATAAGATATTTCATAAGTTTCGATTCTTTTACTACTCGTATATAAAATATCTGTCGCTTTGTTGGTTGGACTGACTAGTAAAACCCTAGATCTTTTTTACTTACCTTCACGTGTTTGTGTATTGTTGTCTGTTTTATTCTTTGTATATCTGTTCTTGAAAATATAGTATTGTTTATATGAGTGTATACCCTTTCTTCAAGATTGAAGAAACACAAGAAAAAAATCAGAGCAACATGATCAAGAGGCATAAGATCATCACTAAAATCCATAATTACTAGAATGAGTAACTTGACAAGTAAGCGTTTCTGCGATTTACTCTAGTTGAAAGACATACAAAAAGATGATTCGATTTTTGTGTGTAATACAACTATTGATTAATTAAATATGCTCTATCAATTGGTATCAGAGTCGTATCCTTTGTGAATGAGATATTAGGTTTATACTAGTAAAAATCTATACAATTGGGATTATGCGATTAATTGACTTGGTTTGTATACAAAGTTAGACATCCGTGATTGGATGCACGAGTTAGAAATTCATGATTTGATGCACGAATTAGATATCTATGATGGATGCACGATTTATACATTTGTGGTTGGATGCATGAGTTAAATATTCGTGATTGGATGCACGAGTTAGACATTCGCGATTAAATCTACGAGTTAGACATCCACGATTGGATGCATGAGTAAGACATTTATGATTGGATCCACGAGTAAGACATTTATGATTGGATGTACGAATTAAACAAAATCTCACTCTATTATCCATCTTAATACTATGTAAAGCTGAAACCAAATCATACCATAAACTATTTTATCTTGAAAACAAGGTAGACCATCCTTCAAACAGCATCAATCTAAATATATATTTTGTCACATACATGTTTCTCATACAGAACACCACCAACCTTTCTCATACTCTTACGTAGCACAAGATTTCTATAATATCAACACAATTATAATATTATGTTGAAAATTTATGGATTGATATGCTAATGATATATTTAGACATTATCATAAGACGATCCTATTAATAAATTGTCGGATTAGTTATATGAATATATAATTAAATAGGAATTGAAATTATATATGAAAACCTGTTATGGAGGTGTATGTGTAGAAATTGAGTTGATTCTGGGATCCGTTAATGATTGGGCCTAAATAGAAATACTCGTGACAGAATTAATAATTTTAGGGAATAAATTGATAGAAATCAATTTAATGAGTTGCGGTTCATGATCACAAAACGGAATATAAAGATATAATGAAATTGAGTTTGGTTTTTAACCCTAATTGCATTGTTTACATAAGATATTGCGTAATTTTGTATTCTTTCACTACTCGTATATAACATTTTTGCCGCTTTGTTGGTTGGACTAACTAGTAAAACCCTAGATCTTCTTTATTTACCTTCACGTGTTTGTGTATTGTTGTCCATTTTCTTCTTTGTGTCTTAGTTCTTGAAAATGTAGTATCGTTTATAGGAGTGTATACCCTTTCTTCAAGATTGAAGAAACAAAATAAAAAATCAGGGCAACATGATCAAGAGGCATAAAATCATCATTAAAATCCATAATTATCAGAATGAGTAACTTGACAAGTAAGTGTTTCTGGGATTTACTCTAGTAGAAAGACATACAAAAAGATTATTCTATTTTTGTATGTAATAGAAATATTGATTAATTAAATATTTCTAATCAATTGGTATCAGAGTCATATCCTTTGTGAATAAAATATTAGGTTTATATGTTATATATAAAAATCAATTGTTTTTTTTATACTAGTAAAAACTCCCTACCATTAGGATCACGCGACTAAATAACTTGGTACAGATACATAGTTATACATTCGTGATTGGATGCACGAGTTAGAAATTCGTGATTTGATGCACGAATTAGACATATGTGATTGGATGCATGATTTATACATTTATGGTCCGATGCTTGAGTTAAACATTCGTGATTAAATCTACCAGTTTGACATCCACGATTGGATGCATGAGTAAGACATTTATGATTTGATACACGAGTTAACTATCCGTTATTGGATACACGAGTTAGACAACCGTAATTGAATGCACGAGTAAGACATTTATGATTGGATACACGAGTTTGACAACCGTAATTGGATGCACGAGTTAAATAATACGCGATTGGAATACGTAGTAAATCTGTTTTAATTTCAGATTCCTAATAGGATAGATTATCTTTTTAATTTGATTTAGTTACTAGTGTATGCATACTGTAATTCAAGCCAAACTAATTGTTTAGTTTTCACGTATTAATATTATCTAGTTCTTGTAATTGACTTTAGTAGTTTGTTTAAACTTGAGTATTAATATTATCTAGTTCTTGTAATTGACTTTAGTAGTTTGTTTAAACTTGAATTAAATGAGATCGTAATGTTTGAGTATTTTATTTAGTGTTTATGTTAAAAGGAACCTGACTTTAAAAAACTCTTCCATGTATCTTCGATCTTCATATACATTAGTTACTGGTTAGTTAAACATTTTCAAACAAAAAATGAGTTTAATTGGAACAAGGGAAACAAGAAAAAAAATTAACCTAACAAAACAATGGTAAATTTCTTTGGCCTAAAAAAAGCAAACTGTCACAGTAGATTTAATCCATAAATATTTTGGGGTCATGAGTCCCATTTAAATCTGTTTGATTCAAGTTACAAATATCGTATTTGATATCGTGTATCGTATTTGATATCGTGTTTGCGGTTAGATTAATGCAATATATATGCATAAAATTATGCTCGTAATTTAGATTATGTACTATAGGCCTATCATATATCAAACTGAATCAACTACATTTCATAAAAAAACGAAACATAAAGTAGGAAAATTAGTTAAATAAATATGTTTTTATGTCTATTACCATATGCGATTAAATCCAACTTAAAAATCTGGGATTTGATGCACGAGTTAGACATTTGTGATTAAATGCCTGATTTAGATATTTGTGATTGTAATGGCATGGCGGAAGATTAGAAGAAGAAAACAATAGATATTAGAGAATAAAGGAGATTCAGCTTGAAATTCTATTTATCAAAGTTTAAAAACAAAAGTAGGATTTGATTTGAGGCCCCTTAAATAGAAATCGCTAAAATCCTTAATACAAAATATGAAAATATAAATAAATACAATAAAATAATATCCTATTAAATCTAAATCTAATCAGATTTAATTTACTACCTTAAATAAAATTTTAAATCTTAAAAAATAAAATAAAATAAAATAAAATATAATAAAACTAATATATTTAAATAGATTTCTGTAGTAGGTCTCTCGCCTACGTCATCATTCTCCGGTTGGAAAGAATTTGCCCTCAATTCAAAACGTCGAAAGAATAGTATACAAGCGGTTTCAAATCCTCTTTTACAAAGAATTCTTTCAAAGTTATTTGTAATTTTCAAGACCCTAGAATAAGAAAATTGTCAATTCTTTGCGTCCAAATCAAGAACAACCCATTTCCTAGCAATCTCTTTCTTTATCATGTCCTCGGCATTACCGTGTTCAGCGGTAACAAGATATATGCGACATCAAGGATGATCTTGACAACTACATCAGCAGCCTGGTGGAATTTTCCCAAATGTTGGAGGTCTTCAGCGGTGAGAGACCAATTAAATATGTCAAGATTCATTTCCAACCTTTCCTTGGTCAAACTCTTTGCTAATATGCTTACTCCTTCCTCATAAGCCCATCTTAAACTTACTTGAGCAACATTCTTTCCTCTGGCAATAGAAATTCTATCTGCGGATTCATTGCAATTTGATGTTAATACGATTGATGTGCCTTGAACAGAAAGATCAACATCTGACGTAAACAAGAACTTCAAGAAGGAATCTGTAATGCCGTCTTATTCTTCATTTCGAGAGAGAACAAATCTGTTATTCCGTCTTTGCAGTGCAATTTTCCCAACAGCCCGAATCGACTGCCGTGCTACATGAACGTCAACATTTGCAGCATACTCACAGAGTTCCGTAACGACTTCATAAGTATTACTCCCATTTTCCACAGCAGTCAACATTTCAAGCTTCAACTTTTTTACATAAGATGGCTCATTGAACTGACAGTAGAAATGTTTGTAATCTGAGGTAAATATGTAATTTGGGCTAGCATTTTTATTTACTCCAAGTAAAGCGGCAATAATAGAGGAGATCTGTCTTCTAGGACTAGCGTGTGAATGCCTTCCAGAGCTGTCAGTCACTGCAGGATCAGTAGAAACTCTACCTTGCCACAATAGGGTTGATAATTTATCAAAAACATCGCTCGTAGCTTCTTGAATCACACATCTGTAGATAGTTGCCTGCTGTTTGGAGCCCAAATAAGCATAATTGGATTCAAAGTATGCCTGCTTAACCTTTTATGTTGCTACTATCAGCAATGCAGCTAAAGTTATTATCTGGCCAGTCATAGCAGTCCTATATGCCACTTTCTTATCTGTCGTCGGATCAGTAGACAAAAGACGCCAATATATATACACTCGATCCCATAGGTCAGGATTGTCTGTCTAACTGTAGCATTGTTCAAGACAACCTGAATCATTTCTTGTGGGACTTCAGTCAGCTTCTTTAAAAATAATTTGACAGTTGCTGTAAGTAGTTGCGTTGGACTTGTGGAGGCTCTTCTAGGAAGGTCTCCAAAAAACTATCAAGGAGTTCATCGGCATTGTCGATTCTTTTCGTATATTCACCAAGTATCCATATCATTGATGCCTTAGCTTCTGGTTCATCTAAAGTATCCATATAAATGACAGACTCATGCCAAGTAATAACCTTCAACGATTTATTAGCTGGTTGGAGTAGCTTGTTAGCCTCCTTAAATCCAGCCGAAATGTTACTTCGTTCGTCTGCTTCTCTACATAATTCAGACCTTTTGTCTGCATTTCGACGCCTACGATCTGGACCTAGATTGCAGTGGTACTCTCTAGGAACTGCGGAAGCAAATCCACACAAATTACATATGAATTGCCTCCCTTGATCAATGAACTTCATGAAAACACTGACGTAAGCTCTGAGCATCGAACATGACCACTTTCTCCGAAGTCCATAAGTTGGATTGGGTCCTCAGATGGATGAGAAAGCGCCATAGCCTGGATCAACAAAGCCATCTGCATAATTGATGCAGTCAAAAGGTCATTTGCAGTGACAAACTTTGGTATCAATACTCTACTTTCATACCGTAAACTCTGCGACATGTTTTCGAGGACTTTCTCAAGCTCTAGATCGACAAATCTGACGTCTGATTTGTTGATTCCCATGCCAAAAGCAACCGTGTCAACAATCACCTGCAACTCACTATTGCTTCACCGCATATGGACCTTTCCACGAACAGTTACATTCATCCCTGCAAGGTAATGATCAGTTGAAATGCCTCTCTTGCATAGCTCACTAGCAACCTGTTCATATTCCTTTCGATTTGATGACTTATCTCTCACCATGTAAAAATGGTTCGGCATGTTGACGCTGCTTACAAATTTGATGCAATTAGAAATACGCAGCATCTGTAACCGATCTTTTTGTACCTTCTGATTACCCTTACCACTCAAAATAGTCTGCAACACCATAAGTAATAGGTGCAAATTGAGGAGAGACCAAAGCACTCTTAAAAGAACTAACCTCTGACACTTGAGCAATATAACCTGATCATGAATGCTGATAATTGGGTTTCTCTCTCCCATTCCAATGCGATATGTAGCTCCACTAACTTTAACTTTCACAACCAACGGCCCAATATCAGGTTCCCCTTTGGTTATGTGACTATGATCGATCTGGCCTATCCCAGCACGAACCTTATCAGTTTGAGCCACTCTCGTCTGTCCCTACAACCATGTGATTTTTTTTACTCGACAACGGGTAGACATATATAGCCTCTGCAGTTGCGGGTTCCGCAGTGATGTCTTGTGACAAAACAAAACTCTTTCTCTGCTTTCATATTAGCCAAAGTATCAACGATTGGCCGGTAACCACTATAACAAAAAAGATTTCTGGCAATGTCTTTGTTGTTTCCTTCCTCAAGTAAACACTTCTGCTAGAGCTTTCATCGAACACCTTGCGTGCGTCTTCGACGAAGTCACACCAATAGTACATATGAACAAGTTTTCTACAGAGTAACGAATTGTCAGCAAGGCCATTGATTCGAATATGAACGTGGGCTTGCTTTCCATAACCAGGGAAGATGGCCTCATTTAAGTCTTCTAACTTCGACATATCGGCCTGATGTCGTTGTAGGTGAGAGATGGGACTCTTTCTCGTCTGACTAATCATTGCATCATCTGTTCACAGTACACCTTCTCTTTGAAATTTCAGGTGGTTTGGGTGATAGAAGATAGTACGTAGAACTTTAACGCGCTTTTGTTTTGTTCGTCTGTGTTTACCTTTTCTTCGTTTCCTTCTCTTCTAAGTTCGTTTTTGGCTTCTGATTTTTTTTCTTTTTCGTCGAACACGATACCATCTGGTATCTGATTTGAACCTCCAGTGACAATAAAATCCGTATCCAACAATTTTTTTTTTTTTTATTTTAAAAAATTATGCGAATAATAGGATTGTTATTCACTGGAGACGAAATTTGTGTTTAACCATAAAAATTTTATTTTTGAAAACACTGGCTTAGATACAATTTTAGCATCACATCTGAGATCGGTAGTTGGTGCAGGATGAGCATGAAATTCCTTAAGTGGTTGTTTTGGAGACACTACTCTAGATGAAACTAATATAAACTTGCAACCATCTTTCACAAAAGATTCTACTATCATAAGTAGAATTTCTCTTAAATCGTCATGGATGTCATAAAACTAGATGGCAAACGTCCATATGAACTACGTCACACCATGATATATCTTTGTAATTACCAACAAAAAATGCAATTTGACAGCGTTTAGAAACTGTTACCTTAGTGTACTCTATCAATCCTCACAATATGTACGGGTATGGAAGAGCTTCCGTCTTCAACGCTAGTTTCTGAACAGCCTACTCTCAAATTAGATTCTCATAGATATCTGAATCAATTACAAACTTAATTTTTCCTCCAATTGTGCAGGTATACTCGAAGATGTCGTTCTCTATTCTAGCCTTCAATTGAAGAGGTACCCGAAACATGATCATGTATCTGCGTAGCAGGAATTGCCGGTCTCTGATACCAACTGATGGCGTGGCGGAAGATTAGAAGAAGAAAACAATAGATATTACCATAACCCCAGGTTAGAGAATAAAGGAGACTCTGAGAAATAATCTCAAAATTCTATTAATCAAAGTCTAAAAACAAAAGTAAGTTTTGAGGCGCCTTAAATAGGAATCGCTAAAATCCCTAATACAAAATATGGAAACAAATATAAACGCAATAAAATAATATCCTATTAAATTTGAATCTAATCAGATTTAACTTACTATCTTAAATAAATTTTTAAATCTTAATAACTAAAATAAAATAAAATAAAACTAATAGATTTAAATAGATTTTTGTAGTAGGTCTCCCTCTTACATCAGATTGGATGCACGAGCTAAACATCTATGATTGGATGCAATTGTTAAACACTGCGATTAGATATAAGAATTAGACATCCATGATCTGATGCACGAGTTAGACATCCATGATTTGATGGACAAGTTAGACATCCACGATTAGATGCACGAGTTAAACATTCGTGATTGAATACATGAGTTAGACATCTGATTGAATACACGTGTTAGACATCTGTGATTGGATACCTGTGTTAGATATTCTGATTGAATGCGCGAGTTAGGAATATGGAATTGGATGAACGAGTTAGGCATCCGTCATTAGATGTACGATTTCGACATCCGTGATTAGATATACGAGTTAGATATTAGTGATTAGATACACTAGTTAGACATATGTGATTAGATGCACGTGTTAGACATCTGTGATTGGATGCACGAGTTAGACATTCGTAATTGGATCTATAATTTAGAAATTTGTAATTTGATGCACGAGTTAGATATCCGTGATTGAATCCATGAGTTAGATATCCACGATTGGATCCACGAGTAAGATATTTATGATTGGATGCACGAGTAAGAAATTTATGATTGGACGCACACGTTAACTATACATTATTTGATACACGAGTTAGACAACCGCGATTGGATACATGAGTTAAAAATCCATGATTTGCTGCACAAGTTCAATTTCTGGAATTGGATGCACATGTTAGAAATTCGTGATTGGATTTACTAGTTAGACAACTGTAATTTGATGCGCGATGTAGACAACTGTGATTTGATGCATGACTTCGATATTTTTTTACTAGATGCATGAGTTAAACATTCATGATTGGATAGATGAGTAAGACATTAATGATTAGATGCACGAGTAAGATATTTACGATTGGATGTATAAGTTAAACATTTGCGATGGATACAAAAATTAGAAATGCATGATTTGATGCACGAGTTAGACATTGGCGATCCGATGCACGAGTTAGACATCCGTGATTCGATGCACGAGTTAGATATCTACGATTCGATGCACGAGTTAAACATCAATGATTGGATGCACGAGTTAGACATCCATGATTGGATGCACAAGTTAGAAATTCATGATTGGATGCACGTGTAAGACATCTATAATTGGATGTCTGTGTTAGACATCCTAATTGGATGCACGAGTTAGAAATCCTAATTGGATGCACGAGTTAAAAATTTAGGATTTGATGTACGAGTTAAACATTTGTGGCTGGATGTACAAGTTCAACATCCGTGTTTGGATGCACGTGTTAAATATATAAGATTAGATGCACAAGCTAGATATTCATGATTAGATGCATGTGTTATACATCCATGATTGGATGTACGAGTTAGACATTCATGAATAGATGCACGATTTAGAAATTTATGATCAGATGTACGAGTTAGACATTCGTGATTGGATGTAGAAGTTAGATATACGTGATTGGATGCACGAGTAAGACATTCGTGATTGGATCCACGAGTTAGACATCCGTGATTGGATTCATGAGTTAGACATCCATGATTAGATGCACGCGTAAGATATTTAAGATTTTGATGCACGAGTAAGACATTGATAATTGGATGAACGAGTTAGTTATATATTATTGGATGCACGAGTTAGAAAACCATGATTGGATACACAAGTTAAAAATCAAAATTGGATGCATGAGTTAGACATTCATGATTGGATGCACGTGTTAGACATCCGTGGTTAGATGTACGAGTTAGACAATCGTGATTGGATGCCCGACATAGACATCTGTGATTGGATGCACCAGTTAAATATTCGTGATTGGATGCACAAGTTAAACATACATGATTGAATGCATGAGTAAGACATTAATTATTGGATGCACGAGTAAGATATTTATGATTGGATGTATGAGTTAGTTATCCTTGATTAGATGCACGAGTTAGATATTTGTATTTAGATGCACGAGTTAGACAACCATGATTAGATTCACGAGTTAAATAATATGTGACTGGAATATATAGTGAATCTGTATATTTTTAGGTTCCTAATGGGATAGTTTGTCTTTTAATTTGATTCAATTTTTTGTGTGTGCATACTATAAATCGAGGAAAACTAATTATTTAGTGTTTATGTATTGATATTGTCTAGTGATTGTAATTGACTTCAGTAGTTTGTTTAAACTTGTATAAATTGATATGGTAAAGTTTGGGTATTTTATTCTAGTTTTTATGTATTCACAATATTTAGTATTTATGTTAATAGGCTACTGACTTTAGTAAACTCTATAATGTATCTACGATCTTCGGCTTTGATCAATAACTCATCCGTGGACTATCAACTTTAGTGACCGATAGTCCATGGACTCTCAGAAGTTTGCTGGAAGCCCGTGGACTATTCGGTTTAGATAAATTTAGTATTCTACATTTACGGGTTAATGTAAAACTGCCACGTGGCACCATACTCAGCAGAAATATATTTAACTTATAGTCCATTGACTTTAGTTATGATTTTAACATTTGACCAAATGACATGTTGACGTCAAAGAAGCTTAGGTAGATAAGTTTTAGGGATGTGGCACCAATGATTTAAACTATTCATCTTCCATTCTCTTCGTTCTCTTTCTCTCTATATCCTGATTTTATATTTATTCATTTCCTCTCCCTTTTTTCCTCAATGAGTTACCCATTTATAGATTATATTTAAGTTTTACTCTTATTAATACTTTAATAAATTATTGTGGAAAACTGAAATATGAACACTCGTAATAATAGGCGTATTTGGTACCTTGGTAAGAGCCTCACCAGAAACAAAACCCAAATTTATAAAATTTCTGTTTCTCTCTTATCTCTATATCTCTATAAAATTTATAAAATAAATTAATTGCGGATTCATTTGATGTCATTTCCAAGAAAAAATCAGTTCGTATAAGATATTTTACTTCTATACTAATGGCGCGGTCAAATTTCCTTGAGATGGAGGGTGAAGCTGTAAAGTTTGAAAAGTTACGTGACATTAACGATGAGCGTAATCATCTAAAAATGGTAGAATACGTGGATAACATCTATGAAAATCATTGGGTAGTAGAAGCATATAATGAGCCATTGCCAAATTACATGTCAATTCAAACCGAAGTTACTTCTCGGATGCGTGACATTCTGATTAATTGGTTTATTGAATTACATCACAAGTTTGAGTTAATGTAAGAAACTATTTACCTGTCAATCTCTTTATTAGATTGTAATTTCTATGAAAAACTAATCAACAAAAGCAAAAATACAGTTGACTGGTCTAACTGCACTCTTGTTGGCATCTAAATATGAAAACTTTTGGCATCCTAGGATCATAAATTTGATTAGAGTCTCAGTTGAGCCATACACAAAAGATAAAATACTTGGAATGTAAAATCTTGTTCTTAGGAAGCTAAAGTTTTTTTTTGAATATCCCCACTACATATGTCTTTCATGATAAGATTTCTTAAAGCAACTCAGTCAAACAAAAAACATGAACATCTGGCCTTCTACCTTATCGAGTTGTGTATGGTTCCATATGAGGCGTCGACTTTCAAAACATCACTACTATGTACATCAGCTATCTACATTGCACAAAGCACCCAACACATAACTCAAACTTGGATTTCTCTACTCGAAAAACACACACACTTAGGCGTTTCTCAAATATGGGAGTGCGTGAAATTATATTAAGAGTCCAAAAAGTTAAAACATGACAGTTGAAGTGATGTTTGAGAAGTATATGGACAGTATGATTCAAATTACAAAGACAGTGTTTACAGTTAGACTCGTGCACTATATATTTAACATAAACTGTGTCTGCAGTTTAGATTATGTACTATAAAACTATCATATATGAAATAGAATCCTTAATTTTTGATATAAATCATTGAAAAATAAAACATAAGTTCGGAAAATGAATTAAATAAATATTTTTTAAGGCGTATGAGCTTATGGCATTAACTCCAGTGCTATATATAGTCTTGTTCATACATGAAACTTCAAAATGACAAAAGGTTATCTATTAGAGGCTAAACTTGAGAATATATAACATAAAAGCAACCCCGTGAAATGTTTCAATTCCTTGGATAATCTATATGTGATATCAAACATCAAAATCCTGAATACATGATATAGACTATAAGCTTGAGCTCGTTGTTTTAAATAATCCAAATAAAGTTTGAATAAACTACAAAATAATATAAGGTTATTGGAGCACAATACGTAAGAATCTCTTAATGCCCACCCAACTTTACATTTTTCACATATGCATTGAGGATTATGCAATCGTCAATCGAGTAAGATATCTTTAATATGGTTTGGTCCATCAAGTAAATTTGAAGATTGCTTCACTCTATCAAGCGAGATAGCTTTAACAGGGTCAAAAGCCTTATGTTTTGTACTTAATTTCCCAAAAGAAATTAGCATGTTTGTTTATGTATCCTTCGTATCAAAATAATCACAAGCCTCAGAGCTACCATATTAGATACACATAAGTAAAAGACTTAGTATTAATGAAGGAACAACATGTGAGATTAATTAGAACCGGTGTTTTATGTGAAATTGAAGAATTTATTTTGAAACGTTCTGAAAAAACTAGGTGTATTAAAAATTTGTAAAAAATAATATATTAATTTCTTTATAATGAATAGTCTATACTACATATTTGCACTCTTTTTTATAGTTTTTTTTAAATAAATTATTATTATTTTTAATTATTGTTGTATAAAGTTTAATTAAATACAATTTGGAAATGTCATTGGTGAAAATTGTGTTAGTGTCAAATAAGAACTCTAAAAAATATTAATTGTAGATTCAATAATTCAACCATCTTCACATTCTTTAGATTAAAGATCTAACCTTCACGGGTAAAAATCTTTCAAGCCCACAAATTAAATTAAGAAAAACCAGGTTAGTTTTATAATTACATTTTACTATTAGGAAATAAATAAAATTTAACTATCTTAAGGTTTTTAGATATTTAATTTAATCATTCAACATCCGGGATCTGATGCATGAGTTAGACATATGTGATATCATGTACGAGTTAGACATTCCTGATCCGATGCACGAGTTAGGTATTCACGATCTGCATGAGTTAGACATCCGCTATTGGATAAAGTATGAAAATGTCCGAACCAGCCTAAACCGGTCTGATCCGGCCCAAACCATCTTGATCCGGCTTGACCCAATTGGGCTTTGTCCAGCCCAAACTTATAATGGGACGGGTACGAATATGTAAATTATGGTCCATATGCGGGTCGAGTCGGGTTTGGAGTTTTAGTTTGTCCAGCCCGATGCGCGGCCCGGAAATATAAAATCTATATAAAAAATAAAAAAATAAAAATAAAAATAAATGATATATATAAAAATTAAAAATTATAAAAAAAAATCCAATAATATATAAATTTCGTTTTCCAATAATTACTAATTAATTTTTCTATTAAATATTGTTTTTAATAATATATTTACTAATTAAATTCTCTGACCAAACTTAATTTCTAGTAGTATTTTAATTCTTGATTCATTTTAATATAAATTTACAATTATAATATATTATCTAACCTCAAATCATGTTTTAAATTGCTTATCTAGTTAAAAAATTATATTTGTTTATTTGAATAATATAACTTTATCTATGTTTCTTTTCATTTAAAAATTGTATATCTTAATTTTTGTTTAAATTAAAAAATAAAGTTAAGTTTGAGACAGATTCAGATCGGGTCACCCCCGCGGAACAGTCCAAATAGTAAAAATAATGTTTGCAGGCTGGATTGAGCTGACCTGCGGATACATACGGGTCGAACTCCGGCTCGAAAATATTAACCCCGCAGCGGGCTGGGCCGAGTTTGGGTTGAAGTAAATAAAAGATGGGCCGAAGAGGGTTAGTCCAAACCCGGTCCGAACCCGACCCATTGTCATCAATATATTAAATGCACGAGTTAAACATCCGTGATTGGATGCACGACTTAAAAATTTGTGATAGAATGTACGTGTTGAGCATCCTTGATTACATTTACGAGTTAGATATCCATGATTGAATCCACAAGTTAGATATCTGTGATTGGATGCATGAGTTAGACATCTGTGATCAGATGCACGAGTTAGACATTTGTAATTGGATGTACGAGTAAAACATGTATGATTAAGTGCACAAGTAAGATATTTATGATTGGATGCATAAATTAGCTATCAATGATTGGATGAACGAGGTAGACATCCGTGAATGGATGCACGAGGTAGACATTTATGAATGGATGCACGAGGTTGACATTTATAATTGTATATAAAAATTAGGTATGCGTGATTGGATGCACGATTTAGACATCCATTATTAGATGCACAAGTTAGATAACCTTGATTGGTTGTAGGAGTTAAATAATATGTGATTGGAATATGTAGTAAATTTGTGTTTTTGGGTTCCTAATGGGATAGTTTGTCTTTTAATATGATTCAATTGTGGGTGTATACATATTATAAATTGAGACAAACTAATTTTTTGGTTTTCGCGTATTGATATTGTCTACTTCTTGTATAAATTGAGATTGTCAAATTTGAGTATTTTATTTAATGTTTATATATTCAGATGATATAATGTTCATGTTAAAGGGTAACTGACTTTAGTAAACTCTTCAATGTATAAAAACAACCATCTTTACATTCTTTAGATCAATATTCTAATATTCACGAGGAAGATTCTGTCAATCTCAAAAACCATCTCTACATTCTTTAGATCAATATTCTAATATTCAATAGGAAAAATCCGTCAATCTCACAAACCAGCTTAAGAAAAACTAAGGTTAGTTTTATAATTTGGTTTGACTATTGGGAAATGAATAATATTTTACTACCTTAAAGTTCTAAGATATTTAAGAATTAATTATTTTGTATTGATTAATTTTTTATTTCGTGTGAATGTTCCACTACGGTAATCCAAGGTACAAGTAACGATGTGCTTAGGATAATAGAATCATGGTAGCATGTCTCCTCTATTTATCGCTTATGTTAGTCTTTAAATATGTTCTATGTTATCATTATATAGATATGCTACAATGTTGTAACCACCTTGGGTCCTGCCTCCTTGTTCATATTTGACTTAAGTTTAGGGTAGGCATGCTGGACCACGACAACCTCGTATTCCTAGAGTACGACCCAAGCAGTAAACCTATGCACAACATCTTTGTGGGCTCCTCGTATTCCTGGATCACAACCCTAACAATAAATCTATGCTACAACATCTTTGTGGGCTCCGACGGATATTGCTTCCGCCATGCACACCATGTATCTGTCTCATTTTTAGTTACACCAAATAAAATGTACTCGGCGATGTTCAATTTATTGACGTACTAGTTCAAATATTTTACATAATAACCTTTCTCATTTATACCAATAATAATGGGAGACATCTCGTATTTATGTGTCTGATCGTTGATCTTCTTCTCGTAGGAGTACTCGTTACTTGTACTCTCACCATTTGGCATACCATAATATGGCGTTATAAACCACCTAGTTTTGTATCTTTTGGCATCAACTTAATCACCTACTCTTCTCCATATTTTTTCTCCATATTTTGTCATGGTAATTGTATCCATTTATACCTTTTTTTATAAATAAATATTTGTGAAAATCAATAATTTTAACTCAATATAATGATACACTTAAGAGTTTTTGAAACTCACAACATCGAGTACATGCCACTTCCACTTTTGTTGGCCTTTCTTCGACGGCATTTGATTTTCTCCTTATGGGCTCACAATAGTCCTAAGATATTTAAAATTACAATATATGATTGTTATCCTAGTAAGTATTTTTTTTTCTTTTAAGGTTGGTAATAGAATATTTTATCTTTTTATTCTGATTCAATTGTCGACGTATGCATATTATAAATCGAGGCAAACTAATTGTTTAGTTTTTATGTAATGATATTGTCTAGTTCTTGTAATTGAACTTAGTAGTTTGTTTAAGCTTGTATAAATGGAGAAGGCCAAAGTTTCGATACTGTATTTAGTGTTTATGTTAAAAGGAAACTATACGGTCAAGTTCCAATATTTTATTTAGTGTTTATATATTTAGATTATTTAGCCTCTATATTAAAAGGAAACGGACTTTACTAAAATTTTCATGTATCTTAAATAATTATATATATATATATATATATATATATATATTAATTAGTTAAGTACTTAAAAAATGTGTTTAATTAAAATAAAGGAAAAACAAGAAAATTTTTATTTGACATGCACTATAGATTTAGCACAAAATTGTATTTGTAGTTTCGATGAAACTGAATACTTAATTTTTCTCTATGAATCATCAAAAAGCGAAACATAAGTTAAGAAAATTAATTAAATAAAGAAAACGACTATTGGTAAAGGAAAGAGTTCCTGCAAACTTCTCTATATATCTTTCCTCAAACTTCTCTATATATCTTTCCTCTTACATAAATTCTATTTAAGTGTCCAATAAATGTATTTCATTCTTTATATCGTCGCCAGCTTCTTGTTGGAGAGACCAATAAAGTAAAATAATTCTAGTAAATTTTCTTCTTTAGTTATTTGTCTAGTGGACAATACAATATAATTAGGAAGTGGTGTAAATGAGGAGAACTATTCGTTATCCGTTTGATCAATAGACTGATCCATAAAGAACATTAAAATAAAAATACACAAATGGTTAATAGAGTTCGTTCAATATGGTTACATCTTCGGACCTTTTGTATATCCTTTTTGTTTAGAAATGATTTTTTTTTACTTTTTTCTTGGTTACGATCACAAAAGAAAATAAAAAGGTTTATGTCACTACACTATTGAAGAAGATTAATGATTCACAAGAGTCATTAACTCTAAATTTAAGATTTATGGATACACAATTATTAACAACTCATTCAATTACTTTATTTATTAGTTAATTTTTCAAAATATCCACGATCCAATACAAGGGTTTAAAATCCATGATCTAATGCAAGAGTTAGATATTCGTGATTGATGCACGAGTTAAAAATCCATAATCTGATGCACGAGTTAAACATCCGCTATCGGATGTACAAGTTAGACATCTGTGATCTGATTTACAAACTAAACATTATAGATTGGATGCGCGAGTTAGATATTCACGATTAGATACACGAGTTGAACATCTGCGATTGAAAACTCGTGCATCCAATCGCGGATGTTTAACACGTGTATGCTATCACAGATGTCAAACTCGTACATGTAATCACAAATGCCTATCTCGTGCATCCAATTACGGATATCTGACTCGATCATCTAATCAAAAATGTTTTACTCGTGCATCCAATCACTGACGTCTAATTTATGCATCCAATCGGAGATGTCTAAGTCGTTCATCAAATCATGGATGTTCAACTGATGTATTAAATTACAGATGTTTAACTTGTGTATCCAATCACGAATGTCTGACTCTTGCATGTAATCATGGATGTATAACTCGTGCATCCAATCACTGGTGTGTACCTTGTGCATCTAAACACATATATTTAACTCGTATTTCTAATCAAGGATGTCTAACTCGTATATCTAATCAAGGATGTCTAACCCATGCATCTAATCACGGATATTTACCTCGTGTATTTAATCACGAATGTTTAACTAGTGCATCAAATCATGATATCTAACTCATCCATCCAATCACAAATGTCTAACTCGTGCATCCAATCATGAATTTTTAATTTGAGCTCAAATCATTGATGTCTAACTTATGCATTAAATTATTGATTCTTAACTCATACATAAAATCACAGATTTCTAACTCGTGCATCAACTCAAAGATGACTAATTTGTGCATCCAATCACGGATAGTTAACTCATGCGTTGAATCACGGTTGTCTGATTCTTACATTCAATCGTGGATTCTACCTCATGTATCTAATCACAGATTTCTAACACGAGTTAAACATCCGTCATTGGATGTGCGAGTTATACCTTTGTGATTGGATCCATGAGTTAGACATCTATAATTGGATGTATGAGTTAGACATTTGTAATTTGATGCACGAGTTAAACATCCGCTATTAAATGTATGAGTTAGACCTTCGTGATTGGATGCACGAGTTAGAAATTATTGAATATATGATTGAGTAAGATATTTTTTATTAGAAGCACGAGTTTGGAATTTGTGATTCGATGCACGAGTTAGACATTGGTGATTGGATGCATAATATTAGACATCCGTGATTTTATGTACGAGTTAGACATGTATGATTAGGTGCACGAGTTAGACATTCGTGATTGGATACCCGAGTTAGATATTTGTGACTTGATACATGAGTTAGATATTCGTGATTTGACGTACAAGTTAGACATCCATGATTAGATACACGAGTTAGACATCCATGATTGGTGATGAGGTAGAAACCTTGATCGATACATGCTAACATACCATTCTAACTCCACATGTATATAATTAATACCTGTATATTATATCCTTATCAGGAGTCCTCCATAGTCCTTGAGTTGGAGTTTAGTGAAAGTTAAGGACTATACGATGGTCGGACATAATATTTGAATGGTGTAATCTTCTAGTTTTTCTTTATCTTCATTTATCTTTTATGCAGAGGTATAATTGATCATGCCAAAGTAATTATTCCAATCATGTTGACTAGACTCCGAAAAGTCTTGAGGCTTGGTTATATTGATTTTCGTATCCAAACTGTTATCAGAGACGTCTCTAATTTGGATAGTACATAATTTTCCATGCCTTATTAAAAACCTTAGTCAACCAAAACCTTTATTGAGGATAAAAAAACTCTATTTTGCCAAAAAAGAATATAACTAACAATTGGTAGGCTGATATGATGTTTTTTCGGCATGCTTTGATTATTTGTTGAAAATTGATGAGTGGCCCCCCTAGTCTTTGTTGAAGGATAAAGTGAAGACTATATATAGTTTTACTTGTTTTGTGTGAGTATGTTACGTTGTTAATATCATGAACCTTATGTTGGAGATTTACCAAATATCGTAGGTAACTTTGTGTATATGGTAAGCATGTAGGCAATAGAGTGGTGTTTGTTTTTTTTGTGGGGGTCGCTATATACAAATGACTGTCAATAAACATTGTGGTTCTTTTACATGATTAGGTTGACTTATGTTTGTGGGGTGAGTTGGAGAATTTGTGTTTTTGTTGTACATTTGGTCATTTGGCGTGTCCTTACAGAACCAGGCTTAGTATGGTTGATCGGTAGCCTTGAAAGGACGTACCCGTCGGCTTGTTCGTAGGAGATACCAATTCGGCCTTTTGTTTGTATATTAATATCGGTACAAGTTATTGGGCACAACGCGGCCCCTTATGTAGCATCAGTGGACGTGGCCAATTAGCTCGTTCGTAGGCATGGTCATTGATCCATTCGTACTTTGTAAGAAGGGAGAAAGTATAACAACACCATTTTTGTAACATGAATATATCTAAGTTGAAAACCTATATGTCACCGAGATGGAAATTGTTTGGCCTGTAACATTGTTTATTATGGAGAGGGAGATTGTTTGGCTTATAGCCATTTCTATCATGAAGATGGAGATCAATGAGTTTATAACCTTTTCCACCATGAATATGATTTGGAATAGCCCTTTATATCACTTGACGCAAATCAGGGAGATAACTTAACAAAAATATTTTTTGTCGTGAAGATGAAGATCGCTTGGCTTATAGCCCTTTCTTTCATAAAGATAAAGATCAGTTGGCTCATAGACATTTCTATTATGGAGATGAAGATCGCTTGACCTAGAGCCTTTTTTTATCATGGAGATGAAGATTACTTGGCATATAGCCTTTTCAAACATAGAGATGAAGATTATTTAGCATATAGCTTTTTCGAACATGAAGATGGTAATTATTCGGCCTATAGCATTTTTGAGCATGAAGATGAAGATAATTAGTATAGCCTTATGTATCATGGAGATGGATTAACAATTATCATTTTTTGAAGGTTTATCACATGATTCTTTTTTTGTTGGTGGTGAATAGTAGCTTGTAGCCTCTTGTCCATATGTTGAATTTTTAAAGTTTTGATGAGAAAGGGTTGCTAAACGTTTTTGTAAGTGGAAATTATTGTTGAATTAGAGATATTCGATCGAAGACTTTGGCAAACCCTCTCAAATTGTATAATGGGTTTTGAAAAATATAATTTCAATCGTCATTTATTCATAGTTTGAGTAGGAAAATATTTATTCGTGCAATTTAAATATAAATAATCATATTTAATGTATTTGAAATTGTTTCATGGAGATCTATTGTATATTTTGAAATTATTAGCGAAGTATGATCTAACTTTATTTTAAACTTATATATTTATTTATTATAAATTAATATTTTTAAAAAAGAAAATAAATAAATATGTTTCAGTCCATTTATTTGTAGATTATAATTAATTCAATAAATAGCATGTTTGACTCTATTTATCAAATTAATTAAATGCATATTTGAATATATATATATATTTAATTAATTCTCAAAAAGATAATTATATTTGTTCAATTAATTCAGACGTAAAGATATATTCCGTATATAGTTAGAGTTATTACATATGGATTAATATTTTTTTTTAATCAAACAATCATTTTATTACTAAAATGAACGAAATACAATGTTGTAGGTCTAAATTACAAAAGAGAAAAGAAAAAAAAAGGGCTGGAGGAGAAATAACTTTCCCAAATCACAACCCTAACCCTAATTTGCGAAAAACAAACGAAAATTGGAGGAAGAAACCATCTACGGCGAAAAAGGAACTTCTCAGATTATGAATCTTTGACAGTGAATCTAACCAGGGTCGATGTACCCTACGCCCAAGCTTTCAAGTGTAGCAATGACGAGAAGAGGAGTAGGGATGGTTCGAGCATTGAAGGTTTGATTGGTTTGCTCAGTGAGAATCCACTTCGATATCCAGTCTGCAGCAGCGTTTGTAGCTCGAGGAATGTGGTGCAGACTCATATTTGGAGTTAATAAAGAGCGACAAATACTGATAATCGGATTCTCCATTCTACCATACGCAAGACAGTTGATTAGATTTAAGCAATCCGTCTCAAGATCGATAGAGAGCCAGCGATTTCTTCTACAAGTGATTAGGGCTTCCATCAGAGTCATACATTCAGCCTTGAAAGCATCCATTTTGTCGAACAAATATCCAAATCCAGTTACAATATCTCCATCGTGATTTCTGACCAGAACTCCACCACTGCCTTCACCGGTATAACTACAGGCACCATCCAGGTTTATTTTGAGTCTATCCCTTGCTGGAGGAAGCCACTTCAGGTAAGAGACCTTTCTGTTATTTCTGTTTATGCTATTGCAGTTAAGGGTAAGACCTGCATTGTAAGCATGAGTCCAGTGCTTAGATTTGAGTCTGTTATTAGTATCAATGCCTCTTATAATTCTAATGACTATGTCAATGGCATCCGTGAAGGTATCATGAGTGCCATTGAACTTACTGGTGTTTCGATTAAACCATATTGTCCAACAGATTAACTGAGGAACAATATGGGTTATGTGAAACTTGCTGTGATTAAAACATAACCAGCAATAAAAAATATGAGCAATAGTCATATGAAGCTTTATAGGGACCTTGAATAAACAGCCAAAGTAATTCCATATAGACCACGCAAAGCTGCAGTTGACGAAGAGATGATCCTTCTCTTCATAACTGCAGCAAAACTGGCATTTAGAAACTAAAGTTAAGTGCCTTTTAGAAAGAATATTGTCTATTGGGATAAAGTTTTTTAGGAGTTTCCAGCTTAAGAATGAAAATTTAGTTGGAATAATATTGTGCCAGACTTTTTCAAAAAGAGTGCTTTTAGGGTATTTACATCTTATGTGATCCCAAGTAGCTTTAGAACTGAATTGCTTGTTTTTAGATATCTTCCATTCAATTTTATCATCTTTATCCTGAATGATTTTTTATTTTTCAATGTGAATCATTCTTTCAGGAGACAAGAAGGGAAGAAGAGAGGCAGAATCCCAATTTCCATCTTTCCAAAATGAGCTAACTTTAACAGGTAAGTACCAATTAAAGTGATTAGAATTACTAATAATAGGGGACTTGTTAAGCCAGGCATCAAACCAAAAGTCAAGGTTTCCTTTGCCTAAAGACCAAGTAATATTGGGATCAGTCTTATCTTTGATGGAGTGCAATCTTTTCCAGTTTATGGAGTCAGTAGATTTGCATTTGGTTAGAATAGGGTGAGAGTAAGGGCTATAGATATGATGCATGAATTCAGCCCATAGACTAGAACCAGTCCTGAATTGAAACCAAAGCTTTTGAGAGAAAATGGATTGGATATCAACAAGAGCTTTAATGTCCAATCCACCTTCTTCAAAAGGCTTACAAATCTGACCCCAAGAGGACCAGTGAATGGCCTGCTCCTGATAATTGGATCTCCAAAGAAATTTATTGAAGCACCTCTCTAATTTGGTGATAACAACATTAGGGATAAGGCTATTCTGCATCCAATAAACTATTGGATACAGAACATTCTTAATGAGGCTAAGTCTGCCCCCAAAAGACAAGTTTTTCATGTCCCAAGTCATTATTCTATTATGAATTTTATCAATTAAAGGCTGAAAATTCTTCCCTTTGTTGTTGGCAGCAATGGTGATTCCAAGGTAGGAGAAGGGAGCATGGTCTGTGCTGAATCCAGAGGAGGCTTTCAATCTTGCAGAGGAGTTTCTAGACCAGCTAGCAGAGGTAATGATTCTTGTTTTGTCTTTGTTTATCGATTGACCAGAAACAGATTGGTAATCATCTAACAGCTTACACAAATTGTCAACAGCAGATGGAGTGCTATTAGTAAAAATGATGATATCATCAGCAAATGCAAGAATGGGAAGAGTATAATCAGATTTCAGGTAAAATTTCATATTGTTATGAATGCTATAGAGGTTTTGAATGCCTCTGATTAAAGCTTCCTCAGCAAGAATGAAAAGACTTGGAGACAATGGGTCTCCTTGTCTTAAGCCATTCTTCTAAGGGAAGTAACCAATATTCATGCCATTAATTAGAATAGATAACATAACATTTGAAATAAGGCTGTGAATAAGGGAAATGAGATCAGTTGAGAAACCAAATTGTTTTAAAATGTTGAGTACAAAGGCATGAGACATCCTGTCAAATGCATTTGTCATGTCAAGCTTCACCATAATATTGCCCTTAGAAGGCCTTCTTTTAATGTTATGCATCATTTCTTTAGTAATCATAATGTTATCATGAATGAGTCTGTGTGGGACAAATGCACCTTGACATTTAGAGATAATTTTAGGTAAAAATGTAGAAATTCTGGCATTAAGGAGACTGGAAATCAGCCTGTTAAAAATTGTACACAGGCTGATAGGTCTAAAGTGACTCCAGTTAATAAGATTAGGGCATTTAGGAATAAGGCAAATCCCTGTGGCGAAGACACCAGAAGGGATTATCTGGCTTTTAAGATATGAGTTCATGGCATTACATAAATCAGAATTAATGATATTCCAGCAAGTTTTGAGAAAGAAGCAGTTAAACCCATCTAACCCAGGAGCACTGTCATTTTTCATGGTAGAGATGATGCTCCAAATCTCCTCCTTGGTTACTGGCCTTAAGATTTCAGAACTATCCGTGTCACTGATCAACTTAGGGATATTGTTAAGCATGGAGTTCATAATAGAAGAGTCATTGCATTGGTAAGTTTCAGTAGATAAGATACTTTTAAAATAAGTTTCAGCAGAGTTGGCAATATCCTCCTTATTGGTAATCCAATTGCCATTCTCTTTAATACCTTTAATAGCATTCTTTTTCTTTTTATTGGAAACATAATTATGATATAATTTAGTGTTACCGTCACTTTCCTGAAGCCAGGTGTTGTAGCATCTCTGCCTCCAGAAGCTTTCTTCATTTTTGAGGGCAATAATCAGGGTACTGTTAGCTTTGGAGAGATCAACCTTAGACTCATTGCTATTGTTTCTCAAGTGAGTAAGCTCTTTTATTGCAACCTCTTTAGGAGCTTCTTTTACCTTGTTAAAAATGTTACCAAAAATGTCAGTATTCCATCTTTTAAGAAATTTTTTGAGCCTTTTAAGCTTGATCCAAAAAACTACAAGGGCATCACCAAAGCACTGCCTGTTCCAATTTTGTTTAACACTATTAAGAAATTCAGGATTGTTAGCCCAAGCATTTATAAAT
Organism: Limnanthes douglasii subsp. nivea; assembly: GCA_036936605.1. Taxonomy (NCBI): domain Eukaryota; kingdom Viridiplantae; phylum Streptophyta; class Magnoliopsida; order Brassicales; family Limnanthaceae; genus Limnanthes; species Limnanthes douglasii. Next base: position 174,109,959 of record JAUPFV010000003.1, read on the forward strand.
TTAAAGTTACATCTATTGTTGTAACAAAGACTATTCTGAATATGAGATAGAGAAATAAGTAATGGGGCATGGTCAGAACAGGTTCTGACCATGTGAAAAACCTGGACATTGATAGTAGAAGACATAATAGAATTGACCAAAGCTCTGTCTAAACGTTTCCAAATCTAATTGTTACTCCAGGTATATAAAGATCCAACATAGCCCGGGTCTTCAAGATTGCAACATCTAATGGAATCAGCAAAATCCTCAGCACTATAAGTATCAAAGGTTGAACCACATAGCTGCTCATCAGAAGTAACAATGGCATTGAAATCACCAGCCACAATCCAGGGCTTATCTTCACAGGACAAGAGCTTCAGTTGATTCCATAGGTTTTTGCACAAGTGCCTTTGATTTTTAGCATAAATGGAGGTAAAATAATAGTTGAAGTTGTTGAAGCTAACCACCATATGCAGGTATTGCTCATGATTAGATATAATAGATATATCGACATCATTAGACCATAGAATCCAAATCTTATTAGCACAGTTAGAAACATAGTTTTGAAAGCCAATGTCTTTAGCTATGTCATCAATTTTATCCAGCCTAGACATAGGCTCTTGCAGGGCAATAATTTTCACTTTCTCACAATGAACAATATTTTTCAGCCTTGATAAGGTTGATTTGTTGTTGATGTCGCGAGCATTCCAGTTAATTGTCTTTATCATTTTCAGATAAAGATTTATTATGAGCTTTCTCTCTTTTCAAGAGAGAGAGTTAATTGATATTCTTTTGTGTCTTTTGATCTTTTGAGCAGATTTAATCTTGTTGCTGATTAAAAAGTTGAAACTTTGCTCAGACGAAGAAACAGCAATAGGAGAGGCATTGTAGCTACCAAAATTGTTATATTGAGGATAGGAGGTTTCTGATAGCAAATTATTGAGGCTGTTATCATGCTCCAGCCGTTGAAGAGCACTGATCATTTCAGGATCTTTTTTGGGAGAGCTGTCCTCTCTTATCACATTTGACATGGTGTTTAAAGTTGAGACTTTAAGAGAGTCTTTGGAAACAACAATAGATTTAAGTCTTCTTCTGTAGACTTTAATGAATGTTTGTTTTGAAGTAGCTTTAGGAACTTGTTGATTAGTAGAGTAGCCATGTAATGAATCAGATGTATTCAAGTTATCTTCTTTCGATTCAATAACAATATTTTCCTCTTGTTTCGCTGATTTTTGCTGTAAATCCTTTCTACAGTCTTCAATCTTATGACCTAAATGATAACAATGCTTGCAGTAATTAGGAACATTTTTATAGCTAATTCCCACCCAGCAACCATTGTTATCGCCGAAACCAACCCAAATATTCCTCTTAAGCGATAAAGATACATCAATTTCAATCAGCGCGTAACAAGCGTTAATACTGGCTCTATGGTATTCCGGAATCACAGTGCTGTATATTATTCCCAGTGTAGAGGATAGATCTTCAATAACGTTTCTGTTGTAGAGATAATCTGGTAACTTTTCCAGTCTAACCCAAAGAAGAACATTAGGACTTTCATATTTGGCGCTACTGTCAGGACACCATCTGACTAATTGCATTAATTTACCCTTTACATTCCAAATGTTTCTGGACCATATCTTGATCACATCATCCTTGTTACAGAATTCAAACAGAATTTGACGAGAGTCAATTGTCTTGTAACTATAAGCCCATGTGAATTTGAAAGAATCAAGAAAAATAATCAACTCAGCCCTTTTCGGTATTCTGTTTGTGAATTTTCCCGGTAAGGTTATTCGAGAATGATTTATCAGAATATCTTTAACATCTTTGGTATATTGAACTGTGTTATGATCTGTTGCAGAAGTATTGATCCGCTCAGGCGCTAGAAACGGTCTGTCTTGTCTGCCGGATGAATTTTTCAGAGCATCAACGTAAGATTTCTTGTTGATGATGTCTTTATTCTTTAGGAGAGGTGGGAAGTCATCAAGATATGTATCAAGATTTGTATCAATATGTTCCATGAATCTTGTTGTGTAAGGCTGATTTAGATTGTTGCTTTCGTCGTCTTGTAGTTTCTCCGACGAACGAAGATTTATTTTCTTTTACCGTCTATACAAAAAGTATAAATCAAGCTCAATCTGATGCAGAGGTTTACTTGACAAAGATGAGTGTAGAAACTTTCGATGAAACACCAAAACGAAGAAAAATCAAGCGAAGAAGATGATCCCCATCACCCCAGGCGAGAGCTCCCCCTTATTCTTTCCCCTCTATCTTTTCTCTAAAATTAATCCAAGCTAGTTTTTCTTATATATGGATTAATATAAAAGTAACTATTTTATAGAAACATACCGTTATAATAATACGTATGTAATATGGCTGATTATCTCAGCGGCCCTAATTAACTAGTGTAAAATTAGAATTGCTTATATGCATGTCACATTCTTAAAGTTAGAGTCAAATTAATTCACTTTGCTAAGAACCTTCGATAGGCATTTGTTACAAAACTGTCTTAGGATTTTTTTTTTAAATTATCATTTTTTGTTGATTTTCTTCATATTTATGGTCATTAACGGTGACTAAAAATGTAAAAAAAGACTAATACTAGTGACCACTGATGAAATATGGTGACCGGTTTGATAAAAAATTAAATAAATGATTGTTTCGAAACAAGTGACCAAATCGGATGACTAACCTTGACCAAATACAGTACTATGTTTTGGAGTTTGAATTTTGAGACAAAGATTACGAAAGAATATTTTTGTCTCCAACATTTCTCGTTCTTCCTTTCGATTATATTTTAGGTGATCTTCTCGCAATATATTATAGCAACAACATGAGGCAAACATTTCTTCGGCTTCTTTTAGACTGTATTTTAGATGATGTTCTCACAATATATTATAGTAAGTAAATCGCAAACCATTTAAATATTGCAATAACATCTTATAGCCGTCAAATGATTGATGTAGATAATAAATTATTAAATTCGAATATACTTTTTATAACATGTTTATAGACGTTTCCATAATAAATATTATCTTATCATACATTATATTCGTAACAAATTAACGCATATATAATATAAGTTATTTATTTACTAATAAATATAGTTAATAAATAATGCATTAATATATATTAGCAACATTTACTAATAAATGTAGTTAATAAATATTGATGTTATTGAATGCATTAATATTTACTAGTAATATGAATACACATATAATATAGTATCTTTAATCTTACTAATGTTTATTAGTAAGATTTACTAGTAATATCACTATAATAGATTAAATAATATTATAAATGAATTTGTGGGAAATTTTATTTGACTAATATTTATAATATAGTAAATATTATAATAATTAAGTACGTTGAATTGGAATATATTTATACATCAAATTTAAAGATATATATTAATACTTAATGTATTTTTTTTGGTAGATACGATTCGACAAAGTTTTGAATATATGATAGGTATATTTTGAGGTTGTTTTTCAAATTGATGCATTTATTTACTAATATTTACTTCCCTAATTAAAAAGAATAATCTATATAAAAAAATTAGAACCGATTATAATAAACGAGTTAGTTCCAAAAATTTAGGGTTAATTGTCGATGTAAGATAATATGATTGACGGTGATTTGAACTTCCTAGTAGAAAAACTATTTTGACAAATTTTCTCTTAAAAATAAAATTATCTTAGTTTTTATTAAAATGAAAATCTAAACATCACAGCGTCAATGAGGTAAAAACCTCGATTAAACACCAAAAAACTTTCAAATAATAAATAAATAAATATTACAAAATATTAAGAAAGATAAAATGGAAAAATAATATAAAATATTTATATATCAAAAGAATGGTCATCCTCTCCTCAGAGTTATTTTATTTTTCTATTTACAAGAGAGAGTTTGATTAGGTCCCTAAAGCACTTTTCTCCACGGTTTAATATCTATCTAGTGCCAATTTTCTAAACTTTGCATTACTTATTTATTAGATATTAAAACGTGCTAACATGTCGGTCTAACTCTTCATTTATTATAATTAATACTAAGCTATTATATCTTTATCAATTGGATGGACGAGTTAGAGATATGTGATTGGATACATAAGTTAGATATCCCGCACGAGTTAGACATCCATATCGAGTTAGAAATTCGTGATTGGATTAAATAGTTTGACATCCATGGTAGGATGCACGATTTGGGCATCCATGATTGGATGATCGAGTTAGAAATCTGTGATAGGATGAAATAGTTTGATATTTGTGATAGGATGCACAAGTTAGACATCTATGGTTGCATACACTAGTTAGACAACTGTGATCGTATGCACAAGTTAAACATCCATGATTAGATGCACGAGTTAATCATTCGTGATTGGATGTATAATGTTAAATATACGTGATTTTATGTACGAGTTAGAAATCCGTATTGAAAGCATGAGTTAGATATTCATGATTTGATGCACGAGTTAGGAATCCATTGCTGGATGCACGAGTTAGACATCCGTGATTGGATGTACGAGTTAGACATTTGTGATTGGATGCACGAGTTAGACATCTGTCACTTATAGACGGCTAGTTCAATCAAGCTACGGATACCGCTTATCACGTATGGAACCTAAAAAATAATTTTTTTTACTAATAATATTATATCATAACCTTAAAATTTGCAAAATATTTGAATAACTTACAAATATAGTACGATCATAATAGAAAAAACCAAACCCTAACTAGATGGCCATAAAACTACGGTTTGCAAGAAACTACTGCCTAAAAACGATATAGTAATTCCTGAGATAAGTTAGACATTCGCGCTATGATGCTCGAGTTAGATATCCTTGATTGAATGCACGAGTTAGAAATCCGCGATTAGCTGAACGAGTTAGACATCCCTGATTGACTAAACGAGTTAGACATCCGTGATTGGATGCACGAGTTAGACATTTGTGATTGGATGAAGAGCTTAGACATTTATGATTGGATGTATAATGTTACGACGTCAATTTAGTGGTAAGTTTATAATGTGATTGTTATATGTTGTAAATTTGTTTTGTTTCTTTTTAGGTTCCAAATGGGATAGTTACTCTCCTTAGTCTTATTATGTCCCCAGTATATGCGTGCTATAGAACGAGACAAACAATACAGACAATGAGGAGCATCAACGTAGAAACAAATCCCGATCCGATTGTACAACTAGATCGAGATTCGATTGTACAAGTGTAAACCAGATCCGATTGTTTAGTTTTATTGTTATTTACAAAAAAATTTAAAAAAATGTAATTACTTTTAATTTAAACATTAAGTGTAAGTATAATGTTAAAAAAATAAGAAAAATATAAATTTAGTAGCTATTCCAGAATAATATATTTGTTATAAAAATATAAATTATAAATGAAAAAAAATACAATTTTTAATATTAAAAAATAATTTAAAAAAGAAAATAAACTAAAATAATAGGAAAAAAATCATAAATTTAGGAATTGTTTTAGAACTAAAAAATAGGCCCAAAACCTTGTAATAAGGGTTGCTTAGCATTGAGTTAAAGAGAACCCAAAATTAATATACTACTATAAAAGTTATATAGCATTCCCAAAAATAATATACTACTATCAGGATTCTATAGCATTGTAATAAGATACACTATCATAAAAGACTTAGTATTACTATACGAAAAACAAATGAACTATATCTTGTGTGAGATTAATCATTTTTTAAAAGATATTTTGAAAAACTAGCTGTATCCTATAATACTGAATAATAATATATTAATATATTTATAACAAATAGTTTTATAATATATATTTTTCACTTTTTACTTTTACTTTTTTTCATAACAATAATTTTTTTTTTATTTTTTGTAAGGTTTTATTAATCAATGCACAATAATAAATTCTCAAAATATCTTAAAACCTTGAGGTAGTTAAATCTTATTCATTTTCAAACTAGTAAAACTCAATTAATAAATTAACATGTTTTCTTTTAAGTTGATTCATGAGCTTGAGCTTGAAGGATTATTACCAGTTAGAATGTTGATCTAAAGAATCAAGATGATTTCATGATTGAATCTATTATGTAGTGGTCATGGGCGGATCCAAAACTAAAATAAGAGTAAACCAAAAAAACTTAAATAACTAAAAATATGAACAAAAAATAAATATACAAGTATTACAATAAAAATATTGTAATTGTTTTGCTACATTTGTGCTAAACTTGTGTTATATTTATGCTATATTTGTGCTATATTTGTGCTAATTTACAAGAAACCTATGAAAATTTCTGCCAAATTTGCATGGATCATAGGAATATATAACGCATTAATCTATAGCTAATTACATGGTTTAAACAGCAAACAGTAGTTAAATAAGTATTATTTAACTACATAATCAAGATATATTTTTAATAAATATTTCGTCACTGTATCATGTTAATCGTGTAATTTGTTTATATAAATCTTTAGTGATCATCGTAAACTCTAATCACAGAGTTGAACTTGTGTATTATTCTTTTAATTGAAACATATGAATAAACGTTTAAGTTTTTTAATTCTAATATATCAAAATGTATTAAAATAATTTTAAAAATCCAACTAATAGTAATTTATATATTGTTTGAATTTAATATCTAAATATACCAAACTGATTTATAGAATATATACTATATTAATATTATATTAATTAAAAGAAGTATTAAATCTATCCTATTCTTTTTTATAATTTCTTAATCTCTTATTTGAAACAATTCATTATTGAGGTTTTTTCTGTTTCTATAGACCTTGTGTACTCATTTATATTGTTATTCAAGCCTATTTTCATAAGAATTATTAAACGATCGGCTGCACACTTTTTTGTATTGCTTAGTTGGCATCCATATTGAGTTGTATGATAGGATTTTGTTTCGTATACCTTTGGTTACACCCGAAAAGATGTACATATTAACATTCTATTACGTGGGAGTACTGGTTCAAATGTCTTACATAATAACATTTCTAATTTACGTCAACAAGAAAGTGAGATAACTCCTAGTCATACACTTTATCACTGATTTTGTGGGAGTACACGCCGTTTGTACTCGAGTGCAATGAGACATACTAAAGCGGTTAGTCGTATTACTTTTATCGTCAACCTAGCTATCTACTCTGCTCCACTAATTACCATGGTAGTTGTCTCTATTTATTCTGTAATAAAATTTATAAAATAAATAGTGTTAACTCAATCTGATGATTGAGTGGAGCGTTGTTAAAACCCATAATCATGGAGTACATTTCGGAAGCATTGCTACTAAATGCTACGATTTGGACCGCGTTTACTTCTTCTCTTACAACGTCATTATAGTGGTAAACTATTTTAAAGTTATAATATGTGTTATAAATCTATTTTTTTTTCATTTCAAATTCTAAATGGTAACGGTATTCTCTTTAGTCTTATTCGGGTTCAAGTATATGCATGCCATTAAACGTAACAAACAATAGAGATAAAGAGGAACATCATTGTAGAGACAGATACATTTCAAATTGCACAAGCACATCGAGATCTTATTGTTTGGTTTTTAGTGATATTTACAAATTTTAAGAAGTATATATGTAAATGTTTTTTATTTAAAAATTAAGCGTAAATATAATACTAAAAAATAGGATTTTTTTTAATTTAGGAGTTGTTCCAGAATAATATATTTGTTTAGAAAAAGTATAAAAATTAAAATGAGAAAAAACATAGTATTTTTAATATAAAAAACAATTAGTTTAAAAAATTATATATACCAAAATAATAGAAAAAAACATAAATTTAGGGTTTTTGTTTTAGGTCCAAAACATTATCTTAATGGTTACAAAGAATTAAGTTAAAGAGAATGAAAAAATAATATACTATATAATAAGAGTTGTAATATAGGTTGTATAACATTGTAATAAGATATACCTACCTAAAAAGATACAGTATTGCTTGAAAAAAAACAAAGGAATAATATTTTGTGTGAGATTAATCTTTTTTCTAGAAAATTCAAAAAAACTAGCCGTACCCTATAATTCTAAATAATAGTATATTAATTTCTTTATAACAAATCATTTATAATATTTATTTATTTATTATTTTTATTTTGCTATTTCTTTCAAAAAATAAATTATTATTTTTTATTATAGTTTTATAAGAATAGAAAATGGAATTTTTAAAATGATATTGTGAAAAAGTTGATAGGATAAATAGAGAACACATGTCACGATGATTCGTATGATCCCAAGTAAATCGCTATTCGTTACTCGGCTTACTGTAGTGAAATTTGCACCCAAAATACACAATTAATCAATATACAATAATAAATTCTTAAATATGTTAAATGTAAAAGTAGTTGAATCTTATACATTTCTTAATAGTAAAACTCAATTAATAAATTAGCCTGTTTTCTTTTAAATTGATTCATGAGGAGCTTGTAGCATTATTGTCAGTTAGAATGTTGATATGAATATTGAAAATGGTTTAATGATTGAATCTATTATGTAGTGGTCACGGGTGGATCCTTAACTAAAATTAAGAGTAAGCTAAAAACCTATAAATATAAAAGAATTAACAAAAAATGAATGCACAAGTATTTAGATAAAAATATTATAAGAATTTTTTGTTACATTTGTGCTATATTTATGCTAAATTTACATGAAACAAAATGTGTATCAAATTTGCAAAGATCATGGAAATACTATAATGCATTAATCTATACATAACTACATGGTTTTATCATTAGTATATACCAAACAATAAACACAAAAACATAGTTTTATCATTAGTATATACGAAACAATAAAAACAAAAACATTTAACAACATGGTCAAACTAGATATATTTTTAATAAATATTTTGTCATCATGTAATTTGTTTTAAAAACCCAACTAATATGGGGTTTTGTCGTCACCCTAACAATATTAATTAAAATAAATATTAAATATATCCCGTTCTTTTTTATAATAGCTTAATCTATGATTGGGTGCACGAATTAAACATCTGTTATTTTGTGTAATTTCAGGATCTAGCTTGATCTGTTATATTGAGCCCTTCTTTTGTTTTTTGAAAAATACTTCATTATTGAAGTTTTTTGTCTTTTTTGTTGTTATTTCTATGGACCTTATCAACTCATTTATATTGTTATTCAAGTCTACTTTCATAAGAATTATTTAACAAAGATCAGTTGCACATTTTTCCCTGTTGCTTCACTTTGCATCCCTATTTAGTTGTATGATATGACTCTTTTTTCGGCTACCTATCTTTACACCCGGAAATATGTACATATTGGCATTCAGTTTCGTGAGAGTAGTAGCTCAAATGTCTTACAAAATAACATTCCTAATTTACGTAAACAAAAAAGTGAGACAATTCGTAGTAATATACCTTATCATTGTTTTTCTTTTCGTGGGAGTACACGCCGTTTGTACTTTCACCATTTGGAAGTGTAAAATGAATCAGACTAAGGTTGTTAATCGTGTCTCTTCTGTCGTCAACAACATAGTCACCTAAAATGAATCACACTAAGATTTTTAATCGTGTCTCTTCATCAACAACATAGTCACCTAAAATGAATCACACTAAGGTTTTTAATTGTTTTTAATCGTGTCTTTTCTTCTGTCGTCAACAACATAGTCACCTACTATGCTCCCTTAATTGCCATGGTATTTGTCTTTATTTATGGTGTTTACGCTTTGACTTTCGGTGGCATCGCTACTAAATGTTGCAATTTGGACCGCGTTTATTTCCTCTGTTATGACGTCACTATAATGGTAAACCGTTAAAAATTATAATGTGATTGTTATATGTTGTAAATCTGTTTTTTTTTCATTTCAGGTTCCAAATAAAAAAGTTATTCACCTTAGTCTTATTCGACAAAAAAGACAATGATCGTAGAAAAGAATCCCGCTTCAATTGTAAAAGCAGATTCAGATCCGATTGTTTAGTTTTTAGTGTTATTTACAAATTTAAATAAATATATGTAAGTAATTTTAATTTGAAAATTGAGGGTAAATATAATGCTAAAAATGGGGAAAATATAAATTTAGGACCTATTCTAGGTAATATATTTGTTAAATAAAATATATAAAATCTAAATGAACAAATATATTATTTTTAATATTAAAAAATAGTTTAAAAATAATAAAAACTAAAATACTAAAGAATAAAAAAAACATAAATTTTAGGAACTGTTTTAGGCCTAGAAAATAGACTAAAAAACATTTTAATAAGGGTTGTGTAGCATTGGGTTAAAGAGAACCGGAAAATAATATAAGGATCGTATAGCATTGTAATAAATACACCAACATAAAAGACTTAGTATTATTATACGGAAAACAAGCGAACAATATTTTGTGTCAAATTATTATTTTTTTAATTTTTTTTAAAACTAGTCGCATCTTATAATTTTGAATAATAATATATTAATTTCTTTATAACAAATAGTTTTATAATATATATATATATATATATATATATATCACTTTTCTACATTTTTTTTACAAAATAATTTTTTTTTATTGTTTTATAATATTATTAAATGGAATTTGAAAATGACATTGCGAAAAGGTTGCTAGAATAAGTAGAGAACATATGTCATAATGATTCCTATAATCCCACGTTGATCGCTACTCATTGCTCGGCTTACCAGAGTGAAACCTATACCCAAAATATAAAATTAATCAATACACAATAATGAATTCTTAAATATCTTAAAACCTTGAGGTAGGTAAATCTTATTAATTTCCTAATAGTAAAACTCGATGGATAAATTTACTTGTTTTCTCTTAAGTTGATTTGTGAGCTTGAGCTTGAAAGATTCTTATCGGTTAGAATGTTATCTAGAATAATGAAGATGGTTTAATGATTTAATCTAATATGTAGTGGTCAGGGGCGGAACAAGAGCTAAAAGTAAGAGCAAGTAAAAAACTTATGGATACAAAAGAATAAACAAAAAATAAACACGTAAGTATTAAGATAAAAAATATTGTAATTTTTTTTTCTATATTTGTGCTAAACTTGTGCTAAATTTATAAGAAACCTGTTAAAATTTATGCCAAATTTACACGGATCATAGAAATACTATAACGCATTAATCTATACAAACATATATATTTTTAACATTGGTTTAAACATAAAAAATCAGTTAAATAATTGATAAACACATTAAACATTTAATTACATGATCAATTTATACCTAACTACATGGTTTAAGCAGTAACCAATAGTTAAATAAATAGTAAGAACAAAAAAATAACAACATGATTAAACTAGATATATTTTTAATAAATATTTCATCACCATATAATCTTAATCGTCTTATTTGTTTATACCGATCTTCAATGATCGCATCCTAAACTCTGATAATAGAGTTGAACTTGTGTATTATTCTTTTATTTGAAACCCATGAAAATATGTTTAATTTTTTTAAAATTATATTATATCAAATTGTATTAAAATAATTTCAAACACCCAACTTATAGTTATTGATGCATTGTTTGAATTTAATAGCTAAATATACCAACCTGATTTATACAATATATAATATATTAATATTATATTACTTAAAAAAATATTAAATATATCTCATTCTATTTTATAATGGCTTAATTTGTGATTGGATGCACGAGTTATACATCCGCGATTGGATACACGAGTTATACACCTGTTATTTTCAGGATCTAGCTTGATCTGTTACAGTGACCTCTTCTGTTTTGGTTGAAAAACACTTCATTATTGATTTTTTTTAGTTTTTTATGTTGTTGTTTCTATGGAACTTATCTATTCATTTATATTGTTATTCAAGCCTACTTTCCTAAGAATTATTAAACAAAGACGGGTTGCACATTTTTCCGTCTTGCCTTACTTGACATCCCTATTGAGTAGTATGGTAGGATTCTTTTTCCGGCTACCTGTGGTTACACCCGATTCAAATGTCTTACATAATAACATTCCTCATTTAGGTCAACAAGAAAGTGAGACAACTCGTAGTCATATACCATATCATTGAGTTCACGCCAGTTGTACTCTAACCATTTGGCAGTACATTAGGGCGGTTAGTCGTGTTTTTTTATGTCGTTAACCTAGCCACCTACTATGCTTCACTAATTACCATGGTAATTGTCTTTATCTATGACGGTTGTAATAAAATTTATAAAATAAATAGTGGTCGCTTCACTAATTACCATGGTAATTGTCTTTATTTATGACTCGGGTAATAAAATTTATAAAATAAATAGTGTTAGCTCAATCTAATGATGGAGGAGAGAGTTGTTAAATCCCATAACATGGAGTACATGCCGCTTCGGTTTTAAGTGGCAGTGCTACTATATGCTCCGTTTAAAATTATAATGTAATTGTTATATGTTGTAAAAAAAATTAATTTCAAGTTCCAAATGGAAAACTTATTATTCCTTAGTCTTATTTCGGTTCTAGTATATGCTTGCTATAGAAAATATAGACAAAGAGGAGCATTATTATAGAAGACAATCCCGAACATATTCAGATCTGAATATTTAGTTTTTAGTCTTATTTACAAATTTAAATAAAATATATGTAAGTACTTTTAATTTCAAAATTGAGTTTAAATATAATGTTAAAAAAATATGAAAAGTATATATTTATGAGCTATTCTAAGATAATAAATTTGTTAAATAAAAAAATATAAAATCTAAATGAAAAAAGATATTGTTTTTAATATTAAAAATATAGTTTAAAAAATATATACTAAAATATTAAAAAGAGTAAAAAAAAACATAAATTTAGGAATTGTTTTTGCCAAAAACAATAGGCTTAAAACATTATACCAAAATATACCAAAATGTTTATATATAATATATAATATATTAATACTATATTAATATTGTATTAATATATCTCATTCATTTTTAAAATGGCTTAAGGCACGATTTATTTATATTGTGTAATTTCAGAATCTAGTTTTCATTATTGAAGTTTTTTAGTTTTTGTTTTGTGTAATTTCAGAATCTAGTTTGATTTTTTTTAAAAACATTTCATTATTAATTTTTTTTTAGTTTTTGTTGTTGTTTTTATGGATCTTATTAATCCATTTATATTTTTATTCAAACCTACTTTCATAAGAATTGTTTAACAAAGATCGGTTGCACACTTTTTCTGTTTTGCCTCACTTGGCATCCCTATTGAGTTGTATGGTAGGATTCTTTTTCCGGCTACCCGTGTTTACACCCAAAAATATGTATGTGTTTACACCCGAACGTATGTACAAAATATGTATATATTTACACCCGAACATATGTACACGTGGCATGTAGATTAGCAAGCTCCGATGAGGCCAAAACTATCATTGCTAGGGGAGTGAAGACAATACCCAACTCAGAAAATCGGTGGCTGCAGGCTGCAAAATTGGAGCATGATGAGACACAGAAGCGGAAGGTTTTGATGAAAAGACTAGAGCGTATAAGAGACTCCGCAAGGCTTTGAAAGGCACTTGTTCAGCTCTCTGATGAAGAATATGCTCTATTTTCGCTATATAAAGCTGTTGAGTGCCGTAATTGTTGGACCGCGTTTACTTCCTCTGTTAGGCCGTTTAGTTGTTATAGGTTGTAATTTTTTTTTCATTTCAAGTTCCAAATGGAAAAGTTATTCTCCTTAGTCTTATTCGGGTTCTAGTATATCATTGCTATAGACGAGACAAACAATACTGACAAAAAAGAGCATAATCGTAGAAAACATTCCTGATTCGATTGTACAGATTCGGATCCAGATCCCATTCTTTATAATGTTATTTAAAAATTTAAATAAAATATAAGTAAGTACTTTTGATTTAAAAATTGAGTGAAAATATAATGTTAAAAAATAGGAAAAATATATATATTTATGAACTATTATAGGATAACATATTTGTTAAATAAAACAATATAAAATCTAAATGAAAAAGATACTATTTTTAATATAAAAAAAATAGTTTAAAAAATAATATAAACTTAAGTACTAAAAGACAGAAAAAAACATAAATTTAGGAATTGTTTTAGGGAAAAAAGCTTAAAATATACTAAAACGATTTATACAATATATAATATATTAATTAAAAGAAATATTAAATATATCTATTTTATTTTGTGTAATTTCAAGATCTAACTTGATCTATTATATTGAGTTTTTTTAAAAAGGGTCTTTATTGAAGTTTCTTTTCGGAAAACACTTCATTATTGATGTTTTTTAGTTTTTGTTATTGTTGTTTCTATATACCTTATCAACTCATTTATATTGTTATTCAAACCTATTTTCATAAGAATTACTTAACAAAGATCGTTTGCACACTTTTTCTCTTTTGCCTCACTTGGCATCCTATTGAGTTTTATGGTAGTATTCTTTTTCGGCTACCTCTGTTTACACGCGAAAATATATACATATTGACATTCAATTTCTCGAGAGTAATCGTGGAAATGTTTTACATTATAAGATTCAATTAAAAGTGTTGTGAAAACCCATAATGTGGAGTACATGTCGCTTCGAATTTCGGCGGCATTGGACCATGTTTATTCCTTTGTTACAATGTCACTATAATGGGTGTAACCCATTTACTATAATGGTAACCCGTTTAAAATTATAATGTGATTGTTATATGTTGATTTTTTTTTCCAAATTTCAAAATGGAAAAGTTATTCTCCTTAGTCTTATTCGGGTTCTAGTATATACTTCCTATAGAACGAGACAAACAAAAAAAACATCATCGTAGAAAATTCAATTGTAGAAATAGATTTAGATAGATTTAGTTTTTAGTGTTATTTACAAATTTAAATAAAATATATGTACCTACTTTTAATTTAAAAATTAGGTTAAAAAATAGCAAATATATATATATATATATATATATATATATATATATATATATATATGAGCTATTCTTGGATAATATATTTTTTTAAATAAAACCATATAAAATCTAAATGAAAAAAATATTATTTTTAATATTAAAAATAGTTTTAAAAAATGATATAAACTAAAATACTAAAAAACAAAAAAAAAATATATGCTTAAAACATTATACCAAAATATATCAAAATTATTTATACAATATATAATATATTAATATTATATTAATTAAAAAATATATATTAAATATATCCGTTTATATATTATATTAATATATTAATATTATATCAAGAATTATGCATCCGTTATTTTTCCGTTATTTTGTGTAATTTCAGGATCTAGCTTGATTAGTTATATTGATTTTTTTTAAAAACACTTCATTATTGTTGTTGTGGTGGTTTCTATGGAACTTATCTACTCATTTATATTTTTATCCAACCCTAGTTTCATAAGAATTATTTAACAAAGATCGGTTGCACACTTTTTCGTTTTGCCTCACTTGGCATCCCTATTAAGTTGTATGATAGTATTCTTTTTCGGCTACTTTTGTTTACACCCGAAAATATATACATATTGACATTCAATTTCGCAAGAGTACTAGTCCAAATGTCTTACATAATAACACATTCCTAATTTACGTCAACAAGAAAGTGAGTTGACAAC
This sequence comes from Limnanthes douglasii subsp. nivea, assembly GCA_036936605.1. Lineage (NCBI taxonomy): Eukaryota > Viridiplantae > Streptophyta > Magnoliopsida > Brassicales > Limnanthaceae > Limnanthes > Limnanthes douglasii. The sequence continues at coordinate 174,125,443 of JAUPFV010000003.1, forward strand.
TCATACTCATATACATTATCAATGATAAAGCACACGCCCGTTTGTACTCTCATCATTTGTCTGGGTAAAATGAAGTTGTTACTCGTGTCTCTTCTGTTGTCAATCTAGTTTGATCCCCTAATTCCCTTGGTAATTGTCTTTCTTAATGATTTTTATATTAAAATTTATAAAAATAAATAGTGTTAACACAATTAAAAGTGTTGTGAAAACCCATAATGTGGAGTACATGCCGCTTCGAATTTCAACGGCATTGAACCACGTTTATTCCTTTGTTACAACGTAACTATAATGGTAACCCGTTTATTATAATGGTAACCCATTTAAAATTATAATATGATTGTTATATTTTGAGTTTTTTTAAAATTCCGGAAAAATTAGCCTCCTGTCTTATTCGGTTTCTGGTATATACTTACTATAGAACGAGACAAACAATACAGACAAAAAAGCATCATCGTAGAAAACAATATCGATTCAATTACTCTCGATTCAAATGTAAAAACTCAAATGTAAAAGCAGATTCAGAAAACAATCTGGATTCAATTAATCTCGATTCAAAGGTAAAAACTCAAATGTAAAGCAGATTCAGATCCGATTGTTTAGTTTTTAGTGTTATTTACATATTTAAATAAAATATATGTAAGTACTTTTAATTTGAAAATTGAGGTTAAATATAATGCTAAAAATGGGGAAAATATAAATTTAGGACCTATTCTAGGTAATATATTTGTTAAATAAAATATATAAAATCTAAATGAAAAAATATATTATTTTTAATATTAAAAATAGTTTAAAAAATAATAAAAACATAAATACTAAAGAATAAAAAAAACATAAATACTAAAGAATAAAAAAAACATAAATTTAGGAACTGTTTTAGGCCTAGAAAATAGACTAAAAAACATTTTAATAAGGGTTGTGTAGCATTGGGTTAAAGAGAACCGAAAAATAATATAAGGATCGTATAGCATTGTAATAAATACACCAACATAAAAGACGTAGTATTATTATACGGAAAACAAGCGAACAATATTTTGTGTCAGATTATTATTTTTTTAATTTTTTTTTGAAAAACTAGTCGCATCCTATAATTTTGAAAAATAATATATTAATTTCTTTATAACAAATAGTTTTATAATATATATATTTCACTTTTCTACATTTTTTAAAAAAATAATTTTTTTTTCATTGTTTTATAATATTATTAAATAGAATTTGAAAATAACATTGCGAAAAGGTTGCTAGAATAAGTAGAGAACATATGTCATAATGATTCCTATAATCCCAAGTAGATCGCTACTCATTGCTCGGCTTACCAGAGTGAAACCTATACCCAAAATATAAAATTAATCAATACACAATAATGAATTCTTAAATATCTTAAAACCTTGAGGTAGGTAAATCTTATTAATTTCCTAATAGTAAAACTCGATGGATAAATTTACTTGTTTTCTCTTAAGTTGATTTGTGAGCTTGAGCTTGAAAGATTCTTATCGGTTAGAATGTTATCTAGAAGAATGAAGATGGTTTAATGATTTAATCTAATATGTAGTTGTCAGGGGCGGAACAAGAACTAAAAGTAAGAGCAAGTAAAAAACTTATAGATACAAAAGAATAAACAAAAAATAAACGCGCAAGTATTAAGATAAAAAATATTGTAAGATTTTTTTTTCTATATTTGTGCTAAACTTGTGCTAAATTTATAAGAAACCTGTTAAAATTTATGCCAAATTTACACGCATCACAGAAATACTATAACGCATTAATCTATACAAACATATATATATTTTTAACATTGGTTTAAACATAAAAAATCAGTTAAATAATTGATAAACACATTAAACATTTAATTACATGATCAATTTATACCTAACTACATGGTTTAAGCAGCAACCAATAGTTAAATAAATTGTAAGAACAAAAAAATAACAACATGATTAAACTAGATATATTTTTAATAAATATTTCATCACCATATAATCTTAATCGTCTTATTTGTTTATATCGATCTTCAATGATCGCATCCTAAACTCTGATAATAGAGTTGAACTTGTGTATTATTCTTTTATTTGAAACCCATGAAAATATGTTTAATTTTTTTAAAATTATATTATATTAAATTGTATTAAAATAATTTCAAAAACCCAACTTATAGTTATTGATGCATTGTTTGAATTTAATAGCTAAATATACCAACCTGATTTATACAATATATAATATATTAATATTATATTACTTAAAAAAATATTAAATATATCTCATTCTATTTTATAATGGCTTAATCTGTGATTGGATGCACGAGTTATACATCCGCGATTGGATACACGAGTTATACACCTGTTATTTTCAGGATCTAGCTTGATCTGTTACAGTGACCTCTTCTTTTTTGGTTGAAAAACACTTCATTATTGATTTTTTTTAGTTTTTTATGTTGTTGTTTCTATGGAACTTATCTACTCATTTATATTGTTATTCAAGCCTACTTTCCTAAGAATTATAAAATAAATAGTGTCCGCTTCACTAATTACCATGGTAATTGTCTTTATTTATGACTGGGGTAATAAAATTTATAAAATAAATAGTGTTAGCTCAATCTAATGATGGAGGGGAGAGTTGTTAAATCCCATAACATGGAGTACATGCCGCTTCGGTTTTAAGTGGCAGTGCTACTATATGCTCCGTTTAAAATTATAATGTAATTGTTATATGTTGTAAAAAAAAATTAATTTCAAGTTCCAAATGGAAAACTTATTATTCCTTAGTCTTATTCCGGTTCTAGTATATGCTTGCTATAGAACGAGACAAAAAATATAGACAAAGAGGAGCATCATTATAGAAGACAATCCCGAACATATTCAGTTCTGAATATTTAGTTTTTAGTCTTATTTACAAATTTAAATAAAATATATGTAAGTACTTTTAATTTCAAAATTGAGTTTAAATATAATGTTAAAAAAATATGAAAAGTATATATTTATGAGCTATTCTAAGATAATATATTTGTTAAATAAAACAATATAAAATCTAAATGAAAAAAGATATTGTTTTTAATATTAAAAATATAGTTTAAAAAAATATATACTAAAATACTAAAAAGAGTAAAAAAAAACATAAATTTAGGAATTGTTTTTCGCCAAAAACAATAGGCTTAAAACATTATACAAAAATATACCAAAATGTTTATATATAATATATAATATATTAATACTAATATTAATATATCTCATTCATTTTTAAAATGGCTTAAGGCACGATTTATTTATATTGTGTAATTTCAGAATATAGTTTTCATTATTGAAGTTTTTTAGTTTTTGTTTTGTGTAATTTCAGAATCTAATTTAATTTTTTTTTAAAACACTTCATTATTAAAGTTTTTTAGTTTTTGTTGTTGTTTTCATGGATCTTATTAACCTATTTATATTTTTGTTGTTTAACAAAGATCGGTTGCACAATTTTTCTTTTTTGCCTCACTTGGCATCCCTATTGAGTTGTATGGTAGGATTCTTTTTCCGGCTACCTGTGTTTACACCCAAAAATATGTATGTGTTTACACCCAAACGTATGTACAAAATATGTATATGTTTACACCCGAACATATGTACACGTGGCATGTAGATTAGCAAGCTCCGATGATGCCAAAACTGTCATTGCTAGGGGAGTGAAGACAATACCCAACTCAGAAAATCGGTGGCTGCCGGCTGAAAAATTGGAGCATGATGAGACACAGAAGCGGAAGGTTTTGATGAAAAGACTAGAGCGTATAAGAGACTCCGCAAGGCTTTGAAAGGCACTTGTTGAGCTCTCTGATGAAGAATATGCTCTATCTTCGCTATATAAAGCTGTTGAGTGCCGTAATTGTTGGACCGCGTTTACTTCCTCTGTTAGGCCGTTTAGTTATTATAGGTTGTAAATCTTTTTTTTTCCATTTCAAGTTCCAAATGGAAAAGTTATTCTCCTTAGTCTTATTCGGGTTCTAGTATATCATTGCTATAGACGAGACAAACAATACTGACAAAAAGGAGCAGAATCGTAGAAAAATTTGCTGATTCGATTGTACAGATTCAGATCCACATCCCATTCTTTATAATGTTATTTAAAAATTTAAATAAAATATACGTAAGTACTTTTGATTTAAAAATTGAGTGAAAATATAATGTTAAAAAATAGGAAAAATATATATATTTATGAACTATTATAGGATAACATATTTGTTAAATAAAACAATATAAAATCTAAATGAAAAAGATACTATTTTTAATATAAAAAAATAGTTTAAAAAATAATATAAACTTAAATACTAAAAGACAGAAAAAAAACATAAATTTAGGAATTGTTTTAGGGAAAAAAGTCTTAAAATATACTAAAACGATTTATACAATATATAATATATTAATATTATATTAATTAAAAGAAATATTAAATATATCTATTTTATTTTGTGTAATTTCAAGATCTAACTTGATCTATTATATTGAGTTTTTTTAAAAAAGGATCTTTATTGAAGTTTCTTTTCGGAAAACACTTCATTATTGATGTTTTTTAGTTTTTGTTATTGTTGTTTCTATATACCTTATCAACTCATTTATATTGTTATTCAAACCTATTTTCATAAGAATTACTTAACAAAGATCGTTTGCACACTTTTTCTGTTTTGCCTCACTTGGCATCCTATTGAGTTTTATGGTAGTATTCTTTTTCGGCTACCTCTGTTTACACCCGAAAATATATACATATTGACATTCAATTTCTCGAGAGTAATTGTGCAAATGTTTTACATTATAAGATTCAATTAAAAGTGTTGTGAAAACCCATAATGTGGAGTACATGTCGCTTCGAATTTCGGCGGCATTGGACCATGTTTATTCCTTTGTTACAATGTTATAATGGGGGTAACCCATTTACTATAATGGTAACCCGTTTAAAATTATAATGTGATTGTTATATGTTGATTTTTTTTCCAAATTTCAAAATGGAAAAGTTATTCTCCTTAGTCTTATTCGGGTTCTAGTATATACTTATAGAACGAGACAAACAGAAAAACATCATCGTAGAAAATTCAATTGTAAAAGTAGATTGAGATAGATTTAGTTTTTAGTGTTATTTACAAATTTAAATAAAATATATGTACCTAATTTTAATTTAAAAATTAGGTTAAAAAATAGCGAATATATATATATATATATATATATATGAGCTATTCTTGGATAATATATTTTTTAAATAAAACCATATAAAATCTAAATGAAAAAAATATCATTTTTAATATTAAAAATAGTTTTAAAAAAAATGATATAAACTAAAATACTAAAAAACAAAAAAAATGTATGCTTAAAACATTATACCAAAATATATCAAAATGATTTATACAATATATAATATATTAATATTATATTAATTAAAAAATATATATTAAATATATCCGTTTATATATTATATTAATATATTAATATTATATCAAGAATTATGCATCCGTTATTTTTCCGTTATTTTGTGTAATTTCAGGATCTAACTTGATCAGTTATATTGATTTTTTTTTACGTTATTTTGTGTAATTTCAGGATCTAGCTTGATCAGTTATATTGATTTTTTTAAAAAATACTTCATTATTGTTGTGGTGGTTTCTATGGAACTTATCAACTCATTTATATTCTTATCCAAACCTAGTTTCATAAGAATTATTTAACAAAGATCGGTTGCACACTTTTTCGTTTTGCCTCACTTGACATCCCTATTAAGTTGTATGGTAGTATTCTTTTTCGGCTACTTCTGTTTACACCCGAAAATATATACATATTGACATTCAATTTCGCAAGAGTACTAGTCCAAACTGAACGAGGATGAGCTTGCCAAGGAAAAAGAGTCTTCCACTGAACGTTTGTCTAAAATTACTTCTCTGGAGACTCCACTTTGCGATGAGAGGAAAAAATTCGATGACGAACGGGAACGATTTATTACTAAGGACACCGAGTGGAATACTTTGGTTGATGGCCTCATCGAGTCTTGTGTGAAGACTAAAGTCTACTTTCAGAGAGTTGTAGAGGATAATGAGAAGTTGTCAAAGGAGAAAAAATCTTTGAAGGAAGACTTTGAAGCAGAGTAGAAAAAGTGTCTTGATGAATACGCAGCTGGTATTGTCACTCACCTCGAAGAAAGAGATGCTAACATGAGGTCCGCTATGGCGCTGGAGATGCATGAGAAGTTTTTGGATCTACATCTTCGCAACCTTTGGCTACGATTTATAGAAAGGCCTCGCCCTGCAGGCATCGTCCTGCAGGCATCTTCATGGAAAACTTGGAGTCTAGCGATGACACAGGAAGTTTGTCCTCAGACTCTGGTTCCCTGGAAGGTAGTAAGGAAAAATCTGTATCCGACTATCAATCATTAAATGTTTCCATCGTTATTTTGTTAACTGTTTGTATCCAGAACATGCTAAAACTTTTTTTGTTATGTACAATTTACCTCCTGTTGTGAGGATTTATGATGCTACAATTTACCTCATGTTGTGAGGATTTATGATGCAACTCTTTGTGTTTACCCTAAAACAATTTTTATTGGACAAAAAATTCCTTAGTTAAATATGACTCAAATAATTCTGAGTAATGCTTAACCTAAAACATTTCTTCTATGACTCAGTTTGTCTAATGCTTGTTTTTTATGATTCAAAAAGATAAATTCTTAATCAAAACCTCTTTGGAGTGTATTTGAATTAAAAAAGATGAACTCTATTGTCCGAACTTTTTTGGTGTATGTTTTGAGTTCAAAAAGATAAACTTTCCACGAATAATTTTAAGAAGGAAATTGAATTTTATATATGAGTCGGCTATAAGGGAACCTCATTAAAACCTTCCCGCGCCACCAGGGTATGAAAGAGTATGCCACCGATACGTACATAAACTGGTAAAGAAAATATTTACATATTTACACGTTCACTCTAAGTAAACTTTGAGGTGCTCAATATTCCAAGGGTGGGGAAGATCTCTTCATTCTTTATCTTTTAATCTGTATGTCCCAAACTTTATCTTCTTGGTTACCACGTATGTGCCCTCCCAATTTGGAGCTAACGTTTCCAGTCTATTTTCCTTTGTATGATGGAAGACTTTCCTTAAGACTTTATCCCCATCTTCAAATTCTCTTCCTCTGACTTTTGATGCATACCGACTTCTCATTAGAGTCTGATAGTGTAAAAAGTTTAATTGTGCCTTTCTTCTCTTTCTTTTATTAGATCCAACTCGGTACGTTTTCCTTTGTCATTTGCCTCCTCGGAAAACTCGCTTAACCTGTATGACGAGACCATAGTTTCTAATGGTACTACCACATCAATTTCATAAACAAGTGCGAAGGATGACTCATGCGTTGCGGTCCGAGGAGTGGACCTGTAAGCCCATAAAACTTCTTGCAGCTAATCCGACCACTTTCCAGCCTTACCCTATAGATTCTTCCTCATCCCATCTAAGATTTTCTGATTAGTTACTTTGACCTAGTCATTCGCTTGAGGGTGTAAGGGTGCTGAGAAGCACTGTTGTATCCCTTTAGAAGCACAAAAATCTCTCATTTCATTGTTATCGAACTACGGGCCATTATCCATTGTAATTTTCCTTGGTACCCCAAAACGACAACAAATGTTAGAGATGATCACATCTTTCGCTCCTGTTCCTGCTAACGGCTCAACGTCTACCCACTTGGATAAGTAATCCACCACAACAATGATCATTTGGCGACCTCCTAGAGCCATCGGGAGTGGTCCAACCAGATCAATGCCCCATCGATCAAACGATAGAGACTCTGATATCGATTCGAGGGAACACCGCGCATATGGATCGAGTTAGCAAATCGTTGGAAAGTGTCGCATTTCTGTACTAACTCCTTTGTGTCCGACGAGATGGTCGGCCAGTAATAACCAGACAAGAGTACTTTTCGTATCAATGTTTTATAACCATAGTGCACTGACCCTTCCCCATCGTGTAGTTGTGAAAGTATCAGTTGTGACTTGTCTTTCCCTAAACAACGAAGTAAAGGCCGACTAAAAGATTTATTTATTATACAATACATCTCCGAGTACTACGTACCTATATGACTTGAATCATATTATTTTGGTCATTACTTTATCGATTAATAATATATCATGGACTAAGAACTCTTGTATTTTACTTCTCCAATATTTCACTATAGCTGTAGAGATTTGGAAGGCCTCGATACCTCATTCAACCAATTCAGATCCCTTAACAATTGATGGACTTTTTGGACAACTATCCATGGGTACTCCTTTGAGTAAGATGCCTTGGCCAGAGAATCAGCCACTGAATTCCCTGCCCTATGAACATGTTCGAATCTGACATCCTCAAAATCTAAGGTTAAAGCCTTCAAAACCCCCAAGTATTTCACTAAATGATCTTTTCTTGCTTCTGATCGCCCTGAGGCATGGTTCACTAGAAGTTGAGAATCACTTATCAACTTGACTCTTTTGACTCCGCAAATTTTTGCAAGTCTTAATCCAACCAAAGCTTCTTCACACTCTGCTTCATTTTTTTGATGCTTTGAACCCGAGTCGGATAGCTTGATACAACACAATTCCTTCCGGAGATATCAACTGTACTCCTGCACCACAGCCAGATAAGCTTGATCCCCCGTCGGTTTGGACTATCCACTCTGGGCTGGATTTGTCTTTATCAATATCTATTTAATCCCGATTAGAATGAAATTCAACTAAGAAGTCGGCTAGTGCTTGTTCTTTGATAGCGGTCTGCATTCAAATTTAATGTCGAAGTATCCAAGTTCTACCGACCACTTTGTCATTCTTCCTGATACTGCAGGCATTTGCAACATGTTCTTCAGCGGAAAAGATGTTCGTACCACAATTGAATGAACCTGAAAGTAGGGCCTCAATTTTCACGCAGATGTTACTAATGCGAGTGCTAACTTTTCTAACTTAAGGTATCGCTTCTCCGCATCCACAAGACTTTTACTCACATAGTAGACTGGTCTTGGAACACTTGATTCTTCTCGGACTAAGACTGCACTTACCGCGAAATCTGATACTGCCAGATAAATGAACAACTTCTCCCCCGGATGTGGCTTTGTCAAGATTTCCAGGGAGGAGAGGTACTTTTTGATGTGATAAAATGCATCCAAACATTCTTGTGTTCAGTCAAAGCAATTTTATTTTCTTAGTACCTGGAAGAAAGGGGCACATTTATCCGAGGAACTTGATATGAATCTGTTTATTGTTGCCAACCTTCCAGTCAGAATTTGCACCTCTTTGATTGTTCTTAGTGGGTCCATAGTACACATATCATCTAATTGTACTGGGTCAGCTTCAATGCCCTATTCGCTGACTATGAAACCTAAGAATTTTCCGGATCTTACCCCGAATGTACACTTCTCCGGGTTCAACTTTAAATTTATCTTGGCCAAATTGGCAAAAGTTTCTTCCAAGTCAGCTAAATGATCCTTATCTTTGAGGCTTTTAACTAACATGTCATCGATGTCAACTTCCACATTTCTACCAATCTGAATCTCAAAAGCTTTGTTTACTAAGAGCTAATATGTTGCTCAAGCTTTCTTTAATCCAAACGATATCACCTTGTAGCAGTGCAAACCCCTTCTAGTGATAAAATATGTACTCTCTTGGTCTCTTGGGTCCATCCGGATTTGATTGTACCCAACGTAAGCATCCATACATGAAAGTAAACTATTTTCGGACGTCAATTCGACCAACTGATCAATTATAGAGATCGGGAATAGATCTTTGGGGCAGGCCCTGTTTAGATCAGTAATATCCACACACACTCGCCACTTGCCGTTTTTCTTCTTTACGAAGATTGGATTGGCCGTCCACAAAGGGTATTGTGATTCGCGGATGTGATCCACTTTTGTCAAACAGTCTACTTGTGCCATTATCGATTCATATTTTTCTTGAGAAAATGATCTTCTCTTCTGGATAATCGAACGAATACTGTTCCGTATTGCTAACCTGTGATAGATGATATCTGCTGGGATGCCTGTTACATCTCCTGTGCACCAAGCCAACAAATGTAATTTGTTAGAAATAAATTTGAGTGAACTTTATCTAACCTCTTGGGATAGTCTTGTATCAATCTTGAGACTTTTACCGGGGAAAAAGACATGGTTCTCAAAACCTTCATCAGGGACCATGAACCCGTGGGATTCTCTTGGATCGTCAACAGGATCGGAATCCGTGAGAGACCCCTATGATTGCTATTCTTTTTTCGATCCGACCCCCTTCACCTGCTTGGGGGCCAATACTGCTTTGTAACATTCTATGGCCATCTTTTGACTACTTCTTACCGTTCCTACATTTCTACCTACCAGATACTTCAAACATTGATGAACAGTAGACGACACGGCATACATCTTAGATAGCCAGGACCTTCTGAAGATAGCATTGTATGATATGGGAGCATCCATCACTACAAACAGTACTATGAATATCTTCTTGAATGGCCCTCAGCCCAACTCTACCATTCCTTCAAACTTCCCGACTACATCAGCAGTTGCTCCGGTAAATCCCACTATCGCCCGGTCAGATTTTAAGATTATTGGTGGGTTCTTTATTTGGTTATATGTTGACATAAACATTATGTTAGCGGAGCTCCCTGTATCAATCAAATTTTTTCTTATCTCGTTCCCCGCTATCTCCGCTCCGATCACCACTTCATCCTCATGCGGACTAGCTACATCTCTCATGTCATCATCTTCGAAGAAAAGAATCGGGGATGGATTTCTGTATAGGTGTGATGAGGCTCCTGCTTCCAACTGTGTCGCTAGACTAACAATGTGTCTCTCCGAGAATAGTTTGATATTCCTGCCACTGTGTCCCTACCAAAAATTGTTAGTGATTCAAAAAACGCACATAATTCACTAACCTTTCCTCTAGCAATCGACTCTTCAACAATGTTCACAGTATTTCTACCCGACTTTGGAACTAGATACTCTGTAGTAATATCAAACGCATCAAGAATTATTCGTCAACCCCTTCAGATATCATCATGGTACCCTCTTGTTTAGAAGCAACTTCTTGCTTTGGTGCAACTGTGGAATTATTTTTTACAAAATCAATTAATTTTCCATTCTCTACCAGATACTGGACTTCCTTCTTCAATGCCACATAATCTTTCGTATCGTGCCTGATTTCTTCATAAAACTGACAATATTTATTTTTCCTATGATCCTTTGGGGTCTGCAACAGGAAAGGCTTGCGAAAATGCACATTTGCACGGGCTTTCTCGAAAGTGGTTGATACACACTCGGTTAACTCGACATAATGGGCGGATCAGACCCATCTTTTGGATATGGGTCTGACATATTGCTGAGATGTTTGTCATGCCGGTGCATATTGTTGATTGTGTACTACACGTTGAGGATTTTGGCTCGTTGCTTGAACTGGTGCTCGTGGTCGAACAGTTGTAGTTGGTTGTGAAGCTTGCGGTCGGATATTCACCGTTGTTGTACTAGGTCTGATCAAGGTCGGATCGTGATAAAATTGAGACATTGACTCTATCTCCGAGGCTCTAGTTTCTTCAACTAAGATCCGCTTCTCTATCTGATCCAACAAAACTCCAAATGTCATGGCTTATTTCTCCATGGCATTGTCCTTCATTAACCCCGGAAGCAGAACCATTCAGAAGGCGATAAAGGCTACCTTGTTTTCACAAATATCCATATCCTTCTTGACTTGAATAAGCGTTTTGTGTAATCTTTTAAGCTTTCTCCAACTTTCCGCCTATAGTAGATGATGGTATCCCCATTTTCACGGAATTTCTTACTTCCGACGAAATGTTGTGGGAACATACTCCAAAACATGTAAAAGTTGTTAATGCACCCCTGAGGTAGACGATTATACCATTAGGATGCAACATTCTTGAAGGTTTGGGAGAACGCCCTACACAATAGCTTGTCGTCATCATCATAATTGATCATTAAGTTCTTGAACTGCTCAACGTGGTTTCTGGATCTTGAGTCTCGTCGAAATATTCCAGCTTAGAAATATTGAACCACTTAAGAAGATCTCCGGACAAGATCTCCGGGGAGATTGGGGATGATCTCCAATTATGTCCGACTTTAGACATCCATGATTAGATACACGAGTTAAACATCCTTGATTGGATGTTAGAAATGTAGAAATACATGTACTGGTTAGACTCCGTGATTAGTTTCATTTGATAAACATCCTTTATTTGATCCATGAGATAAACATCCGTGATTGAATGCAAGATCCGTGATTAGGTGCACGAGCTAGAAATCTGTGATTATATGCATGAGTTAGGCAATCGTGATTGGATGTACGAGTTTGCCATCCGTGATTGGATGCACGAGTTAGACATTCTTGATTGGATGCACAAGTTAGACATCAAAGATATGATGCACGAGATAGACATCAAAGATATGATGCACGAGTTAGACATATGCAATCTAATGCACGAGTTAGATATCCGTAATTGGATGCATGAGTTAGATATCCTAGATTTGATGCACGATATACAAATCAGTGATCGGATGCACAAGTTAGACATTCGTGGTATAATGCATGAGCTAGAAATCCATGATTTGATACACATATTATATATTTGAATTTCATGGGTAAATATGAGAGCTAATAAAATAGTTAAAATATTGATTTAGAATGAAGAAAAATAAATTATTAGATGCACGATGCTAAAATAAAATCCAAATATTTTTAATTTGAACGTATGGAGACTCAAGTACCGAAATAAGGTAAATGTTGAAGGTAATGAAAACCCACCCTACTTAAATTCTAGTCTTTTTCTAAGGCCTAGGCTACCATATTCTTTTTTATTTCAGTTGAATTCTTTTTGTTCTTCAAAATATCTACTTTGAAAAATTTGTCATTTTTTTAAATCATTAATTTTGTAGAGAAAGATAACAATGTTACTTTTATATATATATATATAGTGTTGATCTTCCTTCTCATTTTTTACTACTCTCAATGTGTGCCTCTATCTTCGTCATCAAAGGTGCACAACACACTGATAACATAAATTTCTTTCTCTAAATTTCTATCTCATTTTCAATTTACACCTTATCTTTCACTCATTTATTTTTATTTTTTAGTGGCGCGTTACACCATGTGAGCTAGATGACATCATATTCTGTGCCTTTGATTCAGAAAACACCCTATTGATTTACGTGTTAACGGTGAGTGGAATGCTATTAGTTAACCAAACGTTGTTTAACGCGGTCACACACTTCTATTTTGGTGGAGGTAATATCCATCAAAGCTGGTGATCTCCAAATTTAGATATCATCTTCTTTACCTTATTAAAGTAATTAGTAAATACTCTCACTTTCTTTTTAAATATATTATTTTCTTTTGGTTTCAATACTATAATTTTTTATATATTTCAGGATGTGCTTTGTATGTGCCGAAAGTTGTTTGGTAACTCGATTAGTAAGAAGTTTTTCATATGACTCATAACCTAGTGGCATATGACCCTCAGATTTATATTGTTAAACCGTTCGAAAACATTATCTTGCAATGATTCAAACTACATTTTTATTATCTGTAATATTTTCATTCCTTTATTATTGGGTTCAACCAAAAACCATGATGCAACGAGTGGCTAGTGTCCCGTAAATTTGATTATAGAGCTTCCAATCATAGCTTTATTTGGTGACTTGTATATTTTTATTTTTATATTTTGTTTATATTTTCATAGATTATAATCGCTCGTATTTCTCTATTTAGTAAAGTTTTTTTGTACAAAGTTCATATAATTTTTTAAGAATAATTTATTCTACAAATTTTATCCGCAATCTGATGCACAAGTTACACATCTGCGGTCTGATGCACAAGTTACACATCCATAATCTAATGCGTGAATTATACATTTATGATCGGATACACGAGGTAGACATTTGTGATCGGATACACGAGGTAGACATCTATGATCGCATACACGACTTAGACATCCATGATCTGATGTACGAGATACACATCTACGATTGGATACACAAGTTAGACATCCACAATCTGATACACGATTTACACATTCAAAATATGATGCACGAATTAGACATCTTTAATCTGGTACACGAGTTAGACATCCACGACTCGATGCACGAGTTAGACATCCGTAATATGATGCATGAGCTAGAAATCTATGATTGGATACATGAGTTAGACATCCGTGATTGGATGCACGAGTTAGACATCCGTGATTGTATGAACAATGTATAAATTTGTGATCAGATACACAAGTTGGACATCTATGATTGGATACATGAGATAGAAATCTGTGATTATATGCATGGGTTAGATATTCGTGATTGAATGCACAAGTTAGAAATACGTGATTGGATACACGAGTTAAACATCTGTGATTAGATGCACGAGTTAGACAACCGTCATGGGATGGACGTATTAGAGATCCCTGATTGGGTGCATGAATTTGAGATCCATGATTAGATGCATGAGTTAGATATCTATGATTAGATACACGAGTTAGACTTCCGTGAATGTGTGGACGAGTTAGAATTTCGTGAATGGATGCACGAGTTAGACACCCGTGACTGGATGCACGAGTTACACATTAATTATAGGATGTATGACTTAGATATCCTTGATTGGATACATGATTTAGAAATCCGTTATTGGATGTATGAGTTAGATATCTGTGATTGGATGCACAAGTTAGACATTTATATTGAAATCACGTATTAGATATCCATAATTGGATGGACGAGCTAGACCACTGTGATTAGATTCATGAGATAGACATCCATGATTGGGTCCATGAGATAGACATTCGTGATTGGATCCACAAGGTAGACATCTGTGATTGGATGCATGAGTTAAATAACTATGACTTTATACACGAATTAAACATCCGTGATTGAATTGACGAGGTAGAAATCTATGATTAGATGCATAAGTTAGACACATGTGAGTGGATTCATAAGATAGACATCCGTGACTGTATACAAGAGGTAGACATTCGTGATATGATGAATGAGTTAGGCATCCGTTATTGGATTGACGAGGTTGACATCCTGATTGGAAGAAAAATTTAGACATCTATAATTGGAATAACAAGGTAGACATACGTGATTGGAAGAAAAATATAGACATCCGTGATTGGATGCATGAGTATACATCCTTGATTGTTAGTTCTCATTTCGTAGTCTTTTGGAATTTTGATTTATAGACTGTAATCCTTGATTACATTTATGAGACAGCCAGTCTGATAACAACATCCTGTAGAGCCTTTCAGATCTCTTATTCTATTATTTAAGCAATAATTTATAAACTCGTTGTGCTAAACAACCAACCCATATGTAGTTGATTTATTGTGATCCAAGAATTATTTTTTGTATTTGTAATTTTTTTATTGAATCACCATCTCTTTAGGTGATCAAAGGTGGAGGACAAGGTTTAGCTTCACAGATAAAATCTCATAGTTTATGACCTCTGATGGTTGGAAGACTCATGATTTTTTAATGTAAATAATTTGTTCTGTCTAGTTTGATACAATTTGTATCCTCGTATAATTTGTTGCTCCGGTTTTGCTCAACAAATGACTTATGAGAGGCTACAAATGCAATGCTAAAATTTGGAGAGTTGTTTGTTACTTCCATAGTGGTAGAAATATTAGCTTTGTTACCAAGTAAAACTAGTGAAAATAGAGTTTTTAGATATTGAATATTTGTTGTATTATTTATTATATTGTTAGAATGGTTACATTGCCTTATATAATACAATTAGTTACAATTTAACAAACTTTTAATTATATCATTAATAACAATTTGTGTAACAACTATTCTCATTCTTTGGTCTTCAGTAAGGCTTGTGTGATCTGTCTTTGTATTTGGGCTAGTCTAGTAGAATAAATAAATTTTCTCAAACAACTAAGGGCTTTAGAGTTTAATTTTTTTATATTCTAAAACGAGGTCATTTCTATATTTGACCTTAAGCACACTGTTTTCACTAAAAAAAATTAAGGTTAGACACAAACTCACTTTTATTTATACCATAGTAGTTTAATATTTAGTATCGAGTAGTATATGTACCATTCTTTTTCTTTGAACTAATATTTTCTCTATCTCTTGTTACCATTTTTGTTTATCTTATCTCTTGAAACATTTTTATTTATAATACACGGTAAACATCAATGATAATATAACTAAATATTAATCAATAAAAAATGAACTTTGTTCGGGTAAAACCATCGTTTGACCAAGGCAAGAACTTATATATCAATTAACGAACCTTCACAGAAAACAAGTAACCCTATTCGAGACGAGCAACAAAAAAATAAAGAATAAATAAACCAAGCACATTAGACAGATTTAACGTACTTTAGATTGTGGAAATAATCCTACATCCACGAGAAACAAACACTCTTTTTATTAATAAGTAGGTGACAAAAAAACTCTCTCACACAAAAGACTCATTCATTATTTGTAACAAAAGATGATGTGATTCACAAAATCCTCCCTTCAGTGTTTATATCTCACCTCCCTTGTGGTTGATGCCTGACTTATGCTTGATATGTATTTTTCTTGTTTGTGGTTTATGCTTGGTCAAAATTAGTGTCATGAACTGCATTGTTTTGTGTTTGGCTTAAATGTGACCTGTGTTTGATCTATGTTTATCTTATTTAAGGTTTGTATTTGGTCAATAGTAGTATCATGAACTACATTTTCAAGTGTTGTATTAGTATTATGTTTAGAGTCAGTGTTAGGTAAATGTGAAAGTGGTTATAGAATTTTAGAATTTAAGTAATGATTAGATATTGGAAAATTAGAAAACCAATAATAAAAGGAAATAATAATAAGAGACTCTTAACTTTTTGTGCTTAAAAAAGTTGTATACAATAGAGACTCGGATTCATTGAACACAATATTTATAGAAATGTATAACTTCTCACTAGAACTTAAACACTTATAGCTTATATGAGTATCGTAATATCCTAGAAATACACACTTGACAGATAAAATTGGAATTTATGACTTATAACCTTTATGAGAGATCGAGAGATGCATAAGCGTATAATTAGGATCATCCAAGAATTAACAGACAACTTCTGTGTGCCCATATCTCCTATATATTTGAAAAGTAGGTTTATTTGGAGTAAATATTCATTATTTTCCTATATAACATCTCTATCTATAGTTGTTTTGGTCACTGTATCTTTCCTTCAACCCTCTACCTGAACCTCTAGAGAAATGGTTGGTTTGGCCTATGTAATTAGTATTTTTGCCTCTAGGTTCTCGTCTTTTTGAGGCAACACTTAGATTAGCAGTTGCATTGTTTTTTTATTAATTTAAGTTGGTCAAATCTTCTTTTATAAATTAAGTGGATTATTCGAAAGTATAACTAGTTAATAATTTATTTATCAACTAGACTTATAAATATTAGGGTGCACCCAGTCCAACAAAGTACCTGAGTAACTCATTCACCTAAGATTATAAAGCTACATGTCATAATCAAATTGGCCTCCATAGTCTTCATTTTGTTGATATACCCTTCCATTGTTGGTTCTCATTTCCTAGTCCTCTGGAATTTTAATTTATAGAATGTATTCCTTCATTTAATTTACGACCCAACCAGTCAGGTAAAAACATCCCACATGCCCTTTGAGGTCTTTTATTCTATTAATTAAGCTAAATTTTTTAAACTCATTATGCTTAACAACCAACCTACGAGTAGTTGATATGATGCTATCCATGAATCATATTTTGGAATTTTAATATTCTTGGTTGAATCACCATTTGTTTAGGTGATCAAAGGTGGAGGACATAATTTCTCTTCACTAATAAAACTACATAGTTCATGACCTTTGATGGTTGGAAGAATCATGGTTTTCCAATGGACATAATTTGTTTTGTCTAGTTTGATACAATGGACATCCTCATTTGGTTTGTTGCTTAAGTGTTTCTCAATAGATGACCTCTGAGAGGCTGTACATGCAATGCTAAACATTTTGAGAGTTTTTTGTTGCTTCCCCGATGGAAGAAATATTGGATCTGTTACCAAGTATAACTAGTGAAAATAGAGTTTTTAAATATTGAATATTTTGTGTGTTATTTATTGTGTTATTGCATTGATGACATTGCCTTATATAATAATAACTTGAGGGCTAATCGATCACAAATTCTAAATTAGTTTGAATATATATTATTTATAAAAGAGATTTTTTTTACTTACTAATAGTAATACTTTTGATTTTATTTTGCAATACTAGAGAGGATATCCTTCGTAGTAAAATTACCAAAAATGTTTTTTATTTTACAAAAAATGTGTCAGTTATTCTAGTAGTTTTATATCAATCTGTACTATTTTTCCTTTGGCAAAAAAAACATTTTTTATAAACAGAGGTTTTGGTTGGTGAATAGTTTTTAACGAGGCAGAAGTATAGCTAATATCAAACTGAGCTCTCTAGAATCGCGATAGTTTGGCTAAAGTTAAATGGGCCTCACATAAGGTGAGAGCAACATATCGCAAACATCCGATAAAGCTAGAGGCTCCTCAGACTAGTCATTCAGTTCATAAAATTCAAAAATAGAATATCAACTTCTCATCTGAACCAAACGGTTAGGGTTGTGCTTATTTTTTCTTCAACTCAACTTTAAATGTCTATTTATTCGGTCAAACGACCAATCTATACATTTTAGGCTCGACAATGACGAGATATAAGCAAAGCAACAGTTTAATTAAACATGGACTGTTAGGCAAGCATTTATACTCCTCTCTCCTTTTGTTCGCAAGAATTATGGGGCTATTCATGAGAACTAAATTTGTAACTTAGTTGAACCTTAATATTTAAAAGGTAAAACTACTTAAAATTAAGTAAAATATATTTATTTACAGTCCAAGATAACAAATATTATATATTTATTGTTAGTCAAATATAAAAATTAAGATATATTTATTCCTTATCACTTAGATATCATTTATTACCTAGTACTAAAAACTATATAAGCCTCAATCCGTTATTTTTTTTATTTTACATCTAATATCATAATTTAGTATCTCGCAACTTATGAAATCTAATTGATATTTAGTACTCAATACAATTACGATCACACTCTGATCATATAACTGCATATTTTTTCTATTTTGATCTACACTCATACTCTCTATTTTTTGTATAAACCCTAATTTCATATAACATTATATCTTTCACCCCGATCACATTGGTCAAATAAGTTTAATCTATTTCAAACATAGAATTACAGATGAGACCAAGATGGTCACTGGCTTAAGGAAATATATGGAACCTATATCGTGCCTAATAATAATTATATATACTATACTTTAACTAAATTTTTAGTATAATATTATTAATTATTCACAAGTTTAATATTTCCATATAATAAAGAGTTTTCACTTGTCCAATCTACAAATATTGGGTAGATCGAAGATGGTGACACTAACACAAGCATCTAAGATTCCATCAAGCTTAAAACCACAAAGAATAGACCTAATAATAATTGTCTTAATTTTATCATCAATTATTATATATTTCATTTTAAAATACATTAGACAAATTGTTTTATCTCACAATGTATCTTATCTTCATTGTTATATCAAAGTTTAAATTATTTCTATTTATTAGTATATGGTCTAAATTCTATCGTTCGAGTTATTTTTTAATAAAAAATCTTTTATTATATATATATATATATATATATATATATATATTCTCCTTAATTTATTATATGGTAACAGATTCGTATACTCTTATAGAAAATTAATCGATTGTTTTTTAATGGTTGATCATATGAGTTATGCACCTTAAAATAACCAGATCGCCTGAGTTCTAGTATGCCACTGTTTATTTCACCAAACTTTAAAATCTATGGGACGGATTGGAATATTATAAATTTATTCATGTATGCTCATGTGGTCCTTTCATAAACCGTACATATGTTATTTTGAATATCCTATTAATAGTTTAAAATGAGGAGCTGGTTATGTAGTTTTTATCGGTTTGAATAATTGTTACACTCTAATTAGAGATCAATTTTTTCTCGTTGATCCTTTACCCGTATTAGATAGAGTGTTTACACAAGTGTTATAATATGAGAACTAAAGGAAGACCAACGTGCCTACACACACAAGGTCTATGATAACCATACAACATTAATTACAAGGGTTGCAAAAAAAGTGATATGTTTTCTTATGTATGTGATAACAATATGTATGAAAATAAAAAATATTATCTACAACACAAAGTTTCTAATATTATTTTTCTCAATAGAGTTATAGATGACTTTTAGTGTGTGTTATTATTACTACTTTTATGTACTATTATGAGTCAGATGCATTGTGGTCTTTCAGTTACACTTGTCTCTTCAACAACGTGACACTAAAAATTAGTCACATTACCTTTCAAAATTTGCAACTAATAAATGATATTTTTAAGTACTCATAATAAGCAAAAACTTCTCCATTCAAGCATCATCAATAATTTTCTATTTGAGTTGATTCACGTGGACATATGAAGGCTATAAAAAATATCACATGTAATTATTTTATTTAATTATTAAATATAGTTGAGGACTTTTCGAGGACTGCTTATGTCTACTTGATGCTCCATACGTCAGATTATGATGATATTTTGAAGAGGTTTCGTACTATGTATGTGACATAATATTTATAAACAAAATCTCAAAATCTAAGTGATTATACATAATTATTCCCCAATTATGATTTCTTCAAAAAAAAATCTTACATAAACTTATTTGTGTGTAAACACCCCAAGAGAAACTCCAAAATTGAAAAAAAAAAGTTAACATTTTTAATATAACCGGAGCTTTAAAATTCCGGTCATGAATGTTTTTGAACTTCTCGATGAGGTCTATTTTTATATTTTATTTCTTATAAATATATTACACAATAAAAATCTATACAATAAGTCTCCTTATGAGTTAATATGTGATTCACTTCGTGATTATAACTTTTTTAGATTTTTTGGTTCATTGTATTATGAAACCACATTGTAGTTAGGGAGAATCAAGTTTGAGGCTATGGCTACCAAATGTAACTGTGTAGGTTATGTATATGAGATGAAATAATAAAATTTGTATGACTTAAAAAAATCATTATTTTTATCTTTCCGGATATTATCATCCATAAACATATTTTAACACTCAAGGATAACTCAACTATAAAAGAAGATAACTTTTTTAATTTTACTCTTTGTTAAAGTACTCTAGATGAGACCCATCTTGAGTATGCATCTAATTGAGGAGTTAACTCATCTAATCCCGAGTATGCATCTAATGTGCCCCGTAGCCACATATATGACGTTGAAAGTGGTTCAACATAATTTAGTAGACTATAAATAACGAAAAAAATTGTATGCATATTTTTAAGATTATATAGTCACACATCCAACTGTTTTTTTTGTGAATTAAGTATAATTTTTACTAAATAATATTCATCTTTAGCACATTCAAGTCAAACAACCAATTAGATATTTGAAGCTAGCAAGAATATTGATTGGGTGGTTATAATGTATGAAGATTTTCAAGCTTTCAAAAAAGACTCACGCTTGGCATGTGACCACTTTGTCTCTAAGATATGATACAGCGAAGTATAAATTAGTGTATAAGGTCAAACACTAAGTAAATGGAAGTATTAACATACTAAATCTCACCAAACCACTTCCATCCTCCGTTTTTAGATTTTCGCTTTCCAACGAGGATGTTTAGTTGTACCACGCTCCAACTTGAGGAAACAATCAATATTATATGATTTTTATTATGGTATTTGAATTACTTGGATTAAAAATTACTTTATTCACTCTTTTACTCATTTTAGATATTTTTTTATTTCTCATGATTCTTCTACTCCATATGTGACAGATAAATGTAATACTAGAAAGTTCCTAACTTTATAATTTTGAAGGAGCCATTCCTAACTTTATAATTTTGAAGGAGCCAACAAAAACGTTTTTATTATGTTATTACTTTTCCGCAACATGTGTAGATTGATTTACTATTTTTCATTATCCATTATAAAACACATATTATGACCATTATTATTAACCATAAAATCTTATATTAAGTATACAATATGTTTTAAAAAATCACACGAAACTAATTATATTTATTTATATTTTCTGCTAAAATACATTTCCGATCATATGTGACATTTTGTTAAGGTTTGTTAAATCTTATCATAGATTTTTGGGCTAAGAGATGACTATTATACAAGTTTTAGTTCTCTTTAAATCTTCGAAACAAACCTCCTCTTCGGTTACCATATTTTTTCAATCAGAGTTCGATATCTCATTTCTTATTCCAATTTTTTTTTCCAAAAAAACCTGAACGATAAAAAATAGTAAATAATTATATATATAATACATATTATAATAATTTTGAGATAACAAGACAAATTGGTTTGTACTTTGCTAAAATTTAAACAACATATACTATAAATGCTAAAATAATAATAACTAAGAGTTGTTGATTATTAAAAGAACAATATTTTATAACTTGACTCGTGGCATGTGTGATGCTTAACTTGATAATTTTCCCTCGTTAAATTTTTTTTATAGAAAAAAGTTAAATAAATACTAAGTTTTCTTACAATTGATCAGGATAAACCATAGAGCTTAATAAAGAAATAGAAAAGAAATAATTGTACTTAAATATATGAGACCATGATACAACAAGATAGAAAAGGTACATGATAAATGACTGGATACAAATATATTGGGCCATGAAACCTCTAGATAGTCGTTCTAAATAGAAAACTACTCATTTATCAGTGAGCCCAGTAGTCTATTACAACAACCACGTTAAGAGGGATGATAACTACATATAACAAATATAAGTTAGGAAACCAATTATAAGATTACACTGTCTAAAGAACATTGGTATCTAAGAATCTGAACCGTAGGTCTGAAAGCCTATGGTACAAAACCACAGATGCAAGGACATGAAGGGAGCAAAATTTTTTTGCGTTCCTCTCCCTTCAGACGTGGTACATTACCGCGTCAAAGCCAAAACTCCAAAGATGAAAGATGTTAGAGGGATGCCAGTTTGGCACCTCCCTAACTTAGGAAGCCTAATTACTGTCTTTTTATGTCTTTGACTATGAAGTTTGCGTTTGTATTCTATATTTTCCAACAAAAGGCGTTGTTATAATTGATGTTATGAAGAGGGAAGCGAAACTACGAGGTTGTTTATCTCCTAAAGGTTGTGACGGTTTTCAGCACTTGTAGACCTAATTTGGATCGCCGAGTTCCATAGACCATCAATGGATGAAGTCAAATACCTTTGGATTTTTTTCAAGGCTTAAATCACGAATAATATTTTACCCATATCGTGTTACTATAGAGGTATAAAGAAAGTTCGTACAAGAATAAGATAGTCTCTCCTTTAACGATCACCACTCTATTTATTTTGCTAGTAGGGGCCTAAAACGTAATTTTTTTCTCTAAGTCCAAGAAGGAAAAGAGCCAACATGTAAGGACAAATTTATATTTTAATAGTTTCAGAATTAATTGAGTTACACCATATATGGTTGTTATTGTTACATACGATAGACCACAAAGGTTTGAGGGAAATCGTGACTCTAGATTTTTAAATCCAGATTCCAAAAGTCGCTTTCTAACATTGAGAATGTTACATTGGACCAAAGCACCTTTGCCATTGAGTCATTCATATCATTACCAGATCATAACAACATTCGTACGAATTTTGATAACTTATTGAGAACCCTTGAAGGGATGATGAAGATTTAAGACCAATATAGCTAACCTGGAAAAAAAAAGAATGACTTGATGAGTTGAGTTTACCCGCATAATAAATGTGTTACGAGTCAATAATAATGTAATATTTTTTAGAAAAGACCAACAATCTTTGTAAGATAAAACACCCAGATCCATTATTGAAAAGGAGTCAACATTGTATCCTAGACTATTGATCAATTATCAACTAAGGATGGTGAAGTTCCCTAGAGAGAAATAATATGACTTTTAATAAGACTGATTTGGAGATTCAGAAGTTAAAAAAAGTTTATTTAGACCTTCTTTGATGAGATATAAAGAGTTAGACTAAAAACCATGACTGTTCACGAGTGTTTAGTACTTGTTGCATTCTTGCCACTAAGGTTCGTTCGTCCTTAAAACAAGTCATCTCTGTTTAGGAATGTTTCATTTATGGTCACTAATGAGTGTCAATTAACCTCGTGATAATACATGTCATCCAAAAATACAACTTATTGTTACAAATGCAGTCACTCAACACTTAACACCTAAAATACCTAAACCAAAGGTATTTTAGGTGTTAAATGTTGAATGGCCTTATTTGTAACAATCACTTGTATCTTTGGGTGGCACGTGTCATCATTAGGTTAATTGACACGTGCTAGTGACCATATATGCAACATTTTAGAACAGAAATTATCCATTCTAAAGATGAAAAAACCATAATGGCATAAATACAACAAATGACAAACACCGATAACCAGTCATGCTTTTTAGCCAAAAATGTTAACGTCACCATAACAAAACATCATTATATCAATAAAAAAACAAACATTTACTATTTTAAGTTTTAACATTTTTAGTATAATTTAAAATACATGTCATTGTTTTTCTTTAGATATTAGATACAATTTGATTTGTAAAAAATAAAAAATAAAAATTCATTTTGCACAATCCCTTTATTCGGTTAATTTCTTTGTTATTGAATACAATAGGAGAGAGTGATAATTTATTTTCATCGCGATTTTGGATTTTTTACAAGAAACCGGGGAGAATATCTTGGAGAAGGACATTCTTCTGTTTTCAAGAAGCCATCGTGGGTGGCTTCTCCGGTGACCTTCACCGGCTTTATCAGGGAAGGAATTCCTCTGAGTAACTTCAGAGGCGCTTCCTTGCGGTTCTCGTCTCCCGATTGTCCTTTGGCAATTTTCCTTTGCTGTGTTTCTGTCCCTCTGTTCTAGTTCCAGTAATCTTTCCTTGTGTCTCCGATTATGTCTTATGGTGCTTTAAACAATGAAGAAGAGTTTCCCGCTCTTCATCCAAACATTGAAGCCAAAACTCAGAATTAGTTCAAGAAATCCTTCTTTGATATCTTGAAACCAAATCCTTTGCCTCAAGAAACTGTCCATGAGTTCATCAAAGAATCTGAGGATCATATTTCGATTCAATATTTAAAATAAACCAAGGAATTTCTCCTGTTTCAAACAAGAACAATTCTGATCGGTAAATTCAGTAATGGGATACCAAAACGAGCTTCGTTACATAACTTCCTTGAATCTTTCAAATTCAAGGGATCATACAGTTTCATCACCATTGACTCTCGTCATGTTCTAATAGATCTTTGCTTAAAAGAAGACGTCAGTAGTCTCTGGTCCAAAAGTGTCTGGAGTGTTGAAGGAAAAACCATGAGAATTCTAAAGTGGTGCCCTGATTTTAACAAAAATTACGAAATCCTACAGTCTTGTTATGGGCCAGATTTGAAAGAATTCTTGAGTATATGTATAATAGTTTTATCATTAAGGACCTTGCATCCTCTCTAGGCATAGTGTACCGAACTGTTGTCCCTAATAAATATAGAGCCAATAGCAATGCGTGCTATGCTCAAGTCGAAATCGACGTTTCAAAGAAGCTTAAAAGAAGAATGTGGGTTGGCTTCGGAGAGAATGACGGGTGTTGGATTTGTTTTAGTTATAGGAATGTCCCTAGTTACTGCTACAACTGCTATCATTTGGGTCATAACACTGATAAATGTAGAAAGACTAACTCAAAAGACAAAGATAAAGAAGGAAGTAATGACATTGTGAAAGATGATGTTATTATTTTAACTGATCCTATTCAAGAAAGCTCTACCAATTTACATATACCAAAAGTAACTCGAGTTCAAACATTCAGTAAAGTGTACAGAAGGAAGATTAAATCTGTTATTACGGCCAAAGATAAAGTATTTGAATCTAGAACTTCTGGGGAAGTTGTCCCTAATCTTGAAGAAGAAGAAAACTCTTCAAAAAATGATCCTGAGATAATTGGAGCTCTTCAAAGATTGGACTCTTATTATCAAAATAACTTTGAAAATCAGATTATTGAATCTTCTTCATCTCCTCAACGTAACAATCTTGGTAGCTGTAATGTTTCACCGCGTATCACCTCCCCTGGCCATGACTTCAATACCATTATGAGTCGCAAGATCAAATCTGTATATAGAAACAAAAGTGTCAAAAGACTGTCAATCAACTCTCTACTCAAAAGGAAGAGAAACTATAACAAATCTTTATCTGATAATCATAAAGATTGTTAGCTGGAATGCC
The DNA here is from genome assembly GCA_036936605.1 of Limnanthes douglasii subsp. nivea. Classification (NCBI taxonomy): domain Eukaryota; kingdom Viridiplantae; phylum Streptophyta; class Magnoliopsida; order Brassicales; family Limnanthaceae; genus Limnanthes; species Limnanthes douglasii. The sequence goes on from JAUPFV010000003.1 coordinate 174,151,724, forward strand.
CGTGGTGTCAACAATAATCCAACCCTGTCTAGGCTTCTATTTATGATTCAAACTGAAAAGATTAAGGTGATTGCTATTCAAGAGCCTAAGGCTAGTCTTGACAAGATTGAAAATGTTGCTAAAATAATTGGTTTGTGTAAATTTGGTGCTAATTTCTCTAACAAAGTGTGGGTTTTCTTGTCTGAAGACATTAACATCACTGTTAATTCCGATCACGAGCAGTTCCTTCATATGAAGGTCAATATTTCTAATTTTATTTTCAACTTTACCACTATTTATGCTAAGAACCAAAGATCCCTTCACAAAGATCTCTAGAGCCAGATGGTGTCTATTGATAGTGATGATCTGCCTTGGATGGTTGCTGGTGACTTCAATGCTATCACTAGCTCTGAAGACCAGCTTGGTTGCTCCACCTTCGATGATAGTAGCTCTGATGACTTCAATGAAGCCATCAGACTGTGTTGCCTTGAGGACACTGGTTATGTGGGATCCATATATACCTGGAGCAACAACAAATGCTGGAAAAGGTTAGATAGAGCCTTAATCAACAATAACATGATCTCTTCAATGCATTGTATTCAAGTTTTTCACATGGTCAGAACTTGTTCTAACTATGCTCCTTTTCTCATATATCTCTCTAATAATCCTAATAATACCTCTAATTATAACAAATACAACTTCAAATTTATTAATTCTTGGGTAAATGACTCCAACTTCTCGAGCTTAATTAAGCAGAATTGGAATCTTTATTGTAAAGGTAACAACAACATTGTTTTCTGGTTCAAGCTTAAGAGACTTAAAACCTTTCTTAAAGATTGGAACATTAATCAGTTTAGAAGTATCTTCAACAAAGTGAAAGATGCCACTGAAGACGTTAACAACAAGGAGATCATTCACCAAAGTGAAAACAACTGCATTTCTAAGGCAAACCTTTCTAAAGCTAACAACTCTCTTATTCAGGATCTCAGGAATGAAGAGAGCTACTGGAGACAAAGGTTTTCTAACACTTGGCTTAATGAGAGTGATGGTAACACTAAACTGTACCATAGTTATGTTTCTAAGAAGAGGAAGAAAAATGTAATCAATGGAATTAAAGAGAATGGTGTTTGGCTCAAAAGTCATAATGATATAGCTAGGTTTGCTAAATCCTATTTTAAAAAGGTTTTATCTACTGATTCCTACATTAGCATTGATGACTTAAATTTGAAAATCCAGGATCCTCTCTTTGACAACATTCCTAAGCTCATAACAGACTACAACTAAAGAATAAGTGTGGACTATTATCTATTCTTTCTTTTTTAAAACTTGTTGGGAGATTATTAATCTAGCCTCTGCAATGCTCTCGATGACTATCTTAAGGGCTGCAGTATCCCCAATGGTGTGCTTGCCACTGGGATTTTCCTTATTCCTAAAGGCCCTAACCCTATTAGTTGGAATAACTATAGGCCCATTAGTCTGTGCACCATTTTCAACAGGTTGCTTTCTAGTTTAATCAATAACAGAATTGCTGTGTTTTTTCCTAATATTATATCTAACAGTCAGGGTGCTTTTGTTAAAAATAGACTCATTCACGAGAATATACTTATAGATAAAAAATGATGCATAATATTAACAGAAATCCTAGCAAAGGTAACATTATGATGCAACTTGATATGTCAAAGGCATTTGACAGAATGTCTCATGCCTTTGTCCTTAAAGTTTTGACTTGTTTTGGCTTTTCTAAGGAGCTAATTTCCCTTATTAGAAACATGATTTCGAAAGTGATGATATCTATTCTCGTTAATGGTACCAGTGTGGGTTACTTTCCTCAGAAGAAAAGCTTAAGACAGAGAGACCCGCTGTCTCCAAGCTTTTTCATTCTTGCTTAGGAAGCTCTCATTAGGGGTATGTTTAACCTTTTTAAAGCTAATGACAATATGAAATTTCATGTGAAATCTGGTTATCTCTTGCCTAGTTTGGTGTTTGCTAATGACATAATCATCTTCACCAACAACCTTCCTTCCATCATTGATAAGCTTGGTTTCCTGCTTGATCAATATCAATCAGCCTCTGGTCAAGTTATCAATCAACATTTGGGGGCAGAATGTCTCTTATCACTAACGTTTTACACCCTATTGTTTACTACTGGATGCATAAGAGTGCCATCCCCATTTCGATTATCAACAAAATCGAGCTTTGCTTCAATAAATTTCTTTGAAGGTCCAATTTCAATGATAAATCTATTCACTGGACCTCCTGGAATCAGCTGTGCAAGCCTTTTGAAGAAGGTGGATTGAATATCAAAAGGCTGATTGATATTCAACACACTTTCTCTCAGAAGATCTTGTTCTTATTTAGATAGAACAAGTGTCTTTGGGCTGAGCTTATGCACCGCACTTATAGCCCTGACACCCACCATCTTAAAACAACCTATAAATCTAATGACTCTATTGTTTGGAAAATACTTCATTCCATTAAAGACGATGCTGACAAAAATCTTAAATGGATTCTTGGCAACGGTTCTATTGATTTTTGGTTTGATGAGTGGCATGATATGCCTCCTCTTCTCAACAATTAAAGCCCTGATAGATGGTTCCTCTCAGCCAATGTAGAGACTTTTTGGAAAGATAATGGCTGGGATAACCAAACCCTCTTGAACTTTCTGCCTCAAGAAATAGATAAACATATTAACAGTTTCAAACTCAATCCTGAACAGGAAGACAAGATTGTTTGGAAACTGTCTAATGATAGTAATTTTAATACCAAATTAACTTGGGACAGTATAAGAAAGAAAAACAACAAATCAAACTTTTTAAAAAAAATTGGAATCATTTTATTCCTAGAAAATTCTCTTTCTTATGTTGGAAAATTGTTAAAAACTTTATTCTCATTGACAACATTCTTTCCAAGAGGCACATAATCACTGTCTCCAAATGTCAGTTCTGTTGCAGTTGTGAAGAGAAAAATCGTCTCTTCGTCAACTGTAACTTCGCCTGGTCCATTTGGAACTATTTTGGGTGTCTGTTCAGAATTCCTTTGAAGAGATTCTTGACCCTCAATCATATTCTATATTCTTGGTTCTGGTTTTCTAAAAGCAAGTTCTATATTACTCATCTTGTCCCACAAATAATCTGTTGGACAATTTGGTATAATAAGAACTGCCTTAAGTTCAACAACACTCATGATGACTTCAAGAGTTTGTTCATAGAATAACCAGAATCATAATGGGAATAGATTCCGGGAACACCCTGCTCACTAAACACTGGTCTCATGTCATTGACGCAGGCGCTGGGGTGTAGAACCATTAACAACAAAAAGAGCAAGCCTATTTACCTGAAGTGGCTGGCCCCCAACCCTGGCAGATTCAAAATCAACGTTGATGGCGCTTGTAGCTCTGCTGGAGAGTCCAGTGGGGGTATCCTAGTCAGAGACGACAACATAGATATCGTCATTGGCATTGGATGTCTATTTGGAAAGATGAATCCCTTCCAAGGTGAATGCAAAGCTCTTATTGAAGGCATCATCATTTGTAAGCGCAACCACTGACAGAATGTTGATGTAGAGTCTGATTGTTTGACCCTAATCAACATTCTTGCCACTGACATTGCTACTCCTCTTCATGATTCAACGATCGCTGTTTGTAGAAGTTTAATCCACCCATGTATGACCCTCCGTCACATATCCAGAAATCAGAACCAGACCGCCGATTGGATCGCTAAGTGGGTCGTCACTGTTCGTCAAAGCCAGACCTTCAAAGGATTCAATGCTCCGATGCCCCTTCTGGCAATCACAACTCTAGAAAGCCTGAAAATCGGATACATTGATCCAGGCTAGCTTCTGATTTTGTTCTTATTTATCGAAGTAGTTGAGTGTCCTCGATAGAGAAACAAGTCTTAAGTTATCATTTGATGTCTGGCTCGATGGTGACTTTGGCTCGATGTTTCGTTCGGCTGTTAGACTTCAATCCAGGGTTTTCGGTTCTTAATTTGGGAATTGTCCAAAGTTGTGGTATTATTTTGGCTTTGGACCTCTCCCCTCTGTTTAGTTCTCAATTTGACCCTTGGTTGTAAAACTCTTAATTTGATAATATAATATTGTTTGCTTAAAAAAAAATACAATATGAGAGAGTGAATACAGGACCAATTATCCACCCATTAAAAATTAAAATTACGTAATTATATGAATGGCTCTATAAAAGAGAGCCCACAGAAATCAAGAAATTAACCGGTAAGCATAAGAATTGAAGACTTAGGCAAGGTCACCGAATTAACCAGTACGTTTTTTATATACACTTATCATGATTGACACAACCTTCAGCTGATTGAAAGAATCACCGCCATCTTCCTCCTCTCCACCACCAGAAACGACGGAAAATTCAAAGAAGCACTGGCAGTTAAGTGCGTGACGAAGAGTCAAACAAAACAGCTGGAAAAAAAAGGCTTGCAGCAGTTGGAACAGCTGACGAGCTTTATCTTTTTGTCTGGTTTTGTTCCAATAATGTGAGAGTGATAATTGAAAGAGACAAATCAGGAGAGCGATTTATACTGGTGAGATACTAATTGAACTGTAGATAGATCATATCTTTATCATTGATCTTATTGTTTTATTAGCATTATTTATCTCTAAACATGTCATACGACAACGAGACAAGGGATCCCATCCCATGCTTGTGATGCATGTGGGACATCTCAATTCCACTGTTTCGAATAGTCAACTCTCTTTCTCTACTCTTAAAGTCAACTTAAAGGTTGGAGTAAACGCAATGTTGATCAAACAAGAGTAGTGATATAGATTACTCCTATCATATTAGGACCTCTTCATAGAACCTGCCAATGGTTCTCTAAGAAAGGATAAATAAATTATTTGGTAAGTAAACAAAAACATCAGTTCCACAGCTTTAGGTAAAAATAAACCCAGCCAAGCCTCAGATGAGTGATTCAGTAAGATAAAGTCTTTCCTTTACGCATTTATATTTAGCTTCATATTCGATTAGCCATTTCTATAAAAGTCCCATAAAAGAAAACGGCTACGAATTAGCCGTGTTGAGCAGAATAACAAGCAAGAATGATACCCACGACGAAAAATCACAACCATTTTCTTGAAACTAGCTTTTCTCAGCTTGTACATGTGAAAAGTAGTAAAAAATGAGGATGTTAGAGGGAGAAAAGCTTGGTGAACACATCAAAAGTCTCATTAGAAGTTAACTGTGGCTCCTGAAATCAAAATCAAACTTATTTTTTAGAAGTAGGTGTAGCAAGGCAATGTAATTGTTTTGATAATGAAATACATACCTGTCTTAGTCTACCATGACTCCGTCCAGTGAGAAGCATTGTTATAAGAGAAGTTACAATGTGACCCTCCCTTGCACCTGTTGTCTCGCGAATCGTAGTCCTCATTGCTTTTAGCATGCTTCCGTATGTGGTCACATTTCCAAGTTCAACGGCTTGTATAAAAGAATAAGTCATCGCACCAGTAGAAGCAACCTTTGATAGTACCTGTCAAAAACATAATTAGAACTCTTACTATCATGCTTTTATATTCTAATGTAATTTCTTATTCGTACCACGGCAATAATTTCATAACATTTTAGGATAATAGTTTCCTATTATACAAGAACTCGTATTTCTATTCTATGACGACGTACTGCCTATATAAGTGTATGCATTTTGGTTCTAATAACATCAACGAATCATCAACAATATTATTTAGGATCTAATATTGTATCAAAGCACGTTTGTAGTCGGTTGGTATTGTCTCCAGACTCTCCACTACATATGTGAGGGGGGCTGTTAAGATACTGGCTTGTTAGGCCCGATGCACAAATTCTAATATATATGTATAATAGCTCGACTAATAATTATGATAATTTTCTTACCGAAGTGTCTGCAGATGTTTGATTATCATCACAGCCACTAAAGGAGATGACTTCTCCCCCACTCGTTCCTTTATCCACACCGGATCGAGGGCGATGGTCCTCCCATTCGTAGCTCCCACGCCTGTATGCATCTCCAACGAATTAGATACCTATAAATATCAATTTGGAAAAAAAATCAGCTGATCAAAAGACAGCCTAAACCAAAAGCCTCGAATAATTACTTGTCCATTCTGCAAAGATAAGGTAGATCTAAAACGGTGCCACTATGACAAGCATCAATGATTGCGTGAAGCTTAACGCCGCGAGGAAGAGGCCTAACTATAGTTGCATTGATTTCATCGTCGAGTATCATTCCTTGAGTTTCAAAATCCATTGGGCAAAGTGTTTCATCATATCCATCAACCTCATCTCCGGTGAAATTTCTCTGTTGTGATCCGTGACCTGAGAAATGAAACACTAGGGAGTCTCCAGGTTTACAGCCTTGTACAAGCCATCGCAAAGCCGTCCTGATGTTATACTTCGTTGGCCGCTTGTGTGGATCTGTTTCATCTTCTGCATTACCGATTGCCAAAGACATATAAAGCAAAGATTTTTACCTAATTAAGTTGAAGTACATCAAGCTATTTATATCACCAGAAGAACTGCAACCATTGTTCTGACAAAACGTAAAATGTAGTATAATTTTACTTGTTTCGATCCGCAAAATGATTCTAGCAACAATTCTTAACCAAAATGAGCTTGTTCTTGACAAGAAAAAATGAAATGTTTGAGCAAAAACATTAAAACTTTTTATATGGTGACCAGCAAAGCTGAAAACTATATACAATTTCTTAAGGCTTACACTGTTTGTAATAAAATATACTCCAAAACCATTGATCCAAAATAAATTTGATAAACTATTCTATTTTGCCTTTTCATGCTCTCCGTTAGATCATCTCCAAAATTTTGACTTTTCATCTTGATAATACTATTATTCCGATACCGAAACAGAGCAGAAAGAAATCAAGAAAATTACCGGTAAGCATTAGAATAGAGGTCTCAGGGAAGTTAAAACGATTAACCAGTAAGTAATTCATACACTTGGCATCATTCACACACCCATTCAGCTCATGACGCGTACCCTTGTACGATACGCCAATAATCACAGCCTTCTTCCGCCCCATCACCACCGGTGCCGACGGCATTTGGGGTGATTTGGAGGACTGGTACATCGGCGCGTGGCGAGAATTCTGGGAGGTGCCGGTGGATAAGTACTTGACGACGTGGCAGAAGGAGCAGAGGATCGACGGAGCTTCCGGTAGTGGATGCGATGGCGTGCGGCAGTTCGATCAGTTGACGAGCGTAAACATTTGTCTGAATAAATGAGAGTTAGAATCGAAAGGGTCAAATTAGAAGAGGGATATATATTGGTGAGGGAATATTTAAGAATCATAGTTTTGAAAAGGTTTTAAATTTATGGTCGATGGTGGAGTCGGAAGAGTTTGCGTGGAAAATGTGAAAAAGGGATATAGACTTATTATATTCGCTAAATAGAAACGGAGAGTGGGAGAAAGAATTTGTTTTTGCTGACGTGTTATAGTTTGCGTACATATTAATTTTATCTATGCTCGTTACAAGAATTGTAAATGGGAGGGTTGGTTGATTAGATATGGTATATTTAATAAAGGTTTTGGATATATAGTTGGTGTTTTATATTATCTCTTTTATTTATTTATTTTTTAAATAGTTAATATTATTTAATTTTTGTATTGTTTTTTTTTTTTATAAAAAAATATTAGAAAACAAATTGTTTACCTATATATTGAAACATTTTTCGATAAGGTTACCAGTTTTTTTCTACCATTTAAAACACGTTATATAATTTTTAAAAGTATATTCGGCGAGTTTACAAACACGACAACAAATCATCGATGGAAAGCTAATCAACAAAGATAGTATAAATAAATTAGACATCCAAACAAGTCATATTTGGGTCAAACCATCCAAGAAAGAAATATGCAAAGAAAGACAAATTAAAGTTAGAAATAAACTAGTACAATAGAGAATTTTGGAACCGTGAAATCTGTGGCGGAGATCCAGGAGGATATAGTGGGATAACACAGACCCAACGAAGCGGTAGCTGTGAAAATCATTGAGTTCCTCTCTCCCTAGAGGCAGTTTACAATTGTGCAAAAAGCGATGCTCCAAAGATGACCAAAATCGGTAAAGGTAGATTCCAAATACCTGGGGAGTAAAGCTAGTTGGCCACTCAGTAGAAGTATAAGGAATAAAAGCTTTCTAGAGCAAGCTTTCCAAACAAGTTAAGAAAAAAGACACTCTATCATATGTGGTTGGTGGTGTCATGAGAACTATTACACAAGACACAAGAATGGTGTATTATATCTCCACAAATTTAGTTTGTCTATGTTATTAAGCTTCTGAAGCATAACCAGCCAAACGATAAAAAAATGTCTGAGAATATTATACTTGTTTCAAACTAGATTTCTCAAGATACTTGGGGCCCTGAGGGCCTGATGAAGTGGTAAGTGCTACTTATTATGAAGTTTATGTTCTGGTTTGGATGCAGAACTTAACATCCTCCCCATCCATGTGGGGGGAGGAGATATATAACGTTACTGATTTTGAGTAGATGGTTTTTGTGCGATCTTCTACCTGAATATCTTTGATTGGGCCAATTCCAAGATTTGTTGTTGATGATGTCAGAAATCTTTCTATTGATGCATAGTCTAGCATAACAATGATACTTTGACCATATCAGTCAACAGGTAAAATATAAAAGAGCCATGGGTTAAACCAGAATGAAGTGAATACATCGTTACCGATATTAGCTTTGTAAATCTGGTAGCAATGGTTCTAAAGTTGATTATTTTCCTCCACCTCCATCTAAAAGAGTAGCCAATGAGGAGATTTCAAAGGAGGTGAGAACCCAATTACTTAAAATTAAGCAAATATTTCCGCTTAAGATGGACCATAAGTGTTTAAGGACGACCTTCTAATTCTAAACTTTAAGGCCAATAATCCCAAGGTCGTCCTCCAAATGAAGGAAATTAATCTTGGGCCAACCAAATTTGGACCCCAAGATTTTTATTTCAGGGCACGTCCATAAAAAACAACGAAAGAGCTGAGATAACTCTTTGAGGACCCAAACAAGGAGAATGAAAATGGAGTACCAATAGACCTGTCATGTGAAGAGTACGACTTGAATACTTTTACATCATAAGAAACATGTTTGGGGGTCCAAAATTTTATATAGCCAATATTGTTTTGGAAGAAGAGTCTATAATCATTGCAGGAGATGTGATAGGTAATGAGCAGAACACCGAGGTAATGCATAGGGTGTGTGCTTTCCTCGAAATCTAAGATAGAAAAATTAAACGACAAATCGATTCAAAAATACCAAAGAGATAACCACATCATTTCAAATGAAGTTTTAACACAACATTTCTCTTTTTAATCTTATAGTTTATAACTAGTATGTAATTGATTCAATTCTGGAATAAAAAATAATAATTGTTCATTTGATACAAAGTTTCATTAGGATTACTATATCGTATTGTATAAATATTATATGAGATAAATATTGTATTGGATAAATATCATATTAGATAAATGAAATCGATATTTAAAGACAAAATATATAATATATATTATTATATATAATATACTAATAGAATACACTATATTTCAACATATATCACAACAAAGCTAAAGGACTTCTTCGATAAAAAAGTCATTGTTATAAGTACGTAAAGGTATTATAAAAACAAAATCGAGTCCTCCACGTCTACCAATTATCAGAGAATAATCTGTCATATTCACTTTTGTATGAAAACCGCCTCTTATGTGTCAAAAATGTTATGTTTTAGTCCCTCCGTGTTTAATTAACCAAGATTAGTAATTTAGTTTTGTTAACATGTGAGACTATTTGGTGACAATGGGAAAATATAAAGGCTATTTGCATTTGGTAAACATGAGGGACTAAATGTCAAAAGTATTTTCTTTCTGAAAAAGTATATCTTCTTTCTCGTTCTCGTTAATCTTTTATAATAGTTCACAGCTGTTACAACAACTAATATTACAATATTTATTTTCCTAAAGTTTGCTTAGATTATTGACTATAATTGCTTACCGTAGATATTATTCTACAATATATATAAACTAAATCTTTGACTAAAATAAATTAGATATTAATTTAATTTGTTTCTTTTAACACCCTCCCTCAAATTTGAGGTCGCTGACAAGTTGTAATTATTCATCTCATACTCCAATTGAAATATCCTAATAGAGTTTTCTTGATTATAAGTTGTCTTTAGATAATTCCACATACTAGCAGCGGTATTATAGGGCTTCAGGGTGAGAACAAGATGAGGTTCAAGTTAACTAAGAATCCAAGTAATAATTTTAGCATCGTTTATTTCCCACTTAAATAAAGCACTAACATCTAGAGGGCAGGATCACTCCCATCAATATGACCGTATAATTCTTTTCCTTTGACATATAATTGAAATTGAAATTTCTAAGCAGAATAATTTTCCTCCATAAAATTTAGTATGAAACAAGTCGAATTTACCGAGTGATATGATGTAGCCAAGAAAAATAGATCCACGAGAAAAAAAATCTGAAATAAAAAAAATCCCCAAATTCTCCAAAGAAAAAAAATCTCACTACCCAAATATTTGACGAAAGAAAAGAAAACTAAAGCTAAAATCCCCAAATACTCTAAAAAGATTCTCACCACCCAAAATACTCGAAAAAAAAAACTTACCACCCAAAAAACTCTTTGAGAAAAGAAAATCAATTCCGCTATGATAGCATGTTAAACGTATTTTCTTTCTAAAAAAGTGTATCTTATTTATCATTCTTGTTCACCTTTCATAATAGTTTACATCGGTCACAACAATTAATATTACAATATTTATTTACTAAAGTTAGCTCAAATTATTGAATATAATTAATTACCGTAGATATTATTCTACAATATATATTAACTAAATTTTTGAGTAAAATAAATTAGATATTAATCTAATTTATTTCCTTTAACACTATAATGTATAATTGTTGAAATATGAGAGACAATTTTAATACAAAAAATGACCATCAGAGACTATCGTGCAAAAACTGGTATACATGAAGGACTATTTTATCTTTTTAGTCGTTAAAGAACTTGAAAGAAACTTAAAGTATGACTATTGATATGAGAAAAATGATCTCATATTCAAAATAGATATTAGAGCATAAAAATAAAAAATATATGTGAACGCAATGAGCATACTCTCTATTGACTTTTATTTAACAGTAGAACGAATCCATGAAAATGATGGAACTAACAATGAAAATTATGTGTTTTAAAATTTTAGTTAGATAATTTTTTAGAAAAAGCCAAAATTGATATTTATTGTTGTTTTTTAGTTTAATTTTTTAATATTTAAGAAATTATCACTTATGGAAATATCCATAAAATCCAAAATTTTATATATATATTTACGAATTATACCATTACTTACTCCATAAAGTTGTCAAACGAAAAATCATTAAAACCTAAATCTAAACTATGTTAACCCTAAGTAGAATCACCAAACCTTAATTAACACTTTATATTTTTTTCAAATTTTAAAATACCAAATAATGGAAGTAGTTGTTCCTATATTGACCATCATTACTATAGAAGAGATATAAACTATTATTTTTTGCTGTATAAAATTGTTAGGTGCGACCAAAATCCCACATCCCACATCGGTTAAACATGGGAAGAAAGATCAGTATATAAGTTAAGAATAAATCTCCATTAGTGTGAGGCCTTTTGGAAGTGGACCAAAAGCAAAGCCGTGCGGGCCAGTGGGTCCAAAGCGGACAATATCACACTATTGTGGAGACTGGACATAATACTTTTTATCGTGGTGGATTGTCCCACATGTTACAATGCCATTTTGGGGATATCTTGGCTCTCCACTTCAAAAGGTAGCAAGGGAGTGTTATGCAACAACACTGGCCCCTCGAACTTTGGGGGCAGTTCGGATCAGTGAGAATTAGCAATTTGAGGGGCCCTCTGGGGAAGAGGATGAAATTGATGACCCCAGAGAGACCCCTGTTGTTTTAATACCAATTGAAGAAGTTAAAACTCACTCTCTGGTTGAAGGAAGAAGTGTCAAGATCGGGTCCAAGATGACATTAGAATTAAAGAGTAAAGTGTTAGCTTTTTTGAAAGACCATCAACATGTTTTCGCTTGGTGCAATGCTGATGTAACCGGAGTACCAGCAGACATTATATCACACCAACTATCGATCCGGAGGGATATAACATCTGTTGTGCAAAAAAGGAGAACTTTTTCTAAGGATAAAGTTGATGTCATAGTTTAAAAGGTTGACCGACTTACAAAAATAGGGGGCACATAAAGGAATCTCAGTACCCTTTATGGACAGCCAATCCGGTGTTAGTAAAGAAGAAAAATGGAAAGTGGCGTATGTGCATCGATTTTACAGATCTCAATAGAGCTTGCCCAAAAGATCTATATCCGGTCCCCCGAATTGATCAATTGGTGGACTCCACATCTGGGAACAAGCTATTATCCTTTATGGATGCCTTCTCCGGGTATAATCAGATTCAAGTAGATCCGAAGGATCAGGAACACACTACATTTGTTACTGATAGGGGCCTCCATTGTTACAAGGTGATGCCGTTTGGGTTGAAAAATGCTGGGGCTACTTATCAGAGGTTAGTAGACAAGGCTTTTGCTGATCAGATTGGAAGAAACGTGGAAGTCTACATCGATGACATGATGGTAAAGAGTGTGGAGGAAGAGCTACACTTAACAGATGTCCAAGAAACCTTTTCCAACTTGGTGAAAGTAAATTTAAAGTTGAATCCAGAGAAGCGTGTTTTTGAAGTACAATCCAGAAAATTCTTGGGGTATGTGATAAGTGAGAAAGGGATACAACCTGATCCAGACCAGCTTAGTGCTTTATTGCAAATGGAGCCTCCTCAGAATATTAAAGAAGTACAAAGATTGATAGAGAGGTTAGATGCTCTAAACCGTTTTATTTCAAGGTCTTCAGATAGGTGTGCCCTATTTTTTCAAACTTTGAAAGGTGCAAAAGAATTTAATTGGTCTCCACAGTGCGACCAAGCTTTCAATGAAATTAAGAAGCACTTATCTTCCCCTAAAACTTTGTTTAAACCTGTTGATGAAAAGACTCTCTACATATACTTGGCAATTTCTGATTGTGCCATAAGTGCAGTGTTAGTAAAGGAGGTGGATAACTATCCTCGTCCGGTGTACTATATCAGCAAGAGCTTGATAGATGCAGAAAAAAGGTATTTAAAACTTGAAAAATTAGCACTGGCCTTAGTAAGTGCTGCTAGGAACATGAGGCCCTACTTTCAGTCTTATTCTATTGTTGTCCGGACGTCTTTTCCTTTGAAAAACGTTCTTCAAAAGGCAGACATTTCAAGAAGAATGACCAAATGGTCAGTAGAACTGGGAGACTATGATATTGATTTTGCTCCTCGAACAACAGTAAAGGCCCAGATTGTTGCTGACTTCCTAGTTGAATTTCATTCGGACAGAGACACTAAGCAAGCAACAGGTGAAAAACTAAAAAAGTATGGGTTGTCCGGACTGATGGTGGATCGAGTACCATGGGTTGTGGTGCTGGGATATGTTCAACCTCTCCGTACGGTGACAAAATGTACCAGGCTATATGTTTTGCTTTTAAGGCTTCCAATAATGAGTCCGAATATGAAGCTGCTATAGCTGGCTTGAAATTTTCTCTAATTTGTGGAGCCAAAAGGGTCAGGTTAATGAGCGATTCTCAACTTCTTATCCATCATGCACAAGGTCAATCCGAGGCAAAAAATGATCAATTGGTTAAATATTTATTTTTTCTTAAAGAAGTGGCACTTAATTTCAAAAACATCACCTATGAGCACATACCCCGAACAGAAAATACTCTGGCAGACTCCTTGGCAACCATAGCCTATTCTGAGTCATACCCATGGATTCATGTGCAAGAGTGCCCATCCATTCAACTCAGTCAGAACCATGAAGAAGAAAGTTTAAATATACAAGTAAATCAACCTCAAGATTGGAGATTTCCTCTTTTCAAGTACCTCTCAGATGGCATCTTGCCTTCGAAAAAAGCAGTGGCAAGGAAAGTAAAGTATAAGGCTCGTGTCTTTGTCATCCTAAGAGACGTTCTTTACAAAAAAATCCTTTAGTAGACCTCTCTTACGATGTTTGGGGATCGAAGATTCCCAAATAGTGCTCTCTGAATTGCACGATGGCGAGGGATTAACACACTGTGGATTCAGGGCTCTAATCAAAATAGTCTTGTTAGTTGGGTATTACTGGCCCTCCATAATGCAAGATGCCAAGGAATTGGTGAAGAAGTTTGATCCATGCCAAAGATACAATAATGAAATTCATATCCCAGATGTCCCTTTAGAGTCAATTTCTAAGCCAATATCTTTTGCTCGTTGGGGGCTGGATTTGGTGGGACCTCTACCCATGGCATCTAGAGGATGCAGAACTATCATTGTTGCTATTGATTACTTCCCAAAGTGGGTAGAGGCAGCCCCATTGGCAGGAACTACTTCGAAAGCTGTTATCAAATTTATCCTGTCTAATATTTGCTGCAGATTTGGCATTCCCCAAAAGATAACTACTGAGGCTTTGAACAGTACCTCGTCCCTCGACTATCGTGTTTGGTGACAAATAGTCCTTTGACTTTCAAATGTCCGTTGACAGTCCCTAGACTATCGCGTTTGGATAAAGTTAGTCCACCAGATCCTCTGATCCATGAGAGGCTGCCACCTGTCACCATAGTCCCCAGATTTTTGTATCACCACTAGTCCCTTGAGTTTAGTTTTCTGTAATATTCTACATTTTGGGTTTGACCTAAACTCAAGGGACTAGTGGTGATACAAAAATCTGGGGACTATGGTGACAGGTGGCAGCCTCTCATGGATCAGAGGATCTGGTGGACTAACTTTATCCAAACGCGATAGTCCAGGGACTGTCAACGGACATTTGAAAGTCAAGGGACTATTTGCCACCAAACGCGATAGTCAAGGGACGATTTACTGTTCAATGCCTAACTACTGACAATAGGCCACAATTCGATAACAAAGACGTGGAGAATTTCTGTACCACTAGAGGCATTCAACATTGTTTCTCTTCTCCTTTCCACCCACAGGGAACTGGGCAAGTTGAAGTAGCTAACAGGACTATCCTGTCCGGTCTTAAAAAGAATCTAAAAGGTGCTGATGGAAAGTGGCCAAGTTATCTACAAGAAGTATTACAGGCCTACCAGACTACTCCTGGGGCTGCAACGCAAGAATCCCCATTTGCCTTGGTATATGGTATGGATGCAATAGCTCCCATTGAGACCACTCTCCCTTCGTTCCGAGTCTATAATTTCTCCGAACAGGCTAACGAAGTGGCAATCAGAAGCCAACTTGGCTTGATAGAAGAAAAAAGAGTTAAGGCTCACCTCAGAGCCACACACTATCAGGGCTTGATGAGAAGTCGGTTTTCTTCCAAAGTGAAAAGGAGGAATTTTCAACCAGGAGATAAAGTGTTGAGGAAAGTCTTCCTGCATACCAAGGAGAAGCAGTTCGGCAAGCTAGCTCCAACTTGGGAACGACCCCATATGGTCACTGAAAAGCTTAAGCCTGGGACATACAGGCTTCAAGATAAAGATGGAAGAATTTTAAATCACCCTTGGAACATTGAACACCTCCGGTTGTATTTAGAATCAAAACTATGTAAATATTTACTTGTTTAAATTTCATATAAATATTAGAGGGCATACTCTTTCCTACTATGGTGGCGCGGGGAGGTTTTAATGAGGTGCCCGGGGTTTTTAATGAAATTCGATGCCTTCTTGAAAAATTCAGAGTTTTTCAATTGATAGCTTCTTTAAAAGTTTTTAAAGATGGCAGACCGGTTTGAATTGGTAGAGTGATGACTACTTAAACATTTGTCATCAGAGAATTTAAACACTCTCACTTTAAAATACTTGTAAAATAACTAAGGGTTGTCTAAACATTAGCCATCGAAGTTAGGAAACTATAAAACAATGTAAGAGTTGTGTATGATAAAGTTGCCCATTAAAATATGTAAAATGCCTTGGCCATCCAAGGACTTTGAAGTTTTAAAGGAAAAGGTTTATCCGGACAAGGGCCGGATACGATTACAAAAATGCCTTGGCCATCCAAGGACTTTAGTTTAAACAAAAAAAAATTGAAAGATAGTTGATACTTTAAGGCTGAGCTTTCTTAGATGGCCCAGCCTCACTTAGTTTCTTCTTGGGATCGTTGGTTTCCTCATCTGGACTCTCTCCGGTCTTTTCATCTTCATCAGTTGTATCATCCCAACCACTGGAATAGCAGTGTTTATCATCATCGGGCATAGTATGGTGGGGAAGGTCTTTGTACTCCACAAATCGCCATAGATCTCCTAGTGTCATCTTCATAAATTTCTCATGAAAGAGCAAGACCATGTCTGATTTGACTTCAGCATACCTTTACTCTTGGGAGTCTATCACCTTGTTGGTGTATGCATCAATCCTGGATTGGATTGTCTTCTCCTGCTCCTTTAACAAGTCATCATTTTCTTGCTTAGCCTTAGACACAACATCTTCAAGCGAAATTTTGTCACTAGTTAGGGTTTGAATGACGTTGTCTTTGGCCTTCACCTCCTCTTTTGAAGTATAAAGATTCTTCTCCAAGTCATAATACTTGGATTGAAGTTCTTTGACAACCCCCTTTGAAGTGGCCAGCTTGGTGGCCAAATCCTCCTTCCCCCTCTTCAACTTCTCATTCTCTCTCTTTAATGCCTCAACACTATGGTTTGCAGTAAGGAGGTTGTTAGACAAACTCTCTTTATCAGAGGTGAGTGTGTTGATGATGGCCGATTGATTTTGCACCTGCTTCTCAAAGTTGAGCACCGATTGAATATTGCTCGACAAGGAATGGGTCACCACGTCCTTCTCTCCTGAAAAAGAAAAATATTTACCGTTGAAAGTGATAATGTTCGAAGAGCTTGGGTGGAGGTAAGGGCCAGCAAAGTCGTCATTCTCAAGGTCGCCAAAGTAAAGACCAATCCCTTGAAGGCCATTGATGTCTACTCCATCAATGTTGATATCCCCTCCATCGTCCTCTCCGGTGTGAAAGTCACTTGGAATTTCCTCTGCTTGAGTTGGGTCTGTTGGGTCGACCGGAGGAAGAGACTCCGGAGGCCGGAGAGAAACTTCATCTCCCTTGGAGGTTTTCTTCTTAGCCTCCCTATCTCCACCTTCTGCTCCCCGTTTTCTGTCTTTCGTGGGAGATTTTGGGGGGTTTGGAGGTTCAACTGCCTCTTTGGTGCTCACATTTTCTACCAGTTGAAGCAGAGCAGCATCAATCCTTCATTGGTCTTGCACCTCCTGGTTTTCTGGGACAGTCTCCTCAACACCACATGGGTTGACCTCAGCTACGTCTGCTTAACCTTGCCTTTTTGCCCTTCATTTTGCTTGGGGCTTTAGCTCTGCCCGGCAAAGCTAGCTTTCCATCCTTTGCATTTGTTATCTGAAGAATGACCTCCGGAGGGGGCGGAGTGGTTAATTCCTCCCAAGACAAGTCTCTCCGGCCGGTGGTGTTCTAGAGAACAGTTGTGGAATCGATTTCCCCATTTTTCGGCAGCCCAAGCATTCAGCTTGGCACAAGTAGTCTGCCCCTCCTCTAAGTAGTCATTGAACTCCTTCGGCAACACTACCAAAAGAAGAAGAAGAATGTTTAAAAAAAATTTAAGGAAAGAAAAACAAACATGATGAAAAATTAACCTGTGCTTTTCCATCTGCTGGTAAGCATGCTTGGGTTGGCACCAACCTTAATCTTCTTCCCATTCTCCCAAACACCACCGATGAACAAGAATTGGGTTTTCCAATTCTTCTCCGATTCAAGCAGATCATCCACCACTTTGTAATTGTCGCCCATGTTAAAATGGTAGAAGGGAATGATGTGGTTCTTGCAAAGGCTGGCCACAGCTGCGAACTGATCCATCGGAAGCGGGATTCCGAAGAGCCTGGAGGCCATAATGCAGGCCATGAGTGTGAACCAAGTGTTGGGGCTCAGTTGGCTTGGGCAGAGCTTTATCAGATGGAAATATTTAACGATCTCTGGGTCCAAGGGAAACTTAAGCCCCAGTTGAATAACTCCGTGTAAAAAACTATGTCACTGAGCTTGCAATCCATTGGCGTCTCTGGATCGTCCGATATCCTCAATTTAACAAATTCTAAGATCCCCCACTTTGTCCAGATCCGGCCTAGTTCAGCTGTTTGAATGAAAGTATAATTGATGTTCTGCATGGCTAGCATATACTTTACACTCACTTTGTGGAAGCAAGGTCTCACTCTTCCTTCAAGGTACTCCGACAGGTCTGGGTGTTTTAAACACAACTTCTCTTTACCCTTGCTTTTCTTGACAATGGCAGCCTCACTCTTCTACCCGGAGACATCAGTCTCAAAAGGGGCTTCTTCAACACTGTCTTCCATTACGTCTTCCATTACCATGGAAGGGTTGTCAGTTGTTTTTGGGAGAGAAGTGTTGGTGGTTGGCTCAGTAAGCTGTCCGGATGGCTGAGCATCATTTTCCTTTTGTGGTCTGGAGTCCGGTTGGGGATCAGATCCGGAGGGTTCATTTCGAAGACTTGAACTAGTGACCTTCGGACCAGACAATTTGTCCTTAGGAACCTTGATGGGTGCTTCTGACCCTATAATTTTGCCTTTGGCCCCAGACTTAGAGGGCATTGATTTTAGAGATTTAGACTGTGGAGCAATAGCCTGGCCTTTTACTAAGCGGCTTCTTCGTCGAAGCGTTAGCTTTTTTAGGGAGATGTCAGCATCTGATCCCATGGCAATGAATGGGGAGGGTCTCTTGGTACTTGTAACTGCTTGCTCTTGTTCGACAATAGGCTGTGACTCCTGGACCGATGGGCCTGAGATGATCGGTTAAAGACTAGGTTGAAATAACCTTCTAGGTTTGGAGCTTCTGGCAGAAGACGAACCTCGATCAGGCTCTGAGCTTGGTGTTTCAGATTTGTCGATAGGAGAAACTGGGAGGCCTGCAGCAATGCGCCTTTCTGGTTCGACTCTTTGTGCTTTCTCTAACTCCGAAAGATTAAGCCACCCACCTTTTACAAGTGCGTTTCTTGCTGTAAACATAAACTTACACCAAAAATGGTTTTTGGAAAAGAGAGATAAAACCTTTGAAGAATAAGAGTGAAAAAGTGTTGAAGATGGTAAAACAGTGAAAAATGAGTTGATTTATACTAAAGAAACAAAAGATACCTAGAAACCTAGGAGAATTCGAAAAGATGAAAGTAATGATTAGAGACGGCGCTAACATCACAAGCATTAATTGAAGAGGTTACTTTTAACAGTGAGTGAGAGCGTCGTTTTAGGAAAAAAAACGGCTGGTGAAGCGAATCAGAAAGGGACACGTGTCCCACAATCCATGAAAAAACCTTTGAGCTTCTGGAAAGTTTTGTCAGTCCGGATAAGTCTTTTACTCGATTCAAAATCGGTCCGGACAATGTCGCAAGTGCTCAAGAGCGATTTTTTAGGTCTTGCCAAAGGCCTTCGAACATAACCTAAAAAATGGGCTACTGATGAGTCCGGAAATTTTCACCACTTACTGTAGAAACCGGACAGAGGCAATTCGGACATAAACCACCCACTGAACCATCCGAACGGGACTAAAGTATTAAAAGCTAATCACTTTTTGACTAAACTAATTGCTAATCTGATTAATAAACTAATGAGTTTTTGAACTCGACCCAATTCCATAAGTATGACCCAAAAGCCCATGTGGCCCATAATTAAAGGTATAAATACCCAACCACTTTCATTAATGAGAATAATGAACATTTAATATGAGCTCAAATCTCTCGCTACAAACCACTTAAACATTAAATACCCTTAAAACACCACAAAACACCTCACAAAATTACCCTCATACGAAAATAATCCACACCAATCATCACAACCAGAATACTTCACACCACTGGTTCCTTTCCATGTACCCGTTGCAGGCCGGTGGTCCTCCCATACATACTCCCCGTGTTCAAAATTTTGTTTTTATTTTTTATTTTGAATTATCGTTCTTAAGAATCCTAACATTTGAGATTTGACCATTCAGACTTTCAAGAGATAGATATAATTTTAAGTTATATGACGTGACTCGTCGTAAATTGTTATGGGAGTAGAAATCTATTAATACTCAAATATTGAACTCAAGGTAGAAATTGACCTATCCATTCTGCAAAGATAGGGTAAATCCATTATAGTTCCACTATGGCAGGAGTCAAAAAGTGCGTGAAGCTTAACACCCTGTGCAAGTGGCTTGACTAGTGTCGCTTTAATTTCTTCGTCGACGATTTACCCTTCATCCTTGTAGTCTAGAGGACAAATTTTCTCATCAATTCATCCAGCTCCTCTCCGTTCTTGTTTATCCGTTGACCACCATGTCCTGAAAAGTAGAACACCAGGGAGTCTCCTGGTTGGCATCCTTGGAGAAGCCAGCGTATGGCCGATCTTATGTTGGCTTTTGTTGGTATTTTTAATGGATCACTTTCTAATTCTGCATATTCATTTCTCATTTTTAAACAACTATTAGATTTGATGATAAAGTTAGAATGGGATTCAAAAGTTACATTTACCAGTAAGCATCAAAATTGAAGAGTTGTAACGGTTTATCAACAATTGCTGGATGGATTTAGCATCCTTAGCACATCCGTTGAGCGCTGATTCTGTTCCCTTATAAATAACGCCGCAAATAACAGCTCTCTTGCTGCCGTGAACAGATGGCAGTGGGCTAGGCTGTGCTTGGTACTGGGGTGACTGGTTAAGCGTCAGCCCTTGAATGTTGGGATAAGGGACAGGTGGCTGAGCCTGGACGTACGAAGCCGAAACAGGCAAGGCCACTCTCTCATATGGAGATGCCACAGCATGGCCATAGGGAGATGCCACAGGCGGTAGGCTGTGATCGTAAGAAGACGCCACCGGTGATGCCACAGGTGGTGTACCATTATACGGAGATGCCACAGGCGGTAGGGTGTGATCATAAGAAGACGCCACCGGTGGTGCACCACGGTCATACAGAAATTCAACAGGTGGTGTACCATGATACGGAGATGCAACAGGTGGTATATTGTGATAGGGATATTCAACAGTATGGCCATAGGGAGATGCAACAGGTGGCGCACCCTGATAGGGAGTTGGCACAGCATGGCCATATGGAGATGCAATAGGTGGCCCACCCTGATAAGGAGATGCCACAGCCGGCCCTTTGTCATAGGGAGTTGGCGTAGACTGCGGCACCTAATGATAGAGAGATGCAACAGGCATAGGGGGCTTGTAGGAAGGGGTAATATTAGTCGCTGTGGAACATGAGGGACGTGGATAGCCGAGTTAAGGAGTTACAGATGGAACAACGGATTGCAGCTGCGCCCGAAGGCACTTGCAGGGGTCTCTGACAGCCTGAACAATTCATTTGATGGAAATGGAAGCTCTTCAGTATATTTATAGACAAATATAAAAGAAGGCTCAAAGAACTAATCAAAGCCGCAATATACAAGTATAAAACTGATGAAGGTATAGCCCTAATAGTATTTTTCTTTTTGGGGTGAAATACACAATTATATTGCTTGATGAAGGTATACGCATGTATAATTAATCATAGTATGGTTGGAATATTTGTATGGGTTTGGCTAACCGGTGCGCATTTAATAACTTACTTTTTTTAGTGTAATCAATGTATTTTTCATACTTATAATAAGGAGTAAAATTTATAGACAGAATTACCCTTCTACCTAATAAAACATACTCAATCTTTTATTTAGATAAAAGAAAATCATATAGTGTTGTTTTAGAAAAGGAATCATTTTTATTTAAGAATTTAAGAAATATATATATATATATATATATATATTTAATGAAAGAGCTTATATTGAATTAAAACGGAAGTACAAGCCTTTTAAGGCAAAATTACACAAAATTAAACACAACCCTAAAGCCTTTTAGCGCGAAACTTCATCTTCTACCTCCAGACTACATAACCAGTCCCAATTCAATCCTAATCCCTTAACCTCAAATACCCTAAATTGACGCTTTCTAAGTAAACGATTGCTTTTAATTTCGGAGGAGCATTATTCCCATCAAATTCCATACCTGAATTCATCTTAAGAACTTCTTTAGCAATCCAGTCCGTCCCCAGGTTCTGTTCTCGAAAGATATAACTAACCACCATCTCCGATTTAAGAAGCTTTCTGCAGCACCTCAACATTGGATCTAAGTACCAAGGCGAATTACCAAAAAGCAACAAATTAACCAAGACCGAAGAATCGATGTTGATGTCTACATTCCTCAACTCCATCTTATTGCATAACTTCAAACCCTCAAACAAAGCTCTACACTCTGCAATTAATGGAGAGCTCTTACCAAACAAGCAGCCCAAACCAACCAGAATATCACCATTGTTGTCTCGAATCAAAACACCCCCAGCAGCTTCACTAGAAAAGTTACACGCACCATCAATATTGACCTTGTATCTCCCCTGTTTAGGGTTCTTCCACTTCAAAAGTAAGGCTTTAAACCCAGCATTAACGTGATTAACGCAACAAAGACTTAAAGCTTCATGACCAAATCTGCCCCAATGTTTTCTATTCAGAGTTTTGTTACGATCAAGACTAGACAGGATAAACAAAATGTGGTTGATGATTGTAGTAGAACTAGTATTTTCACCTTGCATTTTCTTTTTGTTTCTAGCTCACCAGATGGACCATGTAATAATTGCAGGTAATATCGTGAAGATATCACACTCCTTCTGAGCAGCCCAGTACCATTTCATTATAACATGAGAGATAGACATGAAAGATTGGACCTGAACCCTGAAGATGTCGCTGAAATGCCTCCAAACAGCCCAGGCTTGCTGACATTGAACCAAGGCATGGTGAGTAGATTCAATGCTATTACAATGTACACATTTTGAAACAAGCTGAATACTTTTAGATTGCATAACTTCATCAGTTGGAACCCAGTTATGAAGCACCCTCCACAATAGAAACGAACACTTTTTAGGAGTTACTGCATTCCAAGTCTTACCATAAAGCCTAGAGACATTGCCTTTAGATCTAATACGATTCAATGTATCTTTAGTACTGAAACTTACATTCTGAGATAAGGACCAGAGCATTACATCTTTTTTATCAGACAAAATAACCTCCTTAATCTTGCCAATCTCAGTAGAAGTCACCAGAGTATGAAGCCTTTCCAAATCCCACGAACCATTCAACCAAAAGTCACTAACCTGATCATTAATACTGCCCCATAACATTCTTCTGTCATTATTGCTTGTAACTTTAATAAATGGCCTTTCAGAGCACCACCTATCATACCAGAAACTAAAATTACCATGACTAGGAAACCAAAAAATGAAATCCTCAGCCTCTTCTCTAACATTCATGATACAAGCCCATGTTTTAGATCTCCTTTGTGGAGATATGGCCAGAACAGGATGTATGTTATCTTTACAGTAAATAGACAACATAAACCTGGCCCAAAGTGAATTATGCTTCCTGAAATTAAACCAATTCTTCATAGCATAAGCATACTGCATATCTTTTAGACTATTAAGATTAAGCCCACCTTCTTTAAAGGGTTTACAAAGCTTTCCACATCTAGTCCAACTGATATTTCTTTTGTCATCTTTGCTGCCCCACAGGAATTTATTAAAGAGGACCTCCAACCTGTTGATGATACCAGCTGGAAAAGATGTATGCTGCAGATAATAAGTGGGGAAAGCCATCAGAACTGACTAAATCAGCATCAATCGGCCATCAAATGAAAGATGCAGCTTATCCCAATCCATGATCCTACTCCTGAGTTTGCAAACAATAGATTCAAAGTTAGCAACTCTTGTATTATTAGCAATTGTAGTTCCCAGATAATTGAAAGGCAAACAAGTATGTTTAATCTTCCACATAACTTCAATAAATCTAGTTTGCTGAGAGCCAATCTTGCTTGAAACAATTAGCTTAGATTTAGCATTGTTGATTTCTTGGCCAGAGACAGACTGGTAATGATCCAGGACATCTTTAATAACACTCATTGCATTAGCTTCAACACTAGTAAAGACCATGAAGTCATCAGCAAAGGCTAAACAAGAAATATTCATATCACTTCTTGTCTTATATCTAACCATATGAAACTCACTAAACTTGAGCTTAATACTCCTAATAAGGTACTCCTCAACCAAAATAAAAAGACTAGGGGAGAGAGGATCCCCTTGTCTAAGGCCTTGAGAATTAGCAAAGAAACCAGTTACCTCTCCATTAACCAGGATAGAAGAGAACACCTCATTAATACAACTATGAATAAGACCAATGACAGTAGTATTAAAACCAAAAGCCTTAAGGATACTGAGGAGAAAGCTATGATTAAGCTTGTCAAATGCTTTAGTCATATCTGTCTTAATTATAACATTACCACTTCTCCTATTGCCATTAATATCAAAACACAATTCCTGAACAAGAAGGATCGAATCCTGAATACTCCTCCCCTTAACAAACCCTCCCTGTTCTTCAAAAACAAGCTTAGGCAGAATCTTAGACAGCCTATTATTAATAATCTTCCCCAAAATCCTAGAAAACACAGTGGTTAGACTGATAGGACGAAAGTCCTTCCACTTGTTAGGATTGTCAAGCTTAGGAATTAAACAGATCACAGTAGCCTTCACCCCTTTAGGAAGCTTATAACCATTAAAGAACCCCTTGACAGCTTTGCAAAGATCACTCCCCACAATACTCCAACATTTCTTGTAAAACTCACCATTAAATCCATCTGGTCCAGAAGCAGACTCAGAGTTTAAACCCTTAACCACCCGATAGATCTCATCATCCTCAGGAATACTAGCCAATCCATTATTGTCTTCATCAGTTACAAGAGAAGGAATAACATTCCACAGATCATCCTCAGACACTGTGTATTAGGAGCAAGCAGATTCACCCTCATTCCTACTAGTATTAGGAGCAAGCAGACCTTTAAAAAAGTCAACAGCAGATTCACCCTCATTCTTACCAGTTAACCAAATATCATCAGTCTTTATTCTATCAATTCTATTCTTCTTAACCCTTTTCTTCACAAAACTGTGATATGCAGCTGTGTTCCTATCTGAATCTTTCAACCAAGAAGCATGGGCCTTCTGTTTCCAATACATCTCCTCTCTATCAAGCAATAACAAATGCTGTTGTCTAGCCTTCTCCAAAGCCAACTTGTTATCCTCATTAAACTCATTAAGAAGCAAAGTTTCTTTACTAATGATATTCTCATCAGACTGCTTAATGGCATCGAAAATATTCCCAAAAACACTCTTGTTCCAAACCTTCAACTCAGCTTTCAAACGATGTTGCTTAAGCCAGAAAGCCATAATCGGATTACTTACCTCAACAATATCACTTTCAGCCCAACTGTCCTCGACCTTCTGTAAGAATTGAGGATGAGAAACCCACATGTTTAAGAACTTAAAAGATGATTTTGTTCTTTCAAGATTTGAAGAGACTTTAATAACAATAGGATAATGATCAGAGAAACTTCTAGCCATATGAGAGACAGAAGTGCAATCAAAGTAATCTAACCAGGTAGAATTATACAATACACGATCCAACCTCCTCCATTTATGACCATTAGACCATGTATAAGGACAACCCGTAAAACCAGCATCCAACAAATTACAATCCATGATAAAACCATTAAACTCATCCATACCTCTCTGATTAATAGTAGAACATGCAACCTGCTCCTGAATGCTAGCTATAATGTTGAAATCTCCAAACAAAATCCATTCTTGAGAAGACACCTTCAGAGCTCTAATTTCATCCCAAAGTACAGACCTCTGATCTCTCTTGCATTTGGCATAAATAACAGACACATAGAAGGCTTTATTCAAAGACGGATGAGCAACTTTAAGGTGCAACAACGACTCACTATCAAACACCATATCAACCTTATAGTCCTGATGCCAAAAAACCCATATCTTATTACTCAGATTACAGCAACACCCAGTCAACTTCAGCTTCTTGGCTAACCAATCCATCTTATCAGACTTAACAAACGGTTCCTGAACAGCTACAAAACTGACCTTTAACGAAATAACCATAGATTTCAATCTTTGAATATTTTCTTTATTTGCAATCCCTCTTGCATTCCAATTTAACATCGTAATTGTCATGAATTAGAAGAGGTTTTCTGAGCCCTTTTTAGCTTCAAAATCTTAGAAGACACAGGACCGTTCGTATTCCAAACATTCATTACTTTCTTAGACTTTTTAGTTTCCTGCCTTTTATGTTTAACTTCTACAAAATTTCCCTTCACAGGAGAACTCCCATGACTTCCATCATGAATCGGAGAGCCATGTGTTTCTTCACTTAGAGATTCAAACATATTCTTTCTTTCTAAAGTTTTTAAAGCATCTATCAACTCATCTTCATTAACTTTGTCAGTAGGATCACCATTTACAACCTTAACAACATGTTGAACAGAATCAACTTCTTGAATCCTAGAACTATGATTACCAGGCTCAACAACATTTTGAACATCTTGATCTAAATCAGAAACCACTTTATCAACAACAATAGACTTTAAGTACATACCAGGCACATCACTCTTCACAGGAAAATCTTGAAGCGGTTGATCACAACAAATGCTTATATCCTGAAGATTACCATTACA
Organism: Limnanthes douglasii subsp. nivea; assembly: GCA_036936605.1. NCBI lineage: Eukaryota > Viridiplantae > Streptophyta > Magnoliopsida > Brassicales > Limnanthaceae > Limnanthes > Limnanthes douglasii. Next base: position 174,178,341 of record JAUPFV010000003.1, read on the forward strand.
ATTCTCCTGATTTTGATTTAAAGAACAAGAAACTTGATCTGGAACCTCTGAGTCATCCTTAACCTGCTCATTCACCAGATTATGCCTAGAACCTTTTCCTTGAGCCAACATTTTCTTACAATTATCAATAGAATCCCCAATGTGCGCACAATGAGTACAATAAACAGGAACCTTATCATACACAAAATGAAGCCAATAACCCTCAGATTCACCAAACTTAATCTGAATCTTATGAACTAAAGGTTTCGAAATGTCTACTTCAACCCAAAATCTACAACAATTCTGACGAGCCCTGTTGATAGAAGGCACCCAGACCTTCAAAGTAGTACCCATAACCTTTGCTATCTCCGTAATAGTAGACCTATTAAACAAGAACTCCGGCAAGTTTGGAAGGGAAACCCAAACCGGCGTAAACGGACACTTAAGATTTGGATCGAATCCTGGAGTCCATTTTAACAGTCTCATCGTTTTAGCTCCTAAGACCCATACGTTTCTTGACCACAGTCGCTTTAAATCCTCTAATCCGTAAATTCAACGAAAATATGTCTGTAATCCCAGACCGAAAGACTAAAACTGCCATTAAAGTTGAATTTTGATAGAAACTTCCTAAAGCTTTCCATTGGAGGTTTCCCAGTCGCAAATTTGGCCACTAATGTATGCTTGGAGATCTTTAACAAACCCTCCTTATCTTTAACATTGAAAGTAATAATCGGAAATTCACTTTTAAGGGAAACAAAAACATTAGAGTGTACAAACTCTGTTACACTGGGTTTCAATATATCAGCATACGAACCTTTCTGATTTAATGAAGTATCAGCAGCCTTTTCTTTAATCACTTCCTCAAAAACTGGATTTGAAATAACGTTACATTCTGGAGCCTTCAACTCCAAATCCATTCCTCTGTTCTTGAAATACTGTCTCCCTCACTTTGTTTCCGTCGAATTCTTAAGTGTAGGAAAGTCATCACGAGAAGTAATATTGAAATTACTAGACATTCTCCCAAAGAAAGAGAAGAATGAAGAAGAAGAATCAGAATTCAAAAAAATTTAGACTCTGTTCTTGAAGAACAAAGTTTTCTCCAAGAACTCATCTTTTTTCCCAAATCCTAGTTTAGGGACACTTTTAGTTTTTTAGAATTTAAGATATATATATATATATATATAGAACCTACATTTTTTAAATTTAAGAAAAGGCTATTTTATTTCTTTATAAAAAATCAGTTTCTTTTTTTTCAATTAAAAAATATAAGTGATTTAAAAAGAACCGTTTTTTTAAAACAAGTTTTTTATAAAGAATATATAAAAAATAAATATTTATTTTTAAAAATATTATATAGAACTGATTTCTAAAAATAATTTAAAAATTGATTTTTTCATTTTGTATTTAGAAATTTCAAAATAAAACTGACTTAAAACTAATTTAAAAAGTGGAATTTTCTTTTTTTTAAGTAAATAGGTTTTGTTTGTAAAATAAGTTAAGTTAATAGTGATTTTCAAATCATATTTGGAAAATAAATTTAATATTTTTTAAACAAACAAAACCTAAAATAAATTTAGTGTTTTTTAAATAAATTTAATATTTTTGTTTTTATTAGAATAAGATTTTAATGGATTGATTCATACAATAGTTTATGATTATTAATTATGATATTTGTAACGTTAAAACTTAAATTGAGAATAGAAAAAAAGGGTAATGATATCTTTAAAAAACTTTAATCTCGCTTATCATTAATTAAGATGGTATAAAAACAGGGTGATTATTAATTAACCGGTTAGCAAAGCATTTAATATATGCTTTTTCGAGTAATGATTAGATTATTTTTGCTCGGTGTTATTAATGATTGAGATTAAAATTTGTTAGGACAATATTACCCCTTATTCTATTTAATCTTGTTAACTCATTCTTTTATTCAAACTCTGGTATCATATTTTATTTTATAGTATTTTTTTTAAATTTTAATTCATTATTTATATATCTATTCATAAATAATAAAAAGGAATGATTAAATCTTTACTAATCAATTCTAAATTTTTTAACCAATTAAAATTGTTTTCAACCAATTTTTATTTTAAAATTTTGAAAGCTTTATCAGTTAAGTCTTTTTACATTTGAAATTAAAGGGGTTTATAAAACAAGTAGATAATAACGAATATAAAACAATAAATTAACGTTAATAAAAAAAACCAGTTTTATTTTTTCAAATTTTGAATTTTAAAACCAATTTACAAAATCAATTTTTTAAAACCTTTTTTTGCTTTAATTTTTAATTTTTAATTTATATTCTTCAACATTGATAGTAATTTAACGTTTGCAATGAGTTACGAACGAGTCTAGTTAAATTTAAACTAGATTCTTAAGTTTTATTATCTAATTGTAGGGTATAGAATTAGAGATATAATCGGTCATACAGAAGAGTCACTTATGTGACATAGAAAGATAAACCCTTGCAGAGAATGTAATTTAAAAAAAATATAAATTTAATCTAAATTATATAATAATCATATAAATTGTTTATACACCTTTAGTTAACTTTAGAATTGTTTTAATTTTTTTTTTTAAAATTTAGTCCATTGTTTTAATTTTTCTTATAAACATCAATTCTTGATTTTTGAATCAAAATTTTATAATTATTGCTTAGTTTGTTTTTTTGCTTAATTAAATTAAATTTTATTTCTATTTGTTTTTATTTAAGTATTATTTTATATTTTATTTTAGATTTAGAAAAAAAGTGATTACTTCATTGGGTTCGGTAACTTGAGTATAAAAATAATCTAAAACTACAACAACAATTGTACAATTGCGCCTTTTAGTTCAAAGTTTACCTTAATTTATTTTTCTTCAATTTTTTGATTTTATGTTTGAATGCCTTTTACATTCAGTATTTAAAAAAAATTACTTTTAAATATTACTCTACTTTTCAGATGAGTATATTTCCTTAATACGTATTTTGATTGTTTTAAATTTATGGATTAGTATCCCAATAATATATTTAGGAATTCTAATAAGACGGTATAATTAATAAATAGTTTTGTTATTTATACAATCGGAAAGTTGACTAATAGATAAAAACAAATTATTACGGTATAACTATATAAATCATTACGGTCCCAGTTAAAAAATGAAATAAACAGTATAATACGATCAAGTTAAAGATTAAATCTAATTGTCTATTATCTAGAAAAGTAAAATGTGTGATTGGATTCTTTCCCACTAGTACAAAAATAGTCTGACGCTTTATTGGTTGGATTGAACAAAAAAACTCTAGTTTTTTTGTCTTCTCTCTTATGCATGTTTCACTTCAACATTGATCCGGGGTTACAACAAGAGGGTTGTAGATCGATTCGTAACTAAAAAAAATATTGAAAGAACTCAAGCTATTAGTATATCCAACCGACTCACAAGAAAATGATCATGAACACGAAGAACACAAAATAGACTTGTACAATCATCCACTGTTAGGATGAATAACTTGAGTAATAAGTTATTTCCGCATCTTATTCATAGTATTGTAACCGATAGACATAAGATACGATTAGCTATTAATCTATAATAGAACTATTGAGTGATTTAATAAACTTTATCGACTGGTACGAGAGCTAAGCCTGCCTTTATGAATCGATGTGGGATTTATGTATGTTTCAATTGATCGTATGAAAACATGTTGATTTAATTTATATAAAGAATTTGTGCCTTTGGAATTACGTTTTAATTGAGATGGTTAGAGGTATGGATTTAGGTTTATATGAAAAACATGTTTTGATTGATTGAATCATAGAAGCATATTTAGGATTGCAAGTTTCAATTTTTTATGTTTTTGGATGACTAAATTAGGGTTTTGCCATTAGTTTAAGGTTAATTTGATATTATAAAAGTGTTTTTTTATAGAAAAATACCCTAGATCGAAGGATAAACCAAAATAACAACACGCGAAAGAGAAGGAGACCTTTGACAGAATCACCCACATCGTGGTCAAAGTGAAATTCTCATGTTCGCCGCGATCAACCCTGTGGTGATCATGGTAAATTGGGAATGCTCGCCCTAATGAGCATGAGCTGTTGTAGCGAATATATTCTTCATTGTAATAACAGACCCATAAAGGTGGTTAAACTTGGGTCTTCATACATTTGTGACATGTAACCACTGATATATGTTTGGCCATGCTTTTTTGTATGTGTATATGGTTGAAATGAGACATGTGGCTAAATATTTATGTAGATATATGCATGAATAATCGTAGGTGAATCATGAAATCAACTAATCGGCTCAAAATAAGGTTAGTTGGTGGATTGAGGATCCTAGTTCTGAATAGTTCATAAATTAAATTTATTGCAAATACTGTCGAGCCAATGGAATGTTAATATTTGGCAAAATTATTCAAGAAAGTAAGAAAATCAATAGAAAAATAATCATTAATTTTAATTAAAATAAAGAGAATTAAACCAAATGAGGGTTTCACCAGTAGTTAACCAATTAAAAATTAGATTAATAGTGGTTTTTTCAAACTCATAAATACATGTTAGTATGTTATGTTTTACATGTATTTTTTCATGTTTAAGCATTTCTAAGTTTATGTTTTGTATGTCAATAAAGTGTGTATGCGTTGTTTGTTATATTTGTTTATATACATATAACTTCCGATGTAATAGAAAATCAGTTTTTATGTGTTAATTTTTCTAATAAATAAAGGCCACAGAATTGTATTTGAACTTTTGTGATCAGTGACATTAAGGACTAAGAAGTCCACGAGCCTCAGTAAATAAAATTATCATAAGAATAATAAATAATTTAAGGCATGAGGAAAGCCAGATAGGTTGAGCTTGACAATCATGATATAGTAAATATCTTTGGTATTCCATGCGGTGATCACATATCATATTAGATATGAAATTGAGTCTCTCATGGATATTTAGAAATTTTTTGCCAAAGGTTAATCAGGAGGATATTAAGATGATGTTGTTTCAATTCTTTACCATGAAGTTTAATGGGAAAATGATAATAAGAAAACATGTTTTGGGATGTCATGGATCGTCCTAAAGTTAAAAGAACTAAAGATTGACATTCTTAAAGAGTTTTATTTATGGTTTGAATTTCATTTTCTTTGTTGTGACAACCGGACAGTTAGTAAACTGACTTCTCACGCTACCTAGCAGGATGAGAGTTTATTAGAAAAGAACATCATAAAATGTTTAAGCTGGGATCTTAATAGAGAAATTATAAAATAGAAAGTATGATAGATAATTTGATAAGATGTAGGGTTAAAAAAAATAAGGAATCATCCAATATAGGTTGATATCTTTTTCAAAAGGAAAGAGAATCTCAAAAGAGGAATCTGAAAATTACCAAGCTTAAATAAAAGACAATAGTAATCTAATAACTATAGTATATGCATAAATCTATTTAGTTTCAGTTTCATGAAACACATGATGGGTTAGTACGGTTAAGACCACCCATATTTGTATTTGGCTTAAGGATATAATAAAGATCCAAAGCCTTAGGGATGATGAAAGATCAACTCATCAAGTAAAGGAAAATTCGTGCTTATTGTATGTAATTTATGATTTTCAGTTGTAGTGAACAATTATTATATTTGAAAAATGTCAACATAAATTTGACATTTTTTCCACTAATAAACGTCTTAAAAGATGTTTACAAATAATCAAATGAATTTTTTCTCATATGATAGTATAAAAGACACTGTATGTTTAAAAATAAATATATTATAAAATAAAAAAATGATAAGATTATTTCCAAAATGTTTATTGAATACACTAGATTATTAAGACTTCATTACATGTAATGAGTGTATAAAAAAGAAATGAACCAAAATGAAAAAGGCGGGGGATAATAGATGAAAAAACATTCTAGAATTAATCCATACCAACATTTTTTGATTGTTTCTTAAGGAATCGTGGAATGTGCAACGGTACTTCATCTCGTTCATAGGCCACTTCTCTTGTTACAGGTACATCTAATTTTTTTATGAGATAGTTGTTTAGATCAGAGTTTAAAAATAACTAGATAAAAATATTAAGTGTGCTAAATCTGACTATGTTATTGAATACTATAGCAGTTTTGATGGTTAATATAAACACCATCAATGACCATTTGCTAAAATACCTAAAGAGCAGTATAGTTCATGTGAATATAATTTCGGGTTCGTCCATCATAAAAATTTAGATCAAAGAAACGAAACGATATACTTAAGAATATGGTAAGAAGTATGATTTATCATTCAACTTTACCACTAGTACTCTAAAATAAGCATCATACATTCTCAATAAGAGGTCTAACAATGATAAAAACATAAAACCCCAAATGAGCTTTGGATTGAGCGCAAGTCTAGCTTCAAGAATTTGTATGTTTGGGGATGTTCATATGAAGCAAAGCCTTATTGGTCAAATCTAAAGAAATTGGATCATAAGAGGGGTAGTTATTATTTCATTGGATATTTTGACCATTCAATTGATATTTACTTTTATGATTTTACCAATATTGATAAGGAGAAATTCTAACAAACAAATCTATTGGTAAAACGAGTGGACAAACTAAAAAAAACATCACCATCTATTGGATTTACTCCTCAGATTACAAACAATAGAGTCATCTACAATGAGGTCAAGACTCTTATTTATAACATTATTCTAGCCTTAGTCTTGATTATATGGATGAATGACATGTGTCTTTATGGGAAAATGAGATTTATTTAAGAAAGAGTTGGTTACAAACATTACAAGTTTATCTTATAACTGCATAGGGTATTTTAATAATAATAATAAATAGAGTCTTAGACGACCTTAAAAAAAATATTTAGTGTGGTTTCTAATATAACAACTTATATATTTTCTTCATCATATCATCCTTACTATCCTTAGCTTGGTCATAATATTCAGGTCGTATACGCCTTGTTAAATAACGTTTTACATGCTTTGAATAACTTAAATCCATCCTTGGTTCGTCGAGTAAGGCTTCTCCCTGGGTCTTCATGTACTTACATGCTCTGATAAGGTTGTTCATCATATCGAGGTCGTCACTCGATGAGTAAAAGAATGACAAAAAGAAGGAATCTTGGATCTTGTGTATGATGTGACTAGAGTAATAAATGTAGAGAGAGAAAGTATAAATAGAAATTATTAAAGAATGTCCACCTACCCAAAAATAAAGGGGCTCCCTGGGAGAAGTGGTCCTCACTTATTTCCTAAGTGGTCTTTTCATTGTTATACATTAGTCCCTCACATTTAATATTAGTAGTACATTGTCCTCTAACCAATAATAAATATACTAATGGGTCAATTACATTTATTCCACTTTACAATCCCTATTTTTGGTGATGGACCCGACGGTTTATTTCCTTATCAGTAGCCCCTTAGTCTTCATGAGCTTCGGGAATGAAGACTCATGAGTAAGCAAGGAAATCCTTTGTCGAATTATTGCCTCGTACTTATGTCTTAAAGGGCTTCACGATTAATTTCCTCGGTAGTAGGCCTTCAAAATCTTCAGAAATAATGGTCTCAGAGCTATGCCCGACCTATTCAAAAAACTGTTCTCGTGCCTTAACACCTTCAATAGGATTAATCTTGTCCCCATTGGTCCGACCTCGGGTGACGAGATCATTGGGATCTGGATGATAGATCTGTCTTGGGCCTAACCGGGTCTTCCGGCCCATCCGTGAAGTTATCCGCTTTTGTTCTTGGCATTAGTGGAGACGTGGAGCTCGCATGAAAAACACACGACTTCTGATGCCGGCGCACGCCTTTGAGGGTAACTCAATGATTACCTATTTCTTGCATAGCCGGTTTCGAATTAAACGTGTCAATCCTTCATTCGAAGCGTGTCTGATCGCACACCTCTCTAGGAGACTCTTCGACTTCCCGCTGCTCTTTTCCTTTGGACTTCCCCATGCAAAAAACGGTTAAGGCACAAGACTTTCTATAAATACCTCTTCCCTTCTCATAACTTGTTCCTTCAGAGAAATTTTAGAGAGATAGAGTCCCCCTTAGCAATTCTAGAGAGAGAAACCATAGTGTTTATGAAAAATAAAAAAAACCGTAGCATACCCAGAAACCTAAGGAGAAACCGAAACCCGTGTTTGGGTTTATAGACTGGACTAGCATTAGCGACCGAGCTGAAGAGTACCGAGCCGTAGGATTGATTTGGGATTCCAGCAAAAAATCTTTCACACCTGTTCCTCTTCCTCACGATCCTGTCCAGTCAACACCCGTGCCTGCAGAATCGTTCCTTGCGCCAGAGCCAGTTGTTGCTCCAAGCCCCGAAGCGATTCTCATTCCTTCTAGCAGTTTTTCTCCGAACTCCTCTGTCAACCTCTCTGATCACCCGACGCCCGTGCCGGTAAAACGAACTGGTAACTTAGTCTCTCCTTCTTTTCCCGAACGTACCGACAAACCCAAATTTCTCACGATGGGTGACTCTAGCGCCTCATCTTTGCCAGTGGGCGGCATCTCACCCGAACTGGTGCAGTTAACCGACTCTATTATCGGGGTTCGGACATGTATTAATACTGCTGCTACTCCTTTGGGTGTTGCTCGAAAAGACGTCGACCGTCAAAATATGGAAATAGAATGTGCACAAAGGCTGCAGGAAGGCGGATCAAAACATAAACGCATTGGTAACAGTTCTAGCTTCGTGAACCCTGTCTCCAATAAAGCCGTAAAGGTGGCTCGTTCCCAAATTCCAGAGGAAACTAATCCTAAAGGTACCGAGGGTACATAGATTGTTGCTGAAAATAAGCCAGAGGAAAACAACTTGGTGATTCAGGAGATAGTCCCGCAGAGAGGAACAAAGCTGAAATGGATGTTGTCGCCGCGGGCGAGAAAGCTGCTGCCGTTCCACCGGAAAAGCCTCTTCCTCCCGAGATAGACGCTGTGATGACAACCACCTATCACCGATCTCTGTGTAGCGATAACGTCATCGCCCTATACGAGGGCAAGTACATGTATTACACTGCTAAAGAGCAACCCGAGCTTCTGATCCGATGGGGAATCCCAGAGTGTGTAAAAGTACAATTTCCCGTTCCTGGGGAAACGCCACTGCACGTCAATTCTCGGGAGATAGTTATCTTTACCGAGCTCTTCAATTGGGGTCTCAGATTCTCTCTGGATCTTGAGATTGCAAAATATTTCGAAGTTCTCGGTATTTGTCCCTCCCAACTGACCCCCAACGCGTGGTACACGCTTATGTCTTGTATCATGGCTTCTCGGTTGTCAAGTCGTATTATGCCGATGGAGGAGTACGTTGCTATGTCCGGGGTTTCCAAATCGGCAAGACTACCTTTCTTCTATTCCTCTTTGGGGAAACTTGGAAGATTGTGAACGACTTTCTTAAGGGCGACAAGTCGTGGAAGTATCGGTTCGTATTCATCAGTGGCTGTTGGGAAAATGGTCGGCCCTACACCAAAGAGAACCCGAGGCGGTTGCTGAGAACGTGGGTTCCTGATGGTAATTTTTTTTATTACCAATCATTTGTTTCAGTTTGCAAGGAGTACATCCAGGGGTTGAAGAAGAACTATTTTGAGATTTCCAAAATAACCTTCCAAGTTTTGAAGGACTACGCCCGACGGAATTGGGGTCGGGCATTCCACCAGCGCTTTAAGGAATACCAACCTTATAATGAGCAACCTTTGGCGTTGCTCTAACGAACCCCTTACCCTGCAACAGTTGTGCCAGCCACCTATTTGGTGGATTTGGTTGCCAAAACTGATGCTCCCGACGTTCATCTATTTCTCTTGAAGTGCGACAAGGCACCCAACAAACGTTCAAAATCTGATGAGGGTGCCAAGCAAGAAAATAAAGAAGAGGTTGAGGCTGATGTTGCTAGAAAAGAGCCAGTAGTTGTTGTCGAGGCTAAGAAGATCAACTATCTCGAGGAGGTAAAAAAGAAGCGAAAGAAATCCGCAGCCGATGGAAACGAGGCCAAGAGGTCAAAACTATTGAAGAAGAAAGCAGAGGTTAAGCCCGGGGTTGTCGACAATGTGTCGACGCTTGTAGAAAATGCAATTATTCCGACGCTTTTCAAGCAATATGAGGAAGGAGCTAAGGGTGGAGATCTTGTTGCTTCTGTGGCCGTATCAGCGGAGAATGCCACAGTCGTGGTGATTCCCAATGAAGACGAGCTCGGGGAGCTCTCGCCAGGGAACAAAAAGGTCGGCCCTTTAGAAACAAAAAAAGCTGATAGAGCCTCGTCAAGCGGCACAAAACATCCTGTACTGTCGGTGCCTGTGAATCCGCACACCTTTTTCTTACAAGCCAACTATGTGCTGTCCTTGTCATTAAACAACATGATTATACCGCTGGCTATGAAGGAGAGGCGGGCGGGGGAGCTGAGCCAAAAATTATCCGATGCTAGGGAAAAAATAGCCGAGCTGGAAAATTCTCTTAAAGAGAGAGACGAGGGAAGAACACTTCTGGAAGAGAGGGCTAAAAAGGCGGAGGAGAAAGCGTCGAAAGCTGAGACGACCTTGGCTTCTCTTCAAGGAAAGAACGACTCCCTGAGCAATTCTTTTTCGCAAGTCGAAAAAAGACTGTGACGATCAAGCTCGACAGTTGGTGGCATCAAGGTTCCAGAATCGTTTTTTCCGTCACTTTGTGGCGAAGAAGAAAAGAGAGATTGATGAACTATGAGCTACGAACGACCTTTTTGCTGTGAAGTGCAAAAAGTGGATGGAGAAAGAAGCAGCCGCCGCCAAGGCTACTTATGTTTTAAGCCTGCACAACCGATTCCCCAACCTTTCACTTGGCTCAATGTGGCCTGATGTTCCCGAGGGAGATCGCCCGACCGGAGTAGTCTGCGAAGATGAAGATCAAGATGAATCAGATACCTCAGAGACCGATCCTGACGATGAAGATGTTTAAATTTGTACCCCTTTTTGATGAACTTACTATCCCTTTTCCCGAGCTTTGATATTTTTGAGTTTTTTTTGTAATAGCTATCTATTGTAAGCGGTTGAGGAAATGAACCTTTGTTTATTTTGTAATCGCTTTGTCGCTGGACAACTTCTATGAAGTATTTCGTCTTTCATCGGGAGACCTCGTAGTTCAGCTTTTTTTAAAAAATAATCTGCTTATGTTCTGTAGATCAAAGGTTCGACTGAAAATTTTCCTTTAGGGTCGGGACAAATCGTGGATCAGTTAAAAATTGAAAAACCAGTTAAGGTTCTGTAGATCAATATTCAATTTAAAATTTCCCTTTAGGGTCGGGAACAATCGTGGATCAGTTAAAAACTGAAAAACCAGTTAAGGTTATGTAGATCAATGTTCAATTGAAAATTTCCCTTTAGGGTTAGGAACAATCGTGGATCAGTTAAAAACTGAAAAACCAGTTAAGGTTATGTAGATCAATGTTTAATTGAAATTTCCCTTTAGGTTCGGGAACAATCCTGGATCAGTTAAAAACTGAAAAACCGGTTAAGGTTCTGTAGAATGTTCAATTGAAAATTTCCCTTTCGGCTTGGGAACAATCGTGGATCAGTTAAAAACTGAAAAACCAGTTAAGGTTCTGTAAATCAATGTTCAATTGAAAATTGTGTATTACTGAATTGTCAAAGGTTGCGCCTAGCAGCTCGTCAACTGATGAGCTTTCCCTTAATCGTATCTCCCAATTTTTTAAAGGAAAAAAAGATAGATTAAAAAGATCGGTTGCCATGGCCGCCTCATTAAAATATCCCCGCGCCACCAAGGTAGGAAATAGTGCATCCCTGACCAAAAGTTTTTACATAAGTCAAAATAATTACAAGGAAATTAAAAAATTTAATCGAAATAAGTCTTCAAATGTTCAATGTTACAAGGAAGCCTTGGCAGGCGCTTGTTTATGTCTTGTAATCGATACGTCCCGCTCTTGATTTTTTCCACTACCTGGTACGGGCCCTCCCAAATTGGAGCAAGTTTATCGAGGCTTTTATCCTTAATATCCAGGAAAACTCTTCTCAATACTTTGTCTCCGAGTTTGAACTCTCGTCGGTGCACTTTCGACGCATATAAGCTCCTCATTAAGGTCTGGTAATGAAGTGAATTCAACTGGGCTCGACTCCGCTTCTCTTCTACTAAATTAAGCGCCAATCGTCGGTCATCCCCATTCCTATTTTCATCATAGCTTCCGACCCTGAAGGATGCGAAGATTGATTCGGCAGGGGTTACCGCATCCATCCCATAGACTAAGACGTAGGGTGATTCTTGAGTCGCCATTCGGGGAGTGGTACGGTAAGCCCAAAGAACTTCTTGTAGATAGTCTGGCCACTTTCCGCCTTTTCCTTCTAAGTTCTTCTTGAGTCCGTCTATGATAGTCCGGTTTGTGACCTCAACTTTTCTGTTCTCCTGTGGGTGGAACAAAAAGATTTCATCTCGCTGCTATCAAACTATGGTCCGTTGTCCATCGTGAGTCTTTAAGGGACCCCATATCTACAGCAGATGTTTGACCAAATGAACCTAATGATATATTTAGTCTTCGTTCCCGTTAATGGCTCGGCCTCTACCCATTTGGAGAAATAATCCACTGCAACTACAATCATTTGCCTTGTGCCGGATGCCATTTGTAATGGTCCTACCAGGTCGATTCCACATCGGTCAAAAGGGGGACCTTCCGATATCGATTCCAACGAGGCTGCGGGTATATGAATTGCGTTTGCGAACCTTTCACAAGTATCACATGTTTTTACTATGTCCTTCGTGTCGGCGGTTATCGTCGACCAATAAAAACTCGAAAGGAAAACTCTCCTTATCAACGCTTTGTATCCGCAATGAGCGGCCCCTTCACCATCATGTAGTTCAGACACGATTATCTGTGATTTGTTCGTCCCCAAACATCCCAGCAAAGGCCTGCTGGAGGAATTCTTATACAACACATCTCCCAAGAGAACGTACCCTCGTGCCTTGTTTTTTACTTTCCTAGCCGACGCACTATTTTCCGGTAGCGATCCTTCTGCCACATTTTTTATAATGTCTCTCCCCTAGTCCGAAAAGGCTACTGGAGATATCTAGCAGGCGATCTCTTGTGGATTGCCCAGTTCTGTTCTTTTGATAATCGAAGGGTTTTCTTGAATTATTACGCAATAGTAGTTACTTGAGCAGGATACTGATGCAAGGGAGTCCGCGATTGCATTTTCGGCCCTGGGGACGTGTTCATATGTAACTTTGGTAAACGACGCAGCTAACACACGTAACGCAGCTAATTACTGAACCAGATACTCTTTCCTTGCTTTTGATGTTCCCGAGGCTTGGTTTATAAGTAATTGAGAATCACTAATGAGGAATATATATCTGGCCCCACACACCGGTGCTAGCCTTAAACTAGCTAAAGAAGCCTCGTACTTAGCCTCATTGTTGGATGTGGTGAAACCAAAACGGATCGCTTGGTTCATCATTATGCCCGCATGGGTGGTTATCTGTACGCCCGCTTCGCATCCGATGATGTTCGACCCTCCGTTGTGTCTGATAATCCATTCATCTTGCTTGTCACCCTTGGGTGATTTCACTTCTTCTGGTCAGCTGGAATGAAATTCAACAAAAAAATCAGCCAAATCCTGGCCTTTAATGGCCGTTCTTGGCTCTAAATCGATATCAAAGTCGTCTAATTTGACTGACCATTTGGACATCTGTCCAGACATGTCTAGGCGTTGTAGCATATATTTAAGTGGAAACGATGTTCGGACGACAATCAAGTGAGCCTGGAAGTATGGTTGCATTTTCTGTGTCGCGGTTACTAAGGCCAACGCCATCTTTCTAGTTTCAGGTATCTTGTTTCCGCGTCTAATAAGCTTTTGCTAACAACATATACCGCTTTTGAGATTTTTCCTCACTCACTGACCAAAGCCGCACTCGCTGCATAATTAGAAACTACCACAGAGAGAAATATAGTTCCCCCTTTAAGAGGCATTGTTAAAATATTCGGGGATGACAAATAATTCTTGCTTCCTAAGAAAGCTTCATCACAAGTTGGTGTCCAAACAAAAGATTTAGCATTTCTCAGAACCTGAAAAAATAGGGCACACTTGTCAGATGAGCGAGATATAAACTGATTAAGAGCCGCTAGGCGACCGGTCAATATCTATATTCCTTGATACTCCTTGGAGGGGCCATGCTTGGGAGAGCCTGCAGCTGAATTGGGTCTGCTTCGATTCCTCTCTCGCTAACTAGGAAGCCTAAAAAATTTCCTGACCGTACGCCAAAAGAAAAATTCTCCGGGTTCAATTTAAGGTTTATATCCGTTAAGCTGTCAAACGTTTCTCTTAAATCAGCAAGATAGTCATCATCGGTCTCGCTTTTCACGAGGATGTCGTCGATGTAGACTTCCATGTTTCTCCCGATCTGTTTCTCGAATGCTTTGTTCACCAACCTCTGATAGGTTGCTCCTGCATTTTTTAACCCGAAGGGCATAACTTGTAACAGTATAGCCCTCTCCCAGTGATGAACGTCGTGATTTCTTGGTCGGTCGGGCTCAATTTAATCTATTGTTATCCCGCACACGCATCCATAAAACAGAGTAGTTTATTTCCCAACGTTGAATCAACCAATTGATCGATTCTTGGCATTGGGAATGAATCTTTAGGGAATGCTCGGTTGAGGTTAGTGAAATCCACACACCCTCCACTTGACATTTTTCTTTTTGACCAAGACGGGATTTGATTTCTATAGTGGGTACCTCGACTTCTTGATATGACCGACGCTAAGCATGCTTCCAACTTCTCGTAGAATGATTTTTATTTTTTCTGACGAGAATGTCCGACGCTTCTGTGAGATTGGTCGGACGTTTCAGTTAACAGCCAAATTATGAATTATCAGGTCTTTTGGGACTCCGGTAACGTTCTCCGAACACCAAGCGAACAAATATAATCTCTCTTGTAGTAATAAAATTAATTTCGCCCTAAAATCCGGCGACAAATTGGTTTCGATCTTGAGGATTTCTCCTTCGGTGAACTGATATTTCTCGCAATCTTCATCGGTAGTCAATAATTTGGGAGCTTCCCGAGGATCGTCCACGGGCAACGACCCCAATGGAAGTCCCCTTAACTGCTAGTCCCGTTTTGCTATAATTTATTTTTTGATCATGCTTAGTTTGTCTTATTCAATACCCAATTTGGATCCATCATTTTGGATCATTATATTAATATGACCTTCTCTCCAGGTTGTATTAATATGACTATGTTTGTTTAATATGACCTTATTTTGAAAAAAAATACCTTTTCGGCTTGAATAAAACCATGTAACCCATAGGAAAGTATGATCTTATAAGAGTACCCCTAGTCTTTAAGTATAATTTTATGTTTAAGAACTACCTAACGAGGTAAAGGTTGTTTTTTACTTATAGATTTTTGATTTTAGAACTAGATCGGATTCGAAGAGATTTACTTGTAGTTATAAATTCCAAAATTCAGTTTTTCTTAAGTGGGACGTGTGTCGACTTTTCGTTTGACCTCTCAGCCATTTTTCTCCTAGATTCCTATACCTACTTGTCTAAAAATTAACTTAAGGTGTAATCCCATACTTCCTAGCCCCTAATCATTACTTTGATTGATATATCTTCCCTTAGGTAAAACTACCACATCTTTATCTCTATTTAAACAAGTTTCAGTGATTTAAACAAGTTTCACAGCCAGAAACGCATTGGTGAGAGGAGGTTGGTTAAACTTATCCGATTTATAATGAGTCAAAAGAGACGCTAGAATCGCAGCTGGGCACCCTGCCTCTCATGGTAGGGAAATTAGTCAGTCAAAACCAAACACAAACAAGAGCTGATCATCATCAGATACATTAAAAGTTAGAAAATCATCTTTTATCCCAACCTTATCTCCCTTAAAATTAGGGTTTGAGTTCAAATGTCCCAAAACCCTCTGCCTAAAGAAAAAACAGTTTCCAATGTTAGGAAACCTTCACCTTTCTTGGCCATGAGTTCAGATGCTGAGAAATACACCCCTCGTAGGGTAACTCGCCCGTCTAAAGCCAAAACTACTCCCTCTTCTTCGAAACCTGGTAGTTCGGAAACAATAAAACCCCATAGTAGATTCTAAGCCGTCCGAACAACAATGAAACATAATGTAGGAAACCATGAAGGAAAGTATGGAAGACACTCCCTTCGAGACGTCTGGACAGAGAGAAGACAATGCAGCAGAACAGAAAAAAAAAGTAAAAAAAGGTCTGCCGAACAACAATCAAACATAATGGAGGAAACCATGAAGGAAAGTATGGAAGGCACTCCCTTAGAGACGTCCGGACAGACAGAAGACAATGCAGCAGATCAGAAGAACAAAGTAAAAAAAGGTCTGTCAAACACTGAGTCACTTCCGGAGTACCTGGAAGGGAAAGTGGGGCCAAACTTTCAGAAGGTTAGTGTGAAATACTCGGGTTAAAAACACCACAGGTCCTCCATGTTTGTCACTTGTAACACATTAGTCCCTATTCTTTGTCTCTGTAATAAACCGGTCCCCTATGTTTTAAAAACGTAACAAACAGATCATTTTCTGAAAATTTGAGGGACGTGTTTATTACAAATTGAAAACGTGAGGGACCTATTTATTACAAAAAAAGATCTGTTTTGTTACATATTTAAAACATAGGGGACCGGTTTATTACAGAGACAAAGAATAGGGACTAATGTGTTACAAGTGACAAACATGGAGGACTTGTGGTGTTTTTTACCCGAAATACTCGATAGCTCTTCAGAATATTGCTTATGTATACAGCCATACTACTAAGTTGGGTTGGATCTGAACAAAATGGGGATTTCCAAATTCTGTTAAAGTGAGAATTCTAGTCACTCTGGAACCCACTTTGGACTGTAAATCCCATGAGTTGGTAATATTTACTAAGGTGCTCAATTGGGGCCTTCAGTTTCCTTTGGACCCAGAAATAGTAAGGTATTTCTCTTAATGAAATCGTAGGTGTGCTATATTTGGTATAATATTATATTATTACGTATATATTCTACTTTTAAAACAAACATGAAGGTGACAAGGTAGACTTGGTTGTCAATGTCGTGGTGGGTCGTCCTACATAATTAATTAGTTTTGCTAATTACATCTTCTGATGGTGTTTCCACCTTAGGGTTGGTATGGTAAATGGACATTACAATTTGACCCATAAGTCATAGAATAATAAGGTTACTTGCATATCCTAATGGTGTTTCCACCTTGAGGTTGGTTACAGTGCATAACGTTACGATTTGACCAGTAGGCTAGGATACAGTATGGTTAATTATATATCTTGACGGTTTTTATACCTCAGGGTTGGTTTGGGTTCCCAACATTTTGATTTGACCCATAGTTCAGGGCACATTATTGCAACTTGTGTTTTGAATCGTGTTTCCATCTTGGGCATGGTTTTGTTACCAATTCACTAATTTGACCACAAGTGGGGACCACATAAGACTACATACATGTTTGTTGGTTTCGAAAATTGCATGCGCGTCAGGACACCATTATTTATATATAATAAAAGTATGCGACTCTTTTGTGCGAGTAAACCATGTCGTCATGTCTTTTGCTATTTGGGAAATTGGTATGTCGTTGAGGTAATGGTAATGGTAATGGTAATTGTAGTATGTTAGCAAAGTGTGGTGATGGTAAAGCCTACAATTGGATATGACATAATAAATGCGTGTACATCATACTTATGGAAATGAGACTCATTTGTCGAAAGTTAATGAGTGGTCTTGTAGGTAGAAAATATATACGAGGAGTAGTGGAAGCACATAAAAAATAATTAAAAACACAAATAAAAGAAAGATTTTTGTTGGCAGAGGTATCTATTGATTGAATTGGCCTTCGACATGCCTCATTTGAAACCTCCTGCGCCACTGAAATAGTAAAATAGTACACAACCGAATTACAAAGTAAAGGTATACTCTTTGAGGTGATTGATATTCCATGGGTGTTTAAGTGCAATTCCTTCCATGTCGTCTAGACAATATGCTATGTGATGTGCTTTGGGGATGATTCTGTACAAGTCATTTCAATTAGGAGTGATCTTGCTGATGTTTCTATTCTTCACCCACTTGAATTGTTTTTTTATGAAGAGGTCTTCTTTCTACCAATTCCATAGGTTTCAGTTGTGAATCAAATCTATTTTTCCAAAATATATTCTTAATGCGTTGCTTGTACTCGACTATGATCTTGTTGTTCTTTAATTGAGTTGATGACTATTAGGTGCTCATCATTGTTATATTCTGTAACATAATGCGTGATTCGATGATTGAGGATGGTAATTTATATAGGTACGATAACCTCCATACTATGGACGACAAATAAAAAGGTTTATCAAGTGGCCAATATGAGCGTTGTTAGATAGACCCAAAGTACCTCGACTAGCTTGTCTGGCCATTTACTTTTTTACCCTTCGAGCTTCTACTTTAAACCATCAATGACTGTTTGGTTTGTTACCTTTGCTTTTCCGTTAGCCTAGGATTATAAGGGGCCGAGAAATGTGCGCTATCCCATATTGTTGTTAAAAATTTGTTAGTATTATTTTTTTTGTAATTGAGGCCTATTGTCGGTCATTATAATTCTAGGGCTCCAAAACCTTGACCAAATTTGACTTTACAAAAAACACGCATTTTTTATGCTCTGGTTTTATGTAGAACCTTTTCTTCCTCTTATTTAGAAATAATAATTTACGGGCATGACCAAATTTTTTCTTTTTCCTGTAGTCATTGGTAGGGCCCCAACTAGTTCTCCATTTTTTGAAAGGGCAAAGGAAATGAGCACTCATTGGTTCATTGGGTAGAGGATTTGTGCGAGATTACTTTTGGTAAGCCTTACAATCTTGGACTAAAGCATTGGTACGATTGCTAGTTTGAGATAATGGAAACCTGACATGAGAAAACGACGAATAAAACTTTGATGTCCACAGTGAGCCCATCCAATCTCTTGATGTAGATTTGTGAGTGCCAGAATAACATCTCCTTTGTTCAAACACCATAACATTGGTCGTGTAGCACTTTTTCTATAGAAAACATGATCGAGAACAATATATCTAATGAAGAAATATGGTCACGTAGGTAGAATATGTAATTTTTCCAGTCGTTTACGGTGCCAATTGTCAGGTACTCAGATTGGTGTATGTTATCTTCCAAGAGAGTTGACCTTGCCAAATTATGAGCAAGTTGTCTTCTAGAGCTCTCACTTTTTCCAACAAATCTACGATTATGTTATTCGATCGGGGTACTTGCTCATACTAGATAAGATCAATTTTTTTTCCCAAGTCTGTAGAGTCTCTAAGTAGCCTTGAATGCTGTTGTATTTTGCCTTGTATATGCCATTTGTCCTGACTTACAACAAGTTGGAAGTCAGAACGAACACGAACGGTTTTAGCTCCACATATACGAGCCAATTTGAGCCTTTTAACGAGCGTTATAACTCAACACCATTATTAATGACTTTGAAGCATAGCTTCACAGTCGCTCAGAGTTCTTCCCGAGAAGGTACTCGTAGTACGACATCGAATCCTCTCTCATGAGTGTTAGACACACGATCCATTTCAATGACCCACTCATAGTGCTCATCCCTCTAGGTTAGCATGTCATCTATAATTTCAACTCTATCACTGGTAAATTCGTTGATGAAATAAACCATTTTTGGCCTTTAATTATTGTACGGGGAACGTACAAGATATCATGTTCACCAAGTTTTTCGATTATCACTTGAGTCGCCATGAAACGTCGGACTTTTGTAGGATTTTCTTGAGGAAAAATGACGTGCAAAAGATGATTATATGATTTTGAAAGTAAGGCCTCATTTTTTTTGCTGTCACCACAGTCCTAATGCTAACGTTTCAAGATTAAATTATATTTTCTCTGCATCAATTAGCCTCTTACTAACGTAGTAAATTGTACGATGAGTTCGCTCTTTTTCGATGACCAGAATGGCACTGCCAGAAAAATTTAAGTACAAAGAACTAACCTAGGATTGGGTAGATAAACCCTCTAGTGTAGTAAGGTATTATTTTAGGGTGCGTAACACTTTGTCACATTCATCATTCCAACTAAACTTATTTTTCATTTTGAGGATATAATCGATCGGATGGCTTTTGTCAACTAAATTATAATAGATCGGATGGCTTTTGGGGTTACTCGAGGCCGCGTATATAAGCTGATCGGTGTGAGGCAAGGGGAAATCATCCTTGTGGTAAGCTCTGTTAAGTTCGGGTGAAGTCCACACACATCTTTTCTTGACCGTTCTTCTCTTTTCCCAACATGCGGTTGGCAACCTAGGTTGGTGATGGCGAAAGAAATCCGTTTTCTGTAACAAATCAATAAGATAAAAACAAAACAGTGGATATATAAACCCTAACCCTATGTTAGAGTATAAGAGACTTAGAGAAAAACAATCTCAAATTTGATTCAAAAAGTCTGAAGGCATAGTAGGGTTTGAGAGCCTTTTTTAGAAGTGCTCAAAATCCTACGCCAAAATTACAGATTGTTCCTCACAAAATAAAATAAAGCCTAACCTAATTTCAAAGATATTAAATCTGGTTAATTATTTTAATTAAATCTAATAAAAATAGAAAAATGTAGAAAATAACAAAAACAACAAAAAGAGGGCCTAAACAGTGGATTTTTGGGCTCAAACTTCATCACTAGGCTTTGTCCTCGTGGTGCTTTCGAAAGTCGTTGGGCTTGTCGACGTGCTCACTTTGAATGGTGGTAACGCATAATTTGGATAACCGAGCCCCAAATAAAGCCCATTTCCGTTTGGCAAAAGGGCCATAGTGCCATGGGCTAGTACAACAACGTCATCCTCTCCTTCATCGCAAGAATTTGCCCCCGAATTCTCAACTTCATCATCATCTGCGGGATTGGTAAATGGAACCAGGTTCTTGACGTTAGAGACGTCGTGGGTCTTCATGTGGCTGAGTAGCTTTAACATGTATGCATTGGGATTAATCTTGTCAATGATTTCAAATAGACAAACCTTCCTTGCAGCTAGTTTGTTATACTCGTGTGCAAGATAGAGATCTCTGGTAAAAAAATGCCCATAAAAAGTCCCCTTCTGCAAACTCCACCAGTCGATGATAACCTTATACTTTTGAGTTGTTTCCTCAAGGTTTTTGCACGTGTTCTCATGGACCTCCCATAGATCAACGATAGAGGTCTCGACCCTGGCTGAAACCACGTGTTCTCGTGGGTTATAACCATAGACTACCATGAAGGGACTATATCTAGTACTACGCTTGTGGAACCCGTTTTAAACAAAATAAATATGATAACGATAATAATCTCATGCTTCCAATTTCCCGGAGACCTATATACGCAACATGTTACCCAACGTTCGATTAGTTACTTTGGTTTGGTCGTCTGTCTGCGTGTGATATGCGCTGCTAAAAATCAGCTTTGTGTTTGTGAGGTGCCACAAAATCCTCCAGAAGTGCCTGAAAAACCGCGTATCGCGATCAGGAACGATATTCAGGAGTATGCCATGTAAGCAGTAGACGTCACGGAAGTATAAATTAGCAACATTCACACCATTGGTGGTTTTTACAGGCAATAAAATGGGCCATCTTCGAAAACTTCTCAACCACCACAAAAATAGAATTGTTACCTCTCTGCGTTCTCGGCAATCCAAATACAAAATGCATGTTGATGCTTCACCACGGTCCCTCCGATATTAGGAGTGGTAAGTATAAACCTACGTTGGATGACGTGCCTTTTGCCATCATGTATGTCGTCCACCCTCTCTTCTCTTTCCTTAACCGTGAGGCTTGCTTTACTAATCTCATGGTCTGATATATTCTTCAATTTATCCTTTGATAGTACCCTCTCCGTTAATAGATCTTTAGCCTTTTGGTCTCTGTCGATCTGTAGTTAGCTGGCTTTGATTTTTTCTGTCATATATATCATATGGTTTATCGTAAATACCTTGTCTCGAGGGATTGTCTCATTGAACCAAAGTAGGATTTTTGTGCACGACAACGATTGGATATACTGGGTTAATCTAGGGTCGGTCTCCCCCATTACGCATCCTAAACACAGACCTGACCATTGGGTCAATGGTGGTAAGCCCCATTACTCCAGTCATCTATTGATGGCCCGACATAAGCCCCAATGGGTGTTCCAGGTTAAGCCGATCAGTTGGATGCATTGCCACTGCTCCTGGAATGATTGCTGGGATTCCTCAATCAAAAGGGTATCTCGGTTGTCTCTTTTGATTCTTGATCTTGTTATTACTATTGGTTGGTAAGTAATAATATGATAAGAGAAAAATTGTTTCTAAAAATGGTTCCAAATTTGTTAAGAGATTTCTTTCTGAAACGTGATGCCAATATAACAATGATAGACTAAAGAATTAAATAAGGTTTTTGTAATAATAAGATTTCGATTTTATATTCAATCTTGTCTTCAAAAAAAATATAGCTATGGTTTTTCCATTCTTTAATAATCTTCACAAGATATTTTCTCCCTCCGTATTGAATATCTATCTGATACATTTTTGAATCGTATCAAACTGCCTTATATGTCGGTCGTGACTCATAATGGGGGTTCAAATACGTTAGTCCTCGTTATGTCGACGTGTATTACTTCATGACAGTCGCTCAAACGCTCTAGTTTGTTTACCTTGTGCGCTTGTATGGGTCGTCATCCACATTGGTATGTTGCCCCCAACTTTTACTGCTCGTTACACTCATCTTATTCATGTTCATTTTCTAACGTTACCTTGTGGGCTCGTCTCAATACTTGTTATGTATCAGTTTATTACCCTCGGTTCCTATGATCGTTACCCTGGCTACATCTATGGTGTTTGCCTAATACTAGTTGTTTTCCCTCTTCTTATGTATTTTCCTCGTCCTTGGGAGATTCTCATCATGTTGTAGTTGTCACTTATCCTTTTGCTAGTCCTTTGTGTGAGCGTACCTTGTCAACATAAGGATTATAAAATACGTATAGGATATATCTTTCTCACTTGCCAAATTTCAATACAACTTAACTAAATATGTTTTCCTAGGCTATAGTGATACACATAAATGGTAGAAATATTTTAGCTCTATTGGTAAAGTGTATATTTTGAGAAATGTTATCTTTAATAAAGTTGAGTTTTATTTTCTAGGCTTCCTAAATACTAAGTATGGTGAAAGTCAAAATATCTTCTCTTGGCCACCTAGTCTCCCTAGGAAACTAGTTACCAGTATAATTTGGAAAGAGCAGACTCAAATTCCCTTCAGCATCTAGCCACCGACTCTTTTCCAAAAGTCGTTGTCATACACACAAAGCCGCCAACACTTACCTTTGCTCCTATGAGACAGCCTACCTAAATCCAGAACCTAGCCCATATTAGCCCAACTTATATCCAAATAAAAAAAAATTAAAAATTTAGAACCTATCAAAACTAGGAGAAACAACCCACTTACTATAACATAAACATTTTCCGTACCAATACACAAACTACTTGCACTTTTGAAAACTTTATCTCTCCAACAGACTCTACCCAAATACACACACGTATCTAAACTATTTCTCTCAAACATTTAGTTTAGTGATAAAAGATTATTAGTCTTTTAACTCTTGCAGTGTTTAAAAAGTGAGATATTAGAAAACTTGACATAAATAGTGCTAACCTAAAAGGGTTTTATGACTCAACCTTAGGATTTGAAGGACCTTGTGAAGTCATCATATGTTTGTCAACTATGCAAAGCAGTCTATGGTCTTAAACAAGTACCTTGGGCTTTGTATTCCAAGTTAAAAACACTTTAATTCAGTGGAGTTTCAAAATTTATTGAGTATATTTCTTTATGTTTCAAATAAGACCATACTTATTATACTTGTTTATATTGACGACATTATTTCCATGGGAAATCATACAATCTATTTACATAGATTCACTCAAAAGCTACATTCTAAATGTGATTTGAAAGACATAGGATGCTTACATCTTTTTGTGAGTATTGAGGTTCATAGAGATCCCACTGAATTTCACCTAACTTACTTGAGAATCGAAGCCTTGCCAGCGAAAAACCGTGTACCACTCAAATGCTTGTTGGTCTTCCTCTACCTATATTTATGGAGATAATTCTTTTGCACGCTACATGATACCATAGCGTGTTAGAAACCTTATAATATTAGCTTCACATCATAGTTGACATTGATATTGCTATCAACAAACTTAGTCAGTTTTCCCAATATCCAACTACACTACATTTACAATGTGTAAAATGAATTTTAGAATACTTATCTTCTAGTTCTTCCATGTATTTTCATATTAAATTATGTATTGACTTTCCTTTCATGAAGTTTACTTATGTTGATTGAGCTGCCTCGTTGGACCGTCTCTCCGTTGAGGATATTGTGCTTTTTCAGGTTTCTTTTATTTTTGTGAGCTCTTTGAAGAAGAGATGGTTATTGTTTGATCAAATACAGAACGAGAGGTCCATTTCTTTATAAATTTACAAGCTAAACTTATATGGCTCCATCGAATAGTTGGTGAACTCTCCATTGCTCTTTTAATCAATGGCTAATATTTGATGCTATTAATGGCGTGGACTTCCATAATTGCTGTCTTCACAATTTTCCTCCAAGCTTTATTCGTAACTTTGAATTTCAAAAAGAAAATGTTGTACCAAAAACAAGATAATGGTAAAAGTACAGTAAGACACAAACTCTTATACAATATAAATATACATGATAGGCAAAGAAACCAAGTAATAAAAATACACAACATTTAGAGAGTTATTCCTTATCTTCAACTCAATTTAGTACATCTCATAGACATATCAACTTGAGATTCGAAATAATAGGGTCTTATTGCAAGATTTCAGTTAATAACACCCCTGAGATGCAACACCAAATTCAATTGACCAAATTGACACTCACACTCACACTTTAAACAAAGATAGATCGCGTAATTACATAGAAAAATTAGTTTTGTAGATCTCAAATTTCTCATTGGAGCACAACTGTGGTATCTGCCCTTCCACCTGCAAAAGATATATCAAGTGGTTTATTTGGAATATTGTATAAATGTTAATTTACTATATCGTATCTTGTTTAATAATTATAGGAAAAATAACAAATAATCAATTTGACGATTTAGAAAGTGTTCAAAGTTGAATGTAAGTAACCTAAATGAAAGATTATGCTAGTAAAAAGTAGTTGATGATTTATAATATATATACCTGCACCGGTGCTGGTTCTGCTTCTACTTCTCCTTCACCCTCAGCTTCACCTTCACCTTCAGCCTGTGCCTGTGCTTCAGCCTGTGCTTCTGCTTCTGCCTTTGCTCTTGCTTCCGCTTTTTCACGATTATAATCACCAATGGTAGATCTCATTGCACTCAACAAGCTACCGTAAGTTGTGCCGTGTCCACGGTCGATGGATTGAACAAAAGCATGGGTCACTGCACCCGTCCATAATCTTGATAGGTCCTGTGTACACCACATCCATGATCATGCTTATAAATTCAATTAAATATATAAATTAAACCTATACTTTTACCAACTCTTTCACAGTTTCACTGTCGTCATATATGTTTTCTTTTTACCAATTACCATTGTTTATGCATTCTTATACATTAGAGTGTTGGGAATATGCGGGTCCCAACACTCTAATAATTCTTATAATTCTTATACTTGGTCTCGGATGAACAAGTTAATTCTTATACTTGGTCTCGGATGAACACTATTTGTAGAATTAACTGAAAAAGTAAACTTACAGGAGCATCAGCAGAATACTGATGATCATCACAACCAGTGAAGCAGAAGACTTCACCACCACTGGTTCCTTTCCATGTACCCGCTGCAGGCCTGTGGTCCTCCCATTCATAATCCCCGCGCCTGCTCAAGATTCAATATTTAGTTTTTTTAATTTTTATTATGAATCATCATTCTTAAGAATCTTCACATTTGACCATTCAGACTTCCGAGAGATAGATTTAACTTTAAGTTATCTGATGCAGTAAAATTTTCTGGGAGTAGAAACGTATTAAAAATCAAGTATTGAACTATAGGTAGAAATTGACCTATCCATTCTGCAAAGATAGGGTAAATCCATTATAGTTCCGCTATGGCAGGAGTCAAAAAGTGCATGAAGCTTAACACCCTGTGGAACTGGCTTGACTAGAGTCGCATTAATTTCTTCATCGACGATTTGCCCTTCATCTTCGTAGTCTAGAGGACAGATTGTCTCATCAATTCCATCCAGCTCCTCTCCATTCTTGTTTAGCCGTCGACCACCATGTCCTGAAAAGTAGAACACCAGGGAGTCTCCTGGTTGGCATCCTTCGAGAAGCCAGCTTATGGCCGATCTTATGTTGGCTTTTGTTGGTATTTTTAGCGGATCACTTTCTAATTCTGCATATTAATTTATCATTTTTAAACAACTACTAGATTTGATGATAATTTTAGAATGCGATTCAAAAGTTACATTTACCGGTAAGCATCAAAATGGAAGAATCTGGGAAGTTGTAACGGTTTATCAACAATTGCTGGATGCTTCTAGCATCATTAGCACATCCATTGAGCGCTGATTCTGTTCCCTTATAATTAATGCCACAAATCACAGCTCTCTTGCTCCCATGAACCGATGGCGGTGGGCTAGGCTGGGCTTGGTACTGGGGAGACGGGTGAAGTGTGAGCCCTTGAATGTTGGGATAAGGGACAGGTGGCTGAGCCTGGGCGTAGGAAGCTGAAACAGGCAAGGCGGCTTTTTCATTTGGAGATGCCACAGCATGGCCATAGGGAGATGCCACAGCATGGCCATAGGGAGATGCCACAGGCGGTAGGGTGTCATCATAAGAAGATGCCACAGGTGGTGCGGCACGGTCATAGGGAGATGTAACAGGTGGTGTACCATGATATGGAGATGCCACGGCATGGCCATAGGGAGATTCAACAGGTGGTGTACCATGATAGGGAGATGCAACTGGTGGTATACTCTGATAGGGAGATGTAGCAGGTGGCATACCCTGATAGGGAGATGCCACAGCATGGCCATATGGAGATGCTACAGGTGACGCACCCTGGTAGGAAGATGCCACAGTATGGCCATATGGAGATGCAACAGGTGACGCACCCTGATAGGGAGATGCCACAGACGGCCCCTTGTCATAGGAAGATGGCGCAGACTGCGGCACCTGATCATAGGGAGATGCCGCAGACGGCCCTTTGTCATAGGGAGATGATGCAGACTGCGGCACCTGATGATAGGGAGATGCAACAGGCATAGGGGGCTGGTAGGAAGGGGTAATGTTAGTCGGTGTGGAATATGGAAGATGAGGGACATCGGTAGCCACTTGAGTCAAGGCGTTACAGATTGAACAACGGATTGCAGTGGCGCCCAAAGGCACCTGCAGGGGACTCCGGCAGCCTGAACAACTCACAACCATTGCCATTGCTTTTATGGTCTAATATAACTACTTTTATTAATTCTAGTGGCTGATGGAAATGGAGTTCTTCTATATAGTTATATAGAAGTATAAAGGCTAAAAGAATCATAGTTGCAATATACAAGTATATAACTGATGAAGGTAGTACACATGTACTATATACATGTATAGTTGATGTAATATTTTATATAACAGATGGATAAGACTTTTAGTCATTTTGATTGCAAAATGTTTAAATTTTAAGATTCTTCTGAAGTTTTCAAATCAGCTTTATATATAAATTAGTTCCAACAGGCAACACCACTAACCACTTAACAAAAACCACTTTTGTTAAGATAATAATTGGGTAAAGGTTGATTGATTCAAAAGTCGCATACGCGAAATCAACTGGCAAAACATTATCATAAAGAACTCAAGATAAAGCATATATGTATTAAAATTAGATTGAAAAATAAGAGAAATTATGCTATAAATCGAAGGAAAGTAAATTATCAAGGGATATTCTATTCTACTTTTGTTTGTCCCCATTGATTTTTTTTTTTAGAGAAAAGTACCCCTAAATACCTTCTCAAGTATCAAATACCAAGATGGTATCCGTTTTTGGACTAGTTTCATAAACTATCTAAAGCCACATTCTGGACAATTATACCCTCTAGGGTATAAAAGGGGTTGTTTTTGTTGAAACCCCCTTTTTTCACCTTCTAATCAGACTTTTGGGTTCCAATTCCCCCCACTTTCACATTTCTAAATTTGTGGAGAGAGAAACACGTTTTACGAGAGGAAAACCAAAAGACATTTTTGAAACTCTCGTAACCGGCGATATCAATCCCACCTCTGCACCTCTGTTCCGATATTCCTGACAACAACGGCGAATCACCGGCGACCAGGAAGAAACGTCCTCCGGTAGTACTGAAACCCACCGGTGAACCACCGACGAAGACTAACCACTGTTTCCATCTACGTTTCGAAATTACCGACACGCACCGGCGAACCACCGCCGAGAAGTAACCTAACCTTTGAAGCAACCACTGTCTCTGTCTCTGGTTCGACATTTGGAACCACCACCGGCAAGCATCCAACTGCAACGAAGTTTCCGTCGAACGGAACAGTCGCGTTCGAACCAAACCAGGTATCTGTATCTGTTTCGATGTGTAGGTTCTTTTACATTCTGTGTCGATGGCTGTTAGACGTATAAGATGGTACAGTGGTTGTTTCTTACTGTTGCTCGAACGGAATAGTATGCTTATTTCTTACTGTTGCTAGACCGGACGATGGTAGTTGTATTGGTTCTGAGTATGGTGTTGTTGATAGCATTGTGAGGCTGATGTTTTAAGCGTTGCGATTTTGCGTAGGGTTGCCCTATATCTAGCAATATGGGCTTTATCATCTATCATTATATAGTTTAACTGCCCCGGCAATCGATTTGGACCTATCATGGTTTAATCGTTAACGTGTTTGATCGTGTTTAACAGCTATAGTGATGCTGTTCCACTGGTTGTGAGCGTATGTAGGTATCTTCATACATCTAGCAATGTATATTGTAATTACTATCAGGGGCTGATAGTAGTTTACATGTAAGACATGACGTCTAAGCGATAAGTATAAGTCTCAATGTGTTCATAATGCATTGGCTGCTTAGTATTATTGCACCTTGTTACAATGTAAATTACTAACTAGCTTATTATGTAATTGTTGACAGGTTAAAATGACAGGAGTATTCTACCGCTCGGGATTGGTTGGCATAATCAATGTCTTGAGACGTGATATAATCAAAGCCGAACACATCGAGGCTGCTCGCGGAACACCTTTCTACACATTCCTCAAAACCTCGTACGACTTGAGGAACGAAACTCTGAAGCTTAAAAAGTTCCACCACCTGATCGAGGCGATCTGTGGTTTATACGACGTCAGATGGAAGGCTTTCAAGATTGGACAGAAGCGTGTAAGGCTGACCAAGAAAGACGTTCAGGCGATCTTTGGCCTCAGACACGGTAACGAAGAGATGCCGATGAGAAAATCAGGTGGATTTATCGCTCGGTATGCGGATGGAGCAGAGCTAGATTCGACTTTGATGAAGAAATATTTCTTGAGTCCAAGGACGAGGAGAAGCGGGCCAACGAACGACAAATCAGTATCAAACGCGCTAATAAAGGTAAATATAGTATGTTTGAATGTTGTTGTTTTGTAGTTCGTACTGCATGCTGTGCTGGTTGTTGAAATCCAGGTACATTTTCCCATCACTATAAAAATATTGCTATAAATAGCAATATATGAACACTAAGATATCATAGATATTGTAACATTAAAAGAACAGAACATGTAGACGTAATATATAAGACGGTGGATAGATAGCAAGATGGAATGGACTAAATATCAGACTGTACCAGCGTAGATAGCAATGTAGCCAGGGATTGATATCAGAGTATGTAACAAGTGTAAGTAATGTTGAATATGAAACAGATAACAAAGCCTGATGTATGCAGATCTGTAAAGTATCGTCGTTGAATAGATTGGATATCAGAGGGTAGCATCATAGATAGCAAAGTAAACATGTATAGATATCAGAGTATGTTTACAAACAACTATTGTGGATGCCTATAATTGTTCTTTCTGTATTGTTGTTATGATTTTGGATGTTTTTGTAGGAAGCAATCGAGAAAGCAGTTAGAGAAGGAGGGGAGGATGAAGCGAGGGATGTGGCTAGGCTACTGATACTTTTCATATGCTCGACACTGTTCTTTTCAGTGTCGGGCGATGTAATCGGGTGGACAGCAATCTTCTACGTGGAGAATCTGGACAAGATAAACGACTATGACTGGTCTGGAGTCATCTTGGATAAGCTCCACAAATCGCTGGACAAATGTATTAAGGCCGGGCATCCTTCCAGAGTTATCGGATGCGTTGCTCTGCTTTTTGTAAGTATAGTGTGTTATGATCAGCATGTCTGTTAGGAAAATGTTTTTTTTTAATGGTTAGTTATGCTCTGTGCAGCCGTTTCTTATGGAACATATTTCTATAAATGTCGACATACCGAGGCCTTACATAATACCTAGATGTTACAAGTGGTGGGGGCTAGAGGGCAAGGAGTCTACATTTGAAATGATCCAGATGGTC
This sequence comes from Limnanthes douglasii subsp. nivea, assembly GCA_036936605.1. Classification (NCBI taxonomy): domain Eukaryota; kingdom Viridiplantae; phylum Streptophyta; class Magnoliopsida; order Brassicales; family Limnanthaceae; genus Limnanthes; species Limnanthes douglasii. The sequence continues at coordinate 174,208,762 of JAUPFV010000003.1, forward strand.
GGTGAGCTCAGGGACGACGAGGTATGTTGTGGTTTAGTAGATATATCGTAGTAGTATAATACATATATCAGTTACGATTAAAATATTTTGCTGCTAAATGAATATTATACTGTATCTCCTAGGTTGTCGGCGGGGACTTGGTGTTTACAGCATCAGAATGTTTTGTTTATGGAGTAAATGATTCGAGGATAAGGTGGGAAGGGGCTGGTGAACCAAGCGAAGAGAAGAGTAGGAAAAGAAAGAAATCTGTTGCGAACAGAAGTTCAATAAGGAAAGAAGATGACGGAGCTGGTAGTAAGAAGATAAGAAGTTCGATGATTGAGGTTGAAGATGATGTTACGTTGGGCGAGTTCATTGTGGAGAGGAAGGCAAGAGTTGGTAAAATCAAAGGGGGGAGGTTGAAGAACCGGAAAAAACGTAGGTCGAGTATGATTCCTAGTTTTGGAGTGCTGTCGCAGTCGGTATTGCGCGACAGCAAAAAACTGAAAAAAAGAAGCCGGTTGCGCCGGTTGAAAGTTGAGAACAAGAGGCTGAAAACATGTCTTGATGAAAGAAACGAAGAGGTTAGTGCTAGCATGTTTTCTAATAACTAATAACATCTGTATGTTTGTTAAAATGAAGATGTCTATCAATGAAATATTATGTAACTATCATTGTTAAAATTAATGTAACAATTTCTTATGGTCGTTTGAATCAGGTTGAAAATTTGAAGAAAGATCTGGAGGAACTTAAACAAAAGCTGGAGCTGGCAGGTGAAATAATGGATGGTGAGGATCAACAACTGATGTTGACCTTGTCCACGCCATTTTGCCGCGTTGATGAGGATGTTACTGAAACAGTAGATGCACGCGTTGGTGAGAAGGTGGTTAAGGAAACACTGGTTTACAAAAGAACTCGGAGGCCTGTAGTAGCTGAAACAGAAAAATCAACGGAAGAAGAGGGCTTTGATGGGGAGGATAAAACAGAAGAACGACAGGAGGTTGACAAAGATAAGCATAAAGAAATGGACGGATCGGAGGAGGACAAAGAAGAAGTTGACGGAGGTGGGGTTCAATCCGAAACACGTGTTGAACCACTGGAAAAAAGTACTACACACGATGCTGTTGCTGTTGATGTGTCATGGAAGCCGAAAGGGACTACAACAAGTGGTTGTGACGCTGGTAATGGGAAACGGGATGTGGCAGAAGGAATACCACCCCTAACTCATGCTGCCGGTGCGCATAATTTAGTTTTGGTACCTGCACAGGGACCTATAGTTGGAAACAACGAGGTTGAACAACAGCAGCTGGCGGTGGACAGAAATCATTTGTTGGACGAAGTATCCAACGATATAACGAAAACAATGGAACGACAGTTGGAGGAGTCGCCAAAAACCGTCGATGAAGGAAAGAAGGCAGCGATCATCGTTGAGGACAAAGGAGAAGATGACATAGTAGTAGCAACTACATTGTTGGAGATAATAGCAACCGAACCACAGGTTCCGGAACATGAAAATGCAAATGTAAGTGGATGTTAAAGTTGCATTTGAATAGCATACATGATTGATAGTTAATCTCGCAATTAATGGTTTCCAATCGTATGTTTTTAGGAAGTTGAAACAGCGGAGCCTGAAGACACACGAAACTCTAGCTTAGTTCTATTCACTGGCACTAGAACAGCAGCAAAGTGCGAACAGCTATCACAAGCTGTGTCTCCATTAAAGGTGATAGAAATTTCCAACAGAGGAGATCAGTCCGCAGAGAAGATCGAAAAAGTGTCACAGGTTGAGCCATCTTCGTACGCAACACCAGAACAACAGAAAGCAGCATCGAAGGGTCTTATTGTCAAGTCGGTTACACCGTTGGCTGACGATAGCTTCATAGACTGCACCCAATCTTTTTACGCTGAAGTTGACAAGGCTGTTGAAACTTCAAACGAGAAGAGACGTACACTCGAATCCATCGAGGAAGAACAAACGGACGTTGAGGTAAGTAGATATTTGGTATTCTCGATAAACTTTTAAACTGTATTGTTAACAGTTTACGACCATGCTGCTTTTTTTAGGTACCCATTGATGACATGCCTGGGTTCAACTTACTTACTCCAACGCAGGTTCAACAACAGCAAACTGAAGTTGTAGCTTGGCCGTTCCAGACACAGACAACGGAACTGATAGATGTAAGTGAGTACGAGAAATTGCTGAAACTGAAACAGGTAGAAAGCCAAGAAGATCCAGAAGTGTGGTACTTGCCAACATCAGAGTTCTCTTATAGGCTTTCCGTAAGTGTGACAGAGATAATGGAACTGCCTAACGAAACTCAATTGGACTTCAAGGTAAAAATCTATTATGATGTATCTATCGTATGTTCCTTGTTAGTCTAGCAACGTGTCTATATACGTCTACCAATATTAAATGAAGCATCTATCAGTGTGTAAACTAATAAACTGTTGGTTACTCAACTGACTTGGGATTGTAATTGTGTTCTGATAGGTAATAGATGCTTGGATATATAAGCTGTTAAAGGATTCAGATTTCAAAGTCCCTGTGAAAGGGTTTGATAATAAGTATTCATTTCATGTCCCAGCCATTCAAATAACTGGGATTGCAACTGTAAGTTCCAAGGGGATTATTGGTTTTATATTAGGTACATCTACTTCCTGTATTAATGTCTTAAATTTACAAGGGACACTGGCTAAAAAGGGAGATATGTCTGCCATTGTGGACAATGTTTTTGAGACAATGCACCGCGACACATATGTTGCATTCGTCCCCCTATGTACTGTAAACACGGACGGCGTGAACCACTGGACGCTCCTCGTCATAGACATGGAGAACGGGGTTGCTAGAAGCTACAACCCAATGTTGCCGTGGAGAAAATTCATTCCAGATAAGACGAGAAACACAGCCGATGCTCTGGTAAGGAAACTAAATTACAAGTAAAATATTTTGATTGCACATCTAGCTATTTCGAACATTACATATAGCAAACAGTATAATAATGCATATCATTGACTGCTGCTGTATCTATCAATGCAGCTGGCATATTGCATGAAGAAGAAATATATACCGCATGTTAAAGGTGGGTACAAAATTAAGACGATGTTAGACATCCCACAGCAAGAGAGGGGCAGCTACGACTGCGGTGTTTTCGTTTGCAAATACGTAGAAGACATAATTACAAAAGGGTTTGTTGGACGGAAATATGGCGATGAAATGCCGGCAGAAACAAGAGCTAGAATATTCAAACATTTCTTGAATGATGGTAACACAAACAGACGTTGGTAGTATGTAACTTATATTTTGGTACCCATTTGTATATTTCGCATAGATTAGCAATGGGTGAATGAAGCAATACCTCTATGATTTATGTTTGTAGACTGAAATTTACATGTAAAAGCACTTTTTACTTGATGCAGGCGACTGTGAAAAAGTTATCAAAGAACAGTTTGTTTAACTTAATCTATCTGAAATAGCCTCCAAAGCTAGCAATCAGTAATACCTGAAATACCAGAGTATATAATACAAAATATCAAACTGTCTTATTACATCGCAAAATATGTAAACATATTAGTCAGACCAAATGTATATTGAAACGTATTAGCAATGACAGTTGCTTCAATCTCTAGCCACTGCCGAAAGCACCACGCCACCATCTTTACACAAAATCAACCTTAAAAATGATCCACTGTTCGAAAAATTACATGTAAACGCACTAGTTCACATAGCAAACTATCATTCCGTAAAATCGAACTATTAATGATAGTTATATATCTCCTATTTTTACATATAGGAGATGTAATAAAAAACTACCAATAATGCATATATAAGAAGAACTATCAATGTTCATCAAAGTGTCTATCTGGGGTTAAGGAAGGATCTATCTGGGGCTAAACAATAAAATATCGTAGTGCGAAACATATCGTAATTTATAAACTTTTTGGTTAGGAACCATAAAGTATAGTTTTAGATATCGTTCAGAAAAAATAGATAGCCCATTAACGTTTTAAATTTTTAATATCATTAATCTACCATTCAGAAATACTCGCAAATATCATATATCAGGTTAGTGATGCACAAAATAAAAATGTATGGACTGCACAACATGGTTATTGGTAGATAAATGCAATTAATTTGTTGAAAGGACTGGTAACCACACACATTACTCACTACTACATTAATGTGTTAAAAGCATTGGTTAGATTGAACTTGAAAAGACAATGGGTAGATGAAGTAGAATGATTACCTTCATTTAATGTATGTGTGCCATTAAAGTTGATTTCTGAAAATATGGTTGCTTAAGGGGACTCAGCATTGGGTGCTGGGTTTTGCTATAAATAGAGGGTCATATGTCAACCTATTACTCACAAACTCACCAGCAAAGGAAAAAAAACCACAGAACCTCTACCTTAAGTTCAAACCACTGCTCCTCCAACCATGGCTCCTTCATCACCCTTCTCCCCACACCAGAACAGCGACGACGCCTGGTCCTCTGACTACTACTCATGCGAGAAGGCCTACAAGCGCACGACAACGTCGGAGTACTCCTCTGACGAAGAAGATGATTGGTCGGTCTGGTCTGAGGAACAAGAAGACCCTTTTGGATCATGGGATTCTTGGTCCATGGATGACTGTTATCTTTCTGACGATGAGAAGCTGCCAAAAAGGAAAAGGTGTAAGAGCATTAACCCATTTTGGGATGAGGAAGACGATGATGAAGATGAAGAGGCAGACGACGAGGCCTCTGACGACGAAGAAGATGATGAAGATGAAGAAGAAGAAGAAGAGGACGAGGGCTCTGATGGAGACGATACCGATTAGGTTAGAAGGTTTCTAGATGTAGTTTCATGGCCTTGTTGGTTTCTATTTTGTTGTTTTTAACGTATGTTTATGCTTTTTTGTGGACTGTAACTTGCACCAACCCTGTGCACTAGTGTTATTTTTTGTGGGGGCTGGTTTATTTGGACTATCTGTAGCAGTCAATGTTTTTATTGTTAACGTTTTAATGAATCTTCCGTTCTATGGCTTTTCTCAGTATGATATGATATGATATGTTGCAGTTGAGGAAAGCAGTTTTAACTGCAGTTATTTAACAAAATCGCATGCTATGACAACTAACATATCAGAGATATGAAAAAATAAATTTATGTATATGGCAGATGCAGAATCCACGATCTATCAATGTTTCAAGGTTTTTCTATCATAGTACAACATCGTGTATAGCAATGTAGCTCGTAATAGATATCAGAGTCTGAACGAAACAGACAGATTACATGTCAATGTTAAAAGTTTAAAAAAACATAAGTCGAAAGGTTAAAAATGTACACCGAAATAAATGTAAGTAACATACTTTGATGTATCTGTTAGATGTAAAGGCATGTTAGATGGATTTATCTTTGAGATGAACATGGCAATTCCTTTGGGGGACTAAACATAAGTGGAAATAGAAGAAGTGCTTATCTTTGAGATAAACATGGCATGAAAAATTTAAAGTACATGTATAACTAATGTGAGCAAAGAATCAGATGGATGTAAACCGGAACAAAAAACATACTTTTGATGTATCCGTCAGATGCAATATCTAGAATCTATCAATGGTTATAAGAGTCGCTATCATATTGTATCATCAAAGATAGCAATGTTCACGTGAATAGATAGCATAGGGGATAAGAAACAGAAATGGAACATGTAAATGTTAAAATTGTACAAAACATAAGTCGAAAGATAAGGAGTGCTTATCTTTGATATGTAAAATTTTACAAAAAAGTAGGTTAATAATGTTTAGAAAGGAGCATCACATGACCTCCTATTATAGCCCGATTTCAAACATCGACCACAACGGGACTGGCTGCTGGAAACTTCGCCTCTTGATGGAATACGCTTCTTCCTCGGACGACCGGGTCGTCTTTTAACGTTAGGGGGCAGCACCAAGGGCTCTCCATCATAATCTGCGCTACTGGATTCACCAAACTCTGTTATAGCCGGTATGTTAAATGAATAGCTGGACAGGAAATTTTGTGTAGTGAAAAACGGCTCGACCAAAGTCATAGGATCCTCGTTTATAGATGCAATTACAGCCAACGCATGAGCGCACGGGAAACATTCTTGCTGCCAAGAGCCGCATGTGCATTTGAAATCCAGTATGTTGACCACCATGACTGGTTCCGATAAAACTTCAAAATAAGCCGCAGAAGACTTGCGAACTAACCATGTCCGACCGGATTGTACATTGTCTTTGAACATCTTGTCAAACTCGGGGCACAAATGTGTGTTCCAACTTTGGCCTTCTCCTAAACGTCGAGACATTTGAGTCATCAGAAGAGCTCTAATCCGGTCGATTAGTTCGACTATAGGCAGATGGCACAACTTCTTAATCTGGCCATTGAACGATTCAACAGCTGTTGATGCCATCGCCCCATACCGTTTGCCTTTGACATATGCCTGAGCCCATTTTTCTGGGGCAAGATTTCTGACGAAGTTTTCAATACGATTACCGCCTTGGCGCAACCACTGACCATAACGTTCATTAAAAAGATCCACCGTAGGGGCATAAGCACAACTCTTAAACATCGCTAGCATATCTTGTTTGTAGACTCTGTTAGTGTGTTCAAGAGCTTTATTCAAGTTCTGAATAAGATGGAAGATGCAATAAGCGTGGTAGTCAGTAGGATAAAGAGTTGCGACAGCGCTAATAATACCAGCATGGCGGTCTGAAATGAAAGTTATCTGGCGCCCTAACAGATGAGGTTTTAAAGTTTCCAAAAACCAGAACCAGTTGTCCGAGTCTTCACTACCAAATATACCAAAAGCAACGGGGAAAAGACCTGGGATGGAAAAGAAGATTAAAAACAGAACTACATGAACAGTCTGATGTTTTTTTAGATTGTGTAATAGTTAACAAATAACAGTATGTGTAACCAAATCTAGCAAACAAAGCCTACCAAGCTAGCAATCATTAATACCTAAAATACCAGAGAATTTAAGACAAACTATCAGACTGTCTTATTAAATCGCAAACCATGTATGCATATTTATCAGAACAAACGTATATTGAGACGTGTTTGTACTGACCGTTGTTTCCATCTTTTGCCACTGCTGAAAGCAACACACCACCGTGCTTCCCTGTCAGGTGGGTTCCGTCAACGTACAGCAGAGGGCGGCACGAATGGAAACCCTGAAGACACGCCCCAAATGCTATAAAACAGCGACGGAAAACATTGCCGGGAGCCAAATCCAGACGACAGTCCGTAGTGATGTCACGACTCTGTAGCCTCTTGAAGTATGGTTTTAGCAATCCGAAAGAGGTATTGCTATCTCCAAATACAGCGCGACGGGCCTTCTCCAACGCATTCCAAGATAGACGATATGAAACGTCTAAACCGTAGTCTTGCTTGATGGTGGACTGTATAGTCTTAGCTGTTAAAGAATGGCTGTTTCGTAGAGAATCGTGAATTTCATCAGCAATCAAATCGGACGACAGATGCCGGCTTTTCTTCTTAGTGAATACGGGACTGCACGTGTGGGTACTGAAAAATCTTTTAATTGTCATCAAACCGGTCTTACAATCGACAGAAGCGTAAAGCCTCCATTTGCAGCCATCCGAATCTTTGTTTACACAATAAACGGTGATCTTGTTAAAGGTATTGTGCATGTACCTAAACGCAAAACCGTTCTCTAATGCATAACGGGATAAGGATAACCTCAGACCTTGAGCACCGTCTGGAAATGACTGTCCAACACCGATGATAGCTTCCGCCCATCCCGCTGTAGCTAGATGTCTTTTTTTCGGGGTTGTAATGGCCAAACAGGTACTGCTTTCACCGCTGGTTCGTTGTAGGTGAGAGGATTCTTCGAACAGTTGAACGGGTTGTTTACGTTTAACGGCGGAGCCTTTATCAGCAACATGTTCTTCGATAAGAAATGACACACTCTTCAAACGCTCAACATCGAGGTAACATTCCAACCCGATGAAATCGGTCTCCTTATTAAAAATACAATTATTCTGAGCACCGCAAGAGTATGTAATGATGTAGTTGCCTCTAACAAGCCCTTGCCATGTTTGCTCAACGTAGTGTTGAAATGATTCGAAGTTTACGAATTCGGACAGCGGAACAATACTTGTCTCCGTACCAAGTTTGAAAATGCAAACTTTTGGTTTAGACATTATGTACCCTAAATTATAAGACTTCTGGTTAGTTTGTTTAACGTTGGCGTAGAACAACTGAATGTGTTACTGATACTATAACATATATAGCAATATCATATGTCTAACATATCAGGGTATATCGATCGTGGTCAATTTCAGCACAAATAGCAAACTCGCATACCTAAACTATCAGGGTATATCTGTCGTGGTCAATTTAAAGCAGAAATAGCAAACTGGCATACCTAAACTATCAGGGTATATGGACTACTGGTCTGTTTTCCATCACATATATCAACATGTTATATCTAACATAGCAGCAACAGAAAATGGTTGGAAACATATAGCAATATCACGTACCTAAAGTATAAGGGTATATGGAGCCATGGTTTATTTATCAACACATATAGCAACCTGACAAAACTAAGATAGCATGGTGTATGCAGTCAGGTTTAATGTACATCCAAATCTAACATATATCAGGGTGTATACAGTAATCTAGCAACATGTAGCATACAATTGCAGGCGAAAAATCGCAAAGAGTAACAATATAAATATCAGGGTTCAAACAGAGGTGGGGAAATGAAATTTCTCACCGGAATGTGATCGGAGCCGGTTTGGATGCTTTGGATTGAGCAGAAGCAGATGGAAATAAGTTTCCTGGCATTAACGCACGTTATATGAGAGTCTATAATCGATTTCGAAAATGGAAAACGATTTCGAAACTGAAAACTCGACTCTGTTACTCACCTGTAAAATGTAACGACCGGCTACGATTTCGAAACTATCAACCGGAGCTAGGAGGCTGTGTACGTTGGTCTAGGAGGGTGCGATACGGTGCAAGATCGGAGCTAGGAGGATATCACGGTGCAAAACAGTACCCACGAGGATGACGGCGTTAAACTTGTTTTCGGAAACTCGCCGGTGATCGGAACACTCCGATAAGGCTCCTAGATGGATCGCCGGTGTAAAAGTAAGGTAAATGGTGGTTCAATAGGGTCGCCGGAGGTGGTGTGATCAGCCGTAGTTTTTTGAAATGAAGAAACGTTCTTGAAAAATGGGTTGCTTGTTAGGTTAGGAGAGAGGAGAGAGAAAGGAGGCTAATAAATTCAAAATTCAAAATTCAAAAGTGATTAAGAAGATGCTGGAGCTAAAAGGGGCCCTTTTTTTCACAAATCAACCTTATATACTAGGTTGAGGGTAATCTTGGTATTAAAAAAAGAAAAGGTATTAGAAGTGGATATGTTTAATGAGATGGGTATTTAGTGAGCATTAACCCATTTTGGGGCACTAGGTTGTAATAGGTTTGGCTAAAAGGTACTTAGTGTGTCATTTCCCTTTTTTTTTAATCTATTACATTTTAATTTTTTTAATCGAATTCGGTTAATATATTTCTCAAGATTTCAATTTTGTGTGATTTTGGGTATAGGTCTCGTTAATATTTTTTTTCTCAATTCGTGTTGGAGTATTTGTTAGTTTCGGTAACATTAATTTTTCTTTGAATTTGTATATTTTGGATTAATCTTTTATATATATATATATATATATATATATTTAGTAATCTAGTCTTCAATTATAGTCTTCAATTATATAGGTGAAATAATTAAAACGATAAATTAAAATTAATGGAATAATTGTTTTTGTTGTTGCGGAGTTTATAATTATTATTTTTAATAAAAAACAATATAAAGCCGTTTAAATATTATATCTTTACATCAAAACTGTAATGCAATAGAGCAATATTTGTTAGGTATTTTCACGTAAGTATTGAAATACAAGTACGTTGGACATTCTTCGACATAAAATAAGTTCAAGTAATATCATAAATAACTTAAAGTTATAATAGGTGATTTCAATGCAACCACATATCATCAAGAATAGCTAGCATGTTCCACTAAGAAGTATGGATGAATTTAAAAGTAATTCAAGAATGTTCATTGGAAAATGCTAGCTACACTCAATCTAGATTCACATGGTAAAATCAAATAAAATGAAAGAGACTGAATAAGTTACTTTATAACTCAATTTGTCTTAACTACTTTAAATCCACTAAAGTTCATCATCTGGCCATGAGGTGCTCTGATCATTGACCCCCCCTAAAATCAAAATTTTAGTTCTAACCATTGAGCCCTTAACATCAAAATTTCAGTTGAAAAGAATCAAGCTAAATCTTCTTGTAAATTTTAAAATATTTGGATCCTACATCTTGAAATTCTAACAGTTGTTAATCAAATTTAGAAAGATGATATGTTTGGACATCCACTTTAGGTTTTCTGGAATAAACTCACAAGACTAAAGATTAAACTGAAAGCATAGAATAGGTACACTTTTGGAAACATCTTTGGTGCTCTAGCAAATCAGAAGAAGAGGTTCAATATTTAGAAAAGTGTCTCGAAGATAGCCAATCCATGGAGGACCTATCAAATACTCTAAAGCCAAATCTATTCACCTACAACTTATATCTAGAGAGGAAACTTATTGGCATGAGGAAAATGTGGTTGATTGGATGAAATCGGGTGATAAAAACTCTAAATGCTTCCACAACTATGTAAAAAATAAGAAAAATGAAACTATCTCAACATCAAAACCAATGGATTACTGATCAAGTTGAGATTGGGAAATAAACTGTAAACCATTTTAATACTCTCTTAAATAAGCCTTGTCAATCTAGAAGCTTGGACTCTATACAAGGAATTATACCTAAACTAGTGACTAATCTTGATAACAAAATGCTACTAGACTTTCCTACTCAATAATCAATATATTCCTCAATGAAAAGTTTGAATCCTAATAGTATAGCAAGTGGTGATAGATTCAATACTAATTTTTTCTTAGTTTGTTGGAATATCATCAGAAATGATATATGTTGCTATAATTTTTTTTCCAACACCACCAATTTCCTCAAGAAATATTTACAACAACTATATGCCTAATTGTGAAAGTAGAATCATCTATATCCTTGAACCAATATATGCCTATCAGTCCCCGTACAGTCTTCAACAAAATTCTTTCCAAGATATTAAATAACAGACTAGCTAAAAAGTGAATGAGGTAAATGCATAAATATACAAGATAATATATTACTTAATCAAAAAATGGCTTATCATATTAATAAAAATGTCAGATAAAATAATATAATGATCAAAATTGATATGAGCAAGGAATTTGACAGAATTTCTTTCAACTTTGTGTTCCTTATTCCTAAGGAATTTCTCTTTGATCAAAGATGGATTGGTTTGATAAAGAAATGTATAAGCTTAATGGGTTTTTCTATAATTGTAAATAGAGTACTTTACGATTATTTCAAGTCAACTAATGGTGTGAGGAAAAGAGGCCCCATATGACATAGTTTGTTCATCTTGGCTGAAAAATATCTTTTTAGAGGACTTAAAAATCTATATGATAATTGATGAGCTCAGATAATTCTTAGGTAAGTTCAAATGCGGAAATGTTCGTAAGAGAGCGTGTGTTTAAGAAATGTTCATATTGGATACTCTTAGTGAAAGAATCAGTATTTAGTAGAGAGAGAAAGAGACAAAAGGGATAATTGTAGTAATAATTAACTAATCATTGGCCTTTTTTCCCCAAAAATGGAATGTCATTTATATAGTAGATGAGGTGAATAGTAAAATTACATGATTACCACTATTAAAGTGGATTTCTCACGCCAGTATTTTACTCTTTACAAACAAATTCTAAGGGTATATCATTTAGCCCCCTTATCCCTTATGTTTGCTTTAGTTTAGTCCTTTATCACTTAATACATGAATTTAGCCTTTATATTTAAGATAATAAACCTTGTTATTATTTAAATTTTCCTTCCTTTATTAGTAGCCCCCCGGTTCTGGTGAATATATCTGAATGAGCACTGATTGATGAAAGCCACTATTCCTTCCTTTCGAACCTCTTCAGACTTTATGAGTTCCGAGCTTCTTTGTATGACCTCTTGTACTTCTCCCTGAATCTCTCTTGTCTCATACTTTGATCGGAAGACTTCGTTACTTGTGTTCTACAAATAAATCTCTTTATGACAAACCCCTCAGATTATGTGGTATAGGACTTGTTCGAATTCCTGACCTCACCTCTGGTCATAGTGAACTCACCTAAGCAATCATTTCTTTTAATCTCGCGTGCCTTTGCCTAACCGTTATAATTTCGGAGATAACTTAGGCAATGGAGTTACTTCTGGCCACGTGTCGGGTATCTACCACTGCATGTTGGCGCGCTATTTGAAACAATTTGTAAAAAAAGTAACGCGTTAAAGAGATTTTTGAAACTGACTTTTCACCTTCTGCCCAATAACACACATTGCTTCACTATAAATAATCGTCTTTTTCTCTAGTTCTAAGTTTACATATTTTATTTTTGTTTACCCTAGTGTAGAGAAAGCCTGCTCTAGAGAGAGAGAAACAACTTTCAAACCAAATTATTTTTCAGTCTTTCATGTTTGAAGAGTTTATCAATCTCGAAAGATATAAACTTTAGAGGTGGTTTAATATCTAAAAAAATATGCTCAACTTAAAGCTTTCGGTGGCAGAGGGTATCGAACGCCTGTAGACATTTTCGAGGCAAACTTTCGCGATAACTGGTCCACTCTCCGAAAACGAATTTCTCTTACTACTCAGCCCCCCGATCAAGCTTGTTCAAGAAATAACAAGGGTGACCCTTAGTTGTCTGAAACATACTCGCAAATCTTCTCCAATCTTAACGATGGGAAGTGAAAAGGAAACGTTTTCTAAAGTAAATAAAGGAGATCCTGCTAAGAGGAAAAGATCTCCAGACCCACCTACGAAGTCTATCAGAGTTAGTATTTCTTCTTCTGTCACAACCCCTTAGGTAACTCCTCAAGAGTACCCTCAAACAAATCTAGAAGTCAGCCCCCGGAGACCTTCTTCAAGGAATGTTCGACTGGAACAAGTTTTAAAATCCATCTCTGAAATTCAAGATAAAAATCTGAGTGACGAGTGTGGCACTGATCAGAAGAAGAACAATGTGGTTGTGGTTCAAGCACAGCTCTTACAAGCTGTCCCATCGGTGATTCTCCCCCCCCAGACCTTCTGTGCCAAATCAAGGAACGTTTTCTTTTCCCCCGGTAGTTATAACTGACCCTCCTCCTCAACGAGTAGAAACTTCCTCGGTGAAAAAGGATAGGAAAAAAGAAGAAGAGATGTGCCTCAAACTTGCCCTCGAATATAGAAGATATTTTGGGGAACAATCTTCGTGATATTGAAGCTAAACATCTGCTTGCCGTTTACAAGGTAAAATAAAAATATTTTCACTCGACCGAGGAGGTGAAACTCAGAAACCGATGGGCGATCCACGGATATGTTATTATTCGATTTCCCACAGTTGGGAAGACGCCACTCCGTTCGCGATGATGAGTTAGTTCTCCACACTGAACTTATGAACTGGGGCCTTCGCTTGCCTCTTGATTCTGCTTTAGTGGAGTACTTCAATCTTATTGGACTTTACCCCTCTCAAACTGGTCCTAACATGGTTTGCATCATGGCCTTTAGGATTTCTGAGATAGCATTTTTCATGAAGCAACTCGTCTCAATCTCAGGTGTAGCTAAGAACTCTCATTACCCATTTTATTATCTTGGTTTTGCAAAACAATATGATGTGATCAAAGATTTCTTAGAAGCCTACAAAAAATGGAAGTAACAATTTGTTTTTATCTCTGGAGCCGTGGGGGACTGACTTTGAGGACTCTCGGGAGCTTTCCTATCGGTTGACTCTGAAATGGTCTGGGTGAGGTATGTATCTACATATTTTATTTTGTTCTACTTATTAGAATTATCAATTTAAAATATCTCTTTTTGAATAGTCACGAAAGAATTTCCAAACCCTTTAAAGATTACGCTGCATCAAGCATAGAAAGATGAAACAGACTACGACACCTGATGATAGAAAAATGCCACATGCGTAAGAGACTGGTCGTACAGGATAATGTTAGTCGGAGTGGAATATGGAACATGAGGGACATCAATCAGTAGTCACTTGAGTTAAGGCGTTACACATGGAACAACAGATTGCAGTGGCGCCCAAAGACACCTGAACTCACAACCATTGCCATTGCTTTTTCTGGTCTAATATAACTACTTTTATAAATTCTAGTGGCTGATGGAAATGGAAGTTCTTCTATATAGTTATATAGAAGTCGAAAGGCTAAAAGAACTTATCAAAGTTGCAATATACAAGTATATAACTGATGAAGGCAGACATGTACTATATACATGTATAGTTGTAAGATTTTATATAAGAGTTGGATAAGACTTTTCCTTCTTCCTTGGTCACTTTGATTGCAAAATGTTTAAATTTTAAGATTCTTCTGAAGTTTTCAAATCAACTTTACATATAAATTAGTTCCAACAGGCAACACCACTAACCACTTCTGTTACGATAATAATTGGGAAACGTTTGATTGATTCCAAAGTCGCACACGTGAAATCAACTATAAAGACAAAAAAACGCAAAACATTATCATAAAGAACTCAAGATAAAGCATATATGTATCAAAATTAGATTGAAAAATAAGAGAAATTATACTACAAATTGAAGGAAAGTAAATTATCAAGGGATATTCTACTCTACTTTTGTTTTTCCTATTGGTTGATTTTTTCTTTTAATCTATTACATTTTAAATGCTTTTAATGGAACTTGGGTATACGTCTAGTTAATATATTCGTTCTCAAGATTTCGATTTTGTGTGATTTTGGGTACACGTCTTGTTAATATATTTTTTCTCAATCATATCATATAATTTCGATATTGTGTTTGAGTATTTGTTAGTTTTGATATTATTATTTTTTCATTGAATTTGTATGTTTTGAATTATTTTAATATATATATATATATATATATTATTTTTGTAGTATTCTCGTCATGAATCGTATCGGGTGATGTAATTTAATTGATAAAATAAAATTAACGAAATAATTTTTTTGTTGCTTTAGAATTTATATGAAAAAATTAATAAAAGACAATATAAAAATTATGTCAACAACGGTTTAAATATTATTATTTTTATATAAAAAATTGTAACGTAATAAATTTATATTATTAGGTATTTTTTTATCCTACATAAAGGATTGAAATACAAGTATATTGGACATTTTTTGGCATAAAATAAGTTCAAGCAGTAACATAAATAACTTGAAGTTATAAAAGGTGATTTCAATGCAACCACATATCATCTAAAATAGCTAACCTATTCTACCAGTAAGTATGGATGAATTTAATCAAGTATTCAAGAATGTTCACTGAAAACGCTGTCTATACTCGATCTAGATTCCCATGGTCAAATAAAATAAGATGAATGAGACTAAATAAGTTACTTTATAACTGAACTTGGCTAGACTACTTTTAATCCACTAAAGTTCATCATCTGGCCAAGACATGCTCTGATCATTGACCCTTACCATCAACATTTTAGTTGAAAAGAATCAACCTAAATCTTCTTCTAAATTTTAATCTATTTGGATCCTACATCTTAAAATTTTAACAGTTGTAAAGTAAAGTTAGCAAGATGATATGTTTGGACCTCCACTTTATGTTTTCAGGACTAAAAAATTAAACTGAAAGCATAGAATTAGGACACTTTTGGAAACATCTTTAGGTAATATAAGATAATATATTACTTAATCAATAAATGACTTATCATATTAACAAAAAGGCTAGAGTCGGTAATATAATGATCAAGATTAATATGAGCAAGAAATTTGATAGAATTCCTTTCAATTTTATTTTCCTTATTCTTGAGGCATTTCGCTTTGATCAAAGATAAATTGGTTTGATAAAGAAATGCATAAGCTCAGTGGGTTTTTCTATAATTGTAAATGGAGTACTTTAAGATTATTTTAAGTCAACTAATGGTGTGAGGCAAAGAGACCCTATATCACATAGTTTGTTCATATTGGCTGAAGAATATCTTATTAGAGGACTAAAAAACCTATATGATAATTATAAGAGTTTACAACACCATACTATAAATTCTATAATCATACATTGTCTGGCCTATGTTGATGATCTCCTTATCTTTAGCAATAGATCCTTCAATAACATTAGTAGAATCTGAAATTTCTTGCATCAATATGAATCATGTTTAGGTCAATTGAATAACACTGACAAAAATTTCTTCATTATTCCATCCAAAATGACATATTCTCGAGTAAATATTCGAAAAAGACTCACTGAATTTCATCATCCATATAAATAATCCAGCCCCTATCTTTGAACAGCTGGTGAATAAGATGAGATATAAAATTCAAAAATGGGATAGTAAACTTTTATCATTTGGCTGAAGACTTATTTTAATTGGAACTTTTTGAATGGTCATGCTTATCTACTACATATAAAGGTGTATTTTACCTAAGTCTGTAATTAACAAAATTGAAGAAATTTGTAATCAATTTTTATGGGGTACTATAGAAGAAAAGAAGGCTTGGCATCGGTCTAATATGAAGTTTTGTGTAAACTATACAAAGAATAGAGGCTTAACATCAATAACTGGAATATTTATAGGTTATATTCTCTTACAAAATATGGTTATAATTCAGATATAACTCTTTATTATGGAACGATATACTGTTCAAAACCTCAATGTTTGTAATTTATTGTATTATATACTTTCAATGTTTGTAAACTGCTTATTTTAAGGATCTCTAAGGGAATTTGTTATGTATAGTTAGTTGACTAATTTAATGGATTGGATCTATCCATAAAAAATTATAATGTTTACAAGTTGTATTTTGCTGAAATATTGTTATATGTGTATGTCGATATACTGTGATTTAGTTATCAAGTATCGTGATCATACACAACATTCAAAACACAAATATATTATTTGTATCGACCCTATGTTTACAAATTGACAGTGTTTGTGATGCACTGCAAGGTATGTGTGGTAGTTAGAGCTCTTTCTGCACGAGCTCAAACTATAACATTATAATAATGTGTACTTGAAGTTATATGATGGATAATGTGTGAAAGTGTATTCTAATATTATAACTCTTTTTTTGATATTTCATTTGATTGTGAGATATGTATGTTTAATGCAATAATAATAAGTTCGTATCAATTTGTGTGTGTTATTTGTGTAACAATGTTGTTGGTGGTTTTGTAAGTGTAAGTATTTGGGTTGTTTTTCCAAATGGTTGTTAGTGTGTACGTGTAGTGCAATAATATTGTTGAACTAACCTTTATATTTGTATAAATATATTTTTTATTTGTTGTAAAATTGTAATGATTAGTGTATTTATGATAAGTGATATGGCGAATGATATAATGAATTGTATGTACAAGTATGTTGCGTGGTCATAATTTTGTAGTGGTTTGTCCCAAAAACTGTATAATGAACGATGTCTGCAAGTTTATTGTGTGTTATGACACTGGTTGTTTTTATTGATTTGAATATGATTGGGATAGTAAACAGATGAGTATGTGTTTGTGTTGGGTCAATAGAGATAGATGCTCGAAATGTTGTGTATTACTCATCAATTAAGTGAATGTATAATGAATGCAATTGTTGAAGCATCTCTGTTGAATGCATTGTAATTCTATAAGTGTATATACACAATGTTGTTGACATGTGATTGTTATGCATGCATACGTGTTCAGAATATGTGGAATAATCACCAATTGATTCGATTTTTAATTATATAAAATTAAATTTGATGAGTCCGGATTTTATCAGCACTCTTTATGAGAACCGGACAGGGACAATTCGGACATCATCCACCTAACCGGACATGGACGATTCGAACAACCTCCACTTACTGAACTGTCCGAACAGAACTAAAGTATTAAAACTTAATCACTTCATGACTAAGCTGATTACTTGCTTACTTAAAAACTATTGGGTCTTTAAACTCGACCCGAATCGATTTAACACAACCCGAAAGCCCATGTGGCCCAAAGATAAGGGTATAAATACCCAACCACCTACATTAAATGAGGGTAATGAATATTAAATACAACCAAGCAGCTCAATTCTCCCTCTACACTCTATCCAAACATTAAATACCTTCAAAATACCACAAAACTCTGGACAAAATTACCCTCAAACGAAAATAAACCTCACCAAAATTCAGCATTAGCTTATGTCATTGATGCCTTTATAAGCAGTAATGATGTGATTTTAAAATCCTTTATCTTTTGTTATTGAGTTAAGTTTAAAATTGGTAGTGTAAAATTGTTTAAAATAAGAATAACTTGCATGTACATAATTTCATTTTTCAAAGCTAGTTTGGAGATCTGAAAATTATAAAAAAAGTCATAGAAATAAAAAATTCTCTCGATTTTTTTTTCAAAATATGTGTAATACTCTAGTTCTTTTCAAATATCATTGTTTTCTTTGGATTATTAAAAAAAGAAATATAGTACCAACTATTTCACTATTACTACTTGTTCTTCTCCTATCTTTTTTTTCTTTCCTTGATGTTAAAAGTACTATCTCTGTCTTCTACCCGAAATCAAACACCATTATTTTTTCTTTGGTAATATTACACTTGAATTAAGGTTGTGTTATGTATGTTATACTGTTGTGTTAGGAGTATGTGTCTATGTTTAAGAGGATGTCTGCTATTGTGCTTATTTTAGAGCATTTGTTCGTGGATAGCGATGGAGACATACAATGTTTTGATCATGAAGATTGTCGAGCAAACAAAAATTTAAAGATCGGTTAAGTATTCCTCAAATTGGTAAAGGCATGACTTGTAGAACCTTGTCAAAACTGAAGACTTCGGTAACTGAAGACAAAAGTTATTTATTAAAAAAGTTTAATATTTATATTGTAAAAATATTTAGAGAAAACTACAAGTAAATACCCACTCAACCTTTTCATTACCACCCAGTACCCCAAAATTGTATAGTACCAATCGGTACCTATATCCAAATAGTGGACACAAATACCCTCAGTACTATATATAGGAGGTTTTAGGTTAAAACTATCTTTTTCTCTTTTCTGCGATCCATTAAACCTATTTAATTAGTAAACCTAAAAAAGAAACCACCTTTACACCCTTCAATAACCTTCGATATACCTACGAACCAACAGAGCTCAAGTTGGCATCGTCGATTCACATACTCCATCGAAACTAAACTCCACCCAATGACCATCGTTGATACCCTCACATTGGTAACGAAGTGGGTATACACCAGTGAATAACCACCGTTTACAGAAACCCAGTGAATATACAAAACTAAAGAGACCAATCGTCACTTTATACAAGTACTGAATTTATTCTCTAGCTTAAGCATTTCAGTGTTTTTACTGAGTTTAAAGTGCATATAGGTGGTTCATTACAATCGATGTTGCTTATTTATACTGAAACTAAGTATTACGATTGTGTATCAGATAGTAGGTTTTGGATATTGTATGGTCGACATTAAGTTTTGCAGGTGCATGTATTGTGTTTCATTTTTTTCGTGTTGCGTTGACTCTTGGCTCTACTTTATTCAGTTGTTTATAGGTTTAGTGGTTGTGTTCTTATTTCTCAGTTTTTGTCAATGTGCATGTAAAATTTACAAACAATTCACATCTTTATTGTATAAACAGTCAAGTAACTAACAACTTTATCATATATACATTTGAACAACTCATATCTATATCGTATAGACATTCGAACAAATCGTATTATATTAGGTTGTTGGATATGACAAATTTCTCGTTTGCATTCAGCTTTGTCCTAAACTCTCTTGATTAGTTTTTTCAAACAACTCTCTCGTTTAGTGTTTTAACAGAACTAGGTTTGATAATATTTAACACAACTCACTCTTTCAGTTTTTCAAACAACTCACTCTGTCAATGTTTTAAGCAAATCATTGTTTTAATATTTCAACATAGTTCACTCGTTATATTTATAAACAACTTACGCTACCAAATGTCAACTTCACAAGCATGAAGTTAGTGTAATTGATTAAACTAGTTTTGTTACCCTTACCATATGCGAGTTTTTTAGTCAATTATTTTCGATTCAAGTTTTTGCAGGAAATATGGCTGCCAAAAGAAGCTTCTACGGGTATGATTAGTGAGCATCATGATTACCTCTGCCTACATCGAAGGTACGAAAGACACACCCTTCTACACATTTTTGAAAGCATCATTCGACTTCCGCGAGGAGAAGTTCACGGTTAAAACGTTTTATGCACTAATTGAGCCGATTATAAGAACGTACTTGCTCGAGGAGGGCGCGTTCCGAATAGAGTCCAAACTGGTGAAGCTAACGATCAATGATTTAAAAGTTATTTTCGGACCTAAGCACGACACATATGACATTCCTTTAAAAAAAGTCGGAGGATTCATAGGTCGATACTTCGATAGGGCCAAAACGATTCAAGGATAATACAAACATACTTCATGGGTGAAAGTTCAAGAAAATTTGGACCAAAAAATAAAAAAAATATATCAAACAATAATATAGAGGTACCTCTAAATATAAGTAATGTTATAAGCAAGATGTTCATTTGCTTTCATCGAGAATGATGTGTCGTGTTTTAAACGCAGGTATAGCCAACTATTATAATGGGTTTCTCGACTGTTGCTATCAAGGAAGGGATGAGCAGTTGTGGAGGACGTTGCTCAACTTTTGATATTGTGTGTTTGCTCAACCCTATTATACTCAGTCTCGGGTAATGTAATTGGTTGGAATGTGGTATATTATGTCGAAGAACTCGGAAAATTAAATGACTATGATTCGTCTGAATCATTATTGCAGAAACTTCTTCACTCGACTAGAACATGTGTTGGTTTGGGAAATATTGATAGAGTTATCGGTTTCATTTCAGTTCTATTAGTAACGATGTCTTCTCTTAATTAAATACAAGTTAAAAGAAGATACCCTGATGATAATAATTTTCGTGATGCAGCCCTTCATCATGGATCACACAAAAATTAGGCTCGATCTCGCAAGGTTGAACGTGATCCAAACGTTTTTTCAAATGGTGGGGATTGGAGTGCAAACCAACAACTAAGGAGATAATTGAAAAGCTAAACGTGCTACGAGATAATATGGTATGAAATATATATTCTCTCACTTTATCAGTTGTTTTAGAAAGACATCACTTAGTTTTATTATAAAGAGCACACATAACTAAATATAAAACAACTCTCAACGTTGTAGTAACATTTAACACCCACAATTGAATATAAAACAACTCGTATAGTTGCATTATAAAAGAACTCTCAAATTGGAAGTATAACACAACTTGCATTTGTGTTGGCCCATGGAAAAAATGTTGTAGTCTAAAACAATTGCACAAATGTTAGCTATGCATTCGATTTTGTCATAAACTCTCGTGATTAGTTTTTCAAACAACTGGCTTGGTTAGTATTTCAACAGAACTAGGTTTGTTAATATTTAACACAACTCACTCTTTTAGTTTTTCAAACAACCCGCTCTGTCAATGTTTCAAACAAATCATTGTTTTAATATTTCCACACAATTCGCTCGTTATATTAACAAACAACTTGTGTTATCGATTGTCAACTTCACAAGCATGAAGTTAGTGTAATTGATTAAGTTAGTTTTGTTACCCTTACCATGTGCGAGTTCTTTGATCAATTATTTTTTATTCATGTTTTTGCAGGAAATATGGCTGCCAAAAGAAGCTTCTACATGTATGATTGTTGAGCATCATGATTACCTCTGCCCACATCGAAGGTACGAAAGACACACCCTTCTACACAATTTTGAAAGTTTCATTCGACTTCCGCGGCGAGAATTTCACGATTAAAAAGTTTTATGCACTAATTAAGCTGATTATAAGGACGTACTCGCTCGAGGAGGATACGTTCGGAATAGGGTCCAAACTGGTGAGGCTAACGATCGATGATTTAAAATTTATTTTTGGCCTTAAGCACGACAAAGAGGATATTCCTTTAATAAAAGTCGGAGGATTCATAGGTTGATACTTAGGCGGGGCCTAAAAGGATTAAAGGATAATACAAACATACTTCATGGGTGAAAGTTCAAGAAAAAATGGATAAAAAAATACGAAAAATATATCAAACAGTAATATAGAGGTACATCTAAATATAAGTTATGTTATAAGCAAGATTTTCATTTGCTTTCATCGAGCATGATATGCCGTTCTTTAAAGGCAGGTATAGCCAAAGCTATCAGGAAGGGGGGAGCAGTTGTGGAGGATGTTGCTCGACGGTTGATATTGTTTCTTTGCTCAACCTTATTATACTCAGTATCGGGTGATGTAATGGGTTGGAATATGATATATTATGTCGAAGACCTCAGAAAAATAAATGACTATGATTCGTCTGGATCATTATTTCAGAAACTTCTTCAATTGATTTGAACTTGTGTTGGTTTGGGAAAGAATGATAGACTTATCGGTTTCATTTCAGTTCTATTAGTCACGATGTTTTCTCTTAATTAAATATATGTTAAAAGAAGATACCCTGATGATAATAATTTTCGTGATGCAGCCCTTGATCATGGAGCACACAAAAATTGGGCTCGATCTCGCAAGGCTGAACGTGATCCCAAGGTTCTTCAAATGGTGGGGACTGGAGTGCAAACCAACAACCAGTGAGATGATTAAAAAGCTAAACCTGCTATTAGATAATAGGGTATGAAATATATATTCTCTCATTTTATGAGTCGTTTTGGAAAGAACTCATTTAGTTTTATTATAAAAGAGCACACATAACTAAATATAAAACAACTCTCAACGTTATAGTAACATGTAACAGCAAAGTTCAATAAAACAACTCGTATAGTTGCATTATAAAATAACTCTCAAATTGGAAGTATAACACAACTCACATTTTTTTAGTAACATTGAACATGCAAATTTGTATTATAACATAACTCCCATGTTGTTGGTAATGTAGAACACGCACGATTGTGAGCACAAACAACTCGCGCGATATGTTTATTGTATTAAACAACTCGGTTACATGTATTAAATGAGTTGTTCTTCACTGGATAGGTTGTGGAGGGTGGCCTACTTTTGACAAAGGTTGAAAGACTAGCATTTAGAGAATTTAAAGAAACTGGAAATCCCGATGCTGCACCGGTTGTACCACAAAAAATGCCTAGGAAAATGAAGAAAACCGTAGCCCAAAAAAAAAGTAAAATGGAACCACACTAAAGGCATCAACCTAACCCCAAACCAAACAACCGATCCCAAACAGACCAAAAATCAACGATTCTATCAACAAGAACCCATACATCCCAACCAGAGACCGGGGATGTACTAGATGATGATTTGTATATACCGCTATATGGTTTTTTGTTCCAGCATAGATCGACTTCAACGAAGAATACTGGATCAAAGAGAGATGCAACAATGTCCAAAGGTCGGACCAACATCCGAACAAAGAAAACAACAAGTTTTAAGCACCATTCTCATTATGTTAATCGATAGAGAGTTGAAAATAAAAAAACAGGGTCATGACTTATACTGATGAGAATCGTCTGTAGCATTTGGTTGGCAGACAGGCGAAATAAGTAAGTATATGTTTTAGCTTGTTATATATGTTTATTTTTTTAATAAATCACAAACTAATAATAATGTGTTTAATATTCATGTGGCGGATTGAACAGCTACAAAAAAATCTAGCTGAGTCAAATGCGAAACTTGAAGAATAACAGCTTGAAAAAACATGCAATATGCTTTTTTTTTTCTCTATTGCAAGTCATGTCACAAAATATTAAGATGTGCGACCAGTACTACCACCAAAAACGGTGTCAAATAAAGCTACTGTATATCTTTTAGGTGTAAACGGTGAATGGCTGGTACGAGATAAAAAAATAGTAGCTGTTCCATCTACAACACCAGAGTAATAAATATATAAGACGCAAAGGAGTAATGAAGCAGTATCAGAGCATGAGGTAGATGATAAAAATAATACTCATGCAGTGGTACTATCTGAAGTAGTACCGGAGAAGGTGGTAGACGATATAACTTAATCTCCTACGAAACCATGAAGATGTAGGGGATACACATCAGTCTTCTCCAAAGAAGGGAGAGACAAATCAGTCCTCTCAAAACGAGACATAGACACATTAATCTCCTCCACAAGAAAGATATACATACCAGTCTCCTCCTCCAAATGAGACAAAGAAACATCAGACTCATTCAAAGGAGACAAATATAGATGCGTATCTTTTAAAAGAGACAGAGACAATTGTGTCACCACTTGTACCACAAATGCAAGAGGAAGAAGATCGTGACGAATCTGGAGTAAAAGAGGTGGAAGCTCGTGAATAGGAAGTGAAAACAGAAGAATATGGACTTACAAAGGGAGAAACTCGTGAAGATGTAAGTGTATCGGAAGTACGTTAAGATTAAACTTTCTAAGTCATATTGTCTAGGGGTTGGAAAATGTTGTTTTGTGAAACTTTGATACATTGTTTGAAAAAAGTAGTATGGTTAGTGTTTTGAAAGAACTTGCATGCTTTTTGTTTTGAATAATTCGTAATAATTTATTTCAAAAAAATTCTATGATATGTGTTACAAAAAACTTGCATGATTAACATTCAAATAATTCTCATAATATGGTTCAAACAATTCGCTTTGTATGTTGTGTTATCTTGGATATTTAATGCGAGAAATAACTTGCATTGTTAGTGATCCAAAAGAACTAGCATGATCACTGTTCAAAGAACTCTCATTATTCTCATTTAACAAACTCGCATGGTATACATATCAAAGAACTCGTATATTTAAAAATTAAGCATTACAAAGAACTCGTATGTTTGATATTTCATATAACTCGCATGTTAATTATTGCAAAAAACTCTCATGTTTGATATCTAACAGCATGCCAACAAATAAAAAACCGAACAAAAACAAAAAAATTAAGGAGAACAAAAATATAAACCAAAGCAGCACCACCACTACCCCAACAAGCTGAAAATGAAGCCCAACCCTGCACAAAGGCAGAATTGCTGAGCCATCCAGAAGCAGCGGTAGAAGTCCCACAACGACATGGAGAAGTTTCTGAACACCAATAACGAGGTTATATAATGTCAGAACAACTAAACCAAGCAGAAGTTGTAGCAACAGTACTAAATCCAGCGGAAAATCGAGAAGGACAAGTTTCTACATCAACTAATACAACTAATAAAATAGTATGTTTAAAAAAACATTTTTTTATGACTATTACATGCAATATACACAATCATTTGTTGATAAATTTTATAGGGTTGAGCTTGATGTTATGTTGAAACAGATTTTGGATTCTATGACAGATGATACGCTTGCTCGACTTTGCGAAGACGGTGTTGCTGAAAAGGCTGTAGAGGAGACAACAACATTTGTTGTCGCTGTGGAGATGATAAGTTGAGAGCCATCTTTTTCTGTTCGAGTCAAGGAAGGATTCAGTGGAAAAGGATGAAATGCTTCCTAAATTTGCTTTAATCCGTCCAACATAGAAGGCATAAGCAGAGGTTAGTTTCCTTGGTTGGGAGTTGAGTACATCAACAACGCAATTGACCGATGCCGGTGAATACCACAAAGTCCTTAAAATTAAACGAGTAGAAGGAAAAGAAGATCCAGAAGTATGGTATCTACCAATGTCAGAGTTTTCTTGCTGATTTAACGTGGTTGTTAGTGATATGATGGTGCTACGTTACGAACACGACCTGGACGACAAGGTAAAATATAAAAGTCTTCCATTGTCATTTGATGACGTATGTTAATTAATCTCTCATTTTCGTTTATACAACTCCAACTTGTCATTTGGTAGATTATCGACGCTTGGATTTACAAGATTCTTAGAGAAACCAATTGGAAAGTACCATGCAAAGGTTTCGAAGGTGCTCATAGTGCCAAATATAGCGCAATAAAAATTTATGGCCACACTGCGGTAAGTTTAGCTAAAATTAACATCATACAAACAACTCACATTGTAAAATTATAAAAGAACGCGCATGTATATTGATAAAAGAGCCCTAGCATAACTCGCATTCATAACCAAACTCCACAGATGTATTGCACATCATTCTCGTTCTTAAATTACAAAGAACACACATATTTGTAATAATTTTTTTAAAATTCAGAAAACACTAGCCGACAGAGAAGATTTGACAAAAATGTTGGATGAAGTATTCGAATATCTGAGGGACAACACGAATGTTATGCTCCTTCCAGTCTGGCATACAAAGAAGGATACAATGAACCACATTGGTGGTTATTGATATGTACGAAAGAACGAAAACAAACTATAACCCGCTATTGTTGAAGGAGTAAATTCACACTAGACTACACAACAAAGACTGTTAACCCAATGGTGAGTTATTTCAAAGCAAACTCATTTAAATATTTGTTCAAACACATCGAACTTCTAAACAACTTGAAGTGATTTATTTTCAAAGAACTTGCATTACTTTCTTTCAAATAACTAACTCGCATGGACTTCTTAAATAACTCACATTTTTATATATTATATGATGCTTGGTCTAAACACTTATACATAGTTTGTATATTATATGAAAAATGAATACATACCTAGTACAAATAAAGATATAAAATAAAAGATACAAAAGAGATTACACAACAACTATCAGGCACCCTCGACTGCGATGTTTTTGTTTGTGAATACTCTAAAAATATTATCCAAAATGTCTTCGTGTTGTAAACTTACCGATAATATATAGTAAGAACTACCAGGTTTAAATGTTTTATCATTTCTGAAATGATATCAACATTAGCTCTTACTCATAGGTATTAATATTTTTTAAGTGGAAACATTTGTACATATATTAATTATAACAACACGAACATGTTGTGGTTGATATATTGGCATGTATCTCTTTTATGTGAACAAATTTTTAATATATAAATTTTTGGAATGAGCTTAACAGAATTTCGGGTAATTGAATACAACACGCAGGTTCGTTATATACAACAAACCGCAAAATTTTATATATGTTATGTTCTAACAACTCACAAAAGCTATCTGGACAAAACAACAAGCAGGTTCATGATATACCACAACTCGCAAAAAATGTATGTATTTTATGTTAAAAAAACTCACGTGCTCGCAGGTTCTTTATATACAACAATTCACAAAAAAAGGTATGCATTTTATGTTTAAACAAGTAGTGTGGGTAAAATATAAAACAACTCAAACAAGGTATATGGACAAAACAATACGCAGGTTCGTTATATATATACATCAACTCGAAAAAAAAAGTATGTATGTTATGTTCAAAAAACATGAATGTTTAATTATAAAACAAATCGCAGAATGTACATAATTCAAAACAACTTGCAATTAGTTATAAAACACAATATGCATGTTTGTTGTATTCAAACAACTTGCAATTTGATTAAATATAAAACGACACGCTTGTCTGTCTTTTTAACTTGTCTCTGCATTGATCATACGTAGAGCAATCTAATCATGTCAATATTTAAGCTAATTTATTGATGATTTGGAAAAATGTAGATATTTAATCATGACTAAAATAATTACTAAAAAATTAAAAGAACTCTTTGCCTATAAATAATAGTAGCAAGAGGGTAGTAAACATAAAATCCTAAAATCAATAGATTCATACCATCTTCAACTTCAAATTCCATGGCCAGTTCCGGTTCATCTTCCTCCACCGACTCACTCACTTCCATCTGGACCTACAGAAGCTCCGCCACCGTAGAGGTATCCTCCCCCTCTTTAGACTCTATATTCTCATTTCCCCGCGACTACTTCTCTAGAGGTGGTCACTATCCAGAGATTATTATGACCCCAATGAGCTTCCACGAGTAAAAATGAGGAGGCACGAGACAAAGGAATATTAGACGTTAGAGGAGGCAAATGAGAAGGTTGAAGATGATGAGTACCTCGAGACTGAACATTAGCAAGATGATGACGATGAAGGCGTATAGGAGTCTGCAGAAGATAAATTTTCTATTAAAGATTAAATATTCTACTTTTGTATGTATTTTAATGGTATCTGCGCAACCCTAAAACATGGTAGTATGTTTTGTTAGAGTTGAGTGTATGAAGGTTGTTATGGCCTTGTAATATCTTTTTGTAATTTTTTTTTATTGGTCTAAATGTTTTATGAAGTATTAGGAATGGTTTAATATCCAAACAAGTTGCGTAGTAGGATTACCAACCATTTGTTTTAAAAAAAAGAAAAAAAAAAGATGAAGACATAGAAAATATGCATTGGGGTTAATTTATTGAACCCCAATGCATCTTTTAATGCCATATATGACTCAATTATGCCCTAATATACTCTACTACACAACATAATGCGCATATTTCGAATGACATATGCGTTGCTGCGCTTGGTCTTAGAGCATAATCCATAATTCTCTTTATTATCACAATTGTCATTCTTGCACACACAAAAAATCACATTTTTTACAAAAACAAAATCACAATCACCATGAATGACGATTCTTACACTTTTCGATCAGAGATATAAACCACTACCTCAAAGGGTTCCAACATTGCTAGCACTTTTTAAGAGTTCACAGCCGAACAAATACAACGATTAGCACAAGATATTAGTACACGAAATCACAATAATTCTGGTAATCTTGATGCACCTGTGTCTATTACAGGTTTGAATTTATCTACTATTAAGTCTGTTAATTCTAGTAATACTACTGACTCCACATATTACATTGTCTCTCACATATCACTCGTAATCGATCCTAAACCTTCCAGGATTACTAATGTTAATTTACCAAATGATGCAGTACAACAAATCACTCACACTGGCACAATTAGTTTTAATTCAAAATTAACCCTTAAAAATGTCTTGTATGTACGCTCCTTTAATTTAAATTTAATTTGAGCTAGCAACTAACCAAAAAACATAATCGCTGAATCGTTTTCTTTTGTGACCATTGTATTTTGCAAAAATCAGTTTTGGGAAAGATGATTGGCTCTTGTAGACAACGTGGTGGTCTATATGGATCCATGAACAAATAGATCGACTATCTGTATGGTTTCTCAATCATCTGACCTATGGCACTTACGCCTAGGTCATCCATATTTGTCTCGTTTTAAGTTACTTTCACATTGACTTCCAGGTATACACAAGGAGTTAGGAAATAATTGTACAATTTTCCCCCAAGCAAAGCAAACACGCTTGCTTTTCCTCAAATGCTCAATAAATACAATATTTATTTCTCATTATAACATTGTGATGTATGGGGTCCTCACAAAGCTCCTTCATATACTGGTTCACGTTATTTCCTTACAATTTTTGACGATTTTACTCGATGAACATGGACATTTCTTATACACCATAAATCAGAAACACAATCTTTATTAACTTATTTTGCGCAATTCATCAAAATTTAATTTCAGACAGATGTTCAAACAAAAGAGTGGATAATGGTACTAAATTTCTTCCTTTTCATGTTTTGTTTCAAAACAAAGGTATTGAAATTCAAAATTCTTATGTTTACACCCCACAACAAAACGGAGTTGTCAAACAAAAACATCGACATATTTTATTTGTTGCTCGTTTGCTCTTGTTTCAATCAAATGTACCAGTTGAATTTTGGGGGATTATATTTTAACAACCCTTTATTTAATCAATCGCATTCCTACTCTTTTATTGTCAAATAAATCCTAATTCGAGGTCTTATTTAATCGACATCCCTTACTCATATATTTTTGTATTTTTTGTTGTGCATGTTATGTGATTAATATTCATCCCAAACATAAATTTGACTCTCGTGCATCAATTTGTGTTTTTGGGGTATCCAAATTGAAAAAAAGCTACAAAGTTCTTGATTTACAAACATATAAAGTTTCCATAAGTCGTGGTGTCCATTTTGAGGAAAATATATTTCCCTTCTATCTCGCTTTCAACTTTCCTTTTCCAAACCAATCATCACCACCATCTTTCAATCAAACACCTAACTCATCAGTTTCAGTTCCCAATCCAACATACTATGACTCAAAAACTTATCTATTATCTATTTCATCTTCATCCAATCCCAAAAATTTCACATCTGCAACCTGCAAATCTCCTACATCGCCAAAACCAACTATAAATTCAACACCCTCACTCCTCACTCCGTCATCACCTTCCGCTCCACCAACCCCTTCAACTACCTAACCTCCCTTAACCACACCTTCTTCTCTCACCGTTCCTAATAATATTTCATTTCATCATTCAACCTGTCACATTCAACCTCCTATATGGCACCAAGACTACGATATGTCTACCATGATAAATCAATCTTCGATGCAATTAAGTTCTTTTGAATCTATAAAGTATCCCTTTTATTCTCATATTTTGATTTTATATTTTCCCCTAACCATCGTGTTTTCCTAGCTTTATTAACAACACAAACAGAGCCTTCATCTTTTAAACATGCTAACCAGGATCCACTCTGGCGCCAAAGCATGTTCACTGAAGTCAAGGCTCTTAGAACATAACAACATCAAATACATTTATCAGATTTCGTTGAATTTATAAGATAAAATAAAACTCTAATGGAACCATTGAGCGATATAAAGCCTTTTTGGTGGCCAAAGGCTAAACTCAAGTTGAAGGCATTGACTATCGGGAGACTTTTTTCTCCAACTGTTAAGCTCACCACTCTTCGATGTTTGTTTTACAGTTGCAACCTCCAAAAATTGGTATACTTATTAACTTGATATTCATAATGAATTTCTTCATGGATATCTAGATGAAAAGGTATATATGTCTCCACCTCATGGTCTCCGCCGACAAGGGGATAATTTTGTATGTCGATTTCGGAAGTATATTTACGGTTTGAAACAAGCATCCCGAAATTGGTTCTCCATTTTCTCAATTACTGTCAAAATTGCAAGTTACATACAATCAAAGATAGATTACTCACTTTTTGCTAAAGCTCAAGGTTACAAGTTTACTGCTATTCTCATCTATGTTGATGATATCCAATGAATGGGAATAATTTGTATGAAATCAAATTGTTGAAGAATCATCTACTCCAACAGTTTCACATTAAAGATCTTGGCAATCTAAAATATTTTATAGGTATTGAATTTTC
The DNA here is from genome assembly GCA_036936605.1 of Limnanthes douglasii subsp. nivea. Taxonomy (NCBI): domain Eukaryota; kingdom Viridiplantae; phylum Streptophyta; class Magnoliopsida; order Brassicales; family Limnanthaceae; genus Limnanthes; species Limnanthes douglasii. Next base: position 174,239,856 of record JAUPFV010000003.1, read on the forward strand.
TCGATCTAAAAAAAGAATCATTATGTCTCAAAGAAAATATGCATTTGATATTTTGTAAGAAACATGATTTTTAGGAGTAAACCCCAAAAAATTTCCAATTGAGCAAAACTTAAAAATAAATGATGAAGAGGGGGAGCTACTTCATGATCTGACTAGATATCGCAGACCGATTGGGGAGATAATATATTTGAGAGTAACCATGCCTGATATTGTGTATTCGTTGCATACATTGAGCCAAATTATGGGTGCACCTAGGAAGCCACACTAGGAAGCAACGCTAAGAGTCCTCCATTACATCAAGATATCATCAGGTCAAGGTCTTTTCTTTCCCTCAGAAAATAATCTGCCACTTAGTACTTTTTGTGATTCAGCTTACGGTAGATGTCGTATGGCAAGACGTTCCGTTTTTGGATATTATGTTTTTCTTGCATAATCACTCATATCATGGAAATAAAAAAAATAAACTAATGTCGACTCGGACAAACCGGCATCATTGTTTTGTGATAATCAAGCAGCCCTACATATTGAAGCTAATTGAGTTGTTCATTAGCATACTAAACATATTGAGATTGATTGTCATATAATTCGAGAAAAATCCATGCCAAGATAATTCATCCATGATATATCTCTACAAAGATGCAATTGCCAGACATATTTACTAAAGCACAATGGAAAGATCAATTTTATATTTTGTGTAGCAAGTTGGGAGTCTATGATTTACACTCTCTAACTTGAGGGAGTATTAAATCACATTTGTATTTATTGTAAAATAACACTAAACATTAAGATAGAGTGATTGTTACACTAGGTACAATCATATATTTAGGCGTAAAAATAGATTATACCTTGTGAAGATACGAATGTGACTTTATTGATTATAGTCATAATTAGTTGTACTTATAGTTCATATATATATTGCTACATAAGCATTTTGTGAATCATCCTAAAAAAATAAAATTGAAGTCCGTTAAGTTTGTTTTTCAATTTTTTTTCTCATATAATATACACGTCTTTATCCCTTATAATTTAAATAAATACCGCAATTGGATTTTGATGTTTGGTCGCGGATGTTATTTCGGTACAATTCTTGTTCAAACTTTAGTGAAATATTCTTCTTTTAGTTTTGGCTATACACATAATGGATATGGTACGAAGAACATGTATTATTTGAGAAGATGAAATCCCTATTTTATATGAAATAAAGAGCCTGACATACAGCACCATAATCAACTGACCAAATACACACTCACACTCTTTTTTGATATATACACTCACACTTCAAACAAGGATAGCTCGCATAATTACATAGAAAAAATAGTTTTATAGAAAAATTAGTTTTATAGATGTATCAAATGGTTTATCGGAGTGTTGTCTAAATGTTAATTTACTATATAGTATTGTGTTTAACAATAGGAAAAATAAGAAATACTCATTTCGATGATTTAAGAAGAGTTCAAAGTTCCATCTAAGTAACAAAAATGACTGCATATGTTATGTTATAGTAGTTGATGATAAATAATATATATACCTGCACCGGTAATGGTTGTCCTCCCACTTCTCTTTCGTCTTCGCCTTCAACTTCAGCTTCTCTTTGTCTTTGTGCATGTGGTTCTGCTTCTTCCTTTTCTCGATTATAATCACCAATGGTACATCTCATCGCACTTAATAAGCTACCGTAAGTTGTGCCGTGTCCACGGTTGATGGATTGAACTAAAGCATGGGCCATAGCACCGGTCCACAATCTTTATAGGTCCTGAATACACCACATACATGACCATACTTCTGAATTCCATGAATAAACAAATTAAAGCTATATTTTTATTAACTCTTTCACTGTCATCGTATATGTTTTCTATTTATAAATTAACTTTTTTTATGCATCCTTATACAATAGAGATCTGATTTTTAAACTTGGTCAAGGATGAACACTATTGGATAAATTTAATGAAAAAGTAAACTTACGGGAGCATCAGCAGAATACTGATGATCATCACAACCAGTGAAGCAGAAAACTCACCACCACTGGCTCCTTTCCATGTACCCGTTGCAGGCCTGTGGTCCTCCAATTCATAACCGCGCTGTTAGGAATTTAATGTTTTATTTAAGGGATCCAATAGTGCATCTACTAGCAAAGGACACGGCGGAGATGCATCTACCAGCAGAGGTATCTAATTAATAAGTGTTAGGACTTTAATGCTTTATTTGGTCAAGATAGGAGTTACACTCCACTTCAAGTTTGTGTCATTTAATTGTGTTTCCGTTTTTTTTTATTGTCCTTTCAGTTTCTCTTCTTAGGTGTCAGTTTCATTTTGTGTATCGACTATTTAATAGTCATTTATATTACCTAATAAAATTATCGAAGCTTTTCATAGCTTTTGTCTGAGATTTATTCATCTGAAATCAACAAATTTGGTATCAGAGCAAGGTTGAAACTTGTGTTCTAAGCCATGCAATGGGTGTATTGAGTGAGGCGGAATGGATAAAGTGTATATGTCATTCCGCGGATCAAGTTTAAGGGAGAGTGTTAAGAGTGAGTAAACTTGATCCTTTATCCCACATCGCTTAGACTGAACAAGTACTTACAATATATAAGTGAATGAAATATCTCAACTAAAGTGAGGCCTTTTGGGAGTGAACCAAGAGCAAAACCGTGCGGGACTAATCGCCCAAAGCGGACAATATCACATTAATTGGTGGAGATATTTCTGACACGCGCACCTGCTTACATTTCAATATTTAGTATTTTTTAATTTTTATTATGAATTAGCATTCTTAATAATCTTTACATTTGACCATTCAAACTTCCAAAAATAGATATAAGTTATTGTTGTGGGAGTAGAAACGTATTGAAAATCAAGTATTGAACTCAGTGTAGAAATTAACCTATCCATTCTGCAAGGATAGGGTAAATCCATTATAGTTCGACTGTGGCATGAGTCAAAAAGAGCATGAAGCTTAACATAACATCCTGCGGAAGTGGCATGACTATTAGAGTCTGTTGGAAGTAATCTAAACTAGTTGGTTTGAATACGTATTGTCTAGTTTATGACGTGTCTAATATCAGTTATTATCAGTTATTAGGGTAGTTATTTAGATAAGTTACCATTTCCACACTTCTTGTTTATCTCTATATATATATATTAGTATGTCTCTATGTATATATTAGTCTGTCTGTAAGGCTATCTGTTGTTCCTATTTTATCTTAGGGGTTTTCTCCCTACATTTGGTATCAGAGCCTAATCAATAACAATGGAGGCTACTAAGAACAAAGAAGGATCAGTAAGTAATTACACGGCTTAGACACTAAATATGAGAGTTTTCATGCAAGCTCATGGGATCTGGGGAGTAATTGACCCTACTGACCCACATGCAAAGATTGACGGAAAAACAGATAAGGTGGCAATGGCTGTAATATTCCAGGCTACCTCTGGAGCGTGTCAAGAAAGCAAGGGTGCAGACACTAAAAGCGGAGTTTTCGAATCTAAACATGAGGGAAACAGAGATGATTGACGACTTCTCTATGAGATTAAATGGGTTGGTGACTAATATTCGTGTCTTGGGAGAAACCATTGAAGAGACCTATGTCGTGAAAAAACTACTTAGAGCAATACCTTCCAAGTTTTTACAAATCACGTCACCAATAGAACAGTTTGGAGACCTAAATGTGATGTCAGTTGAAGAGACAATTGGGTCTCTAAAGGCACATAAAGAGAGGCTTCGTGGCCAAACAGAGAACACTGAAGGGCAGTTGATGCTAACGGAAGACGAATAGAATAAACGAGAAGACAAAGAGGGGAAGATTTTATTCACTAGAGAGGAGTGGATGAAAAGGACAAATCGAGGAGGAACCGATAACCAGAGGAATCGAGGTACTGTCAATTACCAAGGTGGACGTACAGTGCGCGACAGGACTAAAGTAAGATTTTGGAATTGCAGTACAAGATGAGGAATGCACTTCTGATGGCAGAAGACATGGTTGTACAAGATGAGGAACCTGCACTTCTGATGGCAGAAGACAAAGAAGATAAAAATGTTTTAACTAAAGCAATGACGACTGTGAAGTTCGAAAATATGTGAGTATGCGAGATTTACTGGGCATGAAGAACTTGCAGGTTGGAGTTTAGATTAGAGGGGAGAATGTTGGAAGTAATCTAAACTAGTTGGTTTGAATACGTATTGTCTAGTTTATTCCTGTTTTATCTTAGGGATTTTCTCCCTACAGAGTCCATGTCGGATTAATTTCTTTATCGAAAATTTGTCCTGAAAAGTAGAACACCAGGGAGTCTCGTGCTTGGCATCCTTGGAGAAGCCAGCGTATGGCCGATCTTATGTTGGCTTTTGTTGGTATTTTTAGCAGATCACTTTCTAATTCTGCATATTATCATTTTTAAAGAACTACTAGAATTAGATGATAAATTTAGAACAGGATTCAAAAGTTACATTTACCGTAAGCATCAAAATGGAAGAGTCTGGGAATTTGTAACGGTTTATCAATAATTGCTGGATGGATTTAGCATCATTAACACATCTGTTAAGCGCTGATTCTGTTCCCTTATAATTAATGCGACAAATAACAGCTCTCTTGCTGGCATGAACCGATGGCAATGGGTTACAGTTGGAACAACGGGTTGGAGTGGCACCCGAAGGCATCTGCAGGGGACTCCAAAAGCCTGAACAATTCACAACCATTGCCATTGCTTTTTCTGGTTTAATATAACTAGTTTTATTGACTCTAGTGTTTGATAGAAATGCAAGTTCTTCAATACATTTATTCACAAATATAAAAGAAGCCTAAAAGATCTAATTAAAGTTGCAATATACAAGTATATAACTGATGAAGATATGCCTCTCATAGTATTTTTCTTTTTAGGTTTTAAATAAACATGCATATAAGAGATGGATAAGACTTTGCTTTTTTCATTTGTCATTTTGGTTGCAAAATGTATAAATTTAAGATTCTTTTGAAGTTTTCGAATAACATTATATAAAAATTAGTTCCAACACCACTCGCCTGATTGTGTAAGATAATAATTACGCAAAAATAGCAAAAGATTATCACAAACATCTTAAAGTAAGAGTTAGAGTTTGAAAGTAAATCTCTTAAGCTAATTTTCGACAATTGAATTCGGAAAGAAAAATTATATATTTTTTTAAAATAATGTGTAGGTTTAATGAGTACTACGTTACGAATATGACCTAATGAAATGTGACATAGATCCTTAATCTTTATTATCTAATTGGAGTAGTCGTGTGAAATGGTTGTGTGAGATCGAGAGAAAACCACATAACCACGACCCTAAAGAGATCGTTGTTTAAAAAAAAAATAGATAAAAGCTAGAGTAATTGTTTATATATGTTTAGTTAACTTGGAAATTCTTTTTTTTTAATTAGTTAATTTTTTAAAATATCTTCTAATCAAATTTTAAAATTATTGCTTTGTTTTGTTTTTTTTTAATTAATTTTTTTATATTGTTTTTTATTTAAGTAGATTATTTTATATTATATTTTATTCTATATTTAGAAAAAAAAAAGTGATTCCTCCATCAGGATCGGTGACTTGTATCTAAATATAATCTAAAACTACAACGAAAATCGTACACTTGCGAATTTTCGTTCAAACTATACCTTAATTTTTTTTCTTCATTTTTTTATGTTGTGTTTGAATGTCTTTTAGGTTCAAATATATTAGAAGTTTTTTTTTTCGTTATAAATATTACTTTACTTATTCAGATGAGTATTTTTGCCTTAACTATACATATTTTGAATGTTTAAAATTTATCAATTAGTATCTCAGTGATGTATAATAGATGAAAAATCATTATCAAAGTATAAAGCGAGGGAGATTCGACCGAGTGAGGGAGTCAGCTCAAATATTAACACTTAAGATTGAACTCATAAGTTCATAAACTAAATTGATATAAATCTTGATGGTCCCCAATAACAAAATGAATTATATGGTATAATATCATTAATTTAAATGTTAAATCTATTTGTGCATTATCTATATAAGTAAGATATACGATTGGATTCATTCACTACTCGTACAAAAATAGTCTGATGCTTTGTTGGTTGGATTGAGCACAAAAACTCGAGTTTTTTTGTCTTCAGTCTAATGCAGGTTTCAATTCAAGATCGATCCGCGTTACAACAAGAGGATTGTAGATCAATTCATAACTAAAAAAGATTGAAAGAACTCAAGCTATTAGTCGATCCAACCAACTCACAAGAAAATGATGAAGAACACGAAGAACATAAAAGGGACTTGTACAATAATCGACTATTAGGATGAACAACTTGAGTAGTAAGTTATTTATGCATCGTATTCATAGTATTGTAATCGAAATACATAAGGGATAATTAGCTATTCATATATGATAGAACTATTGAGTGATTCAATAAACTATACCAATTGGTACGAGAGCTAAGTATTCTTTTATGAATCGATGTAGGATTTATATATATTTCAATTAATCATATAAAAAACATGTTGATTTAATTTTTGTAAAGAATTTGTGCCTTTGGAATTATGTTTTGACTCAGCTAGTTAGATGCATGGATTTAGGTTTATATGAAAACATGCATCAATTGATTGAATCGTAGAAGCATGTTTACGATTGCAAGTTTTAATTTTTTATGTTCTTGGTTGACTAAATTAATGTTTTTTCATTAATTAATGGTTAATTTGATGCTAAAAAAGTGTTTTTTACAGTAAAAACCCTAGATCAAAGGATAAACCAAAATAATAACTCGCAAAGGAGAAGGAGACCTTCGACACAATCACCCATATTGTGATCATGGTGAAAGTCTCATATTTTCGGTGATCAACAATGTGGTGATCATGGCAAAGTGGTCATGCTCGCCATGGAAACTATTGTAAATAATATCCGGCCAATGGAATGTCAATACTTGGCATAATTAATCAAGAATGTAAGAAAATAAATAGAAAAATAATCATTAATTTTAATTAAAGTAAGGGGAATAAAACCAAATGAGTGTTTCATAATACTAGACCATTAAATATTTGATTAATAGTGATTTCTTCAAACTCATAAATATAAATTAGTATGTCATTTTCTATATGTATTCTATCATGTTTAAGCATGTTTAAGTTTGTGTTTTGTATGTTAATTAAGTATGTATGCATTTTTTGTTATATGTAATTTATATATATATAACTTCCCAGGCAATAAAACCTTGGTTTTTATGTTCTATTGTTTCCAATAAACAAAGGTCATGAAATTGTATTTGAACTATTGTGATCATGGAGTGGCATTAAGGACTAAAACTTCTACCAGCCTCAGTAAATAAAATTATCATAAGAAGAATAAATAATCTAAGACATGAGGAAACTCACATAGGTTGAGTTTGGAAATCATGAAATTAAAAAATATCTTCGGTATTTCATGAGGTGATCACAGATCTGATTACATATACAATTGAGCCTCTCATAGATATTTAAATTTTTTTTGCAAATGGTTAATCAGGAGGAGATTATGATGATATTGTTGCAATTCTCTACTATGGAGTTTAATGGAAAAATTACAATAAGGCAACATATTTTGGGATGTCATGAATCGTCTCAAAGTTAAAAGCACTTAAGATTGACATTCTTAAAAAAGTTTTTATATGGTTTGAATTTAATTTTCTTTGTTGTGACAAACAGACAGTTAATAAAGTGTCTTCTTACGCTACCTAACGGGATGAGATGCTAAAACAAGAACATCATAAATTTATTTAAGTTGAGATCTCATTAGAGAAATCAAAAAATATAAACTATGATAGATCATTAGATAAGACGTTGGGTTAAAAACAAAACATAAAGAATCATCTAATATAGGTTGATGTATCTTTTTTATAAGGAAAAGAAATCTCAAAAGGGTAATATGAAAAGTATCAAGCTTAAATAGAAGGTAACGGTAATCTAATAACTATGTTATATGTAGAAATCTATTTAGTTTCAATTGCATGAAACACATGATCGGTTAGTATGGTTAAGACCACCTATATTTGTATTTCTCTTAAGGATATAATAAAGATCCAAAGCCTTAGTGATGGTGAAAGATCAACTCATCAAGTAAAGGAAAATTCATGCTTATTGTATGTAGTTTGTGATTTTCAGTTGTTCTTCTCTATTGACATTTATTATATTTGAAAAATGTCAACATAAATTTGATATTTTTCCACTAAGAAACGTCTTTAAAACTTCTACAAATAATCAAATGACTTTTTCCTCATATGATAATATGAAAGACATTATATATTTAAAAATTAATATATCCTAAAACATAAAATAGATAAGCTTATATCTAAATTTTTTACTAAACACACTATACTATTAAGACTTTGTTACATGTCATGATTGTATCAAAAAGAAATAAACCAAAATGAAAAGGGCGGGGGAAAATTAATGAAAAACGTTTTAGACTTTATCTATACTAACATTTTCATGAGATAGTTATCTAGACCAGATTTTAAAAATAACTAGGTAAGAACATTGAGCATGTTAGATCTGCATGTGTTATTGAATACTATAACAGATATGGCGGTTGATATAAAAACCATCAATGAACATTTGCTAAATACCTAAAAGAGAAATATAGTTCATCTTAATATAATGTCGAGTTCGTCCATGATAAAAAGTTGAACCGAAGAAACAAAACGATATGCTTAAGGATATGATAAGAAGTATGATTTATTATTCAAATCAACCATTACTACTCTGGAATGAGACTATAAAATATGCATCATACATTCTCAATAAGAGTTCTAACAATGGCAATCATAAAACCCCAAATGAGCTTTGGATTATGCACAAGTTTAGATTCAAAAATATGTATGTTTATGGATGTTCATCTGAAGCAAAGCCTTATCGATCGTATCTAAATAAGTTGAATCATAAAATGGATAGTTATTATTTCATTGGAAATTTTGACCATTGAAGTGATATTTACTTTTACGGTTTCCCCAATATTGATAAGGAGAAATTCTTAATAAACAAATCTAATGGTAAAAAGACCAAACAAACTAAAAATTAAAAATAATATCACTATCTATTAGATTTACTCCTTAGATTACATACAATAAAGCCATTTATAGTGAGGTCGCAACTCTTATATATAACACTATTTTAGACTTAGTCTTGATTCTATGGATGAATGTCATGTGTCTTTATGGGAAAATAACATTTATCCAAGAAGAGTTGGTTACAAATATTACAAGTTTACCTTATAACTCTATATGATATTTTAATAATACTAAATAGAGTCCTAGAAGGCCTTAAAAAATTATTTAGTGTTCTTTCTAATATAAAAACTTTTATATTTTCTTCATTTTATCATCCTTATTATGCTTAGTTTGGTCATAATTGGGGTCGTATACGCCTTGTCAAATACCTTTTTACATTATTTGAATAAGCTAAACTTATACTTGGTTCGTCGAGTAAGGCTTCTCCCTTGGGTCTTCATGTACTTACATGCTCTGATCAGGTTGTTCATCGTATGGAGGTCATCATAATACTCTACAAGTTTTCTGTAATTTATTTTTCGATCATGCTTAGATTATCTCGTTTAATATCCAATTTGGATCCATCATTTTGGGTCGTTATTTAAATATGATCTTCTCTCCCGATTGTCATTATTACTATGACTATGTCTATTTAGTATGACCGTATTTAAAAAAAATATAAATTTACCTCTCGAATAAAATCATGTCACCCCTCGGAGAATATGAACTTATCAGGGTATCCCTAGTCCTTAAGAATAATTTTATGTTTAGAAACTACCCGATGAAGTCAATGTTGTTTTATTACATACAAATGTTTGATTTTAGATTTACGTGTTACCAAGCTAATAAACTAATCACTTTTAAGAATAATAAAAAATTACAGCTCTTCATCTTCCAATATCATTTTCCATGATCATTATATTTAAATCCTTCGTATTTAATTTAATATGATGGCCCTCATTTACATGTCATGGTTATATAAAGGTCGCGAGTTTTGTCATCACATTTTCTCCACATTTTATCTCTTTATAATTTCTTACTTGTGAAAATAAATTGTATCATCTTTTTTTTTGTCGTCTTGTTCATCATTTTTAAAACAAAGGTAAAACTTTTTAATCCTTATACTTGTTGCATTATTTTATTTTATTTTTATTTATGCTTGGTGGTAAGAGTCATGAATCCCTTTAATCCTTCATATAGAAATGATGTCTGATAATGTAGGTCAATCTGACTTTCAAAACACTCAACAAAGTGGGCTATTTAGTAACTTAAGTTCTAGTAATGTCTGCTTATTTAACCATGTTAGTGGCTATATTTTAAAAAACTTATAGCCACCGAAACAAAATCTTATAAGGGTAGAAAATTATTTATTCTTGTCGTACCAGATAAACTAGATTTTCAAAAACAATCTATGTATGTTGTTCCTCTTGAGATATTAAAAATGAACACCGCATGGTCATCTAATTATCCTATAATTTTATGTCCATCAACTATCAATTTTAACGATGTTTTTTAACATGTTTATTTTTTCGATAATCTTTTTTTCTTTTCACAACCTCAACCCTTTATATAGCTTGATAGGATTGAAGAATATAAATTTTTTTATAACTAGGACATCTCTCAGTTTGTGTGTATTAGACTCTGGAGAAATAGAGAACTTCAATATAAAAAAACAAATATGATTAATAATTCTTTGAATTAGGGTCTAAGGTTTCCATTCTACCCCTTGATTAACTGAATTTTTCTAATATGTTAGAATTTATCCCTCTCAACTAACACGAAATAGGTGGGAGAATTTTATTAGCGTCATATTAGTTTCCAACATCCTGCAGATACCGAGTACCATCAAAGATATCATATTCTATTGTAAAATGAATACTTTTTTTTCATTTTATTTGGGTCCATTTGAACGACACATCAATTTTCAAACTCAAACCAGACACAGAAATGGTCATTAGGAACTCAAACAAGAATTTAGTCGAATAAACATACGTTTATTGCAAACATGTAAGATATGTAATAACATTTTAGTCACTATAATAAAGATGTATTCGTCATTTTTTATTCTTTACAAATGTATACTTTTCTTACAATTACCAATTCTTGCTCGTCTAACTAAATCATATATTGCCATTGATTGTGATAATTTTCTTTGAAAAATTTATCAAAAGCTTCTTTTGATTGATGATAAGACGATCATTACCATCTTATGTTCACAAGAGTTAATTTTATTTTATCCAGTGTTTGATCATTAAGAGGTTTAAACATGTATGTCGCTAAAAACTGTTAGAATATTCAGTGTATTAAGTTTCCTTGTATAGGCCTCTAAGTTCTCTATATATTAAGAGCCTTACTTGGGTTTGCATTATAAAAAAACAGTTCAATAAAAAAAGGAACATTTTCTAATAAACACAAAACCCTAGCCGCCTCCTGCGGCTACTTCTCTCTTTGTTTTTTAACATGGTATCAGAGCACGTGTGATTTTGGGAATTCTGAACATCCTCAACAAAGATGGCTAGCAATGAAGTCGTGGTCAGTCAAATCTCTGATGAATTAACAATGCAGATTGCTGCCATTTTGAGAAATGGTCTCGGAACACAACAACAAACAACTAACCCCGAGAATTTATCCCTAGGGATTAAACTCGGTGGTGACAACTATGCTCTATGGGCAAACCTGATGAAGAAAAAAATTGGGGAAGGGGGAGAGGTTCTTACATTACAGGGGAGCCGACACCTCCATCAAAAACTGACAACACATATACAAGGTGGGAACAAGATGATCAATGTGTTTTCACATGGATTATCCAGAATCTTGAATCCAGCTTGGTGAATAATGTCTCGCAATATCCCACTGCAAAATCCCTCTGGGATGGGTTAGCCACCACATACGGTTCTGGTACAGATTCATTACAGGTGTTTGACCTTCATAAGAGGACTAATTCATTAAGGCAAGGGTCTGATACACTAGAAGACTTGTTGAACAAACTGTAGAACATCTGGATGTCTATAGATAGGCGAGATCCGAACCCTATGAAAGACCCAGAAGACATTCAGATCTACAATAAGAAGACTCAAGAACAAAGACTTTATCAATTGCTAATGGCGATTAATGACAAGCTGGAACCAGTCAAGAGAGATATCCTGAAAAAGGATCCTCTTCCTTCCGTGGAAATAGCATATGCTACAATACGAAAGGAAGTGGCCAGGCTTAATATACTAACATCAAATTCTTCTAATAGTGACTCGATCGAAATTGGAATGAGTTTGACTACTAAAGATTCTGCACAGAGGTTTAAATTCCGATCCTAAGAGAAAAAAGATAAATCCAAGTTGTATTGCACTCATTGTGGGATGAAGAAACACACTAAAGAGACACGTTTCCAGCTGGTTGGCTATCCAGAATGGTGGGAGGACGGTCATAAGGAGAAAAATAACCAGCGTTTCAGATCTAATGTCAAACGGGCTTCATCTACAAGTGGCGGTGAAGATCCGACTAAAAATGAGCAAGGAAGTGGCACTGGTTTTAGAGAAATGGCGGCGAACTCCTATGAAAAACTTGGAGGTTAAGGGTATGAGAAATCAATGAATTGGATATTTGATTGCGGGGCTACGGACACCATGTCTTATGATCCTAAAGATTTTGGTGACATGTCATCTCCAAAGAAGTCCCATATTGAGACTGCTAGTGGAAAAATTTGTGAAGTCAAAGGAGGAGGTTCAATTATTTTTTCGGAAAACATGGAAAGTAAAAACTGCCTATACATTCCTTTACTATCCTTTAAGTTATTATCTGTTAGTCAAGTGACAAAACAACTCAACTGTGTGGTTCTTATGTATCCATTTTTTTGCTTTTTACAGGACGTTCGTACGAAGGAGATCATTGGGCGTGGTACTGAACAAGGAGGTCTCTATTATGTTGATAAGGTAGTTCATACGGGACATGCCATGCTTGCTCACGGAACAACCGAAAGGCAACTTTGGTTATGGCACCGACGACTTGGTCATCCTTCTTTTAGTTATCTTAAAAGTTTGTTTCCTTGTCTTTTTTAGAATAATTCCATTTATGAGAAATGTGAAACCTGCATTCTTGAAAAAAATTGTAGTGTCTCATTTAATCAAAGTATGACTAGAGTTGATTATGCTTGTTCGCTAATCCATTCTGATGTTTGGGGTCCAATACCAAATTCCACTAACAATCAAATCAGATACTTTGTTTTATTTGTGGATGATTTCTCAAGAATGACTTGGATATACTTCATGAAAGATAAATCAGAAGTACCAGAAATATTTGTTTGTTTTTACAAAATGATTTTGACTCAATTTGAGAAAAAAATACAGATTTTCCGTTTTGATAATGGAACAGAGTTTGTCGACCAAACAATACATAATTTTTTCAAAACAAATGGTCTTATCCAGCAAACCACTTGTCCAAACACACCTCAATAAAACGGTACTTCAGAACGAAAAAATCGTACTTTACTTGAAAAAACTCGTGCTGTTATGATTGAATCTAGAGTTCATTATTCTCTTTGTCCAGAATCTCTTGCTACAGCCACGTATCTTGCAAATCGTCTACCAACCCGATGTCTAGGAAATAAAACTCCATTACAAGTGCTTGCCACCCAAGTTACAATTCCATTTGTTATGACCTTACCACCTCGTGTCTTTGGTTGTTTGGTGTTTGTTCATATCCCTAAAACTAGTCGAAACAAACTTAATACGTGTGCTGAAAATTTTGTATTCGTTGGGTATGGTGTCCATCAAATGGGCTATCGGTGTTACAATCCGGTTACTCGTCGAATCCATGTCACCATGGACTTTGACTTCTTAGAATCCGATTATTTTTTTGATCACCAATCTCGTGCTCAGGGGGAGAAATTAAGTGAATCACTCGACTGGTTGCTATATGAAAGTTACTTTGAGGATGTGCCGACAGAGTCGGTAGATGGCGCCGTCGAACACGCCTCTTCCAACATAAAGGAGACTGACGAGGCAGTTCTTACCACCAATGATTCTCCCGAAGACAATGTCCAACAAGAAACAAATGCCATGGATACTACCAGCGAATCACTCGAAGAAAATGTCCATCAAGAGATAAACAATTTACAATGTCATAACTCACAAAATGCTACTGACCATGACATTTCAGGAAGTTCATTTGTTGAAACTCAAACTCTGGTTCTTCCCCAAATAAAAAATAGAGGGGTTTCTCCTGATCGGTATTCACCGGAACACGTTCCTCGTGCTTCTACATATCCGGTTAAAACGGACAGGAATGGAATGACGAAGATTGCAAAGGAATTTTCAGATACTATTCTCTCTGAACAAATTCCTAACACAGCTCAAGAAGCTAAGAAGACGACTGCATGGCATGAGGCAATGAATACCAAAATGGAAGCTCTAAAAAGGAATGGTACATAGGAGAATTGTATGTTACAACAAGGGAAGAAACCAGTCGGGTGTAGATGGGTGTTTAATATAAAATATAAATCCGATGGCACCATTGAGCGACACAGGGAAATATTGGTTGCCAAATGATATACACAAACATATGGTATAGACTACTCTGAAACGTTCTCTCCGGTTGCAAAGATTGACACTATTAGAGTTTTACTTTCAATAGCCGCGAATAAAGATTGGCCTCTTCATCAATTTGTTGTAAAGAATACTTTCTTACATGGAGACTTCGAAGAAGATGTATATATGGAACCCCCACCAGGGTTCTCTGATGGTTTTCAAGAAAATGAGGTATGTAAACTGAAAAAGGCATTATATGGGCTCAAACAGTCTCCTCTACTTGGTTTGGGAGATTTACAATGGCAATGAACCAGTATAGCTACAAACAGGTAATGGGGATCATACCTTGTTTTACAAAAAGTGAGGAGAATTAGTCACTTGTCTTATAATATATGTCAACGATATGATTATAACGGGGAATGACGAAAAAGAAATTAGCTCTCTTAGGAAAAACCTCTTCAAGGAGTTTGAAATGAAAGACCTTGGGTGATTGAAGTATTTTCGAAGAATCGAGGTTCTTAGGTCAAGAGGAGGGATTTATATCTCCCAACGGAAATATATATTGGATTTATTAGTTGAAGTTGGCATGGTGGATTGCAAACCAAATGACACTCCTATGGTTGTGAATCACAAACTAAAGATAATTGAAGGGGCCAGACCAGCGAGTAAAGAAAGGTACCAAAGGTTGGTGGGAAAATTGATTTACCTGGCTCACACTCGACCCGACATTGCATACGCGGTGGGAGTAGTTAGCCAGTTCATGCATCATTCTCAGGAAAACCATATGGAGGCAGTAATGAGGATTATTCGATATCTCAAAGGCACACCAGGAAAAGGCATAATTTTTAAGAAAAATGGACACCTTGATGTTGAAGTATTCATAGATGCTGATTGGGGAGGGAATCCTAACGACAATCGATCAACTGCTGGCTACTTTACTCTTCTTGGAGGTAACTTGGTGACTTGGAGGAGTAAGAAACAGAAAGTAGCTTCACTGTCAAGTGCTGAATCACAATTTAGAGGAATCATTAAGGGGATTACCGAGATACTTTGATTAAAGAAGATAATGAAAGAAATCAGATCCCCCCTGAAGTGTCCAACTCAGTTAATGTGCGATAATAAAATTGCGATTAAGATTTCAGAGAACCCGGTACAGCACGATAGAACAAAGCACGTTGAAATAGATAGGCACTTCATAAAAGAAAAGATTGAAGATGGGACAGTCAAACTTCCGTTTGTTAGATCTGAAGACCAACTGGCAGACATCCTGACAAAAGCGGTTGCTGCAAGAACATTCAAATCAGTTTTATCCAAGTTGGGTATTGGTGATCCCACTACACAACTTGAGGGGGAGTGTTAGAATATTTAGTGTATTAAGTTTTCTTGTATAGGCCTCTAAGTTCTCTATATATTGAGAGCCTTACTTGGGTTTGCATTATAAAAAAACAATTCAATAAAAAAAGGAACATTTTCTAATAAACACAAAACCCTAGCCGCCTCTTGCGGCTACGTCTCTCTTTGTTTTTTAAACAAAAACATTATACTAAAAAAATAAGACCTAAAGCCATTGAGAATGAAGTTATCAAAGCTCAATTTACACAAATGGATGATGGAGACCTAGCTAGATTATCTCTTCAAGTTACTTAAAATAATAACACAAAAAACGAGGCATTGTAAACGAATAACATACTTCATCAAAAAAAAGCAAAACATTATACTAAAAAATAAAAAAAGAGAATCATCGCAAGCCTTCTCCAAAATAGAAAGCTACCTCTCATGTGCTCAAGAAATCTACTTCAGTAAAAAAAATTATAGGAACCCTCCAAAAAGAAAGGTTGAATCGAAAATCAATTCTTGTGTTATAAAAAATCCTAAAAATAAGTCTATATCCGCATTTGGTATTGCAATGACATCCATAAAAGTGGTATGATCATCGTAAATCTTGAATCCGCATTTGGTATTACAATGGCATCTATGAAAGTGGTATGGTCATCATAAATCTTGAATCCGACAATGGCATCGATGAAAGTGGTATGATCATCATCAATCTTGAATCCGCATTTCTTTCTTAACGGTCAACTTGCCTTATGTCCAACCGGTCCTATTTAAACATCAACGTCTCTCGCCCACATCTTTCAACGCCAACTATGATTTTTTGGAGGTATAAATAATTTATAATAACGGTTTGTAATTTAAACAATTATAAACTAAATATATATATATATATAAATAAAACGTATTATTATACTTGTTCGACATGACTTATAAATATAATTTAACCCGACCTGAAACCGAATAATAATTTAAATAATAATTTTTAACAATAGTTATTTCAAGTTTTTTTAAGTAGTAAAGTTTGATAATGTATTGAATTTTTATAACTATTAAGGGTTAATAAATCATGTAAAAATTTAGATTCATCAAATACAATTATTTTATGTTCCAATTATATTTGACTATCCAACGAAAACAATCAATTATGAATTATTATAAAAAAAAATCAATTTACTAATTGTTATTTGATCTGAATTATGTTCGAAAAATACATTCATATATAAATACATAAGCATATGTACTTTATCATTCTCCTTTTTTTTTTTTAATTATTAGAAATATATTATAATTATCTTCTCATTTTATTTGTAACATATAAAGTAGGGCTATAATATATATATATTGAACATTGGGAGACGGTCTTTGTTTCAAATTTTCGCTAGATGTTAATACATCAAAGTTTGAATAAATTTTGATTCAAAATAACTCTATGACATTTAGAAAATTAAGAAAATAAACTTTTTATTTATATAAAACAATTCCAACCAAAATAGCTTATACACTAGTAGTTATATGTGAGCACTTTTATATATATATAGTAGTTATATGTGAGCACTTTTATTTATTTATATATATATATATATATTATTTTAGTTTTCTACCATCAGGTAGCTAAGTGGTGGACTTTTGTCTGTTTGAGTTTTGTGCAATCAGGTAGGTAAGTCCTGGAATTTTGTGGCAGGCGAGGCTTGGTCTTTTATTTATAAACAATGGGGTGGTGGATATATCATGTTAGACAAAGTTGATTTTTCCTATATTGTGTTGGTATTTGAATTATAAGTTTTGAGATGGTACCTACTCATTTCTAATAATTAAACTAAAATAGCATACATAAATGAGTAGCTATTTTATAAAGGGTGAAACTATTTTTTCTGTAATATTTTTTATTTTTTTTATATTTTGAAAAGATTCCACTTTATTATTTCATCTATAAAAGAAATTATTAATTTAATATTTTTTTAAATTTTATTCTAAAAATTCATATGTACTTTCTTCTCAAACAATCACCCAAACACCATATTTGTCTTAATTGTTTTCCAGCAACCTTCTACACATCATATTTACTTCTACCCATAAAATCTAATCTTATCCATATAAATACATAGTCATCAGTTTTTTAAATCGAAAAAAAAAACCGAGAAAAAAAACATAGCCACCACTTTCGATTGAAGCAACATATAAAAGGTAAAAATATTTCCTAAATCTTTTTTTAATCTATCGGTTGGAAAGAGTTTTAGTAAGTCAGGTGTACTCTGCATAGCGAATTTGCAGTTCCTGGGACTCTCTTGCTATGGATTTTTTTTTAAACATTTCATGTATATTGAATTCCATGAAAAGATTTCTGTTTTTTCTAGTATCGAATTAATTTTATAAAACTTTAGAAATCTGTTTTTGATTTGTTTGTTTAAAAAAAAACAACTTTAACTTGTTTTTTATTCTAACTTTCTTATTTTTGTTTGTTTCCATTTTTACAAGATTAAGTTATCTTATTGGTTGATTGGATGATGTTGTGAAGTGTTGAATCTTTGGTTTGGGTGTCTTCCTTTTCTACTTTTCTATGATTAATTTTTAAGAAATTTCAGTTTTTTTGTTTATTAAGGTTTAATTTTAAAAGTTAAATGATATATGTTGGATGTAATTTGACTTAATGACGTGTTTGTT
This sequence comes from Limnanthes douglasii subsp. nivea, assembly GCA_036936605.1. NCBI lineage: Eukaryota > Viridiplantae > Streptophyta > Magnoliopsida > Brassicales > Limnanthaceae > Limnanthes > Limnanthes douglasii. Next base: position 174,258,374 of record JAUPFV010000003.1, read on the forward strand.
CGAATACGGATTGGATAGTGCATAGTGGCATTAAAATATAAATTAGAAAGTAAATTAAGGGCAAAAAAAAATAAGAGCAAGTATTTAGTATTTTTTTAAAGTTTAAATAGAATAAATAATAAATCCTACGGAAGAAATAGCTCCACCCTTTATAAATATGCAATTTTTAAATGGAGAATTTTATATTGAATAAGAGTCCAAAATTGTGTTATATTTTTCTCAATAGTATATGTTTTAATAAGTTTTATTGGTTTTAATTAAAATTAAATTAAATAATTTTCTATTTTTAAATTGTTTTAAAGTAAGATGATCAAATATGGTGTTGGATAAATTTATTGGATCAATAATTTTCTATTTTTAAAATGTTTTTCTAACAGTCTATATCCAAATATTAGACCAATGGTGTTGGATCAATTTATTCATCATTTAATGTATTTATTTCAATTTATTAGACCAATTATTTCTTTCAATGTATTTATTTTGTACAAATATGTTAAGGAATGACTATCATTTTTCAGTAATGGACGAGTAAGCCTTTTGTATTGTCGAATTTTATTTATATACAGGCTAAAACTGAGGAGGACCAATCAAATATAAAAAATGAAAGCAACAGCAAGAATGTAATGCAAATTTATGTTCCTAAAATCAGTTCAATAATCACAAAGACTTTGAAAGATCATGAAAGCGAACAGAAGGAAGCCAATGAAGAATTTCTGCATATTGAAGAAGGGTAGGTTATAGAAGATATCGAGACTCTTGATCATGGATTCTCACACAGTGGGTCTCCTGAATTTGATATTCCAAACGAAGTGGATGCTTTACTCACAAGCAATACAAACTGTAGTACTCCTGAAGATCAGATCATGAATCTTGCGTCTCCTGTATTCGAAGAAATTCCGATAAAAAAACTCAAACCAAACAAGAAAATCAAGAAGCCAAACCAAAAGATTATCAAGTCCTTATGTTACAAGGACAAATCTAAAAAATCTTATTCCGATAATGATAAGTCTGATTAGTTGGAACCTACGTATCAATAATAATCCGACCATTCTGAGGTTGAAGGACATGATAAACACTAACAAAATTCAAATTCTTGCGATACAGGAGCCTTTGGTAAAAGTTGAGAAGATTAATGAGATATCTACTAAGCTGGGGTTCAGTAACTTCGTTGCGAATCATGATTAGTGTTTACATTTTTATGTGTTTAATCCGGATACTGAAATTAAGTTCAATCTGTCGATAATCTACGCCAAGTGTAATAGAAGTGAGAGAAGAAATCTTTGGAGTTTGCTTAATTCCATTTCAGTGACTGATAAAGTTTGGATGGCTGTCGGAGATTTCAACATTATTTCTACCTCAGACGATCAGATTGGATGTTCTTCAATATGTGTTAACAGCATGGAAGACTTCAACAATTGTATTAAAGATTGTATGTTGGAGGATGCAGGCTGTGGAGGCTCGAGATACACTTGGAATAGGGGTACAAGATGGAAGCGGCTTGATAGGGCTATGGTTAACAGTAAGTGGAATGCTACTTTCAATAATACCAAGGTTCATCATATGATCAGAACTTGCTCTGATCATTCGCCTCTTTTAATCAATGTTAATAATGTTACTAATACTCATCATAAGAAGGGATTTAAATATATGAATATGTGGTCTAATGATGCGTCTTTTTTAGTATTATCGATATCAATTGGAATCTTCCAATTACAGGTTACCCTAATCAAGTATTTTGGCTCAAGTTGAAGAGGCTTAAAACTTGCTTAAAAGAGTGGAATACAAATAGTTTTGGGAACATTTTCAACAACCTTAAAGAAGCTGAAGGAAACATTAAGAAGTTGGAAGATTTAATAATTAATAACTTCAATTTAAATGCTAAGTCTGACTTAGAGAAAGCCAATAGTCTTTATATTAAAAACCTCAAGATTGAATCTGATTATTGGAAGCAGAAGTGTTATAGTGATTGGTTGAAAGATGGCGATAGAAATTCAAAGCTTTATCATTCGTTTATCAAGGATGGGGATTCTTGGTTGACTAATGAGGATAGTATTGGATTGTTTGTTGAGAAGTATTTTAAAGAGACTCTTACTACTGAGTCTTATAACAGGAAAGAAGAGGAGATTCTTTGATGAATTATGAAATTTTTAATGTCATTCCTCCCATGGTGACTCTCGAAGACAATAATGCTTTGATGAAGCTAATTACTAAGGAGGAAATCTGTAATGTGATATCTAGCATGAATGTTGATAGTGCGGCCGGTATAGATGGTTTCAATCTTCATTTTTACAAGTTTTGTAGGAAGACTATTAAGAGAGATCTATGTATCTCTTTTATTTCTTTTATCAATGGTAATTACATGCCCAAAGGCATGTTTGCTAATGGGCTTTTCTTGATCCCTAAGACCAACAATTCCACTTCTTGGAACGAGTACAAACCAATAGGTCTATGTACGATGATGAATCGAATCTTTGCAAAACTTATAAACTCTAGGCTGGCGATTCTTTTGCCTAATATCATTTTAAGTTATTAGGGTGCCTTTGTTCATGGACGTTGTATCCATGACAATATCCTTGTGGCCAAAGAAATGATTTACGACATTAACAAGAGGCCTAAAATATGCAATATCCTGATTCAACTCGATATGTCGAAAGCGTTTGATAAAATGTCATTTTCATTCATTTATAAAGTTCTGTCCAAATTTGGTTTCTCTCAAGATTTTATTAGTCTTATTGACAGGTTAACAAGAAATGTCAGCATCTCCTTGCTTATAAATGGTGGTTCATTTCGTTATTTCAGAACTAGAAGGGTCTGAGACAGGGTGATCCCTTGTCTCCTATTCTGTTTATCATCAGTGAAGAAGTGTTGTTAAGAGGAATGCAAGAGCTATTTGAAAACAACAAAAAGATGATTTATAATACTAGATCGCAGATGTTAATGCCTTGTCTGGCCTTTGCCGACGATATTCTTATTTTTACAAATAGCTTACATGATACAGTAAACAATTTTAGTGTTTTTCTTGACAAATATCAGTTTGTTTCAGGACAAATGATAAACAAGCGAAAGACAAACCTTATCTCTTTAACTTCTCTTCATCAAAGCAGAATATCTTGCTTGGAGGCTCAGACTGGTTACAAAACTGAGAATCTGCCCACGAGCTACTTATGAATAATCCTTAACAACAACAACAAGGCCTGCAATTTCATCAAAATCATCGATAAAATCAATGATAAGTTAACTGAATGGGATTCAAAGTATCTCTCTTTTGGAGGCAAATTAGTGTTAATCACAAATGTTCTTATGTTCTATCCTAACTACTGATTACAGAATAGCACCCTGCCTAAAAGCATTATTAACAAGATATAGAAAATTCTAAATAAATTCCTTTGGAGATCTAAATTAAATGAGACTACCACTCATTGGGCTAGTTGGAAGTCCATCTGTAAACCCTTTGAAGAGGGTGGGCTGAATATCAGAAGTCTCACTGATATTCAGTAGACCTACTCTTTAAAGTTATGGTTCACATTCAGGAAAAACAAAACCACTTGGGCCAATATGATGCATTGTACTTATTCTAAAAATATTCATCCTATGTACACTAACTTTAACAGGATTGGCTCTCACATTTGGAGGAGATTGGTCAACATTAAGCATGAGGCAGGAAAGCATATCAGATGGGTTTTGGGAAAATGCGATATGGACTTTTGGAGAGAAAATTGGCATGACTACAAGCCTATTTTAGATACTCAACCAGAATTAAATTACCTAGAAGCCAAAGTAAGCTCTTTTTGGAAGAATGAAAGTTGGTACTTGTCTTCACTGGCTCCTTTTCTTTCTCCTGAAAGATTGAGTAAAATTCATAATCTCAATGTAGACACAAATAAACAAGATATCATGCTCTGGAAATGCTCAAATGATACCAGTTCAACAACAAGAAGACTTGGAATTCCATCATACACAAGTCAAACTATTCTAGACTCTTCAAAAACATTTGGAGCTACATTATTCCGAGGAAGTTTGCTTTTCTTCTCTGGAAAATTATAATGAATCATATTCCTATAGACTCTATTCTACAACGAAGATACTTACAACTGGTTTCAAAATGTCAGTTTTGCAGAAACGGTGAAGACATTACACATGTTTTTGTCAATTACAATCAAGCATGACAGATTTGGAATCATTACAGCATTATCTTCAAGATTAGAGTTAACATATGCATGGTTCTTACTCATATAATCAAAATATGGCATGATTTTAGCAAAAACAAGGCTCATATCACTCATCTCATTTCTGCTATAATATGCTGGACCATTAACACTAAATTTAAGGGAATTACGTACAACTTCAATTCTATGATAAATTATATTGATCGTATTATTATTTCCTTAAATGCTAATGTCTTAACGAAAAAGCATTGGACTAACATAAAAAATGCTAGTATGATTCTGGGTTGCCCAGTCCCTAATCCTAAACCAAATTATGTTACCTGTAAACCCCCGATTGATGGCCAGATAAAGCTTAATATTAACGCTTCTGTTCTGAGAAATACTGAACCCAGTGGCACCGGAGTTTTCAGGAACCACCTGGGTGAGGTCTTGCAGTGCTTTGGCAACACCTATGGGAAAGTGTCCCCTCTTTTAGCTGAGACTCGGAATCTTCTTGATGGCTTGCTAATCTCCAAGCAACATCATTGGCTTCACGTTGACATTGAGTTTCTATTGTCAGACTCTGATCAGTCTTCTTGTGGCCGACATTACCCCATGGTATATCAGCCCGGTTATCAAGATCTGTCGTCAATCTATTGTTTCTCCTATGGTGATAAAGTACATCTCAAGAGTCCAAAATCAAGCTGCCGATTGGCTAACTAAATGAACTCTGAGATGCAAGGGGAAACCATATTTCAACCTGTTTATCATCCTATCTGATCTAAATGCAATTATCTTCTTAGAAAGCTTGGGTTTGGGTTACTTATCTCAAACTTTCTAGGAGTTTTTCTACTGTTTTCTTTGTTTTTGTAGGTATAGCGAAATTGGAGAAAAATGAAAAGGATGAAGCAAAAGTAGTAGGAGTGAGGGAGAAGGAGGTTCAGAATTGAAAAAAAATCGGAAGAATCTGAAGAAAATGATATCCTGTTAGATGGGTAAAGGAAATTCGCGCCATAGAACTAAATATGTTGCAGAACTCTGACTCTGAAATTAGGGTTCGATGTTTGGGAAGAAATTGGTACTATACCAATTTCTTTTTTCTTCTTTTGGCTATATTACTATTAAGCCATTAAATTTGTAAAACTCTTAATTGAGTCCATTCTATCAAATGTTAATTTTGATTAAAAAGACTTTTATTGGTTTTAATTAAAATTAAATTAAATAATTTTCTATTTTTAAAATTGTTTAAAGTAAGATGATCAAATATGGTTAGAATTTAGATTTTTTAATATTTTTAAATTTTACGTATTCGTTTTTATTAAAAAAAAGAATATTTAGTATAACATAAAAAGTTAAAAATGAAACAATTTAATTAAAAAATTACCATCGTCTTATTATACCATTCGAATAAAAATGCTTTTCTAACGGTCTAAATCCAAATATTAGATTAACGGTGTTGGATCAATTTATTCATCATTTAATGTATTTATTTTAATTTATTAGACCAATTATTTCTTTCAATGTATTTATTTTCTACAAATATGTTAAGGAATGACTATCATTTTTCGGTAATGGACGAGTAAGCCTTTTGTATTGTCGGATTTTATTTATATACATGGAAAGAAAGAATCGAGTTTCAATTTTAGGAGTGGATTTCTTTATTCGACATTATTTCATAATTTATTTTTACTTATTGAATAGCCCTTCAATTCCATTATAAAATATATGGAAGAAAATATATGAAAGTGATGATTGGTGACCAACACACTAATGTTTGGAAGGATTTATAACTAAAATGTAACTCAAAACGTTTTCAAAAGTTGTAGCAAAATGTTAGATAGCTTAAAAACTATAAATTGAGTTGCAGACATGGAAGATGTGTACCTAACTTTGTCTGTTTCAGCATGTTGCGAGCGCAACTATCGCCAAATATTTAAAAATTGCAACTGAAAGACCAGAGAGATAATTCTATTTGCATTCTTCGCATCTCACAGCCTGGACCATGGTTTGAAGAGTGTCAATAACGTCTAATCTCTTTTATTTTTGGTTTATTAGACCTTTGTAAGTACAATTGATATGCAATGATTTTTTTTAATGTTGTTTGGATTCAAACCTCTTTTAAAAGTAGCAAACAAATACATCTTCTTTACAAGTTTCTATGGCATTCATCTTATGCACAATCCACGTATAACTTTTCAACATTTAACATTTAATTTGGTAACAAAACATTTAATATGGAATCCCTGTCTTTTTTATAAACTATATTACCAATAAAACGGTTTCTAAAAGCATGCTAAAATCCTTCTAAAATTTTGAATCGTCCATTTAGAAAAATAATTAAACAAACACAACTTATTTCGATTAAATGTTCTTCAATTTTCCATGCCGGTTGTCTGGTTTTAATTTGCCACAATCAACATAAGAATCAAAGTTTCTTCATCAACAAACAAATTCAACACCATTTTTGGAATCACAATTAGACTACCTTAAATTGAACAAATCCTCTGAGAAGTTCTTTCCGCTCCTGATCGTGTCATCACCACTGGTAAATAGAAACATAAACTTTAAAAATTAAAATAATTTTGACAGACTGCCAAATTTGCTAACCGAAAATCTCTCCAAAACATTTGCCAAATATTAAACTAAAATGAAAAAAAAAATGTATATAGTCTTTTTATTAGATAATGTTATCACTATCCAAATGAAGACTTATTCCCTATTTGTAGGATTTACATAAAATATTCTACCAATCATTAAATTCATGCGTGTCCAATCATTAAATTACATGCGTCATTATGTTATAACTTGATAAGGGAATTCCTTCTTAGATAGAAAGAAAAATGGACAAGTATGGATTTTGAAAACAAAATCGAGTTGTTTGAATAAATATATTAATTGTTTGTATTATATTTTCTATGAAAAATTATTGTTAGATTTTTTCTTTTGCTTTCTCCACTTTACATATGCTTTCTCTCTATATATTCAATGTTAGTTATTACATATATGAATTAGGTCAAAACTGATAAGGGAGAATGAAAAATGAGGGACTTTATTTAATAAAGAAATTTTATTTACGAAAAAATATCAGTTATGTAATAGAAAATGTCTAATTTAAAGCAAACAATAGAATTGATGACTAGTCACGTAATTAGAAAGTTGTTAGGCTTGTGGGGCCTACTTTTTGTACTATAAAAGCACTACCCTATTCTGGGAAAAAGTATGATCGATAAATGATTAGACTTTCTCGTTCTAGAAATATTGAGTTTCTCTCTCTAAAGACATTAACTAAGTAAACAGTAATACGAAATAAGTCCTCAAAACATTGTTTTACTCTAAAAGACGCCCTCAGAGACTTCTAGCCACTTCATTGGCACTGTTTGTGGGAACATCGATTGGTACCCGAAATTATTCTCCGAAACCTGAGTAAGTTTACAAAGGAAAGTGATGGAAGAGCAGGGGGAGTTAGATATGAACAATTGCGAGGAGAATCTCGTAGGCAACAATTATCGAAGCAATATGGACTTCGAGGGACAACATGATGATCAATGTGCTGGAGAAATATTAGTGGAGTCGATTTTGGTAGCTCGAAGGAATTAGTTGTTGGAGGAAATTGAGAAATTAAAGGCTGAAAAAGAGGTGACACTGGGAAATATTTATTCCGAAATCCGAAGGAAAAATGAGAATGAACAGGTCGAGTGTAAAACTTATCATCAGTCTAGGGAGAAGGATGATAGGTATAGGGGGCATGGCCGTTATTTTCCGAGGGGAAGGGGAAGATCAAGACATTACCATGAGTCTTTCGAGTCGAGTGATTATTCACGTTATAGCTCGTTAGAATCATCCCCCGAAAGAAGTCATCGGAAGAGAAAAAATAACAGAAAGCATGTAGATCACCATCAAACTAAAAGTTTAGAAAAGAAGGTTAGGGAGGAAAGAACTATGTTAATAGAAGCAAAGTTGATGAGCAGGCTTATAATCAGAGGGATTTTTAGACGGGAAATCAGAATTTTGAGCATCAAAATTTTGAATGGAAATAGCAGTACACCTTACCTTCCGAAGAAGGTCTCTATGCACTGAATCATGAAAGTTTGAGGGCTAATTTTTACATGACAGGTCACATTTAGATATTTTCTCCTCTTTCTTCAAAAATTATTTGTGGCAACCTCCCAAAGCATTTTGACATTTCTAAGTTGGAAAATTTCGATGGAACATAAGACCCTAATAATTATATTGAGAAATTTAAAAACATTATGATCAATTTTGATGATGATGATAAATTATTGTGTAGGGGTTTTTCTCAGATATTCAAGAGGGTAGCTTCCAAGTTGTACAATAGACTTCCGCAGGGTTACATTAAATTTTTTGATATTTTTGGAACATTTTCTGACAATGTTTTGTAGGAAGTAAGAAATTTCGAGCCAATGGAGATATGACAATATACTGCGGGTAAAGGGTTGGAGAGAGTTTGAAGAACTATACCAATCGTTTGGTAAAAATAAAAACTGATATGGAATATTGTAAAGATTCGGTGGCGTTTGTAGTATTTAGAATGGGACTTCTCCCCCGACTTTTAAAAGATACTGTGGCTGAGAGTCAGACAATGACTTTTGGGCTCCTCTTGACCAAGTTGAGAATAGGATTTGGGTAGAAGAAACTTAGACTTCGGAAAAATGGTCAAGTGATCAGTTAGAGCATAATCAGTTCCAAAGATCTGAATCTAGCAACTAAATGTCTCAAATAAATGTGCATCCTAAAGCAGTTAACTAATATTCTTCGAGGACAAGGACAAATCAGCAGATGTAAGTGGATTTATCCAGATTATTTTGCAGAATTAACTGAGTGTGTGGCAACCATATTTGACAAAGCTAGGATACAGTACAAATTCGGAACCCTTTTCCTATTCAAACTCCAAGGGAAAATAGAAGTAGTAGCAGGTACTGCAAATTTCATGAAGATATTGGGCATGAACAAAAGAGTGCATGAAGATATTGATGTGAAAAAAAGGTGCAAACGTTAATTGAAAATGGAAATTTGACAGACTTTATAAAAAAACACTCCCAGAGAAATCTGAAGGCAAAGATTGTTCCAAAGAGTGTTGATACTACGATGGTTATTTTCGAAGAAGTTGATGCTTTTGATATTGCTACAGATTACTTGGACCCAAAAGAGGGAAGGAATGATACTAATTTTGTAAAAGAGGTTGTTCTGAGGGGAAAGGTTAGTGATCTATGCACATTTTTTGAGTCATTAGCTATTTTTGGAGGTGATACTGTTGCAATGAATTCAAACATCTCCCGGAAGAGACACATCGTTAATTTGACTACCCAGTTAGAATTAGGATCCTCAGCACACATGCATCACTTTCCCTCCCCAATAATGTTTTTTGATGACAATGACATGAGAAATGTGGCAGAACTACATGAAGATGCAGTGGTAATTGCCGCGGGAATAGTTGGGGATGATGTGCAAAATAAATTGATTGACACTGGTAGTTTTGCCAATATTTTGTTCATGAATACTTATAAAAGAATTGTGCATCCTCCTAATAATTTGACGGTCAAATAGAACTATCGTGGATCTCACGTGGGCGACAACAGAAGTAGTCGGAGAACGTGAACATATTTTTAAGCTGGGACGATGGCATTTCAGAAAAGAGGTTGAAATTCTGTTTATGGTGGTAGAAGCGCCTACTTCTTACAATGCTATTCTGGGAAGGTCATGGTTGTCAAAAATTCATGGTGTTATTTCCACGGTTCATCAATGTTTAAAGTATGTTGTGGGAAATAATATTGGAACGATAAGAAGTAGTCAGAAGATGGCTTGAGAATGTTACCAGATTTCTTTATCTGCAAAGCAAGTTCAGGGGAGTAAGACAGAGAAAGCATAGCAGTTAAAGGATATTTTCTAAAAAATAATGCATTTTGATGATCCGAGAGAGTACCCCCAGATTTTTGGTGCCTGATGATAATTATGAAGATTACGAGTACCCAGATGGGAAAGTTTTAAAGATTGGAACAAATTTATCTTTTGATTTAAGGGAGAAATTGATTATGTTTTGATCTACAAAGTTAAACATGTTTACTTGGTGTGCAGAAGATGTCACACGGGTGACCCTTGCGATAATTTGTTATAAGATTTCAGTCAGGAACAATGTAAGGCCTATCATAAAAAAAAGACCTTCTTCTCAGGAGAAATTGGAGACAATACTCGCAGAAGTAGAGCGGTTGCTCAGCATAGGCCACATTCGAGAGTCGCAGTATCCTTGGTGGGCATCAAATCCAGTGTTGGTAAAGAATAAAAATAGTAAATGGCGAATGTGTGTAGATTTCACAGATCCAAATAGAGCTTGCCCAAAAGATCGATTCCAAGTGCTTCAGATTGATCAGCTAGTGGATTCTACATCAGAGAACGGTTTGTTATCAATTATGGATGCTTATGCAGGTTATAATCAGATTAGGCTGGATCCTCAGGATGAAGAAAACAATCCGTTTATTACTGGGAGAGGTGTGTATTGTTATAAGGTAATGTCATTTGGTCTGAATAATGCTGGATCAAGTTATCAGCGTTTGGTAAATAAAACTTTTGCGGACCAGATTGGCGAATGTGGAACTTTAGATTGATGATATGCTGGTTAAATGTTTGAAAGATGAAGACCATTTTGCTGATTTGGAAGAAACATTTAACAAGTTGAGAAAGGTCATTTTGAAGTTAAATCTAGAAATATGTACGTTTGGCGTTAGATCAGATAAAAGAGGAATCGAGGCAGACTCAGTACAGATAAAATCTTTGATAACAATGAATCCTCCTCGAAATATCAAAGAAGTTCAGATATTAACAAGAAGATTGCCAGTGTTAAACAGATTTATTTCTCGATCCTCGAACAAGTGTGCACTTTTCTTTGAAGTACTTAGAAATAAAAATAAGTTTAGTTGGACAAAAGAATGTTTCGAAGCGGTTCAAAAGATCCAAGCGTACCTCTCATCCCCAAAAATATTTTCTAAACCATTGTTGGGGGAGAAATTAGTTATTTATTTATTTATTTATTTTTTCCCAAGAAAACACTTATCTTATTGATGTTGAAATATTCTTTACAAGTGTTAGATGATCTGTATATTGAGCTAATAGCTCATTGAGAGACATAAAGAAAAGAAAGCTCTTTACTCATCTCCTTGCAACTCCCTATCTTCAGCTTGAAATCTTCATCTTCCTGCAGCTCCATCGTTCATATTTGTGATCTACATCTTCATGAACTCCCTATCTCCTTTCTTCTGTCCCTCCATCCTAATTATGCTTCCTGGATTACTAAAACCTGCAATAAAAAACATATGTAGTCAAGTTTTTCAACTTGCTAAAAAGATTAGTTTGAATATCTAATATGACCTAAACCTATGGAATCTAATATTAATATAGCAGATAGATCATTAAAAGGATGATTAGTATGAATAGAAAAGCTATTCTTTATTTCTAAAGCATGCTTTGCTATCCAATCTGCAGCCAAATTTTGTTCTCTATATACATGCCAAATTTTAATACAGCATTGTAAACAATTTTCTAAATACCAAGGATATTGACCAGATGCTAACATGTTAAATAAAGCTAGGCAATCAATTTCAATATCTACACAATTAAGCTATGCCTCTTTACCGTAGGTTAAACCACTTAACAAACCCATTAGTTCAGCACATATAGAGGAACTTTTGCCTAAACCACCACCTTTAGCCATTATTAAGTTTCCTGAATCATTTCTTACTATAAAACCAAAACTAGATTCACCATTAATCACAGTTTAGTTTGAAATGATTGTTCAAAGGTTTGATCCATTTAACATACATAAAAGGTTTAGATAACTTTACATGATTATAAACCTAACTGTTTAGCTATATGAGAATCAAGAGACCAATGCTTTCTAGATAGGCCAGATGCTAAATCTAATGATGTAAGCATGAATAAGACCTGATTCACAATCTGCTTATGAGATGTAGATATGTTACTATGCTTATATTTATTTCTAGCCTTCCAAATATTCCATATTATCATAGTTGGCCAGATTGTCCTAATGTGTATTCTTTTAGGGGTAGATAGAAACCAAAGGTTAACAATATGATTAATGGTCATATGTTTTCCTATGTTAATGTTAAATTTATCAGCAAAAAAAACACCATACTAACCAGGCAGTTTCACAAGACACACGCACATGATGCAAAGATTCAATGTTTTGACAATGTACGAGCAAAAAAACTTCCCTATAAACAGAATGACTAACCCTAGCATTCAACAACTGGTCAAAATTATCAATAAAGCTAATGATAAAACCTTTTCTCCAGAAAATCCAGATTTTATTGTTTATGTTTGCATAACAAGATTCAAAACCCAATTTAGAACAAATTTCTTGATTAATCTTCTGATTGTTTTTATATTGCCTACTCCTCTTACATTCCAGTTCAACAGTTTTAAAGACATTTTGATGATTATTTTGAGGATCCTAATGATCCTTTGCTGTTCCTGGTTTTAATTAAAAGCTTACTTCTAGTAGACCTGGTTTTAATTAAAAGCTTACTCCTAGAAGACATTCCTGGTTTTGAGAAATTAGTTATTTATATAGTAGTTTTCGATTGTGCAGTCAGTGCTGTGTTAGTTCGAGAGGACGAAAACATTTTGAGGCTAATTGGGTCCTCCTCATTATTATGTCCTGTAACGTAATGCGTGATTCGATGATTGAGGATGATATTTTATATAGGTATAATTACCTCTATACCATGGACGATGAATAAAAAGGTTTATCAAGTGGCCAATATGGGAGTTATTAGATAAACCCAAAGTACCTCGGTTAGCTTGTCTTGCCGTTTCCCTTTTGACCATCCGAGCTTCTACTTCAAACCATCAAGTAGTGTTTGGTTCGTTACCTTTTCTTGTCCGTTAACCTGAGATTATAAGGGGCCAATAAATTTTGCTATCCTATATCGTTGGTAGACTTTGTTAGTATGGATTTTTATAATTGAGACCCATTGTCGTTCATTAGAATTCTATGAATCTCAAAGCTTGATAGAATTCGAGTTTACAAAAAACACATATTTATTATGCTCTAGTTTTATGTAAGGAATTTTACTCCTCTTATTTAGAAAAATACTTTACGGGCACAACTAAATAGTGTTTTTTTCCTGTAGCCGTTTGTATGGCCCCAACTAGTTCCCCATTTTTGAAAAGGGTAAAGGATATGAACGACACTCATTGGTTATTTGGGTAGATGATTTTTGCGAGATTACTTTTTGTAAGCTTCACAACCTTGGACTAAAGCATTGGTAAGGTCGCTAATTTAAGAGAATATAACTTTGATGTCGACAATGAGCCTATTGTACCTCTTCGTGTAGATATGCGAGTGCCAAAATAGCCTCTCCTCTATTCAAACACCATAACTATATCCGTGTGGCACTCTTTCTGTACAAAACATGCTCGAGAATGGTATAACTAATGGAAAAATTTGGTCGCGTAGGTAGGATATGTATTTTGCCAGTCGTTTACGGTGTCAGTTGTCAGGTACTCGGATTGGTGTGTGTTGTCTTCCCAAGAGGGTCGATCTTGCAAAATTACGATAAAGTTGTCTTTTAGAACTTTCGTTTTTTCCAACAAATCTGCAATTAAGTTATTCGATCGGTGCACTTGCTCGTACGAGATAAGATAAATTTTTATTTTCCAAGTCTGTAAAGTCTCTAAGCAGCCTTGATTGTGTTTTGCCTTGTATACGCCATTTTTCCTGAATTACAACAAATTGGGAGTCATAACGAACACAAATGATTTAGCTCCACATATATGAGCCAATTTGAGCTTTTTAATCTTTGCTCTGACTCAACACCATTATTGTGACGTTGAAGCATAGCTTGATAGTCTCTCAGAGTTCTTCCCGGGAAGGTGCTTGTAGTAGGACGATGAATCCTCTTTCATGAGTTTTAGACGCACGATCCACTTCAATGACCCACTCGTAGTGCTCGTCCCTGCTTGTTAGCATGCCATCTGTAATTTCAACACTATCACTGGTAAATTTGTTGATGAAATCAGCTATTGCTGGGCCTTTAAATATTATACAGGGAGCCTACAAGATATCATGTTTACCAAGTTTGATCGATCATCACTTGAGTCGTGAAGAAACGTTGGACTTTTAAAAGATTATCTTGACGGAAAATGACATTCAAAAGATGATCATGTGACCTTCAAAAGATGATTATGTGACTTTAAAAGTAAGGCCACATTTTTCTTGTTGTCACCACAAGTCCTAATGCTAATTTTTAAGATTAAATTATATTTTCTATGCATCAATTAGCCTCTTGCTAACATAGTAAATCGTATGATGAGTTGCTCTTGTTCACTGACCAAAATGAAACTAACGACATACTTAGAAAAAAAAAGTACAAAGAACTAACTTAGGATTGGGGCAGATAAATATTCTCGTGTAGTAAAGTACTCTTTTAGGGTGCAAAACACTTTGTCACATTCATCATTCCAGCTAAACTTATTTTCCATTTTGAGGATCTAAAAGATTGGGTAGATTTTTTCGGGCGCTTGGGAGATGAATCGTGATATAGTCGTTAGGCACCTTATGAGTCTTTGGACTTACTTGATGTTTTACGGTGTATCTATGTTGAGTAATGCTCTTAGCTTCTCATGCTCGACTTTAATTATATTATTGTTAATGATGTACCAAAAGACGTTCCACTTTGAACGTCAAAATGACATTTCAAAAGATTGATCTTAAGGTTCTATTTGTGAAACAATGGTAAAACTGTTAGATAATATATCAACTTGTGAGTCTTTAAGGTCATTTTTTACTATCATATTGTTGATATAAGTCACCATGTCCATTCCTAGTTGCTTGTCGAAAATCTGGTTAACGAGCCTTTAATAAGTTGAAACTGCATTTCTCTAATCAAATGGCATAACTTTATAATAAATACAAACCTCGTTCTATTTAGAAGGTAGTGTGATTTTTGTATCATGGATACATCGTTATTGGTGTGGTTTATTTTGGTCTGAGGATAAGTTTGTAATTTTTGTTTAGAGTTGTGTGGAAGTTTGTGAGTATTTAATATTTTGGTAGAGTGTAGAGGGAGAATTAAGCAGCCCGATTGTATTTAATTTTCATTACCCTCATTTAATGTTGGTGGTTGGGTATTTATACCCTTATATTTGGGCCTTATGGGCTTTCAGGTCGTGTTTAATGGACCCAGATCGAGTTTAAGGACCCATAAGTTCTAAGTAGGAGAGCAGGAAGCTTAGTCAAGAAGTGATTAGGTTTTAAGTACTTTAGTTCTGTTGGAACAGTCCAATGGATGATGGTGTCCGAATTGCCCATGTCCGGCTAGGTAGACATTATCCGAACTGAACCTGCCCGAAGTGGTGACGGAATCCGGACTCGTCAGTTATATGATAGTATTCCGATAATAGATCCATTAAGGAGAGTAGCTAGTTACCCAACGTCGCGTGTATAAGCTGATCGATGTGAGGCAAAGGTAAAAGATCCTTGTGGTAAGCTATGTTAAGTTCGGTGAAGTCGACGCACATCCTCTTTTGACCGTTTTCTCTATTATGAATATGCGGTTGACCACCTAGGTTAGTGATGGCGATTATTTCCAAAACACAGATGCCTGTTGTAGGAAATTAAGAAGAGAAAAATGAAACAGTGGATATATAAACCCTAACCCTGCGTTATAGTATACGAGACTTAGAGAGAAACAATCTCAAATTTGATTAAAAAAGTATGAAGACAAAAATAGGCTTTGAGAGCCGTTTTAGAAGTGCCCAAAACCTTACACCAAAATTACAGAGTGTTATTCACAAAATATAATAAATCCCAGCCAAATTTCAAAGGGATTGGACCTAGTTAAGTATTTTAATCAAATCTAACAAATATAGAAAAATGAAAAAAATAACAAAAACAACAAAAAAAGGGCATAAATGGTAGATTTTTAGGCCTGAACTTCATCACTAGGCATTGTTGTCGCAATGCTTCCGAAAGTCGTTAGGCTTCTGAACGCGCTCAATTTGAGTGATTGCAGTGCCTAATTCTGATAAACGAGCTCAGATAAAACCCGTTTTCTTTTGTCCGAAAAAGCCATATAGCCATGGGGTTGTACAACTACATCATCCTCTTTTTGATTGGAAGAATTCTCCCACAAATTCTCAACTTCATCAGCGGGATTGGTAAACGAAACCAGATTTTTCATGTTGAAGATGTCGCGGGTCTTCATGTGGCTAGATAACTTTAACTTCTATGCATTGGGATTAATATTCTCAATGATTTCGAACGGACCCAGCTTCCTTGCAGGTAGTTTGTTATACTCGTGTAGAGAATATCGATATCTGGTAAAAAATTTCAATACAAAGTCCTTTACTTCAAACTCCTCCAGTCGATGCTTCTTATATGCGACAACCTTGTAATTCTGAGTTTTTTCCTCAAGGTGTTGGCATGTGTTCTCATGGATCTCTCATAGATCGACGATGATGGTCTCGACCATGGCTGGAACCTTGTCAAGGATTAGCAAATCCAAATCAATAAGACCCCGTGAGTTATAACAATAGACTACCATAAATGGACTATACTTAATACTACGCTTGTGGTGCCCGTTGTAGGCGAAATCAACGTCATAACGACAAGAATCTCATCATATAAGTTTTCGGAGACCTCTGTACACAACATGTTTCCCAACGTTCAATTAGTTACCTTCGTTGAGTCTTCTGTCTGCGGGTGATATCCACTTCTAAACTGAGCTTTGTGTTTGTGAGGCGCCACAAAATCCTCCATAAGTGCCTTGCAAATCGCGTATCGCAATGACAAACGATGCTCAGGATTATGCCATGTAAGTGGTAGACCTCATTGAAGTATAAAGTGGGAAATCTTGGAAAACTTATCAACCACTACAAATATAAAAGCGTTACCTCTCTATGTTATTGGCAGTCCAGAGACAAAATTCCTTGCTTCACCACGGTTCCTCCGGTATTAGGAGTGGTAAGTATAAATTTGGGTTGGAAGACGTTCATTTTGCCATCATGCTTGTCGTCCTCTCTCTCTTCTCTTTTCCTAACCGTTCGGCTTGCTTTACTAATCTCGTGGTCCAATATTTTCTTCAGTTTATCCTTTGATAGGACTCTCTCCGTTAAAAGGTATAGTGCCTCAGTTATATTTTTTCAATCTTTTTTTAGCTTTTTGGGTTCTCTCGATCTGTAGTTGAGTGGATTTGACTTTTTCTCGTCATATATCTTCCATATGTAATTACAAAATTTTGATATAGATAGTTTATTGTAAATAACTAGTCTTGAGGGAATGGCTCATTGAACCGAAGTAGGATTGTTGTGCACGACGATAATTAGATATACTTGGTAAATTTAGGGTTGACTTCGCGGATTCAGCTGCTAGACACAAACCTGACCGGTGGGTCAATAGTTGTGAGTTCCATTACTTTAGTCACCTATTGATGGGCCGACATAAATCCCAATAGGTGATCTTGTTCTCAGTTAATCCATCATTCGCTGGATTGCCAGTGCTCCTAGAATGATAGTTGGGTTTCCTCGATAAAATGGGTATATGGGATGTCTCTTTTGATTCTTGATCTTGTTATTACCATTGGTTAGTAAATAATAATAGGATAAGAGAAAGAGTTTTTCAAAAAATAGTGCCAAATTTGTTAAGAGATCCCCTTCTCAAACGCGACCCCAGAGATAACAATGATAGACTAAAGAATTAAATAGGGTTTTTGTAATAAAAAATATTTTTTTGTATTCAATATTGTCTTCCAGAAAAACATAGTTAGGGTTTTTGAATTCTTTTATAGTCTTCACAAGAAATTTTATACCTCCGTATTGAATATCCATCTAATACGTATTTAGATCGTGTCAAAATTCTTTATATGTCGGTCGTGACCTATAATGGATGTTCAAAAAAGTTAGTCCTCGTTATGTCGACATGAATTACTTCATGACATTTGCTCGAGTTTCTAGTTTATTTACCTTGTACGCTTGTATGGTCCGTCGTCCGTATTAATATGTTTCTCCCAACATTTATTGCTCGTTACACTCGTCTTGGTCATCTTCCTTGTCTAAAAATACCTTGTGGGCTCATCTCAGTATATGTTATGTATCGGTTTAGTACCGTCGGTTCCTATAATCGTTCCCTTTGCCACATTTATAGTGTTTGACTAGTAATAATGGTTTCCCCTCATCTTATGTATTGTCCTCGTTGTTGGAAGATACGCATTAAGCTGTAATTGTCATTTATCATTTTCCTAGTCTTTTGTGTGAGCGTACCTTGTTACCATAAGGAGTATAAAATACGTATAGGATAAAAAATTTCTCACTTGCCAAGTTTCAGTACCACTTAACTAAAGGTGTTTTTCTAAGCTATAGTGATACACGTAAATGGTATAATTGTTTTTAGCTCTAGTGGTAAAGTGTATATTTTCAGAAATGTTATCGTTAATAAATATGAGTTTCTTAAGTTCTATGCTTCCTAAAAACTAAATCGTGAAAGTCAAATTATCTTCTCTTGGCTTCCTAATCTTCCTAGGAAACTAGTTACAAGTCTATTTTGGAAAGAGCAGACTCAAATTCCCTTCAATATCTACCCACCAAATTTGTTCCACAACTCATTGTCATATACACCAAACCGCCAACACGCACCTTTGTTCTTACCAAAACCAGAAACTAGCTATATTAGCAAAACTTCTATCTAAAAAAAACTTTATCCAAGACAAAGAACTTATTCAAAACTAGAAGAAACGGCCTAGTTACACTGCCATCAACTTTGTCCCTACCAATAACACTACACATACAAACTACGTGCACTTTTAAAAACGTTATCCCTCTAACAGGCTCTACCAAACACACACCTACCTAAACTATTTCTCTCAGACCTTTAGTTTTGTGATAAAGGATTATTAGTCTTACCTCTTCCAATGTTTAAAAAGTGAAATTTTAGAAAACCTAACATAAATAATGCTAACCTAAAAGGGTTTTATGACTCAAACTTAGGATTTGGGGGACCTTGTGAAATCATCACACAATTATGGAAATGGGTCTATGGTCGAAAACAAGTAGCTTGGGCTTTGTATTCTAAGTTAAGAAACAGTCTAATTCAGTGAGGTTTCAAAACTTATAGAGCATATTTCTTTATGTTTCAAATAAGATCGTACTTATTATACTTGTTTGTATTGAAGACATTATTGTATGGGAAATCATACAATATATCTACATAGATTAAGTCAAAAGCTACATTCAAAATGTGATTTGAAAGACATAGGATATTTACATCTACTCGTAAGTATGAGGGTTTATAGAGATCCTAATGATTTCTAACTAACGCATACAAAATATATTAATAACTTACTTAAGAATGAAAGCTTTTCCAGCGGAAATCCGTGTACCACTCAAATGCTTGTTGGTCCTTCTCTGCCTATATTTATGGAGATAATTCTTTTGCATGCTACATGATACCATAGCGTGTTAGGAAACTTACAATATTAGCTTCACACCATAACTGGAATTGATATTGCTATCAACAAACTTAGCCAGTTAAAATATGTAAAACGAATTCTAAAATACTTATCTTGTAGTTCTTCCATGTATCTTCAGATTAAACAATGTATTGACTTTCCTCACATAAAGTTTACTTATGTTTGGTGATTTAGATTATTTGGAATTTCCTTAGTAAAGAAGAGAAGAAGAGTTTTAGAGATAGAAATAGATTTCAGAGAGAGAGAAAATTAAACTATGCAAGTGATCTAACTCAAAAATCCAACCCCTTTATTAGCTCAACTTTGGCTTTTATATAGAGGCGCAAAGACTTAGTTTACAACTGAAAATAATTATTTAAAAAGGGTAAATTGCACTCTCAGTCTTCAACTAAAATGCATATTTTGAATTCCTCTTCTAACTTTACCACCTGTTACATAACATTTTATTGTTTACACTTTAGTCCCTGAATTTCTATTTTCTTATTAGTAACCCTCTTAGTTCCCATGTCATGAAATCAATGACAACTAATTAACTTCGAATCTTGTCAAAAGAAATAATAATTTCCTCTTCCATAATTCGACACAAACCGGCCATTCTGATGCATTGAAATTGGTCCTTAGACAATCATCCCCCGAGTTAAATTCAAAGCAAAACTAGTAATTTAAATGTCAAATTTATTACAAAACACATCATGACGTCCTAGGTGCTAGGCTTACACCTAAGCTTCTAGCACAACAGATGTCGAACCTATAACCGCACAACCACTTCAAATTCTGCCCAATAAACACAAACCTTTTCCACTTCTGCACACGTTTTTTTTTTCTCTTATAAATTTATTTTCCACTCACTCTTTGTTTCACAAACAAAAATCATTAAAACATAAGCAAAGAAAACCTCCTAACTTTTTGCTACCTTTAATGGTTTCTTCAAACTATCTGATTACTTCCACTAGAAAATTCATATTTTCTAATCAATATTCAATCAGTTTATAAGAAAACGCCTAAGATCCAGAAGATCCATGGCTATAATTCCCAAAAACGTTAAATCCCAAACACCAGACAGCAATCTCGTCTTTGGAGCTTACGATTACTTCTGCATTGGCGAAAGGGAAAAATATTATAGCGATGATGGGTTGATAAGAAACTCTCCCCTCAGAACATCCACAAAGACCATTTATTACGGTAATTTTAATCCTTCTAAATTTTCTGTCTTTTGGTCTTCACCTATTATAGAAGAAAGTCAGTCTTCGAAAACTCAAACGACAAGAAATCCTCAAACTTCAAATTCGAATTAGTTGTGAAGTAATTAAATCTTTTTCAAAATAATCTGAAGCGGCCCCTTCCTCTACTTATTTTCCACGATATCCTAGAAATAGAAATTTTATAACTATGGGAGACGATACCGATGCTACACCAAACCCATCTACCAAATCTCCTCCCCCGAGGGAAATTATTGAGACAACCACATTATCTCAACAAAGTCCCTCGAAGAACCTTCCACAACTGAGAGACGAAGCGTCAGAAGCAAAGGTTGATTCTGTTTCTACTCAATCAAACTATGATGCTGATATCAATGAGGACACCTCGAAAGAATCAGAGAATGCCACAAAGAAAAAGATTTGCGGACCAAGAAAAAACAAAGCTGTGATTATTATACCCGCAGAAGAAAGAGCATCAATTTGTAAGAATTTAAGGTCTCTTGATGCAGACTATATCGTCGCGTTGAAAAGTATCTCATACATATATTACGAAGAAGGCCAAGCACTGGTTTTAAAAAAAACAATGAGGAATGGGGGACAACATTACCCTTCGTTTTATCAGAAAAAGGGAAACACACTTAGACTGCAGAAAAGAGAGTTGGTAGCCTATTCAGAAATCATTAACTGGGGGATTCGGTTCCCATTAGACCCCATGATAGTTGACTATTTCGAACACTTGGATCTGTGCCCAACTCAAGTGACACCAAATCAACGGTTCACCCTTCTCTCTGTAATCATGGCCTCCCGTTTGTCCAAGATTTCGATTAGCATTAGAGATTTCATATATTTGACCAAATTATCCAAGGGACCAAAGCTTCCATTTTACTATCTTACATTAGATGATGACCTAAAAATCATCGATGATCTTATGGAAGGGAACAAGTTTAGGAAGCAAAAATTCATATTCATCTCAGGATCATGGGAAAACGACAAAGGAAAGCACACTTTCGACCATCGAAGAAGGAACAGAGGAAGAACCTTGTCCAAAAAAGACGAAAGCTGCTGCACCCTTGAAAAGTAAAAATCCCACTAGTCTCCAGAAGAAAATGAAGAAAAATACATTTGCAACAATCGATGATATAATATTTGATTATGATGAGTTCATAGTTGTTGGGAATCAATGAAGTCGTCAAAAGGAAGTTGTAGAAGATAATCAAAATGACGATCACTTTGATCCCGATAGTTTGATCAACTTCAATGAATTACAAAAGCTTATTGGAGAAGAGAATCATGTTATTCAAGAGGTTCAAACTCAGCTGTACAACTTTGATAGAAGACCCGCTCCCTCTGCCTTCGAAGCAACATGTCCTGAAATTATTGTTCCCACTGCTCCTACTACATCTTTAGATCTCATCCCTTGGCCTAGTCTAGTGGTGTTTCCTCATATTCCTCCAAACCTAGACGTCCTTGCCACACTTCAACCATTTTCCAATCTCAAAACTACAGCGCAAGCGCATACTCAAGAAATCAAAGCTTCTCAAAGTCATCTGAAACGGCTGGCCAAAGATATTTTTCGCTACAAAGGAATTGCTGAAGCTGTAAACAGTTGATGGACATTTTTTCCATCAGATAGTAGATCAATTTCATGGATTGGAAATGCCAAGGTCTGAGCTCATCAGAGTATTCCATTATTGTCAAAAAGAATTTACAAGAACAACACCAAATCGAGAAAGAGAATCTAAACACTTCGTATCAAGAAGAGATAGATCGACTCATAACTAAACAACTTGGAGACTTAGCTGCTGAGAAGGATAAGTTCAGTAATCTTCAAACTTCTCTTACAAAAAGCAAACCAGAAAAGAAAATCATGACCGATGAGATAATCATACTGAAGACTGATTTTAAGAAGGAAAAACAACTTACCGTCACTACTGTAGAAGATGAATGTACTAAGGACATGTTGGCAGCTATCAACAATGGTAAAAAGGAGAAGGCCATCACACTTCTTTGAGAAAATCACGCTACATATCCTAAGATCAACCTCTCTAGCTCCTAGAATGATATTCTTGTCGAACAGCGCCCCAACGAATCTTTTGATCCTATCCCGAGTTCATCGTCTGTAGAAAAATCATTTGAAAAGGATTTACTGGAATGATTTTATTATCCTTTGAATTCATCTTATCTTTTTTTATTTGTCATATTAGTACCATAACCCTTGTACCCATCGAATTATTCTAAATGACAAAGGTTTTTTCTTATACTTCATACTTTTTTATCAAGTTATGTGTACGTTTGTCCTTTATGTATGCTAATTATTCGTAGCAAATTAAAGTGCATTAAAATGTGGCACATTGAAAACAAAGTGCGTTTATTGAACTTAGCACTTCAAATATCATAGCGCGTTTACTGAACTAACACTTCGAATATTGTAGTGCGTTTATTGAATGTAGCACTTCAAATATGGTTGTTTCTTCGAAACGTATATTAGGCACTTCATAACATTCTACTCTTGATCAACATCAAAGATGATCAGTCTTTGATCAGTTTAAATAAACACTTGTAAACAAACATTGGCCAAAAATGCATTTTATTGATAATGTTGAATATGTATATAGCGCCTCGTTAAAACCTCCTTAGGCCAGCGGGGTAGGAAAGAGTGCGCTAATCAACCAAAAGAAACAAATTCAAAATACAACATAGCTATTCCCAGTATAATTTCAGATGTTGTATATTCCACGGGTGTTGAAGCATCTTCCCTGACTATCACAAAGGCGATAAGACCCTGGCCATATTCTTTTAACAAGCACATAAGGTCAATCCCAATTCAGGGCCATTTTTCCAAGACTCTTTTCTTTAGTACGCATAATTAATTTTATCAACACTTTATCACCTATTTCAAACTCCTGTTTTTTCACCCTCAAACTGTACATATTCCTCATAAGAGTTTGATAATGGATTACATTTAAATGAGTTTGAAATCTTTTATCATCAATCATTTATAAATTTCTCTTTTAGCTTCATCATTTGATTTTTCAGAATATTGGGTTATTAAAAAAGATAAGATTGTAGATTCCACACGACTAACAGCATCCATTCCATATACTAAAGCAAAAGGAGTTTATTTAGTAGCTTCCCTAGGATTTGTTTGATACGCCCAAAACACTTCTTGCAAATAATTTGGCCATTTCCCTACTGCCAATATCAAATTATTCTTCAAACCCTTTAAAATAGATCTGTTTATCACCTCAACTTGTCCATTTTCTTAGGGATGAAAAGGTGTTGAAAAATATTTTTGAATTCCTTTCGAAGTGCAGAATGAAGTCATTTCCTTATAATTAAAGTGAGGGCCATTATTCGTAGTAATTCTTTGAGGTACTCTAAAATGGCATCAAATACTGTTTACAATAAATTTAATTACATCATTTACTTTTGTTCCAGATAACGGTAATGCTTCTGCCCACTTTGTAAAATAGTTTACTATAACAATTATCATTTGCCACCTTCCTGATTCCATCGGCAAAGGCCCTACTAAATCAATTCCCCATCTATCAAACATTATGGCTTCGGTAATAGACATAAGTGGAACTGCTGGCTTATGTATAGAATTAGCAAACGTTTGACAAGTATCACAGCTTCGAACCAAATTTTTGGCATCGTTCATGATCGAAGGCCAATAAAACCCTGCAAGCAAAACTCAACGAGATAAAGATTTGAACCCACAATGAGATGATCTTTCTCCAATATGCAACTCTGATAAAATTTCTTGTGATTCTTACCTATTCAAACATCGTCGGGTATTTTGTTTTATCATATATAAAGGAATGAAATACAAGTACATTGGACATGTTTCGACATAAAATAAAATAAGTTCAAACAGTAACATAAATAACTTCAAGTTATAAAAGGTGATTTCAATGCAACCACATATCATCCAAAATAGCTAGCCTGTTCTCCTAGGAAGTATGGATGAATTTAATCAAGTAATTCAAGAAATTTCACTAAATTTTTTGTTTATACTCGATATAGATTCCCATGGTTAAATCAAATAAGATGAAAGAGACTAAATAGGTGTCTTTATGATTGAGCTTTGCTTAACTACTTTCAATCCACTAAAGTTCATCATCCGGCTAGGACATGCTCTGATCATTGACCTCTTACCATCAAAATTTTAGTTGAAAAAAATCAACCTAAATCTTCTTCTAAAGTTTAATATATTTGGATCCTACATCTTAAAATTCTAATCGTTTTTAAGTAAAGTTAGCAAGATGATATGTTCGGACCTCCACTTTAAGTTTTCTGGACTAAATATTAAACTGGAAGCATAGAATTGGTACACTTTTAGAAATATATTTGATGCTCTAGTAAAATCAGAAGAAGAGGTTCAATATTTAGAAAAGTGTCTCGAAGATTGCCAATCCATGGAGGACCAACTCAAATATCCTAAAGACAAATCTATTCACGTACAACTTCTAGCTAGAGATAAAACTTACTGGCATCAGAAAAATGGGATTGATTGGATGGAATATGATGATAAAAACTCTAAATGCTTCCACAACTATGTAAAAAATAAGAAAAAAATGAAACTATCCATGTAATTCAAGATCAAAATTAATGGATCACTAATCAAGTTGAGATTGGGAAATAAACTGTAAACCCCATTAATACTCTCTTAAATAACCATTTTCAATCTAGGAACTTGGACTCTATACAAGGAATTATACCTAAACTAGTGATTCATTTTGATAAAAAAAAAAGCTACTAGACTTTCTTACTCAAGAAGTAATCTATTCCGTAATAAAAAGTTTGAATCCTAATAGTATAGCTAGTGGTGATGAATTCAATACTAATTGTTTCTTAGTTTGTTGGAATATCATCATAAATTATTTATGTGATGGTATAGTTTCTTTTTTCCAACACCACGAATTTCCTCAATATATCTTTACAACAACTAAATGCTTAATTCTGAACGTAGAATATTCTATATCTTAGAACCAATATATGTCTATTAGTCCTCGTATAGTCTTTAACAAAATTCTTTCCAATATATTAAATAAGAGACTAGCTAAAAGATAGAGGTAAATCCAGATATATATATATATATACAAGATAATATATTACTTAATCAATAAATGGCTTATCATATTAACAAAAATGCTAAAGTAGGTAATATAATGATCAAGATTAATATGAGCAAGAAATTTGACACAAGTTCTTTCAATTTTATTTTCGTTATTCTTGAGGCATTTCGCTTTGATCAAAGATAAATTAGTTTGATAAATTAGTTTGATAAATAAATGTATACGCTCAGTGGGTTTTTCTATAATTGTAGATGGAGTACTTTAAGATTACTTCAAGTCAACTAATGGTGTGAGGCAAATAGACCGCATATCACATAGTTTATACATATTGGCTGAAGAATATCTTATTAGAGGACTAAAAAAACTATATGATAATCATAAGAGTTTACAACACCATACTAGAAATTTTATAATCATACATTGTCTGGCCTATGTTGATGATCTCCTTATCTTTAGTAATAGATCCTTCAATAACATTAGTAGAATCTGCAATTTCTTCCATCAATATGAATAATGTTTAGGTCAATTGAATAACACTGACAAAGCTTTCTTCATTACTCCATCCAAAATGACATATTCTCGAGTAGATATTCTAAAAAGACTCACTGAATTTCATCATCTATATAAATAATCCAGCCCATATCTTTGAACAACTGGTGAATAAGATGAGATATAAAATTCAAAAATGGGATAATAAACTTTTATCATTTTGTGGAAGACTCATTTTAATTGGAACTTTATGAATGGTCATGCCTATCTACTACCTGTAGAGGTGTATTTTTACCTAAGTCTGTAATTAACAAAATTGAACAAATATGTAATCGATTTGTATGGGGTACTATAGAGGAAAAGAAGGCTTGGCATTGGTCCGATAAGAAGTTTCGTGTAAACTATACAAAGAATGGAGGCATAACATCAATAACTAGAATATTTATAGGTTGTCTTATCTTACAAAATATAGTTATAATTCAGATATAACTCTTTATTATGGGCTCAATTCTTACACTATATTTACGGCCTCAATCAACATCCAATTTTAGTTCAGCTTCCAATGAAATGTTCAAAACTATGGATAAGATTTATAAGAATCATAAATATACCTGAACTATTCATTTGCTGGAAAGTTAGAGAAGCCAATACTGACTTTTGGGTTGAAATATCCTTCATTACTCTGAATCATCTTTAGGTATTTTGGAGCATGTCGCTTCATTCTCGGAAGAAAGTTATTAGGATATTGATAAAGTACACTATAATTTTCTTATCTTTGATATTGTCAAAATAAAAAAAATAAAAATCAATCGAGTAATAGAAGATCAACTAAAGTAGACATTATCCAATAATCAGGGCTTCAATACTAAACAAACATGGTAAGCTATTAGAGAGAAAGACAAATCTTCTAATATATTCCATAGTATTCCAAAAAATATTCCTTTTTGATTTGGAGATTACTGAAAGGGTGGATTCTTCTGGAGTCTATTATACAAAGAAGATAAATTCAACTGGAATCTAACTACCACTTTTTCAATGACTCTGAATCTACAAAACACTTATGTATTTACTTCAACATGACATTGAACGATTGTAAATATTTTTCTAGATTGTTTAGAATCTTCATATCTAAACATATGACTATCGCACACCTAATAAGAACATGTTTTTGGTCTACCAAGCAAGAGACTCATATATAAAAAATCATATAAACTATAATATATTGGTCCATATGGAAAGCAAGAAACAAATATAATATTAAATTAATTTCTAACTATGCCGACTCAACTGTATCCCAAATAATCAATATTATATTCAAGTTGAGAGAGATCTTTTAAGAATCTAACAGGAAAGATGAACATGAAGACCAATAGGCTTGGCGAACAAAGATAACATATTTAATTGACACCTCTCAACATAAGATAAATGTTTGTAAGTAAAAACGTTAATACGAGCAATAGGTTTATCAAAGAGAGTTCTACAATAGTAATATGAAAATATGGATGTGATCAAGGGAACTTCTAAATAATGGACAATAAGAACTCTATTATAAAAAAACACTCAACTTTCCTTCATCTACTATCCAGGAATCATCTCTCGTGAATGGGAGTAATGGGCATTTGATGATAGATATTTAAATCCCTTTATTTTTTATGTGTCATCAACTAAGACACTAACCTGAGCAATCCTATTATGATAAGATATCTATGGCAGCTATGTTACAAATTATATGGATATAATACCTGGATAATGATCATATATATTAATATACCTATAAATATGGGTATCTTGGTCTTTTATTCTTTTATGCTGGATATTTGATATATATAAAAGAGAAGAGCTCTAATTAAGAGATCTCTCTCACTTTTACCCTAACTAATTCTGTTACATTATAATCTTTATTAAAATCGTTCACTTCTCTCTAAAACCTTTTACCTTGCAAGTCCAGTCCATTTTTAGCATTCTTGATAATGATTTATTCCCTTATCAAAGACTTTGTCTGAGGGAAACTTTTCTCGTTTCTCATTCTTGATCCATAAGCGATTTTATCTTGAGGAGAAGAATTTTGTATATAATTTTGGTTACAATATGAATGAACTATATAAACATGTTAGTGTGTAGATAAATCTAAATTTATCGCTGATGTTTCACATCGGTAAATGAGTTCTATTGAGTTCATTATAATAAATATATAAATACGAGAAACAATGGAGAACGATAGAGCGACGAGAATAATTTCCAAAAGAACAAATGAAAAATCAAAATTAGTTATTCATGGTTTGATTTCTAGAACTAGTGCTATTTATGGAGTGATTTCATCAAGAATTGTTTATCGTTTACTCAATTCGGTTCAAATTTTTCAAAATTGATTGTTTCATTTTTCAATATTGATAAACGAGGTTTGAAGTTAAAGCTTTGGTTCTTTATAATTTCCCCAAAATTTGCATCAGGTGTCAAGATTTGACCAACATAATAACATTCAAAATAAAATGAGTGAAAATTGTAAAAAGCAATCTAGAATTAGACGATTCTTCAAGAATCATAATAATTCATAAGAAATAAAAATTAATCAGGCCATCAACCATGGTGAGCAGATAAAAGAAATTCAAGTTTGTTATAATTTTGTTTTAATTCTTTTACAAAAAATTATGTAATGAATCATACTATATATCATCTAGTTTTTTATTATTAAATTGAATATTTGATTTTATTAAATAACATTAAATTTGTGATTTAAGAGTATCTGATATAATATATTGTTAATTATATGTTTATACATAACAAAATATATTGCTTATAAGTTGTGTTACATGTTACCAATGTATTAATTATGTGTTTGAACAATATATCGTCCCTGGACTATCTCATTTGGTGTCTGTTAGTCCCTTGTTCAAAAGTCCGCTAGTAGTACTTTGACTATTAGCTTTGGATAAAGTTATTCCACCATATCTTTTAATTCATGTGAACTTGCCACCTGCCACCATAGTCACTAAAATTTTATATAATCACTAGTCCCTTATCTTTATGTCACAAGTTGTAGAATACATTTTCATTTTGACCTAAAGTTTAGGGACCAGTGGTGATACAAAATTCTGGTGACTATGGTGACAGGTGGCAAGTTTACAAGAATCAAATGATCTGCTGGACTAACTTTATCCAAAGCTGATAGTCCATGGACTACCAACGGACTTTTGAAAGTTAAGGGACTATATGTCACCAAATGTGATAGTCCAGGAACAATATATTGTTCAAAACCTCAATGTTTGTAATTTATTATATTGTATGCTTTCAATGTTTGTGAACTGCGCATTTTAAGGATTTCTAAGGGACTTTGTTATGTATAGTTAGTTCACTAATTTAATGTAGTAGATCTATCCATAAAAAAATTATAATGTTGATACAAGCTGTATTTTGCTGAAATATTGGTATATGTGTATGTCGATATACTGTGATTTAGTTGTCAACTATCTTGATCATACACAACATTCGAAACAAAAAATATATTATTTGTGTCGACCCTATTTTTATAAATTGACAGTATTTGTGATGCGCTGCAACGTATGTGTGGTAGTTAGAGCTCTATTGCACGAGCTTAAACTATAGCATTATAGTAATATGTACTTGAAGTTGTATGATGAATAATGTGTGAAAGTGTATTATAATATTATAACTCTTTTTTGAGATTTCACCTGATTGTGAGAGGATGTATGTTTAATGCAATAATAATAAGTTCGTATTAATTTGTATGGGTTATTTGTGTACCAAGGTTGTTGGTGGTTGTGTAAGTGTAAGTGTAAGTATTTGACTTGTTTTTTCAAATGGTTGTTGGTGTGTACGTGTAGTGCACAATTACTATTTGGTAATATTACACTTGAATTAAGGTTGTTTTATGTATGTTATACTGTTGTGTTAGGAGTATGTGTTTATATTTAAGAGAATGTCTACTATATTGTTTTTTAAAGATCACTTGTCTGTGGGTAGCGATGAAGACATACAATGTTTTGATCATGAAGATTGCCGAGGAAACAACAATTTAAAGAGATCGGTTAAGTATCCTCAAATTGATAAAGGCATGACTTGTGAAACCTTGTCAAAACTGAAAACTTCGGTAACTGAAGACAAAAAGTAATTTATAATAAAACTTTAATATTTATATTGAAAAAATATTTAGAGAAAAGTACCAGTAAATACCCAATCAACCTTTTCATTACCACATAGTACCCCAAAATTGTATAGTACCAATTGGTACCTAGACCCAAATAGTAGACACAAATACCCTCAGTATTATATATAGGAGGTTTTAGGTTCAAACTATCTTTTTCTCCTTTATGAGATCCATTAAACCCATTTAGTTAGTAAAACTAAAAAAGAAACCACCTTTACACCATTCAATGACCTTCGATATACCTACGAACCAACATAGCCCAAGTTGGCATCATCGATTCACATACTCCATCAAAACTAAACTCCACCCAACGACCATTGTTGATACCCTCAAATCGGTAACGAAGTGGGTATACACCAGTGAATAACCACCTTTTACATAAACCCAGTGAATATACATAACTGAAGAGACCAATCGTCACTACATACAACTACTGAATTTATTCTCTAGCTTAAGCATTTCTATGTTTTTATTGAGTTTAAAGTGCATATAGGTGGTTTATTACAATCGATGTTGCTTATTTATATTAAAATTAAGGATTACAATTGTGTATCAGATAGTAGGTTTTGGATATTTTATAGTCGACATTAGGTTTTCCAGGTGCATGTATTGTGTTTCATTTTTGTCGTGTTGCATTGACTCTTGGCTCTACTTTATTCAGTTGTTTATAGGTTTAATGGTTGTATTCTTATTTCTCAGCTTTCGTCAATGCGCATGTAAAATTTACAAACAATTCACATCTTCATTGTATAAATAGTTAAGTAACTAACAACTTGATCATATATACATTTGAACAACTCGTATCTTTATTGTATAGACATTCGAAAATATTCTATCATATTAGGTTGTTGGATATGACAAATTTCTCGTTTGTGTTAGCCCATGGAAAAAATGTTGTAGTCTAAAACAACTGCACAAATATTAGCTATGCATTCAGTTTTGTCCTAAACTCTCTTGATTCGTTTTTCAAACAACTCTCTCGTTTAGTGTTTCAACAGAACTATGTTTGTTAATATTTAACACAACTCACTCTTTTAGTTTTTCAAACAACTCACTTTGTCAATGTTTTAAGCAAATCATTATTTTAATATTTCAACACAGTTCACTCGTTATATTAACAAACAACTCACGTTACAAAATGTCAACTTCACAAGCATGAAGTTAGTGTAATTGATTATGCTAGTTTTGTTACCCTTACCATATGTGAGTTCTTTAATCAATCATTTTCGATTCAAGTTTTTGCAGGAAATATGGCTGCCAAAAGAAGCTTCTACGGGTATGATTAGTGAGCATCATGATTACCTCTGCCCACATCGAAGATACAAAAGACACACCCTTCTATACATTTTTGAAAGTGTCATTCGACTTCCGCGGGGAGAATTTCACGATTAAAAAGTTTTATGCACTAATTGAGCTGATTATAAGAACGTACTTGCTTGAGGAGGACGCGTTCCGAATAGGGTCCAAACTGGTGAACCTAACGATCAATGATTTAAAAGTTATTTTTTTCCCTAAGCACGACACATAGGACATTCCTTTAATAAAATTCTGAGGATTCATAGGTCGATACTTAGATGGGGCCATAAACGATTCAAGGAAAATACAAACATAATTCATGGGTGAAAGTTCAAGAAACATTGGACCAAAAAATACGAAAAATATATCAAAAAATAATATAGAGGTACTTCTAAATATAAGTTATGTTATAAGCAAGATGTTCATTTCCTTTCATCGAGCATGGTGTGCCGTGTTTTAAACGCAGGTATAGCCAACTATTATAATGGGTTGCTCGACTGTTGCTATCAGGGAAGGGGGAGAAGTTGTGGAGGACGTTGCTCGACTGTTGATATTATTTTTTTGCTCAACCCTATTATACTCAGTCTTGGGTGATGTAATGGGTTGGAATGTGGTATATTATGTCTAAGAACTCGAACAAATAAATGACTATGATTCGTCCGAATCATTATTTCAGAAACTTCTTCACTCGACTAGAACATATGTTGGTTTTTGGAAAAATTGATAGAGTTATCGGTTTCATTTAAGTTCTATTAGTAACGATGTCTTCTCTTAATTAAATGTAAGTTAAAAGAAGATACCCTGATGATAATAATTTTTGTGATGCAGCCCTTCATCATGGATCACACAAAAATTAGGCTCGATCTCGCAAGGTTGACCGTGATCCCAAGGTTTTTCAGATGGTGGGGATTGGAGTGCAAACCAACAACCAGGGAGATGATTGAAAAGCTAAACCTGCTACGAGATAATATGGTATGAAATATATATTCTCTCACTTTATGAGTTGTTTTAGAAAGACATCACTTAGTTTTATTATAAAGAGCACAGATAACTAAATATAAAACAACTCTCAATGTTGTAGTAACATTGAACACCCACAGTTGAATATAAAACAACTCGTATAGTTGCATTATAAAAGAACTCTCAATTTGGAAGTATAACATAACTTGCATATTTTTAGTAACATTAAACATGAAAATTTATATTATAACATAACTCCCATGTTGCTGGTAATGTAGAACACGCACGATTATGAGCACAAACAACTCACACGATATGTTTATTTTATTAAACAACTTGCTTACATGTATTAAATGGGTTGTTCTTCACTGGGTAGGTTGTGGAGGCTGGCCTGCTTTTGAAAGATGTTGAAAGAGTAGCATTCAGAGAATTTAAAGAAAGTGGAAATCCAAAGGCTGCACCAGTTTTACCGGAAGAAATGCCTAGGAAAATGAAGAGAACCATAGCCCAAAAAACAAGTAAAAGGGCATCACACTAAAGGCATCAACCTAACACAAACAAAACAACCAATCCCAAACAGACCGAAAATCAACGATTCTATCAAGAAGAACCCAGACATCCCAACCAGAGACCGGGGATGTATTAGATGATGATTTGTATGTACCGTTATATGGTTTTGTGCTCCAACATATACCGACTTCAACGAAGAAGACTGGATCAAAGAGAGATACAACAATTTCCAAAGGTCGGACCAACATCCGAACAAACAAATAACAAGTTTTAAGCACCATTCTCGTTATGTTAATCCTCACAAATTAATAAGAATGTGTTTATTGTTCTTGTGGAAGATTGAACAGCTACAAAAAAAGTTAGCTGAGTCAAATGCGAAACTTGAAGAAGAATAGCTTGAAAAAAACATGCAATATGCTTTTTTGCTCTATTGGAAGTTATGCCACAGAATATTATGATGTGCGACCAGTACTACCACCAAAAACGGTGTCAAATAAAGATACTGTATATCTTTTAGGTCTAAACGGTGAATGGCTGGTACCAGATAAAAAAATAGTAGCTGATCCATCTACAACACCAGAATAATAAATATATGAGACGCAAAGGGGTAATGAAGCAGTATCGGAGCATGAGGTAAATGATAAAAATAAGACTCATACAGTGTTACCATCTGAAGTAGTACCGAAGTAGGTGGTAGACGATCCAACTTAATCTTCTATGAAACTGGTAGTGCCTGAAAACGTAGCAGACGTTCCATTGGTGGACAAACATGAAGATGTAGGGGAGACACATCATTTTCTCCAAAGAAGGGATAGACTAATCAGGTTTCTAGAAACAAGACATAGACACATTAATATCCTCCACCGGAAAGACAGACATACTAGTCTCCTCCTCTAAATGAGACAAAGAAACATCAGACTCATTCAAAGGAAACAAAAATAGATGAGTATCTTCTAAAAGAAACAGAGACAATTGTGTCACCACTTGTACCACAAATGCAAGAGGAAGAAGATCACGACGAATATGGAGTAAAAGAGGTAACATCTATATATATGTTGTGATATACTAATCTGAAGTCATATTGTCTATGGGTAGGAAAATGTTGTTTTGTGAAACTTTGATACGTTGTTTGAAAAAAGTAATATGGTTAGTGTTTTGAAAGAACTTGCATGATTTGTTTTCCAGTAATTCGCAATAATTTATTTCAAAGGAATTCTATGATATGTGTTACAGAAAACTTGCATCATTAACATTCAAAGAATTCTCATAATATGGTTCAAACAATCCGCTTTGTATGTTGTGTTATCTCTGATATTTAATGCAAGAAATAACCCGCATTGTTAGTTATCCAAAAGAACTAGCATGATCATTATTCAAAGAACTCTCATTATTCTCATTCAAAGAACTCGCATGGAATACATATCAAACAACTCTTGGGTTTAAAAATCAAACAACTCGTATGTTTAAAAATTAAGCATTACAAAAAACTCTTATGTTTGATATTTCAGATAACTCGCATGTTAATTATTGAAAAAAACTCTAATGTTTGATATCTAACAATATGCCAATAAATAAAAAACCCAACAAAAAAACAAAATTAAGGAGAACAAAAACAACCAGACTTGGCAAAGAGTGAAAAGCTAAGACAAACCAAAGCAGCACCATCACTACCACAACAAACTGAAAAGGAAAACCAACCTTGCACAAAGGCAGAACTACTGAGCCATCCAGAAGAAGCGGTAGAAGTCCCACAACGACGTGGTGAAATTTTTGAACACCAACAACCAGGTTACATAAAGTCAGAACAACTAAACCAAGCAGAAATGGTAGCAAGAGTACTAAATCCAATGGAAAATCGAGAAGGACAAGTTTCGACATCAGCTAATACAACTAATAAAATAGTATGTTTAGAAAAATATTTTTTTTATGATTATTACATAGAATATACACAATCATTTGTTGACGAAGTTTATATGGTTGAGCTTGATGTTATGTTGTAAATTATTTTGGATTCTATGCCAGATGATACGCTTTCTCGACTTTGCGAAGACGGTGTTGCTGAAAAGGATGTAGAGGAGACAATAACATTGGTCGTCGCTGTCGATATGATAAGTTGAGAGCCATTTTTTCTCAGTTCGAGTCAAAGAAGGATTCAGTGGAAAATGATGAAATGCTTCCTAATTTTTCTTTAATCCGTCCAAAACAGGAGGGAGAAGCGGAGGTAAGTTTCCCTGATTGGGAACTGAGTACATCAACAACGCAACTAATCGATGCCGGTGAATACCACAAAGTCCTTAAATTTAATAGGGCAGAAGGAAAAAAAGATTATGAAGTATGGTATCTACCAATGTCAGAGTTTTCCTACTGATTTAACCTGGTTGTGAGTGATATGATGGCGCTACGTTACGAACACGACTTGGACTACAAGGTAAAATATAAAAGTCTTGCATTGTCATTTGATGGTGTATGTTAATAAATCTCTCATGCTTAAAGAAACCGATTGGAAAGTACCATGCAAAGGTTTTGAATGTACTCATAGTGCCAAATATAGCGCAATAAAAATTTATGGCCACACTGCGGTAAGTTTAGCTAAACTTAACATCATACAAACAACTCACATTGTAAAATTATAAAAGAACTCGCATGTATATTGATAAAAGATCCCCAGCATAACTCGCATTTGTAACCAAACTCCACTGATTTATTGCACATCACTCTCGTTTTTAAATTACAAAGAACACGCATATTTGTAATAAATTTTTTAAAATGCAGAAAACACTAGCCGACAAAAAGAAGATTTGTCAAAACTGGTTGATGAATTATTCGAATATATGAGGCACAACACGAATATTGTACTCCTACCAGTGTCCCCCATAAAGAAAAAAAAGAACCACATTGGTGGTTATTGATATAGAGGAAAGAACGAAAACAAGCTATAACCTGCTCTTGTTGAGGGAGTAAATTCACACTAGACTACACAACAAAGATTGTTGACCCAATGGTCAGTTATTTCAAAGCAAACGCATTTGGATATTGTTTCAAACACATCAAATTTCTAAATAACTTGATGTGATATATTTTCAAAGAACTTGCATTACTTCTTTCAAATAACTCGCAACCTTATATTTCCAAACAACTCGCATGGACTTCTTAAACAACTCGCATTTTCATATATTATATGATACTTTGTCTAAACACTTATAAATAGTTGGCATATTATATGAAAAATTAATACTTACCTAGTAAAAATAAGACATATAAAATAAAATATACAAAAGAGATTACACAACAACTATCAGGCACTCTCGACTGCAACGTTTTTGTTTGTGAATACTGGCTTGGTTTATTTTGGGCATGGGGTAATTTTGCAAAGTGTTTTGCAAATCATTTTGAGTATTAAGTGTTTTCGTATAAAGTAGTGAGAGATTTGAGCAGCCTAGTTGTATTAAATGTTCATTACCCTCATTAATGAAAGTAGTTGGGGTATTTATACCCTTAATTAAGGACCCTTGGGCTTTCAGGCCAAGGTATGGAACCGGGTCAAGTTTAAGGACCCATTAATCTTTTAAGCTGATTAGCATATAGCTTAGTCAAAAGGTGTTTAGGTGTTTCTTTAATTTTGTCCTGTCCGGATAATTCAGGGATATATTTATGTCCGGATTGCCCCTGTCCGGATAACACAGTGAGCTGTGACTAAATAATCTGAACTCATCAATAGCCCCTTTTTTAAGCCTTGTCAAATATCTTTGGCATGACTAAAAAATTAATTACCGAGTAACGATTTTGTCTAAACTTCTTGTGCATTTAGTTCGAATTCTATCCAAACTGATTTCTTTTTTCAGAGTTCTAAGAGTTTTCTTTTTGGATCGTGGGACACGTGTCACAATCTGGTTCGACCTACCAGCCGTTTTTCTTCCTCGATTGGCGCTCCCACTAAGCCTAAAAAGTGACTTAGGCATTTAGTCCTTCACATGTCTGTGCCGTCTTTAATCATTGCCATACCTCTTCAACTCCTCCTAGGTAACGGTTACTTTTTATACTTTATATAAATCATTTGTCACTATTCCATTGTCTTCATCACTCAAAAACTTTCTAGAGAGATTTTCACTCTTGTCTTCAAACTTGTTCTCGAAGAGTTTTATGTTCACAGCCAGAAACGTACTTGTGAAAGATGGTTGGTTAAACTTATCAGAGCTAAAAAAGGCGAGAAAAGTCGAAAGGGAGAAATCGCATTGCTGCTGGTGTCTCAGTCTCCCCAAGCAAAAAGTATGGTGAACCAGCCTAAGAAGCCGACCAAGGGTCATCCTCATCCAAAAATCCAAAGCCCAAACAGTTATTCAAACCAAGTCTCTCTCCTCTCCACTCAGGTTCTTCTGTTCAAGAGTCCCAACCCTCCACTGCCAAGGAAAAAGCAGTTTTGAGTGTAAAAAAACCCTCCTCTTTCTTAGCCATGGGTTCAGACATTGAGAAATCCCCAGAAAAATCAACTCCACGCCGGACGAGTCGTCTGGTCAAATCCCAAACAACTACTTCAATGCCAAAGCCCTCCAGATCGGAGGCATCTAAGGAAACATCAGAAGATAAGGCCTTTGGATCGGAGGCATCTAAAATATCCCCATGGGGAAGTCCTGCGGATCTCAACCTCAACCGGATTCCAGGCCTTCAAAAATAACAGGCGCTCATTAATCCGAACAGCCTTTGGTGCCGGAAGCTGATCCCCCCATCCAAAGCACTTGATAAACCTTCCACAGTGATGGAAGAAGTGATGGAAGATAGTATCAAAGAGACCCCTTTGAAACTGAAGAATCAGGTCAAACTGGGATGCTGCTTCTGACATGAAGGGTAAAGGAAAAGTCAAGGTCCACTTGACTCACCCGGATCTTCCGGCGTGCCTAAAGGGCAAGGTAGACCCTTGTTTCAAAAATTTCACTGTTATATAATATAAACTATGTCTACACTCATACTGTTGACTTGGGCTGGATCTGGATAAAATAGGGGATCTCAGAGTCAGTGAAAGTGAGGATACCTGTCACTCCGGAGACTCTGATGGACTGTAAAATCAATGATGTGGTCATCTTCACCGAGGTGCTAAATTGGGGACTTCAGTTCCCATTGGCCCCAAAAATTGCTAGGTATGTCCACCTGGTGAAGCTCTGCCCAAGCCAGCTAAGTCCAAACGCCTGGTATTCTTTCCTTGCTTGCATAATGGCATCAAGACTGTCTAAAATCCCTCTCCTAATGGAGCAATTTACCGTTGTGGCAAGTCTATCCAAGAATCACCACATTCCATTCTATCCTCATAATATGGGGAACGATTTCAAGGTGGTAGACGACTTACTGGAGTCATATAAGAACTGGAGGACACAGTTCATGTTTATTAGTGGGTCATGGGAGAATAGGAGAAAGATCAAAGCCCACACCAACGCTAGTATGTTAACTAGCAGATGGAAGAGTACTGGTAAACTTTTTATCTTTATTTTTCATGTTCTTCTTTTTAACTCATATGTATTCCTCTCCTAAATTATCTGTTACTTCTCTTTCAGTGTTGCTGAAGGAGTTCACCGGACACCTGGAGGAGGGGCAAACTTAATGCATGGGTTGCGGAGCATTGGGAGAACGCCTTCCATAACTACTTTACCTCAGGAAACTTGGTGAGGTCCCATCTATGGAACACCACAGGTCGGCGGGACCTCACATGGAAAGAAATAACAACGCCGCCTCACCCTGGTGTGATCCTTAAGCAAACGCAGGCCAAAGATGGTAAATTGGCCTTACCTTCGAGGGTCAAAGCTCACAACAAGATGAAAGGGAAGAAGAAGAAAGTAGCAGAGTCAACCCAAGCTAACACAGAAGGGACTGCTTTGGGAAACCAGGGGGGATAGACGCTGCCCTAGTCAAAGTAGTAGAGGTTGAGAATGTTAGGGAGGCAGTAGAATCACAAAACCCACCAAAGCCTCCCAAAAAGGACCGGAAGAGAAAATCAAGCAGTGACGAAAAGGTTGCTAAAAAAAAGAAGGTCACCTTAGGACAAGAAATAATTCTTCGTCCTTCAGAGCTTCTACCTCCACCAAACCCAGTCAATCCCACTATAAAAGAGAAGATCCCAACAGGTCTGCAACCCGAAGAGGGTAGAATTGATGGAGTGGACATTAGTTCCTTCCGCCATTGATTAGTAGAATTGATGGAGTGGACATTAGTTCCTTAGACATTGATTTGTACTTCAATGACTCTGAGAATGATGATTGTGTAGGCCCCTTCCGCCCTTGGAGCTCTACTAACATGGTAACCAACAACGGTAAGTCTTTCTCCATTTCTGGAGAATAGGATGTTGTGGCCCATTCCCTTCTTGGTCATATCCAGCCAGTGCTTGATCTGGAGAGGCAAGTGAAAAACAAGACCACACTCATCAACACCCTCACTACTGACAAAGAGTCTATGTCAACCAATATTCTCAATGCCAATCAGAGCATAGAAGAATTGAAGAAAGAGATAGAAGCTCTGAGGAATGACAAGGAAGATCTATCAACCAAGCTGGCCACTTCGGAGACTGCCAGTACTGAGGTCCAAACTAAGTGCTCCGGTTTGGAAAATGATCTCTCAACTTTAAAAGAGGACCTGAAGACCAAAGATGGTGTCATTCAGATCTTGTCCGATGAAAAGACTTCCCTAGAAGGTGCTATGTCT
The DNA here is from genome assembly GCA_036936605.1 of Limnanthes douglasii subsp. nivea. Classification (NCBI taxonomy): domain Eukaryota; kingdom Viridiplantae; phylum Streptophyta; class Magnoliopsida; order Brassicales; family Limnanthaceae; genus Limnanthes; species Limnanthes douglasii. The sequence goes on from JAUPFV010000003.1 coordinate 174,298,397, forward strand.
AAGGTGAACAAGGAGAAACACAACTTGGTGAAGTAGCAGGAACAAACTATTCAGGCCAGCATTGATAAATATACCAATGACGTGATAGACTTCTTAGAGACAAGATATGTTGAAGTTAAGTCTGACGTGGTGCTTCTCTTCCATGAAACGTTTCCGAAGACGACCCTTGGTTCCCTATGGAGATTTGTAGACTATGACGAGATCCCATTTCACACTATGGCCGTTGGTGACAAGTACAATTATAGCAGTGGAATAGATTCGACCACTAATGAAGAGGAAGGAACTGGTGAGAGTTCGAGTGCCGAACTCAAAAGTCCTAAGAAATGAGGTGATGAAGGAAAACCCAAAGGGAACAAGCCCTAAAGTTTAAAACATCTTTTTGTTTTCTTACTTTTGTGAACGATTAAAGTCATTGGATGACCAAGGAATGCTTTGTAATGTTACCCGATTTGAGTCCGGATAAGTGTTTTGAAATACTTAAAGTCCTTGGATGGCCAAGGCATATTTTGTTCTTCCTGTTCGGTTAAAGTCCGAAGGGTTTATTTATCAAATCTTTCTTTTTTTAACACTATCGTTCCCTTTAATTTTAATGGCTAATGTTTAAATAACCCCAACTATTTCAAAAATATTATAGTGAGAGTGTTTAATATCTCCGATGACATATGTTTAAGGGTCATCATTCCACCAGGTTTATACGATCTACCAAATATGCAAAGTGTTGAATCAGTGATTTATACTTGAATAGAATTGTAAACCTCACTGGATATTTCAAGAAAGCATCACATTTTATTGAATAAAAAAACCGGATACCTCATTAAAACCCCCCTGCGCCACCAGGGTAGGAAAGAGTATGCCCCCTAATATTTACATTATTATCTAACAAGTAAATATTTACACAACTTTTATTCTAGATATAACCTGAGATGCTTAACATTCCATGGGTGCTTCAAAACCCTTCCTTCTTTGTCCTGACGCCTATATATCTCAGGCTTAAGCTTTTTGGAGACCTCATAGGGGCCTTCCCAGTTTGGAGCCAGCTTACCGAACTGCTTCTCTTTGGTGTGTAGGAAAACTTTCCTCAAAACTTTATCTGTCAGTTTAAAATATCTTCTCTTGACCCTGGAAGCAAACCTACTCCTCATCAAGCCTTGGTAGTGGGTTGTTCTCAAATGAGCTTTAACCTTTCTCTCTGTTATTAAGTCTAACTAATTCCTTATTGCCATCTCAATAGCCTGTTCGGAATATTTATGGAACCTGTATGATGGTAGGGTAGCTTAAATAGGGGTAATAGAATCCATTTCATACACCAAAGGAAAAGGATATTCTTGTGTAACAGCCCGAGGACTAGTTCGATATGACCATAATACTTATTGCAGATAGTTTGGCCATTTCCCTGTTGCCCCTCCAAGTTTTATTTTGATCTGGTAAAAATAGCCCTGTTGGCAACTTCAACCTGTCCGTTCGCTTGTGGATGGAAGGGAGAAGAGAATTAGTGTTGAATGCATCTAGAGGCATAAAAAATCTCTTCATATCCCTAGTACCAAACTGGGGCCCGTTATCTGTGGTAATCTTCTGAGGAATCCCAAATCTTCAACATATATTGGATAAGATGAATTTTATGACAACTTTTGAAGTGGTTCCTGCCAAATGAACTGCCTCTATCCACTTTGAGAAGTAATCAATAACAACTATAATAGTCTTGCGCCCTTCAGACGCCATTGGAGAGGCCCAAATAAATCTAATCCCCAACGAGCAAAAGGTACTGGCTCAGAAATCGACTCCATAGGTACTGATGACACATGAATTTCGTTGCCATACCTTTGACATGGATCACAATTCTTCACCATCTCTTTGGCATCTGCCATTATTGATGGCCAATAGTACCCAGCCAACAATATTCTCAACGTTAGTGCTCTGTAGCCACAATGAGCTGACCCTTCACCATTGTGTAATTAAGATATAACAACTTGAGATTTTCAACCCCCAATAATGCAGGAAAGGTCTACTAAAAGATCTTTTATAGAGCACCTCCCTTATGATAAAAGATCCACGAGCCTTGTGTTTAATGTTTCTTGCTACAGCTTTATCCGGAGGCAAAACCCCATCAGAAATGTATCGAAGAAGGGGAAATCTCCAATCTATAGGTTGGACTACTTGTATACTCAAGATTTCCTCATCTTTCTTGTTCAGGCTTGACTGTATGGATGGGAATTCTTATACATGGATCTCAGGGTAGGACTCAGAATATGCTATGGTTGCCAATGAATCTGCCAGTGTATTTTCTGATCTAGGAATATGCTCATAACAATCACTTTTGAAATTGGCTGCCACCTTTTTAAGGATGAGTAAGTATTTGATCAGTTGTTCCTTCTTGGCCTCCGATTGACCTTGGACATGATGAATAAGAAGCTGGGACTCACTCATCAACCTAACTATTTTAGCCTCACACAAGAAGGGTAATTTAAGACCAGCTATAACTGCTTCATACTCAGACTCATTATTAGAGGCCCTGAATCCAAAACATATAGCTTGGTATATTTTATCACCATACGTAGAGGTTAGGAAAATTCCAGCTCCACAACTCATTGTGCTTGATCCATCATCAGTCCGGACTACCCATTCTTTTTTAGTTTTCCCTTTTGATACTTGTTTAGAACTCCTATCCGGATGGAATTCCACTAGGAAATCAGCAACAAATTGAGTCTTGATAGCAGTTCGTGGGGCGAAATCAATGTCATAATCACCCAACTTTACTGACCACTTGGTCATCCTGCTTGATATGTCTGCTTTCTGAAGAACATTGTTCAATGGGAAAGACGTTTAGACAATGATGGAATGAGACTGAAAATATGGCCTAATTTTTCTTGAAGCAAATTCCAACGCAAATGCCAGATTTTCAAGCTTCAGGTACCTCTTCTCGGCATCTATTAGGCTTTTGCTGATGTAGTCAACCATACGAGGGTAATTGTCCACCTCTCTTACTAACAGTGCACTTATAGCACATTTTGACACAGCCAAGTATACATACAGTGTTTCTCCTTATATGTGCTTGAAAAGGGTTTTTGGTGAAGACAAGTGTTTTTTTTATTTCATCAAAAGCTTGGTTGCACTTTGGAAAAACCGAGCATGCTTATCTGAAGATCTTGAAATAAAACGATTCAAAGCAGCCAACCTTCCAGTAAGCCTATGGACTTCTTTAATATTCCTGGGAGGATCCATTTCTAATAGCGCATTCAATTGATCTGGATCGGGTTGAGCCTTTCTCAGTTATTACATACCCCAAAAAATTTCCAGATCGAACACCAAAGACACATTTTTCTGGATTCAGTTTCAAATATACCATTGTCAAATTGGCAAAAGTTTCCAAAAGGTCAATTATATGCAACTCCTCCTCCAAACTTTTAACCATCATGTCATCTATGTACACCTCCATATTCCTGCCAATCTGGTTAGCAAATGTCTTGTTTACTAACCTCTGGTAAGTAGCCCAGCATTCTTCAACCCAAAAGGCATCGCTTTATAAAAATGGAGACCCTTTTCCGTAACAAACGTAGTATGATCTTGGTCCTTCGGATCCACCTGAATCTGGTTGTACCTAGAGAAGGAATCCATGAAGGACAGCAACTTGTTGCCAGACGTTGAGTCCACCAACTGGTCTATCCGGGGGATCAGATAAAGATCTTTTGGGCAAGCTCTATTGAGGTCAGTAAAATCAATACACAGACGCCATTTCCCGTTCTTTTTCTTCACCAACACTGGATTGGCTGTTCATAAAGGATCCTGGGACTCCTTTATGTGCCCCATCTTGGTAAGCCGGTCAACTTCTTGGACTATTACATCAGCTTTCTCCTTAGAGAAAGCCCTCCTCTTATGCACAACAGGTGCAGCATCACTCCAAATTGATAGTTTGTGAGAGATAATGCTTGCAGGAACTCCGGTTACATCACCATTGCACCAAGCAAAAACATGTTGATTGTTTGACAAAAAGGACAACAATTTCTTTTTTAACTCTAGAGCCAATCTTAATACTTCTACCTTCTGCCAATGGATGCGTTTTAAATTCTTCCACCGGTATTATAACACTAAGGGTCTCTCTGGGGTCATCAATTTCACCCTTCATCTCCGAAGGCCCCAGTAACTGCTAATCTTCATTGATTCGAACTGCTCTTAACGTTTTAGGACCCTTTCCCAATAACACCTCTTCCTCAAACTCCCCGATTACATACGTTGTGTTCCTTATGAATCCCGCAGTGGTTCTGTTTGACCATTGAATAACGGCTGGATTTTTCATCTGCTTGTAAGAACTTAAAAAGAGAATGTTCGCCGAACTGCCCGTGTCTATAAGAATTCGTCTGATATCATTGCCCCAATAGATGCTTCTATCACCACAACATCCTCATGAGGCCCAACAATATTTTCTAAATCATCCTCATCAAAAACTATAAATGGAAAAGGGGTTTGGGACTGATCAGAAGACATGCCTCCCTCCAACTGAATAGCTAGAGAGTGAACATGCCTCTTCCTTGATGAAGGAGTTGGCGTTGTCATGGTATCCCCTATGGAATATAGTAAGTGACTCAAAGAAACTAATGAGTCCGGACACCGTCTTGGTTTGCTCTGTTATGACCCCTATTTTATTTCGGGTTGGATCAGGATCCAAGTACTCCGAATCAACATCATTATTTTCAAGGATCACCATTGCCCCCTCTGGAGCAGCTGTTCCCGCATTGTTCGTAGGCCCAGTTCGACGAGCATTGTCAGGCATGTTTTCACCTCTTATTTTAACATAAGCCACAAACTTATCTCTTTCAATGAGATTTTGTACCTTCTGCTTCACAGCAATGCAGTCCTCAGTGTTATGGCTAATATCATTGTGATATTAGAAAAAACAAGTATTTCGACTGTCTCTGGGAGACTGCAATGCTGCTAGTTTCCAGAAAGGGACCTCATCCTTTGTCTTGTCATAAATGGTAGCCACATTCTCTTTTAATTCTACAAACCACTCCAGTTGAACCCAAAGACCTCTTTTACTCCTCGACTACTGACTTTGAGATTGATTTTGGTTGGATTGAGCCTGCTTAGCCCTGTTGGAACCTTGTCCGGTCTCCTTAGCCTTATACCCAAAGTGGTTTTGGTTTTGTGCTGCTGGGGTGGACCTCACCTGACGGTGCATCCTGTTTTTCTTAGTTTCATCCACATTAATCTGCTTCCCCACCTGATTTAACAAGCCACCCCAAGTCATGGCTTTCTTACTTGCCACATGTTCGAAGCAATTTGCTAACCCGTTCTTGGTATTTACGAACCGACTTATATAGTCATTTAAGGATTTATTTGGCTCTTAGGCACAATGGATGATAGTATCTTCATTTCCTTTCACATTTTTACTTCCCACAAACTGCCTTGGGAAGGCAACCCATAATGTATCAAAGTTTTCCAATACATCCCTGGGGGTAAACTATTGTACCTTTTAAGAGCACTTCCCGTAACAGATTAGGAGAAGGCTCTACACAGAATTTTGTCATCATCATCAAAATTCATCATGAAGTTCTTAAACTGCTCCGCACGATTGTCCAAATCTTTACTCTCATTATACTTCTCCATTTTGGAACTTTCAAACCTTTGAGGTAGGTTTCCGGACAGTATCTTGGCAGGCAATGGTGATTGTCTCTAATTTCTATGATGACTGAAGACTATGTCTTCATAAGGTATTGCAAAAATACTTGGTTCATCATGAAAAGGAAAATGATCGATCAACAAGTGATCCACATGCCTATGACTATGGCTGTGAGATGACTTTTTTCCCAAATGCCTTTTAAGTCTCCCATGCCTATCTCTCTTTCTTGAATATTTTTAATTTTTGTTTCTTCTTGGACCTCTCTTCATCACTAGTTGATGACAAAGACTCCTTAAGCTCAGCTTCGTTTGAAGAGCTGTTGCAGGACTCAAAATCTAAACTTTCTACCGGCTTGGACCAGTGAGTCTTCTTAGACATGGGTCTTTTTGGTACTCAAACGAGTCTTTGCTAATGGATCATTCTCCCTAGGATTGTCAGTATGATGGATGGTTGATTCCCTCAACTTCTCCTTTATACCCATTTATGTTTGTGTTATGACCCTCAACGCCTCTACTTCAGCCCTTAACTTGTCTCGCTCTTCGATGGTGTATTCTTTATTTTCCCCAACTACCTCCACCATAGGTGGTGGATCTGCTTGCTCCTTTGGATCCATTCGAAATTGTCTTTTCTATTGGTTTTGAATGCAAGATTCAAGCATCGTCGTGCTCCCACTATGGTCGCTAATTTGGTTTGGTTTATTTTGGGTTGGGGGTAATTTTGTAAAATGTTTTGCAAAGTATTTTGAGTATTAAATATTTTGGTATAAAGTAGTTAGAGATTTGAGCACCCTGGTTGTATTAAATGTTCATTACCCTTATTAATGAAAGTAGTTGGAGTATTTATACCCTTAATTAAGGTCCTATGGGCTTTCGGGTCAAGTTATGGAACCGAGTCAAGTTTAAGGACCCATTAATCTCTTAAGCTGATTAGCACATAGCTCAGTTTAAACGTGCTTACGTGTTTCTTTACTTTTGTCCTGTCCGGATAGTTCAGGGATACATTTATGTTCGGATTTCCCCTATCCGGATAACACAGTAAGCTTAATCCAAACTCATCAAATACGCCAAAAATATTATCTAAAAACTCTTCGTGTCGCAAACTTACCGAGAATATATAGTAAAGACTACCAGAGATCAAATGTGTTATGATTTCTGAAATGATATCAACACTAACTCTTACTCGTATATATTGATGTTTTTAAGTGGAAACATTTGTACAGATATTAATTATAACAACACGAACATGCTGTGGTTGATATATTAGATGTATCTCTTTTATGCGAACAAATTTTTAATATAATTTTTTTTGGAATGAACTTGACAAAATTTTGGGTAATTGAATACAACACGCAGGTTTGTTATGTACAACAAACCGCAAAATTTTATATATTTTATGTTCAAACAACTAGCAAAAGTTATCTGGAAAAAACAACAAGCAGGTTCATGATATACCACAACTCCAAAAAAAGGTATGTATTTTATGTTCAAACAACTCACGTGCTCGCGGAGTCGTTATATACAACAATTCGTAAAAAAAGGTATGCATTTTATTTTCAAACAACTAGCGTGGGTAAAAAGGTTCGTTATATATATACAACAACTCGAAAAAAAAGTATGTATGTTATGTTCAAAAAACATGAATGTTTAATTATAAAAGAAATCATCAGACGTGCGTAATTCAAAACAACTTGCAATTAGTTATAAAACACAATATGCATACTTGTTGTATTCAAACAACTTGCAATTTGATTAAATATTAAAGGATTCACTCGTCTGTCTTGGTAACTGGTCTTTGCATTGATCATGCGTAGAGTAATCTAATCATGTCAATATTTAAGCTAATTTATTGATGATTTGACAAAAGGTAGATATTTAATCATGACTAAAACAATTACTAAAAAATTAAAAGAACTTTTTGCCTATAAATAACAGTAGCAAGAGGGTAGTAAACATAAAATCTTAAAATCAAAAGATTCATACCATTTTCAACTATGGCTAGTTCCAGTTCATCTTCCTCCACCGACTCAATTTTTTCCATCTCGACGTACAGAAGCTCCGCCACTGTAAAGGTATCCTCCCCCTCTCTAGACTATATATTCTCATTTCCTTGCGACTACTTCTCTGCAGGCGGTCACTATCCAGGGATAACTATGACTCCAATGAGCTTCCACGAGTAAAAAGGAAGAGGCAGAGACAAATGAATATGATTGGACGTAAGAGGAGGCAAATAAGGAGGTGGAAGATGATGAGTACCTCGAGACTGAAGATTAGCAAGATAATGATGATGAAGGCCAATATGAGTCTGCAGAAGAAGAATTTTCTATTAAAGATTAATTATTTTGCTTTTGTATGTTTTTTTAATGGTGGTGTGGATAAAAGTAGCCTGAGGGTAGGCTGGTAATTTCAAGTGGAGTTTTAGGGCGGTGTAAGGGTGTTTCCCGGTGGTGTGGTGGTGTTTAAGGGTGGTTTAAAGTGTTTCAAGGGTGGAGAGAGAATTAAGCAGCCTGGCAGCAGTTAATTTTTCTTACCCCTAGTTAATGCTGGTGGTTGGGTATTTATAGTGTGAAATTTGGGCCCTTATGGGCTTTCGGGTCAAGTTTAATGGACTCGGGTCATGTTTAAAGACCCATGAGTTTTAAGCAGATGTACAGGTAGCTTAGTCAGATAGTGATTAGGTTTTTTAGTACTTTAGTCATAGTTCGAACTGCCTTTTGTTAGCAGTGTTCAAGATCATCTGTCCGGTTCAATCAGTGCTGTTCGAATCGAAGTCATGGAGTCTGTCCGAATTTACGGGGTGATTTACTTTGGACTACCCTTCCGGGGAGCTCTTCGAATTCGGACTCATCAGGAGCCCCTTTTTTAGGTATTTGAACAAGTGTCCTTGTTAAAGAACTGAAAAACAGTCCGATTGAAGAAGTGGTTTTCCAATTCGAAGAGAATTGAGATAGGCCCGGACAGTCCAACCGTTACGAATTCCAAACGGTTCTTTGTCAGAGGTAGTGGGACACGTGTCACTCTCTGGTTGGTTACTTTTAGCCGTTTTCTTACCTTGAAAGTTGCACCACTTTCTCGAACAAGTTACTTCTTTAAATGCTATTGATGACGTCAGCGCCGTTTTTAATCATTGCCCAACTTTTCGGATTCTCCTAGGAATCAAACTTTTTTTACATTTACTATAAATTCCATTTGTCTTTCACAGTCTCATTTTCACTTTTACTTTGCCATTTTACTCAAAACTTCATCTCTCTAAAACTTCAAACTTCTCTTAGTTGTTTTATGTTCGCAGCAAGAACAGCTCTAATCAAGGGTGGCTGGCTTAATCTCTCTGAATTAGAGAAAGCTCAAAGGGTTGAAAAAGAGAAAAGGCTTGCAGCAGGGCTTCCAGCGTCGCCTGTCGAGAAACCAGCCCCTTCGATCGAAGAATCTGATAGAGGTTCGTCTTCTTCGAAAGGTACGAAACCTAGAAAACTCTTTCAATCAACACTCTCCCCCATAGTTTATGGCTCATCAGTCCAAGAGTCAATCCCCACTGTCGAACCGGGGGTCGCTGTTACAAGTGTCAGGAAGAAAACCACTTTTATTGCTATGGGGTCTGACTCCGATCATTCTCCAGACAAGCTGATCATGAAAAGACCAAGAAGATTGGTTAAGGGACTCCCCTTAAAAAATACCAGTGAGTCAGGGTCCGGGACAACTGTTAGGATCCTCCGGGAGAGGCCGGTTGGTCCGGAGGCTAGCAGTCCACTACCTCCTAAGGAAACTTCGACCTCAGAAACTCAAACTGAGGTGAAAACTCAGAAACATACAACGAGCCGTCAGTCCGGAGGATCAGCTGTGCCAAGCTTCATCCCTCCCCGGGCTGTTTCTGCAGAAGCTCCCCCAACAGTAATGGAGGAGATGATGGAAGACTCCACTGAGGAGGTCAGGTTTGATTCCGAGTCTTCCGGACAAGCTGAAACTGCTATAGTTGTTGCCAAGAAAGGCAAAGAGGACTTGTATCTGAGCCGTCCGGATCTGCCGGAGAGCCTTGAAGGGAGAGTTGGGCCCTGCTTTCACAAGGTAGAATTTAAGTACCTTTTGTCTTTGTTAAAAACCAAATACACGTTTATTCATACTAGAGACTTGGGACGGCTTTGCACTAAGTGGGGGATCCCTGAAAACGTAAAGATCCGAATTCCCATCGATCCGGAGACCCCGATGGATTGCAAGAGAAACGAGATAGTCTTCTTTACGGAGCTACTCAATTGGGGACTCAGGTTTCCATTGGATCCAGAGATAGTGCGCTATTTCCATTTAGTCAAGCTATGTCCATCACAGCTGAGCCCCAACGGATGGTATACCTTGATGTCATGCATCATGGCATCTAGGTTGTCCGGAATTCCTCTTCCAATGGAAGAGTTCGCCGCTGTTGCTAGTCTGTGCAAACACCACCAATTCCCTTTTTATCACTTTAATATGGGGAACAATCTGAAAGCCGTCGATGATCTCCTGGAGTCGGAGAATAAATGGAGGAGCCAGTTCTTGTTTATAAGTGGCTCATGGGAGAATGGTAAGAAGATTAAGGTTGGGGAGAATCCTAGCCTTCTTCGAAGTAGATGGAGAAGCGATCGTAAGTTCTTTCCTTAAGTTTCTGTTCGAATCTTCCCTTCCTTAAGCTTTCACTAACTAGTTATTCTTTTGTTTTGTTAGAACTGCCAAAAGAGTTCGGAGACTATCTGAAAGCCGGACAGGTCACCTGTGGCAAGATAAATGCATGGGCCGCAGAGAACTGGGAGAACCGGTTTCACAAGGCTTTCACTCCGGGGAACTTGGCGAGGTCTCACCTGTGGAACACCACAAGTCGAAGGGATTTAACATGGGAGGAGTTCTCCACCCCTCCTGATGATGACGTAGTGCTGAGAAGGTCTCATGAACTAGATGGGACCCTTTTCCTTCCTGCCCGGGCCACAGCCCCAAGTAAAATGAAGGGCCAGAAGAAGAAAGGGAGGAAAATAGCAGCGGATACGGAGAAAAAGGCTCCAACTAACACAGAGGTGCCAGTCCCAGCTCAAGTTGATGCAAACTTCTTCAGGTGGTAGAAGTGGAAAGTAAGAAACACGGAGAGACTCCCCCAAAACCTTCAAGGGCCTCCAAACGAACTCGCAAGCAAATAAGTGATAGTGCTGACAGAGAGGTAAAAAAGAAGAAGACTTCTCAGGAAGAAGAGTTTGCTGTCCGGGATCCGGAGCCCACTTTCCCAATTAACCCAACGTTGGCTGAAGAGATCCCAGAGAATCTTAACGAAGGGATTCCAAGGGATCTCCATACCGATGAGATTGAAAGGGGAGAGATTAATATGGACGAAGTGGATGTCACCGGCCTGGGTCCTCTAGGTGATTACTTTCTTGGTCTGTCAAGAGATGAATTCGCTGGGCCATATGTTCCCTCAAGCAGCTCCAACACAGTAAACTTTAATGGCAGGACTTTCTTGGTTTCCAGCGAAAGGGACGTTATAGCTCATTCCCTCCTTAGCAACGTGCAACCAGTGCTTACCTTGGAAAGGCAGGTCCGGAGTCAGGCAGAGTCCATCAAAGAACTTAAGTCTGAGAAGGAGTCGCTGTCCGAAGACCTCAGGAGTGCCACTACTAAGGTCGACTTGCTCAAGGAGTCGAACGAACAGCTGAAGAAGAGTCAAAATGAAAGCAACACAAAAGTTGCCTCTTTAGAGAAAACCCTAGAAGATCTCCGGGCTAAGCTGTCCGGGTTGGAGAAGGACTTGAAAACCTCAAAAGATGAGACTGCAGCAAAAGAGAAGCTTGTCACCAATCTGACTACTGACAAACTGGCTTTAGAGAATGCAGTGACTCAGGCTGTTAACGAGAAAGCTGCTCTGGTGAAGGATCAAGAGGCCATGATCAAGGCTAAAATCAACGCTTATGCTAGGGAGATGATATGGAGTGAGGAATTATTGATTGAAAAGGTGAAGTCCGACATGGTCCTTCTATTTCACGAGAAGTTCCCGAAGAGGAGACTTGGGGACTTATGGCGTTACGTGGATGACGACGATCTCCCATATTGGACCATGTTTGATGAAGGGTACACTGATATATCCTCATCTGGTGACGAGGAGGAAACCGGAGAGAGTCCGGGTGAAGAAGAGGCTGACCCCAAAGGCAAGAAGGTCATTGAGGAAAAAAGCGATATCAAGACCAAGGGAACAGATGAGGGTGAGCCATCTTCAAAGGCTCCACCTTAGTTGGTAATTTATTCTGTTTACTTTTTGTTCGAACCAAAGTCCTTGGAAGGCCAAGGCACCTTTTTTGTGATGCAGTCCGTTTTAACCGGACAGATTTTTGTATTGTGCTTAAACTTGTTTAAAAAGTCCTTGGAAGGCCAAGGCAACTTTAAGTTTATTGAGTGAACGTTTTATCTTGCACAACCTTTCTCTTATTCCATAGTCTGTTTAAATATCTTGGAGTTTAAGTAATTTCGAGTTATCGTGTTGTGAGAGTGTTTAGTTTTTCTGGCTAGAATTTAAGTAGCCCTTAGACCTTTCAGTCCGGATAGTATGACAATCAACAGAATTTTGCAAAAACTTAAAAAATTTATTCAAGAAAGCTCCAAATTTCATTTAAAGCTCTCCGTGGCGCCGGAGAGAGGTAGTGGTATGCCCCCAAATATTTACATGGATGTTTAAACAAGTAAATATTTACATAAGTTTTATTCCAAATACATTCGAAGGTGTTCAATATTCCAAGGGTGGGTTAAAACCCTGCCATCTTTGTCTTCCAACCAGTATGTGCCAGGCTTGATTCTTTCAACCACAGTGTAGGGACCCTCCCAAGTTGGGGCTAGCTTTCCGAAGAGCTTTTCCTTGGTATGCAAGAAAACTTTCCTCAATACCTTATCTCCTGGTTGAAAGTCCCTTCTTTTAACTTTAGAAGCAAACCTGCTTCTCATCAAGCCTTGATAGTGTGCCATTCTAAGATGAGCTTTTACTCGCCTTTCTTCAATTAAATCAAGTTGATTTCTAACTGCCATTTCATTAGCCTGTCCGGAGAAGTTGTGCACTCGAAATGAGGGAAGTGTATTTTCTATGGGGGCTACTGCATCCATCCCATAGACCAAGGCAAAAGGTGACTCTTGTGTTGCAGCCCCAGGTGTTGTCCGGTAGGCCCACAAGACTTCTTGTAAATAACTAGGCCACTTCCCAGCAGCCCCTTCCAAATTTTTCTTTAAACCGGACAGTATTGTTCTGTTAGCCACTTCAACTTGCCCATTGGCTTGTGGGTGGAATGGTGAAGAAAAGCAGTGCTGAATACCCCTTGAGGCACAGAAGCTCTCCATTTCTCTATTGTCAAACTGTGGCCCATTGTCTGTTGTTATTCTCTGGGGGACACCAAATCTGCAACATATGTTGGATAGAATTAATTTTATAACAGCCCTTGATGTTGTTCCTGCTAAGGGGGCTGCTTCTATCCACTTCGAAAAGTAGTCAATAGCTACAATTATGGTTTTACGCCCTCCGGACGCCATAGGGAGAGGCCCAACTAAGTCCAATCCCCATCGAGAAAAAGGGATAGGCTCAGAAATTGATTCCAAAGGAATGGCTGGTACATGAATTTCATTGCTGTACCTCTGGCATGGGTCACACCTTCTTACCAGTTCCTTGGCATCTTTCATTATTGATGGCCAATAATATCCGGAGAGAAGCACTCTTCTTGTTAATGCTCTAAATCCACAATGGGCTGATCCCTCACCATCATGCAATTCGGAGAGAACCATCTGTGACTCATGATCTCCTAAACAGCGTAGGAGAGGTTTACTATAGGATTTCTTGTACAAGACCTCTCTAATCATGATGAAACCATGAGCCTTGTGTTTTAAAGTTCTGGCTTGTGATTTATCCAAAGGTACGATGCCATCGGACAGATATTGTATAAGAGGAGACCTCCAATCCTGAGGCTTACTTACTTGTATTTCAAAGACTTCTTCTTTTTCCCCTTCATCAAGTTGAATAGAAGGACTTTCAAGCACATGGATCCATGGATAGGACTCCGTGTACGCTATTGTTGCCAATGAGTCTGCTAGCTCATTCTCTGCCCGGGGAATATGCTCATAGACAACAGCTTTAAACTTCATTGCTTCATTTTTCAAGAGAAGTAAATATTTAATCAATTGTTCCTTTCTAGCTTCTGATAGACCCAAGGCATGGTGGACAAGCAATTGGGAGTCACTTAGTAGCTTCACCCTTTTCGCTCCACGGATGTAAGCCAACTTCAACCCAGCTATAGCTGCTTCGTATTCGGACTCATTATTGGACGCTCTGAAGGCAAAACAAATAGCTTGAAACATGTTGTCCCCATAGGGGGAAGTAAGACATATTCCTGCCCCAGATCCTATGGCACTGGATCCTCCGTCTGTTCGGACAACCCACACTTTTTTGTCTTTTGAATCAGTAAGTTGTTCTGAGTCCCTATCAGAATGGAATTCGACCAGAAAATCAGTCACAGCTCGAGCTTTTACTGCTGTTCGAGGAGCAAAGTCTATGTCGAAGTCCCCCAACTCTACTGACCACTTTGTCATCCTGCTTGAAATGTCTGCTTTTTGAAGGACATTCTTTAAAGGGAAAGATGTCCGGATAACGATAGGATGAGCCTGAAAATAAGGCCTCATCTTTCTTGCTGCTATCACCAAGGCCAATGCTAGTTTTTCAAGTTTCAAGTAACGGCGTTCAGCATCAATCAGGCTTTTGCTGATGTAGTATACTGGGTGAGGATACCCATCAACCTCCCTTATTAGTACAGCACTGATGGCACAACTTGAAACAGCCAGATACACAAAAAGAGTCTCCCCATCGACTGGTTTGAACAAGGTCTTGGGGGAGGACAGATGCTTTTTTATTTCATTGAATGCCTCATCGCACTGTGGTGTCCACTCAAACCCCTTTTCACCCTTCAAAGTTTGAAAGAAAGGAGCACATCTGTCCGAAGACCTTGAGATGAATCTGTTCAAAGCTGCTAACCTCCCCGTTAACCGCTGTACTTCTTTAACATTTCGTGGAGGCTCCATTTGGAACAAGGCATTGAGTTGGTCCGAGTCAGGCTGTATTCCATGCTCACTTATAATATACCCCAAGAACTTCCCGGACTGCACTCCGAACACACATTTTTCAGGATTTAACTTTAAATTTACCTTGGCCAGGTTGGCAAAAGTCTCCTGGAGGTCGGACAAGTGCAGCTGCTCATCCACACTTTTCACCATCATATCGTCAATATAAACCTCCATATTTCTTCCAATTTGATCACCAAATGCCTTATTGACTAACCTTTGATAAGTAGCCCCAGCATTTTTCAAACCAAAAGGCATTACCTTGTAGCAGTGTAAACCTCTATCAGTAACAAAAGTGGTGTGCTCTTGATCTCTTGGATCCACCTGGATCCGATTGTATCCGGAGAAAGCATCCATGAAGGAGAGTAGCTTGTTCCCAGAAGTAGAATCTACCAGCTGATCTATCCGGGGAACCGGATACAAGTCTTTTGGGCAAGCTCGATTGAGATCTGTGAAGTCAATGCACATTCGCCATTTACCGTTTTTCTTTTTTACCAAGACTGGATTGGCAGTCCACAAAGGATACTGAGATTCTTTAATGTGCCCCATCTTTGTGAGTCTGTCAACCTCTTGTACAATGACATCAGCCTTTTCTTTTGAGAAAGCTCTCCTCTTTTGCACCACTGGTGCTACGTCTCTCCGGACAGATAAGTGATGGGAAATCACTTCTGATGGAACTCCAGTAACATCAGCATTGCACCAAGCAAAGACATGCTGATGGTCTTTTAAGAATTTTAACATCTCTTCTTTCAACACTTGTGGCATTTTGGACCCTATTTTGACAAATTTCCCTTCTTCCAAGCAGTGTGTCTCAACCTCCTCAACTGGGATCAACACTCCGGGGGTCTCTCTGGGGTCATCAATTTCACCCTCACCCCCAGAAAGGCCCTCAAACTGCTATTGGTCATTTATACGGACTGCCCCCAGCGTTCGCGGAGCCAAGGCAGTGGCATAGCATTCTCTTGCAACTTTTTGACTGCTCCGGATAACCCCAACCTGCCCCTGAACAGCATATTTCAGACACTGATGGACTGTTGAGGCCACTGCATGCATCCTAGAGAGCCAAGATCTCCCTAGAATAGCATTGTAACAAGTGGGACAGTCCACCACAATGAAAAGTATTCTGACCGTTTTCTTGAAAGGGCCTCTGCCCAACAACACTTCTTCTTCGAATTCACCGATTACATTAGCTGAGCTGCCCGTGAAGCCTACAATCGATCTGTCTGACTTTTGAATCACAGCTGGATTTTTCATTTTCTTGTAAGTATCTAGGAAAAGGATATTGGCAGAGCTCCCAGTATCTACCAGGATTCGCCTTATCTCATTGCCCCCTATCGATGCTCCTATGACAACAGCATCTTCATGAGGGCCAGCAATGTCTCTCAAATCATCCCCATCAAAGACAATGAATGGGAATAAACTTGACGATTGATAAGAGGTCATGCCCCCTTCTAGTTGGGTAGCCAAATTATGAACATGCCTTTTTCTTGATGAAGTGGTAGGAGCCGTTACAGTGTCCCCTCCGAAAATTGTCAAGGACTCAAAGAATTTAATGAGCCCGGAGACCGACCTGGAACGCTCCTCTATTGCACCCACTCTGTTCCTTGTTGGATCAGGATCCAAGTATTCAGATTCCACATCAAACCTTTCAACGATTACCATAGCCCCTTCTGGGGCAGCATTAACCGGACCAGCCCGGTGAGTGTTGTCAGGCCTATTGCCTCCTCTTCTTTTAACGTATGCACCCAATTTCCCTCTTTCAATCAGGTTCTGAACCTCTTGTTTCAAGGCTATGCAATCATCAGTAGTATGGCCAATATCATTGTGATATTGACAAAAAGAACTGTTTCGATGTTCTCTGGGAGACTGCAAGGTTGCCGGTCTCCGGTAGTGTACTTCATCTTTAGTTTTCTCGAAAATGGTTGCCACACTTTCTTTGAGCTCTGCAAACCACTCCGGTTGGACCCACGGCCCCCTTTTGTTTCTAGACTGTTGACTTTGTGCAGGAGCAACTGGTTGAGACTGAGCTTTTCCTCTTCCATGCCCCTGTCCGGTTTCTCTAGCTTTGTTACCGGACTGGTTTTGATTTGGAGTTGGTGCCACCGGGGTGGATCTCACCTGTCTGTGCACCCTGGTCTTCTTTGTTTCATCAACATTTATTTGTTTCCCAACTTGATTTAGCAATCCATCCCAGGTCATGGCCTTCTTCCTTGTTACTGAATCGGCCAGGTTGCCCGGGTTCAAACCTTGTCTCAGGGATGCTATTGCCACTTGTTCAAAGCAATCAGCCAACCCGTTCTTTGTGTTCACGAAACGACTTATGTATTCTTTCAATGATTCATTTGGCTCTTGGGCACAATGGATTATGGTATCTCCATTACCCTTGAGCTCCTTACTCCCCACAAATTTCCTTCGAAAGGCCACCCAAAAGGTATCAAAGTCTCTGATACAACCCTGAGGAAGGCTGTTGTACCACTTCAGAGCACTCCCCGTAAAGGACTGGGAGAATGCCCTGCAGAGTAGTTTATCATCATCATCAAAGTTCATCATGAAGTTCTTGAATTTCTCCAGATGATTGTCTGGATCGGTACTGCCATCGTACTTCTCCATCTTGGTGCTATCAAACCTCTTGGGGAGGTTTCCGGATAGGATTTTAGAAGACAGTGGAGACTGCCTCCAATTCCTTCCACGACTGAACACGGTATCATCATTAGGAGTTGCAAAGATACCTGGCTCATCATGGAAGGCAAAAGGATCCATCAGCATCCGGTCTACATGCCTCCGGTGAGATGACCCTTTTCCAATATGCCTTTTCATTCTTCCATGGCGATCTCTTTTTCTAGAATACTTCTTAACTTGCTTTTGTTTTTTCCTGGTTCGCCCCTCTTCACTGCTGGAGGACAAGGACTTTTCATTTCCCTCACTGTCCGAAGAGCTGTCCGAAGATTCTGAACTTGAGTCAGAACTCTCCACAGGCTTGGACCGGTGAGACTTTTTAGAACTGGCATGTGTCTTTTTAGTGCTCACATGAGTTTTTGAAGCCTCATGCTCTTGAGGGTTATCAGAGCGATGAGCAACTGATGCTTTGGATTTTTCCTTTATGCCCATCTTGGCCTTCTCAGCCCTCAGAGCTTCTATTTCGACCCTCAACTTGTCACGCTCTTGGACAGTATATTCATCGTTCTCTTCCACCACTTCAAGCAAAGCTGGTGGAAGCTCTGGATTATCCGGATTCATTCGGACAGAATTTCCTTACTTGGTTTTGAATGTTTGATTCAGGCACCGTCGCCTCCCACTGTGGTCGCCAATTTGGTGTGGATAAAAGTAGCCTGAGGGTAGGCTGGTAATTTCAAGTGGAGTTTTAGGGCGGTGTAAGGGTGTTTCACGGTGGTGTGGTGGTGTTTAAGGGTGGTTTAAAGTGTTTCAAGGGTGGAGAGAGAATTAAGCAGCCTGGCAGCAGTTAATTTTTCTTACCCCTAGTTAATGCTGGTGGTTGGGCATTTATAGTGTGAAATTTGGGCCCTTATGGGCTTTCGGGTCAAGTTTAATGGACTCAGGTCATGTTTAAAGACCCATGAGTTTTAAGAAGATGTACAGGTAGCTTAGTCAGATAGTGATTAGGTTTTTTAGTACTTTAGTCATAGTTCGAACTGTCTTATGTTAGCAGTGTTCAAGATCATCTGTCCGGTTCAATCAGTGCTGTTCGAATCGAAGTCATGGAGTCTGTCCGAATTTACGGGGTGATTTACTTTGGACTACTCTTCCGGGGAGCTCTTCGAATTCGGACTCATCAAATGGTAGCTGACCAACCCTAAAACATGGTAGTATATATTGTTAGAGTTGAGTGTATGCAAGTTTTTATGGTCTTGTAATATTTCAAATGACATATGCATTGCTGCACTTGGTCTTAGAGCATAATCCATAATTCTCTTTATTATCACAATTCTCATTCTTACACACACAAAAAATCACAATGTTTTACAAAAACAAAATCACAATCAACAGGGATGACGATTCTTACACTTTTCGATCAGAGATCTAAACCACTAACTCAAAGGGTTCCAAAATTGCTAGCACTTTTCAAGAGTTCATGGCCGAACAAATACAACGATTAGCACAAGATATTAGTACTCGAAATCACAATAATTCTCGTAATGTTGATGCATATGTGTCTATTGCGAGTTTGATTCTATCTACTATTGTGTCTGTTAATTCTAGTAATACTACTGACTTCACATACTATATTGTCTCTCACATATCACTCTTAATCGATCATAAACCTTCCACGATTACTAATGTTAATTTACCAAATGGTGCCACACAACAAATCATTCATAGTGGCACAATTAGTTTTAATTCAAAATTAACCCTTAAAAATATCTTGTGTGTACGCTCCTTTAATTTAAATTTAATTTGAGCTAGTAACTGATCAAAGAACAAAATTGCTGAATTGTTTTCTTTTGTGACCGTTGTATTTTGCATGACTTGTTTTTGGGAAAGATTATTGGCTCTAGTATACAACGTGGTGGTCTATATGGATCCATCAACAAATAAATCGACTATCTGTATGGTTTCTCAGTCATCTATCCTATGGCACTTACGCATAGGTCATCCATCTTTGTCTCGTTTTAAGTTACTTTCACATTGACTTCCAAGTATACACAAAGAGTTAGGAACTAATTGTACAATTTTCCCCCAAGCAAAGCAAACACGCTTGCTTTTCCTCAAATGCTCAATAAATACAATCTTTATTTCTCATTATAACATTGTGATGTATGGGGTCCTCATAAACCTTATTCATATACTAGTTCATTTTATTTCCTTACAACTGTTGACGATTTTACTCGATGAACATGGACATTTCTTATGCACCATAAATCAGAAACACAATCTTTATTAACTTATTTTGTGCAATTCACCAAAACCCAATTTCAAACAGATGTTCAAACATAAGAGTGGATAATGGTACTCAATTTTTCCCATTTCGTATTTTTTTTTCAAAACAAATGTATAAAACTTCATAATTCTTGTGTTTACACCCAACAACAAAACGGAGTTGTCAAATAATAACATCGACATATTTTAGATGTTGCTCGTTCTCTCATGTTTCAATCAAATGTACCAGTTGAATTTTGGGGGATTATATTTTAACAACCGTTTATTGTCAAATAAATCCTCATTCGAGGTCTTATTTAATCGGCATCCCTCACTCACACATTTATGTGTTTTTTCTTGTGCATGTTATGTGATTAATATTCATCCCAAACATAAATTTGACTATCGTGCATCAATTTGTGTTTTTGGGGTATCCACAAAGGAAAAAAGCTACAAAGTTCTTGATTTACATACATATAAAGTTTCCATAAGCCGCGGCGTCCATTTTGAGGAAAATATATTTCTCTTCCATCCCGCCTCCAACTATCCTTTTCCAAACCAATCATCATCACTTAATTTCAATCAAGCACCTAAATCATCAGTTTCAGTTCCTAATCCAACATCCTATGACTCAAAAACTCATCCATTATCTTTTTCATCTCTATTCAATCCCAAAAACTTCACATCTTCAACCTACAAATCTCCTACATCCCCAAAACCAGCTATAAATTCAACACCCTCACTCATCACTCCGTCATCACCTTCCGCTCCACCACACCTTCAACTACCTCACCTCCCTTAACCACACCTTCTTCTCCTACCGTTCCTAATGATATTTAATTTCATCGTTACACCCGTCACATTCAACCTCCTACATGGTACCAAGACTACAATATGTCTACCATGATCAATCAATCTTCGATGCAATTGAGTTCTCATTAATCTACAAAGTATCCCTTCTCCTCTCATATTTTGATTTTACATTTTTGCCCTGACCATGGTGCGTTCCTAGCTTTGTTAACAACACAAACAGAGCCTTTATCTTTTGAACATGCTAACCGTGATCCACTTTGGCACCAAACCATGTCCACTGAAGTTCAGGCTCTAGAACATAACAACATCAAATACATCTATCTCATTTCGTTGGATTTATAAGATCAAATATAAATCTAATGGAACCATTGAGCGAAATTAAGCCTGTTTGGTGGCCAAAGGCTAAACTCAAGTTGAAGGTATTGTCTATCGGGAGACTTTTTCTCCAACTGTTAAACTCACCACTCTTTGATGTTTGTTTACAGTTGCGACCTCCAGATATTGGTATACTCATTAACTTGATATTCACAATGACTTCCTTCATGGATATCTAGATGAAGAGGTATATATGTCTCCACCTCATAGTATCCGCCGACAAAGGGATAATTTTATATGTCGATTTTGGAAGTATATTTACGGTTTGAAACAAGCATCCCGAAACTGGTTCTCTATTTTTCAGCTGTCAAAATTGCAAGTTCCATACGATAAAATAGATTACTCACTCACACATTTATGTGTTTTTTTTTGTGCATGTTATGTGATTAATATTTATCCCAAACATAAATTTGACTCTCGTGCATCAATTTGTGTTTTTGGGGTATCCACATAGGAAAAAAGCTACAAAGTTCTTGATTTACATACATATAAAGTTTCCATAAGCCGCGGCGTCCATTTTGAGGAAAATATATTTCTCTTCCATCCCGCCTCCAACTATCCTTTTCCAAACCAATCATCATCACTATTTTTCAATCAAGCACCTAAATCATCAGTTTCAGTTCCTAATCCAACATCCTATGACTCAAAAACTCATCCATTATATTTTTCATCTCTATTCAATCCCAAAAACTTCACATCTTCAACCTGCAAATCTCCTACATCCTCAAAACCAACTATAAATTCAACACCCTCACTCATCACTCCGTCATCACCTTCCGCTCCACCACACCTTCAACTACCTCACCTCCCTTAACCACACCTTCTTCTCCTACCGTTCTTAATGATATTTAATTTCATCGTTACACCCGTCACATTCAACCTCCTACATGGTACCAAGACTACAATATGTCTACCATGATCAATCAATCTTCGACGCAATTGAGTTCTCATTAATCTACAAAGTATCCCTTCTCCTCTCATATTTTAATTTTACATTTTTGCCCTAACCATGGTGCGTTCCTAGCTTTGTTAACAACACAAACAGAGCCTTTATCTTTTGAACATGCTAACCGTGATCCACTTTGGCGCCAAACCATGTCCACTGAAGTTCAGGCTCTAGAACATAACAACATCAAATACATCTATATGATTTCGTTGGATTTATAAGATCAAATACAAATCTAATGGAACCATTGAGCGATATTAAGCCTATTTGGTGGCCAAAGGCTAAACTCAAGTTGAAGGTATTGTCTATCGGGAGACTTTTTCTCCAACTGTTAAACTCACCACTCTTTGATGTTTGTTTACAGTTGCGACCTCCAGATATTGGTATACTCATTAACTTGATATTCACAATGACTTCCTTCATGGATATCTAGATGAAGAGGTATATATGTCTCCACCTCATAGTATCCGCCGACAAAGGGATAATTTTATATGTCGATTTTGGAAGTATATTTACGGTTTGAAACAAGCATCCCGAAACTGGTTCTCTATTTTTTCAGCTGTCAAAATTGCAAGTTCCATACGATAAAATAGATTACTCACTCACACATTTATGTGTTTTTTGTTGTGCATGTTATGTGATTAATATTTATCCCAAACATAAATTTGACTCTCGTGCATCATTTTGTTTTTTTTGGGTATCCACATAGGAAAAAAGTTATAAATTTCTTGATTTACATACATATAAAGTTTCCATAAGCCGCGACGTCCATTTTGAGGAAAATATATTTCTCTTTCATCCCGCCTCCAACTTTCCTTTTCCAAACCAATCATCATCACTATCTTTCAAGCAAGCACCTAAATCATCAGTTTCAGTTCCTAATCCAACATCATATGACTCAAAAACTCATCCATTATCTCTTTTATCTCTATTCAATCCCAAAACTTCACATCTTCAACCTGCAAATCTCCTACATCCCCAAAACCAGCTATAAATTCAACACCCTCACTCATCACTCCGTCATCACCTTCCGCTCCACCACACCTTCAACTACCTCACCTCCCTTAACCACACCTTCTTCTCCTACCGTTCCTAATGATATTTAATTTCATCGTTCCACCCGTCACATTCAACCTCCTACATGGTACCAAGACTACAATATGTCTACCATGATCAATCAATCTTCGACGCAATTGAGTTCTCATTAATCTACAAAGTATCCCTTCTCCTCTCATATTTTGATTTTACATTTTTGCCCTAACCATGGTGCGTTCCTAGCTTTGTTAACAACACAAACAGAGCCTTTATCTTTTGAACATGCTAACCGTGATCCACTTTGGCGCCAAACCATGTCCACTGAAGTTCAGGCTCTAGAACATAACAACATCAAATACATCTATCAGATTTCGTTGGATTTATAAGATCAAATACAAATCTAATGGAACCATTGAGCGATATTAAGCCTGTTTGGTGGCCAAAGGCTAAACTCAAGTTGAAAGTATTGTCTATCGGGAGACTTTTTCTCCAACTATTAAACTCGCCACTCTTTGATGTTTGTTTACAGTTGCGACCTCCAGATATTGGTATACTCATTAACTTGATATTCACAATGACTTCATTCATGGATATCTAGATGAAGAGGTATATATGTCTCCACCTCAGAGTATCCGCCGACAAGGAGATAATTTTATATATCGATTTTGAAAGTATATTTACGGTTTGAAACAAGCATCCCGAAACTGGTTCTCCATTTTTTCAACTGTCAAAATTGCAAGTTCCATACGATAAAATAGATTACTCACTTTTTGCTAAAGCGCGAGGTTACAAGTTTACTTCTATTCTTTTTATTTATTTATATATATATATATATATATATATATATATATTAAACATTGGTAGACGGTCTTTGTTTTAAATTTTCGCTAGATGTTAATACATCAAAGTTTACTTTTTATTCAAAATAACTCTGACATTTTAAAAATTAAGAAAATAAATTTTTTATTTATATAAACAATTCCAACCAAGATAGCTTATACACTAGTAGTTATATGTGAACACTTATATATATTATTTTAGTTTTCTACCATCAGGTAGCTAAGTTGTGGACTTTTGTTTGAGTTTTCTGCAATCAGGTAGGTAAGTCCTGGAATTTTGTGGCAGGCGAGTTTGGTCTTTTATTTGTAAACAATGGGGTGGTGGATATATCATGTTAGACAAAGTTGATTTTGCCTATATCGTGTTGGTATTTGAATTATAAGTTTTGAGATACTAACATTAAATCTGGAAACAAAATAGCATAAAGAAATGAGTAAGAAATTTTTAAATGGAGAATTTTATATTGAATAACAGTTTTTATATTTTCTCAATATTGTATGTTTTAATAACTTTCAATGGTTTTAATTAAAATTATTTAATTTAATTTTTTATTTTTAAAATTGTTTAAAGTAAAATGATCAAATATGGTGAGAATTTAGAATTTTTGATATTTTTAAATTTTACGTGTTCGTTTTTATTAAGAAAGATTATTTAATATAAATTAAAAAGTTAAAAATCAAACAATTTAACCTAAAAAATCACTATCATGTTATTATACCATTTGAATGAAACTGTTTTTTTAAATGGTCTGGATCCAAATATTAGACCAATGGTATCGGATCAATTTATTCATCATTTCGTGTTTATGTATTTATTTTTTACCAATATGTTAAGAAATTACTATCATTTATTGGTAATGGACGAGTAAATCTTTTGTATGATTGATTTTTTTATATACATTGAAAGAAAGAACTGAGTTTCGATTTTAGGAGTGGATTTCTTTATTCGACATTATTTCAGATTTTTTTTTTACTTATTGGATAGCCCTTCAACTCCATTATAATATATATATATGAAAGTGATGATCGGTGACCAATACACTAATGTTTGGAAGGATTTAAGTCACTCAAACGTTTTCGAAAGTTGTAGCAAAATGTTAGATAACTTAAAAACTATAAATTGAGTTGCAGACATGGAAGATGTGTGTCTAAATTTGTCTGTTTGTGCATGTTGCGAGCATCTAAATTTGTATGTTTCTGCATGTTGCGAGCGCAAGTATCGCTAAATATTTAAAAATGGTAACAGAAAGACTGGAGAGATAATTCTACTTGCCTTCTTCGCAGCTCACAGCCTGGACTATGGTTTGAAGAGTGTCAATAACATGTCTAATCTTTTTTATTCTGGGTTTATTAGATTTCTGTTAAGTACAATTGATATTCAATGATTTTTTTTAATGTTGTTTGGATTCAAACCTTTTTTAAAAATAGCAAACAATTACATTTCCTTTACAAGTTTCTATGACATTCGTCTCATGCACAATCCATTACGTATAATTTTTCAACAATTCACGTTTAATTTGGTAAAAAAATATTTATTATGCAATCCTTGTCTTTCTTATAAACTATTTTACCAATAAAACCGTTTCTAAAAGCATGCCAAAATCCTTCTAAAATTTTGAATCGTCCATTTAGAAAAATAATTAAACAAATCTAACTTATTTCGATTAAATGTTCTTAAAAAATATCTACACAACAAGACATCATCAACATTAAATCTCACCATGATATTCTTAAAATTTTCCAAATAATGCTTAGGATAATCTGATCCGTCATAAGTTTCCATGCAATACAGATTAAACTTCCTAGGAAATTGTCCTTTCAAATCTTATTCATGAAAGAAGATTCTTGAAGCATGAATTCTGATATTTTTTTCTTTTATTCGTTATACAACATTACCTTCGTTTCTTTACTCCTCTGATATTCTATCCTAGTCGACTGACTTTCACACTCAAGAACATCCAACTTTATGTTCCATTGTCTCTTAACTTTATTCTCTTCTATGTGTATTTCTTCTATACTTTCTTCATGCCTAAATGTTACTCCTCTCTCTAACCTTGTTAGTTCACCTTGCATCAGAACTTTACTTACTCATTCTACATTTCTCTACCTTGCGATTTTCATTTTCTCCGTGTATAGCTGTAATGCTTCTAACCATTTCTAAAATCCACTTGTAATCGATTCACTTTGAGCTTCTCTCGCTTCATCGCTTCAATGGCAAAAAATAAATCTAGAGAACAAACTGTTGCATCACCAAATCTATCATTTACATGACCGGCTCCATATCTCGTACCGGTTGTCTGATTTCAATTTGCTACAATCACCATAAGAATCAAAGTTTCTTCATCAACAAACAAATTCAACACCATTCCTGGAATCACAACTAGACTACCTTAAATTGAACAAATCCTCTGAGAAGTTCTTCCCGCTCCTGATCGCATCATCACCACTGCTAAATAGAAACATAAACTTTGAAATTAAAATACTTTCGACAGACAGTGCCAAATTTGTTCACCGAAAATCTCTCCAAAATATTAGCCAAATATTGAACTGAAATTAAAAAAAAATAGAAAAATGTAAATAGTTTTTTTATTATAAAAAATGTTATCACTATCCAAAGGAAGACTTATTCCACATTTGTAGGATTTACATAAAATATTCTACCAATAAATAAATTACATGTGTGTCCAATCATTAAATTACACAAATTGACAAGTATGGATTTTGAAAACAAAATCGAGTTATTTGAATAAATATATTAATTTTGTGTATTATGTTTTTTATGAAAAATTATTGTTAGAGTTTTCCTTTTGCTTTATCCACTTTACATATTCTTTCTCTCTATATATTCAATGTCACTTATTACATATATGAATTAGGTCAAAACTAATAAGGGAGAATGAAAGATGAGGGAGTTCATTTAATAAAGAAAGTTTATTTAGGAAAACAATATCTATTATGTAATAAAAAAGACTAATTTAAAGCAAACAATAGAATTGATGACTGGTCACGCAATTAGCAAGTTGTTAGGCATGTGGGGCCTACATTTTGTACTATAAAAGCACTACCCTATTCTGGGAAAAAATATGATTGATAAATGATTAGACTTTCTCTTTCGAGAAATATTGAGTTTCTCTCTATAAAGACATTAACTAACTAATCAGTAATACAAAATAAGTCCTCAAAATATTGTTTTACTCTATAATACCCCCTTAGAGACTTCTAGCCACTTCATTGGCGCCGTTTATAGGAACATCGATTGTTACCCAAAATTATTCTCCGAAACCTGATCAATTTTGATGATGATGATGATAAATTGTTGTAGGACTTTTTCTTAGATATTCAAAAGGGTAGCTTCCAAGTGGTACAATAGACTTGTGCAGGGTTAGATTAAAAGTTTTGATATGTTTTTGAACATTTACCGACAACATTTTGTAGGAAGTAAGAAATTTCGAGCCAATAAAGATAAGATTATATACTGTAAGCAAAGGGTTGGAGAAAGTTTGAATAAGTATACCAATCGTTTTGTAAAGACAAAAACTGATATGGAATATTGTAAAGATTCGGTGCCGTTTGCAGCATTTAGAAGGGGACTTCTCCCCCGAATTTTAAAAGATATTGTGGCTGAGAGTCAAGCAATGACTTTTAGGGCTCCTCTTAACCAAGTCGCGAATATGATTTTGGTAGAAGAAACTCAGGCTTCGGAAAAAGGGTCAAGTGATCAGTTAGAGCATAATCAGTTCCAAAGATCTAAATCCAGCAACCAAGTGCCTCGAATAAATGTGCATCCTAAAGCAGTTAACTAATATCCTTCGAGGACAAGGACGAATCAGCAAACGTAAGTGGATTCGTCCAGATTATTTCGCAACATTAACTGAGTGTGTGGCAACCATATTTGACAAAGCTAACGATATAGTACAATTTCAGAACCCTTTTCCTATTCAAACTCCGAGGGAAAATAAAAGTAGTAGAAGGTAATGTAAATATCATGAAGATATTGGGCATGATACAAAAGAGTGTATTGACGTGAAAAAAATGTGCAAACGTTAATTGAAAATTGCAATTTGACAGACTTTATGAAAAAGCACTCCGAGAGAAATCTGAAGGCAAAGGTGGTTCTAAAGAGTGTTGATACTACGATGGTTATTTCCGAAGAAGTTGATGCTTTTGATATTACTACAGAGTACTTGGACCCAAAAGAGGGAAGTAATGATATCAATTTTATAAAAGAGGTTGTTCTGAGGGGAAATATTAGTTATCTTTGCGCATTTTTTGAGTCATTAGCTATTTTTGAAGGTGATACTGTTGCAAGGAATTCAAACAACTCCCGGAAGAGGCACATCGTTAATTTGACTACCCAGTTAGAATTAGGATCCCCAGCACACATGCATCGTTTCCTCCCCCCCAATAATTTTATTTGATGACGATGACATGACAAATATGGCAGGATCTCATGAAGATGCAGTGGTAATTGTCGCGTGAATAACTGGTGATGGTGTGAAAAAATATTTGATTGACAATTTTAGCCCTGCCACCATTTTATTCATGAATAATTATAAGAGAATTGCGCACCCACCCCCCCCCCCCCCCCCCCGTAATTCAACGATCAAATAGAACTATCGTGGATCTCAAGAGAGCGACAACTGAAGTGGTCGGAGAATGTGAAAATATTATTAAGTTGGGCCGATAGCCTTTCAAAAAAGAGGTTGAAATTATGTTTATGGTGGTAGAAGTGCCTACGTCTTACAATGCTATTTTGAAAAGGTCATGGTTGTCAAAAATATATGGTATTATTTCCACGGTTCAACAATGTTTAAAGTATGTTGT
Source organism: Limnanthes douglasii subsp. nivea (assembly GCA_036936605.1). NCBI lineage: Eukaryota > Viridiplantae > Streptophyta > Magnoliopsida > Brassicales > Limnanthaceae > Limnanthes > Limnanthes douglasii. Next base: position 174,326,807 of record JAUPFV010000003.1, read on the forward strand.
GGGAAATAATATTGGAACGATAAGGAGTAGCCACAATATAGCTTGAGAATGTTACCAGATTGCTTTATCTCCAAAGAAAGTTCGGGGGAGTGAGACAGAGAAAGCATAGTAGTTAAATGAGACTTTCTCAAATATAATTCCTTTTGATGATCCGAGAGAGTACCCCAGACTTTTGGTGCCTGATGACAATTATGAAGATTACGAGTACCCAGATGGGAAAGTTTTAAAGATTGGAACAAATATATCTTTTGATTTAAGGGAGAAATTGATTATGTTTTGATCTATAAAGCTAAACATGTTTACTTGGTATGCATAAGATGTCACACGGGTGCTCCTAGAGATAATTTGTCATAATATTTTAGTCAGGAACAATGTAAGGCCTATCATAAAAACGGACCTTTTTCTCAGGAGAAATTCGAGGAAATACTAGCCGAAGTAGATTCGTTGCTCAGCATAGGCCACATTCGAGAGTCGCAGTATCCTTGGTGGGCATCAAATCCAGTGTTGGTAAAGAATAAAAATGGTAAATGGCGAATGTGTGTAGATTTGACGGATAAGAACAGAGATTGCCCAAAAGATCCATTCCAAGTGCTTCGGATTGATCAACTAGTGGATTCTACATCAGGGAACTTTTGCTATCATTTATGGATGCTTGTGCAGGTTATAATCAGATTAGGTTGGATCCTCGGGATGAAGAAAACACTCCGTTTATTACTGGGAGAGGTTTGTATTGTTACACGATAATGCCATTTGGTCTAAAGAATACTGGAGCAAGTTATCAACGCTTGGTAAATAAAACTTTTGCGGACCAGATTGGGCGAAATATGGAAGTTTACATTGATGATATGCTGGTTAAATATTTGAAAGATGAATACCATTTTGCTGATTTGGAATAAACTTTTAACAACTTGAAAAAAATCAATTTGAACTTAAATCCGGAAAAATGTACGTTTGGCGTTAGATCGGGAAAGTTCCTCGGAGATGTAGTAAGTGAAAGAGGAATCGAGGTAGACTCACTGCCGATAAAAGCTCTGATAACAATGACTCTTCCTCGGAATATCAAAGAAGTTCAGATATTGACAGGAAGATTGGCAGCGTTAAACAGATTTATTTCTCGATCCTCGGAAAAGTGTGCACCTTTCTTTGAAGTACTTAGAAATAAAAACAAGTTTAGTTGGACAAAAGAATGTTCCGAAGCATTTCAACAGATCCAAGCGTACCTCTCATCCCCAAAAATACATTCTAAACCATTGTTGGGGGAGAAATTGGTTATCTATATAACAGTTTCCGATTGTGTAGTCAGTGCTGTGTTAGTTCGAGAGGACGAAAATGTTTCGAGGCCAGTTGGGTGCTCCTCATTGTTATGTTCTATAACGTAATGTGTCCTTCGATGATTGAGGATTATATTTTATATAGGTATAATTACCTCTAACCGTGGACGAGATATAAAAAGATTTATCAAGTGGCCAATATGGGCGTTGTTTGATAAACCCAAAGTACCTCGGTTAGCTTGTCTGACCATTTCCCTTTTGACCCTTCGAGCTTCTATTTCAAACCATCAAGAACTTTTTGGTTCATTACCTTTTCTTTTCCATTAACCTGAGATTATAAGGGGTCAAGAAATGTTGCTATCCTATATCGTTGGTAGATTTTGTTAGTACGAATTTTTGTAATTGAGGCCCATTGTCGTTCATCAGAATTCTATGAATCTCAAAGCTTGATAGAATTCGAGTTTACAAAAAAAACATATTTATTATGCTCAGGTTTTATTTAAGGCATTTTACTCCTTTTATTTAGAAAAATACTTTATGGCCACGACTAAATAGTGTCTTTTTCCTGTAGCCATTTGTAGGGCCCCAACTAGTTCCGCATTTTTTGAAAAGGGTAAGGGGCATGAACGACACTCATTGGTTTGTTGGGTAGAGGATTTTTGCGAGATTACTTTTGGTAAGCCTAAAAAACTTGGACTAAAGCATTGGTAAGCTCGCTAGTTTAAGAGAATATAACTTTGACGTCGATAATGAGCCCATCGTACCTCTTCGTATAGATACGTGAGTGCCAAAATAACCTCTCCTCTGTTCAAACACCATAACATTGGCCGTGTCGCACTATTTTTGTAGAAAACATGCTCGAGAATGGTATATCTAATGGAAAAATTTGGTCACGTAGGTAGGATATGTATTTTGCCAGTCGTTTACGGTGTTAGTTGTCACGTACTCGGATTAGTGTGTGTTGTCTTCCTAAGAGGGTCGATCTTGCAAAATTACGATCACGTTGTCTTCTAGAAATTTCTTTTTTGCTAAAAAATCTGTAATTAAGTTATTCGATCGGTGAATTTGCTCGTACGAGATAAGATAAAAAAGAATTGCCAAGTCTATAGACTCTCAAAGCAGCCTTGATTGTGTTTTGCCTTGGGAATCATAAGGAACACAAATGGTTTAGCTCTACATATATGAGCCAATTTAAGATTTTTAATAATTGCTCTGACTTAACACCATTATTGTGACGTTGAAGCATAGCTTGATAGTCTCTCAGAGTTCTTCCCGGGAAGGTGCTTGTAGTAGGACGAAGAATCCTCTCTCATGACTGTTAGACGCACGATCCACCTCAATGACCCACTCGGAGTGCTCGTCCCTGCGTGTTAGCATGTCATCTGTACTTTCAACACTATTACTGGTAAATTTGTTGATGAAATCAGCTATTGCTTGACCTTTAATTATTATACAAGGAACATACAAGATATCATGTTTACCAAGTTCGATCGATCATCACTTGAGTCGTGAAGAAACGTTGGACTTTTAAAAGATTCTCTTGAGGGAAAATGGCATTAAAAAGATGATCATGTGACCTTCAAAAGATGATTATGTGACTTTGAAAGTAAAGCCGCATTTTTCTTGTTGTCACAACAAGTCTTAATGCTAATTTTTAAGATTAAATTATATTTTCTATGCATCAATTAGCCTCTTGCTAACATAGTAAATCGTATGATGAGTTGCTCTTGTTCACTGACCAAAATGAAACTAACGACATACTTAGAAAGAAAAATAATATAAGTACAAAGAACAAACTTAGGATTGGGGCAGATAAATGTTCTGGTGTAGTAAAGTACTCTTTTAGGGTACGAAACACTTTGTCACATTCATCATTCCAGCTAAACTTATTTTCCATTTTGAGGATCTAAAAGATTGGGTAGATTTTTTCAGGCGCTTGGGAGATGAATCGTGATATGGTCGTTAGGCACCCTATGAGTCTTTGGATTTACTTGATGTTTTACGATGTATCTATGTTGAGTAATGCTCTTAGCTTCTCATGCTCGACTTTAATTATATTACTGTTAATGATGTACCAAAAAAAGTTCCACTGAATCAAATTTATAAGATTTCTCTTTATAAGATTCCTCTTCTGAATTAAAATAAGATTCCTCTTCCGAATCAAAATAAGATTCCTCATTTTCTACATGCGGAAGAAGAAATGTTCTATTTAGAGAACAATCAACACAAGATTTCTTTACTCCCTTTTCCGTTTCATGACCCTCCTAATATAAGACCTGACCCTATAAAAACTAAAAGAAAATCATGTATTGGTCCAGGCAAATCCATTATATTTAAAATTAAAAAAAAATAGAACTTCTTTTCGTGACGTTATTGATCGGACCACTTAAAAACATTCTCTTTCGAAACGAAAAATAAAAGAACTTTTAAAAATAAACCGAATTCCTTTATTTGGCTTGAGAGAAATATATGAATTTATTAAAATAAAAAAAGATTTAAAAATTAGTAATCAGATTTGAATGTCAAAATAGCATTTCAAAAGATTGATCTTAAGGTTCTATTTACGAAAAAATGGTAAAATTGTTAGACAATATATCAACTTGTGAGTCCTTGAGGTCATTTTTTACTATCATATTGTTGATATAAGTCACCATGTCCATTCCTAGTTACTTGTCGAAAATCGGGTTAACGAGCGTTTGATAAGTTGAAATTGCATTCTTCAAATCAAATGGCATAACTTTATAATAAAGACAAACCTCGTTCTATTTATAAAGTAGTGTGCTTCTCATATCATGGATACATCTATATCTGATTGTATCCCGATAATAGATCCATTAAGGAGAGTAGCTCGTTACCTAAGGTCGTGTGTATAAGCTGATCGATGTGAGGCAAAGGTAAAAGATCCTTGTGGTAAGCTATATTAAGTTCGGTGAAGTCGACGCACATCTTCTTTTTATCGTTTTTCTCTATTACGAATATGCGGTTGACCACCTAGGTTGGTGATGGCGATTATTGTCAAAACACAGACCCTTGTTCTAAGAAATTAAGAAGAGAAAAATGAAACAGTGGATATATAAACCCTAACCCTGCGTTATAGTATACGAGGCTTAGGGGAAAAAATCTCAAATTTGATTAAAAAAGTCTGAAGACAAAAGTACGCTTTGAGAGCCTTTTTAGAAGTGCCAAAAACCTTACGCCAAAATTACAGAGTGTTATTCACAAAATAAAATAAATCCCAGCCAACTTTCAAACGGATTAGAGTTGGTTAAGTATTTTAATTAAATCTAACAAATATAGAAAAATGAAAAAAAATAACAAAAACAACAAAAAGAGGGCATAAACTGTAGATTTTTAGGCCTGAACTTCATCACTAGGCATTGTTCTCGTGATGCTTCCAAAAGTCGTTAGGCTTCTGAAAGCCTTAATTTGAGTGATTGTATGATAAACGAGCCCCGGATAAAGCCCATTTTCGTTTGTCCATAAAAGCCATATAGCCATGGGGTAGTACAACTACATCATCTTCTTCTTCATCGGAAGAATTCTCCCACAAATTCTCAACTTCATCAGCGGGATTGGTAAACGAAACCAAATGTTTTATGTTGAAGATGTGGCGGGTCTTCATCTGGTTGGATAGCTTTAACTTCTATGCATTGGGATTAATATACTTGTGTAGAGGAGATCGATATATGGTAAAAAAATTCAATACAAAGTCCCTTACTTCAAACTCCTCTAGTCGATGCTTCTTATCTGCGACAACCTTGTAATTCTGAGTTTTTTCCTCAAGGTGTTTGCACATGTTCTCATGGATCTCTCATAGATCAACGATGATGGTCTTGACCCTGGCTAGAACCTTGTCAAGGGTTGGGAAATCCAAATCAATAAGACCCCGTGAGTTATAACAATAGACTACCATAAATGTACTATACTTAATACTACACTTGTGGTGCCTGTTGTAGGCGAAATCAACGTGATAACGACAGGAATCTCATCCTATAAGTTTCCGGAGACCTCTGTACACAACTTGTTTCCCAACATTCAATTAGTTACCTTTGTTGATTTTTCTGTTTGCGAGTGATATCCACTTCTAAAATTGAGCTTTGTGTTTGCGAGGCTCCACAAAATCCTCCATAAATTGCTTACAAACCGCGTATCGCAATAAGAAACGATGCTCAGGATTATGCCATGTAAGTGGTAGACCTCACAGAAGTAGAAAGTGGGACATCTTGGAAAACTTATCAGCCACCACAAATATAGAAGCATTACCTCTCTACGTTCTTGGCAGTCCATAGACAAAATGCCTACTGATGCTTCGCCACGGTCCCTCCGGTATTAGGAGTGGTAATTAGAGATTTGCGTTGGAAGACGTAGCTTTTGCCATCATGCTTGTCGTCCTCCCTCTCTTCTCTTTTCCTAACTGTGTGGCTTGCTTTACTAATCTCGTGGTCTAATATTTTCTTCAATTTATCCTCTGATAGGACTCTCTTCGTTAAAAGTTTCAGTGCCTCAGCCATTTTTTCCAATCTCTCTTTAGCTTCTTGGTCTCTCTTGATATGTAGTTGGGTGGCTTTGACTTTTTCTCATCATATATCTTCCATATGTAATTACAGAATTTTGATATAGATGGTTTATTGTAAATAGCTTGTCTCGAGGGAATGGATCATTGAACCGAAGGAGGATTGTTGTGCACGACGACGATTGGATCTATTGGGTAAATTTAGGGTTGACTTCACAAATTCCACTCCCAGACACAGACCTGACCGGTGGGTCGATAGTGGTGAGTCCCATTACTTCAGTCACCTATTGATGGGCTGACACAAAGCCCAATGGGTGATCTTGTTCTAGGTTAATCCCATGACTTGGCTGGATTGCCAGTGCTCCTAGAATGATAGTTGGGTTTCTTCAATAAAATGGGTATATGGGATGTCTCTTTTGATTCTTGATCTTGTTATTACCGTTGGTTAGTAAATAATAATAGGATAAGAGAAATAGTTTTTTAAAAAACGTTTCCAAATTTGTTAAGAGATTTCCTTCTCAAACGCGACGCCAGAGATAACAATGATAGACTAAATAATTAAATAGGGTTTTTGTAATAAAAATATTTAATTTGTATTCAATTTTATCTTCTAGAAAAACATAGTTAGGGTTTTTGAATTCTTTTATAGTCTTCACAAGACATTTTCTACCTCCGTATTGAATATCTATCTAATACGTATTTGGATCGTGTCAAACTTCTTTATATGTCGGTCATGACTCATAATGGATGTTCAAAAACGTTAGTCCTCGTTATGTCGACATGTACTACTTCATGACAGTTGCTCGAGTGCTCTAGTTTGTTTACCTTGTACGCTTGTATGGGTCCTCGTCCGCATTGGTATGATGCTCCCAACGTTTATTGCTCGTTACACTCGTCTTGGTCCTATTCATTGTCTAACGATACCTTGTGGGCTCGTCTCAGTATTTTTTATGTATCGGTTTATTACCATCGGTTCCTATAATCGTTACCCTTGCCACATTCATGGTGTTTGACTAGTAATGGTTTCCCCTCATCTTATTTATTGTCCTCGTTGTTGGAAGATACGCATTAAGTTGTAAATGTCACTTATCATTTTCCTAGTCTTTTGTGTGAGCGTACCTTGTTATCATAAGGAGTATAAAATACGTATAGGATATATCTTTCTCACCTGCCAAGTTTCAGTACCACTTACCTAAATGTGTTTTTCTAAGCTATAGTGATACACGTAAATGGTATAATTTTTTTTAGCTCTAGTGGTAAAGTGTATATTTTGAGAAATGTTATCTTTAATAAATATGAGTTTCTTATTTTCTAGGCTTCCTAAAAACTAAATCTCATGAAAGTCAAAATATCTTGTCTTTGGGAAACTAGTTATAAGTCTATTTTGGAAAGAGCAGACCCAAATTCCCTTCAGCACCTACCCACCGAATTTGTTCCACAACTCATTGTCATACACACAAAACTACCAACATGTACCTTTGTTCTTACCAAAACCAGAAACTATCTATATTAGCAGAACTTCTATCTAAAACAAACTTTATCCGAGATAAAGAACTTATTCAAAACTAGAAGAAACGGCCTAGTTACACTTCCATAAACTTTGTCCCTACTAATAACACTACACACACAAACTACTTGCACTTTTAAAAACGTTATCCCTCCAACAGGCTCTACCAAACACACACCTACCTAAACTATTTCTCTCAAACCATTAGTTTTGTGATAAAGGATTATTAGTCTTACCTCTTCCAGTGTTTAAAAAGTGAAATTTTAGACAACTTGACATAAATAATGCTCACCAAAAAGGGTTTTATGACTCAAACTTAGGATTTGGGGGACCTTGTGAAATCATCACACAATTATGGAAATGAGTCTATGGTCGAAAACAAGTTGCTTGGGATTTGTATTCTAAGTTAAGAAATAGTCTAATTCAGTGGGGTTTCAAAACTTATCGAGCATATTTTTCTATGTTTCAAATAAGATCGTACTTATTATACTTGTTTATATTGACGACATTATTGTATGGGAAATCATACAATCTATCTACATAGATTAAGTCAAAAGATACATTCTAAATGTGATTTGAAAGACATAGGATATTTACATCTATTCGTAAGTATGAGGGTTTATCCAGATCCTATTGATTTTTAACTAACGCATACAAAATATATTAATAACTTACTTAAGAATGAAAGCTTTTCCAGTGGAAATCCGTGTACCACTCAAATTCTTGTTGGTTCTTCTCTGCCTATATTTATGGAGATAATTCTTCTGCACGCTACAGGATACCATAGCGTGTTAGGAACCTTACAATATTAGCTTCACACCATAACTGGTATTGATATTGCTATCAACAAACTTAGCCAGTTAAAATGTGTAAAACAAATTCTAAAATAGTTATCTTGTAGTTCTTCCAT